>OY728126.1:328816118-331481952 GCA_963277665.1 Viscum album | reverse complement strand
TCAGTTTTTTTATCTGTTTATCTTTTTCTCATGGGCCAAATCATTCCCAACAGTTGAATTTTGATGCCCGACACTGGTTTCCAGCCCGTGGGGATCAGGAACGCCCTTCGGGTCATGTCGCGGACCAGCTCAGGAGTCCGGATCAGGGTCGACCCGGGTTGGTTTGTGACAGTTAGTGGAATTAGAGAAGGTTTAGGGTGTTGTTTCTTGGGAGAATATCAAGAATGTTTTTAACATCCCTAGCTTTTGGGGATTAATAGGTTATTATCGGAGGTTCTTCCAAAAATTCTCCCATTTGGAAGCACCACTTTCGGTCTTGAACAAGAATGGGGTAAATTTTTATTGGTCTGGATCATGTGATAATTCCTTCTAGGACTTGAAGAAATGCTTGACATCGACACTGATCCTAATCCTACCTGATATATGTAATGAGTATATAGTGTTTTGTGAGGCTTCTGGTTTTTCTGCGTAGAGAATTTTTGATGTAGGGAGATTGATTTGTGGAATATGTGTCTCAAAAGTTGAGGATACATGAATGAAATTACCCTATGCACAACCTCAAATTAGCTATTTTGGTTTATGATTTAAAGTATTGGTGGAATTATCTACTAGATTAAAAGTTTACTGTATATACAAATTATAAGAGTTTAAATTACGTATTTTCACAATGATATTTTAATCTTTGATAGTGTAGGAGGAAATAGTATATTTAGCCATTTGATTTTGAGCTATCACAAACACCTAAGATGGGAAGCCATGTGGTTGATGATTTGAGCTAGAAAAATTAGACTCTGGAGGTTTAGGAGTCTAGTTCAGAGTGGAAGATGATGTCTTTACTGGTTGAGATGCATATTGTTGTTCTGGAGAACCGGGAGTAGATTACTCTCATATCAGTTTTAGTTGAGTCTAACATTTTGAGCCAGAATTGAGTTAGACAGTTTTAGGATCCTTAATTTTTTTTCTTTAGGGAAATCCTTTAATGAGGGGATTCACCTTTGGATTGTTCTATAGAGGATGATGATAGAATCTATGTTGAGAATCAGGTTGTTTTTCCTATGAGTGTGTGGGGGTAGTTGATGCATGAATTTGATTCCTTGAAGTGGTCAGTGCATCCAAGGGTGAAAAAAAACATACCATGACCTATAATGATAGTTTTGGAGGCTGGGAATAAAGAAATAGATAGTAGGGTTCAGGACATGATGCTACACTTGTCAACAGGTGAAGGCTGAGAATTAATGACCTCATGGTTTTCTACAGTCATTTCTTATTTTAGAATAGAAGTGGGACAACATTACAAATGATATTTTGGTGGGTATCCTAAGGAAACCTCGGAAGAATTATGTTATTTGGGTTATTGTGGACCATGTGAAAAAGTATCTCATTTATTACTGGTATGGGAGACTTTATCTATTGGATAATTGGGAGACTTGTATGTCTAAGAAATAGTCTATCTACATGGGGTGTCACTGAATATAGTTTTTGAATATGACCCTTGTTTTACTTCTCACTTCTGACATGGATTATAGAAGTAACTTGTAAAATTTGTTATACTGAGTATGGAATTCCACTCGTAGTTAGATGGGTAGTTGGAGTGTACATTATAGGTAATTGAAGATATTAATGGGGATTGTGTCCAAGACTTTGTTGGGTCTAGGGAAAAGAACCTAGCTTTGGTGGAGTTTTCCTATAACAATAGGTATCAGTAAAATATTCAGATGAAACCATATGAGGCACTCTATAATAGACCACGCAGGTAACCTCTATTTCGGATGGAGGTCGGTGAGTTAGATTTATTGGGACCATGTCTCATGTAGGAGATGTCAGAGTAGGTTTAGCTAGTTTTGAAGCGTATGGATATGGTTCAAAGTAGGTAGAATTCATATGTCGATAGAAATCAATATCCCATAGAGTTAACATAGAGTGATCATGTATTACTTTGGGTATCTCCTAGATTGAGTCATTGTAGGATTCAATGTTTGGGAGAGTTGGCCCCCATGTTTTTTTGTATCGTTTGATGTTATGGAGATAATCGCTCTGGTGGCATACTGATTGGCTCTTCCATAGAGGTACAGTGTTATGCATGGCATTTTTCATGTGACATAACTTTAGTGGTTTCACCCTGACACTTCTCATGTGATCTATGTTGATGAAGTAGAGATTGATATTGATGCATCCTTTGAGGATCATCTGATACGTGTGTTGGATCACAGTGAGAAAATTGTGCGGGGGAAGACCATGATGATAGTTCATGTGTTGTGGAAACATGGTCATGTGAAGGAGGAAACTTGGGGGAGAGAAGTATATATGTGGGATCAGTGGTCCAATATTTTTGACTTTAAATCCTAGAGAGGCATGGAAGTACAACTTGAGGATGAGTTAATATAAGGTGGGAGATTACAAGATCCCAACCTTTTCTGGAGATGTATCAGGATCATTTATATCTAAACTTTACCCTTGTTTTGAGAATTTTTTCGGGTTTTATCTTGGGTGAATTTGAGTGAAAATTGAATAATTTTGGAAGACATATGGGTTGTTCATAGTTGATGAAGATTTTTTCCAAACCGTGCATCTAGCCAAACAAATTGGGTGAACCCAAACAGTGGGAATTCACATGGCTATCACACACTTTGACAAACTATGCACCCTATTAGGGGTAATAATTCCCCCCAAAGGTTCATGGTTTTGGTGCATGGTTTTGAAAATTGTGCGCTCTTCCCAGTAAATCGTGCACATGGTTTTAATTTAACTAAAACTTAGATTTTAAATTCGAGAAACCCACAGAATTCACCCCAATTCGACCCAACTTTTCCCTGACCTATTCCAATCATTTTTTTGGTTTCTTGGACATATTTTAATCCCTTCCAACCTCTATTCATAATTATTCAAATATCAAATTAAAGATCTGCACCTCTCCTAGTAATTGTATAGCATCCTAATTAGTTTCCCTCTCTCCTGTCCTTCTCTAATTCCATGAAGGGAATACTTCCTCTGTTTTTGGGGATCTAGATCTTGGTTTAATGGAACTTGATTATTTTGATATTGAATATATGTTTTGGATCTAAATATTATTCTTCGTCATATTCTTTATCATTTCACTTAAATTAGGGATTTTTGTTGGGTGATCATTCGTCAAAATTATTGAGGTAGGTGGTCTATTATTCCAATCCTAAATTCCTAATTTTAATTATGTGTATGTAATTATATAATTTTTTTTATCATTTAGCAATTTAATTCCTTAAATTTATTTAATTAATTGGGTTAATTAATTAATTAAGGGATTCTGAAATTGGATTAGTTAATTGAGTAATTAATTAATAGAATGTTGGGATTTTGGAATTGATTAATTAATTGATGATTTGATTAATGGAATGTGTGATTATGGAATTGATTAATTTATTTATGAATTAATTAATGGGATGTATGATTTTTCAATTAATTAAATAAATTTTGAACTAATTAATGGAATTTTTTATTATGTAATTGATTATTTAATTATTAAATTAATTAATGGGATGTTGTGACTATGGAATTGGATTAATTAGTTATTTAATTAGTTAATAGATTATTATAATAGTGTAATTGATTGATTGATTGTTAAATTAGTTGATGGAATGTGTTATTTTGGTATTGATTAATTAATTTTTCAATTAATTAATGAAATGTGTGATTATAATGACCCGGCATTTTATAACATGGATATTACATATTTTTAGATTAATATTCATTACATTACAAAAATACATGCCCAAGGACCATAATAGTTTAGTTCCTTTGGAAACTAGGAACACATTCTTCTTATTTGGTGAAATATCTTCAACATATACCATAAATATATTCCCCATTAGTACCCCTACTTCAAAAAAATCTTTATAACCTAAGGAAAGGAAACATAAGAAAGGGTGAGATTAGATGATCAGTATGGGTAAACATGGAAGTTACATAATCATAATATGGGAATGAGGGTATGAAAATGTGGGCATACTATTTAAGGATCATGCATTTCTTATCAAAGAGAATATACATGATTCATGGCATAAATATTGGTAGATCATTAGACATGAATCATAATAAAATAAAATCATATGATCTGTGAGAGTATAAAAATGGCATAAGACATGGAAATTTTGGTATACATTTAAGCATAGAATATCTTATGTCAATGATTGCAACCAAGACATTCATATTATTCTAGGCTTGGGATAATCACTTGTGTTCCTACTTTAGGCTTGATATTACTGTAATTTAACCTTCTAGTTTCATGACTAAAATGACCTCCCATGTACCCTTTTGTGGTGGGCTTAGGATGACATAATGTGTACCATCTTATTGCAATCTTAGGATGACCTCCTATGTACCCTTTTTTAGTGGGATTAGGATGACCTCATGTGTACCCTTTTGATCTCATAGAACATTTATCATCACCGAATGCATTTGAGGGAGATGTAGGTCCCACCCATCTAATAATGAAAACCATAAAAATGTGTGCAATAAGAACAAAAATCATTCATCATATCAGAACCCACAGAATGAAATGGGTCTCATAAACATCATTCAGTCATAACATGACCCATTGAAAATAAATAGGTCTCATAGATATCATTCCATCATAAACATAAACCATTATTAGAAAGAATAATATTTTTATAATTGAATAATATCCCTATTAAAAAATAAATAACATCAAATAATGTCATATTAGATGGAAAATAATTTTTATAGATCACATGAAAACAATTCTTGGGGAAAATATTCTTTCTTCTTTGAAAATGTTTTATTTTCTTAAAATTCTACATAATTTTAAAAGAAAAAATTTCTTTGAAACTAATATTATTATATTATAAGGGAATATTCAAGGAAATAAGGCATCAGGAAAGTGTAAAAATCTATTCTTGTCCTATATGTTAAAATGAAAACATTCTTCTAATACTTTTTTTAAAAAACAAATAACAAAGTACATTGTTTGGAAAAGGAAAAAATATTCCTTTCAAATTGTGCAGTAAAAAGTATGAAATGGGTAAAAATGAATTTAAACATCCATAGGAGAATTGTAAAATATTTTTTTGAAAACATTTTTATAAAACATGGACATGAATGATAAATATTCTCCAACTGAGATTTAAAATGAAATAATCTAGAATATTTAAGAGATTGTGAAATAAATACTCATCCCTTTATAATCAGTAGAATTGTAAGCCCATGAAATAAATAAAATTATAATGATATTAAAATATCATAATATTCTTGATAATAATCATAAAATACATTCATGAGCAGTACATACACCACATAGAATAAATGAGTGGTGAATATGGAACAAGTCTTGCAGAAATAAAAATAAGACTAGAAATCCACTTTCCTTAAGTCTGATTTCCTCCTTAAATATATAAAACTCATGTATAATGGTTTAAATAATGTTATAAACTTATTATAGAAATAAATTAATATTTATTATATCATATAAGATCTTATCACTCATTTGTTAATAATATTTCATTATTACTCTTCTTTTGGGTGTTAATTACTTCATTTTCCTATGCATGTTTTATTGTATAAGTTCCAGTTCATGTGCATAGTACATAGTTATTTCATATATATAATTTTATTAAGGTAATATATATGGTTTTTATTTATTTATATAATCATTATTTTATGGTGATAAGGGATAGTGAATCACATATCATTGTGGAGACGGTAGGTCGTATATAGGCACGAGTGATGACATTATTCCCTTAATGGTGATATGATATGGAATTAGATGGTATATATTTTTCTCCATAATCTATATCATGTTATAATTATCATATATATTTATTATTTTTACCATTATACCCTTCCAATAAAAGTTATTATGAAAAATAAATTTCACTATAGCGTGGATACGGTAAGTCGTACGTACGCATGCGTGGTGATTTCGTTTTTCATAGGATAGATAAAAGGTGTAATATGGTTATTATATATTAACAATAACATCTAAAAATATATTTGATATTGGATTTATTACTTTAAAATTTAAAAAACATAGTAATATGAATTAGAAGAAGAAGTAATCTTGAAGGAGTCGGTAAAGATGATTACCTCTTCCTTGAAGAACTTCCTTTAGATCTCCTCTTAGGGACACTAGAGTTAATCTATTAAGAATCCTGAAACCTCTATTATATGCCTATAAAAGTTTAAAATATAAATATTTTGGGTTTTTTTAGATATAAGGCTCAATGTTGTGTGAAGAAGTGAGAGAGGAGGTACCCTTTCATAATTGAGGTGAGGGGCACTTACGGAATTTCTAAATATATTAATTTATAATAAATTCAATATCAATAAAAATGACACCAAAAAATCTCATAAACAAATAAATGTTAAAAAAAATTTGGTATTTTTTTAAACCTTATCATTTTGACTAACCCTTTGTCAACGTATTTTTATTTTAACTAAAGTAAAAAGGTTTTTCAATATTTAAAGGTTGTAATTTTTACTTATGTGGTAAAATTATATCATAAATGAAAACTTTATAACATATTATACCATATTATAATTATTTATTATTTTTAAACACGTTTTGTGATTTTTAAATAATTAAATAATACATTATTCTGATAAAATATCATTAGTGTCAATTTTGACACCATTCATTACTTGGTTTTCTAAAAATATCATGATAACAAGTTAACTTAGGAAAAAATATTTTACTATATAACTAAGGGGTAAATGTAATATATAAAATTCATTGGTTATATTAATTATGTAAAATTATATATATTTTTAATATTTTTAATAACAATTATTTGATATTTCCATTAAGTAAACAATTATTGCATCATCACTGTATAAGCCTATAAGGTAATTATTTATTTCCTAAAAAATTAAAATATATTACCATGATAAATAAAAACATTTTATACTTTAAATGAAAATTTATGGTCTAATTTATCTTATGTATGACCATATATTAAAAATAACATACTCATTAAAAATATGAGTATGACATCTTTAACTTTTCGTTAAATAAATTATAATAAATGTCTTACTCTCATCCTAGTGGCTTAAAAAGGATATAATATCATCCCAAGTATTGTTTTTGTAGAAATAAAATCATTCAATGAAACTAGTACAAGTGTTAGGGTAATTTAATAATATTTATAATATTAGTTCTTACCATTAATTACTTTATTTACTTTTTATCGTGCCAATAAAAAATTGAAAAAGTTATTATTGATAATGTAAAAAAAGGAACCTATTTAAATAATTTGTACCCACTTATTACAAATATTTATTTAATTTTTCAAAATTCAAAACACATAAGTTTTAGTAATTAATTTAAAACTAATCTCATTGACAGAATGAGAAAACATATTTAAAAAGTGAAAATGTTCAAAAGATTGAAATGTTTTTATATCCAAATTCAATGTTAAATTAATTAAAATAAAATCAATTGAATTAAATGATAAAAAATTTATCTAATTATACTTTAACACTGCTTAAAAATATAATTTAACACTATTAATTATTTAGATGAAAAATATTTTTCAATTAAAATGCAATATTTATTACTATTTATCCAAACATGAAACTTAACAAAAAAATACCAAAAATTAAACCAGATTAAATTTTAATATCATTATTTTAGAGAAGAAGTTTATTTTGTAAATTATGATTTATAAAACTATTAAAAAATATTCAAAACAAGTGCAACATCAAAATGCAGTAAATCTGTCTTTTTACAAAAAATATATCTTTTATGAGTAAAATTGGACTTGTTCTTATATAATGTATAGAAAAAAATAGTATGAATTTCAAAACATATATTTAATATATTATATACATCATTAATATAATCCTAAAATATTTTTTGTTAATTATTGGTATAAAAAAATTATGCACATTTAAATAGTTTATCAGAAAAACATTTCCTTTTATTTTAAAAAGGGGTCTACATTCATTGGTAATTAATTGGTCAAATAATTATATATAAATATACAGAACATAATTTCGTAATTTAGTTAATCTTATTCATCCCCACCATTATAATTTCTTGGTTATAATTGTCTTGTTTAAATAATTACAATAATAAAAAGATGTTTCGTAAAAACTAAATATTGCATGTAACACAAGCTAAGACGGTGTTGTGTGTAATGAAAGACATAAAATATATATACATCTCTCATAAAAATATCAGGGTGTTACATTATAACCCCTTTAAAATGAATTTCTCCCTTGAAATTTATATGGATTATCATAGATTTAATACTTGAAAGTTTCTTTCATAGAAACCCACATCGTAAAAATGAATACTAAAACTCCCTTTAAAAGGAAAATATTGAAACATAATGGTTACCTAAAGTAACTCATAACTATGTTTACACATATTATAACATGGATATAAATTGAAAACATAGACATGGAAGGGAAATAAATCTATCATATTCTGATGGAGTGTAATAGAGAACATAGTTAGGAGAAAGTTAACAATCACAGGGCCATAAATTTGTGATGATCTAAGGGACCATTTGATTCATCGGAAAAGAAGGTACTAGGATAAAATTTTTGGTTTCAATATCCTTTACCTATAGTTAAATAATTTTCATGATAATAAATACTTAATTGATTTCATTACATTTCGTAAGCAAATTCATCCCTTCATTGGTCCTTGATCAATTTCCACTTCATCTCTTATTATAAGAAATGAAGGTAAATTTGTTATTCCTGGAGTATTAGAATATCATGATATAAATAGTATTATAGTTTATTCCATATATCTTAACATAAAAAAAATTAACATAGGTTATCTAATATTCATAAGTTATCATATGGAAACAAAATACTGTAACCACTAAAACCTCATCCAAAGTTTAAAATAAACTATTCCATAAATATTTAACCTTATAACCCTTCCAAAAGTTTAAAGTCAAAATATTTCTAAATAAGGTCACTAAAGTTCTTCAAATATCTTACCATTTATCAATAATATATCATAATGTTTCTCCTATTTATCACATACTAGACATGTAAATACCTACATCATGTATTCTTGTAAACCCATATTGAATACACATATGCTTCTTCATTCCTTATATAAGATATTCTTAAAAACAAAATTTTAATGGGAAGATTGGGATGAACCTTATACCAATAAAATATGTGATTTCATTATTCCATAATCCTAATAGATATTTACATAAAATTTTACTAACGGGTGAAAAATAAGATTTTGATCGGGTTTATTCATACAAAATCTAATAGGAAATTCCCAATTAGTTTGGATGGATTATTATTCCCTAATTTTCATGCTTCACTTATTCCATTGTGATAGAATAATATTTTCCTTTTTTATTTTTTATCAGAGTTTTTTGTGTCTTATCATCCACATTAGTCCTTGGATTAGGGGACATGTTAGAATTATGTCCAAACTCCTTGAAATTGAAACACTGAATTGTGGGAGGTGTATTTTGTGGATATTTCCCATTATTTACACCATTAACTACCATATTCCCATCACTTTGTCAATCCTCTTTTTTATAACCTTCCTTTACAAACTTTTAACACCCTTGTGTCCCTTTCAGGCATTCAACTAAGTGCTTCTTCCCACATTTCTAGCATAAAGATACCTAAAATTCCTTTCCACCATTTAAGTTTTCATGAAACTTTATCTTCCTTTTCATATCAAAACTAGAGGAATGGTGATAATATCTAATTTCCATTTCTTCCTTCAATTCACGTAGAATTATTTCTTCAGAGCTACTAAATTCTCTTATAGTCATGGCATATTGGAGACTTGGTTTCATGCCACCAAAGAGTTGATCTATTTTTCTTCCAAGGCTGATGATTAACCTAAAAATGTACCTTATAAGTCTTGTAAAATTTGACTCATAGGTTCTAATTGATACATTATCCTTTTACTTAAGCTCAAGTAATTTCTTTTCTATATTTTTTCATAGAATACGAGGGAATTACTTGCTGAAAAATACCCCTTTAAATATTTTCATTCTATAGATTCAATTTCTTATTATTCCCTCATGTTTTTAATAAGAGACCACCACTGATAAGATTCACCTTCAAAATTATAAATATCAAAAATTACTTTTTCATGTTCCAAAAACTAAAGGATGAAAAATATATTTTTAGTGGTACTATTCCATTGTTCATTAATAAGTATATTAGAAGACCCACTAAAAGAAGGTGGGAGTTACCTTATGATGGACTCAACAGAAATTTGTTCCCTACTTTACTCATTTGGAAGTCCATCCTGATTCATAACTTTTGTTAGTATATCAATAAGATTTTTCATTCCAACTACCATAACATGTTCTATATCCTAAGAGAAATTGTTTCATTTCCCATCACATTCATCATTAATGTGGTTCCTTATAGTTACATTCATTGACTAAAACAAAAATAATAATGTGAGAAACACTAAACATAGTGGTAAAACCACATAATCTAGGAAAGTTTCTTATAAAATATCAATCTATGATACCATAGGTTTAATCTTAGGTCATTCATTATCATTATTAAAATTCTTGGATTGTAATGTATACTTAGACTTATCCTTAAAGACATCCTTAGATATATCCTTAGAAATATCTCAATATATATCACTAAAGTTTTCTCATCCTATTTTCCAATAGTTGACGAAAACATTCTTCTAATACCAACTGTAACGACTCAGTATTTTATAATATATATATTATATATTTTTATATGAATATTTATTACATTATAAAAATACATGCTCAAGGACCATAATATTTTAGTGCCTTTAGAAACATGGAACACATTATTCTAATTTGGTGATAGATCTTCAATATCTCCCATAAAAAATTTCCCCTTTATTTCCTCTACTTAAAACCTTTCGTTATAAATTGAGTAAAGGAAACATAAGAAATGATGAACTTGGATGCTCAGTAAGGGTAAACATGGATGTTACATAATCATAACATGAGAATAAGGCTATGAAAACATGAGGATAATATTTTAAGATAATACCTTTCATATCAAAGATCATATACATAAGTCATGGAATAAATATTGGTATATAATAATATATATATCATAATAAAATAAAATCACATGAGCCATTATAATATAAAAATGGTATATGACATGGAAATTTTGGCATACATTTAAGTTAAGAATATATTATGTTAATGATTCCTACCAATACATTCATAGTATATTAGGCTTGGGTTAATTACCCATGTCCCTACTTAAATATTGGGATAGAATACAATGTACCTTTTAGTTTTGGGCTTATTTTGAACTCCTATATACCCTATTATAGTGGGATTAGGATAACCTTCTGCGTACCCTCTTGTTGAGGAATTATTATTACCTCTTTTGTACCCTTTTATAGTGGGCTTAATTTGACCTCATGTGTACCATTTTGAGATCATAGAACATTTATAATTACCCAATTCATTAGAGGTAGATATAGGTCTCACCCATCACATAATTAAAACCATATATATTCATGCCACAAGATCATAAATCATTCATCATATCAGAACCCATGTAATGAAATGGGTTTCATAAACCTAATTCAATAATAACATAACTCCTGGAAAAGAAAAGGGTTTCATAAATATCATTCTATCATAATCATAAATCATTAATAGAAAGAATAATAATTGTATCATTAAATCATAACCCTAGTAAAACATAAGTATCATCGAATAATGTTATCCTAGTGGAAAAATAATTTTGATAGATCACATGAAAAAATTTATTGAGTAAAATATCCTTTCTACTTTGAAAACATTTTATTTTAATAAAATACTATGAAATTTTAATAGAAATATTTTTTCATTGAAAATAAATATTTTGTATTATAAGGTAATATTCAAGGAAATAAGGCATCCTGAAACAAGAAAAATCCATTCATTCTGTATAATTTAAAATAAAACATTCTTCTCATACTTTTTCTACAAAAGTCACAAAGTACCTCATTTGGAAAACCATATAAGATTCCTTTAAATCCATGTTTTGAAAAATAAAAATTGGTTAAAAATTATTTTAAGCCTACATGGTATTATTGTAAAACATTTTTTTGAAAATTATTTATGAAAACATGGACATGAATGATAAATATTCCCAAATGGAGACTTAAAATGAAACAATCCCAAATATTGAAGAGATTGTGAAATAAATGCTCATAACTTTATAATCAGTAAAATAATATGCCTAATGAATTAAATTAAATTATAAGATATAAAAATATCATAATATTATGGACAATACTCCTAAAAGTTATTTAGGGGAAGTATATACACCATATAGATGAAACGAGTTGTGAATATGGTGTAAGTCTCACAGAAATAAAAATGAGACTAGAAATCCCCTTGCCTTAGGTATGATTTCCTTAGTATGTATCTAAACCCCTTTAATAATGGTTTAAATAGTGTTATAAACTTAATATAGAACCATATTTATATTTATGATATCATATATGACCATCTTATCACTTTTTTGTTAATAAAATTTAATTATTACTCTTCTTTCGGGTGTTTATTGATTCATTTTCCTACAAATTTTTTATCGTATAAGTCTCAATTCATGTTCATAGGTAATATTTATATTATATCTATAATTATATTAAGTTAATATATATCTTTTTTATTTATTATATTCATTTATATAGTCATTATTTTAGGGTGATAAGGGAGAATGAATAGCATCGCGTTGTGGAGACGGAAGGTCGTACGTACGCACAAGTGACAATATCATTCCATCAATGGTTTAATGATATGGAAGTGGATGGTATTTATTTTTTTCCAAAATAAATATCATGTTATACTTATAATATATATCTATTATTACCATTATTATACCCATCAAACTGAAGTGATGATGGAAAATATATTACAACATGGCGTGGAGATGGTAAGTCATACACACACACGTGTGGTGATTTCAATTTAATTGGATATATAAAAGATGGAATATGTTTGTTAAATAATCATAATAAAATCTCATAATATATTTTATACTAGATTTATTACTTTATAATTGAAACAACACATGAAGAGGAAGTAGAAGAAGAAACAATCTTGAAGGAGTCGGTAAAGACGATTACCTCTTCCTTGGTGAACTTCCTTTATATATCCGCTTATGGACACGAGGGATCATATATTGAGAAGAATAAAACCACTATTATGTGACTATGTATGTTTATAAGATAAATGGTAAGTTTTTTTCAAACTAAAAGTCTCAAAGTGCTGTGAAAAAATGAGGGAGGAGGTTCCCTTTTATAATTGAGGTGAGGGGCACTTTAAGAATTTTAAAACTATTAATTTATAATAAATTATATATCAATAAATATGCCCCAAAATGGACTTTTATTAAAATATAATATGATATAATATTTAAATATAATTAAAAAATATATTTTATACATGTTTTTGTATTTTTTTAAACCTTATCATTTTGATTGACCCTTAGTTAACTAATTATCATTTTAACAAAAGTAACAAATTTTTCAATATTAAAAGGCTGTAATTTTTACTTATGTGGTGTCAATTAGACCATAAATTAAAAATTAATGATATATTAGACCATATCATAATTATTTATTATTTTTAAACATGTATTATTATTTTTAAATAATTTAATAATACATTATTTTGATATAATATCTTTAGTGTCAATTTTTATACTATTCATTACTTGTATTTTTAGAAATATCTAGATAAAAATTCTACTTAGAAAAAATATTTTATTATATCTATAAGGGTTCAAGTTAATCTATAAAATTCATTAGTTAGATTAATTATATAAAATATTTTTATTTTAATATTTTTAATAATATATATTTGATATTTCCATTAACCAAACAATAACTCCATCATTATTCTATAAACCTTTAAGGTAATTATTTATTACACAAAAATTAAAAATAAATTACAATAATAGATAAAAAAATTATTTTTTAAATTAATATACATATTATAATTTATCTTTTTTATAAACCAATATTAAAAACTATATAGTTATTAAAAATATTAGTATAAAATCTTTAACTTTTATTTAAATAAAATATAATAAATGTATTACTCTCATATTAGTGCCATATAAAGGTTATAATCTCAGAACAAGGACGGTTATGGTCTATAAAAACTCATAAAATTAATGTATTACAAGTTTTATAATAATCTTATAATAATTATAATATTATTTTTTACCCTTAATTACCTGATTTTCAGTTTACCATATTAATAAAAAACTAAAAAAGTTACTATTCATAATGTCAAAAAATAAAAGAAACCTATTTACATAATTTGGACCCACTTATTCCAAATATTTAATCCATTTTTCAAAATTTAAAATATATAATTTTTATTAATTAATTTAAAATTAATCTCATTGACGGAATGAGAAAATGAGTTTTAAAAGTGAAAAGCATTTAAATGATTGAAATATTTTTATATAGATATTCAATGGTAAATTGATTCCAATTGACTAAACTATATTAAATGATACAAATTTTATCTAATTATACTTTAAAACCAACTAAAAATATAATTTAAATCAATCAATTATTTAGATGAAAAATATGTTTTCAATTAAAATACAATATTTTTTATTATTCCTCAAAACATGAAACTTAATAGAAAAAAACAAAAAATTAAACCAAAAAAAATTTTGATGTCCCTATTTCAAATATAAAGTTTATTTTTTAAAATTGTATTTATAAAATTTCCAAAAATGGGATTTAAAACAAGTTTTCCATCAAAAGGTTGTAAATCTGTCTTTTTATTAAAAATATATCTTTTATACGTACAATTGGATTTTTTCTTATATCATGTCTAGAAAAAACAAATGTTCAGTGTTAAAATTTTGATTTAATATATTATAGACATATTTTATTAATATAATCCAACAATATTTTTTTTGGATAAAACACACTTGTGCGCATTTAAATATTTTTCAAAAAAACATTTCCTTTTATTTTAAATGGGGTTTTAAATTAAATTTATAATTAATTGGTGAAATAATTATATATTCATTTATAAACCATAATTTCATAATTCTGTTAATCCTAGTCATACCCTCCATTCTAATGCATATGTTATAATTGTCTTGTTTAAATAATTAAAGATGTTCTATAGAAACTCAATGTTTTGTGTAACACAAGCTAAGACAATGTTGCGTGTAATGCAATACATAAAATTAATATATATATATATATATATATCATAAAAATATAGGGGTGTTAAATTGATTATGGAATTGATTAATTAATTGTTTAATTAATTAATGGGATGTTTTGATAGTGGAATTGGATTAATTAATTGCTAAATTAATTATTGTATTATTATGATCATGGAATTGATTGATTAATTGAATAATTATTTCATTAATTTATGAGTTGTTATAATTGATCAATTTATAATTTTATATATTAATTGGCTATGGTAATTATGTGATGATTCACCTAACATTAATGGGTTAATGGGATATATGATTAAATATTGATCAATGGAATAATAGTGATTTCTCATATTATTTCCATGTGATTAAATTATTGAGCATGATATTTTTTGATAATTAAAATGGGATATCTTGATTTGAAATGTGATGAGAGGTTTAATTTTTATTAACCTTTATTTATGTGATATATGTGATGTAGTGATATTTTATATATGTGTGTGTGGGACATGGTCCGCTGCATCAAAATCCCATAATGATAATTAATATTCCTGCATGGACATGGTATGCCACAAAAAAATCGCGTAGTGATAATTGAGTATGGGACACAGACTGCTGCTTTAAAAGAAAACTTGTGTGTTTGATTGATAAATGAGTTGTAGGTCAAGGAATATAGCTTCAAATACCCATGGGGTCCTATGAATGGGAATATAGGCCCAAAATGTTGGAATTAGAATGTAGTTCTAATTGGCGATATTATAAATTAAAATGAAATGGATAATTAAATACCATGTGTTATAATGAATTCTTAATTGAATATATGGTGTGGTTCAAAATTTGGAATGGGCTAACGCAGGTATTGTGAGATTGGGTTTCCTTGAGATCTCGGGATTCATGTGGTCAAATAAAGATTAATTGGGTAGATGTGAAATTTTTACCTTATTGCTTGTATTTTATTATTTATACTACAGAATACACTACTATTGACAGTATATTGATTTAGACGTCGTTATTGTTGGTCTGTTGAGTTGTACTCACACCCTACTCAGGCTGTCTAACTAATACTTGAAAAGATTTCATGGTTTCATGATAAGATAAGGGAAAGGGACCTATGTTATATGGTTGATTTGGGATGGATCTTAGATGATGGAACCGGAGTTGGTGTCAAGACCCACTTGGTAATTTTTAGTGTCGTTATTTTTGGGTTTGTATTTTAACACTTGGATTGTATTTTGGAATGAAATGTCTATTGTTTAGTTTGGGATATTGTATTTCATGGTTTGGTCATCATGCGATTTTGGTTTACTTATTGGTTATATAATTTGGTTTTTTTATTTATTTCTAATGTTGTGATGCATTGATAAATATGGTATAGTCTCTTCATAATCAATATTATACCCTTGATGATAGTTGGTAGCCTCTGGTGTACGTAGAGGCACGCTTGAGGTCAAGTAGAAAACCAACATGGGGAATTGGTGTGTGGCACCTGGGTCTGGATGTTATAATTATTAATGGATGATTTATAATTATTCTTAGTGTTTCATGATTTTTTGTTAGAAAAAGTGAGTGTTTTCTATAGCTTTCATAGTATATTTATTCTGAAAATAATTTAATTCCTTCAAAATGTTTGATAAAATGTTTCAAAAAGAATTTTTATTTCAAATGGATATCCATTTTTTTTTGAAATGGAATTTCTATATGAATTATTATTTTAATATTTTTAATCCTTTATTTCATTTATAGTCTCATTTTCCTCTAATGTTGCCTAAATATGATATTGGTAATTTTTTGTTTCATATGCCTTAGTGAATTATATGTTCTTCTTGAGATTGTTTTATATGATATTAGGTGTGCAATGAGGTCTGGTTTTAGATTATTTCCATAGAGAAATCCTTGGGTACATGATTAGTTAATTGGTATGAGTGATAAAGGTTATCTTCTTTATTGTCTAGTGACCCTAGTATAGTTCATAACCTGACTTGGGGGGTTGTCACCCAGTAGGTCCAAGAGGGTAAGTTGGATTTGGGTTTCTATTTGGTTCATCATAGGCCAATAGGTGTTCAATGAGTGAGGTACTTGGTTACCCTTCCTTTTATTTATATTATTCACTGTTAGATCCCATGTTTTTTTTATTAAGGCATGTTACCATTTCATATTCTCAATTTTTTATATCTTTTCTATACTTTTAATTCTTGGTGATGATTATATTATATAGCCTTTGGTTATGTTTTCATTTTTAATGTTCTTTATCTCCTCTATGATTTATAAATACTTATAAATACAAAAAATATGATTTGATATCAAAATTCCTATTTTATAAAATAGAAATTTATTTCCTAAAAAAATTAATCTAGTAATGAAAATTTTCATTGTGGAAGGTATTATGTAAATTCATACTACTATTTTACTGGGTTTTTTATTCACACCCTAAATACACCTATTGGGTTCATATAGAATTAGTATTATTTGATATAGGTAAAGAAAAAAGATATGTATCCTCTCATGGAGCATCTTGATTCCTTCATTATCCTTATTGGTGTGGTGATCAGTAGTGACCATGATTCATAAGGAGTTGGATTATGAAATGAATTTTGGGGGTACTATCATGGTCATTTTATTGTTGATTACTTATATACCATCCAATCCATCCTTCACTTTATTTTTGTATTCATTTATGTATTATTCTTTAGTTATCACACTACTTGTGGTTTATGTAGTTATGTTTGGATGTTTGGTTATATTAATCACCTTATGATCTCTATGGATTGATTCTTATCTTTGAAAATGTATATTCATATTCTTGGTTTTCCAACATATGGATACATCGTGATGTATTATTATATGGTGTATGTTATGTGTTATATGGAATTTTGAAGGTGAAATCATTCGCAAATTTTGAATTTGATACCCTCAGAACTTGTTGACATCCTGTAGAAATCTGGAACGTGATTTAGGACTTGTGGAGGTCTACTTTCTACAATATGGTATGTTTACCTAGGCTAGTTTTTTACACACTGAGTATCCATATAGGTTACACCAGCTTTATGGTACCCATAATAGTATTGATGGTAGATCACCAAGTATCGAGTTTTGTTAACTATTTTTTTTAAATGGAATTTTTTTCCATTTTATAATAATGAATTTAGGGATTTAGTTTAATGTTTCAATTTTCAAAAATGATTAACTCAGTATTATTTCCAAAATTATCTCTCAACCTATATTCTTATTTTCTTAGTGTTTTCTTTCTCATTACTTAATGGATCAATGATTTATCTATTTCATTGGAGCAAAAATAGTGATTATATCATTTTCCCTATGATTTTATTAGAATCTATCAAGGTTTATTTTATTTTATATTATAATTCTTGTTTTTATTCTTATTTTTTGTGGTCTCTTGATATCTAATGGTTAGTATAATGATTATTCTTCCAGTAAATTTTGGGATTATTGAAAAATATTGAGGTAGGTGTTATCAAAATTATCTTCGAATTCTAATTCACAACTCTTGTCTATTTTAGTTGATGTGATACATGAATGTAATTGTCTTATAATTGTTTAAAAATATATTTATTAAAAAATAAATATAAATTTAATAACATTAATTAATGTGAAATAATTGATATAATTACTTATGAAATTATAATATGTTCTTATATCAAATGATTAGACATTATGTGTGCCTTAGCGTAAAATGAGTTATGTGAATAGTTTGAGTTTTTAAATAAAATATGATAGTAATTAATGTTTTGTTTTATTGAAAAAATAATATGAATTATTGATTAATATGTGTTTAATAATAATTTCATGTGTTTAAATAGAAATAAATGATAAAATGAAAGTAATACTTGAAGAAAATATTAATTATTGAATTAAAAAATATAATTTGTGCTTCCTATATAATAATTTTAGTATGTAAAGTGTTGTTTCTGTGATAATTGGTTATTGTTGATTATTAATAGTTTTTTAAACTATTATGCGACATGGTGACTTTTAAATGATGACTCACATGATAAATGTTGTTTTCTTGGGTTGATAAACTCTTCTATGAGGATGGAATTAATTTATACTTATTGGATAAATATGGTTTAAGTGATTAAACAAAGTGTGTTTTTGAAAGTGATAAAGTGTATCATTAAAGGGGTATAAATGGATATTTATATAGGTGATTAACATATAAAAATATAATAATTTAGGTAAAATATATTAGAGTTTTATAACCTATATCTTTATTTACAATCCCCTAAGTCACTTAACCAGTCCATTAGTGAGTCTTTGGTTCATTTGTATGGTTAAATACTTAAAAGAAAAGGTTATTTGTTAAATTATAAAAGCGTTATGGGATTGATGTAAGTTAAAGGTTTTTAATGAAGTGTTAAATAGATATACTCATAAGGATGAGTCATGGGATGATTCAATAGGAGACAGAATGAAAACTATAATGTTTAGTTGAATATAAATATGTGTTCAGAAATAATTGGGATGAAATCTTGGGACAATATATTGATTGAATGAAATTTTTGATAGGTTTATTATAATAAATTTTTTAAAATATTTAAATGAATTATTTTATTCAAAGTTAATTGATTTTACATTTTTTTTAATCATTTTCTATTTAAAAATGATGAATTTGGGATTTTAAAATAGAAATGAAATTATTTTTTGAAATTAATGATGTAAAATATTATGAAAGTGACAAGATTTATCTTTATTATTCTTGAGTTAATGATGAACTAATGGTATATTGTTATATCGTTTTTTGGAAAGAAGCATATTATAAATGGAATTGTTTAGGAAAATATAAAATATATGTTATATGTTGAATTCATGAATTAATGTATATATATAGGGGATTATATTTACAACCATTAATTTCTAAGACTAAATAGTGAGAATAATGATTAGTGTGGAATGAATGGGGTGTTTATAATTGGTTAGTGTGATAAACTACTTTAAATTTTCATTTGTTTTCACTAAGAATAATATACTAATTTCATATATGAAGTAATGAATGTTATATGTTTTGAGGTAGTTAAAGGGAGATTTATTTAAGATATTAATGAAGTAAATTCTTGGAAATATGAGGTAAATGAGAATATATGAATTGAAATATTGTTTGATTTATAAAGTGTTAAATTTTTATTAAGTCATAATAGGTAGTAGTTTAGTGTCTCTGTATATTATTCATCATCTGCGATTTTGAGGGTTTAACCCTAGATTATGGCTTTAACCAAAAGAAAAAAGAATATTTTCCCAATATTTCAGGAGTGGTTAGTGTAACTCTATAACATTGATAAATTGATAAGTGAGAATTCATCTTGTTGAAGTGGATTCATATTATAGTGTGCTAGGGTTGAGATGGAGATAATTAAGACTATAAATAGAGAAGATAATGAGATCAATAGTGGTTATTACCTTGGGGAGTTTTTCGAGACCTATAGGTATTTTTTAGGGTTTAAATGTGGAATTACAATTCCCTAGCACTATGAAGTATATCAAAGAGAAAATAAATTGGGTAAGAGATGAAGTTGATATGGTTTTTATACTATGTTTTATTTTCAATACATAAGTGATGTTAAAACTGACATTAAATAGAGTTTTGTTTTTTATGTATTCATTGTTTATGTTTGGAAATGGATAAAAGAAGTTTGGAGATAATAAGATGAAGTTTGGAAGAGCTTCTCGAGCTGCAGACTAAATCATGCCACAATATGTATAATTTTGGAATCATGAAGTCTATGCATAATTATTTTAGATGATAATTAATATTTTTTGTGCAATGTATCCACCCTCTTTAATGCCTTGAGTCAAGGAGGAAGTGATACTTTACCTTAAGTGATATCCCCAAGGAACTGAATTCCAGAAATAAATTCCAAGGGCTTCAAGAATGGTCGAGGATGATTTTCCCTTTAAATTAAAAATAAATAACCAAATGTGTCTTTACCAAAACCACTACTTGATGCATGTCATCAATGTATTACAATTAATCCTCGTACCAAATGACGAAAATACAAAACCATATCAATACCTCATTAGAGTACCAAGAGGAATACTAAAACAAAAAAACTCAAGACACATTGACATAACTCCACAGCTCTATGCCAAGATCCGTACTCCAACTCCACAACTACCCAAGCATTATGATGTTCCACTTAATAAATGAGATGATTTTATTTTACCTATGTCCTGAAATACAACATATTCAAAAGAACCCATGTTCTAAAGTAGGGGTGAGTAATAATATTCAATAGCTTTTTCCCAAATGACTTACTTACTCATTCCACTATGAAATAACAATTAATCATTTTTATATAAAATAATATATATAAAACCAAAAAAATATTTCAACAATTACCCATAAGCCTAACACATCACTACCAATAAATTTTACCCAAGAAACCAAATTTTAAACAAGGAAACCAAAAAATCATTAACATTTCCCCATTTTCCATTAGCATAACCAATTTCATTTACCTACACCTCAACTACACACAGAACTCAACCACCCAAGCTTGGTGTTACCATTGATGGCGGAACTTCACGTCCATCCCCATCCCATTTTTATTGTAGGCTTCACAACCACATTTCAATTATTTGATGGTGGTACTTCATGACCACTAACCATCCCCATTTCAACTCACACTTAACCATTCAATCCAAACCATTCCAAATCAACTATTTCCAACCATTTCAATAAACTTATCACTTTTTATTGAAAACACTCATAAGACAACATACATGCCAAAAAAACATTTTAACCAAATGATGCCAAAACCATTTTAGATATCCATTCCAAAACCTATTCCAATAAAAAAATATTTTTATTGAAAACCCTTCCATAGTTCATTTTCATAAATAAAACCAAGAAATCAATTTTAAAATTGTTCGTTTAAAAATTGACAATGAAGTATATTGAAAAACAATATAATAATTTCCTTAAAATTCACAAATCATCACCAAAGGGGTTTCAACCAATATCCACACATAAATTACACAATCAATTTCAAGAAAAATAATTAATTTTAAATTAATCTTTCTATTTCAAGCAAGAGGAGTTGAGAGTGAATCGACCTACATTTAGGGTTTTGGTAAAAACAGCCAACGTCATAAATGCTCACCAAATATGAGTGAAAACTCCCTAAATATACTTTAGAATTCTTCCCCTAACAATAAAAAGGAAAAATTTCACCATGATTGGAAACAAAAACCCTAGATATATCTGCAATGGAACTAGATATAATAAATTATAAGAGATAGAAGAGTAGGTCTTAGAAAACACAAGAAAAAACCAAGAAAGGAGACTTTCTAAGAAAGATCTGCCTTTAAAGCACCAAGAAACCCCTTAGGATCACTTCTGGAATGAGTGAAAAATTTTAGCAAACCTTTTAGAATAGAAACCTTGAGTTAGGGCTACATGGGATCAAGAATGGGGTGTTTATGGAAAATCATGACCATGAACTATTTTAAAAACCCCGCTTTTTAAGCCACGCATGGTTTAACCTCATGGTTAGACAAACTGTGTGATAACCTTGTGTCTGCTACTGACTCAAGGGGGACCTCACGTGGTTGGAAAGCATGGTTAGCCTAACCATGTGCCAACCATGACAAATCCCATTATCCCATGTTTCATGATTTCCTAGACATTCTTTATGGTTTCCATTGACAGTGCTCAAACTGTGTGCACTTAGAAAATCCACAAAACCTTCCAAAAACCTTCCAAACTATCCCAAACATTATCCAAACACTTTATAAACATAAAAATTCATAATTAAAGGGTTATATACATTAAATAGATCATTAAAATTTCTCATCACCATTGGAATTTCCATCCTTAGAAAGTAGAAAACCATCACTTTCATGAAAGATCTTGGTCTATTGCTCAGCCATTTCTTTCTCTCGTACACAAGTTTCCTCCTGAATCTGACCATGCGTCCATAAAACCTATACTAGATAGATTCTTTCTCCATGAAATAATTTCTCTTGCCTATAGAAAATCCACATTGGCATATGCACCAACAAAATATCTGGATCTAGATCAATATGATCCCATTGAATGACATGGTTAGGATTAGGATGATACTTTTTTAACTGGGATACATGAAATTGTGCACCACACTAAACTGTGGAGGAAAGGCCAACTGATATTCCACCTCTCCAACTAGTTCATGCATCTCTAAAGTCCCAATATTCCTCAGATATACCTTTTCATTCTTTCAAAAATGACGATGACCAAGCTTATGAGTGATTCTCAAGAACACATGATTACCCACCTCGAATTCCAATGATCATCGACAATGATCTACATATGATTTCTGACGATTCTAAGCCATATCCATTCTCTTTAGGTTCAACTTAATCTTCTCCATAGTCTCTTGGACATGGCTTGTCCCAACCAATGAAATATCACCCATTTATACCCAACAATGTGGATAATGACATGAACATCCATACAATGCTTCAAATTGAGGCATATGTGTCGAGGCCAGATAATTGTTATTTTATAAAAAAATTGCACTTATGGTAAGTGATCCTCCCAAGAGCCACCAAAATCCATCACACAAGGCCTAAATATATCTTATAGTGTTTGTATCATCCTATCATATTTCTCATCCATCTGAGGATGATATGTCGTACACATATTCAACCGATTCATGAGGGATTATTGGAAGTATTTTCATAAACAAGATATGAACCTCAGATCTCTATCTGATAAAATTGAAAATGGAACACTATACCTCTTTACCACCTCATGGATATATTTTATAGAAAGATCTTCCACCGTATGAGATTCATGAATAGGGATGAAATGGTCTGACTTTGTGTGCCGATCCATAATCACTCATATGACATCGTGTTTCCTAACCATTCTTGGGAGGCCTATTATAAAATCCATAGTTATCTTCTCCTATTTCCACATAGGGATTGGTAGAGACTGCAACATACCTTATAGTCACTTCTCTTCCTTCGATTACTAACAAGTCAAGCAAATCGATAAAAACTCAGTCACTTCCTTTGTTATACACACCTACCAAAACTGCACTTTCAACACCTCATACATGTTCTGAATTCTAGGGCATACTTATCATTTCAAATTATGATATTCACAAAGAATTTGTTCCTGAAAATCCACTATTACAACCATACGATTCTAAAACCACAAAACAGAATTCCAAACTTGTTTCGACCCTTAATGGTCACCCCACCTAAGTTTCAACCTCATAGCCACACATTCTAAATTAGACACATGTACCTCTTTAACCAATACAAAAAAAAATTGGAACCAATGAAACTGAAAAATAAAACCTCTACATAGTCTTGATTTCCAAATTCCAAACCCATGTCGGCTATGACCGACATCAATTTCCACTAATCTGAAGCTTCTCTTACCACTAAAACGTATGACTTTCTACTTAATGTATCTGCCACCAAATTTCTTTTACCCAATGTGTACATCAAGTCAAAGTCAAACATATAGAGATAATAAATCCATCTACTCTATCTCAAATTAAAATATCTTTGTGAGAAAATATTCTTCAGACTCTTATGGTCAGTAAACACCATGAATTTCTCACCTAAGAGATAGTGATTCCAATTTTACAAAGCATGCACCACAGCCGCTAACTCAAAATCCTGCATTGGGTAGTTCTTCTCATTAAACCTAAACTTCTGTGATCTATAAGAAACCACATGATCCCCTTTCATGAGATCACTCCCCAACCTTGATCCTGATGTGTCACAATACAACATGTACTCTTTGCCTAAATCTAGAAAAATAAATATTGGTTATAATGTAATCCTACCCTTAATCTCTTCAAATGACTTTTGAAACTACTCATTATATTAAAATAGAAATTCTTCCTTGTCAAAGCTTTCATCGGTGAAGCTAATCGTGAGAATTCATGATCGAATCATCGGTAATAACCAGCTACACCTAGGAAGCTTCATATCTCAAAAACATTGTTTGGTGGTTACCAAGAGATAAAAACCTCTATCATTATTAGATCCATTGAAAGCCCTTTCTCAAATATTAAATGGCCAATAAAATGAACTTATTATATCTAAAAATCACATTTTGATAATTTTACATACAATCGATGATCTCTAAAAATTCCAAACATTGTTACCAAGTGTTTCCCATGTTCATCCCTTGTCCTGTAATACACCAATATATCATCGAAAAACACCACCATGAAAGAATATTGATATCTTTGAAATATATGATTCATTATTTCCATGAAGACCACAGGTGAATTTTTAGGACCAAATGGAATTACCACATACTCATAATGTCCATATATAATTCTAAAATTTGTTTTTGGTATATCTTCTTCTGCACCCACAACTGATGATTTATTGATCGTAATTCAATTTTGGATAACCTCCAAGATCCACTCTACTGATCTAATAGATCATCAATGCATGGGAGTGAATATTGATTATTTATCGTGACAGGGTTAAGATTAAAATAATCCACACATAACTAGATAGTTCCATCATACATTTTAGTGAACAAAACCAGTTCAACCCATGGAGATGTGTGGGGATGGATAGACCCTTTTTTCATCTCCGCCAACTACACTTTCAATTCCCTCAATTATGCTTGTTCCATCTGGTAATATGGAAGTGAGATAGAACTTGTCCCTATAAGGAGATCAATAATAAACTCTACTTCATTTATGAGTGGAAACCTAGAGAAATATTTAGGAAATACATCCAAATACTAATCAATGACTAGTGGAAACTTCTTCTCCCAATATCTCCCATCAATGCCAAAGACAGAACTACTAAATGATACGAGATCATCCCAACAATTGGTTCTAAAAAGCCTATTTCACCCACCTTTTCATTATTATCCCCTGTAAAGAGACTCTCAACCCCATATTTATTCTTGAAACTAACCATTCAGGTATAACAGTTGATTTGGGCCTTAAACATCATCCACCAATCCATACACAAGATTATATCATAGATTTTCATCTCAAGAACTGATAATTCTCATATCAATTCAACCCCATTGACAGTTATAACACATGATCTATATTGAAAGGCTTTCCATGCTCTTTGACCCAATGGATTTTGAAGTTTCATAATAAAAGGCATAATTTACACATTTAATCCCAACAGATCAACAACACATTAAGAAATTAAAGAATGAGATGCACCTGTATCAAATAAACCTTTCATAAAGGTGAGATTCAAAATAATTTTACCTCTCACCATGGATGGTCCAGGTTGATCATCAATCACAACTTGCATAGCTCCAAAAACCTATATACTGGCTATAATTTTCTTTTTATTACCTTATCGAAACTATCCCTATTGAGGATTCATAGTGTTCCTAGAATCATCATGGTTAACTCTATTCTACTGATGAGGGGTATGTTGTTTCCCTCATCCTTTGGAATTATATGAGGCATGCAACCCTTGAGAAATTTCATAAATATTTGACCTTTTAGCATTCTGATAGTAACATTGATGATGTCCCATCTAGTTAAAATTATGAAATTCTCTAGGTTTTTTTGTAAATTCTTGCTTTATGTGGATTGGAGATCCAAATTGGAAACATCACGGCTTACTCTTAGTATTCTAAGGGTGATTCATTGATCTTGGAAACTGGTTCTAATCCATACTTCCACTTTGGAAATAAGGTTCCCCCTTCCTCTTACTCCTCGTGTTAGAGTTCCCACCATTTCCCGTGGGCATCAACATACCTCCTCCACTCAAAGCCTGGAAGATATCCCTTCTATCTACTATAACTCTATTTACCATCTCAGTATAATTTGTTATACAAAGCACTACAAAATTCAAAAAAAAATCCTACCTCAACCTATATTCAAAAATGCATGCCTTCAATGATGTACTATCCACAACCTCTAGTGAAAACTAGACTAAATTCATGAATTTAGTCATATATTCCATCACCTAAAGGTTCTCTTGTTTCAAGTTGACCAAATATGTTGTTTTCTGAATTATGAACATGTGAGGATATAATTGTTTGTTAAAAATTCCCTAAAATATTCTCATGTCATGCCTCGGTCCCCTTTTTCCTAGACCAATAACTCCCACTACTAAAGTACAAGGTCTTCCAACATGTACATTACTAACATGACTTTCAACTCTACTGGTGTTCCTAGGAAATTGAAGATTTGATTCATCCTATTGATCTGCACCTTCATCTTTCATGGTTTCTAATTACCCCAAATATGGGTGGATTCTGCTTCTGAAACTAAATCAAATGATCCACATGCATCAGTCTATCCCTTCTATTCCCATTATTCACATCCTAAAAGGCTTTAATTGTGCTCTGAACAAGATTATGGTTCACTTGGTGCTTAGGTAATATCGTTTTTTCTACATCCCCCTCTGGTGTGTCTCTACAATTCCAACCTAGTGCCATTTATATCAACACAGCACAAGCATCATGAGTCTCTCTCTATCGTAACTGAAGGCTTACAATTTCAAATTCGATCATTTCTTAAAAATACACTATGTTTTGAAAATAAACCCATTTCCAAAATGTCACAACCATTATCTTTACAGAATCACACATTTGAAAAGTGTTTCCCATTTTATCAAAAATCAAAACATTCATATCAAACATAAGTCATTACCCAAAATGAGATATGAAATCCTAGTTGTAATTCATTTATATAATGAATTTCATTCACTTATCATTGGATAAACCCATGACAATGAGATTACTCTCTTACAAGTGTCTCCAAATCACTTTTGTACCCAAATCCCTCATAACTTGAAGTTCATCATAAAAATGTTAGATACATATTTTTATGCTCTACATGTCAAGTTATAACAATCCAAACGCTCACTACCATTCCAAATCAATGAATAAAAGGAGAATTAATGTCAAATCCAAGACCAACGACTAATGCCAAAGGACCAAACAAAGTGATATCATTTGTAACCTCCCACCCCTCTTTAATGGCTTGAGTCAAGAAGAAAGTGATATTTGGCATTAATCAAAATCTCCAAGGTGCCAATGGATGGAAATAAATGAAAAGGGCCTAAATAATGGTGGGGGATGATTTTCCCTTTAAAGTAAAAAAACCAACCAAACATATCATTAACAAAACCACTACATGATACATGTAAATTCAACCTCATACCAAATGAGAACAATTCAAAACCATACCAATACCACATCAGAGTACCAATTCGAATAGTAAAACAAAAAAAAATCAAGACACAATGACATAACTCCACATATTCATTCCAATCTCCATACTCAAACTCTACAACTGCCCAAGCATCATGATGTTTCTCTAATTAAATGAAATGATTTTCTTTTAACAATGTCATAGAATACAACATTTTCAAAAGAACCCAAGTTCCTAAGTAGGGGTTGAGTAATAAAACTAATTAAGTTCTCCCCAAATGACTTCCCTACTCACACCACTAAGAATGATAATTTTATCACATTTATATAAAATAATTTATATAAATCCAATAAAATAGTTCAATAATTACCAATAAGACAAACACATCACTACCAAAATATTTTACCCAAGCAACCATATTTTAAGTATGGAAACCAAACAATTCATTAACCATTTACCTATTTTCCATTAGAATAACCCGTTTCATTTCATATGACCCAATACATACACCTCAAAAACACACACAAATCGACCACCAAAGATTGGTGTTACCGTTGATGGTGGAACTTCACATCCAACCTCGTCCCCTTTTTATTATGGTGCTTCACAACCACATTAAAAATTTTTGATGGTTGTACTTCACAAACATTAACCATACCCATTTCAAATCACGCTTAACCATTCAATCCATTCCATTCTAAATCAACTATTTTCTACCATTTCAATAAAAGTATCACTTTTTATTGAAAACAATCATAAGCCAACATCCATGTCAAACAACATTTTAACAAAACAATGTCAAAACCATTTTTGACATACATGACAAAACCGATTATAATAAAACAACATTTTAATTGAAAACTATCTCACAGTCCATTTTCATAAAGAAAAACAAGCAACCAATTTTGAAATCATCATTTTAAAATCCAATAATGAATCATATTTCACAATAATATAACAATTTCAGAAAAATTAACACATCATCGGCAAAGGGGTTTCAACCAAGCTTCTCAAATCAATTTCACAATAAAATTCTAGAAAATAAATTAATTTGAAAGAAATCATTATAGTTCTAGAATTATTAGTTGAGAGTGAAGCCTCTTGCCTTTAGGGTTTTGGTGAAAATGACCAACGACACAAATTCTCACCAAATCTGGGTGAAAACTGCCCAAATACACCTTAGAATCCTTCCTATAACAACAACAAGGCCAAATATTACCCTAATAAGAAACAAAAACACTAGATATATGCAAAACGGAACTATATCTAAGAAACTAAGAGAGAGAGAGAGAGAGGGGTAGGGAATAGTAGATCTATTAAAAACCAAGAAACTACCAAGAAAAGAGACTTACCAAGGGAGATCTTCCTTTAAAGCACTAATAAAACCCTTCATATCACTTCTGAAATGAGGGGAAAATGTTTCCTAACCTTGGATAAGAATAAATACAAAGTTAGGTCTACATGGGAGTAAGATTGGGGTGTTTAGGGAAAATCTTGACCAAGCCCTATTTTTAAAAAACCACTTTTTGAGCCATGCATAAGGTATCCACGTGGTTAGAAAAACTGTGAAATAATCATGAACCTAGTACAACCTTAAGGGGGGACCAAGAAATATTGTCCCACATAGTTAGCCTAACCATACACTAACCATGCCAAATCCCATTGTATCATGTTTCATGGTTTCTTGGAGATTATGAATGGTTTTCAATAATCGTGCTCAAACTGTGCACCCTTAGAAAGCACCAAAACCTTCACAAAACCTTCCAAACTCTCCAAAACATTACACAAACACTTTATATGCAAAAAATAATAATTAAAGGGTTACATAACTTAAACTAGGGGTGATGTAGTGTGAGATTGACCCTGCTAAGACAGACACTACATAAGGAAAGGTTGAGTTTGGTTATGTTATGAGTATTCTGATCATACCAAGACATGATCTACCTAAGATTTAGTTATGATAGGTGATAAATACATAGGAATTAAATTATTTTTACATAATAATTAATAATCAAACTCTATAAAGTTTAACATCATGATTATAAAATTAAAATTAATGGTGTTTTTTAATGTATTTTTCCAGGGCATGGAGCCACGCCGTAATGAAGATACATGGGTTTTCATTTTCACACAATTTTGAGGAAATAATATATTACAAAATGATGATAATGATAATGTTGTAATGAAATATATAGATAAATAAGGCTTCTAGTTGGAACTATGGATTGAGATATAATCACACCATATTAAAAAGGCCACACTATAGTATTGGATAAATTTTTACTTGTGAGACGGAGTTGTACAGGGATGAGAATCCATGAGAGTTAAACTTTACGTTGATCTAAGGTGGAAATAAGTATTTCACCCTAAAGTATAGAATCATTCTATAATATATCCAGGAAATAAAATACTTGAACCATAAAGAAGTTAATCATGCTACAATAGGAGAAGCAATTGGACGAAAACTGGTTGATCACACTGTGATGTATGAAGGAACACTATGATTTGTTCCAAAGTATAGATTTTGATGTTATAATGATATGGATTATTTATTTATTTATAATCTAATTCAAATTGAACAATTAAATTCTAAAATTATATCCAAGGATCAATAGAATAATAATATAGATATAAATGATGAATAATAAGTGAAAGTATTTGAATGAAGTTTCACCTTTGAATTTGAATTTGAACTTAAATAAAACAATATGGGGTAAAATTTGTGTTGAAAAATATATGAGAGAATGTACAAAGTAAGGTGGAGAAATAACACAAGAATAGAAGAGTGCTTTTTACTAGGCAAGTAGAAGAGAAAGAGGAAGAAGTGGATAGAGAAGTGGATTTATTACAAAAACAACATTATAGAAGTGTAACTATAGAGATTTATACCTATACTCTAATATCTGATTCCAAATGCTTAGTGAATTTGGATATTGTATATATAAATGTCTTATTTCATGTTATTTATTTAATATCTCTCTCAAATAACTTTCTCACAAGTTATCATTCTAGACACAGCATACTTAATACCCTTTATCATTACCATGGAAATGGAAACATAAAAAATGGTGAGATAAAATTATTATTAAGGGGAAAATATATATATAACACCCTATGACTTTATAAAGGGAATTTATATTCAATATTGTATTCGACATGTAAAACCGAGCTTGAACGACTCCTGATATATTTAACCATTATAAACTAGCCATTAATTTGGTGTGTATGAATATTATAAACAAATTTATAATATATATATATATATATATAGGTACTAATCAAAATAAATTTTTGATAAATATTTAGTACATATTAAATGATTTTTTGTAAATGTAATTTTATTCTTCAAAAATAAGTTTTCTTCAAAAATTATTTTTATTTCTTTTCATGAAAAATAAATATTATAATTAATTTTTGAAACTCTTAGAAAATTTATATCATAAAATGAAATTAATTTTAAAAAAAATTATATAAAAATTTACATTTTTTAAAATTTTGAGATTTTTTTGAAATAATTTTATTTTTAAGTGAATAATGAAAAATACTAATTTTTGCAAAAATGTCATTTATTTTTAATAAAATAAACAATTTAAAATTACTATTATGTTTTGAATATTATTTAATGTAACATAATTATATATTAATTATATTCAATCCAATTAATATATTTTTAATCAAACTTATATTTGATTTTTTTTATAATTTTGTCTTTGGGTTTAAAAGAGAATTTTTCTCAAAACGGTTTTAAAGTGAAAAATGTTTCTCATTTTTAATTAATTAAAAAAATCCCCTGATTAGAAATGGTTTAAATGAAATATATATATTATATTTCAATAAATATTAATTTACATTCAAACAAAATTTATTATTATTATTCATATATTTAGTGTAAATTCATTTTTTCCATGAAAAATACACTTCTTGGAAACCTGTTTTTTCATCACGTCTATAGGTTTAATTTTAAATTAAATTCTTCCACTTATAGGAATTCAATTTGGTAAAATAGTTTATATATTTTAAATAATAATAATTTATAATATCTAATAAAGTCAAATTAATTTTTGACCATGATGAATAGTGAAAATAATAAAAATAAATTACCACGTATAAGGTGAAAATGGGTTTATCGGGGGTTAAACTAAATAAAAAGTGCCAAAATAACATAAAAACTTGTATAAAAACTATTTATAGAAATAATGTAAACTTATAATGTCTAATTATCTATAATGACCCATTTTCAAGCCTTATGGAATATGAAAAATGTGGGTACACCTTTTTCTTTTCAAGAATTACAAGTGTGTCACTCACCTTGTTTATAAAAGAACCCCCCCCCCCCTTCCCCTCCACTTTTATTCACACCTTAAAACCATTTTGGTTTGAAAAATAACTACCCAAATTAATTCCCCAATTCTATCCCATAATCCTATAATATTTTCTTAGAACAAAAAACCAATCTATGAATACATTAGGTATAATCTTAAATAGGCGGTCCAAAAAGAGGTAAAATTACAAACTATGCATTTTGGTTTTACTTATTCTTCCACCTCCTTAAAATATTATTCAAATATGATCATATTATAAAATCATAATCTCATATATATTGAGATGTTTTTATATAAATTTAATAACCTAAATCCATCTCCACTTTTATCAAAAGAGATACTAAATCGTCATTCATGTGTACGGTGATCTACCGCCTCATGAACTGATGGCATTCATTTTCCATCATCACCTATCATGGCTTGTTGTAATGGTTTATTTGAAGTATATATATTATATTTGTAAAATATTTACACTTATAGAGTTATTATAGCACATATACCTTTTTACTTTCTATTCTATTAGGGGTACGATAATGTCGCTCATGTGTACGATGAACCACCGCCTCACGAGGCGATGTGATTCATTTTTCACAAACCCTTTACACAGAAATAAGTAACTGTAGAAATATGGTACAGTAGAAGATAATGTAGAATCTAGGGTATTATAGTAGTATTGTTCACCAATGGGTCCTTTGGGCCAAAAACATGGGCTTTCAAGCCTTATATTCGGGCCCTTGTCCTTGGGCCTTTGGGCTAGGTAATAGGTCGCCCTCTACCAATACAAAAAGAGGTATTTGATTTAATAATAAAATGAGGATTAGATCCCAACCTTTAAAATTATAATCCATGAATATATATGATAATTATGTAATAATTTTTATTCTGGATATGTTTAAGTAATGACCTCTTTGACAATGGTCATCAGACAGAAGCTATTTTGAAATAATGTACCAAACGTCCCCAAAACACTCAATGTGGAATTAACTAGTTAAGTATTAAAATATGTAACTATAAATAAATAAAATAAATGATTGAATTATAAGGTATTAAACAGGTAAAAGTTTCTTAAAAATCAAATAATTCATTTAATCTTAATATACAATAGTTAAAGGACATGCAAGGAATGTTTGGACTCGAGGTAAGGTTTTTCCTCATCTCACTTTAACTTTATGATACATATGTTATATTCACCACTTATGTATATTTTTTTGTTTGTGTACTAACCCTTTTAGATTTAGTATCAAAAATAAATAATACATCATTGAATTTTAAGTTTAAATTAGAATTATTCCATATAAGAATATTTTATTTAGAACTTCCCATGTGTTAAATAATTTCATAACTCAATTTATTTTCATTAGGTTGTATTACTTCTTCATTGTATTTGATATTATATGATTTTGTGTGTAATTAACTCTGATTATATTATATTATATTTCTACTTTTTTATATAGATCTAAATTTGATACACATAATAAATTAATTGATTAATCCTCAGATTCAATGGTGTGATTTTTGTAAGGTTTATTCATCTCACATTATCTTTCTTTAGGAAATATGTTTATTTTAAATACCTATATTCATTTTTGAGGTTTATATACTTCAATTTTACATTATATATCATTAATATCTTTATTTTCATGGTATTTAATATATTATTTCATGTTATTATTTCATGGGGATTATGATTTAATAATTACCAAAGTGATAGAGACATGTGCACACATACTTGAGTTTTGACTAATGATTGAGTAGTATGAGGATCCAATAGCCTTGAACTAACATAAATCAGGGAATATAACTATAGTAATTTTTTTTGACAAGATTATATGTTCTATTATTTATAGAGCTATTTTATTTATGCTAGATGTTTTATATAAATGTTTTATATAAAATGTTCATGTATTCCTATTTTGATATATCTTCCATATTTTTATTTGAATTAATGTTTTGAATTAAAAGATGAAAATGACTTTCCATGCCTTTTTTTAAAATTGAAAGAATAAATGGTTTTATTATTATGGAATTTATTATGGAATACTTGTTGATACCCTACAAGGATTTTTAGCTCAAACCCTACCTTTTCCTTCAATAATTTATAGATCTTGTTATGCGAGGTCTAGTAAAAGGGAAAGAACCGCTTAGAGGTGGGTTGTTTTCTTGTTATACAAGACTCTAGAGGGATGGTGGTGACCAATGGAACTATGGTATACTTATTGAAAATTTATTGTGAGACTTTTTATTGATAGAATTTGTGTTTTCCTTTGGTTTATGATTTACCTTGGGATATATATCTATCTTATTGTGGTAATTTTATCTTTGAGAAGTGTTTGACATACTGACTATTCGTTGATTTATCTTTTTCTATTATGTATTGGTGGTAGTTTTTGTGGAAAAACTATCCCCTTCAACTTTTTATATGATTCTAAGTAATAGTCACCAACCCATGGGGATTATGAATTCTCTTAGGACGTATCAGGGTAAGCTCATGTATCATTGTACTGGGATATTTGAGATAGTTTATGAAAAAATGGTATTAAATGCACTGAGGTTGAAATTATTTCTTTGATGTTGGTATATAGTCTGGGATGTCCTGGTAGACAAGATATACCATTTATGAGGCTTAGGAGGTATTTTCGAGGGAGTTTCTAGATATATTTCATCTTAGTGAGCCTTAAGTCACCATGGGTATTTGGGAAAAGCATCTTTGAGGGATAAATTGATATCATTCAAGTTTTTTCCTACATTTAAAATGAGTGTCCTGAAATCATAAAGGTGTAAACACTATTTAAAGTAATTAATGTTCTTGTATCTCTTGATTGAGTTAATAATTGGATTAATATTTATGATATTTTTTGTTGCCTATTGATGTTGTTTAGCATTATGCCTCTAAGGAGGCATTTGAATAGGACACTGGAAGAATCTATTAGTGAAGGAGAGTAAGAAAATTTCACAGTTGACCAGAATCTTGTTGAGATAGTGGTGGGAACTATCCAAGCTCTGGGATAGGTATATTCACCCATTCTTATTCTGGATCTAGTAGTGGAACCTTTAATGGATGGAATTAGAGACCATGATCAGGAGTTTCTTTAGTAGAAACCACTAGCTTTACAAGGGTCAAATGATTCTAAAGAGGATAAATACTGGTTGAAAAATATTGAGACACTTTTTTAGTTATTGGAAATACCTGATTCAATAATGGTTAAATGTGCTACCTTCAATCTATAAGGTCTTAGAATGAGATGGTGGGATTTGATGGTGATATTAAAGAAACATGAGGATATGGAGTGGAAATAATTTAGAGTTCTTTTCAATTAGTAGATATATCTATAATAGATGATATTTACAAAGGATATGGAGTTTCTCAACCTCTAGTACGGTGATATGGCTATGAATCAGTATGAAAAATAATTTTCCAAACATGTTTAGTTTTCACCTAAGGTAGTGAAAAATGAGAAATTGAAGTCTCAAATATTTGAGATGGGTCTTCGATTTGATATCTAATTATATGTTTTCATATTGAATCTCACTTCACATGGAAATGTTCTAGATAGAGTATTGATAGATAATCTTAACTTAGCTGGTAATTCAGGGTTGATAGGAGTTCCTCTTACTCTTAGTAGTAGTTCTATTGGTTCCCTTAAAGGAAAAAAATTATAATGAGTCTTGTGGTGGTTTTTGATATCATACTTTATCTAGAATGTATGTTGTGTCTAGGAGAGGCCTTTTGACTTGCTTCGAGCATACAAAGGTTGGGAATTCGAAGTGAGTTTTTACTGAGGCACCAAATATTTGTAGTTCATCCAGTCACTCAGGCCACCTTCAGAAGTTATACCATATATTTTCTACCCTGCATAGTGACATGGGATCATCAAATTTGAAAGGTGTGATATTGAAATCAGATGCTTCAATAACTAATGGTTTCCAACCACGTACATCTAGAATGAAGCATCCTCACAAATTGGAAGTGTCTCTAGAGGAAGATGATGTGGGTCCAGTGATAGTGAGATGTACTATAACTATAGATTTATCTTTAGTGACTACATTATTTGATATGTGTGCATTACACTCTTTCATGTAAACTCATATTGTGAATTTTCTAAACCTTCCTATAGATCTTATTTATTAAGTTATTGATATTATTATTACCCTCAGAATGAAGAGAGAGTAGGGTCTCTGATGTCCCTCTTGAATTTTCTCTCTATCAGATATTGAACTCACGTGAAATTTTCTAGTTCATGACATCAAATATCTTAACCTAATTTTTAGGATGGATTTGATGACTTCTCATATGGTCCAAATTGACTGTTATCATCGGCGGGTTTCCTTTACTATGCCCGATAGGGTGTGCCATATTTTTTTTAGGGATATTGGGACCTAAGGTTGAGTAGTGTCAGACCTTATTTTCCAAAGTTATACAGGGTAATATTAGTGTTTTATTTTAACTTTGAGTGGGAATCTTTGAGTGGTGATCTCCTTCCTATTGTATACAAGTTTCCCAATGTGTTTTCATATTACTTTTTAGATTTTTCATTTGTAAGGGATATAGATTTTCCATTGATTTGGTACCTGGTACTCAACCAGATTTTATTCTTTCATACTATATGGAACTAGCTGAATATAAAGATTTGAAGATCCTGTTAGATGAGTTATTGGAAAAGGATTTATATTCCTGAGTGTGTCACCTCAGGCAGCGCCTATTCATTTTAAAAATAAATATGATGTAACAATTCACCTTTAACTTGATTATTGAAAACTCAATCAAAATGTGGTAAATAACGGGTATCTTTTTCCTTGGATAGTTGATTTTTTTGATGAGTTTAAAGGGAATAAGTGGTTATTAATGATTGATCTTTGATCTGATTGTCATTAGTTGAGAAATAAATAATTTTATATCTATAAGACTACCTTTAGGAGTAGGTATATCCATTACAATCACATTGTTATGAATTTTGGTCCAACTATTTCTCCTATAGTTTTTATTGTATTTATGAATAGGATATTCCACAAGTACCTTGACTTATTCATACTTTTTTTGTGGAAAAAATTTTTGTTTACACCAAAAACAAGGAATACCATATCCATCATCTGAGAGAAGTTCTAGAAAACTTGAGAGATCATTGACTTCATGTGAAGCTATGGAAATGTAATTTATGGTTTTAAGAAGTGAATTATTAGGACACATGGTCTTGGAACATGGAATCTTAGTTGATCATGATAAGGTAAAGGTTGTTATGACATGGGAATAACCATGTAACATTTTTAGGATTAAAATCTTCTAGGGATTTGTGGGGTATTATCACAAGTTTGTTAGATATTTCTGGAAGATGGCTTCTTTGATGATAGCTCTCACTCGGAAAGAGGGGAAGTTCTTTTGGGATTCAAAATTTTAAAGTTATTTTTATGAGTTGAGGCATATTTTTACATCTTCATTAGTGTTGAATCTTCTAGAGGTTGGGAAGGTCTATTTGGTCTTTTATAATGCATTCAGTTTTGGATTGGGATATATTCCTATGGAGGGTGATCATGTGGAAACCTATGGTTGGAGACATATTAGGCCACACAAGAAGATCTATTTGACCCATGATATTGAGCTCTCTTCCATGATGTGTTATCTTAAGAGTTGTAGGCATTAAATTTTTAGAGAAGGTTTATTATTTATTTTGAGAGAAAGTCCTTGAGTTATATATTTTCTCAAAAAAAATTGAACCTTCGACAGAGAAAATGTGTGGAGTATCTAAAATATTTTCATTTCAACATTTTTTACCCCCAATAAAGGGAATTTCATTGTTGATGCTTTGAGTAGGGAACTTATAACCCAGACCATAAAATAATCATCAAAAGAGTGGAATCTAATGGTCCTCTTTTCTCAGTTTCATTTGGGAGTCTAGGGGGATATGACTAAGATTGTTATGAAAAATTTTCAGTTGAACTTCTCTCTTATTGAGATAATTCTTTAAGAGTAGTAGTTTGATGATGAATTCTATGGAATTATGGACTCTCTTTATGGTGGGGAGACCATTTTTGGGTGCTCATTCTTCTATAATGGTGTCCTATGTTTCTAGAACTGGTACCTTGTACATTTTATAATGAGAAATGATGTGATGGGGGATTTCCATAATTCCCAGTGGGTGTTGAACCTTGTTACCATGAAGATGTTATATGATATGCAGTAAAAATTCTGGTGTCCATGTATGATATGACACATCACTGACTTTGTTTCTCAATATTATATTTTTTAGTAAGTCATGGTCAAACACCAAAAACCTTTGGGTTTTCTTAAGCCCCTTCCTATGTTGACCTGAAAGTGGGATGATATTTTTATAAATTTATGGTTGGTTTTACGAAAACCCCTTGAGAGAATAATGTGATATGGGTTGTGATCGATCAGCTGACAAGATCATCCCACTTTATACCCATTTGAGATACTACCAAAGTTGAATATTTGGGAAGTCTCTATGTGAAAGATATTTTTAGATTTCATGGAGTTCCATCTGTTATAGTCTTTGATAGGGAGCATAGTTTTTCTTCTCATTTTTATAGTGGTTTCCAGGAGGTTATGTGATCCCAAGTTAGATTTAGTACAACATATCATCCATAAACGGATCTTCATATAGAATAATCTATACAGATACTTGAGGACATGTTACATGCTTGCGTTATCAACTTTGGTGGAGCTTGGGAAGTCCATTCTGGACTGTTTGAGTTTTCATACAATAATAGTTATCATTTATTTATCAGAATGAATCCTTTTGACTCCTTTATTGGCCAAGATTTTATAACTTTGTTATGTTGGTTGGATATTGGTAAATCTTCTCTAGTTGGACCTAGATTGTTCTAAGAGGTAACAGAAAACATTCAATTGATTCCTTAGAGAATAGTGATGGAACAAAGCCAATATAAATAATATACTGATCATTGGCATAATCCATTGGACTTTTTAGTTGGTTACCATGTGTTTTTGAGAGTTTCACCTCAGTTAGGTCACTGATGGATAGGGAATCAGGGAATGATTATACTGAGATTTTTAGGTCATTTTGATATTTTTAAGCTTATGGGAAATGAATTTTACCTTTTATATTGTCCACTTTCATTAACATTGATCAAAAATTTGTTTCATGTATTAAATCTCATGAAGTATCTTTCTGACCATTCTCATTTCTTGAGCTTGGCAGACCTCAATGTGGAACTTGAATTATCCTTAATTGAGCATCCAATCAATATTGTTGATTCTAAGAAAAATGTTCTTCATGGGATGTCTATAAATTGGGTATGTGTTCTTTGAAAACAAGTATTTGATTCGTATGAGACATGGGAGTGTGAGGCACTAATGAGAGAGAAGTGACCACATCTCTTTGACATGGAGGCTTCATTATAGGATTTCTAGGGATATAATGTTTTTATATTGAGGAGGATGTAACATCCCGTTACTTGATTTCTAGTACTTTTTAAACCTTGTTTTGAATTTGTTTTTATTTTGAACTTGTTCTGGGGAGTTTTGTTGAATTTTGAAAAAAAATGGATGTTTTGGGGGTTGTTCATGGTTGACGCACAGTTAGGGAAACTGTGTGGTTTGGCCCAGCAAACCATGCACCCTATGTTGGTTCTCTAGAGGGGGTTCGTGGTTTTTTCAAACCATACAACCTCACCCTTCAAACCATGTACCATTGGATAGAGGTGTATTCATAGTGGTCTCTTAGTTATTTTAACCATGTGTCCAAATCATGAACCCTTTCTAGAAGACCTGTAGGGGTCTGTAGTTATGGTGCAGGGTTACTACTAACCGTGTGGCCAGAGCAGGAAACTATGTGTGCGGGTTTTTAATCCCATGAAAATATTAATTAAAATATTAAGATCCCTGTTTAAGATTTAAAACTCATCCCATTCAACCCTAATAAAATTCCTTATCTTTTAGAGTCTCTCTAGAGGATTCCTTGGCACCTCAAACCTCCTCTCTTATGAATCAAAGTGTCAGTGGAGGATATCAATTTCTCCCCAGTATGTGGTTTCTCTCTTGATTTGGGTTTTCTCTCACTTCTATTTTTCTCTATTTTGATAGAAGTGAATCCTCACTTGGTTGATGGATTAGATATTGGTTTTGAGAGATCTTTTTTTGATAGTTTGTAATTCTATGGATTTTTCCTAAATTCTCTTCACCTTTCTCTCCCCATTGAAATTTAATATTGAGGGTGTAGATTTTATTTATCATTTGATTAAATTTAGGTTATTCCATGATTAATTAACCTATAATTGAAACATTAAATTACTTGATAAAATTAAAATGAGTTTAAAATTGATTTATCAAACCACGATTTAATATGATTTAATGTTTGATCTGGAAAAGGGAATGAAAACTGTGGGAAACCAAAATTTCAATGGTATTGAAACTGTTGGGTGGATTTTGATAAAAATGATGAATTTAAATGAGAAATGATTTGATGAAATGAATATATGTTGATTCTTTAGAAAAAAATTCATTAAATGAAATATGGATTAAAAGGCATGAAATTGATGAAATCCTGTGATTTGGTATTGAAACTAAAATAGATTTTTAAAACTTAAAATTTATGTATTTGATATGTGAATAATGAATTGAATTTAAATGATTTATTTTACCATGATTGATTGATTGGTTGGTTGTTTGAGACACATAAGAGACTGAGTAGTTATTTGGTGATTAGGAAAAGCATGCAAGGACTCTGACTCCCTAGAAATGGATTGATTATGGAAACTCCAACTAAAAAGAGTTTGGAATGATTTTCTTCGATGGGATATTGATTTATTAGTCTCACTCGACTGATCCTAGGTAAATGTGCACACATACATTAGCTATAATTGATGATTGAGTAGTACGAGGATCAAAGATCCTAGAACTAGTATAACTAAGGGGATATGACATTTTTTTTACTTGATTATACATTCCGTTATTTATAGAATTTTTTATTCATTTCATTAGTTTTATATAATTTTTTTTATAAAATTTTTATTTAAGAATTTTTTGATATATCTTATATCTTTTGATTTGAAGGAATGTTTTGATTTAAAATATGTAAATGAATTTTCATTTCTTGTTTATTTAAATTTAATAAATAAATAGTTTGATTATTATGGAATTGATTATGGAACACTTGGTAAGACCCTACTGAGATTTTTAACTCACATCCAACCTTTTTCTTCAGGCGTTTATAGATATTATTATTCTAGGTCTAGGAAAAGTGAAAGTTTTACATGGATTTTGGGGGGGTTCTTGATCTATGGGACTTGGGTGGGATGGTGTTGACCAGTGGAGATATGGTCCACTTTTTCCATAGGGATTATGATAATTTTTCTTAATATATGTTGTGTTGTCCTTTGATTTATGTTTTACCTTGGAATTTATATCTATATTCTTATGGTAATTTTATCCTTGAGAAGTGTTTGGTATACTGACTGCTCATTGATTTATCTTCCACTATTATGTATCTATAGTTGTTCTTATTGCAAAATCATTCCCTTCAATGTTTGATATGATTCCAGGTACTAGTCAGTAACCCGTTGGGATTGGGAATTATCTTAAGGCTATGTCGGGGATGGATCAGGTATCAGTGTACTAGGGTTTTCATGATACTTGATGACGAGAATCTAATCTCATAAGATCGATTCAATAAAATGATCCACAACCATTACATCCCAATATCATGAGACCAGGTTACCAAAACCACTGCATATTGTAATATCTAAAGAAAATAGTGACTAAATACATGAATTAATAAATTAAATGACCTGGGATATCACCTTGGGTTATAAAACTATGAGAAAGTGATGGGGAACCTAATAATATTCAACTGACACCAGCCAATGCATAATCTCAATTGCTTCTATGATTTTCCTAGTCACCTAAAACCTACATCCAAGGTCTTCCTGTTCCTAAATACATTATTAAAACCCCATGCATAAACCTCACCACTAGGATGAAATCACTAAAAGTATCCACACATGGCATAAAATAATGATGAGGCATGAAAATAAAAAAAACATTGTTATCCTAAGAGACCAAATAGTGGTACCCCAAAGGGAATACCAACAAATTACACCATGAGGCCATAAGGATATAAAATTACCAATCATATATCATTAAATCAGACTATCACCCAAAACCCAAAAGGGGTCAGATCACACCAATTCACCAAACTACCTATAAAAGGCTCACCTGACCTAGATTCTAAAAAAACTAACAGAAAACACATCATCACACCATAGGAAGGGAAATATAATGATCATTTCTCTTTAACATTCTTGGAAATGTCCATGAATGATAAAATAACTAACTTTATAGATAAACGCCCCAATTTTACACAATAAATTTTTGATAGGAATATCTTAAATAAAAATAAACATAAACCCAACCAAATCATGTTTCCCAAATCATACGAAGTAGTTTCAATATCAAGAAAATGATAAATCAAAAAAATACCTTTTATAAATTAAGATCCCTTAACACGGAGTCCCCTAAACCCCATTTCAAGGGTAACCAATATTTGAAATCCAACTGAAAGTTACATTTTTTCAATAACCAAAAATTAAAATCCTTATTTTATCAACTTAAAATACTTCATTCAAAAATACTTGATTTCCCAAGGTAATTTCAAAGCATTTAACTAAAATTTAAAAACCACTAATTCCTTTGTAAAATAAGAAACCCAATTGATATTCTTGATGATCATCACTTATAATATTCCAAAACACTTCACCCCCATCAACATATTTCAAAACCATCCACCACATAATTTTAATTAAATGAAAATAATCAATTTTTAAAATGCCCCCAAGATATTAAAAATCCATTTAACTTAGACCATCAATAAATTTTAAAATAAATACATTTTTATGAAATCCAACCCATTTTATAAACTAGACTCAATTATCCATTTGAAACCAATATAATTTCCCAAAATAACTCACCAAATTGGTTTTAAATTTAAAACACCTTATAGATTTCAATATAAAATCCACTATTTTCCAAAAAAACATAAAAACCAACTCCTTTTTCAATAATCCCCAAAAAACTCTTTTTAAATTATAAAAAATCATAACATTCCCCTTTTACAAAAAACCAAATTTCTCATAATGATCACAAAAATGGAGGTACACTAGAAATATAAAAAAATTCCAATCCACACCACCAACATATAATAAGACCACCTAGGTTTATCTCCCCCATCATAGGTAATCATTCAAGATAAGTCTAAACAAAAAACCAAATGAGATGTTAGACCATGATAACCAACCATGTAAAAACTATTTAGATATCTCCAAGACTGAGTTTTTGGTCACTTCTTAGATTATCATGCAATTTAAACTAACCTCATTTCACTAATCCATTTTCTATTTTCATCCCAAAATCCAAAACCACCCATAAGAAAACTCACACCATGTCAATGGGGATTAACACATTATCAACAATAATCAATATGAAATAAAAAAATTCAAAATCCAAACCCCACTACCCCTGGAAAAATAGGCATCATCATGAACAACTGGTATCAAGCACTCACTCATGAACAACCTCCTTAGTCCCAACAATAATCCTAACTCAAGTATACCATAATGTTACTAAATAGTAAGAGATTTACTATAGGACCTTGGTCCCTATTTAGAAACCTATGATTTGATATTATTTGTGATGAACTAGGTAGGGTTAACCTAACATGTAACTTTAAATGGCCCACTAGTTAGTGTAAAGGGCGTTCCCAATCCCCATAGGTAGGAAACTAGTGCTTGGGTCTCACGAATTTACTTTTGGGAATGGTTTCAACCTCATATAATCAAATGAACCCACATATGAAACTACCATGAATTCAACATGACATATCTAGGAATTAAACATCCATTAATATGAAGAAAAAATGGAACAATAAAACATTCAAACATGGAATATAAAAAAACTCATTGAATAAATATACAATATAAATAAATACATATTGTAAGTAGATAAAAATAATATACCAAACTGAAATGTTTGATACAATATCCCAAAGTATAAATTGGAATAAATAACTCTAATGGCTCTAATATCACTTCTAGTGACCCCTAGTCACTCACCACATCCCACCATCCATCCATGGATTAACCCAAATCACAAGAACCAAACTTGAACTATATACCTGAAACAGAAACATAAGATCTTTATACACACTTAGGAACTGGTGAATTTTAATGTTGTGATCTAAACATGTCCAGTATAATCTCACCAAGGAGTATATACAAACCCCTTTTAATACAATTCATAAAGTGTAGTTTGAACATAAGTTATAAAATAGGTTTTTCACATTCTTAGTAAAAAACAATTGAATAATGTTCCATGTACACATTTCTAAAATAACCAAAAAAATTTATATAATAAGGATGGATAATAATTTTAATTAACATTTTCAAACCAAGTAAAAAGGAACATAAAAACAATAGAAAAAAAAGGAAAATAATTGTTTTCCATATTTACAAACACTTCCAAAAAACTCTATTTTCATAAACATCCTTATAGAAAACTATTTCTTAACACACATTTACAAAATAACCCAAACCATTTAATTTTTAAACATACTTACCAAACCATTTAATTTTTTTTTTGAAAGTAAACCCAAATCCTAACTAAAAATAAATACAACCACAATGGTCACCAAGACATCAATCATACAAAAAAGTACAAAAAATTACTAAAGGTTCCATATGACTAAAATAAAACTAGGGGAACACAAATAAGGTAGAAAACATAGTCCCATAAAATGTCCCAATAAGCACTTAAGTGTCATGGGAAACATCCTAAGACTCAAGTATAATGATCTTGAACTAGTGAAGAGGAACCTAGGCTAACACAAAATCACTTATTCATGTCCCAATTTTTCCTAATAAATTATCCCAGAAAAAACTCATGGTATAATACCACTTCCACAATCCACAATCCATCCCACCACCCCTTTTGATCTAATTGAATTGATTTATCTAGGAAATATTACCTATTCATTATAAAATCTATACTGGATATTTCACTCATACAGGTCATCTCAATCCCCTAGGACTCCCATGACATGTCAAACAATAGTGGTGACCAACAAAGTAACAATATATCATTGCATAAAAACAATCTAAAGCATTTGAACTTAAACCTCATATCATCTACTACACCATTGCATGAAACAACCACTTTCACATTAATGAATAAGTATTTAATCAATAAAAATAAACATAAAGCATCCCCCATAGGGTTAAAAGACACAATGGGTAAAACAATCATATGAGATCAATTTAGGGCCTAAAAAATTTCATAAAAAACTATCTTAAGGTTTTAAATGAGCTTTTGGAAAGACATTTGGGATAACAATCTATTTTATAACATTTTAATAATCATTTCAAAAAAAATATTGAAATCCATTTACCAAACCATACATAAAAACTCATATGGAATCCAAACCAATCTCCCTAATCCCCTTTTCAAAAATATACCCCATTTCTATAAAAAAAATTGGTTTCAAGAACCTTTTTTCTATTTCCAAAACCTTTATACCCTTTTTACCAAAATTCCTCATAAAAACATAGAGATCTAATGATCTCAAAAAATGAGGTATTACCCTATTTTTATTAAAAAACCTTTAAATCACCACAAGTACCTTTTTAAAAATGTAATCAACATCAAATATTCCTTAAAAACATTTATTTTCCTTTATAAAATACACTTGGGGATTTTTACAAACACTTTACATGTGATATAAATCTATTATAAGTGTTTAAACCATTTGAAATCCATTAAAACCCCAATATAGTATATAATACACATATAATTTCAAAATAATTAATTTAAAACACCCATGAAACATATAACATGTATTGCAATGGAGTTCTAAAGAAACTGATACCTCATTCAATTAGAATATATATGAAACATGTTTCATTTGATGGTGAACACATAAATAAGTCAATAGAAACCCTCACCATCCCTAAAAAACCAAACTTATAATCATTAAAATCATTTTAAACCTTAATCAAATCCTTAATGGTGGTTAGGTTTTTCAAATGAGAGTGAAATAAAAGGAGTGGGAAAGGGATTAATATAGGACAAGAAGTGAGTAAGAATATAAGGATGACCACTTGAAATATGAAAATAAATATCCACAAATAAAAGGAGGAAGATTAAAGGAATCTCCCACAGACACCCCTTATTCAGAAAAGTAAGATGAGAAGTAAGGTAGTCCAAAAACATAAAAACCTATGGTGGTATAAAGGCAATTTTTCCATTTTAATGAAATCTAGGAAAATTTCATGGTTTGGATGTATAGTTTTTCAAACCATGTGCTAACCGAGTGGATGGAACTACCTGATAAAAACACACTTTCATGGTTTACAAACCATGCACTAACAATACAAAACTTCCATATTAAAAATTATTGAACTTTATAAAGCCACCCACATGTTTTCTCATAACCATGCATAAGTCATGAATTAACAACCTAAGCTCTAAGAGGCTTACATGGGTTCTTATGGACTTCATATAGTTTAGATCGAACCATGAACTATCAATGTAGGCCAACTATGAAATGAACAAAATAAACTGAAAATACCCCCTATGAATATAAGTCTCATGGTTTCTACTATAACATGTGTGAAAAGCATGCAAAAAAAGAAAATTTATAGATTTTCCATTTTTCAAGATGAAATTTCTTAGAATATTAAATAATCCCAAATTAAGATAAAATAGTATAAATTATAAGGCAACATTGACCTATGGTTGTCATTCCATATGCCCTAAAATGAGATGGTGTGGCTAAGTGGAGAATTTAAGTTTGGTGGAAACGGATCTCACTGTATTGGCATAGCATGATACATCTTGATTTTTAAAGATCCAATCAATTAATATTATATTTTAGATTCAAAATTACTGTTTATACCAACCCAATTTAGATATGACATCATATGTGATACATTATAAGAATAACCTAAACTTGAAATACTTTATGTTATTTGGAATCCCTTATGTTATCAAAGTGAAAGGTGAACATCTATGTGTTTTTGAAAAAATTGGAGTTGATGGTATCTTCCTTGGTTATCCTTTATAAGAAAGATAATATCATTGTTAAAAAATTATAATGGGAATATTTTGGATAGTTCTGATCTAAATGTTATAAAACACTCAAATAATTAAGTTACATATCATAAATGAAGTTCTAAAAGTAAATATGATGAATCATAATAAGATTACAATTAGGATTAGGATTTTTAAAAGGATATGAATTAAAAATAAGTTTATATTTAAAATATCTATTCATTAATTTCTATTTATAAATAAAAACCATTACCAACTCATATAAGGTTAATAAAATCGGTGTAGCTCTAGAATATTATTGGTGGAGAAGGGAAATCAATTGAAACTAATATAAATTTGAGGAAAAAAACTCATACCTAATTATTTTATTAGGTTGAAACAAAGGATGTGAAACAAGTTTTTTATCTTAAAGAGTGGATCTATGACTTTAATAAGAAGTTATTTTAGATATTTAATAATAAATCATGGGAGTTGTTGCCCAAGACAAAAAAAATAAGAATGTGATAGGAATAAAAGTGTGTGTTTCATAACAAATTTAATGTGAAAGTAGATGTGATGAGAAGTAAGTAAAGTCACATGTGAAAAGGGTATTAATAAGTGGAATGAATTGATTTCAAGGATAATTTCACTCAAATTTTTAAGCTTGAGACCATTAAAAAGTTTCTTCTTATTTTGTAATAATCGAAATACATGATCTTTCAAATGGGTGTCAAATTATCCTTCCTTAATAGAGAATTATAATAGGAAGTGTACGTTGAGAAAATTAATGGATTCTTCATTAGAGAAAATGAAGGATATATTTAAAATTTGAAAAGGTTATGTATGGTTTAAATAAATCCCTAATGGAATGGTACTTAAAGAAAGATTCATACTTTTAGGCACTGGATTTTAGGATGGGAATAGTGGTTAGTAATATATATATATATATATATATATATATATATATCAAAGAAGATACAGAGGTATCTTTGATTATTATAATCATTGTAGATAATCATATTTTTTGGAAATGATTAAGATTATTTCAAAAAAAATATTAGATATTAAGAAGATATTTTATATATACATGATTGGAGAGATGAACTATTTCTTGGGTTTTTAAATTTCTCAAGAGGAGGCTCACATTTTATTATCTCAAGAAAAATATAATTAAGAGCTTTTAAAGAAGTGTGTAATATAAGATTCATATTTTATTTCTACCCTAATTTATATGGAAACCAAGATATTAAAATATGAATAAATTAAGAAAGTTGATTCAAGGGAATTTAGAAAACTAATTGGTAGTTTACTAAACTTGATAACTTCATGATTAGATCATGTGTATGTTGTAACACTTTAAGCCGGATTTCAAAGTGAACTATAGAAATAAGATCTAATTAGTGAAAAAAAGTATACTAAAATATATCAAAATAATGGTTAATTATGGATTGAAATATGATAACAATGTAGGAAATGATCAGTTAGTATATGGAAATAAAAAATGTACTAGAAATATTGATGATAGAAGATCTATATCTGATGTAGTTTTCTTTATAGGAGAGTAATGTGTGATATGGGACACATAGAAGTAATATTTGGCGACTATAAGTATTGTCACTACCAAAAAAATGTAAATTAGAAACATGTTGAAATATTGATAATTAATTTACTTATGTTTATGAAAAAACATCAAAAAATGAGTTATTTATAATTTTTCAATGTTTATAAACATTGTAAATTTAGCAATATTTATAAATTTCACTAATTAGTGAAGTTTATAAAAATAATAAATTTATCTATTTTTATTAACCTATTAAAATTATCCAAACCACATTTACCAATGTTTTTAGAAACATTGGTAAATCAAACCTCATTTTCCGATGTTTCTAAAAAATTTCACTAATTTTTTTTAATTAAATAATTTTTTACCTGTGGTTTTTTTACAATAAAATATATTTTTTATACATTCTAGAACTATTTTTTTACATGCCAACCCACCCTACCCTCAAGCCCCACCACTCACCCACGTACCCCACCCGAAGAGACCTCTCCACCCCCACACACCCTAGACATAGCCACCACATGGAAAAGGAACAGAGCCAAAAAATCATACTCCACAAGAATTTAAAACCAACACCTCTAGTGTCACACCTAAAGATCATAAAAACTCACCTATGATAATTTTGGAAATATTTGTAGAATGTTATATATATATATATATATATATATATATATATATATATATATTTCAGTATTTAAAAAATTAATATTATATATATATTTATATATTAATATGTGTGTGTGTGTGTGTTTATATTATATATATGTGTGTGTGTGTGTTTATATTTTATATTTTATATTTTATGTTTATGTGTGTGTGTTTATATTATATTATATATATATATATAGGTTTATATTTTACATATATGTTTATATTTTATATTAGATATATATGTTTATATTATATATGTGTGTGTGTGTGTGTTTATGTTTTATATTTTATATATATATATATATATATGTTTATATTTTATTTTTATATATATATGTTTATATATATGTGTGTTTGTGTGTGTGTCTAAATATATATGTGTATATATACATATATATAATTATATATATAGCCACGTTTTGAAACACTGGTAAAAATATCACTAAAATAACCACGTTTTCTTAAAAACGTGACTAAATTTAAAATATATATGTGTTTATATATATAAATATAATTATATATTTATATATATTTATATTTATATATTTTTGTGTGTGTGTTTATATATATATGTGTGTGTGTGTGTGTGTTTATATATAAGTGTCTGTATTTATATATACATATAATTCTAAATATATATTTACATTAATGCGGGGAAATGGGCTATATAAATATATACATATATATAGTTATGTTTCTTGAATAAAACATCTCTAATTTAGTGATGTTATCTTAAAAACGTGGCTAAATTAGCAACATTTCCTTAAAAATGACTCTAATTTAGTGATGTTTTCTGAAAACATCCCTAATTTAGTGATCTTTTTGGGAAACATTGCTAACTTGGAAATGGTTTTAAAAACGTCACTAAATTCTAGTTTCTTATATTTTGTTGTGGCAGTGGATGTTTTTGTAAGTCATTAAACATCCCAATTAATGTGGTTGATAACTCAATTAAAATCTCTTAAGGTTGATGTTAAGTTTACACTTCTTGTTGGTTGTGTTAATTGAAAATCTATAAATATTATAAGAAATTTGGTTAAAAATTCATGAAAAAGTAACATTAATATAAAATATAACTTTATTAAGGGGTTGTTGGAGAAAAGAAAGATGAATTGGTAATTTTTACAACAAAGGACAAAATATCATATGTTATCACTAAACCATTACTGAATGATTTATTTTTGAAAATAGGTTTTATGTTGGGTGTTCAACCTCATTATTTTCAAGGAAGAGGTATTGTAATTTATCCCCCTCTAAAAATTTTCCTTTAGATATTGTTATTCAAATAGGGAGAAGGAAATATAATTCTCTCATTGTAATTTCCTTAATTCAAATATGGGTTTAAAAAACATTATTTCAAAGAATATTACATTCCTGAAGAGGGAGTACATATTTAGGGGGTTTAAAAGATTAAATTTGTGAAGTTAGCATGTATGTGTGTGATTTTTGTGAGTTATTAACTATTATAACATTTTTCTTGATCATGTATATAGTAACTTGTTATACGCATGTTCAAGGAATAGTTTTTATGAAGTGAAATAAAATGTATGAATAAAGGAAGTTATTAAGAAGTGAATATAAGTCACCTTAATGGATAACATGATATTATTATTCAATGTTCTTATTTTCTACACTGATTTCACTCGTGTTGGATTAGAATTATTTAATAGTGATTCATTTCTAAAGTGTGTTGGGTTTTAAAAGTTATTTATGTTTAATTGTTTCCAATAAAAATAAAAAGGGGACATTTTTTAGACTAAAAATATAGAAGATAATGAGATCAAGAGTTTTTATAAACATGGGGAGGTTTTTGAGACATAATAATATTTTTCTAAGAATAGAAGCTAAAGAATAATTCATTAACACTATGATGTTTTTCAAATAGAATATAAATTGGAGAATAGATTAAGTAGATACGGTTTTTGTGTTGGATTTTTTTTTAGATACATAAATCATGTTCAAAATCACATTAAATATTGTTTCATGTGATATAATGTTTGTTTTAAATTTTGAAGATGGATGAAATAAGTATGGAGTTGATATGTTGAAGTTTGGATGATGTTTTAGAGTTATAGAATAAATCATGTTGCAATATGTGAAATCCCTCCATGATATAGTTGATGTGAGATTAATTTATATTTAAATTAACTCTACATGATATTAACCATGGTGTGAAAATATCTACGTAAGGAGAGGCTAATCCTAGTTTTGTTGTGAGTATTATAATGATGGCGTAGTGATATCTATGAAATATTGAGTTATATAGAGATTAATTCTACATAAGGAGTGAATTATTTTTGTAGAAGAATAAATCACACTATAGCCCAAAGGTTAATTTCATGATTCAATAATCAAATTTAATGATTTGTTTTGAATTAATTTTTCATGACATGGAATTAATTCCATAATGTAGAGCAATGAGTTTTCATGTCCTCATAATTTTAAGGAAAGAAGTGATTTCAGCGTGAATCTAATGATCAAACCACAATGAAAGATACAGATTAATAAGGCTTGAAATTTAGATATTATTACACTATACTTAAAAGGCCACATTAAAGCATACGATGAAGTGTGTTGTGTAGTATGTAGTGGTTCCATGATAAAAATATATTAGAGTTAAGCTCAATACTATTTTAAGATGGAAATAAGGATTATTCCATGAATAATATAATAACTTTATAATATTTCTTTAAGTATAAACCTTTAACCGTGAATAATTTGATTATTCTATAATGGTAGTACTAGTTTGAGAATCAATTGTATGAAAACTAATTGATCACACTATAATGTATGAAGTTATGCTATTATTTGTACCGTATTTTATAATTTGAGGTTTTTATGATGTGACTTATTTGATGATTCATGGTATGATCCAAATAAAATCATTATTTTCAATAACTATATCCAAGTATGGATAGAAGACATGGATAGATTCTAAGACTGATGAACAAGTGGGAGTAGTTGAATAGAGTAACATATATGAATTTGAATTTGAAAATAAAAAAATAGAGATGTAATAGTTATTGTGTAAGAAATTTTTTAGGATAATGTCCAAAGTGAGGTAGAGAGTATATAAAATAATAGAATATTTCTTTAAATTGGGTAAGTAAAAGAGTAATAAGAAGATGAAGAGTAAGAAGCATAATAATAACTTGATTGAAGTTGTAGACTCTATTTTTGTTAAAATTTAGAATCTATATCTTTGTTTGTGTTGGAGAACATTAAAATAGTTAAGAAACACATGGTGTATCATGATTTCAAGTATAATACTTTATTCATTATAATATACATGGTTATTCTAGTGTAATTTTTGATCCTGGGTTTTAAAGGATCATTCCAAGTATTTAGTTGTTCATTTTGAGTAGTGAATCTTATAAAAATCTATTATTATTTTTTGTATTTTTGAATTGGAGATGTGTAGTTTTTATGCAGTTCTATCATCATTAAATTTAATAGGTGTCAAAGTTTTTTTTGAAGGAGTAAGACAAAGAGGAATAAATCCACTAATTTACACCCCCTCTTAGTGAATTATCACTATCCATGAGTGCTCTTTTAGTGATATACGGGCATTTTTTCTGTGGGGTGATGTGACTATCACATTGACATGAGTAACAGTATTCACTACATTTATAGGTGACATTTAGATCAATGTAATAAATATGTGGGGCATTATCTTCATTAACATTGGGACACTATTTTGATTAGGTCACACAACACATGTACAAGTGGGTGGAATAAATAAATGAATGCATGATCAACTTAATATCCATAATTTGGCACATTGATATAAAGTATAGGGTGGAAAATATTAAAAAATAATTGTTCAGTAAAAAATTTTATTAAAAAGGAGTGATGTAAGAGTAAAAAAAATCAAATCCTAATAAGTTCATTGAAAAAAAGATATTATATGAACTAATATGTGATGTGGGTCTACTCTTTTGGGGGATTTGGGTATAGTTTATAGTAGTTAATTAGGAATGTCTGTGTTTATTTTTTCACATTGAATCCCACTACCTATAATATAGAATTTTTTTGAGTGATGATTTAATTATTGTGTAAGAATAAGGTGGTGATAAATTTCTTGATGTTGCAATGGGTATTTTTCTAGAATTAAAGTATTGAATGTATTATAATAGGATGTGTTTATATTTAATTTTAAAATTATATTAACTAACTAGTTTTTTTAGTGGAAAGACTTTATCTAGGCTATGATACAAACTTTTGTTTAGTTATGAAGAGGTTTAATCCCTGTGATAATCTATAATGAGATTATCCATGGGTTTGGTTATTCCTTATGTTTAGAAATATGAGGATTTTGACATGGGTTTTTCTATTATGTGAGTATGGCTATAGGGGGTTTTCCCTATGATTATAAGTGATACTATTTTGGATATGATTATGTATATGTGATGTATATATAGAAATTTTTAATGTCATACTATTAATAACCAAATCAAATATATTTTAAACTAATGTTTTTTTGTGATTATTTAATGTTGTTGTTGTAAGCTGATTTCTTTCATTAAATTATAATATCGATTTTCTTTATGAACATGTGAGTATATTGGAAACTAAGGGAAATTTGGGATCTAGTTTTTATCCACCATTTATTTATTTCCCACAAACTATACATTTATATATTTTGAGTATATAGTTATACATATTTTCATGTAGGTATGGGAATGAATCCTGAGTATCTCGAAGTTAGAGGCTAGGATCATTGCGATGATACTGTGGGATTTTGGAAGTGTTGACTGAATTTTATTTTGGGTTTTTATTAGATTTTTTTATTGTATTACTTTTATATAATTATTATGGATTGTTTTATATATTTTTATATGTTTATTGGAATCATTTTTTACTATTTTGATTTTACTCTAATAATATTTTTTTATGAACTATTAATGGGTAAATCTATACACAGGTGATATCATAAAGTATTTTTGATAGTTTCCAACCTCTAGTGATCAAGGAGTCTACTTGAGGACATGTGGTGTTTCTCATAAATGGATTGGTCATATTGTGGTGGGACGTTACAAAATGAAAATACCTTTATGGAGATTAATTTCTATGTATTTACAAATATATTTGAACAAAACAAATATTAGTGAAGTAAAAAAATCTTAAATAATAAGAATATAAAGTTTTTATAATTCATACAAATTCACTCCCATAGAGGAATGAAGATTCCTCAAAAACATCATCATAATTAGGGATGTGGTTGTAAAAATATCCATAAGGGGGTAGATGATAGACAATATCCTATAATGAAGAGTACATTGAATGGTTTTTTGTGCATCAAAATTTTCAAAATGTATTGAAAAAATAAAATAAAAATATGATATATTCAAAGAGATTTAATAGAAGATAAATAATTTGGAGAAAATAAAAAATTGAAAAGTAAATTAGATATATATTAGATATATTGAGGTTCAATTAAGATTTACACTACCATAAAATCACATATATCATGAACAAATATTTGATATTATTATATATGCCCTTTTTATTAAATGAATAATACTATAATCATTATAACAATAAATAATTTTAAATTCTCAAGATAGTAGTACATTATAACTATTTTAATATATTATCTTTCAAAACTCAAGGAAAAATTATTTATTTAACATTTGAAAAATTAATGAACCACATTATAACTCCATCTAACACACCTTTTAATGATATAGTGTTTGAAATACTGATAACTAATGAGAAAATAAGAAGATATAATGAATTAGTATAATATACAATATATCAGAACCCACCTTAATATATATCACCATTTGATATATATTCCAACTTGTATATGTCACCATAAAATATAATAATTACGGAATTATCTATTATAATATCTCATATGCACTAAAGTCTTGTAGAATTAATTTTTTTACACAATTTGGCTTTAATAATGTAATGGATTTGTGCAAAAAATAAAAAAAAAACCATTTTGATAATCCTTCAAGTTGTTTTGTATAAGTTATCACATAAACACTATGAGAATCTAGATAATTGTTTTTACCACAAATGAATTCTGATTTATATGGACTTATGACTGACCATGTTATCCTTTATATCATTTAAAACTATTATATTTTCCTAATTCAAAACCATAATCATAGAGAACCTCTATAAAAAATCATTTATTTAAAATTTATAAAGGGGTATGATGTGATCTTTGTCAAAAAAATTTATATTCATAAAATAATCATCAAAACACCATTATGTTTTTTGGTAAGGTTATTTGAGGATATACATCAAATCAAGGCACTACTATAAATAAGTTCTATACCAACAGTTTAGTACCATTGGTATAGGCCTCCAAACCATTAGTATAGACTATACCAATGGTTTGGATGGTTTTTGGGTTATTATCTGTTTGTATATACCTATGCCAATGGTTCTTAAACCTTTGGTATAGTTCATATGAAACACTTATACCAATGGTTTACAACAAGAGTTGGCATAGGTAATGTAAAAAAATGATTTCCATGTTTTGAACCCAACACCTCCCAGTTATATTTCAACGAACTAACCACAAATATATAATGAATTTTTTGTAATATAATAGTATATATGTGTGAGTGTGTGTGTGTGTATTAAAAATTAATTTAAATTTTTATATATTTGTTGTTATTTAATAGAAAAAAATTAAAAAAAATTGATTACCTATACCAACAGTTCTCAAAAATGTTGGTATAGGTTGGGACTTATACCAATGGTTTTGGTAAAAGTGTTGGTATAAGGAGCCTCCATGGTACCTATACCAGTAGTTTTTCAAAAAAAAATTGGTATAGGATCTCTCTATAGAATCTATACCAATGATTTTCAAAACCATTGGTATATCTCAATTTTTTAGTAGTGATGGATCAAACATTTATGTGTAGTTGGTTTTTAATTTAATAAAATACAAAGGCATACATACTTTAGTACCCTTCACACTCTACTTACCTAAAGAGATTAATATTACCTCACCCAAAAACACACCCACTCCTCACATATATTTAACCTTCTCATACTAATTTAGTGTATTTAATGCATGAACTCCATTAACTAGTTTGTTTTATATCATTTAATAAAAATACCTCTCCTCATGCAGTGAATCTTACTTCAATATCTATCTCCTATGAATGAATACACTCTTCAATATTTGATCTAGAATTTCATGGTGGTGGGTCTCACATGTTATTAATCCCTCATAATTAAATTAACATTGTTGATCTCAAATTATACTTTATTTCCCATGGTATGTTCTAATAAATTTCAAACTTTAGTTTCTGAAATAAATTATTATAGTCAGAAGGGTCTCTAACCCTATTTTAAAAAAATATATAATCATGTTTTTATAAAATATATCTTAATACATCAATTATATTCATAAAATTAAACTATCGTAGATATTAGGTATAGGCACAAGACACTAAACATGATAATACTATATCGGTCCACTCACCTATTCTAAATTCTCTAAATTAGTATGATCAAGTATATGAATGTATCACATGTGAATAATACATGTAGATTATCACATCACATGCCAGTCAAAATGGTTTTCCCAAACACTTCATTGGTTTTAATCATAAAGGGACCATATATCTTACCTTATATAGGAGGTAAAATCCTATATTGATTAAGAAAAAGCCGTTGCATGATCAAAAACATACCCAACCACCCCCTGATTGGATCAATATCAAAATTGGAAAAAGAAAGGTATCTAGTATGAATGTTTACATGTAGGGTACCCTGTTAAACTCATTTATTAAGTATTAATATTAATTATATACTTCAATTATACCAATTAAATTATATATGAAATTATATGTGGTATACTTAAGAGTGTTAATTTAGAAAAAAGGTATTACTTGTGCCTCATTAGTGAACTTAATACCTCTATATGAACCTCCACTCACACTAATATTAATAGATTATCACAACACATATATTTCTATGAAAATAATAAAATATGTATAAATATTATTTTTATCAATGATGATATATTTATTATTAAAATATCATGTAATATATTCAATTCACATGAATGAATGATAAGGTTAAAATTTCCTTTAGAAAATCAAGATACATTGGTATATTCCTATTTATATTCATTATATGAATAGTTTTTAAAGTACATTGATAAAACCATAAACTTTAAGATCGGACTTAATATATCTTAATATATATGGACTTTAAATAGTTCTTATGTTGTCATAGTAGAAATTTTTTAAAAGAAAATGTTATAAAAAGAGAAACCTTTAATAGATCATTAAGTATCCACCTAACAAGTCATTACGTAAAGCTTCCCCTTAAGATCTTTAATGAATTGTTCTCTTAGTAAGAAATGTATGGATTTTATGGTGATATTTGGGTTTAGTACTATATTAGGAATAATATTAAGTTCCAAAATTCTAAATCAAAATAATTTACTTCACCAAAAATAATATTATGATGAATTTAAATTCTATTATAGAAATAATAACTACTTAGAATAATTATAAATAGTTATTTCATTTCTTAGATAAAATATAAACCCTAATTGAGATCATTTAGAATTAATTAAAATTCTTAAAATTATATATTCTTTACTTAATGAACACATAATTAATTATTTTTTAGACCATATGTCATCATGTTGATGAAACGAGAAGGTTTTAGAGGTTATTTTTCAACATTTTTACAAAGAAAGTGTTTGTTGTGTGTTAAAGTTATTTTTTTAACTTGAGTACATTGTCAACTTAGTATGTGTTTTTTTTAATATGAATTTAAATTAAAATATGATACTAATTGAACTTAAGGATTAATTTACATGTTGGATAATTCACGTGAATTATATGAGTTAGCTGAAATTAGAGAATAATAAGAGGTAAGAAGACTGGGTTTTTCAAACAAAAATGACATCATGGAAGTAAAAAACTATGGTCATTATATGTAGTGGTTTAAATGATTATTTAGTTTAACAACACATATTGATATACATTGATATACTATGATTTGGAAGATGTGGTTTCACATAGTGCACATTAATTAACATGGGTAAGGCTATACACTGTGATAAAATTCCATGGTTTTAGTGGTGAAGCTATGAGTAAACATAATATGGTTAAAATGATATATTCTATGTAATATTATACAAAAAAATTACTATTTAACATGGTAAAGTTAAAAATACCATGGTTAATTTTAATTGAGAACTGGTTTTAGAGTTTCCAAGAATTAACTGTTGAAACTAAAAGGAAAAAAGACCATAGTTACAGGAATCATGTTGTAGTTTTCATAAAACTATATTTATAATGACCCATACTTTACATAAATTGATATTTCTTAAAATTTGAAGAATATTCATTATAAAATATAACAAATCCATGATAGGACCATATAGGTATAGTGTCTTTAGAAACTGGAAAACATAAAAAACCGGTTCATAAGACATATTCATTATCTCCCACTTATTTTATCATAACTAGAGACATTTTTGACATATCTTACTTAATACCCTTATTCATGACCTAGGGAAAAGAAAAATATAAAAGGGTGATCTCGTATTCTTAGTAATGGTAAATAAGGGAAATATCAATCATATTATAAACATGAGACATAATAAGATAACATTTGAAAATCTTATCCTGCATATGCAAGATCGTGATATCATGCCATGGGATTAATCATAAAAGTTCATAATAATAAATGAAAATAATATAAAAATTAATAACATAATATATTAAAAAAATCATACACATAAGCGTAGAATATAATTTCATATTAGTCAAGGCTCATTACCATGACCATCATTGCGGACAAAGTCCATTACGGAAATGAGTTCACTCTTCGTTTCAGCCATGTATTACTGAACTAATATCATTTATCATTCCATACATGTATATCTCATGAGATATACATTTTTACCCAATGCATTGAAGATATATACAGTTCCCATCCATCTCATAATTAAATCATTCTTACATGTTCCACAAAAACATAAATCATTCATCATAATATAACCCACAGAATAAAATGGGTTTCTTAAACATCATTCCATCATAATACACATAAAACAAATAGATTTCATAAATATCATTCCATAATAAAAACAATAAAACCATAGTAATAATTGGGATAAAAACATAACCCAATTAAATAATGTCATTTTTGAAGCAAAATAATTTCGATAAAACATTCGATATTAATTTTTGAGGAAAATGTCCTTTCTTCTTCAAAAAAAATTATTCTCTAAATTCCATGTAATTTAAAAATAAAAGAATTTATTTGAAAATAAAATTGAAATTTTGTAGAGGATTCTTCATGGAAATAAGGCATTTTAAAGACATAAAAATATGTTCATGTCGTATAAGTTAAAAAAACATTATCCTCTTACTTTTTCCAGAAAATTCAAAAAATACATCGTATCGAATAACGACAAAAGATTCATTCCATACCATTACTTAAAAATTAACAAATGCATAAAATTGACTTTAAAAAATTATAGAATAATATAGATATTATTATATATGTATGCAAAATGTATGTGGATGAAAAATATACCCTAGTAAATACTTACGAATAAACAATCTCGAATAATAACGAGATTGAAAATTTATCATGTACCTTGGGTCTAATATCCTTCGTATATAATTGAACCTAATATATAATGATTTAAATAATTTAATTGACTTATTCTAGAATCATACTCATTTTTATGATATCATATATGATCATATTATCATTCATTTGTTAATAACATTTCATTATTACTTGTTATTCAGGTATTAACTACTTCATTTGATTATGCATGTTTTGTCGAATAAGTTTTTTATCCTTTATAGGTCGTATTTATATCATTAAAAATGATATTAACATAATATATATCGTATTTATTCATTATATACATTTATATAATCATTATTTAATAAATATAATGTAGAATGAATCTCATCGCATTGTGGAGATGGTAGGTCGCACGTACGCATGAGCAACGATATCATTCCCATGTTATTAAATGGTACTGAAGTGGATAGTGTATAATATTTTAGAATAAATATAATATTATAATAATCATATATAGTTATTATTTACATCATTATACCCATCCAAGTATGGCAGTGGTGAAAAATAGATTACCCTATGGCGTGGAGATAGTGTAAGTCGTACGTAAGCATGCGTGGTGATTTTGTTTTTTGTAGGATGGATATAAGACGTAACATGGTTTTTTAATAATTATAATAAAATAAAAGTATATAATTGATATATTAGTTATTAATTTATAATGAAAAAACTCATGAAGAGTAAATAGAATAAGAATAAGTTTTTAATAACCGGTTGAGGTGATTACCTCTTCTTCGAGATGTTTCCTCTAAATCTCCCTTTAAAGCTCTAGAATTCATCTTGGAAGAAGAAGAAACCTATATAATTTAAATAGGGAAGTTTATAATGTAAAATTGTATGGGATTAACGATATTGAAGTCTCAAATTGAAGTTAATAGGTAAGGTATGATGTTAACTTTTATAATTGAGGTGAGGGGCATTTTGGGATCTCCAAAAATAATAATTTATAATAAAATCAAACCACATCCAAAAACCTAAAAAATGTCCCAATTTTAAATATGAGATGATATTGGGTTGTAATATCATCAAAAATTAATTTTTTACAAGTTTTTTTTTGTCAATTTAGGCCTTTTCATTTTAATTAACACTTAGTTATTCTATTTTATTTTTAACTAGGGTAACAAATGTTTCAATATTAAAAGGGTGAAATATTTACTTATTTTATGTAAATTATACCATAAATAAAAATATTAGAACATTTCAGACCATATAATAATTATTATATATTTTTAAAAAATGTTTTATTATTTTTAAATAATTTAATAAATCATTATTTTGATAAACAATCAATAGTGTTCATTTTGACACTATTTAATTCATTGGTTTTTAAAAATATTAATATAACAATTTAACTTCTAAAAAAAATTATTATATTACTAAGAGGTAATGGTGATATATAAAATTAATTATACATATTAATTATACCAAATTATATTTATTTTAATATTTTAAATAACATTTATTTATTATCTCTATTAACAAAATAATTACTACATCAATTTTGTGTAATTATTTAATATAATTAGTTTTTGAATAAAAAATAAAAAAAAATACTATAATTAATATAAATCTACCTTATTTAAGAATAATATTTTTAGTCTAATTTATCTCCTTGAAAATCCAATGTTTAAAATGTTATACTTATTAAATTATGAATGTGACAACTTTAACATCACTTTATATAAAATAATGTAAGTGTCACAATCTCTTCTATAAGGCTCAAAATAGTCACTAACTTGACCCTTGGATGGTTATGGTCGATATATACTCAAAAAATAAGATTTGGTCTAGTTTTTTGGTCCTTTTATAGTTATTATAATTTTAATAAAATTTAGTTTATTGATTTCTCATCAATTAATTACTTTTTACAACATCAAAGTATAAGTCTTTAATACAATTATTTATTTCCTAAAAATTAAAAATAAATTACCATGATAAATAAAAACATTTTACCTATCAAATGAATATTTATAATAGAATTTATCTTCTATATAACCTTATATAAAAATGATTTATTTATTAAAATTTGATTGAGACATATTTAACTTTTCTTTAAATAAAAATAAATTAAATGTCCTAATCTCATCCAAGTGGCTTCCAAAGAACACCATTTTTACCTAAGGATAGTTTAGGTCGAAAAAACTCACAAAATGATATTAATACAAGTGTTTTTATAATTTTATAATAGTATTCTTACCCTTAATTACCTTATTTACCCTTTTACCACATTAATAAAAATTATCAATGTTAATATTCATAATGCCTAAAAATAAAATAAATTTATTTACATAATTTTCACCAACGGATTCCAAATATGAAATAATATTTTTAAAATTCAAAAAATAAAATTTTCAGTAATTAATTTAAAATTATTCCCGTTGTCGGAAAGAGAGAATAGGTTTTTAAAAGTTAAAACATTACAAAAGATTGAATTTTTTTTACATATGAGTTCAATGTAAAATGAATGCTAATGAGATAAATTATATTTAATTATAAAAATATATTCTATTTATAATTTAAAACCATTCAATATTAGAATTTAACCCTATAAATTATTTCAATGAAAAAAAATGTTTTCAATTAAAATTTAGTGTATTTTTACTATTCATAAAAATTTGAAAGTTATCAGAAAATATTAAAAATTCATCCAAATTAAATTTATATATACCACTTCAAAAGAAATAAAAAATCATATAAAATTATTAATGTTCCAAAATAATAATTTAAAAAGGGTTCACCATTAAAAGGTGGTAAAATTGCCCTTTAAAAATATAGGTTTTTATACATCAAATAGTGTTTATTCATACCCTATGACAAAAATATCTATTGGATGAATATAAAAAATATCTTATTAAGTATATAACATATATATTTCATTAATTTCAATTACTAATATTAATTCACTCAAAAAAATACAAATATATAATTGATTTATATTTTTCATAAATAATTGGTAGCGAATGACTTCACCATAAATTTTCATATGTTAGTTATATTTCTTCCTGCAAACCTAATAGCTTGGTTAAATTTTCATTTTATACTAATAGAATATCATGGTTTTTTAAACTTGTGATTTTTTTCAATGCAAACTATTGAAGAATTAAAATTATTAAGAGAAAATATTTCATAAAAACATCCAAGTGTTACATTCTACCCCCCTTAAGCTGGATTTCACCCTCAAAATTAGTCACTTGGATAAAAATAGATAAGAATATATCTCCATCATCATATCATAAATTTCTCATGTAACTTTGTCAAATTGGTGGTTCTTTCACAAAACATTAACCAAGTGAGTGGTCTTATTTCGCAGAACGTTTTTGCTAAGATCCAGAATCTCTATCAGTTGTTCTTCATAAGAAAGATCTTGATCTAGTGGTCCGACTTCTGAGTTTAGTACATCTGAAGGATCAGTTATGTAATTTTTTAGGGGAGATACATATAACACATCATGAACTTGGGAGAGATTCGTTGGAAGTTGTAATTAGTAAGCTACCTTCCCAACATAATCTAGAATTTTAAAAGGACCAGTATACCTAGGACTCAACTTTACCTTCCTTCAAAATCTCATTATTCTATTCTAGGGAGATATTCATAGAAATACCTTCTCACCCACTTCAAACCTTAGGTATTTTCTTTAATTTTTATCATAATGTTTTGGTAAACTCTGAGCTACTTTTAGGTGTTGTTGAATAGACATGACCTTTTCTTCCATTTAATAAACAAGATCAAGTCCTAATAGGTTTCTTTCCCCAACTTCATCTCGACAAGTTGGAGTCCTTCACTTCTTTCTATAGAGGTCTTCATATGGAGCCATTTTAATACTGTAGTTAAAGCTATTATAGTAATAAAATTTTACCAAATGTAGGTGTTGATCCCAACAACCTTTGAAATTCATAGAGAAATCTCTCAACATCTCTTCTAGAGTTTAAATTGTCCTCTCAGAATGACCATCTATATGAGGATAATAAGCAGTGCTGAAACTTAACTCTATATCAAGATCCTGCTGAAGACTTCACCATAACTTTAAGGTACACCTTGGATCCCGATCAGATATAATATAAAGTGGTACTCTATGAAATCTTACAACTTCCTTTATATATATCCTGGAAAGTTGATCAAGTGATAAATACTCTATAATAGCAATGAAGTGTGTTGACTTCATAAGGCAATCAACTATAACCCATATAGCATTATGGCCTTTAGATGTTTTGGGAAGTCTGACAACAAAGTCCATAGTGATGTTTTCCCATTTCCATTCTGGTATGGGTAATGGTTATAACATTACCTTATACTTATATATTTTAGCCTTAACTTACTGACAAATCAAGCACAGAGAGACATATTTGGAAACATCCCTTTTCATGAAATCCCACAAGAAATACTCTTTCAAATCCTTATATATCTTTATACTTCCAGGATTAATAGATAATGAAGAATGATGAGCCTCATCTAATATATCCTTATTTAATTTTGGTATGGATATAATACGAACCTAATTCCTAAACATTGTTATTCCATCACAATCAAGGTTGAATTCTGGAGCTTTTCTCAACTTATTCTGTAGCTCTAAATCTTCCTTTTATGTCTCCTTAATCTTCACATGTATAGATGGTTGAATATTCACTTCAGAAAGACAATATTTCTCCCCTTCCTTTAAAATTTCAAGATACATCACTTTCAAATCCATAAATATTGGATCTTTTATGATCCTCATCATGGATAGGCTAGAATGGTCCTTTCGACTCAAAGTATCTGCCACCTTGTTCACTTTCCTATGGTGGTAATGTATTTAGTATTCGTAATCTTTAATTAACTCCAACCATCTTCTTTGATGCATATTCATCATATTTTGTTTGAAAATATACATTGAATTTTTATGATTAGTATATATATCACACTTTTCACCATAAAGATAATGCCTCCATATCTTTAGTTCAAATATTACCGCAGCTAACTCCAAATCATGAGTTGGGTAAATTTTCTCATGTATTTTCAATTGTTGCAAGACATAAGCTATCACCATGTCATTTTTCATGAGAACACCGACCCATTTTTAGATGAATCACTGTAGATCACAAACCTTTCCCCACTACAAGGCAGTGTGAGCACCGGTGTAATGGATAACCTTCTTTTTAGATCTTTTAAATTATATTCACATTCCTCTTTCTACATGAACATAACTCTTTTTTTAGTCAACTTAGTGAGTGTTTTAGATAATCATGAAAAATATTTAACAAAACGTCGATAATATTCAGTCAAAGAAAGAAAACTATAGATCTCAGTTACCGTTGTTGGTCTCAACCAAATTTTAATAACTTCTATTTTTTATGGATCCATAGATATCTTCTTTTTAGAGATTATATAACCCAAAAATGAAACTTTTTGAATCCAAAATTCACACTTGGTAAATTTTTCATAAATATTATCCTTTCTCGGGGTCTTCAATACAATTATTAAGTGATCTTTATGTTATTTCTTTCTCTTCTAATAGACAATAATATTGTTTATAAAGAATACCACAAATTGATCAAGATAGTATCTAAAGACTATTCATTAGATCTATGAAGATAGCAAGGTAATTAGTGATACCGAAATGCGTTACTATAAATTCATAGTGTCCATACCTTGTATAGAATGTCGTCTTTGGTATATACTCCTTATTGACCCGTAATTGATGATATCATGAATGAAGATCAATCTTGGAAAAGTATTAATCTCTGTATAGCAGGTCGAATAAGAAATCAATGCAGGGAAGAGGATATTTTTTCTTAATAGTGATCTTGTTAAGTTCTCAATAATCAATGCAGATTATCATTAATCCATTTTTCTTCATAAAAAATAGAACAGGTGCTCCACAAGGTGACGCACTAGGGTATATGAATCCCTTATCAATATTATCTTAGAGTTGCTTCTTCAATTCCTGTAACTAAATTAGGTCCATTCTATAAGGTGTATTTGAAATAGAAATAGCACCCAGTATGAGTTCTATTGAAAACTCAACTTCGTGATTTGGTGGAAGACCTGGTAATACTTTCTCAAATACATCATCAAACTCCCATACAATGTGTGTATTCTTAACTGTGAGTTTCTCCCCAACCATTTGAGATAAATAACCTTCATTTATAGGAATTGATACACATAAGATCTAAGAGATTTATACTAGAAGTTTATATTCATCCTTGAACCGATATATGATCATATATTGATCCATAATATGAAATGTGAATTCTATTCCTTGTCAATTGATATGATCATCATATAGAGAAATTCAATAAATACTAATAATCACATAAAATTCCATTATAGGAAGGATCACAAGATTTTCAGGAAGTACTTTCCCACAAAATTAAACCGGATAAGAATTATAAACTTTTTATGCACCTGTTGTTCCATTAGGATTTGCCACAACTAACTCAAAATATAATTGTTGAGTTAATATAGAAATACCCTTAGAAAAATCTTTATAAATAAAAGAGTCGTTGGATCAAGAATCAAATAAAATATTTTCTAATTTAGAGTGGATGGTAAGTAGTAATGTGAAATGGGTGGGCCAGGGTAGGGCGGGCCAAGCCCTCATGGATTTGAGCTCATGTGGGCTTGTCTAAAAAAGCCCACATATAATGCGAACAAAAAATCCAAGCCCGCTCGGCCTCGAATAAGCCCACGAGTGGACCGTGGGCTTCCGGTATTTAAAAAAATACTATTTATAATCATTTAAATATTGTATTTTTTTCTCATTATTAATTTTAGTTGTTGGGAGAAGTCTAAATTTACAATATCTAGAGTTTTAAGAGATGTGATGAAACATTTTTCTATGGGTTAATGGTGTCATGTGTCGACTCCGATGTGGTGGTGAACTGTTCCAATACAAATTATGTGAGTGATCAATGAGGGGTGAAAATGATGATGTTGATTGTGTGGTGATGCGAATGGCTAGACCTATGAATGAATGACGACTCTTCAAGTAATGAATGATTTCATAAGAGGCTATTAGGGTCTCATGAGGTCCGTTTATATTTTCCTAATAATAAAATAAAATTAAGTAATAACAAAATTAAATCAGTCCAAAAAGTATTATAATTATAATAACTCTTTTAGAATTGAAACCAACTGCAGGAGGAATGAGTTCCATTTTTCAAGAGGTTCGATGACACACCATGTGAATATGGTTAATAATTACTATATAAATATTATAATATCATATTAAAATAATAAATATTGACCTATTTAAAATTCACATGTAAATGAAAGGTGAATTTTTATGATCATTACGATGAGAAATCATATTTCATGGTTTAATCATGTTTTAAAAAAACTAAAATGCCAAAGAAGCATATTTTGTACAAAAAAAGATTAAATTAGGCCCGTGGGTCAACCCGCACTCGCATGGGCTCAACCCTCTTTGGCCCACACCCATGCGGGCTCAACCTGCATTGACTCGCACTCTTTGTGGTCAAAATTTTTAGACTCTCCCAGCCCCTTATTCACCCCATACCCACAAAGCCCATGGGGCACGGGCTCGTTTTTCATCGCTAATGGTAAGTGTACCTTTCACCACTTCATTATTGTAACATCCCAAAAAATTCTAAACATAAGTTTATTAAAAATATATTTTATTAAATGGATTTAGCTATAAAAAAACAAACTAATAGTATTTCTAGTCGTTTCCCTTTAAAAATAAAAATTACATTGATCGTAAGTATGATTAATTTCAAAATTTATTTTATAGCATTACTTTGTTTTAAGGAATATTTTAGTATGAATATATTTATTATTTTTGTAAAATTATTTTGAATAACAAATTTTATTTTAATCAAAAGGTAAATAAAAAAATTATATATATATATATATTAGAATTATACTAACTATGATAAAAATTATGAAATAATAAATACTACACACTGAATATAATTAATTTGGTTTGATTTTCAAAAATATGTTACATATGAAACAATAATTATTGGTTTTAAATTATAAACATTGATTATAATAATGTTATAATTATATAATATAACTATTTTAATGAAGTATTGAAATTATTCATATATGATTGTTATAAAATTAGATTATAATTTGTTTTATAAAATTTTGAAAATTTATAAATTATGATAATTTTTTAAATAAATATAATTAATTTTAATTTATAAAAAATATATAAGATATATCTATATATATATATATATATAAATTTATAATTATTTTAAATTATAAATACCTTTTAATATTATAATCAAATTTCATTTATATATAATAAATATTAATAATAAATGATATATATATATATAAGGGAAAACTAAAGGAAAAAAATTAAAATGACATAAAAATAGAGAATCGTGTTTAGGGGAGGTGGTTTTGTGAGTCATGGGAAGATCGGGAGTAGGGTTCCTTCACGGGTGAGACTGAGGTCTTGGGAGAGGGTTCCAAGGGGATCGAGCAAGGCCTTCACGTCGAACTAGGCCGATCGCAATAGGGAGTTGAGGTCAAAGTTGATGGCTTTGAAGGAGTCATCTGAACACGACTAGGCAGAGTCGAGTGGCATCGCTCATACAGGGAGAGTTCGGGACCAACCTGAGGTCTAAGAAAGGGATTCTGACCAAATATGAGGTTCGTCAAATGATCTCATTCAAGGTTTGGGTTTCGATTTGTCTTCTTGAGGGTAGGATCTCAATTTCCAATCTTCTCCAACATAAATAGGTAGGGTTTTTTATTTATTTCTAGATCCGGACCATTTTCAGATGTCTTTATCATAGTATTTTTAATTTTCATTTTGTCTATCTAGTGTTCATTATTGACTTTTGTGGTCCGTTGTTTTGATTCTGTTTTTTTTTTGTTTGTGGATTTGTTCATCCATGAATCTATTGTCCAAATTCTTGCTAATTTCTACTGATAAATGACTCTGTCTGTTTCTTCTTTTGTCAATTTTGTTCCTGCGTTCCAACCTACTGCGAATACATTTAAAATTTGATCTTGTTGTATAATCTATTCTTCTGAACCATGCATATTTAAATATTTTATTCATCTAAAATGATTTATATAAATATTTATATCATCTGTATAAACCTAGAGGTACCAACGAAGGAGGGTGCGTCCGGCACTACCTTCATCCTACGACTCTGCTCTGGGGAGTCCAAGACTCGGGTAGAATTGATGGATCCATTTATTTGAAGGTAAGGGATTTAATTTTTTTTAACTTATTTTATAATGGGAAATCATTTATTTTATGAAATTTTAATTTGAGATGATGAAAACATTTATTTACATCTTGATCCACAAAGTTAGTATTTTGTGAACCTTGTTTGTGTTAGGGTATTCATTATTTAAAACCATTCAAAATTATGATTTTATTATGTTCAAACTTATTTTGTAAGGGAATTTTAGTTCTAAAATTATTATTGAAAATTTCCATCTTATTTATATACATATATATGTATTTCAAAGTAACAATGTATGATTATGTAAGTGATTCGTTATTTATTTTTTAAAAATTTATTTTGTAAAGACGGGTTTCTATTTATTAGTGTTCGGATTTTAATTCTATATTTTTAAATGAGAATTTGTGTTAAAAATTTTATTTTTAAATTATGGATTTCAAATTTCAAATTATTCAGGGTATTTCTCATTTTTTCATTATTATTATATAATTATAGTACTTCTTTTTTCCAAGTCTACATATATATATATAAGTTATATTTATATGTATGTTTTAATTATAATGTATAACAAACTAATATATAGGAAAGGATGTATGAGATAAAAGTAAACACACACACACACATATAATTGAATGTTCTCAAAAATCTGTAAATATTTTATGTTTGTTTGTAGATATCAATATTTTCAAAATAATATTTTATTAAAGATTACATTCATTAAATGGAATTTATGAAATTCAAATTCCAAGCATATTACTATCTATGAATTCATTATTTACACACATAAGTAATATTTATTTCCAAATAATGTGAGTGGAATTATTATAGAATCATTATTATATATGTATATCTATACAACTTTGTATAATTATTCATGGAAATTTAATGAAAGAGGGATTAAATATTTATGGTATTTAGATTATAAATATTAAATCACATTTTAATTCATGGATGTGTAGTGAGATTAATTATTTTATTAGGTTACATAAATATATTAGATATGTAAAAATTATGTTTTTAATAAATCTGCTACAACATAATTTATTATCAAGGTTTGTAATTCGATATCATATTTGATATGCTAGTGAATTTTCTCATTTATCAAAGTTTTTTTCAAACATGTATTCTGTGAAAATTAATGTTGTAAATTAAATGTCAATTTATCGACATATTAAACATTTGTTATATATTTTGAATGTGGAAATCAAAACATGTATATATAAGAGATAAAATTATTTTGGGAAAAAATTATTTTCAAATCCATTATAATATATATATATATATATATCAAGGTATTTGTATATATATATCAAGGTGTATGTATATATATATATATCAAAGTATATGTATATATATATCATGGTATGTGTATAAATATAAGGATGAAACATTTTTTATCATGTATATAATGTAATTGACCTGTTCATAAGTTTATTATCACATTTTTTAAAATGTGCATAGCATGTCATCAAGATATAAGGATGTTGCATCTATATATAATCACGATCATTCGACATACCTCGCATCCCTGATAATTTCATGGTTTCATTTTAAATTTTAAGGCTAACTTTAGAAATTATTAAATATGAATATTTCTACAAGTTTCAAGTTTTTTAATTGAAATGAGTTCTTTTATAATTTTTATGTGTGAAACGTGTTTATTTATTGTATGAAATTATTTCGAGAATACCAAACTATATATTCATTTTTGATTGAATGTGCATTTTTTGAGGACTTACAAATAATACAATCAATTTAATTATGAGATAAATCCTTTTATGATGATATATGTATTAAGAACTAAACTTTTCATTGTTTTATGGGACACTTTGGATCGTTTATTGAATTCATTTCATGTATTATAAGATTTAAATAAATCAAAGTGGTATGGGACACTTTTATTCAAAGACATACATTTATTAGACCTGTGAGGAATGCATAGGACTTATTATGTGATGGGTGAGGCTCACTATAGCCTCTTGATGCATCAGTAGGTCTCATGAGACAAACTAGGTCTTGGCATGAGACCTTGACAAAATGGTTATGAATGGTCTTGGCACGAGGCCTTGACAGAATGTTTAAGATGTCCTATATTATGCATTCCCTCATGTTGAATCTATTAAGTATAATTCCATGTTATTATTCAATCCGTATAATATTCATGGCTAATGACCATTCTCTTATAAACATGTATTAATCAGTTATACATTTTAAAGTTCACATGGAATAATGTTTTATACTTATGTATATCATTTATTAAGAAGGGTTAATTTTTCGTTTCCAATCCATAAAAAAAAGGTTAAGAAGTTATCTATCATTTCATGGTTTTGATATATGTGTTTTGATGTCATTTTCTAGGAAAATATAAAAAAGGTAACATTTCATGTGCAAAACTGTATCTATGCACCTGACAAGTTATACATAACTAAGTATGGTCATTATCTAACTTATAGATGGAATTTCATGCATCTTTGTTCAATTGTGTGCATATTTTATAATGTATTTTATTTTTAACTCTTAAATATGTTTAGAAATTTTAAACAAGATTTTATCCTAAAATCTATTTTAGAATCTCTCAAGAAAATGATGATGGCATGTTATGAGAAATGTTAATTTCATGATTTAAAGCAGGTGTTATAAAGAAATATTTTATAGAAAAATTATTCCTTTATAGTCTTGTTTTAAAACCCCTTATTGGGCATATCAAATACTCACCCCTTGATTAAAATTGTTTTTAATAGGTCACTTTGAAGTCCAAAGTTGAACGTCATCATTTTTTACGCGCGCAGAAGCAATGTTTGGCTTTTGTTTGTTTAATTTTGTTGCAACTTTGATAAATTGTATAGTTTGTATCTAACTCTCCAGAACCTAGACCAATGAAAGGTTCTATGTTATATAATTTTTAAGGTTGGGTACTTATAATTGATATCAGAGGAACGGTCTAGACAACTTTGGAGATTAGATGTTGTCGAGTCTAGAAGTTTAGCAGTTCAAGTGTTTCTTAATTTTGAAGACAGAAATTCAGAATTATTTTTAGTCTGATGAATCGAAGTGCAAGGATGCAATTATTTTGAGGGGGGGTAATGTAACAGTCCAGAAAATTCTAAACTTAAGTTTATTAAAAATATATTGGATTAAATGGATTTAGCTATAATAACAAAAAATATTTCTATTCATTTTCTTTTAAAAATAATAATTAAATTCATTATAAGTATGATTATTTTCAAAATTAATTTTATAACATTACTTTGTTTTAAGGAATATTTTAGTATGAATATATTTATTATATTTGTAAAATGAATTTGAATAAAAAAACCATTATTATCAAAATGTAAATAAATAAATTTCTAAATATATATATATATATATATTACAATTATACTAACTATGATAAAAATTATGAAATAATAAATAATGTACATTAAAAATAATTAATTAGTTTGATTTTCGAAAATATAATATGTTTTAAACTATAATTATTGTTTTAAATTATAAAAATTGATTAGAATAACATTATAATTATATAATATAACTATTTTAATAAAGTATTGAAATTATACATCTATTAATGATATAAAATTATATTATAATTTTTTTTATAAAATTTTGAAATTTTATAAATTATGATAATTTTTTAAATAAATATAATTAATTTTGTTTTATAAACAAAAATAAGATATATATATATATATATATATATATATAGTTATAGTTATAATTGGTTTAAATTATAAATACCTTTTAATATTATAATCAGATTTCATTTATATATAAAAATAATAATAATAAATGATATATATATATATAAGGGGAAACAAAAGGAATAAAAAAATGAAAATGACATAAAAAACAGAGAATCATGTTTAGGGGTTGTAGGTTCGCGATTCATAGGTAGATCGGGAGTAGGGTTCCTTCACATGTGAGGCCAAAATCATGGGAGAGGGTTCCAAGGGGATTGAGTAGGGCATTCACATCAAACCAGGACGATCACAATAGGGATCCAAGTTCAAAGTCGATGGCTTCAAATGATTCGTATGAACGCGACCAGGGAGAGTCAAGCGGCGTCGCGCAGGCAAGGAGAGGTCGGGACCAACCCGAGGTCTACGCAAGGGAGTATGACCGAATCTGACGGTTTTCAAATGGTCTCATTCGAGGTTAGTGTTTTGATTTGTCTTTTTGAGGATAGGATCTCAAATTCCAATCTTCTCCAACCTAAATAGGTAGGGTTTTTTATTTATTTATAGATCCGTACCATTTTGGTATTTCTTTATCGTAGTGTTTTTAATTCGTGTTTTGTCTATCTAGTGTTCATTGTTGACTTTTATGGTCCTTTGTTTTGCTTCTGTTTGTTTTGTTTTGTGGATTTTTTCATCTGCAAATCTATTTTCCAATTTATTGCTAATTTCTAATAATAAATGATTCTGTCTATTTCTGTTTTTGTCAATTTGGTTCCTGCGGTCCAACTTGTAGTGAATACATTTAAAATTTGAGCTTGGTGTACAAGTTATTCTTCTGAAACACACATATTCAAATATTGTATTCATCTAAATTAATTTATATAAATAATTATATCGTCTATATAAACCTGTAGGTCCCAATGAAGGAGGGTGCATCTGGCACTACCTTCTTCCTACGACTCTGCTATTGCGAGTCTAAGACTCAGGTCTAATTGATGGATCCGTTTTTTTAAGGTAAGGTATTTAATATTTAGTTTTGATTAAACTTATTTTGTAATTGGAAATTATTTATTTGATTAAATGTTAATTTGAGATGATGAAAATATTTATTTACATCTTGATCCACAAAGTTAGTATTTTTTTAACCTTGTTTTTGTTAGGGTCTTCTTTATTTCAAACCTTTCAAAATTAAGATTTTATTATGTTCAAACTTATTTTGTAAGGGAATTTTAGTTTTGAAATTATTATTAAAAATTATCGTTTTATGTATATACATATATATGTATTTTAAAGTAATGATGTTTGATTATGTAAGTGATTCGGTATTTATTTTTTTAAAAATAATTTTGTAAAGATGGGTTTATGTTTATTAATGTTAGGATTTTAATTCTGAATTTTCAGAGGAGTAGGGGTGTTAACAAATTTTTTTTCAAATTACGGATTTCAAATTTCAAATTACTAAGGGTACTTCTCATTTTGTCATTTTTATTATATAATTATAGTACTTCTAGTTTCCAAGTCTGCATATATATATAAGTTATAATTTTATGCATATTTTAATTATAATGTATGACAAAATAATATATAGGAAAGGTTGTATTAGATAAAAGTGAAAACACACATACATATATATATATATATAATTGAATGTTCTCAAAAATATGTAAATATGATATATGCGTATGTCGATATCAATATTTTCAAATTAATATTTTCTTAAAGATAACATTCAATAAATGGAATTTATGAAATTCAAATTCCAATAATATTAATATCTATGAATTCATTATTGACACACATAAGTAATATTTATTTCCAAAAAATGTAAGTGGAATTATTATGGAAGCATTATTTTATATGTATATCTATAGAACTTTTCATAATTATTCTTGGAACTTTTAATGAAAGAGGGATTAAATATTTATGGTATTTAGATTATAAATATTATATCACATTTTAATTCATGGATGTGTAGTGAGAATAATTATTTGATTTGGTTACATAAATATATTATGTCCGTAAAAATTGAGTTTTAATAAATCTGCCACAACATAATTTATTATCAAAGTTTTTAATTCGATATCATATTTGATCTACCGATGAATTTTATCATTTATTGAAGTTTTGTTCAAGCATGTATTTCATGAAAATTAATGTTGTAAATTCAATGTCAAGTTATCATCATATTAAACATTTTTTATATGTTTTGAATGCGCAAAGCAAAACATGTATATATAAGAGATAAAATTATTTTGGGATAAAATTATTTTCAAATCCATAAGGATATATATATATATATATATATATATATCAAGGTATATGTATATATATATATCAAGGTATATGTATATATATCAAGGTATATGTATATATATATATATCAAGGTATATGTATAAATATAAGGATGACATGTTTATTTATCATGTATATAATGGTATTGACTTGTTCATAAGTTTATTGTAACATTTCTAAAAATGTGCATATCATGTCATCAAGATATATTTAAAGTAAGGATGTTGCATATGTATATAATCATGGTCATGTGACATACCTCACATCCCTAATAATTTCATGATTTCGTTTTAAATTTTAAGGCTAACTTTAGAAATTATTAAATAGGAATATTTCTATAAGTTTCTAGTTGTTTTAATTGAAATGAGTTCTTTTATAATTTTTATGTGTGAAATGTGTTTATTTATTGTATGAAATTATTTTGATAAGACAAAACTATATATGAATTTTTGATGGAATGTGCATTTATTTATGACTTAAAAATAAATACAATCAATTTAATTATGAGATGAATCCTTTTATGATAATATATGGATTAAGAACTAAAACTTTCAAGGTGGTATGGGAAACTTTGAATCATTTAATGAATTTATTTCATCTATGATAATATTTAAATAAATCAAAGTGGTATGTGACACTTTGATTTAAATAGATACTTTTATTAGACATGTGAGGAATGAATAAGACTTATTATGTGATGGGTGAGGCCTTCTATAGCCTCTTGATGCATCGGTAGGTCTCATGAAACAAACTAGTTCTTGGCATGAGGCCTTGAAAAAATGGTTATGAATGGTCTTGGCACGATACCTTGACATAATGTTTAATATTTCATTCATTATACATTCCTTCGTATTGATTCTAGTAAGTGTAAGTCCATGTGATTATTAAATTAGTATAATATTCATGGATAATGATCATTCTCTTATGAACATGTATTAATCAGTTATACATTTTTAAGTATACATGAAATAACATTTTATACTTATGGATGTCATTTATTAAGAAGGGTTAATTGTTCGTTTCCAATCCATAATCAAAGGTTAAGAACTTATCTATCATTTAATGGTTTGTATATATGTTTTTTGATGCCGTTTTCTATGCAAATCTAAAAAGGTAACATTTCATGCACAAAACTGTATTCGCACAACAGAGACGTCATAAATAACTAAGTATGGTCATTATCTAACTTATAGGTGTAATTTCTTGCATTTTTGTTCAAGTGCGTGCATATTTTATAATTTATTTTATTTGAAACTCTTAAATATGTTTAGAAATTTTGAATATGATTTTATCCTAAAATCATTTTTATAATCTCTAAAGAAAACGATGAGGACATGTTATGAGAAATTTTAATTTCATGATTTAAAGAATGTGTTATAAATAAATGTTTTAAATAAAAATTATTCTTTAATGGTGTTGTTTTAGAAACCCTTATAGGGCATATCCAATGCTCACCCCTTGTTTAAAATGATTTTTCACAGGTCACTTTGAAGTTCAATGTTTGACGCTATCATTTTTTACACCTGCGAAAGCAATGTTTGGTTTTTGTTTGTTTAATTTTATTACAACTCTGATAAATTGTAAAGTTTGTATCTAACTATCAAGAACCTAGACCGGTGAAAGGTCCTATACTATGTAATTTTTAAGGTTGGGTTCTTATAATTATCATATTACACATCGCCCATAGTGATCATATGTGACTTGCCTTTATCTTTGGCCTTAAGAGTTTTCTGATGTCGATCAAGATCAATAACCCTTGGATTAGGTAATTTATTGGCATAATTCTCTATTTCCTTTCACTTGTAACATTGAAGTGTAGGAGGTTCATTCTGTGTAGCCTTTTCTCTATTCGCATCATTAGACATATTTTTTCCATCACTTCAGTATTCAACTGCCTGATGACCATATTTTCCACATTTAAAACATTTACTAGTCCTGTTAAGACAATTCCATCTATGTTTCTTTCCGCACTTTGATCATAAAGGAAAAATCATCATTAGAGTGTGCGTTTTTAAAAAGAAGTTCAAAAATAAGGGTGGTTTTGAAAATTATTTTAGGATGAAATAACTTAATTGAAAGTTTAAAAGTTGAGAAACCAAATGGATTTTGAAAAAATATGAGATAAAAAGGGTTCATTTTGATTTCACTACACACATTTCAAGTTCATTGTTCATATATATTCATTTAGGTTTTGAGTAATTTCTTGGTTGAAATTAATTTGGATCTCGATTAATTCCTAATCTTTTATTTCAATGCTTAAAGAACCAAACCTTGACGTAACAATCATATTGTCAAGTTCCAGAACTTATTCATGGAAGAAGAGCATCAAAATCATATTGAAATCTCGAGAATGTGGGTATGAAAAGGATTCTTATGCTTCCCAATCGAAACAACACAATCCACGCACTCAAAACCACACACCGATCGGTTAGAAATTAAGAGTATCTCAATCACATACATCAAAACAAGAATTAAAATATAGAATTATGTAAGATACATGGAAATAAATGTTTTCAAACCCAAATAACTACAATATATTAGCTAAAATAAGAATCCTAACTCCCTTGACATGTGCGTTGCTCCCTCACAACGAACGTCGACCGTTTAACTCGACATCGGGAGGAAGAGGAAGCTCAGGTGGAACTTTTCTTCATTATTGATCCCCATATGAGTATAGGGGCCTCCATAACATCAATTATTATGAGTATACTAATATAGGACTTCAAAATGGATGATTTTCACTTCTGGTTCGAACTCACAAATGGGGAGCCCAAGCTTCCATTTTATAGGCAAAGTGGAAGGTGGTTTTGAGCATCCTAATTTAGAGAAACCACTTGGTTCATGGTTTTAGATGGCTAGACAGTCTTATATCACTTTTTACAAAACTAAAAATATATATCCCCGACTCCTTAATATCTCTACTAAAAGTTTGGCTCCATTTGGACAATCACAACTTGAGATATTGACATATTAAAGAACGCCACTTTTGACTTTGTTCATATTCAGTGTCTTGGAAATATCATTTCGGATATGGCCCTTAGAAGGATAATCGGGATTGGGTTCCTTGAGATGAAATATAACCTATTAAATATTGGACCATACCACAAAATTTCAGCCCATTTAGATGCACATTATAATAGAAGCAAGCGGATTAATCCACTGGTGTGCTTGGATCCTGTGCAGTTTGGCCCATTTTTCTTAGACTTCATCATGGGTCCTTCAAATCACCTCCACCTTCAATGAAATTTTCAAAACACGTAACATTTAAATTTTTAACAGTTATAAACACAAAATAATTAAAACAAAAATGAAGTAAATTTTTTTATTATATTTTTAATTTACAATACAAATTCAGTTTAATACAATGGTGTAAGGGTGAAAATGACACAGTGAATCGTGGTACGATCACACCCCCACACCTAAACATTTTCACTCCTGGGAAAATTAATATTTCAAAAAAAATATGTATGTAGATATTTCCAACTTTATAAATATTTAACATTCAATGAAAATTAATTCCTGATAGAAATGTGATCAGAGAAAAATTTATACTGAGGATTAATTATCAACGATCATTGAAAAAGACGTCTCAAAAATTGTATCCAAATGAAATTCCAAGATATGCATGATAAAAATCAAAGAAAATAATTCAAAAGTTAATCATGTCACTAATTCTCCACGTGTGTGTGTTAAAACCATTTCATGCTGTTCTCTCCACTTTTTATCAAGTAAATATAAGTTATTTTATTAATTGTCTACTTACAAGATCCTTTCCACCGAACTTGCCTCACATCCTTTGCAATCAAATTTCAAGACCCACTCACTTAAGAATTCCCAGAAGTCAAACCATAAGCACCTAACCTAGATATCCCCATATGTTGTACATTTCTTCACTCCCCTCATTTATTTATTTTTTTCAAAAGTTTCACATGGAACAAATCTCACACTCTTCTCTCAACCCATGTTTGACTCCTCACGACACTAATTGTAATGGTTATAACAATATAAAAGGTTGAGGAAGGGTGGTTTTTGACCTCACCAATATACAACCCTTTTTTTAATTTTTTTAATTTTTTCAAATATGAGGGTGTACAACAGTCGGATAACTGGTACACTCGCATAGGTCAATCTAGTATAGTAATGAAATAGATCGGATAAGCAATGAACGAATAGAAAAAATGATTTCGGAATGTAGATAAAAATCACCTTAACGTATATTTACCTTACATTAAGTAAGAAATTTTCACACATCATGGTTTGGTGAGAAAAAATGTGTGGAGAGATTAAGTGACATAATTTTCCTTTAAACTATTCACAAAAAAGGCACCATTATTCTTAAAGGTTTTAAAATTATACAACCATTTATATCATCGACAAAGAACTAAATTTCAAAAGAAAGTCACACCACAGTATTGAATTCTTTCTAAAATTCACATTTCATCAGATTTTTTTTTTGAATATTAAAACAACATGAAATGCAGACATTCCTCATGAATTTTCAATAACTTCCATGATTAAATGGGCATCATTTTCCATGATAAAGTGAAAAAAAAATATTCTGACATAAATTTGAGTGGGAGGGAAAGGGAGGAAAGTAACAATACTATTCAAAAAGCTAAAAAGAGAAAAAGAAGAAAGATGATGAAAATTCCAAACTAACCCAGGAATATACCCACCCCTCCCCCCCCCCCCCATACTTAAGTGTGTAGTGTCCTCACTATAATAAAATAGAATGTGGTAAGGAAGGATAAAACCTGTTGGGTATTATTTGTAGACTTTTCTTGAACTTGGAGTTCCTTCATTTGGGACTCCTGAAGAGCTTCATGTAAGTGTTTCAGCTGCTGCCCATTTACAGTGAAGGTTTTCTTGGTTTCTTTATTTTGAACCTAAACAATACCAAATAGAGATATGTTAGTAACAGTGTATGTTCCAAACCAGCGAGAACGAAGCTTACCTGGATGAAACTTCAACCTTGCATTATAGATGAGGACCTTTTGCCCAATGTGGAACTGACAATGAAGGATGAGATGGTTTTGGGCAGCCTTGGTTTGTTCCTTATAAATTCTGGAGTTCTAATATGCATCTCTGTGCATTTCCTCCAGCTCTTGAATCTGTAACTTCCTCTGAGAACCAGCACCAGAAAGGTTAGAATTTCATTTTTTTAATAGCCCAGTAGGCCCGGTGCTCAATCTCAACAGGAAGGTGACAACTCTTAACAAACACAAGCCAATATGGTTTCATTCCAATGGGTGTTTTGAAAGCTTTACGGTAGGCCCATAATGAATCATCAAGTCAAATACTCCAATTTGTTCTATTAGGTTGAACTTTTTTTTCAAGAATCTATTTTACCTCTCTATTTGAGATCTCAGCTTGATCATTGGTCTATGGGTGATATGCAGTAGACACTCTATGACCGACCCCATACTGATGCAAAAGAGATTTCATTGTTTGGTTGAATAAATGAGAACCTTGGTCACTAATGATGAACCTAGGTAAGCCAAACCTATAGAAAATTTGGGTTCTCTAAAATTCCACAACTGCCTTAAAATCATCAGTCCATGTTGCTCATGCCTCTTCCAATTTTGAATCATAATCCACTTCCAATTGAATGTATATGTTACCAAATGAATTGGGTAATGGTCACATAAATTCAATTCCCCAAACATTGAAAATGTCATGTAAGAGCAAGGGTTTTTGTGGCATCTCATTTCTTTTAGATACATTCCACATTCTTTGACAGTGAGGACAAAATTTATAGAAGTCATGGGCATCCCAAAACAATGTGGTCCAAAAGAGACCAGAATCGAGGACCTTGAGAGAAATCTGTTGGGGACCAAAGTAGCCCCCAAAAGTAAGAGTGTGGAAGAATCTAAAGATAGACTGAAACTCACTATCAAGAACACAACGCCTAAGGACTTGATCACTACAGGTGCACCAAAGGTAGGGGTCATCACAAATGTAACAACGGGACTCATGTTTTAGATGGTCGGCCTGATTTTTGTTGAAATTAGTAGGAATGCAAGATGATACCAAATAATTTATAATTTCATCATACCAATGGATAGCTTCTTGCACTCATTAAAATTTCTCATCAGGAAACATATCATTAATAGGAATACAGGGGGATGAGTAAATGTCCGGGGATGTGGGAATCCTACTGATATGGTCGGCCACCAAATTCTCTGCTCCTTTTTTATCTCTAATTTCTAGATTGAATTCTTGAAAGAGGGGCATCCAACGAATGAGACATGGTTTGGCTTATGGTTTCTTAAGGAGATGCCGAAGGGATGCATGGTCTGAGAACACAATGACTTTGGACCCTAAAAGGTATGACCTGAATTTTTCCAAGGCAAACACAATAAAAAGGAATTATTTTTCAGTTTTGGTGTATTTTTCTTGGGCAGGGTCCAAATTACATGAGGCATAGGCAATGACATGTGGATCTCAATCGACCCTTTGTGATAAGACTGCCCCAACTGCATAGTTAGAGGTGTCACACATGATCTCAAATAGTAAATCCCACCGAGGTCGTTGGATTACCAGGGGTTCTGTGAGACTCCATTTTAACTTATTAAAATCTTCCTCACATTCTTTATCAAAAACAAATTCTTTTTCTTTTTGGATTAACCGGGAGAGTGGGAGTGCAATCTTTCTAAAGTCATGAATGAAACGATAGTAAAATCCATCATGACCTAGGAAATACCACACATCCCATACATTTTTGGGGAATTGTAAGGAGAAAATAACATCCACTTTTGATTTATCTACTTGGATACCATCCCCAGAAATGGAATCCCCCAAAACTATACCTTGTCTCACCATGAAATGTAATTTCTCATAATTTAATAAGATATTTTTTTCAATACAGCAAATTAGGATTGAAGTAAGACTACTCAAAAATTCATCAAAAGAGGATCCATAAATAGTGAAATCATCCATGAATACTTCCATGCAATTCTCCAAGTAATATGAAAAAATACTATCCATACATCGCTGGAAAGTAGCAGGAGCATTGCACAGACCAAATGGCATCCTCCTATATGAAAATGTGCCAAAGGGGCAAGTGAAGGTCGTCTTTTCTTAATCCTTGGGGGCAATATGGATTTGAAAATATCTAGAATACCCATCAAGAAAACATTAATGGGACTTACCCAAAAGCCTCTCTAGCATTTGGTCAAAGAATGTCAAAGGGAAATGGTTCTTCCTAGTGTGTTGGTTTAGTCGGCGATAGTCTATGCAGACACGCCAACTGTTCTGCACACGAGTTGGAACCAGTTCATTGTTTTAATTTTTAATTACTATAAGTCTAGTGTTTTTAGGAACTACATGAATGGGACTGACCCATTGGCTTTCAGAGATAGGATAAATGATTCCAGCAGCCAATAATTTTTTTACTTCATTTTTCACAACTTCTAAGAGGTTTGGGTTCAGTCAACATTATGACTGCCTCACAGGTTTAGCCTCATGATTTAAAAAAATATGATGTGTATAAATTGATGGGCTAATACCAGGAATGTTAGCAAGTGTCTGTCCCAAATCTTGTTTATATTCCCTCAAAATTTCAAGCAGTCACAATTCATGCTCAAGAGGGAGTGAACTAGAAATGATGATAGGCAACCTGTTTCCATTCTCAAGATATGAATATTTTAAATCTTGAGGAATTTTCTTTAGTTACAATTCAGGTGTATTTTGGATTGATGGGAGTGTGTGTGAAAGTGAGAGGTCACTAATCTCATCTAAATGCTCAATGGTATCATCCTCAGATGAGGAATGATCTTTTACAAGCTTAGTTGTATCATTGATGGTAAGTGGATCCTCAGTGTTCAAGAAATCATCAATCAACAAACATGAATTACATTTCTCTAGACCAATACAATAATCAATTCATGATTCATTACCTAACATTTCAATAAATGATGAAAACTCATAAAGGGGATCAGGGGAAATAAAATATTTCTTTTTAGGGGATGGGAGCACATCAATTGAATTTACTGAGAGAGAAGAATGTTCTTCTGAGGGGTGCTTCATGATATTAAGGATATTGAAGTGGACAATGTCACCACCAAACTCCATAGATAATGTACCATTGTGGACATTAATTATATTTTTAGAAGTTTTAAAGAAGGGTCTCCCCAATATAATTGGGGCATGTCCATTTATCCTATCATCCTCCATTTTAAGCACATAAAAGTCAGCAAGAAAAATTAAATTTTTAACCCTCACAAGAACATCCTCTAACACGCCAAAGGGGTGTGCGGTACTCTGGTTAGCCATTTGAACAAAAATTCCAGTGGGCTTCAGTTCCCCGACCTGTAATGTATAGTAAATGGAGTGAGGCATCACATTTATAGAAGCACCTAAATCAAGCATAGCATTAAAAAAGAATACTCTCCTATGGTGCATAGAATTGAGAATGTTCTAGGATCATTGCACTTGGTGGGAAGTGATGGGTCTATCAATGCTGAAAAATTCCTCCCCAAGCTCACCTTCTCATCTCTACAAACTCTCCTTCAGTTTGTATACATCTCCTCCAGAAACATAGCGTATCGTGGAATTTTCTTCATGGCATCAATCAAGGGGGTGTTAACCTGCACTTTTTTGAAAATTTCCAATATTTCCTAATCAAGTTTAGTTTCCTTTTGTTTTCTAGGTTGGGTGTCCCTTTATAGAAATAGAATAGGTATGGTTGGGATAAGATACTCATCGACATACACACTCTTTCCTTTGGAAGGACTTCTCTTAGGACAAGGTTGTTCTTATCTTGGATCATTTTTAGCAACGGTTGGGGTGGTGGTTTCCTCAGGAGGGGATGACTCTATTAGAGGGGTATTTTTTCTTTGAAGATGAGTTCCACTCCTAAGGGTGATTGAACTAACATTTCCTTTATCCCTAGGGTTAACTACTGGTTGAGAGAGTAGTTTACCTGACCCATGACTTTGAATTTCCCCCACCGAGTTAGCTAGTTGGACTAATTGGGTTTTGAGGTCTTTTATGGAAGCTTGGGTTTTTTTGTTGGAATTGGATATTGTTGGAATCCATTTTTTCATCATTTCTTCTAGTCTAGGCTCAGGTTTTGGAGGGGGCAGTTGGAAAGGACTTTGGGGTGGTTGAGGATTTCTAGGTGGTGGTGGATGACTACTCTGACCCTGTTGGTTACATGGTTGTTGATGTTGGTTTGAATACCACCCTTTCCTATAATCTTGGTTTTATTTCTGCCTAGAGTTGGAAGGATAGTATGGTTCTTTCCTAAAAGGTTTTTTATAGGGGCGTCCTAGGAAGATTGCCTCAAAACTCTCAAAAGATCCTCTCAATTGGGGACATTGGTTAGAATAATGGGTGTTAGAGTAGAAGATTCCACAATGTATGGGAAGAGTAGATTGAGATTTACCTTGGGAAAGAGAAAGTTTTCGAAGAAGGGTACTTACCTCTTCGAACTTTGTCTCCACCTTCCTCTCGAATTTGGTACATTTCACCTCATGGACACCTCGAATGGGTACACTGGATCTTGTTCCAAATTGTTGAGTGTTCTGTTCCATGTTCTCAATTAGGTTTCTTGAAGAAATTGCTATCTTATCTACCAATGCACCACCTACAGCAGCATCAATCATGTTTCTATCAATAGGAATTAAACCTTCATAAAAATATTTAATTAAAAGTTGATCACATTTGGTGGTGTGGGAAACTTGAACATAACCTTTTAAAGCATTCTGAATATTCATGTAATTTTTCTCCTTGTGATTTCCTTATACCACATATTTCCTTCTTTATAGTTGCAGTTCTAGAGGCTGGGAAATATTTTTCAAGAAAAAGAGGTTTCATGTCTGCCTAGCCTCTTATTGATGAATTGACATAGTAAAGCCAATATTTTGCAGTATCTTCTAATGAGAAAGGGAATGATCTTAGCTTTAATTGTTCTTCATCCACATTAGCAGGTTTTAAATTAAATCACATAGTATGAAATTATTTTAAATGCTTATGTGGATCCTCTCCAGGAAGTCCATGGATTCTTGGTAATAGATGAATTAGACCGAATTTTAGTTCAAAATTGGGTGTCTCGCCTTGTAATTGAATGTATGTGGGTTGGATATCGACATCAAGTGAGGTAAGTTATTTTAGTGTTATATTGTTTTCGTCCATGTTATACAAGTTTATTTTAGTTTTGATTTTTTTTCCAGAAGAAGAAGATGAAGGATCAAGAAGAGTGTTGTTGTCTTGTTTGTCCTCCTTCAAAGGGTTCTCTTGTGCGTCTCGGGGTCGCTGACGTAAGATCCTATCCAGTTCAGGTTTAAAAGGTGGTAAATCTACAAGATTAGAACTCTTCATGAACAAAACCTACACAAGAAAAAAATCAGAACACAAATATATAGGTAAAGGTATAAGATAAAACAAATAAATATTCACAAAGTTTACAAAAATATTTTCAAAAATTCGCACTAAAAACCAAAGCGCTCCCCGGCAACGATGCCAAAATTTGAATGTGCTGTCATAACATGTCAAATTGATTATTATTTTAAGGTTCATTTATAATCTAGGTCATACCCTAGGTCATCTCTCAAGGAGCATTGGTGGTTTTAGAGTGTGCCTTTTTAAAAAGAATTGCTAAAATATGGGTGGTTTTGAAAATAGTTTTAGGATGAAATGACTTAATTGAAAGTTTAAAAGTTTAGAAACCAAATGGATTTTGAAAAAATATGAGATAAAAGGGTTAATTTTGATTTCAATACACACATTTCTAGTTCATTATTAATATATATTCATTTAGGTTTGGAGTAATTCCTTGGTTGCAATTAATTTGGATCCCGATTAATTCCTAAGCTTTTATTTCAATGCTTAAAGAACCAAACCTTGACGTAACAATCATATTGTCAAGGTCCAGATCTTATGAATGGAATAATAGCTTCCAAAACATATTGAAATATCAAGAATGTGGGTACAAAAACGATTCTTGTGCTGCCCAATCGGAACAACACAAGTCACGCACTCAAAAACTCACACCAATCAGTTAGAAATTAAGAGTATCTCAATCAAATGCATAAAAAAAGAATTAAAATTTGTAATTATGTAAGATACATGGAAATAAATGTTTTCACATCCAAATTACTCTAAACCAGTGTCTAAAATAATAATCGGAACTCCCTTGACATGTGCGTAGCTCCCTCACAACGAACACCCACCATTTAGCTCGACATCGGGAGGAAGAGGAAGCACGGGTGGAACTCCTTCTTCATTATTGATCCCTTATGAGGATAGGGGTATACACATCTTTATGGATGGGTAGGAGACTCCTCTAGTACTTAAAAATGGTAGAGTTTTATTTATGTTTCGAACTCACAAATTGGGATCCCAAGCTTGCATTTTATAGGCAAAGTGTAATGTGGTTTTGAGCATCCCGATTTCAAGAAACCACTTGGTTCATGGTTTTTGATGGCCATACAATCTTATCTCACTTTTTACAAAACTAAAAAATTGTATCCCCACCTCCTGAATATCTCCACCATAAGTTTGGCTCCATTTGGACAATCAAAGCTCGAGATATTGACATATTACAGAATGCCACTTTGGACTTTGTGCACATTCAGTGGCTTGGACAGATCAGTTAGGATGGGCCCCTTATAAGCTAAATCGGGATTGTTTTCCTTGAGATGAAATGTATCCTATTAAATATTGGACCAGTCCTAAAAAATAAGCCCATTTGGATGCACGGTATAATAGCAGTGTGCGGATTAATCCACTAGTGTTCTTGGATCCTACGCAGTTTGGCCCATTTTTTTGGACTTCATCATGGGTCCTCCAAATCACCTCCACCTTCAATGAAATTTTCAAAAAAAGTAACATTGACCATTTTAATAGTGATAAAAACAAAATAATTAAAATAAAAATGAAGTTCATTTTTTTATTATATTTGGAATTTAAAATACAAATTCAGTTTAATATAATGGTGTAAGGGTGAAAATGACACAGTGAATCATGGTACGATCATTACTCCAATATCCATCTCATCCTTGAGAGCACATCGAATGATTTATTCATATCTATTGAAGTCTATTATGTATAATTACATTCAGAGACTTGGTTTTAAGCCACTAAAGAATGGATCAATTTTACTCTCAGGTTGGATAAAAATTCCAGAAGCATACTTTACAAGTCTTGTAAAATTTACAACATAGGTACCAATGGATTTATCATCCTTTTTCTTAAGTTCAAGGAACTCCTTCACCATCATTGTTCAAAGAATATGAGGAAATTACTTATTGAAAAATAAGTTCTTGAACTCATATCATTCCATGGATTAAATTTCATATCCTTGCTTCATATTCTTAATAAGGTTCCACTATTGATCATCTTCACCTTCTAAATGATAGACTACTAAGATGAATTTAACATGTTCTGAAAATTGGAGAACTGAAAATATCTTTTCAATGGTATTAATCTATTGTTCATCCACTAATGTATTAGAAGACCCATTTAAATAAGGTGGATGTTGCCTCATGAATGACTCAACATAATTTTGTTACCTCCTTTTCTCATTTGGAAGTCCTACATGATTTATAACTTGAGAAATTGGTGTGATCATAGCTACAAGATTTTTCATTCCATCTCCCATAACATTTGGTTTCTTAGGAGGAAAATCATTGCATTTCCCTTCACATTCAACATTAATGTAGTTCCTTCAAGTTCTATCCATTGACTAAAACCAAGAAGCATAGTATGATCAACACTACTCATAATGAGAAAACCACATAATTCAGAATAAAATTTCAATTTAGGATACTTTAGGTTTTATCCTAGGTTATTCATGATCACTTCTAAAATACTAGGATTGTAACCTATACTTCAATATATCCTTAGAGTTCTTTCTAAGGTTTTCTCATCCAAGTTTTCAAAGGTTAAATATAACCTCCCTCTGATACCAACTATAACAACCCATACTTTACATACATTGATATTACTTCAAATTTGAATAATATTCCTTAAAAATTATAACAAATCCACTACAAGAATGCATTGGTATAGTTTCTTTATAAACTAAGAAACATAAACAACTGGTTCATAAGACATATTCAGTGTCTCCCACTTATTTCATCATAACTAGAACACTTTTTAACATGTCTTACTTAATTCCCTTCTTCATGACCTAGAGAAAAGAAATATATGAAAGGGTGAGATCTGATGCTCATTAAGGGTAAACAAGGGAAATATCAATAAAATCATAAATATAATACATAAGAACATAACATTTGGAAATCTTATTCTATATATGATATATTGTGATATCATGCCATGGGATAAATCATAAAAGTTCATAAGAATCAATGAACATAATCTCAAAATTCATAACATAAGACATGATTTTTGTGGCATACACATAATCATAGAAAATTGTTTCATATTAGTCAAGGCTCATTTCCATGACTATCATAGCGGACAAAATATATTACTGATATGAGTTAACTCCTCACTCTAGCCCTGTATTACTAAATCAATATAATTTCTCATTATAACCATGTCTATATCATGAGACCTAAATATTTACCCAATGAATTGGAGGGAGATATAGGTCCCACCCATATCATAATGAAATAATTCTTACATGTGCCAAAAAAACATAAATCATCCATCATAACATAACCCAATAAAATGGGTTTCTTAAACATCATTCCATCACAATCCATATAAAACAAATGGATTTAATAAATAGAATTCTATAATAAAAATAATCAAACCATAGTAATAATATTTATAGAAACATAACCCTATTAAATAATTTCAATTTAGTTGGAAAATTATTTTGATAAAACACTTGATATTAATTCTTGAGGAAAATATTATTTTTTCTTTGAAAATGTTTCATTTTCTCAAAATGTCACACAATTTTAAAAAAAATATTTGAAAATAAACTTGAAATCGTGTAGAGTAAGTTTCATGGAAATAAGGTGGTATGAAGACGTAAAAAATTGTTCATACTATATAAGTTAAAAAAACATTATCCTCATACTTTTTCCAGAAAAGTCAAAAAGTACCTCGTTTCGAATAACGACAAAAGATTCATTTCATACTGTTTGGTAAAAAGTCACCAATGGGTAAAATTAATTTTAGAAAATTATAGAATAATATAAATAGCATTACATATTTAGGGAACATGGATGTAGATGATAAATATACCCTAGTAAATACTTACGAATAAACAATCTTAGATAATAACGAGATTGGAAAATTATCCCTTACTTTAGGTATGATATCCTTTGTATGTATACAAACCTCATATATAATGATTTAAATAATTTAATTGAATTATTCTATAATAATAGTCATTTTTATGATCTCATATATGATCATATTATCATCCATTTGTTAATGATATTTCATTATTACTTGTTATTCAGGTATTAACTGCTTCATTTTCTTATGCATGTTTTGTCAAATAAGTTTTGTTTATCCTTCATAAGTCATATTTATATCATTAAAAATGATATTAACATAAAATATATATCATATTTATTCATTATATAAATTTATATAATCATGATTTAATGAAGATAATATTGAATGAATCGCATCGCATCATGGAGATGGTAGGTCGTACGTACACACGAGCAATGATATCATTCTTGTAATTGTTGAATGGTATTGAAGTGGATGGTGTATAATATTTCAAAATCAATATCATGTTATAATAATCATATATAGTTATTATTTCCATCATTATACCCATCTATGTAAGGTGTTGGTGAAAAACAGATTACACCACGACGTGGAGATGGTAAGTCATACGTACGCACACGTGGTGATTTCATTTTTCATAGGATGGATAAAAGGTGAAACATAGTTGTTTCATAATTATAATGAAATCATAGTATATAAGTGATACTATAGTTATTACTTTATAATGAACAACTCATGAAGATAAAGTAGAAGAAGAAATAAATTTTGAAAGAATAGATAGAGGAGATTACCTCTTCTTCGACGAGCTTCCTCTAAATATCCATTTTGATAAGTTTTTATGTCAATTTAGACCTTGTAATTTTAATTAAAACTTTATTATTATATTTAATATTTAACTAGGGTAACAAATGTTTCAATATTAAAAGGGTGAAATATTTACTTATTTGATATAAATTAGACCATAAATAAACATATTAGAACATTTTAGACCATATAATAATTATTCTATATTTTAAAAAAATTGATTATTTTTAAATAATTTAATAAATCATTATTTTGATAAACAATAAATAGTTTCCATTTTGACACTATTCAATTCATCGGTTTTTAAAAATATTAAGATAACAAGTTAACTTCTAACCAAGTATTTTATGATATTACTAAGAGGTAAAGGTCGTCTATAAAATTTATTATACATATTAACTATCCCAAATTATATTTATTTTAACATTTTAAATAACATTTATTTATTTTCTCTATTAATAAAATAATTACTACATCAATTTTGTGTAATTATTTAATATACTTATTTATTGAATAAAAATAAAAATAAAATATTGTGATTAATATAAATCCATTGTATTTAAGAAGACTATTTTTAGTCTAATTTATCTCATTGAAAATCCAATACTTAAAATTTTGTACTTATTAAATTATGAATGTAACAACTTTAACATCACTTTAAATAAAATAATATAACTATCAAAATATCTTTTATAAGGCTCCAAATGGTCACTAACTCGACCTTTGGATGTTTATGGTTGAGATATACTCAACCAATAAGATTTGGTCAAGTGTTTGGGTTCTTTTATGGTTATTATCATTTTAATAAAAAAATATTTATTTCTCATCAATTAATTTATTTTTACATCATCAAAGTAAAAGTTTTTAAGGTAATTATTTATTTCATAAAAACTAAAAATAAATTACCATGATAAAGAAAAACATTTTAGATTTTAAATTAGTATTTATAATTGAATTTATCTTATGTATAACCTTATATAAAAAATAATTATTTATTAAAATTTGAGTGAGTCATATTTTTTTTAAAAAAAAGTGGGGAAAATACATTTTATTGAAAAAGAAAACAATATGGAGACAAGGAGATGTGCATAAAAGTTCACATAAGTCAACAATGGATTCATCACGAGGTGAAAAGTTTCTTCCTAATTTTTTCCACAATCTTGTGCTCTACATCTTGTAAATCTCCCCAATCCACTCCTCTTCCTCATCCATGTTCATGACCCCTAGTGTGCAAAGCTTCCATTTTTTTCCTGTTGAAGAATACTTTCAATATCTGAGTCGTCCGTGTTAGAAACTTCAATTTGTGACTCATATTTTGTTGTATACTAGTTCTCTCTTCCATGCCCCCATCCATGACTTCGATCATGTTGTCCTCTATTATAATTAGCATGTTGTCAGGCGCCTTCTTGATCAATCTCTTCTGCAACAAAAAGTTTTTCCCCTTTGAATTATTCTCTTTTATCACATAAATCTCATTGCTCTTAAGAGATGTTTGGGGATTTCATGACAAATCAGTCTTGTCCATAAAGGGAGAACCAGCTGGAGGGTTGTCTCCTAAGATGGTCTTAGCCTCCACCTTTAACTTAGAGACAGAGCCAACCTTCATTCCAAGTTGCAAAGTAGAAGAACAGTCTTGCTTTGTGGAAGTAGAATCAATATTGGTTTTCTTATCTTTTCTAAAAATAGAAAAGGGGGGCATCCGAAATGAAATGCACATGTGCTGAATACAAAACTCCAGAATATTTGTTGACAATAGAGGTGGACATGACTTCAAAAAATTATCCCAATACACCTTCCTTGCTACCAGAGGATCTCCCCAAGATTTTGGATCTTTCTAATGCCACTTGAGTTATCTCTCCCACCATACTTGGACTCAGATTTTGTGCTCTATTATCCTCTGATGACTGGACCATATCAGTTTTCCCTTATTCAAAAATATCAGCCCATGATTTGTTAACATGGGAACTAATGAATTCATTGGGTTGCACACTATTTTAAGGTGGAGATAACAGAGGGCTTGCCGTGTGATTTTCATCACCACTACATTCAGTCTGGACATCCACCCCAACATGAGATCGGTTCTAGGAATTCAACGCCTTCATAACTTTATATTTTTTAAAGCATGAGTTTGTATCATGTATATGTTTAGAGCATAAATCACACACAACAGACCTCTTATAGTTTAATTAGTCATGGATAATTACCTTGCATTCTTAAAAAATCTAGGTAGGTTTTCAAACTCAATCCTTAACTCTAATTCTTATTCATAAGTCGAAAGAAAAAATATATCAACCAGAGTGGTAGCTAAATCTAATTCTTCTAGGAATTGAGTAAAGTGTTCATATCTGGCCACTTCGGTTTCCTTATCTATTTTAATGGGGATGCCTATATACAATGAAATTTTATATAGTATTCTTGGGTGGAAAAGGATCCATTTTAATCCATAAACTTTAACCCATGTCTTGATAGAGGAGTTACCAATTTCATGAGGGTTGAATTTTTGATCCCATTCCTTAATGTGAAGTGCTTCGGGCTTAAATGAGATTGAGCCAAAGCCTAATACTCTCATATCGAGATCTTTAGATGGGAAAAGAAGGTGGAAGAAACCTTTTCCCCATGAAATGCACTTTCAGGTGGAGAATCCCCAAATTTATGAGAGTCTTTGAACAAGCTGATCAATCTTCCATGGCTCAGATCCTCTGGGTAGAATGTGGTGAGCAATAATATAATGAGATCCTATCTCCATTCTCTCTAATATTTCATTTGAGTCAGCTTTAACGTGGGAGACGTTCCCTTTCATATGAATCCCAACATTCGAACCTTTGAAGAGGGAGAAGGATCGATTGTTGTTACTGACCTCAAGTGATTCTTCAGAATGCTCAATTGCAGGGTTTTTTTCATCTGTCTGGTCACCATATTCTTGTAAGAATCAAATCTTCCATGAGACATATTTAACTTTTCTTTAAATAAAAATAAATTAAATTTCCTAATCTCATCCAAGTGGCTTCCAAAAGACACAATTTCTACCCAAGGATTATTTAGGTCGAAACACACTCTTACAATGATAATAAGACAAGTGTTAAGTTAATTTTATAATAGTATTCTTACCCTTAATTACCCGATTTACCCTTTTACTGTATTAATAAAAATTATCAATGTTACTATTAATAAGTCCAAAAATAAAATAAATATATTTACATAATTTGGACCTAATGATTAAAAATATGGAATCCATTTTAAAAAATTTAAAACACAGAAGTTTCAGTAATTAATTTAAAATTATTCCCTTCATTGGAAAGAGAGAAAGAATTTTTAAAAGTTAAAACATTGCAATGGATTGAAATGTTTTTACATTTGTGTTCAATGTAAAATTATTTCTTATGACATAAATTATATTTAATGATAAAAATATATTCCATTTATACTTTAAAACCATTAGATATTATAATTTAACCATATAATTTATTTTGATGAAAAAAAGTTCATTTCAATTAAAATTTAGTGTATTTTTACTATTCATCAAAATTAAAATGTTATTAGAAAAATATTAAAAATTGATCCAAAGTAAATTTATATATCTCACTTCCAAATAACAAGTTTTTGTTGACATATAAAAATTATTAATGTGTCAAAATCATAATTTAAAAAGAGTTCTCCATTAAAAGGTGGTAAAATTACCCTTAAAATATAGGTTTTTATACATTAAATAGTGTTTATTCATACCCTATGACAAAAATATCTATTGGATGAATATAAAAAAAATTATTAAGTATATAACAAATATATTTCATTAATTTCATTTACTAATAGAAATTCACTAAAACAAGATACAAATATATAATTGATTTATATTTTTTATAAATAATTGGTAGCGAATGACTTCACCATATATTTCATAAGTTAGTTATATTTATTCCCTCTAACCTAATAGCTAGGTTAAAATGGTCATTTTATACTAAGGGTATCTCATGGTTTGTTTAAATTCACGATTTCGGGTTGTTCCAGATCTGGTGGGTTCGTTGTTGGTTTTTCCACGCTCTATGACTGGTTCAGAGTTCCTAGCTTTGGGGCCACGGCTCAACGCAGGCGTGTGTCACCCTGGGTGGTCTGGATTCGTAATCTCGTGCTCTCGGATTCAGGTTCCTTGTGCCTTCCGGTGCTGGTTTTTCGTTTTCAGAGTTCTTGAGGATGGATTCGGCTTCCAGCAACTACCCTAGTGCCAGTTCTAGTGTGTGTGGATATTGCCCCAATGTGCGTCCAGCTTCTCCGCGCGTCTTCATCCCAGTTTGGCGTCACCTTCTAGCATTCTCTAGTGTGTTATGAGATGTTTCCATTGTCTTGGATGGGGAGGCCTTGGGTATTCATGTTTCTAACTCTTGGTTGCTATTGATGATTGGTTGTGGCGGTCCCTTGCAGCCATGGTTTGAGGGTCGCAGCATGGTGGTTCTATTTGCTTGAATGGTTTGTTGTTTAAATGTGGGAAGTTGGTGATACATATGCGAATTCATGGTTAGACTTCAGAGTGGGTTTTAGAGCTGGCGATCCATCTTTGTAGAGTTTTTTGGATTTGGTTTTTTGAGAGGGTATGGCATCAGCCATCGGATCAGGCATGTGCTTTGACATAAGATACTTTCTAGTCGATTAGCCTTACAACGGTGAATAACTTCTTCATGATCAAATTCTGGGGAGGTGTTGTTCAGTGTTTTCATTCTAGTTTTACTCTATCTATCCTTCAAGTGTGATTATCTTATGTCTATGATGTATTTGGGTTTCCACCCCATTCATCCCTTAAAAGGGTTCTTTATCATATAATAAAAAAATTGAAGGCCTTTGGGCCATTGGATGGTACAATAATTTCCCTTGTGATTCAAGATTAATGAATGTTAATTTGTTTTTGGAAGGGAATAATCATTGAAGGTTAACAATTTTATATGGGAAAAGAAGAGTTATAAGTGAATAATATTTTCTATTGATGTTATCTTATCTTTGTACATGTGCAGGAGTACTTCATAAATTAAGAAGACTTCAATTGTATAGGTGAAAGGATATACCTTGCTCATTGTAATTATAGGGTGAAACTAGTGAATTGTATGAATTTGTCTTATTATAGTCCATTTAGGGGCTTTCATAATTTATTTTTGATTTGTAAACCATGTTAATTATTTCATCCATCTTTCTGTTCTTTCTTTCTTCTCATTACACAAACAAAGTTAAGTTCTAAATTTGACTATCCCTCTCTTAATAAACCTTATTGTGAATCTATTGAACTAGGACCACTTCAATCGGTATCCTAGTATTCTAGGTCATCTATACTGATATGGGTGATACTATTTTGTTTTTGTGTTTAAGTGTTTGAAGAATATTTTGGTTTTAAATTTGAAACAATTGTTGGATTATATTATTTTAGTAAACAGTAATGTAATTACAAAATTTGATGATAATAGTTTCTATATAGGGGAATATACAATGAAAATGTACTAATTTTCATTGATCATGGGATTGATTTGTGATTATACAATAAAAACACATATATTAATTACATTTTAATGGTATTAAATGTTCTTTTTTGATCTTGTGGGCCTGAGTTAGTGGATTTTAATTTTGAATATCCATTCTCATCATTTGTGCACTTCATGCCTAATGTACACCAATTTGGCCCTATTATTCATCTAATTTTAAGGAATATAATTATATATTTTTTAATTTTATATTTTTATAAATGTATCTACACTTAAATATGAACATTTTTCATGCAGGGATCAATGGAGGCTTTATAAAGGATAATGGGGATATTTGGTGATGAACGGAAACAATTCTGGAGAAGGCAGATTGGACACCAGCCCACTGATGATAATGTAGGGCCTACAATACAGGCCCACTAAATCCCAAATTTGTGTGTATCTAGAATAAATCAAGAGGAACATTTCATCCAATAGTTACAAGAGCTAATTCTGAGTTTTAAATGGAGTTTCATGCGGCCCAATTTGTAGATAAAATTATGGGCTAGATTCTATGGCCCATAAAAACATCCCACACATTTAATCTTATCTCAAAAAACATAAACTATTGTGGGATTTAATTTTACAATATATCAGGTTACATTAGTATCTTCATTTTCTTCTTCTATGTCCCACAAAAATTCGGCCATCTAGATGCTCGTTTGAACACATCTGTTGAGTCATGCAAGTTGGCTTGGATTGTTTGTCAAGGATGGAAAAATCAACTCTCCCTCAACTTTCCACCCACTTATGGCCTAGAAAAATTAACTTAGGAGACTTGGACTATTGGAGGCTCGTCCTAAGGATTCAAAAATTCTTATTTAAGGTAGTGTTGGTGGAGGAGTTGGGCATCTTTAGTGCTTTGTTTAATTGTAATGTTATGCTGCGAATTTGTTGGTTTGAGTTTGTCTTTCTCATGTAAGTTGTCCAATTCACCTTAGTTTCTTAATAAAATTTCTTATTATACTCTTATTTTAATATTATTCATATCATTTTGATACTGTTGGTTCAAGGTGTGAATTTATTCCCACCAAACCTTGTGAAATTATCACACAATGGTGGAGTGATCGTTATTTCATAGTTTTTTTATTTTACTTCTCAAATTCTTCCGTCATGAGTCTACTTTCCGCTTACATTGAAACCATAGAATAAATAGAGGGATAACCCACTTATGGGTTGATCCAAGGGAGTAGAAAGGGGCTGGATTGGATGTTATTTATCACCCCATTAATTTCTAATCACTTATTTTAATTGAGATTTTTTATTTGATGATTTTAAAACTTCTTCATCCTTGTTGAATTTTAAGGCCACGTACTTCAAGTGCTAATACGAACCTTTACATTGGAGTGCTCATAAGTTTGATCCTCCAAGTGTATAGGTGATTATTATTATGGTTTATTGGTATTAAACCAGTAAGTGATGAATTTGTTTGATCTTCTTGAAAAAACCTAGCTCGAATATAAGAAGTTGAAACCGTTAAAAAATCATTCAATCCACCCCCAAGTGATAACCTGGGATCAACGCATTATTTTAATTTGAATTCACTTAAGTATCTTAGTGTTATTTAAAAACATCTAAAATCAAAACCAAGTTGGAAAATTCATAGAAAAAAATCAATCTCATAGGTTGTGTATCTTAGGTATCTTCTTAGGTCTCAATGGATTCGACAACCCAAGCTAGACTACAAGGACCGTTCTACCTTCATCTCTTGGGTAAATTTGAGAATGAATAAAATTTTGGTGCTGTTGCCGGGGACCAAGTAAGTAACTTAGACCAAAACCTTCTTTCCTTACCCCTATTCATCTATTCTCACCCAAGATCTCTTTTCTTGTCCCTTTCTCGCTTTTTTCCTTTTAGCTCATGTCCGCCTACACCCACAATAATTCAAACAGACTAGTTAGGGTGGAAAGTCCTAGGATTGGGGAGTCAAGTGAACCTAAGGGATTGTTTCCATTATATTCTAATTTTTTGATACTCTAGAAGAAAAAATTTGAATCAATTATAATGGATGGTCTTCCAAGAAATCAAATTGTAAATCCTAGGGGAAATCAAATGGGAAACCAAAATCAATAAGCTCCAAACCTAGGGAATGTAGTTTATCAAACCATGAATGACTACCTCACTCCAGCTTGGAATAATGCCCCCTCATTCATTAGACACAATTACCTAGGATATACCAATTACATTTTTAAACCCCATGTCCTAAACCACCTTCCAACCTTCCACGGGATGGAGTCTGAGATTCCATACCTTCGTGTCAAAGAGTTCAACAACATTGTTGAAACCATGTGCCCGCCACATAAACTTGAGTCAGCTAAGATGAGGCTCTTTCCTTTCTCACTAAAGGATCGAGAAAGAATTGGTTAAAAAATCTAATACATGCATGAATCTACTCCTGGGACCAATTACAAAGACAATTCTACAAAAAATACTTTCCCTACTACAAAATAATTGTACTTAAAAAAAGCATCCAAAACTTTTTTGAAAAAGAGGGAGAGTCATTATATGAAACATGGGAAAGGTTCAAAGACACCCTAAACATGATTATACACCATGGTTTCTTTATTCTTGAACAAGTTAGAATTTTTTATGAAGGGTTGGGCCCGGGGAACAAATAATTCATTGACATGATGTGTAATGGAACCTTTAAAAACAAAGCCCCAAATGATGCTTATGAGTATCTAGAAACCCTTTCCAAACAAAACTAAACATGGGGGACATCACCTTACTATGAGAATCCACCCAAATCTGGTGGAATTAACACACTTAGGGAGGAGGAAATCCTTAGGGAGAAACATGCTACACTCACTAGGAAGGTTGAGGAGATCGATCTTAGGAAGGTCCATGAAATTCAAACTGTTGACCCTGTTTGCACAATTTGTGACAAACATGACCACAAGACCAAAAACTGCCCAACCATCCCTTCCATTAAATATGTTCTTCTAGGAGGATCACCAGAAGAGTTCAATGCTCTAAACTTTCAAAATCCTCAATACCAAAACACATTCAACCCAAGGTATAATTACCACCCAGGCTTTCGCTGGAAAGATAACCAACAACCTAGCCAACCAAAAGGACAAAACCCCTACCCTACACAAAATTTCCAAAACCATAACCAATTACAACCACAAATAGTCCAATAAAAACATCCTCCTGTCCAATACCAACAACCCATCCAACAACCAAAGTATCCTCCCGGGATAAACCAACCAACACAAGCCCCCACTCAATCTATCCCTCTTCCAATCCTTGAACAGTTGTGTAAACAAATGGACAAAATGGACTTATAATTCTCTTCCCTTAAACAAGAACTTCAAACTATAAAAACTGGAAAGACACCCATGCCCACTCAGGCGGTACCATCCTCAAATTTAAGGGGAGAGTCAAGTTGCACTCAAACAACTCATGAACAACTAAAGGATATGACTGTTTTAAGAAGTGGGAAATCAATTGAGAAACCTGAAAAAATAAGTCAGAAACCATGTGAAGCTTCCAACTCTAATAAAAATTCAAATGAACTACATGATCAAACTGAGGAAACGGATAACAATGTGAAAGAAACAACCCTTCAACAAACAAACCCACAACCTGTACCATTTCCTCAATGCATGAGGGGAAAAACCAAGACTGAATTGAATGAAACATTGAGGGAAATATTCTCACAAGTCAAGTAGAACATTCCACTCCTTGATTCTATTCAAACCATTTTTTCATACTCAAAATACATTAAGAACCTCTACAAATTTGAAAGGAAATTATCACATAAGAACCATGTCCTTCTAGTAGAAAATGTTAGTACAACAATCCAAGGAACCCTTCCACCAAATATGAAAGACCCATAATGTCCTTACATCAATATTGAACTAGGAGAGAACAAAGTTTTAAAAGCCCTGTGTGACCTAGATGTCAGTGTCAATATCATTCTCTATGTTGTGTATTGCTAGTTAGGCTTGGAAGAGCTCCAACCCACATCTGTCAGACTTCAACTTGTTGATCGTAACATTAGGGTTCCAAAGGGGATTTTAAAGGATGTTCTAGTAAAAGTATAAAACTTAATCTGCCCTGTTGACTTCATTGTCCTTGAAAACAATCCTAACTTAGGAAAAAAGGAACAAACCCCAATCATCCTTGGTCATCCATTCCTTGCAATAATCAACTATGTTATCTGAGTCTGAAATGGGAACATGACCATCACCTTTGGAAACACGTGTCTAGACTTGAACATCTATAATGAAATTTTACAAATAGGGGATGATGGGGAAATTTGTGAAGTAAACATGATAGGAAGCATTGATAATGAATCCATAGAACATCAAGTAATATTTAAGGAATGTTTAAGTTAGGATGATATTAATTTCCTTTGTTCACATGAAAGAAGTTTATCTCCTTGGCTAGAATCACTTTTAGATTGCTCCTATGATGAAATCTTAAGACCAAAAATTAGTGAAATATTTCAGGAAACCACATTAATGGAGACCACTCCAACTTCCTTCCCTAAATCTGATCAAGACAATCTCATAGATGAAACTTCTACACGTGGGGAATCAATCATATCTGAAACTCTAAAAAAGAAATTGATCTTGAGCCAATGTCCCAATATTCTCCTAAAATTTTGAACCAACCTGATCTTTAATTGAAAGAACTTACTTCTTCACTTAAGTATGCCTTCCTAAGAGAAAATGGAACACATCCTATTGTTATTTATTCTTCTCTTCAAGCCAATCATGGGAGGATGCTTCTAGATGTCCTTAGGAAACACAAGAAATACATTGGATGGACCCTGTCTGATATTCCTGGGATTATCCCACTTATCGGGACTCACAGGATTGTTTTGGAATCTGATTCAAAGCCATGTCATCATCCTAAATGGAGACTCAATCCTAATCTCATGGAATTAGTGAGAAAAGATCTTCTGAAATTGTTAAAATCTAGTATCACATATCCCATAGCTAAGAGTGAGTGGGTCAGCCCAATCTAAGTGGTTCTAAAAAAGGCTAGAATCACGGTGATAACCAATAAGGATGGAGAGATTCTTCCAACAAAGGTGATTAGTGGTTGGAGAGTCTGCATCGACTATAGGAAGCTAAACTCATTTACCAAGAATAATCATTTCCCCTTTACCATTCATTGACCAAGTCCTTGAGAGAGTCATAGGTCACGTCTTCTACTGTTTCTTAGATGGGTACTTAGGGTATAATCAAATTGAGGTCTCCCTAGAGGGTCAGGGGAAGACTACATTCACATGTCCATTTGGCACCTTTGCTTTCAAACGCATGCCCTTTGGGTTATGCAATGACCTGGGAACCTTCCAGTGGTGAATGATGGGAATATTCTCAGACATGGTATGGTATTTTCTAGAGGTCTTCATGGATGAATTCTCTATGATTGGGGATACATTTGAGGGATGTCTGAGGAATGTGAAGAGAGCCTTGTAAAGATGTGAAGACAATAATCTAGTCCTAAATGGGGAAAATTTCATTTAATGGTTAAAGAGGGACTGGTCCTTAGCCATCTAGTCTCGAGTAGGGGGATTGAAGTTGATAAATCCAAGGTTGAAATCATTCTTCACCTTCCATCACCCAAAACTATTAAGTAATTGAGGTCTTTATTAGGACATGATGGTTTCTATAGAAGGTTCATTGGGAATTTCAGCTCAATTTCTCGACCACTTTGTGCTCTATTGGTGATAGATTCTCCATTTTTATGGATAGAAAGCTATGAGGAATCATTCTATACACTCAAGTAAGCTCTTATCTCTCCACCTATCATGTAATCTCCAAATTGGAAACTTCATTTTGAGCTCATGTGTGATGCAAGTGAATTTTTTATAGGATCAGTCTTAGGACAACAATGTGAGAAAAATCCATGTGTCATTGCTTATGCAAGCAAATATTTAAATGATGAAAAAATCAACTACACCACCAATGAGAAGGAGTTACTTGCTGTTGTGTTTGCCTTAGAAAATTTTAGGTCCTACCTATTAGGATCCCACATCATTGTGTTCACTGACCATTCTATACTAAAATACATCTTCCAAAAACAAGATGTTAAGGATAGACTGATTAGGTGGTTCCTTATATTATAAGAATTTGACCTCACAATCAAGGATAAAAAGGGTCTTTAAAATGTTATAGTTGATCATCTCTCTATGATGGAATTCACAGACAACTCAAATCACCTTTCTATGTCTGATTCATTTCCCGATAAACACCTCTATTCAATGACTGATTTCCCATGGTATGCTGACATAGCCAACTTCTTAGTTATAGGAGTCATTCAAAAATTATTTGGGACTCATGCTCGAAAGAAATTCCTTTCTGATGTCAAGAAATATGTGTTTGATGATCCATACCTCTATAAGTTCTTTCATGACATAGTCATTAGGAGGTGTGTCCCATAATATGAAAAAGAGTCTATCCTTAAATGTTGTCATAGCGAGGCATGTGGGGGTCACTTTTCCTCTAAGAAAACATCTGGTAAGATTCTTCAGTGTGGTCTCTTCTGGCCCACCCTCTCAAGGGACTCTTACACATTTTTTCAAAGTTGTCCTAAGTGTCAACAAGTAGGGTCCATCACAAAAAGGAATCAAATGCCAATCACTCCCATCTTAGTGGTTGAAATCTTTAATTGTTGGGGAATCAATTTCATGGGTCCCTTACCAGACTCTAGGGGATATATGTACATACTTTTAGTTGTCGATTATGTATCAAAATGGTTTGAGCCCATTCCTACAAAATCCAATGATCATCAAACTATGATTAGATTTATCAAATAAATCATAATCTCTAGATTTGGAATTCCTAGGGCTATTATTAGTGATCATGGAACTCATTTTTTCAATCGTCCATTCTCAGCACTCATGGAAAAGTATGGAATTTTTCACAAAGTGTCCACTTCTTACCACTCATAGACCAATGGTCAAGCTGAGTTAGACAATCGGGAAATCAAACAAATTCTTGAGAAAACTGTTAATCCATCTAGGAAATATTGGTCAAGAAAACTCTTAGATGCTCTTTGGGCCTATCGAACTGCATATAAAACCATTTTAGGAATTTCCCCATATAGGTTGGTTTATGGTAAGGCATGCCATTTTCGAGTGGAGATTGAACATAAGGCCTTTTGTGAAATTAAGAAAATGAATTATGAACTCTCATTAGCTGAAAAAAAAGTAGATCTCAATGAACTTGAGGAACTTAGGATGGAGGCTTATGAAAAATTAAGGATCAATAAAGCTAAATCACAAACCTACCAATCTCGAAATCTTAAAATCAAACGCATTCTACCAGTTAAACCTATTATTTTGTATAGTTCTAAAATTAATTTACACTCAGGAAAGTTGAGGTCTAGATGGTCAGGTCTATACATAGTGTATAAGGTGTACCCCCATGGGGCGGTAGAAATTCAAGATCCTACTAATGGTCAAACCTTTAAAATTAATGGTCATAGAGTCAAACCATTCATTGAACCATTCCAAAAAATGAAGTTGATGAAAACTTGTGTAAACCAACCTTAGATGTGGAAAATACTTAAATAATTAAGGGTCTAAGTCGAGCTAGCGACATTAAACCAAAGCACTGCATGGGAGGCTACCCATGGTTTTCATATTTGTGAATCATTTTTTTAAATAGGATTAATGAATCATTTTGATATTTAAAAATAATATAAGAAATAGATTTTTGACCTTTTTTTCTATTATGAGTATAGATGGGTATAAAAGGGGGGTGTCATATTCATTTGTGTCACGTGGTGAGATCCTTAAATAATACCTTACACAAAAATTTAAAAAGAATACAATGTGTCATCAGTTCATTTTATTTTTATGTGTTTGTAGGTTAAAAATAATAATAATAATAATAATAAAACTAAAATTCCACATCGTAGGTCGTGGGGAAAATCCTGTCACAACCATCGAAGCCACAGGGACTCAAACCCGGGACCGAAGGGAGACACGGACACGTGCTTACCACTAACCTATGGCTTATAGTGCTTCCTTATTCTATAATTTTTGTATATATACTTATATTTTACTTTTTTATTACATGAATAAATAAATATATATATATATATATATAGTTTCGTTTTTTTGTTTGTTTTTTTCCCACTAGGTAATTCTCAGAGTGGCATGGAGATCAAGGGATTAAAAGGGAGTAGCAAGAATTTCAACTTCAACCACCAGGTGACTTGATTCCATAATCCTCATTTTCAATTTCGTTTTTGAACTCTCATTCTCTTCCTCTCCCATCTTCTAAAATTTCTTTTATATAAACACTGGGGATATTTTTATTTTAAGTTGGGGGAGATAAAATAAAAAAAATGCTTTTATGTAAAAAAATGAATGATTTGAAAAAAAAAAGTGCGCCTTAATGGAAGGAAAAAAAATAACCTTGAACATGATAATAGACATTATACCCTTTGAAACTGAATATCAAATAATTTAGCATTCCCTGATTCTGATTTTAATCCATGTATAATTTCATGAGCATAGGTTTTGGAAAGTGTGGTTTTCTAATGTGAAATTTCATCGTTTATATTTTCATCCAAATAAAAAAAAGATCACAATACACATCCTTCAGATAGTGGGGTATTAGTTTGATTTCATGGGGTTATCAAAATAAATAGCATAGGTTTGGTGATAATTTTAGTTTTAATATGAGTATTAAATAATAAAAAAAACAATAAATTTGTGTGTAGAGCAATGAAATGACCTAATGTGTGGATTTTGGCACTTCGAGATCGTGACTCCATAATTGTCTGGACCAGAGTTAATAATTTTATCTCTACTTGTGGTGATTTGAATTTGTTTTTGATAGATTTAACTTGAGATGATGCCCAAGTATGTGGGCTTCACTTGGTTCCCTAAGGTCTTTTAGCCTGTGAGTCATCGACAAAGTCTCGCTATATGGGTTGACTCTTTTAAGTGCAATTTCAATTACTATGGAAAAATTGAAAAAAAAAACAAAAACAAAAAAAATACCAAAAAATACTATAAAAATTTGAATACTCATCTTAATATCGAAATGTGATTCCACCTAGCGCTTCCATCATTTCCCCCTTGAATAAAGATTAACCCCCATGTCTATTGTGATGTGCAACACATAATCACTCTTAATTGATATTGGATGAAATATAGCGATGAATTTGAACAAAGGAATGGGATTAGGATTGAGATCTACTTATGAAACTATATTGTATTAAAATATTTTTATGGGTTTCGTTATTATTTGGTATAAGGGTTTTTGGTGATCATTATGTATTAAAATATTTTTGGAAAAGGGAATTCAAATTTCATATTGTTGAGATACATTTTTCTCGGGACTAGAAAATCTCAAGTTGAGGGTGTGATTATCCAATAAAAACACATATTTTAATTACATTTTAATGGTGTTGAATGTTCATTTTTGATCATATGGGCCTGAGTTAGTGGATTTTATTTTTGAACAACCATTCTCATCATTTGTGCACTTCATGCACTACGCCAAAAACTGGCAAGGGAAGCGCTACCCCTTTATCAGCACTCAAAAAAAGTGCTGATAAAGGGGGCCTTTATCAGCGCTCAAAAAAAGCACTGATAAAGGGTGGCCTTTATCAGTGCTATTCCCGAGCGCTGATAAATTTCAAGTTTCAAAAAAAATAAAATTTCATGAAAAATAATATTTTGTTATATAAGTATATTTATATTGATATAAATACAATATATATTTTTTAAATATGTTATAGATACATATAAATAGACTATTACATTTAATATATAATAAATTTAGTGAAAATGGCTTCAAAATATTTTAAAAAAATATTATTAATCAATAATTTTCTAATTATTATCGATTAAAAATCATTTAATAACAATTTGAGGACAAAAAAAATCAAAACAATTAATAAAAGATCTAAAATACGTTGAAAATGTAACTCAAACTTCAAACGGCCATAACTTTTGATCCGGGTGTCCGTTTGAGCTCTACCGCATATCAAATCGAATCCTGCGACGAGCTCTAAACGCTAGTGACCTAGGAAAATCCTATGTCACATTTTTTGAGCCCAAAAAGGCCCAGAAGGCCTCCAAAACTGAGTTTTTAGTCGGGATACCTCGATTTTTTAACATTCAAACAAGTATAACTTTTGATCCAGATATCTGTTAGGACCGTACCACATATCATATCGAATATTGTTTCATTTTATTCGATTTTACTAGTTGTGGCATTGAAACGGAATTATAGATTATAAGTTATGTTCATTGTAACATTTTATAGGTTTTCAAATACACATATATATGTATTTATTCGTAAATATATATGTGTCTGTGTGGGTGTGGGTGTCTATGTGTGTGTCTGTGTGTTGTATATATGTATATATGTATTTATTTATTTACTTACTTATAAACACACATCAAAAATATATGTTTTTCATAAATTCATTTAAAACTAATCTTATATGTACATTCTATGGCTTTTCAAATACACATATATATGTATTTATTCGTAAATATAAATGTGTTTGTGTGTGTGTGTGTCTCTGTGTGTGTCTGTGTGTTGTATATATATATGTATGTGTGTTGTATATATCTATGTATGTATGCATGTATTTATTTATTTATAAGCACACATAAAAACATATTTTTTCATAAATGTATTTAAAACTAATCTTATAAGTATATATTAATATAAAAATAAATATATGTATAAAAAATTATAACTAAATATATATATATATATATATATATATATATTAATATATATATACTAATATATGAATAAATATATTTATATTAATATGAATCTATATAAATATATGAATCAATATATGAATAAATATAACTATATATATATAGATATATCACTAAATAGAGAACAAAATAAAATGGCATAGTGGTAAAGATGCAGCAGTGAAAGGGGGGAGGTCCCGGGTTCGAGTTTGCGTGGAAGCGAAGGGGGTGCATGCGTATGAGGATGTGCGGGAAGGGAATCATGCGGGAGACCTCCTAGCGCTGATAAAGGGGGTGTGAAGCACTGATAAAAGCACTCCCTCCGTATTATATTTAATTTTTTTATTTTTGTTTTATTTTTTTTAATTTTTTTGACCTTTTATCAGCACTGATAAAAGGGACCCCCCCTATATTAGCGCTGAGCTTTACAGTGCTTTTTGAGCGCTGTTAAAGCCCTTTTTTAGCGCTGATATAGGTCGTTTTTGTAGTAGTGATGCCTAATGTACACTAATTTAGGCCCAATGATTCATCTGATTTTAAGGAATATAATTATCCATATTTTAATTTTTATACTATGATAAATGGATATACACTTCAATGTGAACATTTTTTATTCTGGGATCAATGGAGGATTCATAAAGGATGATAGGGATATTTGGCGATGAAAGGAAACAATTCTGGAGAGGGTACATTGGACACGATCTCACTGATGAGAATGTGGGGCCCACAATACAAGCCCAATAAAGCCCAAATTTTGTGTGATGATAGAAGAAAACAAGATTAAAATTTCATCCAACACTGAAAAGAGCTAATTAGGAGTTTTAAATGGAGTTTCATGCGGCCCTATTTGGAGATAGAATTATGGTCCAGATTCTGCAGCCCAGAAAAACATCCCACACATTTAATCATACCTCGCAGACCATAAACTATTGTGGGGTGAAAGTTTACAAGCTATCAGGGAACATCCGTATCTTCATTTTTTGTCTTCTATGGAACACCAAAATTTGGCCATCTAGATGCTAGTTTGAACACATCTATTGAGTCGTGAAAGTTGGCTCGGATTGTTTGTCAAGGATGGAAAAATCAACTCTCCCTCAACATTCCACCCACTTATGGCCTACCACAATTAATTGATGAGACTTGGTTGGAAGATCTTCCTAAGGATTAAAAATACTTATTTATGGTAGTGGTTGAGGAGGAGTTATTCATCTTTGGTGCTTTGTTTAATTGTAATGCTATGATGCGAATTTTTTGTCTTGAGTTTGTCTTTCTAGAGTAAGTTGTTCAATTCACCTTAGTTTCTTAATAAAATTTCTTATTCTAATATTATTTTGTTCTTCTTCATATCACGTTGATACTATTGGTTAAAGGTGTTAATTTATTCACACCAAACCTTGTGAAATTATCACACAGCGGTGGAGTGATTGTTATTTCATTGTTTTTTATTTTACTTCTCTAATTCCTTCCTCATGAGTCTACTTTCCGCTTCCATAGAAACTGTAGAATAAATGGGGGGATAACCCACTTATGGGATGATCCAAGGGAGTAGAAAAGGGATATATTGGATGTTATTTATTACCCTTTTAATTTCTAATCACTTATTTTAATTGAGATTTTTTATTTGATGATTTTAAAATTTCTTCGTCCTTGTTGAATTTTAAGGCCACATACTTCAAGTGCTAATATGAACATTTACCTTGGTGTGATCATAAATTTGATCCTCTAAGTGTATAGGTGATTAGTATTATGGTTTTTTGGTATTAAACTAATAAGTGATTAATTTGTTTGATCTTCCTGAATAAACCTATCTCGAATATAAGAAATTGAAACCGTTAAAAAAATAATTTCATCCAATCCACCCCCAAGTGATATCCTAGGATCAACTCATTATTTTAATTTGAATTCACTGAAGTATCTTATTTTTATTTAAAACCATCTAAAATCAAAACCAAGTTGGCCACTTCATATCCAAAAATCCATCTCATATGTTGTGTATCTTAGGTATCTTCTTAGGTCTCAGTGGATTCGACAACCCAAGCTAAACTATAAGGACCATTATACTTTCATCTCTTGGGTAAATTTGAGCATGAATAAATTGGTATTGTAAATAATAGATATACTCATATTACAGAAGTTACTATGATGATATTTGTTCATAAAAAACATTTAAAAGAATGGTTATACAAGTAATGCAATATTACCCAACTTTCAGAGAATGAATTCATAAAAGTTATAGGGACCAAGAAAAAAATGTAATTTGGGATAATCTAAATAATATATATAAAGATAATGTAAAGGTAAGGGAATATAAACTACAATTTGTAATGGTAAATTTTAAAGTTATTCTCATTTTTTAATTTGAAATATAGATGAATTTTTTATGAGATTTAATTAAGTTGTGAGTGTTATTAGGAATTTTGGAGAAACTTTAGAGATTTTATAGTGGTAAATAAGATACTTTGTATCTTTCTAGATATATTTGATGAAAATGTTTTGTCACTTGAAGATTTTAATTTAGATATATTAACATAGGATAACTTTCATAAAGTATTGATTTCATATGAGATAAATAAAATATCTAAGTTAAAGAAGAGAAGTAATGTTTAAAAATAAATTTCATTTAAACTATTGAAAAATCAGGTAAGTTAAATGGAATTCAAGGAAGAGTGTGAAGATTAAGATTAAGATGATAAAATTGAGGTAAATTTTGACAAACTCGTGTCACTTATATAAAAGGATTGTTTAAAAAAATCATCATGGTATGTTGACATTGAAATTTTTTAATTGTGGATAAATTAGTAACTTTTTTCCTTAGTTTCCCAAATCTGAAAGTGGGTGAAAGTGATGATGATTGTGAAGATTTATAAGGATGAAAACATTGAAATTTAGTAAGTCAATGTTTCATTCTAAATTAAATAATGTAATTCATCAAAGGTGAAGAAAATAAATTTATTATCAAATATAATGAGAAAAATTATGATAGTGGATGTGAAGATGATGTAACATTAAGTGATTATGAAGAGATGTAATTGATTACTTATGTGAATGAAGAATAATTATTTAGTGATTATAATGAGAATGGAAGTGAAGAAGAAAGATATAAAAATGTGGAGTTTATACTGAAATTTGAATTAAATGAGAGAATAAAAAAATGTTGGAGATGGATAAAAATTCAAAGAAAGTGACTCAGTTTTAAATTGATATTGATTCCATGTATCATGAAAAGGAATCAATACTAGTGATGGAAATTGGGTATTTAAAATTGTTGCTTGAAAATGAGAAGATAATGAAGGTAATGATGGTATAGAATGGTAAATAAAATGAAATGAAACATAAAATTTCTTTGAAAATTTCAGTGTATGTGGGAAATTATATGAAATTTGGGTTTGAATTTGAAAAATCAGTTCATGTTATCAAATAAAGTTAAGGAATAATGAAATAAACAATGAATTTCCTAAGAATTATGATTAGTGCATTAATCATAAAATAAATCATATAATGGGTATTTAAGATTTTTAATTTTGGAATTTAGGATTAAATATCAATCAAAGAGAAAGGAAGTGAAGTTCATGGCATCCATGGAAGAATTCCATAAATCTATTATGGAAATGCCAAATTAAAGGTAAAGTATGCTTCAAATGACAAAAAAAATATAAAAACAAGTATGAATTATAAAAACAATAAGTTTAGTATATCCCATTATTTTGGTTTATAAAAAAATCAATGGTCTAGATCATGAAAAACAGAAGGTATCATAGGGTAGACAATGAACAGTTTTTGTGTGAAAAGTTTCCTTTCATGGTGTTGTAGCTAATAGGATGGCTCTTTTTTCTCCTGACACACTCCCTCAATCATGTTTTTACTCCTAGGTTTTCATCCCCTTAGTGACGGCACGACCATATTAGAGGAAAATTTCCACATATTACATAAATAAAAAAACTATTTTCAAAAATAGGTAAATTGAGAAACTATTTCTCAATCTACCTTTGAATCTTATGGGGATGTGGGTAGGTGGGTGGGTGTTGTTTCAAATAGTTCCAACTTTAAAAATATTAAAGGAAAGACATTTTCCAAAACATCTCCATCTTCATAACATTTGTGAAAAAGGCATTGTTTCAAACAACGTCTTCCCTCTTTTTTTAATTTTTAATTTTTAATTTTTTTGTTATGATTTGTTTATATATATATATAAACAATATATATATATATATAACACGTTTTCAATAAATAATAATGATGATGTATATAATTAAACTAATATAAAGAAAATATTAATAATATTATTATTAAACATAAAAACTATACAATTAAAATAAAATAAAAATATTATTTTTAAAAATAAAAAAATATTTTATTAAAATAATTATTATTTTCTTTTTATAGTCAAATAAATTATATTCATATTATCATTAAATATTATTATTATTAAATAATAAATATGCGCATATATTCATTTTGACTTAATGATTATTTATAATTAATAACATTATTAATTATATTATTATTTAGTATTATTAAATACATAAATAATTAGATTATATATAAAATTTAAAGTAATAATGTATTAATCTATTTATTATTAAAATATTAATTATATTAATATTGTGATTATAATAAATTATTGATAATTGTATTATAAATTATTAATAATAACATTATTATTAACAATTATATTTTCTATATTACAAATTTAATTAATATTTATTGTAAATTATATTATTAACTAATTTATTAGTTACATTAAGAATTAAATTATTTACATCACTATTCATAATCATTGTTATAAGTCTTGTAATTATTTTAAAAAATTATTGTTTATTATTACAAATGTAATTCAAAATATTTAAAAATAATAAAAAAATTTAAAAAAATTATTTATTATTTATTATTTTTTGATGTTCATTTTATATTCAATTAAATTTTATTTGTACGGGAAATGTTTTAAATTGCATTTAGATTTTATTTATACCATATTTTATGCGCATAATTTTCATAAAAGGGTAAATGTTATTTTTCAAATCAATAAATTTTGTGTCATGTAAATTATTTTTGGTTTGTTATATTTATTAAATTATTTTTATTGTCAACTATTTTTTATATTTTTAATCCATATTTTATGTTTCATTTATATTGTACTTATAGTTTATTTCTTATAGGCTTCCAAAGTCACCTATATGAAACGTAACAATGTTTTAAGTAGATGAGTTTAAAAGTCTATAAATTATTTTTTATTTATTATAAAATTATTTTAATTTTAAATTATTTTTTATACGTTTAGTTAGTGTGGAAATTTTCATTTACATTTTTGTTGGTCAGAGTGGACACTCAAGAGGGGGGTGAATTGAGTTCCAATTAAAATTTCTGTTAAAATATTGTCTAGTTAAAATCCCCCGATTTATAAAATAAGTTAAACTATAGTGAATTTATACAGATTGTAAATGTTCACTTAGCTTCTCAAAGATTGATTAGGTCTCAGTTAATTTAACCACAAGGTCAAACTAACTTTTGAAGCTAACCTATTGATTTACAATAAGTGTAAACACTTGCTAATTTAACTATCAAAGTAGCTTCAAAATAGTTTTGTATTTCAAAGTAATAGCATCAGAATAAATAAGATATATGTAGTATAATTTAAACTTAAATAAAAGATGCACAATAGATATAACAAGAGGTTCAGTCTCAAGCCGAGACTTAGTCCTCTCAAATATATATAAATTTGATCCACACCCTGGATCGGGGTTAACAACAGTTTTACAAAACTGTCCAGGCCACGCAGGGACCTCTACCATTGTTCTTCGTGGGAAACAAAACAAAGACCAGGTCACACAAGGACCTCTTCCACAGTTGACGTGGGTAAACATAAGTTAAGAGAATTTGAGTGAGGATTTTGATATCCTCCAGTTCAGTGCAGGAGACAGTGTGTGTAAAGATATACAGAGTACACCACACTGCTCGAAAGTTAATAAATAAATCACGTAGAGAAGATAGATGAGAGTTTAGAAAGCTCTAGTGATTATCAATGTAGCTCTCGACTCGTTGGATTCAGCAGGAATGCTTCTGAGTCCTTCTCTGGGTTTTCTATTGAAAAACAGAGTGTCGTAGTTCAGCTTGTCTTCTTCAGGAGTGAGAAAGATCTCTTGATTCTTCGTGTGTTCTTCAGCAGTATTGGATTGCACCCATGAGAGTTCTTTTAAGGTCTTGAACTCTCCTTCTTGTTCAGGATTGTCCTTCTTGTTCAGCACAGTGCACTTGGGTGTATGTAAGTTCTTTGTGTTGTATATTCACACTTGCACACCACTTTTCATGTACTGCATCTCAGTATTTCTTATATTCCATGAGTTCTGAAGTAGGAATGATTCCCTTCTCATAGGTACGAGATACAGTTTCCTGACATGCCAACAACTATCATTAAATAACATTAATTTCATTAAAAACAACAAATATGACCATTAGCATTATTTAAATAATATTGACAAAAACTTAAGAAACGGTGTCACAGTGATTATAGAAACGGTGTCTTCTTCACGATATGTGGTTCATGGTATGAGCTTCATGGTGTGACCTTCACGGTGTCTGGTCACGGTGTCTGGTCACAGTGTCTGGTCATGGTGTCTGGTCACGGTGTCTGGTTCACGGTGTCTGGTCACGGTGTTTGGTCATGGTGTCTGGTCATGGTGTCTGGTCATGGTGTCTGGTCATGGTGAGTCCTTCACGGTGTGTCCTTCACGGTGTCTGGGTCACGGTGTCTGGGTCATAGTGTCTGGTCACGGTGTCTGGTCACGGTGTCTAGGTCACGGTGTCTGGTCATGGTGTCTGGTCACGGTGAGTCCTTCACGACGTCTGCATACTTAGACAAATATCTGTATTTGTACTAAGACAGTGATATGCAGAATATGGATTAAGGTTAATCATTAGAGAGTAAGAGAATGTGAATCATAAATATAAAGGTGTGATAATATATGTGAGATTTGTGATTCTGGATAAGACTTGTAAATAATAAAGATGGTAATTAACATTCGTAAGATTTGTTATTATAAAAACATGATGTGTAGCTATTATTGAGATTGAAGAGCATTAGCAAGATGTGCAATGAAGATCAAGATTAAGTAACAGTAATGAGATTTGTGATCATTAAAACATGATTAACACATGAGGAGTCCAACAATCTCCCCCTTTTTGATGATCACAAATCATATATAGACAGAATGTAAATGACATGTAATATTAAAGATACTAGCATAGAAAAAACATTATAGAACTGATTCTTGTAGTTTTTTTTCACCATTTATACTATTATAGAACTGACACCTTTAGTTTTTCTCCCCCTTTTGGGATTATCAAAAAGTAGAGAGAATGAAATGAAACACTACATTTGGTATTAAATAAAGGGTTCAGAATACAATAAAACATGAAACAACAAAAGACATCCCATCAAAAAGAAAAACAGTCCTCGGACTCTTCAGAGATCCACCTTGCCTTTGCCTTTATCAGCAACAGGAGCTGGTGCTGAAGTAGAAGAAGGCATAGATTTGGTAGACAATGAGGGTAAGGTTAGACCTTCAAAAACAGATGGAGCCAAAGTAGGATCAGTAGAAGATCTAGACTGGGGTTGGTCAAGAATGACTGGCCGGATCTGAGAAAGAGCTTGACTAACTGTCATGGCAGTTGAGGCTAAGGCAAGTAGTCCAGGTCTAAGAGGTGTAGCAGCTGGAGCAACTATAACAGTACTCTGCACATGAAGATACGGCTTCAAAAGATTGATGAAATCAGTAATGATTTCACCACCATACTGCATAGCCTTTTCAAAATCATCCTTATTCTCCATAAATATGTCCAATAATCTGGTGAACTCTGAAAGTTTCTAAACTTGAGCTTTAAAAGCTTAATTCACCATAGGGATTCTCAAATTTTCCACAAGATATCTAAAGTGATCTGTCATATCACTTTTAGAGAAAATCCGGGAGAGATAAAAATCTATTTTCTTGGAGATCTCTTGTTGAGCATCATTGGCTATCTTAGAATGAATCCTAACCAAGTCCAATGCTCTATCACTATTCATAATCACTTCTGACAAAGAAGATAGATCCCAACCCCTGAAGGCATTCTGAAATTCTTCCTTTATTATGTATCTCAACATAGAATCATCCAAAGAAGGTTTGGCGGTCTGACCAGAAACAGGTGAAGCCTTGACAGCTTCAGTTAGAACTTTGAGATGTTTCAGAACTTTTTGCAGACATCCAGTGTATTCATCTGTAAGCTTATTCAGATTTTCCACAAGCTCTCTCATGCGTTCCAGCATCTTGGTGTGCCTTTTTCAAATCTTTTCATCAAAAGATAGTAGGTATGGATGAACTTGAGACACAATCTCCCTAGCAAGGAGGGAATCAGAAGACTCAAGAGAAACAGCAACAGGTGCAGGGGAAGAAATAGGAGCAGGCTCTGATCTCAAAGATAACTCATTCTACAGACTTGCTACCATACTTTTCATATTTGCAACATCAGCACTCAGCAACTTATTATCTACTCTTACTTCTTGAATTTCTCGGATCATCCTTGGTTGAATATGCAAGATAATATTTTCCAAGAGAATTGATGCATCTTCTTGACTTAACTGAGTCACTGGGCGAGGTTGAGTGGAGACAATTTTCTCAACTCCAGCTAACAACGTCTCTCCAAAAACTTTCAGATCATATTTGGTCACAAAGTAGTGAAGATCAAGTAAGGATGCAGGTAAAGGTAAAGGTTAAGATTATGGTTGAGGTTCATAGTCATCTTCAGACTCAGATTCTGATTTAGATTGAGGTAGGGGCTCTGGTTCTGGTTCTGAATGAGATAAGGACTTCAGTTGAAACAGAGAAGAAAGATTCATTCCAGTTGAAGTCACTTGTTGTGACTCATTCACATCATAAAATATTGGGAACTCATACAAGAGTACACAAAAAAAGTGACAGAAGGTTGACAAGCTTCAGCATATCCAACTTCCACAATATCAAGATTTTGAGGTTCCTCCCCCTCAACTTGTGCTTCCCTTCCATATTCTTGAGGTTCAGGAACATGGACAAGATCCACAGGATCATCCCTAATCTCTTTAGCAAACTCTTGCCTTGCCAGCTGAAAGGCAATTTCCATTCTTTCTTCAGCAGATGGAATAATCTCAGGAACTGATTTTTCCACTGGATAAGCTTCTAGACTTGCTTCTTTCTCAACAGAAAGAGTCTCTTCAACAAGATTTTCCTCTAAGGTTGCTTGCTGTTCTGAAATAGGAAAAACCAATTTCCTTGCAGCATTGGGATGAGCGTCTTCCTCATGAAGAACAACTGAAGGATCCTTAGTCTTTTCCTTTTCAACAACAACTTCCTCTCCTTGAGGTATTTCAGCAGGGATAACAGTAGGGACAACATCACTTTCCTCTTCAACCGGAACTGTTTCCATTGGAGGTATTACAGGTTCTTCTCTAGGTGGTAATTCAGCTGTTACTTCTTCTTGTTCTTCTTCTTCTGAATACTCAGCCACTTTATCTGGTTCCAAACCAGGATCATCTAGGTTCTTAGGCCTTCTTGGATAGTCAACAGGATTAAACTTTTTATACATTTGATCACTATCCTTAACCCACTGCTTCTTCCAGGGGTTCCAGCTTATCTTCATCCTTCTGATGATAGGCATGGATAGGCAGAAATCAAGATCCTCTAACTTTTCTTCATTCGTTCCAACCATCCCTTTTTCAACTAACATAGCTAAAATCATCCTTGAGTAAAACAGGGAGGTGGATTTGGAAGTTACTTTGATCAACTCACAGATATGGTTGATAACATACTTACGCAGATTGATCTTATGGACATTCTTCAATAGGTGAATCAGGAACACATCCTGATACTTCATCACAGCAAAATCTCCTTTTTCTTGGACTAACCAAATTTTGAACAAACTTGAACAGAAGTCTTTTCTCCCCATCTAGTTTAGCAGTTATGGCCCTTCGCTTGGTGCCATTTCCAGTTAGACTTTCCAAAGCAGTCTCCAGGTCAAAGATGTCGGTTGTTGGAGGAGGGTCTCTCTGGTAATCTTCACAAACTCCTTCATGTGGAATTTTTAGGCATGTAGCCCACAGCCTTGAAGAGAAAAAGCACTTCTGACCATCGATCCAGATGGTCACCATAAAGCTTTCTCCAAACTCAAAAGAAAACTTCACATACTGATAGAATTGAGATACAAGCCTTGGGTAAATAGGTCTATTCTGTCCAGTGAACCATTCAAGCCATCCTTGTTCTCTTAAAACTTTCAAAACTAACGATCTTCTAGATAGCAAACATTCAGAGTAAACCTCTTTTTCAGGTACAATTGTACGGCTTACCAGGTTTGGGTTTAGAGGTCCTTCGGGAGCTATCCTCGGTATCCTCTTTTGTTTCTTAGAGCGGCCCTTCTCAGACGAGGGTGAAGATGGACGCTTTATCCTTGGCATTCACTAAAGGTTCGGGTGAGAGGGAATAGAAGGTTCAGGAGAGAGTTTGGGTAAGGAATCGAATGAACCCCTTATGTTTTATCATTCGGGAATGTCAAACGTCATAAAATTTACCGCGATACAGGTTAAAATAAAAAAATATATATTCACGGTGAGACCGTGAGTAGGCATTACGGTGAGACAGAAAACTAGTCATCATAGTGATACAGTGAGCATTTTATATAGTCATGGTGAGACAGCGAGTTTTCAGACCGTGATTATAAAACAGTAACTTAGAAACAGTAAGTATGAAACCGTAAAGTAAAGTACAGTAAAGTATTAAACATTAAAATCAGTAAGATATTCATTTATGATTAATCATACCAATATCATGTATGATGTAGTCTAATATTTCAGAATTTAATGGTTTAGTGAATATATCAGCAAGTTGATATTCAGTACCAATGAATTCCAAAGTGATATCACCCTTTTGATAATGATCCCTAAAAAAGTGATGTCTTACATCAATATGTTTTGTCCTAGAATGAGAAATAGGATTCTTAGAAATATTAATAGCACTTGTGTTGTCACAATTTATTGTGACATGTCTGAATTGATATCCATAGTCTAGTAATGTGTGTTTCATCCACAAAATTTGTGCACAACAACTTCCAACAGCTATGTATTCAGCTTCTGCAGTTGATAATGCAACAGAATTTTGTTTCTTACTACACCATGATACTAGTGACTTACCTAAAAGGTGACATGTTCCAGAGGTGCTTTTTCTATCTAGCTTACATCCAGCAAAGTCAGCATCAGAATAACTAACTAATTCAAATGATTGTCCTTTGGGATAGAACAGTCCTAAATTGGGAGTATGCTTGAGGTATTTGAAAATTCTCTTTACAGCATTTAAATGTGACGCTTTAGGGTTTGCTTGAAAACGAGCACACATACACACACTAAACATAATATCATGACAACAAGCATTCAGGTAGAGTAGACTTCCAATCATTCCTCTATTGGTGGTTTGATCAACAGATTTACCATTTTCATCAAGATCCATCTTACAGGTGGTACTCATGGGAGTGTCACTACTTTTTGTGCTTTCCAATCCAAAACGTTTTAAAATATCTCTAGTATATTTACTTTGAGTTAAAATAATTCCATCATCATTTTGAAAGATTTGAAAACCAAGAAAGAATTTAATTTCACCCATTAAACTCATTTCAAATTCATTTTGCATCATTTTAGAAAAATCAGTACATAATGTAGCTTTTGAAGATCCAAAAATAATATCATCTACATAAATTTGTACAACTAAAACATCATTAGAAATTCGTTTTCTAAACAGAGTAGGATCAACTATTCCTTTTGTAAAACCTTTAGAAATTAGAAAAGTACTTAATCTATCATACCAAGCTCTTGGAGCTTGCTTTAAACCATATAAATCTTTTGATAGTTTGAAAATATGATTTGGAAAATGAGGGTTTGAAAATCCAGGTGGTTGTTCAACAAAAAAATCCTCAGCAATATATCCATTTAAGAATGCACTCTTGACATCCATTTGATATAGTTTGAAATTTAGATGTGCAGCATAAGCAAGTAAAATCCTAATAGCTTCTAATCTGGATACTGGAGCAAAAGTCTCCTCATAGTCAATACCTTCTTCTTGACTATAGTCTTGTGCAACTAGTCTAGCTTTATTTCTAACTATGTTTCCGAGTTCATCTACTTTATTTCTAAACACCCATTTAGTGCCTATTGTGAAAGTGTCCTTAGGTCTTTCAACAAGATTCAAAACTTTATTTCTTTCAAACTGATTGAGTTCTTCTTGCATAGAAATTACCCAAAATTCATCATTAATAGCATCATCAATGTTTTTAGGTTCAAGCTGTGATAAGAAGGCTTGATGTTCAACCTGATTTCTAAGATAAGCTCTAGTCTGTGTCCCTCTATCAAGATTTCCTACAACAGCATCTAAAGGATGATTCTTTAGAATTCTAGTTGATCTAGTAAAGGTAGGACTAGAAACTTCAGGTTCATCAATAGGTTGGGAATCAACAGAAGCAGGTTCTGGAAAATTTCCAGAACTGGTTGTCTTTATAGTAGGTTCATTTGATTTGTCATTAAGGTCCAGAATAGATAAATCTTCTTCAAGATTTTCAAGAGATGTTTTAGGCTCATGTGGATCAGTTTCATCAAACTTGATGTGAACAGATTCTTCCACACACTTGGTTCTTTTATTGAAAACTCTATAGGCTTTACTAGAAATAGAATAACCTAGGAAAATTACTTCATCACTATTGGATGCAAACTTGTCAAGATTATCTTTGGTATTAATAATAAAGACTTTGCAGCCAATGACTCTAAAGTAATTGACTTTAGGTTTTCTATGGTTCCACAACTCATAAGGGGTCCTCTTAAGAACAGGTCTGATCAAGACTCTATTGATAATATAAAAAGCTGTATTTACAGCTTCAGCCCAAAAATAAATAGGCAGGTCATATTCATTAAGCATGGTTCTGGAAATTTCTTGCAGGGTTCTATTCCTTCTTTTCTACTACACCATTTTGCTGAGGTGTCCTAGGGGCAGAAAAGTTATGACTATAGCCATTGTGTGAGCAATAGGATTCAAACTCATGATTCTCAAACTCACGGCCATGATCACTTCTTAGAGTTTTAATCTTAAGTCCACTAAGATTTTCTACAGATTTGGATTATTTAGCAAAGTAAGAACAAGCTTCACTTTTGTGAGCTAAGAAGTATACCCAAGTATATCTAAAAAAGTCATCTACTAATACATAGACATAGTGCTTCCCATTTAAGCTAGAAACTCTAGATGGTCCAAACAAATCCATGTGAACTAACTCGAGAGGTTGATAAGTTGGAACTTCTTTCTTTGGTTTGAAAGAGATTTTGTGTTGCTTTCCCTTTTGACAGAGATTACAAACTTTTTTTCATTTGGAAACTCAAGTTTGGGTAGGTCTCTCACTAAGTTCTTCCTAGTAAGTTTTCTAAGTGATTTTATATTGCAGTGTCCTAATATTCTGTGCCAAAGCCAAGACTCTTTATGAAAAGCATTTAAACAAGTAATATTTTGCATGGCTAAAGAATTTAAGACAACAGCATAAACATTTTCATTTCGCAGGGCAGAAAATACTAAAGAATTTTTAGAATTAAAAACATTGCAAGAATCATTTTCAAATTTAACATTAAAACCATCATCACATAACTGATAAATACTTAACAGATTATATTTAAGTCCATCAACGAATAAAACTTTAGAAATTAATATTGAGTCAGTGTTACCAATCTAGCCTAAGATGATGATTTTCCCTTTAGAATTATCACCAAAGGTGACAAAGCCTCCATCAATTCTGACTAAGCTTTTAAAGCATGATAAGTCTCCTTACATATGTCTTGAAAATACACTGTCCAAGTAACAAGTCTTCCTACAGGAGCTCTTTAAGCAGGTTTCCTACAAAACAGATTTAGATAGGAAATGATTTTGGTACCCAGATCTTCTTGGGTCCAGACAGGTTAGCAATCAAAGCTTTCGGTACCCAAATTTGTCTTATGGATCTCATAAAATTTGTAGAATCAATAGACTTTGAAAGATAAACCTTATTAGATCCATAACTATGAATATAACTAGTTGAAGCATATAAATGTTCAGAACTAGAACTAGCAGTATTCTATCCAGATTTAGGAATAAATCTATTCTTAGTAAACTGTCTCTGTCCAGGTTTGTAGCCTATTCTAGTAGTGTATTTTGGTGCAACTTGATTTCCTAGAATTTGAGTTAGTGTATCCTTTCCATTTGTGAATTTCTCTAAATCCTTTCTGAGTTTCTCATTAGACATTTTCAGTTCAGTGTTCTCCTTTAACAGTTGAGCATTTTTCTCTTTTTCAATAGTAAGTTCAGTTTTAAAAGTAGTAATGAGAGCATGCTGTTTCTTTAATGATTTGTATTTATCCTTAAGTTCATTTCATGTCTCTTCCAGCATATTACAATATTCAAACAATTCCTCACTAGTCATGTTTTCAGAATCAGAATCAGATTCTGCACTATCTTCAGAATAATAAGAATTTAAAGCAGGAGTATCGAAGATTTCCTCAGATGTGTTTTTCATAAAACACATGTTTGCCTTATTTCTGGTTTCAGTCTCAGAAGCTTCAGATTCACTGGAGCTATCCTCAGAAGTGCTCCAAGTAGCCTTCATATCCTTTTTGTACTTACTGTCCTTGTAATCATATTTCTTATTGAATTTGAGATTTGGGCAGTCTGCTTTAATATGTCCTTTTCTTTTGCACTCATAACAGACAACTTCATCACTTTTATCTGACTTTTTCCAATCCTTCTTCCAATGTCCCTTATTGTCATACTTTCCTTTGTAATTTTATTTTATGAAGAATTTATTCTTCCTATAAAATTTCTTAAACCTTATGGCTATCTGAGCCATTTCAGCATCACTATCAGAGTCTGAATTTTCACTGGTTGAACTGTCAGTAGGTAGTTGAGCTTTATCTTTTTCCTTGCTCTTTGAAGCAGTAGTCTTGAAAGACACTTATTTCCTCTTAGTTTCATCATCTTCCTCTTTATTCACCTTGAGTTCTTCCTCATACATCATAATCTTACCAATGAGTTCTTTGACAGGTAGAGCAACAATGTCACATGACTCTCTGATTGAAACAGATGTGCCTCTCCATCGGTCTGGTAAACATCTCAAGATTCTCATAATTTGTTCCTTTGCTGGAACAACCTTTCCTAGTGAATTCATTGTATTGAATATCTCATTAAACCTGAGATACATGTCAGAAATAGGTTCATCAGTTTTCATTTTAAAATTATCATATTTAATAGTATAAGTATTTAATCTCATTTCTTTAACATTGGTTGTTTCTTCATGAGAAGCACCCAAAGTATCCCAAATTTCAAAAGCAGTTTTACAAGCAGAAATTCTGTTAAACTCTTCATCTCCTAAAGCACAGTATAGGGCATTCATGGCTTTACAATTATTATTGTAAGCAGTCTTTGTAGGTTCATCCCAAGTGGATCTAGCAGTAGTGGGAAGTTTATATTCTGATTCTATGGCAGTCCAAATATCAAAACATATGCTTTCTAAATGAATTTTCATTTTAAGTTTCCACTGAGCATAGTTTGTACCATTGAAGAAAGGTGGCCTGTTAGTAGCAGCACCCTCTAGTCTATTATCCATAACTAGATTTTAGAAAGATAACTTAAAGAGATAAAAATTTAGAATTAACAGAAATTTAAGATCTTTAAAGATGAAACTAAAATCACAGTTGAAAAACAGAGTATTTTAAAAATCTTTAAACAAAAACTAATCCTCTGATACCAAATGTTGGTCGGAGTGGACACTCAAGAGGGGGGTGAATTGAGTTCCAATTAAAATTTCTGTTAAAATATTGTCTAGTTAAAATCCCCCGATTTATAAAATAAGTTAAACTGTAGTGAATTTATACCGATTGTAAATTTTCACTTAGCTTCTCAAAGATTGATTAGGTCTCAGTTAATTTAACCATAAGGTCAAACTAACTTTTGAAGCTAACCTATTTATTTACAATAATTGCAAACACTTGCTAATTTAACTATCAAAGTAGCTTCAAAATAGTTTTGTATTTCAAAGTAATAGCAGCAGAATAAATAAGATATATGTAGTATACTTTAAACTTAAATAAAAGATGCACAGCAGATATAACAAGTGGTTCAGTCTCAAGCCGAGACTTAGTCCTCTCAAATATATATAAATTTGATCCACACCCTGGATCGGGGTTAACAACAGTTTTACAAAACTGTCCAGGCCACACAGGGACCTCTACCACTGTTCTTCGTGGGAAACAAAACAAAGACCAGGTCACACAAGGACCTCTTCCACAGTTGACGTGGGTAAATAGAAGTTAAGATAATTTGAGTGAGGATTTTGATATCATCCAGTTCAGTGCAGGAGACAGTGTGTGTAAAGATATACAGAGTACACCACACTGCTCGAAAGTTAATAAATAAATCACGTAGAGAAGATAGATGAGAGTTTAGAAAGATCTAGTGATTATCAATGTAGCTTTGTACTTGTTGGATTCAGCAGGAATGCTTCTGAGTCCTTCTCTGGTTTTTATGTTGAAAAACAGAGTGTCGTAGTTCATCTTGTCTTCTTCAGGAGTGAGAAAGAACTCTTGATTCGTCGTGTGGACTTCAGCAGTATTGGATTGCACTCATGAGAGTTCTTTTAAGGTCTTGAACTCTCCTTCTTGTTCAGGATTGTTCTTCTTGTTCAGCACAGTGCACTTGGGTGTATGTAAGTTCTTTTTGTTGTATATTCACACTTGCACACCGCTTTTCGTGTACTACATCTCAGTCTTTCTTATATTCCACGAGTTCTGAAGTAGGAATGATTCCCTTCTCATAGGTATGGGATACAGTTTCCTGACATGCCAACAACTATCATTAAATAACATTAATTGCATTAAAAATAATAAATATGACTGTTAGCATTATTTAATTAATATTGACAAAAACTTAAGAAACGGTGTCACAGTGATTATGGAAATGGTGTCTTCTTCACGGTATGTGGTTCACGGTATGAGCTTCACGGTGTGAGCTTCACGGTGTCTGGTCACGGTGTCTGGTCACGGTTTCTGGTCACGGTGAGTCCTTCACGGTGTGTCCTTCACGGTGTCTAGGTCACGGTGTCTGGGTCACGGTGTCTGGTCACGGTGTCTGGTCACGGTGAGTCCTTCACAGTGTCTACATACTTAGACAAATATATGTATTTGGACTAAGATAGTGATATGCAGAATATGGATTAAGGTTAATCATTAGAGAGTAAGAGAATGTGAATCATAAATATAAAGGTGTGATAATATATGTGAGATTTTTGATTATGCATAAGACTTGTAAATAATAAAGAGAGTAATTAACATCCATAAGATTTGTTATTATAAAAACATGATGTGTAGTTATTATTGAGATTGAAGAGCATTAGCAAGATGTGCAATGAAGATCAAGATTAAGTAACAGTAATGAGATTTTTGATCATTAAAACATGATTAACACATGAGGAGTCCAACAATTTTATTTGTAATTTTTAATCTGTACGTCATCAAAATCACCTACTTGAAATATAATAAAATTTGAACACATCGCACGTCTGATTGACGCGTCATCTGCTCACACACATTAACGACCGTCATTTAAAAAAAACCTTATTTTATATGTTCGAGCACATCGCACGTTGGATTGACACACCATCTAATTATATGTCATAAATTTCATTTAAACCGAATTATAATTTATATTTTATAAGCTTTTAAAGTTACCAAGTAATTTAAAAATTTTGTTATATGGGCATTTTATGCGCATAAAATATAGTATAAATAAAATCTATATGAAATTTAAAACATTGACTCTAAAAATAAAAATTAATGGAAAATAAAATTAATGTCAAAAAAATAATGACTTATGGATTGTTGTCCTAAAGTATCAAAACAATCCAAATGTGTTTGTTTGGTTTTGAGTATGTAACTTATGTTTTCACTAAAATGTCATTTTAAACTGAAAACAAGCACTTTGAGTCATATAGGTCACATCGTGTGTCTGTTTGTCGTGAGACTGATTCCTACATGTCAAAAATTACTTAGGAATCATTTTTCTAAATTACCAAGTGTATATTTTTATTTAAAATTGACATTAATTTTAGTAAAAATGAAAAGTGACATAATCAAAACTGAGAAAACACATTCAAATTGTTTTGATACTTTATGACAACAATCTATAAGTCATTTTTGACATGTAGTAATCAGTCACACCTCAATTTGATACACGGTGTGCCCGATATGACTCAAAGTGCCAGTTATCAGTTTAAAATTGACATTTTTGTTCAAAACGTGTGTCACTCACTAAAAACTGGGAAAAAATGCTCGAATTCTCTTGATAATTTAGAACAATGATTCATAATTAGTTTTGACGTGTAGGAGTCAGTCTCACATCAAACCAACATACGATGCAACCGATATGGCTCAAAGTGCGTATTTTCGGTTTAAAATGACAATTTAGTAAAAAAACACAAGTGACATACTCAAAACCAAGAAAATGTATTTGGGTTGTTTTGATACTTTATAACAACGATACATAAGTCACTTTTGATGTGTAGGAATCATTCACACCTCAATCTGATACACGGTGTGCCCGATATGACTCGGTCGTTATGAGTTTAAAATTGATTTTTTAATTCTAAACGTGTATCACTCACTGCAAACTGAGCAAACACATTTGGATTCTCTTGATAATTTAGAACAATGATTCATAGTTAATTTTTGACGTGTAGGAATCAGCCCCACTTTAAACTGATACACGGTGTGACCATTATGACTCAAAGTGCGTGTTTTCAGTTTAAAATGGTATTTCAGTAAAAAAACATGAGTAACATACTCAAAACCGAGCAAACACATCTGGATTATTTTGATATTTTACTATAATGATCCATAAGTCATGTTTGACATGTAGGAATCAATCGTACCTCAATCCAATATACGGTGTGCCCAGTATGGCTTAAAGTGTCCGTTATCAGTTTAAAATTAGCATTTTATTTCAAAACGTGTGTCACTCACTGAAAACCCAAATAATGCGCTCGAGTTGTCTTGATCATTTAGGACAACGATTTATGAATTTCTTTTACATTTCAGTTATTTTTTATATCTTTAATCAATGTTTTAAATTTCATTTAGATTATACTTATAATTTATATTTCATAGGCCTCCAAAGTTACCAACTTGAAACATAATAATGTTTCAAGTAGATGACTTTGAATGCCTATTAGATATAAAGTATAAATTCAATATAAATAAAATTTGAAACATTGAATAAAAATATAAAAAATAATTGAAAATGAAAAGAATTACTTAAAAAGATTTGATGAAGAATATTTTCAATCACACGAAAAATTGTTATTTGAAAACATAACATTTGTATTTATAAATTATTTTTGCACAAAACAATTTTTGTGTGTTTTTTTAAGTTTTTTACATTCCTTTGATTTTTAATTAATTTTTATTTGTACAGTCAATGTTTTAAATTTCATTTATATTTCATTTATTCTATATTCTATGCGCATAATTTTTTTGAAGTGTAAATGTTATGTTATTAATCAATAAAGTTTGCGTCATGTAAATTAGTCTATTTTTATATATTTATGAATTTTGTTTATTTTCAACTTTTTTTATATTTTTAATCCATGTTTTAAGTTTCATTGAGATCATGATTATAACTTATATTTTATAAGTTTTATTGTGTTTCTAGTAGGTGATTTTGCAAACTTATAAAAAATAAACTATAAATACAATCAAAATGAAATTTTAAACATAAACTAAACAAATAAAAAATAATTCAAATTAAATAGATTTTCATTAAAAAACAAACAGACAATAATATAGATGATACCAAACAATGTTGTTTAAAAACATAACATTTGGACTTTAAAAGAAGTAGGCAACTCTAAAAGCTTATAAAATATAAATTTTAGTTAGATTCAAATTGAAATTTAAGACATGCACATAAAGCATATAAAACAACTGAAAATGAAAATAATTTTATAAAAACAATAAATAAAAAATATTAAGTATTAATAACAATATATGACTTAATAATAATAATATAAAATAATTAATTAAATAAAAATAATTAATATTTTCTACTTTATTAATAATAGTAAATATAATTAATATATTATTTATAGGAAGTCATAGTAATTAACATATTAATTAATTATTAATAATAATATTTAATAATAATACTATTATTTACATGATCATCATCATCATTATTAATAGTATTATTAGTCATAAATATAATAAAAAGAAAATAATTTCCATGCAACAAAATATTATTATAATAATTATTATTAACTAAACTAATAATAAAATAATTAGTATTGATGAGATTATTAATTATTGCAAATTATTTTTAAATATCAAATTAAATATAGTATTAATTACATTATATATATTCAATATTAGAAATTATTAATAATTATATTTTTATTATTATTTACATTATCAATCCAATTATTTAAAAATAATTAAATACTGTTTAATTGTTTAGTTTGTTTTGTTTATATATATATTTGCAAAAAAATAAAAGATGATGGGGAGGCGATTATTTATAAATTGCCTTTGGACCTCCGATTCGGTTTGCTCTCATTTCCGATGATGCTGCTTCTTCTTTCCTCTTGAACTTTTGGTATCTGCTCGGGTTCCTCGGACCCTGCCTCTTCATCTCGCTTCTCGTCTGGTGGTCTTCGATCGAGTTTGGCCTCTGGTTTTTCTGACGGTGAAGATCTGATGCAAGGCGAGATGGTATTTTGTTGTTTGATGGTTTCTGGTTTCCCCACTTGTGAAATTGCATTTGCGTGGGGTTAGATATAGCTTGTTTCAGGTGACGATGTCTGTTTCAGTGTTTTATAATTTTGGTTTTGATTTTGTCTTTCTGGTTTGTCCTTTCCAATCAATGTCTCCGGTGAAGGTTCCACGATGGACTTCCTGGCGACGTTGGTGGTTTATATCGGTGAATGGTTTTGTTTCGATTTCATTCGATTTTTTGGGTGAAGTTTGATCGGACATGGCTGAAGTAGCACCTCTTCATTCTTCTTCGCTTTCCCATCGCTTAACCTCTTTATTTTCTCTCATGTATAATTTCAGCATTTCTAGGGAGATTTTATTTTGGGGTTTCACAATGAAATCCTAAATTTTAGAGAGGGCTTTTGTTCTAGAATGAAAGAGGAGTCCGAGAATAACCTCACACACCTCATTTGAGGTTGAGACATCACTGTTTCGCCGATCGGTGATTAAATCAACATCTGGACTTTTTCAAAATCTCTTTCCTTCTCCAAATAAATTTTAATTTTGATTATCTATGGGTTATTAAGCCTCTATGGTTGATTATATGGTGTTGATGTATGGTGCTTGATTTGTATACACTAAAATCTTGAGGCACATGTTCTCGCTCTCTTTAATTAATTGGATATATCCTTGTGCTTTCATGTAACAAATTTTGATTGAGTATATTTTTATGAATTTGGATATAAATCATCATTTTCTCAATTGAAGAATGCCTTGTTTGGATACTTCTAATTTATAAGTGGTTTATAATGATTATAAGGTGGATTTATAATGTGATATAAAACTTATCTTTGATTAAGGACTTCTTTAGCATGTTTTAGAATTGTTAGAAAGTGGGTATGAGCTGGTTTTGGAAATATAACGGCCATTTTTAGCACTATAATCATATAAATAGTTTATCACTAGTTTTAAAGATGATTTTATGGGATATTCAAAACTTCTTTAATGAGATAAGGTCATATTTTGTTCTTGAAATGTGTATCAGTATTTGTTTACTCATGTGACTCAAAAAGAATGATGCCACTGTGTTTAAAAGTGAATCTTGGAAGGAGTTTAGAGGGTCCAAACACGTATGATAAGAAGATTGAGTGAAATATCCAAAAAAGTGTCAACATGTAACATCTCGTTACCAATATGATAGGTATGTCTTTAACATTGTCGCGGTTTTTCATTTTTGTTGACTGGGTAGGGTTGAGAGTGAATTGAGAGGATACCTATAATGATAAAGTCACAATTTTGTTGGACTCAGTTTTAACCGATCATTTTTGCAGGATGCAACCGGTATTCACGCTGTATAACTAGGTTACACGATGTGTAATAGTTGCTGGGTGCATACCGTGAGAAGGGTTTACATTGTGAAAGTTACACGACGTGTAATGGTTGTTGGGTGCATACGGTGAGAAGGGTTCGTATCGTGAAAGTTACACGACGTGTCAGGTTTTTACATGTCGTGAGTTAATTAAAGATCAGTTTTTAATTTGAAGCGATGAATTTTTTAGCGGTTATGAAATTTAACTATTTCATGATGTGTAATGAGATTACATGTCGTGTAATTCCTCACGTGTTGGTTATATGCAGGCAACATGGTTGAGCTTCTCACTTTTCCTCCTCTCCAGTTTCACTTCTCTCGACCTAGAGCTTTCCCCAGGTGATCTTGGAGCTTTCCAACCCTTTTGGGTCCTTTCGTTCGATGTTCGATCGTCGTTGTGCTTGCGATGTGAATTTTCGGGTAAGCGTTCTCCCTTATTCTTCATCTCTTTCTCTTTCTCCTTCTTGGGGTTTAATAGATCATCCTGAAATTGATGGATTTATACTCCGTGTTGTTGGATCTCGTTTCTAGGTTGAGTTTCAAGGTCTTCTGTGCTTTCGTTCTCGTTGACAGGTTTTGTTGCGGGAGTTCAATTTCGGGGAAAAGGTAGGTGATTCCGTCCTACTTCGCCAAATTGATTGACCTTAAATTGCTTGATTTATTTTAGTTGTTGATTTAAATTAAATTGTTTGAAATTGATTTCAATTGGTTTTGATTAAAACCCAATTCCAGTGAATTGAGAGGTTTGAAATGGTTTTGAAGAAATTGGGGGAACCCCCCAATTTCGTTGAATTGGGGTGTGTTTGCAAATGGATGAAAATGGTTTCAATTGAATTGTTGAATTTAATTATCGAAACGAAATTGATGGAATTTATAAAATTGTGAAAAATGGCTTAAAATGTTTTGATAGGAACTCAGTGTTTTTATCTTGTTAAAAAAACATGTTTTTGGTGAAAATCTGTTTTGGTTTTAAATGGAAAATTGACATTTGACATGGGGGAATGTGATTTAATTGTATTTTAAGCAGTCTTAAAATAAATTGCATATCATTGATTGTGTAAGAGCACATGCAAACCTTAGGTAGATTGAAAGTTATTTGGACACACTTTACGATTATACAACGTTCTAAAACATAAATATAGTAGGTCACATCCCTTATGTGATGGTGATGAGTTCTCTCTGACCAGTGTTCAGAGGATGTGTGTACACATATTGTTGTGATTACATAGTGTGGAGTCATGTAGCTTGAAACTTTCGTACCTATTTGAAAGATGACAATGTTGCTCGTTTGTTTATATTTGAGATATAAATGCATGTCAATGTTAAACTATTTTACATGACTTTTGAATTTATATAAACTATTTTATATAAAATGTTTTATTTAAGCCATTGTTTTAGAAATATTTCATTACCTTTGAAATCTTTGTTAAAATATTTTTCATCATTTGAACTGTATAACATGATTTGTTTGAATATGCTTTAAAATGTCAAACCTGTTTATTTAAAAATTGTTACATTCATTTGGTTAATAAATTGTTGGCATATGTTATGAAATCCTTGGTGTAACCCTATTAGGTTTTTTAGCTCACACCCTATTTGTGCCTTCAGGTGTTTGTAGATTATCTCCTTCCAGGTTCGAGCAAAGGGAAATGATATCTTGGAGGTAGATCCAGCTGTTGAACCTTGATTTTGGTGAGTTGTGTCCTTAGGGACTTGAGATGTTTTTCTCTTTTTTTTTTGTACTTGGATTGTAGTACTTTGAGCTTGTTTTTGCATTGTTAACTTTTGGTACATTAATCCTAGTGGAGTTTTTTATATGCATATTTTATTATTTCTTTTATTTCCTCATTGTTAGTGGAAAAATCGTTCTTAGTTTCAGTTTGTATGATGCCATGTGCTAGTCACCGACCTGTGGGAATCGGGAACGCCTTTCGGGCTATGTCAGGGCCGACTCGGTTATCAGGTTATCAGGGTACTCGGGTTGATTCCTGATACAATACATGTTGAGTATACTGGAGAACATCTTGAAGCTTCGATCCTTGAAGTACCCTAAAGTTGTGATTATCATGCTAAAGAAGAAGATCCTTAATGAGGAAGGAATAACTTGAGTTTTCCATTATTCAGATGAAAAATGATATTTATAGTGAGATGATGTCATTAGAGATATGCTTGGAAATCCATTCACATATGGAAAATGAATTGAGTTTCTTCCAATATTGCATAGAGATTTCCTATATAGAAAAGATGGGGAAAGCTGGTTGAAGATGATGTGGATGATACTTCTTAGAGTATGATGATATTATGCATGCTCGTAGTGAAAATTTAATATGGCAGGATGTTACACTCACTAGGATTGAGGAAGTTGATATGTCGAGAAGAGTTCCATGAAATATGATGATTGGATAATATATCTCCATAAGGAAGTTCAAATAATCTACCTATGAAGATCCACTGCAAGTGTTATCATATAGTGAATATAGATGAAAAAGATGCTTGGATGACGATTAAAGAAGTGTTGAAGTCGGCTGAGACGATGGAATAATATTGAAGTATGTTAAGGAGTTCTTATATGCTCTAAGAGCCTTTGGATAATTCTCATATAGTTGAAGAATATTTAAAGATATCCTAAGGTGATTGGGAATGAGTTGAAGTGGCTTGGGATTCCTTGAGAAGGTTTGAAGATGTTTTGAGTTTGGATTTGAAGATGAGTTCTAGAAATTCTAGAGTTGTACATTTTAGAAAATTGGAAATTGCCTTGGTAAATAAGTGATCCGTATTTTCTAAGGGATATATAAGAATAACTTTAAAATTGTGAAGGATACTATATCTAGACCTTAAGGACTGAAAAATGAAAAAGTACCAGAGTCGCACTATGATACGTAAGCATGACTCAAATTTTCAGGGTATATATAAGAATCACATGAACTCTATGTTACATGAGTAGGTACACAACTCAAACATAAGGGTAAATAACCTAAATGTATGGGTTGATCGCACAAGAGCCTCAGCCCAGTTGGTGAGGACTCGACAAGTGCATCCAAGAGACTGGAGTTCAAAACTGGGCGGAGACATATTTCTGGGGGTACTGTAGCAGGCACTGTAGCAGCCAGAACTATTCATCCGTTTGGGGTTTCGGGCCACCGGTTTGGTCCTCGGGTCCTTTAAGGTCTTCGGGCCACCCAAGACCTTCAGGCCAGTAAGGCTTTCGGGCCACCTCAAGCCCTTCGAGCCACCTCAAGGCCTTCAGGCCACCTCAAGGCCTTCGAGCCACCTGAAATTGTGCTTAAATGATCAGACAGACTCTACAAGGAGCAGACTCTAGATGGAGATTCAGAGCAGACGCATTCACCAGAGCAGAAGCTAAGCGGATTTTTCAGAAAGAGAGGGTATGACATTGCCATCGGGACCAGCCTGTGATTGCACGAGAAGCCTAGCCGAACAGCCATGCGAAGGTGGAGAGCTGATATCACAATGAAGAAGCTGGGAGGAGGAGTTCCAAGTATAGTCTGTATACTTCCTAAGACATACGGGTCATATAATCTCTAAGCCTACGGGCCTTGTAAAGGTTCCCACTCATCCCTTGAAAGGGGGTTATCAAAAATCAATAAAAAAAAGAAGACCTTCAGACCATCCAGGTAGGGGTATGGGTTGATCTAATTTTATAGTTGATATATAAACATGAATACCATGTTGATGGTGTTTCATAAAGGTTGATAAGTGAAAACAACTTACATAAGATTCCTTTGAAAGTTTCATAAATATTAAAATAAATCTCTCAAGAAAATCACAAGCCTTAAATTAGTAAGTGCTTGTGATACTATTCAGTGATTTAATTATCATGATTACTATTATAATCACGATTCAATCAAAAGGTTTCAGTTGTGTAGAATTAAAGAAAAAGGGAAGATACTGCGCAGTTTATAGAAGACCACGAGAAGTTAAAGAGGCCGAGGCTTATAATCATGATTCAATCAAAAGGTTCCATGTTTGAATATTTAATGTATGATTAATAAGGAGATAGCATGGATGCATCTTGTTCAGGTATTCATGCATATAATAATGAGACTAATATTGGATAGACTACATCAAGAATTATGGAAGTTTGAATGAGTGATCACAAGGCTGAAATTAGATGAAAATTTCCATATTTTAATATCATAATAATATTCTCATGAATATTTTGTGAATATAAAAGTGAGAGAAGAGTAAAATAGATCAAGGTAGAATTGTGGTGAGAAACAAATACAACTATCGTCCTAAATATTTCACGTGTCAAAGAAAAGATGAGATCCAATGCTATTGTGAGAGATTATTCTTGAGTGGTGAAGAATAAGATAAGATCGGGGGAAGCTGATTCTATTGTTACTGAATATCTCAAGCATTCAAGAATAGTGTGAAGGCTAACCTATGATATCTCTATATCATAAGGATATAAGAGGAACGAGATAACCATTTGATATTTCTGTACTGGAGGCATCCTTGATGATTACTTAATATTGAGGAAGAAGATCAGAATCTACCAAGTCCACTGGAGCCCTGCACTACCTTTTTTTTATCACACTTTAAGTGGAGCCATCTGAATATGGTATTCAAAATGGAAGACCTGATGGGTGTCAGAGTTTTATATTAGTAAGTTAGTGCTTGTATTACTGGTTGGTGCCCTGTTAATTGTACCTAGTTGGTGCTAGGATAACTGGTTCATGGATATAACCTTTCCAGTGCTTCATCTTGATAGTAAAAGAGAAGCAGTGTCTATGGGGGATAACAACCACCATACACTACAAACATAGTCATCAATCTTGGAGGCGAACCTTATTATAAAGCTCCTATGTATGGTGTTGTTTTGCATTCCTACTTACACTACTTGCATAAAAACCAAAGGTGAGGGAAGAGTGAGACGTCCATTTACTAAAAAGGTGTAGAGATAAAGTGGGGAAAATTTTTAATTGTTAAAAAAATTCACCTACACCAATTCACTCCCCCTCTTAGTGTTGTTTTAATGCTCCTAATAAAATAATAATTTATATCAGATCTATGGTTCTACCTCTAATTAAATTCTCAATAATTTAACAATTTCAAAGATTTTGTGTTTCTCTTCAAAAGTAATCATGAATTGAAGACTTGTAGAACATGCATCTATTGCTGATCATAGTTTCATCTATTCGGGTATTCTAAAGAGTATAAAGAAGGAAATGAGGAAATCGAAGAAGACACCCCTCTTATTCAAAGAGGAAGAAAATAAAGCTTCCACGTGCTGTAATAAAAAAACCAAATGTTGTATGGATAGGGAAGATCTAGTGGTAAAATCCATTAGGAAGAATATGTATAACAATTTTGACTTAGGTGTTTCACAATCTTTTCATGAAGATAAGGTAATTAAAATTAATTTTCAAGATTGTCCTTTTGAAGAATTGAGTATAAGTGAAGAATTTTTCAACTCTAACAAATTATCTGATAAATCATATGATGATTCATGTTCCTACATGGAGGAAACCCTATAGTGTAAGATCCCGGGTTTTCCTATGTGGTACAAATTTTTTTTTGGTTTAAATACTTGTTTATGGACTAATGCGAATACCCTTTGAGGGCATGGGGGTATCAAAGGTGTACGAGGCTTGCTCAGATCCCAAAAACCAACTCTTGCAGAAAAATAGTTGGGCCACATGTTTAGAAGTAACCGTGCAACCCAAGCTGCACAGTTTAGTGAAATCGCGTGGGGCTGGACAGTGGGGTGCTATAGGTCACACAGTTTGAGGAAACCATGCAGAAGGAGGTGCACACCCATGCAAGGGCCTATGCAATTTTTGACAGTGGGCTAAGACATGTTTTGCGCATGGTTTGGCAAATCGTATGCACTAATCGTGCGAGATGCCCCTCCTTACAGTGAAGGACGCATGACTGGCACACAATTTGACCAACCGTGTGGCCAAACCGTGCATCCAAGTGTATTGAGAAAAAATTACCATTTTCCCTAAAATTATGTTATAAGTCAAACCTAATTTCTTTTTTCTCACGTTGGAAAACTCTTTGATTTTGAGAGCCCTCTTGAAGCCAAATTTTATGCTTTGCTTCCGATTCTCTATCTAATCTCAAGATCAAGCACCATCAGTCTCGTTGGATTCGCTCCAATGAGTACTCCATTCCTTTTGTGTCGTTATTCGTTCTTCTTGGTATCAATAGAGTTATTTAGGTTCAAACTAATATTCCCTATTTCAAGGTTCTTCATCTATTCTTCATTTTTCTCTCGATCTGAGTTGAATGAGGAGCTGATACTGGACAGATGCTCTGCTACAGACGTACGATAGGTGGTCTATGCATTCCCTGAGTGGTTTGGTACTTTATAGAGCTAGTTGTGATTGTGCCACCCACCGAAATTTCCGATGTGGCCTTGAAAATGAATTCAATAATTAAATTGTATGTAATGGAACCTGTTATGGATGTCCACCAGGTCCTTGAGACTTGTTGGAGGTTGTTGCACCAACCAAGGTCACCCATGGGGCGTGCCTTTGAGATTTTTCCTTTGTTATACCACCAATGGGGTGACTGTTGTGCTTTCCTAGTTAGAGGAATCCCATAACGAATTGAATTGAATTGATTGTTATGATATGGGTATTGCCTCCTTTGCATGTTGATGCTTTTGATTGAATGGTTTATATGGACTTGTATATGAGTGGGTATACTCATGGAACTTGAATGCTTGTGAATTGATAAATAGAATGAGATGGGAATTGAAATGGTATTGAATAACTTGGTTGGTATACCATTGATCTTGATTCCATTTAGATTCCATGGACGTTTCACCCATGGTTCTTGATTTATGGTAGAAGATACCTTGGACCTGTATTCTCCTTGGATCTTAATTCAGTAAGATTCCAAGGGCATTTCTACCCCTTGGATCCGGTCTACTGGGCTCACGCATTGGACATGCTTCGTTGACATGATCCATGGACTCCACCAGTGTTGTTATTGAGATTCCATCATTATGCTCTTAGGACTCGATGAGGATGTCTTGGTCCACTATACCTTGAATCTGGTCTTGCGGGGCCTAACACTTTTGATTATACGGCTCGGTCGTGGTAATTTGTGACACTTCTTGTTATACAGCGCAACCGTGATGGTTATGATATACAGGATGTATGGCATGGATGTGGGTGATTTAACATATTGTGTATACGACATGGTCGTGGTGTTTAGTTCCTTTTGTTTTACTACTACCTTGTTGTAGGAGCTTGACACTTGTTTTGGAGGGAGCCTTGTATAACTGTACAAGATCACTTGCTTTGGTTACTTTTTCCTTGGGAACTTCACTTGTATTACTTCCATACTTATTATATTTTTCACCCTTCTTTAGATTATATTGCATAGAGAGGACTTGTTATAGACACCTTGGGTGGTGACCTACTGAGATTATATCTCACACCCAGTTTGGGCCACCGTTGGGAACCTGGACATACAATTTGGATGTATATAGGGACCAGAGAAAGCATCCACAGTTCGATGCTTGACTTTATGCCATGCTTAGGAGAAGGTGAGCACAGGACCAGGATGAGGCCTGTAATGCTAGTTGGGATAGTTTCTTTTTGGACTTTTTGTACTTCTAATATATGTATTGTACACATTCCATGTATACCTGTTTTGGATGCTTCGTAGAGACATGGCATGATCATCATTTTGTATACGAGATTACCTTGACATTGTTTATATATGTCTTTGGATGTTTACCTCCAGTTCTATTGTTATATTGCTTTTGCTATTGACTGTTATTTTTGTTGGTCGGAGTAGAGTACTCAAGAGGGGGGGGGGGTGAATTGAGTATCTATTAAAATTTCTATTGAAAAGTTTTCTTAAAAAGGTTCCCCAATAAAAATAATTACAACCCAGTAAATCAAGGTAATATGGTTATAAAAGTTTGACTATTCAAATAACCTCTATGAAGATTGATTAATTCTCAGTAATATCAATATGAGTCATTGATACTACTTTTGAAGTTATTCTAATAAGGCAAGACAATTATGAATTCTATCCAAGATTAACTATCAAAGAAAAATCTAGTGATTTCTGAAATATACAGTAAAATAGAGAAAAACTAAATTAAACAAGACAACAGATAAAACAAGTGGTTCAGTCTCAAGCTAAGACCTAATCCACTCTACTTGGTGATCACCTACCACCAAGCAGTTTATATTAATAAACTTGATCCACACCCTATATTGGGGTAAACAACGGTGCATAGGATTATCCAGGTCACATGACCTCTTCAACTGTTCATTGTGGGTATAAACTACCAAGTCACACAAGGACCTCTTCCACACTTATCCATGGGAGTAAACAAATGTAAAAAGGCATGAGAGGAAGGATATCTTGTATCTTTTAGTTTAGTACAGGAGTCAATGTGTGTTTTAATACAGACACACACACTGCTCAAAATATAAAACAATACACAGCAGATAAAAGATGATGAGAAAAGATTATAATTGCTCTGAGTGTTATTCTATGCAGCTCTGGACTTGTAGATGAAGCAGATGCAAGTATCGAGTCCTCTTGTGAAAAACAGAGTATCGCAAGTCTGGTGCTCTGGCTTCCAGTTAGATACTAGATCATGTTCTTTGTGGAGTTGGTATTGTGAAGATGTTCTTGTCTTTGATCTACGGTAATGCAACCTTTTTAATCGAGAATGCTTCGTGTGTTCTTTAGTTGTATCTTATTGAATGTATTGGTTCTCTTGTAAAAATGATCACGCGTCTGCTGCTCTACTAATGTGTGTATATTTTCAGCTCGGCTTATCTTCCTTTTTAATTGTGGGGTGCACACGTTGGAGCTTACATGACGCATATATTTTTCATCTCGTATCCTGTACTGTCAGGTGACATGTCTACAAAGAAATACTAATTATGTCAGTGCATTTAAATGACTCAAATATGACAGTTAGAAATTAAATTGAAAACGAAAAAATAGATTAAAGAACGGTGTCACAGTCTGTCTAGAAACGTTATCACTTGGAAACGGTGTCACTAGGAAACAATGTCTTCTTCATTTCCTTTGAGCGGTGAGACAGTCATGATGTCATAGTTGTATTGAGATTGGGAACCGGTAGTAGAGATTCAGTGTTAGGATCACAATGTCTAGTCCTTTTCCAAACTCTGAACGATGTCTCAGTGATGGTAGCAAGGAACCGGTGTCACAGACTTCATGAGATCTGAAACTGGTTATGGTGTTTGGGTTACGGTGTTTGGGCCATGGTGTCTGGGTCACGGTGTCTGGGTCACTTTTCTGGAAAACTAGAACTGGTGGCAGACTCACGGTTTCTCAGACTTAGCCAAATATCTGTATACAGACTTAAGTAGTAATATTCACAGAATGAATCAGATTTGATCATTCATAAAATAAATTCATTATAAAACAAATTAAACATAGTTTAGAATAATCAAACATGATTTATAGGAATTAAGATCTTGGGTAAGTTTATTTACAACATAAAGAAACCAACCATCTCTACACATGATTTGAGATATATTAAATAGGAGTAACATGATTTGTGATAATTAAAACATGATTAAAACATGAGGAGTCCAATAATCTCCCCCTTTTTGATGATCACAAATCATATGAATTAGATATCTGTTCTTAGTGTGTTGTCTCTCCCTTAGGGCACTTTTCTCCCCCTTTTGGGATTATCAAAAAGAGTACTAGATAAAGAAAGAATGAAATTAAAGAAGATAATATACAACAACATGCCAAATTTCATTAGATGGAAAAAGATGTGTCATTACAAACATTTATAAAAATTAAAAAACATCCCTATCAAGATACAAGTTTAACTATTCTTCAGCACTAGCTGTCTTCTCTTTGCCCATGGCAGCAGCATCAGAAGGATCCATAGGAGCAGAAGTAGAAGTTGAAGAAGGGAGTGAGCCAACTGTTAGAGAATGAAGAGGGAGTCCTTCAAAAAACAGGAGGTGCCAAAGTAGGTTTGGTGGAAGACCGAGACAAGTTTTGGTCAAGGATAAAAAGTCTGATCTGACTCAGATCCTGAGATACAGACATTGAGGTAGATGCAAAGGCAGTGGATGAGGAAGGAGGTAAACCAGGCCGCAAGGGTGCAGCTGTAGGAGCCACAATAACAGTGATCTGTACATGAAGATAAGGATTCAACAACTGAATGAAGTCAGTAATAATCTCTCCACCATACTACATTACTTTCTAAAAATCATCATTGTTCTCCATGAACTTGTCCAATAAAGGTGTGAAATCTTTTAGCTTTCGAACTTGAGTCTTGAAGGCTTGAGTTATAGGAGGTATTTTTAGATTCTATACAAGATACTTGAAATGATTGGTCATATCATGCTTAGAGAAAATCCCATTAATGTAGAAATCCACTTTTTTAATAATTTCTTCTTGAGCATCATTTGTAATCTTTGAGTGAATCCTTACGAAGTCAAGTACCATGTCACTATTCTTGACAATCGTAGACATAGTCTCTTTGTCAAATCCACTTAACACTGATTGAAGTTCCTCTTTAACAATAGTTCAGAGTAGATCACTGTCAAAGGGTTGAGATGATTGTCCAGAGGCACTAGAGGCTGTAACAGATAAAGTGAGGGACTTGATCTGATTCATAACTTTTTGTAGACATCCTTTATACTCATCAGTCAGTTTGTTAAGACAAATAACAAGCTCACACATCTCTTGAACTATCTGCTTGTTTCTATCAGCTACCTTTTCAGCTAATGAAGTCACACTCAGTTGAGTTAGAGAGGCAACTTCTTATGGAATTTGACCACTAACATCCTCAATAGGATGAGCAACAAGAGAATTTCATGATTGTAAGATTTTTGGAAAATCTTCAACCATAGCTCTGAGAGACTTCACTTCTTCACTCAACTGTTTGTTCTCAATTCTGACCTCTTGAATTTCATGAAGCTTTTTTGGATGAATCTTCCATATGATATTCTCTAACAGTAAGGTGATATCTCTTTCACTTAGGTTTGTTATAGGAGAAGGTTGTGTGTTCATGAGCTTTTCAACTCCAGTCAATAAAGTAGCTCAAAAGCCATTCAAATCACTCTGACTCATGAAGGTAAGAGGTTCTTGTGAAGGTTCAAGAACAGGAGCTGAGATAGGCTTAGGTTCCTTGGTAGAGATTACTTCAAGAGCAGAGATCGGTTTCAACTGAAACACAGTAGATAGGTCTTTTCCTTTAACCGAGGCTTCCTAGGCATCATCCACATCAAAGTAGCTATGGAAATTATACCAGGTATCCACAGTGCTTTGATCAACATGATTCAGAACTTCAACACTTTCTATACTAGGGTGATGCTCCCCCTCAACAAGTGCATCTCTCACGGGACTAAGAGATCCAGTTCCTTGATATGGTTCTAAAATATCATCTCTAATACTCTCACCCATTTATTTTCTAGCCATTTGGAAGACTTGTTCCATTATTTCCTCAGCAGAAAGGACAACATTATAATTAGCTTGTGCTTCCAAAAGTTCTTCAACCGCAACATCTTTCTCAAGAGAAAATTCTTCTTCTAAAGGATCCTCAGGAACAACCTCTTCTCTTACATTAACAACATATTCTTTTCCAGAAGCATGTTCTTCTTCCAAATCAACACTTCTTTTAGGAACAAGTGCTTCCTTCCCAACTTTATCTTGTGGAACAGGTCCACTGTCTTCCTTATCCAAGACTTTTTCTTATGTAGGTGCAATAACTACCTTTCTTACTCTTCAATAGGATAGTCCACAATTTCATCTGGTTCCAAACCAGGATCAGATATGTTCTTAGGTTTTGAAGTATTATCAACTGTATTAAACTTTTCATAGATCCTTTCATTATCTTCCACCCAAGCCTTTTTCCATGAATTCCAACTAATTTTCATTCTTTTGACTATAACCTTTGAGATACAGAATTCACAGTCCTTGATGACTTCTTCATTTGGTCTAACCATTCCTTTGGCATACAACATAGTAGAGATTAACCTTGAGTAGAACAAATAGGTTGACTTTGAGGTTATCTTTATCAACTCACACATGTGAAGTATGACATAATTTCATAGGTTAATCTTGTTTCCATTCTTTATAAGGTGTATCAAAAATACATCCTGATATTTAAGGGAATAAAAATATCCTTTCCTCGGACTAATCAAAATCTGAATAAACTTAAACAACAATCTTGATTCACCATCTAACTCAGCAAAAATAGCTCTTCTTTTCTTTTTTATTTCCAGTCAAGCTTCTCAAGGCCTCTTCTAAAAAAATATCACTAGGAGGAGGAAGAACTCTCTGTTAGTCCTCAAAAATTCCCTCATGAGGTATCCCTCGGAATGAATCCCATAACCTCAAGGAAAGAAGTGCATATTTGGCCATTAATCCAGCTCCTCACAACAAAACCATCTTCAATATCAAATGAGAATTGAAAAAACTGAAAAAACTGAGAAATAAGCTTTGGATAAATCGGCCTTGTCTCCTTTGTGAACTAATCCATCCATACATGTTCTTTCAGTACTTTCAACACTAAAGACTTACTTGAAAACAACCATTTAGGGCAGATTTCCTTTTTTGGTACCACTATTCTATCAACAAGGTTTGGGTTCAGTGGTCCTTCGGGTGCTACCTTCGGTGCTCTTTTCACTTTATTCTTAGATCTGCACTTCTCAGGAGTTGAAGAATATGGGTAATTAATTCTGGTAATTCAATGAGGGGTTCAAGAGAGAGAGAGAGATATGAAGGAGGTCTTACGATTTGAGAGAGAAAGGTTTCAGTTTTGAGAAAAGAGAGCTCGAGTGAAGAAAAGAGTGAAACACATTTCGTTTTTATCATTTAGGGATATCAAGCATCACAAATTCAAAAGAATGGGAAAAATAATCAACACAACGTTACAGGTAATAAAATACAAATAAAACAAAAAAGTGTCATTACGGTGAGACCAGAACAGGTTGTTATGGTGAGACCGAAAAAAGTTCTCACTGTGTCATCTTTACAGTGTGTCTCTACATGGTGCAACCATAATAATTAAGACAGTAAGTGAAAGACAGTAATCGAGAGACAATAACCGTGAGATCATAAACATGAAACAACAACTTTAAGACAGTAAACTATAGAACTGTGAGAGTGAGAAAGCACTTCTAAGACATTGACTCGTGAAACCATAAACTGTGAAACAATAAGTTGTGAAACAATACATTTTCTATTTAAGATTTATCATTCATAATTCATGTATGATGTAATCTATCCTTTCAAAATTTAATGGTTTGGGGAATATATTAGGAAGATGACATTCAGTTCTAATGAATTCCAAAGTGATATCACCTTTTTGATAATGGTCTCTCAAAAAGTGATGTCTTACATCAATATGTTTTGTCCTAGAGTGTGAAATAATATTTTTTGAGATATTAATATCACTTGTATTGTCACAATTTATAGATACATTCTTGAATAGATATCCATAATCTAGTAATGTGTGTTTCATCCAAAAAATTTGTGCACAACAACTACCAGCAGCAATGTATTCAACTTCAACAGTAGATAATGAAACATAATTTTGTTTCTTACTACACCATGATACTAGAGACTTGCCTAAAAGGTGACATGTTCCATGGGTGATTTTTCTATTTAACTTGCAACCACTAAAATCAGCATCAGAATAACTAACTAACTCAAATGATTTTCCTTTGGGATAGATCAGTCCTAGATTGGGTGTATTCTTGAGGCATTTAAAAATCCTTTTAACAACATTTAAATGAGATTACTTATGGTTTTCTTGAAAGCAAGCACACATAAATACACTAAACATAATGTCAGGTCAGCTAGCAGTTAAGTAGTGTAAGCTTCTAATCATTCCTCTATAAGTGGGTTGATCAACAGATTTTCCTTCTTTATCAAGATCCCACTTACAAGTAGTACTCATTGGAGTATCACTACTTTTAGTTCTATCTAATCCAAAATGTTTTAGATGAAATTTAGTGTATTTTCTTTGATTTAAGATAATACCATCTTTATTTTGAAAGATTTGAAATCCAAGAAGGAATTTTAGTTCACCCATTAAACTCATTTCAAATTTATTTTCATCATTTTAGAAAATTCAATACATAAAGAATTTTTTGAAGATCCAAAAATAATATCATCTATATAAATTTGAACTAATAAAACATCATTGGAAATTCGTTTCATAAAAAGGGTAGGATTATCTATTCCTTTCGTAAAACTTTTGGAAATAAGAAAAGTACTTAGCCTATCATACCAGGCTCTTGGAGCTTGTTTTAAACCATACAAAGCTTTTGATAACTTGAATACATGATTTGGAAAGTGAGGATTTGTGAAACCAGGGGTTTGTTCAATAAATACATCCTCAGCTATATACCCATTTAGGAATTCACTCTTAACATCTATTTGATATAGTTTGAAATTCAGATGTGTAACATAGGCAAGCAGGATTTCGATGGCTTCAAGTCTAGCTACTGGTGAAAAGGTCTTCTCATAGTCAATTCATTCTTCTTGACTATAGCCTTGTGAAACCAATATAGATTTGTTTCTAACTATATTATCAGCTTCATCTACCTTATTTCTAAACACCCACTTAGTGCATATGGTAAATGTGTCTTTGGGTCTGTCAAAAAGTTTCCAAACTTTGTTCCTTTCAAACTGATTTTGTTCTTCTTACATAGCCATCACCCAAAATTTATCATTGATAGCATCATTAATGTTTTTAGGTTCAAGTTGTGACAAGAAAACTTGATGTTCAAAGTGATTTCTAAGATAATATCTAGTTTGAGTTCCTTTATCTAAATCTCCTACAACAACATTTAAAGGATAGTTCTTAAGGGTTCTAACAACTCTAGACAAATAGGGGCTAGTGATTTCAGGTTCTTCAACAGGTTCGGGTTCATTATGACTTGAATCTAGAGAATTTTTAGAACTGGAAGTTTTCACAGATTCATTTACAGGATGGTTAGAGGATTTAGCATTAATGTCCAGATTTGACATATCATCCTCCAGGTTCTCTAGAGTGGTCTTAGGATCATGTGGATCTGTCTCATCAAACTTGAAATGGATAGATTATTCCACACATTTAGTTATTTTTTAAAAAACTCTATAGGCTTTACAATAGATTGAATATCCTAGAAAAATTCCTTCATCACTCTTGGATGAAAACTTCTCAAGATTGTCCTTAGTATTAAGGATATAAGCTTTGAAACCAAAAAAACTTTGAAGTAGCTTACTTTGGGTTTTCTATAGTTCCATAACTCATATGGAGTTCTTTTAAGAATGAATCTAATCAACACTCTATTAATAATATATCATTCTATATTTACAGCTTCAACCCAAAAATAAATAGGTAAGTCATATTCAGTAAGCATGGTTCTAGAAATTTATTGCAAGGTCCTATTTCTTCTTTCTACAACCCCATTTTGTTAAAGTGTTCTAGGGGCAGATAAATTATGACTATAGCCATTTTTCAAGCAAAAGGATTCAAAATCTTGATTTTCAAACTCACAGCCATGATCACTTCTTAAGGATTTAATTCTAAATCCACTATGGTTTTCTACAGTTATAGCATAGTTGATGAAATGAGAGAAGACTTCACTTTTGTGAGTAAAAAAGAAAGTCCTAGAATATTTAGAGAATTCATCTACAAGAACATAAACATATTGCTTATAATTTAAATTAGAAACTCTAGATGGTCCAAACAAGTCCATGTGAACCAACTCGAGAGGTTGAAAAGTTGACACTTCTTTCTTTGTTTTGAAGGAAATTTTATGTTGCTTTCCCTTTTGAAAAGGATTACACACTTTATCATTTAGAAACTCAAGTTTGGGTTTGTCTTTTACTAAGATTTTTCTAGTTAGCTTTATAAGGGAGTGAATATTACAATGTCCTAGTCTCCTATGCCAAAGCTAGGACTCTTTGTAAAATACACTTAAACATAAAGCATTTTGAGAAACAAAATAATCTAAGTTAACAGAGTATACATTTTCATTTCTCAATGCAAAAAATACTAAATCATTTTTAGAATTAAAAACATTGAAAGCATCATTTTTAAATTTAACATGAAATCCATCATCACATAGTTGTGAAATAATAAGCAGATTCTATTTCAGTCCTTTAACAAAAAGTACTTTAAAAATTAATACTGAGTTAGAGTTACCGATATGGAAAAGACCAATAAAATTTCCTTCGGAATTTTCACCAAAGGTGACATGTCCACCATCAATTTTTATTAAGTTCTTGAAGCATAAATAGTCCCCTGTCATGTGTCTTGAACACCCACTGTCCAAGTACCATAAGCTTTTACATGAGCTCTTTAAAAAAATTTCCTACAAAATAGTCCAATAAAAACAGACTTTGGCACCCACATTTGTTTGGGTCCAGTAATATTAGTGACTAGTGCTTTAGGAACCCACATATGCCTTATAGGTTTCCTATAAGCACTATGTAAAGTATTTGAAAAATAAACTCTATTGGGTCCAAAAAAGCTTGAAATAGTAGAGAGTGTATCATAATTTGAACTAGCAGAATGTTTTCCAGAACATGAGTAAATCTGTATGTTGTAGATTTAGAAATAAAATTGGTTCTTCCAAAATTTATTTTACCAGGTTGATAACCAATACAAGTAGTGTATTTAGGGGTAATCTTTTTACCTAGATTTTTTACCAAGGTATCTTTACCATTAGTAAACCTTTCAAGGTCCTTTTTCAATTGTTCATTAGATAGCTTTAGTTCATTGTTTTTTTTGAGTAATTGAATATTTTTCTCTCTCTATAGTAAGTTTAGATTTAGTAGTTGAGGTAAGAGAATACTATTTCTTTAAATACTTGTATTTATATTTTAGTTCATTACATGTCTCTTCAAGCATATCAAAATACTCAAAGATTTCTTCATTAGACATATTTTTAGAATCACTTTCATCCCCATAATAATAGGATTTTTTTACAGGAGATTCCAGTGTTACCTCATATGCGTTTTTCATAAAACTCATATTAGCTTTGTTATCCTATTCATCATGTGAAGACTCTGAGTCACTTGAACTGCCCTTAGAAGCACTCCACATTGCTTTAATTTCCTTTTTATACTTTCTATCTTTGTCCTCATATTTATTTTTATACTTGATCTTGGGACAGTCAGACTTTACATGTCCCATTTTCTTATATTCATAGCATACTATATCATCAGACTTGTCACTTCTTTTCCAATCTTTCTTCTAGCTTCCCTTTTGATCATATCTTCCTTTGAAGTAAGGCTTTTTTAAAAATTTCTTCTTCTTGTAAAATTTCTTAAATCTTCTGGCTAATTAAGACATCTCCTCATCACTATCAGATGATGATTGTTCACTGTTGGAACATTATACAAAGACTTGCAGTTTCTCTTTTTATTTGTGTTTAGAGGTGGTAGTCTTGAATGCTACAGATTTTCTTTTGGGTTCATTCTACTCTTACTTGTTGACTTTCATCTCCTCTTCATACATCATTAGTTTTCTAATGAGTTATTTGACAGAAAATTTGCTGATATCACATGGCTCTCTAATAGAGACATAGGTTCCTCTCCATTTATCAGGTAGGCATCTGAAAATTCTCATGATTTGTTCTTTGGCAGTGACTTATCTTCCAAGAGAAATCATTGTGTTGACAATTTCGTTGAACTTGAGTTACATATCAGAAATAGGATCATTAGACTTAATTTTAAAGTTATCATATTTAATAATATAATTATTGAGTCTCATTTCTTTCACACAAGAAGTTCTTTCATGTGAAACAGACAAGGTATCCAAAATTTCATGGGTAATGCAGATATTATGTTAAATTAATCATCTCCTAAAGAGAAATATAAATAATTCATGGCTTTTCAATTGTTGTTGTAAGTAGTCTTGGTTGGGTCATCCCAAGTAATTCTATCATTAGCAGGAATCTTATACTCATCTATAATTGAAGACCAAATTTCAAATCCCATACGTTCTAAATGCATTTTAATTTTAATTTTCCATTGGGTATAATTAGTTCCACTAAATAATGATGGTCTATTTGTTGTAGAACCTTCCAGTCTATTATCCATAATAAAGAAATACTTTTAAAGAGCTAGAAATTTAGAATTAACAGAAATTTACAGATCTTTAAAGTACAACTAAAATCACAGTTGAATAGTTTTAAAAACAGAGTCTTAACATGAATAAAAACTCCTTTGATACCAAATGTTGGTTGGAGTAGAGTACTTAAGAGGGGGTTAATTGACTATCTATTAAAATTTCTATTGAAATTTTTTCTTAAAAAGGTTCCCCAATAAAAATAAATATAGCCCAGTGAATCAAGGTAATACGGTTATAAAAGTTTGACTATTCAAATAACCTCTCATAAGATTGATTAATTCTCAGTAATATCAATATGAGTTATTGATACTACTTTTGAAGTTATTCTAATAAGGAAAGACAATTATGACTTCTATCCAAGATTAACTATCAAAGTAAAATCTAGTGATTTCTGAAATATATAGTAAAATAGAGAAAGAATAAATTAAACAACATAAAGGATAAAACAAGTGGTTTAGTCTCAAGCTGAGACCTAATCCAATCCACTTGGTGATCACCTGCCACCAAGCAGTTTATATTAATAAAATTTATCCACACCTTGGATCAAGGTAAACAATAGTGCACAGGACTGTCGAGGTCACACAACCTCTTCCACTGTTCTTTGGGGGTATAAACTACCCGGTCACACAAGGACCTATTCCACACTTATTCGTGAGAGAAAACAAATGTAAAAAGGTATGAGAGGAAGGATATATTTTATCCTTCAATTTAGTAAAGGAGATAGTGTGTGTTTTAATACACACACACACACTACTTGAAATCTAAAACAATACACAACAGAGAAAAGATGATGAGAAAAGGTTAAAAGTTCTCTGATTGTTATTCTATGCAACTATGGACTTGTAAGATGAAGTAGATGAAAGTACTGAGTCCTCTTGTGAAAAACAGAGTATCGCAAGTCTGGTTCTCTGACATCCAGTTAGATACTTGCTCGTGTTCTTCATAGATTTGGTACTGTGAAGATGTTCTTGGTTTTGATCAATGGTAGTGAAACCTTTTTAATTGATAATTCTTCGTGTATTATTCAGTTGTATCTTGTTGCATGTATCAGTTCTCCTGTAAAAATGCTCATGCATCTGATGCTCTACTACTATGTGTATATTTTCATCTCAACGTATCTTCCTTTTTAATTGCGGGGTGAACACATTGGAGCGGATAGGATGCATGTATTCTGCACCTCATACCTTGTACTATCAGGTGACATGTCTACAAAGAAATATTAATTATGTCAGTGCATTTAAATGACTCAAATATGAACATTATAAATTAAAATGAAAATGAAAAAATAGATTAAAGAACAATGTCATAGTCTTTCTAGAAATGGTATCACTTGGAAATGGTGTCACCAAGAAATGGTGTCTTCTTCATTGCCTTTGAGCGGTGAGACAATCATGATGGCATAGTTGTATTGAGATCAGGAACCGGTATCACAGATGCGGTGTTAGGATCACAGTGTCTGGTCCTTTTCCAAACTTCAAAAAATGTCTTAGTGATGGTAGCAAGGAACTAGTGTCATAGACTTCATGAGATCTGAAACTGGTTACGGTGTCTGGGTCACAGTGTTTGGGTCACAGTGTCTGGGTCACGGTGTCTGGGTCACTTTGCCAGAAAACTAGAACCGGTGGCAGACTCACGGTTTCTAAGACTTAGCCAAATATTTGTATACAGACTTAAGTAGTAATATTCACAAAATGAATCAGACTTGATCATTCATAAAATAAATTCATTATAAAACAAATTAAACATAGTTTACAATAATCAAACATGATTTACTGGAATTAAGATCTTGGGTAAGTTTATTTACAACATAATGAAACCAACCATCTCTACACATGATTTGAGATCGATTAAATAGGAGCAACATGATTTTTGATCATTAAAACATGATTAAAACATGAGGAGTCCAACAATTATTATTTTTCTATGTTACAATCTTACATGAGGGAATCGTCTCCCCACAGACACACCTTAGGCCCTCGCTGCTAGTCAAAAGCCTCTGGCGTTTGAGGAGATGCACTTGAGGCCATGTGACCAACTAGTCTTAGGGCACTGTTCAGTGGTATCTGGGTTCAAGATGTTACATATAGGATCTAACCAAAAATGTAGCTAATTTTATTATTGGATTTTCTAAAGTATCGCATGAGGAGGTCACATACCTTGAGGAAGAATCATATGCGAATGAAAAGGTCTTGACACAAAAAGAATTTGTGTAAAAAAATCTCACCAAACAAGTAAATTAAAAAATAACAAGGAATATAGATAATGAAAAAAATGTTCCAAAATTGAGGAGGAGTTTCTAAAAACAACTCAAGAGAAAGATAAAATCTTGAATGGTATTAAGGAAAAGTTCCATGCATTAAAAGAAAAAAACACGCATAATAGATTTCAAGAATTTCTAATTAGAGATCAAAGAAAAGAGTATAAAAGGTCTTGAAAATTCATTGAAAAAGAAGTCCAAAATGCATGAATATTTTGAGTAGAATATTAATAAAATAAAAAATTAGTGTGAAGATATATTGGAGTAAGTTTAGGTTGAGAAAAATAGTCTTAATTTGAGTTTTCATTAATTAGAAGTCAAATTAGAAAATTTATAAAGTGTTCAAGTTGAGTATTCACAATGAGTCAAGAAAGAGTTGCTACCACACATACTTATGGGAAAGATATTTTTGATAAATTACATCCATTCTATAAAAAATAGCTTGATAATATATGATGATAACTCTATTAAAAGTTCAAAGTAGAAGGTATCATTTGTTTAAGAAATTTATAAATGTTCAAATTATGTTTTCCTAAACAATTTAGTTTCTAATCAAAATATAGAAAAATATAGATGAAAAAATCATAAGTACCCCACTAATAAATCTATTGAAGATATAATGTAGTGTAGAATAAGTTTCTCCTATAAAGAATCCCAAATACAGGTTAAAATGACACAAAACATTAAGGTGTCAAATTTGGATTGATTTCTTATCAAAATAAAAATCAATATTTCTTATCTACTTCTGGTTCCATGGAATGTTTGGGCATAAGGCACTTGACTATTAGTAAAATATCTCAACCTATGAAAATTAGATAAAGCCTACATCAAATGGGAGAAATGATGAGTGGATGTAAAGTTCACAAAAGAAGGATAAAAATATGTTTATCTCAAAAAGATTTTAAGGATTGATAAATATATGGAATTTTCAATCAAAGTGGTCATTGTGATGATGTATGTTTATGAAAATCAACCAAGAATATGGATAAATATCTTGATGAAATAAGTAAAAAGAAACAAGAAGTTTGAAAATTAAGTCACCGTGTTTTTTTCCTTGGAATACTTTCAAATATATTATGAAATATTTTTAGAGGCAGGCGCTGAGACGACGTGAGATTTAGAGGCCTAGTGTTACCAAAATTGATATTATAAAAAAATTTATTATAATAACATCATGCATGCATAGTTTTCTGAAAAAAGTGGAATAAATCTGAAACAGAATCTAGGATGAAAAATATAATACCACAGTTGATTCCGAAATGTGGGGTTCACCCAAGGCGCGACCTAAGGTTGGTCGGTGTGGGATGTCCGGTAGAGGCATCCGTTGGCGAGTGCGTTCAATTAAAATAAATGATTTATTTATTTATTTTAATTTAAATGACCTAAATCTAATCCTCTGTAAACATTTCATTATGATATTTCACCAGGTTTAGCCACATAAATCTCAGAGATTTTTGAGAGGAGAGGTGGCCGTTCTTCGTTGGCGGATCGGATCAGACAACGAACGATGATAAGATCGAGACAAATCAAGAGACAACGAACACAGTGGGTCTTCTCCATCGCTCTAGAATGAATTATTCACCAACTATCGATCCAAAATCAAGGTAGGTATCATTAATTATAGTTTCCTCCTTCAATTAAAATATTGGACACACACACATATATATTTAGCTACTTTTAATCTGTGTTTTCCTACCCTTTGCATGTCCCCATTAATGAATTAAATTATTTTATTCATTTTTTTCTTTTTATGTCATTATATCACCTTGAATTCATCACATTTAAATCATAGGCTAATAAAGATTGTCCAATGATGTTTATCACCCTTTTTTATTGTGCTTTTCTCCCATCGTTCTTCACGTTCTTTATTGTTGGCCTATGGGGTCACAATTCAACATTGTCGAGGTGAGTTCGAGCATGATAAAACTCCCAATTCTATGGAGGTTATGTGAATGATTATTGGGAAGTTGATTTGAAAATGGATTGAGACTCGTTGCGGGATGCAGGTGATGGTTTTTGTAGATCTAGGATTTGGGGAAATGATGGGCGACAGGAGGTGCACAAGATGTGCGAAGAACCACCATGGGTTATCAGAATTCATTTTCCAGCTACCAGAATTTGGGAAACGATGACCATAGCTGACCCCCACTGATTTTGGGTGGTCAACTTGAGATATTTTTGGTGAAGAGAACATATCTAGAAACCTCATGGAAGAACTTTAGGTTCTACAAAAAACAAAACTACACAGTGTGTAGTCTAAAAACACATGCCATGTAGCTCCACCTAGCTACGATGACTGGTGTTTTGGGGAAGCTAAGGATCACACGCTACGTGGATGGTCCCACACACCATGTGACCCTCCCCGGGTATCCAGGTTGTGTGTCAGCACCCAGGACCCCATGCGGGAGGACACGTTGTGCACTTTGGGAGTACATGGGCATGAGCTGGTACCTGGGCACTGTTAGGTACATACTTAGGTACACAGGCATGACCTGAAAGACACAGGCACAACTAGGAGCATACGGGTAGACCCTGGGTGGTTGAAACACATAGTGTGGGAACTTTATATAAAGTGTACAGTGTTATGGGCTCTGAGCCGTGTCTAGAGGAGAACACGACTAGGAGGTGGAGCAGGACCCCACGCCATGTGGATCCCATACTTGTTGTGTAACCCAATGAGAAACTTCCACCTTACGTATCTCCTTCGTATGGACTCATATTTTGGCTCACGAGTTGCCTATCCTGAGCAGTTTTCCACATAGAATGAGATGGTATCCTTTATAGTGGCTTTTGAGATATGATGTGGAATGTTTTAAGAATGATGCTTCTTTAGGATATTCTTGGTGATGACAGTGATCAGGTGAGATCATCAGGAGAAATCATTAGAGAGAGGATGATGTTGGAGACCCCTTGTTGCATCAGGGTGCCAGTCCCCCATACTCCTTGCATTGGTTTAAGTAGAACCCCCTGAAGAACTATTGTGTGGGTCCACTATCTATTGAGTAACACCCCCTCATGAACTAGGATGTGATTCCTCTACCTATTGAGTGTCACCCCTTGATAGACTAGGGTGTGGGTCCTCTATCTACTAAGTTGCACCCCCTGACGTACTAGGGAAAGGGTCCTCTACCTACTAAGTGACACCCTCTTGTGGAATTAGTGTGTGGGTCCTCTACCCTCTGAGTGGAACCCCCTAACACACTAGGGTGTGGGTCCTCTACCCTATGAGTGGCTCACCCCCCCCCCCCCCCCCCGACATACTAGGGCATGGGTTCTCTACCCTCTGAGTGGAACCCTTATAAAATACTAGGGAGCAGGTCCTCTACTCATGGACTGTTGCCCCCTTGATGCACTAGGGTGAGGGTCCTTTATCTAATCCTACCGAGTGAGACCCCCCATCATACCAGGGTGAGAGTCCTCAATGATTTGAGTGACACTCTATTGTCACACCAGGGAATGGGTTCCCCATACTATTAGAGATATTCTAGGGTCAATACTCTCTTATCTCACTAGGGAATGGGTTCCCCATATTCCTTATACAGATAGAGACAATACCCCACACACTGGGCATGGGTCCTGTATCTATGGAGTGGTACTCCCCCATCATCAAGCTCCAATGGGGTGTGGGTTATCCATGATAGTTGTGGATCCCTAAGATATGAATAATAGTAGCGAGAAGTGGGCCCCTCCAATCATATTCATGTGAGGTTACATGGGATGTGTAGTTCAGAGTTGTGGCTCCCTCGACTATCGTGCGTAGTGGTGAGCTATGGGATCCTCTGTAAAATTTCTTATACGATTGTGCATGATGTTGGTCATTAGAGATGGACCTTTGGAGTTGCAAGAAAACTCATTATTCTTAGCTGGGATGTGGTGATTGAGATCCCCTTTCTCTCTCATTTGGGCTTCTTATTGAGCATATCTATGTGTTTATGGTTATTATCTTGGTTTTTGATTGACATGCCTTTATTGGATTGAGATGAAATTTTATTGTATCTCTCTATTTATCTATTTCAGCTTTTGGGGCATCCTACTGGGTATGTATATACTCACCCCTACATGGGTTATTCCCAAACATGTCGTGTTTTATGTAGAGAACAGAAAAATTGATGGTGATTTTGGTGGATCATAGGGTTACTCAGGTGCATAGGCCACGTTCGATGTTCGGTCTTGGAGATCAGGATCCAGACTCTCTCAACTATTTTCTATTCAAGTTATTTTCTAATTGTTCATGTATTTTTCCCCTTTACACTTTGATTATATTTTTTTGTACTCTGATGTATTCTCTAGAGTTTCTTGCATGCATGGTTTATCTATATATGTTACAATCTTTACTTTATTTTCATACACACTACTACGTAGAGATGTTTGGGTGCATGTGTACAAGTACTTTAGGAAAAGGCCTCCCATTATAGTTATTCCTTCTTAGTGATTGTTTCTAGCCCCTATCCAATTGGAGGCATGCTTTGGTTTGTGGTGGCCCATCCTTACACTGTCCAGGAGGGAACCAATGGGTTAGGTCATTACAAAGTGGTATCAAAGGTGGTTCATTATCAGGATAGTGTTTGGAGTTTCCCCCTTATGAGGATTTTTTGGGATATTGGGAAATGATTTCAGAGTGTCTTTAGTGCATCTTTCAGGTCAGGGAACCCAGTGTTGGTGTGGCGATCAACATATGCATTCACAAGGACTCTGACTACTTTCTTGTCAACTCGACATGTCAAGACATAAGTTTTAAGGAACAATGGTACATGCATCATATATTATTGGGTCCTTTGACTATCCTTCTTGATTCATCTCTCTATGTATATATTCTCATTGATTGTGATATGTCATGATAATTTTTGAGATGTATTCATAAAGATATCCATTTATTATTTTGATCCAGCGTCATACCGATGAATGGTAGAGTGATGGATCCTTAGTTCAGGGACCTACCCATGAGGTTCTTTTCTCCAAATGGGCATCGAACAATTCTACCACCTGTTTAGTGGTGCATGGATCCATTAGTGGATCAAGAAAATGACCATCTGTGTGTTGAGCAGTCGAAGGATCCAACAGTACAAGACGATGGTATTCACAAGCTTATCATGTTATGTGAGTTCTAGAAATGGAGACTTCTTAGGTTTTGTGATGGGATAGACCCTCAGGAAATAGATATTTTACTTGAGGCAGTGGTCTGGGTTTTCTAGATTGTACGACCCTCGAACGATTATATGGTTGAATTAGTGACTAGTCTTCTCTGTGTAGCAGTTGTTGGCTCCAAAGGTGCCTACAGATGAAATTATTGTATTTTTTGTGCATCATGGGTTTCATAGGTAGTGATTTCCTAAGTTTATTGGTGATATAGACTCCACCTTCTCGTGTGGTAGAGGACTAGCGTGATCATGTGAAGTGAATGTCCTACTTGGATAGGACCACTCTTAATGGTGGTCCTGGAGGCGAGACTTCTATAGGGTGATGTAGGGATTGGGTAGAGCCATGTGTTGGTGATGTTCGATGTGGATTCAGACATGAAATTAAGAGGGACAATTTACCCACTGAGACATGTTCTTGTGACATGATTGATAACCGTGAGGGTGAGTTAGTGCCGCCCTAAGAGGATAGTGTTGAAATGTGGAAGATGAGTTCCTTGACTTGTATGTTTGGGATCGTTCTGATGGGAAAGTGTTAGAGTGATCCCTGGTTAAGGATAACCAAAAGTAAAGGGGAAATATGGATTAAAGCAGTGGAGGCTTGTGACCCTAAGGATATGAATGTGTTTGAGGTGAAACTTTCATCTTTCGATGCATGGTTTCAAGACACTTTCCATGGATGTAGCCCCTGTTTGATACCTATAAATACTGGTGGAGTCCTTTTTAATCGACACTTGTGCTGGAGGATCCTGCAGAGAGGATCCATGATCACACGTTTCTGTTGACAATGTGGCCTAACTCTATGAGGAGAGAGAGATTCACACAAAATATTTCTGTAGTGGTAGTGGGATCCTACAATGTTTTCCTCAGTATGAGCTGGTTGTTTACCATCCATTCTTAGATGATTACTACCAGGGAGTGTAGTAGTGCTTCCAGTTTTTTGGGATAGAGTTTTCCTCTTTTGATAAGGAGTGATCCCTAAGAATGGTAGGATGAACTCATTCGTAGGAGGTTACAACCAATTCCTTATCAATTGGCTAGTATTACCCTTGTAGTAGCGAATGATATGAGTGATGGTGGAGGAGTATGAGGGAGTCCATCTTGAGGACGTGATGGGTTTACCTCCCTATCAAGAGTTTGTTTTCTACACGGAATTTCACCAGGTATGATATGATATCTACACTAGCATATCAGATGAACTCGTGTAACTGTGATAAATAGAGTTATGGTTAGAGGAGTCTACAGAGAAAGGGGTTCATAAAACCTATTTTATTTTTCGTAGCCATCCCCGTGTTGTTCACATAGGATGTGGGCGAGAGAATGGGGTCTATAGGTTCCGATCACAATGGAAATGTGCGATGGGTCATGCCAAACTTTGATTTTTGTCATGATTGATGATCAATACGAGATTTAAACAATGATAAACATAATGATCAATAGAATTTAATCTAATAAAAAACAGATAAGGGATAAAATTCCAAAACCAAGCACATGATCATCACATATTATTTATTATTAATTTAATTAATTAAGAATTACCTTGTGAAAATTATTTATTCATTGATGAATCTGAAAATAGATCTACATTGTACTATCATTGTGTTGATGGAATTAAGATCAGATTCCCTCTAGCGGTGATCCACACGTGTTCCAAAAATCTTCAAACATCGCCATAGGAATCTCTAAGTGCTAACACATTAAATCCTACCGCTTGCATTGTTTGTATTTGATCACCACAAAAATTGCTTCCAAATCATTCTCCTTGATCTCTCTAGACTCGAGAATGAGAGGTGGAGGAAGATCACTCTTTGTTCTTAGGAGAATTCTTGGAGAAGGGAGATCTCTTGGGCTTCGAGAGGATTTTATGAATTCATTGTGCACTACAAAATAAATTAATTGTCTCTCTTGAAAAATAATATAAATGGATTTATATACCATTAGGGTTTATAAATAAATATTTTCACAAGTTCCCTTAATCTCTATGGAACCCCATGTCAATAATAATAACAATAATATTATTATTTATCAACATGCACTAAACTCACAAATTAAAATTAAATATTATTTAATCAAATAATATTTAATGTATATTATTTCTATCTGGACCTATAAACTTGGTCCACCATTCCTCCACAATATTTATCGAGCCTTGAATAATGACTATTTATTTATTAAATAAATGACACTAAATTATTCATAAATAAATAAATAAATATTATATTCATTAAATAGAAAAAAAATATTTATTAAATATCATGCTCACATAACATTCTATCGAATAACTGGTGAAGGAATATATGTGATCAAGAAAACATGAATAATTATTAAACAACACATGATAATAATATTTATTCAACGCATTAAATAATAAATAATAATATATATTATTTAACTGAGATCCTGGATACACTTAGTGTGTGACCCTCTAGGAATATTTCACAATGACATTAGGAAAAGTATCATAAAGTACAAGGTTAACATCTAGAAACACTCCAAGACAACCATAGAGAAAGACATTAATTCTTCAATGACATAATACCTCATACAAATTATTACTATGTAATATAATCCCTTTATTATGATATCTCTAATTAAGCAAGTTGCATGATGGTTCCATCAAACAATGAACTTGATTTCTCTTTCTTTGACTTTTTGAAAATTGAACTTGCCTATAGAAAACCATGTCCATGGATTTATTTAGGATATATAATTTCTATAAAAGGGCATGAGATATCAACTTCCATTAAAGAACATAAGGGATAAATCCTTTCTCGCATTATTTCTTGTGATGCACCCAATGTATCCTACCTCACCGCTAAAATATGTCACCACAGTTTTCATCAATACATCAAAGTATGTGGTTTTTAATTATTATTAATAATAATATTAAAGTCTAAGGATTAATATGCACGTTCGTAGATAGAAACATCCAATGAAACATATAAATGTGGATTTCCTTCTGGCATATCTCATTCTGATAATATCCTACACTGGATATTACCAAGGGCGTACACCATGAGAAAATCCCTCAAATTCCTGAGTCTCCACCCCTGATAGACTATATCATTTTTTCCTACAAATGATATCATCTGACTATATAACATATATTTAAGAATACTTTCATGACACTTTTGGGTTCTCATCATAACAGAGAACTACTATGACCTTTCAGTGCGACAACTACTGTTAGGATATTATCACATACTATGTTACGCGGAAAAACGACCATGACATGATAAGGAGTTTATTAATATTAAAACTATGAATAAATGTTATCATTACATACATATAAGTTGGTTTTAGATCACCAACTCTAACAGACTCCCACTTTCACTAGAGCCAACTGCTAGCAACCTTCAGTCCTCTAGATCTCACAAGATACTCATGATTATGCTAAGATAGAGTTTCATTCAAGGGGTCCTCCATATTTTCCTCAATGGTTACTCTTCTTATTGAAACTTCACCCCTTTGATAAAAATAATTCAAGATTTGATACTTGAAGAATATATTATTTGTCCGTTGGTGTGACCTTGGCTCTTTTGCAAGAGCAATCATTGTAGTATTATCACAATAAAATGTAATAGGGTCATTCTTGTTAGGTACCACATCAAGATCTTGGATAAATTTTGGTATCTAAATGGATTACTTGGCTACATTATAAGCCTCTATATACTCAAAATCTGCTATAGAATCAAGGAAAAATGGATTCTTTGAACTCTTCCATCTCACAAATCCTATGTTGATAAAAAAAACATATCCTGACTGCAACTTCATATCATTCTAATATGTTTGAAAACTAGCATCACTATAACCCATGATGACCAGTTCCCCGTCTCCTCCATACACCAGGAACATATCATTATTTCCTCTCAGATACTTTAGGATTATCTTAACATAAGACCAATGTTGTTATCCTAGATCTTCTAAAATCTCCCTAACATGCTCAATGCATAAGAAACATCAAGTTTAGTACATAACATGTCATACATGATTGATTTTATCACTAAAGCGTATTAGATCTTACTCATTCTCTCTTTATCCTATTGTGTCTGAGGACACATTTTCTTAGAAATATGTATACCATGTGACACTAGAACCAATCCCCTCTTGGATTGTTCCATACTAAATCTCTTTAGTATCCGAACAATGAATGCACTTTGACTTATTCCAAGCATCCTCTTTGATCTATCAAAGATGATATTTATCCCTAGAATATAGGATGCTCCACCTAAGTCCTTCACAGAGAAACACTTGTTCAACTAGTCCTTAACAGACTGTAAGACTAGTATATCATTTCCGACAAGTAATATTTCATTATTATATAATAATAAGATAATAGATGCATCCCCACTATACCTATTTCAATCACATGTCTCACATTCATTCTCAATGAAACCAAAATCTTTTATAACTTCATCTAATTGAATTTTCCACGACTTAGATTATTTCTTCAATCCATAAATGGATCTATGTAACTTGAAAATATTTTTTTCATCACCTGGAGTCAGAAAACCTTTTGGTTGTGTCATGTAGACATCTTCTTAAAGGTTCCCATTAAGGAATTATTTTTTGACATCCATCTACCAAATTTCATAGTCCTGGTAAGATGTTATAGCGAGTATAATTCTGATGGATTTAAACATGGAAACTGGTGAAAATGTTTCATTGTAGTCAATTACTTGATATTGTTTAAACTCTTTAGCCACTAGATATGCTTTACAGGTATTTACTTTACCTTCCATGTCCAGTATTCTCTTAAATACCTAATTGTACCATATGGGATTTACATCAACTGGTGCATCACCCAGAACCCAAACTTAGTTATAATACATGGAATCCATTTCAAAATTCATGGATTATAGCCATCTTGTAGATTATGATCTCTATAATACATCTTTTTAGAAGAGGTGGTCATTATTGTCAACCAATAACGAGTCACTATCTTCAGTGACTATAAAACTATATCTCTCTAGTTCTCTTACCTCTCTCATGCTCCTATGAAACAATTGAGTTTGAGGAACTACTTCATCCATGGGGACTTGTGGAATTTTTCCTATACAAAATCTCATGTATCTTAAGCATCAACTTCATCGAAGTCCATATTTCTCCCACTATCCTTTTTGAGGATGTGATCCCTCTCAAGAAATATGGCTTGTATTGTGAAAATCACTTTCTTTTCTAAGAGGTTGTGTAGTTAGTATGCATTTGTTTCGTTGGGATACCCTATAAAGATACACTTTGTGTCCCAGGATTCTAGTTTGTTTCCTAAGAATGACTTAACAAATGCCTTGAAACCCCATACACATGTATGTAATAAATGACTTTCTTTCCACTCCATAACTCGAAGGGAATTCTATTTTTCTCTTTAGTTGGTACTCGATTTAATGTATATACTATAGTTTGTAATTCATATCCCCAAAATGATGATATAAGATTTGCATGACTCATCATCGACCTTACCATGTCTAACAAGGTATGATTCCTCCTTTTAATAACACCATTACACTATGGTGTGTAAGGAGGAGTGAGTTGAGATAGAATCCCAAACTCCCATAAATGTTTGATAAAATCTGTTAAAACATTTTCCACCTTGATCTAATCAAATATTCTTCATCTTCTTCTTAATTTGATTATCTACTTCATTCTTTAATTCTTTGAATTTCTCAAAGGACATAGACTTATACCTCATCAAGTAGACATATCCATATCTACTCAAGTCATCAATAAAAGTTATGAAGTAAGAATAACCAACTCTATCTTCTAATGGAAATGTTCCACACACATCAATGTGTACCAATACTAGAAGCTCCGTGGCCCTTTCACCCTGTCCATCAAATGGTGGTTTGGCCATTTTTATTTGTAAACAAGCCTGAAATATTTCAATTGGGTTTAGCTCAAAATAGTCTAAATAACCATATTGACAGAGTTTTTTTAAACACTTCTTGTTTACATGACCAAGACAGTGACTCCATAGTTGAGTGTAATATGAGTCTTGTTAACATGATTCATTATCTATTTCCAATAATTGGTTTTCGTAATTTAATACATAAATATGGTTATTTAAATATTCCATACCATAACATATGTTGTCTTTATAAAAGAAACAAATTTTATTTTTAAAATTGAAAATAAGACCATCTGTATTTAGGAATGATACATAAATTATGTTCTTGGTTACAATTGGTACATAATAACAATATTTTAAAACCAATATCATCCCTGTTTAAAATGAAAGGTGGTAGTCACCAATGGATAGAGCAGCTAACCTCACACTATTGGGTTCCCACAAATCCACTTTTCATATAGTAATCTTTCAAAATATAATTGGTTACTGTATTTAGATATAGATGTGAGCAACACAAGTTGTAACTAATACCCAATGTGTAAATATTGAAAGATTACAATCGATAAGGAACACAACTTTAGCTTCCCCTTGATTCTGAGTGTAGTTCCTCTTCCAGTGGCCTTACTTACCACATGAAAAATATACTGCCTCCTTTTCCTTTCCCTGACTTTGGATCTTCCTCTAATTAGAAGGATGGTGATCAGAAGATTTAGACTTATTATGAGTGTTGGGCCCCTTTTCCATGTTCTTCCTTTTCATATTTACCATAAGGATTGTGGGTTTATCACACTCCATGTCCTTATCCACTTTGAAAATCAGAGTAAGAATTTATAAAAGAATCTTCTCATTATTTTTCATATTATAATTAATAATAAAAAAGGATAACATCTTGGGTAGTGATGAAAGTATTAGTTCTATGTGAAAATCATCTGGGAATTTAATCCCTACGATGTCTAAGTGAAAAATGTATCCAATAAGCCTTCCTACTTGAGGACCAACTGGGGAAGACTCCCTAATATTAGTTGTAAACAAAGCGCTGGAGACCTCGTGTCTCCCCCGTCTCACCTTCTGTTGATAGAGATCTCAAAGGTGATACATCATGCTATATGTATCCATTTCCTCATGTTTCTTCAAAAGCTAATTGGTCATGGATGATAGTATAAAACATTGAACATCTTTGGAATCGTTCAAATGTTTCTCATAGAGTTTTAACTCTTCATCACTAGCCTTATTACCAAGTATATTAGTAGTAGGATCTTCCAACACATACAATATCCTTTTATGGCATAAGATAACACATAAGCGCCTTTTCCACTCTAGAAATTTTTTTCTGGTGATAAGGTTGTCCTTCTAAATTATGGATCACAATAATATGTTTGAAGTCATTTTATTTCTATTTATAAAAATAGGATGAGCATAATTTTAGTACTTTATTTGATATAATTTAGAAAAATAAATAAATATTATATTTATTAATCTCCCACTATTTTATCAAAACACAATAGGCTTCACCATTGGCTTCAGAATACCCTATCGCTTGTAAATTATAGTGGAAAAGATCTATATTCCCCTTATAATTACCCCATTATTTGTTTGTTAAGAAATTTAAAGGGCTTTAGGTAGGCATTCCAAATTACAACTACATTAACTCATAGTTCCTTGATCTGTTGAGTGGACTCCCCAATATTGAAATCCTAACATTTGATTTATTCAACCCTTGTCTCTCAGTTACATCAAGTTCTGCTTTGGTAGTAAACCCTTGATGTGAAATAAGTTATGTAAACCTGAAGCATCAAGTTATAATTACCCAATAATTGAAATCAACCCAACTTTGTCTGGTTATGCACTTTGAACTATGGTTTGATTTTAACTGAAGTAGTGGAAGGCTATACCGATTTAACATAAAATTATGGAATTTATCTTTTATGCATAAAATTAAAATTATTATATTTATTACATGCTTGTTAATATTAAATGGATTTACTTAAGTGAATAACCATGTCTTAGATAATATTTAGGCACAATCCAATTTATTTTAGTTCTATCTTGAATGGTTTTTAATTCATTAATTTATGTGATCATAACGAAACATCCATAATGAAATAACCATGAAAATTGAAATAAATAAAATAGTAAAGTGGTATGATCATGAGTTTCTACTAATGGTTACGTCATCTAGCGATGATAAACTAACTGTTAACCTAGGGGAAAAACACCTTGACCCAATTAAGGTTTGTTTTACAGCTTTCCACATATACACCTATGTATCTCTCTTGGATTGTTTTTTCTGTGACTTCAAATTTAAACCACCTAAACTAGCTTAGGATATCTATCCATTACATATGATTTTACTCACACACAGGTAAGGGGAAGGGGTTTACATAAAAGAAACAATGGTCACACAAGCCCTTACATAATGAGATGAGATAGGACACACAAACCAACAATTTAATTTTTATTATAAATTAAATGAAACCAATCACATACAATGGTCTTATTCTAAGATCATAATCATAAAATAACATGTATCTAATTACACATTTAATAAAAATTATCATTTAATTCTAATCCTTCTTATTTAATATAAATCACACTCAAATCAATTAATCATCTTCTTTAATTAATTAATTATTTTATCTTAATTCTCATCTGAATTTCATTGAGATTCTTATCCATCATAATTTTAAAGTCTATTTAAAATTAATTGTTTATATAATTATATATTGGAGGAAAAACGGTGAATACCCATCCAAATCTACCCAACATGTATTATACTCATATACTATTTACTCTTGTGACATATGGAATACATAACTTATCACATACTTTCATGACATGTACTATCAAATTAATGATTACACGAATTACATTATTTTTCTATCACGTGTTATGCTTCAATTCACATAGAGTAATAACTATAATACAAATCATACATGATATGAAGATACAAACAATATGCATAAATTAATTAAACACACACACACACACACACATATATATATTAAAACCCATAACATGGAGTTTCCTATCAACTTAATGACCATATGCAGGCACATGTTGATATTGTTTACACAATATAATAAATGAATTTTAATTTTGTGTAATTTGGTATACATACACAATGTGTATAAGATAGATACATGATGTATACTACCCTCACCATCTATCTGAGGCACATTCATAGTGAATTAGTGTGTAACCGTGACATAAAAAAAGTTGGCATACATACTGTGTACATTGGATACACGTCATGTGGTCTCCGAGTTACATGGTCACCAATCAGGTAGGCTGTGTAAGAAGATACACGGCCTGTCTCTAACTAAAGGAATACACACCATGTATGTGGGCTACATGACATATACTCCAGCTGACTGTGCACCAGGCTAGCTTGGTCAACACACAGTGTAAAATTAAATGCACAGCGTGTATTCAATGCACTCGCCTTGAATTAATTCTGAATTAATTCTTGGTGTATTGAACACTAGTACACAACATGTACCTTTGGGTCACACGACATGTAATATTGTGTTATCTGGCCCGTTCCCATGGAACCTTCAGTTGATATCTTTGATTTTATTTCATTTATAAAATTAATCAATTTGATTATATTTATGAGAAATGAAATATTAAGAATCATATCTTTCAATTTAGATTAAACAAATATTAAAATTTAATTAAGAACTAAATGAAAAATTCATAAATCAGTCAATGATCTTTAAATAATTATAAATAATTATATGACTACTCTAATAGAACTTGTAGGTTTCGGTAATAGCAGAATCATGTAATGGGTCATGCCCAAATTCAATTTTTTTCATGATCAATGATCAATATGATATTTACACAATGATAAACATCATGATAAAAAATATTTAATTAAATAAAAAACATACAAGGGATAGAATACCAAAACCAAGAGTTGGATCATCACATATTTTTTATAATTAATTTAATTAATTATGAATTAACTTGCGGGAATTCTTTCTTTGTTGATGGATTTGAAAACAGATCTATGATGTACCATCATTTCATTAAAGGAATCAAGAGAATATTCCCTCTAGCAGTGATCCACACATGTTCCATAAATCTCTAAACATCTCCATAGGAATCTCTAGGTGAAAGTATTAAAGATCCCATCGCTTACATTGTTTTCCTTTTATCTATATGAGAATCGCTTCTAAATAATTTTCTATGATCTCTCTAGACTTGAGATTAGGAGGTGGAGGAAGATCAAACTTCATTCTTGGGAGCATTCTTGGAAAAGGGATTGCTCTAGGGATTTAAGAGGATTTTACATATTCGTTGTGCATAACGAAACAAATGAATTGGCTCTCTTAAAAAATAATATAATTGGGTTTTTATACCTCTAGGGTTTAGAAATAAATATTTGTATAAGTAACCTTTAATATTTATTTAATACCTACATAATCCCATATCAATAATAATAATAATAATTTTATTTCTTTACATGTTCTAAACTTGTGAATTAAAATTAAATATTACTTAATCCAATAATATTCAATATATATTATTCCTCACCGGACCTATAAACTTGGTCCGCCATTCCTCCATAATATTTATCAGAACTTGAATAATGAATATTTATTTGTTAAATAAATATCACTGCATTATTAACTAATAAATAAATATTATATTCACTAAATAGAAAACAAAATATTTATTAAATATTTTGCTCACATAATATTTTCTTGAATAACTGATGCCAAAATATATGCGATTAAACAAACATGAATAATTATTAATACACCTGCAGGATTAATATTTATTCAACATGTTAAATAATAAATAATAATATATATTATTTAACTGAGATTCTGGATACACTCAGTGTGTGACCCTCTAGGTCTCTTTCTCAGTGGCATAAGACGAAGCATCCTAAATTCCAAGGTTAACATCTAACAACATTCCAAAGAACCCATAGAGAAATATTTTAATGCTATAAAAACATAATACCTATTGAATATGATTACTTTGTAATATAATCTCTTTTTAATGATATCTCTAATCAAGTAGGTAGCATGCTAGCACCATCAACTTATGCGCTCAATTTCAAATTTCATTGAATTTTTGGAAATCAAACTTATATATAGAACACTATGACCATGGATTTATTTAGGATATATCATCTCCATCAAAGGGCCTATGATATCAACTTCCATTAAAGAAAATAAGGGAAAAATCCTTTCTTGCATTTTTCATTAATATAAGATTAATCGTGATGCACCCAACGTACACTACCTCGCCGCAACCATATGTCATCGTAGTTTTCATCAATACATCAAAGTACACATTTTTTAATATTTACTAATAATAATCTTAAATTATAAGGATCAATACACACATTCATAGATAAGAACATCCAATGACACATATAAATGTGGATTTCCTACTAGAGGGTCTCGTTCTCATAATATCATGCACTAGATATTACCAAAAATGTACACCATGAGAAGGTACCTCAAATTCCTATGAGCCTCCACCCCTGATAGAATGTATCATTTGTGTCCCTAAAATGATATCATATGGATATAGAATATATATTTAAAAATACTTTCTAGACACTTTCAGGTTCTCATCATAGTAGGGAACTATTATATCCTTTTAGTGTGAAAAATAATCTTAGAACATTATCACATAATATGTTATGTGGAAGATAAATCATGATGTGATAAGGAGTTTATTAATATTAAAAACTACAGATATAGGTTATCATAAAATACATATAAGTTGGTTCTAGGGAACTAACTTCAACAAGGTCAAGTGTGGATTGGTGTCACCCAAGCCAGGTGACTATTTCGGAGGAGTATCCACCCTTGAGAATTGATGACCTCTTAGTTATGTGGATGGAGGAGAAGTGGATCTCAAAGTTTAACCATAGGATGGGTTATCACCATCTCTAGGTTTGATAGGTGGATGTACTAATCATGGCTTCCAAGAGCCACTGTGGATTCTTTGAGTTATTAGTGATACCCTTTGGTGTGTGGAATGACCCAAGAGAGTTTACGAGACTCATGAACTAGATCCTAAACCCTTCTTGGATTGGTTGGTGGTAATTATCTATGATGATACCCTCGTGTACTCAACATCATAGGTAGAGAACACGATACACTTGAGTATAGTTTAGTATGTACTCTGAGAGTACCATCTTCATGGGGATCCCTTTTGGAGACAGTCCCATAGTTTGAAGCTTCTCTTCCTATGATATATCATCTTAGACATGGTAATAAAAGTGGAACCAAAAAAGTTTAAGATAATTCTATCTTTATATAAACCCTAGGGTGTGGCCATGGTATAAGATACTCACAATGAGGTTTCCTATCCAATGTTGTCGAGAAAGGTGATAGAGTAGTTGACCTCTTTGTAGTTGATCATGGTGAGTGAGTACAGTGAATCATATCTCTAGTTGATGGTTGTTACCCCTCCAATTATTTAGCATGTCAGGGAGGCACAACATGGGGATATCTACTGGTAGATCATGCATGACTAGATATCCATTGGATACATTGTTGATGGAATCCCTGAAGGTGGGGAGCATAATATCATAGTTCAATGATGGTTGGTGTCACCAGTAATGCCACTGGAAGAGGTGACGAGGAGGTTGTTTTCCCATACTAGTACACCAGGGAGAAGGGTGGTTGTACTGAGATACTTGGGAATTGGGTTTGGTGGATGAGGATATTGCTGCTTGTTGATGAGTTTTATTGTTGACGTTTCACCTACCTATAGATGGGGACTAAGGTGCTGGGTGGAAGTAGAAATGGGATGGTATTTTGTGGTTCTCATGATGAGGCTTCCATGATTGATGAGAGGCTAGGATACTAATTGAGTGATCGTAGATTGACTCACAAGGTTGACCCACTTCATACCCATCTGAGAGAAGAGCATAGTTGAGAGTTTGGGATGACTGTGAATGAAGGAGGTAGTCTGAACTCATGGAATTCCCTCAATGATCATTCAAACAGTGATTCCCAATTCACATCATGATTATGGATAGGATGCATGAGGCCTTTGGGACTCAGTTGTGCTAGAGCATAATGTTTCTACCCTAGATAGATGGCTAGGAGAGTAGACCATTCAAGTTTTGGATAAAATGATTTCGGATTTCATGTTAGTATTGGGACATATGTGGGAGTATCGCTTATCATCTGTGGAATGTGTATCATAGAAGTTATCACTCCACCATCATCATATCACCATGTGATTCCATGTATGTGGGACACTTCCAGTCACCACTACACTGGTCATAGCCAGTGGGAGTCAGTGCTTGTAGGCTTATGATTGGTACTAGTGATGGTTGAGAAATGGGTTTATTTCATCCATTGGTGGATGGGTACTTCCCAAAAAACATTAGTATTCCTTTGTGGAATAATGATGATGAAATTTGGAGTTCGATAAAGAGATCATCTGTTTTGAGATATATCACCATGTTGAGAATCACATGGATTTATCTAGGAAAATATGATATCTCTAAGGATCATAGGATCTTTTACAGTTACTACATTGGGATAACAAGTTGGTTTACTACTTGACCCTATGATTACAGTTAGACCAGATTCTTGGTGTTTTCCACTTACTTCAACTGAGGAGACGTGTGCAAGAATCATTGCATAGTGTCGACTCAGATGAGTTTGGTGTGAGGGGTGGAACATCCTTTCAAGGAACTCAGTGGTGGTTGTGATATATCTTGGGAATACTCATCATGGTAATGTGGTTCCCCTAGGTGCGTATTGGTAGATGACACAGGGGCATGCAGGAGAGCTCTTGGGAGTGGGAGAGCCAGATGCGGGCTTAGTATCCCAACCTTTTGTTTTATCTTGTGATTTTCATGGATCAAAATATTTTAAGGGGAGAATAATGTAGTGAGACTATTTTTTTCATTGTAATACTTTGAAATATATTAATATATATTTTTGGATCCTTGCACTGAGACAACTCAAGATTCTGAGGCCTGATGAGCCTGAAATTGATATTATAAAAATATTAATTATAATAATATATTGCATGCATAGTTTTTCTAGAAAAGTGGAATAATTCACTGAAGGAATCTTAGATAAAAAATCCGGGACCACAGTTGACTCTAGAATGTGGGGTTTACCATAGGAGTGACCTAAGATTGGTTGACATGTGATGTACGGTAGAGTCAACTGTTGATGGGTGTGTTTAATTAGAATAGATGATTAATTAATTAATTTTAATTTAAATTAACTAAATATAATCCTTTATAAATATGTTGTTATGAAATTTCATTGGGGTTATCCGTATAACCCTTTTAGGTTTTTGAGAGTAGAGTTGATCATTCTTCATTGGAATATCAGATCAGATGAAAAATAACGATCAGATTGAGGTGGATCGAGATCCAGTGAACACAACTGGTCTTCTATATCACTAGAGAACACATTATTCACTAAATATTGATCCAAAATCAAGGTATGGATCATTAATTGTGGCTTACTACCTTGATTAAAATATTGAGCATGGATATATATATTTATCTTCTTTTGATATGTATTTTCCAATCCTTTGCATGAGCCCGTTGGTGAATTAATTTTTGTTATTCAATTTGTTATTTTTATGACATTATATCAAACTAAATTCCAAATATTTAATTATTTGTCCAAGAATGATTGTCCAATGTTTTTTATCACCCTTTTTATTAATCTTTTCCCCCATCGTTATTCACGTTCTTCACTGTTGGCCAATGGTGTCGTAGTTCCACATTGCGAGGTGGGTTCGAGCGTGACCGAACCCTCAGATTCATGGTAGTTGTGTGAACGATGAATGGGAAGGTGATTTGTGGATGGATCAAGATTATTTTTTGGATTTGGGTTATGGTTTCCATAGATCTAGGATCTAATATGATGAAAGACAATTAGAGGATCACAATATGTGTGACAAACCACCGTGGGTAATCAGAATTACTTTTCCAACCACCAAAGGCCCAGAAATGATGGTCATAGGTGAACCCCACTGATTTTGGGTGGTCAAATGGATAAATTCATAGATATGAGTACCGATCTAGAAACCAAGTGTAAGTACTTGAGTTTATGAGGAGAACTCAACTATACGGTGTGTATTCGAAGAACACACATTGTGTAGCCCCACCCATAAGTGAATACTAGGGTTTTTTGGAAGATAAGGATAAAAAAATATGTGGATGGACCCAAAATCCCTGTGACCCTACCTGGGAAGCTAGGCCACATTCCAGAAGAACACACCTAGTTCCCCATGCAGGAGGACACACCTTGTACTCTAGGAGTAGACAAGCATGGGCTGATCCCCATGCACGTCCAGGTACATGGTCAGGCACACGGGCATGACCCAATGGATACAGGCATGACTAGGAGCACCTGGGTAGGCCTTGAGTGGATGAGAAATGTAATGTTCTCACCTTAAACACAGTGTATGGTGACATGGCCTCCGAGCCATGTCCATAAGAGAACATGACTAGGAAGTAGAGTGGGACCACATGCCCTGTGGACCCCATACATGCAGTATACCCCTATGATAAACTTCCACCTTGCGTATCTCCTTAGTATGGGCTTAGATTTTGGCCCATGAGTAGCCTATCCTGAGTATTTTAACATGTAAAATGCATTAGTATCCTTCTTAGTAGATTTTGAAACAAAATGTGGAATGTTACATGCATGATTCTTTTTTAGGAAACACTTGATGATGAAAATGATCAGGCAGGATCATCAAAAAGAGGCCAAGGTTGGAAACCCCCTATTGCATCAGGGACCAGATCACTTATGATCCTTTTAGTAGTTTGAATGGAACCCCCTTTATGGACTAGGTCATGGGTCCTCCACCTACTGAGCAACATCCCTTGACTGACTAAGGTGTGAATCCTCTACCTACTAAGTGGCACCACCCTAAAAAACTAGGAAATGGTTTATCTACCTACTGAGTGGCACCCCTTGATGTAATAGGGTCTGTTTCCTCTACTTACTGAGTGGTACCACTTTGGAATTAGGTCAAGGGTCCTCTACCATCTGAGTGGAACCCTCCTTATGCACTAGGGGATGTTTTCTCTACCCTATGAGTGGAATCCCCCCTGATGTACTAGGGTTTGGGTCCTATACCCTATGATTGGACCTCCCCTTAACATACTAGGGTGTGGGTACTCTACCCATGGAGTGGGACCCCCGACACACTAGTGAATGAGTACTCTAGCAATACCTACCGAGAGTCATCCCCTATCGTACTAGGGTGCGAGTCCTTTATGCTTTGAGTGGCACTACCTTATCATATCAGGGAGTGGGTTCCACATACCATTAGAGAGATTTTGGGGTTAGTAATCCCCTATCACACCAAGGAATGGGTTCAACATATTCTTTATATAGATATAGAAAATAATCCCATAAACCGAGTGCAGGTCCTCTATCTATAGAGTAGTACTCCCATCATCAAGCTCTAGCACTGTTTAGGTCCTCCAAAAGAGTTTTGGAACCCTTGTCTATGGAGAAAAATAGCGATAAGGGGGCCTCTATACTCATATTCTAGAAAGTTTATATGGGATACATGGTTCAGAGTTGTGGATCCCTCAAATGTCATGTGAAGTAGTGAGGTGTGGGCCCCTCCTAATAGTTTCTTATATGGTTACACATGATGTTGGGCATCAGAGATGGAACTTAGGAGCTACAAGAATAATCATTATTCGTAGGTGGACTATAGTGATTGAGATCCCCTTTATCTCTAATTTGTGATTCTTGTTGATCTTATCTAGATGTTTATGGTTGTTTTCTCAGTTCCTAATTAATGTAATTTCATTGGGTTGAGATGAGCTTTTAATGTATCTCTCAATCACCCCCTTTCATATTTTAAGGCATCTTGTTGGGTATGTATATACTCACCCCTCTATAGGATTTCCCCATACACATCATGTATTATGAAGATGATGGATAGATAATCAGTGACTTAGGTGAAACATAGGGTTACTTGGGTGAATATGATACATTTGTTGGTTGAGCTTGGATATTAGGATTCAGGCTCTCTCAGCTATTTTCTATTCAAGTTTTTTTTAACATGGGCATATATTTTTACCCTTTACACTTTGGTTGTATTTTTTTGTACTATGAGGTATTACCTAGAGGTTATTTCATGCATGGTTTATCTCTATATGTTACATTATTTACTTTATATTCATCTTCACTACTACATGCATATGGTTGGGTGCATGCATATATACACTTTTGGTAGAGGCCTCCCATTATAGGAACTTTTGGTAGACTATTGGAGGCAGGTTTGAGGTTGTGGAATCCCATCCCTTCACCAGCCAGATGGTCCTTGGTGGGTTAGGTCATTATATAAAATAATAAAAATAAGTTAACCATGGGTGATTAACAAAAGAATAATCTTGTTAAAAAACCAAAGAAGACCGAAGAGTATTCCACATCAAGATTAATAAACTATTTCTTTTATGAAATAAAAGGAAACACCATTAAATTTTATAAATAATCCATGAGTTTTAGTGTAAATGGAAGAAAGATAGATCTATAAACAAATATATAAATCTAGGAGATAAATAAATGGATTGGTTTGGAAGACAACCTTGAAATGGAATTTAAGTCTCATGAAAGGATCCCAAAAGATGGTAAATTAAAGATTCCTAAAAATTCATAAGTAAGATCCAATAAATATGACCATGTTTATAAAGAATGCATGATAATTTTTACAACTCAATTAGAAATGAAAAAAATAGGCAAATCACAATTAATTCAAGTCCCATAGGGAATAAAGTTAATCTAAATGAATAGGAAATCAAACTTCATGAGAAGTTGTTAAAATGCGATAACCCAAGAATTATTGGGGATCTGTGTGGAATGTACAACCTAATAGGTCACAATTCTAAGGATTATTTTATTATATTACTAAACTAATAGAAGGTATTGAAAAAAATGAAAGATATAACTAAAAGTCTCATATAATTTTATGGATAATGTAAAATAGACAATTATACTCAATATTATTGTAGAAAAAAGTATGAATTCTATGTTTCCAAAAATTACTACTTGGAAGACTAAGGGATAAAGAATAAAGAGTTCTTACAAAAATAAAGGTAAAAAGAGTAGAGTTTTTAGGTTAAGAAACAAATATTATCCTTGTTTCTATGACTAAAGAGTTAGAGAAACCACTTAATTCCCATATATATATATATTGTGTTTGTTCTTTCTTTTTATTGAATAAAAGGTGATGTAGGTGTTTTTGTGGAGAACTAAAGTAGATGAGAATGATTTCCAATATTTATTGTATATTAAAATTCACCTTATTATAGGTGATCTAACATTTTGTATCTTAAATATTATTTAATAACGATATCATCCTTGATGAAGTTATGTTAGAGAGTATCTCTTGAGGGGGATTATTTGAGAAATCTTCAAAATGTTAATATTTCATGAAAATATAGATTTTTGGAAAAGTGATTGGAAAATTTCATTGAAAATGCATGGTTTCGTATTCTCTAGATTTTTTCTTGTAAGTTTAAAATTATCTTACTATGTGGGATAATTTGGATTGATTAATGACATGTTAGGGAAGAATAAATTGAGAAATTAGATGGTTGTCTTTTAAAAATAAACTTTTTAATTACTTTCAATGGTTTTAATATATTTTTGAGATGAGTATAGGAATTCAGGTTGAACATCACATGAGAATATATTGAAAAATTTTATTTTACTGAAAATATATTTTAATATCCCTTAAGAAAAAATAATCTATAATTGGTATTATATTCTAGTTTTTTTATGTACATATTTGTATTCTAAATGAGTCCCTCTTTTTTTATGCATCAAACATGGGTCACATAGGATTAGAGTGGAATAATCAACAAAATATAGATTTAAGTGATTTCATACCACCCTCTCTCAAGATTATTTGTGTTAATTATCAATAATTAGGAGAGAGGAGAAAATAGAATAAAACATATTGAAATATATTTTCTATATGTATATTCAAAAAAAATCCAAAGGGGGGAATTATTGAACCCACCTGGTGCTGAGTTGTATTTGTTGTCAATAAGTATAGTCATTAATCATGATGTAAATATTTATTTATAAGAGTATCTTGGATGTATTTTAGAGTATACAATCATGTTTTATAATAAGATTGAGTGAAGTACCCAAGGAAGGAGTAAATACATGTTGAATATATTGGATAAAAACTTAAATCTTGGAGCCATAAAGTACCCTAAAATTGTTATTATCATGATGATAAAGAATATTATAATTGATTAATGAAGAAATTAGGTTTATAACATTTCTTATATGGAAAATTAGGTTATAGTGAGATTCAATCATCAAAGATCTTCTTAGAGATCCATTCACATATGTAAAAGGAATTGAGTTATAGACAATATTTAATGAATACTATCTATCTAATAGGGACTGGAAAATATGGTTGGTGATTATGTGGACGATACTTCTTGGAGTATGAAGGCATTATACATTCCCATAGTGAAAATTAATATGGTAGTTTGTTTCACTCACTGAGATTGAAGAAGTTGATAGGCTTAGAAGAGTTCCATAAAATATAGTTATTTTTAGATACTATATTTCAATGATAAAGTTGAGGAAGATATATGTTAAGATCTATCCAAATTATTATCATATAATGAATATTTACGAAAAAGATACATGGATATTGTTTAAAGAGTGTTGATGTTGGTTGAGGTAATTGAATACTATTGAAGTACTATAAGGAGATTTTATATCTTGCAATAGCCTTGGGGTAATTTTGATATAAATTAATAATATTTGAAGATATTATTAGGTGATTTGGAATGATTTTAAGTTCCTTTAGAATCTATGAGAAGGTTTAATGAAATAATGAGTTGAGTTGAAGAATAATATATGAGTTCTATAAATTCTAGAGTTACAGATTTTAGGGTAATTGGAAATATCCTTTATATTTAAGATCCTTCCATATTTTCAAAGTGATACGAAGATTAACTCTAAAATTTTCAATAATACACAAGAATTAATGGAGTGTTGTTTGTGGAAAAGGAAATAAGTAAGAGTTTTCTAGACCTTAAAGGCTATAAATAAGAAAATTACTGATCCACATTATGATATGTAAGAGTGACTCAAATTTCCAGTATTTATGTAAGATGAAACTAAATTATACAGTACATGAGTGAGGGTAAAAAACTAAAATAGAATGGTAAATAACAATAAAATTAGTGTTGATTTAATTTTTTAGTTCATGTGTAAGGAAGAAGGCCACATTAAAGGTGATACACAATCATTAATCAGAGGAAAAAGGCTATATAATATTCCTTTGAATGTTGCATAATGATTTAAATAATGCTATCAATAAGATAATATGCCTTAAATTAATTGATTCTTATGATACTATTTAGTGATTTAAATATCATGATTTCTATTATATTTGTGTTTCAATCCAAGAGTTTTAGTTGTAGATAATTAAAGAAGAATGGAAGATATTGTGAGTTTTATGAAAGGCCATGAGGAGAAAGAGTGGCTGTGACTTAAAAAATGTTAAAGATAGAAGCTTTCAATATTATTTAATATTATTCAACATACACATTAGAATATTTAAATTTTGTTTAACAAGGAGTTATTATGTTTGAATCTTGTTCAGGTATTCATGAATTTAATTTTGAGAATAATATTGGACAAACTATAATACCAATTATGGATGTTTGAATGAAATATCTTAAGGTTGAAATTGGTATAAGATTTACATATAAAAATATTAAAATAGAATCCTTATGAATGTACTAATAATATAAAAAGGGGATAAGAATTGAAGAGATCAAGGTAGAATTATGGGAAAAAACTAATGCTATTACTATTTGGAATATTATATGTTTCAAATAAAATTTGGGATACAACATTGTTTTAAGAGAGTATCATTGAGTGTTTAAGATGAAGATAATATCATGAGAATCCAATGATATTGTTATTTAATATCTCAATCATCAAATATATCACTATATTTTATGGACTGAAGGAGTCTGAGACTGCATTTGAAATTACTTTACTGGAGGAATCCTTGATGATTACTGCATACTTATAAAGGAGAATAAAAATTTGTTACGTTTTCTATATACTTATGCTACCTTGATGATCACACATTAATATTATCCAAAAAATTTGGTATTTAAATAGGAATTCATTATTGGATCTAGAGTTTTAAGTTGTCAAGTTAGTACTTGCATTACTAGTTAGTGACATGAAATTGTACCTTGTTGGTACGAGGATATGATGTTTAAGGATATACCCTTTATTATGATTCATCATGATAATAAAATAGAAGTAGTGTTTATGTGGGATAACAATGACCATACACTGGGGACATTTTCCTACACATTAGATGATAACCTATTCCACAAACTTTTATGTGTCTTGTAATTTTGATTTCTTTTTTATAATACTTGAATGAAAATAAATTGTGAGGCAAGTGTGACAGTTCCATTAACTAAATAGGTGCAGAGGTAAATAGGAGAAATATTTTAATTTATAAAAATTCACCTACATCAATTCACCCATCATAGTGTAGTTGCATCGATCCTAGATGAAAAAAACTTTGATACTAGACATGTATATTTTTTATTGAGACTTAATGGGAACCTTTGGGTACCTAGTGGGAGTCTATTCATAATTAAACTTATAGGAATTTATTTTTATATGACTATCCTCTCCTAAAATTGAAATGTATTTCAATCTAGTTTATATGGTTTGGTTTATTATTTCACTTTGGCTAACTCCATTATGGGCACCCAACTAGTTTAGGATTTCAATTGGAAAGTATATTGTATGGTGTTCATGTATAGGTATAAAAATCCTAGATTGTTCCCCCAAAATTCTTAATAATAAATCCTATAATGGTAATGTTTATTTCTTGGATTTATTTTTATAAATTATGTTGGAATCTATTATAAAAGTAATTTTTATGAAATATATAATCCTTATTGTATATATATATATATATTATAAATAAATGTTTCATGTGTATTTCATTTATATATGAAATTAAAATTCAATAAAGATACATTTTTTACATATATAATTAATTTAAAACTATCACGACTAGTTTATTTTTTATAGAATTTTTATATCTTCCTTTGGGGAAATCCAAGAAAGTATATATAAATATATATAATAACACCTTCATTTTAACTGTTGTGCATATTTTGATATTATTTTATACTTTGGATTTCATGTAAAGCTATGGTGTTGTCCATAAAATTAGTCTTTGGAGGGAACACGTTCCGACATTGAGCTCAGAGATAGAGTTGATGTTAGTCCGTGGAGGATGCCATCCACATAGGCCTTGAGTTAGATTTTGTTTTATTATTTTATTGTGATGAATTATATCAAATTAATTTATAATTGTGTTAAGATTTATGGCATCATCGTGTCTTAATGAATTAACACATCTTATTTTATATGCCCAATGAGGTACAATTTATGGATTAGTTGTGTTTGAGGTAAATCATTCCCCCATAGTGAATTTTTATCCCTCAATAATTTTTGGAATCCTTTAGTGATTAAGGGAAAAAATGCCTAATTTAAGTGGTAGGATATCTTGGGTTTTGGGTAATTCAGGATGGTTGATTATAAGAATCACTTTGGATATTGAAGAGTGTTTTTTCATCTCATATAAAAAGTGATACAAAGATTATTAAAAAAATTTATAATTAATAATAGGGTTCCATGATATGTTTTAGTAATGAATATATTAATATAAAAAGAGTTTTATTAATAAATATTGGTGATAGAAGGCTGGAGCCAAAGATTACACTATTTATTATGCTATGAAACACAAATTTCATAATGTTTATCAACTCATTATGGAAAGAAAAAAAGTGTAATTCAAAAATAATGAATGATTTTTGAAGTGAGTAAAAAATGTTCACTGCTACAAAAAAGACCTTTAAAATTGCTTTTATTTATCAGCGCTAGAAGAAAATGTTAATAAATGGAATATTTATCATCGCTAAATAAAGAAATGATAAATTTAACCTTTTATAAGCATTTTTATTTTATCACAGATAAAGTAAACATTTTCAACACTTTATTTTTAGTGCTTATAAAGGGTATCCTTTATCAGCGCTTTATATTTAACATTGATAAATATTTCTTTCATCAACGCATTTTTAGTGATAATAAATTTAAATAATTAAATAAATAAAAGATAAAAAATGTGTTTATTAAAAAAAATATTAAAAATATTATTAATTAAATAATTATTGATAAAAATGAATTGATTGATTATATATTATTAAATATTAAAAATTTTATTAATTATATAATTTTGATAATTAATGTTATTAAATTTTATATATTAAATATATAGATATATATTAATGTATATAAATATGATTTATATATTACAAAATATTTATGCGCCTTGCATAAAATTATCATACATTTATTGAATAATGGTATATAATTAAAAATTAATATGAAATAAAAATATTGACTAATTTCATAGTACTCGACATATAATTGAATTTCGTTTGATTTTTCAATTTAATACAAATAAAATGTGTGTTATATTGATTTTCCATATACGTAATTAATACATTTTTTATAGAATATGCACACACACAGAACTTATCCATTTTTTCAATATTGTTAAAGTGTACGTATATTCTTAATTTATTCAATTTCACTCATTTTTAACATATATGCATGCACTCAAAATTAGATATTCATTAATAATGTTAAAAATATATTTGTAAATTTTTTTATAAATAAATATATTTAAAATAAATATATTTATAAATTTACATTCACTATATTTATATAATTATATATTTATAATTATAAATAAATAAATATTTTTTTAAAAGTATTTATATAATAATAAATAAATAATTATGTATATTTAAATAATTATTAAATTTATGATAAATTTACTTAAATAAGGAATATATTTACTATATTTATATTTATATATATTTATTAAATATATATATGTATAATTATATAAATATATATAATGATATAAATAATTTTTTTTAAAATATTTATATAATTATAAATAAATAATTATAAAATTATAATAAATATATTTAAAAAGAAATATATTTACTATATTTATATTTATATATATTTATTAAGTATTTAAAAATATTTTTAAATATTTTTATTTATCATTATAATTATAAATCCTTTAACAGTGCTTCAGTAATAAGCGCTGATAAAGATGATGATTTATCAGTGCTAAACAAAGTGCTGATAAAATGAACATTTATTAGTGCTTATTGGTAAGTACTGATAAAAGTGTCTCGATCTATTTTAAAAACTCTAACTATTTGTGAACCTGTCGCGATATAGAAGCTTTTCGTAGAAGCCACCTGCTGTCGGTGCTCGTCCTTAGTGAATCGAAGGTCGAATCACACCACTCGACTTCCTTCGAACATCTCGTCTAACATCTGAAGAGGGTCTCGTATTTTCTTCAACCTAGTGAGGTATGCCTTCCAATTTTATTCATGTATTTTTTTGTTTCATTTTTGATTTCTTATTATATGATTTGTTTATGATCTGTTGTTTATGATTTTTTTGTGATCCATTGTTTAGTGAACTATTTGTGGTCTTTTGTTTGTATTGACTACCGATGTATGATCCATTGTTTATATCTGACACTAAATCTTGGATTTATTCACTATTGTTTTACTGCTATGTTTTTTTCTTCTTACTAAATAATTTTTTTCATATATGTATATAAATGTGTAGAAATTTTCATGTATATTCTTGTTTATTGACTACTGATTTGAGGTACAATAGTGGCTCCCTAATGATTATATATATGCTAACACCTTTCATAGACACCTTAGTGGACATGCAGCTTCAAATGCTATTTTTCAGAAACCAAGTTAGTGGAGTGATGTATGTTCCTCTATTGGTTATATGTATCATATGATCTAGTTCCACTTAGAATTCACTATGGTCCATAGTTTTCTTACGGATCTGATTCAAAGGGTCCATCCCCAATTAAGTACATGAGGCTTTATCACATCAAACCTTCACTTTTTGAATCATTACAATGACTTTAGTTCACGTTATGTTTTAATATCATGTTTTTATCTATTTGATATTTCTTATAGACTATAAATGAGTGAGTTTTTATAATGAAGTGACATGTATGTGTGTCTATATAGAAATTGCATCATTTATTTCCATAGTTTTTTTGTCTAACTGGTATGCCTATATTGGGTAATGATGACTTTGGGTTTGTATTTCCATTGACCCCAAGGGTCATGCTCGAATTTTGTTTGACCCCCAGTACAGATTTTTTCTATTTGGGGGGGGGGAGGACCACCTCCGATTTATGTTTTTTACACCCAAAGTTTAAACCATCCTTTAATGACTTTGAGATGTGTTAGAGGTCATAAGATGATATAACCTTGTGTTGCTTAGGTAATTCAGGCTAGGGTCATTACACTATCAATCTTCCTATTTATACCTATAAAGTTTAGTGATAATATCATTTATTATCTACCTTTATCTCCCTCTATTTTTTCAAATTCCAATATCCCTTATTATTGGATTTGGAATATTTAGGTGTTCTGATATTCTAGTAGAAATGAACAATATTTCCCTTATTAGAATTGTCTATAACTTTCACTTTTGATAATGAGCATCCTATGTGTATTTATTTATATATTGTATAAAATTAATCTTGTACGAACCTAATGGGATGGATATGAATCAAAAATGGATTCATTATAATTGTTTGACAAATTAATATGAAAATGGAGTTACAAATTTCACCATGTTTGCAAGAGAGCATGTAGACGACCCTTCTAAAACCCTCTATTCATGTTTATATTGTTGTTATTCAAGAAAAATTAAAACATAAGAGTTGGAAGAACATTTTTTTTTTCACAGAATAAATCAAATCTATAAATGTTAGACTAAACATGGAAAAAAACTGAATGTGGACATTTATTGGGATGATTCTATAGTTTATGAATCATTTGATATGAATACATTTTTAAAAGATGATGGAGATCCCATGGAAGAAATGAAAATGGAAATTGAAGATGACCTTCATGATTGTCCAAATTTGTTTGAGGAGATAAATAGATGTTCCAAGAAACCATTGTATCCTAGTTTTACTAAATAGACAACATTTTCAGCTATATTGAAGTTATATAATTTTAAATCTAGCAACTGATAGAGTGACACTAGCTTTATAGAACTACTTGGTCTTCTAAAATAAATGCCACTAGAAGAAAATAAACTACCATGACAAACATATGATTCTAAAAAAATGTTACATTAAATGGGTATGATCTCTAAAAAAATATGTGCCTGTCCAAATGATTGCATATTGTTTCTCAAGGACCATGAATCACTCATCAAATTACCTAAGTGTATGAAAAATCGATACAATAAAAATGAATAAATTCCTTCAAAATATTTATGGTACTTTCCTATCATTCCATGGTTTAGTAGACTATATGGATGTTAGGAAACCCCAAGAAAATTAACATGACATACATATACTATAATTAAATATGGCAACCTATGTCATACATCAAATTCTCCTCAATGAAATAAAATTGATTATGATTTTCCTGAATTTGGAGATGAGATGAGAAAGTTTAGTCTTGCATTATCTACAGATAGAATAAATCCTTTTTGTGTACAGAGTAGTACTTATAGTACATGGACCGTCATGTTGGTAAATTATAACTTGCTGCTATGGTTATGCATGAAGTGAAAATACATTATGTTGTCTCTTCTTATATCTGGACCAAAGTAATCTGATAATGATATTGAAGTCAATTTGGATATATTGATTGAAGATATAAAATTGATGTGGGATATCTGTGTTATAATGTATGATTCTCATAGAAGTGAGTAATTCACATTGAGGTCCATGTTGTACTAAATGATAAATGAAATCCATGATTATGGAAATTTATTAGGCTATAGCAATAAAGACATGTTGGGGTGTCCCATTTTTGAAAAACACACACTCTCAATTCAGTTGAAACATTCCTTAAAGACTGTGTTTTTATGACATCAATTTTTTTTACATCGATGACATAAATACCAATCTTGGATGACAACATTTGATGGGAATATCAAATAATGCACAACACTATCTCTAGAAACAGGCGACCAACTATAAAAAAAAGTTAAAAATATTGACATTGTTTTTGGTAAACCATTTTTGAAAAACCTTACAAAATAAGGTTGGAAGATAAGATCAATATTCATTGAATTACCGTATTAGATTTTTTTGTATTTTATACATTTTCTTGATGTCATGAATGTAGAAAAAAATTTATTTTATAGTGTTATTGGCATGTTACTAAATGTTCCTAGAAAAACAAAATATGGCATCAAGGCTAGGTTGGACTTGATTGAAATAGGGATAAGGGAAGAGTTGACACCAGTGAAGGGTAAAAGGAAAACTTTTCTTCCTCCAGGATTACACTCTATCTAGATAGGAAAAATTGAAAAACTTTCTTTTCCTTACGAGTGTAAACGTTCCACAGAGGTATTAATCAAATATCAAAAATGTTGTGATAATGAATAATTTGAAGTTAAAAAAACTAAAATCACACAACTATCATGTTTTTTATGTAAGATTTAACGCTTATTTATTTCCATTATATTCTACCTCAAAATGTATGGCATACATTAACCATAATCTTCTTCTTTTTCAAAGCTATATATAGTAAATTTGTAGACCCGAAAAAGTTTCCCATTATGAATAAGGACATTTAAATCATATTATGTGAATTAGAAATGTTCTTCCCACCATCATTCTTTGATATAATGGTCTACCTAGTGGTTCACTTGGTCAAAGAGGTTCAAATATGTGGTCTTTACCATTACAGATGGATGTATCCCATTGAATGGTATATGAAGATTTTGAAAGGGTATGTAAAGAATCAAAGTTGGCTAGAAGGTTGTATTGCAGAATGATATATTTTTGAAGAAGATATTGAATTATGTACTGATTACCTATCATATGTTGAAAGCATCGATCTCCCAAAGTCTTGTCATAGAAAACGCCTTATGGGTGAAGGGATTTTCATAAGAGATGTTGTTACAATTACCTTGATAGAGTGGGAGAAAGCGCATATTTACATATTACATAATAGTGAAGTTGTTGATCTATACTTTGAATCCCACAAAGAAATTCTTAGAGATTTGAATCCATCAAGGTTTGGAAGATGGATATCATATATGCATAATGAATAGTTTATAAGATGGTTTAGAGATCAAATTTATAAGGAGTTATCTTAAAATATGAATTCAATTTCTGAATTAATTCAGTGGATATCCAGAGGACCGAATGCAAATGTTATATTTTACACTAGGTTTGTAATCAATAGTAATACGTTCTATACAAAAGAACATGATGAATTCAGTATGATGAAAAGCAGTGGTGTTACGCTTGTGGCTGAAGTGATGCACATATCTGCTTCCAGGGATAGAAATCCAATTTATACAAATATGTCATATTTTTTCATTATAGAATAGATATACAAGTTGGATTATAAAACATTTGAAGTGCTGATTTTCCATTGAAAATGGGTTGACAATATCAATGGAGTGAAATTTTCTGAAATGGGTTTTGTGAAGGTGAATTTTAGTGTAGAAGATTAAAAATATGAGCTTCTAATAATGGAATCACAATAAGTTCAAGTATTTTATGTCTCTAATACAAAAATCAAGAATTGATTGATTATACTGTTGGTGATTAAAACAAATATTGAGTCAGATGAAAATTCAATCAAGGATGAAACTTTCATTGAGACATCACAATTAGTTCATACCGATCCCAATATAGACAATGTATTGTTTGTTAGAGGGGACCACAAAAAGGGGATTTGGATTCTTGAAAGAGAAACCAAATCCTTTAAACCTTACAAACAATAAAGAGAGTTCAATGAGAAGGTAAACGTGTTTTTTAATATATTATGTTTTCCCTCATAATATTATATATTCTCTATAATATTAACATAATCTATGCTAAATGTTTGACTACTCAAGCAGACAATTTATTCTACACGTGATGATATTACCAATCCACCAGAAGAACAAAATATAATAAAGTAAACCCATTTGATATATGAAAAGGCAATGTTACGATATAATTTATCTATTTTACTGAAAAATTATATAATGAAATATTGATTTAAATTTTATTATTACTTGCAGAGTTCATTTATTTTAGAATATTTCTGTCCATGGTTCATGCCTTTGCAAGAAGAGAAATTATGTTGTATCTTCTCAATTATAGAGATAATATTGATATTTTCATACTAAAAACATTTTCCATATAATTAATGTATTATTTCATATTTATTTTTAAATTAGTTCTTTTGAGTATTACTCATAATAATTGTTTTCTTATATAGGTGGATTTTTTTTGAGTTGAGGTGGTTTGTTTGAAACTACTCATATAGTGTTGGAATTTCAACAAAGAAAGTCAATGGAAATCATGGTAACATTGATAATCAATATTGTTTTTGAATGTATGTAATAATTTGTATTTATATATTGGTATAAATCAATATTTGAAATGTTTATAATATATTGTTTTTTTCTAGTATTTGTGTTGTAAATTTCATTTCATTTAAATTATGTATTGGGACTTTCTTTTGTTGATATCTGGTGTGTTTTTGGTGATATGCTATATTGTAACCACACACTATAATATGTACCTTTATCAGTGCTTTTAAAATAAATGATAAACATTTATCAGCACCTTTAAAAGCACTGATAAAGGATACATTTATCAGTGCTTCTAAAAGCAGTGATAAAGGTCTACTTTATCAACTCTTCTATCAGTGATGATAAAAGGCCTTTATCAGAACTTATAAAAGCACTGATAAAGGACTCCTTTAGTAGTTCTAAATTAAAGTGTTGATAAATGAGACTATTATCAGCACTTTTTCAGTGCTGATAAATGACCCCTTTATTAGCACTTTTTTCGCACTGATAAAAGTCCTAACCTTTTTATGTCACTGACATTATTAGTGCTTTTCTAACACTGATAAAGGCTATTTATAGCACTGTTAAAGGCCTATTTTTAGTAGTGGTTCATGTATTCAATAAAGGAAAGTTAAAATGAATAATTTCTATATAAGTTGGTAAAAATTGAGGTAAAATTAAATTTTGGTCCCAAAGAGGGGGGGTGTTTTGAGAATTGAGATTTGGATTGGAATCCATAGAGTTTTAACATTTCAACTAGATGTTTTACGATATGTTTGGAATCTTGGGTGGTGTCACCGATTCTTTTGGAAGTGTAGAGTAGGGTAAGGTTTCCTTACTATGATTTTTGGGCTACAATCTATAAGTTAAGATATGTGAAGTGTGTGAAAACCCATGTCTTTTTAATAGTACATCACTTTTATGGTTAATTAATATCCATGATTATGAATATATATAAAATTTAAGATATATATAAGTAATATTTAATTATATAAAAGTTAATACATAATAAATTAGATACTCATTATATATTTAAAATTATTATGCTCACTTCATGACATAAAATATGTTTTATTTAAATCTTCAATATATTTCCTTAACATGATTTGTATTTTTATCTATCTAAATAATTATATAATTATAGATAGATATTTATTTTAATTATATGTATTTTTATTGATATTTAAAATTATAAAATTCTTGGAAATAATTTTTTAAGTTATGAAACTAGAATATGGTTTTTTATTTGAGAAAAGAATATTTTTTATTAAAAATAAATTGTTTTTCTTTGTTATAGATCTATTTCATACATTATTTTTTTTAAAAAATTTAAATAATTATTTTTATTGTTTTTTAATTTTTTATGCCCAAATTAATTAATTTATGGGTAATTTTATTTTAAATAACATTTTTGAAAAATAAAATAAAAGGCTGTTTTTATAAATCTTTTGATCAAGTAATATTAATGTTTATTTTTATTAAGAATTTGAATAATTGATTTTTCTTTTATAGGATAAAAAGTGGAATTCTACTCAACTAAGGAGAATTTATCAAGATATGTATAATTGAATAAAAAAAGTATGTAGGTCATAGTAAATACAAGAGGAGTACTAGAGCATTTATAGGGTGGTCCAAGGCTCACTAGGATTTTGCAGGTGGGCATGGGTTTGTGATGAGGTGTGTAGTCATGAGGATCCCATCATCGAAACAGAAATCTAAGCTCGACATTCAATTTATAGAATGATAAAGGAACCCCATACAAACATCATTTTCAATGTGGGATTCATTTTGACATGATTACTATACACTTAAGAGAATATGATGCTTCATTACTTCAGTCATGTGTCCTCAAGTTCAAAAATGAAACTCTTCCACCTTCCACCTTCAACCTTCAAGCTCACCATAACACCATGCTAGATTTTCGAAATCCACCATGGACACCACTGGTAAGATTGAGATCAGACAATGATCCATTAAAATAGACTGATATCACCAAGAAAACAAAAATAGTGCTCAAACGATTCCATAAACATGCATAAGGAAGAAGAAAATTCCTTATATAAGAATAAGGCCGAAATAGATTTTGTTATGCTGTAGTGATGCTGGGCCATGGTACATAGGGGCTATCTGATGGTAAAATTACTATGATAACATATATATATTTTTCATTTTATTTAATGATTTATTATATAAAGATACACATAAAATAATCCCAAAATATTAAAGGGCCATGTGTCTTTGGATAATTAGACACATAACACCATAACTTGAAATAGGGAAATAACACCATTATTTAAAAACTCCATAATATTCCCTTAAAATCCATTTATCTTATAAAAATACATGTGATAAGCTGGAGATGTACATAAGAAATTGGAAATCTATAAATCCTAGTAAGAGGATACTCAAATAATAATATGATGAAAATTATATATGCCAGTCAAGGTATATATCAAAATGATATAAACAGGTGATAATCATAAATATAAACATTGAAGAATGATATAAGGAGAAAATATCAAGGAAATATAGTAATGTGAAAATAATATAAAACAAGACATCATAATCATAATTCCTAGATAACCACCAAGACATCGTAACATAGTGTTCTTAGGTTAACCACCGGTGCACCATACATGGTATCTGATGAGATAAAACCATTCCATAATACATTGGAGGGATATATATTTCTAGGACCACCCATAACATTCATAACATGCACATTCATTTGTGTGATACAAATATCATACAATATAATAATTAATTTAATGACTTTTAATCCCTTGATTAAGAAGTTTTGATTATTAATGCACACTTGTCGAAGGGCATGAAAAAAAAATTTCCTGATGAAGCACAAAGGTTGACCAGGGCCATATCACTTGAGGAGATTAATAGTAGATTAAATAACTAATTATATTCCACCTAATCTAATTATTTTTGAAAAAAAAATAAAATTTTAGGGTTTTTGGTTTTGAAAAATTAATGCAATGCTATAAAATAACACTATCCTAACATGCAGATGAAAAAAAAAATAAAATTAGGGAAGGAAGGTCTTGGTCACAAGGTTGGATACATGGGTTCATTCATCATTTATTGTTTTTATAAATTCAATTTTACAATCCAATTACATCATAAATAGATTTATACTCTCTTCTTTGAGTGGGTATTTTTTCTACCTAAGAAAACAATTTGGTATAGAAAAAGTTCACCTCCCACAGTAGGAAGTAGGAATAAATACGGGATTCATATCATAGTGGAAGTTTTTCACCCTAGTGAATTTAAATATCATCCACCATAAAAAATCATAGTATTAATGAATTTAAAGTGAAATAACTAAGAACATTATGAATCCTCCCCCTAGGCCAAGCCTCAAGTTAGTCACTTTTCATTGTGAAGTGAATAGAGATCATGGTGGAAAGAGAGAATAGAGAGAGAATGTGGTTAGGGTTGGAAGAGAAAAAGGGGTGGAAGGGAAAGAGAAAAAATTGAACTAAAAAGACTAGTTAATTCAATAAAATTGATAAAGAAAATAAAATAAATCAAAGAAAAAATATTACAAAAACATAAGTAGCGATATCCCTATAGTGCAACGTAGCTGTGATCCTTGGGAACCGATCCTTTTCTCCTTATCCCTAGTAATCTATTTATAGGAAAAAAATTACACCATGATCAATTAAATGTTTCAATAAATGGTTATATGATGTCCCAAGTCATCAAATGGAATATCCTCTATAAATTTACATCATAAATAATCATTTCTTGGACCTGTTTGAGAGTTTTATTTCATGTTAGTGATTCACAACATGTAATGTATAGGGTATTAACTTCTAAAAAATTTATTTCACATATTTTAATTATTCATTTTACATTATATAAATGAAATTAACTATTTTTAATTTCATTTTCTAGCTAGTTTTTCTCCAATTCTTCCCGGTTCATCATTTTCAATCTTCGGACTTGGTCCTTGACCTTCCTTTTACCACGGGAACATCATCTTCATTTTGAATTCATCTTTTATGGCTTCTATCATCAATATTAAAATATTGTTTCATGACACTTCACATCACAACATTAAGTTTCTTTATCATGTATAATTCTTTATTTTTGTTTTTTTTCAATTTTTTTAGTATTCTACCATAAATCACAAAAGCAATTAAATACTAAAAAGAATAATCAATAAATGTTTTAAAATATTTTGTTTTATAATAAAATAAGTATGAAAATTATGACTCTATACATACTTATAATTAACTAATAAATGAATAAAAATTACATCTAGGTTAATATACTTGAGAGGAAATGGGGATGGGTATTCAAAACACAAATGTTTGGAATGGAAAATCATAGGAAAATTCTGACAGGATAACTAGTGTATATAAAGGTTCATGGAAGAGTTTAGTGAGAGTTAAAGGTGAACTCTATTAATTTTGTAAACATAACTATAGTAAATTGATGTATAAAAACACCTTAAAATATGAAAAATTGTGAATCAAAAGGCTTAATAAAGAGAAATTACTTGAATAAAAACGAAGAGGAACAAAATCCCTTACCTTGAGAGGGTTCTTTTAAAACCTTGTGTGAAGCTTCTTAAGATCTTGAGAACACCTTGGGAGGGATTTAGGGAGGGATATGGATATGAAATTAATTATTAATTGGTTTTTTGTGAATAATAATAGTGGGTTGTGTGGGTATTTATAGCCAAATAGAGGAGAATTCTTTTTTAATTTTTAAACTTAGGTTTAACACACTGAGTGATAAAATAATCAAAACCAAAAACATTCCCAGGATTTTCCCCTAGTTTTTGGAAAAGACGAGTATATTTAAATATTTTTTTAAGATATGAACCAAACTCATTAAAATAATACCATTGATGACGTGGAAGTAAGTCATGTTCATCAATAATTATTTTTCAAAACGTTAAAATATATTATAGGTTTTTTAAATTAACCAAGTAACTTAAAAAATACATCATTTTAAAGGAAAAATATATTTTTAGTCATTAATTCCATTTATAGTATTTATTACAACAATTTTAGGCTATTGTGATTTCATAATAAATATGGTATTTAATTTTTATCCAAAAATTCCGCTATATCATTCAATTATAAAAAAAATTCACCATTGGATAATTTTGACATGATGATTTCAAAAATAATATTTATTTTACCAAAATAATTTTTGAAATATGATAACTCACAATTTTAAATGAAAATCCTTATTTACTGGAAAATACTAGTTTTTACAACACTAAATTTTTTTTGACCCTTATAAACATCACATTGAACTTCAATAAATTATATTATAAAATATATTTTAAAAAATATTATTTAAAAGGAATATTTCATTAAAATAAAATTTATTTAAATAATTATTGAATTTATTAAAAACATTTTATTTATTGAAATTATATATTCCCAAAAATATAATTTCGACTAATTTATATAAAAATATATTTTTATCAAAGTCATTATATAATCATGTTTATATATAAGGTAATAATGAAAAGGAATAAATATAATCATTATTTTATTGAGATGAAAATATAAAAATTCATACCACTATGGTCTAGATATATGACCCCTTATTACACAAATGCACTCTCTAAGGGCAAGGTGTACGATAATGGTATTTTATTAGGGTATTTTGGTAAAAATGGTTTGGGTCATGATCTCAATAATCTTGAACTTATCCCATAAATAGTTTTACTAAAGTTTAATTTTTTGAATCAAATCTTAGACTTGGTCAAGGGAAAATCCTAGTGATACCATCTCCCTCGGAATCTCTGATAAATGAGATTCACAGGGTATAATACTACTGATCGTGGTCATTTCTTATTCCATCTATGTCAATTTGACTTTATTATAACCCTTAATATATAATAATATTAATGATCACTATAGAGTGGCTATATTATCCAATTTTATAATGCCTAATTTTCATTTAACCCCGATAGAAAAATTATTTCCATATTTTATAATGGTCCAAAATAAAAAAAATAAAATGTAGTGCATCTGTTTTCTATAACTACATTTCTTAATAAGGAATTTATTTATTAAAAATTTAATTTCATTTATAAATGCTTTTTTCATTACATTATTCCCCATGTAAGAAATTTCACCCTAAAAAATTCATTTTTTACACTAAAATAAATGAGGGTACTTCTATTTCTACACCTATTCTAGTTCCTATATCACCTATTAAAACACATGGTTTATCCATAATAATTTGACCTAGTGAGTTTTTTTATTTCATATAACATTATCTCTATGATCTAATATTTTCACTAGATTCTCCTCATATGAAACATCACTTTCCAATGGTACCACCTCAAGATTCAATACACATGAGGGGTCTAGAATGTTATTTCTTAAAAGAAATACATGAAACACATTATATACTTGAGATAGGTTTCGTGGGAGTGATAGTAGATAGGTCAAAACTTATATGTGATCAAGGATATAAAAGGGGATTATTTATCTAAGACCAATATTTACCTTCTTCCCAAACCTCATGAATTTATTCCACGATAATATACAAAGGAACTCTTTATCTCTAACCTCAAACTCTAAGTCTCATTGATGATTATCTTCATAGATTTTATATAGAATTTTCATAGATTTCATCTAATGATAAATGGTTTTAACCCTCCATATAATATCTTGGATAAGATTAGGTCCCATCAACTTCAACTCTCCAGCTTCATCCCAATATATTGCAGTCTGAAACGTCTTCCCATACAGAGCCTCATAATATGCTATTTTAATGAAGGAATGGAAATTGTTGTTGTATGAGAACTCTATTAGGAAATTTTATGATACCAACATACTTGGAAATCAATTTAACATTATTTCCATATATTATAAGAAGTTTTAATGGATTTCTTAGATTTACCATCCTTTCGAGGGTGATAAGTAGCACTGTAACTCATATTTATATCCAATTCATATTAAAGACTTCTCTAGAACGTTAAGGTAAATCTCACATCTCAATTAGATGTAGTAGAGAGTTGTAGTACTCCATACAGTCTAACCACTTCTCTTATGTATATCTTAGCAAGTTGTTCAAGAGAGAAATATTATTTGATAGAAATGAAATATGTAGACTTAGTAAGGTGATAGACTACTACACAAATGATATTATTGCCTTTAGATATATCAGGGAGTCCTATAACAAAATCCATGGTTATGTTTTCCCACTTTATTACATATATGGGAAATGGTTACATAATACCCTTATACTTTTATCATTTAGACTTAATATACTTATAGACCAAGCATTGAGATACAAATTCTAAAATATCCCTCTTCATGTTATCCCACCAGATGTTTTTCTTCATATCTCTATACATCATAGTGCCTCATGGATTAAAAGATAAGGATGATCTATGTTCATTATCTAGTAGTACCATCTTAAATTCTGGTTTTTATGGGACACATTTATAGGTTACGAACCATATAACTCAATATTTAGAAAAGTTAAACTCTGAAATATTCACTACTTTCCTTGTATCTCTTTATCTTATTTTTGAGCCTCCATGATCATATTATCAATGGATAGTTGAGTAGTTATTTGATCATGGTAGGATGAAGTTCCTTTTATGATTACCATATCCATCATTTTTTATTTCCAAGATGATTTGATCCTTTTAAATCCTCATCATGGATAGGGTTTTGAGATCCATTCTACTTAGGGCATCTTCCACTTTATTCACCTTCCCGTGATTGTAATAGATTGAATAGTCATAATACTTGATTAGATTTAATCACTTTTATTAGATAATTTTGATCTCCTTTTGGGTGAATATATAATTTAGGCTTCTATGATTAATATATATGTCACACTATTACCCGTAGAGATAATTTCACCAAAATCATCATTGTAAATATCACTGCAACCCATTCCAGATCATGTGTTGGGTATTTATACTCATGGAACTTTAATTGGAGGGAGGAATAGGCTATCACTTTGTAATTTTTTATAAGTAAAATATAATCCTTTTTTTGATGCATCATTTTAGATAAAAAATCCTTCCCCATCGATAGGTAATGTGAGCCCAAGTGCAGTGATTAACTTTTTATTTAGATATTTAAATCTCTACTTATATTCATATATCAAGAAAATATTCAATCCCTTACAAGTCAGCTTGCATAGTGGGTTTGAAAATCATGAGAAGTTTCTCACAAATTTACAATAATACATAGATATTATAAGGAAACTATTGATCTCCATCATAGAATTTGGTACGATCCATCCTTCAATTGCCTCTTTCTTTGAAAGATACATAAATATCCCTTTAATAGTGATAAAATACTCCAGGAGTGTTACTTAATCCATACAAAACTTAAATATACTATAATCATATAAATGTTCCTTTTTCAAGGTATTTAGTACAACTTTTAAATTCTCCTCATGTTCATACTTTATCTTGTAGTAGATAAGAATATTATATATAAAGAATACCAATTTTTTTTCAAGGTAATCCCTAAAGAATATATTCCTTATATCTATAAAAATAGCTGGATCATTAGTGAGTCCAAATTGAATCACTATAAACTCATATTTCTCATACATTATATAAAATTTAGTTGTTGGGATATCCTACATCTTCAAGATTACTTGATAATATCTTGATCAAAGATCCAACTTTGAGAAATATTTAGCTTCACATAGTAGGTAAAATAGTCCATTGATCCATGGTATATGATACTAGTTCATTATCATGATATTTTTGGTCTCATGATATTCAATTCAATTTTTTATTGAACCATCCTTAGTAATAAAATGGATCGGTTCACCCCATGTTGAAGAACTTGGGAATATAAACCCTTTTATCTAGATTCTCTTTTAGTTGATTATTAAGCTCTTCATGTTTAATAGTGTCCATTATTTATAGATTCTTGGATATTGTCAAATATTTGGGTTTTATTTTTATTTAGAACTCAACCACTCAGTTTAAAGTAATACTACAAAATTATTCAAGAAACATATCAACATATTCTCTTACAATGGGAACATCATCAAGGATTATTTTTCCTTAGTGTGAATCATTTAAACTAGATATGATTTATCATAATGAAATAATATCTATTATTTAGTTGATGATTCTAAAGGATATTCATCATCCTCCTTACACTTGTATAGAATTGGAAGGCATTTTGTGATACGAAGGGTTATTTCCTTCTCATGGAAATTTATATTGGCTCTATGCAAGGAAATACAATCCATACCCATAATAATATTTAATTCGGATAAAGGGACTATCATAAGGTTATCTGGGAAATTAATCCAAAAAATATTAGTAGGGGAAGTTATATAATTGGGATGTAATAATTTCCCCCTTTATCATTCTCATTGATAACTCTACTTCTTTGTTTTGAGGCAATGTTTTAATAGTTCTACTAAACATTTATGATATAAAAGAATGCATAGAACCATAGAGGATAATCCTACATTCCTCTATTTTATTATGGTTCTAATAATTTAATTTTTTAACAATAAACTTAGGGATAAAAATGTTCAAAATATTAAACAAATAATGGGAAAATATGAACATTGAAGGGATAATTTGTAAATGACATATATTCCTTAACCTATCAATTTTTAGTATTCAATATAAGTTATCCAAAGTATATTTACTAACATTAAATTTCATATGAATTTTTGTTTCCTTAATAGTGGTTCAAAAAGAGGTTGTTAATATACCAAATCATATCCCCTAGGAGTTTCAAAATAGGTTCGAAATATGGCCTCTTTATTGTGCACTAGGTAATGATCTATTTAATACTAAATTCATCCTTTTTAGGGTTATTACATCTAAGTATAATTGTACCAGAGCCACATACACTTGTAGTATCTAGAAATGAATTTTGTTTCTTAGAAACTACTCCCTATGTACTTTTCCAAAAATTTAGAGATTTTTTCCTATGTTTCATTTTATACCTAAGGATTTGAATAAATTTATAATACTAATACCCCAAAATAACCAAACCTTACCCTGATACCAAATATGACAACAAATATCTTTATATAATTTATTTCATGATTTATTACATAAATATACACATAACACAATCCAAGAAGATTAAAATTACTAGTGTATTTGGGAAATTAGATACATAACACCATAACTTGAAACATGAATACAACATTATTATTTAAAAACTCCATAATATTCCATTAAATTCCCTTGATCTTCTAAAACTGCATGGGATAACCTAGGGATGTACATAAGAAAGTTGTGAGCTATAAAGTCTAGTAAAAGAATAATCAAATAATAACGTGATGAAAGTAATAATGTGACTCAAGAGCCATATCAGGGTTACATAAAAGGGTAAGAATTATAAAAATTAATATCGAATCCTAATATAAAGCGATAACATCAAAGTAACATAGGAGTGTGACATTAACATAAAACATGGAATCATAAAAAAAATTCAAGGATAACCACCACGAAATCCTAAAATAGAGTGCCTAAGATAACCAACTATGCACTATAAATGGAATCACATGATATAAAAACATTATCCAATGCATTGGAGGGCTATATAATTCTGGTCCCACCCATCACATTCATAACATGTATATGCATTTGTGTGCCACATAAGATTATATAAAATAATAATGACTTTAATAAAATTTAATCCCATGATTAAGGAGTGTGGGTTAAGTACTTGGAATTATCCAATCTATGAAGGATAGTTACATCTATGGGAATACCCTTTAGTGCAAATGGGGATGGGTATTCACAACATAAATGTTTGGCATGGAAAATCAAGGGATAATTTACATAGTATAACAGGTGTACATAAAGGATCATGGAAGTGTTTAATGATAGTGAAATACGGTAGATAATTACCTAAAAATCACATAGACAGTAAATAGATGTGTAAAAATACTATAAAACCTTAAAACGTTTGAATCAAAATGCTTAATACAAAGAAATCAATTGAATAAAAAGGAAGAGGAAAAAGAATCCCTTACCTTGAGAGGGTACTTCTAAAAGCTTGGGTTGAGCTTATTAATATATTCAGAACACCTTTAGAGGGATTTTGAGATGTATAGGGAGAGGAACTTCATACTAAATGGGTTTTGAGTGGAGAATAATTGGAGGTTTGTGGGAATTTATATAAAAGTAGAGGGAAATTCTCTATGAATTTATAAACATAGTTTTTGGAAACAATCAGATAAAATAATTAAAATCACAAAAATTATCATGGTTTTTTCTATTTATTTTTCAAATAAAAGTGGTTTTAAATATTTTATTAATATAAGAACCTAAATCATTAAAATAATATAATTAATGTTGTAGAAGTGAGTCACATTCATAAAGTTTTTTTTTAAAAACCTTAAAATATAATATAGGTTTTAGAGGATTCATTATAGATTTTCAAAATTAATAAAATAAATTAAATACAAATTATTTTAATTGGTAAATATATTTTTATTCATTAATTCTCTTTATAGTATTTATTATATCACTTTTTAGCTATTAAGAAACCATAATATATACTGTATATTTATACTGTATTTATTTTTTACCCAAAAATTTGACTATCTCAGAAAATTATGAAAAATTCACCATTGAATAATTTTGACTTTCTAACTTAAAAAATAATATTTATTTTTACCAATTTTGTTTTTCTAAATATGATAATTTACACTTTTAAATAAAAATCATCATTTACTAGAAAATACTAGTTTTTATGAAACCAACCACTTTCATGCCCTTATAAAAATTACATTAGACTTATTAAATTATATAAAAATTTATATTTAAATAAATAACATTGAATAAAAACATTTCATGAAGATATTTTTTTTAAAAAAATTCTTAAATTTATCAAAAAACCTTTTTAGCTGAAACTTTATATTTCTCAAAAATACAATTTTGATGTATTTTTATAAAATTTTATTTTTTTATTAGAATAATTATATAATCATGTCTGTATATAAATTAATAATGAAATGGGAAAAATATAATCATTATTTTATTAAAAAAAAATTCATACTATTGGGGTAAATATATATAACCCCTTATTACACCATCACACGCCCAAAGGGTAAGATGTGTGATGATGGTACTTTCCTAGGGTGGTATGGAGAACATGGTTTTATCTTTGATCTTGATAAGTTTGAAATTATCATGCAAATGGTTTTTATTAAAATTTATTTGTTGAATATGAGCTCAATCTTGGTCAAGGAAAAATCCCAGCGATTCCATCTCCCTTGGAAGCTTTGATAAATGAGATTAATTGGTTACATTCTTACTGGTCGAGGCCATCACTTCTTCTATCTGTGTTAATTAGACATTATACTAAACCTTAAAATATACTAATCTTAATGATCAATATAGAATTAATATATTATCAATGATTATAATCCTCAATGATTTTTTAATCCCCACATAAAAATTATGGCCATATTTTATAATGGTCCAAAATAACAAAATGAAATGTAGTGCATATGTTTTATATAAAAACATTTCTTAAAAATTCATTTATTAATTCAAAAGAAAATTTCATTTATAAAATTTTGGGTTGTTATAATGACCATTAAAATGTTCTAAATTTCATGGAAGTCACTGCGACAGAAGCAAAAAACTCATTGAATTTATAATACGCCATTGACGGATACCTATGGCCATGATTAAGGTCCTATTGAATGATAATGGATGATGGAATAAAATAGGGTCTCCTACTATAGAACAGTCAGTTTGAGGCTTGCAATCTCTTTATGTGCTTTCTTTTATACTTAGAGTAATGGGATAATTAATTTCAAGTGTAAGGGGAGAAGAGACTAAGTATGGCTGTTGGAAAATTATATAGGAAAAAATCATTATGTGAATTGGTTTTATGATGTGAATTAGTCATGATAGATTCCAGGAAACATTTCATAGCATGAATGGCTTTCATCGGGTCTATTCAAGACATTGAAAATATTCACATCATGAAATTAGTATTTCTTTGAAAATAAATCATGGTGACACAAATATTTGTGTAAGTGGGATTTTGAGTAATTAATGACATTAATCCCTAACTCGCATCATAAATCCATTGGATCCATCATTTTTTATCCAACATGAATTTGTATTTTGATCTTATGGTCTTATCCTTATTCATCTTGTCTTTTAGGGATAACCTAGAAGATTTTTGATGATCTTAAACATCTATAATCTTTGTATAATTAATCTTTGAGTGTTCATTCATGAGATCAAAGGTTAGTGTCTCCTCCTCCTTCCTCATCCCGGATCTCCTTGATTTGTTTCACTTGGAACCTAATATTGGTGTGTAATACTGGGTCAATGGATTTAGATTTTTGGTGATGAGATATTATTAGGTTTTGATATAGTAATGGAAGGAATAGGTTTATCTATATGATTATTTAAGATCCTTTGTGAAAATGTAATTGAGGTAGGTGTATTTTCTCTCACTATAAAATAATGAAAAATGGTTGACTTGATATTTGAAACATTGTGCTTATACATTTTTGGAAATCACTTGTGAAATTGAATTATAAAAACATTGTTTGATGTGATTTCAAAAGGTTTCATTTTTATAGATGATATGTCTTTTTAAATAAAATTTTATTGTAAATGTGGCATAAAAATGGTTGGTGTGTGTTCATGTTCACGTGGAACAAATAATGGGTGGAAGTACCACCATCAAGTGATCATATGGATGGATTGTGGGTGATAGTACCACTATAAAATGGGTTTACCAAGTGATATCTTGGTTAAAGGATTACTCACTACTCATGAGTATAGGGAGGTATATGGTTTCATGCATCGTGTTTGTGTGTATGGGTGTGGAATTGGAATGATTATTCCAAGCAAACAGAAATGGTTTTAATGATTTTATTTGATGTTTTCTATAGAACTGGTTCATGACTTTGAAATAATTTTTTTATCTATTTATATTCTATTTTATAAAATGTTATAAATATTTTTTTCCTTGTGTAATGTGATGGGAAGTCTTTTGGAAAATCGTACTAAGTGATATGCTCACCCCCTATTTGGGAACTTTTGTGCATTTTTAGTTGTCATCTACCGAGATACATGTAAGAGTCATGTTTCATACCTATCTAGTGGAGGTCCTTGACTTCATGGGTTGGTTTCTAAAGATAGATCCAGGGAGTGTCTTCATCTTGGTCTGGGATGGTGCCACTTTGGTGATAATGTATTTCTATTTAGAGTCTTAGCCTTGTAACTTTTTTTATTTTCCATTATTACTCTAATATTGTTTTGTATTGGTATTTCATAGAAATATGTGATTAATTATTCATGAATCATTTATATATTCTTGGATGTTATATTTTTATTTCTAGGTTTTATGGTTTCTTAGGGAAAATTATGCTCTAATGTTCTCTTAAGACCTTGGTATTTATTTCCAGCTTCGGTGTTTTGGGAATTTCACATAAGGTTTTTAACACATTTCTTCTTATTAATCCAATGAGGAGGTGCGGGGTGTAAAAAGTGGTATTTGTTTTGTTTGGACCTTGATTTGGGTTGGTAGTAAGGATATATGACTGTCACAACTTGAAATGTATTGAAGAAATATTTATCTAACCTATTTATACAGAAATTTAATTTACTAGGGTGTTTGGGTACAAAAGTGTTCTAATAAACTTCTAGAGATGTTGTTATATCATCTTCATGGGTTTAGATAATGAGTGCTTCATATCATTCATTAATACAAAGACTTACCACTAGGACTGTATTTTTATTCTATTGTTAAATTAATTTTTGAGAAAAATTAAAAATGGGTTATTCTTGAAATGATAGTTGCACTAGTTGTTTCTCTTGGAAATGATAATTGTTTATAATGTTTTATAATTCATTCAGTCCTTTAGTTCTTAAATATAAATGTTCTAAGTGTTGTAAATTTATTCTTATAGAAAATGTCCCTAGGAAGTCACTCAAGAAATAAATAGTAAAAAGTTGCTGGAAATGTGGCTATACTTGAGCCACAGGAGAACCTATACCTTTTAAAGAGTTCTATTCTAGTATTTCAAGCTATTTATAGAGGAAATTGAAATTATGAACCAAGACAAGTATGTCATTTTATATAGTTTCAGAAAAAAATCCACCTATATTTCGATGGTATTCTGAACATGAAAAAGTGAAAAGTGGCTCAACCAAATGAATTGGATCTTTGATTTTCTTGGCACACCTACATAGTTAAAGATTAAGTTATTGACCTATATGTTCTAAGATATTTCATGAAAATGATGGGATTTGGATGCATAGGATAAAGTAGAAAAAGGGATTATATTAGAGGATTTTGAGGATTTTTTTAACAAAAAATTATATCCCCACACTTTTAAATAGCAAGAACAACAATTTTTTTTATCTTAAAGTAAGAAAAATTATCTTTCATGGAATATGAAGCTAAGTTTATGAACATGGTTTATTTTAATCTAGAATTAGCTTATAGTGAATCCTTAAAGGTACATATCTTTGATTCGATATTTCTACCAGAGATTTAATCCAAGATAATAGGCCTCTGTATTGTGGATTATATAGAGATAGTTAATAGGGCTATAGTGATAGAAATAGATCTTGTTGGGGATCCTACTGGGGGTAGAATGTTTATTTCTATGGGAAAAGTGGGAACTTTAGAACTATAAATAATCATAAGAGATATGTATTTTCTTAAATATGTGTCTTAAATTATGCTCAACCCTTCGAATTAGTTAATTTTCCTCGAATATCAGAAAGAAAATCCAAATGTTTCAAATGCAGTTTGTTTGGGCATAGGAAGAACGTATGAACTGCACCACCAAATAATTTAAATAATTATGAAAATAAAAAGAATATAAAGAAGTATTTTCATAAACCTATAATATTTTTAGGTGGAACAGGTTTGAATCAGCCTCAACTTTCATACACTCAAACAAAAAATTCACATTTGACTAATTTGCATCCAAAAAAATTGGTGAACCTAGATGTTTCTAAGAACAATTTGGTTTTTTAATTGACACCACAATAGTGAAGTAAGAGATATCCCATGATAGATGAGTGACTATTTTATGGAGAAGAACATGATATTTTGAGTAATCAACCAAGTCCCTCTACGGTGTGAGATACCATTCTTCTGAACTCCACTCTTATGCATTCCTTTCTTGATACTAGTGTGTCAAATTCTTTCCTTATTGTTTTATGGTTAAATAGTTGGTATTGAACATGGAAACAATGCATCACATCATGATAATCATGTCTCTCCTTGGATTGTGATAATTAAATATATTTAAATTCCTTATGTGTTCCATTACCATTGATGCAATAACATTTCTTGAGGATTTTATGCTCCTAAAAATTATTATTTGGATCTAATCTTTGGTATAGACTTGCTAGTGGGATTTAAATTCCATATCGATTGATATGCTTTAAAGTTAATGTTTACATCCCTAAATAGAGTTATTCACCTTTTCAAGGGTGATTGGGATATAAATACAGACACAATAGGACCTTTAGTGATAGTTGAAAGAACCATCTATAGAAAATTAAAAGTAATGACCCTATTCACAACTAATGAAATAGAGAATGTGAATCTTCTTGAAATAGAGGATTAACACCCAAATTTATTTCCAAATGACTTCTCTGGGTTATCACCTTAAAGGGAAATTGAATTTACTATCAACCTACTCCCATAAAAAGCCCCATTTCATTTCCATTTTACAAAATGGCTTCAAATAAGTAGTGAGAGTTAAAGGTTCAACTAGAAGTGTTGTAAAATAAAGGATTTATCATACCTAGTACATCGCCTTGGGTTGCACCGATTTTATTTTTAAATATGGAAGATGGAACCCTCTGCTAATATGTTTATTTTTGTATTTTGAATTAAGTAATGATTAAAAAATAATATCCCATTCCTTGAATAAATGATATATTTGATAAATTAAAGGGATCCAAGTGGTTTTATAAATTTTATCTACACTCAGAATATAATCAGCTTAGATTTAGAAGAGAGGATATTTAAAAGAAAAAAATTTAGAGTCCTTATGGACAAGATAAATATGTAATCATGCCTTTTGGTCTACACAATGCACCAATAGTTTTCATGGATTTGATGAACCATATATTCCATATGTACCTTGATTATTTTGTTGTGGTATTTGTTGGTGATATGATGGTTTACTATAGAAATAATAATGAATATGAGGGGCACTTAGAAATTATACTGAGTACATTAAGGGAAAATTGGTTTTATGTTATGTTTTCTAAGTGTGACTTATATATACAAGAAGTCTATTTCTTCAAGCTTTTCATTTCTGAGTAAGGAATATCAGTTAATCTTGGGAATATAGAAGCAATAGTCTTTTGGTAGACACCTAATAATGTTTTTGAGGTATACAGTTTTATGGGATTAGCAAGCTATTATCACCACTTTTCTCAGGGTTTATGAAGACTTTCTTCTCCCATGACTGGTTTGAAAAAGAAATATTTTCCATTTGTTTGGAATGATGATTATTAGAAATTATTTTTGGAACTTAAAACTCATCTCATTTAGGAACCCATCCTAATCTTACCAGAACCAGGTAACAACTATGTGGTATATTGTGATGCATCTGGATCCAGTCTTGTTTTTTCTCATGAAGGGAGACCATGTTTTGGTCTATGGTTTGAGGTAGTTTCAAGTGCATGAGAATAATTATCCTATGCATGACCTGGAATTATCTATGGTTTTCTATGCTTAAAGACTTAGAGAAATTACATCTTTGGTAAAAATTTCAGAATTTTCACTGACCATAAGAGTTTGAAATATATATTTTCTCAGTGAGACTTTATCTTTAGGAAGAAAAGATGGATGTAGTACCTCTAGATGTTCTACTTTGACTTTCTATACACACATAGTTAATGGAATTCAGTACCAAATGCATTTATTCAGAAATCGTGTAGAAAAGTGACCTGACAAGCTTGTGACTAATGACAGTTGATGATAATGATTGCTAATATACATTTATATTTTACTTAATAGGGTAATCATGTAGTTTTATTTCTAAAAATCCTTTTTATGGACTTAATATTGTTTGTAAAAGAAGCTCAAATAAAATATTCTAATTATATCACCATTAGGTCAAACCTAAATTGTGGGGGAGACTTCTGATGACTTTATTGAAGATGAAAACTCTTTATTATGATTTTGGAATTATATTTCCTTATTATTTTCATGAATAACTCCTTTCAGCATACCACTATTCAAAATATGATCTTCATCTAGGTTTTTAGATAATGAATGAGGTGATGAAAGTGCATTTTTGGAGGGAAGGTATAAAATGAAATATTAAAGACTATGTGATGAAATGTATAACATATTAATAGGTAAAGGCTAAACATCAAAGACTGATTGGTATGCTATAATCTATACCAAAACCTTTATAGAAGTTGGATAAATTTGGGATGGATTTTTTCATAGGACTACTTAAAAAATCACAAAAACATGATGTTATATAGGTAGTAGTGGATCATCTTTCTTAGTCTACACACTTTATCACTATCATATAATCTAACATAGTAGAGGACTTAAGAAAATTGTATATCTGAGAAGTATTTAGGTTAGATGGAGTTCCAACTTCAATTGAATATGATAGAGATCCCCATTTCACTTCTCAATTTTGGAGATCATTAAAAAATGATATTTGAAGTCAACTAACTATAAGCATAACATATCATCCATAGACATATGGGTATTAGGAACACACTATTTATACATCGGAAGATATGATCTGATCATATTTCATTGAATTTGGTTGTTCATGGGAGTTTTATATTCCCTTTTTTGAATTATCCTATAACAAAATTTATTAGGAGATGATACATATTCCACCATTTGTGGCATTCTATGTTTGTCCTTGCTGTTATCCACTATGTTGGGTGGAATTAAGAGATATATCTTTAATTGGACCAAGTATTTTCCATGAGGCTATAGAAAAAATCCAAATGATCTGAAAAATAATATCTACAACACAAAAAATAAAGATTTCATATGTATATAATCATCACCAACCATTATATTTTAATGTGAGTGACCACATTTTCTTGAAAGTGTTACAAAAAATTAGTCATATATTGTTAGGGAAATAAGGGAAGTTAGTGCCATGGTATTTGGGACCATTTGAGGTTATAGAATGAATTAGCACAGTTGTGTTCTAGTTAGCATTACCACTAACATTTAGTTATATTTATAACATCTTTCATGTTTCTCAAATGAAGAAGTATCACCTAATAAATGATATGTGATCAGTTGGGATCATGTTTCTCTTGATCTTGATGTGAGTTTTATACATGGACTAATATAGGTTATGGAAAGATAGGAAATAAACCTTCAAGGGATATATATTTCCTTGGTACGAGTACTATGACAACATGGTCAGGTTTAAGTGGAAACATGGGAAATAGAAAAGTTTATATGAGAGAAATGACCCAACTTTTTTAAGGGAAATATTGTTATCCAGTTTCCTAAAGATAGAAACCCCAATGGCAGAGAGAATATAGAACCCCTAGTTTTAGGTATGACATCTCTTTATGTGATTTATTTTATACTTAAAATTCATGGGATAATTAATTGGAAGTGTAGGAGGAGAAGAGTTAGAGCATGAATACTAGAAAATATTATAGGAAATATTCATGATGTGAATTGGTTTAATGATGTGAATTAGTTGGGGTAGATTGCATGAAACATTTCATAGCATGAATGGTTTTCATTGGGTCCATTTAGGATGTAAAAACTATTTTCATCATGAAATCATATTTTCCTTGAAAATAAACTGAGGCAATGTGAATATCAGTGTAAGTGTCTTTTGAGGAATTAACGATGTGAATCCCTAATTCATATCATGAATTCATCAGGCCCAATTTTTTTTTCTAGCATGCGGTTTTTATTTTTCTCTTAAAGTCTCCCATCTCTCCCTATTGACTTCCAAGGATAACTAAGGCAATTTATGATGATATTCAATATCAAGAATCCTTATACACTAATGCTTTGACCATTCATGTAACATCCCAAATATTTATAGAATAAGACTTTTTCATATTTTTGAATTAGATAGAAATTTTACCTTAAAGGGGTGCTCTGTTCGATAATGTAACGAACACACAATAATGGGTTTATTTGAAATATTGTGTTGTACAAAATACTGAGTTATACCAAAAAATAATAATATGTTGTAATATTATTATTTTAAATGGTATTTATCACCTAGTCATTTTATTGGAGGGAATGAACAGAACTAAATATATCATGTTTACACATGTTTATTAAATATTTTTTTACTTTTGTCCAATAAAATTTAGAGGCTTAAAATGAGAATAAATCCAATTTTAAGCATAAAATACTCTAATACCTTTTTAAAAGGTTTTTAACACTTTTTGATGGAGAAACCTTTTTGATATAGTTTATGTCAATTTTATATGCTCTATTTGAAAAAATAAACTCATTATTAGGAATAGGGACATAAGAATTTACATTGGTTTAATTTTTGGTTTTTTTCTGATAAAATTCATATTTTATGAATAGTGAAAGTATTGTATTTTAATTCAAAACTGCCTTTCCGTATAATTTATTTATATTGTAAGATTATAATTTTACATGTTTTTAAGGTATATTTAGATGAAGTTTTTATCATTTAATTCAATGTAGTTCACTTGAATATTATTCAAATTAAAATTAAATAGAAAAACTATGTGAAATTTTAAATGTTTTACTTAAAAACACATTTTCTCGATCTGTCAACATGATTAGTGTTAAACCTAATCTAACCACTTCTATGAATTGAGTTTTCAAAAATGGAAATATATGTTTGTACTCAGTATAAAAAATGTGGCCTAATGGGATCAAAATAATTTTTAGTGAATAGTAACTTTAGTATTTTATTTACCATGGTTAATGATAAATAGGGTAATTAAAGGTAAAATTGATATTATAATATTATAAAATTACTCTAACACATTTCATAATATAATTTTATGAGTTATTATCGACAATGACCATCCTTGAGACAAAATTTGACATTTGGAATCCACTTGGGCGTGATTATGAAATTTATAACATTTTATTTAAAGTAAAGGAAAATATGTTATAAAAATGTCTCTTCTTACTAAAACAATTTTAATATAGGGTTATTTAAGTGATATATTAGAATATTAATAGTCCTTATAAATCTAAAAATATTACCTACATCATGGTATTTTATTTATAATTTTTTGTAATTAAATAATTAAATTTAATTATGACACAAAGATGATGTAGTAATAGATTTATTAAAGAAAGATCAAATAAATGATATTAATAATATTAAAATAAATATAATTCCAAATATTTTATCCCATATATGAATTTTATGGATTTCTATCACATTTTAGGATTGAGTTAATATAGTTTGTTTGAAGGAATCCAGTTTTTATGATTTTTTAAAAATCCATGTAATGAAGTGTCAAAATTGACATAATTCATATTTTAAAATATAAAATATTTAATTAAATGATATAAAATTTATAAAAATATAATATTAAATTTTTTTTATAACTCTAAAATTTCATTAATGACTCATTCATTGGTCTTTTGGCACTATTTGGTAATTATTTTAACTCTCAAAGTATAAATTACTTGATAAAATGGTAAGAGTTAAAAGGGGTTAAAGAAAAAGGATAAAGATTAAAAAAATAAAAAAACATGTATAATTTTAATTGGATGATTATATTTTTACCCATACTCATTCTATATTTAAAATAAATAAGTTTGGACCCATTTAGAATCAAAATTAAATTTATATTAATTTAATACTTTTAATAATTCCAAGGATTTCTCTCCCCTCTCCTATAAAAATGAATACACTAATCTCTATTAATTACACTTGAAAAGCCTTTTGGTTCAGCCAAGATCTGTCCCAACCCTATCCTATATTCCATCCCCATATTATTTAAGCCTTAGTTTAGGCAGAACACCCTTTTTAGAGGTGTTAAGGTGTTAAGAAAGGTGATCATCCAAAGGAAAGGTAATGTTTTTATTTAAGTGTTTCTATTTAATTTATTCTTTTAATTCCTTAAAATATCCTCCAAACATGATGAGATAATAAATATAGTATTCTAAATATACTGAGATATTACTTTGTTAATATCATCACCTAAATCAATTTCCAATTTCATCAAATGGGAAATGAACTTTTCATTCACGTGTATAGAGGACTACCGCCTCACGAATCGATATAGTTTGTTTTTCATTACAATCTATCAAGACCAGTTATAAAGATAGAATTTATGTTCATATGTTATATTCATGAAATATTTATCATTATAATTGAATAATATATAAATTAAGTTTTTACTTTACATATACATAAAACTGATAACGACGTTCATGCGTACGTGTGAACTATCACCCCCACGAAGTGTTGTCACTTGGTTTTAATCACCACATCACTTGGATAATTTATATGTTGAAACCATAGAATTTTTTTCATGCACTTCTCTACAAAATTGAAAAAATGATTCTCACATAGACAAAAAATGTAAATTATGAGTAAATATTTTTCACCATAAAGGAAAAAAGATGCATTATGGATTTCTATCTTCCAAAAGACTTCTCCAAAATTAGGGATAAGTGGAAAGACCCCCCCTAAAAAAGTTGGATATGGATTTCCAATATTGATGATGAAAAGGTGTCAATTGATTAAATTTAAATTTCTGAGTTTCATATGAGAAGACTTGGTGTATTCACACTCTCAAGAAGTTTCGATCTCTTCAAGAGCTTCGATTTGACTGTTCACAGAGCCCAAATGGACTTACAGATCATAAGTTATGAAACTTGGAAGACAGATAAATTTTATAAAGGGATTTTCCTAACCTACATAGAGGAGCTACATAGAGAAGCTACATAGAGGAGCTACACAGAGGACCTACGTAGAGGAGCTACACAGTTGTGTATGTTTTACACCCCTGTATAGAAGAGATATGCGGAGGAGTTATGCAGAGGACATACATGGAAATCCTCCTTTCAACCAGGTCCCCTCCTTTCTATAAATAGAACCCTTGCACTCCCCATTTCAGAGGTAGAAAAAGTTAGAAGAACTCTTGAATATCCCATTGCATAGCTCATTTTCCTAGGTTCTCAAAAACTCTCAAGTAATTCTCTGAAACATGTGAGAAGATAGAATTAAAGGGGAAAAAGTGGTTCAAAGTCCCATCAGGGTCTAGAACACATGGAGATGTGTCAAGGACTTATGATAAGGGCCTGAACATAGCACTTATATGGAGCACCTGTGTGGAGAACCTAAGCAGAGAACCTTTGTGGAGCACCTATGCAGAGCACCTACGTGGCACACCTCTCTGGGGAACCTACGCAGAGCACTTACACAATGCACTGTGGAAGAGCACCTGTGCGACACACCTTGGAGGAGAACCTGTGTGGACCAACTGGGCAACACACCTGCATGACCCCACTGGTTCATACCATGGGGGCTATGCCCCCGAACCCTCATTCAGGATTAGTTCCAGGCTATAGTCTTGACCCTCTAGGTCTGTCCCTTCACTTCTGTCAATGACCCCCATAAAAAATGGAGAGTCAGACCGCAAAATTTTCGGGCCAGGGCAGCGAAATTTTCAATTGTGCCCTTTATGAAACCCAACTTTCAACCCTAGAATAACATGATTTGAGCCACTACATCACACTTAATGAAATACCTTGAGTCAACATACTCTTCTTTTTTTCCTTTAAGATGTTATGAGTTTGGACTCTCCTTATGGATTCCTCAAGTACCTTGAGTCGATACACTCCTCAAGAAACTCCTCAAACCTCATCACCTGACTCCTATGTCAGGTTAAATCTCAAATGGGAATCCTTATTATGATTAATCCCTAACCAATCTCAAATGGTATCCTCCTTAGGAGTAAGCCCCAACTAATTCCCAAATGGGAATCCTACTTAGGAGTAATCCCCAACCAATTCCCAAATGGGGATCCTCCATAGGAGTAAGCCCTAACCAATCTCAAATGGGCAACCTCCTTAAGAGTAAGCCCAACCAATCTCAAATGTGAATCCTCCTTATGAGTAAGACCCAAACAAAACCCAAATGGGAATCCTCCTTTGGAGTAAGCCCCAAATAATCCTTTAATGGGAATCCTCATTAGGAGTAAGCTCAAAACCAAACTTCAAAGGGAATCCCTATTGAAGTAAGCCCCTAGTTTTTCTAGACGGACCCAATGATCTTAAATTTCATTTCACATTGAATAGTTCATTGCTCTATTCCATCACCCACCATTACCTATATTTCTTTCTCTGTAGGCCCGCCCTCATCCATCAGTGAAAGGGAAAGTGTGTGGTTTGTTGAATATTTCACATCCTCTTGTTTCTCACACTGAGTATAACTCGCATGGGATTAGATATTTTTGATTATCAAAACATCCACACAATCCACATCATGTTTTGAAATATAATAACTATTATTACCATCATAATTGGGATATGTAGGAAGCCTTCACCCAAGGCCCGAGCTCACTTGACATCCTCTTCAGGAATCCAACCCTAATTCTATTAATCTGGGAATCATCCTTAGGAGTAAGCCTTGAATTAAGCCTCCCTAAATCTCCATGAGTAAAGAAATATCTCATATACCTTTTTACAAGGGAATATTATTTAGGAGTAAGCCCCAAAATATTTCTCTAAAATAATTATACACCCCTACGAGACTCACCAAACTATGTGGGATTTGATTCCCACTCAAGTGGGATATGTAGGGAGCCTCCATGATGTTCAAACCCAACATTCCATATCAACCCTGTTCTCCCTAGGATATATTACCAATAGGGTATAATCCAACTTGGAAACTCATATCCTTTCCAAGTTCCTTGGGATGCTTAGACATAAGTCCCACACCAATATTTGACTAATCACCCTCCACTTAGATGTCCTTACCAAATTACATTAAACTGTATAGTTAGGTCCTTATCACATGACCTTAAAAGGTATGATGTGTCCCATTAAGTGGAACCAAACTATGAGGGTTTTTATTAATTTCACAAGGATACTTAGGTATCCCGTTTATGGGTATGATACCAACATCAAAACAAAATTTCATCTCCCTGGATGATAATAAATTCCAGAGTTCCCCACTAAGTGGCTTAAAAACCAGCATTATTGTAACAACGATTAAAAGAACCTATAAATAGTATATGAGAGGATACTATTGATGGAGAACCTCGAATACATATGGATATACCCATTAATGAATAACCTAAACTACATATGGATGATTCTAAATTTCACACATTCTAATAATTGATTTTAAATTCCAAGGGAAACATACGTCATACTTTGTATATTAACAAGGATTCATGAACATATCTTAAATTTATAAGAGATTCACAGAGTAGTCAATAATTCCCCCCAAAAGGGTATGATGAGCCTAATATCCCATACTCTCGACAAAAGTGAGTTTTTAAGTATCGTTGGTCCAAACCTAATGAACGCCTGCCTTTGGAAAGAATGTTCCTTTGGATACCAAACCATTGGATGTTTCCGATTCCATAAATAAATCCGATGGAAACTGTCCAGAAGTAGTGATTCCTAATAAGAACAAACGTCCCAAGAGAAACAATATTTTAGAATAATTAAATTATTAATATGATATTAATAATGTTATGATCATTCTGTAAAGATAAAATACAACTTAACTTCTTTCCATAACAATCAAAGAAAAATGGAAAATGTTACTCATGCGGGCATAAGGCTTACCATCTCCATGATTGTAACGTTGTTCAATTTATCATGTATATATTTAATGAATGGATTTAAAAGTATAATTGATATTTAAAATTTATTATTACTTCATAAATATTATTCCAGATATGACAGACTTATTACCACATGGACTATTGACATCATACCAAGTTCATTTTCAACTCAAGTTTTGAATATCGACAAAACGTCTGACATGAACTCAAATAATTAAATAATTATTATAACATGGTAATTAAGGATATAAATGGAATAATAAAAATTAAAAGGTTATGAATAAATTATAAATTAACCTAATTTTATTATTTAGGAAGAACAAGGAACCTAAGTGATGAATAAAACTCAAGGTAAGGGATTTCATCTCAATCTCCTTTCATTGAGGAATTTCTGGATAATATGCACCTTTGTTTTTTTACAAGGTGTATATATAGTCACTATGAAATTTAATATCCATATTTTACCTACAATAATGTTATTTATTGTTTTGGTAAAAGTATTAATTCATTTATATTAAGATTTAAATGTTTAAAGTGGTATGGGACACCTTGAACTTTTAAAGATTTAATTATCAAATTTTTTTCTTCAGGATATTAATTTGCATATTTATTTATATGGATATAAAATGATTATACATAACATTTTTTTTATATATTTTAAACTTAATTTAAAGTTTTAAAAAGGAATATTTTTATACGAAGCATTCAAGTTTCTCTACAAAATGACAAAAGGAATTTTTTTAACGTATGCAGTGACAACAACTTATCTGCCACTATAACCATTATTTGATATTTGGATTACTCTATAATACTTAATGTTTTTAAAAAGGAAAATAAACCCCTTACTCCATTTTTTGGTATTTTGGTATTGAAAATGGTTTTGAAAATGGATTGACAATTTCAATATCTTAAAATGATTTCTTATGATTGAAAATGGGATTTTTTGAGTGAAATGTTGAAAATTGAAATATTTTATGTTGTATGATTGTATAATGGTACTTGGAAATTTGATGAGTGGTTACGTGATAAACCAAAGATGAGTGGTTTTTTGATAAACCAAGGATGGGTGGTTACGTTATAACCTATAATTCATTGGGTATGGAATTCGACTGTATGGCTATTACATTTGTAAGAGTGATATATGTGGAAGTCGACCGTATGGTTATGTCATTTAAGTATTATTTTTTCCCAATCTACCTTTATATGTTATATGTGATTTATATGGGTTTTATGGAAATATTTTTATTAAAAAATGGTAATAAATGAGATTATATCCAGTTTAGATTATTTATGATTTTTTAAAGGTGAAAAGTATTACTTTATGATAAAGTATTCATGGTTTACATATTTTTGCAAGGATAACAGTTTTCCTTATTTGTGTATTATTTACTAATCTTTTTATGCTCATACCAAGTTTTTGAAATGTTTTTCACAGAATTTAAAGGATAATAGAGTCAATGATGGAATCTTGTAAAAGTTATTATGTTTAAACATGTAACAAAACCATGTTTCTTTTTAAAAGTTTTTGTTTTATGAAAAAAATGGATAGTTAGTAGAAGTGTATAATTTGTAATATATAAGTTGTTATGTATGGGTTATGGCCTCATTCTCTAAATCTATAAACCTAAAAATATCCGTCATGTAAATTAAATAAAAATTATTGACTTAACTCAAGATTATATAATGTTTAAGGTCAGGGCCTTAAAGTTGGTATCAATGGTTGGTTTAGATAACTTTAGAGGTTATGGTGATATTTAAGAATAAGCTACAAGTTATATATAACCAAAATGGTTAGAATAATATAAATATTGATTGTTTTTTAGATAAATTGAATGAGTTTGAGATTACATGAATAAGTATAACTTAGTGTTTATCTTCCTCATAAGATATTATATGATGATTTTATTAATATACTCACACTAAAATTTTTGGTTTTAGTAAATGGCTGGATCTAGAAGGAACCAAAGTAATAATGGATGTGAAGGAAAATGTGGTGGTTCTCTGTATAAGAAACCTAATGATAGGATATATAATGATAACTCTCGTGGTTATTCTAAACCAACTATTAGGAGTAAGGATTAACCACTTGAACCTTGGTGATTTTTCTGATGCATCATATATGAGAGAAGGGAATCCCTATGGAAGATTAGGTAATAATGATTATAAAGGTAAGCATATTCATAAACATATGCATCAAGGATGTGGAAAGAAAAACCTAGGAAAATGTTTTAAATGGCTAGGAAGGTATTATAGATGTGGTAATGAAGGTCATAAAGAAATAACCTACCAAGGAAAAAGAAAGCATTCATTTAACTTTAGGAAAGGGAAAGAAGTTCTTTATGAGTTATCAATTGAATGTTTTATATGTGGAGATTATGGTCATTATAAAAATAGATGATCTAATAATAATTTTTGGGAATGGGATTAATAGGACCGTACAAATATATGTTTAGAAATACCTAATTCCATTCCAATTGAAGATGAAGAAACTGAAAATGACATATGAAGGGTATGGATTATTTATTGAATCGGGTTTTGACATTATTTAATCTTAAGGCATGATTCATGTTTTTTTTATTGAAAAGAAGTATTAAGGAATAAGATGGAAAATTGTGGTTAAGGGAACATTAAGAATTCTGAATGATTAATAAGTATACATGTAAGTGCCACGATCTTCCTTATTCAAGATGAGGGAAGGGATGAAAAAGTGTCATGACCTTTATTATTGAAGATAAAAATGAGATAATGACCCCCGAGTCCCACCTCCAATAGGCCCTGGGGTGGTGACCAGAACCATGGGCATTCAAATCTCAAAAAATAGGAGGCATAAAACTTTTTATCGTAACCAGGATAATAAGATAAGATGTATCAACCTCAAAAAAACACCAAGACATATATATAAAAGAATCCAAAATCCATCCCACATGCATGTTTAAAGTGAGACTACTAGAAATACAATTAAAAGATCTAAAGTAAATAGCAAAATAAAAACTAAGCTACGACACATAAACCGTCTCCTACGTCTAAGCTAGTAAGTTCTATCATGGTCTATGTAATCTCCATGGAAACCTAAAAATAGTTTTATATATGTAGGGTGAGCTTACAATTATACTCAGTAGGAAAAGCCAAAGTCTCTCAACCACAAGTGGAGAATCATATTAATTCCCCCCCCCCATGAGAAAACAAAAAACCCAGAGGCACATAACTAGTTATACTATCCACCCCAACCTCAAAAAGGCATGCTTAACAAATAACACATGTAAAGTAAAGTAAAGTAGAAATCACAACTATATTTGGTACCCTAAACCACTTCCCACTAGTTAACTGCTCATCCCTAATGGAGAACATCCTGACACTTGAAGGTTCCAAGCACAGCGGAAGTGCGTGGGTGGATGTCCCCACTTGGATTGTTTTTATTAGCAATGATCAATCCCATATCAATACGATGATAAATGCCAGTCTCCACGGATCAAATCACAGAAAAAGACAAAGAAGAAGGTTTTTCCCGGAACCACAAACAAGGATCGTTACAGGTTGATTATAATTAATTTAATTAATTATAAAGAAATACCTTTTGAGTGTTCTTTCTTCGTTGATGTTCTTGATCACGTTGTCGATGTGATCCGTCATTGCATCACAGAATCCAAGTGTAGACTCTCTCTAGCGGTGATCCACACGTGTACCTCGTATCTCTGGACGTCACCAAAGGATTCTCTGGGTGCTAGCGTGGAGAAGCATTTGCTTGCATTGTCTGCCTTAGATCGTCTTGATCCTATGGAAGAGGACCTCTCTCGGTCTTGAGAGTGTTCTTGGAGGAAGAGGTTCTTTCGTCCTTGAAATAATTCTCCAGAATTGTTGTGTCTCACACGGGTAGGAAAAGAGTTGGGTTTGTGAGGATATTTATAATCAGGTTTGAGGTTGTAGAGTTATGACAATAAATATACGCGTTAAACATTTTATTTATTTCATTGAATTTTATTTAAAACCCCCATGTCGAATAATTAATTCCTTGACATGCTCCCACGCTGATTATAATAAATATCATTTAAAACAATATTATATCCTCAAAATCCCGACTGAAAAAACTACATGGCGTGTATTAATAAATACACAGTGTGTACTTGTTCTTCATTGAAAACTACAAGGCGTGTACATTCAATGTACACGACGTGTATATCTTGTTTTCATTTATTCATTTCCTTTCCATAAAGAAAACTACATGGCGTGTAATTATTAATACACGGCGTGTACTTGTTTTCTATGAAAAACTACACGGCATGTAATCTTTAATACACGGCGTGTATATCTTGTTTTTCATTTCCTTATTCCTCCATCATTAAAACAATTTAGGCTTCCTTGAATAATTATTAAACCACATATGGGAATAATCTTTATTATACTTGAGATACTTGAATACACTTAGTGTGTGACCCTCTAGGCCTCTTTCTCTTTGGCATTAGGCGAGCTTGCCTAAAGTCCAAGATTACTGTCTAGAAATGGGTCAAGGAACCCAAGAGAAAGAAGTTGACGACGCATTGACGTACCACCTCACATGAATGCTTATTATGTAATTTAATCCCTTTTTCTCGATATCTCATCAAGCAGGTTTCATGGCAGTGTCATAAACCTATATGCTTGATCCGTCATTCTTTGACTACCTGAAATAAACTCATCGTTCACACCATGGCCATGGAATTTAATGAAACAGTTCTATTTCAATCAATGGGCCGAGATATCAACTTCTATAAATGGAAGGGACATATCCTTCCTCGACTTATCCATTAACAACAAGTCACTCGTGACACACCCTACTTCCCGCCAACTGTCTACATGACGGTTTTCATCAGTAAATCTAAGTGCGTGAGTCATGACATGAGTTAATGATAATATTCTAGTCTAAGGACCATTACACACGCTCGTAGATAGCAATGTCCGATGACACCAAGACATGCAGAATTTATATTGGCAGGTCTGTTCTCATAATCTCCAATCTTGGAGATTTCCAAGTGCGAACTCCATGAGAGAGAGTCTCGCCTTCTTACGAGTACTCGCACATGACAGTCTGTATACTATGTTTCCTATCATAGTATGTCATCCAACCGTAGAACTTTATTTAAGAATATTGTTATAGCATTTCAAGGTTCTCATCATAGCAGGGATATTCTATGACCTTATCAATTTATCAATGCAACAAATATTTCGGGACATTATTATATTATAGTTATGCAGAACAATGAAAAATATATAATAAGTGAACATTCATGTAATAAAAGTACAAAATAGTTGGTTCTCAGGACACCAACCCTTACAAAATCCCACTTGGACTTGAGCCAACTGCCTACAACTTTTAGTTCGCTAGACCTCACATGATGATCATGTTTTTTCTGAGTCAAGGCTTTAGTCAAGGGGTCCTCCATGTTGTCTTCCGTGAAAATACTACTCACTGCAACTTCACCACTCTGAGAAAAATCCCTCAAGAGATGATACTTCCGAAGTATGTGATTTGTCCGCTGATGTGACCTTGGATCTTTTGCAAGTGCCACCGCTGCAGTATTATCAAAATAGAGTGTGATATGATCTTTACTGCTCGGTACTACATCCAACTCTTGGACGAAGCTTCGCATCCATACTGCTTCTTTAGCTGCCTCAGAAGCTGTGATATACTCGAGCTCTACTGTATAATCTTCCACCACACTTTGATTTGAGCTCTTCCAGCTCAATGAACCTCTATTAAAATGGAAGATGTATCCAGTCTGAGACTTCATGTCATCTTGATCAGTCTAGAAACTAGCATTTACATGTCCTCTGATGACTAGTTTCTCATCTCCTCTATAAACCAGGAATATATCCTTAGTATGCCTCAGATACTTAAGGATAGTCTTGACTGCCATCCAATGGCGGTCTCCTGGATCATCTTGATATCTTATTACCGCACTTAATGAGTAAGCAACATATAGCCTCGTACATAGCATAATATACATGACTGACCCAATCGCATATGCGTAAGGGATCCTTGCCATTCTCTTTCTTTCCTCATGTGTCTGAGGACACATTTTCTTGGAAAGATGAATTCCATGTGACACTGGAAACAATCCCCTCTTGGATTGTTCCATACTGAATCTCTTCAGTATCTTGTCAATGTATGTACTTTGACTCAGGCCCAACATTCTCTTGGATCTATCACGATGGATCTGGATCCCAAGAATATATGATGCCTCGCCGAAGTCTTTCATGGAGAAGCATTTATGCAACCATGCCTTAACTGACTGTAAGACAGGTACTTCGTTTCCAATTAGTAATATGTCATCAACATATACTATTAGGAAAACGACTGCACTCCCACTAAACCTCTTGTAGACACAAGGCTCACATTCGTTCTTAACAAAGCCAAATTCCGTTACAGCTTCATCAAAATTAAAGTTCCATGATCTTGATTCTTTCTTTAATACATAAATGGATTTCTGCAACCTTGATACCTTGTTGGAATCCTTTGGAGTCACAAACCCTTCAGGTTGTGTCATGTAGACATCTTCCTAGAGGTTCCCGTTAAGGAAAGATGTTTTGACATCCATTTTCCAAATTTCATAGTCATGGTAAGCAGCAATGGCCAATAGGATTCTGATGGATTTCAGAATCGCAACCGGTGAAAAGGTTTCATCATAGTCAATTCCTTGATGCTGTCTAAAACCTTTTGCAACCAGTCGTGCCTTGTAGGTGCTGAATTTCCCCTCCATGTCCAGTTTGTTCTTGAATACCCATTTATTACCAATAGGATTGACATCAACTACAGGATCTACCAAAATCCAGACTTGGTTTTGGTACATGGAATCCATTTCATAATTCATGGCTTCTTGCCACTTGGCAACGTCTATGCCTTCAACTGCTTCCTTATAGGTAAGAGGATCATCATTGTCAACCAATAATGAATCACCATACTCGGTGACAAGAAAACCATATCGTTCTGGTTCTCTCACCTCTCTCGTGCTCCTACACAGTTCTTGTGTCTATGGAACAAATTGTTGTTCCATGGGGCTTTGTGGAATCTGTTCTTATAACAAATCATGTGTATCTTGAGCCTTGACTTCATCGAAGTCTATCTCGCTCCCACTATCTCTTTTGGAGATGTGATCCCTCTCAAATAATATGGCTTTTATTACCACTGTAACCTTTTTGTCTGAGGGGTTGTATAGGTAATATCCCATTGTTTCCTTGGGATATCCTATAAAGATACACTTTGTGCCTCGTGGTACAAGTTTGTTACTTGAAGAGGCCTTAACAAATGCTTTGCTATCCCACACATATAAATTCGATAACATGGCTTTGCGTCTACTCCATAACTCGTATGGAATACCATTTATCACTTTAGTTGGTACTTGGTTTAGTATGTGCACTGCTATTTGTAATGAATATCCCCAAAAGGATAATGGAAGACTCGCATGAATCATCATTGATCTCACCATGTCCAATAGGGTGCGGTTCATCCTTTCGATTATACCATTCCATTGTGGCGTGTAAGGAGGAGTGAGTTGAGATAGAATCCCAAACTCCCGTAATAAATCAATGAAGTCCTGATTAAGATATTCTCCTCCTCTGTCTGAGCAGAGTTTCTTAATCTTCTTACCAAGCTGGTTCTCAACTTCATTCTTGTATTCTTTGAATCGATCAAAAGAATCTGACTTATACCTCATTAAATAGATATATCCATATCTACTAAAATCATCAGTAAAATTTATGAAGTACGAGAACCCACTCCTTGATTCAACTGAAAATAGTCCACACACATCTGTGTGAACTAATTCTAGAAGCTCTTTAGCTCTTTCACCTTTCCAACTAAATGGGGCTTTGGTCATTTTTCCTTGTAGACACGCATGACACACACCAAGTGGTTTTAGTTCAAAAGAATCTAAATACCCATCTTGATGTAATTTTGTCAAATGTTTCTCAATGACATGACCTATCCGGTGATGCCAAAGTTGGGTGTGGTATGAGTCATGTGAATTAACTTTGTTATCGATTGCCATTACTTGGTTTGTATAGTCTAACACATAAAGGCCGTTATATAAATGTGCCCTACCAAAAAAATGCTATCTTTACAAAAATAGAAACATCCACTTCCAAACATGAAGATGAATCCATTAGTATCTAATCTGGATACTGAAATAATGTTTTTGGTTACAGAGGGTACATAATAACATCCTTTCAAAACCAAGACCATCCCTGTAGGTAATGTGAGGTGGTAGTCCCTAACAGCTACAACATCAAGTCTGGCTCCGTTGGCTGCTCGTAGATCTACCTCCCCTCGATCAATCTTCCTGAATCTACTTGGTTCCTCTATTTGGATATAGATGTGAGCACCACAAGCAGTATCTAATACCCAATTAGTAGAAACAGATAAATTTCATTCGATAACAAACGCACCTGAAGCTTCCCCTTTCTTCCTTGGATGGGTGCAGTTTTTCTTCCAGTGGACCTTCTTGCCATATGCAAAACAAACCGCATCCTGTTCCATTGCCTCCATTTTGATCTTCCTTTTCTTGGAAGGCCTTGAAGAAGCTTTGGGCTTAAAGATTTTCACCTTCCCTTTCCTTTTATTCACCATGAGGACAGAAGTCTTTTCACGCTTCATGTCAGTGTCCACTTGGTGAATGAGGATGAGACGATCAAACAGAGACTTCTCAATGCTGTTCATATTGAAGTTCACAACAAAGTTTGAGAAGCTCTGGGGGAGTGATGCAAGAATGAGATCGGTAACCAATTCTTCGGGGGAGTTTAAACCCTAGAACCTCTAAGCGCTCAATGTATCCAATGAGCTTGACTACATGAGGCCCGGCTGGGGCACCCCCTCCAAGCTTGCTCTGAAATAGAGCCTTGGAGATGTCAAACCTTTCCTGTCTTGCTCTCTCTTGGTATAGACCATGGAGGTTCTCGAGCATGCTATAGGCATCCATGTCTTCATGAGACTTCATGAGCTCACTAGAAATCGATGATAGAATCAAACATTGAACGTCGAGAGCTTCGTTCAAATGTTGATCATAGACCAGGAAATCTTCATCACTCACCCCTGGGGTAGGGGAATCAGGAAGTGAGGACTCCAGCACGTAAAACTTTCGTTCATGGCGTAGGATAACCTGAAGGCTCCTAAACCATTCCTTAAATTTACTGCCAGTGAGGATATTGTCTTTATCCAGTATTGATCGCAGAGAAGTTGTGGTTGATGAGTTTGTCATTTCGATTCTACAAATTAAAAGAGCAGATTTATTAGTACTTTCTTGATTACATTTTTATGAGAAATAATAAATAAATTAATTCTCCCATTATTTTATCAAGTCCCAATGGCCCTCACCATTGAACTCAGAATGTCCAGTTGCTTTGACATTCTAGTGGCAAGGATCCATATTTCCCTTCGCATAACCTCAACAAGGGTTGGTCAAGCTATTTGAAGGTATTTAGGTAGGCAGGTCTTTGCCAACTGTGAGCTTACAGTTTCTTGATCTGTTGAGTGGACTCCCCAATCCTGAAATCCTGACTTGGATTTCCTCAACTATTGCCTCCAATATTACACCAAGTCTATCAAGGGCTACTTATCTTGATGTAATATGGTTAAGTCAACACGAAACCTTTCATAAGGGATTCCTTTATAAAAGTAAGTGTCCCAACAAGGGTTGGTCAAACACATAGTTTTATTGAGTCTTTCCCTTAATCAGGTAACAAAAGGCTTGGTCTAACTTAATATGGTATTGAGGGATTTTATTCCTTTATGCGTAGTTTCACATTATCACATGCTTGTTAATATTAAGTTATTCATGCTTAAGTGATTAACCATGTTCTGATAATGTTTACGCATAGCCTGATTTTTATTTTATTCCATCTTTTCATGCTTGTTCATTTTATTAATTATGTGATCACGACAAAACATACATAATAAATAAACCATGAAATCAGACAGAAATAAAATAAGATGGCATGATCATGAGCTTCTATTGGTTAGCTTATCTAGCGGTTTTGATAAGCTAACCCTGACCTAGGGAAAACACCTTGAACCTGTTGGTTCGTGTTTTGAAGCTCCCACCTGTCCACCTTTGTATCTTCTTGCATCGGTTTCGCCTCGACTTCGGGATTTGAACCTTCTCCTCTGGGTTGGGAGATCCTCCATTACATGGGTTTACATTAAAGAAACCATGGGCATGCATGCCCTACATTTTATTAGAAGAAGGCTCGCAGGCCAACAAATTTAAATTAAATAAATTTAAATGAAACCATACACATACAAAGGGTCTTTGTTCTAGCTCATGATCATCCACAGTATGCAACGACATCTACGCATATTTATAATTAAAATTCTTTTAATCGCTCTTTCATTTAAGATAAGTCATGCTCGAATTCAATTACATATGATCTTATAATTAATCAATTATTTATCTTAAATTCCTTTCTGAATTTCCTTGAGATTCTTATCATCCATATTCCTTGTATGGGTCTTTGTACATTGGAGGAAACCTGGTGAAATTCCATTTTTGGAAAGTACACGACGTGTAGTTTATATTTACATGGCATGTATTTCTTTTTACCTTGTTTCCAAAGTACATGTCGGGGCTTTGGCGTGTTTTCTCTACTTTGAAAATTTTGGAGTACACGGCGTGTAGATGAATCATACAAGGTGTGTAATTCCTTGTTACACGGTAACCGGCTTGGCAATCCCGTGTACACAGAACACGGATTCTCCTTGTACATGGTTTCAACTAGACCGGATCAGACTACATGGCGTGTTGTTCCAACATACACGCCGTGTATTCCGGTTCCCACGCGTTGTTCAATTCTAGTCAACACGGCGTGATTAATACTTAGGCATAATCAATTCACATAGTGTGGTTTGGCAGACCAGTGCCGCTTCATTGAACCTAAGTACACGACGTGTAGTTTTCATTACACGCTGTGTAATCCCGTGTTGTACATACAAAAAGAGCAACTCCTCCAGATGAATTCCTCATTTTTATTTTAATCAAAATTAAAATTAAAAATTCGTTTCTGTGATATGAATCGAGAAACAAAGTAGGAAGAATAGATCTCATTTATTCATATTAATAGAATGATATATTTCGAATTAAATCAAATATAAATGCGTAAATTATCAAAGAAAATTAAATAACTATAATCAACGTTGTAACTTCCCTCTGATACCATTTGTAGGTTCCGGGCGCAGCGGAAGCGCGTGGGTGGATGTTCCCACTTGGATTTTTGTCATTAGAAATGATCAATCCGGGATCAATACAATGATAAATGCCAGTCTCCACGGATCAAATCACAGAAAAAGACAAAGAAGAAGGTTTTTACCGGAACCACAAACAAGGATCGTTACAGGTTGATTATAATTAATTTAATTAATTATAAAGAAATACCTTTTGGGTGTTCTTTCTTCGTTGATGTTCTTGATCACATTGTCGATGTGATCTGTCATTGCGTCGCAGAAGCCAAGTGTAGACTCCCTCTAGCGGTGATCCACACGTGTACCTCGTATTTCTGGACGTCGCCAAAGGATTCTCCGGGTTCTAGCGTAAGAAGCCTTTGCTTGCGTTGTCCACCTTAGATCGTCTTGATCCGATGGAAGAGGATATCTCTCGGTCTTGAGAGAGTTCTTAGAGGAAGAGGTTCTTTTGGCCTTGAAAGAATTCTCCAGAATTGTTGTGTCTCACACAGGTAGGAAAAGAGTTGGGGTTGTGAGGATATTTATAATCAGGTTTGAGGTTGTAGAGTTATGAAAATAAATAAACGTGTTATGCATTTTATTTATTTCATTGACTCTTATTTAAAACCCCCATGTTGAATAATTAATTCCTTGACATGCACCCACACTGATTATAATAAATATCATTTAAAACAATATTATATCCTTAAAACCCCGATTGGAAAAACTACACGGCGTGTATTAATAAATACACGGCGTGTACTTGTTTTTCATTGAAAACTAAACGGCGTGTACATTCAATGTACACTATGTGTATATCTTGTTTTCATTTATTCATTTCCTTTACATAAAGAAAACTACACGGCATGTAATTATTAATACATGGTCTGTACTTGTTTTCCATGAAAAACTACACGGCGTGTAATCTTTAATACATGGCGTGTATATATATTTTTTCATTTCCTTCTTCCTCCATCATTAAAATGATTTAGGCTTCCTTGAATAATTATTAAACCACGTATGGGAATAATCTTCATTCTACTTGAGATACTTGAATACACTTAGTGTGTGACACTCTAGGCCTCTTTCTCGTCGGCATTAGGCGAGATTGCCTAAAGTCCAAGATTAATGTCTAGCAATGGGTCAAGGCACCCAAGAGAAATAAGTTGACGATACATTGACATATCACCTCATACAAACTCTTACTGTGTAATTTAATCCCTTTGTCTCGATATCCCATCAAGCAGGTTTCATGGAAGTGTCATAAACCTATATGCTTGATCCGTCGTTCTTTGAATACCTGAAATAAACTCATCGCTCACACCATGGACATGGAATTTAATGCGATAGTTCTATTTCAATCAAAGGGCCGAGATATCAACTTCCATAAATGGAAGGGACAAAACCTTCCTCAACTTATCCATTAACAACATGTCACTCATGACGCACCCAAAGTACCCTACTTCCCGCCAACTGTCTGCGTGACGGTTTTCATCAGTAAATCTAAGTGCGCGAGTCATGAGATGAGTTAATGATAATCTTCTAGTCTAAGGACCATTACACACACTTGTAGATAGCAATGTTTGATGACACCAAGACATGCAGAATTGCTATTGGCGGGTCTGTTCTCATAATCTCCCATCTTGGAGATTACCAAGTGCGAACTCCATGAGAGAGAGTCTCGTCTTCTTATGAGTACTCGCACATGACAGTATGTATACTATGTGTCCTATCATAGTATGTCATCCAACCGTAGAACTTTATTTAAGAATATTTTTATAGCATTTCAAGGTTATCATCATAGAGGGGATCTACCATGACCTTATCAATGCAACAAATATTCCGGGACATTATTATATTATAGTTATGCAGAACAATGAACAATATATAATAAGTGAACAGTCATGTAATCAAAGTACAAAATAGTTGGTTCTCAGGACACTAACCCTTACAACACTACCACGCTCATCTACACGACCCACTTTCACAACCTTCCCGCACACACCTAATCCACATACTACATTCCGAATGCAAACACTTGGGCCACCAAAACACAAACTCATTCCGAAGACACCTAGGAAAGTACAAAATATCTTATCCTGAAGACACCTAGGAAGCACACCTCGCCCGCAGACACCTAGTCCTCATAACTGCAGACACCTGGGAAGCACACCACATCCTCCCACGAGGATGTTGGGAAAGGAAACCCTCCCCCATAACAATGGTAGTTTTTGACACATAGTGATCAACATGGGTAGGGTGTATATATAAATCAAAAGGAACTACATGTATATATATATAGGTTCCAAAAACTCATCCCAACCTATGGGTTTTAAAAAGAAACCAACCCACACAAAACTACCCTTACTGCCACCTCTAATGCATAACCACACAGCCAGCCACATAATTAATTCATAACCCCAACCAATTCATTTAACCAATTATCACTCCACATTAAACAATTTATTTATTTATTTATTTATTCCATCCCTACCTGGGAAACTACCAAATAGAACACACCACCAGTAACATCATAATATACACACACTTCAATAAATCCTATGGAATCTCTAGGCGAAATTCCCTCGCAAGGTAACACCATCCTTCTTCAAAATCATCCCTCCTAAGCCATCCTCAGAAACCCCCCTACATAAAAAATGCCACATCCAGAAAAACAAAAAAACTCAACTAGATTGTAGTCCCACTGCACAAACAGACCATGCCCAACAACCATAACACAACCCATATACAAACCCACTGTTCAAAAAGTTCATCCATTCCAAATTCAATCAAACTCTCCATATAAGATTCCATTACCCCAACCTCACCACCTCATACACACAACCATACTCCCAGCCATAACCCCACATGACCACCGTGAAATACAAGGTCAAACAGAACCATACACGACACCCAACCACACCTATTAAACCAAGTGTATTCAGATTTGACCAACACTATTATTTAATTCCACCTTCATAATTTAGGGGTGATCACAGAACAAGTTTTATCCTAGGGAATCCATATATTTAACCAAGTGTATGTGGTTAATCAATTTCAAAATTTCATCCATTTGACAAGTAAACAACAACAAATATTCACAAGTCATACAAGTGTGCAAATAGAGGCCACTAACAGACATGATTTTCAGAAGCCATACATACCTTACAAAACACAACATGGATCAAAGATAATATATAAAACAAAGTGATCATCATCATCATCTCCTAGCCCCTCATTTATTACTTTTTATTATATTTTTTAAATTTGGGTCCAACTATATTCACAATGGTACATGAGTACACCCACCCTGAATGATACACAAATAACATAGAGATGAAGGGATACATACCTGGAACAAAAAAAAATAAAAAAATAATCCTTATGCTAAAAATAGGGGGTGCATGAGTAGAAGGAAAGACTCCAAGGAAAAGTGGGTCCATGATTGGTTCAATGATTCCACTCCTCTGGGAAGAAAGGTTATGGTCTTACGAAGAGAAAATGGAAACACACTAGGAAGAGAAGATCTTTTCTTTGATGATCCAAATCCTATATAAACGGAAGGGAGATGATTTCAAAGGCCACTAAAGTTAGATCATGGTCAAGATTAGGTGGTATGACTATTTAAAAGTCCTGAGAGTGTTAGGATATTAAATATATAATTAATATCCATTGAAGTGACTTTTTAAATTCTCAAACAAGATAGGTAACTAATTTAATGTTAAATAAAATGTAAAGGGTAGAAACTAGAAAATCTGGAAATGACACACCAATGGGTGAGTAACTGAAACTAGTAATCAATAGTGAGTCACTGATGCCTGAATCATCAACACGAGTCACTGATGTGACTCACCAACACGAGTCACCGATGGGACCCACTAACAGCTAGTCACTAATGCGACCCACCGACGCCACTCACTGATGCCCGACCTACCAACGCTGAGTCACTGACACTGAGCCACTGATGTGAGCTAACAATGTGAGATACCAACGCCTGAACTATTGAAGCTTGACCTACCAACGCCCTAACCTACCGATGCCCTGACCAACCAACTCCATGACTTATCGATGCCCTGACCTACTGATGTCCAATATACAGATGAAAAAATTGGAATTTTGGTAAACTCTTGAAATGACCTACCGTTACCTCCTAAAACACCCTAAACACTGGATTTTGAAAATGAAATGGACCAGGGAGGTCTGATCCGTTAAATCAGATAACTATCAAACTATTATCTCCTTTGATAATTCAAAACCAAACCCAGAAGAAGGAGGGGTCTGAACAACCACCCTGTAAGATACCTCTCAAGGATTAACCAACCTGTGTTTTTTGAAAGATGGAGTGAAACCTCAACATACAAGAACACCTCCTCCCACTTATGCTAACCCAAACATCCATAAGATTCCCCTCACAAGCACTATCTATCGAGACACATGAATTAGGTAATTCCTTCATCTATGTTAAGATATTATCCACTATGGGAATCACTAACTCTCCCACACGGGTTTAATCATGTCTCAATTAATGCGTCTTGATTAGGAATATGGTCTCCCCATTTTCAGATGTTAGGACTTCATCACACATTACAGAATAAGAATCAACCCATCTTATGGAAAACAAGTTTCAATCACTACATAACAAAGAAAAAAAAACAAGAAAAACTAAAAACAACTCTGGGTACTGGGCACACATCAACATCTCTCTTTTTCCAAGTAACCTCCTCTAGGCTACCATACCTCCCTAACATGGGAACCAAAGGAATTTTCCATCCATACAGTACCTTCTCCCAATGATCCTGAATCTCCACTAGCTGATCCATGAACGCTGTATCTTCCTCAATATCCAACTCTCCCCACTCAATTAGATTGGAGTCATCATGAAGAAACTGATAAAGTTGGGAGACATGAAAGACATCGTGGATCCCCTCTAATTGTGGTGGAAATGCCGACTGGTATTCCACCTCGCTAACTCACCCTAGCACCACAAAGGGTCCGATGAACCTGGGAGAAATCTTTCTCTATCTTTTGAACCTCTTATACCCACGTTGAGGGGAAACCTTAAAGAAAACATGGTCCCCAACCACAAACTCCATGGGACTTCTCCTTTGATCAACATAAAAATTCTTTCGGTCTTGTTCTGCCTTCATCCTCTCATAAATGAGATGAACCTTCTCTGTCATGCTCTCCATCACATAGGGTCCAAGAACAACTGATTCCCCAACTTCTGTATAGCACAATGGTAAACGACACGAACTTCCATATAAATATTCAAACATATCCATGAAAATGGTAGAGTGATAGCTATTTTTATAAGAAAAATATACCAAGGAAAAATTTCACACCCAAGATCCACCAAAATCCAAGATGCATGCTCACAGTATGTCCTCTAACGTCTAAATGGTCCTCTTTTTCTGCCCATCTGTCTGAGGGTGGGAAAAATGTTTAAGCATAACTAAGTTACAAAAGCATGCTTCAATACCATCTAGACTCATGAGGTAAAATGTGTATCTCTATATGAGACAATGGATCTCAGAACTCCATGTAGCCGCACCACCTCATCCACATAACTTCTCGCCAAGGAACCCGCTGCACTCAACTCCTTAATCGTTAAGAAGTGAGCTGATTTCGTCAGCCGATCCACCATCACCCACATTGCATTTCATCCTCCTTAATCCCTGGGTACTATTATGACAAAATACATTGATATGAAATCCCACTTCTACTCGATGACATATAAGGGTTTCATCAAACTACCGGGAACATGGTGCTCAACCTCCACTTGCTGGCACACCAAGCATTTCACCAAAAACTCCGCCACATACCACTTCATCCCAAGACACCAATACTATTATCTCAAGATACGGTACATCTTGGAAACTCTTGGGGGCACTACTAAGGGTGAGCTGTGAAACTCACGGAGAAATCCCTTGTGCATCACCACTGGGACAAATAGCTTCCCATGGAACAACATATGATTTTATCCATCCTCCAACCATCCCTTTGGAGAGTCACCCTGGTCAATGAGACCACGAATCACCGCTACCCCTGAGTCTCCCCACTAAGACTCCTCCACTTGCTTCCTTAGATATGATTACACTGTCATCAGAAATAGACAACCTCTACCACCATCTATCACTGCATCTAGGTGAAAGGCACCCAACTCATCTATTACTCTCCAAGCATTCAAAAATTCTTGAACAACCTTCTTATGTGACTTACTATTCAAATCATCAGCAACAACATCCCCATTTCTTGTGGTGTAAGAGATCTCAAAGTCATAATTATAGAGAAAATCCATCCTCCTCCAGTGTTGGAAGTTCATATGTCACTAAGAAAAGATGTACCTCAAGCTATTGTGATCCATGAAGACCATAAATTTATCTCCCATGAGGTAATTCTACTACAACATCAGCACGAACATGACCAACACTAGATCCAAATTATGGGTGGCGTAGTTACATTCATGGGGACATAACTTCCTAGACCCATAATTGATTACTCCCCATTACTCAATCATCACACATCCTAATCCTAGACAAGAAGCATCACAAAAACACCTCGAAAATTACCCCTCCTCTAGAAATTAGATCACTGGAGCACTACAAAACTTCCCCTTCAGATAGATGAATTTTTTCCAATATGGCTTGATCCACACAAAATCTTGGCCTTTTCTGGTCAGAGATGTCAATGGATCTGATAATCAAGAGAAATAAAGTACAAATATTCAGTAATAACATTCCAGACTGAGAAAAATGAAAACCTCTACCACATTATTGTGTTCCTACCATGAAAAAACTACATCGAACTTTGATGGGTCAACTTATAAACCCCACTGAGACACCAAATGTACAAGGAAGTGGAACTCCTGTGTCCTAAACTTGCACTTGGACAACTTCCTGTAGAGATGGTGGCATCAAAGGACATCCAAGACAATTCAAATATGCTTGGTATGATCCTCCTATAACTTTGATTAGATCATAATGTCATCGATGAACACAATCATAAAATAGTATAGGAACTCATGAAATATAGAGTTTATAAGTCCCATGAACATGTCTGGTTCATTTGTAACACCGAATGACATAACTAGGGACTCGAAGTGCCTATATCTGCATATGAAAGTAGTATTCAGGATTTCACCCTCCTTCAACCTCAACTAGTGATACTTAGACCATAGATCGATCTTAGAAAACCAAATCTCTCCCATCAGCTGGTCGAAAAGATCATCTATCCTCAGGCGAGGGTAACGATTCTTGACCTTCACCTGATTCAACCTCCGGAAGTCTATGCACAGTATCATATCACTCTCTTCCTTCTTCATAAACAAGACCGGAGCACCCCACAATAACACACTGGTCTAGATAAATACATTCTTCATTAGACTATCAATATGAATCCTTAGATCCCGTAGCTCAGAAGGTGCCATCTGATAAGGATCCATCAAAATCAGAGAAGCACCAGGCTACAAGTCTATCTCAAACTCAATTTCACATCAAGGGGGTAGAGTCAAAACCGAATAAGAAAAAACATCCAAGAACTCTACAAAACTATAGGAACCCCCACAATCTCAACATCCACTTATTCCACTGAAATCACGACCAATAAGGAAAGAAGAGGCTCCACACACCGACTGCCCATTAGAAAATTCTGCTAACAAAAAAAGCCACACATTGTCCATCCACATCCAAAAACACAACTATCATCTAAAATTAGTCAATGATAGAATGAATGTAAAACAACTAGACGATTACAAGTATGAAACCATATGGCTGCATTTTCAGAAATAAGAGATCCCCACTAGACTGATATGGCCCCAACATCAGCCTATATCCCTAGAAAACATCAAACAAGCTGGTCTGACCTCCAACTGGTGTACTCAAAACCAGGTTCATGGAAAGTATTTCTATGTCTATTCCTAGAGTATGGGATAGACTGGGCATAACAAAGGAGTGAGAAACTCCTGAATCAAACAAATCACAACCAAGAGTACTGAACACACTGATCATAGCTTGAATGATCTCTAGCCCTGTTGTAACTATTGCCTCTATGGCGTGAAAATAACCACACCCATATCCTCTTCCCCTCTGATGTCGACCAAATACTTGACCAAATCCTAGTTGAGGTCCCTGATTAACTCCCTAAGGCCGTCCTCCACCTTCTCCATCTCCCCTTAGTGGAGCATGAGCCTGTTGTCCCTGCTGATGAAATAGCCTGGATGGAAACTACTGCTGAGGTGGGCACTAAACTTTACCAACTCCACCATACTGAGATAGAATTGGGAACTGACTCTGAAGATACCCATGGCCTCTAAAAGTGAAACACCCTAGTCCCAAGATTATGGGAAAATAACGAGGACGAGAAGGTTGAAACTGAAAATGCTGAGGTCGACTCCTCACTGGCAGGAACCTCAAAGTCCATGGTTCCTGAGACCTACTACTGACCGCCTTCCCCTTTGAAGAATGTTAATGGATCCCCTCTTTTAGTATAACTCCTCACGAGTGCATCCACTTAGCCACTTCCACCTTCTTCTAGACCTCTATGTACATTGGTAAGGTGAAGGGAGTAACTACGTACTGGAGAGAGGGATGAGTGTCTCCTCTAAGAATCTTACAAGAGACTCTTCATTCAAAAAGAGATCTAGAGAAAATTGAAACTTGATCCCTAGTTCCTGTATCACCATACTCCCTTTTTGGAAGGATAATAACTCTTTCCTCTTCTTTGCCTTTATGGTCGATGAAAGGAATTCCTCCCGAAACTCCTTCCCAAAATTGACCCACAAAACATCAGTCTTTTTCCAATCCCCTAGGTACAACGTCCACCACTAACACACATCCCCCCTCACATGAATAACTTCCAATGGAACCTAGTACTCTATCGGTGCCCGTATCAGGATGAAGGTGATCAGAAGGTCCCCGAGCTAGCTCTCTATCTCTATGTACCAGACACTTCCATCGTACTTCCCCAAGGTCTGCCACTGGAAAGCACATACTGTTCTCTACCGCAGGTTGTCCTCCTCCTTTATATTAACCCTCCACTGATCATTCAAATCAGCCTGCTGATCCTAAAATAACTGATCCACTTGAGGACAATGACCGGGTTCCATAGCTGAATGGTTAACAAGGAACTCCTAATCCCGATTGGTATAGAATTTATTTAGGATTCATTTTAACTCATTGTTTATTTTAATTTCCCTAAAATTCCTAAAACAAACAATAAAAAAATTCATCATGATGCATGTACCTTTCCTAGGGTCTCTACCCCACAAACAGTGTAGCCTCACTTGGTTGTTTAGTAAGTTCAAATAACTTACATCAGATCATAGGGCCCCCTAAAATCCCATGTCCAAGCCAGTCTTCCCTGGCCTATGTCATTCACTAAGATCACCTCACAATGTTTCCCTACTAACCCATTCAATCCTCACCATGCCTAACTCCAAACTCCATCATATCTCTCAAACATCACCTCTGATACCATTCTGTCATGAACCTCTTTCTTCAAGATGAGGGAAGGGATGGAGAAGTGTCATGAACTTCATTTTGCAAGATGAAAAAGATATAATGACCCTGAGTCCCACCTCCAATAGGCCTCGGGGTGGCGACCAACACCAAGGGTATTCAAATCTCACAAAATGGGTGGCATTACAGTTTTTATAGTAACCAAGATTAGGAGATAAGATGTATCAACCTCAAAATAACTCTAAGACATATATAGAAAATAATAAAAAATTCATACCACATGCATGTTTAAAGTAAAAAATCCAGAAATACAATGAAAAGATCCAAAGTAAATACCAAAATACAAACTAAGTAGCGACACAATAACTGTCCCCAACATCTGAGCTACTAAGATCCAACACGGTCTGTTAATCTTCCTAGAAACCTAAAAACAATTTTATATACATAGGGTGATCATGAAAGTATAGTTAGTATGAAAAGTCAAAGTATCTCATGCATAAGTGTAGAATCATACTAATTCCCCTGTGATAAAACAACAAACCCAGAAGCACCTAAAAGGTATACTATCCACCCAAACCACACCAAGGCATGATCACCAAATAACGCAAGTCAATTCAAGTAAATTATCAAGGACATCGATATTTGGGTATGCCACACTGCTTCCCACTAGTTAACTGCTCATCCCTAATGGGGAATGTCCTGAAACTACCATGATCTTCCACAAGCCACACTTTCACAACCTGCCGACACACACTTGGGCCACATACCACATCCCACCTGAAAACACCTGGGCCACTAAAGAATAACCTCATCCCAAAGATACGTAGGAAAGTACAACATATCTCATCACAAAGACACCTGGGAAGCACACTTCACCCATAGAAACCTGGGCCTCATAATCGCACCACAACCTATCAGAAGAGTCTAGGGATACCAATGCCTAGAAGAGGGAAAAGAGAAGAGACAATAACCATCCATCCATCCTCCCATCAGGATATTGGGAAATGACACCCTCCCCCATAATAATGGGGATGTTCAGCATGTAGTGATCAATGTGGGTAAAGTGCATATAGAAATAAAAGGTAACTACATGTATATATATAGGTACCAAACAATCAACCCAACCAATGGGTTTTCAAAACAAACTACTAGCCCACATAAAATTATCCTTGTTGCCACCTCTAATTCATAACCACACATCCATCCAAAAACTTAATTCATAAACCCAACCAATTCATTTAAACAATTATCACTTTGAAATAAAAATTTATTTATTCTATCCCTACCCGAGAAACTACCAAACACAACACACCACAAGTAACATCATAATCTACGCACACTTCACAAAAGTCTCTGGAAACTCTGAGAGAAATTCCCTCATAAGGTAACAACATTATTCTTCAAAGTTATCCCTCCCAAGCTATCCTTGACAGTCCCACTGCATGAAAATCACCCCATCCATAAAAACAAAAAAATTAAACCCTATTTTAGTCCCACTGCACAAATAGACCATTCCCAACAACCATAACACAACCTAGAAGCATACCCACTATTCAACAAGTTCATCCATTCCACAATCAATCATACTATCCATATGAGATTCCATTACACACCAGAACCACCTCATACACCTAGCCATACTATTAGCCACAACCCTACATGACCAACATGAAACACAAGGTCGAAAAGAACCATACAAAACACATAGACACACCTATTAAATAGAGTGTAGTTAGATTTGACAACACTATTCTTTAATTCCACTTTCATAATTTATGGGTGATCACAGAACAAGTTTGATCCTAGGGAATCTATATATTTAACCAGGTGTACATGGTTAATAAATTTCATAATTTCATCCATTTGACAAGGAAACAACAACAAATATTCACAAGTCATATAGGTACACAAACAGAGGCCACCAACAACCATGCATTTTAGAAGGAATACAACCCTTAGAAAACACAACATTGATCAAGGATAACATATAAAACAAAGTGATCATCATATTCTTCTTCCAAACCCCTCATTTATTATTTCTTATTATATTTTTTAAAATTTTGTCCAACTGTATTCATAAGGGGACATGAGTACACCCACCCCACATGATACAAAAATAAAAGAGAGGCGAAGGGATCCCTACCTGGAACAATAGATGATCAATAATTCCTTTTTGTTCCAAAAATAGGGGTGCATGAGTAGCAGGAAAGAATCTAAGGAAAACTAGGTCCACAGATTCATCACATATGACACTCCCTTAGGAAGAAAGGTTCTTGTCGCACGAAGAGAAAGGATAAACACACTGGGAAGACAAGATCTTGGATTAGAAGAGCCAAATCCTATATCAACATAAGGGAGAGGGTTTCAAAGGCCATTAAAGTCAGATCATGGTCAAGATTTTGTGGTCTAACTATTTCAAATTCTAGGGATCATTAGGATATTAAAGATATAATATATATCATTTGAAACACCTTTCAAAATTCTCAAACAAGATAGGTAACTCATTTAACATCAAATAAAATGTAAAGGGGTGAAACTGGAAAAATTAGAAATGACTCACTGATGGGAGAGTCACCGATAGTGAGTCACTAATGCCTAAATCACTAAAAAAAGTCACCAACATGACTCACTGACACAAGTCTTCGATGTGACCCACTAACAGCGAGTCACCGACGTGACCCATAAATGCCACTCACTGACGCCCGACCTACCGATGCTGAGTCACCGACACTGAGCCACCGATGCGAACTACCAAAACGAGATACTAACACGAGATACTAATTCACGACATACTGATGCTCAATATACCAATTCCTTGACCTATCGACATCCTGACCTACTGATTCCCATACCTACCGATGAAAAACTAGAATTTTGGAAAACTCTTGAAAAGAGCTACTTTTTCCTCCTAGAACACCCAAAACAATAGATTTTGAAAAAGCAATAAACTAGGGAGGTCCGGGACATTACAATAAGGGAAATATAGTTATTTTAGATGTATAGATGATGAAATGTTTAAAAGTATTAATGCTCTTTTTATGATGGGATTACTTTTGAAGACTTTTTCTAGTAGTTTTAACCCTGGAGTTTGTTATGTGAAAATGTTATTCAAGTAAGAATTATCTTTTCTTTTGTGGAAATAATTTTAAAGGTATGCATAATCTTTAGGGTTTATATGATCTTTATTTTGAGGTAATTATAGGATATTACATTTTGGTATAAAAAATGAAAGGTACGAGATAACCTTCAAGGTTAAAATATATTATGGTTATTTTTGATGATTTTATCTCATTTTGGGAATTTTATAAGAGTTATAATAATTATATAGTTTTAGAAAAAGGAAAAACCATATAAAGGGTGAAAACCCATCACGTAGGAGAAGACTGTAGGAATCAAACCCCCAACCAAAGGGTGATAAGGATTTATCACCTACCACTGGCCTACGTGAAGTCTTTGGTTAGTATGAATTCATTATTTTTAGTTAAATGATATGATGTATTAATAATTAGATGATTTTTAGAACCCATGTTTTATCAAATATATAATATTAGGATTAGAAAATGATTTAGTTATTAAATGATAAGTGTTATTTTTGAAGACGTTCACTATTTTTTGGAGCTTTATATTATTAAGGTAATAGAATACGATGGGAATTTATTTGAAGAGTAATGGTTGAATTATATTTTGGAAGAATCTATGATTTTTAATTGTGGAATTATGAGGAATTTGGTTATTTATGTAAATTATTAACTTATCATGGAGAATATGTGATTAGAAAATTGCTTTTTGGTAAGATACATTAAGAGTGATTTATGTTATTTAGAGATTAATGTTATAATTTATCTTCGAAGAATATGTGATCAAATACTTCTGAATTTTGGGTTTCAATATTAGTTTTAATTATTTTGAGGAATTTTAAGGATACTTATTTATCAAATGGTATTTTTTGAACATGGGATATTAGTTTTGAATTTTAGAGATTGAAGTAGTTTTTTATTATATAGTTTTTTTTTATTTTTGGAAAATTATCATATCTTATACTAACCATTTTGGTTATGTTTAATGTCTAAAGACAGGATAAAAATATATTTTATCTTTTTTAGTTTATGTGATTATATAGAAGTTTATTCTTGTACCTTAGGCATGAAAAATTTATCTAAAATACTCATCATTTGGAGAAAAAGATGAGTTTTTGGTGGAATTCGATTAATGGATGAAACGATACATTCCAAGTAAAATTTTCTTATGTTCTTATCCTAAGTAGTAAAATAATTCCTTAACTTTATGAAAAGGATCTTAAAATAAAAATCATCTTTGTTTACTTTTCCTACTAAAAAATCAAAGACCTTTTAACTCATAAAAAATGTATAACTTTGTGATTGTTAAAAGTTTCCTAAAAAAGTTTTCTATCACATTCCATCAAAACTTAATGGTTAATTTTCTATTCCATATTAATGTTTTCTTAAATGGAACCCTAGTATTTTTTACTGCATGTGACCTTTGTACTTAAATTTATTTCTTTTAAAGTTAAGGATTTATTTAATTGTTTTCCGATGTGGTATTTCAATGAAGTAATTTTAAAAAGTGAAACCTTATTTACCGATCTCGAATTTAGAATTGCGAGGACGCAATTTGAAAAAAGGGGGAAGGATATAATAACCCAGATATTTATAGAATAATAATTTTTCATATTTACAAATTAGATAGTAATTTTACCTTAAAGGGTATCTATGTTCGATAGCTTACCCGATACAAAATAATGAGTTTCTCTGAAATCTTATGTTGTACACAAGACTGAGTTATACCAAAAAAACAATACGTTTTAATATTATTATTTTAAATGGTAGTTATTATCGAGTCATTGAATTGGTTGGAATGAATAGAAATAAATAAATTATGTTTTCACATATTTATTAAATATATTTTTTACTTTATTCTAATAAATTTCCATGGCTTAAAATGAGAAGAAATCCAATTTTAAGCAGAAAATACTTAAATATTTTTTTAAAAGGTAGTTTTACCGCCTTTTGATGGAGAACTATTTTTAAATATATATTTTAACTTTTATATGTTCTATTTGACTAAGTAAAATTATTATTTGGAAGTGAGACATCAAAATTTACTTTGGTTGAATTTTTGGTATTTTTTTGATGAAATTCATATTTTAATGATTAGTAAAAAATACTGCATTTTAATTCAAAAATGAATTTTCATATAATTTATTTATATTGTTGTATTATAATTTTATATGATTTTAAGGTATATTTAGATTTTTTTTTCAATTAATACAATTTAGTTCATTGGATTCTTTTTCAAACGAAAATTTTATTGAAAAACTATGTGAACTTTTGAAAGTTTTGCTTAAAAACCTGTTTTCTCGATATGTCAAAGGGAATAGAATTAAACCTAATTTAACCACTTTTCTGAATTGAATTTTTAAAAATAGACATACATGGTTGTACTAAGTATAATAAATTTTGTCTAATAGGATCAAAATAATCTTTCGTTAATAGTAACTTTAGTATTTTATTTACCACAGTTAAAGGTAAATAGAGTAATTAAATTTAAAATTAATATTATAATATTAAACAATTACCCTAGAACTTTTAATAATATTATTGGATGATTTTTTATCGACCATGAATATCCTTGGTCTGAAATTGTGACCTTTGGAATCAACTTGGGTGTGATTATGACATTTATAACCTTTAATTTAAAGTAAAGGAAAATATATCCTAAAAATTTCTCTTCTTACTAAAACAATTTTAATATGGGGTTATGTAAGTGATATATTAAACTATTAATATCCCTTAGAAATATAAAAATATTACCTACATTATGGTAATTTATTTATAATTTTTAGGAATTAAATAATTAATTTTAATTATGACACAATGATGATGTAGTAATAGATTTATTAAAGAAAGAATAAAATAAATGATATTAATAACATTAAAATAAATATAATTTGAAACATTTGATTCCATAAATAAATTTTATGGAATAATATGACTTGTTATTATTGATTCAATGTAATTTATTATAATTAATCAATTATTTTTATTATTTTTTTAAAAAGTCATGTAGTGAATAGTGTCAAAATTGACATAATTCATATTTTAAAATATAAAATATTTAATTAAATGACATAAAATTTATAAATACTTAATAATGATCCAAAAAGTTGAGATAACTCTAAAATTTCATTAATTACTCTGTAATTGGTCGTTTTTCATGATTGGGTAATTATTTTAACTCTCAAAGTATAAATTACTTGATAAAATGGTAAGAGTTGGAAGGGGTTAATGCAAAATGATAAGGATTAAAAAAATCCTAAAAATTGTTTAATTTTAATTATATGAATATATTTAGACTCATAATCATCCTATATTATAACAAAATGAGTTTGGACCCATTTAGAATCGAAATTGAATTTATATTAATTTAATACTTTTAATAATTCCAAGGGTGCCCATCTCCTCTCTTATAAAAGGCACCCATGATTGTATATTAATCACACTTCCAAATCATTTTTTTCAGAAAATATATACCAAATAACATTCCTAGAATCCACACCCACATTCTTTAAGCCTTATTTTAGGCATAAAACCCTCATTATAGTGTTAATATGTTAAGAAAGGTGATCATCCGAAGGAAACGTCATGTTTTTATTTAAGTGTTTCTATTTCATTTCTTCTTCCAATTCCTTAAAATATAAAAAACCATGATGATATAATAAATTAATTATCCTAAATATACTTATATGTTACTATGTTAATATAATTACCTAAATCTATTTCCAATTTCATCAAATAAGAAATGAACTTTTTATTGGTGTGTACGTTAGACTACCGCCTCACGAAATGATATAGTTCTTTTTTCATTAACATCTCTCAAGAATAGTTATAAAGATGAAATTTATGTTCATATGTGATATTAATGAAATATTTATCATTATAAGATAATAATATATTAATTAAATTCTTACTTTCTATGCAAATAAAAATGATAACATAGTTCGTGCGTACGTGTGAACTATCAACTCCACGAAGCGATGCGATTCATTTTTAACCACCACCTCACTTTGATAATATATATAAGAATATTTAAATGATTAATATGATATTAATGATGTTATGATCATTCTATAAATATAAAATAATATTTATATTCTTTCCATAACAATCAAAGAAAAATGGAAAACATTACTCATGCATGCATATGGCTTACCGTCTCCATGATTATAACGATGTTCAATTTTTACTATCCATATTTAATTAATGGATTTAAAAATATAATTTATATTTAAAATTTATTATTATTATTTATTTAATATTATTCTATATATGATGGAATTATTACAACATGGACTATTGACATCATACCAAGTTCATTTTCGACTCAAGTTCTGAATATCAAAAAAATGTCTGACATGAACTCAAATAATTTACTAATTATTATAACATGGTAATTAATGATATAAATGGAATAATAAAAATTAAAAGGATATGAATCAAATATAAATTAACCTATGTTTAATATTCAGTATGTTCAAGGAATATACGTGACAAATCAGACTCAAGGTAAGGGATTTTGTCTCAATATCCTTTCATTGAAGAATTTATTGATAATATAAACCTTTATTATTTTATAAGGTGTATATATAGTAAATATAACATTTTATATCCATATTTTATCTTTAATAATGTTATTTATTTTTTTTAAATGTATTAATTCACGGAGATTAATATTTATACGTTCAAAGTGGTATGGGACACCTTGAATGTTTAAATATTTAATTATAAAATATTTTTCCTCATGATATTAATTTACATATTTATTTATATGGTTATAAAAGGACTATACAGTAAATTTTAGTTCTTTTTTTAATTTAATTTCAATTTTTCAAAAGGAATATTTTTATAGGAAGCATTTAAATTTCTTTACAAAATGAAAAAAGGAATGTTTTTTAACATATACGGCGACAACGCATTCTTCGTCGCTGTAACCGTTATTTGATATTTTGCTTTCTATATAAGCCTTAATGTTTTTAAAATAGAAAATAAATACCTTATTCCCTTTTTGGGTATTTTTGTATTGAAAATTTATTGACAATTTCAATATCTTTATACGATTTATTATGATTGAAAATGTAATTTCATGATTAAAATGTTGAAAATTGCTATCTTTTATGTGTTATGATTGTATAATGGTACTTGGACATTTGATGGGTGGTTACATGATAAGAAAAAGATGGGTGGTTATGTGATAAACCAAATATGGGTAGTTCCATTATAAACCAAGGACAATTGGTTACGTTATAACCACCAATGCATTGGGTATGGAAGTCGACCATATGGATATTCCATTTGTAAGAGTGATATGTGTGGAAGTCGACCATATGGCGATTCCATTAAAGTATAATCATGTACCAAGTTACATTTATATGATATATATAATTTATATTGGTTTTATGGAAATATGTTAATTAAAAAATGGTAATCAATGATCTTATATTCACTGAATTTTATTTACTACTTCTTAAAGGTAAAAATTATTACTTTATGAATAAGTATTCATGGTTTACATGTTTTCAGAAGGCTAACAGTTTTCCTTCTTTGTGAATCTTTTACTGAGATTTTTGCACTCATCCCAAGTTTTTGAAATGTTTTTCACAGGATTTAAAGAAGAATAGAGCAAAGTATGGGATTAAGGAAAAGTTATGATGTTTAAACATGAAATGAAACCATGTTTATTTTAAAAAGTTTTTGTTTTATGAAAAAAATTATAGTGAGCAGAAGTGTCAAATTTTTAATATTTAAGTTGTTATGTATGAGTTATGTCCTAATTATCTAAATATTTAAACCTGAAAAGATCATCGATGTTAATTAAAGTAAAATTCTTGGCTTAACTCAAGATTATGTATTATTTAAGGCTAGAGCCTTATAATTATTTTGTGAAATCAAAGGTTAGGGTCAAATCCGTTTTCCTCATCTTGGATATCCTTGAGTTATATTACTTGGAACCATAGTTCAATGTGTAATACCAGAACTATGAATTTGGATTAGTGGGGATGATATATTCTTGGGATTTGATAGGGTAATAGAAGGAATATGTTGATACATAGAATATTTTAAGGTATTTTATGCACACATAATTGATGTAGGTGGATTCTCTCTCACTCTATAGTTATGAAAACTAGTTATCTCTATCTTTGATAAATTGTGTTTATACCTTATTATAAATCACTTTTCAAATTGAATTGCAAAACCCATGTTTGATGTGATTTCAAAATGATGGGTTTTAGAATATGGTATTCCTCTTTAAATAAACTTTTTACTATAAATGTGTAATAAAAAGGGTTGGAGTGTGTTCATGTTCATGTGGAATAGTTAATGGGTGGGAGTATCACTGTTAAGGGATCATATGGATAGATTGCTGGCTGAAGTACCACCATAAATGGGTTCACTAAGTGATGTATTGGTTAGAGGATGACACCACTCATGAATATATTGAGTTCTATGGTTGAATGCATTACATTTGTGCGTGGGTGTGGAATTGGGGTGATTATTTGAAGAAATAAGAAATGGGTTCAATGGTTTTATTTTATGTTTTCTAAAGAACTGGTTTATTTATTTGATATAAACTATTTATCTATTTCTCTACTATTTTATAAAATGTTCTAACTCTTTTTTTTCTAGTGGAATGTGATGGGAAGTATTTAGGGATATCTTATTGAGTGATATACTCACCACATTATTAGGAAATTTTGTGTATCTGTAGATTTCATTTACCAAGATACATGGAAGGGTCTTGTTTCATAATTATCTAGTGGTGGTCCTTTATATCATGGGTTAGTTACTGAAGATGGAGATAGGAAGTGTCTACATATTTCTCTTATATGGTTCCACTTTGGTGACAATGACTTTCTATTTGGAGTCTTATCCTTTCACCTTTTTTTATTTTCGGCTTTTACTCTGATGTTGTTTTGTATTGGTATTTCATTTAGTTATGTGATTGATTATTCATCCATCATTTAGTTCTCCTTGGATTTTACATTTTTCTTGCCATTTTGTATGGGTTTTTAGGGAATATAGTACACCAATTTTCTCTTAAGACTAGTATATTTATTTCCTACCTCTGGTGCCTTGAGGATGTCACCTAAGGTTAGTAGCATTTTTCCTCTTCACAAGACAATGAGGAGGGGTGGGGTGTTATTGCTACTACCATAGTTGGGGATCCCATGGTCAAAAGGAGGAGCTCGAGGGATAAATAGATACACCCACACCATGGTTTAATTTTATCAAGCCATTTTAAAGATAATATCATGAGGTTTTATATGCTAAACATAGAAAAAATCAGGCAAGAAACATCCCATGCACATGTATGATATGATTTATCTAAGAGGATATTTTATGTGATAATTATATATGGAATTAATCCATGATATATTTACACAAGGAGGTAACTAATTTTAATATATAGAGGTAGTGGATAGAGGATATTTGATGAGATATTATGGAGGAGAGATATGTATAGTTATAAACTCTTATTTAATGGATAAAGTGTGATATATTTTTAAAGTGGATAAGAGTGTAATATTCTTTATGATATCCAAGGATAATTGGCATATTTTGAAATAAAATATCTCTACCCTATTGGATAGAGAGATAATAATAATTTCAAGAGAATACATATAATTATATCTCAATGTAATTTTTTTATAAATGAAGAACATGTTGCTATTTAGAGTATACAATCTCTACCAGAGGAAGATGAATGGTTGGTGATGAGGCCAAACTACCAATTTATCCCTCTCCCCTCTCTCTCTTATTATTTTTGTATTTTAATTTTATTATTTTATGATCCCAATCATGATTAGAAATATATGGTAGCCTCTACTTTTTTCTAAGTGTAATATATAAGGGGGATTGATTAGTGAATGGATTCCTTTGATTTATTCAATGATTTGGTTTTTACATCTATTTTAATTTTTACAAAATCATTCTTCGATATTAATTCATAACCATTTTACATGAGATAAAGAGTTCTATTATGATGTAATTACTACTTTACATGATTTTATTCATGGACATTGGATGAATTGATGTTTCTATGTTTAAAAATCGTTTTAATCCAACTATTTGTTTAATTAACTATGGTAATTAACTATATAAAAAGAATAATTAAAGAAAGAGATATAAAAATTACCATGTACATTGTTGTTGTTTATACTTTGTTTTGATGATGATTATAAAAGATCATGGCTTCTTTATTAACTAGTTCATGAACCTAGAAAACTATAATTTGTGAATTATTTTCATTTACTCACATAACTATTTCAATTATAGTGAAAAGTAGTTTAGTTTAATCATTTATATTAGTAATCATAGGTCTTTACTATTAAGATAAAGTATTTCTCTAACTTTTCTTCATGGGATCTAGCATGTCTTATTATTATTCTAAATTTTATTAGTTAATATACTTTAATATTTTATAAATTCTTAAAATAATTTGTCTAAAGTATTTAATGACATCCTTCAGGCATGACATTTTTTAGTTCTATTACTGGGGACAAGGCACAAAGAGTACATTTATTTAATAATAGGACAAAATAATTTTCCTTCCCACTTTTTTATTTTATGATTTTTATTCCTTTTACATGCTTGGTTTTTTTGGTTATGTGTGTTGAAAAAATTAAGGGTTAAAAAACCATATCTAAGAGATGATTTAACTTCCAAGACTATCTAAATAATTTGAAGAACCTAAGAGGAAGATCCAAAGTATCTGAGTATGTGAGAGACAAATCCAATCATGGATTCCACAACCATACCTGAGTTTTGGATGTTCTGATTCTACAAGGAATTTAATAAACATTTAAAGAGTGATTAAAAATTATAGAGAATAAGGAAAAGGATGATAAATACTCAAATTAGGAGACCAAAGTGGAAGCTTATTTGAAGGAAGACATTAAAGATATATTCATAGAAGCTAATCCCAAGGATAACTTTGAGGTAGCTCTCCCTTTTGATTCTAGTGTCGAAAATAAATATGCAATTTTCAATGAATATTACCTCTCATATTATAATTTGGAGGAGTAAAAAGAATAATAAGAACCTTGTAAACTTAATTATTAATAATAATAATAAAATATGATATGACCTGATGAAATTTTAGATGACATGATGAAAATGATGGAGGAGAAGGATATGGAACAAGATACTCAAGAGGAACCTCCAAAACTAACCTAAGTGAAGTCAAATAAAGAAGGAGAAGAGAAATAAAAGTGGTACTATGTTTGGAATTTTTTTTTAATTTTTTCTTGTATGTCTATAATTGTATGTATTTTAGTTACCACCTCAAAGTGATGAAGATAAATATGAGGAAATAGTGACTAAAATTGAAAAGATGGTTAAATAATTAAAAATTTAACCACAATATGTTAAAGAAAAATAAAATATGTATACAATGTGGTCTACCAATGAATTTCTAATCCAATAATTAGTGTCATACTCTACTAAGGATTACCCTAAAAATATAAATAAGAAGAGAATGAACAAGAGGAGAAGAGCACCCCTAGATTAAAAATAAATTCAAAATTGGGTAAATTTGAGATGATTAGATCTATACCCTACTCTAATAACCTAATATTAAGAGTTAAGGTTGAGCTAAATGATCATAAAAAAGAGCATATTTGTGTTAGGAAATATGATTTTTTTATTTTCTTTCTAAGAATATAGTTCTTACTATTTTACTTAGGAATTAGTTTTAGTTTTATATTCATAAGTTAGTTTTGGATGTAGTTGAATAAGATTTATTGAAATAATATTTTCCCTTTCTTAATTATATATTTTTCCACTCCCCCATTTTATTCGAAATATATATTTTTGATCTTAAAATAGATTTCATTCCACACATTTAAACTTTTTCTACATATTGATCTAGGAGAAATGAGTTTCTTAGGAACCCCATGATGCCATGTTTTAGGTTTTAATGTTGATAGAGCTTAGTGATAATTATGGATAATTATGTGAAGTTGAATTGCTATTTTATATTGAAATTGAAAGTTTGATATCCCCATTAATAATTATTTAATTTTATTACTTTGGAATTTGAATATTTTTAACATATTAGTCTTCTTTAATTTATTATTGAGATTTTATGCTTGAGAATAATAATTGGTTTAATTGTGGGGGTATTTTATATCTCTATTTTATATATGAAAAATTTTAAGTTATAAATGATTAATTTTAATTATTTTTAATGTTTTATGCTGAAATTAATTCATTGATTGATTCATTTATGGGTAATTTTAATTTTAAAAACATTTTTCAAAAAATAAAAAAAATGATGTTTTTGGGAAAAATTTTATCAACAAAAATTAATGTTTTTTATTGAGAATTTGACTAAGTGGTTTTTATTTTATTGGAGAAAAATGAGGCCTTCTACTTAGACGGGGATAATTTTTCAATAGAACTAGATATTAATAAAATAAAAAATTCACAGGTTTGAGTAAAGCAAAGAGGAGTGATAAAGTATGAATTGGGTGGACCAAGGCCCACTAGGACAATATGGATGGACATGAGTCCATAATGAGGTTTGTATTGTGTGCTGAGATCCCATCCCTATAATATGCATGTGAGCATATCTTTTCAAATCCAAAATAAAAAATGAGTGACATACAAACATCATTTTTGATATTGGGCTCATTATAATGTGGGTATGGTGAACTTAATATAATATGATTCCACATTACTTTAGTAACTTCTACTTACGATCGATCATGAACCACTACCGCTTGCCACTTTCAAGATCACCGGAACACTACACTAAATCACCCAAATCAACCATGAAAACCATTAGGAAGCTCAAGATCAATCAATAGGATACTAAAACAAACCTGGATCACTATGAAAACTAAAATGGAGCTTAAACAATTACCTAGAACATATAACAAAGAATAGAATTCCTTACCTGATAAGAAGACCAAAACAAATTCAGCTATGCCATAGTGAGGCCAGGTCATGGTATATATGTGCTCTCTAATGGTAAAAGAGCTGTCAAAATAGTTTTAATTTCAAAACATTTTCTATGATGGAAGAAAAACGACCACTGAATTTCCACTATATTATAAAGGGATACATATGGATATAGTTGAGGGCATGTTGCATGAGAATAAATCAAGGAATAAAATGAGGCCATCTACGCCCATGTTTAGGGATCCCATGGTTGATAGGAGAAACTTTAGAGAAAAATGGATGTTTCTACACCATGATTTCATTTTAAAAGTCATTTTTAAGATAGAAGAGTGAGGGTTTATAATCTAAATAGAGAAAAATTCGGGCCGCCCACCTCCCATGCACATGCATGATATGATTTATCTAAGGGGATATTTTAAATTATAATTACACATGGGATTAATCCATGATATATCTATAAAAGGAGGAAATTTATTCTGATACATGGAGGATGTAGAAAAAGGATGTTTGAAGGGATATTATCAAGGAGAGATATGGCTGATCATCACCTCCTCTATCTTTGATAAAGTGTGATATATTTTTATGGGGGATAAAAGTGTGATATTCCATATGATATTCAAGGATTATTATCCTATTTTAAAATAATATATATTTGGATTATTTAATAGATATATAATAATATTTTTAATGTAATATAAAAAACTATATCTTAAGGGAATTTACCTATAAATACAGAGCATGATGACATGTAGAATATAAAATATCTACTAGAGGAGGATGATGGATTGGTGCTGTGGTTGGACTAATAATATATTTATCCCTCTCTTCTTAGTTTATGATTTTTCTTTCATTATTTTATTTTACCTCTCATTATTATCAAGATAGGTTATCTTTATTTTTTGTGCCAAGTGTAATGTAGAGGGGGTATTGATTAGTGTATTTATTTTATTTATTCAATGATTGGGTAATTACATTAGTTTAAATTTTTCTAAAACTATTATTTGATGTTAATTAATAGCCATTTTATACGAGAAAAATTGTTCTATTATGAAATAATTACTGTTTTCCTTGATTTAATGCATGACCATTATATGGATTAATGTTTCTAAATTTAAACATGGTTTTAATTCACCTCTTTCATTAATCAACCGATGTAATTAACCATATAAAAAAAATCATTAATAAAGAGAGAGAATAATTAACAATACCATTGAATTTTTTTACTCTATTTCAATAAATGTTATAATAGATCATGACTTCCCTATTTACTGGTGTATGAACCTATATGAACCATACTTAGTTAATCGTTTTCATTTACTCCCCTCACTCTTTGAATTCTAGTGAAAAATAGTTTAGCTTAATCATTCATCTTAGTAATCATAGGTATTTAATATTAATTTAAAGTAGTTCTATAACTTTTCCTCATTAGATCAACCTAATATTACCACTATTATATGTTTTAGTAGTTAGTTTAGTTTAGGATTTTATAAATTTGTAGATTGATTTGGCCAAAGGTTTTAACGACATCCTCCGAACGTTTCACTGTAAACCATGTGGAATTATTTAAATATTAAATTTAAAAAATATAGAATTTTAATTTGATAAATTTGAATTTATTTTTGGTATAAAAAATTCAAAATTATATTAGGGTGAAATTTGGTATTTTTCAAAGCAAGTTGTTTTTTTGGTGAATAGTATAAAAATACAGTTTTTATGAATACTATATCTTTTATGACATCATCATGATATAAAAAAGAAATGAAAATTTATTAAAATTAAATATAATTTATTTTATAATAATAAACTCAAAATTCCATATAAATGTTATCTAATTATATAAAGAAATTATTATGTTAGGATAAATATGAAAACATTTATTGTTACAGGGGTACAGTGCTTGTGCATCATTATAAAAGTCATATTGATGTATTTAAGATAGTATCTAGGAAAAACAAGTCTTTGATCAAGTGTAAGTGATAAATATAATTACTAATCAATTATTTTGATATATAATCATGAATTTTAGAATTATATAAAAAGTTAATTATCCAAATGCTTTCCCAGCACTTGTGCAAGGTAATAAAAATCAAAATAATAACTTAAATATGTTTTTTATGAGAAGAATTTGAATAAAAATACACTATTAATAGTAAAATATTATAATATTTTGGAATAATAAATTTTATTCATGTTTTTTTATTTTAAATAATGATATAATTATCAAAAATACTTACACAACGTTGACACAATGCTTATGTAAGTAGAATAAAAGTCAAATTAATGGTTTTAAAAATGTTAAATTTGATAAGTTTTGGATATGTTATGCTCTAAAATTATTTTTAGGTATGAATATTAAATTTAAGGAATTATAAAAATTTTAAATATAAATTCCACGGTTATCTAAATATTTTTAAATCCAAATTATGAAAATATCCCTAAAAAGGACATTAAATGGTACTTAATATTAAAAATGATTTATAAATTAATAAATAATAATAAAAATATTATCTTGAGTTAATTTTTATGTTTAATGGTTTATCATATCATCTATTGTCTATTTATGATCCATTTTTCATTTTAAAATTTCATTCTTGGCCATTAAAGACTTAATATTGGTGACAACACCATTTGATTTTTCTTATTAAAGGGGTCCCATTCTATCTTTTAAAGAACACATAAAAAATTCGATTTTCTATCTATATTATATGTAAATACTTATCCAACATTAATTTACACATTATTAATCCTCTTTCCTTACCAAAAATATCTTGGCTAAAATATTCAAACTCAATATAAAATAGGTTATTCAAAGTGCATGGTACGAGTTTCTAAGACTCTTTCTCATTTATTATTTATAATTATTTTTCTTAAAAATAATTTAAATATCCTTTAAGAATAATATTATTTTTATTCCATGAATTTATTATCATTTAATTTCCATTATTTATATCCATAATTATGATAGAGTACATATTACCTCTCATCGAGTTCTTTTCATAAGTTGTCACTACGTTAAAATACAGGATATTCTAACACACTTTATTTTTATTTAAATATCACTTTTATACTTTTAAAAATAACTAGTAATATTTAAAAATAACTATAAGGTATTATATTTTTTATAATATAATATTTTTATAAAAAAATATTAGTGAGATTTCCCTTTCTCTAAAGCGTTTGAAAAATATTGCTCACCATAGTAATTTTATGCTACTTAAGTAGATGATGATGTTTTCATAAACTTATGTCTTCCATAGATATTATTAAAAATTGAATTTATTATTAAATATAACATTAATAGTAAATTAATTTCATGATTATTATTCTAGAATTTTAAAATAACCATCAAAACAATTAAATTAAAAATAAACAATCATAGTTATTTTTAGCCATTAAAAATAGGTTTATCAAAGAAGATTATCATAACGGTAACTATCTCATAACCCGTGGAACTAATTTTACTCTAAAATGATGTGGAAAAATTCCTTTACACTTTTAGAGATTATATATCACATGGAAATTTATATTTTACCATTATAATTATACCATGATAGTTTTGGATTTTATGAACTAAACAGCCTCAAAACGAATAATGTGAAAAATACTAATTCATGAAATTAATTAAACATGATAATAAATGAAATATAAAAAATAATAAAAGAGAAATGAATATGAAAAATTTTATAAAAAAATTAAAAAATTATTATAATTTTATTATTTACAAGGTGTAACACCTCGAGAATATAGTATATATTACTTTAAGTAAATATCTGGTTAAATATTGTGTGATATAGAAAACACCGAAATAAAGTGAGTAATACTGTTTTAAAAATTAAAGGTAAAAATAAAAACATTATTAATATTCAATATTCAAACAAATAAATTAACTCTCATTGGTAATTGATATGAAATATGGTTAATAACACTTAAAGTTTAAAAGGGAGATTTTTCTATAAAAGTTGGTCTTCTTTTATTTTGCATTTTTATTTAAAAGTTACACTTATTAATTTCAGAAATAGAAATAAATAAAATGGAATTAATATTTTAAATCATAATTTCCAAATAATCTTAAGGTTATTTTTTTTGATTTTTCTAAAATATTTGGTTTTTTGGAGAAAAGTAAAAAGTACCCATTTTAAAAATACTATAACATTTATAAGATTATCATGATGAAAAACCACATGAAAGTTTAGATTTTTTTATAAAGATAAAATATATATTTTATAATTAATACAATTCATTTAAAAATTTAATTTTAAACATAGAAATCTATTTATGACATTTTAGAAATCTATGTAATATTTTTATTCAAATAAAAAATATTTTTAGTTTTTATCTTTTTAATTAGGTTTTCATAAGGTTAATCTTAGTTTTGTTTTGGTTTGAAATTAAAATTAGCCTCTTTTTATTTATCATAATCTAATTAATTCCAGGCGAGTCAACATTATATTTTATTTTGGTTTAGAATAGTTTTTATGCTTAAAAAAGTCATTTTTTTAAAAAAATATTTTCATTGCCTTTTGAAAACGTATATTAAAATTATTTTTATCACTTATAAATGTTAAATACTCTAAAATTAATTACATATTTGGATTAATCATGTCAATAGTTTTTAATTATTTCAATTTCATTTTTAGTTATAATGAATTTTTACCATGAAAAACATTTTTCTCCATGGTAAAGGTTAAAAGGATTAACGAGAGGGTTAAACTAAGATATAAGGATGAAAATATATTTAAAAAGTTAAAAATTTAATTATTTGATTGTATTTATACCTTATAATATCTTATATTCTAAATTGGATTTCCTTGGAGGCACTTTACTTGAGGAAGATATTTATTATATTTTAATATTTTTAAAATTTATAAGCGCACCAATCCTCTCACTTATAAAATGATGCATTCTCTCTTCACTTATCCAAATAAATTGATCCCTTTATCTGAACCAACATATACCAAAATACCTTCCCAATTATCTTCCCCATAAAATTGATGTTATGGTATCAGAGAAAGACTAGTCCTGGAAGGCTTAAGGTGTAATACAAATAAAGATATCCAAGGAGGAGGTATAAGCTGTAAATGAATTCTTTCAAGTTTATTTATTTTTATAAATAATTAAAATATATTATAAAGATAATAACATAATTAAATAATTATATTAACTATAAAAATGTTATTATGGCGATTTAAAAACAATTTTCAACCATTTTCCATCTTATGGGAAATGAAAACTCCGCTCATGTGCACGTGCAAAATACCACCTCTATGAAGCGATGTGTTTCGTTTTTCATCAACCCCTCACAAAGATGGTTATAAAGATGGGTTTAATTATTATATATTTTATTTATAACATAACTATGATTCTTTAAAGATAAAATATTATCTACCTTCTTATCTTCTCATCTATTGGGAAATGATAACATCACTCACATGTGCGTGTGATCCACCACCTCCACGAAGTGATTTGATTCATTTTTCATTTACGATTTTCATGGATAGAAATAAGGATGGGTTTAGTGAATAAATACAATTTTTATAATATTATTATGTTTCTATAAGGGTAATCCTTTATCTACTTTATTTCCCTTTTATCCATCCGAGAAATGAAATTGTCACCCATGTGTATGTATGGACTATCGCCTCCATGAAACTACATATTTATTTTTTCATGACTAAATTATATGGATAGTTAAGAAGTATATTTAATAAATAAAAATGATAAATTTAAATTTTTTATGATTATATATATTATGGAACCATGTCCCCTTTGACCATGAAAAATACACCAAATTTATTTCAAAGGCAAGTATAAGAGCCTCAACCCAGTTTGTGAGGACTCAGCAGGTGCATACAAGAGACCCGAGTTCAAAACCACGTGGAGACATATTCTTGGGTTGTTGTAGCAGTATTGTAGTAGGTATTGTAGTAGTCACTATAGCAGTCACGGTTCGGTACTGTAGTAGCCGGAACTATTCATCTGTTTGGGCTTTCAGGCCACCAGTTTGGGCCTCGTGTATTTTAAGTCCTTCGATCCACCCCAGGTATTTGGGATAGTAAGGATTTTGGGCCACCTTAAGGCCTTAGGGACACATCAAGGACTTAAGGCCACCTCAAGGCCTTCAGGACACCTGAAATTGTGCTTAAATGATCAGAAAGACTCTATAAAGAGTAGACTTAAGATCGGGATTTAGAGTATGCACATTCACCAGAGCAGAAGCTAGGAGGATTTATCAGAAATAGAGGGTATGAAATTTCCATCAGGACCAACCTGTGTTTGCATGGGAAGCCTAGCTAAATAGCCATGCGAAGGTGGAGAGTTGATATTATGATGAAAAAGTTGGGAGGATGAGTTACAAGTATAGTCTGTATATTTCCTAAGACCTATGGGTCATGTAATCTATGAGCCTACAAGACTTTTAAGGGTTCCCCCTCATCCCTTGAAAAGGTGGGTTATCAAAAATCAATAAAAAAGAAGGCCTTAGGGCTATTCGGTCTATTTTAAAGGCTATGGGACGAACAACCTCAAAACATCTTCCATGAACTTAACTGATTTAATAAATAAATAAAACATGTTAGTAAATGAAATAGAATGAATACTGATAATGGATTGAAATTGAAATTTTTATTAATAAAGTAAATTATTAATATAATTTTATTATTTTATAGTTTGATAATTTGTGAAATGATTCAGGACTTGAGGTAAGATATTTCTTGTCTCAATTTTCTTTTCTTTGAGACTTATGTTATTTTCGTCAAATGTTTTTTATGGTGTATAAAATACCATGTATATTTATTTTATCATTAATTTAATTAAATTATATTTTGTTATAAATCTATTTTTCATTCTATCCTTCAAAATTATTTTGATTTTAAAGAATCCAAATATGTAAGAGTTTTTCTTTAAAACCTTATTTTACAGTTATCTTTTAGAAATACCACTTTTATATATCCTTATTATTTAAAATTATTAAATAGTGTTTTTATTTATAATTAAAATATTGTTAAATATAATTTTAAAAAATATTTTTACTTTATTTAGAATTTTTTTAAAGGATTCGTTTCAAAATTTTCCAAATGAGTTATTTTTTTATTTTCTTCAAAAAAATGGAAAAAGAATATTTTTTAACATTTTACACAAGACCTCCTTTACATTACATCATAAAGTTATTCATTATCAAGATTCCTATATAATATTACATGTTTTTAAAATAATATACTATTCCCATTATCTGAGGAATTTTCCATTTTTATGAGTTATCCAAGGAAAAGGATATTTCTCCATATTTTTTTTGGAAAAATGGAAAATGATTTTTCTTATTGGTTCAAATAAACATTTAAACGGTTTTATAATAAAAACGTGAAATATTATAATTTCTTAAACATGAAATGGTTATTTTAAATTTTATACAATGACATATGGGTCTGATATATGCCTTCAATGCATTGGGTAATGATATTTTCTCAAGAATAGATATGATGAATTAATGGTGAAGGTTATTCCTTTGTATGAGTTCTGGTAAGGGTTTTTATAAAGGTGATGATAAGGATAGTTTAACAAGATTCCTACATGATTTTTGAATGATTTATATGAGTTTTTAATATAAATATTTTAATTTTATGTCGTAAGTTAATGGTTTTATGAAAGTTTTTGACCTTTTAAATTTAAAAGGTTTTTTTTCAAGGAAAAACGTTTTCATAAGTTATTATGTTTTCTCAAGTAAATATCATGGTTATGATTTTACCTTTATAATTAAAAAAAATACATGAAAAAACTTCACCAATAAAGTTTTTTTCCATGAGTATATAAATGATTATTTGAGCTCAAAGTTTATTTTTTAAAAATTGAAAACATTTTTAAGGATTTTCATGTTTTTCAAAAATATATTTTCAATTTTCCTTTCTATTTAAACCCATTACTAAGATTTTTTTTTCTTATCCCAAGTTTTTAAATGTTCTTCATAGGGAGTAAGGATTTATAAGAATTATAACGAAGTCAATGGTGACACGTCCTAAATGAATCCAAAGTGTCATGAATGAAATATGAGTGTAAATATAAAAACATTTTTTTATAAAAAATGTATAATACATAGAAGTGTCGACATTGTTAAGTAATGGTCATACCAATTATCTAAAACTATAAACCTAAAAGTTCCTATAAATACAATAATATTAAACCCTTATTATAAACTATGTAATTATTGGTTGATTATATTACAGTTGGAATCAAGAAAGTTTGTAAATAGTTTGTTTTTAGCACTAGATATGGGTGTATGATTCCGTGGAATTATAATAGGGTACAAGAAATATGATACAAGTTGAGACATGAGGTAATGAGACTTGTCCATTAAATATATACATGAAATGTTTTAAACATTTCCTCTAAACTTTTATTTTCCACCATGTCAAAATTATTTATTTATGTTATAGATGTTTACCAATGTAATTATATGATTTAATAAGGTCATTTTATATTGGAATTTTTTTTATTTACCAAATAATGATATAAATATATTTTTATGTGTTTTTCATGTGTCAATATTTACAAAATTTTGAAAAGGGAATCCTTTATTATCATTTATTCATGATCAAATTTTTCATAAAAATCTTATTTAGTAATCTTCTATAAGATTTATCTCTATGTTTTCATGGATTTATAGAGTAATATCTATTATAATTATTCTATAATAACATCAGATTTGAAATAAATGGTGTTAAAAATATAGAGGAATTTATTTTTATTATGGGTTTTCATTAAAGTTTGGGATTATAGATTTAATAATAACTTTTATAAATTTTATCCATGTCATGGTGATATGAAATCTCATATGTGATATATTTATATAATTTTACATGGGTTTTTTATATAATTATGGGTTATCTTGAGGTAGCTACCCAATTCATTGAGTTATGATTTAGTCTCATGAGATAATATTTTGGAAGTAATTTAACAATTTATTCTATTTAAAGGGTGATTTTAATGGATTATAATTAATATAATTTCCCAATATTCATTCATGAATTCTTTATGATTACTAAGAGGTTATATTTTTTATTTATTTAATGGTTTTATTGTATGAGTGATTATGGATTTTCACTAGTTCAATGTTTTTTTATCTAAAAGTAATATTTTTCATTGGTTTTTATGCTTATTCAATGTATTAATTTTTTTCGATTTTTTATTCTCATTACTGATATTTATTTTCTCATCAAAAAAATTTAGATGATTTTATAAGGTTTAAGCATAGTAAGAAAAATAAGGAAGTAAAGTTTTTGTTATGGATATATGTCTTGAATAATTAAATTGTGTCATTTTAAGAACCTTTTTTTGGTGAAAAAATTTACATTGATTTGAAGTGTTATTTTGTTGTAATGGTTTTCTTAATAATATATATCTTTAAACTTAAAAAGTTCATGGGAATGTATCTAATGTAATATCTCCTATAAATCATGTAATTATGGGATGGTTAAGTTTAATTCATTACCCATGGAGTGCCATAACATGGTGTATTTTGTGTATTGGTTTTAAAATATTATGTCTACAGTGGATTTGGAATTTATTGAAAATCACTGAGACTATTTGAAGTTAAATTAAAGTTTTTGGAAAATGTTTTTGGTCTAGTTTTGATGGATGGTGGTGAGATTTATTATTCCTTGAATAGTTCTAAAAAAATATGTTTTTTTAGTTGTAGGTTGAATTTTTAAAATGTGTTCATGATGTTTTTGGAAGGCATGTGTATATATTTTCATTGGCATTTAGAAAACTAGAAAAGGTAAAAACCTTCCTTCCATATATAAGGTTTTGTTCTAGGACCTTAGAATTTTGGCTAATGTAAAAACCTTATGCATTAGAGTAAAATATTTTTTGTGAGTAGAAAATTTTTTAAGTGTTACAGATCCCAGTGTGGTTAATTTATTTTTCTATGGGTGTTTGGAATTGTGGAAAAGAAAATATCTTATACTGATGTGTAAGAACTTTCATAGGGATAATATGTATTACATATTATTTTTTCATGAAGGAAAGAATATTATATACTACAAGGGAGTTAGAAAAATATATTTCATATTATATATTTTACTAAGGAAAATATATAAAATATAAATAATTATTAAAATATGGAAAATATATATTACATAAGGGTTTTTCCAAAGGGAGAAAACTTATATAAATAAACAATGTTATACATAATTTTTTTGGCTAAGGTAAAAACATTAAATTGAGATAAATATACTATATATGGGGGTTTTATAAGGGAAAAACATAAATATTATAAGATATGTTACACATCGTATCTTTACAAAGGAAAATATATTATACATGAGATAAAATATTATGCATGGGGAAAATATGTTACATATAGATTTTGTATAAAAGAATAACCTATATAAAGGATTAATATATTATGTTTGAAGTTTTTCCTAAGATAAAAACCTTACATATGAAGTGAAATAATAAAATATTTATATTTTATTAAGGGAAAAAAGTTACATACCACTTATATATAATATATATGAAAGGGAAAGACTAGAAATTTGGAAAATGCCTTTGATGAGCAAGTTTTTATATATGATATATATGTATGATATGTAATATTATATACATATACATATACATATATATTTTGTATGATCTATTAGGTGTATATATAATATATATTTCTGGGAAGATGAAGTGTTTTTCAAAATTTTGAAAATGATGAAAATTTATAGATTTTTCTAAAAAGTTAATAAGTTCAAAAAAGACATAAAAGGGGTTTAGATCATATGAGAGGTAGTGAACATACCAATAATCATTCTCATTCCACTCTTGGACTTCAAGATAGATCTTTGTTAATTATTTATTGATTTGGGTGCTGTTTAATCCAAATGAAAATGTCACACCCATAGTGACATTTTATAGTTTTATTTCTATTATTTATTCGTTTTCATTATTCACCTTCATTCCTGGGTGTTTTCCATTTTAAATTTTGGAGAAAATAGCGAGAAATTCTTATTTCATGGTTAGAACATTGTTTGGAATAATTATAAAGAAAACTATGAAAAATATTTAGTTTCTTATTAAAGGTTATTTTTCATGGTTGGTGAATGGTTTACATAAAAATATTGATAAGCTATGCAACTGCCTTGGTGTTCTTAGTTCCACCATATTGCTTGGAATACAGTTTGAAAAATTTTAAAATAAAATTACCATTTGGTTTATTTTTAAACTATCATGATTTAATTAATATAAAAAATGTTTTTTTTGAAACACTTGATGGGATCCTACTGGGATAGTTTTTCTCACAACCTACATAAAAAAACTAGTATATATTAACTTTTTTTATAGGTACTGGTAGAGGAAAAAGAACTCTTAGCATTTTTTATTTTACCTATTAGTATTTTTTGGTTGGGTGGTGATGACATGGAGGGATTGATCCCTAATTTCATATGAATATGGGTATAAATGTTTGGTTTCCTTTTGATTTTAGGTTCTATAATTTACATTTTTATTACATGTTTGAATTATTATCCCATAAATATGATATATTTACATCGGATCACTTATTTTTAGCTATGTCATGGTTGATATTGATATATTTGTACACCTTTATTGTTTTGATATTTTATTTATATTGTGGAATATTTAGGGATGTTTTTTTGGTTTTACTTACTTGAGTTCATGACCTATCAAAGTATCAAGAGGTTATATAGGGATCTACGGTTAAATTAGATTGGTGGATTTATTATGCAAAACCATTCTCAAGGAATATTCCTGATACATAGACACTATTTTCCACCTTATGGGCATTAGGAAAGCCATAAAATCCTTGCTCTAGCCTGGCTTGGGTACTTGGGTCAAGGATGGATCAGGTTAGTTTAAAATAAAATAGTATCAGAGCACTTGGTGTTTGGTTTATATTATTTAGGAAGTTAGGTATATGAGATATCAGATTATTGGGACTCATGGAAAAGGTACAAAGGAGTGTATGAACAATACTTTTTGTACCCAAACTTGAGTTTCCAGGAGATTTTAGGAATGAGGACTTGATATTTTATTGATTTACCCTTACTTTTTTGGGTAGGGTGCATGGGACACATGCCGAGCGTGAAATTCATGTTTTAAAAATGGTTATGATTTTTTATATTTATTTTCTTATGATTCACATGGATATTTAATAAAAGTTCCATATTTTTGATTGATGATTTATTATTTGTTTTAATTATTTTATTTTTTTACATGGATTCATCTAGTTCCATTCCTCTTTGAAGACCTCCCATGAACCCTCTAAAGGAAGCTTCAAATAAAATTATATGATCCAATTACCTTATGGATCTGAATATGATTATATTTATATTGAATATTTTATGATATATGGAATGAGTAGAAAATATTATCCCATATCTTGTTTTAGATATAGTTCCAGGCTCAAGTGGAGATAGGGATTGGGCCCATGAATTTATTCACCATAAGCCTTCATCCTACTGAAAAAAAAATATTATAAATAATTAGAGTATTTTCTAGATAAGACCAAAATGATATTTTAATTTATTTATATCCCTCATTCTATTAAGGTGAAGTTTACTACTGTTATATTATATGGTCCCAATCGGATGTGGCGGTAGATGGTGGTTCAAGATAATCAATACGAGAACTATGAATGGAAATACTTAAAAGTTATCTTTTATTGGTTGTTCTACCCAAAAAACCTAGTTAATGATAATTTTCTAGAGTTAATGTGTCTTCTTAAAGGCCATCAAACCACCATAGAGTATGAAAATCAGTTTAAAATGATTTTATACTACACTATAGAGATAGTTTGTATTGAATAGTTGAAATCTAGTTGATTTAAAATGGTGTCAAGAACTTATATCTGATATCATGTTTTATTTATTAAGATTAAAAAGTATTCTAAAGTTTTGGATAAATCCTTGATGGAAGAGATCGACCATGCTAGAATTTATGGATTGGTTTGGGATCCTTCTAGGTGGCGTAGAGAGGAATCCAGATCTTTAGAAAAGAAATGTAAGTAAAATGAGTATATAAGGGTAAGCGGTAGTGGATTCATGATTATACCTCAATATTAATTATCTCGAGCTAGGGATAATGAGACTCTCACTTTTTATCAGTGTGGTATGACTGACTATACAAAACCTCCATGCTTAGGGAGACTTAAGAGTTGTCACTATTGTGGGATCTTAGTCCGTATACAGAGGTTTTGAAAAGCTATCCCCACTCCCTAAATTGGTGTTGGATATTTAGCTCCATGAAGATCTATAGTTCAGTCTAATGACTTTAAGGTGGTAGGGTCCTGACCTCATAGGTGAGGGGGTATGAGAGTTGGTATTATGGGAAGATTCATCATAGGACCAAGTCATAGTCCAATGGTCTGCATCAAGCCTACTCCGAGACAAGATAGTTATATATAGTAGAAGAGATACTGGTGAATATTGATACAATATAATGACCTAGGATAAACATACATAAATAATACATTGATTCCATGGTTTAAATGATATATCTCATAAATAGTCACAGAAACTACATACTGATAGGTCTAGTGTCTTGAAGACTAGCTATATAAGCACATCATTTTACCACACTTGTAAAATTTTCTTCACAATAATGCTCCTATAAACTCTATTATAGACATCTCATATGACATAATCATATTTATAAAATGGGTAATGGAAACATAAGAAAAGGGTGATCTCAAAATCCTAATAAGGAAAAATTATCAACTATCCATAATTATTAGATCATAAACATGAGGGAAAAAATGAGAAAGGGAAAATATATCAGATACAGATATCATGGGATCATAAGTGAAAATCATGAAACTTTGTTGATCATTAAGGATCATGTAATGGAAACATAAGAACAATGAAAGGTCATCAAAACATGGACTAGAAACACATAAAATAAATAAAAAATACATGAAATCAAATCATAATAATGAGAAACATCTTTAGAATATATAATATCATAAAAATTTAGCTTAGATTAGAAATAGAGAAAATTTTAGGTAAGTAAAACAAAACATAATAATAGAAAACTTTGTGAAAAAATCCAAGTATTTACACCCTTTAATTTTGTGAACAAATCCAATTATGTCCAACTTTTATTTTTTGAAAAAATCCAAGTATGTCAACCATTTAGTTTGTGAAAAATCCAATTATATACATGATTAATTATCTCATGAGATATAAAACCATAAAAAATTCATTGTAGGGTGATATAGGACCCCACCCATCATCAACCATACATATGGTTTCCACTTGAAATCAAATGATTCATCTTATTATAAATAACCCCTAAAAATAAAATGGGTTCCATAATTTTTACAAGTGGAATCACATAAAAAAACATGATCACTTGATACCAAAAAACAATATACCAAAAGGATTAATTAAGAAGATAACATATAGGGTGATTTATGAACTATTAATCTATTGGAGAAAAATCCTTTGAAAATCGGAGAGAAATAACAAAAAATAATTTTTCTTAAAAACCATTTCTAAATATCATCTTAAAAAGACATGATTTTCAAAACACTTTCCAATTTTTTTGAAGATAAAGAGAAAAATTATTAGAAAATTACTTCAATATAAATTCTAATAATTATTCATTATTATGAAATAAAACATATGTCAAAAATGATATACATAAGAGAATAATATAATATCATGGGAAAGAAAATCCTTTGAAATATTTTAAAATTCCTTTATTAAAAACCTACATTGTTTAAAGGATAAAGAAAAATTTGTTTTAAAATGAATAAAAGAGATATAGGATGTCCGTAGATCAAAATAATTTGATTTTATACTATGGAAAAGAGAACTTTGGTGTAAATTAAATCATGGATATAGAATAAAAACCAATTTATTTAAATGGGAATTATTCTTAACAAAACTGAATTTTTAGAAAATAATAAAATTATCATGGAGAAAGGCTTCAGTGTGAAACATAATTTCACCATTAAATTTTTTGAAATAAAATATAACATCATAATAGGGTATACTAGATAAATATTGAATTATAATAGCCACAAATGTGTGATTATGACCCATAGAAAATATTTAAGCAATGAAAACCCTTACTTTGTTCGAGATTTGTTCTCCACACGCACCTAAATTTATGAATAATAAAATTAAGTTTTTTATATAACTTTTTAGTAACCATATTATTATATATTTAATTTAATATATACCATTTATTATTATATGTTATTTATTTATTATTTATTTTTTCTTATGTATTTTTGGAAATTGAATCAGTGTCGAGTTATTTTGGTAATTTTAGCGATCAAAGATAATATTTTAATAATAAGATAAATACAAAATATAAACATTATAGAACCAAAAAACAATCATAATTTTCTTATTAACTTATAATAACATTAGTATTTATGTTCTTATAGTAATCCATTATAGAGTTTTATAGTATTGTTCAAGAAGGAGGTTAAACCAACCCGAAACCGAAATAGGCTATATCTTGATGGGTGAGTATGGTTATTGAAGTGTATAATATCATTATTAAATAATTATAATGAAAATTATATTATTTATATTTTTTATATATTACTAAATAATATTTTAAATAGTTCAGATAAATAAATAAAATTAATATGAAAAATGACAAAACGTTACTTTGTGGAGGTGGTAGTCTGCACAACACATTATTAACATTCTTTTTTTTATAAGTGGATGAAAATGAATAAAAAAAGTTTTTTTACATTAAAATAATAACACTTTAGTAAAATAATGAAACTTTAGTTATCATATTACCATAGTTAGGGTATGTTTCAAATATAATGATTAAAAATAAATGGTAATGATTAAGTAATACTTACTTTGGGACTTTGACCTTTCTCTTAAAAGTATCCTTGAAAATGAATGGTTTAGGATAAATAATCCATGTTAGAATCTTATGAAATTTATAGAGTATTTTAGTAGTAGAAAATTTAAGAGTTTTATTAAGGATTTTTATTGAATGGTTTTGTCTTGAATGAGTATATGTGTCCACTTTTATAAACAAAGAAAAAGGTACTTTTGAGAACACCCTTTAATTTTCACTGATATTATTATAATATTAAAGGGTAAAAGAATTCAAAATTTAAAAATAATGGATTTTGGGGGTGATATTTTCTCAATAAATCCTCACCACCCATTTACCCACATGTTTTAAACACATTTTAGTCCTTTTAACACATTATTTTTACATTTTACCATTTTGGTTTTATCTTGGAAACTTATTTTTAAGCAAGTAATGTATACTTTATTAAAAAATATTAGTTAAAAAAGATATATTTTTGGTTTTGATGAAGTTAAATTAAATATTTATTTAATTTAATTCAATTTATAAAATATATAAAATTAACTTTTAAATTAAACCATTATATATATATAATATTTTTTGTAGAAAAATAGTGTTTTAATCATTATGTGTATAAATATTGTTTAGAATTGGTTAAAAATGAAATAAGTGTTAATATAATTATATATGTGTTTACAAATAATATTATAATCATTATTTAAAACATTTTAATTTAATTTATTAGTTAAAAATTACACAATATTAATAAAACAATTCTTTGGAAATAATAGTTTTTCCATTATTAGGGTCATTAACTTTAATCTTAGTAATAATAAATTTATGCCCAAAATTTAAATTTAAATTATTAAATAATAGGATCACACTGATAAAAAATATTAAATCAAACTTGATAGATTTAATTTCTATAAGTGATAAAAAGTAGTTTTAATATAAGTGAATAAAAACATTTTGAGAATAGAGTATTACTTTTGTTTCCAAAAATATATACTTGGATTTTATAAAAAAATATTATAATTTTAAATGATTTTATTTAAATATATATATATATATATATATATATATATATTATAAATTTTTTAAAAAATTTAAGTGATTCTTGTATTATGATAATATCATAAAAGTGATAGTTCTTAGTAATATCAATATTTTTTTTAAAATTCACCTTAAAAACAATTATTTTAGAAAAATAACAAAATTTTATATTAATATAATAATATTATTTTAAATTTATAAATGATGTTAATTTCTTCAAAAAAAATTCTAAAATTTATAAATTCAAAATTTTGAATAAAATCAGAAAATATAAGGAAATTTTTTTTTATAGGGAGATTTTTCATTTTAAAATATTAACCATTCTCATCCATATTTTCTATCATTTAATAATTAAATTATTATAAGAAATTATTCATATCAAATATATTTTATCATCATTAATCAGAATTTTCTTGAAATAGAAATGCATATATAATAAAACGACATTTTTTTAGAAGAAATACATGTGTATGCATAAAATGGCCTTTGTTTTATTATTATTTTATATAGATTTATAAAGTGATTAATTATATTCATACATTACAAATTTAATGGTTATAATATAATGTTATAATTTTATTTATGTAACATAGTTTTTTAGTTTAGTGTTGTGTGAATGACAAGCTACTCGCATGATATTAAATTGAGGAAAAGTATTTACTAAAAAATCATAGGTTATTACAGGTATGTCTAATGACCGTTAGTGTAACACCCCAAGATTTCATAGTACGTTATTTCTTCAAAGTAATTCAATAACTTACACTACACGCAACACCGAGTTCAAGCGCACCACAACTTACCAAACTAGTCATTCAAAAGCGGTTATGAATAGTATTAACTGAATTTTGAACTATATATAATCCTTATAATTTTAGAATCCATATTTTGAGTTTCTTAGACATAATGTAAGAACTAATTCATTTTTTTCAGATAAAAGAAGTATTTTTCAAAAAATGCACTTTTACCGCCTTTTAATGGTGAACCCTTTTTAAATCCAATATTTGAAACTTTTATATATTCAATTTGACAAAAATAAACTTCCTCTTTAGAATCGGGACATAATAATTTATTTTCAATAAATTTTTGGTGTTTTTCTGATAACTTTCATATTTGGGTGAATAGTGAAAAATACTATATTTTAACTGAAAACAACTTTTTTAATCTAAATAATTTATACTGTTAAATTATACATTTTAATAGATTGGAAGTATAAATATATTATATTTTTACCACTTAATCCAACGCTGGTAATTTTAAGTAATTTCACTTTGAGATTGGACATAAACAAGTGTCAATCTTTTGATAGATATTAGTTCTTAAAAATGTGCCTTTTGGTTTTGACAACGGCAATTAATTTTAAATTAATAAATACAGCTTATATGTTTTTCATTTGGCAAAATGGACTTCATTTTGGTATTTGGAATATCGAAATTAGCTTAGGGTGAATTTTTGGTATTTTTCTGAAAACTTTCAATTTTTGATGAATAGTGAAAAACACTCAGTTATTGTTTAAAACCAAATTTTTATTTAAATAATTATTTATTTTATTTAAATTTATTTTTGGTCAAAATAGATGCATAATACCTATATAAGTTTAATATAATTCATTGGAGTCAGTTTATAATAATTTTAGATATATAAAAATTTTATTGAACTTTTCACCGTCTTTTACCCATCTCCTAGGAGAATTTGCAAATTCACATAAAACTTAATTTTACCATTTCTGTGAGTGTAATTTTAAAAATTCGAGAGAAACGGTTAATATTAAGGAGTAAAATTTGATTCAATAAGACAAAAATAATTTTTGGTGAATAGTAACTTTTTACTTTTATTTACTATGGTTAAATGTAAATAGGGTAATTAAGGGTAAAAATGATATTATTTTTACCCTAACACATGCCCTAATTATATTGGATAAGTATAATTCTACCATAAACAACCTTAGGAATAAAATATGAACCTCTTTGGTCCACTTGGATTAGATTAGGACATTTATTATTATTTAATTCAAAGAGGAGTTAAAAGAGTTAAAATCAAAGTTTAATAACTAAAACATTTTTAATATAGGGTTATACAAAAGATAAATTCGATTATAAATATTCATTATAAAGATAAAAATATTTCCTACATAATGGTATTTTATTTATAATTTTTAGACATTAAATAATTTATCTTATTTATGACACAATGGTGATGTAGTAATTACCTAATTAATGGAATATTAAACCAATTGATATTATAAATATCCAAATAAATGAAATTTGAGAATTTTTAAGAATTTAACTGATTTTATAGGTTAATATTACATGTTAGGGTTGGTTAGATGATTTTTTTGAAGTAATAATTCCGTTATGATTTAAAAAAAAAACAAATACCAAGTAGTTTCAAAATTGACATAAAATAGTATTTTAAAAAAATATTATATTATTAATTGATATAATGGTCTTAAAAATCTAAGATTCGGCCAAAAGACTTATATAATAATATATATGACATTAATGAACCAATTGGGGTTCGATTGGCAGTTTATGGTAAGTTTATTAACTATATAGTGTAAGAATACAAGAAGACACGGTAAAAGTCAAATTATTTAACTTAGAGTTAAATATAAATGATAAGGGTAAAATGGAAACCCAAACTTGTCTAAAACCTATTTTTTGAGATTATTTCGACCCATCCCCACCCTAGCCTCAAAATAAGTCACTTTGGAGCCATTATAAACCGAATATAAATTTATTATAAAATAATATTTTAAGTTTTTCCTAAGGTGCCCCTCACCCCTCTTATAAAAGGGCACTACCACTTCCCTCAATTTTACACCTTAAAAGCCTTTTGGCTTAGCTAAACCCTGGCCAAATATCCTCTCAGATTCCCTCAATTCAACCTAGAGGACTTAGTTTGATCATAAAGCCAACCTAAGGAGCCCTTTTGATCAAATCAAAAGGAAGAACCCGAAGAAGAGGTAATGTTTTCTCCATCCTCTTTCAAGTTTCTTTCTTCTTCCAATTCTTTATTTTTTATTTACATTATAAAATAATAACTCAATTATCTTCTATATACTGTGATGTTATTATAAATATGTTACAACAATATTCATTATTCTATCCATCCATTTGATGACATGTCACCATACGTGTGTATGTACGGCTTACCGTCTCCACGTCATGGTGTAATTGTTATTCAATACATTATTATTTGTATGGGTATAATAATGATGTGTAATTCATGTAAATAATAAATATAACATGATAATTATTCTCTATATATGACACACCACCCAATTATATATTATTTTAATATCAAAAGAATGATATTGTCGCTCGTGCGTACGTACGGACTACCGTCTCCACGAACGTGATAAGATTCATTCCCCATCGTATCCATTCAAGATTAATTCTCATTTGATGATTAAAAATAAGGTTTAAAGACTTGATATCATTTTGGATATGAATATGATACAACCTATGGATAAAAAACACGGCTTATGTAACAAAACATATAAAAGAAAACGAGTAAGTGAACACCTAAAACGACGATAATACTAAAATATTATTAACAAAGCAATATTAAAAGATCGTATATGATATCATATTTTTTTATATGATTCTTTTATAATTTAATAACAATGATGTAACTATTATACATGAGGTTAACCTACCCTCGACCAAGGAAATGTACAAGGTAAGGGTTTTGTAACACCCCGAGATTTTATGAAAAATATTCTTTTAATTTCATTGATGTCTTGTGTTGTACGCAATACCAAAATTAGCTTGTGCTATACTCAACACCGTATTAGATTATATTATTCGCAAACACTATTCTTGTCTTGTGTTGCACGCAAGAGAAACCTTCCTCAATAGCGTGTGTAGTACGCAATACCAAGTTTCACTAAACAATGATATATTGTTATAATAATATTATGAACTACCCGTTATGAATAGTAGTAACTACATTTTGAATTTTATGACATTATAATTCATCTTACACATTTTATAGAACATTATATGAGAACAAAACTAATTTTTCAGGTAAAATAAGTATTTTTCAAAAAATACAGTTTTGCCACCTTTTGATGGCACACCCACTTTAAATCTAGTTTTTTGGATGTTTATAAGTTCAATTTTACAAAATAAAATTCGTCTTTGGAATCAGGATATAAAACTTTACTTTGGATAAATTTTTAATATTTTTCTGATAAGTTTCTTATTTTGATGAATAGTAAAAATACGCTAAATTTTAATTAAAAACAACTTTTTTTCATCGTAATAATTTATATGGTTAAATTATAATATTGAATGGTTTTAAAGTATAAATATAATATATTTTCACCATTTAATATAATGTATGTCATTACCTTTAATTTTACATTGAATTCACAGGTAAAAACAATTCAATCTTTGGAAATGTTTTAACATTTAAAACCCCTTTTCTTAACAATGGGATTAATTTTAAATTAATTACTGAAACTTCTATGTTTTGAATTTTTAAAAATGGATTCCATATTTGAATTAATTGGGTCCAAATTATGTTAATATATTACTTTTATCTTTTTGATATTATGAATATTAACTATGGTAATTTTTATTTACTGCAGTTAAAGGTAAATCCGGTAATTAAGGGTAAAAATAAGATTATAAAATTACCCTAACATCTTCCAAAATTATATTGGATGAATAAAAGTATACCCATATCACCTAAGGGTCGGATTAGATTCGTTATATGGACTATTGACCATGAAAATGATATAATTATTATTAAAACCAAAGAAAGAGACAACATGTCACTCTCTTAAATCTTATAAGTATAATAATTTAAATTTAGTGATAAACAACATGAAACTTAGAACATGAATAGTCTCTATAAATATAATAACATTATATACATCATGTGAATTTATTTATAATTTTTAGGGATTAAATAATTATCGTTAAAGGTGACACAATAGTGATGTTGAAATTATTTTATTGATTGATATATCAAATAAATGGGTTTAAAAATATTAAAATAAATATTATATAAACTATTTAATTTGATCGAATAATTTTATAGATAAATATGACATGTTATTAATCTATTAAATCTTTTAGTTCTAATATATCTTCTGTGTGGATTTTATTTAAATTCAAATAAATGAATAGTGTCAAAATTGACACTATTGTTATTTTATAAAAATAACATAATATAAAATTGTTTAAAAATCACAAAAATATTTAAAAATTATAAATTAAAATTTATATGGTCTAAAATTTCATAAATTATCCAATTATTGACAATTCAAAACACATAAGTAATTATTTATAACAATTTAAAATTTAGAATCTTATTACCACAAATAAAATTAAATAGATTAAATAATGATAAATCAAGTTGGTAATGTTTAAAATAAATTCCCAACATGTATAATTTTTTTTTTATTTATGATATTACAACCATATATCATCTAAGATTCATATTTGAGTCATTTTGGAAGTTTTTAAGTGGGGTTTGAATTTATTATAAATTAATATTTTTGAGGTTTTCAAAGGTGCCCCTCTCCTCCCTTATAAAAGGGCACCTCTTCCCTCTCCTCTTTACACAACTTTGAGCCTTCAAGATTGGAAAAAACCTGCCCATTAATCTTCTAAACTTCCCTAGTTTTATTCTAGAGGTTCTGGTCTTCTCAAAATACCAACTCTAGTCCCTTAAGAGGAAGTTTAAAGGAGGCACGTTGAAGAAGAGGTAATATCTTCTACCGATTCTTTCAAGTTTCTTTATTTTTCTACTTATTATTCTTTAGTTGTTTCATTATAAAGTAATAACATCAGTATAAATAATATACTAATATGTTATTATAAATATTAAACAACCCCATTTCACCTTCTATCCATCCTACGGAAAACAAAATCACCGCGCGTGCGTACGTACGGAATACCATCTCCACGCCGTGGTGTATTATGTTTTTCCACCACCACCTTACATGGATGGGTATAATGGTGTAAAGAATAAATATATATGGTTATTATAAAATCATACTAATTCTAAGATATTATATCATCCACTCCAATTCCATTCAATAATTATGGGAATGATATCATCGCTCGTGCGTTCGTACGGATTACCGTCTCCACGCCGCGATGAGATTCATTCTCCATGTTAACCATTCAAGAATGATTCTAAAGTATATATAATGAATAATAATGGTATATATAACATAATAATGCTATTTTATTTATTTATATATATATATATTTCATCTACTTACTTCAATTCAAGTAAATAAGGAAAGGAAAACAACGTTCATGCGTACCTACGACCTACCTTCTCCATGAACGGTGTGTTTTATTTAATTTATCTATCTATTATAAATATATATACTGAATATATATGATATATAAATCATGTTTTACATTCTGGAAGTAAGTATATCATGATTTAAGTAATAATAATATCAAGAACAACAAGTTCAAACACGTACGATAAATGAAATGATTTTACCCAAAACGCTGCTTTAACATGGAATTGACAAAAGAACGGGTAATATAAAGTCATAAGTGAATCATATATGATATCATAAATATTATTATGGTTCTATTAAAAATTAATAATATGTTTAAACCTACTATATAGGAGTTTCAGACACATATAGAATAAATTGGACCTAAGGTAAGGGATAACTTTTCCAATCTCGTTTTTATCCGAGATTATTTATTCGTAAGTATTTATTGGGGTTATATTTATCATCCATGTCCCTATTTTATAAAAATGGTTCCATGTATGTTTAAAGTCATTTTTACCCATTTTTTATTTTTACTAGATGGTATGTAAGGAAACTTTATTTTTTTTACCATACGAGGTACTTTTTGACTTTTCTGGAAAAAGTATGAGAAGAATGTTTTTTTTTAACTTATACAGAATGAACGGATTTTTACGGTTTCATAACGCCTAATTTTCATGAAGCTTCCTCTACAAGATTTCATGATTATTTTCAAAAAAATCCTTTTCTTTTAAAATTGAATGACATTTTTTGAAAATAAAATGATTTTGAAGAGGAAATGATATTTTACTCGAGAATTCATTTCAAGTGTTTTGTCAAAACTATTTTCCATCTAACACTACAAGAGAATTTCCGTTTAGCGGCGGTTATTTTTGCGTTTCGTGGCATTTTAAACCGCCGCTATATGGTTTGGAAGCGTTTTATGTAAACCGCTACCAAATACGACGTCACCAATCTATTAGCGGTGGTTATTTCTATTTTGTGGTGGTTTAAGGAAAGCATCGTAGCTGCCTCATTTTGCGTCGGTTTTTCTGAGTTTAGAAGTGGTTTAAAGAGCCCTTGACATCAGTTTATTTGCGGCGGTTTTTGGCGGTTATAACCACCGCGAATAAACTCAAATCCAGCGGCCATAAAACCTCCAATGAAGTCACGAGAACCACTGCGGAATGAGAACCTATGATGCGACTATGTAGCGATGGTTAAAACCACCGCAAAACATAATTTTTTTTACATTTAGCAGCGGGTTTCACTGTTTAGAAGCGGTTTAAACCGCCACCAATGTGCATTTCACAGTGGTTTAAACCGCTGCTAAAAGTTGACTAGGGAAAAAAATTTGGCTTCCGCTGCACCACTACCCTGAAAGACAAATCAAACCAGCATTACTATATTGTACATACCAACAGAAAACAAGAAACATCAACCTAGAAATCAGTATAGAATAAATTGAAAAAAATATGTAAACATTGACATGCTATATAAGAATGAACCATATTGTACATACCAATATACAACTAGAAACACCTACGACCTCTTTGTATGGAAAAAAATGAATAATTTCATAACTATGTGTCCTTAAACAAATGAATCATAAACATGTATTATATGTATGATTAACCTAAAAATCATATAGTTTCATATCTACACAGATTCAGAGAGATCATAGGAATAGGGGTAACTCATTAAACACTAGTATTTTGATATTATTCATTAAAAAATCATAAATCTATAAGGGAATCCAATAATTCAAATGATTACACCCAAAGAATATTTGATGATCCCAAAATCTCACACCTTTTACCAATACCTATTTTGAAGAATCTATAGTTTGAATCACTAGTGAACAACTTTCATTTTAATTTAGTTATAAAAGGACATTCATACCAAATATTCATATACATGGAATCCCATTGAAGGTTCTCATCAAAAAATAGATAACCTAATGTGAATCCATTAACATGGAATTGAATTGATAAACTATGAACTCTTATATTTGATGATGTATTGATGGGTTTCTTCATTGTGTTTCCTTTTCAATACATTCATCACATCCTTCAATTAAAATTGAATCACCAAATACACCAATTATGTTCAAGACCATAAACAAGCTGATAGTACCCATAAGGAACACAATGGTGAGGCATGAAAACAATTGTTATATCATACATAAGACTCAATTTCTATGAATATTCCCCATACCCTGACATACATTGTATCCTACTCTTGTAAAATGAGTGCATGATGGTTCACACCTTATTTCAGGAATACCATCTAAATGGATCTATCCTAACATTATATGACACCCATGGTAATCTATAGGGAATAATTTCCCACAGGATGTCCAACTATAAATATTCTATGGCAAAACCAGTGGTCCATAATTTCACATCCAACCTTTTTGTATCCTTTAAATAGATCATGAGAACATGTTCTTATCTTATCATATTGATTTGGATAAATATGTCCACCATAATGTATAAATCACCTTAGAACTTCATTATGATTATCATGTTCACTATAGTTATTTTTATTAACATGTGACCTTGAGTACTAAAGAATATATATAGGTTGTTTTTCCCTATTGTCTATACTCAAGAATCTAAAAGTTGATCCCACTGGGGATATCCAACCACTGACAATCAAGAGTATATTTATTCCCCTACTAGTTTAAACACCCTTGAGTCCCATTAGAATATCTAGATAATATACTAGGGATGGTTACAATGCTCTAATATCTAAAAGCATAATAATCTATCCTAAGTGTCCTTTGTGACTATAAAATTACAATGGAAAACATAACCCACATGGGTGGGGGAATGTTTTATCATTTTTTCCTCATGGTCGTCTCAATTATCATTCATCCTATGGGATCACACCCAAATTAATGATATCCCTCTTATAATGTAAATATGTGTTTCCTATTGGTGGTAACACATTAGTATATTTCTTTAATGTTAACCCAATTGATGTTGGGAAACATGATTCTATTGATTATGAAACAGGTGTGGATGAATCCACTACCCCCTCACTACTAAAAAATAGTAAAACCATCTCAATATAAGAGAATATTAGTTAGTTAAAAATATAAATAGTATAACATGTGAAAATCAATATTAAATTTATATAGGGAAAAAACCCATTATGTATGGTGATTTGGTTGATGTTATCATACCTCATTTATCTAATATTATATAATAATAGTAGATTAATCAATCAATAAAGGTCAATCTGAGATGTCCAACTTGATTATGATCAAATAAATTGATGTAAATTACCACAACATTAATGTTTTATCTATAGTTACCTTCATGGGGTATATATTTCAATCAATATAAGGAAATTATCCCAATGGTATTTTAGGATGTAGTATCTTAGGATTCAGTGGATTCTTTCACTTCTCATATAGATTCCATTGAGTTTTGATGTGAATGAGTACAACCTTATTGGAATTCATATCTTGAGTGTGTGGATTCAAATCCTATACCACCCATATTTGGAACCTTCATCTTATTTATATTCGATATAATGGCGGATCTATATAAGTATATTAGGTCTTTTTAATCCTAATGTGGCACAATTTTTGGTTCCCTAGAACAAATACCTGATTCACTACAAGAGAAACTCTGTTTAGCAGCGGTCAATTACCACTCACAAGGGCCTCCCAGTAAGACAAATTATAAGGGCCTCACCAATGTGCCCACAACACTATCCCCTTGATCACTATGAAATGACCCAATTTGTTCAACACATCAACAATGTATTTAACTCCTAGTAATCCAAAATCTAGACTACCAATTCAAACACAGGCCTAAACGGAATGATGTATACCACACTCAAGAAATCAAGACATAAAAAGAAACATCAGAAATCAATAAAACACATAAAAGGAAACATGAGAAATCAAGGAAATTTTAGGAAATGAAAATGTTTGGTGAAAACTATGTGCCACAAATATTATATATACAAACCAATTATTCCCATATTTGTTCAAAACATGAACAATATAACTACTTAGGGTCCTATGATGAATCGTCACCCTCGCCACCTTCATCACCACTTTCTGCTGTCACCTGTAAGAACATTATATTGAAAATTAAATACAGTTGCATATTTATATTAAAACTTAAAACTAATGAAATTTCAGAAACTAAATGATTTTCATTTTTTGTGATTTACCTACATACCACCAGTCGATGCGCTACCTCCGGGGGCATATCTGCTCATATGATGACGTATTTCAATCAACTCTTTCGGAAAAGAAGATATCTGATCCCCATGCTAGTGAATTGTGTTTCATAGAGAAACAATCTCTTTCTGAGCATCTCTAGGTATGGGATGAATAAAGCTAGGAGTAGATGTAGCTGCCATCCCCGGTGGCCTGCTAAAAACCTCAGATGGTACGGGTCCCAAACCCATCCCGCGCACTCTACCAGGATTCTCCTTCCCAAGGACTTTAGCAACCGGGTCATCCTGGGAGACTGAGTAGGACTGCGCAGTATTGGAATCCCATAGTTCTTTAATATTTACCTATAAATAAAATATCAATATATATCAACACGGTAAAAACTAATAATAAGTTATTATAATAAAAAATTGACTTCATACCCCAACTTCTTTAGCAGGCTTGTTAACAAAACTTCCATCTGATTTCTTGTGAACATCCAACCATAGTTCAGTTCGAGATGCTTCGTGCCCTAAACTCTGTGACTGAATTAAGAAAAGATAAATCAAAAATTCAATATATTAAACAAATAATACTGTCTTATAAATATTTAAACTAATTAAAAGATTACCAATGTCGTTCGGCCTCTAGGAAAACTTTTTGTGCCCGTAGTGTGAGGGATGACTTGCTTAGCCTGGTTTGATGCATTATGTCTTGAGAGATCTTGAAATAAATAAAATTCAATTTAATAGTAATGTATTCAATTTCATGTCCTCTTCATATACATTTATAAATGTAAAATGAGGATAATATAATAATATATATTTCAATACCATCCGCTTCTCATCACGATGTCTATCAACAAAAACATTCCACTGTTCTTTCGGTACCCCACTGGGTAGCTTCTCATACATTTGTTTCACATTCAATGAGGTATCATTGACATCACACCACAATCTCCATTTGAAATCTTTTCATTTCTTACATAGATTTTTCAACATCCACTTCTGTGCTATCACATCAGCAACTGTAAAGTGGGAGAACATCTGTATAAAAAATTCATTCTGAACATATTAGTAACATGACATTTAATTAAACCATAATGTAATAAATTTACCATTATTTGAGAATCAAAAACTTCATTTTTCTATCTTGGAGGAATATGTCTCCAATCATCATATGAAATAGAAAGTGAAATGGGCTCCGCTGCCAGCTGGCCTAGAATCTGGCCAAGTAACCCCGCGATGTCATCCGTCGGGACCCCATAAGAATCAAATTGTATAACTATCTTTTCACCAGTCATATTCCAAACATCTTCAGTTTTTATGTTTTTCTCCATGGTTGCATTTTTTTCATCTTTAATGAGAAAACAATTAGTATAAACAAAATGAAATAAAATTATTTAATTAAAATTTGTACCTATGACAGTGACACTCCAGTATGCCCGTGATGAACTGGAAGGGGCGTGTTGCTGCCCCACTGATGAGGCTTCGGAAGGGGGAGTCGACGACTCAGCCTCTAATGGGACATCCAAATATGGTGTGAGAGATGGTGCTGTGGGAGATGGTGCAGGGGTGTCGGCAGTAGGTGTCTCAGATGTCATGGGGAGGGATCTAGATGGATCGTCATCTGTCGCAAAACTAGATGAAATAGTGTACCGCTTCCTCATTGGCATTCCTGTCATTTAATAAAATAAAATTAAGTTCAGAATATATATTTCAAAAAAATTATGCAGAAAAAAAAATTTAAAATGATAATAGATGCCCAGTACTAACAGACAAAATATATATAACAATGATAATGAATGACTATAGAAATAAAACAAGTGATTGATGAATAAATAAATAATTGTACATACAATCATTTTCCCCTTCAATCATATCGGTTTCATGATTCATTGCTTCATCCACTTCATTCATCATTGCTAGACAAATATTTTCAATATCATGATGGACAAATAATTCTGTTTCCTGTTGTTGATTAAATTCAATTTCAGAGGTCAAATTTTCCACTTCATCACCCATATCATACAAATATCTTTGTATTACGTGAGCAACTACACTCCACCCTTCATCAAAAACATCATTCACATAATATACCATTTTTTCTTGTGATGCTAAGATATATGGATCATGCAGTTCATGATCACCAATATCCATCAAGCGAGAGAAGTTCACAGAAGTAAATTGCAAGGAATATCTTTCAACACCTATGATAATATCTACCCATTTTCATTTGAATAAAACAACAGAAAAATGTCCATGGTAGTTTAATTAAATAATATTATGCAGCTTTCTGCAGTATTACACTTCAGAAAATGTAAATATACCACTATTATGTGTTTTCAAACCCACTTTTCGATCGACTGTACGAAATCTAAATCTATTCACATTATAAGCGTCGAACTTTTTAACTTGTTTTAGGGGACCTCTAGCAAGAAACTTCAAATCTTCTGACACCTCTGCTCGAGTATCAGTATTCATGATCTGAAAAAAGAAATATACTTTATTAGATTTAGAAAATGTATGTGTCAAACTAATATTCGTACTTATTGCAATATTTATGAACTTACACGCCGTGCAAACCATTCTACAACTCTTTATTAACAAATTTCATTATATCTTTCTCATTTCATGTTCGGCCTCTCATTCATCTCTTTGTTTATATCCTCAACTCTTCAATAAATAGATCTATAATTTCAATATTCAGTATCATATATCTATATGCCCGTAATAATTCCAATTCAGTCAGTGTCACATTTGAGGTCCTCCCAACTGATCGGCCAATAGAAGGAAATATTTTGGATTTCTGATGTATTTGAGATTGAGTCGATGTGTCGTCAACATGTTCAACTCGATTAAATATTGTCTCAATATCATCCAAGTATCGATAAAAAAAGGTAAGACACTCCTCAGCCAAATAACCTACAACAATATAGCCTTCTGGTTGAGATTTATTTCTCATGTATGATTTCAAATACCCAAGATACCTGTGAAATAAAATTAACATAATTATGCATTTAATTAAGTACCCAAATTTTTTTACTTAATTGAAAAACATATAAATAAAGTACCTCTCAATTGGATATATCCATTGATAATGAACGGGGCCTCCTAATTTATCTTCCTCAACCAAATGCACAGTTAAATGCATCATTACAGTAAAAAATGACGGAGGAAAGATCATATCCATTGCACAAAGGATCAATAAAAACCTCTCCTAGAGGTTGTCAAGAGGAAATGGATGTAGAGATTTCTCACATAGTTGTCTGAAAAATGTGTATAATTGGAGTACAACAGCAGTAATTTTTTCAGGTAATAATGTACGCAATGCCAATGGTAGTAACTATTTTAACAAAATATGTGAATCGTGACTTTTCAATCCATGTAACTTATGATTCTTCAAGTCAACACCCATGGATATGTTACTTGAATACCCATTAGATAACTTAAAATTATTTAAAATTTGAAGGAATGTATCTTTATCCCTATTTTTCATTCCAAAATTACCGGAGGATACTTTTCATTCTCATCTGGCCAGAGATCGCGTTTTTTGTTCATTTCTTGTAAGTCTTTGCGAGCATTGAGATGATATTTCGACTTTCCATGCTCATTAAGCAATGTAAAAATCAAATTGTCACATACATTCTTCTCAATATGAATCACATCAAGATTATTCCGCAACAAATTAAATTCCCAATATGGAAGTTTGAAGAATATAATTTTTTTCTTCCATTATTGAGTTCTGATTTCACTTGACGATGCACTTCAGACCCATTTTCCACTATCATTCAAATGATGAACCTTCCCAAATTCTTTTTCATCATTTTCAAGACGTGTCAATATTTCAGAACTAGCTAACAACTTTGGAGGTGGTCTAAGACCAATGGAACCATTAAATTTTGACCTGTTCAGCTGAAATCTATGAGATGCATCAAGAAATCTTTGATGACACAAGAAGCACCATTTTCTACTTGAGGTAGCCGTTTGTGCTCAAAATCAAAGTTGCAAATGGGAAAAGCCAAACCCGTGTAAGTGTTCCGACCAGATAAATTCCCAAGCTCAGAGAAGTCACTAATGGTCCACATTAAAGCAACATGCATTTTGAACATCGTTTTAGAAGAAGCATCAAATGTCTCAACACCATTGCTCCATAACTCATGCAATTTGTCAATCAAAGGCTGCAAGTATACTTCAATATCATTTACATGCATTTTTTTTCCAGGAATAATCATTGAAAGGATAAAAGATGTTTGTTGTATACACATCCACGAAGGCAGATTATAAGGGATCAAAACAACTGGCCAAATGCTATAACTGGTACAAAAAAGTCCCAAATGTGTTGAATCCATCGACATCCAATCCCAATCAAACATTCCTAGGATCAGCTAAGAAATCGAGATGTAATGAATCAAATGTCTTCCATGATTGGTAATATCGTGGATGTCTCATTAACCCATCATTGTTATTATCTACAGAATTCCACTTCATGTTTTCAGCGGTTTTCGATGACATGAATAATCTTTGCAATCGATTCTTAAAATGAAAGTAATGCAAAACCTTTGTAGGTGTGTTCATTTTCTTCTTCTCCATGAAATTATGTTCATTCAGACTTCCAACATCACCCTTTTCCTGCCATCTAGAAGAAGAACATTTCTTGCAATTCTGTCTACTTGAATCCTATCCCCAATAAAGCATACAATCATTGGGACACACATGCATTTTTATATAATTCAGACCATTATTGTTAACAACTTTTTTCATATCATAAAAATATTTTGGGATTTTTTCTTCATGAAATGCATCACAAATAAATTCCAATATCATAGAAATTTCTTTATTTGTAATTCCACATAGACATATGATATGGTACAACTTCAGAAGAAATGAAAGCTTTGAATATTTCAAACACCCACTATACAACTCTTGATTTCCATCATCAACTAAATCATGAAACACATTTTCCTTAGTGAAGTTTTCTCTTACATTTGGCTCCACAGAATCAAGAGGAGGATCCAATGATATGTTAAAATCTTGATCTTCCCCTGTTACAGTCTCAAAAACATTACTTGTCACATTGAAATTTGTAGCACCCTCTTCTTGTTGTTCTGATATGTTTCGATGCTGATAGTGGTGTCTTGCAGTGCCGAATGCATCATTTTTGAGGTTTTTTATTTCATTTTCCATTGTCGACAAACTTGGGACCTCATTCTGTGGATTAAAACTAGTTCTCAATCTTTCTATAACATTCGATTCTCCATGCCAAATCCAACAAAAATATTGACCAGGGTATTGCTTCAGTATTAAATGTTCATACACTTCATCTCTCTTCAACCATGTTCTAAATTTACATTTTGGACATGGACATTTTATTCTACCTTCAACGGATAAATTAGAAATTGCAAAATCTAAAAACTCATTCAATCCCTTAACATACTAAGGTGTGTTTCTCTGTAATGTAATCCAGATTTTATCCATGTATATCACAATGTGCCTACACAATAACAAAAAAAATTAAAACACATAGTTACTACTAAATAGAGAAAGAGATCCATATATAAGATAATATAAGATTACAGAAACATAATATAATAAAGATGAGCCCCTGAGTTAGATAAGTGGTGGTGTTCATGGAAATGCATGATGAAATAACTATGGAGATTGGGTTTTGAGGTTATATGAACCTTGTGTGGATTGAATTCCTAGACCCCTCTTTGGTGTATTCACATAGAAAATAGTGTTGGTGTGACTTGAGGGTGATTTGGATCATATATGTGTAAGTGATCATGAGTGGAGAATTATGGTTAAATGGGACGATCGAGGATCTAACCATAGAGTTGAACTAAGAGTCAGATTCAGACTTTGGTGTGGGCATTGAAAATTTTAGTTATTCCTTGAGTTTTAAGGCATCGTGGTCGAGATATGATAGCGTATTGGTGGGTGGGATTGAGTGCCTTTGGTATAATTCATCCAGATAATGACTTACTAGTGTTGTTGTATAAAAATTTGTGTGGTAAGGTGGAGACCACATCAGAAATGGCATTCAAGATGTGGCTGATGTGGTTTTGGGATCAAACTAGGGTATTTGAAGAATAGTTGATGTGTCTGGGCTTGGTGTTTGGAGTTTCATAGTAGAATCATATTGGGAATTTGGATATGAAATGTGAGGTGTTGGTACTATCATCCAGGACAACATAATAAGATAATCAAAATCACATAGGTGGAAATAGATCCCAGAAGGACTTCCCTCTAAACATTATATTCGGGAACTTGGAAGAATTATATTCATCCAAACCACTACAATAAGTTAAAATGAATTCAATACCATTAGCTTCAACACAGAAAAGAAATTTATGCAAAGTAAAGGGATGATATGATTGAGTAACACATGTTTGATGGACTCCATGATCGGGTATCAAGAGTATAAGGAACTCCATACCTAAGTGTCATAATTAATTATAGTCAAGTAGGCCTTATAAATAAATAGGTTATCCATTTCAAAAAATAATGAAAAATACAATGATAAATATTCAATTAAAGTGATTACTTTCATCCTAGACTATACATATTAATGAAAAATCATCTAGTTTAGATAACATATAGAGAAAGAAAATACAAATAAAATTTAAATACAAAATAAACCTAGTTGAACTATCTCATAATAAAATTTCCCAAAAAAGTCACAACCATATTCAAAACTCAAAACATCTCCATGTGATCCCCAAAAAGTCACAACATTCCAATGTCCATTAATGGAACAAGAGGAAACAAATAACTAGAAATCATAATCTAGGAATTAGAATAAAAAGATAGAAGTTACACACATATTAATGTGTATGAAAAGTGTGATATAAATAGTCCTAGAAATATTTCACCATATATTCTTTGTAATTCATTTTATAAAAAAGATTAAAAAATACTTATTTTTGATAGAAATCTACCTAGGATTTTTCCAAACCAAATTACAATGATGAAAAGGAGAAAATAAAGTAAGAGTTAATTGTGAAGGAATAAGAGGGCCTAAGATGAAGGAATATACAATAATCAAGGTCAAATCATGATGAAAACACCATGGATAAGAGAGAACCAGTAGAAGAGGAGGTGTGAGGCATTGGGTTATTGGTTAGGGGTCATGAACCACACAAGAGGGACACCAGTAGGCATAGTGAATTATTGTTAGGTGTATGTGAGGATACAATTAGAGGTTGATGATGAATATTAATGGATGAGAGTATGTGGTGTCCACCTTGGGTGTAGTGTCATTACACAATAAGTGGAGATTGATAGTGGGGGAGACCTGGTTTTGGGGTCTTCTTTATCTCATTATTACTGTTGTAGTGAACATCATAACATGTCAATAAACATTTTATACCTAATATACATATATATAATACACCCATGTACACCCATGTACACCCATTTACAAACTTCATTTATATATATATACATATATATATGAATTACATAACTTGTATAATATAAACACACATATATATATATATGTTTCACCCACTTACATCATTTGAAGCAATTAGTCATAGAGTTTGAAATTTAATACTTAAAAATACTTATATATGTTTACGTATGACGAACATGAAATCACATGCATATATTTATATGAATTTAAATTCCAAAAAAATAAATTTGGGAATCACTTATGTATAAAACATGGAATTTGAGATGAATATATATATATATATATATATATATATATTAAATTCCACTAAAAAAATTATAAATTCATGAATTAAAGTTTTTAAAATAAAAGTAATCACTTACTTTGGAACATCAAAACATTATAAAATATAATTCCCTAAATTGAACTCAATTATAAGAATATAAATTTTTAAGGAAAAACTAAACCCTATATTCTAATTCTCAAAACATGATTTAGATAAACATTAACATAAGATATAAATTATAAAAATGAAATGATCCCTTAAAATAAGTTTTAGCACAATAGTAAATATTAAAGCCCTTACATTATATTTCCTAAACTTAACTAAAACATAATTAAAATACATTAAATGATACCTTATAGAAAATAAGGTCCAAAATCCAAAATATAAATTATATAAAAAATATATGTTACAGCAAATGAATATAATTTTATTAAACATAATAATTTACTGCAAAATAAAAATTCATTACACAATCATGTTTTGACCAAAGAAATTCCTTATTTCAGACCATAGATTTGATAAATACAATTCATTACTTATTGGAAATAAAAAAACCATAATTTGAAAATAAAATTTCACCCTTACTTGATATGCTAGAACAAAACAGGAGCTATTGCGGACTCCAAAACAAAACAAACGGACTGCAAAAGGCTGAGACAAAGAAACATGAAAAACACTGAAATTAGTTTAAATAGAAATGAACACAACAACAAATAAAGATTCGGGAACCTACTCTATACAAGTTCTTGAGTGATTTTTAACTCAAACTACAAGAAAATTACTATAATTCAAACCTTAGTGTTTGTATAGGTCTCCGGGGTCACTGGGGTCACCGGGGTCGCGGGGGGCTGGGATCGCCGGGGTCGCGGGGTCACCGGAGTCATGGGGTCACCGGGGTCACAAGGTCACCGGGGTCGCAGGGGGATAGGGTTGTGGGGGAAGCGGGGGTCTCGGGGTCGCGGGATGAGAAGAGGGGTCGGGGTGGGGGGGGGGGTAGGGTCAGTACTGTAAAAAAAACACAAAGGTTTCACGAAGTTTTATTATAAACCGCCGCTAAACAACCGCCGCTAAACAACATTTTTGTTGTAGTGTAAGATGAAATTATTTAGTATGATTATGTTTCAAGTATAATTTCTCTATTATTTACATGGTTTGATTCTTCTTATGATGAAATGATATCCATTTGTTTTATATGTATTACGTTAAGATTGGATGATGTTTATGAAACCCATTTTATTCTTTGGGTAATGATGAATGATTTATGATTATTTTGTGGCACAAGTAAGAATGATTTCAATATGAGATGGGTGGGACCTATATCTCCCTCCAATGAATTAGGTAAATATTTATATCTCATGAGATAGACATGGCTGGAACGAAAAGTTAATCTGGTTCAATGATACATGACTGGAATGAAGAGTGAACTCGATTTAGTAAGGGACTTTGTCCAATATGATGGTATTAGTAGTAATTCCTTGGATACTATGGAAATCATATCAAGTGATTAATGGTTTTCCACAATTACATGTTTTATTACCATGTTATTTTATCATGATTGATATTCCATTATGATCTATGCCTTATGTACTACCATGTTTTATGTCATTGCTCAAGATTTTGATGTTTAAACATTATGTTCATGTTTTTAAGTTCAAATGTATATGGTTGTTTTATTTTCTCCATGCTTACCCTTAATGAGAATCTGATCTCACCCTTTATATGATTTATTTTCCCCAGGATATAAAGATATGTTTTAGGTAAGAAAACAAAAGGGAAAGATCTTTATGGGAGATGTTGAATATCTTTCACAATGATTAGAAGATTATGTTCCGAGTTTCCAAAGACACTAAACTATTATGATCCTTGAGTGTTGGTTTTTTTATGTATTAAGTATTCCAAAAAATTAATTTAATGTCCATGTACGTCAAGATTTGGGTCTCTACAAGTTTATTTCACAATCTCTTCATTATCCGAGGTTGTTTATACGTAATTATCTACTGGGACCACTTTATCATCCACATACATGTTTCTTAAAAATGTATTTAAAATCATTATTACTATTTTACAGAATATGGGTTAAAGTCATTTATACCCTTGTTTTAATTTTTATAATATTTTTATAAAGGAATATTTCCATCATTTTCCAAACAAGGTACTTTTTAACCTTTTCGACATAATTAAGGTAAGAATGTCTTTTTTTATCTTATACGGTGGGTGTGGCTATTTTCAGCCATTATAAAATCGTTGAAGCTTCCCTTACAAGCTTGTAAGAATATTTTCAAAATAAATGTTTTCTTTTATAATTACATGACTTTTAAAATATTTCAAAATAGAAAGAGATATTTCTCTAAAAGGGTTTTGATTTCATCTATGTCAACATCCTTTGTTGGATTTTAAGCTTATTTGAAGATGATTTATTATGATATGAAACTTCCATATTGTATTGAAGGTTTTGTGATATGTTTGACTGTGGATGTGTTATTTTTACACCATTCATGGTTTATGGATAAAGTGTTGACATTTCCTATGCTAGTTTCAATACGAATGTTTATGTTATGTTTAAACCTTTTCATATAAGGAATGCATTGGACTTAGTAAGTGATTGGTGGAGCCCGCTATAGCTCCTCGATGAATCGGTAGGTCTAATGAGACAAACTAGTGTCTTGGCACAAGGCCTTGACAAAAACGTATTTGTAGTCTTGGCACAAGGCCTTGACTATGTGGTTATGATAGTCTTGCATTATGCATTCCATTATTATGAAAGTGGTTATTGATATTGCATGTGATTATTAGATTAGTAGAATATCCATGTGAATAAGTAAATGACATCATTTCATTTTATATTTTCCATATTATGCTAAAGTTCAAGTTTAAAAGGATTTTTTTTAGTTATACATTTCTTTAATTGTTTATGATTATTTATAAAAGTTTTCGCTATATTGTTATCCTTACTGAGCATCTAAGATCACCCCTTTCAATGTTTTATTTTTTCTCAGGATGTAAAGAAGTATTTTATGAATGAAATGCAATGATAGTATGAGGGGATATGAAGACAATATGTTGTTGTAGTTTTTTTTCACTTTATGATTTAATGTAAGACTTATGAATATATCTAGTGTTTCCAAGGCTACTAAACTAATCGATCTTTCGAGACATGATCTTTTATGATCATGCCAATGTTATGTAATAATGCACCAACTCTTCGTAACTGGGTTCGGGGCATTACAGTTGGTATCAGAGAAAGTTTAGTACAAACCTTGGAAGATAGATTTAGATAAACTCTGATTAGAACACAAATCCCTAAGATAGACTTTTTGGATTAGTATAGAAGAACTTCCTAGAATTTTGGTATTGTAGATATTTTGTGAGTTTTCTGAGAAATACATCCCTGTCTGGATACGAGCAGGTAGAGGTGGCTCTGGCACAGATGTATCTAGGGGTAAAACACGAAAACACCACATCGAGCTAGACTCGAACAGGAACTGGTGCATGACAACGGGCCTTGCTGCACTCTTGGTTACGACACTCCTAGGGGATATGATTAGGATAATTCTCATTTTCTTTACAAACCATTATGAAGGGTTTATGAGTATATACTTCCTCAAATATTTTTTTTATGATTATGGATTATATCCATAAAATATTCAATTTATGTTAGGTATTTTATAAGTTTGTAATTATTCATTTCAATTCATTGACCTAGTGTATGCCATTGTATATAAATGTCTCCCAGTAGAAGGAAGGTGAACTCCAGAAACACGTATGATCCAAAGAGTAAGAAGGATCATATCTTTTATGGTATTAATCCAACATTAAGAAGGGAAATAACATCCCATGTATTCTCAACATATGAATAAATAGTATCATGTGTTAATAAGATAAGTAAATAATTCTCTGAGTCCTACGACATTGAAGGAAAGCAAGAGAATAAAAGGATGGAAGAAAGAAAGATGGATAAAGGGAAGAGGGAAAAGAAGAATTTTTTCATATGTGATAACTGTGGGAAGAAACACCATGGAAATTTCCTAAAGGGAATGAGGTTTTGTTATAAGTGTGGAGAAAAAGGACACCAAGTACGTGACTGTAAGGGTAAGAAAAAGGTTTCAAATGTATAATGCTTCATCTGCAAGGAGTTGGGACACTATGTGAACCAATGTCCAAATAACCAGAGTATGCCCCAAATGATGCTATTGGATAATAATCAAGTTATGATACTACCACAGATGAGGAGGAATGATTATAGTTCTTATGTTGTTATTAAATAATTATGCCATTTGAGTGTTGTATCAATGATGTACTGGTTATAATAATTATGGAGTATATAAGGATTGTACATCAGTACTATTTTATTAAAGACTTGATATTGTGTGGAACCAAGAAAAGTGACTCAATAGCTGGTTAAATTTTTGGAAAATATATGGTTGAGAGAAAGATGATCCATAATATGGTTCTGATACCGAGGTAGTGATTTTGGAATAAGACATGATTGATTTGGATAAATTATATTGGATATTCTTGACTACCATGAAAGTGATTAATGATTTTTATATTCCATCATTGTTTGAGTTTAGAACATTTTTGGATAGAAGGAGTATATCCAGTATTCTATAATGAATAAGGGACCATGAATGTAATCAATAATATTTTATGGTAATTCATGATGTTGCAGTATTTTAAAAGAATACACGATGAATGTGTTCACATGTTATTACGTGGTAAAAAGGATCTTCATTGTGTTTAACTTATCTAAAAATTTTGGACTGTGATTTTGGATAGAAGTATTCTGTATAAGTCTAGTTTGAGATTATTTTTGGATTTCCATAAAAAGGACAACCCAGAGTTCGGGTGGCAACCCGTCGCGTCCGGCAAGGCCGTGAGACTTGAACCCGCAACCGAAGGGCGACTAGGGTGTATCACCTACCATTGACCCACATGATGTCCTGGATTGAATAATGTAGTTTTTTTAAAGGGTCTGGTAGATGACTTATAAATTCATTTTTTTGGAACCCTATATGAATAGGATAAATAGAATATTTTTTTAAGTTCTATTAACTTTTAGAGTGAAAGAAGAGTTTATGGTAGAAATTAGTTAAATGATGGAACTCTACTTGAAAATTATACATTTTATTTCTTGTCTTATTCTATGAAGAAATAAATTATTAAACTTTAGGCAAGGAATCTTAAAACCAAAAATTTGTTATCCTAATACCTTATGTTTTGTTGAACCGATGGTATTTTAAATCATCATAGATTGGTGGCTTTGAGGCCCACAATTCTACAATTTTTTGTGATTGATGAACTCAATCACTCCCTATAAATATTTAAATTTTCCCTCCAATTATGTGTCTCTAATTTCCACTAATTTTCTCCTAATCGAGATCATAATTTGGTGGTAACTTTTTCATTCCTCTTTTCCTCTTATTAAGAGTAAATTTTATTAACCCAACATCCGATGTGGGTTTCCACACAAAGGTATTTTATATTTTCAACCTTCTATTTTCGAAGAACAATTTCAAATTGAGAGGATGCAATTTATTTAAGGAGGGAAGAATGTAACACCCCAATATTTCATAGTACATTATTTCTTCAAAGTAATTTAATAACTTGCACTACACGCAACACCGAGTTCAAGAGCACTACAACTTACCAAACTAGTCGTTCAAAAGCAGTTATGAATAGTATTAAATTAATTTTGAACTATATATAATCCTTATAATTTTAGAATCCATATTATGAGTTTCTTATACATAATGTAATAACTAATTCATTTTTTCAGATAAAAGAAGTATTTTTCAAAAAATGCACTTTTACCGCATTTTAATGGTGAAACCTTTTTAAATCCAACATTTGAAACTTTTATATATTTAATTTGACAAAATAAAATTCTTCTTTAGAATTGGGACATAAGAATTTAGTTTCCATAAATTTTTGGTGTTTTTCTGATAACTTTCATATTTGGGTGAATAGTGAAAAATACTATATTTTAACTGAAAAAAACCTTTTTAATATAAATAATTTACACTATTAAATTATACATTTTAATGGATTGGAAGTATAAATATATTATATTTTTACCATTTAATCCAATTCTGGTCATTTTAAGTAATTTCACGTTGAGATTGGACATAAACAAGTGTCAATCTTTTGATAGATATTGTTTCTTAAAAATGCGTCTTTTAGTTTTGACAACAGGAATGAATTTTAAATTAATAAATAAAACTTCTAGGTTTTTAATTTGGTAAAATGGAATTCATTTTTGGATTAATAATATCGAAATTAGCTTAGGGTGAATTTTTGGTATTTTTCTGAAAACTTTCAATTTTTTGATGAATAGTGAAAAACATTGAGTTATAGTTTAAAACTGAATTTTTATTTAAATAATTATTTATTTTATTTAAATATATTTTAGGTCAAAATAGATGAATAATACCTATATAAGTTCAATATAATTCATTGGAGTCAGTTTACAATAATTTTAGATATATAAAAATTTTATTGAACTTTTCACCGTCTTTTACCCATCTCCTAGGAGAATTTGCAAATTCACATAAAACTTAATTTTACCGCTTCTGTGAGTGGAATTTCAAAAATAAAAGAGACAAAGTTAATATATAGAGTAAAATGTGGTTCAATAAGACAAAAATAATTTTTGGTGAATATTAACTTTTTACTTTTATTTATCACGGTTAAATGTAAATAGGGCAATTAAGGGTAAAAATGATATTATTATTACCCTAAAACATGTCTTAATTCTATTGGATAAGTATAATTCGACCAAATAAAACCTTATGAATAAAATATAAACCTCTTTTGTCCACTTGGATTAGATTAGGACATTTATTATTATTTAAATCAAAGAAGAGTTAAAAGAGTTAAAATCAAAGTTTAATAACTGAAACATTTTTAATATAGGGTAATACATAAGATAAATTCGATTATAAATATTTATTATAAATATAAAAAATATTACCTACATAATGGTATTTTATTTATAATTTTTAGACATTAAATAAGTTAATTTATTTTTGACACAATGGTGATGCAGTAATTACCTAATTAATGGAATATTAAACGAATTGATATTATAAATATCCAAATAAATGTAATTTGAGACTTTTTATGAATTAAACTAATTTTATAGTTTAATATGACATGTTAGGGTTTGTTAGATGAATTTTTTTCTAAGTAATAATGCTGTTATAATTTAAAAAAAAAACAAATACCAAATAGTGTCAAAATTGACATAAAATATTTTTTAAAACAAATATTATATTATTAATTGATATAATGGTCCTAAAAATATAAGGTTTGGCCAAAAGACTTATATAATAATATATATGACATTAATGAACCAATTGAGGTTTGATTGGAATTTTATTGTAAGTTTATTAACCATATAGTGTAAGAATACAAGAAGGCACAGTAAAAGTCAAATTATTTAACTTAGAGTTAAATCTAAACGATAAGGTTAAAATGGTGACCTAAACTTGTATAAAACCTATTGGTTGATAATATTTAGACCCATCCCCACCCAAGCCTCAATATAAGTCACTTTTGAACCATTATAAACCGAATATGAATTTATTATAAAATAATATTTTAAGTTTTTCCTAAGGTGGCCCTCTCCCCTCTTATAAAAGGGCACTCCCCCTTCTCTCAATTTTACACCTTAAAAGCCTTTTGTATCTTCCAAAACCTACCCAAAAATCCTCTAAACTTCCTTCAATTCAACTTAGAGGAATTAGTTTGATCATAAAGCCAACCTAAGGAGCCCTTTTGATCAAATCAAAAAGAAGAACCCGAAGAAGAGGTAATGTTTTCACCATCTTCTTTCAAGTTCCTTTATTCTTCCACTTCTTATTTCGTTGTTATTTCCATTATAAAATAATAAATCCAGTATCTTCTATATACTGTGATGTTATTATGAATATTGTATAACCATATTCAGTATTCTATCCATCCCTTGGATGACATGTCACCATACGTGCGTACGTACGACTTACCGTCTCCACTTCATGGTGTAATTGTTATTCAATACATTATTATTTGGATGGGTATAATAATGATGTGTAATTCATGTAAATAATAAATATAAAATGAATATTATTCTGTATATATGACACACCACCCAATTATATATTATTTTAATATCAAAATAATGATATTGTCGCTCATGCGTACGTACGGACTGCCGTCTCCACGAACGCGATAAGATTCATTCCCCATTGTATCCATTCAAGACTAATTTTCATTTGATGATTAAAAATAAAGTTTAAGGACTTGATATTATTCTCTATATGAATAAGATACAACCTATGGATAACAAATACGACTTATGTAACTAAACATATAAAAGAAATTGAGTAAGTGAACACCCGAAACGACGATAATACTAAAATATTATTAACAAATCAATATTAAAAGATCATATATGATATCATATTTATGTATATGATTATTTTATAATTTAATAAAAATTATTTAACTATTATACAGGAGGTTAAACTACCATTTACCAAGGAAAAGTACAAGGTCATGGTTTATTTCACAATCTCTTTATTATCTGAGGTTGTATATACGTAATTATCTACTGGGACCTCTTTATCATCCACATCCATGTTTATTAAAAATGTATTTCAAATCATTCTTACTATTTTACAGACTATGGGTTAAAGTCATTTATACCTTTGTTTTACTTTTTATAAGATGTTTATATAGGAATATTTCTGTCGTTTTCCAAACAAGGTCCTTTTTAACCTTTTTGACAGAATTAAGGTAAGAATGTCTTTTTTTTAACTTACATGGCGGGTGCTACTATTTTCCGCCGTTATAAAATTATTGAAGCTTACCTTAAAATATTGTAATAATATTTTCAAAATAAATGTTTTCTTTTATAATTACATGAATTTTAAATGATTTCAAAATAGAAAGAGATATTTCTCTAAAAAGGTTTTGATTTCATCTATGTCAACATCCTTTGATGGATTTTAAGATTATTTGAAGATGATTTATTATGATACGAAACTTCCATATTGTATTAAAGGTTTTGTGATATGTTTGACTATGGATGTGTTATTTTTACACCATTCATGTTTTATGGATAAAGTGTTGACATTTCGTATGCTAGTTTCAATATGAATGTTTATGTTATATTTAAACCTTTTCAAATGAGAAATTCATTGGACATAGTAAGTGATGGGTGAAGCCCACTATTGCTCCTCGATCCATTGGTAGGTCTCAAGAGACAAACTAGTGTCTTGTCATAAGGCCTTGACAAAAACTTATTTGTAGTCTTGGGACAAGGCCTTGACTATGTGGTTATGATAGTCTGGAATTATGCATTCCATTATTATGAAAGTGGTTATTGATATTGCATGTGATTATTCGACTAGTATAATATCCATGTGAATAAGTAAATGTAATTATTTCATTTTATATTTTACATATGATTCTGAATTTAATGTTTAAAAGCCTTTTGTTTTAGTTATACATTGCCTTAAATGTTTATGTTTATTTATGAAAGTTTCCACTATATTGTTATCATTTCTAAGCATCTGAGCTCACCCCTTTCAATGTTTTTTTCTCGGATGTGAAGAAATATTTTATGAATGACCTGTATGGATAGTATGAGGGGATATGAAGACAATATGTTTTTGTAGTTTTTTTCACTTTATGATGTAATGTTAGACTTATGAATATATATAGTGTTTCCAAGGATACTAAACTAATCGATCTTTCGAGACTTGATCTTTTGTGATCATTCCAATGTTATGTAATAATGTACTGACTCTAGGTAACTGAGGTCGGGGCGTTATAGTTATTAGTACTATTTTTATTGATTAATATATGAGAATTTATTTATTTTATATAATTTACTCTCATTATTTTATATCTTCTCATATCATGGATTTTCTAAAGCTTTAGGCTGAGCTCATGTCATATCATATGGACATATCAAAACCTATTAGGATGAAGAGAGTAAGGATTTAGATTCCCTTCATATACTATGTTGATATTAGATAAGAAGTTAGTGTAGGATTTCATTTTCCTTAAGAATAATATTTTTGAAATTATTACTGGAATGAATTTTATGGTTTCCCTTAATACTGTTGTTTATTTTTACTAGTGAAAGGTGACCTTCACAACCTCTATCAGTAATTATCTTATGTTTCAATGGGATTGGTATTTGTGATCAAGTTAGGTAGTACTGATCCTTAATAAAGTGGGAGGTTTTTTAATTCTATACTACATCCCTATTAATTGATATTTATAGATGAATTTTTGAATAAATATTCCTCCATTCATAATAACCTTTCTTGAGGCACTTCCAAATGATTTCTCTGGATTTATACCAAGATAGGAAAATGAGTTTTCTCTAATTCTGGTGCTCTAAATCCAAGATGATCTCATTTAACTATTATCATATGGATCCCAAATAATATAAATAACTAGTGGTTTATTTGGATAATTTTTAATCCAAGTTATTTATTCAACTGAGTGTATCTCTAGGGTCACCCCTACCGCTCGTCACAAAAAAAGTAGAAAAAAATATCCATTTATGCATTAAATATAGAAAGATGGACCAGGTGAATATTAAGATCAAATATCCACTCTCCCATATTGATGACATATTTGATCATATAAAGGGTAAAATTTGGTTTTTTAAGATCAAACATTGATAAAGTTATCATCAATCTAGGGTAAAAGGGGCTGATGTCCCTAATACATTGTTTCAAAGATGGTATGAAAATTTTTAGTATATCATGATTTCATTTAAGGAGAAAAGTGCTCCAAGAGCCTTTATAAAACCCATGAATCATATATTCCATCGATATATTGACTCCATTTTTATGGTATTTGTATATGATACATTGGTATATCACAAGACACAGGAAGAGTATGATCATCATTTGAGAGTTGTTTTGGGAAATCTTTATGATCATCACCTTTATGCTAAGATATTAAAGCATGATTTATAGATCCAATAAGTGAATTTCTAGATACATGTAGTTTCATAATTGTGTATCTAAGTTGATATTTAAAAATTAAGAGCTATTATTTGTTGGGAAGATATGAAGAATGAATTCAATATAAAATGTTTCTTGGGTTTTACAGGCTATTACTAGAGATTCTAAAGGATTTATCCAAGCTTGCATCACCTATGATTAATATTACCCAAAAGGGGGTGAGATTTATATATATGTATGAGTTCCAAGAATCCTTTGAATAATTTCAAATCTATTGACCTCAAAACCTATTCTAATTCTACCTAAGGTCAACCATGGTTATATCATTTACTTCGATACATAAGGTATGAGTTTAGGCTACTTACTGATGTAGGAAAATCACATGGTGTTATAAGGTTCTCATCAAATTTTACCACATGATAAGAATTACCCAACCCATGACCTTGATCTAACATTTTTCAGGTACACACTTAAGTGTTGGAGACATTATATTTTTTGGGGAAATATTTAGGGTTTACTCCAACCTCAAGAGTTTAAGTTACATATTTTCTTATAAACATTTGAATATCAAGAAAAGTAAGTGGGAAGAGTACCTTTGGTAATTTGACTTTAACATTCTTTATATACTTAGAAAAGGAATAATGGAAGTATATTCAATCCACAAAAAATATTCCTTCTCAAGTTTTAAGGGAGTCTAATGATGAATGCAACTTTAAGTGTCTCTTTACTTAGATGTATCTGAAAGTAAGGGAGGATGATATTGATGTATTTATTGTTAGAATCTTATTTACACTTTATATTCTTGAGTTTATCCACCATGAGAATTTATTATATGAGGAATTCAAGTGGATTAGGTGGATCCTAAATTTTTGGGATACCACCTATGAGTGGTATTTAACTTTAGAAGGAGCTATTTGATTGAGAAGATATTATGTGGTTCCCTAATTGATTGGAAATGTCATGATATAGGATTTATATTATTCTTAGTGATCCATCTAGCCTGGTTACAATAAGATGTATTATGACATGAGAAAAAATATTGGTGGTTAGGTATGATATGGGACATAATGGGTTTTTCATCACGATGACTTACCTATCAATTGGTTAAGTCTAAGAACTAGAATCCATTAGGTGCTCTGAAGATATGTTCGATGCCTACATAGAAGTGAGATGAGATATCCAAGGATTTTATGAGTATGATACATCATGAATATTAGGGTAAGAATTCCATTTTTTGTGATTTATCAGCTAATGAAATATTCTCACTTTATTCAGATCCAAGGTTCCATGAAGGTGGAGGTGCTTGGGAGGTTATGTGTGTTGTATATCATGAGATTGCATGGGGTTATGTATGTTATCATTTCTGATAGGGAAACCCAGTTCACATTTATATTTTGAAAAGGTCTATAAGATTATATTTGAGGTGATTCTATGACATCCTTCCTTTTCAATATATGACTTTTTAAATATTTCCTTAACAAATATTACATTAATAAATTTGAATGATCTTTTGATGTCTAGTATCTTGGAAACTAGCTATATAATACATAAATTAGATAATGAAAACATAAAACCGTAAACGTTATTTAATCCTTTGGAAAGACTCCGTTTTTAATCTTTTTTAGGTAACCACACTGTAATTAATTTTCTAGGGACATACATCAATATAAAATGGTGAGAAAAATCCCAATAAGGGATAAAAAATGAAATATAACATAAAAGATCATCACAGATAAAATAGGAGGCATAACATGATAAAATAATCATAATCACTTGATACATAGCATTTAAATGTGGATACACCATAAAATGAAACATTTATAAGCATATCACTAATGTTTACCACCAAGGCATCATAAAACATAATTACCAAGGTTATTCACCAACATATCATATAGAATGTTGTATCTAGAGATTAATTCTTTACCCAATTCATTATAGTTCCATCATGTTGAACCATTTATATATATTAATTCATGTGATCCACATTGATCATAATAAATTATTTCATTAATAACCCTAGGATAATAAATAATGGGTTTTATATAAAATCATAAAGTATATAAGTGATTACAGAATCGAACATTACATCATTTTTAACCCATGAAAAGGAAATGTTAGTTTTTTATATATAAATACCCAATAAATATATTATATTTAAATATATTTGAATACCAATGGATAAATAAGGGGTTTGGGTATTCAAAATATAAAAATATTTCATGTAAAATAGAGAAATTCAAGAAATGAATTCACTAGCATGACAATATACAACATAGATTAAGAAAATGATAAAATTGGAAGGAACAAAGTTATACCATTGATAAATGGATAGAAATATTAGTTGGAATAATTGGGAGGTAAAATGGGTAGAAATTAATATATAATTTATTTGTAATAGAGAGGAATGATGGGACTAGTGGGTATTTATTGTAAAATAGAAGGAATTGTTTAATAATTTCTAAATGTGGGTCTTGGAATTCTAGGTTGTGTAAATAGAAAAACCAATGGATTAACCATGTTTTTTGGACATGGTTTTGGTAATATAAATTATGTTTTATAATATTTTAATCTAGTATAACATAATTCCATTTTATTATATTACTTTGGACATTGAAAATTAAAATTTCCACAAAATATTGTTTTTAAAACCACAATTTTCATTTAAGACTTTGGAAAGTCATTTATATGTTTGGAAATTGATTTAAAACCATTAAAATACATAATTTTAATAAAATAACATATTTTTTTTATCATGGATTCTGTATAAATAATTATCACATAATTATTACATGTATATTAATTTACAACATACCAAAAACACAAAACTGTATTTTTACTATTCACCAAGAAATAAATTATTTTAGAAAACTAGAAAATATTATCCCTATCCTAATTTTGATGCACTGATTCAAAATATAATGTTTATTTTAACAAAATAATGTCCTAAATATGACAATTTTAACTTTTAAATGAAAACACCTTATTTATTGAAAAATAACAGTTTTTACGACATAGTCAACTTTCTAACACTTCAAAAGTTTTTCTATGATATCATAACATTATATTATCATTATTATTAAAATAAATATTGTTTTATAGTAATATTTAAATAAATTAATTTTTATTTATAATACCTTAAATATAAATGTGTTTTTATTTTTCTAGTAAATATAATTATGTTTTGATTTTATTTAAAAAACGAATTTTCAAATTCATCTTACCTGCATGTGTATTTTATAAAGTAAAATGTTACTGAGAATGTAATTTAAGAAATAAATATATAATTTATACAAAGGATATTACACATTTATGATACTAATCTCTATAAACATAAACCCTTATTATACAAGCATATCCCCTATGGATGATGTGTGTGATGTTGGTAGTTTCATGGGGTGGATCAACTAACATTGAACCAGTGGTGATATACTAACATGAATTTCACTTGTTGTTAATTCCACATGATCCTTAAGTATTTAATATCCAATTGGGTTTGGTCAATGGAGAACCCTAGTGATTCGACCACCCTCCCATGTTTTGACAAATGGGATTTAAAAGGCACAACTCTACTTGTTGAGGCCATTATTTATCCTTTTTGTATCGACTATCATTTTTCATTACCATTTATAAACACTTATTATAATGTTAATATAATTACCAATGATCATATATTTCAACAATAATATTGACCAAAGGTTAAATCCCAATAGTCACATTTTTTATTTCATCCTATATATTCCATAAAACATCAATATTTACTACATCATTCCGAAAGGTTTTTACAGTTCCTTTGATAATTTATTTTATATTTCTAATGATTATTTTTTCATTAAATAATTATCATAAAAGGTGTAATATTATTGGAATTGTTCAATCATATGGATTTCAACATTTTGTTGTTGCTTTTTTTGTTTTTATATTCCTATACCAGTCTTCACTATAGTAATTAGTATTATTACATGAAATGTATATATATGTTTTGTAATAGTATTTATATTAATTAAATAATGACATATAATAAAATATTTATCATAGAAAATGTTTTATTTTACTAAAAATGGGGGTATTTCTCTATCGTTTCCACAAGTTCTCTAGTAGCATCTTCAAACTTATGGTTTCTCCACAAGTCATGTTATCTTGTTTCTCAACACTTATTCCCTTATTTCAAGAATCTATATCAATTTATCTTCATAAGATATACCAGGATCCAATTACATAACATTAAGATTAAGTATATGTGTTGGGTCAGACATATGATTTCTCAATAGAGATACATGGAAGATATGATGGACATTGGAAATATTTGGATGTAAATTTAATGGATAAGAAAATACTCTAAAATTTCAAATAGTCCAATGTATCTTGGACACATTTTCACCATATTTCTAAACCTCATGACCCCTTTCTTTAGTGATATTATGAGAAATACTTGATTCCATACATGAAAATCTATATTCTTCATTCATTTTAGTATAAAATTTATTTTGACTATGAGAAACCTTGATGTGTTTCTGAATCAATCATATCTATTCTGGAGTCTCCTTCACAATGTTTTCCCCTACTAGTTTCCCTTATCCAACTTCATCCCAATATATTGGATCTATATACCTATTTCTATAGAGATATTCAAAATTTTCTTTTTGAATTCTTGAGTGTAAAATGTTGTTATAGGAGAATTAAAAAAGTAGAATATGTTAATCCCAACTCCGTTGAAAATCGAGTGTGAAAGCTGATAACATGTATTCTAATGTTTGAATAGTCCTTTAAAACTACCCATCAGTTTGAGGATGATAAAATGTGCTCAGGTTTTCTTATATATTCATGCCCTATAGGCTCAAATATAAAATAGAAGTAATTCTTGGATATCGATCAGAAATAATAGAAAACTGTACTCTATAGAGTCTCACTACTTCTTAAATATAGAGGTGAGATAAGTTATCTAGGGAGAAATCCTCTCCTATGGTAATGAAATGGGTAAAATTTCATTTTATTGATGATTATCCATATAGAATTATATCCCTTAGGTGTATTTGAAGGATAATGATAAATTCAAGAATTATGTTGTCTCACTTCCATACATGTATGAGTAATGGATGTAATACCCATTTATAAAGTTTCACTATACTTTCACTTGTTGACACACTGAGAACCTTATAGTACAATCAGAAATCCCCCTTTTCATATAATCCCATCAATAATGATCATGAAGTTCCATATACATCTTAGTGAATATGATATTTATAGATAATATAGAGCTATGAACTTCATACATAAACTCCTTTATCTCTAGAATAGATTTAATCCATAGACTTGTACCAAATTTCAGTACACCTTATTTATCAAAATTTAATTAAAGAAAATTATCATTTTTAAAATCCTCTATCTTATTTTTCATTAAAGGATTGTCTCTTTAAGATTCCCTTATATTATCTAGTAATTATGGTTGAGAAGTCATTTTAGATAGGATTTATGATTTCCCTTACCTTATGATCCCCATGTATAACCTTTCCAGTCCTTTAATCAATATATCTCTTTCAATCCTCATAATTGTAATAATAATAACATCTTTCCTACTGATTGAATCTGTATTTTTTTTCTCTTTCAATGTGATAATGAATTAGATAATCATAGTCTTTAAGTAGCTCCAATCATATCCTTTATCTCATGTTCAGTTCCTTTTATGTAAATATATACTAAAAAATTTAGTGGTCTATGTATATATCAAAATTTTCCCCATATATATAGTGTCTTCTTATCTTAATAGAAAAAATGATGACAACTTACTTGATTTCATAATTAGGATAATTCTTCTCATGAGGATTTAACTATCAAGATTCATAGTGATCACTTTGTCATTTTTTATGAAAATACATTAAATATATTTTAGATATGAATAAATATAGATAATAAATACATCTATGATAAAGGGTAGATTTATAATAGTTCTACTAACCGGCCTCTTTTTGAGTTATTAGAAAATTTCTTCACACTGCTTTTTCCGTATAAAATTGGACCCCTTTTGATTTAGCTTGTTTAGTGGATTTGAGATCCGTGAAAAGTTTTTCATAAACATTCTATAGTATATCACTATATCATGGAAACTATGAATATTATATATAGTTATAGGATGTGGCCATTCCTCTACAACCTTTTTCTATTTCTAAATCCACTTATATTCCTTCACTGGTCATAATATTTAAATAAAGCAAATTTTATTTATAATACATTAAATATAAATGTGTTTTTATTTTTCTAGTAAATATGATTTTGTTTTTATTTTATTTAAAAAACTAATTTTCAAATTCATCTAACATGCATGTGTATTTTATCAAGTAAAATGTTACTGAGAATGGAATTTAAGAAATAAATATTTAATTTATACAAAGGATATTACACATTTATGATACTAATATCTATATTTATAAACCATTATTATACAAGCATATCCACTATCGCTGATGTGTGTGATGGTGGTAGTTTCATGGGGTGGATCAACTAACATTTACCCAGTAGTAATATACTAACTTGAATTTCACTTGTTGTTGATTCCACACGATCCTTAACTATTGAATCTCTAATTGGGTTTGCTCAATGGGAGAACCCTAGTTATTCTACCACCCTCCCATGTTTTTACAAATGGGATTTAAAAGGAACAACTCTACTGGTTGAGGCCATCATTTATCCTTTTTGTATCAACTATCATTTTTCATTACCATTTATAATCCCTTATTCTAATGGTAATATAATTACCAATGATCATATTTTTCAATGATAATATTGACCAAAGGTCAAATACCAATAGTCACATTTTTGATTTCATCCTATATATTCTATAAAACATCAATATTTACTGCTTAATTCCGAATGGTTTTTACAGTTCCTTTGACAATTTATGTTATATTTCTAATGATTATTTTTTCATTAAATAATTTTCATAGAAGGTGTAATATTATTATAAGAGTTCAATCATATGGATTACATCATTGTGTGGTTGTTATTTTTTGGTTTTTATATACCTATACTAGTCTTCACAATAGTAATTAGTATTACTACATGACATGTATATAGAATTTTTTTAATATTATTTCTATTAATTAAATTATGCCATATAATAAAATATTTATCATAGAAAAAGTGTTATTTTACTAAAAATGGGGGTATTCATCCTTTATTGTTTCCACAGGTTCTCTAGTAGCTTCTTCAAACTTATGGTTTCTCCACAAGTCACATTATCTTGTTTCTCAACACTTATTCCATTATTTCAAGAATCTCTATCAATTTATCTTTATAATATATACCAGGATCCCATTATATACAATTAAGATCAAGTATATGTGTTGGGTCAGACATATTATTTCTTAATAGAGATAAATGGAAGATATCACAGACATTGGAAATATTTGGATGTACTTCTAATTGATAAGAAAATACTCTAAAACACTCCTAAGTATCAAATAGTCCAATGTACCTTGGAATCATTTTCACAATATTTCTAAACCTCTTGACCCCTTTATTCAGTGATATCTTGAGAAATACATGATTTCATACATGAAAATCTACATTATTTATTCATTTTAGTATAAAATTTCATTTGACTCTAAGAATCCTTGATGTGTTTCTGAATCCCTCATATCTATTCTGGATTCTTCTTCATAATGTTTGGTCTCACTAGTTTCCCTTCTCCAACTTCATCTTAATATATTGGATCTCGATACCTATTTCTATAGATATATTCAAAATGTTCTATTTGAATGCTTGAGTGTAAAATGTTGTTATATGAGAATTAAAAAAGTGGAATATGTTAATCCCAACTACCTTTAAAATAAAGTGTGAAATCTTATAACATGTATTCCAATTTTTTAATAGTCCTTCCAGACTATCCATTAGTTTGAAGATTATAAAATGTGCTCAGGTTTACTTATATATTCATGTTTCATAGGCTCATATATAACTTACAAGTAAATCTTAGATCTCGATCAGAAATAATAAAAAACTCTACTCCATAGAGTCTCACTACTTCTTAAATATAGAGGTGAGCTAAGTTCTCTAGGGATAAATCATATCCTATGGTAATGAAATGGGTAAAATTTTTCATTTTATTGATTATTACCCATATAAAATTATATCCCTTGGATGTATTTGAAGGCTAGTGGTAAAGTCAAGAGTTATGTTGTCTCACTTCCATACTGATATTAGTAATGGTTGTAATACCCATTTATAAAGTTTCACTCTGCTTTCACTTGTTGACACACCAAGCACCTTATAGTATAATCAGAAATCTCTCTTTTCTTATAATCCCAACAATAATAATCAGGAAGTTCTATATACATATTAGTGTATTAGAGATTTATAGATAATATAGAGCTATGAACTTCATACATCAAATCCTTCTTTGTCTCTAGAATTGATTTAATCCATAGACTTGTACCAAATTTCAGTACACCTTCCTTATCAATATTGAATTTAGGAAAATTATCATTTTTGAAATCCTCTATCTTATTTTTCATTAAATTATTGTCTCTTTAAGATTCCCTGATATTATCTATTAATCATGGTTGAGAAGTCATTTTGGATATGATTTATGATGTCCCTTACTTTATGATCCCCATGTCTAACCTTACCAGTTCCTTAATCAATATATATCTTTCAATCCTCATAATTTTAATAATAATAAGATCTTTCCTATTGATTGAATCTGTATTTTGTTTCTCTTTCAATGTGATAATGACTTGGATAATCATTGTCTTTAAGTAGCTCCTATCATATCCCTTGTCTCATGTTTAGTTCCTTTTATGTAAATATATACATAAAAATTTAGTGGTCTATGTATATATCAAAATTTTCCCTATATATATAGTGTCTCCTTATCTTCATAGAAAAAATGACCACAACTAACTCCAGGTCATAATTATGACAATTATTCTCATGAGGATTTAACTATCAAGATGCATAGCGATCAACTTGTCAATTTTTATGAAAATAATTTAAATATATTTCATATATGAATGAATATAGATAAGAAATCCATCTATGATAAATGATAGATTTACAATAGGTGTACTAACCAACCACTTTTTCAGTTCTTGGAAAATTTCTTTACACTAATTTGTAGATATAAAATTGGATCGCTTTTAATTTAGCTTATTTAGTGGATTTAAAATCCATGAAAGGTTTTTCATAAAAATTTTATAGTATCCCACTATATCAAGGAAACTATGAATATAATTTATAGTTATAGGATGTGGCCATTACTCTACAACCTTTTTCTTTTTCTAAATCCACTTATATTCCTTCACTGGTCATGATGTCACCCAAGAATGTAACTTGTTGTAACATGAACTCATATTTCCTGAATTTAACAAAAATATTCTCTTTCTTCAGAGTTTGTAATATAACCCTTAAATGATCCACATTCTCCCAATGACTTTTAGAATATATCTTAATATTATCAATAAATACCACCACAAATTTATCAAGTTATTCCCTAAAGACTCTATTCATAAAATCCATAAAAACGAGAGGAGCATTAGTCAATCCAAAGTGTATAACAAAAAACTTGTAATGACCACATATTATTAGGAAATAATACTTTAGGATATATTATTTTTTCACCCTTAGATAATGATACCTTGATCAGAGGTTAATATTATAAAAGAATTGATCCCCTCAAGGTTTGTTAAACAAATCATCAATCCTCAGGAGAGGGTATTGTTTGTTTACTATGATCCCATTAATCACTCTATAGTCAATGAACAACTATATAGATCCATATTTACTTTTCATAAATAGAATATTTGATCCCCAAGGAGACAAACATAGTCATATAAAACCCTTATCCAAAAGATTTTGAATATTATTTTATAATTCCTTTAACTCTATATATTTCATTCTATAGGGGTTCTTCTATATTGTGTAGGATCTAGGTATGAGTTCAATTGATAACTCCACCTATATTTTTGGGGGAGGTCTAGGTAAATATTCATGAAATAAATAAATGTATTCTTGGACAATGAGTATATACAAATGTTTTATACATTATCTTTCTTCTCATTCTTCATCAATCATTCTTATAAATAAAGAAACATACGGTGGTTCTTGATAATAATGAGAATGGGATATCCATCATCTGAAGATAACTGTGGGTTATCCCCTCAATATAAGAAAATATCCATGCTTCTATAGTTTAGATTATAATTTTATTTTGATAAACAACCCATCCCAAATATTAAGTCAAATTACACTATTGTAATGACCACTAGGTATAAAGAGATATTTCAATCATCGAATTTAATTGGGGAATACCTAAATACCTTTTATAATTGAATAGTTCCTCCATGATTTTAACCAAAAATAATATTAATAGCAGTTCAGGGATTAACATGATGTTATTTGCAAACATTAATAAAATAAAATAATACATAGAACTAGGATCAAACAATTTACTTGCTAATTTGAGTGTATGATGAGATTACCTTCAACAATATCATTTGAAGCCTATAATTCATTCATCATGATTGTGAATGAAATAGCTTTATACTTTATCATATTTCAAGGTTAATGGTGGTTACCCTCAATTATTTTTAGATTTGTATATTTATTAGAGAAATTTCAATGCTCCCCACACTTGAAGAACTGCACAAAAGGTTGTTCTTTCACCATCTAACATTTTTATTGGAATTAAAAATTTTAAGATTAACATATGAATGTTAGTTTGAAGATATATTTTCATCTATTATACACTTATAGAAATATTTAATTCCCTATAAAAAATTCCACAAATGATTCCTCTCTCATTTTTATACATGAGATATTATACTTTCTTTCTGTATGGATTCTTTCTAAATAATTGATCCATTCTTCTATTATTATCATTATTTCCATGAGTCCACTGGGAATACCTGAAATACATTTAAACACTAATATCACATCATAACATTTCTTCATAATATTCAAAGTCTCATATTTCCAATGATTTCTATAGACAGGGTCTTAGTTCGCTAAAGAATATTCCAATCTTCCAATTAGAATCAATTAAAAATATTGAAGCGTGTTACATAAGACTTGTAAATTTCACCTCATTATTTCACATAGATTCATTTTCTCTTTGTTTCAAATCAAGTAATTCCATCTATATCTTGGTGTAGAGGGTATAAAAAAACTATTTATTGAAAAATACATTTTTAATTCTTCCCATTAAATGTCTTCCACCTCATCCCTTGGCTTCATGTTCTTGATTAGTGTCTACCACAAATAGGATTATACCTCTTAGCTATATAATTCTAATATAAATTTCTATTGGTCAGAACAACGGAGTACTGAAAATATCATTTCTATAGTATTGATCCATTTTTGGAAATCAGTGGATCATAGGTTATACTAAAAACAGTTATTCATTGATCCATGAATGATTCAACCCAAAATTATTACTTAGTTAAAATTGATGCACAAAATAGTTTAGAATATTATTCATGACATGAGTTAACTGAGTCATAATCATCATGAAGGTTTCAACTCCATCTCCCCCATATTGAGATGTTCATCATTGTATTTTCAGCTACCTCTATTCTTTACATGACCCCTTTTATTTACTTACGTTTTTCTAGAAGAAGAAAACCATGTGATATATTTTTTTCTATTGGGAATATTATAATAGAAATTATAAAGTAAATATTAATCCTAAAATTTTCTTGTATCATTCTTCTAGGATGAAATACATCAATTTATGTTTTTTACATTTTCAATATATACATCATAATGGTTTGTAAAAAGAATGTGATTAACCAAATCATATTACCAAGAAGTAACAAACTAGGTTCATAGTAAGGGCCCATTAACTATACACCAGAATAATGACCAGGATATAACTGAACAACTATTTTTTGGTGTTATAACACCTAGATGCATATATATGAAAACCACATCCACTTTTAATATTTATACATGGATTTAATTACTTAGAAACCACTCACTTTATAATCCACCAAAATTTATGGAATTTTTCATATATTTAGAATTATCTCAAGATTTTTTAATAATATATTTATAATAATAATTTTCACAAATAACTAAACCATATTATTAATACCAACTATGGAATACTGCCCTTTAATACATGAATTTTAACATAATTCCTGAACTAACATTGCATTAATTACTTCAAAGGATCTTTTGAGGTCTAGTGTCTTGGAAACATGGTATATAATAAATAACTTACATAAGGAAAAATAAACATAATAATAATTTAATCATTTTGAAATAATCCTTTGTTTATACTTCCTATGTCACCTCACTACAGGTAATTTCCCAGGGAGATACATAAATAGAAAATGGTGAGAATAAATCCCATAAAGGGATAACAAAGGAAACAGAACATGAATGGTCATCATGGATAAAATAAGATGCATAACATGAGAGAATAATCATAAGTACCTGATACATAACATGGAAATTTTTCTATAACATAAAATGGTACATTCATAAGCATATAAATAAGGTTTACCACCAAGGCGTCATAAAACACAATTACCAAGTTTATCCACCATGGTATCATAAAATATGTAATATTAAGAGATTAATTCTTTACCCAATGAATTAGAGAACTATCAGGGAATACCATTCATATGTATTAATTCATGTGAGCTAAATTGATCATAATAGATCATTTCATCAATAACCCAAGGAGAGTAAATAATAGGTTTTATATAAAATCATTAATCACATAAATGCTTAAAGACTTTAACATCACATAATTTTTTACCCATGAAAATGGAATGTGGGTTTGATACATGTAAATCCATGATCAATATTTTTTTTACATATAGGTGAATACCCATAAAAAAGGTGTTTTGGTATTAAAAATATAATAATATTTCATGTAAAAGTGAAAAATTGAAGAAATGAAATTGACAACATGACAGTATACAACATCGTTTAAGGAAAGGGTATAACAGGAGGGAATGAAGGTCTACCATTGATGAAACACTATTTTTGAAGTAATGAGATAATAAAAGTGGGTATGAAATTAAATTAACTCATCACTTATAAAATAGTATGCAAAATATAAACTTGAAGGAAAAAGAGGAATTGGTGAATTCCAATACCTTAAAGAGTTTCTTCTTAGAACTTGAGGATGGAACATTAAGACCTTAAAGACACATTGGTGGGACTAATTGGGATGTAAAATGACCATAAATTCATGGATAATGTATTTTAAGTGGATATGAATGGTGGTATTTGTGGGAATTTATGGTAAAAGGGATGAATTGTCTAATAATTTGTAAATTTAGGTAATGAAATTCTTAGTTGTGGAAAATGAAAAACAAATAGATTACCCATGGGTTATTATCATGGTTTTTTTAATTTAATACATTTTTATTATATTATAATATATTATAACTAAAATATATATTTTAATATTAATTTGACATGAAAAATTAAATTTTCCACAAAGTATTATTTTTAAAACCATAATTTCTATTTTATACTTTGGAAAGTCATTTATAGGTTTTGAAATTGATTTAAAACCATTAAAATATACAATATTAATAAAATAACATATTTTTGGTTGTGAATTATATATTAATATTAAATAATTATTGTATATATCTTATGTCATTATCCATACAAAAAATAAAAAACTATATTTTTACCTTTCACTAAAAAATAATGTATTTCAGGAAATACTCATAATTTCACACTAATCTAATTTTGACACATTTATTCCCAATGAAATGTTAATTTCATCAAAATAATTTTCTAAATATGATAATTTTAACTTTTAAATGAAAAATTCTTATTCTTTAAAAAATAATAATTTTGACGATATAAAAATATTTTTTGAACTTATAAAGATATCCTATGATATTATAAAATTATATAAACATTATTATTAAAATTAATATTTTTATGATATAATTTAATAAATATAAATTTTAATTAAAATACATAAATTATAATGGTGTTTTTATTTTTTAAAATAAAATTAGGTTTTATTTTTATTCAAAAACCTATTTATCAAATTTATCTTACATGCATGTGTATGTTATTATGTAAAATAATATAAAGAATGGAATTGAAGAAATAAATATTTCAATTATAAAATGGTAATTAAACTTTTATAATACTAATTTCCAAATATATAACCCCTTATTACACCATCATATCCCCTATGGGTAATGTGCACAATGGTTGTAGTTTCACGTGGTGTCTCGGGTAACATTGACCTAGTGGTGATCTCTACTCACTTGAACTTCTACCGTAGTCGATTATTCTCAAGACTTAATTGTTGAAACTATTCTTGGTATTGGTAAAGTGTGAACCATATTGATACTACCTCCATACCAAGTTTTGAAAAATGGGATTCTAAAGGAATGACTCTACTTATTGAGGCCATCATTTCTCCTTTATGTATCAGCTATCAGTTGTCAGTACCCTTTATAAACACTAATTATAATGGTAATATTATTACCAATGTTTATAGATCTCAATGGTCATATTTAATAATGGTTATATTCAATGGTCACACTTCTAATTTCATCATATATATTCCATTAAACATAAACATTTACTACTTCATTCCCAATGTTTTTACAATTACTTTGATAATGTCTATTATATTCATAAAGTTTTTTTTCATATAATAATTTTCATGGTAGGTGTGATATTCTTGGAATATTTCCATCCTATATATTACAACATTGCGTGGTCTATATTTTTGAGTTTTTATATCCCAATATTAGTTTTTTCTATAGTATTTAGTATAATTACATGGAATGTATTTTTTTTTGTGATAGTCTTTTTATGAACTTCCATTGTGAAATATAATAAAATAGTTATTATAGAAAAGAGTAATTTTATTAATAATAGAAGTAAATTTAATGAAATTACAAAAGATGAGTATGACATACCATTCATAGTTAGAAGACTTAACAAAGTGGGCAATCCAAATTCTAGAGTGCATGACCCTAGCTTGCATCAATGACTTCAGAGGTTAATGGGATGGACATTTAGTGCCTGTTGAATTTTTATATAATAATAGTTACCAGATTTTGATCAGAAAGGATCCTTTTTTAGGCTTTGTATATGAAGTTCTCTTTATATTTTTATTGTATTTATTTTCAATGTATTATTAAATTTGAGGTGATGAATTGAGTGAAGAAGTGAGTATCCACCCATGTAAAATGACGAGGCTCCGGAAACTGTGTTTTCATGGAGAAGGAGAAAGTAAAATGTCTTTAGAATAACTGACTAGATAGATTCCATGGAGAATCCATCTATGGAGTAATTTTCATTTTATTTTTAGAAATTAGTTATAAATTCTTCTAAATGAAGGCTAATTTGAATAGACATGGCTTAAAATCGATTTGGGAAAGAGTTCATTTAACTAATATGATTCGAGTGTTTTATATGTTATAACCCTTTATAAATATGATTAAAATAGATTTAAATTATTTTAACAATTCATATTATTATTTGAATATTTCTTGAGATGATTTGAAGAGGTTTTAGAAGTCCTGAGAATTGTTGAAGTCACCAGGATCCTATTTGAAGAAAAATGGAATTCCTATGTTGGAGTGAGAAAAAATTATAAAGGGAATTATCATACACAATAATAACATAGGGTAAATCACAAAATTATGGAGGTATTTTAAAACAACCTAATATATTTTAGCTTAAAATATATCAAATGTAGAAGAATAGAAAAATGTAAATGTAACTCTTCTTACATGAAGGAGAGTTGGTCAGCATGTAAAGGATTTGTGTACCACATAGGAGAATTGATCTACATGGAAGTGATTTTATAAAATTTGTAATGGTATTTATCTTATAAATACATTTTGTAATAAATTATTTCTATATGATCTAATATGTAAGAAATTGGGTTACACATATACTGATTGAGACCAAAATATTTAAATTTTTCTACCAAATGAAATATAAAATTTATTTATGCGATCCAACCCTTAAATTATTTGTGTAGTTCATAAGTAAATAGAGTTCCATATATAATGTCACAAAAGTAAATTATCTTAAGAGAGTTACAACATAGGTAAATTAATTTACATATAAGATAATTTTATTCTAGTAAGATAATTGACGTAGAGAATTTATGAGATTCATAAAACTAAAAAACAAAGTTTCCATAATTTCAAGATTCCAAGGAACATGAAATGGGATGATGATTGAGCTGATATTAAAAGATAAAAATATCACAAAATAAATGTGATACATGAAATAATATTATGAAGTGATGATGTTCAAGGCACATGGTAAGAAGATAAATTACTGGAATAATGTCTACAATATTCAAAGTCATTGAAATTAATTTATAGGATATAGATATAATTGTATCAAAGGTTAAGTTGTACTATAGAGTAAATATTTTAGTGATTCAGGCTAAGTATTTTTTTGATAATATGAGATATTATAAATATAATTTTTTATGATTTTCCATGTTGAATATGTTTCCTTTATGCTTCAAGTGGAAGTCTCTATGTTGCAAGAATAGTTTTTCAAGATGTAGGTTATAAGAAGATGAGAGATGAGGATGTTAAAGAAAATAAATGAAATATTTATTCACCTGAGATTAAAAATAACGAGGAATAAAAATAAAGGATCTTATCTTTATTTTAGGGTAGATATTTTAAGTTAAAAAGAAGAATAATCCAATCCTATATAATAATACATTAAAAATAAAATTAGATAATAAGGTTCATTAAATAAGGGTATTTTTGAAATATCCATTCACATGAAATGATGTATGAGGGAAATCATGGGAATCTAAAAATGGATAATATTTAATGTTGTTTGTGCTTGTATAATACTATTACCCCTTAGTATTGTATTTATGGAAATTGAAAATGAGAGAGGTCATTCAATGTTACCTACTATTCATGTGAGAAGGCGATGTATAGATTTCTAGGAGAGCATAGAACAAGTGTCCATGCATACATAAAAAAAATGAAACGTGTGAAGCTACTGGGATGTGTGATGAGAACTATAATAATCCTTGACAACTAGATATCTCAAATAATAAGAATAAGAAGAACCAAAAGAATAATATTCTACTACAAACCTATAGTAAGGAAGAAGAATAGATAATTGAGCCTACACAACCTTCTAGGTTCAAAGAAGTATAATAATAAAATAAGTGAGAAAATTTGAATAATAGGAAGTTATCCTAAATACCCATTGGAATTTGATTTGACACCTTGAAATGTCACTTTCTTATTTATGTTTATAAGGTTGATTTCCTCATTGAGTTCGGGGTGTCTCTGGGTGGAGTTTTGAAATTTTTGAAGGTTTTCTTGGGTTTCAAAGTTTTTGAAACTGTGAATTAGTAACCATACTACCTATATAATTTTGTAGGTAGTGTTGATCCTAAAGTTACAACACAGTTAGGTAAACTACATAAGTGAACTATGAAAACTTCCTGGTTTTTGGTGTTTTTATCATTTTACATTATTTTTATTTTAATATTATCATATGATCATACCTCACTTGAACCCCTTGTCCAAAGAACCTCCTAGGGCTTCCTTTCCCTCTTCTAATACTTTCAATGGTAAACTTAGGTAAGTTTCATGGTGGTTTATTCCTCTAATTAAATGTTTAGGGATTCTATTTTCTTATCTTCTTGGTTTCTACTTATTTCTTGCATCTAATAAAACCATAGTTTCCATGTTATCTAATTTATATTTCTTAGGTTGTTCTAAAATTATTTTATTTGATTTATAGGGGTTGTGAGACCGTTCTTAAGACCTAATCTGATGGTGTTCATCAAAGATGACATGGTTTCACTAGTTGTAGTAGGTGTTTCCATATCATTCCATTTTATCAAATAGTTTCATTGATTATTGATGTTTTAAACGTCTTTTTAAACTAGAACAAAGAAGTATATGACATATCATGTAGTCAAATGTTTCCATGCCTTACTGGGGTTTTCCTTTGAAAAAATGGTTGAATTTCACATTTCAATGGAATTTTGATTTTAAATGGTAATTTATGAATTCTACGTGTTTGATAAAATTCCATTGGTCATTTATCATTGAAAAATTATTTTTCACAATGTTTTGGGCCAAGTTCAATTTCTAAATTGGGGTGTGTCATTACTCTAAAGTTGTTTCCTTGATTAAAATGGAGTGTATTGATTTATTATATTGGTTAGTGATTTCCTTGTAGTGATTTAGAAATATGATTTGGTGTTTTGGTGTGTTCCCTTAGATTTAAAAAATGTTTTCAAAGGTGGTTTTAAAAGGGTGGTTTTATAGATATAATTATTGGTTTTTAAGTAAAGTCCCATTTGGTTTATTGTGTAGAATTTGAGTTTTATTAATAGAAATTCACACTCTAGTTGATCCTAATTGTTACCTATTTTGTGTGTGTTTATATGTTTATTATTAAATGAATTATGATTCATGATTTTGTGTTTGGGTGGTGGGATAATTATGGATTAGATTTTATTAGAGGTGGTATACATATTATTTTTGTATTATATTGAATTTGGACTATGTGACTATCATACAATTGATGTTGGATTAATAGTGGTACAACTCCTATAGATTTTCCATGTGGAAACTTGGTCTAATATGTGTGAAGTCGAGGAAAATTTTATTTACAAGTTGAGAGTTACACACTTGCTAGTAGCCGAATGTTATGACCAGGATAGGGGATCTTTCACTAATGAGGCTAGTTGAGAGTGATTTAGGTGATGAGTTGTGAGACCATTTACCTTTCCATAGTTGGTTTCTCATATGGATGTTGAGTATTTTCCCATTAGCCCCTATGGTTTTTCCTCATAATAAATATATTTTCTCATGCATTTTAATTGTTTACTAGAATGTGAGTTTCTTATTTATTGGATTGAACTTACTTTGATGTATTAGTTATTTATGATAGAACATTCTTTCTACATGGATGGACTTTTATCATTATTTTATTTTTTATGAACTTCCATGAAACTATTTTTTATGGTTTATCCTTGTTCATTGATTACTTTCAAGTAATTTGTGTGTAAAATATATTAATGAAAAAAGGGAGTAGTTAATTTCAAGATCTAGTATTTTTTTAAATTCCTTAAAGTTATTTTTAAACCTTGTAAATGGGTCTTTCTCAAAAGTTATGTTTTAAATGTAAAGGGAAGGTTTAACTAAGGGTTTTTAATGGTGATATGTTTTAAAGGTAAATGGTTGGTTTTTAAATTTACATTAACTTAGAATGTAATATTTTAGGAATGTGTAATAAAATGTTTTTTTGAAGAAAATATTTGAGGTATTGTTATTTTATTACCATATTTTTTAAATGAAATGAAATACCTATTTTATCATAGTTATTTTTAAACTATAATTATTGGTTTATTTTATAAAATGATTGAAATATACTAATGGTGGTACCCTACTAGCCCTTGGATCACACCCTATATACTCACATTAGTGGGTATGTTGTCTTCATCTCTTTTATAAGACTTTTAATATTTGGATTACAGGTTGTATCATTTTGGATCTCTTTAGGGAATAAGGTTTTGTTTGGTTCATGGTGGTGACATGAGAGTCATATAGGGATGGTTGGATTGATCTTTTTAGTTTGTTCAACCATTTTGGGTCATGTGGTGTATCAACCTTTATAGCCTCTTATTTTGTTTTATATTTGATTCCATTTTATGGTATATAAAATATTTTTATTATGTAAAATGATTTTATCCAAGTGTAAAATGTTTTGAGAAAACATTTTTGTCATAATTTTTAGTTATTCTATGTTTGATTATTGTTTCTATTTAGTATTAGCTTATTTACTGGGCATGGATATCCAATGCATGAATACCTCATTCTGGGTTTTTAGTAGGAACCATTTGTTTATTATTTTTACTGAATGCTGAAATAATTCCCACATGGTTACTTGTGAACCTTGGAACTGATTTTCATCATGGAATGACCAAGGACATTCCTATAGACTTATGTTTGTCTGACCCAGGTGATGTGTCAGGATGACTTAGGTTGGTTTGCTATAAAATAGTATCAAATCAATCTTTTTATTTTAGTATTGATGATATATTAGAGGTTATTCCATTGTAGATCAAGTGGTAGATGTAGAGGAGTTCTTATCAAGCTATTCATCATGCTAAACCTCAGGTTACCATGGGTTTATAGATATTTTATTTTGAATTAAATATTTTATAGTTTTTCATTCGTCATATATTTTTATGTCGTTTGATACTACTATGAGTTGTAGGAAGTTCTTTGGAGATGTTATGATAAATTCCTTGTTGTGGAGCGAAATTGGGAGAAATATAGGGGGCACATAGTTAAGGAACATTATCTATAAAATTATGTTTGGGATATACAAAAACATTCTAGACACCTTCCAATGGTATTATCATGGTTGGTGAACTCTCTGAAAAACCATGCATAAAAAATGTGAAAAATAGAGAATATTTGTAATTTTTTTTTTATTTTCACTCCTTTGGTGTTTTAAACCTCTTTTATGATTTATTAGTATTGTTTATGAGTATTAAAGTGACTTTTAATGAGTTTGAAATGTTTTTAGATCAAAATTTAAAGAAATGTTTTATGACTTGGTGTTGGGAATGTTTTGAAATAATGTTTTGGATATTTTGAGTAGAATTCGTTAATATATTTGAACCATATCCTAAATTATCTAAGTGGGTGAAATGATTTTGGGTTTTGTTAGTTTTTAGGAAGGAATATTTATTAGTTTCAAGTTAATATATGTTATTTCAAGTATGGTGTGACTTTTTTTGAAATGGTGAAATGCCTTATTTTAGTGGTGTTACTTGTTGTTAAAATAGAATTTGATGAACCTACATGGTATTTTAATGTGTAAAGAAGTTTTTAGGAATTCATGAAATGAGTTTTAAAATTTTTTTTGACTTTAATTTGTTTGATTTTCATTTTTAACCTCTGTTTTGAAACTTGGGATGGCTTAATTAAATGTTTTTTTCATGATGTTTTAGAATGTGAACCCTAAAAGGAATCAACAAGTTAATAATGGAATATCTTAAGTACCCATTGTTGTGATCCCAGCATCATATTTCTAGTCTCAGACTCTGTCCAAACTCTATATTTAGTGGTTGGGCCATGTTCTTCTTAGCTTTTGGATTATTCATGAGCGTTTTGGAATCTATATAAGCTAGTGTTTAGTGGTGATCAAGGATCCCATGAGGCGATGTAGTGGATAACTAAGTCCAATGAGATATTTGAGTCACTAGGAACTCTAGAAACCTCCAGGTTATGGTGAAACACTCCATTATTTAAAGTATTAGGTCAGTATTTTCATAATCTTATTATTCATGCCCAAATTTTGAGAATTTTTCTTTGGGATATTTCAATACTACATATTTTTAGTGTTTTTATCCCAATTAGAAGAGTTTGAAAATGATTATGGAGTTTTTAGGTGTTTATCAGGGTGACCATTCATTGAAATAATATATTAAAAATTTTATCAAAATAGTATCCATACACATTGAGTTGGCCATTGATGATTCAATAAAGTCTTAGTTCTTTAAAAGAGGCCTTCATACAGATATTTAATTATTTGTTTTTATATAATGACTTACTAACTTAGTGTAAGTGATGTAAATGACATTATTTTTAAGGGATTATTGGTAGGGAAATCCATGAAAAATGATGTTTTGAACCCAAATAGTGTCAGTGAGGGTAATCCAACTAACGAGGTATAGAAGTAAGAAGGTTATAATGATTTGAAGTTGTCTTCTTAGCTTATTATTCGTATTTTAGTAATTATAAATCTAGTTTGGTTATATTTTTATGGGAAGTCCTGGTATGCTATGCACTCATGTACAAAACCTCTAAGAATCTATTATCAATACAGCCACACTGGCCTTATTTAGAGATTTTTTAGGTAGAAAAAACATCAAAAGAATAAGTATCAAACCTTGATTTTATATGAGTACTATTATTGTAGTGTCTCTTCCATTGGAGAGTCATAAGTTTGTTTTTGGTTTTGGGGAGGTGTTATATTTTGTAAAATTTATTTTTTTGGACCTTATTTCATATCATGTACATACCCTATATACTTATTTGTAATAAATGAAAGATTTTTTTCCTTTATATTTATATCTTTTGATATGATCATGGATCATTTATTTATGATACTTGTGGTCATTGTACATGGTTAAGACAATAGGATGAAGTATTTTTGATAAATTAAAAAGGAATTCCTTCGGTGCATGATAGGGTATTTGGGATAATATGTTGGTTTCTTGTAATATAATGAGGGAAACTAATTTGAGAGATTCTTTTAGAATAACTATGAGTAGGTGTTCAATGAGTTTGGTCTCAAGTTAAACTGCATTTAGTATCATGACCTGAGTTCAAAACCATACCATTCCTTATTGAGGCATGTTCATGTTCTAGGTGTTTCACTAGTTTTTATAGAACAAATTTTCTCGATGATATGGTATATTAGAAATTTTGGATGTTTCTAGAGGATGTACCCTCTTATGGTGTTTGATCTGGTTGTCTTGTGGATACTTTTGGTTTATTGAAGCATGTATATTTTGGGAGTGACCATTCATTAGGTTTGTTTACCTATTTTTTACCATTTTATATGAGCCCTCAATGGTGGGGAGACCAAAGGATAGTATCACTTCACTTTACTCTTTTTTGTGGTGTTAACTTATAATATGATTTTTGTTGGGATGTATATTTGGCTCGAGTTCCTTGAGATCATATGTTCCTGAGGTTTTGGTTATGTTTTTTCCTTGGTCTAAATCATGACTCTGGAAGAATTTATGAATTATGACATGGGAAGGAATTGGAGTTTTTGAATTTAAAGTAGACCAACGGTGTGGCTATACCAACATTTGGAAATTTTTATACCCTTAATTTATTTTTATGAGGAATATTATATTATGATTTATATAGCTTTAGTTATTGGTAAATATTGAGTTATTTTAATGGTTCTTATTGGCAGTGTGATGTTTGTGTCCTTTATTTCTAGTCATAAGTTTAGGATGTTGGGTTATTGTTTGGGAAATAATAAAGTTATAGTGGGTAGGGTATTACCATATATTCTAAGTTGTTAATGACTTTATGGTGTATAAAGTGGAATGGTGGGAAGAATTTAGTCATAATGAAATGTAACTTTATTTTTTATGTTTATAAGGTTGATTTAACACTTCAATTTAGGTTGTATCAGGGTGTAATTTTGAATATTTTAATGCTTTTATAAGGATACATGGTTTAGTACATGGTTTGGGAAACCATACAGTAGTAACCATATGACTACTACAGTTTTTGGGTAGTGGAGATTTTATGGTTAACGTAAAATTTTGTAAATCTTATGAGTAAACCATGAAAATTGTTTGGTTTGTTTTTTTATTTTTTTTCATTTGAAGTTATTTTTATTTGGGTTTTCTCCAATACTCCTCCCTCATTTGAACCCCTAAGCTAAGGCACATCCCAAGGATTATTATTCCACTTAAAATCCCTTTTAAGGTGGATTTAAGGTGGTTTCCTAGTAGTTTTTTTACCTATATTGAATGTTTAAGGATTCTAATTCATTTTCTTCTATGTTTATCCCTTTTTATTCCATCCTCTATGAACCTAGTGTCCATGCTAGTTAACTCTTATGTCAATTGTTGATCCAAAATTGGGAGTTTTGGTTTCTAGGTGTTGTGAACCCTATCGTTATACCCAATCTGGTGACTTTTGTCGAAGGAGACATGGTTACACTAATTAAAATAGGTGTCCACATCTCATTACAATTTATTATATAGTTTATTATATGTTTGATGTTGTGAAAGTGTTTTAGAACTATAATAATTAAGTATATTATATCTATATTTGTGTGGTCAATGGTTTTAGTTTCTTTGTTGGTTTTTTTATTTGAAAAAATCTATGAATTTTATAGTTTATTGGATCTTTGATTTAGATGTAATTTTATGAATTCCAAGTGTTTTTGAAATTCCATGGGTTGTATTCTCTAAGAAAAATGGATGTTTATGTTGTTTTGGGAAATTTTTTATTTCTAAAGTGGGGTGTTACGTTACTCTTAAGTGGTTTCCTTAATAAAAAACGTGTTTACTAATTTATGGGATTTCCTAGTGATTTTATTATATTGATTAAGAATTTTTATTTTTTGTTGTGTTGTGTTCCCTTTGATTTACACTTTTTTAAAGGTGGGATTTAAAAGTTATTTTTAAATATGTAATTATTGGTTTTAAAGAAAAGGTATATTTTTTGTCTTATGGGAATGATAAGTTTTGATGGTTAATGTTTACACTCTATTTAAACCCTGTTGTTTACCATTGTTTATAATTGTGCACATGTTTTAATGGTTAAATAAATAAGGATTCATGATTTTGTGTTTGGTAAGGGGGATCATTTTGAATGAGGGTGTTTTGGATGTAATATATGTATGATTATCGTGTTATATTTCCTTTGGGATATGTGATTTTTATGCGATTAACATTTTTTTTGATTTTGGTATACCTCATTTATAAGTTACTTGAGGAAACCTAGGATACTAAAAGGGAAGTTGAGGGATATTTTATTTGATAATTGAGAGTTACAAACTTCCTAGTAGCCCCTAGTTGAATGTTATGACCTAGCTAGGGGCTGTGTAACTGTTGAGGCTAGTTGAGAGTGATTCAAGTGACAAGTTGTGTGAATGTTAACCTACCAAGAGTTGGTTCAACCAATGCATGTAGTGTATTTTTTCATTAGTCTCTATAGTGTTTCTTTATGATAGGTATATAATTTTATGCCTCTTAATCGTTTTTTGGCATATGAGTTTCTTATTTTTTGGATTGATCTTAGGAAAATGTATTTATTATTTATAATGGAGATTTGTTACTATATGCATTACCTTGCATTGTTATTGTATTCTTTAATAACCTTTTAGGGGTCTACTTTTATTATACATTACCTTTGTTCATTTCTTTTGAGTAGTGTGTGTACCAATATTTTTTAGGGAAAAATTGGGTAGTTTTTTTTCATGTTCTAGTATTTATTGAAATAAATTGATGTTTTTTAAAATTATTTTTAAAATGTTTTTTTTAAATAGAAATGGAAGTTTTTTCCTAGTTTTTTTAAAGGTGATACATTTTAAAGGGAAATGGATATTTTTTGAAATTATATTACCTTTGAAAGACCTCTTTTAAGCATGTGTAATAAATGGTGTGTTTTGAGTAAGGATTTGAATTATTTTTTTATTATTATTTTGTTTAAAGGAAATAAAATACCTAATTTTCTCATAATTATTTTAAAACTAGAATTATTTATTTTTTTAATAAAATGAATTTAATGGACCCATTGTGGTGACCTAATTTCCTTTAGCTCACACCTTATATACTCAAACTAGTGAATATGTAGTCTTCATGTATTTTTTAGGTCTTTTAGGATTTGGCTTATAGTTTGGATTTTTACTTATCTATTTGGGGAAGTTGGCGGTGTTTGGTTCATAGAGGTGACTTGAGAGTCATATAATTATTTTGGGTTTGGGCTCCTAAGTTCATTCAACCAATTTGGGTCATGTGGTGTATTAGCCTCCTCAACTTCCTATTTGGTTTTAGATATAATTCCTCATTATGATATGAAAAATATTTTTATTATGTAAAATGGTTTTATTCAAGTGAAAAGTGTATGGAAAAAAGCTATTGGTTATCATTTTTTGTTATTCCATTTTTGGATGTGTTTTCTGTATACTATCTACTTATTTACTATGATTTTTTATCAAATTCATGGAGACCTCATATTAGGTTCCCTGTTAAAACCCATTTTTTATTCTTGTTTCATTAAGGGTGAAATTGTTCCCACATGGTTAATTGTGATATCCTTACAATGGTTTCTAGATTGGGGTGATTGGGAGTTTTTGACATTACTTATGGAAAGATGAATTGGGTGAAATGTTAGTTTGACTCATATCGGTACTCTATAGTTGATATCGTTGGAATATTAAGTTGTGAGTTGTCAGTAACTATTTCTGTAAAGAACTAGAAATCGTGGACAAAATAGAGCCGAAGTCTCAGGTGTTTTTTGAACAAATTCAAGAAGTGGAGGAAACCATGGATGAGGAAGCATATTAGTTTTATGGTTTCTGATACATCCCTATGAAATACATGTGATCTACTTCATTGATGAGGAGAAGGAAGAGATAAAGAGAAACTGGTGAAATTCTAGTACAAGGAAGAGTAGTGGGATGATACATCGATCAATTGTGCAATAAGGTAACATCTCATATTTTCCATGTATTATTTTTATATATTATATGGATTGATTTTGAGACTAGGTTCTAAGATGGCGTGCGATTATAAGTCCCGGTGTGCTCAAAACAATCATTTGAAAAATATTAATCATTTAACTAGCATGCATGTGCAGTTTTCTGGAAAAAGTGGAATAAATCATAAAAGGGTGACTAGATCAGAAATCCAAGGGCACCATTGAGTCTAGAGTAGTGGTTTTACCCTAGGTGCGACTTAACTTTGGCCAACACTAGCCTTCTATGGAAAATCCCAGAAAGTACGTAATCATTAATAAATAATTTAAATAAAAATTATTTGTTGAGGAAACAATTTAATTTTTTATTAAAGATTTTTAAGAATCTATGATTATCAATATAACCCTATAATTCCTCTTAGATGTGGAAAATGACCTCTAGAGAGAACATTGGTGAATGAATATGGATTGAAACAAACTCAGATTCGGTGGATCAAAAATCAACGAGTGATGACTAAGTGACTTTTCTCTTCATCAACTATTGATCCAAATCGAGGTAATTGATTTTTTATGTTGTTTCATTTTCCCATTCTTGAATTATACAATAAAAATTGGATAATCCATGAAAATATTATCCCGCAGATCAGTTATACTTTGTGGGAAGGATTTGTTTTGCGGGTTAATGAGAGTTTTATCTTGGATTTCTAACATGAACTCCCCAATATTGGTCATTGGAAAAGAACACTTATACAATGATGTTAAAACCTTATCTAGTTTTTTTTCTCCCTTCATTCTTTATGTTCATTGCTGTTGGACCCACGTGACCATGACTCAATGTTTTTGAGAGGTTCCAAGCATGATCAGACCCCTGGATTTGAGGAAAAGCTACATTAGAGGCCGAATTTGTGTAGATTAAGACCCGATAATCCTAGACCCTCAACCATTTTAAAATTTGGGCACCGTAGGTGGATCGATGGTCTGAGGAAGGGACCACCAATGCAGGTTCGACATGGAGGTCTTGTGAGGGGAGGAGACAGTGGTGTAGTGGTTTGTGGAGGAGGTGGTCAGCGGTGACCCAAGGTGGCTAGATGCTGTGACCTTGGTGTCTGGAGGCAGTAGTGTCAACAGATGCGACAACCAGACTTCAAAGCGGTGGTTCAACATGGATGGATAGGCAGGGCCACAGGTTGTGGCTACATAGTGCTTGGGATTCGGGGACGTGGAGTTGGGGCAACGCAGAGAGTTAGCGGGCTAGGCTGGAGTAGTGCAGGCTGGACACGGTGGGTCAGAGAAGATTGGGTTGGATCGAATGGGCCAGGCCGACAAGATGGTTCGGGCCCAGATTGAGTAGGTTAGACCCCCCGAATTAGGTTAGACCTGAGTCATACCTAGGTGGCCGGACTAGGCCATGGTCGACTGAGCTACCACACGGCCATGACAGATGGGTCATGGTCGACCACTATGGTAGCTCGAGATTCCGTGTCATGGTCGACCGTATGGTCGCTCCACGGTCGAGTGGACCCCCTTCTAAAATCTTGAAACACACATACCTTTCAAATAGAGCATCGATTTGATGGGCCATACATGACATTGGGAACCATTAAATGAGAAGGTATTTCCAAGATATACTAAGTGGGTTATTTGTGGAAGTGTTATTATGACCTAATGGATTGAGGAGTGGGTTCTCCCCAAATGAGCGTGCTATGAGCAGAATCATATGGATCACTGTGACCTAGAGATTGTGTGGCCTAGAGACTCTATGTGTTATAGAGGATTTGTGTTTCACAGAGACTATGTGCCTTATGAATATTATGTGTCTTATCAAGATTGTGTGTCTTATAGAGAATGTGTGTCCCATGGAGACTGTGTGTCTCATTGGATTGAGTATATCTGAATATTCTTAGTATATGTACTGTAGAAATATATCTATATAGAGCTGACTATATTCCTTTGTGGAATTCTATGTGGCATATTCTTCGAGTTATTCCTTCATGTATTCTTTTATGGTTTTACTTCATGGTATTTCCTTTGTGGTTTTGGGGTGACCTTCTGAGTATTGTTATACTCACCCCTGCACAGGATTTTCCCGCATGTGTCGTGTCTTGTGCGAACGATCGATGTTTTGATGGAGTCCTTGGTAGACCAGGACTAGGTGGTGCTTAGTAAGGACCGATAGTCAAGGTGTTCTCCTAAAGCTCCAGACATATGTCCCAACACCTTTCCCTTCATGTATGATCAGATTTGGTTTTTTACATATGAGTTTCAAGAATTTTTCCATTCACTTACCATTCTCTTTTTGGTGGGCTTGTATCTATCCCTATTTACTTTCTAGTATTCTACTATTGTAATCTATTGTAGATATCTTAGTGGTATAAACTCATTGTTTACATAGTGTTTTTACATTTCAGAATTTGTGGCTTAGAGATGTGTGTGTGTTTGTACATGTGCTTAGAAAAAAGCCTTCCATTTGTGGGATATGCCTACTCGGTGCTAGTCACCTGCCCCTAGCCTATTGTAGGTGGGATTGGGTAGTCAATGCTCCCATATTGAGATTACCAGAGGAGGGAATTAGGTATATGATGTTTTTCAATGCATTAGGCACCGAGATTGGTTGTGTCCTGATACTAGGGAAAGTGGTGATTGCCTATGATTCACGCTAGTTGAGGTAGAATGAGAAGAACTATGCAACCCATGATCTTGAGCTAGTGGTGATAGTCTTCACATTGAATATGTAGAGACATTACCTGATGGGTGAGTGTTTTATTATCTACTCTGATCACAAGAGTCTCAAGTATATCTTCTCTCAGAGGGATCTAAAATTGAGACAAAAGTGATAGCTATAGTTCCTACAAGACAATGAATTTGATATTGTATATACTACTAGGAAGGGGAATGTAGTGGCAGATGATTTTAGTAGGAAATCCAGTTCACAGTTACTAAATGAGGAATTGAATCAATTATCCTCGCTATAGATATCCTTCATAGATGGAGATGGAGCTGCTAACCTCCATTCGATGGTTTTCACCCCTCTACTCTTACAATGAGTTAGGGAGACACAAATTGGAGATACCAACTATGAGACTCAATGTTATTATTTGTCCATAGTGAATGACCCAGATTGATATTATAAAGGTGGGGAGTACTTCATTATTTTAAGAGGATGCACAATTGTATCAGTGGTATTGTAGGAGGAGGTTTTGAGAGAGTTCTAGACATCCCCTTTAGAGGTACATCCAGGTGTTGTAAAGTTGTACTTGGAACTACAACGTCAGTTCTGGTGTCCTAGGATAAAGAAGGGAATTGCAGATTTCATCTCTTGATTCCTCACTTGTCTGCACGTGAAGTCCGATCACTATGTTCCAACAGGTTTGAATCTACCCCTTGAGGTGCCAGAATGGAAGTGGGATGGGATATCAATAGTCTTTGTGAAACTTTTACCACATACATCTAGGGGATATGATACCATCAAGGTGATTTTTTAAAAACTCACCCAGTCGACCCACTTCTTAGATATTTGGGAGAAGAGTTCAGTAGAGAGATTGAGACGCCTCTATGTGTGGGAGATAGTGTGTATTCATAGATTTCCATTGATGATAGTCTCATAACGTAATCCTCACTTTATATCCTGGTTGTGAAAGGGATTTTAGGAGGTGTTTGGGAATCAGTTTTTCTTGAACAAAATATTTCATCCCCAGAAGGATGACTAGACTAAGCAGACCATTCAGGTTTTGGAAGACATGCAACGATATTGCATGTTAGATTTTGTCCATAGTTAGAAGGATCATATGACACTGGTGGAGTTTTCATAAAACAATATCTATCAATCCACCATTGTTATGGAACTATTTGAGGCCTTGTACGGGTGACCCTGCAGGTCACCACTTTGTTGGATTGACCACATAGAGTCATAACTCATGGGTCCAGAGTTGGTGCGGGCTACCATGGAGAAAGTTCAGATCATCTAGGAGTGGATGAAGACTACATAGATCCGAAAGAAGTCTTATATTTATAGGGGTCAGAGGCCTTTGGATTTTAAGTATGGAGACCATATGTTCCTTCGGGTCTCACCTTGATTCGGACTACATAGATTTGGCCAGGGTGGAAAGCAATCTCTGAGGTTCTTTGGAACATTACTGATTCTACGCAGAGTTGGAGAGGTGGATTACCACTGGGCTCTACCTACGTAGTTAGAGCTTGTTCACAATGTCTTCCACGTGTCCTAGATTATGAGGTATGTTCTTGAACCATCACACGTCATTGACTAGGGTGAGCAAGACATCAATGATGGGGTGCATTTTTCTGAGTACTCGGTGTAGATCGAGGATCAATAGGAGAGGATCCTTCATGGGTGGTCAATTAATCTAGTGCATGTTCGGTGGCATCACGAGAATCTTCAAGAGAGAAAATGAGAATGGGAGGCTCAGATTCGTGATCAATACTCCCATTTGTTTGAATAGCCCTTTGTCTTGGATTTTAGGGATAAAGCCCAAAGGTGGGGAGAATGTAATGTCTTGGATTTTCCATGTATTATTTTTAGATATTATATGGATTTATTTCAAGACCAGAAGCTAAGAAGACATGTAATTCCAAGTCTAGGTGTGCCTGGAACAATCATTTGAAAAATATTAAACTTTTAAAAAGAAAGCACATGTAGTTTTCTTGAAAAAATGAAATAAATATTAAATTGGAGCCCGAATCAAAAATATGAGGGCATTGTTGAGTCTAGAGAAGCGATTTTACCCTAGGCATGACTTAACTTTGGTCGGCATGGTCCTTATGTGAAAAATACTGAAAAGTATGTAATCGTCATTAAATATTTTAAATAAAAATTATTTGTTGACGGGTTCACGATGTCTTCCATGTGTCCCATCTTAGGAGGCACGTGCTTGACCCATCACAAGTCATTGACCTGGGTGAGCTGGACATCGATGATGGGGTGCATTTTGCTGAGTAACCAATGGAGATTGAGGATCTATAGAAGAGGATCCTTTGCAGGTGGTCAAATAATCTAGTGCATGTTCGGTGGCATCACGATAATCTTCAAGAGAGAACATGGGAATGGGAGGAACAAATTCATGCTCAATACCCCCATTTGTTTGAGTATCCCTTTTTCTTGGATTTTATGGACATAAAGCCCCAAGGTGGGGATAATGTAATGTCTCATATTTTCCATGTATTATTTTTAGATATCATATGGATGGAGTTTAAGAACAGAAGCTAAGACGATGTGAAATTCTGAGTCCAGGTGTGTCTGGAACAATCATTTGAAAAATATTAAACTTTTAAATAGCACACATGTGCATTTTTCATGAAAAAGTAGAATAAATATTAAATGGGTGCCTGAATCAAAAATATGAGGGCACTGTTGATTCCAGAGTAGCGGTTTTACCCTAGGTACGACTTAACTTTGGTCGGAATGGTCCTTCTGTGGAAACTACTGAAAAAGGATGTAATCATCATTAAATAATTTAAATAAAAATTATTTGTTGATGCAACAATTTACTTTTTTTATTAAGTTTTTTTAGGAATACAGGGTTATTACAATAACCTTGGAATTCCTTTGAGATGTGAAAAAGGTCCATATGGAGAGAACATCAGTGAACGACGACGGATCAATGAAACCTTGGATTTATCATATCAAGAATCGACGAGAGATGATGAAGCGGCTTCGCTCTTCGTCAATGATCAATCCAACTTGAGTTTGGGTAGTTGTTTCATAGTTTATTTTTCCCATTCATGAATTATATGACAAAAGTGGGACAATTCATGAACATATTATCCTACGGATCAATAGTACGTTGCGGGAGGGATTATTGTTGCAGGTTAACGAGAGTTTTGTCTTGGTTTTCTAACCTGAACTCCCCAATCTTGATAGTTGGACAAGAATGCTTGTTCAACGATGTTAAAACCTTTTATAGTGTTAATTTTTCCTTCATTTCTTCAAATTCATCACCATTGGTCCACCATGTCTATAGATCAAAGTTTTTGGGAGGTTTCGAGCATGATTAGACCCTCAGATTTGAGGAAAAGCAACATCAGAGGATAGATATGTGACGAAGGGGACCTGGGAATTATGGATCTTCAACTGTTTAAAAATATGGGAACCAGAGGTTTCCCAGTAGTCTATTTAAGGGACCATTGGTGTGGGTCTGGTGTGGCAGTTTGGCAAGGCGAGGCGGGGGCGGTGAGGTGTAGTGCGACAGATGTGGTCTGCGATGACCGAAGGCGGCCAAATGTGGAGCCATTTGCGGCCGGAGGTGGAAATATCAGTGGATGAGTAGACCAATGTGTGGAGTGGAAGATCCAATTGGACAAAGTGTAAAGGATTAATGGAATTCATGAGACATAGAGGCCAGAGTGGAGCCGTGGGCAGTGGCTACAGAGTGCGTGGGAGCCGGGGATGCGGAGGCGGCGCAACGTGGAGATCCAGCGGTCCAGTCTAGAGAGGAGTGGGCTAGACACAACAGACCAGAGAAGAGAGGGATGATCCAACAAGGTGGTATGGGACCAGATGGATTAGGCTAGCTCCAATAGGCTGGGTTGACCCGGTGGAGTGGTTCTCACCCCCAAATTGAGTTAGACCAAAGTCAAACACCGGTTGCTGGACTGGGCCATGGTCGATCGTGGCGGTCGACCGTGAGCCACGATCGACCGAGCTTCCACATAACCATGATAGATAGGTCATTTTATACCACTGTTGTAGCTCGATCTTCCACAAAAAGGCTGACCATGGCGGCTGACTGGAATGATCGGTCCATGGCCCAGTGGAGCCCCTCATGAAATCTTCAAACAAGCATAACTTATAAATGGAGCGTCCATTTGATGCGCCATCAATAACATTAGGACCCTTGTGATGGGAAAATATTTTTGAGATATCCTAAGTGGGTTTTTATTAAATTTTTCTTAATAAATAATGGAATTTGGTGTGGGTTATATCAGAATGTGCATGCTGTGAGAGGAATCTTGTGGATGGATGTCACCTAGAGACTGTGTGACCTAGAGACTGTGTGTGTTATAGAGGATGTGTGTTCCACAAAGACTGTGTTTATTACCAATATTATGTATCTTATGGAGACTATGTTTCTCATGGATACTATGCGTCTCATTAGATTTAGTATATTTAAACATTATTAGTATATGTATTGTAGACATATATTTTGATAAAGCTAACTATATTCCTTTGTGGAATTCTGTTTGGTATCTTATTCATAGTATTCCTTCATGAATCCCTTTTTGGTTTTACTTTTTGGTATTTTGTTTATGGTTTTGGGGTTTCCTACTGAGTATTGTTATACCCACCCCTACACAGGCTTTTCCCGCACGTGTCATGTATTATACAGAAGATCGATGCTTTGGAGGAGTCCTAGGTGGACCAAGACCAGGCAGTGCTTAGTGAGACCAGATAGCCAAGGTGTGATCTTATGGATTTAGAAATATGTCCGAACACCTTTCCCTTTAGGTTGGATCAGATAGGGTTTTCTGTGGATGAGTTTCAAGAACTTTTGGATTCACTTTCTTGGATCTTTTAGTGGTCTTGTATCTAGCCTTGTTTACTTTTTAGTATTTTACTGTTATACTCTGATGTTCATATCATGGTGGTATGCATGCATTGTTTACTTAATGTTTTTATATTTTAGAATTTTTGTCTTGGAGATGTGTGAGCGTGTGTAGGTACTTAGGAAAATTCATCCCATTTATGGGATATTCCTACTCAGTGCTAGTCACCAACCCCTAGCATATTGGAGGCGGGTTTGGGGTAGTCACGGCACGAGACCCTCTGGGTTGGGTCATGACAAATAAAGTGATCTTATAACTGTCTAATATGGATTTTCTTTATTTTAGGATAGTACTTGGATTATTCCACTTGAATTTGGAGATTTTTTAGTAGAGGATTTTTCTCTTGAATATACAAAGCAAGAAAAAGAGTAGGATTCTCAAGATGGCATGAACATTGTGAAAACACTTATGCCAATTTTATTTTAACATATAATTTGGATTAGGTGTATGATAAGTTAAAGTACAAAAGGATTCATTTTATTTAACTAGAATTAGTGGTTTAAGTTCAAAAGGAAGAAGGTATCCATTTCAAGCTCAAGGAAGAAGGTATCCTATAACCCTAAAAAAATTATTTGTAATAAATATATTTTTACTAAATTTAAAAATTTAGATACAAATTATATAAAATTTTAGAAGAGAAAAAATCTTGGTATATATACTAATATTTCAAGGAAGGTGGTGACTATGGCCAAGAAACATTTCACCCTAAATTGATCCCAAAAGGGATAAAATAGTCCAAATATAGTAAGCATGCAAATATTTATATATTACATGCACTAGAAAAATAATAAGATTAATTCATAGATGGTGGTTCTTCTGTTGGTTTATAAACAGATCCATTGAATATTGGAATAACCTTTTAAGGTGTAAAAGTTCATAAAGTCCTTAAGTAAGGGGATAAAATTTTAAATTCAAGGGAAACCCACTAAAATAAAATAGAAACCATAAAAAAGGTAAAATATGTTCATGAAGAGTATATTTTAATCACTTATATATTTCTTTGATTTATGAAATATTAGTGGTTACATATTGATGAATAATGGTATAAACTTTCAAGATAACATTCATATACTAATGAGAAGAGTGTTCTAATATAGATTAAAAATAATTAAATGCATGAAAGTGGTTCTATCTTGGGAGGGAACTCAGTGAAGAAAAATATTCCTAAGAAACTAATGAGTAAAGTTGACCAGGATGTTCAACCTATAGGGAACAAGTTCTTCTACTATTGAAAGAGAGTAAAAACCATGGAACAATTTATAATGTCCTTAAATGAAAATGTTAATAGATAAAACCGGAATCAATAAAATAATCCATCTAAGATAGGAATTCCTTGATTTTATTAGTGGTTTACAATCCATATGAATAAGTAAAGAAGTTTTTCAAGAAGGGAAACGTAAAAATTAATAAATAAGTATATAGGAGAGATATGGAAAGAAACTAGGATGTCATATGTATGACTATCTTACATAGATAAATTAAAAGAAAATTTAAAATACCCTTGACTCAATGTTCTAATTAATATACTACCCTAAAGTATTCCCCACACATAATAGAGACTATGAATAAGCCAAATTTGTTTTTTAATCATAAAGAATTAATTGTTCAAAGAGGTTATAAGTTTTTTTAAATGAATCAACTTTCAATAGTTACTAATATTTATAATAATATTACAAATAATAATAATTCATAAGTATATAGGAATTCCATTTTCCCCAAAAGTTAACAAAAATGGAAGGTAAAGGATGAAGTATGCATGAAGAGGGCTGGATACTTTAGACCTTCAAGAAAAGAAGTCCATGGGTTGAGAAATCTATCACAAACCTATTGCTCAAATTGGTAATTTTAAAGCGATATACCTTATTCCAATATTAATTTGGTTTTTATAAATTCAGGGAATTTAGGATGGAGAAGTTTGGAGATCATCCATTAAAGAAGATATTTCAAAAGAGAAAAAATATTTTAGAGATTTATAATTTCTACTGAATCTGGAAAGGTGGATAGACACTTAAAAATATGAATTAAGTGGTATGGATTTTATTCTCTCATCTCTATTTTTACTTATATACATTATGTTTACTAAATGAGAGTAATAATCTAACCAAATAGGTAAAAAATTATAATTTAAATGTTTTTATGTGTATGTTCCAGTGAGTGAAAGTTCCTATTTTTTATTGAAATTCTATGCTAGTTAACCCCAAGATGTGAAATAAAAAAACTGGTATCACATGCGGTGAAAATATGAAGAGATTTTTTTTCTAAATTTTCCAGTGATATTTATACAAATGGTTATCCAATATACACTTAAATTTGATTATTTGATGGAAAATTTCTAATATAAATTTGATAGAACTTCTAAATCAATATATTCTTTATAGATTTAATGACCTTACAATTACATTAAAATGTTAAGTAGTGATTCTTGAATATTCTATTACCTTAAAAATGAAAGTGGAGATGATGTTTTTTTGATAAGACAAATAATACACTTCCCATGATATCAATTAGGGGGAGGATAAAAATTATTTTTCCTATATTACTATTCCACATAAGGGGATAATATATTTCCCTTTTCATTTATTATCAATAAGGGGGAGAGAAAATGAGGACATTGACTCACTACTGGAAAAATGACCTATACCCACGGTTCAAAACTGTGGGTATAGGTTATACCCATGGTTTTGGGAACCGTGGGTTGGAACAGCGTCAGAATAGGGGTCTTGACCTATACCCACAGTTTGGTAGAACCGTGGGTATAAGTGTGTCACCAACCAACACACTACTGTACAGCGTGGCAGGGCAATTACCCCACAGTTTGAAAACAGTGGGAAATTTATGTTTCAAAAATAACGGGCACAGGGTTTAGAACCCGCGCCACACGCACGGACTTAGCACCGCAAAATAGCAGCGGACCAACCCAACTGACGAATTTATTTATATATACAGATAATTTTATTATAATATATTAATACCAATGCAGTTATCTAAAAAACGCGCCCAGCGTGTTTTGAACACGCGACCTGGAGGGACAGAGTACAGTGGCGTACCAACTATGCTACAAGGATTACGTTTATATAATTATATGGTTTTATACTTATATTAATATTTTCGGTAAGTTTGAAAATTTTCTGTACCGAGATTCTAACACCGCACTTCACAAAACAGAATGGAGAACTAAACCAACGAAGGTACCGAATTTATATTAATAAATATTGGTATCCATATAATTATATTATTTAAGAAATTGTTCCCATGTAAGATTTATTTCTTCACGCGCAATCTTTTTCCCATTTCCCCCCTTCCATAAAGAACCTATACCTACGGTTTTGAAAAACCATGGGTATAGGTCTATGAAAAAAATACCCCCTATACCCACGGTTTTGGAAAACCCTTGGGTATAGGTCTTCACAAAAAAACTATGCCCATGGTTTTTTCAAAAACCGTGGGGATAGGTCTTCAAAAAAACTATGCCCATGGTTTTTTCAAAAACCATGGGGTAAGGGACCTATACCTACGGTTTTGGAAAACCGTGGGTATAGGTTCCCATACTATCTCTATACCCACGGTTTTGGAAAACCGTGGCTATAGGCCTAATTTCCAGTAGTGACTTTTGAGAAAAGTGGTCATTGACCTTGGCTCATAATGGGTATTGAAAAAAATAAAATAAAAACATAGTTAATGAAATTACATTTGTTTTATGATTTTTTTTGATAATGTAAAAGTGAATTTTAGATGATGACTCTAGTAAATAAGTGGATATCCACTCATGTAAGAAGATTAAGCTGCTACCATTTTATTTTCATGTTAAAAGAGAAGAATAAAGTTCTTTGAAATAATTTTCTATAAGTATTCCCTAGAGAATACATCCCTGGAGCACCTTTCATTTTGGTTTTTGAAATTAGTGTGAAACAGTCCAAATTGAATGTTTATTTGAATAGAGATGGCTCATGATTGACTTGAGAAATAGTTCATTTCACTATTATGATTCCAATATTTTATATACTATAACACCTTATAAATGTTCTTGAAGAAGTTTTGAATTATTTTTATAATTTTTAAAAACATTTGAGTATTTTTTGAGATTATTTGAAGAGGTTTGAGACAATATAATAATTTTTGAAGTCACCCTAAGCCTATTTGATGAAATATGGATTTTCTATACTAGGGTGTGAAAAACTACTAAATGTAACTATACTACACAACAAGAATTAATGGGGAAATAATCAATATATAAGGGATTTTCACAATAAATATGATATTTTAACTCTAAATCTATCTATTTCAAAGAAGTAAAAAAATGTAAATGTTCCTTTTCTTTTATGAAAGTGATTTAGTTACCATATAAGAGATTTATGTCCTGTGTAGAAAGAAGGATCTGCATGGAAGTCATTTCCAAAAAATGTTCTAGGAATTTATGTTACATAGGAATTGTGTAAGTATATCTAGCTATATGATCCATCATGTAAGAAAAGTTAGTTACACGAAGGATTATTCATACCCACATAAGTAAATTCCACAACATGGATGATTAATGATAAATAAAATCTCTCTTGGTGACCCCACACATAATATATTTTTATAGTGTGTAAGTAAATTGATTCACATATAGAATTACACATAATTAGATTATATTTTGAGAGTTACCATGTATGAATATTCATTTACATTGAAGATAATTGTCTAATCCTATGAGAATTGACTTAGAGAATTTTTGAGAATCCATAGATTAGAAAATTGAGTTTCTAGAATTTCAAGATTCTGAAGAAAATGAAATGTGACAAATCTTGTACATGACTTAAATGTAAAATAAATCAAAACTAAATATGATAAAATAAAAAATATTATTATTTATTATCTTCAATCCAAATAACAAGAAAATTAAATATTATAATAATGTCTAAAATATTGAAATGTGGTATAATAATTGTATCATATTTTCAATAATAACAAAGATTCACTTATATAGAAGTTATAGATGTACTCTAGAGAAAATATTGAAGTTATTAATGCTATGTTTTTTTGATAATACAAGATATTATAAAGATTATTTTCTATGATTTGTTGTTTTATAAATTTTTTACTTCATACCGCAAGAGGAATTATCGCTACTGTAGAAAGAGTTTAAAAAAATTCATGATAGATATTATAATAATTTCATAGGAGATATTTTGAGTTGAAGAATAATATGAATTTGATCATGTAGAAGAATAAAATAAAAATAAAATTGGCTAATGAGGTGCATTAAATAAAGGTATTTATGGATATTATTTGAGATGAAAAGAAGTACGATGGAAATCATGGGAATCCAAAATTGGACATTCTATAATGATTATTCGAAAATTCAAGGATAATTTATCCCCTTGGTACTATTTATGATACTATAAAATGAATGAGTTCATTTAATATATCCACACATGCACTTTAGAAAGTGGATCTGAAATCCTAAGGAGAGAATAAACTAAGCATCCAGGAATCCATACAAAAAAATAATTGTGTGCTGCTACTGGGATGTTTGATGAGAACTATGGTAATCCTATGAAATTTAACTCTCACAGATGAATAATAATATTAAAAAGAAGCTAATATAAACCTATAGTAGGGAAAGTCAAGAGATAACCGAGACTCTTCAACATTCCAGGTCCTAAAGAAAGAGATGATGAAAAAAAGTGAACAATGGTGACTTGGAATACCCAATGTCTATTGATATCCTTGAAAGATCAAGTTGTGAGTATCTATAAATAGTGTCAATAAGGAATTAGAAGCTTTGTATATAATAGAGTACCAATATTAGGTGATTTTGGTGAAGACATTCAGGTAGTTGAAGAAACTCTATTTGAGATATTTGAACGATTTTGTGGGTGTAGAAGCATCACTATGTAATAAACATCATCTACTTCAGTGAATATGATAATGAAGAGATTAAGAGGAAATGGAGGGAAACTAATATAAATAAAATTATTGGGATTATAAATTGATAACTTTTATAATATATTGATCACAAACTAATGTAATATGGTTTTCCTTGGTTTAAAGATGATTCCTGGCTAATTCCACTTATATTAAGTGATTATAATTTAGTATAGAGTCAAAAAATTGTTCATATAAAGCATGAAAAGAAGTATGTTTCCTATGAGGAGATGAAAATTGTATAAACTCTTACACCACTTTACTTTCAATATCAAAATTACATTAGTAATATTATTGTTTAAACTACAAAATGATCCATTTGATATAAAAAGCATTCTAGGTTCAAGTTCAAAAGGAGTAAAAAGGTTATAGAAGAAAATAGTAATTTGGAAAAATTGATCCAAACCTAATTCACCCTAGTCTCAGGTGTGTTTTCATGGTCTACTGGGAAACTACAAGTGGTATCAAAATAATGTTTTTGATTATTATATATTTTTAACTATCACACATATATCATAAAAAGGATATCTCAGATCAATTTTTAATATTTTCCAAATTTATTTTATTTTATATACATTATGTTTAGATTTTATATATTTATAGAATACCCTCCCATTGAAGAACCTACATTTAGACCCATTTATAATAAAATATATTTTTCATCTATTACTCTAGGAAATTTGAAAAATAAAATATCCAATAAGCTGAGGAAGAATATAAGAGTCTAATAGGAACAACCACTGACTGAAGGTTTTTAGAATGGTTAGTTTTATTATAAATATTTTAAGGAATATTATTTACCTAGTAAATAAAATTTATCTATGAGAGTGGATTAATTGAATATATAAAATACATATATCTTAAGGTTAATTATTATATGAAGGATTTATTTATTGAGGTGGGAAACTATGTATTCCAATTCATCAAGCTACTTCATGATGAGAAATCTCTTTTGGAAGTCAAGTCTGATGCTATATAAGAGTCATTAAAAAATAATACAAGTGACTACAATTCTCCCACAAAGAAAATATTTAATCAATTTAAAATGAAATATTCCCTCAATATGACGAATAATTAAAAAGGACAGTTTTTTAGAAAGAATAATTTCATAATATAATGAATGACTTGTTACACGTATTGGAAAATTTCATAATGTTTCCATGGATATCAATTCCACGTAGTTGGATGTTAAATAAAAAATGGTAAATAGTTGGATAATTCCTTAGTGGATATAATGAAAACTCATTTGGTATAAATTGAAAAGTTTAAGAGTGATTGGGAATATAATTTTAGATCATTGTAAGATAAAAATAATAATATCAAGATAAAATGTCTATATATGAAGATAAAATTGAAAAAATATAGAAGAGGAAAAACCTGAAACTTTCCAAAAATATGGGAAAAGGTTTGATTCCCCATAAAAATAAAAAGATTTTTTAGCTTTAACAAAGTCTCTAAAATTTTTCAAGGAGATATTGAGATCTATCGGATAAGTATCCACTTCAATATCATGGAATAAATTATCCCATAACCCTAAAAAATATATGTGTACTAAATTTTTTATCTACTAAATATTCATATTTTTCAAAATTTTGGATGAAAAAATTTATAGGGACACACACCAATATGTAAAAGAAATATTTGAGTGTGTATAAGAAAAATTTCAACCCAAATACAGTTTAAAAATTAGATGAAATATTCCACTAATATAAGGCATTCATATTTTGATAAATAACATGCACTGAAAAAAGAAAAATAGTAATTGGTAGATGTCGGTTCTAATGAAGGTTTGAACATAGATCCATTTATTTCTAGAATAATTTATTAGAGTGTAATAGTTAAATAAGGCATGAAAAAGGGGTAAAGAAGTTAAAATTAAATGGAAACCAATTGAAATAATACAAACTCCATATAAAAATAAGCACATGTACTTGAAGAACATATTTGAATCACATGTAAATTTATATGATTTATGAAAGATTGGTGGCCACTAATATAATGAATACCAGTAAAACCCTATCATACATCATTCATATACCAATGGGAAACCACATACTGAAAATAAGTAAAATAAATAAAATGGTTATACCTTAGGAGAGAAATCAGTGACAAAAAATATACCTAAGAAGGCAATGAAAAAATTTGACTAGGATATTCAACATATAGGGAAATATTTCTCCAACTGCAGAAAGATAGGCCACATAATTAACCTTGAAATATATCTATAAATTTCAAGGTAAAATCTATCAAGATAAAATTAATAAAATAATACATCTAAGATGAAATTATAGGATTATATTTGTGGTTTAAACACCTTATAAATATATAAAGAAGCTTCCCAATAAGGGAAAGGTAAAAACTGATAAAGAAATTCATGGATGGTGAAACTAGAAAGGAAACCGTGATTTTAGTTGTATGACTTTATTAATTGGAAAAATTAAAATTAAAATTAAAATCCTAGAAAAAATGATTTAAAGTTCCAAGAAATCCTTTTACAGTAAAGAATACTCACACATGAGAGAAATAGTGAATGATCCTAAAGATATATCAATCACTGGGCCTAAAAAACTAGAAGAGTATAAAATATTGTATCAATCCAAAAATAATCAGAAAAATCTAGTTAATAAATTTGAGAATCCTATTTTAACTAATAATACAATTCAAGTAAATAAGAATTCCATTTTCGCCAAAGTGGAAAAAACATGGAAAGTATAGGATGAAGCTTATATTAAGATGTTTGAACACTTTCGACCTTCAAGGAAAGGATTCAATGGGTTGAGAAATCTTTCTCAACAATACTTCACAAGCTAAAAAGTTAAGGGTGATCCACCCAATCCAAATATTAGTTTCATTACAATTAATTTCAGAGATTTTAGGGTTAAGAAGGATGAAAATAATCCATTAAGGGGGAGTTTTCAAAAGATATATAGTTTCCATAGATTATACTTTCTACTAAATCTATAAAACATGATAACTACTTAAAAATCATAAGGAAGTGGTATGGATCTAATTTTCACATATCTGTTTTAACTTATATACATTATGTTTATCAAGTGGTAGTTATTATCTAATGGAACAGGAAAGTCCATGAACTTGAAATGTTTTTTGTGTGTGTGTTCAAGTGAGTGAAAGTGTCTAATTTTGTTTTAAAAGTTTGTGCTGGATCCCCTTAATATGTGAAATATATAAACTGAAGTCACATGGGATGAAAATGTGGGAAACTTCTTGTTAATTTTTAATCTTATTTTATATAATGGGTTGTCCCACGTATACTTAGAGTTGATTAGGGGATGAAATATTTCCAAGAGAAATGTGACACCACTTCTAAAATAGTTGCTGCTTTACTGATCTGAATTTTTTACAACTGCTTACAAATTGAAAGTAGTGATTCTTGTCTATTTCTTTCTCTCATGGAATGTAATTGGATAATATGTTTGTTATTATGATACTGAGATGACCCTTACCAAAATATAAATTATGAGGAGGTGAAAAATTCTTTGTCGTATCCTACTTTATCAATAATTGGTTGAATACATTTCCATTTTCATATATTGTTAATAAGGGGAAGAGAAAAGAGGACATTAACTTTAGAGAAAATAATTCATTGAGTTCAGATCATAATGGGTATTCAATGAAAATATTAAGGGGTATATTAATGTTCCCTTTATAACGAGATCATATTTTTAGTCAATATAGAAGTTAATGTATGGTAATGACTTATGTGAAGAAGTGAGTATCCACTAATGTAAGATGATGAAGCTGATACAATTGTGTTTACATAATGAAGTTGGACATAGATCCTTAGAATAAATGAATTGATATTTTATTTTTAGAATCCATCCTTGGAGTATCATTCATTTTGGTTTCTAAAATTTATAATAAAAAAAACTGAATAAAGGCTAAATTAAATTGATATGGTTCATGATTGATTTGATAAAGAGTTCGATACACTAATATTATTTGACTGTTTTATATAATAAATAAGATTATAAATGTGGTTGAATGAGTTTAGAATTATTTTAATAATTTTTATAACTATTTGAAGATGTTTTAGGATGATTTAAAAAGATTTTGTAAGGACTGATAATTGTTGATGTTTCCTTGATCCAACTTCCTATGTTGAAGAGTGAAAAATTATAATGAGAAATATCATTCCAAACAGGGATGTAGGATAAATCATTAATACATAATGGATTTTATATAGCCATATGATATTTTATATTTAAATATATTCAATTAAGTGGATAAGAAAAAAGGAAATTTATATTTTCCTATTTTAATGAGAGTTGGTTACCGTATAAGAGATTTGTGTCCCACATAGAAGAATTAATCTACATAGAATATATTTCAAAAAAAAAATTAATCGGATTTATTTTAAATATCCAATGAAAAATTAAATCTAGACACGAAATATATCAATTAATACAATTGTATTATGTTCCAACAAATGAATACCCACATAAGTAAATTTATCTATGTGTATGATAAACAATAATGTAAATTTAGATATGCAATCCAACCTATAAGATATTTGTGAAACGTGTATATAAATGGAGTTAAATATATAATTTAATGTAAGTATATTATATTATTTGAGTTAGTATGTAAGTAAATTAATTTACATGTAATAAAATTCTATTCCCTTATGGTAATTGACATTGATAATTTATATAATTCATAAGACTCAAAAATCTTGTTCCCAAAATTTCATGATTTTGAAGAAGATGAAATGGGATAATGCTTTAGCCAATATTCAAAGACTAAAACATCATAAAGGAAATGTTATATAAGCAAGTATATTATTAGTTTATGATCTATAAGACAATGGAAAATAATATCATAGATTTGAATAATGTTTGCAATATTCAAATGTGTTGAAATGAATATGTTAGATTTACAAGAATAATGTGGATGTAATTATATCAAAGATCAAGTTTTAATTTATTTTAAATATATATATTATTTAATATGATTTTTTTTTATAATTTGAGATAATATGATGATGATTTTATAAGCAGCTATATTCTTAAATTGTTTCCTTTATATTTCAATAGGAAGTCTCAAGGTCGTAGAAGGAGTTTTCCCTAATGAAAGTTAAAAGAATATGATAGATAAGGATGTTGAAGAAAGTATATGAAAAATATATTTAACCAAGTTTCAAATTAATGAGGAATAAAAATCAAGGATATTATTTGAATTTCATTAGAGATATTTTTAGTTGAATAAGAAGATGATGAAAATCTTGTAGAAGAATAAAAAAAATAAAATCATATAAGGAGGTTCATTAAATAAGGTTATTTCTGGAATATCCTTTGATATTAAAATCAGTATGAGAGAAATCATGGGAATCCAAAAAAGTGTATTCTTTAATAATTCTTTAGTAATAGAAGTCTAATTTTTACCATTATTAATCCATTTATTAATTTCTTTTAAAAAATAATAGGTAATTTAATGTAGCCGCCTATGTATGTGAGGAGGTGGAGCATAAATCTCAAAGAGAGTAGAGACCTTGAGTCCATGCATGCATACATTAAAGGAAGTGTGTTTAGATGTTTGGATTTGGGATGAAAACTATGAAAATTATGGAGAACAATATCTCATTACTAGAAATTTAAAAAATAGTAATGGACCTATACCCCTGATTTTAAAACCCCTAATATAGGCACCCTATACCAATGTTTTGAGAAAACCATTTGTATATGTATAGTTTTGGACACCTATACTAATGATTTGACAAACCTGTTGGTAAAGGTATGGTTTTAGGCCACATATACCAATAGTTTGGTCAAACCCTTTGTATAAGAATCCTATTAATTTTTTTCGACACCGAGTATATATATCTATATATATATATATATATATTTATATATATATGTATAAGAAAATTTTTAAATTGTAAATTATTATTATTATTATTATTATCATTACCCATATTTTAATATATAAATATATTTATATTGATATATATATATATACAATATTTTCTGAAATATTATTTATACATGTATAAATATTTATTTACAATAATTATATAATACATTTAGTGAAAAATTGTTTATAAAATAATTAAAAATTAATATTAATTAATAATTTTATAATTAATATTAATAAATAGAAATTTAATTATGTTAGTATATTCCACCTATCATTATATATATATATTTCAATATATATTAATTTTAATATATATATATATATATATAAATAAAATGCATGATAATTTTTTATTCCCATACAGTTTATATATTTAAAAATATACTTTACATGTGAAAATTTTTAAAGATTTATTTATAAAAATAATTTTATATACGTAACTATATGAAAATTTATATATAAATTTATATATTTAATGACAAGTAAAACTACAATATTAAAAACTATCCATAATATCCATATAAATGTAAGCCCCAAAAATAAATTCTGTTAAAAAAAGAGAATATGAACTTCTTAAACGAAGATGAATTTCATTCAAATGATAAAAAATTAGACCATTCTATCTAAAATTCATTTTTATAAGCCTTAAATTCCTTTTTTTGACCTTTAAAAAACAAGGATTTGGGTCATCTTTAATTTTAATGGCGTATATATTTTCATAGGCTTCAATTTTATATCTCTTTGATCCTAAAGGGATACTGAGATCAAAAGTTATATCTCTTTGAAGTTTAAGTCAAGTTTTCATCTTTTTAAAAGATGTTATTTTTTTATCAAAAAATTGATATTTAATTTCAAATAATAAATACTAATTAAAAAAATATTAATTAATATGAATTGTTAATAATTTAATATATTATATTATCTAAATTTACTATATATTATGTGTAAATATTTATTTTTCAATATATAAATCATATTTATGTCAATATATTATATATATACAAATATCAATATATATTTATTTTAAAATATGTGTAACAATAATAATAAAAAATAATAAAAAATAAAAAATTATATATATACATAAAACACACTTAAAGATGGTGGTAAAGTGTTTGAAATATAACTTGAAGGTCCTAGGATCAAAACTATGTGCTAGATTAATTTTAATAAGATACCTATACCAACAGTGAGGCCAAACTATTTTTATAGTTATTTCTAATTAAATTTTCTATAAAAATAATTCCTATACCAATGATTTGGTCAAGCCCTTGGTATAAGTCTTTCCTAATGGAGAACCACCCAACGGTTCACCAAACCATTAGTATAGGCTATACTAATGGTGTGGGGGCATATACCAATGGTTCTAAATCATTGGTATAACCTATTTTTCTAGTAGTGGCTTTTGAAGAAGAAGAAAAAGAAGAAAAAGAATATATTGCAAACCTATAGTGAGAAAGAAGAAGAGATAACTAAGCATATGAATCTTACTAGGTCTCAAAGAAAGAGAAGAAGAAAATAATTGAGAAAGGATGATTAGTCAGAAGATATTTGGAATACTCAATGGTAGTCAAAATGTTTGTAAGATTTAGGTATGAGTTTCTAATAAAATGTTATGTAAATAATTAGAATACGTGTATATAGTAGAAGTTGAGTTTTTGGTGTTTTTAAAGAAGTTTAGGTTGTTGAAGACACTACGGTTGAGTAAGTAGACTAGTTTTGTGGGTGCAGATACATCCCTATGAAATACATGTGATCTAATTTAGTGAAGAATAGATGAAAGATTTGAAGAGGAACTGGTGGGACTCTAGTATAAATAAGGGAATTGGGACGATACATTGATAACTTGTATAATATAGTGATCTCACACCTATGTAATATGGTGTTCTTTGTCAATATGATCATACTAAGATGAATTCTCTAATATTTGGTGAATTTATTTTTTTGGGGAATCGATGACTAGGATATCCCAAGCATGATTAGGATTAGGATTCCGAAGAGGGTCCAAACCTTGTAAAAAAACACATGCAACTTTACTTTCATTATCAACATATCATTAGGTATATTCTAGGTCAAACTAAAAAAGGTTTCATTTAGAATAATAAAATTTATAGGTTCAATTTCAAAAGTGGTTAAAAGGTTAAAGAAGAAAATATGAATTTGGTAAAATCACACTACCCTTGATTCACCCTCCCTATGAGGTGTGTCTTCTCGGTCCATTGAGATTCTTTAGTATGTTCATCCATGATGGTATCCCCTCTACTGCACCATATTCGGTGATATTTTATTATGTGAATGATTATTTTATACAATATAATGATCATGATTCAGGATATTCATCAATTATTGGTGACTTATCAGAGTCACTAAATTTTTTTTACTGATCATTAGTGTTTCCCTTTGTATTTTTTAGTGTGTGACCCGGTCTTTTTAAAGATATATCCATGATTGGGTAATAATTAGATTATAAAGTTGGGGAATATTTATCTAAGGTATGATGGACCCTTTAATATCTCTTAGAGGATCAAAACAGTTGATTATTATTTGGTTTTATCTTCTCAGTTGACATCAATCCATAATGTGTTCTATATCTCTCGATTGATGAAGTATAATCCAAACCCTTCCCATATTCTGAATTGGGAAGATTTGGAGTTGGGGATTGATGTATTAGTAATAGTGTGGATTATTTTGATCATTGCATGCTAGGATAAAGTTATTCATGGGAAATATCCCTTATTTTTTGAGTGTTATTGGGACACAAGAGTGATTCATGCAAGAACCATTTTTGAAGGAGAATTAGCCTCACCTCTTTACCAATCTATCATTATTGAGTTGGAATTATTCGATCATAAAGTGAAATAGTGGGGATAATTATCATACCCATGGTTTCATTTTAAGTTAATATTTATATAATTTATTCATTTTTATCATTCTACTTCATTCTTAGGTCTTTCACTTTTTAAATTTTTGAAAAAATAAGGGACCGTTCCTATTGCACAATTGGCATACAGTTAAGACTAACCACACAAAAATCCATTAAAAACTTACCATTTATTATTAGAGGATAATTTTATAGTAATACCATGGTTTTTATAACAATGAAGCTAAACCGTATAACTAACTGGGTGTGTCCAATGCCACCCACACCATTGGATCATGGTTTGAAAACCATATGGCCTACCCATAAACATAAAAAATATAAAAGGTTCACTATTTAAATTCAATATATAAACCCTAAAAACCTTACTTACCTCCACTAGTTGAACTCAAATACCTTTAAACTGTAGGGTAGTCCCTTCAATTCCCTAATGGATTTATTTCAAGTGAATTTTCCCCAAGTTTCTGAAATAAATCTCTTGATAAGTTAATTCCTTACTCTTATACGACTTTTCGTTATTTTATCTTTTCCTTAGGGATATAGTGGTTCAGGGGTTTCCTTATCCAACCCAAATGAGATTATTTGTAGGTTTTAGGTTCTTCCATTTCTTTAAAAAGTCATTTGACTTATTTTCTTATGAAATCTCAATATTATAAAACTGCTTCATTGGTAAAGGTAGGTAGTTTCACATGCCAACTTTGTTTTATAAACCTTGGGTTCTCTATTATTTTAAAAAATTTATTTATAATTATTTAAATTCATATAATGTAATATTTGAAGGATTTTCCACATGAAATAAGTTTTTAAACTCATTTTAATTTGAAATTTTAAATTAAAATGTTTTGAAAAGAATTCATTTTAAGTGAAATATGGACAAATTTTGTTGTATATGATGAGATTTCCCATTTTTTAATGGGATTTTGTTACATATATTGAAATGTTGATTCTTTGAAAGGTGAAATCACATGATAACGCTAGGTATTTTGGTGGGATTTATTAGAGAAGAATGAAAAAAAACGACACACACTACCTAACAATAGACATAAATTAAAAAACTAACTAAATATATCATGAAATACATATGGTTACACTTTCTAGGGTGACCAATTTTTAATAGGTATTGAGATTAATCTCCCTAGCGGCATTCACATTGTTGTTTGTGATTTATTTGATAATTCATATAGTGCAAGGATCCAAGGATTCCCTTGAACTTAGATATCTTAGTGATTTTCCTATACTTCTTGATTTAAAACTATTATTTATGTGGAATTCACTTTCACATTGAAATTGTTATAAAATTTATCATTATTTATTGTATTTACAATGTTAAAATCATATTTTCATATGGTTTAATTTAAAACTAGCATGATTGGATTTATCTAAAAAAAGCTGCTTGTGAAACACTTGATGGGATCTTATTGACACAAATTTGATCACACCCTATATATATCCAATGTATTTATGTAATATTTATTTTTTAAAGATATAGGTAGAGAAAAAGGGATGCTTTTTGGAAGTGTTTCTTATAGTTAGTGGTGTTTGGTTTATTGGTAGTGACGTGGTGGAATTGATCTCTTGTGTCACACATATATAGGTTATCATATTTTGGGTTTCTTTTGATTTAGGGTTCTGTAATTTAATTATGTATCACTTATTAAGATTTCCATCCCAATATTTATATATATATAAGTTGGTTAAATTATGTTTGTATATGTAATGGTTGATTTTTATAATGATATATATGCTTACCTTTATTGTTTGAAGATTTTATTTATATTTTGGAATACTGATCGATGTTTTTTTTGGCTCTACTCATTTGAGTGGATGACATGACAATGTATAATGAGTCCATTCTAGGCTATAAGATCATACTTTATTAGTGAATTTATTGATGAAAAGAAATTCCAAAGTTACATTATTTATTACCATACACTATTTGTCATCTTGTTGGGATCAGTAACACCCTTCATTCCATGATATGGATCGACTCAGATACCTAGGTCATAGGTAACCCATATTAGTTTTTGATTGATAAATTGAGGTAAATCTATCACTATACTTAGATTCATCATTGATTTTCCCCCATTTTCTAATTTTCAATTAATTTTAACATGATATATAGTTTTCTGATTATTCTAATGAGTATGGTGGAATCATCTCAATATGAATAGAATTTGTTTGGCTTAGATAAAGAAGATATTAGGATGACGATTGCACTATGTTATGTGTGGATTTAAAGTGGTATTCTGATTCCTTTAATTTATTTATGGATTTCTAGAATTTTACCTAAAATTATTATTTTTTAGAATAATACATTGGTGCTTTTTTTATTAAAGGTTAAAATAAATATTAAGGGTGTTTCACACCCCATTTCTAATGTTTTTTATCACGAACAATAATTGATAAGTGTTTCCTTGCTTATAAGCTAAATTTATTGTATGAATTAATATTGGTTTAATGTATAAATTAATTATAATTTTTAATAATTAATTTTTGATATATTTTGAAGGATTTAAGGCCTCATGTTAATAAAAGATTACTATAAATGTATGGATGAGCTAATGAGAAGGTTGTTAAGCTTGAAAAAATGGGGGATAACTTCAAATGTGATAGGTGGTCCCTAAAAACCTCTGTATGGTTTTAAAATTTTTCTATATGCATGTGATATATGGTATGGAAACATGTATGCGATCAACCTTAAATTAAAACTAAATTATGTGCCTTAAAATATCATGAATTGAACATAAGTGTCTTGTTCCACAATGGACCCTTGAATGGTAGTTTTATCCCTCTATCATTAATTAACGTGATATTAAATATAAATGTTTATTATATGAAATGAGGGACCAAGAGTGGTATGAATGGTATAAATGAAGTGTAGTGGACCTTGAGTAAGTTACTTAGTCCTCTCCTTGTAAGGGAGAATGATATATTTTTAATGGTTAGCCTAAAGGTAATTCTTTTAAAACTATGGTGCACTTGAGAGACTCCTAGATTAATGATATGTGTTTTGGGTGAGTGTTATCCCTTAAACTTGAATGTGTGGGTATCCTAATGAGGATACCATGGGAAGGTATTAGGTGTTGGTTTGGTCAGAAGATCGACTTAGCTTGACTCTTAGAATTGAGATGGGAATTATGTGTTCCCTTAGAGTGATATCGATATTTCTTTATTAGTGTGTGTCAATAGGTTTTGATATTGCGTGGCTATGTTAAGGAATACTATACCACTAATTTATGAGTTTTAGTCATTGAGATGGGTGAAAGATGATAGAACCTTTATGAGGTGTCCAACCCATGATGTGACTTAGGGGACCATAAAAGGTTCCCCATTATTAGGTGACCCTAGAGAGGTAAATTATAGGATTCTAACACAGTGATAGATTAATGTAAATAATAGGTTATTTGTTTCAGTGGAGAAACCAGAAAATGTGTTTTGGGTTTAGAAATGTTGACAACTCCTATTGTTATTTTATATGATATATCTGATTTTCTAGGGTGGAATACCCTATTTATATTCTATATGAGGTTTTAGGGTGATATTTTACCTCGATTAGATGTTATATGAGGGTATATAGTTAGATGATTCTCCCAAGTGTATGTTATATGGGGTTCTAGGTGATCTTCGACCACAAGGTGTATGTGTTATCAGAAGTCGAGGTGGGATACATCCCCTCAGATAATGTTGACCTGGTAACTATTATAGGGTGGGATGTAACTGGTTATATAGTATATCAAGGTCTCGGGAGGTTCAATGTCCCAAGGTGTATTATTTATGAGGTATGATGTCCCTAGGTGTATGTCACATTATGTTCTAGGGTAGGAAATTGTTCCCTCGAGGTAGTGATAATACATTTTCTCTGGAAGACCATTGTTTGAGGTGACTCAAGCATAAAATTCATAAATATTACATCATTTTACATGATTATTTAGTCCATTTTACTATATATCACACCCCATAACCTACAAATTTATTTTAGTTATAGATTAACTATATTATCTTCTTATTTTACAATCCCACAAGATTATCCACTCATGATATACTTCAAGACACATCATACATAATAATCGTCTTCATTTCATGGGTAATTGAAACATAAGAATTGGTTGAGCTTAGCTTTTTAGTAAGGCTAAAAATAAGAGATATCAACTGAAGATCATAGGTGAGTATAAGTCAAGCATGTTGGTATGAAAACATAATCAAGGTGTATGAATATAATATAAGTAAATAATATCCAATAAAACATTTATCATAAATCATGAATCACGACATAATGCTTTCATCATAGCATTATACACGATTCATAGAAGTGTGAAAACTTGTATCTATAATCATGAGCCAAGAACCCAACCATGAGAGAAATATCTAATTAGAAAGATCATGGAATGGGGATGTATGTCCTTTAAAGTGTCATCATGGAGGAATAAAACACATATATCATGGAATAATAGTATGGTAACATAAGGAAATAATTTTGATTCATGGAGTACAAAATAGTCCTGCAATACAATTTTAAACATAGGTAACACTTAACATTGTGAACATATCAGTATGGTCCACTAATAATAATGTGAACATATCAACACAGTCCATGATTAACATTTTAAACGTATTAATAAGGTTCACACTTAACATTGTGAACATATAAATATGGTCCATGCTTAATATTATGAGCATATCAATAAGTTCCATTCTTAACATTGTGAGAATATCAATAAGGTCCACACATAACATTGTGAAGATATCATTACGTTCCCCACTTAACATTATTATCTTATGAGGCATAAATCTTTACCCAATGTATTATAGGGATATTCTAACACCCAGACTCTCGTTCATCAGATCTAGTGGTTGTTTTCTTACATTTTTATTGAATACATTGACAAAAAAATATAAGATACAAATATTTAGTAGTTTAAGTAATCTAGATACATAAATGAACAATATATTACATTTAAAACTTAAGAAACATCATTTTAATACAAGAAAAAAATTATTATTACCTTTTCAAATTCCTTACATCATACAATAAAATAATCACGATTTTATGGGGAAATGAAAAATAATATAAAGTTGTAAGATCAAAAGCTTAGTAAGGGGTATCATACAGTGGTAGATATCATAGTATAAACCTGAAATAAAAAATATTACATGAATAAATAGATTTAATGATGCTATAAATGACATCAATATAACCCTAAATAACATTATATTATAAATAATCACATGAAAAACTATAACTGATTTCATAGTGATGGAATGTATAGTGTCTAGAATCATAATATTACCATAAAGTCCCCATTCCAATACATATTACATACTTTTATGTACCTATGGAAAGATAATATATGTAATTTTTTAATGAATACACTAAATTAACCAATCCAGTAAGTCTTATGAGACCTATTGATGCACTGAGGAGCTATATATTTCTAAGACCCTCATATCACATAAAATTTCCTATGGATCAATTATATGAAAATAATTAATAAAAATAAAATACATAATCAACTTTAATGTTTAATAAATAACATTTTCATTGGAATAATAAAGAAACTAGATGACAATACTTTCCCTAGTAAATGGAACGATGTGTCTATTTAGGTGAATATACCACAATCAACTTTGAAAAATAGGATATTCAAAATACAATGGAAAGTACCCTTATAAAAGTAATAATAAAAATGAATTAATTATGAGTAATTTAATGGTGTAGGGATATCAATTGGAAATAATACTTCATTAGGGTTTGTAAAGAGCTCCAGATTCATCCAAATATTATATCCTAGGAGTGTCAAACCGGGTCTATAGTTAGGAACACTAGTTGTGAACCTTTTTATGGTGGGGTTAATACCCAAAAAACAAACTTTAGGGTTATTAACCTTACATGCATCTATGATAGAGCCTCCATACTCTTGTTTGTATCAATATAGGGATTTCATTTCTTGGAAACCATATGATCTTTACTTTATCAAAATTGTAATATGTTTTGTGGCTACAAGAATTTTTGAGAATTTTAACGGCTTATTAAGGTAGTATAATCAGATGTAATGGTGAAATATCATTAATTATATGATAGGGAATTTATATAAATTAAGTATAAAAATTATTCTCATTTAAAATAAAATTAAATTGAAAGAATGAAAAAATAAAGGTAGAGAAGTGGTTGTGAATCCTTATGTTGGAATAATGATGACTTATGAGAAGGGTATAATGAGAGAGGATAAGTAGTATATCATTAATAACATATTTAATGGGATATAATATCATGTAATTACAATCAAGTAGATATATGAAAAATGATATTATAACAAAATGATTTCAATTGAAAAGGAAAGAGAAAGATTGAAATCCCTTACTTGGAAGATAACTACTTAAATCTTGAGAATAACTCCTTAGAACATTATAAAATCCTTAGAGAGTATCTTGAGAAATAATTTGAGAGGTAATTCTTGTTAAATTACTCTATAATAAAGAGGTATTGGAGAATATGTGGAAGTGATCTCCTTTTATAGGTGAAAATGAGGAACATTTCTTTAGATGCTTAATTTTGGTGAGGGGTAAAGGTGGAATCACATGAAAATCAGATCAGTTAGGTAAGGGGATGTTATTTAGGAATGTGGACATGAATTTCAAATTCAAAATAGTTCTTATAGAATGTTTTTTTTTATTTTAAGTAATTTTAAAAAAAATCAATCGATGGTTCATTTCTATTTTACCCTTTTATTAATTTGTTTAATCATTTACCATGGTAATTATATTTACCAGAAACATAAGAAAACCAATATTGACAAATTTTTATATGAATAATCCAAATTAAGATTAATTTAATCAAATTAAATTTCTAAATATGTGAAATCTATCTTTTTAATTACAATATTATATATACAGAGAACAAGTTTTTGTTCAAAAATGTTTTTTAAATATTAACCATTCTTATTCTTATTTATCATCAATTCCTAATTAAAAAAATATAAACATGTTTATTTATATTTCAAAACATTACATTATATTAATTACTTAAAATAAATAAATTTAATCTATTTAGATAAAAATTTCACAATACTTATGAAAACAAATTCTGGAAAAAAACCATTTTACCTTTACTATGGTATCTAAATTTTATCTCAATAAATTAATTTTGTGCCTAAAAATTAAATGAACAGTATTACATAAATATGGATATGATTATTAAAAATTTAAAGACCTTTTTATTAAAATAATTATATATTTAGGTAAAATTTAATTATTAAATAAGAATACTTATGCATTTCAAAACTCGCATTTGGGGATTGAAATTTGAAACACTTCTCCAAGTAAATATAATTTTATTTGAAGAAATATATATGTAATTATATTACTATTAATTAATTAATTTTTATTAATTATATTATCATAAAACAATTTTATAAATTTTATTGGGAACATGAATAAATAATGGTTACATTACATTAGTTGAATATCGAGTCTTATGTCCCCCTAGTAAATAAAATTTTTCCTCGAAATCAGAGTTCAAATAAATACATGAAATTTTGAGGGAATTATTCCTTATTGCTTCCTTAGGTTCCTATGTTGATTTCTCCATATTTTTATTACTCCAAATTATTTTCAAAATCTGTATTACCTGATTCGATAAAACTTTATCTCAAGTGTCAAGAATCTTGGTTGGATATTCATTATAAGACATGTTAGGTTTTAGGTATATTAAATTAATGATGAGTAAGTGCATTGGGTATGAAATATACTACATTAACATTGATACATAAATGATATCATATACTTTAAATATATTGGGTAGCAAATCCTAATGATAATACCTAGCTTCAATTCTATATAAAATATCAAAAGGCATAATGTACCTCATAATTAGCCTTCCATTTTTACCAAGCCTTATAAATACCTTCTATGGCGATATGTTCAAGTGGACATTATCACCTAATTAGAATTAAATTTCCTTCCTCTAATTATCTGCATACATTTTCTACATTCTATGAGCATATTTGATATGAATTTGGATAGTTTTCACCTTCTCAGCTGTGTTTCCAATGAGTTATGAACCAACTATCCCCCTTTACATAAATTCATCCTAGCAGGTTGAATTTTTTTTTGATATAAGGCCTCATAAGGTTCCATTTTTATACTTGAATTGAATCCATTATTGTACATAAATTCCATAAGAGGTAGGTACTAGCACCATTTGCCTTATAATTTATGTGGGAATAACCTTAATATATTCTATAATGTTTTGATAGTTCTCTCAAACTTCCCATCTATTTGAGAACAGTAATCAGTGCTCCAGTTTATGCCCATGTTAAAATACTTTTTAATACTCCTCTAAAAATTTGATGTGAAGTGAGGGTCAAGATTAAATAAATTTCATAATGCTTTACCATGGAATTTCACAAACACATTTATATAGATATGTGCAAGATGTTCAAAGGTAAGATCCTATCCTATTTCTTAAAAGTGTGTAGACTTGGCGAGTTTATCCCCAATGAATCAAATAATATAATTCTTCTTAGATGTATTTTGCAGTCTAATAGAAAATTTCATTGTGATGTTATACCACTTCCTCATTAGTATAGGGAGTGGATTCATTACACTATTAGAGAGTTGTATATCATTTTTTACATTTTGGAATACCAAGAATCTTGATGCACAATGAGTAATTTTTCACTTCATGTTTTCCTAAAAAAACATCTCCCTAATATCACTATATAACATCATGATACTAGGGTGTATAGATAAATTTGATCTATGAGATTCATCCAAAAATTCCATCTTCAACTCAGTTAATGATTGTACACATAGTCTCTTTACAAATTGTAACACACCATATTCATAGGTGATGTTTATCAGTATCTAATATTCTGTGGATTTAATATATTTTTTCTATGAAAATTTCATCATTTTGAGACTTTATTATTTTCTCTAGTAAAGATATGAAGTTCCCATGTGAGTATTTCATCTGTTATCATTTGTTCAATATGTGTTTCATGAGGTGATGATGATGCTTTATAGATTATCATGGATTCATGGGAAGGAATTAGATTATATACTTGATATAACAACCCTATAAGTCTATAATATTTTTGAGGAACTACCATGATCTATGGAAAAGTAAACACAAGGTTGCAACTTGAAAACCTTGTGTAGAGTAGTTAAAGATATAATGAAATTAAATAATGTGAAAATTGTTTTATTAAAACTAAAAGTTATTAAGGATAAGTGTTGATGGAGGAAGGATTACTATATAAAATATTTTTTGGGAAGTGTTAGAGTGGTTGAGAAGGCCTATAAGTTGACTACAGAAGAGATGAGTCTGTTTGAGTAGATTTTAGACTTTTTAGATTCATATATGGGACTTTTATCATTATATAAAGATCTATATATCCAACTCTATATTGTATATATAATTATATCGATGTTAGAAAATACACATAGCCTAATTCTACTATAAATGATTATTCAAGATTCATATAGTTTTTTGGACTGATATAAGAAAATTCTATGACCTAGACCACATAAACTATGTCAGAGAATTCAAACAACATATGGAATTCATTTTGAGAATGATGTAAGGGATTAAATCCGTATATTTTATGTGATATTTTTAAAATCAAAATTATAGAAACTAGAAGTTCTATATGGTATAGATTCATGAGTCAATGCACATGGAGATCTTAAAATACGATTTATAAGTGATATTTAATGAGAAGAAGTAGTGATAAATAAAATACTACATGAAAAACAATATATGAGAGTTAGAGTCCTTCAGTTATTTTAAAATAGTGAGATTTAAGGAGTTTCTAAGGATGTATATTTTTATACCATGTAAAATAATTAAGTTTTTAGTATATTTAAAATAATATTTTTCATAAGAATTCAAATGTGGAATAAATTAGGAATTTTTTTGACTAATTTAAATGGGAGAAGATACTTCCTATAAAATATTAGGGAGTTTTAAAATATAAATGGAAACTAACTATTCAGATGATATTATTTTTTTATAAATATTTTTAGGCTTTAATAGAAACTATGATAGAATAGAAATAGATAAAACTCATATAAACTGTGCGAAGATAATTTTATGAGTCTGATGGATCCAATATGAAGGAGAGTCAAAGGTGAGTTAAATCTTGGTGCCCCTAAAGGAGTAAAACCAGAGTATTTAAAGAATACGACGAGAATATAGAATACATCATATTTAGAAACAGTTTCAAGACTAATAGATCTATTTTAATTTGTTGTTAAAGATCTTGAAGGCATACATGAGAAATCCTAATCCTATAGTCTCATAGAGAAGAATCATCTGAAGAAGAATGAGATCATTATACAAGTAGATAAAAAAAAGAGATTGTTATAGGGGTTTCTAATGGTTTCTTGAAGAGGATCATGACTGGGGTGACTAAAAATTTTAGGAGAAGAAGGATGATTGGGGTGTTTAACTAACTGAGGAAAAAGAGTTATTGGTTAGTGTATACATTTAGGTATAATTGGAGTATTGAATACTAGTATTTCTAATTAATTTCTACAAAATCACCATAATTTATAGTAATATTTTAGTGGAGAATCCATGTTGGTTCATCTAACTGACATGAAATAGATTAATATTTTATGCCAAACCTTGTAAATACTATGTGATGAAATTTATTCCATTACTATTTCACACGAGGTGAGGCTGTGATATACCTTTTAGTGGATTGAGAACTATAACAAGTTCAATAGGTTGAAATCATTAGGATAAAAATTCATAAAACATATAATACCACTAATTCACCACCCTTTAATTAGTATATAATTAATCCTTAGACATTATAATTGGTGTCAATGGAAGTTTCCACTAAAACATCCAAGAATAATTCTCAAAAATAGATAATCATAAATCTATCAACAACTAAGGTGTTTCCACATTCAATAGAAATAATTATCATAAATGGAGTAATGTGACACTAACCTATATCTTATTACTCATATTGGAATTGAGAGATGTTTTAATCATTGATTTTCTACCCATTACCAAAGGACATACTATGACTCAAGATGATAAGTGAAATTTGCAGTTAGATGGAACGTCTTAAAATGTTATCTTAATTTTTATATTAAAATTTTATATACCAAGGTCATGGGTCTTTAGATAGAAAAAGAGATCTTGGAAACATTATAATTAAGATATGAAGTTAATTTCAAACTCAATGAATTCAAGATACAAGTTGGGAGGAGACAATTTGAATACATAATTATTTCCAATGATGATACTAACGATGGATAATTTATAAGGGATTATGATATCATGTAAAAAATATAGGATTTTAGTGAAAATCTATATGATTTAATCATTTTTTGAAAGTTAATAAAGAATTTTCTAGATTTTTTTTGATTATATAATACCATACCTGGAAGAAATAAAATATTTGATAATTGATGAGTGATAAAACATACTCATATCCTTTGAAATAAAGAAGGATCCAAATTTCAAGAATAAGGAAAAATGTGTAAAGGGATTTGATTTCATGATAAAAGGAATAATCAAAGAAGACATTGTTATTGAATTAGGGGATTCAGAATATGAAGAGGGAGAAGATTACTTGAACAAAATTATTTATTTTCTTTAAAAAAGATTCATAAATGGAAAGTGGAAGGGAAAAATAAAAATATCACCAAATTTATAGAATTAAGATATCCTTGGATGATTTTAGTATGATTTTATGAAGAATAATACTATTAAATATGAATATGAATAGGTAGATAAAAATTTGAAAATATAAAAATGATAAAAAGGAAGAATTATTCCATAAAAGAGAAAATATATTAGCGATATCCTTAGAAAATATAATTTTCATAGAATTGGATACATTAGTTTTGATTGTGACAGCCTTAGAATCTTATCTTATCATTTTATATATTATTTTTCACATATTGAACATTTCAAATATTTCAAAATATAATAAGCAATTTATCATGTTCTCATTGAATGTAACAACCCATGTTTTTAGGAAGAATTTTTTTATAAACCATATGTTTATAATTATAATTGTGTTAAAGTAATTGAAATTGATTAAGAGACAAGTCATATAATATATATGTTAAAATAAAAAAATATTCATTCATAAGTTGAATGTTATAATAAAAGAACATAAAACAAAGTATGGTACACCATGGATTATTACTCACCATAGATAAAATAAATACATTTAATGTTCATAAATCAATAGGGGATAGTGGATACAAAATAATAAAATCATAAATACTAGGAAATCCCCTGGATCATATTTAAACATGATCAACAATAGACAAACAAAACCTATAATTAGGAAGATAACCATGAAAGGATAAATCATTGTGGAAAATATATAATATAAAATAAAAACCCTGCCTTGTGAAGTGGGAGTGGAATGAATGAATGATTTAGTAAGACTAAATATATAGGAATGAAATATGGTCATTAAAAATATGTACATTTCAAATATGGTTGTTTCAAATATGGTCGTTGGTTATATATCCAATGGGTATACTGAAGTTGTGTATTGTTAAGTAGTAAAGCTAAAATAGCATGACTCACAATGAAATGAAAATATAATATTAAAATAATATATATATATATATATATATTTATGAGTTACATATAAATATTAAATTCATTATTATTAAAATATGTTATGATTTATATATAAAATTCATAAAAATATTTTAAGCTCAATGGAGTAGTAAAATTAAAATTTTGAATATAAATGATTAATTTTAAAGGTATTTGTTGAAGAATATTTATTATAAAAGTAATATTTATTTCTTATTTGGTATTGTATATTTTTATCCTAATATATTAAATTAAAAAATTAAAAAATATTAAATTTAAACTAATATATTAACATCTTTTAAATTAGAAATTGATATGGAATAATATTAAGGACACTTACTGTTTAAAAATGTCATTTTTTAAAACAAAATAAGTTTGTATTTAAATTTTTTTAAATAAAAAAATGTAAATATTTTATAATATAAATTAGATAAAACTAACATCATTTTCAAATTTATAGAGTCAAATTTATTTTAGCATAATTTCTTTAGATTTTTTTCTAAAAAATTTATTTCTCAGTGAATAATATAAAAAACCATTTTTAAAAATTACATAACTTTTATGACAATATTAGTTTATACTTGTGAATCTAAAATTAATGAAACCTTTTTTATAAGACCAAATATGTATTTTATAATTTATTTTATAATTTTAAAACTTTTTATTTTAATTTATGAATCTATATTTTAAATTTTATAATTTAAGATATATTTTTCAATTTTTTAAATTATATTATACATTTAGTAATTCAAAATTAAAATTTTAACTCTTAAATATTGAAAAAAAGGATTTTAATGAAATAATTTGGTCAAAATTATATAATAAGTAAATTTTTTGGAATTAAGGATAACTTATATAGGCAAAAACTAGTTATTGTGGTGAAAACCAAAATGGTAAAAATGAGAAACCTAAGAGGTAAAGGGACTAAAATATTTTAAAAATGTTTTTAATTGAGTAGTTTAGGTGTTTCTAGACCATATATATTATACTCTCTATTATTTACAAAAATTTCTTCCACTTTACTTTAGAGCTAATTCCCATTATTGAAAGTTTTTGTGTATTTAAACAAATATGACTCCTTTTGACTTATAAAGAGGTTCGCTTCACATCACTTTCCATCACTCAAAAAACCCCCTTAGTTCAGAACAAAATCTGAAAAAACCTATCATACACACTTTTATACACCTCAATGAGTTTTTGGTATTCTCAAAATACTATATCTCAAAAGGTTTATTCCCATTTGAAAATGTGATATTCCAATAAAAGAGGTAGAAGTTTCTAACCTCTATTTATCTTTTCTATTTCTTTATGTGATTTTATTCTAAATAAAATTTCATTTCACCCTATTAAATCGATAACATTAGTATCATTCATATACTATTTTTTTATTATAATTACGGTATAATCATTTACAACTCTCCATTTTTCCGTTAAGAAAAATGAGAATGTGAAATGTGCATTGTGTAGACTACCCCCTCCACAATGTAATATGTTTCTTTTTACATAACCACCTTACTAGATTAGTCCCAATAAAGTATTTAATATATAATTATAGTTTTTATGAATTATTTAGATTCTAAAATGATAAATTATATTACTCCATTTCCCTTTTCTATGGAAAATGAAATCGTCAACCAAACGTATGTGTGCGTTTCCGCCTATATAGAATGATTGGGTTCCATTTCCATCTCATCACCGCCTTACATGTATGATAATTAGAATGATTTTAATGTATAAATATGGTTTTATGATATTATTAGGGTTATTTTATAAAAAATTAGAGAATATATTATTGATATTATCGAAAAAAACGTTATTGTTAATTCAATCGTTTAAAACAAGCATACTAAGAGGAAAATCATTAATTTAAATTATGTAGTATTTTAATATACATTTATTCTTATTATTATCACATTTTAATTATAATATATCCCCATTATAAAAATTTAATAATATCATTATGCAACTGGTTTAATGATATTGCAACTAAATCACCTCTCAATCATCCATTAATCGTGGCATGCTCATGTTTGGGTAGGTTTGACCACCAAATTGAAGAATGATATAAAATTATATTATGTATGATTATAAAAAATTAATTAATGGTTTAATATCATATAATAATGTAAATAATTATTTTTTCTCTAAGCTATACATCAATATTTAAATCATTAATTAATAAAACATTTTTATAGGTTGAAAATCACTAAAAAATGTTCGTTGTTGATTTCATCTTCTAGAATAAAGAATAAAGTACTCAGGGATGAAAAATAAAAATCCACAAATCATTATAATTCATCAATTATTTTAACGAAAATTATCATCTAATGATGAAATTTTCGGTAAAAATTAATTATAACACCTCTATTATGAAACTAATTCAAAACAATCAAGATTAACAACACCAACATCGAAAATAGGCAACAGTTAACTAATTTAAATATAAAGAATAATTAAAAATTATTTTTATAAAGGGTTATGTATATGAAAAAGTTTTTAAAATGGGTTATTAATATATTTAGTGTTTCTATACAGGATCTTAAGGTTCATTCGAATTAGTGGGAGGAAAAGGTAAGAGTTTCTTTGTCCCATTTTCAACTATGTGGGACATGATTTGATATTATGTGGATTAATTTCTTCTATAAGATATAATAAATAACCAATTTATTTCAAATATTAAAATAAAATTGATTTAATGAGTGTTTAACATCTATTTCATGACATTCATCTCAATATCCTTTGATTCTTATGTTACCAATTCTTTATGAGTTTCATCAATTCAATTTCTGATTCCTTGGGCTATAGTCTTTCTTACATAAATATACCTTTCAAGATTACATTGATACTACCAATCCCTTGTTTTATATGGTATTATATTTTTTATTAGGGTTAATTAATTCTCATCATCAATATATAATTTTATAATATAATGTTTTATGAAGTAAAAGTGTAACATTTCTAAGAATAACTCCCATTCTTACTAATGAATATTTTATTCCATGGATATATTTTCCTTCCCACAACTGTTATAATATCTTTTTAGGAAAGATAATATAGATTATTTTATACGATTCTCATAATTCTATTTACCCCTTTTAAAATTGAAAATAGAATACTCTTTTTAAGATGTGGGTTTTCAAATAAAGGGATTTTAAAATATTTTAAAATAAAAGGTTTTTTTCCATTTAAAATCAAATGTTTAATCTTCAAATCCATATTTTTTAATAAAATTTATCTATTATCAAGGATTTATTATTGGAGTTTATTTTTTAAAGGTAAATGTTTTTAAAATTTTCACTTCACTATTTAGAAAATAAATTTTAAAAGTGACACTCAACATATTATTTTTTGGTAATAATAAAAATGTTTTCCAAAGACTATTTTAATGTTTTCTTCCACGTGAACACATATATTCACTGACTATGTTGTTTTATATGAAACATTCACTATATATTTTATTGGTTTCTAAAAGTATTTTTTCTTCTAGTTTTATAAAATATTTCTTCTAAAACACTTTCATAACATCAATGAAATTTCTTATTTTCAAAGTGGGTTTTCTAAAACTCTAGTAAAGCAATTTTTATCATTAACACCATCATTTGATACATATTATCAATTATTCAAGGTTATAATTTAAATATTTATATCCAAATTCTTTCTATGGATTTATTATGTAATGTTAGTTTCTATAAAATATATAACTCATTTTGGAAAATATTTTTTTGAAATGCTATGATTTTTTAACTTCATGATACATGATAAGTTAAATAATCCCATTATTTTTTCATATATTCATTAAGATATGTTTATAATTTATTTTTAATGGAACACATATGTTTGGATGATGATGATCGGAGTCCTATATCACCCTCAAACTTATTGGTTTATGTTTATATCTCATGAGATAGTTTGGTGTGGACATAATGAGTTTATTCACACAAGAATGGGAATAATGGGTTTCCCCACATTTTCATGAATGGGAAAAATGGGTTTGTTCACATATTTATGGGAATAATTATTTTTCTCATAAAGGTTTTCTTATTATTCTGCTTGTGAATTTTTTTATGTTTTTACCTGATATTATATAATTTTATGTTTATATATATATACATATTCTATGCTCTCATGGATCATGAATATTGACTAATGTTTCAATAGTTTTTGGTTCATGAATTTTGTAATGAGATGAATTATTCCAAGAGTTAAGATCTATGATTTATTGGGTATATGTTTTTTATGTATCTTGATGATACCTATATTCAAGTCATATGCTCTATAACGTCCTGACCCGACTTACCACTAAATCGTCAGCCAGATCGGTGGGTTATATGGCCTCAAGCATGCCTCCCCGTATGCTAGAGGCTACCGAATAGTAGAGTGGATGTAAAGTGGTGATAGTGGGGAGACTATACCGTTATATTAGAGTAGAAAAGTGGTATAAAAAATATAATCAATATACAATAGCAGAATCAATAATAAAATAATGACATAACAACATAAGAATAATAATAACAACTGAATATAAAATATGGGAAGCACCAATATAATATAATGCATACTTTTCTGGATGATGATACAAAACTAAAAAAATTACATAAAACATGATACATGATATAGTATATTACAAAAACTAAAGAAATGATATTAAGGACCAAAGGGAGATCTATACTGGAATCCCAAGTTCCAGCTCATTCCTATGAACCTAACTCCCAGGTACTAGCTAAACAACTCAAGAAATCAACCATGATCCTACAAAGATGAGGTATACTCAAGTACCCCAGTGAAATGGAGGCCCAAACAGGGTGTTAGATAATAATCTTAGTTGGTTTTCACCCACAGAGTCTACAACTGAAACTATTCCATGTGTAAATTAATGCAATGTAGGTAATATGAATAAATAAACAGTACTAAAATGATAAAAAACAACCTACCCATGTTTCTAATGGACACATGGAGGCTATAACATCTTCATCTCCTAGTCATAATAAGTTTAAATAGTGACAATATATATATATATATATATAGTAGTAATATATATAGTTTAGTTATAAATTACATCCACCTATATGAACCAAGTCTGTGCAAACACTTAATGGATATATACCTAGATTACTAATGCTGGATTGGACCATTTAATAACTGACACTATCCATATCCAGTTTAACCATCCATCCAAATCAAATTTTTATTCAAAGAAAGAAACAAGCAATACAACCAAGGGACCCCAGGATTTAGGGAGGTCTAAAATAGTGAAAGCTGAGGGAATCCCCTCTAAGTAAATTAACACACACTGGTTTCAAACTATTGATAGAGAGAAGACTATTGGTTATGGAGCTCTGGACTTCCAAGGAATCCATGTGATCCACAACCTTATTACCCTCGCGCCAACTCTGAGACATATGGATATTGGATACAAGAATGGCTCTATATTTCTTAACTATATAAGAATTAGACCAAGGGGGGATTCTTTACCAAGCATGAAGTCATGGAGAATCATGGAATCAGTCTCCGCCTGGGTTAGCTCTAGCTTCTCCTGCATGCATAGGTATAGCCCCGTGAACATGGCCTTGGCCTCGACCAAGAGTGAAGTACCATTTCTAAAGAAAGAAATTAACTCTAGGACCACCTCCCCCATAATTCCATGAACCATGCCCCCCCCTTTTATCACCCCCATTGCGCAGGAACCATCCGTGTTCAGCTTGAAATTGAATCCAATGGGTTTCCAACACACCCTATTCCCCTGCAGAACGTTCGGGGAGGGTAGAGCCAAAGGGAAACTTAACTGAAGAAGTCTTAAAGAGGGGGCCTCCTGCCAGTCCTTGATGAGAGAAGCTAAATCAATTAGAAGAAAAATAGTCCATGTGATGATGGAACTTACCATAGGAACAGAGCCTTAGAATATTTATTGGTTCCTAGATTTCCACCAGCTCTAGTATCGTGTAATAGAGATCACCGAATGAACCATTATATCCTTCTCAGAACTATCCTTACCTTGGAACAAACTCTCTAAAAAAGTAGCGTCATTATTCTCATGAGAAGAGAGTGCCATAGAACCTCTGAAGTAGGACCAAAACACATGAGCCCAATCCCCCTAAAAAAATAAGTGGTTTGTTCTCTCTTCCCACCTGTTGTTGCAGTAAGGACACCTACAGGCCAAGATTATTCCCATCTTTTAGATGTTATCATCCATAGCTAAATAATAGTTCTTAATGCGATATGTTAGAAAGTTAAACACCACTGGAATCTTATGTCACCACACTACACCATTCCACCCCTCCTGAAGACCCTGCTCAGAAAATAGCCTATGAAAATATCTATTGGAGAAAACCATCGAAGTAGTAGGAGTGAAAACGTATTTGTCCGGTTCGTCATTAAACTCAATGGTATCAAGAAGGGCATGTTGGTCCTCATCCAAAATTTCCATGGTAAATATGGGATGATAGAACACTTCATTAATCGAGATCAGTGGGTAAGGGAAACCAAGGAATGCTAAAAGATAGCCCGAATAGTTTCTTTTCCAAAAGAGGAGATCCCCTGTGCCAACAATCCATCGAGAGTTCAGTTGAAGAGTCTAGTACAGGGGGTAAATTTTCACTCATAGAGGAGATGCATAACCATGGGCGGCCTCCACACTCCCACTAAAGAGAAAAAACATGGACCTTCCCCATAAATATTGATCCTCAATAATATTCCAGGTGAGCTTGCCATGCATGCAATGAATCGTGATCTGTAGGCTCTTTACGTTAATCCCTCCATCTTGGATGAGCCTCTCCATATTACCCCATGAAGCCGAGTGTCTCTCACCTTTATATTTATCATCCCAAACAAAGTTACACAGGATCTTATCAATGCTGTTAATCACATATTAAGGGATGTTTAAATAAGCCAATCCATGGATAAGAATATCAGACAACACACTATTCACCATAGCTATATGACCCCTAAAAGATAGAAACTGATTTTTCCAGTTAAGTAAATGGCTAGTGATTCTACTAACTACATGATCATAGTTTTTGATTCAAAGTATACCTGAAGAAATGAGAGATCCCATGCACTCTATCAGAAAATAACAATGCTGCATGTCCAGACGATTGCACAAAGAGGACAACCTCCTTTGAGATATTTTATTGGAGATGTAGATACTGCTTTCAGAGTTGCTGATGACTTTCCCTCTCTAGTAGAAATATTCATCCAAAATATCCTTGATCCTATGAACCAATCCCTGACCACCGTTGATAAAGATAATCGTATTGTCAGCTAACATTAGATGAGACACCATTGGTATATTCATCTTCCTTCTGAAAGGGAGAATAACCCCTTGGAATATACCTCTGTTGATAAGCCTACTAAGAATGTCTTGTTCTAGGATAAAAATTCTTGGAGAGAGTGGGTCTCTGTTCCAGATACCTCTTTTCTCCTTGAAGAAGCCATGGGTCTTTCCTATGAATGAAACCTCTATCCACAAAGAACTAAAGCTCCTAAAAATGAGGTCGACTGCCTTGGCAGAAAACCCAATACCCTATAGGACTCTGTTGATGAAACTCCATTCTAGCCTATCATATGCCTTGTTAATATATAGTTTAATCTCCATGTTAGATAAATGGAGTTTTATATTGATTCTCCTTAACATATCTTGAGCTATAGCTATATCTCCCTAGATGGAGCAACCTCTCACAAATCCGTACCACTCAACTGATATCCACCCAGGCAGAAGATTCGACAACCTATGGTTAAGTATGCATGCAATAATTTTATAGGGGAAGTGGCATTGGCTCACTGGCATATAGTGTGTGAGAGAAGAATGGTCCTTGATATTAGGAATAAACACCAGGGTAGTTTCACTTCCCACACGAGTGAGGCACCCACCTCAGATGTAGTCATGAATAACATCAGTGATGTCGTGCTTAACTACATCCCACACCCCCTGTAAAAGGAAATTGGAAATCCATCAGGTCTAGGTGATATCTTTGTGTCGAGATTATGCATGGCTACATGGAATTATTCCTCGCTAGGAATCGCTTCCAAGACCTCGGAGGGTTTGACGAAACTCGACAAAGGACGAAGAACACACAAGAAGGCGAGTCGATTCTTTAAGAATGGCCGTATTTCTCTTATCCCAGTAAGATCACAACTCAAAATTGAATTATTTAGAATCTAAAAATGTATATCTACCCACTATAGGTTAATATCTAAGAAATAATGGATATCGGAGAAGTAAATCTAAGAAGATTTAAGAAAACGTGACAAATCAAGAAAGAATGGTGGCATACCTCAAGAATTATATCTAGATTCCAAGAAACCCGCTTACATCTCTTCCTCTATCATGTAAAAAACATATTTATCCTTACTTGACATTAACAAAATTATATATACCAACATGGGGTGTATATCTAAGAAAATTATAAGGAGATAAGGAAGAGTTTTAAGAAAACAAAAAAGAACCAATAAGATTGGCACTTACCCCAAGAATCGGGCTTGAAATCACCATGGGAGGGCTCTAGGTTGGCTCCAACTCATTTAGGGAGGGTTCTACAACCTTCCAGTGAGAGAAATATCAAAATAGGGTCGTTTTGAATCCAAAAATAAATATATAGAGATAAAATGTGCAATCTCCTAAAATACCATGCAATAGGGTTCATTCCCTTCATCCCAACATAGTGAGAGATTCCATACTACATCACTCAGGATGGAGAGTGAGCCGCCATGGAAAAAATATAATCCTAGAACATGCTGCTTTAACCCATCTCCTATATAGTATCACTGGTGCGAGATTCCATACTCCACACCCAATGTAAGGGAGTGTTATTTCCCTCCTAGTTCAACACCCCTTAACATCGTATCATAGACTCTATAAAGGCGCATAATCATATTTATCATAAACAACCATGAGGCAATACCTCTAATGAATTACATTTACCAAGCCCATATAAAATCATCATCATATTTATAATTAAGTTCATGAGTATATACTTCTCATTCTATGCATTTATGTAAACCCATTATAACAAGGGTATTCCATTTATTACAATTCATGTTCACTATTTATATTAAACAATTACAATAGGCATGATCATACCACCCAATTAAATTCCATTTATGTAAAGAAAACAACCATCATGGATAAGATACCTAGTTAACGACAATCCATTAGATCTATAAAATGATGAAATTTTATTTAAAAACACTCTAGGGGTGCTCAGAAGGTGCTCTTATCATTTAGAAAAGTACCTAAATGGGTAAATCCATTTATAGGCTGGGCCAAGTCATACAATTAGAAGGTGAATCCGTTCCATTTAATGCTTATAGAGGGAGAACAATTAATTTAAAAATTTCAAGAAAGACCATATCTTAAACATTCCATATACCAAACAATAACATTAAGGCAAGTAAGAAATCCAAATCATTTATCCAATCATGTTTAACATCATTAATCAATAGATTTTGGTTTTGAATAAAACACACCTCCATCGAGGGGTTTTATTATAAAATTATTAAATTATTATTAAAACAATTCATTTATCATATTTAACATCCATTCCAAAGTCATGTCTCAATTCATGAAAATAAACATTTTAAAATAACACCCAAACATGGAAATTAAAAGTATCAAGGTTCAAATGGAATTTATAAGGTTCCACTCTCAATAGAAAAATACAAACAAGGGGAAATTACATTAAATATATAATCCAAAAACTTCGGATTCATTATAATCTTTTAATCAGTTAATTATGAAGGGGAAACTAGGCTGACACACCTAGGTGTGTCCTTGAATGAGGCAACCAACCTCTAAATAACCAAACAGAATCAATATGCATATATTAAATTGCAATAATAAATTTGTTATAAAAAATACCATTTAAAATAAATGTTTAGAAAAATATAGAATGTAGAATAATGAATCTATCCATAAAATGATGAAAAAAACGAGGAATAATTCACAGAACACTTACCTCATACTTAGGATGACCCACTCATTCAATATCGAGTTCTAATTTGATCTAGTTTGGAAGAGATATGAGAAATATACCTTATATCTAAAAATAGGGTGAATAAACTCACACCTAAATAGAATATCAGTGATGATATTAAACAAAGTTTCAAAAGGACTCAAGAGATTACTATTATAGATCTATAGAAACTGAAGACACTTGAATCAGATAACAGAAAAGAGTGTTTTTGAGATCCCTAGAATAAAGAGGAGGATTGATCAAAGGTGACTTGAAGGGAGGATCATGTGGGGTATATAGGAGAAGAAAGAAGGAGAAATAAAAATAAACCCATTAAAGGAAATTGGGTAATTTCACCCTCAAAATGCGGTTTCATGTTTTGACTGCACGGTTTGGTCAAACCGTGCACCAACAATGTGGCACCCCCTACACAAGGAATCACCTAACATGGTTGATACAACATGGTTATCCTAACCATCAACAAACCATGCAATGAATAGTCATTAGGTACTTCCTAAGTGGAACTAGACTTGTAGTTGATGAACATGGTTTGGGAAAACCTTGCACAACCCATGTAGGGAACTTATGCTCCTCTCCATAGGCTGCATGGTTTTTTGCATTGAGCCATAAGGTTTCAGACAATCCGTGTGGCCTATGAAGACCCTCTAAACTTGGAATTTACAACACCCAGTGATCCTAAAACTTGGAGAGATATCTACGGGATCTCTTGGGTCTTTTCCTAAGTCTAAAAACAACTAGTTGAAGTATTCCAACTCTCAAATTCACATTTTTAAGACCAGTTTTAAAAATGGCTCATCCCGTAAATGAAAAAGTTCAAATTCCCTTGGATTTTTGATTGGTTCAAAACATGGGTAGTTACAACCTTTATACCTTAAAACTTCTCATCCCTGGGAAGCCTTTGGGAATAACTTAAACATCACTCAACCTAAATGGGTCATGAAGTCTAGTTCAAATGATCATGTTGCATTTACAAACTCCCCCATGAACCTCCAAGAATTCCTTATGCACATGACACTTAAGCCATAAAAATTAGAGTCAATACTCATTTACTAACCGAAACACCAAGATAGAACTTAACCAAGACTATTTAGATAGAGAAATTATCACATCATCATCTTGTTAAGAATCTGGACAAAGGTACTTCCCACCTTAGGCTTTAACACTATAAGGTGCCAATTCCAAACCCCTTTACCTCCACCATTAGAACTATATTACAAATCATACCACTAAGTGTTCTAACAATACCCCTGGTGTGATTTTCTCAACAAAGAGAATATTATTAATTTCGAGGTCATATTAGGGACCTCATCATTATGAAATGGTAGAATTATGATTGACCAAAATAAAACTAGTCTTGCAAGCTTCCCAATAAGATGTTGCCAACCTTTACAACACACCTACCTTAAACTGATGATGTGCTTAAAAATGGTTCCTTACAACCAATTACATCAAACAAGAAGAGAAAATAAGTCGACCAACTCCAGATGACTTATCTCGAAAAAAAATCAGATTAGATGGCCAATAATTACAACTAAACTGTAATGCCATTTTCCAAGGCATCTAGAGTTTATAGAGAACATGTTCACCAAAGTCTAAACTAGACATTCGATGATGTTTTCTTAGTAAAAACATCACCTAACTAGTTATTATGGCATGCTTCACCAAAAAAAGAGTGTAATCCAGATCCATGCAACTAGAATCATTACCATTTAAGCATCACCTCTGAGCCTGAAACAAGTCCAAGGTAACTTTGAATTCAAAGAAATGGAGTCTAGGGAACTAAAAAAGGTAGTCCATATTCAATTTGTACAAGTGAGATGTTGGTAAAAACCCAAAACATCCACTTTAGATAAATGACTATTTTAAGAGTGGAATCCTCCTAGTAGTCAAGTTAAAGGAAAGAAAAAATGGTGTACAAGAGTCCATAAAATGAATTACTACATGGAAAAACTGGTCCACTAAAAACTAACCATGCCATGATTAAACAACCATGAATCCAATGTAAAAAATATAGTTTTCACATATCAATCCTAATGGATTTAAAACTTTAGCACAACATATGAACAACACTCTCTTTGTGAATCAAGGATGACGTCAAGATAGGGGACATGATTATCACTAAACTAGAGTAAGATAAGGAGATTTAACAGTTTCCAGTTAATAACCCCCAACCAATGGAAAGAATAACTATCAAAACAAAAAAGTTTGAATTCTTGAATGAATGTTGGATTCACCTGTCGTCACATCATCATTTTTCAATAACAAGCCTTTACCACCCAATGCATTATGTGATCAACGAAGTCCATCCAAGAACAACAATGTTCTCAAGGGTTTTTTCCACAACCAACCACCTCAAACATTGTGATGCCGATAAAGAATTGACATGATTCAAAACTGACCATCCACAAGAGAATTGAAAAAAGATCGACCATTTACAAATAATACTTCTTGGTGTGTTAATTATACTTGGAAGGGAACATAACCACCAGAACTAACACAATGATCCCCAACTTAGGATTGTCCTAGTCATTGAAAGAAGAGAAACAAAGTAGATTCTTAAAATTTAACTACCTTAGAATCACCATAAACACAAATACATAAGTAATTTCCATGAAAACCAAAACCAAACCAATGATCCTTTAAAGAGATTTAGCTCAGAGGTGTATTTCCTCATACAAATATTAACCTAGATAGAGACATACCATGTCGTCTATCACAGAGGAATAAGAAAGGTTCATAAAAAACTAATAAGAATTTGATCATTCCAAAGGCATGTCTAACCTACTGAAACTGAGTATTACCTGATGCTCATGAACACAATAAGAGTTGATAAGAACATGAACACTATTATAAACAAGGGTGTCATTTATAAGTTAAGAGTCCTACTAGGGAAAACAACACCCAAACAACACCAAAATTTAGAAAAATCATGGCATTAAGAAGTCATTTAAGTTCTAAGGGTGCTACCTACCATGGCTAGCCACTTACGAAAGCAAAATAGTCAAACTATAACAAGGTTATGCTAATCATAAAGTCACTAGACTCAAAATAATATCATTCAAGCCATTTCTAAAAAGGAAAATAATTATTATGGAAAACACTCATGCTTTGATTCCAAGGAAACTCAAAGAGAAACTAAAACCACCCTTACATAAGGATCTAAAAAGAGGACACCACCTAGGGTTCAATTTTCAAGCCTTTTACATTTATTCATATTTAATATTTAAATGCTAAAATATTTCAAAACAAACAAAAAGGTATACATTCAAGATATATCAAAATTACTTTTTAATCATTAACCATTTGTTGATATCCTGTCATCATTAGTAAATCTATCATATAAATTTCTTTTTTAACAGAGGAGGTGACCTGTGAGGGTCCCTATAAGCCAAGCTGGGTTATTTAGAAATCTACCCAATAGTAGTTTCTTAGTTATAAAAATTTAAAAACACCTAAATAGATCATATCATTGAAAGCATGCCCAAATTGACCTACTTGGGCATAACTATGCATTTAAGAAATTAGCCAATTTATTTCAGATTAAAATTAAATTTCTTTTACATCTATAAGTATTTAAAAAATATACCATGGTCATATCTAATGATTCAATTACATGAGTGGCCATCTACCAACCTATAAATCACCCATATACATTATAGTTTGGCATTTGGATCCCATTAATCAAAACCAATTTACTGTAAAATTTAAACTTAGTATACTTTTACATTTTAAAAACATTCCTATAGATATATTTCAAAAAAAAGAGATAGTTCGAGTATATAGGTTCCATTTTCATAATTATAAGGTTCTGATACACCTTATAATTTACAACTGGTTCCCATTTAATTACAACCAAAATTTTTATCCCATGTATCAAATTATATATCCAAAATAAAACCATCATGTCACTACAAGCGATAAACACAAAAATAATTCTAGTATGAATAGAATCATGAAATATGAATAGTAAAGGCATGATAAATTTATAAGAAGTATGAAATATAATCAAGAAAGGCATGTTAAGAAAAAAAAATCATGGAATAACACTAAAATCACACAATCAAAATCAGATTGAATCTATTCAAATGAAACTACATGGAATGGAATAAAATGCATGGAATGTAAATTTACACATTCCTATATATATATGATTCATGTAATGATTCATCCTTTCCATACAATGCCAAGGGAAAAAATTCCATAAATTACATAAATCATAAGCATTGGAAAGTACACCATTCACTCATGGTGAAATCATATCAACTATAATATCAAGAAAAATGAACAATAATCCCATACCTAGACACTTTTTACTTTCCCCATGGGTGGGGTTATTTGTCCCAGACACGACTATTTTCCAAGCACAGACACATTCATAGTCTCTTATGTACCAACCAAAAATAGTAAGATAAAGGAAAAACTATGCCTTTGATACCACGTTGTAACGTGCTATCCTGACTTAACACCAAACCATTAGCAAAAATGGTGGGTCACATGGCCTCAAGCGTGCCTCCCTGTATTCCATAGGTTGCCGATTAATAGCAAGGGTGTAAGGTGGTGATAGTGGGGAGACTATAAATCTCATATCAGAGTATCAAAATGGTATAAAAAAAATATAAACAACATATAATAGGAAAATTAGTAATAAAAAAATGACATATCAGAAAAAGAATAATAACAAAAAATGAATATAAATGATGGAAAATTTCAACACACTACAATTCATGATTGTCCAGATGATGATACAAAACTAAAAAAATACATACAACAAACTACAAATGTAGTACATTAAAAAAAATTAAAAAAAAAGACAGTAGGGCCCCAACAGTTATGTCCACGAGTATCTCGAGATCCAGCTTAGTCAAGTGATCCTGAGTCCCAGGTACTAACTAAATATCTCAAGAAATCAACCATGGTCCTAAAAGAATAAGGTCTACTTGGGTACCCCAGTGCAATGGAAGCCTTAGTAGAGTGTGGGATAATAATATCAGTAGGTTTCCTCCCACAAAGTCATCAACTGAAACTAGTCCGTGTGTAAAGTAATGTAGTGCATGTAATATAAATAAATAAATAGTACTAAAATGATAAATAAAAACCTTCCCTAGTTCTTAAGGGACACGTGGTGGCTATACCTTATTCGACTCATAGCTAGAATAAGTATGAATAGTGATAATATATATAGTAGTAATATATATAGTTTAGTTATATATTGCATCTACCTATATGAAACAAGTGCATGTAGATGCCTAATGGCCATATACTTGGATTACTAGTGTTAGATTGGACTAGGGAGTAATACACACTGTCCATATCTAGTCTAAAAATCCTAAAACCCCATGCAATAGGGTATATTCCCTAATCCCAAGAGAGTGAGAGATGCAATACTACGTCACTCGGGATGACGGGTAAGCGGCCATAGAAACACTCTAATCATGGAATGTGATGCCTTTACCCATCGACCATATAGTATTACCGGTGAGAGATGTAATACTCCACACCTAATATATAAGAGTGTGATTTCCCTCTTGGACCAACACCCCTTACCATCGTATCGCAACCTCTATAAAGGCGTATTATTATATTTATCATAAACAACCATGAGGAAATACCTCTCATTACTTAAATTTATCAAGACCTTATAAAGGAATCATCATATTTATAATGTAATCCAATGGGAATCACCTCTCATAATTTACACTTATGTAATGAAATTATAACAAGGGTATTATATTTATTATAATTAATGTGTGCCGTGCATTATAAAAAATCACAATAGGTGTGGTCATACCACCCAATTCAATTCTATTTATGTAAGGAAAACAACCATCCTGGAAAAGTTACTCAATTAACAACAAGACATTAGATCTATCAAATCCTGAAACTTTATTTAATAAGTGTCATGATATGCTTAGAATGTGATCTTCTAATTTATGAAACTACCTACATGGGTAAATCCTTTTATAGGTCGGGACAAGTCATACACATAGAAGGTGAATCGTTCCCATTTAATGTTTATATAGGGAGGGAAATTCATTTATAAATTTTAATAATTGCCATATCTTAAACATTCCATATACCAAAAAAATAATATTAAGGCATGAAAGAACACCTAATCATTTATCCAAGAATTTTTAATATCACTAATCAATACCTTTTCAGTTTCGAATATATCACACCTCCGTCAAGGGGTTTTATTAAAAAACAATGACACTGTCCTTAAAATAATTAATTTATATTATTTAACATCCATTCCAAAATAATTTATCAATTCATCAAAAGAAACATTTTAAAACAACAACCAAACATGGAAATTCAAAGTATCAAGGTTCAAATGGAATTTCAAAGGCACCACTCTCAATTAGACAAATATAAAGAAGGGAAAATTCCATTTAATATCTAATACAAGTACTTAGGAATCATTTTGTGATTTTAATTAGTTAATTATAAAGGGAAAAATAGGCCAACACACCCAAGGGGTGTCCTTTAATGAGGAAACCATCCTCTAAATAACCAAAAATGGATCAATAGGAATATATTAAAGTGAGATAATCAATTTGATATGAGACACCCCATTTAAAAGAAACACACGACAACTGTCAGCAAGTGGTGCAATGACTCTATCCATAAACTGATGAAAAAACGAGGAATAAGTTATAGAACATGTACTGCATTCTTAGGAAAACCTACTCATCCGATATCAAGGTATGATTTGACTTTGTTTGGAAGTCATACAAGAAATGAAATTTTTCCCTAAAAATAGGGTGAATGATATCACACCTAAATTGTAGTAAATAGATGATATTAAATGAAGAAAGATTCAAAAGGACTCAAGAGATTACCATTGAAGATCCATAGATATCGAAGGCACTGGAATCAAATGATGGATGAGAGAGTTGTTGAGATCTCTAAAATAGGGAGGAGGAGAGATCAAAGGTTCTTAGAAGGGAGGCTCACATGGGGGATGATGGAGAAAAAATATGGAGAAGGAAAAACAAATCCATTAAGGGAAATTTTGTAATTTCACTCTCAAGATGGGTTCGCATGATTTAACTTCATATTTTTTCCAAATGGTACACTAACTGTATACCACCCCTAATTAAGGAATCACATTGCATGGTTTGTCCCTCATGGTTAGCCTAGCTGTGGAATACCCATACAATGAATAGTTATTAGGTATTTCCTAATTATCACTAACCATATTGTCTAGGTTCATGAATTGGGAAATCCATGTGCATCCTGTGTGGGGAACTTCTTCTCCTCTCCATAGGCAACTTGGTTCGTTGATGCGAACCGCACAATTTTATACAAACCGTGTAGCCTCTACAAAGCCTACGAACTTGGAATTGCTAGCTCTTGGCACACCTAGAAATTGGTGAGAGATCCAAGGGATCTCTTGGGCATTCACCCAAGTCTAAAAATAACACATAGAAGTGTTACAACCCTTGGATTCACGTTTTGAAGCTCAATTTTAAAAATGGACCATCCAGTAAATGGAAAAGTTCAAATTCACTTGGATTTTTGTCTGGTTCAAAACACGAGTCATTACATGCTCACTTATTATCTTTGATTATTATATCTTATGTTTACCCTTACTGAGTGTTTTAGTTAACCCATTTTTTATGTTTATATTTACCCATATTATATATAAATTTTATACACAATATATTTATATAAGTTTATATTTTGATAAGAATTTGTGAGATATTTTAAAGACTTATCAAGGATTAAGTTGTTTATGTAGTAGGTAATCTACATGATTTTTTTCGATAATATTTTTACTTATTCAATTAATTTAACCATTCATGCCTTCTTAGTTAGTTACTTTGAAATTTATTGGTTGTTGGAGTGTTCAAGGGAGGCTCAGGGGGAGTTTGGAGGAGTTCGGTTGCTAAAGGCTAAAAAAGGGGGAGTACACATTGTGTAACTAGATTACATTGCCTAAAAGTTAGTTTCTTAGCTAGTGTTAGAGTTTTCACATCATGTAGAAATTTTACATAGGGTGAATAAAGGTTTCATGATGTGTAATATTTCAGGGTTTGAAAAAATAAAATAAAATGAAGAGGTGATGCATTTATTTGGTGAAAACTGAACCTCGCGTATTTTACGACATGAAAGGGTATTTCACGTCGTGTAATACCTCGACCCAGTTCTATTTTAAAAATTATTTTTATCCAATATTTCATTATTTCGGCCATTTTCTCTCCTTCCTATCATTCCAGATGAACCCTAAGAACCTTGAGGATTCCTTAGATCCCCACTCTTCCCTTTTTGATCTATCAATCCCAGTGAATATTTGTTGGTGATCCGTGATTAATCCATGGTGAGTTTTCTCCTCTTTCTCATCTGTTTCCTCTTGTTCTTTCCTCGGAATTCACTATTATGGTATGGGTTTTCTTGATTTGGATGTTTGGGCAGAATTTTAATAATATTTTGGTTCAGAATAGGTTGGTCCATGTTTCTAGCGGTGAATTTGTCACTTACATGCATTCTTCTTCACCCTATGATGCATAGATGAGTTAAAAAAATTCTTAAAGGCAATATTCCTTTGTCTCACTAAATTATGAAACATACATGAGGGGTTTTCTATTGTCTACCTATATATTTTGGTTGTACCAAATTTACGAAAGATAAAAATCAATTAAAATAAATTTGGAAAAGGGGTATAGGGTTCTTTTCATATGGTTTTTACAACCTTGATATTGATTGTGATGTTATGATTTTTATGGGATAAACACCCCACTAAAAATGGTGACCTTTGGCAGATTTTTTTGCGCTGGTTATACCTGTTGTGTTTCTTCTTTGGTTGTGGTTGTTATGTTATCACCCAAAAATAAAAATGGTTAATCATGTATATTCGACTAATAAATGAATTCTACAAGATCATACTACTTCTGTGATAACCCATTAATTAATAAGTATAATTAAATAAAGGATTCCTTGTTAAATCTAGAATATTGTTTTTTCCTCGACACCTATGGTGGTGTGTTGTGTGTGGGTTGTTTGGTTGGGTACATTGAGATGGTTTGGAAGGTGAGATGGAATCTAAGGTTGAGCGATTGATTAATTGTGGAATGGATAAGTAGTTTTGTGCAACAGGGTTTCACTCAGGTTATTCTATATTGTGTTTATAAATGTGGTTTAGTGTTGGGTACTCGTTTTGGTCAGTATGGGTAATTCGCTTGGGGTTTCCCCATGTTTTATTTTTTTCTATGTTTCTTATTATAAGCTATACTTGGTAGTTGCTCAGATAATAATGTAATAAATGAATGGATAATTGGTTAATGAAGTTTAGAAATATATTAGTTTGTTTTGGTTAATGAAATTAATAAATGAATTGTGAATGAATTATGGTAATGGTTAAATAAAATTTTTAGAAATATTAATTGGGTTGTGGATTGATGTGTGGTGTTGTTCATTTAGAGGTAGTAGAAATGTTAGCATTTTTCTAAGCTGTTTGTATATTTGAGAACCCATAAGTTGGGCTTGAGTATTGGTATTTTATTTATATATATACATTTATTTCCCTTATGATTTTCTATATGCACCCCACCCTAGTTGAGAACTCTATTCTGAACACAACCATCATTACGAGGGAGGGTTTATTTCCCAAACATCTCGGTGGTATGATGGATGGAGGGCCACCCGCTCTATGACAACCCTGCTTTTATTACAAACTTAAACATGATTTATTATATAAAACTTCACTTGATACAACAAAAAAGAATTAGAGGTTTAGTGTCTTTGGGGCTTAGGATCATTACATAAAAACTTAAAACATGAAATACAACATCTTTATTGAAAACTTCCTTTACATGACCACTACATTCCCTCGTACTTAGCATTGCATGGGATAACCTGAGGACATGCATAAGAAAATGGTGAGCTATAAAGCCCAGTAAGGGATTACACATGGAATAAAATAAGGAGTACAATAAATTTTAGATAATAGCCATATCAATATAGTATAAAAGAAACATTAACATAAAGGTATGATAAAGCATGATAATCATAACATGGAAATGTGGCAACAACACTTAACATGGAATTAGCATGAGCCAAGGCTCATTGCACATGAATCATGAGTAAATCCTCATTGCACATAAAGCACGAGTAAACCCTCATTTAACTTGAATTATCATGAGTAAATACTCATTTCACATTACATATCATGATACTATACTTTACCCAATGCATTGGAGTGCTATAAGGGCGCACCCTTCTCAAACATTTCATTTCATGCATAAGTGTGCCACATGGATCATAAAACATGGATTCATAAAACATAATCATTTATTCCAGGATAAAGGAATGTGGAATTAATACATGAAACTTTATAATGAATAAGTAAACGTTCATAAAGGTGAATACCCTTGATGGAGAAATGGGCATGTCATTCACTACACTATGGCATTGGCTTAGAAAATCGGTGCGATTTCGGCAGCGTAACGACGTGACATAAGAATTCATAAAAATGGTTGATGAGAGATAAAGGGGTTCCTCATCATATTTACATGTAATGGACAGTAAAAAGGTCATATATATACATGTCCCAAGAATTTTAATTTAATTTATATTCATGATACAAAAGTATTTCTTGAATGTAAATGAGGAGAGATAAGTTCTTTTCAGAATTTCGGCATAGTAACAAGTGTACATGGGAGGCATTTAATGAGAGATAAAGGGGTCTCCCATCATTCAAACATAAATAGGGAAGTATTATGGAGGTGTGAAACCATACCCCAACATTCATAATTTAAATTAAAAGGTCAAAACAACTTAAAGAAAATTGAAAAAAATGAGAAAGGAAGAAAAACCCTTACTTGGAAGTGTGTTTCCAAAGGCTAGAGAGAGGATTGATAGAGGATTCTTGGGAGATTGGGGAACCTTTGGAGGATTATAGAGAGAGTAGGGTGGAGGTTGGACGAACTCCAAAGGCTTTGAATGAGGAGGAAGTGGGATCTTGGGTGGGTTTATATAGGAAATGTGAGGGAATTCTTTATTATTTAGGTTTGGGACCCCTTACATTAAATTAATCCAAACCACAAACCAGCCCATGGTTTTTGCCCATGGTTTTTGGAAAAGGGAAGAGGAAAACAATATTTTATAAGGCTATAGTCCGAAATTCTTAAAATAATGGGATTGCTTATGTGGAGGTGATTCACACTCCGATGGAAAACAATTTAAAAAGACAAGGTGTTTAATAAGTCTTGAAGGGTCCATTAATGCTTTGAAAAGTAAGTCAAAAAAACCCAAAATCACATTATTTTAATTTTAAAACATATATTGGCCGAAAATAAAGCTTATATTATTTTATTACATCACTATTGGGTCATTATGATGTCATAAAACACATTATATATTTAAACGGTATTTAATTTTTACCCAAAAATTTGACTGTCTTAGAAAATTATGAAAAATTCACCGTTGGATAATTTGTACGTCCTGATTCCAAAAATAAAATTTAGTTTTTTCCAAATGATTTTCTATATATGATAATTTTCACTTTTAAAATAAAAACTGACATTTATCGAAAATTCACGGGTTTTGACAAAAATGGCTTTCAAACCTTAATAAAAATTATAAGTTAATTCATACAATTATATGATCATTTATATATAATAAAATTAATTTAATAATAATAATAATAATATTTTATTAAAATATTATTTAATTCAAAAATCACCTAATTTAATAAAATAGATTTTTTAATTAAATAATAACTAAAAACACCATTTGTACTTTAGAAACTATTTACAATGTATCAATAATGATAAGAAATTATATTCATTATTATATACAAAAATAATGTACATGAACATAGTACTAGCGATTTGTTACATAACCTCTTAAAAAAGTCGCATAAGACCTAATGGTAAGGTGTGCGATGGTGACAAACTCTTGGGGGGGGGGGGCTCGGATAACATCGCTCGTGTGGTAATCTCTATCAACTTCCACTTTTCTCATAGATGGTCCCATTTGAGCTTGACATGATGAAGCTCAGCTTGGGATTGGTCAAGAGCGAAGCCCAAATATGCCACCTATTTTCCAAGCTCCGACAAATGGGCTTTGTATGGAGCAATTCTACTGGATGAGGCCATCACTTCTTTTGTCTGAGTAAATTGGATTTGTTAAATCCCTATATTTATACTAATTATGTGATCACTGTTCAACGTCTATAAAAGCAATGGTCACAATTCTTAACATAAAACCAAATAAGTTGACATCTTATAAATACATTTTTCATAAATAGACATTTAACTAGATCAAGAGGGATTTTCCATTAATGAAACTTTGGGTCGTTACAATATTCCCCCCTTAATAAATTTCACCCTCGAAAATTTCCTTTTCCCACACTAAAACAGATGTGGGTAACTCAACTTCATCATTACCTCTGATTCCTAAGTAACTTATTCAAACTTGTGGTTTCCCCACAACACCTTGATGAGGGGAATTGTCTTATTTCATAGAACTTTTTCTCTATGATCTAAGATCTTCACTGGTTTCTCCTCATAAGAAAGATCATCTTCCAATTGTACCACCTCATAAGAGAGTACATGTGAAGGGTTCGGTATGTACTTCCTTAAGAGGGATACATGAAAGACATCATGTACTTTGTCCATGGTAGGTGGAAGTGCTAGTCGATAGGCCACAAACCCGAAACGATCAAGAATATCGAAGGGGCTGATGTACCTTGGACTTAACTTCCATTTCTTTCCAAACCTCATTACCTTCTTCCATGGAGATATGCGTAGAAAAACCATGTCTCCAACTTTAAACTCAATGTCTCATCGACGGTTATCTTCATAACTCTTCTGTCGACTCTGGGATGCCTTGATATGCTGCTGAATGGTTTTCACCTTCTCCACTATTTCTTCGACCATTTCTGGTCCAAGAAGCTTACGTTCACCGACCTCATCCCAACATACCGCTGTTCTGCACCTTTTCCCATACATGGCTTTATATGGTTCCATTTGGATGCTCGAGTGGAAACTGTTATTATAAGAGAACTCAAACAAAGGAAGATATTGATACCATCCTCCTTTAAAGTCCATTGAACACACTCTCAATATATCCTCAAGTGTTTGGATAGACCACATGGATTGGTCATCAGTTTGAGGATGATAGTCCGTACTGAAGTTCAGTTCAGTATTCAGAGCATGTTGAAGAATCTTCCAAAACTTAAAGGTGAATCTTGGATCTCGGTCAGACACAATAAATAGTGGTACTCCATGCAACCTTACCACTTCCCTGATATATATCCATGCCAGTTGATCCAATGAGGAATCCTACCTAATAGCAATGAAGTGTGCAGTCTTTGTAAGACAATCCACAACAACCCAGATTGCATTGTTTCCCTTGGATGTCATTGGAAGTTCGGTGACAAAGTCCATGGTTATGTTCTCCCATTTCCATTCTGGTATGGGGAATGGTTGCATCATACCCTTAGACTTCTACCTCTCTGCCTTCACTTGCTGACACACCAGACACTTTGATGTATATTCAGCGATCTCCTTCCTCATATTATCCCACCAAAATTTTTCTCGGAGATCTCGATGCATCTTTGTGCTCTTGGGGTGAATAGAAAAATTTGAACTATGTGCATCATCCAAAAGTTTCTTTTTCAGCTCCAAACTTGATGGAACACATAGTATTTTCCCAGACCACACAATTCCTTCTTCATTAACATTAAACACCAAGGATTTCCATTTTTCGATAGCTTCCACTTTTTCCTAAATTCCCACATCATCCTTTTGAGCATCCTTTATCCTTTCCAAAATAGACGGTTGAGAAATCATTTGTGAAAGGATTGATGATGTTCCATTTTTTATGATTCCCATGTCCATCTTCATTAAGTCTTAGAAGATTGGATCCTTCTAAATTCTCACCATTGATAGAATCACTAGGTCCTTTCTACTTAGGGCATCTGCCACCTTGTTTTCTTTCCCAGGGTGGTAATGGATTGAATAGTCATAATCCCTGATGAGCTCTATCCATATTCTCTGGCACATATTAAGCTCTTTCTGTGTGAATATATATTTAAGACTCTTGTGGTCAATATATATCTCAAATTTATCTCCAGAGAGATAATGCCGCCAAATTTTCAAGGTAAATATCACAACCACCAACTCTAGATCATGTGTTGGATAGTTTCTCTCTTGGATTTTCAACTTCCTTGAGGCATAGGATATCACTTTATCATTCTGCATCAGCACACAGCCTAAGCCCTTCTTTGAAGCATCACTGAATACAACAAAAAGTTCCCCACTTGTGGGTAAAGTGAGCACGGGCGCAGTGATAAGCCTCCTTTTCAACTCCTTGAAGCTTTCTTCGCATTCATCACTCTAAGAAAACATTACTCCCTTTAGAGTTAGATTGGTAAGAGGGTTGGACAATTGTGAGAAATTTCTCACAAATCGTCGATAATATCCAGCTAACCCCAAGAAGCTACGGATAGCCGTTACCAATGTTGGCCTCTGACATCCCTCAATTGCATCTGTTTTGGAGGGGTCCACAGATATCCCGTTGCTTTTGATGATATGTCCCAAGAATGAGACCTCCTTCAACCAGAACTCATACTTGATGTACTTTGCATAGAACTTCTCCTTGTGCAAGGTCTCTAGTACATTTCTTAAATTCTCCTCATGATCCTCCTTGGTTTGGAGTATATTAGAATATCATCTATAAAGACTACCACAAATTTGTCAAGGTAATCTCTAAAGACTCTATTCATCAAGTCCATGAAGATTTGTTGGAGCATTGGTGAGTCCGAAAGGCATTACTCTTAATTCGTAGTGCCTGTATCTTGTAAGAAAAGTAGTCTTGGGGACATCTTCCCTCTTCACCCTTACTTGATAATATCCCGACCACAAATATACCTTGGAGAAGTATTGTGATCCATGAAGCTGATCGAAAAAGTCATTGATCCTTGGAAGAGGATACTTGTTCTTTATCGTGATTTTGTTAAGTTCATGATAATTGATGCAAAGCCGCATTGACACATCCTTCTTCTTGATGAAGAGGATTGGTGAAACCCATGGTGAAGCACTTGGGCATATAAACCCTTTATCCAGATTCTCCTGTAGTTGTTTCTTCAGCTCTTCAAGATCAACGACATCCATTCTATAGGGATTCCTGGATATTGGTAGTGCCCCAAGTATAAGTTCAATTGAGAACTCAACAACTCTTCTAGGAGGAAGACTAGGTAGTTCCTCAGGAAACACTTCAGCAAATTCCCTCACAATAGGCATTTCTTCAAGGATGATTTCTTCCTTGGACTCAATCATCTGAGCTAGATACGCATGCTCATAGGGCAGTAATATCCATGCTTGAGATGATGGAGCTAAAGGAGATTCATATTCCTCCTTACACTTGTAATGAATTGGGGGTCGATTCTCCATATGGAGTGTGATTTTCCTCTCTCGACAATTTATGTTGGCTCTATATAAGGAAATACAATCCATGCCATGAATTGCATCGAATTCTACCTGAGGGAGTATGACGAGGTTTGCCGAGAAATTAAATCCACATATTATAACAGGGGAGGACTTATATTCATGGGATGCAATGATTGCCCCATTTTCCATACTCACCGTCATATTCACTTCCATGATTTCTGGTGGTTCTGGGATTATTCTACTAAACATTCAAGATATAAAAGAATGCGTAGAACCTGAATCAAAAAGTTCATTCGCTAATCTTGAATGAATAACTAGCGTACCTGTCACCACTTCGTTGTCGGGGTTCACTTCAGCAGAAGTGATGGAAAAAGCTCTTCCTTGCTACCTTGGAGGTTGTTGTTTGCCTCTAAAAACCCTTGGATTAGGGCACTGATTTGCAAAATGCCCTGGTTCTTTGCATTTGTAGCATTGAACAACACGTTGAGGTTCAAATGGAGTGTTCCTATCCTCTATCACAGACGCGGGTCTTTCTTGATGACAGTTAACAGCTAGGTGCCCTTCTCTTCCACACCTGAAGCATTTCCTCATCCCATTAAGGAAATTTCCAGGGTGCTTCTTTCTGCACTTTTTGCAAGTGGGGTGCTGGATCTTCTTAGCACCATTGGATTTATCCATCGGGCCACCAGCATTGAAGTCCACCTTACGCTTCTTATTCCCATGATACCCCTGTGATTCTCCAATCTCCATTTCGACCTTGAGGGAACATTGGACAATTTCCTCTTAGCTGTCGAAGTCACGGATCACCAATGCTTTTCACAGGCTAGGCTTCAGCCCACCAAAGAAGCGGTCAACTTTGCATTCGGGGGTAACGACAAATCTAGAAGCGTATCGTGCAAGCCTTGTGAAGTTTTACTCATATGCTCCAACAGATTATTCATCTTTTTTCTTGAGGGAAAGTAAGTCCCTTTCTATCTTAATACAAAGAGTGTGCGGAAAATATTTATCGAAAAACATCTTCCAGAAATCCTTCGATTCCAACGCCTCGATCTCCTCCTCAAGATTCGTATTTTTGATCAACATCTACCATTGATCAGCTTCACCCTCCATATGGTAAGCCTATAGGAGAACCTTATCTTGTTCAGAACATTGAAGGATGGAGAAAATCTTTTCAATGGAGTTGATCCATTGTTCAGCGATCGTGGGATCAGTTGATGCAATAAAAGTAGGAGGCCTTTGTCTCATGAAGCTATCGATAGCGACATGTTCTTTCTTAGGGGGGGGGGTTGAACGTTCCTCTTGAATAGTGTTTCTATTAAAATATTGAGTTATCTAAGAGAGAAGCATGAAAAAGTTCGCGATTCCCACTCCCATTGTATTAGGAATCTCATTTGTACAGTCATCACACTGATCTTCACAACAATTGTTAGCCTGAGTCCTCCTATTACCAACCATTGGCTAGAATAAAAGGAAAGTTAGGGGTAACAGATAAAGGGTAATCCTAAGACAAAATTTTATGACTTATAAATAAACTTTTATTTCCTTAACTCATGAGTCTATAGGCTTCAATCTAGGTTTTTCATGATCTACCTTCTAACATATATTCCTATGGGAATTTTTTTAATTCCCTTAATAAGGGTTCATACTAAGATTGTGAATTTATCAAAACATATCCCCTGGGAGTGTTGTAACCAAGAGTACAGCAAGGCTCGTTGTTGTGCACCAGTTCCTATTCGAGTCTAGCTCAAAGCAGTCTTTTCAGGTTTTACCCCTAAGATACATCTGTGCCAGAGCCGCCTATACCTTCTCATATCCAAACATGGATGTATTTTTTTGATAAACAACTTACTCATTAATTACCAAAACTTAGGGATGTTTTTATTATACTTAGTCTTGTCTCTAAGGCTTTACTAGGTTTTTCAAATCCTAATCCCAAAAATAACTAAACCTATCCTCTGATACCAACTATGACAACCCTGCTTTTATTGCAAACTTAAACATGATTTATTACATAAAACTTCACTTGATACAACAAATAAGATCGAGAGGTTTAGTGTATTTAGGGATTAGGATCATTACATAAAATCTTAAAACATGAAATACAACATCTTTATTGAAAACTTCCTTTACATGACCACTACATTCCCTCGTACTTAGCATTGCATGGGATAACCTAAGGACATGCATAAGAAAAGGGTGAGATATAAAACCCAATAAGGGAGTACACATGGAATAACATGAGGACTACAATACATGTTATACAATAGGCATATCAATAGATAATAAGAGAAACATGAACATAAAGGCATGATGAAGCATGATAATCATAACATGGAAATGTGGAAACAACACTTAACATGGAATTAGCATGAGCCAAGGCTCATTGCACATGGAGCATGAGTAAATCCTCATTGCACATAAAGTATGAGTAAACCCTTGTTGAACTTGAATTATAATGAGTCAACACTCATTTCAAATGACGTATCATGATACAATACTTTACCCAATGCATTGGAGCGCTATAAGGGTGCACCCTTCTTAAACATTTCATTTCATGCATAAGTGTGCCACATGGATCATAAAACATGGATTCATAAAACATAATCATTTATTCCACGATAAAGGAATTTAGAATTCATACATGAAACTTTATAATCAATATGTAAATGTGCATAAAGGTTAATACCCTTGATGGAGAAATGGGCATGGCATTCACTACACAATGGAACTGGCTTAGAAAATCGGTGCGATTTCGGCAGCGTAACGACGTGACATAAGAATTCATAAAAATGGTTGATGAGAGTGAAAGGGGTTCCTCATAATATTTACATGTAATGGACAGTAAAAAGGTCATATAGATACATGTCACAACAATTTTAATGGAATTTATATTCATGATACAAAAGTATTGCTTGAATGTAAATGAGGAGAGAGAAGTTCCTTTCGGAATTTCGGCATAGTAACAGGTATACATGGGAGGCATTTAATGAGAGAGAAAGGGGTGTACCATCATTCAAAAAATAAGAGGTCAGTATTAGGGAGGTGTGAAACAATACCCCAATATTCATAATTTAAATTAAAAGGGCAAAACGACTTAAAGAAAATTGACAAAAATGAGAAAAGAAGAAAAACCCTTACTTGGAAGTGTGCTTCCAAAGGCTAGAGAGAGGCTTGAGAGAGGCTTATTGGGAGCTTGGGGAACCTTGGGAGGATTATAGAGAGAGTAGGTCGGAGGTTGGACAAACTCCAAAGGATTTGAGTGAGGAGGAAGTGGGATCTTGGGTGGGTTTATATAGGAAATGTGAGGGAATTCTTTATTATTTAGGTTTGAGACCCCTTACATTAAATTAATCCAAACCAAAAACCAGCCCATGGTTTTTGCCCATGGTTTTTGGAAAAGGGAATAGGAAAATAATATTTTATAATTATATAGTCCGAAATTCTTAAAATAATGGGGTTGCTTATGTGGAGGTGAGTCACACTCCCATGTAAAAAAATTTAAAAAGACAAGGTGTTTAATAAGTCTTGAAGGGTCCATTAACGCTTTGAAAATTAAGTCAAACAAACCCAAAATCACATTATTTTAATGTTAAAACATATATTTGCCGAACATAAAGCTTATAGTATTTTATTACATCACTATTGGGTCATTATGATGTCATAAAACACATTATATATTTAAACAGTATTTAGTTTTTACCCAAAAATTTGACTGTCTTAGAAAATTATGAAAAATTCACATTTGGATAATTTCGACGTCCTGATTCTAAAAATAACATTTAATTTATCTAAATAATTTTGTAAATATGATAATGTTCACTTTTAAAATAAAAACCGACATTTATCGAAAATTCACTGGTTTTGACAAAAATGGCTTTCAAACCTTAATAAAAATTATAATTTAATTCATACAATTATATGATAATTTATATATAATAAAATTAATTTAATAATAATAATAATAATATTTTATTAAAATATTATTTAATTCATAAATCCCTTAATTTAATAAAATATATTTCTTAATTAAATAATAACTAAAAACACCATTTGTAATTTAAAAACTATTTACAATGTATCAATAATGACAAGAAATTATATTCATTATTATATAAAAAAATAATGTACATGAACATAGTACTAGCGATTTGTTACATAACCCCTTAAAACAGCCGCATAAGACCTAAGGGTAAGGTGTGCGATGGTGATAGACTCTTGGGGGGGGGGGGGGGTTGGATAACATCGCTCGTGTGGTAATATCTACCAACTTCAACTTTTCCCGTAGACGGTCCCGTTCGAGCATGACATGATGAAGATCAGCTTGGGCTTGGTCAAGAGCGAAGCCCAAAGATGCCACCTCTTTTCCAAGATCTGACAAATGGGCTTCGTATGGAACAATTTTACTGGATGAGGCCATCGCTTCTTTTGTCTGAGTAAATTGGATTTGTTAAAGCCCTATATTTATAGTAATCATGTGATCACTGTTCAACAGTTATAAAATAAACAATCACATTTATTAACATAAAACCAAATAAGTTGACATCTTATAAAAACTTGCATAAATAGACATTTAACTAGATCCAGAGGGATTTTCCATTAATGAAACTTTGGGTTGTTACACGCCATTCCTTGATCCCTATTTCAGGTGGTGATAGCCCATGATTCTTTTGGTAGGTTTTGGTTTGGGAGGCCCATGTGTGTGTGGGTGAGTTTTAATTTCCCAGGTCTCTTTGGGATGACATGAGTTGTGCTTTACCAGGTGTATTTAGGATAAGATGTGTTGTGATTTTCCAAGTGTCTTTAGGATGAGATGAGTTTTGTTTCCCCATGTGTCTTCAGGATGGGATATGATGTTGTTCAGGACCAAGGTGTCTGCGAGTAGGATGAGATGTAGCACGCGGTCCAGGTGATGGGACGAGATATGGTTCATAGCCCAAGTTTCTGCAGTCAGGATGAGATATGACTTGTGGCCGAGGTGAAGGGATGATATGTGATTATGGCCTAGGTCTCTATGGGTAGGATGAGATGTGGTGTGTGGGGCCCAGGTGTGTTTGGGTTAGTTATGACGTGGTTCTTTAGAAAGGTACAAAATCGGGAGGATATTTACCATTATTCAAGAGTGGAAAATCAGTGGGAAGTGGTGTGGGGTACCCTACCATCGATGCGTAGTATATTAAATTACTTGACTTGTGTTATTTGGTGAGCCCACCTTTGTAAGGTTAGGATGGTCTGTATACCTGTTAAGTGCTGTTTGGTTCTACTATTTTCTCATATGGGAATTAGTATTCTTCTTCCATATGTCCATGAGAGACTTTGGTTTCCTAATAAGTATAACTGTATGCTCACCCTATGTATATAAAACTGTGTTCAGGTTTCAAGGAGGAATTTATGGATCGTGATGGAAATTACTAGCTTGGACCTTGACAATTTCTATGTCACTACCTAGATTTTATTTTGGTACATAGTTTTGATACTTTTTATTTTGATCATTTATATTTTTATACATGCATGTGGGATGGTTTTTGGATTTATTTTGTACATTTCTTTGAGTTGTTTTATAATTGATCCATAATATCCCGACCCGGCTTACCATCGAACTGCTAGCTGACCTAGTGGGGCACATGGCCTCAAGCATGTCTCTGCGTATTCCAGAAGCTGCGGACTAGCAAAGAGGGTCTTAGGAGTTGATTATGGGGAGACTATAACCTATTATTAGAGATGTACAATGGTATTATCAGAGTTTGAAAAATAGACAATAGTAGATAATATCTAAAACAGTAAAGAAATGAAAGATAATAACAGAAGAAAAATAATAACAATTTAATAAAAGTTTCCAATGATAGTTTATACAATAGATGAATTCATTACATGGTAATGATAGAAAACTTAAATCAGTAAACAATACAACTTGATTTTCAAAGAATAACAAAAATAAGGGAATGATAGAAAATATCCATGGGAGATCTCCATGATAATCCTAAGCTTCAGCTAGGTCCTTTTCTCCTAACTCCCTGGTACAAGAATATAGAAGCATGCCCGGTCCAAGGTCCTGTGAACAAGACGGTCTACTCCAGTACCAAGGGTTCCTAAGAAGGGTGTGAGATAAAATCACAGTAGATAGACACCCATGGTTTCAAGCCCTATCCATTGGAATATAAATTAGACAGTGTGTACATATAAAGAATTTAATAAATGGAACAACATAAATAATTAACACCTTTCTAGGTTCCTAAAAGAAACCTAACGGCTATACCAGCATTGGCTTGTTGCTGGGAAAATAGTCTGATCAGGTCACTATATATATATATATATGTATGTATGTATGTATATACGCATATATATAATATCTGGAACATGGTAAGAGTTCCTCCCATCCATACATGTATATAGAAGTTGTAAGTGGAATGGGGTAAGAATGCCTCCCATCCATACATATATAATAATTTGGAATGGTGTAAGAATACCTGTTATTCATAAATATAAGATAACTAGATTGGGGTAAGGATGCCTCCCATACATAACATTTATAATACTGAAATGGGGTAAGAATTCCTTCCATTCATAATCATTTATATAATGGAATGGGGTAATAATTCCTCCCATCCATAACTTTTATAATACTATCATGGTGTAATAATGCCTCCCACACATAATCATTTATAATATTATCATGGGGTAAGAATTCCTCCCATCTATAACATTTATAATACTAGCATGGGGTAATAATTCCTCCCAACTATAATAATCTATAATACTATCATATTTAAAATGCAATGCATAAGGAAATACCTCTTATGCATTTCAAATAGTCATAACATATTCATAATCTAATACACAAGGAAGTTTCTTCAAAAACCAACATATAAGGAATAACCTCTTATTTGAAGAACTAGAAATTGTCCAAATTCATTTAATCAATTAATACAATTCAAAAAAATTATTATGACTAAACCATTTATTCAAGTCATTCCACTCACCATTCCACTCAAGGTCATTATTTCTCAATTTTCCTAAACCTAGAAAATTGGTATACACTATCTATGTTCCATAGAAGGTGACATAGTAATTACCTTTAAAGGATACCACTATCTCATCTAAACCATTCTAATCAAAGTCTGTTAAATTATCATTTATTAGGGACAATTCAATTCAATGGTTTGGCCAAAACTAATTATATGTTCATGGGAACAAGTATTTAACCATTATGGTAAACTCATTTAGGAACACCCATAAGGGTCATGTGCTAAACATGTGACAAGAATTTCCATAAAAAAGAAGCAATCATAGAGAAACACCATTGAAATAAGCCAAACATTTCATCAAGGTATACGAAAAGATATAATCCAATAGAGTAGGCAAGCATAGATGTCTAATTTCTACTTTTTATCTTGAATAAAGCGCAACTCTTCTAGAGAGGTTTTATTATAAAATCATGAATTTTTTTAATAATCAAATCATTTATCTCATTTAAAAATTTCGCCCATTTCACTAAAGAGAACTATTTGGTAAAAAACATTATAAATGGAAAAGAATTAATAAGAGTGAAAGAATGAACTATTAATTAATTAATTCTTTTATAAAATAAAAGGGCAAGGAAAGGGACCCTACCTCAGGGTAGAACCAAATGGAACACTTCAGATATTTTCCCTTTCTAACTAAGAGTTGTTTCTCCCCCCACTTAGAATATTCTTCTTCACATACATGTAAGCACACCTATCCCCTATGAACACATCTTCTTGGACATGAATATGTGTAAGGGGATCCTTACATATATGATTATATTCATATACTAGTCTCCACTCACCTATATATGCATTTTTCCCATATATACATAGGAATGCCTAGCCCCATCCATATATATTCCCTGCCATGGACTAATATACACATAACAGGGGGACCTATATATATATATATTTGTACTTGACTATGCATATGTTAGAGATCCGCCTTAGCCCCAACAACGTGAAACCAAAAGGCAAAGTCCAACACACTACACACCAATTACAAGGGACTCATAAACACTAAAAGGACACAAGATAACAAGGGAAAAACCAGGCATCATAAGAAAAACCATAACTTGGATAACAATGGCCAACTAAAATAGGTCAAACCACCTCAACTTCAGAGGTAGTTGTCAGAACATGTGTGAATTGGTCTTGGGATACCATTTGCACAACCCTAAAACAAGAGAAAACTAAAATATGGTCAACCCCTCAAACCCTAGGTTTGGCTGTGTTACACTGGGCAATGAGGAATCCAAATCGCAATGAGAAACAGAGAGAAAAGGGAGGGGGGGGGGGGGGGTCCTACCTTGGTGGATTTAAGGAGAAAATGGTGGAAATATGGTATAAAATCAAAGATTGAAGGAGGCTCGCAGAGGGGGTGTCACACATCATAGTGGAGCCGGGGGGGGGGGGATCACGTCATGAATGAGGGAAGAGAGGGGGAGGATGAGATTTATGGTTTATTTTATATTTATTTTTAATTTATTTTAATTTAATTCAATTCTTGACCCAAGAATCCACACACTTTTTAGGCCGCATGGTTTAAAAAACTGTGCACTATTCACTAGGCACCTAGAGCACCCCGTATGGGCTGGCCACATGGTTTAGAAACCCTATGCCAACCGTGCAGTGAACAATGTTGAGATACTACCTTAAAATAACATCATACGAGCTAGGCACATAATTTGGAAAATTGTGCGCAACCCATGTGAAACGTCTCTTCCTTACATGGACAAGTACACATGGTTTCCTTCAGTGGGCCACATGGTTTTAGTCAAAATAATACGCCCAGTGCATACCACTTAAAAATTAAATTTTATGGGTCTGGTGCTACTGAAACTCCTCGAGCCACCCGGGATATTAAAGGCCCTTCAACAAAGTCCAAAAAAATCATTTTGAAAGGTTCCAACTCTTAGAATTTCATTTAGAGGATCGATTTTAAAAACGACATGTTCAATAAATCAAGAAGTTCAAATTCCATCTGAATTTCCATCCGTTTCAAAACATGTGACATTACAACCTTCCAACCATCAAACATCTCGTACTTGAGAAGCCATCGAGAACTATGAAAACTTCACCCAACCTAAAAAGGTTATCAAGTATTATTCCAATAGTTGTGTTTTATTTCCTAACGCCCAATGCAGCTTGAACCCTTTTATAAGAATATGGACCTTAATCAATAAAAACTCGAGACAATACTCATTATCAAATTGAAACACCAAGAAAAAAATTACCCAGGACTATTCAACTATAGACATGATCACATCATCATTTTGTCAAGTAACTAGCCAAAAAAACTTCCCACATTAGGATTTATCATTAAGCATCCAATTCCAAACTATGACTCAAACATCATCAAAATTTCCTTACAAGTACGCCTCTAAGCATTATAACTATGCTTACCACATGATTTTGAAATGAAAAAAGTGGTCAATCCCCATTGAACTCAAATCCCAAGTCAAGTTAGATGTTCATGAAAAGAACTGGCTGACACAACCTACATTTGTCTCCTCCTAATGAAGTGTGATGGAATGATCTGTCACCGACCATAGACATTAAACAAGAAGAACCCCTAGTTGAGCCATCTTCGGCTAACTATTTACTAGAACGAAGATCTTAGACATCATTCACATTCCAAGAAGAGTTGTAATTCCTTCCTCTAAGGCATATTGCATTTAGAAAAAACATGTTCATTGAAGCCTACACATGGAATTTGATGATGTCTCAAAGGTCAAACCATGAAGGAAACCATAAATCCAACATGAAACATCAAAAGAGAGCCACCCAATCAAGCCCAACGACTTAAAGCATTAGCTAAGAGTAAACCCGAAACTATCTTAGTGAATCTAGGACAACGTTAAGATAAGAAACATGATCATATCTTAATAAGAGTACACTAAGAGGATTAAAAATAGTTTCCAGTTAAACACACCCAAACATTGGAAATAAGAATAGTTAGACCATAACTGGTAGACTACAAAGGAGGGAACTCGTCTTCACCTAACGACTCACTAACAGTTAACCCAACATATTCCTTTACTACCTAAGGAATTACATGATTGTTAAACATTCAGCCACAAAAGACCATCTAAGACAAACAGTGTTTAACAGGGGTTGCTACCACATCTAACCATATTAACAACATGCGGCCAAGAAGGCACCAACATTTACAAAACACAACAGCCCCAAGGGATTTTAAGCAAACTGACCATTTCCAGATGGTCACTATTGGTTGTGTTCCTTCTACATGGAGGGACACATTTACTAGATTCAACAAAAAAGTATATGTAATGCTCCAGTGAGCAATGATCATCTTGTCATAGAGTAAAAATAATGTCGAAACCCAACTGAAACCATAAACCAAAATAACCGGCATTTCAAAACACCAAAGTCTCATGAAACTTTATACCAAGCATTGGGATGAGATTCATCCTTTAAAGATTGGGTCACTATACTTGTAGATGACCCAAGACCATACTCAACTACATAAGAGATTCATTTCAGAGTCACATTGCCACATACGACTACTCATTAGGAAAATGATGTTCACTACACAAAACTGAGTGTTTAGAAGTGGTTTAGTAAACCACCTCTAATTGTTTTTAGTAATTTCACAAAGGTTTTTTGTAAACAACTACTAAATAGTAATTTTTTTACAAACTCTGCACTTCCCCCCCCCTGACACCCTCGACCCCTAGCTCCCCCACCACTGCTGACCCCCCGAAGCCCTAGCCTCATCGCTGCCCGTCGCTGCCTATCGCTGCCTATCGCTACCTCTCTCCAGCCATCATCGTGCCTCGCCTCACCATGCCTTGCTTTTCCATTACTCTCTAGACCTCACCACCGCTCGCCTCACTATCCCTCTCCGTGTCTCACCGTCCCTCACCACCGATCCCGACCCCCACCTCGCTGACCCTTAAAGGTTGAGTAGTAAGTGAAGGTAACACAATGAACAATTTTATTTTTGGTTTTTTTCCAAAATTGGATGATATTTATAGTTAAATGGGTGTCACATCATAGGTTTTTTGATAGTATAGTGTGTAGAGTGATCCATAGACCATATAAGATGCATTGGACATGTGTTCATTACGATAGTAGTTCTGAGTGTGTTTTCTATCATTTATGCCTATTTTTTGAAGTAAATATATAATTATAGTTATTTATAAGTAGGTATTAATGTTATGTGATGTGATTAAAATTTTTGAGAGTTGATACAGAATCAGATACAATATTGATGAGATTGGATGAGGTCTTCTGGAGTATTTTTTAGGTTCTAATGTAAATATAGAGGTTGGTGGTCCCTATAATTCAAGAAAATATTCTTATTTTTTGCATAAATTTCCACTAAAAGAATATTTTATAGACTTTGGTAGAATTTATAGGGGAATATCATTGTTTATTAAGGAGATATGATGGTGTTGGTTCTCCTGTACTTGATATAGGTTCACATGATCACCTGGGTGAATTGGGACCACCAGATAACTATTTCACCAAAATACGACAGTGCCGACATAGTTGGGGGGAGTCCATTAGTTTTTTGTTGTGTATATGGTGATAAATGGGTTTTGTAATTTTTTCTCAGGGGATAATAAATTATGTTAGAGAGTATTAGGCCTAGTGATAACTGGTCAGATGATCATAAATTACAACAATAGTGACTGACAACATGTTAAGAGTGGTTTGGGACATACTAAACATTCTAAGTGGGATGGTTTCTTTGGGATTGAACAATGTCTAATGTAGTGGGTTTCTTAAAAGTAATTGATTAATGGATATCCATTATAATATTAGATACGGGGAAAATACGTGGGTTGTGGGATTTGATTAGGACTTGGCATTTAGAATCCATGGTGTTTAGAGTGACAGGATTGGGATGGTCCATGGGTAGCAGGACTTGGATTGTGGTGTTGATTCAATTATTTTTGAATGGGCATTGATATATTATTTAGGATAATAATTTATAATGTAGAATCACTAAGTATATAAGTGTGTGAGATTTTATCAAAGATCATAAACCATGATGGTGCTGAAAGTCCAAATGATTTCCCCAAAGGGTGATGCAAAACTTCATATGGTGAGGGGACAACTCTCGACTTAATATTTCCCTAGGATTAGCTGGTGAACTATGTGATTGACATGGTCCTTGAATATGATTCATGTTCTCTAAGTGGCCTCAATAAAGTTTGTGGTGATAGGTTAGTGTGCGTAATGTGACCTTTAATAAGTGACATGAGATGTGAAATTATTTATAGAACTAAAACTATTCCATTTTTCTTCAAGTAGAGGGTTATATTTTAAGAATGTAATATTATTCCCTATCACATCATGTAGTTGATCGTGTAGCTCTCTAAGAGCCCGATAGTGTGATAAGTTGACCTTTATTTAGTATTATTTCGTTAAGGACCTATAATGAGAGGGTTGTTCCATGGTGCATTGTGAGATGAGATCGATAAACCCTACATTTAAAGATAATTCAGTGGGATGAGAGATTTGAATATATAACCATACCTAGTTCTATTAGGAAACTATATAAGGTTTGTAGGCCACCCTACCCAGAGTTCTTGGGTATGGGGTATGAATTGGTATGATGGAATATTAAAGGAAACGAGTTGGATTATGGAATGTATCTAAAGCATGTTTTATCATGTTTGGGATTTATTTGTAAACATAAGGTGACCTGATGTATAGAGATTCATTATGTCCTAGTTTTCACATTAAATACAATGATCTTGTGTGGAATGTTTATTTTATTCCTCATGTATACATGAATATAATGGAATATACTAGGGGCACCTGGTAAGGCCCTATGGAGATGTATTTCTCATACAATTCATGGGAACCCCTATATTCATGAAAACCTTATATTTAGACTTCAGTTAAGCACATCATAGGCAGTGGATAGGTCTTGTAAATATTGATGTATATTTTTAGATAGGGTGTGTTGAGGCCTGAGGATGGATGTTGGTTGAGATTTATGGTGTTTTATTTTTGGTTTATTTTATATTTTCCATCATCCCTTGGGTGATTAGTGATTGTATGAAAATATGAATTATTCATGGAATTTATTATATAAGATTTTATTTTATTGTATACATTTATATGTGGTAGATGTCTTGGTTATTTTTCCACTATATTATACTATAATTTGATGTATTTTTACACCATATTATATGGATTAATACCTTGCAACAAGTTTTCAGACACTTGCATATGTGTTGGAATGATTGAGGTATTTTGAACCTCATCTCATATGATGATTATAGAATGGGAAATTACAATGTGACATCATAGCATTTAGTTCATTTTACAAATTAGGTAGATGGAAGAGGGGAATTTGAGGACTTTATCAAATCCTGTGATAGACCATATATCGATGAGTCATGAAAACCTTTTCGGTGGCAAGTCATGGTTACCATGGTCATAATATTGTTTTTATTTCATTTTTCTACTATGATTGAGTTTTTTATGAAATATAATGTTCTTAAAGAAGATTTTATTTTAAATTTTCATCTCCTATATCACTAGAATGAGGCCCATGTGCATGAACCATATTTGGTATATATTAATTTCCTAACATATAAATGAATGAATTTAATTGTAATTTTAAAATGGGATTCAGTTGTTTAATGTTTCAAAGAAACATATATAGAGTTCAAAATCATTTAACCTCAAAGAATTTATGTTACACGGTTGATCCCTTCAAAAATAAAACTATTTATAATTTTTGTGATTGAACTTGCAGAGTAATTAAAATTGATTCTTGATTTCTTCTTGTGTATTTATATTGGAAAAAATTATTTCACATATTTATATTTTTTTCAACTAGTATATATGAATATCTTTTCCTATTTAGTAATAGTTATGTGTTTTAATTTTTTTATAATGTTTAGGCACATTGTGATATATATGGATAAAATCTAGTTCACATTACCAAGGAACACACCTTAATATGCTATGGGTTTGGACGAGTTTTTAGATTTTGAAATTTTCAATCGATCTATTGATAGGAGAATAATATGTTCATGTCCTAAATATAAATTTAGAAGATGTTTGAAGAGATATGAAGTTTATAAACACTTGATATTGAAGAAATTCACTGTTCAATATTTGTGTTGGATTTGGTACGAAGAATCGAACGTTACAGAAAGGATGAGAACTAATTTCAATCCACAGAATGAGCTCCCAACTTCATCTAAAATAGGAAATGAAATGAAAAACCATATAAATGATTCATTAGACATTTCAAGACACCAACATCAACATCAAAATATATCAGAACAAGAATTTTAGGGTGATACAAATAGAAACATGAAAAGTGATTTTTTTGAGATTGTATGAAAAATAGATCAAGATTGTAACATATCATGGGATCCTCTTATTAATTATATGGAGAATAATACAAGATAAAACTTCACTAAGAATACATATGCATTTCATGTTTTAGTTGAAGATGGAAATCAAGAGTTTTATAGTTTATGTTTAAAATATTCAAAGCTATATTTTCTTCTAAAGTTATACCATATCAAATGTCTATGTGGAATTACAAATAAGGTTATGTCCTTGAAATTGGAATTGTTACGTGATGTATTTAATGAGTAAAATATCCATGATTCTTTTTATGATATAAAAAAATTTGTAAACATGCTTGGTATGAATTATAAAAAAAATTCATGCATGTCCCAATGATTGTATGCTTTACTGGGGAGATGATTCAAGCAGACAGGATTGAAAAAAATGTTATTCTTCTAGATAGAAGTCTATGGGTGATGTTGGAAGTATGAATCAACATACTACTATGAAGAAAAAGGAAATTAACACACTTGAAAAGGTTTTGCGTTAATTTCCTTTAAATCCTTTATTGAAAAGATTATTCATGTCATCAAAAACCGCCCAACAAATGAAGTGCAATTCTATAGATAATAAAATTGATGGGTTAATGTGACATCCAAGAGATTCAAAATCTTGGAATAAATTTGATTCATTAAATCCATATTTATCATCTAATCATAGAAATGTTTGACTGGGATTGGCTGATGATGGTCAGACTTAGGGACCTTGAGTTGGGAACTCCTCTTATTTTCGCCTTCAGTTGTTTCTAGATTAGGACCTAATTTACTTATTCTTGGTTAGGCATGTATTTCACCATTTTCCTTTCCTTAATATTTATCTATCTCATTCTGAGGTATTTCCTAGAGGTTACTACATGAATTTTTTACACTAAGAGGTTTAATTTTATTTTACCTATGAAGTATTTCATGGAGTTGAGTGTGTGTGTGTCCACATATTATAGGATTATTCCTTCCATTTTAGTGATATTCTTACTCTGTTCTTTTCGGTATCCCTTAACTATTGGGGGTGAACATATGTTATCACTATCAGATTACTATTGTCTCATGTAAGGTCCCTATAGGCCAAGTCATGACACAAAAAACCATGGTTTTCTCCAAGACCATAATCTCTAACTAACCCCAGCAATTATAAGAAAGTCTACACCATTTTAAAAATCTCAAATCATGACCCTGTCCTAATTACAAAGGATCCTTATATGTTATCTCTCACCAAAATAAGGTTCTATATCACTTATCCATATAATGATATCTCAATCATATAACATATAGGATAAAACCTATCTATCAGACCCTTTGTTTGATTAGTATATTATTGTTTTAACTTTATTAGTTAGAGATCAATCTTGATGTGTTGGGTGGTCTCCATTTTGGGAGATTTTTGTGGTCTATTTGTGCATGAAACCTATTTTTTGAGCTCTATCTTGTTGATGTTGGATATTCCATGAGGATGTAATAAGGTAACTTGGACTATGTGGATTCTTATTATACTAGGAACATATAGGCATCCATTCTATTTTTTTGGTCTCATAAAGGGGTCAGATTAGTGTTGTAAGTCCTAGGATTTCATAAATTATTTACCCATTGTATAAATCCAAGTTAGTTTTAATCCTAACTTGTGGAAGTTTAGATAAATTATAGATAATTATTGTGATTATTCTTTTGTATAAGAATTTCTTATTGGTTTTGAATCATTGGTGGCCATTTTGATGAAAATGATATTCATGATGAATGGTTTCATATTGATAATTATTAAATAAATTTATCTTATTTGTAATTTTGGTGGATTTAGTTTTAACATGTGAAGCCTCATTTTAATGAAAGTATATTGATTCTTTATAGCTATTTTTAAATTCATTAAATTTATGTTTTCCTTGGAAATGTGTTGTGTAATAGTTTAAATAATCAATGTACTTTCAATGAGAAATGTATTGATTCATTCAATGTATTTAGAAGTGTATTATTTATTCTTTCAATGTGCTGATTCTTTCAATGTTTTTATGTATTATTAATTCTTTTAATCTATTGTGTCTTTTTTGATTCTTTAAATGTATTGAGAAATGTATTATTTATTTTAATGTGTTGTTTTCCTTGGTCAAGGTGTTGATTATTTATGTTTTGGTGAGAATCAACATACGTTGATTCTTTAGTTTTAACATGTGTCTTTCCTTGTACGTTGATGATATATTTGATGATATGGTAAAATTTTCAATGTTACTATTTTGTTGTTCTGGCTGTAGGTTCTGGGACTACAGAACTTGCAACTTGTCTTTTTTGTAACTCATGATATAGTGTGGGTTTAAATCTCCGCTATATATAGTTTTTTAAAAAGTGGTTTAAACCGATAATATATTATGGTATTTTTTATGGTGGTGGTTAAAACCGACACTAAATATTATTATTTTTTACTTAGTAGTGGTTTTATATGTATTAGTGGCGTTTTTCTTCAGTAAAAAATTCAGACTTTAGCAGCGGCTATAAACTGCTGCTAGATCAGAAATATTTTTTAAGAAAAAACTACCTCTAAAACTAAAAAAACCACCGCAAAATACATGTTCTATGAAACTTTCCCAAAACCACCACTAAATGGAAGGAACCACCATGTGTTGAATGCTAACAACAATTTTAGTGGCGGTTTAAACCACCGCTAAATGGGAATTTTTTCAAAGTGGTTCCAAGTTATCTACTATCAAGGAAGATTAAAGGGGTGAAATAACCAATGAAGCATCTTACCATTACCGAGGCATGTCCAAACTACTAAAACCGAGCATTTATCAATGACCAAACCCATAACAAGGGCCAAAAACACAACGAACGCATATCAGAACAAGGGTGTCATTAAAAACTAAAAGTAAAATAAGGGAAAATGGAACCCAATCGGCACAAAATGTTAGAAAAAATCACATTACATGTAAAGAATTTAACATATAAGGGTGATACCTATAAAGGATATCCCATTATGAAGAAAAAGCATCAACCATAGAATTTGGTCATGCTACAAAAAGTCACCTGGCCCAAAATCTGATCATCAATCATTTACCAAGAAGGAGGAAGCCTATGGAAAACACCTAATATTTTTTTCCAAGGAAACTCAAAGAAAAACTCAACCTGCCCTTAAAATAGGGTTTTAAATAGAGGAAACCATTAAAATTTACATTTATAAGCCCTTTATATTTATTCACATTAAATCTTTTAATCACTTTAAAAGAATTAATTCAACACATCAAGTACCTTTTCAAAACAAAAACAATAGGAACTTGATTCTTAAAAGACAATTTAAAGAAAAATAGGAATGTTTTATAAAATTCCATTTTTAACCATACAACATTTCTAAACATCTTGTCTTTATTAATCAAATGATCAAATGATCAAAACAAATTCATTTAACAAATAAGAAAATCTACAAGGGTCCCACTGATCCAACCCGAGTTATCTAAACAGAAAACCAATATCAATTGATCAAATATAAAAGTTTCAAACACCGAAATGGGTCATCCCATAAAGACATTGCCTCAACTAACCCACTTTGGTCCGGTTTCACATGTAATAATTTTAGAAATTCATTTGAAGTTAAAACTAAACTAATTTAACATTTATAAACATCTTAAAGATATAACATTGATTTATAGTTATTATGGGCTACAATTTCAAAATTCATGAAGCACCCATACACTTCATGGATTGAAAATTGGCTCCCATTAATTGAAACCAAAATTAGTTTAGAATTTTAACATTACCAAAAAAATGGTCCAAACATATGCATGGACACCTACTATCCTGTAAAGCACCCATACACTTTACAGTTGGGAATTTTGATCCCTTTAGTCAAATCTAATTTACCTTGGCAGTTAAACTTTAGAAACCATTACATTTTATCAATATCCATAAAATGTATTTATATTATGCTCAAAATGGTTTAAATATATGGTTTACCATTTCCTGGTTGTAAGTCACCCATACATATTACAATTGAAAATTGGATCCCATTAATTCACAACCCATATATAAACAAAGAAAATCATTCCATCATAAGTAGCAAACATGGATGCATTCTAAAGAAAAAAATAGCATGAAAAAAATAAAAAAAGTATATTATATAGGCAGGGATGCCAAGAATTACTAAAACTTGTATACAACTAAGCATGTCACACCAATAAAGGAACAAAATCATGTCAACAAGAAAACTAAAATGCAACTACATGGCATGGCACGATGCATGGCATGTGAATTTCCTATGTGCCTATTATGATGCATGTAATGCAACTTCCTTTCAATACTGGGCCAAGTGTAAAATTACATAAAGTCCATAAATCACAAGAAGAAGAAAGTACACTAATCACTCTAGGTGAAATCAATTAAAATTTAACAATGAACAACAGATAATAACAATCCCTCCCTGTTCACTTGGTCATTTATCGTATATGGCGTGATCAGTCCCTAGAAGGACTATTAACCAAGTGCCGAAACATTCTTAGTATCCCATCTACCAACCAAAAATAGTAAGATAAAAGAAATTAAACAACATCTAATATCACTATGTAACATCCCGACCCATCCTACAATCAAACTGGTAGCTAGAATGGTGGGTCACATGGACTCAAGATCATCTCCCTGTATTCCAGAGGCTGCTGGCTAGCAGTGAATGTATAACACCCCAAACATTTTATGGAATGTTTCTCTTAAATAATTTAAATTAATTAGATAACATATATTTCATGAAGCACTAAGTATATGTGAAACAAAACTTGGTTATTATAAAATATAGTAATAGCCTATCCATCAAACTTAAATTTTCCTCTTCTGTGTTTTGAATTTTGAGAAACAGACATACATGGTTGCGATGAGGGTGATATTTGGAGTCTAATAGAATCTAATTAATTTTTGGAAAATAGTATCTTACCATTATAAATAGTAATTTACCCTTATTAATAGTACCTTACCCTTATAAATAGTAATATGACCCTTATGAATGGTAACCTTACCCATTAAAGTGTAAATAAAATTTAGGCACCTTAAAAATGAAGATGAATATTTTAAGAGTTGATATTTTTCGATTAAATGACGATTTTGAATAAAAATTAAATTGATTGTATTTAGAAACTTATTTTTGAATAATTGAGTTCATTTTTGGATTCTATACATTAAGAAATGGTTAGTTTGAATTTTTGAGATTTTTCTGAGATACTTGAATTTTTGGTGAATAGTAAAATACATTAATTTACCATATAAATACATTATAATTTAAATCCACTATTAATAACTTCATGGGTGATGTAACCACCCAAATATTTAACTAACATGCACTTATTACTATTTTAGGTCATGTAATCATCACTATTTATTTTCTTAGGGAAAAATAATAAACCAACGATTAAAATATAAAGAAAACCGTCCTACCCTCCACTTTATAAATCACCCCTCACCCCCTCTTCCTCTCACACCACTCAAGCTTTGAGACTTGACTATGTTTTTCCAAATAAACTTCCCAATCCCTCCACCCCACTTCCATTACCTTTTGGTATCACCAAAAGGCAAAAAACAAAGGCCTTAATGATATTCTCATGGAGGAGTACTCAAGAGGTGAACCTCTCTTCCTTTTTCTTTCAACTTATTTTACAAGTTCCATTCTTTTTTTGATATTCTCACCTAAACTCATCCAAATGATATGATAATTATATTAAATTAAATTAAATAAAATTTTATTATTATAATGTAATATTTCATTATCATATCTTATTTCCCCCCTCCTCTTATACTACAAATTAAAACACTGTCCGAGATGTGTTAATTTATAACATTCAAGGATGACAAGTTTTCAATTTCTGTTAGTATCTTAAATTCTTGTCATGAAACCTTTATAATGGTTGAACCAGATCATAATATATTTATTTTATCTTATTTAATGTTCTATAATCCTTACACACTCATTATATAAAATAATAATACAAAACAAGTTCATTATACACAAAACTACCAAGTTAATCCAAGCCACTATCATTAACTTTTATCTAATGAGTCATCCTTATGCTATATAAAAAAATAAGTATAAGATCATTTATATCTCTTTAATGTAACTAATAATATATATTAATAATTCTTAATGTTTAACCACATTTCAAATGAACTTCCATTCATGAATACAAGTAAACCGATCATCAAAACCATGGAAGAAAATGCTTACAAAAAAATAAAATTGAACCTATTAAACCTATCAAAAAGTCCATTAATGAACCTAATAAGTTCAAAATAAATCAATTAAAAGTATATGAGGTTTTGGAATTTTTAATTAATGAAGCTAAATTTTATTATTCAGGTCATTAAGATCAAAGGAAGAACACATTCCGACATAAGGTAATGAGTTTCTCATCTCACTTTGAATTTCATGAGATTTCCATTGCTCACAAATTATGTCTTATATGTGGTGTATTTTTATTGAAATTTGATATATAATATCATGATTCTATTTATATTCATGGTATTCAGTGATTCACTAGAATATTATTACCTCAATTGATTACAATGCTGTAAGGGACTTTGTTTTAGTTTCCATTTCATTGTGATTTATTCGGCATTGTGTGCCTAATCATTCTTATGTGGTGTACCTAAAGCCCATTTGAGATAATTTTTCATTTGAAATTATAAATATATTATATATCCATATTCTGGTTTCATGGATATGATTATTTTATTAATACATATACCCTTTTACATACGGTGTTTATTTGGAATGTTGTTTTAACTATGGAAATATTAATGAATCCATATCCTCTACTCTATATGGATATTGAGAAGGCATATTTTACTTGTATTAAATATATGTATAAAAAATTATTTGGACTTGTATTGATGGTAGGGGATTTATATATCCTATTGATGCATCGGCAGGTCTCACGAGACAAATTAGTTGGCAATAAACCTTTCGAGTTTGTTTGCAAAACAGAACGAGGCAGGTATCTACCCAAAAACATAAACAATTTTGATGGTATATTGGTATCATGTTCCCAATACATTATGTCCAATTAATAAGAATTCTCTTTATTAATTTTCATTTATTACTATTCATGAGGTTTTTACTATGAAAAATTCTATGGATGAAGTTTAATTATCTATTTATTAATGGCGCGTGTTTTTTATTTATTCACCATGCCATATTGACTATGATAATTTGATTATGATTCAATTATTTTTGATTCATGATTCTGCTATTTGTAACTCTTATAGATCATTTTAGCTCACCCTCTCATTTTTTACCTTCAATATGTTATGAAGAGGAGAACATTTATTGTGTTCTCGTGGATGTAGTTTATTAGTTTTTGTTATGTATTGTATTTTGTTACATTTCCCATTTTAATATGAGTTAAATGTATGTATCTATTTTCTTCAAGATTACTAAACTAACCATTCCTTCAGGATTTCATTCCTTATAATCATTCTAGTTTAATAAGTAATTCACCAGCACCGAGATTCTAGGGTCAGGATGTTACATTTGTTATCAGAGGAAGTTTGATAGAAAACTTGGAAAATAGATCTAGGAAACATAGTTTAGAGAACATAACCCAAAGTTAGACTCTGATGATAATCATATAAGAACATCCTAGAATTTTGGTAATGTAGAGTTTATGTGGGTCTTCCTGGAAAATACATCCCTATCTGGATACTACAAGTGGGCGTGGTTTTGACATAGATGTACCTAGGAGTAACAACTCTGACAAGGAGTTTTGGGATTGAACTGGGGTATCTTGGTACACGACAACATGCCTTACTGTGCATTTGGTTTGACACTCCTTGGAGATATGCTTAAGATAATTCAAATTTTATTTTCAAACCATTATAGAGGATTTAAAAGAAAATAGATACAAAGTTTATGATTATGAGATTAGTCATGCATAAATTTTCATATTATTTTAAGTATTTTCTAGTTAGAAATTATGAATTTTGATTTAATTTAGTGTATGAGAATGTTTAGTGATGATGCCTAATGGAAGAAAGGGAATCAATACCCATAGAAAATTTTGGGATTTCCCCACTGGGAAATTCAACACAGTCAATGTTGGAGCAGATCAAATCATGACCATATTGGGACAAATTACTCAAGATGTGACGAATAACCATGCTACACCTTTATTGGATTGTTTCATTTGGAAGAAGCATCCATCTTTTAGTGGAACTACTAATCTGGTGGTAGCTGAGCCATGGATCAAGTCCCTTGAAAAGATATTTATCACATTAAGATGCAATGAAAATGAAAAGGTAGTACTAGTGGTATATTTCCTCAAGGTTGATAATGATAAATGGTTGTCCTTGATCCAGAATACAATAGAGGAAGAAAAAAATAGATGATATAGAATGGAGAAATTTTAAGGAAATATTATTTGACAAATATTTTCCTCATGAAAAATGAACTGAAATGAATAGAAAATTACTTAGCCTAAAGAAAAGGGAATAAGAGAGTGTTACAAAGTATGAGTCTACCTTCAAAATATTATCCATTTATACTATAGATTACATACAAGATTCAGAAGACAAGATTGATCATTTCATTAAAGGTCTTAAGACAAGTCTTGTAAGGGTAGTGGATTCTCAAACATTTTCATCATATTATGAAAATGTATTAAGTTCCATCAAAACAGAGAAGGAATTTTCTTGATCAAAATTATTCAATAGAAATCAGGATAAGAATAGTAATTCTAATAACCATGGAAAGGCTAAACTTCCAATGAAGAATAAGGGAATGAAGCAATTTCCATTATGCGAGAACAATGGAAGGAATCATCTTTTGAAATGCATGAAAGGCATGACAGTCTGTTATAAGTGTGGAGAGAAGGGTTATCAATATAGTGAATTCTAGGGGAAGAGACAAGTAAATTATGTTCAATGCTATAATTTTAGGAAGATGGGACACTATGTAAATGAGTGTCCTAAGCGCCAAGGAAACTTACATCAGAAAAGTCCACAAGAGCAAGGAAAAGCTTATGCGATTACAACTATGAAGGTTGAAGTTCCTAATGATGTTGTGGAATGTACTTTAGTTGTTTCATCAAACTTACCTAATGAATTATTTGATTTGGTATCATTGTATTCATTCATATCGTCACAGTTTTCCAAGAAAATTAAACATGTCCAATTTGATTTAATAAATGAGTTGTCAGTCAAAAATATTATGAGATGTATCATTGCAACAAATATGTGTTGATTAGTACCCCTCATGATACATAAAAATGATTTAGTTTCTAACATTATCATTATACCAATTATTGAATTTTATATAATTCTCGGTATGAATTTGATGTCAAATTACGATGCGAAGATCTATTGCAAGAAGAAGCAAGTTATTATTTTTGAGAATGGTGTAGAATCCCTTATCTTTAGAGTAGAAACCTCACTATATGATTCTTATCTAGATCAACCCCCAGTAGCTCTACTGAATGCAATTCTTGGAGAGGAAAAGAACACAATATCTATGGGTGAGGAAGGAAATCTTCAAATTGAAGATGTACGTATTGTGGAATAATACATTGATGTATTTCCAGAGGATTTACATGGACATCCTCCAGAGCAGGAAGTTGAGTTCTATATTGATTTAATTCCTGGTGAAAGACCTATATCAAAGACTCCCTATAGAATTATCACTCTTGAATTAGTGGAGATAAAGAAAAAACTAGATAAATTTAGTGAGAAAGGATTTAATTGACCTAGTGTTTTTCTATGGGGATCCCCTATCTTATTTTTCAAGAAGAAAGATGGTTCCATGAGGATATGCATTAATTATAGTGAAATCAATGATATTAAAATAAAGAACAAGTATCCACTACCACAAATTGATGATTTATTTGATCAACTTCATGGATCCCAATATTTTTCAAAGATTGACCTTCCATATGGATATCATAAACTGTGTTTGAGGAAGGAAGATATTATAAAGACAACATTTTGAACCAGTTATGGGCATTATTAGTTTACAGTAATTCCTTTTGGACTGACTAATGCACCCTCAATTTACATTGATCTAATGAATAATGTTTTCAAGGAATATCTTGATGACTTTGTTGTGGTATTTATCGATGATATCCTGGTATAATCTAAAATCTATGAAGACCATGAGAACAACTTGTAGATTATTCTGAAAACTCTTAGAAGAAATAAATTATATGGGAAGTTTACCAATTTTGAATTTTGTCTTCAATCAACTTCTTTTCTTGGACACATTATCTCTAAATATGGAACCATAGTTTATCCTGTGAAGACAAAGGCAATCGAAGAATGGTCCATGCCAATGAACATAACCGAGGTATATAGTTTTATTGGCTTATTAGTTTACTATTGGAATTTCATTCATAATTTCACCAAACTGGATAACCCGCTAACCAAGATCACATGTAAAGGGGTTAGGTTTGTTTGGAAAAAAGAATATACAAAATGATTTAAATAATTGATAAGAATATTGGTCAATAATCTAGTTTTGACTCTTCCATCTTGAGATAATAGATTTGTGATTTACAATGATTCATACAAGAATGGACTAGGTTGAATCCTTATGAAAAATGATAAATTTATTTCTTATGCATCAAGGTAGTTGAAGAATCATGATAAAAATTATCCAACTCATGATCTTGAGTTAACATCCATAATCATTTCTCTAAAAATATGAATACATTATCTCTATAGTGAATGATGAGAGATATATACGGATCACAAGAGTTTGAAATAACTTTTTATATATAAAGAACTCAACATGAGGAAAAAGAGATGGATCAATTTACTCAAATATTATTATTGTTCAATACACTACCACCCATGAATGGAAAATAATGTGGCATATGCATTAAGCAGGAAAGATCATGGACTTCAAACCCAAAAAATGATTGAGAGAGATCCTATATTCATGGATCTACTAAATATGGATATGGAAATTTTTATGGAAGAGTAAAAATATTTCCCCTTTAAAATGATTATTAGATCATCTTTAATAGAGAATATAAAAATACCTCAATCCAATTATGAGAATATACAAAAGAAAATTAAAGCTGTTAAGGATGGAAGATTGGAAGACTTTGTGTATGTGGATGGAGTTATGAAATTTGGGAAGAGGTTATGCATTTCATCAGTACCTGAGCTAAAAAGGGAAATATTAGATAATGCTCATAGCTCAAATTTCTCTATAAACCATGGTTTAACTAAGATATATAGAGATCTGAAGGAACATTTTTGGTGGGATAACATGAAGCAAGAAATTGCTGACTATGTGTCAAGGTGTCTAGTTTGTCAATAGGTGAAGGCCTAGAGACAACATCCTAGATGTGTTATTCACCCTATACCTATTACTATGAGGAATTGGATGAAATTACGATGGATGTTTTCATTGGACTACTGAGGACACCTAGAAAGAATGATTCAATATCGGTAATTATTGATCGTCTCCCAAAATCAGAACATTTACTTACTATAAGAGAGGATTTCCCACTTGAGCGCCTGATAATAATTTATATTAGTGAAGTTTTAATCTTCATGGTGCACCTATATCTATTGTGTCTGATCGAGATACCCAGTTTAAATAAATATTCTGGAAAAGTATCTAGAAGCCTTTGGATACTGAGCTTCATATGAGTACTTCTTATCATCCCAATCCGACGGTCAGTCTAAAAGGACTATTCAAACACTATAATACATGTTGAGATCATGATATATTGACTTTTAATGTATGTGGGATCAATAGTTTCTTTTTGTGGAATTTTACTATAATAATAGTTTCCATTATAGCATTCAAATGGTGCTATATGAAGCATTATATGGTAATAGGTGTCGAACTCTAACTTGTTGGGATGAGGTTGGTGAGGGGAAACTTATAGTCCCAAAACTTATCGAAGAGACAACTGCAAAGGTAAAGAAAATTCAGGCCCATATTAAGGCATCCCAAAGTAGGAAAAAGAGTTATGCTGACAACCAGATAAAAGATTTGGAATTTCAATTAGGAGTTCATGTATTTCTAAAATTATGTTTGTGGAAGGGTATCTTAAGGTTTGGTAAGAAAGGGAAACTGATCCCCATGTACATTAGACCATTTGAAATTATGGAAAGAATTGGAGATATAGCTTACCATTTAGCAATGCCACCATGTATCTATAAAGTTCATACTATGCTCCACATGTCTTCGTTAAATAAATACATGCCAAACCCAACACATGTAGTCACCTATGAAAAAATAGAGATGGAACCTGATTTATCATACTGTGAAGAGCCTATTGAGATTATTGACACTAGAGGGAAAGTATTGAGAAATCAGATGACTTTTTTGGTAGAGGTTCATTGTAGAAACCATAAAATAGAGTAGAAAACATGGGAACTTGGGTATGTTATGAAGAAGAACCACCAACATCTTTTTAAAGGGATTTATTTTTGAGGAAGAAATTTTTGAAGGTGGGAAGAATATAACACCCCAAACATTTTATGGTTTGTTTCTCTTAAAAAATTTCAATTCATTAGATAGACTATATTTCACAAAGCACCGAGAATCTGTGAAACAAAACATGGTTATTATAGGAGATATTCATAACCTAACCATCAAAAAACATTTTTTTTTAACTTATGTGTTTGGAATTTCGTGAAACAGACATACATGGTTGTGATCAGGGTGATATTTTGAGTCTGATAGAATCAACTTAATTTTTGGTGAATAGTAACTTACCCTTATGAAGAGTAACCTACCCTTATGAATAATAACTTATTCTTATGAATAGTAATACCACCCTTATAAATGGAAACCTTACCCATGAAAGTGTAAATAAAATTTAGGCACCTTAAAAATGATGATGCATATTTTAAGGGTTGGTATTTTTTGATTAAATGATGATTTTAATTAAAAATTAAATTTGTCATATTTATATTTTTTTTTGAAAAATGGAGTTTATTTTTATATTATTCACATTGAAAAATGGTTAGGGTGAATTTTTAATATTTTTCTGAGATACTTGATTTTTTGGTGAATAGAAAAATACATTAATTTACCATATAAATACATTATAATTTAAATCCACTTTTCCTAACATCATGAGTGATGTAAGAAACCAAACCTGAAACTCATATAGACTTATTACTATTTTTGGTCATGTAATAATCACTATTTCTTATATTATGGAAAAATAGTAAACTAATGATTAAAATATAAAGAAAACCCTCCTCCCCTCTAATATATAAACCACCCCTCACCCCCTCTTCCTCTCACACCACTCAAGCTTTGAGCCTTTCCTAAGTTCTGATTAATAAACTTCCCAAGCCCACCCCCCATTTCTAAGACCTTATTGTATAACCAAAAGGCCAAAAAACAAAGTCCTTAAGGAGATTCTCAAGGAGAAGTACTCAAGAGGTGAACCTCTCTTCCTTTTTCTTTCAACTTCTTTTACAAGTTCCATTATTTTATTTCTCTCTTCTCACCTCACATCATCCAAAATTTTTGATAAATACAGTACCTTACCTGAACTATAATTTTATTATTCTAATGGAATATTTCACCACCATCTCTCTTTTCCCCCTCTTATTATATTAAAAATGAAAACACCATCTGAGATGTGTTAATTTATCACATTCAAGGACAATAACTTTTAAATTTCTATTACTATCTTCAAGATTGGTCATGAAAACTTTCTTATCATTGAAATAGATCAGAATTTATGTATTTTATCTTATTTAATGTTTTTTAATCCTTATACACTCATTATATAAAATAATAATACAAAACAAGTTCATTTTGCACAAAACTTCCAAGTTAATCCAAGCGTTTACCATTAAATTTTATCTAATTTTCATCATCATCATATATGACTAAAATAATTATAATATCATTTATAACTCTATAATGTCACTAATAATATATATTAACAATTTTTTATGTTTAACCACATTTCAAACGAACTTCTATTCATGAATACAACTAAACTGATTATGAAAACCAAGGAAGAAAATTATTACAAAATAATAACATTGAACCTCTTAAAACCATAAAAAATCCATTAATGAACCTAATAAGGTTAAAATAAATCAATTAAAATTATTTTAGGTTCTATAATTATTAATTAATGAAGCTTATTTTTTTATTCAAGTCATTAAGATCAAACAAAGAACACATTCGGGCATAAGGTAAGGGGTTTCACATCTCACTTTGATTTCCGTGAGATTTCCATTATTCACCACATATGTATTATATGTGGTTTATTTTTACTTACATTTTATATATAATATCATGATTATTTTTATATTCATTTTATTCATTGATTCACTTGATTATTATTAACTCGATTGATTACAATGTTGTAAGGGACTTTGTTTCAGTTTCCATTTTTTGTGATTTACTTGGTATTTTGCACCAAATAATTATAATGCAGTGTACCTAATTACCCTTTGAAATAATATTTCATTTTATATTGTAAATATATTATATATCCATATTCTGGTTTCATGGATATGATTATTGTCTTAATCCGTATACCCTTGTACATATAATGTTTATTTGGAATGTTGTTTTGACTATGGAAATATTGATGAATCCATTTCCTCTACTCTATATAGATATTGAGAAGGCATATTATACTTTTATTAAATATATGTATAAATAATGATTTGGAATTTTAGTAATGGGAGGGGCCTGATATATCCCCTCGATGCATTGAAAGGTCTCATGAGGCAAATCTGTTGGCGATAAACCCTTTGAGTTTGTTTCCAAAACAGAATGAGACGGGTATCTACCCACAAACATAAACCGTTTCGACAGTATAGTGGTATCATGTTCCCGATACATGACGTCCAATTAATAAGCATTCTATTTATTCATTTTCATTTATTACTATCCACGAGGTTTTCACTATGAAAAAATCTATGGATGTTTTTTCATTCTCAATTTATTAATGGCGTGTGTTTTTCATTTATTCTCCATGACATATTGACTATACCAATTTGATTATGATTAAATTATTTTTGATTCTTGATTATTCTATTTTTATCCCTCACAGAGCATTTGAAATCACCCATTTCATTTGTTTACCTTCAACATGTTATGAAGAGGAGCCCATTTATTGAGTTCCCATGGATGTAGTTTATTAGTTTTTTTATGTATTGTATTTTTTTACCTTTCCTATTATAATAAGAGTTACATGTATGTATATAGTTTCTTTAAGACTACTAAACTGATCGTTGATTTAGTATTTCATTCCTTGTAATTATGCCAATGTAATAAGTAATGCACAAGATATGGGCTTTTGGGGTCAGGGTGTTATAGAGGGTCTCAGAAAGTGATAGTGGGGAGACTATACCCTATTATCAGAGATTCACAATGATATTATCAGTGTATGAACAACATAAAATAGTAGATAAAAGAAGATGTAGGAAAGAAAAGAAATATAGAAATGAATGACAAATAATAAAAATTTAATAAAAGTGGCCAATACCAGTTTATACAAAAGATGAATGAATGACATGGTAATTATACAAAACTAAAATCAGTAAACAATACAACATGATTTTAAATACAAAACAAAAATAAGGGAATGAAAGAAAATCCCCATGGGAGATCTCCATGATCATCTCGAGATTCATCTTAGTCCCTTTCTCCTAACTCCCAGGTAAAAGTATACAACAACAAGCCAGGTCCAAGGCCTTACGAACAAGAAGGTCTACTCAGGTACCAAGGGTACCCAAGAATGGTGTGAGATGAAATATCAGTAGGACGACACCCATGATTTCAATCCCAATCTAGTGGAATATAAATTAGAGAGTGTGAAGGTGTAGATAATTTAATAAATAGAAAAATATAAATAAATAACACTCATCTAGGTTCCTAAGGGACACCTGACAACTATACCAACTTCACCTTATTGCCGAGATAATAGTCTGACCATATCACTATATATATGTATATATAAAAATATATAGTATCTAACATGAGGTCAGAATTCCTCCCATCCATACATGTATATATAGGTTGTAAATAGAATAGAATAATCATTCCTCCCACCCATACATATATAATAAGCTGTCATGGGGTAATAATGACTCAGATCCATAAATAGAAGATAAATAGCATGGGGTAAGAATGACACCCATCCATAATCATTTATACAATGGTATGAGGAAATAATTCCTCCAATTCACAATTTTTATAATAATGGAATGGCATAAGAATTCCTCCCATACATAATCATTTATAATAATTTCATAGTTAAAATGAAATGCATCAGGTAGTACCACTTATGCATTTCAAACAGTCATACCATATTCATAATCTAATACACAAGTCAATTCCCTAAAAAACCAACACATAAGGCGTAACGTCTTATGTGCCGAACTCGACATTTTACAAATTCATTTAATTATATAATACATGTTAAACAATTAATTATGGATAAACCATTTATTTAAGGTATTCCACTTTCTATTCCACTCAAGTTCATTATTTCTCAATTTTCCTAAATATATAAAATTGGTTTACCTAATACAAGTGCCACGAAAGGTGACATGGTCATTTACTCTAAAGGATACCACTATATCATATAAACCATTTTAATCAAATATTGTTAAATCCTCACATTTCAAGGACAATTTCATTTAATGGTTAGAATATAACTAATTATATGTTCAAGGCAATAAGTTTTTATCCATTAATGGAAACTCATTTTGGAACCTCCATAAGGGTCATGTGCTAATCATTCTTCATGAAATTACATAACAAAAGAAAAAATCATAGAGTAAGACCACTGAAATAAGCAAAACATAACATCAAGTTATAAGAAAAGATCTAAGGAAATAGAGCAAGAAATCATAGAAGTCTACTTCCTACTTTTTATCTTGAAGATAGCTCAGCTTCGCTGGAGGGGTTTTATTATAAAAGTATGAACTTGTTTAATAAAAAAATAATTTATCTTATTTAAGCATTTACTCTATTTCAAAAAAGAGATCCATTTAGGAAAAACCACTATAAATGGAATATAATTAATAAGAGTGTGAGAATGAAAAATTTATTAATTAATAATTTCATAAAGTAAAAGTGAAAGGAAAGGACCCTACCATAGGGTGGAGCCAAACAGAACACTTAGGCTCTTGGTGATTTTTAACTAGGATCTGCTGCTCCCCCACCTATCATATTCACCTTCAAATACATTTAATGACACCTAACCCATATGCACACATCTTTATGGCCATGAACATGTGCAATGGGATCCTTACATATATTACTATATGCATATACTGGTCTTTACTCACCTACATATGAATTTTTTAAATATATATATTGGCATAACTAGACCCATATATTTATATTCATGAAAATGGATGAATATACACATAACATGGGAACCTATATATATATGTGTGTGTGTGTAATTATATATGCATACATGAGTGAGTCTCTTTAGACCCAGAGACCTAAAACCACAAGGTAGGGAACAACGCACAACATAACAATTAATAGGGATGACACAAGATAAAAAGGGAAAATCCATTCATTAGAAGAAAAAACATAACATTGATAATGGAGGCTAACCGAAATAGGATGAACCACATTTCCTTCATCGGTGATTATCAGAACATTCAATAATAGGTCTTGGGAAACCATTTACACAACCCTAAAAAAAGAAAAAACCAAAATAAGGTCAACCCCTCAAATCCATGGTTCGACTGAGCTACATCAGGTGATTAGGAAGCCAAACCATGACTAGAAATTGAGAGACGATGGAGGGAGGATGCCTACCTTGGTTGATTGAAGGATAAAACAGTGGAAATCCAGTAAAAAATCAGAGATCAAGGGAGGCTCAGAGAGGGGGTGGCATACATTGAAGTGGATACCAATAGGGTGATCACATTGCGTATGAGGGAAGAGTGTGGGAGGATGAGTGTTATGTTTTAATTTAATTAAAATTTTAACCCAAGACACCGTACATGGTTTGGGATGCATGGTTTAGAAAGCTGTTCAGCAACCATGAGCCTTCCATTGAGCACCTAGATCACACTGAATGGGCTGTCTACTTGGTTTAGAGACTGTGGACCAATAGTGTAGGGACCAATGTTGAGATACTACGTCCAAAGCACACTGTGTGGGCTAGGCACACAGTTTGTAAAATGGTGTGCAGACTGTGGGAAACGCCTCTGCCTCACCTATACAAGTACTCACAGTTTTCTATAGTGGGTTGCATGATTTCAGACAAACTGTTCACTAAGTGGAACCCCTTAAAACATGAATTTTCTAGGTCTGGTTCTTTCGAAACTTCACAAGAAACTCGAGGATCTTAACGGGTCTTCACCCAAGTATAAAAACATTATTTTGAAAGGTTCCAACTCTCAGAATTCTACTTTGAGGCATGGTTTTATAAACAACCCATCTAGTAAATGAAAAAGTTTAAATTCTTTTTGAATTTCTATCCAGTTCTAAACATAGAACGTTACATAATCCATTATATATATCGATCTTGTTTCGAAAACAGGGAAATGCCTTAAATATTGTCTGATCTATATATTCTTGGTGCTATTTTCCAATGCGTAGCCAACAGGAGGTAGGGCACAAGGCTCATTATCTCCCTTTCCTCATTTCTAGCCCAGGAGGGGTATCTTTGGAGGGAGGGGGTCATGAACAAATGGTATTACAAGTGATAGTTGAGAGATAAGATTCAGTTTTGGGTTAAGAAAAATGAGGATTGTATTGTTTGGTAGAGAAATAGTGTCAAGTGACCTTGGTGAATGACATAATCTAGGGAGGATGAGTTACGAAATATGATTCTAGACCCCCCATGATCTAATTCATGGTCTCTAAGCCTACCGACTGACCAAGTTAGGGTACACCATTTGTAGTTTAGAGACCGAGGAAAGGTACATGAATCCTAATAAATTGCATTCTTATCTAAATTGGGTTATTTTAGAAATGTTAAAATGGATAGTATGAAAATATTGAATTAAAAACTAATATTAATAAAATTCCATACTACTTGGGATTAGGAACTTTTTGTTTACTTTTCATATATGGATCTCGGTCATTGTCTGCGTGTGGCTTAAGAGGTGGAGGCTCTGCAGGACAATCTGATGGATCTATAGAGGGTTGATCAAGTTTGGGAAGATGACCAGTGGTAGAAGATGTTGCATTCTTTCCATTAGTTGTCTTTGGGAATGTACGAGGGCAATGTTTTAGACATGGAGATGAAAATTTGGATTGTGGATCTTGAAATCACCTTCAGTTTGATCTGGACCCCAATAGAGTACCGGGGTTCCTTTGGAGGTCATCCAAATGTGAGGAGTTTAAAATTAGTTTTGGACACTTACCATGGGGAGATAAAGGAAGCAAGTGTTTCAGGTTTCAAATTTGAGATAGAATTCAGAGTAGAGTTCCTTTTATTGACTACGAAGGCTGAGAAGAGGCAGGAGCTGTTGTCACTTTTTAAGGGGAGTATGTCAGTATGGTAGATTGAGATCAAGTTCTAGAACCTCCTTAGTTTTTCACCAAATCTCTTTAAGGATGAGGTGTCTTGTGTGAGATGTATCAAGCAGGCGCTCCGTCCTTAAATCCAGCATGCTGTCTGTCCCATTACATTGAAAACTTATCTAGAGGTTCAGATGAAGGTTGAGGTGATATAGAGGATGCACTCATGGGGAGGTATACTATGATAAGGGATCCAGAAGAGTTATTTGAGAGGAAGGGTTGTTAGTGGTAGTCTTAAATTTCTAGGGCCTTTGAGTTTTTGACCGGTAGAGAGTCGACCTCACCATTTTAACTTTCAACCATCTAGTGCCAGTGGATCCCATGACCTTTTTGTGGGAATGGAACTAAGGTGTTTCTTCTATGGAGTTCATATCCATCTTTAGAGTCAGTGCTCAGTGGCTGACCATTCTCAGTTTGGTGGAGGAGGACATGCACATTGTTAGCCTCAACAACAGTTACTGGAGAGATAGTTTTAGTAGTAGGGACAACATTATTTTGCTCCACCAATGGGGGATGGGGTTGGTAAGGGACGACCACAGGATATCCCTTGTGATTAGGGATCATGACCCGAGCATGGACATAGAGGTGGTCTTCTTCAGATAGGTAGAGGATCTAGGCATGTTCAGTTCCACGCTGCAGAGGCAGCTGTTCCAGCAGGGCCAAAGACCATTAGAGGTACAATCAGCTTGTTTTGTACCCTTACTTGTGCCCTTTTTATTCAAGAGCTTCACACTTCTTTTTTTTCACCCATCCTAGCCCATGATTTGGGGATATATATAGAGAGGCTTTCCATTCCACTGGTGTTGAGCACACCAGTCAGAGGCCAGACTAGATTGTTTGATGTATGTCAGGGATGTCGACTGATGATGGGACCATATCAGTACCTTGTTGATATTTTCTTACTATAGTTGCATCCATACAATGTAATTATTGGAGTCTAATGGTTATATTACATGAATACTATTATCGATTGTTTTTAGAGAAGAGTCATGTTTTCAGATGTGGATGTATAGTATGTGGTTTTCATTGGAAATCAGGGTTACTAGGATGGTAGTTGACGTGTGGAGAATCTTCTTTCATTATTGGCTGAGATGTTAGTAGAATCAATAGACAATGAGCTAGTAGGAATTACAAGGGTAATTGTGGAGTTCTTGGATGTTTTACCTAAGGAGGTTGTGATGCTACACCCTCAATATAAAGTTGTGTTTGGGATAGATTTTGTTTTTCAAGAAGGTTGGGGGTCAGGCCCCATAAATTGATCATGAAGAAAAAGAGAAACCTCTTTTAGACAAGTTCGGGATAGATTTGTAGCCTGATGCTTCTCAAATTTTTATGGATACTTATTGGATGGACCCTTCAAAGTTGCAGGAGTTGAGGATTTAGATATATGATCTAATTAAGAAAGGATTTATCTAGCCTTGTGTGTCACCATAGGGTGATCTAATGTTGTTTGTAAAGAAGACAGACCGTGGATTGAGGTTGTTCATAGTCTATAAGAATCTAAATTAGGTGATGGTCAAGAAACGTTTCCATATTCCAAGGATATATGACCTTTCAGACTAGATAAGAGGGTCAAGTTGGTTTTCTAAGATCGATCTATGCTCTGGATATCACAAGTTGAGGGTGAAGGAGGGAAATATCCTAAATACTACTTTCAGATGCAAGTATGGGAATTTCGAATTATAAGTGATGCCGTTCGGTGTTAAAAACGTACCTACCATGTTCAAAAGGCTTATGAAATCCATATTTTGGGAGTTCCTAGACCAGTTCTTCATCGTATTCATCGATTATATCATGATGTACTCGAGGTTAGATGATGAGTATTCCGAGCATCTCAAAACTATCTTGCAGGTTCTTCGACACCACAAACTCTATGAAAAGTTGTTCAAGTGTAAGTTATAGAAATGAGAGGTGTATTTACTTTGGATTGTGGTGTCTTATAAGAGTTTGGAGGTTGACCCGTAAAAGTTTGAAGTAGTATTTAATTGGGAATCAACCAATAATGTTGCAGAAATTCGTAGTTTTCTTGGTATTGCAGACTATTATCAGAGGTTTGTACCTGATTTCTCTCAAGTTGTAGATCCATTGATAGATATGACTAGAAAGGAACTAGATTTTGTGTGAAGTGATAAGTGGAAGGAAGCATTCAATTACATGAAGTGAATGTTTGTTAGTGCTATAGTGCTCTAATTTCCAGAGGAAGGGGTAATGTTTGAGATGTTCTTCGATGCTTTCCATATGGGTTTGGGATGCATCTTGATGAATAAATGGGAAGTGGTATCTTATGGGTATAGGAAGTTGTTTACCCATGAGCATAACTATACCTCCCATGATTTATATTTGGAATCATTTATGTTCGTGCTGAAGTTATAGTGGCATTACCTCATTGGGGAAAGCTTTGTGGTCTTCACAGATCAGAAGATCTTGAGGTATATCTTTTACTAGTGCAATTTGAATTAGTGACAAGGGAGGTGGATGAAGTTTCTTCAGGAATATGATTTCGAGATCTCATATACCTCAGGAAATGGAAATTTCATGGCTGATGCTTTGAGTAGGAAGATGTAGAGGTAAGTTGTTCAGGAGTCTGCATACTCTTGGTGAGCGATGGAGGTGTTGGTAGACTTGCACTTAGATGAAAGAGTGTAAGGTAGTATATGATGTTTGTTTTAGATGACAATGCAGTCTTATTTGATGTAGTAGGTGGATGAGTCTCAGTGTTGAGACTCATAGGTGGAGGTGTTATGTGATTATGTTTGCCATGATGATGCTCTAGAGGATTGTTAGAATATGATGTTGTTTCAGGGGAAGTTGTTTGTTTGGATGGTGGTGTGTGAGGGAGTCCTCTGTGATTTTCCTGGTTCAAATTTTGAGGTACACCATGGGGTTTCTAATATGTACAGTGGATTGAGGATTCATTTTTGGTGGCCTGAGATGAAATGGTTGGTGGTAGAGTTTGTGGTGATGTGATTAGCTTGCTAGTATGTGAAGGATGTGCATAGTGATCTTGGTGGTTTGTTACAGGCCGTGGATGTCCGTGAGTGGAAGTGGTATGAAATCTCGATGGATTTCATAATAGGTTTACCTAGGGCTTAAGGAGTAAATGATTCTATCTGGGTAATAGTGGATCTATTGACAAAATCGGCCAATTCTTAGTGATTAAGGAGTCCGGTGCAGTGGATTCCTTGGTTAAGAGGTATGTGGATGATGTGGTGTGGTTTCATGGAGTTACATGATCATTTTTATCAGACCAGGACATGTGGGTTACCTCATGAGTATGGATGAGATTGTATTATTCTTTCAGCACCCAGCTATTCCTCAACACTTCTTTCCACCCTCAGACATGTGGTCATATAGGGATGACTATCCAGACATTGTATGTTATTTTACAGGCATACATCTTGGTCTTTGGCAGATCTTGGGTACAAAACCTTTACTTTGTGGATTTTGCTTATAATAATAGTTATCACTATTCATTTGGAATGAATCCATGTGAGGCATTGTATAGGTGACCGTGTCATTCTCTGTTGTGTTGGACGGAGGTTGGGGAGACAATTGTTCTTGGTCCGTATGTTGTGTAGAGAACGACCAAGAAAGTTTATCCTCTTTACGAGAGGATGATAGCGGTACAGGATGTGTATAAGTTTTTTTCTAATCATAGGAGGTAGCTGTTGGAGTTTGAGGTTTGGGACCACGTGTTCTTGAAGGTTCCCCCCCCCAAGTGGTTATTGGAGGTTTGGAAGAGAAAGTATGATTTCTCCCAGGTTCTTCGGGCCCTCTGAGGTGTTATATCAAGTTGGAAAAGTTTTTTTTGGAACTTCCACCACAGTTGGAGAGGGTCCACGATGTATTTAAAATATCTCATCTTCATTGATATCTTCATGATGACTCCCATGTCATTGAATGAGGAGAGTTGGGTATCGATGATGATGCAACATTCATGGAGGGACCAGTTGAGATCCAGGATCTTTGGGAGAAGGTTCTGTATGGCCAGACCATTCCTTTGGTTCATGTGCGGTGGAAGTATGGTTTCTAGGAGGAGAGTCCATTTAAGTAAGAAGAAAAGATGCGTTCCCAGTACTCAGAGTTGTTTTGAGCCTTGTTTTGATCTGTTTTCTTTCAAATGTGATTCTTGAAACTTGTTTATTATGAGATGAGTTGTTTCCTTGTTTTGTAATATGTGATAAAGTCCTGATGTGTGAAGAGTGGAGGACCAGATTCCTAAGAGAAACATATTAATTACGATGCGATTAAACCCATGTGGGAGAGTTAGTGACGCCTAGAGTATATAATATCATGTCATTGAGGACTGAATTCACAGGTTCACATGTTTGGATAGTGTGATTATTGTGCTCACGTGGTGTGTCTTGTTTTTGTTTGGGTTAGAAGATGAAAGGGGAGATGTTCTTGGATGTTGGGGTTTCCACTATAGCTTTCAGACAACAAAATGTGGTTTATCATTGAATGTTTATGTTCTTAGTTCTTAGTGGTGTTTCAAGTGTAGAAAGATCCTTAAAAGGTATGTCACAAGGTGGTTGTTTGGACCCCTCTTTCACATGGTCTTGGTTTTGGATTCTTGAGGGTGAGAATCATTTGAGGGTAATCTAATGTAATGGTATGTGCCTTCATGAACCATTACTTTGTGAGTTTTTGGTTTTTGGAGTGTTTTAAGGAGGCTCGATGGGCGTATAGAGGATTTTGGTTGCTAAGGTCTGGAAAAAGGGGGAGTACAGGTTGTGTAACTGGATTATATGATGTGAAAGTTAGTTTTACGACTTTTCTTGGAGTTTTCATGTCATACCAAAATTTTACACAGCATGATGAAGGGTTTTATTATGTGTAATATTTTGGGGTTATAAAAAATAAAATAAAATGAATAGGAAATGCATTTTAGAGTGAAAACCAAACCCTAGATATTACATGATGTGAAAGGGTATTACATGTCATGTAATACCCTGACCTAATTTTATTTTAAAAATTATTTTCATCCAATATTTCATTATTTTAGTCATTTCATCCCCTTAATCTCATTCTAGATGAACCCTAGGTGTTACGAGGAGTCCTTCGATCCCCACACCTACCTCCTTAATCTATGAAACCATGTGGTTGTTCATTGGATATATATGATCGATCTATGGTGAGTTTTTGACTTTTTCTCATACTTTTACTCTTGTTCTTTCCCTATGATTTTTTTATATGGTACAAGATGTCTTGATTTGGATGTTTGGGTAGTGTTTGATAATCTTATTGTGTGAAATAGATTGATCCATGTTCATAGAAGTGAAATTGTTGATTGTGGGAATTCCTCTTTTCCCTACAGTGCACGAATGAGTTGAAAAGCTTCTTCAAGGTAGTATTCCTTCATATCTCTTAATTCTAAAACATGTGGGAGGGGTTTTATCTTGTCTACCTATATATTTTGGTTATTTTAAATTAAAAAAAGATAAAAATTGGTTAAAAAAATTGGAAAAGGGGTTTATGGGCTTGTTTGAATGATTTTTATAGCCTTGATATTGATTGTGATGTTGTAATTTTTACAGGCTAAAAAATCCATTGAAAATGGTGGCCATTTTTCGATTTTTTTTACACTGGTTATACTTATTGTGTTTCTTCTTTGGCTATGGTTGTTGTGCTATCAACCAAAAAGTAAACTGGTTAATCACATATATTCAGCTAATGAATGAATTCCCCAAGATCATACTGATTTTTTTATAAACCATGAATTAACAAGTGTAATTAAATAAGGGATGCCTTTTTAAATCTGGAATCATGTTTTCTCCTTGACACTTGTGGTGGTGTGTTGTGTGTGGGTTTTTTGGATGTGTATGATGAGATGGTTCAGAAGCTGAGATAGAGTCTCAGGTTGAGAGATTGATTGATTGTAGAATAGATGAGCAATGTTTTGAGGCAAGTTTACAATCATGTTGTGCTATATTGTGTCGCTAAATGTGGTTAAGAGTTAGAGACTTATTTTGGTTGGTATGAGAAATTATCCATGGGTTTCCCCATGTTTGAAATTTTCCGTGTTGCTTTTTATGTGCAGAACTTGGTAGTTTCTAAGAGAGTAATGGAATAAATGAATGGATAATTGGTTAATAAATTTTGGAACATTCTTGGGTTGTTTTGGTGAAAAGAATGAATAAATGTATTGATATTTAAGAATGGTAATGGTTAAATAATTTTTTTAGAAATATGAATTTGGCTGTAGGTTGATGTGTGGTGTTGTGAATTTAGAGGTAGAAATAATGTTTGTAGTGTTGGGAGCTAGTTTTCTATTTGAGAACCCTTTGATTGGGCTTGATTATTGGTATTATATTTATATATATAAATGTTTTTACTTTGTGTTTTTATATACACATCCCACCATAGTTTATCACTATGTGAAAAACACCCCCATCATCATGGGGGGGGGGTGTCTTTTCCAAATATCCTGGTGGGAGGATGAATGAATGGCCACACTCTCTTCCCTGTTCCCTAGGTGTGTATTGGTGAGTTGTGCTTTCCGAGGTGTCTTTAGGATGAGATGAGTTGTGCTTTATAGGTGTCTTTGGGACGAGATGAGTTGTGATTTCCCAATTGTCTCCAGGATGATATGAGTTGTTATTTACCAGGAGTCTTTAGGATGGGATGTGATGTGGTTAGTGGACTAGGTGTATTTGGGTTGGATAAGATGTGTCTCATGGAACAGGTGATGGGACGAGATGTGTTTCATGGACCAGGTGTCTGCGGGCTGGATGAGATGTGGTGTGTAGGGCCCAGGTGTGTGTGGGCTGGTTGTGATGTGGTTATTTTGGAAGGGGTGGGAGCATGAGGATGTTTTCTGTTAGTAAAGTGAGGCTAATCAGTGGGAAGTGGTATAGGTTACCTTATCATCTATGTGCATTATATTACATTACTTGACTTTCATTATTTGGTGATCATGCTTTGGTATGGTTAGTATACCTGATAAGTACTATTTGGTTCTACTATTTTCTCATAGGGGCATTACTATGCTTCTTCCACATGTGCATGAAAGACTTTGGTTTCCTATTGAGTATACCTGTATGCTTACCCTACATATATAAATCTATTTTCAGGTTCTAGGAAGACTTTGGGGACCATCATGGACCTTACTATCTCTAACCTTGATAGTTGTTGTGTCACTGCTTAGCTTTTATTATGGCACTTACTTTGAAGAATTTGTATTTTCATCATTTCTATTTATTTTCATGCATATGAGATGGTTTTGGGATTAATTTTATACATGTCTTGGAGTTTTTTTGTGGATGATACATCATATCTCCCGATATTATTTCAAAAAAGGGTAATGCCTTCCATATTTTTTGATATGTATACCCTTGGTGCTAGTTGCCAACCTAGGTCCTACTGGTGGTGGGACTCAGGGGTCATTATCTCCCTTTATTTTTATCCTAGGAGGGGTATAATTGGAGGGAGGGGGTCAGGAAACTAAATCTATGAACCTAAAATATCTTTGTATTATATTGTAATGAAATATCTTCTTTAAGTCATGTAATAACTAGAGTATTAGGTCACAATCACTATAGTTAGAGTGAGAGATGAGTGCAGTTGACATTTAAGATTTGGATGCTATAGGTTTAGGATAAAATAGGGGTTTAAAATGTCATTAATGTTTTATATGTTATATTTTATACTAATTTTAATGGTGTTGATAACCCTTTAGGTTATTTGAGGTAATATTTTGAAGATTAGGATAAGATAACTTAAGTGAAAAACCTAGAAGAAAATTAATGGGACATGTTTGAGTATAGAATAAAATCTTAAAAATTGAGTAAAATATAGATTTTGAGGCTTTCTTAAAATTCAAAACCCTATCTGAATACTGGAAAGTTGATACATACTCTTGAATATTTGAACCAAGGTGTAAAACCCCAAATATGGCATGTCAGTTATTAAATAAATCATGTCATAGTGCATAAAAAATAGGACTAACTGGAAACCAAGCTAGCCACTTTGGGTGGATATTCTTTGGTCAATCGGTTTCTCTTTATGGACCATTATAAAGGATTTATTTCCAATTAATTTAATGTATTAGGTTATGAATTATGAGAGAACACATGTTAATGTAATCCTAGTAGAACCAAGTGAGGTATAAGATTAAAAAAGTATGAAAAAGTTGAAATAAAAGTATCATAAGTTGGAATAAAGGCTTCATTGAAGAATACATTTTTTCATTTAGGTTTTCATATTCATATTTTTTATATTTTCAAAGGCATTTTGGTTTTAGTCAAAACAGTGTCTCAAAAATGGAGCTAAAGAAGGTAAGAATCATAGAACCTCTATGTATTGTAGAAAAATATGGTATAATACTTAAATGATTAAATATTATTATATTATTGAAAATTGAGCCTCTTAGTCTTACCTCAGGTAGTGAGGCTAATATATAAATAAAAAATAAATCTTTATAATTTTATCTATTTTCATTAGTGAGTGATATTTTGGTGTTTTTAGAAAGATTGGATTATATTAAACATATATGGATTTTTCTTGATTAGTTTTACTATAATTGTTTTTAAAAATTTATTAAATAGTATTGGCACCCTTGATAGTGGTTTAATATCAATGTAATATTTTTAGATATTACTATTGAAAAAGATGTGGTTAAGGATAGATAACTCTATAGTTTAATATAACCAATGTTTAAGAATTGTGATATCCTTGGACACTTTTCTTATGTTTTTTGAATTAATAAGACTGATAAATCTAAATTTTAGGGATAGGATAAGAAACTTTGAAAACACAAAATAGATAAGAAGGAAATAATTATTCCAACAATAGGAAAATATAATTGTGATAGCCTTGGAAAATATAATTTTGATATAATTAGACACTTTGATTATGATTGTGATAGCCATATAAGTTTTTCTTATTATTTTATAACTTATTTTTAACACATTGAACATTTCACATATTTCCAAATATAATAAACACTTTCTCTTGTTCCCATTGAATGTAATGCCCCAGTTTTTTAGGAAGCATTTTTTATAAACCATATGTTTATAATTCTAAACATTTTTTTGTTTAAAGGAATAAATATTAATTAGGAGACAATTCATATGAAATATAAGTATAACTAAAAATATATATTCATTCATAAGTATGATGGTACAAAAGAATTGCATAAAACTAAGTACCACACACCATGGATTATTACTCACTATAGATAATATACATCCATTAAAAGTGTATAAATAAATATTTGATATTAGATTAAAAAGAATAAAATATTCATGACTAGGAAATCCCATAGATCATTGTAAATATTGAGGATCACGAATAGACAATCAAAACATATAATGAGGAATATCACCATAAAAGGAGAAATAATTGTAAAAAATATATAATATAAAATACAAACTATTCCTTGTGAAGTGAGAGTGGGATAAACGAATGTTTTAGTTATAATATATATGTTAGAAAAAAAAAATTTCCATTACAAATATGACCATTGAAAATATGTTCATTATAGATATGGCCATTGTTTATATACCCAATAGTTATATTAAATTTGTATACTATCAAGTATTAAATTTAAAATAACATAACTCATAATGAAATTGAAATATGATATTAAAATATGATAACATATATATATTTTAAATGTATAAATATTCATATAATTATTATTAAAATATGATGTGATGTATATATAAAATTCATATAAGTAATTTAAAATCAATGAAGTAGTAAAAATATATTTTATAATATAAATAATTAATTTTAATGGTATTTCTTAAAGTGTATTTATTATAAAAGTAATAATTTTTTATTAAGTGTTGTATATTTTATCCTAATAGACTAAATTGAACACTATTATAATATTATATATAAACTAACATATTAATTCCTTTTAAATTGGAAATTTATATGAAATAATATTAAGAACACTTAATGTTTAAAAATATTGTTTTTTAAAACAAAAGAAAATTTTATTTAATTTTTTTAAATTAAAAACTAAATGTATATATTTTAGAATAAAAATTAGATAAAACAAACTTTTTTTGGATTTATAATTTCAAAATTAGTTTATCATGAATTTTTGATATTTTTCTAAAAAGATTGATTTTGTAGTGAACAGTATATAATATTATTTTTATAAATAATAGAACTTTTAGGACAATATTAGTATCTAAGTATAAATTCAAAATTCATGAAATATTTTTTATAAGACCAAATATATATTTTATAATTGACTTTATAATGTTAAAAATTTTATTTTAATTTATAAACCCATATTTTACATTTCATAATTTATGTTATATTTTTCAAAAAATTGTTTTTATTATATTATACATTTAATATTTTAAATTTAATTTGTATCCCTTTTTGAAATAAAATATAATAAAATGGATTTAAAATTTCGAATCATTAGTTCCAAATTATATAATAAGTACCATTTTATTTTTTTTGTGAATAAAGGATACATTACATAGATTAAAACTAGTTATTATTGTGAAAACCAAAATGTTAAAAATGAGTAAACTAATAGGTAAAGGGAATAAAAAATTTAAAACCTATTTTTTATTAATTTTTTAATGTTATAATAGATCTTATATATTCCCCTATCCAATAATTACCGTTTTTTGAACCAATTTATTTAGAGTTACTTACCATTATTGATACATTTTGGGTATTTATAGAAATGCACCTCATTTTCATTTATAAAAGGTATTCTCTAGTACTCACTTACTTTCACTCTAAAACCCCTTTTAATTATCCAAAACTTTACCAAGACTCTACTCCACACTCATATTTACCTTAATGAGGTTCCTTTTTTCTAAAAATTATATCTCTTAAAGGTTTAATCCCCTTTTAAAATGAGATAATCCAAGAATATAGGAAAATCTTCCTAACCTCTCTTTCACTTTTCTATCCATTTATGTTTTTTTTATTCTTTATAAAATTTTATTTCAAACTATTAAAATAATATCATCAGTATAATTTTTATAATATTATGTTATTATAACTATGGTACAACATTAACCACCACCCTTTTTTCCATTTAGAAAAACAAGAACACGAATCATGTGTTGTGAGAACTACCAACTTGATAATGTAATATTTTTCATTTTCCATCACCACATTTAAAGGATAATCATAATTGGGAATTTAATATATCATTATTATATTTATGAATTATTTTATATTCATATATAATAATCCATATTTCTTCATTTCCTTATTCAATTAAAAATGAAATCATTAAACATGTATACCTATGTGCTACCGTCTCTATGGAATAATCAATTTCAATTTTTCATATCATAAAAACCTTAAATGGATGTTAATGAGAATTATTTTAATGCATAGATATGATTTTTATTATATAATTATGTTTTTGTTATGAAAAATTAGACAACCTATTAATGATATGATCAAAAAATGATTACCATTAATTTAACCATTTAATATAAGCATACTAAGTGGAAAATATTTAATTCAAATCCAGAAGTATTTTCATATCCAATACTTCTTCTCATACAATAAAGACCCAGAAATTTCCTGGAATTTTTTTTATTAATTTGTTTGGAATTTTACGGGTCTGCAGTTTCTAACGGCGACTAATTCCAAGGACCAGTGTTCCCGAAATCAACTTCTAAAGTTTTGTTCGGGTACGTTTAGTGAACATACATGCAGGTTTTTTTATCTTTTGAACTGGTGCTCGGAATTGAAATCCTAGGGCACAGTTGAACTCGTAGAACCAATATTCTCTTAAGGATACCTTTACTGCTATTGTGTTTCAACATGGATGGAAGTTATAAATTGGTTTTGCTAATTAATTTTTAAAGATTATATAAAAATGTGTGTGTAATACATTTTTATTTAGAGTGGTGGTTATTATCTTCAAAGGGAAGTTAGAGGTGGGGCCCAACCCCCACATAACCTCCCATGGGAGGATATTGTGTGGTGGGGCCCACACAAACACCGAACCCCTTAAACTCTCCTTTAACTCCATGAAATACCAATTAAGGAGGATGTTAACTTTCCACCCCCCTCTCATTAATGTGCCTTTCACTTAATGGATTAATTAAATTATTCACCTTCCTCCCCCTAATTAATTAAGACAACTTCACCCATTAATGCAGTGAAGTGGCTTAATTTATTTTTAAATCTTTTGAATTCCATTGGGAATGCATGGAAATGATTAAATAATAGAGAAGCTATTATTTTATTGTGGTTGGTGATTCTCTTTGGGGAGCTTTGGAGTTTTGGAGAAAGAACACGTAGAACGCCGCTTACTCCAACGAATAAGTCGAAGATGCCAAAGATGATGCTTCTTCCTCAGCTTCTTCCTTGGAAGCCCCTTTCTGACGTGGGATCTCTTCGACGACCCTTCTTCCTTCCTCTTCGTCGTCAACAGACCGACGCACGGGCTCAGAAGTGGAAGCGTACGATGAACGACGACAACATCGTCTTCCCCTGCGACGAAGGAACACCCGACATTTAAAAAGGTAGGGGTGTGTTTTAAGTTGTTTAACGCTATATACTCTCATGTTTAATAAACTTCATGAGCCATTTTCTATTATTCTAACGTGGAGGGTTCGGGCCGAACGAACACGGCCCGACCCCTCATCAACCTTTGTGGTTTCAGAACCTTGAGTCAACGACGAAGTAACAACAACATGGAAATGAGGCGACGACGATGAAGACGACAATTAAAGGTCATGCTACCTGCGGCCACTGTGAACCGCACTGCCGGCCACGCGGTGCCCGACCAGCCTACCCGTGCGCTGCCCAGCGCACGCCCCGGCCGAAATCGTGGCCTGCCTGGACCGCCGACACCATGCCCGTGCACCCCCCGCGCTGCCGGAGCATCCCACGCCCTGGCTGGTGCTTTGGTCGCCTGCCCGACACCCAGGATGCCTGCCCGGTGCCTTGCCTGGTGCCCCCCGGCACGTCGGATGCCTGCCTGGCGCCCCCCGGCGCCCAGGTCGCCTGCCCGGCGCCCTGCCCGGTGCTCGGGCTGCCTACCCGGCGGCCCTATAGCGCCCCGGCCATGTGCCCAGTGCCCCCAGCACCAAGGCCGCATGCCCTGCGCCCCTTGGAACCCTGCCCGGCACCCCGACCCCCTGGCCGGCGCCCATACCACCTTCCCGGCGCCCAAGCCGCCTGCCTGGTGCCCCCGGGCGCCCTGCCTGGCCCCCCCTCGCCCTGCCCTCCCTACCCGGCGCATCCCGTCACTAATCGTACCCTTGCGGCCTACCAGCGACCATGTGGCTTGCCCAAGGCCTACTCGAAGCCTTCCCGAGCCCCCGCAGCCTACCCGCGGACTGCCGTTGGCTTCTCGGGCCGAGTCGCCCACGTGGTGACTTTCAGCCCGAATTGTTCACGTAGTCCGCTGGGCCGGGCCCAGTGGACTGAGAACAATTGAGCAGACTGACCCGCCCAACGGGCCGGGTCAGACCCAGCAAGTCAGACTAGGTTGACCCAGACCAGGTTGACCCAGACTAGGTGGGGCCGAGTTAGTCCGACTGGGTCCGACCAGACTCGGGCCCATACCGCTCCATTTACTTTCTTAGGCCTTATCTTTGGCACCAGACGTCCGTTTGACAAACCGTCAGTGGCATCGATATTCTTGGAGCATAGTCGTCCCTTTGAGTATACCCCACAGGAGTTTGGGGTATAATTGAGATACGGTCAGGTTGATTCCTACACGAAACCAACGGGCCCCCCAGGACTAAAAGGATAATAACTAACGGACCGAGCATCCGATTGACGCACCGTCTATTGCGTTGAGACCCCAATGACGTGGAGGTCCTTTGAGATACTTCCACATGAGACTTTGTGACACTTGGAGTATCAAACAGTAGTACATGGAGTGGATCCTCCCAGAGATGAGCGTACAGAGTGTAGAGACCTAGTAGCTGTAGACCTGACGACTGCTTGACCAATTTGACTCAAAGTGATTGGACTATTCCAGTGGACGGAGCACCCAGTTTGGAGGCAGACCCACAGTGGACGAAGCTTCTGGTTTGGCTGTAGACCCGCGATACTCAATAGGAGGTGTACCCTTGGCGACTATTAGGGGGAGCGCCCGATGTGGCAGCAGACCCACAACGGACCGAGCGCCTGGTTTGGCAGCAGACCCACGGTACTCTACAGGAGGAGTACCTCAGCAGTCTAAGGTTAGTGAGTAGTTTCTCAGAGTCGTGACAAGGCCACTATACTCGACAGTGGAGGAGTTCCCTAGCAGCTATGGTTTTGATAATGAAAATCCTGGTTTGAGCTGAGTCAATGACCTTTGTGTTTTCCTCATATTTGAGATGGGTTACTTGATAAAATATGTATATGTATGGGTATATACTTAAGTAATGGTTATCCGTTGACTTCATAAGTTTTGGTTTATCCTTGTTGGATTTTGTGAGACCTTGAGGGTCTCAGGGTCCCTACTGAGTATCGTTATACTCACCCCTACACTGGCTATGCCACATCTCATTGTGTTGGATGCAGACGACAGACAATTCTGACAGAGGTCGAGAGCACCAGGACTGGATGGTACCCGGATGTGGACCACTCGACGTGAAGACACACTGAGTGGACCAATAGATGCGGAGTGCTGAGGGGGACATTTGTACCTACCCTTCAGGTAGGAACCCTGGAGGATGATCCATGAGCTACTTTCACTTTTCAAATGTTTTTCCCTTTTTAGTTGTACTTGCTTTCAGTTGTATCTGTACTTTACAATTGGGATTTTATTCTGGACCCTTTCCTTTCAGTACACTTGTTATAAAACTTTTACTTATAATTTTCTTCCGCTTTTTCTCTGGTTGTGTGTGTTTATGTTTTATAAAGGCAATGCCTTCCCAATTTTAGGTAATTAAGTCTTTGGTGCTATTCTCCCGCCCCTAGACTATGGAAGGCGGGCTTGGGGTAGTCACAATACGGGCCCCGGGGGATGGGTCGTGACAAATTAGTATTAGAGGAGATGGTTCTACCATAGAACTTAGGACTCTAATATTTCTTTTCTGTGAACCAATAGTGTTAAGGGTACTAAGTGTGGTTTTTAGTTCAGGGAGTCCAATGTTGGTGCGGGCGGCCCACATATCCATACCCCAAGACCCTGACTTATGATTTCGGACTCAGTTCACGAAAACAATGATTGAGTGTGTGTTTTCAAATTTTTTGTTAAAGTCAACTCAAACCAGGTCAGCTCACCAGGTATAGTCTTTTGACCGTGTCACATCTATTTCTTTCAAGATGCCTCCCCACAGACGACCAGTTAGAGCTCTGAGAGTTGAACGTACTGATATCCTGGAGAGAAACGAGGCCTCAGTACAGGGCCCTATACCAGTTGAGGCACCAGCGGAGGCACCAACAGTACCACTTCCTGTTGGGTCACCAATACCACCAGCCCCAACAACAGAGAGTTCACGCCACTTGAGCGAGTTGCATGAGTTCTAGCGCCAGAGGCCGCCTAAGTTCAGAAGAGAGATGGACCCACAAGTGGATGAGGATTGGCAGGAGGCTGTGGTGAGAGTCTTCAGACTGGTAGGGACACCATCCAACTTCATGGTGATCCTTGCTGCCATCCTCCTTTAGGAAGTAGCAGGCAGATGGTTGAGCCTGATGCTCCAGATGCATGACGAGGCATCACTTCTATGGGCAGACTTCGAGAGCCTATTCTGGGCGGAGTTTGTACCATACACCCTTCGAGCAGTGCATATACATGAGCTACTTCATCTACAGCAGGGTAGCATGATGGTGGCGTAATACTCAGCGAGGTTCACCGACATCTCGCGCTACTCCACTGATATGGTACGAGACCCATTCATTAGGGCATAAACCTTCGAGAAGGGACTCAGGCGAGAGATTAGAGCTTCAGTTGTCTCCCACAACATCTTGATGCAGAAAGGGGTGTTGGAGCCAGGCCTTTTAGTGGATAGTTTCCTTACTGAGCAGTCTCCAGCAGCGAGACCCACCACTAGCTAACATGCAGTAGAGTTTTCTGCAGTTGGTAGTAGAAAGATGATGGAGAGGTCTAAGAGGACCAGACCTAGAGGTGATCGACCACACGACTCATGATTGGTTATGAGGGGCACCCCGAGTGGAGACAGAGCCAGGCATACCCGGAGCGGACAATGTTACTCCATCGGCGGGCTTGATCACATGGCACGTGATGGTCTGACCCACCATACAGATGATCAACGGATAGATGAAGGACCTCCCAGACAGAGGTAGAGGTTCTATCGAGATGGTCCACAGGGCGAAGGCGGACGTGGTAGGGGAGGAGGCCGTGCAACTAATGGTGGACGATGCTTCAAGGTGTTGCCACCACCACCACCACCACCACCAGGAGGTCTACCCCGACCGCAGGGAATAGGTGGACAGGGGAGAGCACAACTTCAGGCAGCTGAAGCATATGACCACGGAGCTTATGAAACAAGTAGACAGGATTGTGACTAGTTTCAGGCATAAAGGCCTTTGTTCATGATTCTTCTAGCTTCGTTGATGTCGTTGTTTGAGGTTGCTTTGTGTCTTTGTACTTTGAGTTGCAGTAATAAAAGACACTTGTACTTGTGACGTTTACTTCCCGGCCTTTTTGTGTGGTTAATACTAAGAGTTTCCAATTAAAACCATTGAATTGACCCTCACTTTTGAGATTTCTACTGGAGGAGACCCTGTGACCACACACTGATGCCGACAGTGTGACTCAACCCTTGGAGGCGAGAGCAACAGTTGGATCTCTTGGTTGTAGCGTCGAGGAATTATGACGTCATTAATGGCATGAATTAGTACCATTCATGTCAGGATTGACTGTATTAGGCAAAGTACGTGGTTCATCCAAAGGATGAGACTGGATTTCCCTTTTTGAAAAAGGAGAAATCATAGCAGCTCTTGTAGAACGTAGGCGAAGAAGGGTGAAGTCGAGTTCTTATAATTGGCTAGTATCACCCATAGTTCGTTGAGCGAACAATTTATAGTTTACTCTAATATCAATAGTCTCAGGTGTGTCTTCTTTTAGAGGTATCTGAACCTAAGACAATGGTGATGTCCTGAGTTCATCCAGACTATGAATTCGAGATAGTCTATACTCCTAGGAAAGGGAACGTTGTTGTGGTTGCGCTCAACAGGAGGACTGATATTCAGCTGCTAGGAGAGGCGACGGAGAAGATGGTTGCCTTACATATATCCTTTGTGGATAGAGATGGTGCAGCTTATCTACAGTCACTCCACCACTTCTTCAATAGAGTAGGCGAGGTGGCTTACCGCCTAGCCCTTCCACCTCAATTGCACTGGGTGCACGACGTCTTCCATGCATCTCAGCTGAAGAGATGCGTGCATGACTTGTCCCACATCATCGACCACTTGGAGTTGGTCATTGATGGTGGGGTGACTTTCACAGAGGTTCTAGTGGAGATTGAGGATTGACAAGAGCGGGTCCTGCGTGGACGGTCGATTCCTCTAGTGCGCATTCGCTGGCAGCACAAGAACCTCCAGGAGAGCACAAGGGAGCGGGAGGCTCAGATGCCTGCTCAGTACCCCCCTTTAGTTTACCTAGAGTGAGTTGTAGCTTTACGGGGATGTATATCCTTGAAGTGGGGGTAATGTAAAGACCTAAAAATTTAAAGGAAATTTCTTTCTTAAATTATTTGGATTTTTATGTGTGTGCAGTTTCTGATGGCGACTGATTCTGAGGCCCGGTGTGCCCGAAATCAACTTCTGAAGTTTTGTTCCGGTACGTTCAATGAACGTACGTGCGAGTTTTTCTATATTTTGAACCGGTGATCAGAATTGAAATCCGAGGGCACCGTTGAACTCGTAGCACCAGTATTCACTTAAGGAGACCTTTATCGTAGTTGTGTTTCATCGTGGATGGAAGTTATAAATTGGGGTTGCTAATTAATTTTTAAAGACTAAATAAAAATGTGTGTGTAACACATTTTTATTCAGAGTGGTGGTTATTATATCCAAAGGGAAGTAGGAGGTGGGGCCCACCCCCCCACATAACCTCCCATGGGAGGATATTGTGTGGTGGGGCCCACATGAACACCAAACCCCTTAACTCCCCTTTAACTCCATGAACTCCCAATTAAGGTGGATGTTAACTTTCCACCTCCCTCTAATTAATGTGTCTTTCACTTAATGGATTAATTAAATTCTTCACCTACCCCCCCCCCCCCAATTAATTAAGACAACTTCACCCATTAATGCAGTGAAGTGGCTTAATTTATTTTGAAATATTTTGAATTCCATTGGGAATGAATGGCAATAATTAAATAATAGAGAAGCTGTTATTTTATTTTGGTTGGTGATTATCTTTGGGGAGATTTAGAGTTTTGGAGAAAGAACACGAAGAACGCCTCTTCCTCCAACGAAGAACGTGAATACGCTGTCGACGACACTTTTTCCTCGGAACCTCCCTTCTGACGTGGGATCTATTCGATGGCCCTTCTTCCTTCCCCTTTGACGTTAACGGACCGACACATGAGCTCAGAAGTGGAAGTATACAATGAACGACGACAACATCATCTTCCCCCATGACGAATGATCGCCCGAAATTTATAAAGTTAGGGGTGTGTTTTAAGTTGTTTAAAACTTTATCCTCTCATGTTGAATCAACTTCGTGGTCCTTTTTCTATCATTCTAATGTGGAGGGTTCGGGCTGAATAAACATGGCCCGACCCCTCCGCAACCATTGTGGTTTTGGAACCCTGAGTCGACGACGAAGTAACGACGACATTGAAATGAGGAGACAACGACGAAGATGAATATTAAAGGTTGAACTACCCGCGACCTCTGCGAACCGCGCTGCCAGCCAGGAGGCACCCGACCAGCCTCCCCGTGCGCTGCCCGACGTGCACTCCAGCCGAAACCACGGCCTGCCCGGCCCACCGGTACCCTGCATGCGTGCCCCGCACATTTCTGGCATGCCTCGCGCCCAGCTCGATGATTATGCCGCCTGCCCGGCCCCCTCGGCACCCAGCATGCCAACCCGGTGCCCCTCGGTGCCTCGGCCGCCTGCCCGGCACCCGGCCCGGTGCCCAGGCCGCATGCCCGGCGCCCCCCGGTGCCCAGGTCGCGTGCCAGGCACCCTGCCCAGTGCCCATGCCGCCTGACCGGTTCCCCCCGGTGCCCTACCCGGTGCCTAGGCCTCCTGCCCGGTGCTCCCATGCGCCCTGCCCGGCGCCCCAACGCCTAGGACGCCCTTCCCAGCGCGTCCCGGCGCGATACCTGCGCCCCCGCGGCCTACCCGCGGCCTGCCGTCGCCGCCGTGGCCTGCCCGCACCCCACGCGGCCTGCCGCTGGCATCTCGGGCCGAGATGCCTGAGTTTCTCCCCTCGCAGCACCAGCCGACCCTACCACTGGCCTTCGGGCTGAGTCGCCCACGTGGCAACTTTTGGCCCAAATTGTCCACGCAGTCCGCTGGGCTAGGCCCAGCAGACTAGGCCGAACTGAGTAGACTGACCCGCCCAACAGACCGGGTCAGACCCAAGAAGTCATTCCAGGTCGACCTAGACCAGGTTGACCCAGAATAGGTTGGTCCGAGTTGGTCCGTCTAGGTCGGACCGGACCCAGACCCATACCGCTCCCTTTACTATCTTGGGCCATATCTTTGTCACCAGACATCCGTTTGACGAACCGTCAGTGGCACCGATATTCTTGGAGCATAGATGTCCTTTTGAGTATACCCCATGGGGGTTTGGGGTATAGTTGAGATACGGTCAGGTTGATTCGTACACGAAACCAACCGGGCCCCCGGGACTAAAAGGCTAATAACTAACAGACTAAGCGTCCTATTGGTGTTCCATCTGTTGCGTTGAGACCCCTATGACATAGAGGTCCTTTGAGATACTTCCATGTGAGACGTAGTGACACTTGGAGTATTGACCAGTATCTCGTGGATCAGATCATCCCAGATATGAGCGTACGAACTGTAGAGACCTAGTAGCAGTAGACCTGACGACTGCTTGACCGATGGGACTCAGTGTAATTCGACTAGCCCAGTGGACGAAACGCCCTATTTTGCAGCAGACCCATGACAGATGAAAGATCTGGTTTGGCAGAAAACCCACGGTACTCTATAGGAGGATTACCTCTGATGGCTATCAGGGGGAGCACCCGGTTTGGCGGCAGACCCACAGCGGACGGAGCTACCGGTTTGGCAGCAGACCCACGGTACTCGACAGGTGGAGTACCTAAGCTGTCTAAGGTTAGTGAGTAGCGCCTCAGAGTCGCGACAGGGCCACTGTACTCGATAGAGGTGGAGTTCTCCAGCAACCTTGGTTTCGATAATGAAAATACTGGTTTGAGATGAGTCAATGACCTTTGTGTTTTTCTCATGATTGAGATGGGTTAGTTGATAACTTGGGTATATGTATGGGCATATACTTAAGTAATGGTTATCCATTGATTTCATAATTTTTGGTTTATCCTTTTTAGATTTTGTGAGACCTTGAGGATCTCGGGGTCCCTACTGAGTATCGTTATACTCACCCCTGCACAGGCTATGCCCACACCTCATTGTGTTGGATGAAGACGACGGACAACGCTGACAGAGGCCAAGAGAACCAGGACTGGACAGTACCCAGAGGTGGACCACTCGGCATGACGGCACACGGAGCGGACCGATAGACACGGAGTGCTGAGGAGGACATCTGTACCTACCCTTCAGGTAGGAACCCCGTAGGACGATCTAGGAGCTGATTTCACTTTTCCGCTATTTGTCCCTTTTAGTTGTACTTGCTTTCAGTTGTATCTATATTTTACAGTTGGTCTTGTATTCTGGCCCCCTTTCCTTTCAGTACACTTGTTATACAACTTTTACTTAGATTTTTCTTCTTCGTGTTCTCTAGTTGTGTGTGTTTATGTTTTATAAAGGCAATGCCTTCCCAGTTTTAGGGAATTACGCCTTTGGTTCTAGTCGCCAGCCCCAGGACTATGGAAGGTGGGCTTGGGGTAGTCACGATACGGGCCCCGGGGGACGGGTCATGACACATAATTGCATTTCAATTAATATATATCAGACTTATAGACACAAAATAATGTCATTATTCCACTAGTTTAATTATATTACAACTAAATAACTTCATAATCATCCATTAATCATGGTATGTTTATGTTTGGGTTAGTTTGACTACAAACTTAAACAATGATATAAAATTATATACTTGAACATTATGTAAAATTAGTTATTATTTTAATATGATATATATATTTAAATAATTATTTTTTATTAATTAAAGGATTCATTATTATTTTACTCATTAATGATGAAAACATCCTTTGTAGGATGAAAATGACATAAATCTTTCATTGTCGATTTAATATTCTAGGATAATGAATAAATAACTAATAAAAAGGAATTTAAAAATTATAAATAGTTATAATTAATCTTTTATAATAACATAAATTAACTTTGGATGATAAAATTTGTGGAAAAAATTAATAATAACTCCACTATTACAAAACTAATTCAAAATAATCATGATTACCCACACCTGAGATCAAAAATAGATAATAAATAAATAATAAAAAAATATATTAATTAAAAATTAATATTATAGAAAGTTATTTAATTGAAAAGTTTTTAAAATATGTGATTACGATATTTATGTTTTCTATAGAGGATCTTAGAGTTCCTTCAATTAATCTGGGAAACAAGGCAAGGGCTTATTTGTCTCGTTTTTAACTTTAAATGGCATGTTTTGATATTTTGTGCCATAATTTCTTTTATATGGTGTAATTCATACCAAATTCATTTCAAATATTAAAATATAAGCCATTTAAGGATATTTTTTCATCCATTTCATAATCCGACTCTCAAGTTCCTTTGATTCTAACATTACAAATTTTGTAAGAGTTTCATCAACTCAATTCTTGATTAATTGAGTCATAGAATATATCACTTAAATATACCTTTAAATATTTCATTGATCATAATATTCCATTATTTTATATTTTATTTCCTTTCCTTATCTGGGGAAGTTACGTTCCATCATAAATAACCATTTCTTTGATATAATGTTTTCTGAAGTAATAGTGTAATGTTGACAAGAATAACTAACATTATTACCAATGAATATTTTCTTCCATTCCTATATTTTAATTTCTAAAAATTTTATCATTAATTTTGGGGAAATTTAATATATATTATTTTCTATGATTCTCATAATTCTCTTTACTACTTTCAAAAATGAAAATATAATATTCTTTTTAAGTTGTGGGTTTATAGACAAAGGTATTTCAAAATATTTTAAAATAAAATTTTATTCCTTCTTTGAAAATGAAATTTTTTATCTTACACTCAAAATTTTTGATAACATTTTTCTATTTTCAAGGATTTCTTATTGGAGTTTTTTTAGAGGTAAATTTTTTCAAATTTATTATTTTATCATTTATAATTTTTTTGAAAGTGACCCACAACTTCTTTTTTATATAGAAATCTTAAATATGTCTTATAAGGACAATTTTTTATGTTTTATTTAATGTGAAAATTTATTTTTACTAAATTCTATATTTTATATGATACTTTTACTCGACATTTTTATGGTCTCTAAAATATTTTTTTCACCCTCTTTTGTAAAATATTTCGTTTAAAATATTTTTAAAACATCAAGAACATTTCTTAATCTCAAATTGTTTTTTTTAAAACCCCTAAAAAGTAATTTTCATATATGTAATCATCCTTATGATACAACATTTTATTTATTACTGGATATTATATTAATATTTCTGTTCATCTTATTTCTATGTATGAATTACTTAAGATTTTTTTCTATCAAATATATACCTCATTTTAGAAAATGATATTTTTGATATCCTATTATTTCCTAAGTTTATGTTATATGATAAGTTTAATAAACCAATATTTATTCTAGAGGTTAATTAAGATATTTTTATGATTGATTTTAAACAGTATACATATGTATGGATGATGATAATGAGGGTCCTGTATTACTATCCAATGAACCAGTTTAAGTTTTTATATCATTAGATAGTTTAGAGTAGACATAATGATCTTGTTCACATATGTGTGGGCATGATAGGGTTTCTCAAATTTTTAGGAATGATATTTTATTCACACATGTTTAGTAATAATTATTTTTCATACAATGGTTTTCCAATTCTTATGTTTGTGCTAAATTTTCAAGTTGGTTTTCCTGAGATTTTATAGTTGTATGATTATACAAATGCTTATGTTTTTCTCTCATGTATCATGTTTATTAACTATTTTTTCTATTGTAAATTATTCATAAATTATGTTATTATAATCCATATTCTAGGATTTATGATATATTCTTTTTTAGTTATAATTTTCTTATGTATCTTGATTATACCCATATACTCATCATATTCTCACTTATAATCTTTGATCATTACCACTTATGTTTACCCATAATATGTGTACGATACCACCGATTTTTTATATTTCCATTTTCCTAGGTTTGGAATAAATTTTATACATAATATGTATTTAAAGTGTATATTATGAGTATAATTTGTTAGAGATGTTGAGTACCTATCACGGATTAAGAAGTTATATATATAGAGGGAAAATTTCCATGAATTTTATTAGTAATTGTTTTTAATAATTGTCTAAAATTATAAAAATAAAATCTATTGGTATTATATAATAATTAAATATTTCTTTTATACCATGTAATTAAAAGATAGTTTGGGTTGGGTCACTATGTTTGGTATCAATGCTAGGGTTAGACAACTTTAGAGATTATGATGTTGAAATGCCCCAACACCAGAATCTCGGAACCGATGTCTTACTTTATTACATTGGAATGATTATAAGGAATAAAATACCAAAGGACTAATTAGTTTAGATGTTTTTGAAAACTATATTACATACATTGAAACCATTATACTTTGGGAATAAAAAACTAATACATAAAAAAATAAAATACTCAATATCCTTGAAACTAATTCCAAGAATTCATCTTCATACCCTGAGTGAAGGGAAAAGATAACAGTGATATCAAATAATAATTAAGGTTAAAGTATAGTGGATTCTATCATGAATTAACAGTTAATTATAAATGTTTTAATAATAATTTTGTTTGAATAATTCTATATAAATTATCACATGAGATTAAAACTTGACCATGGATATTATAACTAATAATGTAATCATATGGAATTATAACAATGATGGAATTAATAATGTTGGAATTATTTAATATCAAAATATATCCTCAAGATAGTTATTACCAATATATATGATCAATCCAATTTAATTATTTTGGTAGAAACTCTTCTGATTTGTGTGAAGATCTATCCTCCTATCATTTTAAAATTGATTGAAAAAAATACGAAGGGTTTTTCGCCAACTCATTTCTTAATATGAGGATAATGATGCATCAAGGGTATTTTATTAACCAGTACCAAACTCATATACTATATGTCCAGAACATTCCTTATATATTGAATAATCAATTTATGTCTTAAACAATATTCCTTATCAAATATCCATATTGAGTAAAGGATATAGATTTATCAATATTTCTCCAATAAATCATATAAATTTAAAATTATAAAACATATGTAGAAATAGTATAAAGTTTAGTAAATAATAATATACATGATAAATAATGTGGATATTTAGGTGGAATTAATGTTCAATAATCACTAGAAAGTGAATAACTCAATGGGAAGTTAATGACTATGAAAAATGATTCAAGGAAGTGAATATCAATACTATCTTTGGTCAAAATAATCATAACCCATATAGAGAGAGAATAAGGATGGTATTAATAAAAAATATCCCTAATATAGGATAAGAAGCAACAATTTTTTTTGATAGTGATGAATGTAAATACCATCAAAATATCATGAAAAACATTTTTTTGGAAAATAATATTTAAACTTTCCAAAGTGTCCCATACCACTTTGAAAAATTTGAATCAGAATACACATGAATGGATATCAATAAAAACATATAATATAATTATAATACATATATTTATATAATAATAGGTCTAAGGAGAATTATATAAACCTTATAATAGAAGATAGGTGTATAACATAACAAAATGTCTCAAAGAAGGAAAATTGTGACAAAATTCCATTACCGCAATGGTAAATTTGAAACCATAAACACCACGAAATATATATATACTAAATTGGATATTTAAATACACATAAATTTAAGTATAATAAGAATTTAATACATTTGTGAGAAGTATATACACCACAAATCAAAAATAAGTGATGAATATGGTATGTATCTTACAAAAAATAAAAGTGAGGCAAGAAAAAACCTTATCTTAAACATCCTTTTACAGAGATATATTTAACCTACCTTATAATAGTTTTAATAATTTTATTAACTTATCACATAACCATAATAATATTTATAAAATCATCTATTATCTTATTATAATATCTTGTTACTAATTTGTTAATAATATTTCATTATTTTCAGTCTTTCTCGTGTTAATTGTCTAGTTTTTCAAGAATGTTTTGACTTGTCATTTTTGTTCCCATTGCATAGATCATGATTTAATAATCTAGATAATTGAAAGAAAATTTAAATATTATATATATTAATTATATATGTATTTATAGTAGTCCATAAATTTTGGATATAGGAAATGAAGTACACAATTCCGAGAGATAGTAGGCCATATGTACACAAGAAAGCTGTTTCCATTTTCTTGTCATATTAAAATAATAAAAGTAAATGATATATATATGTAAAATGTAATTCTAAGATCATATAAATTTTTTATTTATTAAATATTTTAACTAAAACCATCCTTAATATATTCCCATTAACGTGTGAACGAATCACATCACATTGAAGATGCAGTAGTCCACACCCCAAAAAATGATGTTATTATATTCCCACAAAATGGAAATAATGAAGGTCTATGTTATATGAGAAATTATAGAAGTATAAAGAAATTATAAATATCTAAAAATCATATATAAATCATATATAGACTATAATTACATCATTATTCCTAACCTTTAAAGATAAAAATGGAAGAACAAATGACATTAGATCGCAAGGTGGTAGTCTTCTATACACACAAATGATGATTGCATATCCCATTTGATGGAAGTTTATAAAAGTGTAGGAATTAAACTTAACAAAAAAAATTATAAGTATATTGAGGATTCAGGTGTTATTATATATGCAGTATATAATAATAATTGAAGGGGTGGATCAATAAATAAAATAAAAGTACTTGTTGAATAACACTATCTCCTTTTTCAGGAAACTCATTTTGGTTTATACCAATAAAGATACCTTGGATTTATTTCTGCAAAAAGTGATGCTTATAAGATGAGGGTAGGGAGTTTTAGATATTATTTGAGTAGGGTTTGGATGATCCAAAGGTATTGATAAGCATGAATAAGTGAGGGGACTGAATTCTTTTTTATAGTGGAGGGGGAGTGACATTCTTGAAAATATAAATGGTAAACACTATGGAGAGGTATTAATTACATCAAGTGCCTCAAAAATTTATAAAAAATAGAGTAAAGTTAAATTACGGTCAATACAAAACTCAAAAAAAACAAAATAAAAGTATTTTTTTTTCATTTTTTTCTTTAATGTACATGTTTCTCTATTTTTACCTTTTTGGGTTTTCACATGGATAATTAATTTTCTGACCTTGGTAATTTAATAATTAAGACTTAATTAAAGTTAGATTTATTATAAAATATAAAATAATTTAATTATAAATGTGATATCTAATTTAAAAAATAAAAACCCCATGTGTGTTGAAATTAATTTTAATAGAAACACTTGTAACACATAAAAACGCTACTTTATCCGGAACCGTGCTAACTATGTTTTTACTATTTAGGGGTAAATATGTTCATTATAAAAGAAATTTTTTTATATTAATATACTATATTTTATATTTATTAACATTTAAAAATAAATTGGCAAAATATATTATTTTTATAGAATTTTTAATATTTTAATAAAATATCATTTATTATAAAATAACATTAATGTCAATTTTGACATTATTTACTTAATTTAAATTTCAAAATATAAATAGAAATATTTAATTTGAATATATTATGTTAAAAACTTTGTAACATGATATATTTATCTAAAAAATAATTAAATACAATAATTCATTCAATTTACTTCAATTTTGATAATTTTAGTATAATTTATTTTAGTTAAGTATTAAATAAAAAATTACCACATTGATGTTCCTTAAGCAGTTCTACTAAATAATTATTATCTAAAATAAATTAATATGATGAATAAAACTCCTTTAACATTTAAAAACAATTACATAACCGAACTATTATGAAATTTTTTCCACATCTCAAGGCTTTATAAATGGTAATGGTAAAGAAGGTTCCCTTTTGTATATTTTTCCTTACTTAACCTATTATATAGGTCACTTTCATAGAATAGGATCCCACTAATTCATAAAATTCTTGAAAAATGGGATACGGTAAAAATATGTTCAGAAAATGGGTTTTAGAAAAGTTTTATGTCATTTGGCCCCTTATGAGTAAAGTTTAACCACAAACTAAACTCATTTGTACCTTAATCACTGTAATTAATTTATAATTTCACTAATTATTATGTTAAAAAATTATGTTGATATTTTTAGGCTATAAATATTTTAATTATTTCAACTATGTATATCCAATTTCTAAATTCAATTATCATAAGTTACAAAATTAAATTTAAATATAACACCACATATGTGGCGATAAAGAGTGTTTTTAAAGTGAAATTGTTGAAAAGATCATTAAGTTTTTTTATATAATTTCAATATAAAATTTTTTCCAATAACATAATTTTTTAATATATTTATAATCGATATATTATGTATTTTAAACAAATTTAAAATGAAATTTAATGATTATTTTTATAAAATTTATTAGATGAATTTCATCACATTTTATTGAATATATATTGTAATAATAAATATATCATAAATTATCCGGATGTGATATAAACTTATAATCTTGGTCTTTTGTGTCTTATACACTATAAAAATAACTTAGTATTTTGTGTAACACAAGGAAATATAGTGTTTCGTATAAAGTAAGATAAAAAAAATTAAATTTATTCTAAATGGAAAATATTTTAAAGTATTGGGGTGTTACAATCTCCCCAACTTAAATTATTTATGTCCTCACAATCCAAACTTGATCTAGGTAATGTAGGTTTTGATATTTGAAAATACTATTATTGAAAAACCCACATTATAAAATGGTTCATAAAATATTTTCTTAATAAGAGACAAATAGAAGTAAAATAGTCATATAGAGTAACATATAACTAGGTATTTAAATAGAAGAACATTAGTGGAAAGTAAAAATATTGTCTTGAAGGAAAAGAATGAATAATTATAGGGACAGTTTCAGGTCATTGATCACAAACAAGTGAATGATCAATGGAATGTTAAGGGTCTCAAAACCATAAATTCATGATTATTTAAAAGACCATCAGTTCAAAAAAAAGATATTATGATAAAAGATATTATTATTTTTAAGATCATTTTCCTAATGTGGAGTAATTGTTTTTTGATATATGAATATAAGGAAATATACTTAATTTACAAGTTTCTATTTCATCAAAAAATTCATTATTTGGTTATGATTCTATAAATTTCTAATTTATAACATATAAATATCAAAAAAATATTTTTTTTAATTTTTGAAGCCCAAAAATTTACTTTTAACGAATTATAAGATCCCTAAAAGAGTGAAAAGTCTTTTCTTATGTCTCTAAATTTTTACAAAACCAAAATGGTTAATACATTAATCTTTAAATATAAAAAATTAATACAATTGGTTCATCATTAAAAATTATTTGATATTTTTAACTAAAAATAATGACACATTATCCTGGAAATTGTGTAGGCCAATGGTAAGCATGAAACCATTATTGTCCTTTAGTCATGGGTTCAATCCTCACTACCTCGCTAGATGCAACAGGTTCTCACCCTGCATGTGGGTTGTTCTTTTTCTAAACTACATTAATATAATTCCTATAATATTTCCAAAATATATGATAGACATACATGAAATATTAATAATCATCAAATGACATTTTTACTAGGTTTTTCAATAGAACCTATATTTTATTTAGAGAGTCTAATAATATTACTTGTATATCAACCATAACATTTATCAATTCCTTTAAACTTATATCTATAAAATATAAATGCATTATTCCTCAAAAAAAAAATTTCCTCTAAAATATTTACTAAACTAAGGGGTTGTATTTCCATGAATTTCATCCAAAATATCCTTAATCTTTGTATACTTTCATGACATTAAACCTAATAAAAGGTGACTAAGACTTAGAAATTATGATAACCCTTAATCTCATAATCCTTTGATGGCATCCATAACTACTTATTTAATAAATACATATATTATTCTATGATAATAATGAAGTCTATCTTAAGGTTATGTTCCCTAATATATGATTTCCTAAATCTACTTTCCATGGTTTCTATAAAAAATACTTTGATATCAACTTTAACACCCCGACCCTAGAAGCTCAGAGATAGTTCCTTACTTTAATACATTGGCATGAATACAAGGAATCAAATATTGAAGGACTAACCAGTTTATTAGTTTTGGAAAAATAGATTATATACAGGAACATATTTTATGTTGGGAATAAAAAATGTAATACATAACAAAATAAAATGCTCAGCATCCTTAAAACTCATTCCATGAATTAAACTTCATACCCTAGGGAAAGGAAAAAAAGGGTGAGATGAACTGATCAGTAAGGTTAAAGTATAGGGTAAGCTATCATAAATTAATAATTAATATGTAAAGAATAAAAGATGATCGAATAATGCAACATAAATAATCACATGATCTTAAAACATAACCATGGAAATTATAACTAATCAAGTAATCACATGGAATAATAATAATGATAGAATGAATAATGTTGGATGAATGTAATATTAATATCTATCCTCAAGATAGTTAATATCAAGATCTATACTCATGATAGATTAATTCTGTGGGTATAAACCCATGTGATTTGTGTTAAGTTCCATTCTCCTGACATTTTTAATTTTCTTGGTAATAAACGTGAATGGTTTTTCACAAACTGATTTAATCCCACGAGAATAATAATGCATCAAGGGTATTTTATTAACCATTCCCCAACCCGTATACTATATGTCACAAAAATTCCTCACATACTGAATAATAAATTTTAAATTATAAACAATATGCCTGATCAAATATTCATATTGATTAAAGGATACAAATTTATCAATATTTACCCAATAATATAACTTTAAAAGTAGGAACAATATGTAAAAATGGTATAAAATTAGGAAATAATAATATCCATGATAACTAATGTGGATATTTAGGGGAAATTAATGTTCAATGATCATTGGAAAGTGAATAACTCAAGGGGAAGTTAATAACTAATAATAATTATTCAAGGAAGCGAATATCAATACTATCATTGGTCAAAATAATATTAATCCATTAATAGATAGAATAAGGATGGTATTAATACAAAATATCCCCAATGGAGGATAAGTAACCACAAGTTTTGTTGATTTTGATGCATGGAAACACCATTAAAATGTCATTAAAAACATTCTTGAGGAAAATAATATTTAAAAATTACAATGTGTCCTATACCACTTTGAAACATATAAATAATAATCCAAATAAAGGAATGAATTTAAATGATAAAAATAAGATCATGAGAATAAATATATTCAGGACATAACATGTTAATTTATTAGAATACAATCCTTATAAAATAAGACAAGTGTATAACATAACAAAACGTCTCAAAGTAGGAAAATTGTAAAGAAAATTCCATTACCATTTTTGTAACATTGAATATATAAACCACATGAAATATAAATAATAAAATTTATTTTTAAATACCCATAAATTATAGGATAATAAACTTAAAATAAATTCATGATATGTATATACACCACACAACAAAATTAAGTGGTTAATATGGCTTGTATCTCACAGAAATAAAAGTGATATGAGAAAAACCATTACCTTACAATTACTTTAAGTGGAACTCTATTTAACTTCATGTATAATGTTTTTATAGATGTTATTAAATTATAATAGAACCATAATTATATTTATAATATTATATATTATCTTATTATTATATCTTATTACCTATTTTTTAATAATCATTCATTATTTTCATTATTTCATGTGTTAATTGTATAGTTTTTTTGAGTATGTTTTTATTTTTTATTTTTTCATATTAAATATATCATGATTTCATCATATAAAGAATGTAAAAAATGATATAAATATTATATATATTTATTATATTTTAAATTATAGTAATCTATACTATTTGGATATAGGAAATTAAATACACCGTTCACGGAGACAGTAGGCCGTACGTACACGTGAACATTGTTTTCATTTTCTTATCATATAAAAAGAATAAAAGTAAATGATATATATATATATGTATATTATAATCCCCATATCATCTTAAAATAATATTTATCACATATTTTAAATAAGAACATTCTCAACACATTCCCTTTGAAGCATGAATAAATCACATCGTATTGAGGAGGTGGTTGTCCACACGTCCAAAACAAATGTTATCGCATTCCAATAAAATGAAATGCATGAAGTTATGTGTCATATAAAAAATTCAATCAGTAAAAAGAAAATATTAATATTTCATATATAGTATACAAACTATAACTACATCATTATTATCAATCTTGAAATTTGGAAATGTAAGAATGAACAACATCGGTTAGCGAGGTGATAGTCCATCGTACACACGAACGATGATTGCTTATCCAATTTGATGGAAGTTTTTGAAAGTGTAGGTTTTTACCCATAAAATAACAAAATATCAGTATATTTTGGGTAATTATGTTATTATATAATAAATATATAATAATAATTTGAGAGGTGGATAATGAAATAAAACAAAAGTGCTCGTTGAAGAACATTTCATCTTTTTTAGGTAACTCCTATTGGTTTATACAAAAAGACTTACATGGTTTTATTTATACCCTAATTTAGGCTTATTGGATGCGGTGATGAATTTTGGGAGATTATTTGGTCCGGTGTTTGATTATCTAAAAGGCTAGAGAGGTGTGAATAAGTAAGGGGAGTGAATGCCTTTTTACAATGGAGGGGGAGTGGTATTCTTGTAAATATAAAAACATAAACAATGTTGAGAGGTCTTCCTTACATAATGTTACTAAAAAATTTAAAAATAATGGACTAAAGTTAAATTATGGTCTATAAACACCTTCACCATAAAAAAAAAAGAGTATTTTTATCTTATTTTTTCATGAAATTCTTTGTTTCCCTATTTTTACCTTTTTGGATTTTCAATAGGTTAATTAATTTTCTAACCAAGGTAACCTACCAATTAAGATTAAATTAAAGTGATATTAATCATAAAATATATAAAAAATTAATTATAAATTTTATATCTAATTTATAAAATAAAAAATCCCATGTGTGTTGAAATTTATTTTAAGAGAAACATATATAACAGGTAAAAACACTACTTTAACCCGAACCGTGCTAACAATGTTTTTAATAGTTAGAGATCAATATGTTCATTATAAAAGAATTTTTTTCCCATCAATAGAATATATTTTATATTTACTAAAATTTAAAAATAAAATGTAATAATATAGAAATTTTTGTAAATTTGAAAACTTTTAATAAATTATCATTTATTATAATATAACATTAATGGAAATTTTGACATTATTTACTTAACCAAAATATAAAAATATCAATAAAAAGATATAATTTCAATATATTTAGTTAAAACATATGTAACAAGATATATTAATAAAAAAAATAATTAAATATAGTAATTCAATCAATTTACTTCACTTTTGGTATTTTTAATATCATTTATTTTAGTTAATTATTAACTAAATAATTCCCATATTGGCATTCCTTAAAAGAGTTTAAATAACTAATTAATCTATAGAATAAAATAATCTTATGAAAAAAACGTCCTTATATTTAAAAATAATATGTATAACTGAACAAATGTTTATTTGGTCATATCTTAAGGCTTTATAAATGTTAAAGGCCAGAAAGGTTCTATTTTTGGTCCTTTTTTCCTTACATAACTTATTATATTAGTCCTTTCATGAAATAATATCCAAATAAATCATAAAATTAGATAAAATAGGGTATATGTTCATAATATATCCATAAAATGGGGGTTTTATAAGTTTTTTGGTTATTTTCTCCTTAAGATTAAATTTTAACCACAAAATAAACTCATTTTTACATTAATCACTATAATTAATTTTAACTGCTTTCACTAATTATTATTGTCAATAATTATGTTGAAATAATTAGAAAAAATAGTATACTCATTCCAAATATTTACATCTATTTTCTAAATCCGATTCATATAAGTGTAAATATTAAACTTAAATCTAATCCCATAGAGGTGGAAGGATAGCGAGTTCTTAAAGTGAACATGTTTAAAAGTTCGCTTATTTTTTATATCTAATTTAAGTATTAAAATAATTAAAATGACGTAAATTGGTCTAATATATGAATAATTTATTTATTTTGACATTAAAACTAATTTAAAATGTAATTTAACAATAATAATTATTTTTAAAAAGGTAGTTTTCAATTAAAATGTGGTATTTTTCACTATTCTTCAAAAAATGAAACTTCTCTGAAAATTACCAAAAATTCAACCTAAGATAGTTTTAAAATAAAAAATTCTAAAATGAAGTTTATTTTAAAAAATAATATTTAAAAAATGGTCAAAAATAAGATTTTAAAATTGGTGCACCGTTAAATGGCTACAAAAATGCCTTAGAAAAATACATTGTTTTATTCTTCAAATTGAATTTTTTATTGTCATATGTCTATAAAATATATTGGATGAATGTAATTTTTTTATTTAATATATAATATGATAATAAATATAAGGTCCCAGCCTTAAAAATTACTTAATCTTGAGTTATTTCAAGAATACACGTTGAGGATCTTTACAGGTTTAGAGTCATAGAGAATTAGATCATAAATCAGGCATTACATTCCACATTTAAACAAAGTGGTTACATAAAAGATAGTATTAATTTTTTTCCCTCAACGGAAACATATTTAAACCAAAACATGGATTCTTTCATAAAACTTCTTTGACACTATCATCACATCATGTACCTTTCCCTTGACCTGTGAAAAACATTTCAAAAACATGGGATGAGTATAAAAAGTTCAGTAAGGGATATAAAACAACAAAATGAAAACATTAGTCCATTTATGAAATAATTATTTACCAATAAAACATAATAATTTTAACATACCTCATCAAATCATGAATAAATCGTAGAAATCATAAGACATAAAGGTAACTTGAGGCATTCATAACATTCTTACGTAGGGAGTAACCCTCATGGTTACATTTGGAATACCCATCTCAATATATTCTCTAAATCTCTTCGGAGAAACCATAACGTTTAACCCCTTTGTGTTATCCAATTCATTGGAGAGCTATATCGGGCTCACCCACCCTTAGTTTATCACGGAACTAACCGTCTTCATAAACAATGCCAAAGAACCATAAGATAATCGTATCACATAAAACATGCATAAAGGAAACATAAAATTTACACATTTCAATCAAAAGATATCAATAACACATAAATACATTATCAAAACCATTTTCAATACCAAAATAAAAAAAATTAAAACATGGTATTTATTTTTCAAAAAAAAGTTTTGGCTTATAGAGGAAACTGAAACTCAAATAATAGTCACGGCGGCGGAGAAGTCGTTGTCGCCGCATACGTACAAAAAAAACATTACCTTTTGTCATTTAGTAAATTCTTCATATAAAAAAGATTCATTTTGAGTAAACGTAAAATTCAAAGTGGCTTATACACCGTATAAAAGAAACATGTGTATAAAACAAAATAAGCCTCAATGAAAGGAGATTGAGACGAAGTCCCTTACCTCGGGTCTGACTTGACTCGATCGTTCTTTAACCTCTTGAATAATAAACTTGAGTTAATTTATACTTTCTTAAGAACCATTTTCAAGTTCATTATTCCTTTTATATCACTTATTACCATGTTATGAACACTATGTAAATATTTAAGTTAATAACGGTTATTTTGTCGATCATTGGTACTTGAGTAAAAATGGACTTCTTATAATTACATGATGTTCATGGGGTAAAATATCCATTATATCAAGAACTATATTCATGATTTAGATATCGTATATATCATATCTATCCAGTATATACATGCATTTATAATATTACATAACATTTAGAGGTAAGAAATGAAATGCACCGTTCATGGAGACAGTAAGTCGTACGTACGCATGAACGCTACATTCATTTATATTTCATATTTTATGGCATGGAATCATAATTATATAAAGATATATTATAATTCCAGTATAATATCATATATAATATCATTAACTCCATCCTTTATACGTCCCACATATGGCATTAACGAATCAAATCACATTGAGTGGGGCAGTAGTCCGCACTTCCTAAAATGAAGATATCGCATTTACCCATAATGGAAACCATAAAGGTATTCCATAAATTAAAAATACATAAGCATAAGGAAAAAATAAACATATTATATATCATATATAAATGTAGTGACAACTTAATGGCCACCTTTGAAGGTGTTATAAGAATATTGAACAATCATCGTTTCGTGAGGCCGAAATTCACCATCCACGGAAACAGTATGGTCTTTAACCATTAGATGTAGGTGTGTGTAAGTTTAACTCGAAGAATTTTTATAAAAACATCATATTATATTTAATATACTGGTGTTATTACAAAAGTAATGAATAAAAAGAGTTTAGGGGGTTGGAGAAGCAAAATAAAACAAAAGAACATTAGAGAAGACTTTACCTTTAAATCGGGTAACTCCTCTTGGTTTGAACCAAATGGATTTCTTAAAGAGATTTATGCCTAAGGTAAGGCTTCTAGGATTAAGAGAGGTATGTGGAGAGATAAAATTATCAGATCTTGGCCGAGCCAATGGCTTGAGAGGTGTGTGTAAAGAGGTAGAGGTGGGGGCCTTTTATAAGAGGAGAGGAGGGGCACTCTTGGAAAGTTATAAAATGTTACTTTATATTAAAATGATTTTTGGATTTTAAAGGGCCCAAATTGATATATTTCTAGGATAAGGTGATAAGGGTTCAAAATATACTCATCAAATAGGTCTTTTACAAGTTTAAGTCTTAGATTTTACATTATCTTTTCATTTTATTTAAATCGTTCATTAATGAGGTAATCGCTGCATCATCATGATGTCATAAATAATTTAATTTATTTAATGTCTAAAAATTATAAAAAAAATACTATGATGTTGGAAAGATTTTTATAATTCCAATTAATATTTATAGTCCAAGAGATAATTTATTTAGACAAAATGAAAAATGTTTTACTTGGGTGATACATTCTTTAGTGATATTCTCCTTTCTTTAAAAATAAAATGATAAAGTGTCACTTTCACCAAAAAGTGATTCCATGGGGTCCCAAAGTTTGGCACAAGGAATCCCATGGTTGGAAATGATACAACCAGTAGAATTAGGACACATTTTGGGGTTATTTTTTATTATTATGATATTATTTTATTATCCTTAACTACCTGATTACTAATTAATCAAGATAATTAATGATAATTACCGTCGTTACTATTCATAATGTCCAAAAAAAAGGTGTATTAATTACATAATTTATAAATTATTATTAAAAATATGTAATTCATTTTACCAAATTAAAAACATTGAAATTGCAATAATTAATTTAAAAATAATTCCTGTTGTCAAAACAAATAGCGGGTTTTTTTGAAACTATATTTATGAAAAGTTTGGCACTTGTTTATTCCCAATTCCAAAGTGAAATTAATACCAATGACCACCATTGGATTAAATGGTAAAAAAGTATTCTATTTAAACTTTAAAACCAATTAAAAAGATAATCTAAACAAATAATTAAATTATATGAAAAATAAGTTTTGATGTAAAATGCAGCATTTTTCACTATTCATTAAAAAATGAACATCGTCAGAAAAATACCAAAAAACTAATCCAAATAAATTTCAATGTCCCAATCATAAAGAATAAGTTTTTTTTTTGAAAAATAGAGCTTATAAAATTGTCAAAAGTATGATTTAAAAATGGTTTTCTATTAAAAGGTAGTAAAACAATCTTTTAAAAATATTAGTGTATTCCATTCTTAATATCGGATTTATTCTCATTTTAAGCCTCTAAAACAATATCTAATTAATAAATAGACATAGATAAGAATATCTATTATTAATTATTTACTTGGGATGTTACATCCTTCCCACCTTTAGAATATTGTTTCCCCACAATTTATTTACTTATCGAATAAGTGGGGGTATTTATCCCTCCGGGAATTTTCAGATTCCCATGTTGCCTCTTCACTCATGTAGTTTTTTCACAAAACCTTTACTTGATGAATCACCTTATTCCACAAAAATTTCTCCCTGTGGTCAGGAATCTGGACCGTATGTTCCTTATAAGATGGATTCTCTTCCAACTGAACTAACTCTGGACTCAAAACATGAGATGGATCTGGCATGTACTTCCTTAACATTGAAACATGAAAAACATTGTGTACCTAAGATAATCTCGAAGGTAAAGACACTCGGTATGCAACTAATCCAACTCTTTCTAGAATTTCATATGGTCCAATGAACCTTGGACTCAAATTTCTTTTCTTACATAATCACATAACACTTTTCCATGGAGATACTTTGAGAAAAACATGATCACCTACCTCAAAAGATAGATCCTTCCTCCTATTGTCCGCATAACTCTTCTGCCTGCTCTGAGATATTCTCATGTGTCTCTGTATCAGCTGAACTTTTTCTACCAACTCTTCTACCAATTCTGGTCCCATCAACTTCCTTTCACATAATTCATCCCAAAAAGCTGGAGTTCGACACTGCTTCCCATATAATGCCTCAAATGGTGACATCTGTATACTGGAATGAAAACAGTTATTGTAAGAAAACTCAACCAAAGAAAGATGTTGGTCCCAACTTCCATGATAATCCATCTGACAAGCACGTAGAATATCCTCCAAAGTCTGAATTGTTCGTTCTGACTGCCCATCTGATTGAGGATGAAAAGCTGTACTAAAATTTAATTCAGTACCCAATGAATTCTGAAGGCCTTTCCAAAAGTTAGAGGTAAACCTAGGATCACGATCGGATACAATAGAGAGGGGAACTCTATGTAACCTGACTATATATTTAAGATACAAATGGGAAAGTTGATATAGGGAAAAAGTATCTTGTATATCAAGGAAATGAGTAGATTTAGTCAAGCGATCGTCAATAACCCAGATTGCATTATTACATCGAGGTGTCTTCGGAAATCTCACAACGAAGTCCATGGATATATTCTCCCATTTCCAATCTGGCACTGGTAAAGGCTGAAGCATCCCTTTCGGTAACTGCCGCTCTGCTTTAACCTATTGACAAGTCAAACACTTCACAGTAAAATCAGTAATATCTCTTTTCATTCCGTCCCACCAGTAATACTCCCGAAGATCTCTATACATCTTAGTAATTCTTGGATAAACTAAAAATGGAGAACTATGAGCTTAAAATAACAACTATATAATCAACTATGAATCACAAGGCACACATAATCTCTTCCCAAATCTCAAAACACAATCATTACCAATGTTGAATTCAGGAAACATACCCTTCTGAACCAGCTCTACCTTTTTTTGCAACTCACTGTCTTACTTCTGTGCTTGCTTAATTATGTATGGTAGAGAATATTTCACTGATACGTGAAAAAAAACAGAAGGACATCCTGCACCAATAACTTCTATGCCAAAGTTCAACAAATCCTTAACCAAAGGATCACATTCCAAATGCAGCATTGTTAATGAATCATTACTTTTTCGACTCAAAGTATCCACCACTTTATTTGCTTTTCCCAGATGGTAATGAATTGTACAATCATAATCCTTGATTAATTATATCCATCCCCTCTATCTGATGTTAAATTATTTCTGATTGAATATATACATTAAACTTTTGTGATCAGTTTATATTTAAATCTTTACACTATACAAATGATGCCTCCAAATTTTTAAAGCAAAAACAATAACAGCTAATTCCAAATCATGTGTAGGGTAATTTACCTCATGCGTTTTCAACTGACGTGAAGCATAAACAATTACCTGATCATTCTGAATTAGGACGCAATTAAATCCCTTCAACCAAGCATCACTGTAGATAACAAACTCACAATTCCTGGAAGGAAGTGCCAAAACTGGAGCATTCACCAATCTTCTTTTAAACTCTTGAAAACAATCACCACATTCTTTTGTCCAGATAAACTTAACACCCTTCCGAGTTAGCTTAGTTTTTGGACTAGATAACTGGGAAAAATTTCTAACCAACCTTCGGTAATAGATTTCCAAACCAAGGAAGCTACGAATCTCAGTTATATTTGTGGGTCTTGGCCATTCTTTAACAACCTTTGTTTTTGTAGGATCAACAGTTATCCCATCTTTAGAAACAATGTAACCAAGGAAAGAAATTTTTTGCAACCAAAACTCACACTTTCTGAATTTCCCATACAATTTCTTTTCTTTTAATGTTTGTAAAATAACCATTAAATGTCTTTCATGATGCTCTTTACTTTTAGAAAACACTAAAATATCATCAATGAAAACAACCACAAACTTATCAAAGAACTCATGGAAAATTTTATTCATAAGGTCCATGAATACATCATGTGCATTGGTTAGCCCAAAATGCATAACTACAAATTCATAATGGCCATATCTTGTACGAAACACGGTCTTCAGAATATCTTCTTATTTTACCTTCAACTGATGGTACCCCGATCTCAGGTCAATCTTTGAAAAATACTGAGCTCCCTGGAGGTGATCAAACAAATCATCGATATGAGGAAAATGATATTTGTTCTTAAAAGTGATGTTATTAAAGGATCTATAATCAATAAAAAGTCTCATAGAACCATCTTTCTTTTTAAAAAATAAAACAGGATCACCCCATGGTGATGTGTTAGGTCGAATGAAACCTTTATCTAATAAATCTTGCAATTGCTCCTTCAACTCTAAAAGTTAAATTTAAGCCATTCGATAAGGGGGTTTTGAAATTGGCTTAGAATTAGGAACTAAGTCAATAGTAAATTAAACTTCCCGATCTTTTATTATTCCAGGTACTCATCAGGAAAAATATCAGGATCCTCATTTACCACTGGCACATCATTAAACTGAATAGTTCTTTTGTTTTCAACATTATGTGCTAGGTAACATTCATTTCCATATTTTACAAGTTTCTCAGCCTCTTGATATGTTATCAAAAGTAAGGGTTAATTATTGTACACAAACTGAAAGTATTTCTGAAAAGAATATTATTTAGATCTACAGCCAATCTTATCATGGTAAATAGAGAGTCAGTCCATACCCAGGATAACATCAAACTGTACTAGAATTAAAACAATAAGGTTTGAAAGTAGGTTCTTTCCACGGATAATGATAGGAAGATTATTATAATTTCTTTTTGCCTCATCATTTCCCCCAGGTGTTTTTACCACAAGTTCAGGAGTCATTTCTTGAGATGGTATTCCCATTTTACTAGATATGTTTTCAGAGATGAAAGAATGTGTAGACCCTGAATCAAACAACACACTGGTATAATCTGAAAAAACAAACAAAGTACCTGATACCACTTCATTTGATGGCCTAACATCTGCTGAAGTAGTTGCAAAGGATTTCACCACCCCTTTCTTCTTGTAGTCTGATTGTTTCCCATCACTCGAGCTCTTTTTTGGACACTCGTTTGCATAGTGACCCATCTCATTGCACTTAAAACACTTCACTAACTGTAAATCAAATTTGGTCTTACCATCACCATGATCTTTTTCAGTGCAGTCACAATCCTTATGTCCCATCTTACCACATCAGTAGCACTTTCCAGAATTCATAAGACATTCCCCAGCATGCCTTTTACCACATTTATCACAAACTAGAAACTTATTTTTCTTACCATCAGACCTTTTTGAAGAATTCTTCCCTTTCTCTTGCCACCTCGGTCTCTTCTTCTATTGGTTGTTATAGAACACTTTATCATCGGTAAACTCCATTTCCACCTTCTCAGCATATCGAACAAGATTTTCATAACTTTTTAACTCACGAGAAGCTAATTCCATTCGATATTTTGTCTTTAATCCTGAGTAAAAACGATTGATTTTACTATCAAGGTCTCAGATAAAATTTGGAGCATACCTTACCAATCGAGTGAACCTTTCTTCATAAGTAACCACTGAGTCTTCCTCTTGCCTCAATTACAAGAATTGTTTTTCCAACCTAAGTTGAACAGCCTTAGGAAAATTATTCTATAGAAACATACCTTTGAATTAATCCCAGTCGATAGAATCAATCTCATCAGCGTCCCTGATATTTTTAACCATCCACCACCACTGATCTGCTTCACCCTCCAAACGGTAAATTGAAAGACTAACTTTTTGATTGTATGAACACCCCATGACATCGAATATCTTCTCCAGTGCTTTAATCCACCCTTCAGCTAGCACAGGGTCAGATGATCCTCTGAATGATGGGGGATGTTTCCTCATGAATTGTTCCACCACTGACATGTTCCTCTGCGGTTGATCTGGATTATCTCGTGTGTGGATTCCACCGCCATTTATCGCTTGAGTCAACTACGCCATTACTACAACAAACTATTCAGTTACAATTCCGACCACCTCAGGATGCTAATTCGGAAGGTCATTTACTTTTGTATGTCTTCCTAGCACTGCTTCCTAGTTTCCTCTGTGGAAAACCATTCTGAACAAACATGTCTTAGATGAAGCAACATTATAATCTTTAAATTCTATATCATTTCAATTTGACCATAAAAAAAATATTTTTGGATAATAATTTAATATAATTTCTAGCTACTAAGGTTATCTAAACTGACCTTTGATACCAACTATAAAGCCCCAGCCTTAAACATTACTTAATCTTGAGTTATTTTAAGAATACACGTTGAGGATCTTTTCAGGTTTAGATTTTTAGAGAATTAGATCATAAATCATGCATTAAATTCCACATTTAAACAAAGTGGTGACATAAAAGATAGTATTCATTTTTTTCCATCATCGGAAACATATTTAAAACAAAACATGGATTCTTTCATGATACTTCCTTGAAACTATCATCACATCATGTACCTTTCCCTTGACTTGTGAAAAACATTTAAAAAACATGGGATGAGCATAAAAAGCTCAGTAAGGGATATAAAAGCATGAAATGGAAACATTATTCCATGTAAGAAATCATGCTTTACTCATAAAACATAATCATTTTATCATACCTCATCAAATCATGAATAAATCATAGAAATCATTAGACATAAAGGTAACTTGAGGCATTCATAACATTCTTACATAGGGAGTAACCCTCATGGTTACGTTTGGAATAACCATCACAGTATATTCCCTAAATATCTTCAGAGAAACCTTAACATTTAACCCCTTCGTGTTACCCAATGAATTGGAGAGCTATATCGGGCTCACCCGCCCTTATTTTATCATGGAACCACCCATCTTCATAAACAATGGCCAAGAACCATAACATAATCGTATCACATAAAACATGCATAAAATAAAACATAATATTTCCACATTTCAATCAAAAGATATCAATAACACATAAAACCATTGTCAAAATCATTTTCAATACCAAAATAAAAGAAAAGTAAAAGATGGTATTTATTTTTTCAAAAAAAAGTTATGGCTTGTAGAGGAAGCCGAAACTCAAATAATAGTCACAACGGCGGAGAATTCATTGTCTCCGCATACGTACGAAAAAAAAATAACATTCCATTTTGTCGTTTAGTAAATGATTCATATAAAAAAGATTCATTTTGAGTAAACGTAAAAGTTAAAGGGGTTTATACACCATAAAAAAGAAAGTTGTTTATAAAACAAAATAAGCCTCAATGAAAGGAGATTGAGACGAAGTCCTTACCTCGGGTCTGACTTGACTCGATCGATCTTTAACCTCCTGAATAATAAAATTGAGTAAATTTCTACTTGATTAAGAAAAATTTTCAAGTTAATTATTCCTTTAATATCACTTATTACCATGTTATGAACACTATGTAATTATTTAAGTTAATTACGGTCATTTTGTCGATCATTGGTACTTGAGTCAGAAATGGACTTCTTATAATTACATGTTGTTCATGGGGTAAAATATCCATTATCTTCAAAACTATATTAATGATGTAGATATCATATATATCATATATATCCATTATATACATCATTTATAATATTACATAATATTTAGAGGTAAGAAATGAAATGCATCGTTCATGGAGACGGTAAGCCGTACGTACGCATGAACGCTACTTTCATTTCTATTTCGTATTTTATGGAATAGAATCATAATTATATAAAGGTATATTATAATTCCAGTATAATATCATATATAATATCATTAACTCCATCCTTTATACATCCCACATATGGAATTAACGAATCAAATCAATTTGAGGGGGTGGTAGTCCGCACTTCCTAAAATGAAGATATCGCGTTTACCCATAATGGAAACCATAAAGGTATGCCATAAATGAAAAATAAAGAAGCTTAAGGAAAACATAAAAATATTATATATCATATATAAATATAGTGACATCTTAATGGCCACCTTTGAAGGTGTTATAAGAATATTGAACAATCATCGTTTCGTGAGGCAGAAATTCGCCATCCACAGAAACAGTATGTTCTTTAACCATTAGATGTAGGTGTGTGTAAGTGTAGCTCTAATAATTATTATAAAAACATCCTAGTATATTTACTATACTGGTTTTCTTACAAAATTAATTAATAAAAAGAGTTTAGGGGGTTGTAGAAGCAAAACAAAATAAAAGAACATTAGAGAAGACTTTACCTTTAAATCAGGTAACTCCTCTTGGTTTGAACCAAATGGGTTTCTTGAAGAGATTTCTGCCTAAGTTAAGGCTTCTAGGATTAATATATGGATTTGGAGAGATAAAATGAGAATATATTGGCTAAGAAAATGTCTTGAGAGGTGTGTGTAAAGAGGTAGAGGTGGGGGCCTTTTATAAGAGGAGAGGAGGTGCACTCTTGGGAAGTTATAAAATGTTACTTTATATTAAAATGAGTTTTGGATTTTAAAGGTACAACATTGATATATTTCTAGGATAAGGTGATAAGGGTTAGAAATATACCCATCCAATAGGTTTTTGACTAGTGTAAGTCTTATATTTTACATTATCGTTTCATTTTATTTAAATCGTTCATTAATGAGGTAATCGTTGCATCATCATGATGTCATAAATAATTTAACTTATTTAATATCTAAAAATTATAAAAAAATACTATGATGTAGGAAATATTTTTATATTTCCAATGAATATTTATAGTTTAAGAGATAATTTATGTAGAGAAAATTAAAAATGTTTTACTTGGGTGATACATTCTTTAGTGATATTTTCCTTTCTTTAAAAATAAAATGATAAAGTGTCACTTTCACCCAAAAGTGATTCCATGGGGTCTTAAAGTTTGGCACAAGGCATACCATGGTATTAAATGACAAAAAAGTAGCATTAGGACACATTTTGGGGTCATTTGTTATTATTATGATATTATTTTATTATCCATAACTACACAATTACTAATTAATCAAGATAATTAATGATAATTACCGTCGTTAATATTCATAATGTCCAAAAACAAAAGAGTCTTAATTACATAATTTGGACCTTATGATCCCAAATATGGAACCCATTTTACCAAATTACAAACATAGAAATTTCAATAATTAATTTAAAAATAATTCCCGTTGTCAAGACATATAGCGTGTTTTTTGAAACAATATTTATGAAAAGTTTGGCATTTGTTTATGCCCAATTCCAAAGTGAAATTAATCCCAATGACCAAAATTGTATTAAATTGTAAAAATATATTCTATTTAAACTTTGAAAAAAATTAAAAAGATAATATAACAATATAATTAAATTAGATGAAAAAACAGTTTTGATGTAAAATGCAGTATTTTTCACTATTCATTAAAAAAATGAACATTGTCAGAAAAATACCAAAAACTAATCAAAAGTAAATTTCAATGTCCCAATCATAAATAATAAGTTTATTTTGACAAATAGATCTTATAAAATTGTCAAAATGATTATTTAAAAATGGTTTTCCAATAAAAGGTAGTAAAACAATCTTTTAAAAATATTAGTGTATTACATACTTAAGATTGGATTTATTATCATTTTAAGCCTCTAAAACACTATCTAATTCATAAATAGATATAGATAAGAATATCTATTATTCATTACTTACTTGTTATGTTACAATAAATATATCATAATGTCTCAATATGATATATAAAATTCTAATCTTTGTCTTTTGTGTCTTATACGCTATCGAATAAACTTGATATTGTGTGTGACACAAGCCAACTTAGTATTGAATATATAAGATGATAGAAACAAAAGTAAATTTATTCTAAAGGGAAAATATTTTATATTATTGTGGTGTTATAGATTTTATCTGTTGTGGATAATTTAGGAGTATGAAATGTCATAAAATTTTATAAGGTATGTTTTATCTTAATTTCATTGTTATAGATAACCCTTTTGGTTGGTTTAGGTAATATTTTGGGGATTAGGATAATATAAACTTAGTGAAAACCCTATAAATAAGTCTATGTGATATTTTATAGTATATAATAAAATCATGAAATTTTAGTAAATTAGATATTTTATTATTTTCCTATAAAATTTATCCCTATTTTGATACTAGAAAGTGGATGCGGATTGTAGAACCATTCAATCTAGGGGTAAAAACCATGAGGATGGTGTTTTTTAGTATTAACTCAACATGATCTAGTGAAATAAAAAAGGGAAAACTATTTATGTGGATGGTAACTTATGTGGGATATGTTTTAGTTAACAACTTTTTATTTATAAAACATTATAAATGATTTATTTTAGATTACTTTAAGAGATTTGGTTAAGAATTATTAGGGAACATCACTAAATGTAACATAAAAAGAATAAATAGAGGTATAAGATTAACCAAGTATAGAATAGTTGAAATAGAAGTAATATAGGATGAAAAAAATCTGTCATTGGAGAAGTCATATTTTTATTTAGGTTTTCATATTTATATTTTGGATATTTTCATAACCATTTCGGTTTAAGTTGAAATTGGATCACAAAAATGAGGCTGGGGATGGTATACATCTATAAACCTCTATGTGTTATAGCCAATCATGGGAGTATACTTAATTGATTAAATCTTAGTATATGATTGAAAATTGATCCTCATAGTCTTAACTAATGTAGTGAGGCTAATATCTTAATATAAATTTAATATTGATTCTTTTATATATTTTCATTATTGAGTGATATTTTTTTGTTTTAAGAGAGTTATTGAAGATTATATAAAACATATAAGGATTTTTATTTAGTAGTTTTAATATAAAGGTTTATAAAAATTTATTAAAAAACATTGTTACATTAAATCACATTTTAATGTCAAGGTTATATTTTTAAAGATAACTATTTGAAAAAACATAGTTAATGATGGATAGCTATTAGGTTTGATATATTCTTTATTTTTGAAGTAAAAATGTGTTGATTGATTTTGGAAAAATTATGTAAGATAGTATTTGTATCATTGGGATTTATAGATTATTCATGATCTTTTTGAGGTTAATCTCATTGTGAGACTATGATGTATATAGTATAGTATGCGATTTAGTTTGAAGTAACAACTAATACCATTTTAGGATTAAATATAAAATTAATTTTTTGAAATAATATGTGATTTAAATATAATTTTATGACATAGAGTCTTAGATTTTTTTGGGAAAGGTGTACTTTGAAGAATATATGATTAGGATATAAAATATAAATATTGTTTGAGTAAATAAAAATAACATGGTATATCCTAATAAAGTGAGTTATATGTCATATTAGAAGTTATATGTTGAATTATAAATATAATAAAAACACACTTACGAAATTTTATTAGTTAGAAGTAATTGAAATTGAGAGGATGTGATTTATTTAGGGGGAGGGAGAATGCAACACCTAAGGATTTTGAAAAGATTTTTTATAATCCAAATGTTTATATATCTAAATAATTTTATTGTTTAATGGAATTGAAATTGATTAGAAAATAATTCATATGATTTATAAGTTAAACTAACAAAACCTTATTCATTAATAAGTTTAATGTTTAAGAAAAGTAAGTAAAAATAATTATTGAACACTATGAATCATTACTTCCCACGAATAAAGTAAATCCACTAAAAGTACATGAATCAGTTGGGTAAAATATATAATAATGAATTCAATCTTCTTGAATAAGAAATCCCCTACATCATATTCAACCATGAGGATCACTAATAGCAAAAAATGATACAATGGGGAAGATAACCATGAAAGGAGAAAGTAATATTGAAAATCAATAATATTAAATAAGAACCATGACCTCTGAAGTAAGAGTAGAATTCAGGAATGATTTTATAATACTATATATACAAGAATACAATATGGTCATTTCAATTTTGGTCATTAAAAATATGGTCATTCAAAATATAGTTTTTATAATTATTATCATTTCAAATATATTCATTTGTCATATATTGAAAAGTTATATTGAAGTTGTGTGTCGTTAAGAATAAAATTTAAAATAATATAACTCACAAAAAATAAAAATATAATTTTTAAAAATTATATATATATATAAATTCATTACCTATAGATTTTGATATCATAATTATTAAAATATTACATTATTTAAATATAAAATTTATATAAATATTTTAATATCTATGGATTTGTAAAATTAAAATTTAGAATATAAATAATTAATATAATGGTATTTGTTAAAGCCTATTTAGTATATAATAAATGTTTATTTTTTGTTAATTATTATATATTCCATATGAATAGATAAATTGAAAACTTTTAAAATATTATATACAAACTATCATATTAAAATATTTTAAATTATAAATCGATAAGAAATAACATTAGGAACACTTAATGTTTAAAAACATCTTTTCTAAAATTAAAAGTTGTTTTTATTTATATTTTGTATATTAACATAACAAATAAATATATATATTTAAAAATTAATTATATAAAACTAAATTCAGTTTTTGATTTATAATTTTAATAATATATTTTCTTAACTTTTTGCAATTATTTTAACAAAATTGATTTCTAGGTGAATCGTGAAAATACTATTTTTTTTACAAATAAAATTACTTGACAATATTAGTATATAAGTATGAGTTGTAAATTCATGAATTATTTTTTATATAAAAAAAATATATTTTATAAGTGACTTTATAATTTTCAAAATGTTTATTTTAATTTATAAACCCATATTTTAAATTTTTGAATTTAAGTTGAATTTATACATATTATTTTTAATATATTATAAATTTAATATTTTAAAATTATTTTTTAGAAATTTTAAAAAATGAATAATAAATTGATTTTAAATTTAGAATGAATAGGTAAATATTATATGATAAAGAGCATGTTATTTTTGGTCATAAAATATAAATTCCCTAGGTAAAAACTAGTTTCCATGATGAAAACCAAAATGGTAAAAAATGAGAAACCTAAGAGTTAATGGGAATAACATGTATAAAACATGTTTTTACTTGAGTTTTGAGGTGTGGATAAAAATTATATATTCTCATAACCAATATTTATCTATTTTTGAGCAAGTTGTCTTGAATGTGACTTCCCATTAATGAAATGTTTTGGGTATTTATAAAAATTCCACTCCATTTCGCTTATAAAAAGGTATATCCTCTATTTACTTCCCCTTACACAAAATACCACTTAGTTAAGAAAACATTCTACCCAACCCAATCCTCCGCACTTTTAGAAATATTGTGGAGGTTCTCGTATTCTAAAAAACCATCCCTCAAATTTTGAATCTCCTTTGAAAACTAGATAATTAGAGAAGAGTGGTATATGTTCCTAACCCCCGACGTGTGGAGTTTCAGATCACTCTTCAATATTGTTCAATTTATCCTCTAGATAAGAGCATCACACTCGATTTCATTTATATCTGCATTAGGTAAACTCCCCAATCTATAACGATCTGGTTAGAGTCTCCTGGGACGCCCCATCTTGGGAAACACATGGTCATCTTTCCACAAAAAATCGAGGCGGCTCAAGCAGAGGCCCCAAACATTGTCTAAGGATTCTCCATAGATGATAGGGACCTAGAAGCAGTTATGCAGGATGTTGATCGCATCGAAAGGTTCCTCGAAGAGGATTGGGATGATTGGTCCTTTGAGGAGATTGCTAGAAAGAAGGAGCTTCTATTAGACATGCTACTGAGACAAGAGCGACAGGCCTGGGAGGATTCTAGTATTAAGTGTCTTAGAGAGGGGGATACAAATTTTAAATATTTTCATGATTATATTAAGGAAATAAAGAGGTGGATCATACTGAAAATTAAACTGGGGGATGTCTCATACTCTGATGATTGGGAGGTGGTAGGGGAGCTTGATATCTCCCACTTCCATGACCTTATTACTGGTCCTAACATGAACTTTACAAATGGGTACTTAGGGGGTGACATGAGGATCTTCGATATTATTCATCCCAACTTCTCTGCTAAAAATAATTAAGTCCTGAGTACTATTATGTAAGAGGATGGGATCTATGATTCCATGATGAATCTATATCCTGAGAGTGTGGTAGGTCACGATGGGTTTCCTGGAGCCTTCCATAGAGCCTCGTGGGATATCATGAATGTGGAATTAATTGCGTCCATTCAAGAATTTTTTAGGGGAGGTTCATTACCTTGAGTAGCATGATCCACCACAGTTTTCCTCATTGCCAAATCCAAGTCCCATACCCCTATTGAGAAATTTATAATGATAATAATGTGTAATGTTTCATAAAAAATCACCACCAGTATCATTAATGGTAGGATATCCATCCATCTTCCCAAATGGATCTCCACAGAACATCACGACTTTGGGAGAGGGCGTTCCATATAGGGGGAATCAGTTTGTACCTGGAAAAGATCAGAGATTTCAACTTTAAAAACACATGGTTCCAACATGGTGATCAAACTGGATATGGGAAATGCCTACAAACGTGGAGTGGATCTTCATCAACAATGTTTTCCTATGTATGGGCCTTTCCTACTGGAATATTGATATCATATTCTATTGATTCAATTCAGTTTGGATGATGATCTATCTCATGGGGAAAATATTTGGATTCTTCAAAGATACATGCAACCTTCGACACTGGGATCCCATATCCCCGAGCATCTTTATCACCACTTAGGATGTCTTCAGTCAGATCATTCATCACAAAATCAGCAATGGTGAGATACTTCCCTTCTGTAGAAGTATGTGATTCCCCTCTCTGTCTCATATTATGTTTGTGGATAACTCTATTCTATTCATAAATTCATCCATCAGATCATTTAGAGGTTTGCACAGAGTTTTGGAGGCCTGCTTCTATTAGAGCAGTTAGAGAATAATTAGAAGTAGAAGTAATTTCTACATTTCTAGACACTGTAATTGTAGTCATGTTCTCATTGTGAGCCTCTCTCTGGGCATGAAAAAAGTTAATATCCCTATTGTGTACTTGGGAGTTTATCTTTCTTTGAAGCCTCTGCACATTCTTGATTTTGACTCCATAGTCTGTTGAATTATAAAGTGGGTGTTCAACTGGAAGAATTAGTACCTATCTTCTGGATGTAGGATATCCTTGATTAACAAAATTCTCATGGAAGCTCTGATCCATGCCCTATCTACTATCAAGGTCCCCAAAGGTGTTATTCAAAGCATGCATAGGATTTATGAAGGATTCATATGGGATCCTAAGTTTGAGGGAAGAAGAAATTGGGCCTATTGGAATAAGCTGGAAAGGCCTTTCAGTGATGGCGGTATCAATGTTCAAATTTTCAATGACACCCTTACCTGTATGCATGCGAAAGTGGCATGGGAGGCATTGGAGAAGCATACATTATGGGGAATAACCATGCACACATATTACGCAGGGGATGAGGTTGTAAGGGATGGCTGTATCTACCCCCTTTGTGGTGAGATCTCCCCCTCATTAATTATCTTAGGGCCCACTCTCAATGGATTGTTAGAACATGGGATGTCTCATTATGGCATGATAACTAGTGTGGAGAGAGCATCGGTTACCTGAGCTACCCTGACATGAACATATCCTTTAGGGAGGCCAGTAGATATTCGTCCTTCATCAATTCTGTTATAAATAGGTACAAGCTATATTTGTTCTATCTCATCGGCCAGACCTTGGCCCCTAATCGCTGTGTGTTCACTACACCCCCTCAGGCTCCTTCTAATACAAGGATTATCGTTAGGTCTCTAGCTCGTAGGTTGGTGTGGATGAATGGAATGATGTCCTGTGGGACTGGGACATCCCCATGAAGTTCAACTTTCTCTGTTGGAGTATCCATAATAGAGAAATACAAACTGATGAGAATATCAAGCAATGCGGCGTGATCATGGACTCCTGATGTGTCTTCTATAAGAAGCATAAGGAGGAGAGTTTAGATCACCTTTTTTTAAGAGTGATTGGATGAAAGTGGTTTGGAAATGTTTTGGTTATTTTACTCGTTTTTCCATTACAACCATAAGAGATTATCCTTTTCATATTCGTTGGTTTAACCACTTGGGTGCACAGTGCCTGGGGAAAAGGGCGTCCTCCATGGTATTTCATGCTAGCTTTTGCTATATGTGGAAAGGTCACAATAGATACATACATGATGGAGTTTCCTTGTATGTGTGTGTGATCAATATAAGGAATAAAAACCTACTTATTTATCTGGTTAAGGTTCTCAGTGCTGGGAGGGAGGCCTCCACCCTACAACAACTCTTTCCTACCCAGCATTATCATGCTCCTACCACCAACCTCTCCTTTAGAAAATGGGTCTTATGGAATATTCCTCTTCGGGGATTCAAGATTAACACTGATGGGTCCTGTGTCTCGGGGATCATGTGTAGGGAGGGGATCATCTAACACTCCAATGGATCGGCCATCCTATCCTTTTTACCTAGTTGGTCCATGGAACTTCGCTTCTAGCTGAGGCTAAAACCATGTTATCTAGTCTCACAGTGTGCTGGAAAAGAGGGCTAGATCTCGTTGATGATGAAAATGATTATATGCTAATTTTTAATGATTTCCAGGGTATCGGTGGTGTCCCTTGGTCCATCAAGTATGTCATTCACAAGTTCCATGGCATCCTCTACAACAACATCACAGTGTCCCACACCTAGAAGGAGGGAAATAAAGCTGCCAATTATCTAGACTCGCTTAACATTCCTGGATCAAAGAGCCTATTTTTTCATAATCTTCATATCCTAGAACTAATGGGGAAAAATATTATTATAGGGGATGCCCTCATTCTTCACTATTTCCGACCCCCGTAGCCTTGTTTCCTAATGCCTTCATTTGTGGCCCTTTTGTGTCCTTTTCTCTTTGAATAAAAATGCACATGATGATGATGATAACATCAGTATAATTATTATTTTTGAATGTTATTACAATAATGGTATATGAATCAATGATATTACCTTTATTAAATTAAGTAAAACTAGAACGTAAATCGTGCGTTGTGTGGAATACCACCTCCAAGAAGAAACATGTTTTTTTCAATCACTAACTTACAAGGCTTGTACCAATAGGGAATTAAAAATATAATTATAATATTTGTTAAATATTTTATATTATTAAATGATAATATATATATATATATATATTTTCATATTATACAAAAAACACAATCATCAGCCATATCACCACCATGAAATGATCAATTTTCATTTTTCATTTCATCACCTCCATCCATGTTTGGTCATGATAGTGGTTATAATGGGTAAATATTATTTTTATGATGTCATTAAGGTTATATTATGAAAAATTTGAGAACCTACTAATGATATGAAAAATAAATGATTATCATTAATTAAACCATTTAAAATAAGTGTATTAAGAGGAAAATATTTAATTTGATTTATGTAATATTTTAATATTCATTAATTCTTATTCTAATTCCTATAAAATTCTTATATATCACACTAATAAAAAATTAATTATATCACTATTATAATGGTGTAAGGAAATTATAACTAAATCACCACATAATCATCAATTAATCTTGGTATTTTAATTTTTAGTACGGTTATACCACATACATGAATAAATATATGATATTATATCTTGTATGTCTATTAAAACTTAATTACTTGTATAATATGATATAATTTTGTAAATAATTGTTTTTTGCAATGGATACATCAATATTTAACATGTAAAACCCTAAGATTTTAAAAGAGGAACCTCATGTTCAATACAATATATGACATGAAATAGTAATATTAGATGAGAATGATACACCCCATTATTTTGAAATATATTTCCTTTTAAATAAATTTAATCTATTCGATAACTTACAGAACACGCAACCCTGAGTCCAAATGAACCATAATATAGAATATCGTTATAACCAAGCTATTTAATTATTAAGTATGAATATGAATAAATAAATTTAAAAAATTAAATTCTTTAAACATGAATAAAATAAATTCAATGGTTATATATTGATTTGAAATAAAATAAGAACCAATTTAATTTTAAAATTTATCACTTTTAGAATATGTATTATACAAAATTATCTTCAGTTTCTAAATCATCATATCAAAATTAACTTAGGGTGAAATTATTATACTTTTAAGAAAATATTGACTTTTCAATGAATACTGATTATTTGTAAAATTATCATTTCTTTATAATAAATAAAGTAATTTAAAAGAAAAATTATGTTTTGAATTTTATTTCAATTAAAATAAGTATTATTTATTTATATGTTATCTAATTAATGAAATTTTAATCACTTTTATAATAGATTTTATTATAAGTCTATTTTTGGGTTGAAAACACATTTTTCTAAAAGCTATTTTACAGTGCATAATATTTCCCCATTTAATTAAAAAAAATAACCCCTAATGAGGAATAATTTAATATAAATTTGTATATTATAAATATAAAATTTTAATTTTAAATTCATATAATGATGATTAATAATCATACAATTAATATAAGATCATCTTTTTCCTCAATAATACATTTCTTGAAAACAAATTTTTCGTCACATCTGTGAGATTAATTGTAAATTAAATTATAAAAAATATGAGAATTTAATTTGAAAAAAATGAATTCCATATATAGAATCATAATAATCAATATTATATAATAATTTCAACTTATGTTTTGACAATAATGAATAATAAAAACCATAAAAATTATTTTACACTATTGTGGGAAAAACAGGTTTAATGAGGTGTTAAACTATGAATATAAGTGTTAAAATTACCTAGAAAATTTTACAACACAAATTTAATGACTATATTTAGAACTTATCACATCTAAAGTTCAATAATAACCAATTTAGGAGGCTTTTTTTCTTTAAAAAAATATGCATATCACCGTTTCTTTTTAAATATTTCCATTGTGTCCTCTCTCCACTTATAAAAGGCCACAACATCTCCTCTCATCTTAAAACTTAAAAAAACCATTTGGTTTGTCCAAGACCTGAATCAATTAATTCCTTAATTACATACCCAAATATTATAGGCATTATTTTTATCAAGACTCCCTCTTAGGGAAGATTTATGCATAAATCTAAAGGGGTTCTCTAAAAAAGAGGTAAAATTATCTACATACATATTTGTTTTGTTTCTTATTAGACCTATTTAAAATAATTTAAACTATGATAATATAATAACTCCATTATAAAATATATACAGATATTTTATTATTTTAATTTAATAACCAAGATACATCTAGACATCCATCAAATTGGAAATTAAACCATAAATCGTGTGTATGTTTTAGACTATAACATCACGAACCAATATAATTTTTTTCCATTACCGCATTTAAAGGATGTATATAATAATGAATATAACATATTTATATAATATTTATTAAATTATTACACTTCAATAATTATAATATCACATATAATTTATTGATTTTCATTATGTGGGGGATATGATAACGTCAATCATGTGTATGGCAGACCACCGCCTCATGAAGCGATGTGATTTAATTTTCAATTAAAATTTAGATGTAAGGTAATAAGGATAAATTTAATAAATATATAGTAAATTTATTTCCTAAAAATTATTATATAAATATAATATTACATATTAATTCATACCTTCCCACCAGTTGTAGAATAATAGCATCACTTGTGTATAAGTGTGAACTACTACCTCCATGTAGCGATGTATGTTTTTCATTTGATTTTTACACAGATGAAAATAAGGATATATTTGTTTTATTATAACGATATATGTTAAATAATAATGATTATTTAATGGATAATTAATATTTATTTTCCATTTATCCCATGAATGATAAAAATGGAAATAACATTCATGCCTAAGTACAACCTACCATCTCCATGAATGGTTTAATCCATTTTTTGACCTTGAGGTAAGGGCTTTTCATATCACTTTTAATTCTATAATAAATATTTCATAATAACCAATAGTTATTTTATGTTGTGTATATACTACCTATTTGATATGTTATATCATCAATACCTTTTTATTCATGGTATTTAATGTTTTGTTTGAAGTTTTCTCTTTCACGGGGATTACAATTCAAAAGTTACCAAAGTGGTAATGGTTTATTTTACAATATCATATTTTATCATAATTGATTATTATTAAATTTCTAATGATGAAATATTATGATATATAACTCAAGAAACTCATGAATTTTATTCTCTTATGGTTATTCATGAACTTTTAAAGTAACAATACCATTTTCCTCTCTTTTTACTTAAAATTACCGTGATTTTTTAAGAAAACCAAACTTTTTTTTTCTATTTTCGATTGAAAATAATTTTTCATTCGAGGCCATGTTTTATAAACATATTTTCAAAAATAATTTTAACATTCACCAAATGATTTATTAGAGATTTTTTTTGACAATTTAAATTTGTTTTGAAATTATTCTTGATTCTTTTTTTTCTAAATAAGGTTGGTTTGTATTTTAATGAAAATGTGAATAGAGTATTTATTTTAACATGTATGGATTATATGAAATTTACAACCATCATAACCACTAAATGTTTTAAATATTATTTTATTATTTTTATATTTTATTTTCAATGAAAATTATTCTCAATATATTTTGTGAACTGTTAGTTTTAAAAATAAATTCCAACTAAAAATGATATTTTCTTGAAGACATTTTTAATATAATTTTTATGATATTTATATTCATAAACAACAAAAAACCTTAATTGTTTTTATGATCCATTGGGGATATTCTATATTAATATCATACTTATTCTTTTTGGGATGGTTTATAATCAGTTTGGATGAGCTTGTATAACTTTTGTTTCATTCTCCATATTCATCTGAATGATTTATGATTATGTTTATTGATTGGGGTAATTATTAAAATTTGTTTTGTTAGTTTTTCAATATTTTTTTTTGTTGATTATGTTTCACCTATTTCATATGTGGAATGAATTAGGATTAATAAGTGATGGAAGGGGCCTTCAATATCCCCTGGATGCATCGGTAGGTCTCATAAGACAAACTAGCGTGAGTCTTTAATTGAGGATAAGTATATGTATAGGATAACATCCTAAAGTTTTGGTAAGGTAGAGATTATGTGGTTTTCCTATAAATAGATTTATGTATGGATATTATAAGTGGATATGGTTCTAACACATATGTATATAAGGGATATAAATTTGAGAAAGGCTTGTTGGGATCGACTCAAGCATTACCTCATACATGAAAACAAGCCTTACTATGCACATGGTTAGAAATTATCGACAGATGGGGGGGGGGTATGCTTGGATTAAATTAAATTTTTTCTAAAAAACACTATTAGGGTTTTTAAAATATTTTTATGATTTGAAAAATTCCCTGAAGAAAACACTTTTATTATTATGAGATTGGATATGAATAAATATATCAATTTATGTTAAGTATTTCACTAGTTTTGGGAATATACATTATGTTTCATAATTTTATGATCTAATATAGTGTATTACATTATTTAGAAATGGATTCTAGTTGAATAAATAAGATCTTTATTGATGAATGAACTTCTTATAAGGATTTTAATCCTAGGAAAGATTATTAAGGTGGATATAGAGCGACAACTAAAACTGATCAAATCATTACTATATTGGTGTAGCAGATATAGGTTGCGAGAAATAACCTTACCTATATAGAGTAACCTTCTGATAACCCATGCAGTATAATAATGATATAACTCTTTATACGTTAGCAACCTCCAACATTTAATCAGACTGAAAATCCATTTGTAGCTGAGAAAAGGGTAAGTTCCTCAGAGAATATATTTATCACTTAGTGAATAAATAAAAGAGTTGGATTTTTCATGTTAGTTTTTCATCTCTCAAGATATGTGTATTAAAGGGGTTCATTGATTCAAAACACTAAGGATGAAGAAGAAAAAAATAGAATGAAAGTATTTTTAGTTACTCTTATTTGAAATAATTATGATTTATTTTATGGTTTAAATCCAATTCCTTGAATAGACTTGACTCCTATACCTTATTATCATTTGAGGACATAATTTCATGTGCTATCAAGATAGAGAAAGAATCGTCCAAGTCATGTGGATTAGAAGGGATGAAATAGAATAATAGGGAAACACTGAAGAAAATAAATAAGGGGAATAAGGTAAATAAGGATTTTACCAAATGTAAAAAGTGCAAAAGGAATCACCTTGGTACATTCTTGAAAAGAAAAACAGTTTTATTAAAGTGTGGAGAGGAAGTACACTATGCTTCTAATTGTAAGGGAAATAAAGAAAATACCAATGTTCAATGCTTCAACTATAAGGCCATTAGTACTATACAGGCGAATTTCCCAATCATCAAAGAAATAAACCTAAGAATAAGTTAAGGGATTAATTTCAACTTTATGATATTACTATTTAAAAATTATAAAAATTAAATTGTACATGTTTTTATTAAATAATTATGTTATAAAAGTATTTTATCAATGATATTATATTTATAATAATCCCGAAAATATAAAGTATTTTACTACAATAGTATTTCTTTAAGGATTTTCATGAATATGTTAAATAGTACCAATGAACCAGAAATTTTATTTCGTGTAAATTTTATCATTTTTGAAAACACATTATTGAAAGAAGAGAACCCTTAATACATGTCCTATATTGAGATAATAATGATAAATATACATTTATGGGATTGTATTTGTGACCTTGAAATAGGTTCATGATTTTATTGTTTAGGTTATCCCTACTTGAGTTTACTGCATTTTTAGAATTATGGAATAAATTGAAGAATTTGAGATATTATTTAAGTAATAAAGAGAAAAATAATATTTTAAAGCATGCATGATTTTATTAATGTCTTATGGTGATCATGGTACTCACATATTTGAAATGTGGACTTAAGAGATAATTTATGTTATCTAAGGAATATAATGTTATATTGATTAGTGTGTCACATATAAATTTATGGACATTGAATTTGGAAATATACGTTTTAGAAAGGTTTTAAATTTTACTATTTATTGAATTAATGAAGTTTAAATTAGGGTGTTTTTGGATAACCCATTATAACACTTTTGGTTTTAGAAAATATCAGATGAAGAACTTGACATTCTTTTATGGTTCTTATAACCCGTTAAAAGTTAAATTTAGTGCTTAAGACTTGAGAAATTAAACTTGAATACTTGTTTTTTTGAAACAAATGTGATATTATGGAGTAATATATTAAATTATTAAATTATACCTTATAATTAAGTATATTTCATTATGTTCTTAGTTTAGATAATAAAATAATTCCTTAACTCTAGGAAAGTGATCTTGAAACAAAACTGATATCCTAGTACCATAATTTATGATGAACCAATGGTATTTTAACCCTTTAAATATTTATGGATTTTTATTACTATACTTATTTAGATCACTCACTTTTTTATGATCAATGATCTATATCACTCTTTAAAATTATTTACACTTTTCATCCATGTCTATATCTTTACTTCCCTTTAAGGTTATCATATTTGGAAATCTAGTTCTGTGTTATTATAGATGAAATTCATAATTACATTTCACTATTATCAATAGGAAATTTTATTAACCCTTTTACAATGTGTATTTTTAAATTTAGGTATTTTGAAAAGTCAAACCCTTGATTATCCAGATCATATTTAAATTGAGAGGATATAATTTTTTGATGGTGGGGAGAATTTAATACCCAGATATTTTAAAAGAGAAACATCTTGTTTTATAGAATATATGACACACTAAAATTTTCTTAGATGACACTATAAAATAATAATATTTTAATCAATATATATTTCAATAAATTAAATATATTTTATAGCCTGTGGAACTCGTAACCCCGAGTTTGAATGAACCATAATATAGAATACCATTATAAACTGACTGTAAAATCAGCAGGTGTAAATAAGACTAATTAAATTATAAAATTATATTGTTTTCACATGTATAAAATAAATTAAATGGGTATCTATTTATTATAAATAAAATAAAAACCATTTTAAAGAAAAAGATTTGTTTTTCTAAAAAACTATATATTTCTAAAATGATGTTAATTTACGGGTTTCACACATAATTTAAAATTTATACTTATAACTTTTATGAATTTTATTATAAAAAATGATTTTCAGTTTTAATTTAGTATATAAAAATTTAGATAGGGTGAAATTTTTTAACTTTTTAGAAAATATATATTTTTTATTAAATAGTGAAAAATATCATTTTTTTGTAAAATTTTCATTTATTTACAATAAATAATTTAATTTAAAAGGAACATTATGATTTGAATTTTTTTCAAGTAAAATAATTATTATTTAGTTTTATTTAATCTAATTAATTATATTTTAATCAAATTTATACTAGATTTTATGATAATTCAATTTCTGGGTTTGAAAACATATTTCTCTAAAAAATGTTTTAAAGTGAATAATGTTTTCCAATTTAAGTTAATTAAAATAATTTCAAATGAGAAATTATTTGAATTAAATATATATATATATATATATATATATCATTTTTTAAATTCATATAATTATTATTTCTATTTCTACTGTTAATATAAAATCATATTTTCTCAAAAAAATAAATTTCTTAAAAACTACTTTTTCATCGCATTTGTGGGATTATTTTTAAATTAAATTCTACCAATTATGGGAATAAAATTAAAAAAATGGATTCCATAGTTTTAATAATTATAATTAATATTATAAAATAAGTCTAACTTAATTTTTTACTATAATGAATGGTAAAAACAGTAAAAATTATTTACCATGTTTAAAAAAAATGGGAATACTATTTGGTTAAACTAAGAAGATATGAGATTAAATGAACTAGAAACTATCCAAAACCCATTGACTAGACATTGGTTGACCTTATATCATCCCAGATTTGATAATTTCCCACTTTGAGGCCTGTTGGAAAAGAAAAACCTAGTTATCAATTTTCCTTTTTAAAAATCCCAAGTGAGTCCTCTACCACACTTATAAAAGATGACCCAATCTCCCCTCTACTTAACAATTACAAAACACTTTGATTCAGATAATTACAAACAAAATAAATTCCTTAATTATATCCCCATATCATAGTGTCCTTATTTTGATTAGGAATCTCGCCCAATAATTCTTTAGGTATAAAAAAATAGCTCTCCAAAGAATTGGTAAAATTCTTAAAGTTTGTATTTTTTATTTATTCTTCTAACTCAATAAAATAATATTCAACTATGATAATATATGAAGCATATTATAATATATATACTTATATGTTATTATTTTAATGTAATAACCCATATCTATCTCAGTTTCTATAAAATTGGAAACGAAATCAGTGATCATGTGTATGACAGACTACTACCTCACGAGCAGATATAATTTGTTTTCTATCACCAAATTTCAAGGATGGATATAATGATTAATTTTTAATATTTATATTATACTTATTAAATTATTATACATATGGAATTATGATAACATATACACATTCTTAATTTCTATTTAGTGGGGGATACAATAACATCGCTCGTGTGTATGACTGACTACCACCTCGCGAAGCGATGTGATGCGCTTTTAGATTTTGATTCACATGGAAGGAAATAATAAAAAAATTAATTAATATATATGATATTTATTAACTAACCATATTTATGTAAATATAATATCTAATCTAACTTCATAACTTCCCATCCATTGGAAAACAATAAATTTGCTTATGGGTACATGTGGACTATGACCTCTACACAACGATGTAAAAATGTTTTTCATTTTAATTTTACGTGGATTATAAAAAGGATGTATTTTATTAATACAAATGATATAAATTAAATAATAATTATTATTTAATTTTTAATTAATATTTATTTTCCTTTCAGTCCATCCATCAAGAAAAATTGAAACAACGTTCATGCGTACATATGGCCTACCATCTCCATGAACTGTGTAGTCCATTGTATATCCCCAAATATTATAGATTTATCTTAATAAATATATAATTAATATATATGATATTTAACTAATGGATAAAATTATTTAAATGATGTAACTATGATCAATATAAAATTAATAAAATTACCTAACCAAATCATACATGAAAAAACTGAGTAATTATCACTCAAAATAGTGATTTTAACAAAGAATTATTATTATACAGTTCATAAAAAACAACAATTAAATCATATATGGTATAAAATATAATATTATATTTCATTATTATATTTATAATAAATCTATATTTATTATACTGGAGGTACATACATGTATGAAGGAAACCATACATGAGGTAACGGTTTCTCGTCTAACTTTTACTTTCGTGAGATATATGTTGTATTAAGAACATAGTTATTTTTTTTGGTGTGGATAATACCTCTTTTTTATGTTATATAATTAATCCCTTTATCTTTATGGTATTTAATTTTTCATTTAAATTTATTTAATTCATTAGTCTTATGATTTAAAAGTTACCAAAGTAGTAAAGGTTTATTTTACAATCTCATTATTTATCAGGGTTGTTTATGATTAAATTTCAGATGATGAAATATTATGATCTATACCTCAATAAACTCATTCATTTTATTATTATTTTTTTATTCTTTAACCTTTTGTGTAATATTCCCATATTCCTCTCTTTTAATTTAAATTATTGCGATTTTTTTAAAAATCTGATTTTATTTCTCACTTCGGTTAAAGATCCTTTTTCTTTAAAAACCATTTTTTCTAAAAATGTTTCCATAAATGTATTTAACATTATCTAAATGATTTATTAAATTAATTTTTACACATTTTCGACTTCATTCAATTTTTTTAAAGGAATATTATTTTCATTTTCAACACAATCCCTATTTCTCTTTTGCTGAAAATGTTAAAGAAAAATTAATTTTAACATGTATGAAATACATAAAATTTTCTGCCATCATAACCACTCAATTTTTTAAATACTAATTAATAATTTTAAAAGTTTAGTTTTAAATAAAATTATTTTCATAATTTTTTTAACTTTTAGTTTCAAAAATATTTTCAATTTGAAAATGTTATTTTTCTGAAGAAGGTTTTTAATTGAATTTTTATTGAATATCTATTCCTCGATGACATAAACCATTTATTATAATTATGATACATTGGGGATATTTTGTATTTATATCATCCTTATTATTTCTTTGGATGGTTTATGAATAGTTTCTATGAGGATGTAAAGTTTTATTACTATTAGTTATATTACTCGGGATGTTTTATGATTATGTTTATTGATTGGGGTAATTATTGACATTTTGTATGTTAGTTTTTCAATTAAAATGTTTATGTTTTTTATGTTTAACCCATTTTATATGAGGATTAAATTATACTTAATAAGTGATAAGTAGAACCCTATATTTACCCTTGATGATTTAGTAGGTATCACGAGAAAAACTATCTTGTGTTTTTGGTCCGGGCCTTACCCTTTTATGTAATATATCTTTCCACAAGAACCTTTTGGTATAGTTATGATATTTGAAATTATATATTCCCTCATTATGAGATTATATATTGAGGTTCTATGTGATTATTTGATTTGTTAGAATATCCACGATTAAATTTCAAGATCATGATATTATTTATACAGAATTATTTGATCATCATTTATTACTTCTATATTACGCTCATGTAATGGATTGAATTTCATGTGTTAAAGTTATTTACCTTTCCATATTGATTATGCCTTATTTATTCATCACACACATAACATTAAGAAGCATTATAACTCAACCCTTTATTATTTTTCCTTTCCCTAGGATTCTATGAAGTTTTTTATGATTGGTATGTAGTGATACGATAAAGGGAAAATTTAGGTACTCAAAGAAAATAATATATTGTATTTAATGTTTTCAATTATAATATGAGATTTAACTATGTATCTAGTTTAATATTAATTATAAAATATTATTTCTATTGAGATGATATTTCTTTTATCTTATGACAATGTAATAAAGTAACCACCGAATCCTGGTTATTGGATTTGATGTATTCATATAAATCATTAATTAAGAAGACACCCTTGGTAGGTTGAGAATATTTGAAAAATGTGAATTGCCAATTTTATATCCTCAGATGAAAAATAATGCACTCATTAAAATATATTTAAACTTCATAAATCATTATAATTCATCTATTATAGTAAAATTAATGATCTTTGAATAATTAAATTTTTGGGAAAAACAAATAACAACAACATTATTATTAAACTAGTTCAAAAAAATCAAGATTACTCACACCTGACATCGAAAATAGGCAATAACTAACTAATATAAATTTTGATAATAGCTATAAATTAGGTTTATAAAAGGTTATGTATTTTTTTTGAAATAGGTGATTGATATATTTATATTTTATATACATGATATTCGAGTGCATAATACTTATCTATTTATTTAAAATATTAAAATATCATCCATTTTATGAGATTTTAACATTAATTTCATGATATGCCTCTAAATCTACTTTTATTATCACATTACCAATTTCAGAAGATTTTATTGACCCAATTCATTGGTACATAGTATTTCATACTTATATATTTCTTTATGTATTTAATTAAACCTAACTTTAACATATTTTAAATTGTATTACCTTTTGTTCTCTTATATATTACTTCTCATCATCAATAACCGTTTCTTTGATAAATTTTTTTAAAGTAAAAGTGTAATATTTCTTTGAATAACTACCATTCTTACTAATGAATCATTTCTCCCAAAGACATATTTTTCATTAAACCAATATTCAATATTTTTAAAAATTATAATATGGATTATTTTCTCTTATTCTCATAATTCTCTTTACACATTTTTCAAAGTAAAATCTTATAGTCTTTTTAGGGTATGAGTTTTCAAGTTATGTTTTTTCAAAATATTTAATAAAAGCTTTTCCATCCTTTAAAAATAAAATGTTTTATATTCAACTCTAAATTTTCTTGATAACCATTATCTATTTTAAGGGATCAATTATTGGATTTTACTTTTCAATGGTAAATGTTTTTATTGTTTTCACTTCACCTTTTGGAAAATAACTTTTGAATGTAACCCAATTTGTTTTTAATTTTATAGTAATTTAAAAAATGTTTTCTAAGAGATATTTTTTGGATTTCTTCCTTTTGAAAACATATTTTTATTAACTATTTAGTTTTATTTGAATATTTTATCTATATTTTCTTGTATTCTAAAAGAATTTTTTTCATATTTTTATAAAATATGTCTTTTAAAATTATTTCAAAACATTAATAACATTTCCTATTTTCAAATTGGTTTTTATAAAGCTCCTTAATAGGTTTTTTCATCTATATAATTGTTCTTTGATAGAAATTATAATTGATTCAAGGATATTCTTTAAAAATTTTCTACCACATTGTTTATATTGATGTATTTTTTAGTGTTATTTTATGTCAATGATAACACTCCTTATGGAAAATGAGTATTTTTGGATATCTTATGATTTTATAAGTTCATTTTATGTAATATGTTGAAGAAATAAATTACTTTTTCCTCAGGTTCATTAATATAGGTTTATAATTTTTTATGTGGTATACATGTATATGTATGATGATGGGTCAAGTCCTATAACACTCTCCAATGCATTGGTTTCTATTTATATCTCATGACATAGTCAAATGTGGACATAATGTGTGTGTAGTCACAAGTGTGGTAATGATGTGTTGCTCAATTTTTTTTGGCATGGATATAATGATTTTTTTCACATATGTGTGGTAATAATGGGGGAGTGATGTAGCCACTCAGGAGCCCTGCTCGGCCTAGGGTTCCAGTGCCGCCCTCTCCCTAGTGCCGCACTCCCGCCCCAATGTCATCCTCCCAGCCCAGCACCACCTCCCCTTTTCCTCGGCTTCCTACTCCACCTTCATCTGGCTTCCCCTCGCGTGAGGAAAATTTGGCCTCCTTGTGAATCCTTCCCTATTCGAGGACCATATCTATCATTTTCGTCCCAACGATTCTATCACTGTCCATAGGAGAAGATATGATGCCACCCTCCTAGATCCTACATCCCCGCTCCTCAACCCTGATGTCCATAATGACGATGATTCCTCCTTGTCCCACCTGCTCGAGGTCATCAACACCAATAAATCATGTGCCATCATGAGTTTGATGATTCTTGATCCTTCCCCAGTGATTCTAATGGTTCTCTATTGATGGTGGAAAAGGAATCTTGATCCACCCTTATGGTTTGTTGTGCTGCACTCCCACCCCGATAGACTTAGCTTGTTGGTAATTGAGATCCAGCCTCATGCAAAATTGGAAGACCGACAGTCCAGATCCGATCAGACCTATTGTGTTCACATTCCCCTTCCATTTTGGCATCGAGATAGTGTCCTATGAATCATAGGATTGACTCCTCGTATGTTCTTGGGTAGCTGTAGTAGAGCTCAGAGGTACATACATGGAAGACGATGATTCGACCTGGGGCTAGTTTATGATTCTGGCCATTGGTAGGGATTCTACACCTGGAGTGTCCTCTTTTTCTTGGTATCCTCTACCATTTAATCATTATCCTTTGCACACAAACCATTTCGATTGGGTTTAGTAGATTACATGATGTTTGGGATGGTGCTGGTGGCTTTGGAGAAGGTCGAAATTTTCAAGTGCTCTTTTTCATAGTCCATAGGGTCTATAATATATCATGGTTCCTCATTCCAAAGCTCTATCAATGATCTCCTCACAATTGGTCATCCTCCTTCGAAGTATCATGTGTAATTTTCTTCTTATTTCTATGCTTTTGGTTGTTCCTATTTTTTTGGGTTAGCCTATCATGTGTCTGAAATGCTGCATCCCCTTGGGCATGTTGCCACAACTTGTTTTTCTTTTTTCGGTTCTCACTTAACCAAAAAGTGTTTTTGAAAATAAAAAAAATGAACTTTCAGTTAGTGTGGTAATAATGGGTTTCCTCACAAATGTTTTATTATGATTCTGGATATGCTTATCTTTTATACATATACTTAGGACTATGTTATACTTTGAAGAACTGTGTTTATTGACTCATGTTTATATAGTATTTGATTCATGGATTATGTTATTATAACACCTCTACCATGATATATGATCTGTTATTTTTTTGGTACAATTTTATTATTTATTATGATTCTCATTATATTCCCCCTTATGATATTTTATTTCTATCACTTATGTTTACCATTATTGAGTATTTGAACTCACCCATTTCTTTTGTTTCCATTTCTAAAAGATATGAATAAAAGTAATACTTAAGATGTGTTAATAAGTGTATCTTATAAGAATGATTTGTGTTAGACGTTGATGAATTTTCATTCATTAAAGAGTTGTTTATATGGTGGTAAAATTCCCATGAGTTTTATTATTTAACATTTTTCACAATTCTATTTAACTATAATTCTAAAATGTATTGGGATTATTTTTAATATAAAAGTCATTTAATACTTGAAATTACGATATCATTAGGTCTAGGTCTCTATATTTATTCAATCAAATCAATATGTATTAGGATTAATAATTTGAATATTAATTCTTATTATAACTAAAATAAACTTTATTAAGAGATTTTAGAATAATTTTTGTTAACATTATAAATTTTTTATATTATAGACTTGACTAGTTATGTCTAGAACCAATCCACATAGTATATGTAAAACATATTTATCAACAACTATATAAAAACAATTTTCATTGAAAAAATGAATATTTACATATACATAAATAAAAAATCCTTTATTTTTGAGTATTTATACATCCACAAAAGTTTTATGTTCTCATGTTATACCATACATATGATTAAAAAAGAGATAGTTTTATTTTTATAGCATACATTTTATTATAATTACAATACTTATGTTTATAACCAAGATCATTTTCAAGTTATAATACCAATATTTGAAACTATTTATAATAAAATAATTATTATTAATGATAGTACTCAGTAAGAAAATTTCTTTTTTGTTTAATATTATAAAATAGAAATAGATTTCTAATTAAGTATCTCCTTTTACAAGTATTCAATGAGTACCTTTATTGAATTCCCCCCCGTAAAATGATGATGCTTTTACTTCATATATTTTTGCGGTCTTTGATTCATACTTAACCATTAATTAATGTAACTAATATCAAATATTAATCATTGACTATTTATATTAAAAATCATATAAATCATTTGAAATATGTATCTTTAATAGCTCTGTATACAACAATTTATTTTTAATTCATCGGATGAATCATAATAACTCTATTATCATGGGTACTTACTAGTTATGGTCACAAAACATTATGTAACTCAATGTTCTAAATGCCTTATAAAATAAAATACATTAGCATACTACTAAATACAACCTATCCGTACAGACTATTGAGGTTACTCTTAATAGAATATTACAAAATTTATTTGATAGTATTTAGTTCTCAATATATAATTTAAATTTAAATCTTATTCATTTTATATATCATACATTACCAATATTTTATAATTCATATAATGATTAAATTTATTCATTCAATGATTTTAAAAACATTAACATGTTTTAATCATAAAATTGTATAACACTTATGAAACAAATCATTTTTGTTACACATACACAGTAAAAAATTAATTTCAATATTCTAAACATACCTTAATACATAAAATTTGAATGATATATTAACCTATTTATACAATATGTATTTAAATAAAATAAAATTGAAATCCCCTAAGAGATTTCATTACAAAAAAGTACATATCTTATTGTTTTCTAGAAAAATATTAAGCAACCAATCTAAAGAGATGTTTGAAACAAATACACCATATAGGAATCTTTACTTAATAGTGATTTAGAGAATCAATAATGATTTTAACTCCAACTATATAATCATAATTGTAATAAATGAAAACTTTAGAACCATAAAAAATATGACACATTCATCGATTAAACTATATTACAAATTTTTAATTATTTACATGAAACACATTAAATTAATAATATGTGATAAATATAATAATGTTAAAAATAAATTTAAACATAACATATAATCATTAATAATTTAACCATGATACTTATAAACTATTAATTATTTAGAAATAAAAATATTATTATTTGATAAAATATGAAAAATATGAAATTTATAATTAAAAATAATAATTAAAATATACTCTCCATTTGTAAAAAATAAATATAAACATCTCATATTTACAAAGTGAGTAATAAATATGAATCATAAAATTTTATTATATTATGTAATTTTAAGTAATATAAAACATTCATATCTAATTTATCAATATATATGAACTATTTTTTGTGTGCTCCCATACGTAATCATTTTTTATTTTGTGAAAACCTATATTACAAAGGTAGAAAGTCATTGGATCTTTACTAGGTTTTCATGGACCGATACATTGGTTTAGAGAATGGGAGTTTAGGCACATATTAACCCATTTAGAAGAATTATTACTTACTCTAGGACTCTTAAATATTTATGATATGTTCATGATTCATTCCTAGCAATGATATGAATCATGTTTACCATTCTGTACGCGATTGATTGAAACCATGCATTGATGAGAAAATTTTAATGTATTACAAGGTTTATTTATTTTTAATATGATTACACTATGGTTTAAATCAACCCAAGTGGGAAATCTATAAATTATCACCATCTAGGGAGGTGGTAGATTTTGTATATTTGGGACCGATCTAATATGTAGGGAAACCTATGTATCTTTATGAAGGGAATATGAACCAACTTAGTTTGATGCCACTTAATGTGATATGTATTACCTTTTAAGGATGTGTGATGAAGAAAATTATGGTTCCTTTTAATATCATTTAGCTATAATGAAGTGAAATTCATTTTATGGTCATGCGTCCAGGACCAATTGTTGATCCTTTAAAGGACGTGAATATAGGACCTACTATTGTGTCTAGATTGGACTGTAATGAGGAATCTTATGTATCATAATATCAATAAAAATCTATTTTATTATATTTTCATATTTTATGTTCAGGTGATAAGACCAATCCATACTATTTAATGTTGTATATTGAGGATGTACTTGTCTTGAAAGGATCTACAATAAAAGATAGAGTGAGGATTACGCATATGGAGACCTTTAATGAGCATCATATCTATTAGTATCTAAACATAAAATGGTATGGTTAGACTAATAGGGGATATTAAACTTTGATGTAATTTATATAATAGGGAATATGGATCACTCAGTGAGAGATCACTCTTAGGGAATATATACCATTTTGGAATATGCCACACATAAGGAATATAAAAAACTGAGAAATATGTCACTGAAAGGGAGTATATCTCATTAAGGAAGGAAGGATCATAGATAATGCATCCCATTAATGAATGATTGAATTAATGGTAATATATATGATTTTATAATGATGGACCATATAGAATATCTTCTGTTATGGAATTGTTGATTATTAAGGAATATGGATCATTGAGAAAGAGTTAAGGATTATCCATGGTTGGGCCAATAATGTATAGTTGGATCCTAAGGAATATGGACCATTAAGGATGAGTTGGGGATTATATATGTGGTTCCTGTATATATGAGTATATATCATTAAGGGATCACAAGGATTTAATAATTAATTACAGAATGATTAGGGATTACACCTAATGAGGAGGATCATATCTTTCTTGGGTACATGAAGGATATGTGTGGGGATTATGAACATGCTTCTTGAAGATGTTTGACATAGTAGGTGACTTAGTAAAAGGTAGGTTTTTGGGTCTTACACCTTATTGGATCCCCATATATGGATTTCTTTATTATCTAGTGGAAAAATGAGGGCCATAAAATGTTGAATCTTATAGGATTCTAGATATGGGGTGACCAAGATGAATATCATGTGCCAAGTGAGTTTTCACTAGTATATCTATGATATGGGCTCTCATTATCAAGGGAATACATGTTTTTATGACCCATAGGGTCCTAACAACTAGGTAGAAACATCCATGGAAGGCCTCCTATAGGTGGATATATCCCCATTATATTTGGAACACTTGACCGAAGGGGAAAACATGTTGTTGTGGATAGCCTAGTGATGTATCCACATAGGATGTGGAGGAGGCCATGATGGAATGAGATTTTTTGATGCTTAAAGCATAGATAAAGTAACAAAGTAGGTTCATTTGGATTACTTTAGTCTTTATAGATAAACTAGGTGAATTAAGGGATGTTTAGTGTCTTAGTTTCTCATAGCAGGGTTCCATTGTGAAATGGCCTTCCATTAGTTAAATATTTCAAAACTAAGGACCATTGTGGGGAATCTATATAGAAATTTAGGGAAACCAAATTTCATATAAAATTAAGATTCTATGAAAAATATAATAGCTCAGTAAAGTACATTTTTAAAGGATTATTATGATGAAATCTATATGAGTGACCCTCCCTGAGGGAACCTCATGAGAGTTCTTCATGATGGATTTTAAACGAGAGGTCTCATGAATGTTTGATAAAAGAGTAGAGTTATCACGAAGGTCTTTAATGAAGGTCATTACATTCTCCCTTCACCTTAGACTTGTTGAGTCACATGAGAGGAATTTCTCAAATGTATCAAACAAATAAATATGTAAGGACCCGACTCTTTATCCATGGTACATATCATTAGTTTTTCTTTTTGAATGTATTAAATGGTCCTAATGAAGTCTTCTATTCAAGATACGGATGTCACATGAGCATCTGGGGAACTTTCGGAGCTCGGAACTCCAAAAAAGGGGAATACAGGCTAGGCCAAACGTTTTTTATGCAACTGTGCGACCCAGGAACACGGCCGTGAGGAAAGTTGTAGATGGTTGCAGAGTCCATCTACACAGTCTGTGCATGGTTAGTGAAACCATGTGTGGAGGATGTGTGGTGTGCCTAGTGAGGAAATGAGTTATGCAATATGTGTGCATGGTTTGGGAAACAATGCATAGTAACCGTACCGACATGAATGAAAGGGGATGAACGTTGAACATAGTTTTCCAAATGTGTGTAGAAACCATGTGAGCCAGTTTTTAAGAAAAAATGACCATTTTCCCCTCTACCATTTTCTGTTCAATATTTTTCTACTACTTCATGTGGAAAGACCCTCATTTCTTCCTATTTGATCTCTCAAAGTGCTTCTCCTTCAATATCTTTCTACTCCTCTATCCATTGACAATTTCTTGATTTTTCAAAGCATTGGATAGGACAAGGTTTGGATAACCTCTTGTGTCCTTCCTTCCTCACAAAATCTTACCATCTATTATGCTATTTAGATGCAGGATCATTCACCCTATTTTCAGGGCATTGGAATGAAATTCATATATACTGCAACCTGATCTGAATCCATGGTCGATACTCTAAGAGGAATAATCTATGTTCCTTAGGTAAGTGGTCACGTAGTTTTCAGTTTAATTTTTAGCAATTTTGAATTTTATTCCATCATGCTGTGAGCCGACATTTGCCGAGCTCCCCCATTGTGTTAATTCCATCATGTCCAATTGACCCTAGTATTATGAAATTAGTTAAATTAATCATGTTTAGGGGTTTATATAAAACACTTACTCTATATAGACCCCAATGGGTGTTCCCCCCAAAGTCTTTATTTTAGGCTAATTCCCCAAAAATGTCAATTATGGTTTATGCTTCCAGGATTGATTTTTAATTGAATTAACCCCTGTACCATGTGTATTTTACTTATATATAAATTTTTCCTAATGAAACTTTGAATCCTTTGAATTGTAATGGGAAAATTGGGTATGTGGGTATTTGAATTTGACATTTTGACCTTGACACCTTGACTTGGAATGGATTTTACATGTTAGGAAAATTAAGAAGTTGTCTTTGTAGGTTGGATTTGATGAGTTAGCCTAAACCTTAAAAGTATTTTGGGTCAAATATAATGGTTTATAGGGATGAAATGACTTGAATTTTTCTTTATTTATTATTAATAGAATTTCATAATTAGTTTGATTGTTTAATTTTAAATGATGTAATATTTTTTTCATTACATTGTATAATGTGAATTATTATGATATTTCTATACTTATGAATTACAATGTGAATGTGTGGATATGAATAATTTATACCCCATTCTACTTATGAAATGTATGGGTGGGAGCCATGTCCATCCCACGCCATTGAAAACCTTTATACATATATGGGACACATGTATTCTTACCCCATGTCAGTTACAACCTCTATAAGGATGGGAGACATTCCTACCCCATGCAGGTATCATGCATGGATAGGATGCATTCTTACCCCAAGAAAGTATCTTCTATGGGTGGGAGGAATTCATACCCGATGCTGGCTATGATATATATATATATGGATGAGAGGCATTCTGACTTCATTTGAGTGATAAACTATATATATATATATATACCGAGTGACTTGATTGGACATACCGATGTTGAGATGAAGAAGGTAGACCTTCCAGGTGTCCTTTAGGAACATGAGCAGGAGGTTGATTGTTTATTTTTCATTTATTACATCCTACTATTAGCTGGACATTATTTACTTATGAGAGCCTACTCAGATTATACGTTGACACCATTGGTGGGGGCCTACTGAGATTTTATTTCATGCACCATTCGGGCCATCTTTAACACTCGATCATATTGGTTTCCTATATATATGGATAGGGGGAGGCATTAATATTCTAAAAATTGATTATTTCTGTTCAGATGGATCTTCATAGTAGAGGACAGTGATTAGGCTTGAGATGTTTTGGAGAAACTTTTGGATTTTGTTTAGTTTTGTATTTTGTACTTGTATGCCTGCTTCTAATTATTTTCCCTTTATGTATTGGAATTCTAGGCATGTATATTTTTCTCAAACACAACCTATGAGGGCATTTTTATAATGTTAGTCTTCCATTGGATCATTTATTCTTCCACTATTTACATTATCTTTCTGCTCAGTTCTTCTTCCACTATTGTATATTGATGTTGCATCCGTCGTGTGCTCTAAAATAGGGGTATAGTCTCGATGCTAATTTACTATCAAACCCTCGCTACTAGTCGATATCCCCTGGCTTATGGGGATATTTAGAAGGGGTCATGTGGACAACCTAGCTTAGAGAACATCTTATGTGGTAGCCAGGTCCAGGAAATTACAATGTGGTATCATATAGGTTTTTATTTCCTTATTTACTATTTAGTGATAGTGGATTCGAGATTGGGAATGCCTGGAACTTGGTCACAAGCCGTGCTTGGGCATCAAGAACACATGTATGAGGTAAGGACCATGTTTCTTGAATTATTACTATTATTGATTCTACTATTACTATTGTTATCATTTCAACTTTGGGTACTTCACATGATTTTTTATGTTATTGATATTGTTGATATTAAATTCTGATTTTATTTCTAAAACTGATAAAATGAACGTTATGTGTTATAACATGCATAATGATAGGAACAATATGAACATGACATGAATCTTTTCATGCAACTTTTTAATTTCTAGAAATAATTTTTTGTTGTATATTGTTTTTCTTTGTTTTATATATATAATTGTGATGACATTTTTTTTCCAGTATTTGGCTTGTTCTATGGTGTGTGTTTAGTTGGTGCCAATTTTTGATTCATAAGGTTCGTGGGCCCTTATGGATCATAAATTGGCATTCCAACTAGATAAACCATTTTAGGGATGATATAATCACATGGATAAGCACAATTTAAATAAAAATGACATCCATGTGAGTGTCATCTTTTGAATCATAAGGTGTATGGGCCCTTATGGACTGGAAAATGACATGTCATTGAATTAAACTATTTGAAGTGACTTATAACTTGAGAACAACCTTTTTACACATTTTTAACTTAGAAACTTTACCTGAACCTAGCCTTAGTAGTGGGTAGTGGGTGTTTCACCACTGTTATGGTCTGTTATAGTCTATTTAAACATATTGTCTTGTCCTACGAAGCCAGAGGAGTGGCATGTTCATTATTACAGGATGACTTTAATACTTCTCATAGTCCCTTAAATTCAATCCTCTAAATTTCTTGAATCCCTTCTGATAAATTCGTTTGTCATTGTAGCATTATTCTGCCCTGACTTCCTTGAGTCATGCTCGAAGGTGGTACTGATCATGTTCTTGAGGTGGTAGGCCTTGAGCCACCAGTTGGTCTTCCAATCAAACCACCTATGGTTCCTACTCCAAAACCTGAATTGGGCATTGACGCCCATTTTTGAGAATTATTCTTGTATATTATGCAAATTATGTAAGGCAGAGTGCGACCTACCATGAGCATGGTGGATTTGACTCGTGATTTTCAACAATTGAATCCTATTACTTTCTTAGGGGATGGTGGACCACTTTCTATGGATTCTTTGATTGAGGCGATCCTTTCTATATTCAAGAAACTAGAGGAACCTCCAAAGAGGAGGGTTACACTAGCTGCTTACATGCTATGTGATTCAACTAAGAAGTAGTGGGATTTCATCACTGAGATAGACCAGCATAGAGAGATGGTTTAGGCTAACTTTCAGATGGTATTTTATGACTACTTTTTCCCCCAAACTCCGAGGGATGATAGAGCTAGATAGTTCATGAATATACAGTAGGGGAATATGTAATTGATAGATTAATCATCCCATTTAACTAATCTACATCATTTTATCCTTCTCTATATGCTGAGGAGCAGATGGATGCTCGGTGATTCGAGGATCGGATGTGTTACACCATCCGGTCACAAGTAAATGTTTTTAGGCAGACAACTATTTCAGAAATCATCAACCATGACCTAATTATATATTTGAATCTAACGGATGATAAGGGTGAAATCTAGGGTGGTTCGGAACCTAAGTCTTATAGTGGATATTCTTCTAGGAGAAATTGAAATTTCGGAGAGTTTCGCGAGGGTAGCGGTGGTCAGGCTCCTTTCGCTGGTGGTTCTCGTATCTATCACTAGTGTAGAGAAACATGGAATTTTAAGAGGCAATGTATGTGGAATACAGTGGAGTGAAGAGGCCATGGCAGGATGGGCCATCTACACTACTTCTACAGAAAATCCACTCCAGTTCCTAGTGAGGAAGGATCTGGACCTACTCTTCAGCAAAGAGCAGGGTCAGTAGGATCATGATAGTCAGGCTGCTGAAATACCACTGTCTGATTAGTCCAAGGTGGAAGTCAAACCAAAGGCAAATAGAAATAAGAATCTCAGCGCTAGTATAGTGGGACTGCTCAGGGTAGCCAGGTAGTGACTCATGGTTGTGGTATAGGCCAGTAACATGTAGTCTAGCCTATGCGGTAGGAGCAGAGAACCGGACCATCTGCAATGAAAGTTACTATTATGGAAGCCTCCACTTTAATATCTTCTTTTTTTGATACAGGATCTTCTTAATCGTTCATATCTAAGGTAATCAATGAGATTTTGGGCCTTGAAATTCAATACTATCATGGAATTATGAGGCTAGATACACCCTTCTTTATTCGCTCATAGGGTGGTGACCATTATCAAAACTATCCCCTTGATATAGGCGTTCACATTTTCTAATGGAACCTATACATTACCAATATGATAGGTTTTAGTGTAATCCTCAGGATGAAATTGTTAGTGCCCTAAAGAGCCCACATTGAATGATATCATCAGATGGTGATTTTTACATCACCAGATGGCATTACAATTGTTCATTAGGGATAATGAGTTGTTTTTTGTGACACAAGAAGGACCTGAGCATTACCCGAGAAGTAGAGGGTGAGTAGTGTTATGGAATAAGGTTCTAGTAATTATATTTATGGACAGGGGTTGAAACACACTGTTTTCCCTATGGTAGTGGAAAATTTCAAATATGTTTTTCCTCGTGAATTTTATGGTCTTCCTCCAATACGAGAGGTTGAGTTTACTATTGAGAAAGTTCTAGGATCATCACCTATTACTGTTCCTCTGTATAGTATATCAATTAAGAAGATTCTGAAGATCAAGAGTGATTTAGAGGATCTGGAGTCGAAGGTTTTATACAACCCATCAATTCTATTGGGTTTCAACTATCCTGTATATGATTATAGTGGATGATTCCCTCAGGGTTTACGTGGATTACCATCGGTTAAATGAGATGAATATCAAGAATCACTATCCCTTACCTGAATAGACAACCAATTTGACAATCTTTGAGGGGTGAAGGTATTTTCAAAGATAGATTTGAGGTCAGGATATCATCAGGTGCATGTCAGGACTTCATACATACATCACACAATATTCAAGAGAAGGTATGGTCTCTACAAGTACATGGTAATTCCGTTTGGATTCACGAATACACCTGTAGTGTTCATGGATATTATTAATTGAGTTTTCCACCCATATCCGGATTCATTTTTGGTTGTCTTGTTTAAGAATATCTTAGTGTATTCTCACTCAATAAATGACCATGTAACACATCTTGAGATCCCACTAAATACTCTGAGATATCATCAGCTCTATGATAAGCTTAGTAAATTCCATATCTAGATCGATGAATTTCACTTCCTAGGGAATATCATCTTAGAGTCAAGAGTTTTAGTTGACCCAGAGAATGTTAAGGATGTGGTTTCTTATGATCATTCCAAGAATGTCTTTGATATTCAGAGATTCTTGGGGATTGTGGGATATTATAGACATTTCATTCAGGATTTCTCATGCCTTGCTGCACTGCTTACGGGCTTGACGAATAAGGGTGTGAAATTATAATGGTCTGAATCTTGTGAAGCATATTTTCATTATTTTATGGGTAAAATTAATTTAGTGATGATAATAATTGTTATATAGTTAGGTAGGTCTAATATTTTCAACTGTGGTGCATTAGGTATCGGGCTTGGAGCTATTCTGATATAGGAAAGGCGAGTCATTGTATATGGTTCTTGTTAGTTGAGGCCTCACAAGAGGAATTACCCAACACATGACCTCAATCTTGCTGCTGTTGTTCATTCCTTATGCTGGTAGTGATACTATTTATTGGGAGGGAATTTTGTGGTGTTCGCATACCATAGAGCCTTAAATACATCTTCACACAATGGTATTGGAATCTCAGGTAGTGTATGTGGGTCGAGTACCTGAAATCATTTGATTTAAATATTTCCTAGACTCTCGATAAAGGGAATTAAGTAGTCTAGGACTTAATCTGGAATATTCACAAATAGGAAGTTCAAGATTCAAGTGACAAATGAAATAATATGATCATATTCTTGGGGATTCTTGTTGAGGTTTAGGAGGACCATGGTAAGACTATTCTCTAATCCTTAGCGGTGACATATACTCTTCTGGAACGAGTAAGGTCCTGATAACTACCAAATCCTGATGGCCTTTCCCTACTGGAAAGTGCCTTAGATTATGATACATCTTCCCGTTGGACATTCTATATGAATGATACTCTTTTATTCTGTGGGTGTGTATGGGTCCCAAGAAATATCAAAGAGGAGTTAATGAGGGATTTCTATGCCTCAGCATGGGCAGTTTGACTTGGTGTCACCAAAATGTATTGAAATTTACGATGTCAATATTGGTGGCCCAACATGAAATGTGAGATAACAGGCTCCACTACGCGATTATCCATATGTCAGAAGGTGAATGTAGAATATCATCATCTAACTGGGCTTCTTTAGGCATTTCAATTCCTGAGTTGAAATGGGATGATATTTCAATGGTCTTTCTGACTGGTTTAACCTGATCAACTCATTGAAAATATGTAGTGTGGGTTTTATTTGACCATCTAATGTACTTCACAAACTTCTTACCTATGAGATAGACCATTTTTGTGGATGATATGGGAAGGTTGTACGTCAGAGAGGTGGTACGTCTTCATGGATCACCTCGTTCTATTGTTTCTAACAGAGACTCTCATTTTACATCACGATTATGGAAAGGGTTTCATAAGGCCTTGGGTACACAAGTACTTTTGAGCATGGCCTAACACCCTCAAACATATGAAAATATGGATCATACAATTAAGGTGCTAGAGGATATGCTTCATGAATGTGTTCTTTAATTTGGGGGTTATTGGGAGAAACACATTCCCCTCTTTGATTTTTCTTATAACAACATCTTTAAGAATACAATTGAGACGAATACCTATGAATCCATGTATGGTAGTCCTTGTTTCTCAAATCTATGCTGGATAGAGGTAGGGGAAACAGCTGTGCTTGGGCCTTATCTTGTGTAGGAATCTTCAGAGCTGGTCCAGTTGAGTCAGAAGCATATTTTTACATCTCAGTCACAATAATAGTCTTATGCTAATATACGCTGGAGACCTCTTGAGTTAGAGGGTGAATACCATGTTTTCTTGAAAGTCTCACCCAAGTTAGGACTTAGTCATTTTTAGAACCATAGTAATTTATTACCGAGATTCGTTAGACCCTTTGAGTGGGTGAATAGGATCAGACCCATGGCTTACTAGGTGAAACTTCATTAAAGATACCAGTCCCTGCACAATGTCTTTCATGTAGCTCATATTTTTCGATATTATCCAAAACTATCACATATTATTCATCCTGATGAGGTTGTACTGGATATGGATGCTTATTTTGAGGAGTATCTAGTTTGTATTTTTGATTGGATCATTAAGACACTTTGAGACAGGTCTGTACCACTTGTATGGGTACTATGGAAGCACGAATGAGTACATGACAAGACCTGGGAGCGGGAAGCTGATGTATGATCTAAATTGATGGAACTCTTTGTTGACAGTACCTCTTTACACTCAGATGGGAAACTTGAGGATGAGTAGTTATAAGGATGGGAGGTTATAATGACCCAACTCTTTGTCCAAGGTACAAATCATTATTTATTATTTTTGAATTTCCTAAATAGTCCTAATGAAATATTTTAATGAAGATAAGGAGGTCACCGGATTTTCCAAGGCACTTCTGAGGATGGGAGATCCAAAAAATGGGAAAGCGTCTTGGGCCGCACCATTTTTCTATAACAGTGCGACCCAGGAACATGGCCTTGCGACCAGTTCCAGATGGTTGTAGAGCCCATCTGAATGGTCTATTCATGGTTAGTGAAACAATTCATGGAGTCTATGCGATGTTCCCAGTGAGGTAGTGGGTTACACATGATGTGTGAACTGTTTGGGAAACCGTGCATAGAGACCTTGTAGACTTGTAGGAGAGGGGAAAAACCTTGCACATGGATTGCACACTGTTTGTCGAACTGTGTGTAGAAACCGTGCGATCTAGTTTTTAGGGCAACATGACCATTTCCACTCTCCCCTTTTATGTTCTAATTTTCTTTTTATTCTCCTTCATGCAGACTAAAACTCATTTCTTCCTCCTTGAGCTCACAAATATCTTCTCCTTCAATCTATTTCTACTCCTCCCTATGAAGACCATTTCTAGATCTGTCAAAATCATTAGATAGGCCAAGGTAAGGATAACCTCACGTGTCCTTCCATCCTCACTAAATATTTCCATATGTTGTTCTATTTAGATGCAGGATCATTCTCCCTAGTGATATATAATTGGATGAAAACTTAGATATTCTATAACATAATTCAAATTTGAGGTCAGTACTCAGAAAGACATCATCTACATCCATAAGGTAGGTGGTCACATAGTTTTCCTAATGTGTTTTGGCCGTTTCATATTTAATTCTGTCATTCCATGAGATGGACTTTGATGAGATCCCCCATTGTGTTTATTGCTTATTGTCCAATTGACCCTTCCATGATGACATAGGTTAAATGAATCATATTTAGGGGTTTAGAGAACACCCATTCTACATATGGATAACTAAGGGGTGTACCACCAAAATTGTCCATTTTAGGCCAATTATCAAAAAATTCTAATTATGATTTATGATTTCAGTCTTGATTTTTAATTGAATTGACCCATGTCTCATGTTTATTTGATAAATATAAAGGCGTACCAAAGATGATTTGGCTTATATGAATTAGAATTAGAAAATTAGGTATGTGATTATTTTACTTAGACACTTGGACCTTGACACCTTGACTTGGAATGGATTTTCCATGTTAGGAAAATTGAGTGGTTGTCTAGGAAGAGTTGGGATAAACCTTAAAAGTATTTTGGATCAAATAGAATGGTTTCAGAGGATGAAAGAACTTTTCCTTGTCTTGATTTATTATAAAGGGTATTTCATAATTTTTTTTTCTAGTATAATTTGAAATGATGTAATATGGGTTTTCTTATATTATATAATGTGAAAGCTTATAAAATTTATATGATTTTGACTTAAAATGTGAATGTGTGGATGGGATGCATTTATACCCCATGAAACTTATAAAATGTATGGGTGTGAGGAATGTTCACACCACACCATTAATAACCTCTATACAGATATAAGAAGGTGACATTCTCGCCCCCTTTCGGTTATAACCTCTGTTGTATGGGAGGAATTATTACCCTATGCCAGTATCATGTATGGATGAGAGGCGTTATTACCCCACGCCAGTATCTTCGATGGGTGGGAGGAATTATTAACCCACACCAGCTATGGGATATATATATATATATATGTATGGATGTGAGGAATTATTAACTCATACCAGTGATAACCTATATCTATATATATATATTCCGAGTGACATGATAAGACATTCCAACATTGAGCTGAAGTAGGTAGACCCACCAAGTGTCCTTTAGGAACATGATCAGGAGGTTTATTATATATTTTTCATTGATTACTTCTTACTGTTAGCTGCACACTATTTATATGTGAGTACCTAATTGGATTACATGTAGACACCGTTGGTGGTGGATTACTGAGATTTTATCTCACACCCTATTTGGGCTGCCTTTGGCAACTGAGCAGATTATTTGCCTACAAGTATGGATACGTCCAAGCATCACTCTTATGGATGCTGATTATTTATATTCAGATGGATCTTGGGAGCATAAGACTAGGCATAGGCTCAAGATGATATGGAAGAAATTTTGGATTTTTTTTACTTTTGTATATTTTACTTTTATTCCCACTTCTTGTTCCTTTTACATTTTGTATTGTCATGCCATGCATGCATATCTGTATCAGACACTACATATGTGGCCTTCATTATAATGTTAGTATCCACTATATATTTTATTCTTACACTGTTTACATTAACTTCTACCCAGTTTTTCTTCCGCTATTGTATGTTGTTGTTGCATCTGATGTGTGCTAACACACGAGGGTATGGTCTCCCCGATTATTTACCTTCACACCCCCACTGCTAGTTGAAAACACTTAGATTATGGGGAGACACATCAAGGTGCATGTGTACAACCAGGTTTGGGGCATAGGTTACATGGTATCCTGGTTTGGTATGTCACAAATGATATCCACAAATGAAGATCTCTGAAAATAATGTGATTCTTCTCACTGATGAAGCAATTTTTCCCTTAGAGTCCATGCCAAAGTCCTCTTTCTCAAAGTGCGTGATGAGTATCTATAGAAAATGCATTCTTAAAATATGTAATTACATTTATTCATGAAATCTTGAAAAATCATTGGTTTTCCATCATTAAACGAGAATATCAATCGGTCACAAAATGATACTCGTAGTGAATCAAACAAGAATGTATAGGCTGTAAAATTTTTATGCGACCTTAAAATAAAAACCCCACCATACCAAAAAAATTCCAACCATGAACTTTTTATAAGTATATAAAGGATTCTAGATCATGTATATTTCTCATGAATACAAATTATTCCTACCATTTATCCACAAATGACTCTTATTCATGATGAATTTTATGAAACCACATATGAAGACATCCTCACAAAATAGATGATTCCTTTTTGTTAAATTTCATGTTCCTATAATTTTTTTCCTTAACATCATTTTTTGATGTGATAATTAGATTTTATTGTCCATCAAAATATTCCACCCTTCATAATGGGGACTAATCAACATGAAGAGTAACTCAATATAAATAACCAAGATAACATAAAAAATTTCCTTATGGTGTGAATTTGATCCACACGTCACATAAGATGACCCACACCGATATCATGGTAAAAGTGAGAACTAATTCATAATTTAAAATATAATTAAAGATGTATATGATAATTGAATATTCATCTTCATTTAGAATAAAAAATGGATCAATCCATGAAATAACCTCTCCAACAGATGAATTTCCTTCCTAAGTGTTTCCATCCTTGCAATAAAAAATGATCATTTCACTGAATGATGTTCATTTAAAAAGATGTTCTTCATGAATGAATTCCTCCATTAAATAAACATATATGACCCTATAAACATTATATAAAACCTCTATTTCAAAATTATTTTCACAACCTTCACATGTTTTCACGGATTTTATATTTTTTTGACATTTAAAATTTTTTAATGATATATTCAATCTAACTCATGATATTTGAATTTATTTTCCTTAGTTTTTATCGATAGGGAAATTGGCTTATGGTTTACCTCATTACATGGATTTTATGAATATAACCAAAAATATTATTACCATTTCTAGTTACAATGGTTCTAATACCCAATATCATGTCACATCTCAAAATAAAGACCTTAGGCATCTTCTCAAACTAATGATTTATGATTACCCATTATCTAAAAATCTACCCATATATGGATTTGGACATTATGATAATGTTAACACCAAAACCTGATCACAACAAAAAATAATCGTGGTTTTCATATTCATATGAAATTTTTATCTAAAGGAAATCATATTCTATAATCATGTTCAGGAAGCACTTAAATCCTAAATAGTTCCCCATTTACACCAGATGATCGATCCCAGAGCCATAAATCCATCAATAAAGATTAATCTTCTATCTTATCCTAACCATTGGATGATCCTAATGCAGGATGGTGTTCATAGTGGGATCAATTCCCTAGTAGCGACTTCTTTAATAAATGTTCCATGGATTTTTGGGTTCATCCGAGCTATAAATAATTCAATGAATGAATACAAGTTTTCGATCCATATCATTAAAAATGGATTTAAAATTTTATGATGTATCAACCAGTCATTCTCCTCATAGAGCTGTCCAATCATTGGTGTTCCAACACCAACACTTTCCACTTTCAACATCATGAATTAAGAATTATCCCATGAGATACCCAATTATTATGAGGAATCCAAATCGTCATAGTAATGTATAACATGTTCCTCCCTGTGGATAATTTCTCTAGAGATATAGTGAAAACCCATCCCTTGGTGAGTGATTTATTGACCTAGGCCAAAAGAATACTAGGAATGGATCTCTATCCCCATTTGATTATCTATTTTTAGGAATGGGTGGATGTATTTTTTAAGCTCAATGGGATGAGGTTGGGAGTAAAACACATAAGGTTCTATCCTTATCAATGATATAGAAACATTGAAGGTTAATATTGATCCACCCAATATAGAATCCAATACACAATATGTTTACATGAAATCAATTTGAGCATGTTTCTATATTTCTAATTGGTTGGGTTTAAAGTTATGTTCCTGAACAGGCGGTTCTTCCCTATTAGTGACACCTAATTAGGTGGTAGGGTTGAAACCTCAAAGATGGCAGTGCTACTGGAATAATGAAAATGAATAAAAATGTATTTTCTTATATTCTATAATATTTATCATATTTTAAGGCACATTTGATAAGGGAGTACTCAATATCATATTGGTGGCCCATTTTAGTTCCTATATAGTTATATGGTAGAATGTTTTTAGTGACACATGTTTCCAAACACTAAAATAATTCCACATTGTATGTACCATAGTAGGATGAACTAAATCACTAAAATTTAACCAATATATTTAATAACCAATGAGGCTGCTAATGCAGTAAAGAATTATTAAAATTTATCCTTTTTTAATTTGTATCACAACATTCATGATAATTGTTAGTAATGGAAGAAACAATCACGATGAGTGTTTATTGATTACTTATTTATATTGTTGTGATCTATTATCTCGAGTAGATTAATTTAATATCTATGATCCTTACACCCCATATATACTTACACACCACTTTAGGTGTCTATATAGGTTTTCTCTATTTCCCATTGTTGAATTTTGAAGTGAATTAAACCCAAATATCATACAAAAATTTTGGTTGTTATTGACACACAAATACACAAATTATAATGTTTCTCTACAATCTATTAGTGATTATATTCACCTTTCATAGAACTATGATCAAACCTGGATACAACACTACACAAATCATGTTTAAAGTCCATCAATTTTACAAGTGAGAAAGCCACTTACTTCTTGAAGTAACTTACGTGATATTGTCCTGGAATGAACCTTTTAACTTGATGAACCTATAGGTAATAAGCCTAAGAAACATGGGGAAACATCACCCTCAAACCATATATATACTAATTGAGGTGTGAACTAAGTTCAACTACCAAATTTTCTATTTATACCACCAGTTTTGAATCAATTATACATGTCAAAAGTGATATATTAGTGGATGCTAATTCTATTGAGTTTGTCCCTGTATCTAGTCATGGAATAGTGGTTGAAGACTCTTACCTACCAACCTCACAATCTAGATCAGGTATTACTATAGAAGATATAATCCATGACTATTTACCCATATTAGAAACTTACATGCACAAAAATCCAAATCATAATACTAAATATCAAGCAATGAGGAAGCAATCTTGGAAAAAAATCCATTTGATCATCAATAAGATCCAACTAAAGGAGATTAGTGATAAGGTTTAGAGACTTCACCAACTATTCTATGGATTCAATGTAGGAAATTTTTACTACAAAACCATTCACACTAATGTGAAATAAATCATTTATGAACTGGATCAAGAAAAAATATCCCAACCCCACCTTTCCTAGTTATAATCAATGAACATACTTTGGAGATAAGTGTAGAAGTTCTACATGACATGTATTATTATTTTAAGGTGGTATTAGATAAATAACAGTTGGTTGATAAATTGGTAGGTTATTTAATAAGTATTTGTCACTAATTTCATAAAACTAATGGATGGCTTGTAGAGCACTAACAACTGCTTAAAAATGCAAAGAGTAGAGAAGTAGACACTACTTCTATGGTAGGGAGAGTGTGTCATACTGAAGAATTAAAGGATATAAATAAAGTATAATTAAATGAATCATTAATACATCTGGGAAATCTATTGATCATCTTTAAGCATAAATAGAGAGGAATATACAATTACCAACTCCTTATAACTCTTCTTCCCACTTTTCTGAGAGCCAAAGATAGAATCCAACATATTGGTGATCCTATCCTTTTTTATCAATGAATAAAAAATATATTCTATTTTAAACCATGATAAATAATTTGATTTAATTACTTATACTAGGAGACTATGATAATATATGAAACCAATAAAGGGTAATATCATAACCACTAAATCCATTTTTATATTGTATGGAAATGGATCAAGTAAATCATAAATTTTATAGATTTTGAAAATGATGAAAAATGAATTAATAAATTATATTTTGGACATGTACCCATAGTTTTTATGTTGGATATAGAGCCACATATATTCCATCATAATAAGTTTGTGAAATATCCTGATAAAAAGGAATATGAAATTTTTTCCTCCCGACCATGTACACTTATATATATAACTATTCCAAATATTGAAAAATATGAACCATGAACATAAGAAAATGTTAAAATATTGAAATATGAGATATGGTTTCCTCCTATACATTTACTTTTAAATGGGTATAAGAGTGCTAAATATCATGGCCTTTCCACCATTATCGTATGATTATGTTAGTCTATTTAGATATGTGGGTCGAATGACTCAACACAATGAGAATCCTAAAAAGGAATTTTTGAATGGCGATAACAATTTTCAAATGATTTCAAGTACATTTAAATTACACCATCACACATTTCAAATAGATTATCTAAACCAAAATGTGATTAATAAAGGTGTTCTATAACTTTTTTTTGCATCAATAAACCTAGACAGTATAACTAAACTATTTCTATGGACATATGGAGGACCACATTAGCTTTATTACCTTTTATTTTTAACCCCAATTCTTTCTTAAGATATTTATGGATAAATAATTAGTGGGAAGGAACTCATTTTTTTCTCAATATTTCCTTTATATATTTTCAACATGATGAGTTTTTTCGTTTTTTCCTTATTCTAATGTTCAAATTTTTACTTGATAATTAAATGTGTATACCCATCAAAAAAGAATTAAATTTTAACCAAGGTTACCTTTATAAGTTTATATCTTGATGATTACCATGCCCACTACCTTAGTTAGTTTAAGGTCTTGTAAGTCAAAATAATAAAGATAGTGTTCATGGTTAGAAAAATTTTATTAGAAAGGTAGCTAAAGCTTAAAGTTATATAGACTTTTCAAGATTGTGAGATGGTTTATCTTGAAAAGTCAAGGTAAACTCAACCTAAATGAAGAGAATATTTATAATGTAGGTGTTATAGATTATATGTTTATACAATTTCAGTTTATAACCCTTAAACTGTTGTATGGTATGATTTAGGGTTACATGACATGGACTATAATTGTCATAAGAATAGTATTTCATGATCTAGCATTGAAAATGGGTATGATGATAAATGTGTAGTATCAAGGGATTTCAAATTCTCCTTAATAGTTAGATTATAGAATATGTAAATCATTACTCAATTTTTTGGATCATAAAATGATAGGATGGAATTAGTATGTCTAGGATGACCACTAACCAAATTTAAATAATGGGTTTCACAATAATATTGTTCGAGCATGTGGGGATAGAGGTCCTTTTACTTAGGATAAAAATATACCGATGGTTGGTTGGTCAAATGTGGCATAAAAATACCATTACTAAGAAGATTTGTCCCTTTGAGTCAAATGTACTTGTTACCATTATCCATGAAATGTTTATGAGATTCTAAACACTTAAGTAATGGAGTAGGTTTTATAACAAAAATTATATTGAATAAGGGTTTCAGAGCCCTAAAGGTTATACCAAAATAGATTGAATACATTATTAGGATGAAGGGACCAAACATTAAATTTATTGAGTACAAGAGGGTTTAATTAAAGGTTATAAGTGACATTTTTATAGAATTAAAATAACCTCATTTCATGACTTAAGTTCAACTGCATGTTGAAAATAATATATACTCTAGATTTTTCCAATACGAGTGGGACAACTGAACATAAGTTTACTTTTTCTAGTGAAAAATTTTTACCCCTAAAATATTTATTTATTTTCCCATTTGTGATTAATGTTTTTCCTAATAGATGGAAGGGAATGAATTAGTGATAATATAATTGAATTTTTCTTTGGACTCTTTTATTAGGATTTCAAACTAACTAGGTTTGTGTCTCTTTCTTTGGGTATTTTAAGAACTCGCAAACTGTATCAGTTGAGATGATGTTTAATTCTAGTAATTTCTATTTAAAAGATGAGGTATTCTACTAATAAGTAAGGGAATGTTTACCCTATATTAATGAGAAGTCCAAAACAATAATTTAACCACCCAATTTGTATGTTAATACTATGTAATGTTAGAGTGATCAGACCAATGAGGGATGATATTTTGGGTTGGATAAATTTTAACACAGAATAAGATAATCTATTTACAAAGGGAAAAGAAGACCTGACCTGAATGTGGAGTAAAATAATAGTATAAAAAATATTATTGGTGAATGAAATTAGTTTAAGGTAATAGAAATGATATAAAAGGTTTATATTATTTATAAATATATATAGAATTTAACCAAAAGGTGTAAAAACTAACATAACATGGGAAATGAGAAAAATCAACATAAACGAGAGAAAAATAATAATGTAGAATATCTCAAAGAAGGGTGAATAATGTTTATTGTTTCTGTGCTCATACTAGTGAGTATTGTAACTACCCAAAAATTAGATCAAAAGTTATAAGTTCCCCAAAAGCATTGAATACAAAATGAAAATGGCTTAATTAGTAACCTAATGTTTTTGAGTTAGGGAGTGATGAAATAAAACAATCATTAAAAGGATGATCATTAACCATTTTAAAATGATTGGTTCTACTAAAATGTTTTTCGGACCATTACAAGATACTGAATAGGTCTAGAGTGGGGGGGGGGGGAGATGAATAGACATTATATAAATTTTATAAAATTTAAATATATTGATATAACATTATTTTATATCAAATTTAAAATAATATTTAAGATCAAAGTTCAAAAAAAATAATATATAGTTTAATTTAAAAACAAATACAAGTGCATGTCCATGTTTATGTGCTTCTGTAGTAGAAATTAAAAATAAAGAACAATTAATTTTTATTTTATTTTAGATCAATGTGATCCTAAATATACTCATAACTCCTTTATCATAATCAAGAGAAATGGTAACCAATAACGAACCTTAAAAGTTTAGAGTAAGTGGAAAGATTTTAAAAATAAACCCTTTCTCACATAGAGTCACAACCCAAACAACATAGCCTTCATTTATATGATTAAAGTCATAATAAAACACTAACTATTGATGAGAGTGACAACTCAATAAATATTTCTTTTATTATAGGTATAACCTTGAAAAATTGAACCTTATATTAGTAGGGGAAAACATAAAACAAACATTTTATCTTAAATATCAATTAAAAATAACCCAAAATTAAAAATGAAAAAAATAAATTATAAACATAGAAAAGTTAATATAGTAGTTTAATCACTTTAGTAACACTAAAAACACATTGAATCACATTTTTGGTTGTAGTATAGAAATAGTAATAATATTATTGTATCAACACTTATATAGATAATATCATATTTTTGTCTCATCTAAAAATAGTTTCTTCAAACTCTATTTATAAATGAAACATCTAAAATTCATCTTCAAAGAGATCAACAACCTTCTCCATCTGGTTTTCCAAACTTTTTATCTTTCTGTTGTAATTTAAAAAGAGTTTACAAAACTCACACTATTTCTATATATGAAAATTAAAACCAAGTGAAACCAATATATATATATATATGTATAAATATAAGTATAACAAAGTAAAACATATTTCAAAATATTTATAAGAATAAAAATTATATGAATAACTCCCTGAACAAGTGATATCATATAATGTGATATATTAATCATAAGAATATAATAATATTGTAAAACTAATTTGGATAAAAATATAATAGAAGGGTAAATTAACTTATAAGGGAAACCATAAAAGGATATATTTCAGATAAATGTATCAATCATGAAAGAATATCACAAATAGATTCACATAAATATAAATAATGTAAACATAAACTCATGTTAAAAAATTTTACATGAGGGGATTTCACATTATCATAAGTTCTATTTATGTGTAATCATGATTTTTATATACATAAGAATGATTTTAGTATATGTATAAACATAAATTATATCTTTGTAAGCATGATTGTATAAATTTTAAGGATAAAATTAACTCTGTAAGGTATATATAGTTGATCATAAAATTGATACTGACAATCATAGGGTTTAGATAAACCTTTGAAAAGTTCATAAATACCCATCATTAGGTTGATAAAATCACATCTTAAGGTTCATACATACCTTCAGAAGGTTTATGAAAACCCATATTAAGGTTGATTCAAGTATTTCATAAGGCTATGATAGAACACTGTATGATTTATCTTTGTCCTTATAAGATTAAGATAGTAGATAAAAAAATGACTATAAAATAGATTATAAACACAATAATAATAGAAAATAATAATTAATAAACAAGTAACTAATGTTGTGAGATATTTTAATTATCTGAGTTATAATGATCTAATTTAGTAAAACTTGAATTAAAGTAAACATGGGAGTTATAGTAATATTCCAAACATAAAAAAACAAATATACCTCCCCATATATAATAAACAAAATACTAACACTAAAACTACCCCCTTTTTAAAAATTACAAATCCAACAAATATTTTTCAAAAATTATTCTTCATTTTGAAATTTATTAAAATTTAACAAAATTTAATATTTTTTTAAAAACTATACCTTTCTTACTTTTAAAGAAAAACATAACAAGTAAAATAGTCATCATTTTTTAACAAGTAAAAAATGTTTTAAAAAAATTAATCTAGATAATTATAAATATAATAAATTTAAACCCCCATTAATTAATGTATAATTTTTTTAATGAAATGTTAAATAAGATTCAAAGAATATCAAAATCACATAATATTTTAATGTTAAAAAAAATACTTAAACGTATAAATTTGTGAGAAGTAATAAACCATGTAAACCTTAAGAAAACAATCCACATAATCATAAGTATAATTGTTATAACATCATATAAATTAATTATAAAATAAATTTGTAAACATCAAGAAATAAAATATAGAATTACTCTTTATATTAATTATACATCCAAAAATATCAAAATTAGAAAAAGAAATTAAATCCAAATTGTTATGAATTGAATAAAAAAAATCAGAGTATATAAAAACTTTAATATAACTAATAATTATTTTAACATATTTTAAAATTATTTACATAGAATTTTATTGAAACTTAGAACACATATAAACACTAAAAATAGTATAAGGACTAAAATCACTTAAATATAATTGACATATAATTATTCATATAAAATTTTTAATATCTACATTTTTTCTAGATTAATCTAAATAAAATTTATAATTAACACTAATAGGTGTTCTAAAAGTTTTACTATAATCAAGATGAAAACATTTAACAAGGTATTTATCATACTTACTTTGATTCAAAAAATTCCAATAAGTATTGAAATAAATTGATGTCTATGAAATTATTTTAATTCACCCATAAAATTCATATCAAATGAAATATCCATTAAATATAAAAATTCACTACAATGAAAATAATTTGAAGAACTAAAGGCAACATCATAAATATAAATTTTCACTGTTAAAATATCATTATAAATAATCTTAATAAATAATGTTGGATCAAATTTTTCTTTATTAGAAATATCATATAATAAAAATAAATACATCCTATCATACCCGGAACTTGGAGATTTTGTAAGTCCATTAATTCTTTTGATAGTTTAAAAATATAATTAGAAAAAATTTTAAACTAAAAATCAGGTAGTTAATTAACATATAATTATTAAAAAATAACACCATTTAAAAATTAACTTTTAACAACCTTTAAAGAAAATTTTAAAACACAAAAATAAAAATAAAAATATATTAAAATCATAATAGATTCAACAAAATAAAATAACGAAAAACATTCATTAAAATCAATTCCATCCCTTAAAAAAATCATTAAGCAATCAGTCTAGAATTATTTTAAAAATATTACCAGATGCATTCATTTTGTTCATAAAAATACATTTAGTTCCTATTATAACATTCCAACCTAGTTCACATTGAACAATAAATGGATCGATAGATCCAAATGACCTCATGTTAGATTCCTTGTATGTGAGAGGCTACCGACTTGTAGCATAGGTGTAAGGAGTTACCATGGAAAGGCTATAAAATCTATGTTAGAGTTTATAATAATAAATTAAATAACAATAACTATACTCATCAAAGTATATTAGAATAATAACTAAACCATACATACTATAAAAAATGAAGTTAAACCATGGAAGCATAGAAGATTGATTTCCCACTGGGCCAACAACATACAAATAATAGACATAATAAAAAAAATATAATAAAAAAATATAAAAATTGTCATCAATACAAAGTTGAGCCACACTAAATCCTAGTCTAAAAATACCCTCAGAGATTCTCCATCATGATCCAGAAAAATTAGGCTCATACCCAACATGTTCCAGCTTACAAGTGAGAGAGTTTTCTTTGGTACCCCAGTGCAATGGAGGCCTAAGAAGGGTGTGATGGAAAAACCAAGCAGGGAACCACTAATATGGTCCTATACATAACCAATAATGTAGTGATATATTCATGTGATATTCTTGAGATAAATAAAAAATAGTATGGAAAATAAATAAAACAATAACAAACTACCATCAATCCTCATGCCCATAACCCCAAATGTCTATACATGCTTTCACTAGCGTCGTATTGTCTCTAATAATGTTGAGATGATGTTTCCAACCATAATTATGACCCTATGGTATTTCACCCTTATATAAAGATAAGGACTTATGTGAATCATCCAACCTGATATACAGTTATAACAACCCAAGGAATGATTCATCTTAGTATCATTATCCAAAGAATTCCTTATCCTAGTATTCAGTGGTTCCTGGTAGTTAATCCTTAGAAATATAGAAAGCTAAAACATTTTCATAAAAAATACCACAAGACCTCGAAAGATATCACATGTTAGGAACACCATCCTATTTCCAAAACCTATAATCATGGTTCCAAATCCATGGAATCTTCACCAGCAGTGTTGATGATATCCCTATAGGGAGAGTTCAAACCACCCAAAAGGAATTTCTCTATTCCAAACAATATAACCTCCACCCCATGGGGATGTTCTTTAATCCATCACATAAAAGAATTATTTTTTTATGGAATGACTAAAACCGTAATCCCTATCCACAACCCATCACACTAGGTCAAGGTAATCTATATATAAGGCCCCAACTAGGGTCGCCTAGGGTAATAAAAAAGTAAAGGCACCCCCTACATACCTAGGGACTCAATATCAAGTATTAGGACAATTAATATCTTAATAGTGTATCATATTACTTATCATTGTTGTATATGGTATGACCTCACATTCTTTATGAACACAACACATTGAAAAGGCCTTGAAGGATGAATCATAGCCCACTTCAAGTCCAGAACCACACTAGGTATGTTCACCTTTATCCCATAAATAATATAACCATGGTCTAACAACATAGGTAATCAAATTTAAATAGAGGAAAGAACAATTTTAGATAGTCAAAGTCAACCTGTCAAAGGGTTCCAATGTATTACTAGGATCAAAGAATGACATAATCAGTCCAATTGATATTAAGGCAACCTAAGTAGAGCCACTCAGTCTTATATATTCCTATTTATATGGTTAACACCCCACAATGGGATTATCTATCAAGGAATACTAATAGTACAAGTCTCTACCATTGGTGTTCATGGTGTTAATTTTAGTGAACAAGATCCATGGTATCCTAGTAACTTTTTCACTTCTTATTCATATGTGATCATATAAGTTTAATAATTTAAATTAAATTAAATTGAATAATTTTCCATCACCTTAGTGATGATACCACACATTCACATGCTTATAAACAAATTTCATTTAGCCATTGGGTAATTACTCAGACCATCCACCTCTTTTACGAAGCTTTCCATTTTTAGATGATGACCATAATCTCCTACATAATCCCACTCCAGCCTCATCTAAGTTCAAGTAACCATAAACCATCCATAAAAGTCTATAAAAAATGTGAATAATCTAGAAGAAATTAACTACAAAAATTATAACTAAATTTAATCAATTTAATAAAAATAAGAAAAAATGAATAAATTATAATCAGATGTACAATAACTGCCAGTTTTTTGAGAAAGGGGGTTACAGAAACCTCTAACACATCTCTAAATATATAAAAATCCAAACAACCAACACACACCACTATTTAAACAATTTAGTTAATTCAATTTTATTGAAAAACCATAAATAATTCAGGGCAAGATGTAAAATGATACATTAAAATCCATTACCTGTTTTATTTTATTTGGTTTCGTGAGTTTGTATGTTATTTTAAGTTTCCATGTATTTTTTCATGGAAATTATAAAATTTTGAATTTTCTTATTATGCATGGTTTTAACAAACATTTGGGAGTAAATGATTCAACAACCATTACATAGATCCCCAAAACACTTAGATGTAGTTCATATTAAACATGCTCGGGTTGGGATACATGGGAAGCAGCCAGGTTGCTTCCCCACAATTTAGAGCTTATGAGAAATAACAGGGGACGTCTAGTGAGTATGGTTTATAGAATATGGATTTCTCATGGTTTGTTAAACCATAAAATAAGAAAGAAGATTGTCTATGTAATTTGATAGTACCATTTGGATCAGTTGGAGCATGATTTATCCAAACATGTAGATGGATGAGTTAACTATGTGAATGGTGCATGGATAGAGAGTATATTATGCATGGTTGGAAAACAATTTAGAAAACCATTAAACTGAACTGGATTCATTAAAAAGTGAATTTACACTTTTTCTCAGGCTCAATTTTAATTCCCAGACTCTATTTCTTCCCTCTTGTTCGAACAGACTAGGTGTCTCCAAGGGAGAATCAAACCTTCCTTATCTTACATTTTTTGTAGAATTCTATCTTGTTTTTAGTGGGTTACTCTCTTGGTAATTCATTCTAATCCTTTTCATATCCTCTATGTTCCCTTTCCTCTTGAATTTTTTTTCTTCCAAGAACCCACTAATACATAAGGCTTGTGTTTAGGGTAGGTTTCCTTTAATATTGAGGGATTTTGATTATTAGGGCTTTATAAGGATGTCTTTTGTCTTGGTTGGGTGTTCACCATCATAATTGATTACTTACATCTTGTTTTTTTGTTGAAAAGAGATAAACATTTCTTTATTGTTGGTTTCTATTACATAAATTTATATTATTGATGGGTTGAGAATTGTTTTTCAATAAAATTATGCATATATCTATGAACCATAAGGTAATAAGCCTGTTTAAACTGATTTCATCCTTCAGTATGGAATTGGATTAATTGTTTACTATTTATAAGAATTCTTAAATTAATTTAAAGGATTTCATTTGTTTTAAAAGTTGTGTCAAGAACCATATTGAGGTTTTTAAAATTATTTCTATATTAATTGATTTTCAAAAAAAGTCATTGAGTGTTTTAAATGGGTTTAAAATGATTAATTTGGGATTTGGATTTAAAAATGGGGTTTCAACCCTTGTGTGTATCATTTGAAATTTTTTTACAATATATTTTAATTTTTTATCAAATATTTGAGGAGTTTAAATATTTTAATGTAATCAAAATTGGTTGGGTTGTTTTAAGAGGTGTGTTACCCAATATAGATTATTTTTGGTCACTTATTAGTGTATTTGGATGTTCTTATATATATTTTAAAGGGATGTGTGTGTTATCACATGGGCTTAAAAGTTATTTTGATCAAGTTTCTCTCCATAGAAGGTTTAAACAATTTTTTTTTTCAAATGGTGAGTTTTCTTTGAATTTCATGCATATTTTGATAAGTGAACTTCTATTTAGAATTTTATAAAGAATGGTTTTTTATAAAATAAGTGAGACCCCAATGACCCAATTTTGTTTTTTGTATTTATATGGTGTATTTTAACCCTATTAAGGGATCCTAATTATTGATGAATTACAAATTTTTTTTGGTTTGATGTATATAGGAAATTTTTCATTATTAGGGTGTGGGTGGTGTGGTGTTTGTGATTTAAATATTTGATCTATGTGATAATTGATTGTGCTCACATCTATTGAAAATTCATGGCAGGCCTTGGTGATGGGGTCATTGGATTATGTAGTTGATGACTTCACCTAGGTTGATATTTTTAAGGGTTGTTTCCTTGGATCAATTCATATCATTGAGGGGATGTTACCCCTATGATTGAGGGATCTCATGTGAGGTTGGGATTGTGAGATCCCATTGGGGACTAAGAGAGCCATTAGAAGACCCTAAGATATTATAAATTCGTTACACACAAATATTTCATTGTAAACCTAACATTATTCTATGTCAATATAGTGGACATTTGTTAAATCCAATTAGTTAGATACATGATACTAGGATCCTTTTAGAATCATTTTAGGGGATTTATACTTTTTGTATAAATTTTAGCACATTATTCCTGGAATATTTTTTGGAAACTATTTTATTGTTGTTTATTTATCCTTATTGTGTCACTTGAGATAGTGATGCATGAAATTCACTTTCTTCCTTATTCATAATATTTACCATTTAATTTTTTGCAATACGGTTTGTGAAAAACTTTAAATGGATGAAAGAGAAAGTGTGTTATCTTAGAAGTGATTTGAAACTATTTTAATGATGAGTTTGAAATGTTTTTTAAATTTTGAAAAATTGAATACCAATGTGTATTGGAGTAATATGATAAGAAATTAGAAATGGATTGTTTTTGAAACTCTAATGTGTTTGGGTATTAAAAACTTGGTTTTCATCTGATGTGGCTAGTTCCATAAAAATGACGGCTTTCTGAGATTTTTTGGAAAACCGTGTGAAAAAACTGGGGAATTTTTTGAAATGTGTATTTAGAAAGTGGTATTTATGAAATGGTTTTATTGTGGGACTTTAAAATGGTGTCTTGTCTAAGAGGTATTTTTCAGGGAAATTTTTTTTCCAAGTGATTATTTTTATTTAATAAAAATAAAATAAAAAAAGAGTTTAAACACAATTATGATCTATTACTTATTTATTAATATAAAATACTATAAAAACTATCTATTTATTATTATATTTAAAATGATAATTTTTGGGATTTAATATGAATGTGACCACTCAGATTTTATTGGTACTTACCTACTAAACTATTTATCCCATTCTTATATTCTTAAAGGTATAAATCTTTTCTTGTGGGATTTGTATCTTTTGATCTTCTGGGGGTGTTGTGTTTCGAGATGGTGACAATGGGTCATGTGGTGGATTATTGGAGATAGTTGTGGGTTTTTCTTTCAATTTTGATAATTTTATTTTCCATTTTCCAAATGATTTTTTTTGGTTTAGTTTTATCTAAATCTACTTCATATTTTGTTTTATTTATACACATTTTAAACCTTTTTATGGGAAGTTTCAGTATGATTTTCTATAGTTGTATAATTTATTGTTTTTATTTTCCACTGCTTATTTATTTCATTATATGAGGGTCAAATAATTTCCAATTTGATTATTTTAATTCCTATGCACTAGATTCCAACTCATGGGTAATGACAATTTCTTTAGATATTTATGACAGGGAAAGTTGGGTGATGGATTAGAGGAAACATTAAGTTGGTTCAATATGACATGGTACAGAAACCTTAGGTTCTTAGTGGGGATTAGGTTCTAGAATACCCTTTTTTATTTAGGGTGATGTTATTTTGCAGATAAATTTGTTGGAGCTTAGGGTGTAGGTTTGGGAAAAGTTTCTCAAGATCTTTCATACCTAGATCCTTGATTTTCCATGGTTAGTTGGTACTTTTCTTGTGATTTCATTTAATAATTTGATAGAATTAACAGATTATGGTTTAATTTTGATATTAGTGGTATTTAATCATCAATGGAATGTTAAGTTTCATTGGGGGGATCATGATTGGTTTTTGGTATGGAGATGGAAAATGGTATTAAAGTGTGACGTTGATTCATTAATCATGAAAAACCATACAACAACGTAATTTTAGATTCCTAATACATCATAGGGACTAATTCATGATTTTTATATGGCTATTAACCATGATTAAAATTAGTCCATGGTTATGTATTGTACTTGATTTTAATATTTATAGCTTATGACCCATAGATTTTGAGTGTGTAAAGGAAATGGGAAAAGATCCATTGTGGGTCTTGATATATGTTGGAATCATTGGATTGAATTTTTTTTAGACATGAGTTATTATTTCTTTATATGATTTTTCATGTGATGTGAAATTCATTTTCATGTGTGAAAATTGATTTCAATGAAACAATGTTTTCAATTTTATAGTGTGGTTATAGGGATTGTTTATAAAATGAACTTTTTTATGAAGTGTTTTGAAATATTTGATGTCATTAGAAATTTATGATTTTTTATTAGTTAGTGATTTTTAAATCAATTGTTCACAGTGTTTTTAAAGGTGTATTACCTATTTTAAGGGTATTAGTTATTTTGAAATTGGTTTTTTTGGAATACATAGGTTTCTACCATATTAATTTGTTTTAAAAAGTGTTGAATGATTTGAAACTATTTCAAATGAAAAGTTTTTTTTATTATGAAACCTGGATGGTTATTTTGGTTTTAAAATCTATTTTTTTGAAATAAATATTTTAAATGCTTTAAATTTACCAAGTTGGGTTTGGGAATGAGGTTAAAAAATATAAATTGTATTATATTTTGTTTTAGTGATATAATTCCCCTTTTAAAGTAAATTTATAAGACACCTTTTATAAGGTATTTAATTTTAAAAGAGGTGTATTTTGAAAATTCATTTCATGTTTTAGTGAATATTTTTCTTAGTTTTCTACTCATTTAATTTTGAGACTTCTTAGTGTAATTTTGGGAACATGGTCTGGTAAGGGTCTATATCTTAGGTTATTTAATGTATACCTCCCATAATGGACTAATGTGGAAGTATAGTGTTCATTTTCATGTTCTTCCCTCCTTATGGTTTTAATACTTCCCAGTATCCAAATGAAGTGGAATGTGTTGTATATAAATCCCAAAGGCATGGCCTAATGATTATTCTGGTCCATTTTGGTTGTGTAAGGTTTATTGTGAGTTATATGAAACAATAATATTTGGATGTGAGGATTGTATTATTGGGTATTTTAATGAAGGATGGTTTTTCTTGGTGAATCTTGTGCGAGATCTACTTTATAATGATAGTTTGGTTGGAATTAGATATATTTGAGTTTTTATGGTTTGGTTTCCATCATTTGGTGTACCATTTAGGTGTTTGGTTATGTATATTTTGGATAAAGAACTATTTTGGTATTTTTTATTTTTTATTTTGGAGAATTTGTGGCTTGGGGAAAACCCCACATATGTTTTATTTGGTTTCTATGAATTATTTTTCGTTTATTTGGGAATTATTGTTCCTAGAATCTTATTGGTGTTCATTATTTACCTTGATTGGTGTTGTCCATGGGCCAATTTTTACTTGTTTTTTTCGACGTCAGAAGAATCATTGTTGAATACATTGATACTTGGGGGAGTATTTTTAATTCTAGTTTGACTGTGTATATCGAAAAGTATTTTTTTATATCAGAATCATTATGGGGAAATATTCCATGTATTTGGGATATAAACAAACTCTTATGATAAATGTGATCCTTGAGTTAGATCCATTATATTTCTTCAAAAGTAATGTTTTTGGTTCGTTTTATGTTGTGTGTTTAGGACACCATGAGTTTGGTGGTCAAATTTTGAGGTCCCCCTAGATGTTTTTGGGTCTAACGACTCTTTTAGTATTTTTGGAGCCTTTGTTTTATGGTTATATTAGTCTAGTGGATTTTTGAATTCCATTTAGTGGTTTTATGAATTTAGTTTCATGGTTATTCTCAATCATGTTATAGATAAAGGGGTTTTCTGCCATTCCACCATTTTAGATGAATCCTAAATGGAAAAGAGACCTATGTTATGTCTCTGATTTCATAGGGTTCAAATTTGTTAAATTATTGTCTAGTTCAAGTTTGGGTTTTATTGAGGAAGATCAATGTTATTTTAGGAAATTTTATATTTCTTAATTTTTTTTATAATTAATTATCTTTTAACCTCTACCTAAGACTGATACTTTTGGGGGGAAGAAAGTTCCCTGGTGGGGAGAATTATGATAATATCAATGAAATTGTGTTAATTATTTTATGTGGTTTTGTGAGTTCGTGGTTTGTTTTAATTTTCCATTTATTTTTGGCATGTAACATGGAAATTGTTATGTTTTATAACTATGAATGGTATTGAGGAAACTGGGTGGATATCGTTACATGGATTTAGGAAACCCTTACGTGGATTTCATTTTGAATATGCATAGTTTGATATGCATGGGAAGCACATGATTTTCTTCAAAACCATGATGAGCCTAGGAGAAACTGTGTAGTACCCATAGTGATTTTGGGTTGAAGTTCATTAATTGCACATAGTTTGGTAACCCATGCGACAAGCATGTGGATCATCTCTATAATTTGATAGATCCATTTGGAATTATTAGTGGATGAATTTTCTAACTATGTAGATATTTGAGTTAACTATGGGATTGAGTTTTTTATAGGTAGTGTATTGCACACAGTTGGCACATGGTTCAGTAAATAATGTGTGAAAACCATGTGACCTTATAATATTCCTTAAATAATGAATTCACACATTTGGCCTATCCCTATTTTAATTAAAAACTCTCTATTTTTCCCACTTTCATTCAAATGGATCAGATGCATCCAAGGGAACATCATTCCATCATTATCTTCCATTTTGGTGGCCTTATAAATTGATTTCAAGTGGGCTAATATTTTTTTAAAGTCTTTCTAATCATATTTATATATTATATGTTCCTTTTATTATTGGTTTTAATTTCTCCCAAGAACCCTATAATCACTAAGGCTTGAGTTTAGGGTTAAGTAGATTTAATCATGAGTGATTTTTATTACAAGGGATTGAGAAGGACCACTTGGGATTTGGTTAGACATTCTCTAACATAGTTGATGAATTTTGACTTGTTCTCCCTTGAATCGGGGTTAGTGTTTCTTTGTTTTTTTTACTGTATACCATTAAATGATTGATGGTTTCAGAATTGGTTTTAAGTAAAATTATTCCTATATGTATGATCCATGAGGGACCTAGTAAACTTAAAGTGATTTTAACCCTTGGTAAGGAATGATAGTCCATAACAATGGTGAAAATTACTAAATGGATTTTAGAAAATTATTTGGTTTTAAAACAATAGAAAGCACAAAATTTTGTTGTTTAAAATTATTATTATATTAATCAATTTTTTAAAAAATTGTTTTAGTGTTCTAAAGGTGTAAAAAATTCTTGATTCGGGTTTTGGATTTAAAAAGGTGGTGTTAAACCTTGTGTGTGACATTTGAAACATTTTTACTATCTAGGTTGATTTTTATGTCAAAGGGTTGAGGTGTTTAAAAAATTTTATGTAATCAAAATGGGTTTGGTGGATTCAATAGGTCTTTTATCCCGTATGGATTATATTTTAATTTTTTTCGGTGGATTTGAATGATTTAAATGGAATATTAAAGGGAAAAATGAATCCCCACATGGGTTTCAAATGTGTTTTGACAAATTTGGTCTCAAGGGAAGATTGAGATAGATTTTGGAAAATGGTAGGTTGTCCCTGCACTCTAAGCATGATTTGAAAACGAAGGCACATTTTGAATTTTATGAAGAATGAGTTTATATAAAAGTGATACCATCTTGAGTCCCTTGTGATTCTTGTGTATCTATAGTGGATTGTTACCTAGTGAGTGGTTGTTTATTATTGATGCATTAGGAATGTTAATTATATATTCATTAATATATACTGGTTGTGATTTGATGTATATGGGGTTATTTCTTTTTTAGGGTGTGGGAGATGAGGTATGTGTGATTTTAAATGATTTATATGTGATATATGTGATAATTTATTATGGTCACCATCTTTGAATTGTCATAGTAGACCTTGGGGTTGGGGTTAGTTTATTATGTTGCATATTAGCGGATCTAGGTTGATTATTTTAAGGGAATTTTCTAAAGAAAGAGTGTTCCCTCTAAGTGGATGTCCCCTGTGAGACGAAGAGAGTTTCTGGGAGGTTGGGGATGATAGAGCCCCAACAATTCCATGAGATCTTCCAAATTTTTTATGAATACTTGTTGCATTATGAACATACTGTTTTTCTATGTCATGCTAGTTCTCTTTTATTAAATTCCATTTGTTAGATTCATTAAACTAAGATCATTTTAGGATCTTTTTGGGTATTTATATTTGTGTATCAATTGTATCCACCTCTTATTGGATTATTTCATGGAATATATATTATTGATATTTATTTATCTATGTCATGTAACTTAGGATAGTGGTTCCAAACTATTCACTTTCTTACTTCTTCATATTTTTTACCATTCAAATGTTTTAAAAAGGGATTGTGACAATTTTCAAAAGAAGGAAATAGAAAGTTGTATTTTTAAATTTTATTTCAATTTGATTTAATAATGTGCTCTAAAAGTGTAATTTAAATGTAAATATTTGACTACTAAAGAGTTTTGGAGTATTTTATGGGAATTTAGAAAAGTTTCATTTTTGAAACTCTTGTGTGTATGTATTTTGATAATGTAATTTTTTTCCAACATGCCTAGGTTCATTAAGATTTTGGATTTAAGTGATATTTTGAAAACCATGTGAAAAACTAGGAACCTATTTTTTGTTTTTAAATATTTATTTCAAGAAGGGGATTTTGTGAAATGGTTTTAAATTGGGAATTTAAATTGGTGGTTTGGATAAGAAGTTTTCTCTAGAGAAAAGGTTTTTTAAGTGATTTTTAAATTTAATGAAAATAAAGGAAAAAATTGATTTAAACACAATTTTATGTGTTACTTATTTCTTTACCAAATAGATTATGAAAAATGTTATTTTTTACTGTATATCAATATTTGAATTTTTAGGATGTTATATAAATGTTACTGCTCATATTCGGTGGTTCATGACATACTAGGATATTTTGCACAAACTTATATTCATACTAGTTTAGGTCTATTCTAGAAGCCTTTTTCTCTTTCAATCTTTTAGTGGATATTTGGTTAGATGGTAACCGTGGGTCATGTGGAGTCTCATTGGAGTCAGTTTTTGGGTTTCCTTTAAGTTTTGAGCATTGTATTATTTATTTTACCCATTTTATTTTTTTGATTTAGTTTTATTTGTATCTTCATTTTTTTTGGTTTTTGTTAGGAACCTATTACACCCTATTATGTGATATTTCATTATTCATATCTCTAATTAGATATTTTAATGTTTTTTTCTATGACTTATTTATATCCTTGTTTGAGGTAAAATCATTCCCATGATGCTTCTTATGATACAAAAGAACTAGTTTACTAACTAATAGGATCAATAAATCCCTTTGGAATTTATGATGGAATATGTTGAGTTCCGTGTTATATGAATCCTTGGAACAGTTCACTACACATACCTTAACTAAACCAAAAATACACCACATGCAGATGTTGTTATGAGGTGTCTTCTTATGAGGCAGAGTGGAGGCCCTAATATACTCACCCAATTCTACCATGATCTAGTGGAATTGATATCAAATCCTTATATTAATGTATTATGAAATTAAAATGAATGGTGAGAATAAGTGCAGAGATCATCAGAACAAAATTATTTCCTCCAAACACTATGAAAGGACAAGAAGAACTACCACATGAGAAAGGGAGAAGAGAAAGAGTGAGTTGGTTTTTCCCCAATTCCAAATGAAAGAATAATTATGGATTGAATGGGAACGTTTACCTATCTAGAAATTTTATGGTTAAAAACGAAATTCCACCATTTTAATCCCACTAGATTTACATTGGTTCCATGGTGGCTGAAGTAGAACTATTGATGCCAACAACTTGATGGTTATTGAAATAATGAGGCTAATGTATTCCTGACCACCCTAAAATACCTCTTCCTCTTCCCTAAGTCCCTAAATACCTTATGAGACTCATTCCTCCATAAAAATATATAATTGATATATTTATAAATTTAGAGTTTCCATACAAATCGCAGATCAAAATTCAACCCCTCCACCAACAAAAAATTCCAAATGCCTTTTGAAATTTTTGACCTGTGTGGAAAAGGATCATACAACCTCCCCACAAAAAAATCATGTCCCAAAGAAGTATTTGGGGTAATCCAACTGAACATCCCATACATCCGTAGTTTTCAATTCCCACTAAAATGGACATGTTCTACCACAAGAAACTAAACATGATGTCGTAGTGAAAATTTATAAATATGGTGACCGAACCACCAAAACATGATCCATATATCAAATTCATCTTTGAAAACCAATAGAGATGCTTTTACATGTTTGTATAACCTAATACACTAAAAATATATATATTTAATTATTCACCTAGTTTATGGTTCTATAAACTATAAGACTTATCTAAAAGAGTCCAATTCCGATCAAAGTTACCCTCAAACATTAGAATTTCCTATCAAACATGATTTTAACACATTGAAAATTCCCCTATGTGGTTACCAATATCCACACTTTACCATAAGTGGACACACAAGTCCAATGTGGTTATAAACCAACATTATTTATTCATAAATAAATTAATGAGCCTTATTCATTCAAATAATGAATCAGAACACATTGGATTTCCCCTTGGAAGGTGTAGAGATATTCATGAATCACACTCTTCATGTCTAAAATGGTGTACTTAATGCATTTTCAATCCCACTACATCCAATAACATGAAAAAATGATAGTCAGACCTCCAATAGACCACTATTCCTAAAAATTCTAGAAAAAACCTACCAAAACACTACCCAACTCACCTGAACATGACGAATTAAATTTCAAAGGCAACCTATGGTGTTCCAAAAATTATCACCATGGTTGAATCACCGTTTGAAAAATGGCCATCATGCTCCCACCTGAGAATCGAGGTAACACTGATTCAATCTATGTATAAATTACATCAATTCTCATCCTAAACTAGAGACTAATTATCAAACTTTATTGTTTGAAAATTTATAACTTATACTTGGAATTCTATAAGGAATTTGGATGAATTAGAATCTATTTAGTCACATAAATTCAAAATTCTATTAGCATAGATGGAAGAACAGTCTCATAAAACCACAATACTACTTGAAGGGGGTCCTATCACTCATAAATGATAATATTATCCTGATTATATTTTTTTTCCTTATCATTTATACACTAGATAAAACTCTAATATTTATGACATGTATCCCATTAGTCACAAAAACACAATGGACTTACATGGAAAACTCTCTCAAACCCCAACAATTTAAAATAGAAAGTTGTTTCAGCAACTATCTTTGTCTCACAAAAATTTTATGCTTGAAATATTCTATAATTTTATCCTAAAGGATATTTCACCCTCTAATGGTCGATGGTGTTCTCCCCACCATACTTCTCCTCTTATAAAACTCCTCAAGATCAAACTCAATAACATCCATCATCAAAGCATGAATTTTACTCCCCTCAATCCATACTCATCCATCACTAATCTAGGACACTATAACTCCCATAAAATATATGTTACATATCATATATGGATTTACCCTCCCACAACACCTGTCAATTTATGATGTATCCTCTACCAAAGATGGAAATTTTACATTAACATGAAACCTCCAACATACAATCCTTCCAGTGTTACATAAAATTTCATTTGTCCTCAGCTTACCCATGGTCTCTCACTGATTCAAAAAACAATAGGTACCATGTCCTTCCAATAAGAACTACCTTGTTACCAATTAAAATTAATAGCATATTCTATTATACCAGTTGATCTTAAAACCTAACCCATGATTGATGAGTTTCATTTAATCAAAACTAGGATCATCTACTTAAACCAATGATCATGTTACTATTTTAAATTGACCACATAAAGATTAAAGAATCCATAATGCTTCTTCAAAAAGGATTGAAATCTCACTTATGTTAAGGATCACAACCCAAAACCACTGAAAAATCCCCTATAGTTTGTCAGATCTTTCCTTCTAGAAGTTCCCTTGGAAATCATCTTCAAAATCAGTTACTTAACTAGTGTTATGGTCAAATTCATTCTCATGCTTCACACGATCATCATTACAGAAATAAAATAACCAAAATATAATCTAAAACTATAATCTTATCTAAAACACTATTTTCTTGCAACTAAACTGATTTTTAACTCAAAAAACCAACCTCAACATTAAATCACTAGCAATAATGGGGCTCGTTACCCATAGAAATTCATAGAAATTTCTACTCCCATATATTATACCAAGTTACACAACACATGAACTAGTGTCATGAATCAAAATACCTACATATACTTTAACTCTTTAAGAAAAGAACCAATCTTTGATAACCCCTCTATTGGATCACCCTCAAAAATTATAATACATCAGTTCACCCATATCTTGGGTCATAACACAAGGACACTGGGTTCTCTAACCTATTACCTAAGTCAATTCTTATGGATGTAACATCTTATAGGATTTCATCCAAAACTTATATTTCGAAAAATCCCTGGAATCTAGGGCACCAGACCAACCACTATAGGCTTTCACAAAAACATAAATTGGAATCTCATGCAATGATCACCACCCGATCCTTTAGAACTCATACTATCCCAAGATTTTCACATCATATTTCTCCTTATAGGATCTAGTTACATACAAATGATTATAAACATAGCATCAACAACTTTATATGTGAAATATCTGGTGAATTCAATTCATATAGTTAATTTAGTTTAAAATACATCCTATTCTATATGGGAAAATACCATTTATGTTTTACTGGAAGTCTAAATAATTGAACATAAATAGTGAACACTTTCGAAGGGTTCTATCCCTAATAATTCAATGAAATTAGTTACCTACTAGGGTCATGAAACATCCCTTTCTCTGAGAGATCACATCATAGAAATCACCTTCGAGTATCCCTCCATATAATCACATGACTTTATATTAGAAAGAAAGATATACATATTGGTTCATCTGAGTAGAATACTACTAAGAAAATATATGATAAAACAAAAAATGAGCTTTGAAATGCACTTTAAATATATGAACCTCTCATCAGTGAGATAAATAACACTTAGATATGTATACACATCATATAGATCCTATGTGAATAATAATGATGAATGAGATGGATCTTGCCTCTATAACCATGTTCCCAATCATTTACTAGATTTTTTCTAATGGGTAAAGATCCAAAAAATAAGATACTCTTAAATAATGAATATAAAACCTTATGTGCATCATGATAGGTGAAAATTGAAAATAACCAAAACTGTGTAATCCATGAATAAAAATGTTATACCCATGGTAACCTAGACTTCCACCAGAAAAAGTGTTCACAACGCACTAATCTATAATCCATCAGAAGGTTTGACACATTACTATATATCATGTCTACTATATCCCCAAATAGTAAAAAATAATAAAAATATCCCTAATACAACTTTATAACATCCCCACATGTCTCACTCTAATTGGTAACAAGACTAGTGTTTCCACATGACCTTAGTTGTTCCTCCTCATGTTCCAAAGGCTTCCGACTAGAATTTGGGGTTTAATAAAGAACCATGGGGAGAATATACCCCCTATTTCAATTTTTGTAATAATAAAATAAACTTATAAGAATCATTAAAATTAGGGTATACTAGAATAAAAAATGACATGTTATAAAAAATGAAGTTCATCCATGTTAGTATAAATGATTGACCACCCACTAGGATGATCACATAAAAAGAATATACAAAACAAAAAAAATAAAAAAGTGACACAATTACATCACCAAGACATACCACATACTAGTCTTAAAATATGATATGAGATACTCCATCCCAATCAAGAAAAACATGTTACCCTACAAAACTAATGTTTACAACAAAGTGAGAGTGTATTATCAAGTACCTAGGTGAAATGGTTTCCTAAGAAATGTGTGAGTAAAAAACTTAGCAAGGAACCACCAACAATGCCCCATATATAACTATAAATATAGTGATATGTGAATTTGACATTCTGGGAATAAAAAAACTACATAGAAAATAATTTAAACAATACTAAACCACCATTTTTCCTCATCCTGTGACCCTAATCATCCATACCTGTTTCATATAATGATTAATTGTCTCTAAGAACATCACATTGATCATTCCAACTACTTAGGGAAATTTTACCCCAATTTAAAGTTAATGACCTAGGGACCTCATAATTTCTAGTATACAATGATAATGACCTAGGGGGGGATCCATAGTATTTTAATAACTTGGGTAATGATCTATACTAGTATACAATGGTTCCTAACTGCAGAGCCCTAGAAATTCATAAGGGTTGACTATGCCACCAAAAGACCCCATAAGATCCTAACATCTAACTGGTGGTCATAATTACATACTCTACATAGAACTAATAATTCCATCTCTAAATCCATGGAAGAACAACAATTATTGTCCATAACCTCCCCATAAAGAGTTTTCAAAACCTCACCATAGATATTATTCAAAAAATCCCATAAAGGTGTTTTCCATTACAAAAAAATAGAACCACCGCCCCATGGGATTGATTTAAAAACCATAACATGAATGAAAAAAGGATTAAAAAAATTATAAACCCATCATCACTTACCACAACCCATCACACCCACTTAGGGATGGTCTATCATTAGGGAACCAACTAGGGCCACCTAGGGTAATATAAAAATATAGTCCCCCCCATTTAGGGTCCTTGGATATCAATCTCAAGTCTTGGGTAAACACCCATCACAAGAGGTCATCACCTTCCTTAACAACACCATACATGGTACATAAAAATAATACTTAGGGGAATAACACATTTAAAAAGGCATATAAAGATGGATTAGGGGGCACCTTATATCCAGGGTCACACTAGGTTGATCCACCACCATCCCATCAATAATATACCCATGGTCCACCCACATAGGTAATCACATCTTTGGAGTAGAATTAACAAATTCACCTAGTTCAAGTTAATGAGCCCAAGGGATCCAAGGTATCACTAGGGTCATATTAGGTCTTACAAAGGCTAGTCAATATCAATGGAACAAACATAGAGTTACTCAGTACCATCTATTAAAATGCATCATGTTGATAACCTTTAATGGGTTTATGTGTAAAGGAATTCTAATATTCCAAGCCTCATCCATTATTAGTTGTGGCATCAAGAAAATACACTAGGTTCGTGGGGGCCTAAGAACTTTATACATTCCTAATCACAATTGTTTATGCATGTTTAAAAATTTAGTTATAATTAAACAACAAAAATTAAATATATCAATTTCATTAAGAAAAAGGTTTTATCACCCCAGTGGTGAGACCACACATTCTCATTCATATAAATATCATGCATTAACCCATATGAAAATAACTAGAATAATTTACCTATTTTATAATGCTTCCCCATTTAACTATACACTTTAAAACTCCTACCTAATCCCCATACAGCCTTATCTTGGATCAACTAGCCATTAAACATCCACAAAGGCTCAAAACTACACAAAGAATCATAAAATTATTACGTATAAAATTATAATTAATTTTAAAAAATTTACTCAAAATATGAATGATTCCAAAATTCTCAATAGGCATCTAATAATAATTTATTATTTGATAAATTTGGTTTTGGCCACCCTCTAACTTACACTAATATAATTCCATAATGTATTCCATTATTAACATAATTAAATTAATTTATTTTTATGAAAATATAATGAAATTTTCATAGCAGGACATTCCTCCACTAAAATGATGAGCTACTATATGAAAATAGTTTTACAAGACTTCCTATTCGTATAAAAAGATTAATCTCAAAGATAGTCAACTAATACCATAATGATATTTTGGAATATAAATACAATCCATATTTAGAGAAAAAAGGTAAGTAAAAGGAAGGGTCAGAGGAAGTAAACAAATCACCAGAGATAAATTCTTACCTTAAAATCTTGAAAAATTCCAAGAAGAACCCCTCCATGAATAGGGGGACCAAATATATAGGGATGGGGTTAATTCCCTTGTATGAACGAGATAATGAATAGGGATGGGGGGATACAACCTCTAAAAAATCACGTTGTAAAATTTTTCCTTTTTTTAAGACCACTGGTTAGCTAGTGCTGGGAAATTGGCTAGCTTGTGTGTCCTTGGTGGCTGTAAGAGTGAAGTTGTTATAGCCACAACAAACCCAGACAATTTATTCCATTATTAGAGTCTCACATATCTCTTAATATCCTCATTACTAATCCAAAATACAGATTTTATGATGTTTCCACCTTTGGAGTTCCCTTATTAATCCCAATTTAAAATCTAACCCTTCCACTAACCAAATATTCCAATTTTTTTCTTAAATTCTCTACTCATATGGACACAAGATGTTACAACTATAATATTTTTATCATATAAGGGTTCAATGAAAGGAAAAAAAATGATTTTGTAAAATTTGATTAATTTAATCCTTCATGGTAATATTCAAATTAGTTTATTTTAAATATTTATCAATATTATTACCCACAAGAATTTTAAATGAAAGTAAAATTAGCATAATAATTCAAAATTTATTTCTTAATACCATTTCGATATTGAAGATTTCAAATTAATTTTTTTGTGGAATGATATTTTGGATTCATATAAAATCTAAAACCAGACTAAGATGGAGTATCCTCTCACTCAATACATATATTATTATATTTAAGGTTCAACTTCTCTAAAATTAAATTCTCTAAATTCTTATTCTTATTTATCTAACTCTAAAGTTTTTTATTTAAAACCAGATTCCACCAATATTTCATGCACAATTTGTTATATTATTGAATTCATAATTTTTTTAATAAATATATAATAAAATAAAAATTTAAAATATAAGTTACTATAATAATTAGTTTAGATTAAAAATATTTTGGTATGTTATATTCATTAAGCATTATTATAGTCATTTCTAAAATTTTTAATTTTTTTACTTTCTAAAACACCATTTTGATGTGGTGTTGTAAGGGTAAAAATAGTGTAAATATCAATTAATTTCAAAAAGTTTCCCAAATTCCAAATTAAAAAATTCATCGCCACTATCATTTTAACAGAGGAAATTATATTCTATTTTTTATTTTGAACTAATATAAATAAATATGTAATGTTATTTAAAGTTTCAATTGTATGAGTTAAGAAATAAGTCTATATAAAATAACGAAATCACAATATATTAAAAATATGATCTTATTTTTTTATAAACATGAAGTTTTCACCAGACCAAATAAAACAAAATGATGTAGTTTAAGAGGTTTTATGGTACTAACTTCATTAATGGATAAAAAATTTCCCTTATGATGTTTTCTTTTTGAAACAAGAATCATAAATAAAATACATCATTTAATCTTAGGAAGTTAAAAAACCTGTCCTTTTTTCGATAGTTAATGTGGCTGAAAATATTTTACATGTCCAATGTAACACCTTGACTGGGATATATATATATAAAGAATTGAATATATTGCGGTGATGTTTGTTTATACCTTCAATCTTTACATAATAAGACGAGTGTTTTGGAGAAGCTTAGCTGATATCTCTGAGAGTATGACGAGCAATTGGGTTCTTCTTGGTGACTTTAACACTGTTCTAAGGCTTGAGGAAAAAATTGGGGAGCACTTATGTCGTACTTCAGCCTCTGATTTTTTAGCTTGCATTTAAAAATATAGCCTTTCCGAGGTTCTAATTTCTGGTGCTGATTACATGTGGAGCAGGTATACTATTAATGGGAGACAAGCAAGAAGGATGGATAGGTGCTTCGTTCATGTAGATGATAGGAATAGGGCAATTGATGTGGCTGGGAGAACCCTACCACGTTTTCATTCTGATCACATCCTTATTATTCTTAAGGTCTTTTCTAATAAATTCAGGTCAACCCCTCTGCCTTTCAAATTTAATAATGCTTGGCTCGTTATACCTAGATGTAGGGAGATTGTTTTGGATTCTTGGAAAACTAGTTACTTGGGTAGCTCATTGCACATTCTATGTTGCAAGCTAAAACTTGTTAAGGTCAGACTGAAGAAATGGAGCAAGGAGTCCTTCTCCTCTACTGATATTGATATAAGAAAGGCTGAAATTATCCTCTCATAACTTCAAGATTCTGGTGTGTGCCAGGAGGTTACCTCCCCAGAGGAAACACAGGCCGCTTCAAGACTGGACAAACTGCGGGCCCTTAAGGATAATCTGGCTCAGAATCAATGCAATATTAGATGGCTTAAAGAAGGAGACAAGAACTCCAAATTCTTTCATTGCATTAGAAAATAAAAAAGGCGAGGAAGAGTCTTAATGCTCTTATAATTGATGGGAAGCTCTTTGATTCAGAGAATGGTATTGTTGAGGCTGTGACAAATTACTTTGCGAAGCTATACTCAGATGTTGGAAATGATAATTTTGATAAAATTATCCAGTGTTTTGAACCCTCTATTGAAGATAACTAGAATAAGAGGTTCATTGATATCCCTTGTTCAAAGAAGATACATGATTCCCTCTTCTCGCTGAACATTGATAGTGCAGTAGGTCCAGATGGCTTTACTAATAAATTCTTTATGTTCTACAGGAATTTTGTGCAAAACAAATGTTATAAGTGATGTGAATGAATTTTTTAGATCATCTTACATGCCGTTTGGGATGAATTAGAATTTTATTTCCTTAATCCCTAAAAAGGAAAATTCCATAGACATTAAAGATTTCAGACCTGTTGCCATCGAGAATACAATACCAAAGTTCATCACCAAAAATTATGGCTCAACAGTTGGGTGAAATTTTCAAAGGGCTCATTTTTGGGAATCAGTTTGGGTTTGTACCTGGGAGAAACATACAAGACTGTCTATTTACTACTTCTGAATGTGTGAATTCTATGAAAATAAATGTTAAGGATCGAAATATGGCCATTAATATTGATATTTTAAAATCTTTTGACACCATAAGATGGAGTTTTCTGTTTACTATTCTAAAGATTCATGGCTTCTCACAAAGATTTCTTGATCTAATTGGATCCATTTTATCCATGGAAAGGTTGTCTATCTTCGTCAATGGATCTCCTTAAGGCTTTTTGCAATTCTCAAGAGGTGTCAGGCAGGGTGACCCCCTATCTGTTATGTTGTTTGCTATTGCTGGAGACTATTTAAGCTGGTGCCTCACTGATCTTGCTAATTTTTGATGGTATCAACCAATGAGACCCAGAAAGTATTTGAGTGAACCTTCACATTTATTCTATACTGATGATATTCTGTTATTTGAGAAGTCAAGTGATTCTACCATATCTTGTATTAAAGGAATTTTCTCTCACTATGAAGAGGTTGCTGGTCAGATAATTAATTGGAGAAAGTCCTATGTGTTTTTTGGGGCAGGGGTATAGGATGTCACTTAGAAAATATTCCACTGAAAATCATCAATCAATTATTAGGATAAAAAGGGAAAAATATTTCCCAAGTTGGGAGAATATTTCTAGTTAACTTAGTGATTACCTCAATGTTTGTTTATCCCTTCTCCCTGTACAAGTGGCCGAGATAGCTAATTAAAGAATTAAATGGAAAAATTAGAAACTTTGTTTGGACTGGCTCAATTAATGAGAAGAAATTGTTCATAGCTTCCTATAAAGACTGTATTAAGCCAGTTCAAATGGGAGGATTGGGCATTAAAGACATTCGAATCTTCAATGACACTCTGATTGTAACGTTTGTCTAGAAGATTTTTTCAAATCCTCATCCCTCAATGGATTTTTGGTCAATTAGATTTATTGGAAAATTGCAGAATGGATATGCCAACTATATGAGATCCTATGTCTAGTCTGCTATTAAGCAGGCCTATTCTGATCTTATGGATCGTTCAAAATGGTTGGTCTGTAAGCAGTCCAATCTGAACTGTGGGACCACCTCTTGGTTGTGACAGCCCATTTCTGATGAGATCACCATTCCACCATCTCTTAAGCTCAAATCGATTTCTGATCTTGGTGCAGACCCAGTCCTCTATGAAATTCTTCCTAGCCACATAAGAATGGAAGTCACACAATATTTCTTCACTGACTATGATGTTCTATTTTGGACTCCGAATCTGAATGGAATCTTCAGCATAAGGGAATGCTATAAGTCTCGTTGTGGTACCTCTATTCACCCCTAGATGGGTTATGGATTTCATTAAGCCCTTTATTTCCCCTGCACGGTCACTACTCATATAGAAAATATAGAACAATAGATTTCCCTTGCAGTTCTTACTGCAGCCAACTGGGCTGTACCATGCCCCGACCTGCCATGTTTGCTTGGGAGCAGATGAATCCATCTCCCATGTTTTCTTCTCTTGAAATTTTTCTCGAAATTTATGGTGTTACATGTAGAAGATTTTTCAATACAGACTTCATTTTAATTCGTTTGATGACTTGATGCAGGCCATTGGCATGGACAATTTCAGTGAGCAAGTTCATGCTCTTCTCTTGGCTGCAATTGCAGTAGTTATTGATTTCATCTGGAAGTCCAGAAATGACCTGCAATTCAAAAACATTCAGTCGCAGTTTCATAATGGTGTCTTAACGATGCATCGTGCCATTTTCATAGATTACAACATCCAAGAAAGTTGTATGAGAAATGATGTTTCTGACCTGGTTTTGTTTAGATATCTTGGTCTTACTGTTAGGACAAAGAAGCCACATATGGTGAAATACATCCGATGGATTCCGCCTCTTCCATAGTGGATTAAGGTAAATGTTGATGGGGCTGCCTCTGGTGCTCCAGGGCCCTCTGGATGTGGTGGTGTTTTCCATACTTGTCAGGGGTTTTTCAAAGGATGATTTTTTTATTTTATTGGAAACAAATATGCCATTGAAGCTGAACTCTAGGATATAATGAAAACAATCAGGTTTGTTGTCCATTTTGGTTGGAATGAATTATGGGTAGAATTGGACTCGTCTGTTGCAGTTCAAATTTTGATAGAACATTCGAGGAATGTGCCATGGAGGAATCTTCCAGTCTGGATTGATTGTCTTCGGCTTCTTGGATCGCTCTCCATTGAAGTCACACATGTTTATCGTGAATCCAATCAAGTGTCAGATGCTCTTGTGAAAAGGGAAATTAATGAGGTCACCTCATTTTGGTCGTTTGTGTCACCTGATTATTGTGATCGTCTTATTCAGGCAAATTATTTTGGTGAGGTTTATTCTCATCTTTGTAGAGTGACTCCATGATACCTTGTACTGTACTTTTATTTTATTTGATTTCCTCAAAAGCAGGTTCACCTATCTCCTATCTTTCTTTGTATATATAAAGCATCAAACTAAAACTAGTGGTAATATATATTTATTATTAAAAACATTTATTAATTAAAAAATTTCTAGTAAATAAAAAGGTTTTAGTAAATTAGAAATTCATTAAAAATATGATTAAGAACACTTAATGTTTTAAAAGTGTGTTTTCCAATAAAATATTTTTTTTCTTTTTATATTATATTGTCATTTAAAATCTAAATCTATAAATTTTAGAATTAAATTTTTTAAAAATTATATTCATTTTTAGATTAAGTTTTTAAATATTAGGTTAAAATTATTTTGGATATTTTTTTCAAATAATTTTTTTCTGGGGTAATACTGAAAAATATAGTTTTTTCTGACCTCATAACATTTATGATTATATAAATAATTAATTATAACATAAAAAATTGAAAATTATTTTTCTAAAATTAAGTTTTATAATTATTTAGAGTACCTGTAATTTTTTAACAAGCCAATTTATGTTATGAAAAAAATTGATAATTTTATCCTATACATAAATTTTAAGTTAAAAAACCCACTTTTCTGAAAAACTTCTTTAATGAGATATGTGTGATAATTTTAAAAATATATTTTCCTAACCATAGAAATTATATTTCATAAAATTAAGTCAATATTATAGATAAATATTTTAAATATAGATAATAAGTCTAATATTAAATTTTTGATTAAAAATATTTATCGAGGATAAAAAATATGTCATTGTATTAAATGTTAATTTTGGTAAATGTTAAAAATAAATGTGAAAATCCTAAACTAACTCAAAGATGCCTCCAAAATCTATTGTTGAGAGGATTATATAACTTACATTTTCACACATTCCGTTAGTTCTAAATTTTTTAGATTTATTTCTTTGAATAATGACACACCATTATTGAAACTAAGTAGTGTAACACCCAAAATATTTATATTTATTTCCTTTAAAATATATGTTAAATTTTTAATAACATTCTTGACATGCACCCCATAGTCTATATGAACAATGATACAAAAAACAATTATAATAAATCTGTTAAATTGGTAGTCGAGAATACTAATGATCACTTTATTAAAAATACGTATAAATTTATTAATTAGTGAAATTTTATCAATTTATTTATAATAAATAAGTAATAAATTTTCAATAATGTCATTTTAGGCTTCAAAAATATGTTTTATTCAAAATAGGTTTTTATCAGATTTTTTGAAAGTGATGTTTAAAAATAATTTATACCATTTTTAAAAATTTTATTTCAGTAAGTTAATAAATTTTTTGAAATCATCATGTCAATATTATAATTTTGTTATTTTTTATGATTTTCTGTAATAATTTATTATTCAGTGAATAGTAAAAAATACACCTTTTATATAAAATTTCATTTAAATTCAATTGAAAGTCTATTATGTTTTTAATTTGATCATAAATTAAAAAATATTATCCTTATACTTATAAATAATACAATTAATTAAATAATATTCACCATTATACTTGATTTTTATATAAGTTTATTTATGGACTTAAAAAAACATTTTGCAAAAAAATGTCTTTATACTCATAAGGTTATTTTATATTAATAAATAAAATTAATCTCTATTTTTAAATTTTTTAAATTAAATGTATATATTTTATAATCAATATAAAATTTTAACATTCAATTTTTTTATATAGAAAGCAAGGAATGTAAATTAGGTTTTTTTTCATGCAAATCCATTTTTCTAAAACTGGTTTTGGTTGATGGTAACACACTTATTAATAATTAACTTCTATCACTTATATAAATTGAATCTTGTAAAATGGATTAAATATTTTCAATAATCATAATAAATAAAATATTATAGATTCCACACAATTTTTCTTCATATAGAATAGTAAAAATAGTAAAATTTTGTTAGCATTGCTAAGGTTAAAAAGGTTTACCGATGGGGGGGGGGGGGGTAAACTGAGAGATTAATGGTAGGATCCCCACCCAAACATATATAATTTTTATTTTTATAATATATTTCAAAATTATATTAACCTAAATTTTAATAATTTTCCATTTTGTGCCACATTCACATGAAAGTAACCTTATATCATTTAAATATTTTAAGAAATTCCATGTGTGTCCCTACCCTCACATAAATGTGGGAACATATTATTCTCCACTATTCACCCATTTTAACATTATATATCTGAAAATAATTTATCAAAATCCTTCTCATAATCCTTCCATTCATCTTATATATTCATTTAATCTTCTAATATCCTTTATTCAAGGATTAAGGTGTAAGCCAAAGGAGGTCTCTCAAAGAATATGTGTAGATCTTAACCAAGAAAATTCAATTTAATTTATTTTTATACATTATATAAATTTTTTTAACCATAATAACATGATGAATCTATTATTATAAGTATAATAATATGTTATTATGGTGATTTCACAACCATTTACCACCTCTTCTCAATCAAATGGGAGATGAAATTTGCACTCATGCGTACAAACAAACTATTGTCTCTACATAGAGATGTAATTAATTTTTCATCAATTTTTAATATAAATCTTTATAATTATGATTATATTAAATATAAATTATATTTATATTATTATTAAAATTATGGATTTTAAGTAACCCCGATCAATGTGCAAATACCATAATCGCCGAAACAAAACATACATTAAAAATGAAGCGGTTTACACATAAAATGACGATGATGAAAGATTATCAATAAAAAAGTGATAAGATGTTATAATTATAACATGTATGGTATCATAGGTTTTATTGTGGTTCTATTTTATAATAATATTATAAGTTAAATTTGTTATACAGGTGGCTAGAGTGCCTAAAAACTATGATAGACTTGAGGTAAGAGTTTTATGTTACAATGTCATTTTTACAAGGATTGATTATTCCTAATTTTCTTGGTTGTGAAATTTTATAATATATATCTAAAAAATATTATTTTTATTATTATCCAATATTAATTTCTATATATTTGATGATTTTGTTTCATTTTCATCTCCTTAAGTTCTCAAGGAACTGAAGGAACGTGTTTAAGGAAAATGGACTCAATTTCTATCCTAGGTTAGTAATAATCTCTGTCTTTTTCCATATTTTATTGAAAACATTTTCAATAATGTTATAATGTTATCTGAATATTTATTAAATTAAATTTACCCATTTTTATATTTTTATAATTTTTTAAAAAAAATTCTTGTTTTTTCTCGAACGAGGTACTTCTGGATTTTTACTGAAAATGTGAATGTGATTTTTTTCTTTAACTATTCCAATATAATTTTCCTTATTAATTTTAAAAGTAAAACTTTTACTTAATATTTTATTTTTATATATTTATAATAAATTATTTCAATATTAAAATGGTTTGTTCCTTCAGAAATATCCTAGTGATAATCTAAAGGTATTCTCATCTATAAAAACATCCTTTTTGTTTCCTATGATTTACTGAGGGTATGATACAATTTTACCATCTTTATTATTTCCCTAGATGGTGTATTATTATGATGTTGATTTTTTTTAAACTAGTATACTTTCCATGATTTATGATCCAATTATTGTTTTATGATCTTTTGGGTCACATATGCATGGTTTTCATTATGTAATGGGTGGGACTAGAATTATATCCATCTCCAATTCATTGGTTACATAAGGATATCTCATGAGATAATAATAATTGGAATGGGATGTAACCCCATTTTAGTGATGGAATTTTTCCAATAAGTTAGTCTTGGGAGTGAACTTTGACAATGAAAATAATGGAATGAGGAGTGAACCCAATACACTATGATAGTCTTAATAGTGATCCTTGAATAAGGAAGTGAATTTCTATGTTTATGTTTATTACATAAACTTATGTATTATGCTTATGATATATTTCTTATATATTTTTATTTATGAAAAATTATTCCATATTTTATGATTATGACATATGAATTGATGGGTATGAATTTATATTGTTAATATCATATACTCATACACTTATGCTTAAATTTTTCTCATTTATGGTCATTGATTGATATCTCTAATATTTGAACTTACTGAGCATCCAAGGTCACTATTTATTATTTTTCCATTAACTAGGTTATAAAGAATGGTTTTAATTATGTTATGTTTAATAAGGGATCTAGGTGTGAAGAAATTAATGGAAAATGATGTAGATAATTTATATACTAGTTGTGTATGTATCTATGTTTCTAATGACACATAACCACTGAAGTTATGGAATATATCATATTGATGTGTAATGAATGTTTCTACTAATAATATGTAATATTTATATAGGTAATGTATGGGTTTATATATTTGGTATTAGAGAAGGGTTTAGTTACCTTTTGAAATTAGGATGAGGAATGTTCAATGAGAACCATTAGGATAAGAACAATTATAAGAGAACACTGTAAGTTATGGTAAAGTAATGACTGTGGATTCCATAAGAAAATTAATCCTTGTTAGGATACTATATGTGGATTTGGTTTCGAAATAGATGTATCTAGGGGTGATATCATAAAAAAGTGTTATCCAACTATATCTTACCCTATATTATAGTACATTATGAATGGAGCCTTACTACATAACTGGTTTGACACTCTCAATGGATATTCTTAGGTTAATTCACATTTCTTTAAGATTCATTATAATGGATTAACATAGATAATGACCATGGATGACCTATCTTAATACTAAGGAGTTATAGATTTAAAAAAGGTGTCTTTATTTAGAAATCCTATAAATGATCTGTATGATTATATGATTTCCCAATGTGATTATTGTTTCTTATACTTTTTTTCGATTCAATAAATGGATAGAACTTAAAGTAACCATGGTACCACAGAATGTGATGGGTAATGAAATGATTTTACCCCTAAGAAACCAACTGTTATGGGAGTTGGATTGGAAAAATACTATTTCTATACTTATGAATCTTTCTCAATCCATAAATCATGATGATATTACAAATGAAAAATGTAATGAACAATGCACTATTGAGTCCATCATAAGGAAACATCCACATTATTTTTGTGGACCCAGTAATCCACTAATTATTGATCAGTGGATCAGTACCACTGAAATGATATTTTCCTTTTTCCAGTCCAAAAAATATGAAAAGGTTATCTTTGAAATTTATATATATGTTGAAAATTTTAAAATACATATGAAATATACTTTTTATTATTATTATTGAATCAAAAGTAATATTGATCAATTTTTTAGTAGCCTAAAACAAAGTATTTAAAGAGAGTTAACCATAATATACTTCTGTAGCTATAAAAAATCATTAAATTTATTATCAAGGTGTAAATGGATATTTAATTCATCCATAAATCTCATGGTTTTTATATGAAAAGAAATATGGAATTAAAATGAAATTATACCAACAAAAACCATTGAAGTAAGAAGTTGAGTTTTCCTTTAGGAAAGAAATTTAGAAATAAGAATGTAATGAATTTAATTAAGGGAAATGGTAAGCATTTCATTTATATAAAATAATTATATTGGTAAACTTAATACTAAAGTAATATAAATAAGTTTACTAATGATTCAAATGTAATGAAATTTTCACAAAATGCACCATCCAAACTCTAATTAAATAATTTCAATGTGTATGGAAATTATAAAAACCTATGCTTGAAACTAAGTTAAAATGTTGATTATCAATGTTATAAAACTCTTAATATTAAAGAAAAGAGAAATATCATGTGCTTAATATTTCCGATGTTTAGTGCGATAATGAATTTTTGAAATATACACTTACCGTACACTCTAGATATACCAATGAATTGTTTTATTATGGATCCTCCCTCTCTTGAATTTATGAATAATTTAATAAGGGTTTCAAATTACCACCTCAAATGTTAGATATTGAAATATGATCAAAAACTACTAAAGGTAAGATGATCACATACAAAGTGCATAAATCTTCCCCAATTGATGTTTTTGGGAATGTTTTCTATAAAAGTATTTTTATTCTTCCACTTGTTAAATTTGATGTCATTTTGGGTATGGATTGGATTTATTTACTTAAATCCCAAATCAATTATGGAATAACTGGATTACTATTTTATATTCCAAACCAACATATGATTATCTAAAATTGTAAGGAAATATATGAACATCCAACGAAAATTAAATTCGTTAGATGGGTATTGATTCCTGTTCAATGGGGTATTTATCTAAGATGGTTTTAGAGAAACATAACATCTAAGATATTCTTATTTTAGATAAGTTTTTTAAGTCTTTATAGAAGATTTACCTAATCATACTATGAATCAAGAATTCTAGTTTTCCATAGAAGTCATACTTGGTGCTATAAATATTACCAATAATTAATTGAGAGCAGACCTGATTGAGTTGTTGAAATTTAAGAAGCAACACTAAAGGAATAATGATAAGGTATTCATTCAACCATGTACATCAACATGGGGTGTACCTGCAATCATTATTAAGAAGAACGATGGATCAATATGACTCAATATTGATTACTAGGAACTTAATTAGATGATGATCATGAATAAGTATTATTTTAACCATATTTATGATTGGTTTGATCAATTATGATGAGGTAAATATTTTTACAAGATTGATCTTCGATCTTGATACTATCAGTTGAGGGTCTAAAGTGAAGACATACCAAAGAAAACTTTTTGATCAAGGTTTGAAAATTATAACTGCATAGTGATTCCATTTGGTCTTACTTATGTCCCTGGAATCTTCATATATTTAATGAATAGAGTCTTTAGAGATTATTTTTATTAGTTTGGGGTAAAATTTATAGATTATATTCTTATATATTATAAAAAAAATTAATATCCCTTGATTATTTTATTGAAGACACTAAGGAAGGAGGCATGGTATATTTGTTTTTACCAAGTATGACTTTTGGATATTTTTTTTCATTTTTGGGTCATATAATGTCAAGAGAGGATATATCGGTGGATCAATCAAGGACATAAGTTAATGAAAATTGGTATAGACCAACCCCTATGACTAAGATCCATAGTTTTCTTTAATTGTCCAGAAATTATTGATTCTTTGTGAAGGATCAATCGCAACTATATATTCCACACTCCAAGTCAACTCGTAAGGGAGTTAAGTTCCTTTGGATGTATGAATGTGAAAAAATGTTCAAGGAAATTAAGTGAAGTTTGGTCAGTGAACTTATTCTCACACTACCAAACAATGGAGAATGGTTTTTTATTTATAGTAATTCATTGGAAAATATATCGGTGTATTTTATTATGTAAAATTATATAGTGATAGATTATGCATCATTCCAATTGAAGGTTCATGAGTAAAAGTAACCGACTTGTGATTCTATGTTAGTATCAGTAATATTTACATAAAAGATCTAGAATCATTATATAATGAAGTGTATTTTTATGAATTTAAAACATGTGTAGAAATTTGAATTTTCACATTCAGGTTGATCATAGGGCATACAAATTTCATTTTACCCAATTATATGATCTCAGATAATTTTAGTTTGATAACTACATTTTTTCTAAAATAGGGTGTTTACATTAGAATACGATATTAGTGAAATTCTGAGTAGTTGGAATTTTGGTGATATATTTAATGTTTAATTAGTTAAATATTAAATTATTAATTTGGATTTGGGTAGCTATATCTTTTTATTAGAGTGTAATATTGGGATTATAACATTATAGTTGAATATGCAATATAGAGTTTTTCTTAGTTGATGTATAAAACCGCTTCATGTTTTGGGCCTCGGGATAATAATTTTAAGTAGGATTTTAATTTAATTTTTTTATTTAATTAAATTAATTAATTAAATTAATTAAAAAACTTCTCATAATTTTGGATTCATAAGCATGGTAGGAGGGGTGAGGGGTTATCCTTTTCACAACAGCTAAACTAAGAGGTAAGGGGGAATGAGGTTCCATGAATATTTTTCATTGATTTTGATTGGGGCTGGATTGAGGTGTGGGGCATCCTAATGCGAATTTGTATATGAAGTTTGGTATTTTTCACCATGTGGAAGTTTTGTTTTTAATTTTACACCATGATCAAAATTTATTGTTATTTTAAAGTTTGAAATCCCTTTTATGATAGCTTAGAATCCCTTGGGGGTTGATCTATGCTTAATCAAGGAAAATTATTGATTTTATGACGTTCGTAGGGGGTTCCCATTCAGAAATTCTGATCACAATGTGTGTGGTTTAAGTAAAAAAGATGTGTTCTCTTATTATTTTGTTAGAATGATGTTTTTGGAAGTACAAACCATGTAGTTATAGTACATGGAATGTAGTGTTAATGTCCATGTGGCTGAGTAGTTGGGCATGTAATGTTATGGGATTACATGTCGTGTACTCGAAGTACACACTATGTAGTTGAAAATTGTCATGTGACTGGGTACTTGGGATGATTCCTCATATAAGGGAAACATGGCCTTATTATAGTATATGACCATACCCCATGTATTTCATGGTCGTGTTGTAGTACACGACCAAACCCCATGTGTTCAAAGATGTGTTGAAGTACATGGCCTTGTCAGAGGTCTGAAAGTACACATCATGTACCCCCCTTTGTTACCCTTTTCAGTGTTTTGGGTGATGTTTCTCCCAAAATATAAAAATAAAACATAAGAGGAGTCAATTTATAGAATTTCATCATGTATAACATGATAATGGAGCCTTAGGGGAGTTTTGAGAGCTTTATAGAGGTGGTCCTGGTTGATTAAGTTATAATGGAGAGGTTTTCCACCAATAAGTTTATTTAGTTATCTCTAAAGAGTGATACATGAATGAGACCCATATGAGGGTCTTTATAATTATTTGAGGATGTGGTATGTGTTCACCATAGTCCCTGATTGAGGTTAGAATGGGAATACCAATAGTTAGTGGGATGAGTTTGTGACTCAAGGTGATAGGTTGGTTTGGTGTTTGAACCAACATAGGGTGTCATGAAAAGGTGATGGGATTGAGGCTTTCTAATTTTGTGAGGTTAATCCCTTTTTCCTTTGAGTCTGTGAGATACTAGAGACTGATTTATGGTATGTGTGACCCTTGAGTGATGGGTTTTGACCTCAGAGATTAGTTGGGATCAAGAATTATAAGAGGTATTCCTATAACTTTTAGAAAATTATGAGGATACTAGGTTGGATGCTTCAGTTTTTGTGTTAACATAGAGGGTAAATTTGGTGTTTGATTAATAAACCCACCCTGAGAAGGTATGCTTTTTTAGTAGTAATGCTAGTCAATGTCCTTTTGGGACCCAAAACTATGTATGATTTAATGGGGCTTTGATATTGATGATCATAATGGGAATTCGACTAGTCCTTGAAATGATTTCTATTTTTTTTATATCTAGACTTGCTATTTTTTCTGAGGATATTGTGATATGGTAGTGTTTCCCCTTTTTATATCATGGATTACTGATATGGGATGATATCATTGAGATAATTAGACATGATGCTTCACATGTATAGTTTTGTATGTTAGACATTATACTCCACATATGTGGTTGATAAAGATGGACATGATGCTCCATATGTATGGTTCTAGATGTATGATATAATACTTTAAAAACATGATTACGTAGGTTGGATACGATTCTTCATGCACATGGGATATGATGTTGGACATGATGCTTTTCATCATTACTCATAGTTTAGTTCATGAGTTAGGTATTGGACCAAGTTTCCATGCATGATTATTTTTTCATATAGTGGATAATGGTGGATACAAGGATCCATAAATGTGGTGGAGATACCAGACTAAGGCTCCATATATGAGTATTATACTATATGAATTTTGTTTCAGAATAAGGTTCCTAACACTGATACTATACTCTATGGTTTATGTTCCAGACTGACCCTATGGAAGCAATGACTTACCATGGGGAATAGGATGCATGATTAATGATCCTCATATTTTGGTTGGTTTCAAACTGATTATCTAGGAAACATAAGTGTTTAGATATAGTTACATTCTAGAATAATTCTCCAGGAAATTTTGTTTTTATACATGGGTTAAATGTTGGACTAACAAACCATGTGGTTCTGGTTGTACTCTAGCACGGTATGAGAACCATGGAATAATAAATCTAAGCAAGAAGAGTGATATAATGAATAGATTTATGAGGAAAGGTTCCAGGGATGCATTATATTAAGAACCAGGATAGTAGGTTGACCCTGGAAAAGGACCCAAGGTCAAAGGGATTAGTTGGGGCTTCTATAGATATGGAGAACATAGGTTACATGGGACAGACAATCATTGACATGTGCATTGATATACCCTAGCACTAGATGAAGTGGGTATAATAAATCATAGTCACAGAACAAAGGATCAAAAATTGTTTTATATATCTTTATTATAGTTTTATTTTAACTATGTTGAGGTTATTGCATGAGAATGCATTTATTACAGTAGGTTACAAGTTCACCTTCAAGGAAATCCCATTGAGATTTATTTTTCACCACTTTTATGTGCACCTCGGTGTGTATTTAGAACTTATTTCTACTTTCAGGTTGATCATAGGTACATAATGGACAATGAGGAGGCCCATAGTTTCATGATTAAGTAGATTCACTCACATGGAGTTTGATTATGGGGCTGGGGTAGCTCGAAAGAATACTGGAGGCTGGGTATATGGCATGACCAAGAGTTTTTATTATAACCACTTATAATTTTTTTAGTTCATGTTTTGTATGTTTTATTGGACTTGTGGGTGATCAATGTTTTATTTATAGAATTTATATTAATGCATTTAAAATATTTCATCTTATTACACCATGCATCTATTTCAGTTTATATATTCCATCATCATATTCTGATGTGTATGATTATTTTTCAATTATTTATGACTGTTCTCTATAATATGGGCTATCTTATCCTCATAGTACCACCTTAGACCCCATATTTTAGTTTGAATCCTCTAAAATATGAGTAGGTGTTCTTGAGGCCTTGTAGTGAACCAGATCATCCAACTAGTTTAGTGGATCCCTGGCCAGTATTTTACAAAGTGGTATCAAAGGAGTTACTTTCCTTTTATTAATATTTGGGAGTTGGTAGATTTGATATTTAGAAAATTTTTAGATCTTATATTGGATATCGAGCTAGTGCATCAAGAAAACCAATTCCAAAGGGATTTCTAAGTTTGTAACACATGTGATTTATGTTATTTGATTCCAAAGATACAGTTATACATGAATTTTTACCTCTACTGATGCACATGTGGTTTGTAATTTATCAGTTGTGTTGGAATTATGGAACTTTGACCATTGTAAATAGTCCATTGATTGTATTTGACTATTGGTTAATAGAGAGAAGAGGCATCTCATGAATTATGAATGGTATGTAGGATACAAAATTTATAATCCTTATAATGTTGGATTTTACTTATGATATATATCAATAATTGTTTAATGTTTCAACTAATTTTCATATGGAATTTTCCCATATAAGTATTTGGTTGAATTATAATCAACTGGTAAAACTTATTTATAGATTTCTTTTTGATGGCAGGATATATGGATCTAAAGTGAGATGCTCGATGATGGGGATGATGATACAATCGATATACATTGCTGGTGCAGGACCCTATCGAGTTATCATGGCACAGGAACATAATAGTTCCCCCCCTTGTGGGTGTTTTGTATTCATGTTATATATTATGATCTGATCCTCCCGGGAGTATCTTTATGTGTGTATAATCAGAGAGAACATGTAAAATAGTTTTGGGCATTTGGTTTGGAAAATGATTTCCTTTTTATGTGAGAAACTAGATATGGGTGGTTTGACATGATGATGTTGTGTAACATTGGGACAAGATCCTCCTTGATGGTCCATGAGTAGTGGCATTATACGAGTTGGAATAAAACTAAGTGGTCAAACTTAGTGACAAATGGTGAGAATTTATTCGTAGGGCTAAGTGGGAGATCCTGGTGACCATCATTGATGTATCTCTAGTGTAGGGAGTTGGTTCCATGTAACTTTTAAGGGTGTCGCGTGAGTGGATTCAGCCTAGGTTTGTGTTTTCTATGAAGAGGAAGCACATGTTAGTACTTTAGGGTTAGATATATATGAAAAGTAGGTGACCAGGTTTTGAATTATAGGAAATATAATGTCTTTGGTTTATGAGGAATAACCTAAGTTTATTGAGTTTTGAGATTGGATTCAATAGGGGGGACTGTTTGGGTTCCTAGCTCTGGTAATGCTTGCATAGATAGGTTTCTCCTGGTGTCTATTAACTAGATGGGGAAAAGAAGTTTCTCAAGGGTGTTTTTAGAGATTTGAGAAGATTTTTTATTTGATGTGGCTCGTTGGAGTCGAAATAGTTTTTGTGTTTTTGTTATGCAAGAGCATATGGTTGTTGTACATTAATCAATTGTTGGAGGCACGAATGCTTGGTGATGCAATGTTATATTTTGTTTTCTAATTGGGTGTTATAGAATCCAATATTTTCCCATAAAACTTGAATTGAGTAGGAATGCATGAGTAGGCCGATAACTGAAGTGTGTGTGTTGAGAGGCCTGTATTCATGGTAGTCCAAGGCTCTCATCATAGAATCACGATGTTTCAAAAATGGATGGATTTTAGGTGGTATTCAATAAAAACATATTAGTGTACACTATGTCTAGATATGAGAAATCCTAATATATTGACATTATCTTGAGTATATTGATAGAGCATCAAATATATAACAAACTATCTAAATGTCAATTATGGTTTGATAAATGGCATATAGGCAGGTTATGCTTATGGAGCTGTGTAAGTGAATTTTTATGGTGGGAAGTTCACCATAGACCATTTGTGATTTAAGTCTTTATGATGGATCAAATGTTGATGAATGTCGTGGGTTCCATTCTCAAAATCTGAAAATAGGTAATAGTTAATGTTTGGGGTTTTTAATCTGGTGAAAGAGATACAAACATGTCTAGTTATGAGGTTCATTAGTGATTCGATCATGGTACATAGTGTTACTATTTGATAGTGAGGTGATAATAAGGATAAATTTATAAAGATGAGTATCAAATTAGTTTAGAATATGTGAACCTTTTTTAGGAAGGTTTTAGGATGTTGTGGGAATCATATAAAGTGATTTATTATACAACTAAGGATGTATTGTGATAGGAAAATCTATTGGTGGGAGGTAATGTGGATCAGAATTGGCCACTGTATTGTGAATTCTATAATGTGGAGAACTGTGATCATGATGATGAAATGGGGATGATGATGCAACATGTCAATATGGAATGGTGTATATATAAATTTTTTTGGTAGTTTTATGATGTTGGAAAGGTCTTTCTTGACCGTTGGTGGGTTGAAGGAATTATCTTTAACTTATGTAGAGGGAATAAATTGTTATCCAATAGTACAACACAATGTGTTGAAAACAAATTTATGATTGATATGGGTTGAGATGTGTAGTTGTAATACCACTGATGTTTCCTGAGGATGATAAGTTTTATGGTGGGGAGGTTGTAAAGACCCATGTTTTTCTAAATATTAAATTTAAGAAGAAATTTGTTTTCTTATTTTAGGTTGATTATGATGGGTAAAATGTTCATTTTCCCTTAGTAGATGATCTTGGGTAATTTTTTGACAACTTTTTTGGTTTTAGAATAGCGTGTTTACCCTAAGACACAAGTTTTGTGGAATTCCGAGCAATTTGAATTTTAGGGAAATATTTAATATTTAATTATTTAAATATGAATTTATTTTTGTAGGTTTAGTTGAAAATTAAATTTTAATATATTAGAGGATTAAAATTTCAAATTTGTGGTTGATTTTGAAATATGGGGTTATTCTTAGGTGATGTGTAACCCCACTTTAGATTCCGGGACTCAGGATGTGCGTTTGAAGTGGGTAATTAATTAATTAATTAAAATAAAAAACCACCCATTTTGGATTCCTAGGTATGGAAGGAGGCATGGGAGGTCTTTTACCTTTCATTATAGATGGACCAAGAGGGAAGGATGAATGAGGGGCTACTAGCCTTTTTCCATGATGGTGATCAGAACTAGATTGAGGTGCATCGACTTTTGGGTGCGGATTTGGACCCAAATATTTGGTGTTTTTACCATTAGGTAGGCTGGTTTTTTATTTTCAGTACCCAATACCCATATATGTGTTATTTTATAGTTTTAAATCTTTTTTATGACTAATAATCTCCCATTTTGGGTCAATATATTCTTAATCATGAAAATATGAGAGTTTCACAAGGTTCATTGGGGTTTACCATTAGAAAATCCCAGTCACACGACATGTGGATTAAATAACACACACCATTTTTTGTCCAATTTATGGAAGTTGATGTTTTCATAAGTACACACCATGTACATGGAGTAAACATTGTGTAGTGGTACATTGACATGTGTCTAAGTATTTGGGATGCGATTTTTTAGGATTATATTCTATGAAATCAAGGTACATTCCATATAGTGGGGCATGAACATGTGGCTGGGTAAAAGGGAAGACATACCATGTAATAGGGAAATGTCCATGTATTATTACAAACCAGGACCCATTTATTTTTTAGATATTTAGTAGTACATATCCATAACCCATGTAATCTAGGCCATGTAAAAGTATATGGCTAGGTAGGAGGTTTAATAGTAAAAACTATGTACTCAGGGTACACACTGTGTACTACCCCTTTGTTACCCATTTGGTGGTTTTGGGTGATTTTACACCCTAGAGTTAAAGTTTGACATATTCTGAATCTATTTTGATTTTTTCCACATAGAATTCAATGGTGGGTCCCTTGGAGAGTTTTGAGTAATTCAGATATGTTTTTCAGGGTGATTAAATTTTGAAAAAGAAGTTTTAATTAAATAATTGAATTCAGTTATCTCTAGAGAGTGAGACTTGAATATAACCTTGTGGAGGGTCATGATAATGATTAGATTATGTGGAATGGGATTGATGGAGTCCTAGATTGGTGTTTTAATAGGGCCTTCCATGATTAGTGGGACTATGTTGTGACTCTAGGTGATAAGTATGTTTTATGTTTATACTAAAATAGGGTTTCATGGAAAGGGGTTGTGCTTGAGGCCATATCTCTTTTGAGGTTTATTTATTTGGCCAATGGGGATGTGAGATTACAAAGACCAAGTCATTGTAGGTGTGACCCTTGAGAGATGGGTATTGATTTGAGAGATTAGTTGTAACCAAGGATTAGAATTAGGATGTGTATGATTATGTTCAGACTTAGAGAATCTAAAGTGGGATACCTATAACGTTTTTACAATTATGATAATATCAAAAGGGATTACTCTATTTTTGTGTTGATATAGAGGGATAAGTTGGTTCCTAATTGATATATCATCCGTAGTTAGGTATGTGTGTTTGGGTAGTAATGGTTCAGGTGTCCCATTGGGACCAAAATTGATGCATGAGCTAGTGGAGATGAGATGTTTATGATGGGAATAGGGCTTCACACAACCCTTGATGTTTTATCTTTTTTTAGGTTTATACTTGGTTTTCATCATGAGGATATTTTTTATGGATGATTTTCCATATTTTAGAGCCTGAATTAAATAGGGGGTTTCCATTATTCTGAGAGTTGGACATGATTTAGTACATGTAATATTGTGGATATCTGACATGACACACCACATATATGGATAATAGAGTTAGAAATTATCCTACACTTTTATGGTTTTGTATTTCTTAATTTCCACTCCACAATCATAATTGATTTGGGTGGACATGACACTTCATTCTAATATGATATGATGTTGCACATGATTCTCTGTATTAGTTTCAATAGCTTTGTTATTGGTTTTGGCGCTAGTCTGTGGTTACAAGAATGTTTATTTTCGATATTTTTGAGAATAGTAGACATGAAAATCCATATATGTCGTTGAGATACCAGGATGGGGATCTGTGATTGGGTGGTATACAATATGGATTAGGTATTAGAATGAGGTGTTAGACACTTATAGTATGCTCTATTGTTTATGTTCTAGATAGATTCTCTGTCTAGTGATGGAATACCATATGGAAAAAGATGTAGGATAAATACTCATAATATTTAAGCTAGTTCTAGTCTGATAGTCCAAGTTCTATCATTTTTGGGTTATAGCTAAATGTATTATAGACACACTTTGGATTTTTTTGTTCGATACATGGGTTAGATTTTAGATTTATTCTCTAGTTAGTGGATGTAAACTAGAATGGTATGAGTACCTAGGATTTATGAATCTTGGTACCATGAATGAGAAAACAAATGCAGTTTTGATTACATGGTTGGGGATGCCTTGAATTAGGATCTCGAATTATGGGAATTATATGGAAAAGGTCAGCAGGGTTGAGGGGATTTGTTGGGGGATGTAATAAATGTGAATCCTAGAGGTAACTTGGTATGGATTTTCATATAGACATGGATATAGATAACCTTGCACATTCCAAATAAGTTATAGTCATTCAATGTAAAAAATATAAGGATCAACATTGGTTTTATTTATAGTTATTTAAGTTGTGTTTCATCTAGGTTGAGTATATTTCATGAGGATGCACTTATAGAAAAATGTTATAGTTTCAGGATTTGGGGTTTCCTACTGATATTTATTTTACATCCCTAATATATGCACCTCGGTGAGAGTACATACCATAGGTCTACTTTTAGGCCGATGGAGACTGGAGTAGCTCAATAGGTTATTGGACACTAGGCATGTGGTACCAATTGAATCTGGTAGTAGATACTGGTCTATTCATTTTCATTTATTTATTTTATATATGTGATCATCCCAGTGGGAGATTAGTATTTTATATATTGCATGACTATTCAGACCTTTATTGTATTTTATATTATTAAAACATGCTCCTATTTTAGTTTATTAATTATTTTTTTGGGTTTTAATATGTATGATTATTGGTTATTTATTAACGGTTTATCTCTCAGATATGGGGGTATAGTGTAGTCAAATTACTACCTTAGACATCCTATAGTGACCCTATTTTTTATTAAATGACTATTACATCATTTTAAAGATAAACAACACAATAACATTACAAATATAGGATCGAAAGGTTTTGTGTCTTGAAAAAATTAGTCTCATTCATAACTTTTACATAATAAAACATCGATATAATTCAATTAATCCTTCTATATATTGTTATTTTCCCTCACCTTCTCTTTAGTACAAGTAATCTGCAGTGGATATACATTAATGGAAGGGGTGAGCTAAAATCACAGTAGGAAGATGAATACGGGACATAAATCGATATAACATGGGTGAGAATAATCACCACTATCAAATCATAAGAATATGATCATCATAAACATCATGATGGAAACATATGATAAATACATGGAATGAGGAAATGCATAAAAATGAAACATTATGTATTAGTGTTCAACTAACACATATAGTTTTAAACAATGCTAGCATCATGTTCACACGAAACAATTTTTCATAATCATGACATCATAATTGTGAACAAATATATAATCATGTTCACACATAATACATATAATCTTATGAGATACATCACTTTACCCAATGAATTATAGGGCTATATAATTCTGAACCCACTCATCACATCATAACATTTACATAATCATTCATTCCACATAGAATGTATAACAATTATAGTCAAGAAATAAAACCAAGGAATAAAATATGTTTTATATGGATATTATAAAGTATAATTTCATGGATAAACTTTTTGGTTCCTAAATGAATAAGTTAAATCATAATTGGATATAACACATCATTATTCTTTATTGGATAAGAATTATTTCAAGAGGAGTAAAATATGATGTTTTTATTTCACTTTAAAAAAAGTGACCTTTATTAGAACTTTTTTGGACTTGGTGGGAACATGTATATCCCTAAGGGAAAAGGTAGAGAAAATTTTAAGGATATAATATGAATAATCATACAATGGAATATATAAGAAACCAAATAATGGTTTTGGGTTTGAGAATCCCTTTACCTTAATTCCCGCTTTATTTCATTGCTTTTACGCCACCTAAATTATTAACAGATATTTTTTAAAAGAATCATCCGGAAGGGAATTATAGTCATTTATACAAATATTTATAAATTATAATAATTGGATTATATTTCTTAATTTTTTTTGATGAAATTGAAGCTTCTTTAAATCATGTTTTACTAAAAAATTTCCCATTTTACATTGATTTCAAAATTTTATTAAATGTAATTTATACATTAGTATAATTAATTCCAGAATATTATAATTCATATAATTAAATTTTTATATATTATATACAGTTTATAATATCCATTCATGATGATAGTAATATGTGTTGGAATGTAAAATTCTTCATAGGTGGATAATAGACCTTTGATGAGACATTGTTAGGAGAGCGGGAAAGAGAAATTTTAAAACTATATATATAGCAGTATGATACTTATATTAGATTAAAATTTCAAATATAATGTTAAAATACTACCTAATAAATTATTTTAAGGTTTTTATGAATGTTTTGATGGAGAAAAGAAATATAATAAGAAGAATAAATAAAAACGAGAGAGGAGTGGATCAAAACTGACTTAATCCTTGATGTATCTTCTCATGTACAACACTATAGATCCTTGGAGATTGAGATTAATTGATCAAAAATATACCTAATTATTATAAGGGGATTGAGAGTGAGTATTATGGAAGATCTTGTGATTTTTAATGGGTGGGATTAGTGGTTTTCCATGGTAGGGGAGAGGATTTATTTATACTTGAGGATATAGGTATTTTCAGAATAAAATATTGAATAAAATAATATATTAATGGTAAAACATGAAATAGTTATTTTTTGACATTATAAATAATATATAAATATTATATAATGGGTTTATTATTTTAAATTCTCTTTATAATTTGAATTGGTTAGTTTTTTAAAAATGATGTTGGCAAGAAAGAATAATTGTTAATTCAAGGAATCATTTCTAACGTTATGTTTTGGAATGTTATTTTTAGGCTTGGAAATTGGATTTATTATATTTTAATGAAATATTTATGAAATTAAATATTCCATGGATGAAATTAATGTTTTTGAATGTATTATTTAATTATTATTCCATGAATGATGTAATTTGAGATACAATAACTGTGTGAAAAAATGTATTTTTACTACTCACATGAAAATTGATGTATTTTAGAAAATTACCAAAAAAACACTTGGATAATTTGGATATGATGATTTAAAAAATAATATTCATTTTATCAAAATAAATTTATAAAATATGTAATCTAAATTTTTAATAAAAATTGTGATTTTTAAGAAATACTTTAAAATACAGTTAATTAAAAATGTGCTAATATTTTCTTTGAGATTTAAAATCATTATATCATTTTTTTGAACTTTAAAATGTATATTTACTCAATTTAATCATGATAAATACTATTTATATCATAATTTATTATTTTGAGGTAAAATTAATATTCCAATAGTCATATTTCTATTACCGACAATCACATTACTATTACCGACGACCAGGTTACTATTCCAATAGTCACAGCTCTATTTTAAAAGTCACATTACCTCATATGAAAACCAAGACATCCCTTTATTAAGTATTCAACTCAATTCCTCTAAAGGTTATATATTTCCATTTTCTATAATATTTATTGGTTTATTAATATTTTTATTCTTCTCTATAGGTTTTTCAGAGGGGGTTATCATTCTAGTAGATTATGAAAATATATATTTTATAATTTTAGCCTTTATATTATATATTTTTTTCTAGTTATAATTTTTTGAATTTTAATTGGATTCATTTTTATTTAATGGAATAGTGTTTATTAATGAAATAATTTTTTGTTGGTTTCGATATGTATATGATACTATATAGTATATTATAATACACATTTATTCAAAGTTGAAAATATTACTAATAATGATTGGGTCATTACATTATCCCCCCTTTTTCAAATTTCATCTTTGAAATTTCAACTCATATTCTCAATTGAGAATAGATGAGTGTACTTTAGTTTCGTTGTTTCCTTCGGTTCCGAAGTCCCCTCCTCATACTTATGGTTCATCCAAAACACTTTGACAAGGTGTGTTGTATTGTTTCATAGAACTTCATCTCTATGTTCCAAGATCTTCACCGAATACTCATTATATGAGAGGTGTTTCTCTTGTTGTTCCACCTTTATATTCAGTACATTTGAGGGACTAGGTATGTACATCCTCAGAAGTGATACATGGAACATGTCATGAACTTATTCCATACTTGGGGGAAGTGTAATCCAATAGGACACTACTTCTATGTGACCAAGGATATAAAAGGGGAAAATTTACCCTGGTATAAGATTCCCTTTATTTTTAAACTACATAAATCTCTTCCATAGTGATATTTGAAAGAAAACTTATATCCAACAATGAACTCGATGTCCCTTAGAGGTTGTTATGATAACTCCTTTTCGAACTATGGGAATCTTTTTAATGTTTCTGAATGACTTGACCCTTATCTTTCATCTATTTCATAACAACAGGTCCAAATTTTTTTATTCCCCAACTTCATCCAAAAAAGTTGTAGTTCTATATCAACTCCCATATAGAGCTTCATATTGGTTCATTTGAATACTCAAGTGAAAGAAATTTTTATATAATAACCATACTAATGGAAGATTTTGATCCCATCCACCTTTTCATTCAATTGAGTAGGCCTTCACCATGTCCTCACATGTCTGAATAGTTCATTTAGTTTGGCCATCAGTTTAGGGGTGATATGATGTGATGAAATTAAACTAAGTACTCAAATATTGTTGAACATTTCACCAAAATTTAGATGCAAACCTTGGATCATAATTAGAGATGATCATATGTAGTACCCAATTCAGCCTCTCCACTTCCTTCACATATACCTTGGCATGTTTTTCAACTGAGAAACATTCCAAATATGTATAAAGTGGGTAGTATTGGTGAGTCAATCTACCACAACCCATATCTTATTATTTCAATTGGATATTTTTGGGAGAATAGTGACTAATTCCATAGTTATATTCTCTCATTTACATATGGGTATAGGCAATGCATGAAATATATCTTTATACTTCTATCTCCCTACTTTAACTTGCTGACATACCAAACATCGTGAGATATACTCCGCAATGTCATTATCCATGATGTCCAAGTAGAAGTGTTCTCAAATATCATGGTACATCTTGGTACTTTTATGATGGATAGAGAAAGGTGAGATATGTGTACTACCCAATAGATCCTTCTTTATATTAGGCGATGAAGGAATATAAAGCCTCATAACAAACCGAAGCACACCATTATCATCGACATGGAACTAATGTTGCTTCACTTCCATTACTGAATTCACTTTCATTTAAAACTCAAGATCACCCCTTTATTCCTCCTTGATCTTATCTTGGATATATGGATAGAAAATCATTTGAGAAAGGTAGGATATATTTCCTATAATTATGATTTTTAAATCCATTCTTTGCATATCCAATAAGATATGGTCTTTCTCAATCCACATCAACAATAGTGTTTTAGGTTATTTTCTACTAAGGGCATCAAATACCGTGTTATAATTTCTCTGATGGTGGTGAATAGAGAAATCACAGTCCTTGATTATATATTAATGAATTATTTGATGCATGTTGAGTTCCTTATATGTGAATATATACTTTATAATCTTATGATTGATATATATTTTACACTTATCACCATAGAGTTAGTTCTATAAAATCTTTTGTGTAAAGATCAGAGCTACGAATACCAGATCAAGCATTAGGTAGTTATGACCATGGATTTTCAACTTTTGTGAGGCTTAAAAAACCACTTTATCATTATTAATGAGTAAAAAACCCAATACGTTCTTTGATGCATCATTTCATATCACAAAACCTTCTCCAATTTTAGGCATTGGGAGTACATGGGAAATTATTAACTTCTTCTTGATATCCTTTAATATTTTCTCACAAACTTACATCATAAAGTACCTTTCCCCTTTCCATATTAACGTAGTTATAATTCTAGAAAATCATGATAAATTCCTCATAAATAGATGGTAGTATCCATAAAATAAAATAAAAATATGGATTTTCTTGGAACTATAGTGTATAGGTCATTCCAAAATTTCAATTTTCTTAGAAGGGTCTATAAAAATTCCCTCACTTTTGATCACGTGTCCCAAGTAGGTGACATGATATATCCCAAAGGAACACTTTTTAATATTATCATACATTTTCTTCTTAATGTTCCCAATGAAATCCTTAGATGCTCTTTATGTTTCTACTTACTCTTGGAATAAATGAGAGTATAATCAAGAAACACTAGAAATAATTTTTAAAGGTATTATATAAATACAAAATTCATCAAATATATTAATATCAAAGGTATATTAGTATATATGAAGGGTATACATATGAACTTATCTCTCCCATACCTTATACGAAAAGCTATCTTCTGAATATATTCCTTATTACCCTTTAGCTGAGGATATCCAGAATGAGGACCCACCTTTGAGATGTACTGAGCTCCTCCTAGTTGACTGAAAAAGTCATAAATCCTTGGAATATAATACTTATTATTTATGGTGATCAATTGAGATCCCGATAATCAATACAAAACTACATTGATCCATCCTTCTTCATGAAAAAGAGAAATGGAAGACCCTAAGGGGATTCATGAGGGTGTATGAACCCTTTTTCGAAATGATATTGAAAATGATTCTTTAACTCCTCCAGTTTGATCAGGGAAATATTGAAGGGGATATTTTAAATAGATGTATATCCATGTATAAGATATATTGATAACTAAAAATCATGATCTGGGGGAGTTCCCTATAACTCTTTAGAAAATACATAATTGTATTCCCTAAAAATGGAAATTTTCCCCATGTTGGTATGTTACTTTGACTCAGCCATTTGAGAAAGGTGTGATTCATCATAGGGTATCAACACCCACACTGTTGTGGGATTTTTAAAAGGAGGTTCATGACATCCCTGACATTTTTATAGGATCATTGGACTGTTCATAATATGGATGGAGATTTTATTTTCTTGATAGTTGATGTGTTATATATTTAATGAGATCCAATAAAAGCCTATTATAGTATTTAATTCCACAATGAGATGTATTACGAGATTTTATAGAAGAATATTCCCACACACTCTTATAGGAGAAGAGTCCAACACTTGGGTTTAAATGATTTCACAACATGTTTTTTTTAAAAATATATCTATTTCAAGGTATCAGGGCTCCAACTGAATTGTTCTAGTAAACATTCAGGATATAAAGGAATGTGTAGAACCATAATAAAATAAAACCTTTTACATTTTTTAGAGAGTAGTAAGTGTACATTGTACAACCTCATTTTCATGATCCACTTTAGCAATAGTGGTTGAATAAGTTTTCCCTTTATCCTTTGTCTTTGGTGGTTACTAATGAGAATTACCCTAAAGGATATATGGAATAGTGAACTGGCTGGCATAGTTCCCTTTCTCCATATAGTTGATGAATCAAACCATTGTAAGTGCATTAAGTGGTTCCTTCCTTTCCTCTATAATGTTGTTTTAATTATTCATGTCCCTTCAATATTCATGATATTATTGGACTTATCTCATACATTTGAAGCATTTTCCCATCCCTTTGATACAATTCCCATGATAATTCTTCCCACATTTTTAACATGTGGTTAGTTGGATCCCCTTTACTCTTTTGTCGTTTGACCAACCAAATTGAAAATATAATATTCTCTTCTTATCTCCATAACCAAGGGACCATTATCCAAACTCCATCTCTACATTGAGAGCACATTGAACCACTTATTCACAACTCCCAATGTTGAGGATAACTATATTATTTTGAAGGTGTTCTTTTAAAAAAACTAAAGAATATATCAATTTTTATATCATTATTGATAACAAAACCATGGGAATATTTTGAAAGAATTGGTAATTTTTCCTCATAATCCATGATAGATTCACCTTACTTTTTCTCCATCTCTATGAATTCTCTCTCTATATTGGTTTGAATAGTTCGAATGAAATACATGGTAAGAAATATTTTATTAAAGTCTTCCCACTCCATATCTTCTATTTCATCCATGGACTTGGTGTTATTTATCAACATCCACCATTTATTGGCCTCTCCATATAAATGATTGACAACCATATTCACAGTCTCCTTCTCAGAACAATGGATAATATAAAATACCTTCTCTATTGAGTTAACCAAATATTCTATGATATGGGGATCAAAATTCACACTAAACATATATGGTACTTCCCACATAAAGAAATTAGTGGATAGTTGATGATTTTTAGGTGATGAAGGAAGTTACACATGGTTTAGGTTATAATTCATTTCCTAAGACAATTGGTTTAGTATTTCCATGATGTTTTAAAACTCTACCTCCCATCCCTTGATGATTTTTGTTGGACAATTGTTTCATTGTACCTCACATGGTTTACTGGACATGTTTAACCTTGTTACCACCATTTTATGAAATAAAAAAGGTTTAAACAAAAATTAATTAAACTTATAATGAATAAATAATTTATTCTTTTTAAAAATTAATTTTAAAGGAATATCTTATGGGATCCCTATGTTTATAATTTTATAAAATTCCTTTTCTATGATTTTTTTTCTATATTTAGATTTATTCTTATGTTTTTAACTCTTTTTTCTCATCCTAATTATAAAATTAACTAAACCATGCTCTGATACCAGCTATAAAAACCTTATTTTTCTTAAATAAATATTACACCATTTTAATGATAAACAACAGAACAGAATTAAAAATACTGAATCTAAATGTTTAATGTCCTAGGAAAATTAGACTCATATATAACTTTTACATATTAAAACATAGATATTATTTAATTACTTATTCTCTATATTCTTAGAGTCTCTCATATTATCTTTAGTACAAGTAATCACCTGAGGATATACAACATTATAAAGAGTGAGCTAAATACCTAGTAAGAGGATGAATTAGGAACAAAAATCAATATAAATTTGGTGATCATAATCATCATAAAAAAATCTTAACCATAGAATAAAAAAAAATCATGAGGTAAATATGCGATAAATACATTGAATGTGGAAATGCATAAAAAATAAATATCATTTCTAAGTGGTCAAATACCACAAATAGTTGTGAATGAATCTAGTATCATGTCAACACATAAAAAATGTTCATAATAATAAAATCATAATTTTGAACAAAAATCACAACATGTTTAGATATAAAACACATCATATCATGTGATACATCATATGCCCAATGCATTGGAGGGATATATAATTCTAGACCCACCCATCACGTCATAACATTTATATAACAATTCATTCCACATAGAATGTATAACAATCATAGTCATGAAATAAACCCAAGGAATAGAATGAGTTACATATGGATTTCATAAAGGATACATTCATGAATAAACATTTTGGTTTACTAATGAATAAGTTCAGTCATACTTGGACATAAAACATCATTATTCTTAAGTGGACATGAATAAATTCCATAGAAGTAAAATATTATGTTTTGATGTAAATTTTTAAAAGGAGGCATTTATTAGAATTTCATAAATAGGGTAGGAACATGTATATCCTAAAAAAAGTGAAATGTAATTTTATGATTATAATCTAAACATTCATACCATGTAAGAGATAATAACACAAATAAAGGTTTTGGGTATGAAAATCCACATACCTTAATTCTTGCTTTATTTCATCGCTTTTGCGCCTTGTGAATAATAAGATTATATTTATTAACAAATTGATACAAAAGTTAATTATAGTCATTTATAAAAATATTTATCAATCATACCATTTTATTACATTTATTAATTTCCATTGATGTAATTGAATCTTTTTAATATTATCTTTTAATTTAAAATTTTCTGGTTTACATTAATTTTTATATTTTATTAAATTCAATTTATACATTAGAATAATTAATTCCCTAACCTTATAATTAATATAATTACATGTTTATATTTTATATATAGTTTATAATATCCATCTCTGAGGATGGTTTAATGTGTTGACATGAAAATGTCTCCGTACATGGTTAACCGACCTTTAAAGAGACATTATTGGGAGAGGGGTAATGAGAAGTTCAAAATACATATATAGTAGTATGATAATTACAGTAGGTTAAAATTATTAATTTAATGATAAATAATTGTATAAATAATTATTATTAGGTTTTTTTTGTGAATTGTTTAGTGGAAAAAATAATTATAAGAGGAAGAAGAAATAAATAGAGATAATAGTTGATCAGAACATACTTAATCTTCATTGTATCTTCTCTTGTATGACACTATAACTATTTGGAGTTTTGAGTTAGATTACTATTAAATTTCCCTAAGTATTACAAGGAGATGAATAGGGAGGATTTTTATAGATATTCTTATTTTTAATGGGTGGGAGGAGTGGTTTTCCAAGGGAAGTGAGAGGTATTATTTATACTTGAGGAGAGTGGCATTTTTAAAATAAAATATTGAATAAAATAATACATCAAAGGTAAAACTAGATATAGTGAATCTTTGACATTATAAATAATAAATAAATTTATAATGGAATTAATCATTTAAATAATATTTACAATTATGATTCATTGTATTAAGAAAAAATGAGGTTTAGATAAAGAAACATGTTATTTTAAGGAATCACTATTGGCTTCAGGTTTTGGAAAGTTCTCTTCATGATTAGAAATTTAGTTTATTTTATTTCAATGAACCATTTGTTAAAATAAATATACCATGGAAGAACCTAATGCTCAAAAAAATATTTTATCATTATTACATCATGAATGATGTAAATTGAGATACACCGGTTATGTGAAAAACTATATTTTTTTATATTCACATAAAAATTAAAGTATTTTCGAAAATTAAAAAAAATCACCCTTGGATAATTTTGAATTGATGATTTCAAAAATGATATTAATTTTATAAAAATAAATTGAGAAAATACATAAATTTAGTTTTTATTATAAAATTTTGATTTTTATGAAATACTTTAAAATACAATTTATTAAAAACGTGCTTTTATTTTCTTTGATTTTTTAACTATGATAATTTTTTTGGCATTTTAAAATTTATATTTACTTAATTTAATCATGATAGATATTATTTATATCATAATTTTTTTATTTTTAGGTGGAATTACTATTTCAATTTTCAGGTTACTATTCCCAATGGTTAGGTTACTATTCTTAACAGTCAGAGTACTATTACAACGGTCACATTACAATTCCATTTGTCACATTAACTGTTATAAATACCTATACAAAAATTAATTCATTATTTTAATAAATTCATCCTAAGGTTCTATTTTTATATTTTCTATAATTTTTTTTGGTTTACTTATATTTTGACTCTTCTGTATAGTGTTTTCTTTGGTGGTGATGATTCTAATAGACTGGGTAGATCAATATTTTCCGATTTTATATTTTTTTTATCTATTTGTAATGTATGGAATTTTAATTGGATTCATTGTTGATTAATGTTAAAATATTTATTAATGAAATATTTATTTAGATTATTTATGTTTATAATACTATATTATATATTATTGAAAAAAATTACTCAAATAGAAAAATATTACTAATAAAAATTAGGTCGTTACACCTATAATAGATGTTGGAAACCTCAAGCATATAAGGAGGAACATTTGTGGCCTTGTGAAGAACCTGCTTGAGGAACCGATTTAGTGGCTCATATGTTAGGACTTTAAACATTATATTTATGGAGAAAGGTATGATCATAAAAGTTTAAATTATATATATTAACCTAGAAATAGTTGAATATGATCTAAATAATATGGTTTTTGTTGATAACAGATTAAGATTTATCAATACATTACCACTATGGGAAAGAAAACAAGGTAACTGTTGCTCTGGGTCAAAGGGATAATGCTATATTATCTATGATAAAGGTTACAAAATATCGTTTGTTTGGATTTATAAAGTATTTAACTTGAAATATTTATGGGATGGGTTAAATATTATCTTTCTCAAATAAGTGTTCAACCATTTATCCATTTAAGTATTAAATTGGAATAGAAGGTAGATGTGGTACTGAAAAAGAAGTATAAGAATGTTCAAAATTAAAGCTTTACTATGATTTAATGATAAGGTTTAGGAATTGAATATGTTTCCAATCAACCCAATACTTGAAGAAGGAAATATTATTGGATTTTAATAACTCATAATTCTAAATTCTTCTTGAAAGCATGAATATTTATAGAGATATGAAAGAGTATTTATAGTGGAAAACATAAATAGATATACTTTAGAGTATGTTTCATAGTGTTTAGTATGTTAGAAAGTTAATTATGGGGGAAAAAGTGTAAGGGGTTTTTACAAAAATTACCAATACCAAAATGGAAACGGGAAAACATCACCATAGATTTTATCTTCAGATTCCTCGAAACATCTAATTGACATAATTCTATTTGTGTTATAGTCGATCACCTTATGAATTCGGTAAACTTCATTGTTATTAGACAATATTTCTCTCTTTATCAAATTTCCATGATATACTTAGGGTAGTTTTAAGGTTTCATGGAGTTACACATTCTATTTTTCAAATATTTATTTGAGGTTTACCTCATAGTCATTCTGGATATGTCTTGTGTAAGATCAAGATAAAGAGTTCTGTTTCAGTACTACCAATCATCCTTAGAAAAATGGTCTATCTATATAACCATTAATACTCTAAAGGATATTTTGATATCATATTATCTATATTTACATGGTTGTTGGGATCAATAAATTTCTCTAGTCATGTTTTATTACTACAATAAATTTTACATGAGAATTTAGTTGTCTCCTCAAGAAAACTTATATAGAAATAAGTGTATAAATTTAATATACTATGATGAAGTTGGATAATTAAATATATTTTTACCTTATCATTATGAGAAAATGAAATAGAAGGTTTTATAAATTCAAAATTACATCAAGGATGCTTAGAGTCAACAGAAGATTTTTGCTGAAAATTTCAAGTAAGATCTGGAATTTGATTGTATTGAGAAGGAATTCTTGTGAATTTCTCTGTGGAAGATGGTTATGAGATTTATAAATAAGTGAAATCTTGTATCTATTTATAGTTTTCCTTTCTATATTCTTTATTTAGTAGGTAAGGTAGCTAGTTTCTTAATACTCCAACCAAACCTAACCCATGTTTACGATGTATTCCATATAAATCTCGTATAGAAGTATATACATGATCATTCACATGTATTGAACTAAAAGTATATACCAAAATAACATGATATTTATTTTTAATACAATTGATATTAAATCTTGGATCATAGAGCTAATATTCAATAGAAAAATACTACTTACATTGTAAAAGATTTTTTGATGAATCAAAATTTTGTGGAAGCTACATAAGAACCTGTGGATTGATGGAATGAAGATATCCTCATTTATTTGTATCAGAGTGATTGAATATATATGGATGAATTTATATCAATGGGGTTATAATGTTAAAAAACAAAAATTTATATGTATTTCCTTGGTAACAAACTTGATGTATTCAATACCGTACCTTACACACAACCCAAAGTCTATATGAACCACGATAGGGTAACAATTATATCCTAGGAATTAAATAAAATGTTATGAATAATAATAACCAATTTATAAAAAATATTTATAAATATTTTAATATGTTAAAATTTATTGGTTAATTCAAAATAAATAAGCAAGAAATATTTATTAATGTAATTTTATGCTTTCAAAATATATTTTCTTAAAAAATTGTTTTATCACAATTTTTTCTCATGAAATTTATAACTAATTTATAGAATTTTTTAAAAAATTATTTGATCCAATTTATATAATTTTTTCAATCAACCTTTTAATTTTTCTTAGTTTGAATTTTTATATTTATTGAAAAAGATTTATTTCTTGGTAAATATTGAAAATTATCGATTTTTATAAAAAAAATATCATTTATTTTCATTAAAAGTATATTTATTTTTTGAATTTGATATTAATATAAAGTTATTTTCATTTAATTATATATAATATAATTAATTTAATAATAATCATTTTTATGCTTTATTTTGGTATAAGTTCATTTGGGTTTAAAAATACAGTTATCTAAAAATAGGTTTTATGCTAGCAATATGTTATTAACTAAATAAATTAAAATTAAAAATATTAATAATTTTTTATAGAATTTTTTTTATTATATAATATATTTATTATTTTAACATTCATTTTATGTTTTTTCACATGAAAATGAATGTAAGTAAATCATGTTTTATGTATAAAAAAATATTTTCACTAAAATTGGGGTTTTTTGTGCATTTTAGGAATATTTAAATTAAATTATAAATATTATAGAATTTTAATTCTAAAAATTGAATTCCATATTTTTAATCACAAAAATTAAAATAATTTAATATGTTTAACTTAATTTTTGTTAATAGTGAATTGTAGAAACAAAAAATTTTGGATTTTATTTTTAATGTTAAAAAGAGCTGACTAGTGGGGGGGGGGGGGGTTAAACTAAGAGATAGGGGTGGTATTTCAACCAAATCCTATATAATTATTTTTTTTGAGAAATTTTAATCCTTATATTATTATAACTTCAAATCCCTATCCATTTGGATCCACCTTCCCTTGAATGTGACCATATATCATTGAAGTCTTTTATAAAACCCCATGTGTGCCCCTCCCCTCACTTATAAATGAGAACCTCTTCTCCTCCATTATTTATACCATTTTATAATTATATATTATAATATACTAGTTCTAAAACCTTCCAATAATAATTCAATTCATCCTAGACCTTATGGTCTTCTCTTAATACTAATACTTCAAGGCTTAAGGTGAAGATAATGAAGGTATGTAAATGAAGAGGAATTGGTCTTATCCAAGACATTTCAATTTTTTTTCTTATTATAATTTCTATAAATATTTTTTATCCATAATAAATGATTAATATAGTATCATAAATATAATTAGATGTTATTATGGTGATTTAACAACCATTTATCAACTTTTCTCAATCAAATGGTAGATGAAGTATCACACATGCATTTGTATGGAAAACTGCCTCCACGTAGAGATGTAATTCATTTTTAATCACCATATTATAGGAATGGAAATAATTATGTATATAATGAATATATATTATATTTATATCATTATTAACATTATAGAGATGAAGGAACCTAGAATGAAGTGCATGGACCATAACCATTGAGGCAACACATACATGAAAAACAAAGCAGTTAACACCCTAAATGATGATGATAATGAAAGATTAAAAATTGAGGGATGATAAGATGTTATAAGTAAAATATGTATTGGAACATAGGCATTATAATTATTATATAATATAATTATAATAAAATTTTAATTTACTATAATGGGGGTTATATCACTTACGAAGAAAGACACACTTGATGTAATATTTTTATGTATCGATCTCAATTTTTTCCACGATTGTTTATAAAAAAATATTATTATGATTAAATTGTATGATATATCTCTAAAGAATATAATTTATTTCCTTCTCCACTAGTTATTGATTTTTATTTAATGTTTTTCATTAATTTAACACAATTTAAGTGATCAATAACCTAAAAGAATGGTTTTAAGGAAAACCAACATTATTTCTCTCCTTGGTCATTAATCCTTTCCTTCTATGTACATATTTTATATAAAGTAATTTCAAGAATATTATTAAAATAAAACAAGTAATAATTAAATACATTTTTAACCTTTATTACTTTTTATAAAAATATTTTAAATGAAACTTATTCTCTTTTTTTTGAATGAGGTACTTCTAATTTTTTACCAAAAATGTAAAAGTAATTTGTTTTGTTTTAACATACACCACATCAACTTCTTTACCTGTTATCATGAATACTATTTTTTTTAAATATTTTTTATTAATTTACTTTTTTTTTAAAATAATTTTTATTGCTTAATTTTTCCGAAATTTTTATATTTTAAATAAATTATTTTAAACTGAAAAAGGTATTTTTCTCAAGAAATATCTTTGTTTTAATTTAGTGGTTTTCTCATACATAACGAAATACTTTGATGGCTCTTAATATTTACGACAAATATGATCCAAGGTTACAATATTTATTCTTCAATTATATGGTTTATTTTTATTCTGATGAAATGTTTATGAAACCCGTATCCTTTCCACATGTTTTGATATGATGAGATGATGATTATTTTAGGATTATGTGGAAAACATAAGTATGGTCTTAATTATGTGACAGATGGACCCCAAATTATATATACCTCAAATTAATTTTTTAAACAAGGATATCTCATAAGATAATAAGGAATTTAATATAGACTGAACATTTTCCATTTAAGTAATGTTTCTAATAAGATATTTGTGGGAGTGGACCTTGACTAAGTAAATGATGAAATGGGGAGTGAAACTTATCCACTATAATAGTCATTGTAGTGATCCTTGACAATGGAAATAAATATCTATGTCTATGTGTGTGAAAAACACTTATTTTTTATGCTTATAATATGTTTTTATGGATCATGATTTATTATTTATGATTTTTTACTCTTAGGTATCATGTATTTTGATTGATAAAACATTATGTCATGTTTGATGATTATGATTTATGAATTTATGTGTGTCATTTTCAATTGATCAAATGATATTATTTTAATCTTACGCTTATATTATCCTCAATTATGACTATTTATTGATATCTATTATGTTTACAAATACTGAGAATCTAGAGTAAACCATTATTATATTTCCTTTCCCTAGGTTATGAAGAAAGTTTTTAAGAATGTTATGTCAAACAAGGTTTCTTGTTGTGAAAAACTTATTGGGAAATGATATAGATCGATTATGTTCCTACTGTTTATGTATCCATGTTTTCATAAAAACTAAATCTTTTTAATTATAAAATGAATTTAATTGATATTAAATGAATTTTTTCTTTAATAATATATATTATTTATGTATTTAAATTTTGGGTGTTGATATGGAGTATTTTAAAAATTGCCATTTTTCTTCACTTATAAAGTGGATCACTTCCACAACTTAATGATATTCCAATAAAATTGAATTTAATCATGAATATATGCCATTTTATCCTCCTATAATCTTATCTCACGTTAAAAATACTCAGATCTCAATCAGTTAGCCCATAGACTCATTTCCAATAATATTTCCAATATAAATCTTAAGCTTTCAACATAAGAACTAACCCTTATAAATAATTTATTATTTTATATAATTCACTTTTAAATAAAATTTTAAAAATGTTACACGATTAATTAATTATTTTAAGTATATAATTCTTTTATATTGTGGGAATAACTATTAGCCACATTGACCATTTTCTTATAGAGAATAAAAAAATGACATTCATGCATATGTGCAGACTACTGGCTTCATGAAGTGTAATGTCTCAATTTTATTCACCACCTTAAATGGATAAATATAATTGGAAATTTAATTCATATTATTTTTATGAAATTATTTGGATTTTAGAAATTTAATATGGATAATCTATTAATAATATGGGTATAAAAAGATCATTGTAAATTCAAATGTCTAAAACAAATGTACAAATATGAAAAAAATTTTATTCATGCTATTTAATAGTTTTGTATATAATGACCCATAATTTAAATACGTTGATATTACTTCAGAATTTACGAATATTAATTACAACATATGACAAAACCAAAATAAGACCGTATATGTATAGTGTCTTTAGAAACCGGGAAACATAAACAACTAGTTCATAAAACATCAACATTGTCTCTCATTTATTTCATCATAACTAGAATTCTTTTTGGCATATCATACTTAATACCCTTATTCCTGACCCGGGGAAAAGAAAAATATAAAGGGTGAGCTCAAATGCTCAGTAATGGTAAACAAATAAAATATCAATCACATCATATTTATAAGAACATAACACTTGATAAAAAATCTTATTCAGTATATAAAAGATCACAATATCATGTCATGGGATAAATCATAAAATTAAAATTTAATCCCCATATTCATAACATAAGACTTTAAATTTTGTGGCATACATACATAATCATATAAAATCAATCAATATTAATCGAGGCTCATTTCCAAGACCATCATAGCGGACAAAGTCCATTACTGAACTGAGTTAACTCCTCATTCCAGCCCTGTATTACTGAACCGTATTTACATTACATTCCATCCATGTCAATATCATGAGATATATATCTTTACCCAATGTATTGGTGGGAGATATATGTCCCACCCATCTCATAATTAAATCATTCTTATGTGTTTCAAAAAAACATCATAACATTTACCATATCATAACCCATGAAATCAAATGGGTTTCTTAAACATCATTCAATTATAATTGATATTTAAAAAAATTCCTAAATAACATTCCATAATAATAAAATAATAGTAATAATGGGGTTAGAAATATAACCCAATTTAAATAGTGTCATCTTTGTTTGAATTTTTATAGAAAACATTTGAAATTAATTTCTCAGGAAAATATCATTTATTCATTATAAATTTTTTCCTTCCTCAAAATTCCACACAATTTTAGATGAAATAATTTTATATGAAAATAACCTTATAAGGTTTTATGGGAAGATTCAAGGAAATAAAGAATTAGTAAATCTTAAAAATTCATTCACGTCGTACAAGTAAAAAAAATTCTTCTCGTGCTTTTTCCAGTAAAGTCAAAATGTACCTCGTACCAAAAATGAAAAAATATTCCATTCATACCATTTAGAAATTTACCAATGGGTAAAATTTACTTTTAAAAATTATATAAGGATATAATGAACATTTTTAAATACATATTTAGGAAACATTGATGTGGATGATAATTGTACCCTAGTGAATACTTACTAATAACCAATCGTGAATAAAAATTAGATTTACAAAGTTATCACTTACTTTAGGTCAAATATGATTTTTATGTATCCAAAACTCCAGTATGATGATTTAAATAATGTTACTGATTTATTCCATAATCATAATAATTTTTTTGATAACATTTATGATCACATTTTCATCTGTTTGTTAGTAATATTTCATTCTTACTCGTTATTCGGGTGTTAAGTAGTTCATGTTCTTATGCATGTTTTGTCGGATAAGTTCTTATTACTATTTATAGTATATAATTATATAATTTAAAACATGGTATTATTATAATATATATCATATTTATTTATTCAATTCATTTATATAATCATGGTTTAATGAATATTATGAAGAACGAATCACATCACACTATGGAGATGGTAAGCCATACATATGCACGAGCGACGATATCATTCCCATAATTTCTGAATGGTATTGAAGTGTATAGATTATAGTATATAAGTATTATTATAATGTTATACTAATAATATGTAGTTTTTATTCCTACCATTATTCCCAACCAATTAAGGTGGTTTTGAAAAACAGATTACACCATAGCGTGGAGACGGTAAGCCGAACGCACGCACGTGTGGTGATTTAATTTTTTGTAGGATGGATAGAAGGTGAAATAGGGTTGTTTCATATTTATAATAACATATAAATATATTATTTATACTTATGTTATTAATTTATAGTGAAAAAACTAAATAAGAGGATGTAGAAGAGGAAAGAAACTTTAATGAATCAGTAGAAGAGATTACCTTTTCCTAGACGTGCCTTCTTTAAATTTCCTCTTAGGGAACAAGAGTTTGTCTTTTGAGAAGACCAGAACCAATATAATGTTACAAGGTAATTTTAGAAGAGAAATTTTTAGGTTTTTTATGATCTTGAAGGCCCAAAATGGAGTGAATAGGAGGGGGAGGAGGTTCCCTTTTATAAGAGAGGGGAGGGGCACTTTTGGAAACTCTCAAAATATTTAATTATTATAAAGTAAAAAACCACTTAAAAACAACCAAAATGTCTCAAATTAGAATATGAGATGAGATAGGGTTGTAATCTAATAATACAATAAATTTTAGACAAGTGTTTATGTCAATTTAGGCATTATCATTTTTAATAACAATTTATTATTCTATTTAATTTTAATTATGGTAATACCATTATAAATTTTTAATGGTTATATATATTTAATTATATGGTTTTAATTGACCATAAATGGATATTTTATTAGTTTTTAGACCTTATAATTATTAATTTTTTAATTTTAAATATTTTTCTTATTTTTATATAATTTAATAATATGTTATTTTTATAGAATGCCAATAGTGTCAATTTTGAGAGTATTCGTTTATTTGATTTTAAATAAACTTAATATAGAAGATAAATTCAATTTTTTTTGCATACACTTATAACATGTAATATTCACCTAAAAAAGTAGTGGATCACGTTATTTAGTTCAAATGTTATTTCTTTTAATATTTTTAATACCATTTATTTGATATTTCTATTAAAAAAATAAATTTTACATCACTAATGTGTCGTCATTAATTATTTAATCTCTAAAAATTATAAACTAATTTCTATGATGTAGGTAATTATTTTATATTTCTATAGACAATCTATAGTCGATATTATCTTTTAGTTACCCATAGAGTAAAATTAATATACTTACATTAAATGTGATTGTAACATTTTGTCACATTCAGTAGTTTTTATTAGATTCATGTCATATTCATAAGTAAGTATCCACAATGTGATTCCAATTGGAGAAAAAGATGATAAGGGTATAATTTAGTCATCCAAAAGGATTTTTATAGGTGTTAAGATAATTTTATAAAATTATTTTTACCCTTAATTACACTATTTACCATTAACCATTGTAATAAAATAATTACCAATGTTACTATTCATAATGCCCATAAATAAAAGTAGCATATTAACATAATTTGGACCTACTGATCAAAAATATGGAATCCATTTTTCAAAATTCAAAACACATAATTTTCAGTAATTAATTTAAAATTATTCCCATCGTTGAAATGAAAAAAAGGGTTTTAAAAGTTAAAACATTGCAAAATATTGAAATATTTTTACCTATGAATTCAATGTAAAATTAATGATAATGAAATATATTATATTAAATGGTAAAAATATGTTCCATTTATACATTAAAAAAATTCAATATTATAATTTAACCCTATAAATTATCTCGATGAAAAAATTTGTTTTAAATTAAATTTTGTGTAGTTTTAATATTAATTAAAACATGAAAGTTATTAGACCAATATCAAAAAAAAAGTTCAAAGTAAAGTTTTATATACCGCTTCAAAATAACATGTTTATGTTTCATAAAGAAATTATTATTATTTAAAAATTGTAATTGAAAATAGTTTGGCCATTCAAAGGTAAAAATTATCCCTTTTTAAAAAAATAGGTTCTTATACAAATAATACAGTTTTATTCATACCCTATGACTAAAATATCCATTGGATGAATATAAAAAATATTTTATTAAATTTATAAAAAATATATTTCTCAATAATTCCATTAACAAAATTAATTCACTAAAAAATACAAATATCTAATTGATTTATATTTTTCATAAATAATTAATATCAAATGAATTCATAATTCATTTTCATAAGTTAGTTATAATTATTCCCACTAACCTAAAAACTAGGATATTATGATAATTTTATATTAAGGGCATCTCACAGTTCATTTAAAATCACAATTGCAAGCTAAGTAAGATACTAAATAAAAACAATATTTAAAGAAAATATTTCATAAAAAACTTCCTAGTGTTACATTCTTCCCCCCTTAAACTGAATGTTGCACTCGGAACTTATCACCTGGAAACAAATAGATGAGGATTGTAACACCCCGATATTTTATGAAAAATATTCTTTTTAATTTCATTAATGTCTTGTGTTGTATGCTACACCAAAAGGAGCTTGCACAACACGCATCCTTGACTTTCCTTGCATTACACGCAATCACGACCTTCCTCGATAGCGTGTGTAGTACGCAATACCGAGTTTCACTAAATAATGATATGCTATTAAAATATTATTAAAACTAGCCATTATGAATAGTAATAACCACTTTTTGAAATTTTTTAAAGTTTATTTTTCAAAATAGACTTCATTTTTGGATTCGGAATATCGAAATTAGCTTAGGGTGAAATTTTGGTACTTTTCGGATAACTTTCATATTATGATGAATAGTGAAAATTACTAAATTCTATTTAAAAACAACTTTTTTAATTGAAATAATTAATAGTGATAAATTATTAATTTGAGTTGTTTTAAAGTATATTTAGAATATATTTTTACAATTTAATACAATGTTGGTCATTGGATGTAATTTCACATTTAAACCAGATATAAACCCGTGTCAATCTTTTGATAGTTATTATCTCTTAAAAACACACTATTTGTTTTGACGACGGGAATTAATTTTTAAATTAGTTAATGTAACTGATATGTTTTTAATTGGGTAAAATAGACATCAATTTTGAATTCATAATATCAAATATATCTTAGGCCTAATTTTTGGTATTTTTCTGGAAACTTTCATTTTTTGATGAATAGTGAAACCACTAAGTGGTAGTTAAAAAAACTGAATTTTTCATAAAACTTAATTTTACCTCTTCTGTGAATGGAATTTCGAAAATCCTAGAGACACAGTTAATATCAAGGAATAAAATGTGGTTCAATGAGATGAAAATAATTTTTTGGTGAATAGTAACTTTTTACTTTTTTTACCACGGTTAAAAGTAAATAAGGTAATTAAGGGTAAAAGTGTTATTATTATTACCCTAACACATGTTATAATTCTATTGGATAAGTGTAATTCGACCAAAAACAACCTTAGGAATAAAATATGACCATTTAGGCCCACTTGGATTAGATTAGGACATTTATTATTAATTTATTTAAAGAAGGGTTAAAATAGTTAAAATCAATGTTTAATAAGTAAATAATTTTTAATATGGGGTTATACATAAGATAAATTCGAATATAAATATTAATTATAAAGATAAAACGATCTCCAACATAATGGTATTTTATTTATAATTTTTAGAGATTAAATAATATAATTTATTTGTGACACAATGATGATGCAGTAATTATCTTATTAATGAAATATTGACATAATTGATGTTATAAATACCCAAATAAATGTAATTTGAGACTTCTTATGAATTACACTAATTTTATAGGTTAATATTACATGTTAGTATTGATTTAATTAACTTTTTTCGAACTAATAATTCTGTTATGAGTTTCACAAAAATCGATTACTAAATAGTGTCAAATTGACATAAAATAGTCTTTAAAACAAATATTATATTATTAATTGTTATTTTATTCCAAAAAATCTAAGGTTCGGACAAATGACTTAGATAAGGTTATATATATTAATAATAAACAACTTGGGGTTCTTTTGGATTGATATAGTATGTTTATTAACCTTATAGTGTAAGAAAACAAGAAGACACGGTAAAAGTTAAATTATCTAACTTAAAGTTAAATCTAAATGATAAGGTAAAAATTGATACCTAAACTTGTCTAAATTTTACTGGATGAGAGGATTGAGACCCATACCCACCTTATATTTTAAATACATAAATTTGTAGCTATTAAAAACCGAATTTGACTTTATAATAAAATAATATTTTTAGTTATTCCAAAGGTGCCCCTCTCCTCCCTTTTAAAAGGGCACCTCCTCCCTCTCTTCCTCACACCACTTTGAGCCTTCATGCTCAGCAAAACCCTGCCAAATTATCTTCTCCACTTCCCTAGAAACATCCTAGAGGTCCTGGTCTTCTTCAAAGAACAATTTTAGTTCCCTAAGAGGAGGTCTCAAAGAGGCGCTTCAAAGAATAGGTAATGTCCATTACCCATTCTTTCAACTTTATTTCTTCTTCCACTTCTTCTTTTTCTAGTTGTTTCATTATGAGGTAAAAACATCAGTATCAATAATATACTGATATGTTATTATAAGTATGAAACAACCATATTTCCCCATCTATCCATCCAACGGAAAATGAAATCACCGCGCGTGCGTACATACAGAATACGGTCTCCACGCCGTGGTGTAATCTATTTTCCACCACCACCTTACATGGATGGGTATAATGGTGAAAGTAGTGAATATATATGATTATTGTAAAGTGATATTGATTTTGTAAAATTATACATACACTTTAATACAATTCCACGATCTTGGGAATGATATCATCGCTCGTGCGTACGTACGGACTACCGTCTCCACGACACGATGAGATTCACTCTCCATGTTAACCATTCATGAATGATTATAAAGTATATATAATGAATAATAATGAAATATATGACATAATAATGATACTAGATTTATGTATATATATATTTATGTCATTTAATTAATTCCATTCAATTCAAAAGGGAAATGAAAACAGCGTTCATGCGTATGTACGGCCTACCGTCTCCATGAATGGTGTATTTCATTCCTTTTATCGATCTATAATATATATGTATATGAAGAATATATATTATATATAAATCATGTTTTACATTCTGGAATTATTTAAATCAGCATATAAGTAATAATATCAAGAACGATAAGTCGAAACACATAAGATAAATAAAATGATTTTACCCAAAATGCCGCTTTAACATGGAATTTACAAAAGAACGGGTAATATAAAGTCATAAGTGAAACATATATGATATCATAACAATGAATATGATTCTGTAATAATTCAGTGAAATTATTTAAATCATTATACAGGAGGTTCAGATACGTATGAAGCATATCAGACCTAAGGTAAGGGATAACTTTTCCAATCTCATTTTTATCCGAGATTGCTTATACGTAAGTATTTACTGGGGTTATTGTTATCATTCATTCCCATGTTTTATAAAAGTGTTTTCATGTATGTTTAAAGTCATTTTTACCCATTTTTGACTTTTACTACATGTTATGTAAGGAATATTTCTTTTGTTTACGTTATGAGGTACGTTTTTGGCCTTTCCGGCAAAAGTACGAGAAGAATGTTTTTTTAACTTATACGGCACGAACAGATTTTTACGGTTTTATAAAGACTTTTTTTCATGAAGCTTCCTCCAAAAGATTTCATGACTATTTTATATAAAATCATTTTATTTTAAAATTGCATGACATTTTGTGAAAAGAGAATGATTTTGAAGAAGAAAGGATATTTTCCTCAAGAATTCATTTCAAGTGCTTTCTCAAAACGATTTTCCATCTAAGATGACATTATTTCATATGTGTATGTTTCATGTTTAATTTCTCTATGATTTACATGGTTTAAATTTTCTTATGATGAAATGTCCATTTTTTTATATGGATTATGAGATGATGAGATGATGTTTATGAAACCCATTTTATACTTTGGGTTATGATGAATGTTTTAAGTTTATTTTATGGAAAAAGTAAGAATGATTTCATTATGAGATGGGTGGGATCTATATCCCCCTCCAATGAATTGGGTAAAGATTTTATATCTCATGAGATAGACATGGATGGAATGGTAATTTAATCCGGTTCAGTGTTATAGGACTGAAACGAGGAGTGAACTCGATTCAGAAAGAGACTTTGTCCACTAAGATGGTCTTGGCAACAATGCCTTGGCTAATATGGAAATCATTACATGTGCTTAATGGATTCCACAATTAGATGTTTTATTCCCATTCTATTTTATCATGATTTATGTTCCATTATGATCTATGCCTTATGTACTTCCATGTTTTATATCGTTGCTCAAGATTTTTAATATTCATGTTTTTTTAAGTTCAAATGTATATGGTATGTTTTATTTTATCCATGCTTACCCTTACTGAGCATTTGAGCTCACCCTTTATATGTTTTCTTTTCCCCTAGGATTAAGAGAAAAGTTTTAGGTAAGAAAACAAAACGGGAAGATCTTTATGGTAGATCTTGAAGATCTTTCACCACGATTAGAAGATTATATTTCGAGTTTCCAAAGACACTAAACTATTAAGATCCTTGTGTGTCTGTTTTGGTTATGTATTAAGTATTCCGTAAAATTAATGTAATTTCCATGTACGTCAAGATTCGGGTCTCTACAGTTGGTATCAGAGGAAAGGTTTAGTCAACCTTTGGAAACTAGGATGCGAAAACGTTAGTGAGATCCCAAGAGATATTTCTAAGGTATGTCTAGGGATGTCCCTAAGGATAAGTATACGTATAGTATATAGTCCTAGAACTAAAATAACGATATTAGATTTTAACTTAAGATGTTAGATATTGATGGTGCTCCCCCATTACTATGTTGTTTTCCCTAGCATGATTTTTGTCTCTCACACTATTCTTTTTGGGTTTTAGAAAATGGCTGGAAACAGGAAGATTCATGATAATGGAGGATATAACAGACAATGTAATGATATTCTTCATGAGAAACCAAATGAAACGGGATTTGGAAGTCCAAACATCGTTATTATGCCTAATTAGAAATCTCATAATATGATCAATAATCTCAACTTTGGTAAGTTTCCCGACTCAGATAATTAGAGAAAGATGGAGTTTCATGATGATCATAGAGAAAAGAAAGTTCAATTTCCCTCATGTAAATCATGTGGGAAGAGGCATCGAGGAGATTGTTTCAAGGGAACTGGAATATGCTTTGGGTGTGGAAAAGAAGGACACAAAGCCAGTAAGTGCAAAGGAAAAGGTTCAGTTAACACCATGGATGAGGATAATGGTATTGCTACGACATCAACAATGGTTAAATGTTTTAAATGTGGAATGTACGGGCATTATGCAAACCAATGCCCTAAGGGAAAGTCTCTTGAAGAGAATCAGTACAGCTGTATGGGTAGTATTTATGTTGATGATGATGAAGAGACTACAAATGATATGTGAGATGAAAGAATTGTTGAAGCTCGGTCAATGGTTTAAGAAGGTAGTGGAATGATTACATGTTTTTCAAGTGTAATGTTGTATAAGTAATCTCCTGGTACTATGGAATAAAGAGACATCTAAGGATTGTTACACTGTTGTCTTTCCTTAAGTTTTGAAATTGTATGATTAATGGTACCAGTAACCATGAAAGGTTATTCAGATATTTTTGGAAAGAAAATGATATGTGCATAATGAAGGGATAAGAAGATAATGAGATGTTTGGTTGTATTCATGAGCTCATGACTGATATAAGGAATAAGTGATATTATGGATTGAGTATATATAATTTTTGGGATTTTGGTATATGGAATGTGTTAAAATTTGACAACATTCATGTTTTCACTAAGGTTTAATGAGTATTCCTTTTTCAAGATAATAAATGATTGGAATGTGACCAACAAGATATATGGGGGATAAATGATGGTATTCACATGCTTGGTTGATGACAATTCAGGTAATCGTTTTCTTTATACAATGAGCTTGGACCGAAGTATTTTAGATAAGACTAAATATTGGAATGTATTATGTTGGACATAAGTTAGTATTGTTTAAGGATAGAAGTTTTTTCGATATTATTGATGGGATGTTATAGTAATGTAGTTTTAGAAAAAGGAAAACCTGCAGGATGGGCGACAACCCATCGTGTTGGACAAGGATGTGGGAATCGAACCCACAACCAAAGTGCGACTGGACTTTATCGCCTACCACTGGCCTACAGGAAGTCCCTGGTTAGTAGAAACTAGTTTTATTTTATTAAGTGGTATGATATATGAAGTATAAGTTCATTTTTGGAATCGTATATGATTAACCTCACCATAGATGGACTTATGTATATTTGATAACTTTTCTTGAAACAGATGGAATGACCCATCATTCTATCACATGATCTGCTAACTCTTCATGAATAACAAATTCAACTTCATTTCTTTAAGAGATGAAGTGGAAATTGTTCAAAGCACGAACAACAGTGAGATTGTACCAAAATCAAGCAAATATTTCTTCTAATTACAATTTCATCAACTTTACGGAAATGATCTTGAAAACCAAAAATGTTGTCCTAGTGCTCTTATATCCGATGAATCAGATGGTACCTTAGATCGTCACAAATTTATGGCTTTGTGATTGCTGGCTTTTCCATAGCCATGTTCTCTACCACTCTCCATCAGAACATGGTGGTTATATTTCTCTTCCATATCCATATTTTCACCTATGTGGAAACCCAGTGATTAGTTTATTTGGGTAACCATTACGTTTCATTCTTTTGTTTTTAAAGATTGGTTTTGGTATTCCTTTTTACGATGTGGGTTTTTATTAAATAAACATTTTAGTAGTAAACCATTTATAACCCCGACGAATTTCGAGGGCGAAATTAATTTTAAGGGGGGTAGAATGTAACACGCCGAGATTTTATGAAAAATATTCTCTTTAATTTCATTAATGTCTTGGTTTTTACGCTACACCAAAAGGATCTTGCACAATAGACATCCTTGACTTGCCTTGCATTACAGGCAATCATGACCTTCCTCGATAGTGTGTGTAGTACGCAATACCGAGTTTCACTAAACAATGATATGCTATTAAAATATTATTACAACTAGCCGTTATGAATAGTAATAACCACTTTTTGAAATATTTTAAATTTTATTTTTCAAAATAGACTTCATTTTTGGATTCGGAATATCGAAATTAGCTTAGGGTGAAATTTTGGTACTTTTCGGATAACTTTCATATTCTGATGAATAGTGCAAATTACTAAATTTTATTTAAAAACAACTTTTTTAATCGAAATAATTAATAGTGATAAATTATTAATTTGAGTGGTTTTAAAGTATATTTAGAATATATTTTTACAATTTAATACAATGTTGTTCATTGTATGTAATTTTACATTTAAACCAGATATAAACAAGTGTCAATCTTTTGATAGTTATTATCTCTTAAAAACATGCTATTTGTTTTGACGACGGGAATTAATTTTTAAATTAGTTAATGTAACTGATATGTTTTGAATTTGATAAAATAGACATCATTTTTGATTTCATAATATAAAATATATCTTAGGCCTAATTTTTGGTATTTTTCTGGAAACTTTCATTTTTTGATGAATAGTGAAACCACTAAGTGGTAGTTAAAAAAACTGAATTTTTCATAAAACTTAATTTTACCGCTTCTGTGAGTGGAATTTCGAAAATCCAAGAGACACGGTTAATATCAAGGACTAAAATTTGGTTCAATGAGATAAAAATAATTTTTGGTGAATAGTAACTTTTTACTTTTTTTTCCACGGTTAAAAGTAAATATAGGTAATTAAGGGTAAAAGTGTTATTATTATTATCCTAACACATGACCTAATTCTATTGGATAAGTGTAATGCGACCAAAAAACAACCTTAGGAATAAAATATGACCATTTAGACCCACTTGGATTAGATTACGACATTTATTATCAATTTATTTAAAGAAGGGTTAAAATAGTTAAAATCAATGTTTAATAATAAAATAATTTTTAATATGGGGTTATACATAAGATAAATTCAACTATAAATATTAATTAGAAATATAAAGCGATTTCCAACATAATGGTATTTTATTTATAATTTTTAGACATTAAATATGTTAATTTATTTATGACACAATGATGATGCAGTAATTATCTTATTAATGAAATATTGACATAATTGATGTTATAAATGACCAAATAAATGTAATTTGAGACTTATTATTAATTACACTAATTTTCTAGGTTAATATGACATGTTATTATGTATTTAATTAACTTTTTTCGAACTAATAATTCTGTTATAATTTTTTAAAAAATCAATTACTAAATAGTGTCAAAATTGACATAAAATAGTTTTTAAAACAAATATTATATTATTAATTGTTATTTTATTCATAAAAATCTAAGGTTCGGACAAATGACCTAGATAAGGTTATATATATTAATAATAAACAACTTGGGGTTCGTTTGGCTTGATATAGTATGTTTATTAACCTTATAGTTTAAGAAAACAAGAAGACACGGTAAAAGTTAAATTATCTAACTTAAAGTTAAATCTAAATGATAAGGTTAAAATTGATACCTAAACTTGTCTAAATTCTATTAGATGAGATTATTTCTACCCATCCCCACCTTATCTTTGAAATATATCAATTTGGAGCTATTAAAAACTGAATTTGACTTTATAATAAAATAATATTTTTAGTTATTCCAAAGGTGCCCCTCTCCTCCCTTATAAAAGGGCACCTCCTCCCTCTCTTCCTCACACCACTTTGAGCCTTCAATCTCAGACAAAAACTGCCAAATTATCTTCTCCACTTCCCTAGAAACATCCTAGAGGTCCTGGTTATCTTTAATGACCAATTTTAGTGCCCTAAGAGGAGGTCTCAAAGAGGCGCTTCAAAGAAGAGGTAATGTCCATTACCGATTCTTTCAACTTTATTTCTTCATCCAATTCTTATTTTTTTAGTTGTTTCATTATGAGGTAATAACATCAGTATCAATAATATACTGATAAGTTATTATAAGTATGAAACAACCATATTTCACCATCTATCCATCCAACGGAAAACAAAATCAACGCGCGTGCATACGTACGGAATACCGTCTCCACACCGTGGTGTAATCTATTTTCCACCACCACCTTACATGGATGGGTATAATGGTGAAAGTAATGAATATATATGATTATTTTAAAGTGATATTGATTCTGTAATATTATACATACACTTTAATACAATTCCACGATCTTGGGAATGATATCATCACTCATGCGTACGTACGGACTACCGTCTCCACGACGCGATGAGATTCACTCTCCATGTTAACCATTCATGAATGATTATAAAGTATATATAACGAATAATAATGAAATATATGACATAATAATGATACTGGATTTATGTATATATATATTTATGTCATTTACTTAATTCCATTCCATTCAAAAGGGAAACGAAAACAGCGGTCATGCGTACGTACGGCCTACCGTCTCCATGAACGGTGTGTTTCATTACTTTTATCGATATATAATATATATGTATATGATGAATATATATTATATATAAATCATGTTTTACATTATGGAATTATGTAAATCAGGATATATGTAATAATATCAAGAACTACAAGTCGAAACACATACGATAAATAAAATGATTTTACCCAAAACGCTGCTTTAACATGGAATTTACAAAAGAACAGGTAATATAAAGTCATAAGTGAAACATATATGATATCATAACAATGAATATGATTATGTAATAAGTCAATGGAATTATTTAAATCATTATACCGGAGGTTCGGATACGTATGAAGCATATCAGACCTAAGGTAAGGGATAACCTTTCCAATCTCATTTTTATCCGAGATTGCTTATACGTAAGTATTTACTGGGGTTATTGTTATCATCCATGTCCATGTTTTATAAAAGTGTTTTCATTTATGTTTAAAGTCCTTTTTACCCATTTTTTACTTTTACTACATGGTATTTAAGAAATCTTTCTTTTGTTTACGTTACGAGGTACTTTTTTGACCTTTCCGGCAAAAGTACGAGAAGAATGTTTTTTAACTTATACGGCACGAAAAAATTTTTATGGTTTAATAAAGCCTTATTTTCATGAAGCTTCCTCCAAAATATTTCATGAATATTTGAAACAAAATCCTTTTATTTTTCAATTTCATGACATTTTGTGAAAATAGAATGATTTTGAAGAAGAAAGGATATTTTCCTCAAGAATTCATTTCAAGTGTTTTATCAAAACGATTTTCCATCTAAGATGAAATTATTTCATATGTGTATGTTTCATGTTTAATTTCTCTATGATTTACATGGTTTCACTTTTCTTATGATGAAATGTCCAGTTTTTTATATGGATTATGAGATGATGAGATGATGTTTATGAAACCCATTTTATACTTTGGGTTATGATGAATGTTTTATGTTTATTTTGTGGCACAAGTAATAATGATTTCATTATGAGATGGGTGGGACCTATATCTCCCTCCAATGCATTGGGTAAAGATTTTATATCTCATGAGATAGACATGGCTGGAATGGTAAGTTAATCCGGTTCAGTGTTACAGGACTGAAACGAGGAGTGAACTCGATTTAGAAAGGGACTTTGTCCACTAAGATGGTCTTGGCAGCAATGTCTTGGCTACTATGGAAATCATTACATGTGCTTAATGGATTCCACAATTACATGTTTTATTCCCATGCTATTTTATCATGATTTATTTTCCATTATGATCTATGCCTTATGTACTTCAATGTTTTATGTCATTGCTCAAGATTTTTAATATTCATGTTTTTTAAGTTCAAATGTATATGGTATGTTTTATTTTATCCATGCTTACCCTTTATGAGCATTTGAGCTCACCCTTTTTATGTTTTCTTTTTCCCCCAGGATTAAAAGAAAGGTTTTAGGTAATAAAACAATAGGGTAAGATCTTTATGGGAGAGGTTGAAGATCTTTCAACACGATTAGAAGATTATATTCCGAGTTTCCAAAGACACTAAAATATTACAATCCTTGTGTGTCAATTTTTGTTATGTATTAAGTATTCCGTAAAAGTAATGTAATTTCTATGTACGTTAAGCTTTGGGTCTCTACAAGGATACCTCTCCCTCATCATATCCTTAAGTTCCCATTTAGCTTATTAAAGTTGGCGGTTTCTCTATAAAACTTTAAGAAAGCGAGTGGTCTTGTTTCGTTGAACTTTTTCGCTACGATCTAGAATGTCTATCAATTGTTCGGCATATGAAATATATTGCTCCAAAGGTATGACTTCTGATCTTAGTACATGTGAATAATCTGGTATGTATTTTCTTAAGAGAGATACATGGAAGGCATCATGAACTTGAGAGAGATTCGGTGGAAGCGAAAATTGGTAAGCTACCTTCCCAATGCGATCCAGTATTTCAAAAGGACCGATATACCTAGGGCACAACTTTTCCTTATTTTCAAATCTCATTAATCTCTTATAGAGAGATATTTGTAAGAAAAAATTATCACCCACTTCAAACAACAGGTCTTTTCTTCGATTTTCAGCACAAATGTTTTGTTGACTTTGAGATGATCTTATGTGTTGTTGAATAGATATGACATTTTCTTCCATTTTATCAACAAGATCAGATCCTAATATCTTTATTTCCCCAACTTCATCCTTGTATGTTGGAGTTATGATCTTATTTCCATATAGGGATTCATAAGGAGGCATCTAAATACTATAGAGAAAGCTATTATTGTATGAAAATTACACGAATGGTATGTGTTGATCCTAACCTCCTTTTAAATCCTTATAGAAATATCTCAACATGTCTTCTAGAATTTGAATTATCCTCTCAGACTAACCGTTTGTCTGAGTATGATATGCAGTGCTAAAACTTAACTTTATATCTAGAGCATACTGAGAGCTTTGCAAGAACTTCGAGGAAAACTTGTGATCCCGATCAAAATATAATGTAAAGTGGTACTCCATGAAGTCTTACCACTTCCTTTACATATATCTTGGAAAGTTGATCAAGAGTGAAATCCTCTCTAACAGAAATGAACTGTACTGACTTTGTAAGAAAATCAACAATAACAAAAAAATAATTATTGCCTTTGTATGTTTTGGTAAGTCTAATGAAAAATTCCATTGTGATATTTTCCCATTTCCATTCTCGTTTGGGTAAAGGTTGTAACATCCCCTTAGAATTTTGTTTTTCAGCCTTAACTTGTTGAAAAATCAAGCATCGAGAGAAATATTTGACAACATCTCTTTTCATGCCATCCTACCAAAATACTGTTTTTGGTCCCTGTACATCTTTGTGTATAACAACCCAAACTTTTATCAATGAAAATTCATCTTGATCTAATTAAATGTTTTATTATGAAAAATGGTTATAAAAAATATGAAATTATTTTGTTTTAGGTTTTTGGATTTCAAAATACCGTTAATAATTGTTACCATTTCTAATATAGGCATTGAAGAGTGATCACATGATTAGTATAAATAGAAGGCTTTAAAAATCCCATTTACTCATAAAAATGAAGCGATAACCTCATCCAGTATACTTTACCCATACGAAGACCATTTTTTGGATCTTAGAAAGGAGGTGGCGTCATTGGGACTCAATCTTGACTAAGCCCAAACCGATCTTCAACACGTTAAGCTCGAATGAAACTGCTTACGGGAGAAGTAGAAGTTGATAGAGATTACCACCCGAGAGATGTTATCCAAGACACCCCTAGAGTCTGTCACCATTGAACACCTTAACCTTTGGTCATATGTGGGTTTTATAAGGGGTTATGTTACGATACCCTAGTACTATGATTATGTACATTATTTTTGTATAGAGAATATAAATTCATTTTATTATTGTTATTTAGTAATTAGTTTTTAAAGAAAAATTTGTATTTTTAGTTATTATTCAATTAAGAAATCCATTTTGGTGAATTAATGTATTTTTTATTTAAATAATATTTTAATTAAATATTCTTCCAAATTTATTTTTTATATAAATTACCGTATAATTATTATGAATACAGTTGTGATTTTTATTAATGGTTTAAATCTATTTTTGTAAAAACCCATGAATTTTCGATAAATGCCCGTTTTTATTTTAAAAATAAAAATTCACATATTTAGAAAATTATTTAGATATAATTAATATTATTTTTGGGCTTAGGATGTCAAAATTATCCAATGGTGATTTTTTTTTAATTTTCTGAGACAGTTGAATTTTTGGGTAAAAAATTAAATACCGTTTAATTATATAATGTGTTTTATGACCTCATAATGACCCAATAATGATATAATAAAATACTATAAGTGGGATTTTCGGCCAATATATATTTTACCATTAAAATAATGTGACTTTATGTTTATTTTATAATTTATACAAAGCATTAGTGGACCCTCCAAGACTTATAAAACATTTTATCTTTTTTAAATTGAATTCCTTAGGAGTGTGACTCACCTCCACATAAGAAATCCTAATATTTTAAGATTTTTGGAAATTTAACTTATAAAATATTGTTTGTCACTCCCTTTTGTAAAATACCATGGGAAAAACCATGGTCTGGTTTGTGGTTTTGATTAGTTTAATGTGTAGGGTCTAAAACCTAAATAATAAAGAGTTCCCCCTCTTTTCTTATATAAACCCACCTAATCTCCCACTTCCTCTTCACCCAAAGCCTTTTTAGTTCATCCAACCTCTTCCCTCCTCTCTATATAATCCTCCCAAGGCACAAAAAGCTCTTAAGAAGCCTCTATCAAGCGCTTCCCAGGCCTTTGGGATCACACTTCCAAGTAAGAGATTTCTTCCTTTCTCATTTTTGTCCAAATTTCATTATGTTCTTATTACCTTTTATTTTCAATTAAAAATGTTGGGGTATGATTTCTAAACACTTATATACTTATATATTAATTTTTTAATGATGATATACCCATTTTTTCTCTCATTAATGCCTCCCATGTACACCCATAACCATGCTGAAATTTCGTAAGGAACTTCTCTCTCATCGTTTACATTCAAGAAATTATTTTGTATTATGAATAAAACTTCAATTACTTATTTTGGTAAGTGTATCTATATGAACCCTTAATATCCATTTCGTATAAATTTTATGAGACCCCCTTTCTCTCTCATCACCCTTTTTATTAATTCTTATGTCACACCATTTTGCGGCCGAAATTGCACCGCGATTTTCCAAGCCGAAGTCATTATGTAGTGAATACCATGCCCATTTCTCTATAAAGGGTAATAAACTTTATTCACATTTACTTATTGATTATATAGTTTCATTTATGAATTCCATAGTCCTTTATCATGGAATAAATGATGATGTTTAATGAATCTAGTTTTTATGATCCATGTAGAACACTTATGCATGCAATGAAAGGATTAAGAAGGGTGCGCCCTGATAGTTCTCCAATGCATTGGTTAAAGATTTGTATCATGATATGTCAAGTTAAATGAGGTTTTAATCATTATAATTCAATCCCAATGATTATTTAATCATGATCTATGTGAAATGATCCTTAGATCATGATAATACCATGTGATATGTTGTTTCCACATTTCCATGTTGTGAAAATCATGCTCTATCATGCCTTTATGTTAACGTTTCTTTTAAGCTCCATTGGTATTCCTACTGACTAACATGTATTTTATTCTTCATGTTATTCCTTTTTTACTCCCTTATTGGGATGTATATCTCACCATTTTCTTTGGTATGTCCTCAGGTTATCCAATGCAATGCTAAGTATGAGGGAATGTGGTGGCCATGTAATGAAAGTTTTAAATAAGATGTGGTGTTTTATGTTTTAAGTTATTTTTTATTGTTCCTAATCCCCAATGACACAATAACTCTATATATTCCATGTTGTATCTAGTGAAAAGTTTATGTAATAAATCATGTTTAAGTGTGTAATAAAGAGCATGGTTGTTTTAGTTGCTATCAAAGGAGAGTTTTGGTTATTTTTGGGATTATGATTAGAAAAACTAAGTGAAAGACTTAGAGATAAGAATAAGTATAACAAAAAAACCCTAAATTTGGGTGAGTATTGAGTAAGTGGTTTATCATGAAAATGCATCCCTTTCTTGATACGAGCATGTAGAGGCGGCTCTGGCACAGATGTACCTTGGAGTGAAAACTCCGACAAGGAGTTTAGAGCTTGACCCATGGTATCTTATTACACGACAATGGGCCTTGCTGCACTCTTGGTTTTGACACTCCCAAGGTATATTCTTTGGTAAATTCATAATCTCGGTATTAACCATTATTAAGGTAATAAAAAAAGATAATTCCCATAAGAATTTATTTTGGGAAGTATATCATGGATAAAATAAATTTAATCCCATAGATTCATAAGTTAAGGAAAGAAATGTAATTTATAAGTCTTCTATTTTTGTATTTGGATTAACCTTTATGTGTTAACCCTAACATTCATTTTATTCAAGCCAATGGCTGGTAATAAGAGGACTCGGTCTAACAACATATGCAAATATCAATGTGATGACTTCTCTAATGAGATGACCAATCCAATGGGAGTAGGAATCATGAACTTTGTCATGATACTCTCTCAATTAACTAAAATTTGAATAGAAACATTTCTCAAGAGGAATTTCCAACCCCCCACCCCCCAAAGAAAGAACAATTCACAATCGAGAGCTTCATGAGACAAAGGCCCCCTACTTTTAATGGATCATCTGATCCCTCAATTGTCGAACAATGGATCAAATCCATTGAAAAGATCTTATCCTTCCTTCATTGTTTGGAAAAAGATAAGGTTCTTATGGTTGCTTATCATATGGAGGGTGAAGCTGATCAATGATGGAAATTGATCAAAAATATGAATCCTAAGGAGGAGATCGAGGCATTGGAATGGAAGGATTTACTGAATATGTCTTTTGATAAGCATTTTCAGCGCACCCTACGACTTTACATGGAAAGGTACTTCCATGACCTCAAGAAAAAAGATGTTTAATCTGTTGGAGCATATGAGGAAAAATTCATAAGGCTTGCACAATATGACTTCTACTTTGTTGTTACCCCCGAATGCAAGCTTGGCCTCATATTTGGTTGACTAAAACCTAGCCTATGGAAAGCCCTGCCGATCCGTGTCTTCGATAGCTATGAAGAAATTGTCCGATGTGCCCTCAAAGTTGAAACGAAGATTAGTGAATCCAAAGGGTATCATGGGGATAAGAAGTGTAAGGTGGAATTCAATTCTGGAAGTCTGGTGGATAAATACAATGGTGCTAAGAAGATCGAGCACCCCACATTCCAAAGGTGTGAAAAGAAGGACCCTAGAAATTTCCTGAAGGGGATAAAGAAATGCTTTAGGTGTGTAAGAGAAGATCACCTAGCCATTAACTACTGATAGGAAAAACCCACGGCTACATAAGAGGAGAGGAACACTTCGTTCGACTCTCAACATATTGTTTATTGCTTCAACTACAAAGAACCAGGTCACCATGCAAATCAGTACCCTAAGCCAAGGGTTTTTGGAGGAAACCAACAACCCCCAAGGTAGCAAGGGTGAGGTTTTTCCATCACTAATGTCGAAGTGAATACTGAAAATGAAGTGGTGATAGGTACACTAGTTACTCATTCAAAAAATAATGAACGTACTTTATGATTTTGGTTCTATGCATTCTTTTATATCCCCAAATTTCAGTAGAACAATCCCAATAGCACCGCAAATCATGGTAGTAAAGATGTTGGTGAGTACAAAAAATGGGTAAATCATTGAATCCCATGAATATAAATTCTCCCCTATCATAATCTATGGACTAAAATTTATGGAGAACCTCATCATACTACCTATGGTGGAATTTTATTCAATTCTCATCATGGATTGGATTTCCTTATTTAGAGCCAACATAAATTACTGCGAGAGGTAAATCACTCTCCATATTGAGAATCTACCCCTGATTTTGTAGAAGTGCAAGGAGGAAGATGAATCTTCTTTAGCACCATCATCTGATGCATGGATATTACTGCCCTACGAGCTCACGTATCTGGCTCAAATGATTGAGTCCAAGGAATAAACCATCCTTGAAGACATTCCTATTGTGAGGGAATTTGTTGAAGTGTTTCATGAGTAATTTCCTGGTATTTATCCTAGAAGAGATGTTTAATCCTCAATTGACCTTATACATGGGGCGTTGCCAATATCCAAAACTCTATATATAATCGATTTTGTGGAGCTTGAGTAGCTGAAGAAACAACTACAGGAGAACTGGATGAAGGGTTTATATGGAAAATTCCTTCAATATGGGGTTCACCAGTCCTCTTCATCAAGAAGAAGGATGGTTCAATGCACTTTTTCAAGGATTATCGTGATCTAAGAAAAATCAAAATAAAGAACAAGTATATTCTACAATGAATTGATGACTTGTTTGACCAGCTGCGTGGAGGAGAATACTTTTCCAAGGTGGATATGTGGTTAGGATATTTCTATGTAAGGGTGAAGAAGGATGATATCCCCAAGACTGATTTTCGTATAAGGTACAGGCTCTATGAATTCATAGTAATGCCGTTTGGATGCACTAATTCTCCAACAATCTTCATGGACTTGATGAATAGAATATTTAGATATTACCATAACAAATTTTTGGTATTCTTTATTGAGGGTATTCTAATATACTCTAAAACCTAGTAGGAGTATCAGGAGCATCTAATAACTATAATAGAGATGTTATGAAAGGGGAATCTCTATGAAAAGTAAATCAAGTGTGAGTTCTGGTTGAAGGTGGTGTCATTATTGGGTCATATCATCACAAGCAATAAGATATCTATGGATCCCTTGAAGACAACTTCAATATAGGGATGGATGAGGCCAAAATCGGTAACGGATATCCGTAGATTCTTGGGGTTAGCAGGATATTATATCTGATTTGTGAGAAATTTCTCATGATTGTTAAACCCTATTACCAAGATAACTTGGAATTGAGTAAGGATTTCATGGAGTGATGAATGAAAAGAGAGATTCAAGTAGTGGAAAAAGAGGCTTATCATTGTACCCGTTCTCACATTACCCACAAGTGGAGAACATTTTGTGGTATTTAGTGATGCTTCGAAGAAGGGTATGGGTTGTGTGTTGATGCAGAGTAAAAAATTCATTACATATGCTTCAAAGAAATTGAATGTTCATGAGCAGAACTATCAAAAACTTGAGCTGGAGTTGGCTGCAGTGATCTTCACTTTAAAAATTTTGTGGAATTACCTATTTGGAGAGATGTGTGAATACATACGGACCACAAAATCCTCAAGTATATATTCACACGGAAGCAGTTGAACATGCGCCAACGAAGATGGTTAGAGAAGATAAAAGATTATGACTTCTCAATCCATTACCACCATGGGAAAGTGAACAAGGTGGAGGATGCTCTTTGTAGAAAGGACCCAAAGATTTTATCATGGATGGGAATTGAAAAGAATCCAATATTATTAGACTTGATGAAGATGGAAATGGGAATCATAATTAAGCGAACACCGTCAATCCTTTCAACAATTATTTCTCAACCGTATCTTTTGTAAAGGTTAAAGGGTGCTCAAAAGGATGATTTTGGAATTCAGAAGAAGGTGGAAACTATCAGGAAAGGGAAATCCTTATATTTCAATGTCAATGTAGAAGGAATTGTTAAATTTGGGTCAAGACTATGTGTTCCATAGAATCTGGAGTTAAAGAAGGAGCTTTTGGATAATGCATATAGTTCTAATTTCTCAATTCACCCCGGAAACACAAAGATGTATCGAGATATACAAGAGAATTATTGGTGGGATAACATGAAGAAGGAGATCGTTGAGTATACATCAAAGTGTCTGGTATGTCAGCAAGTGAAGGATGACAGATAGATGTCCAAGGGGATGATGCAACAATTACCCATACTAGCATGGAAATGGGAGGACATCACCATGTAATCTATCACCGAACATCCAAATTCATCCAATGGAAACAATGATATCTAGGTTTTTTTGGATCATTTTACAAAGACTGCACACTTCATTTCAGTTTGAGAAGATTTATCCTTGGATCAACTGGAATAGATATATATCAAAGATTTGGTAAGGCATCATGGATCACCACTATCTATTGTATCCGATAGACATCCATGATTCACCTCAAAGTCTTGGAAGAGTCTTCCACATGATCTGAATACTGAGATAAACATTAGTAAGACTTATCATCATCAAGCTAAAGTCCAATTTGATCAGACTATCCAAACACTTGAGTACATGTTGAGAGAATTCTCAACAGACATCAAAGGAGGATAGGATCAACATCTCCCACTAGTTGAGTTCTCTTACAATAACAGTTTCCACTCAAGCATCCAAATGGATCCTTATGAAGCCCTTTATGGGAGGTGGTGCAGAACACTGACATGTTGGGATGAAGTTGGGGAGATAGGACTCCTAGGACCAGAGATGGTCAAAGAAATGATGGAGAAGGTTAAGACCATCCAGCAATACATTAAAACTGCTCAGAGTTGACAAAATAACTATGTAGAAAATCATTGACGATACCTAGAGTTTGATGTCGGAGAAATGGTATTTCTCCCCATACCACCATGCAAGAGAGTTGTGAGATTTGGGAAGAAGGGAAAGCTTAGTCAAAGGCACATCAGCCCTTTTGAGATCCTTGATCGCATTGGAGTAGTGGCCTATCGACTAGCACTCCCACCAAACCTATCTCAAGTACATGATGTATTCCATGTATCACAATTGAGTATGTACATACCCGACCAATTGAATATACTCAATCCATAGGTGGTACCATTGGAGAATGAAATGTCCTATAAAGAGAAGCTGGTGAAGATATTAGATTATAGGGAAAAAGGTCTTTAGAATAAGATAATGCCCCTCGTCAAGGTATTGTGGTGAAACCACAAGTTTGAATAAGAAACATGGGAATTAGAGGAAGTGATGAAGCAGAGTTACTTGCATGTGTTTTATTGTGGGAAAAGGAAATTTCGATAGAACAATTTCTTAAGGGGGGGAGATTGTAACGAAACAAACTTTTATCAATGAAAATTCCTCCTGATCTAATTAAATGTCTTATTATGAAAAATGGTTATATAAAATATGCACTTCCTTGGTTTTATGTTTTTGGATTTCAAAATACCTCTAAGAATTGTTACCATTGCTAATATAGCCATTGAACGGTGATCACATGATTAGTATAAATATAGGGATTTAACAAATCTAGTTTACTCAAACAAAGGAAGCAATGAACTCATCTAGTAGATTTTCCCCATACGAAGCCCATTTGTTGGATATCGAAAAGGAGGTGGCATCATTGGGATTCTCTCTTGACCAAGACCAATCTGAGCTTCAACATGTTACTCTTGAACAGAACCACCTATGGGAGAAGTGGAAGTTGATAGAGATTACCACCTGTGTGATGTTATCCGATCCACACCAAGAGTCTGTCACTATTGCACACCTTACCCTTCTGTCATATGCTGGTGTTATATGACCCTAGTACTATTATTATGTACATTATGTTAATATAGATAATATATATTCATTTTATTATTGTTATTTTGTAAATAGTTTTTAAAGAAAAATTTTAATATTTAGTTATTATTCAAATAAGAAATATATATTTGATGAATTAATGGATTTTTGAATTAAATAATATTTTAATTAAATATTATTACTAAATTAATTTTTATATAAATGATAGTATATTTATCATGAATACAATTGTGTTTTTTATTAAGGGTTGAAAGCTATTTCAATCAAAACCCAGGAATTATCGTTAATTGTCGGTTTTTATTTTTAAAATAAAAAATTGACATATTTATAAATTATTTAGATAAAATTAATATTATTTTTGGGATCAGGACATCGAAATTATCCAACAGATAATTTTTTTAATTTTCTGAAACAGTTGAATTTTTGGGTAAAAAATTAAATACTATTTAATTATATAATTTGTCTTATGGCATCATAATGACCCAATAGTGATGTAATAAAATACTATAAGTGGTATTTTCAAAAAATACATGTTTTACATTTAAAATAAGGTAATTTTAGGTTTATTTCAGTTATTATAAAAAGCTTTAGAAGACCCTCCAAGACATATAAAACATTTTATCTTTTTAAATTGATTTCCTTGAGAGTGTGACTCACCTCCAAATAAGCAATCCAAAAATTTTAAGAAGTTAGGACATTGTAATTATAAAATATCTTTTCCACTCCCCTTTGGAAAAAACCATGGGCAAAAAAATGGTATGGTTTGTAGTTTTTATTAGTTTAATGTGTAGGGTCCAAAACCTAAATAATAAAGAATTCCTCCTCTTTTTCTATATAAACCCACCCAATCTACCACTCCATATTCACTCAAAGCATTTGTAGTTCGTAAAAACTCTGAAATACTATCTCTAGAATCCTCCCAAGGCGCCCCAAGCTCTCATGAATCCTCTCTCAAGCCCCTACCAACCCTTTGGGATCACACTTCCAAGGTAGGGATTTCTTCCTTTCTCATTTTTGTCCAAATTTCATTATGTTGTTATAACTTTTTATTTTCAATTAAAAATGTTGGAGTATAATTTTTCACCTCCCCAATACTTTCTTATTAATGTTTTAATGATGAGATACCCCTTTTCTCTCTCATTAATTCTTCCCATGTACACCCGTTACCATGAAGAAATTCCGAAAGGAATTTATCTCTCCTCGTTTGCATTCAAGTAATTATTTTGTTTTATTAATCCAAATTCCATTACATATGTTGGTACATGTATCTATATGACCCCATACAGTCCATTTTGTGTGTATATGGTGAGAAACCCCTTTCTCTCTCATAAACATTTTTTATGAATTCTTATGTCACGCCGTTATGCTACCGAAATTGCACCGTGATTTTCCAAGCCAAAGTCACTTTGTAGTGAATACCATGCCAATTTCTCAATCAAGGGTATTCACCTTTATGCACATTTACTTATTGATTATAGAGTTTCATGTATATATTCGACATTCCTTTATCATGGAATAAATGATTATTTTTATTGAATCTATGTTTTATGATCCATGTGGCACACTTATGCATGTAAGGAAATGATTAGGAAGGGTCCACCCTGATAGTGCTTCAATGCATTGGGTAAAGATTGTTATCATAATACATCAAGTGAAATGCTGGTTTAATCATCTTAATTCAATTTCAATGAGTGTTTACTAATTCTCCATGTGCAATGCTCCTTGACTCATGATAATACCATGTTAAGTGTTGTTTCCACTTTTCCATGTTGCGAAAATCATGCTTTATCATTCCTTTGTGTTCATGTTTCTTTTATGCTCCATTGATATTCCTACTACCTATCATGTATTGTATTATTCATGTTATGCCTTGTTCAATCCCTTACTGGGATTTATAGGTCTCCCTTTTCTTATTCATGTCCTCAGGTTATCCCATGCAATGCTAAGTATGATGGAATGTAGTGGTCATGTAAAATAAATTTTCAATAGGATGTTGTGTTTTATGTTTTAAGTTGTTTTGTAATATTACTAATCCCTATAGACACTATAACTCTCTATCTTCCATGTTTTATAAAGTGAAGTGTTTATGTAATAAATCATGTTTACGTGTGTAATAAGAGCATGTTTTTTTTATTTTGATTCTAGGGTGAATAGAGAATGATGAATTTTGAGCCTCATCCAATAATTAATTCATTAATTCTGGTATGGGGGGAATAAAAATATAGTTCCTGAACTTTATTATTTCATCTCACTCAAGGTTCAATTCAGGAACATTTCTCACCTTCTTTTGTAACTCTACATCTTCCTTTTGTGCCACTTTAATCTTTACCTGCATAAATGGTTGAACGTTGATTTGAGAAAGATAATATTTCTCCCATTCCGTTAAAATTAAAAGATCCATCCATTAAAAATCCATAAATATTTGATATTTCATGATCCTCATTATAGATAAGCTAGCATGGTCTTTTCAACTAAAAGAATCTTCCACCTTTTTCATTTTCCCAGGGTGGTAATGTATTGAGAAGCCACAATCTTTAATCAACTCCTACCATCTTCCTTGGAGCATGTTAAGATCCTTTTTTGGGAAAATATAATTTAAACTTTTATGAACAATATAAATTTAACACCTTTCACCAAAAATATAATGCCTCCGTATTTTTAATGAAAAAATTACAGCAGCTAAATCCAAATCATGAGTTGGGTAATTTTTCTCATGGATTTTCAACTATTGTGAGGCATAATCTATCACCCTATCATTTTTCCTGAGAACACGCCCTAACCCCTTCTTGGATGCATCACTGTAGATCATAAACTTTTCTCCACTGCAAGGAAGTGTGAGCACAAGTGCACTGACTGACCTTCTTTTTAGCTCTTTGAAATGTTCTTCTCATTCCTCCATCCAAACACACTTAAATCCATTCTGAGTCAACATGGTGAGTGGATTGGATAATTGTGAAAACTCTCTCACAAAATTTCGATAATATCTATCCAAACAAATAAAACTTCAGATCTCAGTTACTATTGTTGGTCTCGACCATCTTTCAATAACCAATATTTTTTCTCGATCCACAGATATACCCTCTCTTGAGATTAAGGGACCCAAAAAATGAATCTTTTTGAATCCAAAATTCACAATTGATAAATTTGGCACAAATCATTTCCTTTCTCAGGGTCTTCAGGTTAATTCTCAAGTGATCATCATGTTATTACTTATTCTTTTAATATAAAAGAATATCATCTATAAATAATACCACAAACTAATCAAGATAGTCTATAAAGACTTCATTAATTAGGTCCATGAAGATAGAAGGGGAATTAGTATGACAAAAAGGAATCACTATAAATTCATAGTTTTTATACCTTGTACATAAATATGTCTTTGGTATATCCTCCTTTTTGACCCTTAATTGATGATATCCCAAATGTAGATCAATCTTGGAAAAGTATTGTGCTCCACGTAGTTTTTCAAATAAGTCATCAATGGGTGGGAGATGATATTGGTTCTTGATAGTGATATTTTTAAGTTCTCTATAATCAATGTCGATTCTCATTGATCCATATTTATTCTTAACTTATAGATCAGATTCTCTCCAAGGTGATGCACTAGGTTGTATGAATCCCTTATCAAGATTCTCTTGGAGTTTTTTCTTCAATTCTTGCAACTCAATTGGGTCCATTATATAAGGTGTCTTTGAAATAAGGATATAAGCCAATATGAGTTCTTTTGAAAACAAAACTTCATGATTTGGTGGAAGACCTAAAAATTACTCTTGAAAGACATCATCAAAATCCTGTACAATGGGTGTATTATAAATCGTGAGTTTTCCCCAACCATTTTAGATAAATAACCTTCATTTATTGGAATCAATACCTATAAGATGAAAAAAATTTCTACTAGAAGGTTATATTAGTCCTTGTATTGATAGATGATCATAGATTGATCAGGAATATGAAATTTGACTTCCCTTCTTCTGAAAGTGATATGAGATCCATATAAAGAAGGCCAATACATGATGAGGATCACATCAAATTCCACTATAGGTAGGATAATAAGATTTTTAGGAAGCACTTTCCAAAAAACTTCAAATGGAGAATAATTGTAAACTTTTTATGCCACTATTGTGCCATTTGGAGTTGTCATAGCTAAATCAAAATTTAATTTTTGAGGTAATATTGTGATAAAATCAGAAAATTCCTTAGAAATAAAAGAGTGGGTGGATCCAGAATCAAATAAAACATTTTTTAATTTAGATTGGATGGTAAGTATACCTTTCAACCCTTAATTATTGTACTCTACATCGCCTATAGTAATTACATTTGACTTTCCTTAGTCTATGACATTAAGAGTTTGTTGATGTCCATTACCATAAACAATCCTTATATTAGGGAATTGATTGGAATAATGAACCATTTCCTTGAAAATGTAACATTGAAGTGTTGGAGGTGCATTCTGTTAGCATTTTATTTGTTTTCATCATTAGTCATCTTTTTCTCATCACTTCAGCATTCAATTTCTGGATGAACTTATTTTCCACACATAAAACATTTTCTAGTCCCTTTATGTAAATTCCCTCTAGGTTTCTTTCCAAACATTGATCATAAGGGAAAAATCATCTTCTTTTCAGTGTCGTCTTTAGATTTTCCTTTGAATTCCATTTTCATCTTCTTATAAAACCCATATGACTGATGGGTTACTATAATATCCATATCAACCTTGAGAGAACATCAAAAAATTTCCTCATAGCTATTGAATACCCTTATGGATATTTCCCTTCGGAGACTTGGATTTAATCCACTAAATATTCAATCGATCTTACTATCAGGTTGGATAATAATTCTAGAAGTGTACCTTGAAAGTATTGTAAAATTTTCTTCATAGCTACCAATAGTTTCATCATCATTTTGCATCAGTTTAAGAAACTCCTTCTCAATCTTTGTTCGAAGAATATGAGGGAAGTACTTATTGAAAAATAAGTTATTGAACTCATCCCATTCCATGGACTCAATTTTATATCTTTTCCTCATATTCTTGATAAGATTCCACCATTGATTAGCATAATATTTCAAACGATAAACTACTAAAATTACTTTATCATGTTCATAACATTATAGAACTGAAAATATCTTTTCTATTGTACTGATCCATTTTACCACCACTAATTGATTAGAAGACCCACTGTATGACGGTGGACGATGCCTTATAAAGGATTAAAAAGTATGTTACTCCCTCCTTTTCTCATTTTGAAGTCCAAAAAGATTCATAGTCTGTGAAAGCTCTGTGAGCATGGATATAATATTTTTCATTCCATTTCCCATAACATTTTTTTGCTCAAGAGGACAATCATTGCATTTCCCAACACATTCACCATTAACGCGGCTCATTCAGGTTCCAGCCATTGACTAAAACCAAGAATCATAGTGTGAGAAACACTAATAATAATAGGAAAAACACATAATCAAGAATGAAATGTCTATTTAGGAAACATTAGGTTTTCTCCTAGGTTATTCATGGTCATTTTTAAAACACTAGTATTGTATCTTATACTTATACATATCCTTGGGGTTCTTATTAAGGATTTCACATCCTAGTTTCCAATGGTTACCTATACCTTTCCTATAATTCCAAATATAATGAACCATGCTTTAAATACATTGATATTACTTTAGAATTGAATTATATTAGTTAAAACACATAATATAACCAAAATATAATCATATAGGTATAGTTACTTTAGAAACTGGGAGACATAAACATCTGGTTCATAAAACATCTACACTGTCTCACATTTATTTCATTATAACTAGACTCTTTTTTGGCATATCATACTTAATACACTTCTTTATTACCTATGGAATAGAAACATATAAAGGGTGATCTCAAATGATATGTAAGGTTAAACAAAGGAGATATCAATCATATCATATTCATAAGAACATAACACTTAAAAAATACTATTCTGTATATACAAGATTATAATATCATGTCCCGGGATAAATCATAAAAGTGAAATGTAATCCAAATAGTCATAACATAATAAATGAAATTTTGTTTCATACACACATAATCATATAAAATAACTTCATATTAGTCAAGTGTCATTTCCAAGACCATAATTGTGGACAAATTCCATCAATAAACCGAGTTCACTCCTTGTTCCAACCCTGTATTACTGAACCAGATTTACTTTCCATTCGAGCCATGTCTATCCCATGAGATATAAATCTTTACTGAATGAATTGGAGGAATATAAAGGTCCCACCATCTCATAATGAAACCATTCTTATGTGTTTCACAAAAACATCAAAACATCAAAACATTTACCATCACATAACCCATGAAATCAAATGGGTTTCTTAAACATCATTCAATCATAGTTGATATTAAAAAAATATATTTCCAAAATAAAATTACATAATAATAAAATATTAGTAAAAACAGGGTTAGAAATATAAACCTATTGAAATAGTTTCATCTTATATGGAAAATAATTTTGAGAAAACACTTGAAATTAATTTCTGAGGAAAATATCCTTTCTTCTAGAAAAAAATTATCCTTTCTCAAAATTCCACACAATTTTAGAAGAAATAAATTTATGTGAAAATAACCATATAATATTTAAGTGTATGCTTCAAGGAAATAAGTTATTAGGAAAGTGTAAAAAAGCATTCATGTTGTACAAGTAAAAAACATTTTTCTCGTACTTTTTCCAACAAAGTCAAAAAGTAAATCGTACCGAAAACGACAAAAGATTACATTCATAAAATTTAGAAATTTACCATTGGGTAAAATTAACTTTTAAAAAATATAGAGGGATATAAATAATATTTTGAAATAAATATTTAGGAAACATGGATGTGGATGATAATTGTACCCTAGTGAATACTTACTAATAACCAATCTCGGATAAAAATGGGATTCACAAAGTTATCCCTTACCTTAGGTATGATATGCTATTTATGTATCCAAAAATTCTGTATGATGATTTAAATAATTAAACATATTTATTCCATAATAATAATCATTTTTATGATAAAATTTATGATCACATATTCATCTGTTTGTTAGTAACATTTCATTCTTACTCATTATTCGGGTATTAACTACTTTATGTTCTTTTCCATGTTTTGTCGGATAAGTTCTTATTCCTCTTTTTGAGTTATAGTTATATAATTTTAGACATGGTATTATTATAATATATATCATATTTATTCATTCAGTTTATTTATATAATCATTTTTTAAGGAAGATTATATAGAAAGAATCACATCGCACCGTGGAGATGGTAAGATGTACATACGCCCAAGTGACAATATCATTCCCATAATTGTTGAATGGTATTGGAGTGGATGGTGTATAGAATATAATAATTTCTGTCATTTTATAATATTCATATGTAGTTATTATTTATACCATTATACCCATCCAATTAAGGTGGTGGTGAAAAATATATTACACCATGGCGTAGAGATTATAAGTCATATGTATGCAGGTAGGGTGATTCTTTTTTTTTGTATAATGGATAGAAGGATAAATAGGGTTGTTTAATTTTTATAATAAAATATCATAATATTAGTGATAATTATGTTAGTACTTTATAATGAAATCACTAAATAAGAGGATGTATAAGAAGAAAGAAACTTGAAAGAATCGGCAGAAGAGATTACCTCTTCCTCGACGTACTTGCTTTAAATTTCATCTTAGGGCATTAGAGTTTGTCTTTTGAGAAGACTAGAACCTCTAGAATGTTACTAGAGAAGTTGAGAAGATAAATGGGTAGGGGTTAACTGAGCATGAAGGCTCAAAATTGAGTTAAGTGGAGAGGGAGGATGTTCCCTTTTATAAGAGAGAAGAGGGGGACTTTTGGAAACTCTCAAAATATTAATTTATTATAATGTCAAACCCCACATAAAAACCCCAAAATTGTCTCAAATTAAAATATGAGATAATATAGGGTTTTAATCGCATAAAAAAATAATTTATAGACAAGTTTTTTATGTCAATTTAGGCATTATCTTTTTCATTATCACTTTGTTGTTCTATTTAATTTTAATTATGGTAATAACATTCTAAATTTTTAATGGTTAATGTTTTTTTACATATATGGTATTAATTGAAAATAAATGGATATTTTATGACCTTTTAGGCCTTAAAAATATTAATTTGTAATTTCTAAATATTTTCCTGATTTTAAAATAATTTAATAAAATGTCATTTTTATAGAATGCCAATAGTGTCAATTTTGACACTATTTATTTATTTTATTTTAAATAAAATAAAAATAAAAGATAAATTCTAAAAAAAAATTGAATACACTTATAACATTTCATATTCACCTAGAAAATTCGTGTATCTCCTTAATTATTTCATATAATATTTATTTTAATACTTTTAAAAACATTTATTTGATATTTTTATTAATAAAATAATTTTTACTTCACTAATGTGTCATCATTAATGGTAATTATTTAATCTCTAAAAATTATAAATAAATATTGATGATGTAGAAAATTCTATTATATTTCTATATAATATTTATAGTCAATATTAACTCCTAGTTACCCATATAATAAAATTAATATACTTACATAATATGAGATTGTGATATTTTCTCACATGCATTAGTTTTTATTACATTCATGTCATATTCATAGGTTAGTGGAAATAAAGTGATTACATTTTGATAAAAATTTGATAAGGGTCAAATTTAGTAATCCAATAGGATTTTTACATGTGTTGATGTTATTTTATAATTTTATTTTTACCCTTAATTACCCGATTTACCATTAACCGTTGTAATAAAATAATTACCAAAGTTAATATTCATAATGACAAAAAAAAATTATCCTATTAAAATAATTTGGACCCACTAATTCAAATTATTGAATCCATTTTCTAAAATTTAAAACACAGAAGTTGAAGTAATTAATTTAAAAATAATCCCGTTGTTGAAATGAAAAAATGTTGTTTAAAAGTTAAAACATTCGAAAATATTGAAATATTTTACCTATGAATTCAATGTAAAATTAATTATAATGAAATAAATTATATTAAATAGTAAAAATATAGTCTATTTATATTTTAAAACCACTCATTATTATAATTTAACTATATAAATTATATCTATGAAAAAAGTGATTTTTAATTAGAATTTAGCATATTTGTTTTACTCATCAAAACGAGAAAGTTATTAGATAAATATAAAAAATTTATCCAAAGCAAATTTTTATATCCCAATTCAAAATAAAATGTTTATTTTTTTATATAGAAATTATTAATTTGTCAAAATATTTATTTAAAATGGGTTCTCCATCCAAAGGTTAAAATTAACCTTAAAAAAATAAGTTCTTCTACATAAAATAGGGTTTTATTCATTCCCTTTGACTAAAATATCGATTGTATGAATATAAATATTTTATTAATTATTTGACACACGCACATATATATACATATCATTAATTTAATTACCAAAAGCAATTTACTCAAAAATAAAAAAATCTAATTGATTTATATTTTTCATAAATAATTAACAGCTAATGAATTCATAATGAATTTTCATAAGTTAGATATAATTATTCTTGCTAACCAAATTACTAGGATGTAACAATAATTTTATATTTTAGGGCATCTCACAGTTTTTTTAAACTCACGATTGTGTGCAAAGTAAGCTACTGAAGAGAAAAATAAATAATTAAAGAAAATATTTCATAAAAAACATCCACGGGTTACATTATATCAATTAAATATTATTATAATTTTCTTAAATTATAATTTATAACTTTAATAAAACCTTTAAAACATCATTATACATATAGAATAATGATAATATAAATAAATCACTTCATAAACGTCTATTAATTATTGTTTGTTCATGTTTAGGTCTGTCGAACTACTTACATGAACTATGAAATAAAATAATATCATGGATGACTATGAAATATTAATTAAAGATAATATATGGTTTAAATTATTAAATAATGATATGATATATTTTATTTAATGGTAACATTAATATTATACCCATAATTAAAATACCAATGGTCATTCGTTAAAAATCATCAAAATATGTTCATAATCAATTTCATCTTTTAGAACCATCACAAAAAAGTACAAAAGAATTAAATTATCAAAAAATAAATAATTATAAATAATCAATTATAGGACCTTTTAAGATATCTCAATTAAATGTTTGGGGTGAATAAGTAAGAACAACACTCCTATTATGAAACTAGTTCAAAACGATCAAGATTACTCACTCCTGATATTGAAAATATGTAATAAATAAATGATATACATGTAGAGAATAGTTATAAATGAAATTTATAAAAAGTCATATGTATAAATAAATTTGAGAAATAGGTTATTAAAATATGTATTTTTGTAATACATAAACATTAAATCTCTTATTTATAAGTTAGGAATTAAGGTAAAAAGTTCTTTGCCACAAATTTAATGTACTGTGAGATATTGCATATTTTTACCAAAATATATTTTATATGGACTGATTAATTCATAATGGATGTATTTTAATATATTATTTTAATTAATGGAGTCTAAAGATCCATATCGTGTTCTTTTTTTAAATGGAATTTAATTAAAATGATACCATGGTTGTAAGTGTTTTTGCATCTCAATTTTTATTCATTGAGATAATATTCATATTCATCACTTACATAATCTTGTGGGGGTATATATTGGTCTTGGAGTTATTTTTGTAACAATTTTCATTCAATTTAATGGATTTAAATTTTTTCTCAAATTTCACACCATAAAAATATTTTTACTATTATTAAATAGGAAAAAATGAACAAGAATAACAAGATGAAGAAGACACATTTCACACGACTAGGCAATCATGGGGGCCTATAGAGGTTTAGAAATAAAGTGCCTCTTAATAAAAGAAAAAACTTGCCTATGGGAAAAGAGCAGAGGCTAGTAATCTCCATGAGGGGGGTTTCCTCAAATTCCTTTGAAGTGAAAAATTCCACCACCCAGTTACCTTCATGCCATGTATTAGAAAGGTCAGTGACGTTGGGAAGTAGGGATTTATATTTCTGATGTAGGTAAGAGATGTCCCAGGACATTGAAGATATATCATTAAGAGAGGTCCAAATAATCTTTTAATCTGTTTCAAATATTTCTATCGAGATATGTTTTAGGTAGAAACGTTTCTTACCATTGGTCATGGAATCTACCTCTTCCTTTTAACGTGTTACCCATACATTAGAAACACCTTAATGCCAGGATCACCGAACCTATAGGGTCATCAACTACACCACCTCCCCTTATACACCCTACACTATAGGATCCATCTATGTTCAATTTGAGACCACAAGGGGGGGGGGGGGGGGGGTTCCAGCACACCCAATGACCTACCTGCAAAGACATGGAAAGAGCTAGGGTTTCCGTCTTACCATATATTACCTAAGGGATGGAGCCTTCTCCCAGTGTTCCATGATACTTTCCTAGTCAACCATAAGGAACCTTGTTCTTTCCATCAATTCCAAGTCATAGGGGGGGGGGGGGTACCGTGTACCACACAAGATCACATTCCCCACACAAGATCTAGTATCATGACACAATAATATGAGTGTGATCCCATTCCTCGTGCTTTTTATTGATCATGCCTATAAACCATAGCTATAGGAACTCCTCAATAATCTTTATCATTGAGTTGAATCCAAATAACTCTCCCAACATACTCTAAATATTACCTTCCAACTCACTCTAAAAGAATAAGAAATGCATTGTTTTTTCCTTATAATACTTGTAATAGGAACATATAGAAAAAATTTAAACACCCTCTCACTGAAATACCATATCCATTGGAAGAGAATGGTTACAAATTCTCCACATGATAAAATTCAGTTTAGTTGGAATAAATTTTCACTATATCCAGCATCTCCAGATGTCATTGTATTGATATTCTTGCGTGTCATTTCTATAGTTTGTTTCTTTTAAGTTACATGAATCATTTATTTCAAAAATAAAAACATCTGGGATCTCATCCATCATGATACCCTTGAAGATCTTTTTTTGGTTTGGATCCAAAATTACTTATATAATGGAATGAAAAAAGCTTTCCGGCATAAAAGAAAGATCAGCCACTGAACATATAGGGATACCCAAAATATCACTAACTCGATTAAAATCCTAAAAGATGATGTCCCAATAAACAATGATCCACTAGGATTGATGTTGTATCCCCATAATATATCCCTATAGTGACATAAACAGGGGTAAGGGTTCCCATCAGATGATCATAACATGTTTCCATATTCCCATTTTATGAAACTACTCCACAAAGTGGTCCCCTCAATGAATTCCCAAGTGAGTTTACCATATAGGTAATAAATAGTCTCCCCTTCAATCCTCACACAAATACTTACATTCTCCACAAGTCTTTCCATATTTTTCCAGGAGGCCCAACAACAACTCCCCTTATCATGAGCATCCCATATAAAGGCGTTTAACAACATTTTAATCTCTTTGGAAACCATATTTGGTGATTTTATCACTGATAAAACATGAATGGGGATAAATGTAAACACACAATTGAGCAGGGTGATCCTATCACCAAATGATAGGAACCTATTTTTCCAGTTTAATATTCAGTATGTTATTTTTCTCACCATACCATCAAAGTGTCTAATGCAAAGTCTACCAAGAGTTATAGGGGATCCTAAATATTCTATTGGGAAGGCCTTTCTACTGATACCCGAAATTGATTAAATTTAACACCTCCAACTAGCTGAGAATTATTAAGGTAGAAACACCACACCTTTCTTCTTGTTTATGATCTATCATCTCACATTGGAATATACATCCATGATTTTAGTGAAGCTCCTAATAGATGTGCTATGGACATTTATGCACAAGATCATATCATCATCAAATAATAGGTTAGACACCCCATTGAAATGAGCTCCAGAATGGTAAGGTTTCCAGATACCACATTGAATATAGGAGCCTACATATCTACTAAGGGTATCTTGGGACATTATGAATATTCTAGGTGATAAGGGATCTCATTATATAAGGCCCATATATGGATTTATGTAGCCTAATTTTATCCCCCTTTTAGATGATGTTAAACCAATAAGAACTTTGGCACAGAAAGAGTAGATAAAATACCCATTCTGTGTACCGCATATACCTCATCACTTGAATAATGAAGCTCCATCCAAGGTTACCATAAGCCTTATCTATATCCAACTTAAAGATAATATTTAAACTGACCACCTTCTGGTAAATTTCTCTTATCATCTATTTTTCCATCCCTATTGTATCTTGAAAGGACCATACTTGTACAAAGGCATGTCATTACTTGGTGATCTAGGACATAATGAACAATGAAAGACTTTTTTGGTGATGGACTCCAAGATATTGTAACCCAAATTACACATGATGATAGGTATATAATGAGATATGGAGACCGGGCCTTTAACTTTTTGAATGAGTAACATAGCAGTGACACATGCAACACAGGGAAGTGCCCACCATGAAAGTAATCTTGGATAGCTTCAACTATGTATTTTTTGACAACATTACAGGAGATAACATAGAAGGATGTTGGAATCCCATCTGGGCCTAGCGCGCTCTTTGAGTTAAGAGATCTTAGAGAGAACCAACTTTACTTCTCATCTGTAATACTTGACAAGAGTGCATTGACCCGGTAGGATCACACTTGAGATTAAACCAAGGAAATATACATGTTCACATGGGTTACACTGCTACATAAATGGGTTAGTATTAAATAAGAGGGAGTTGGATTTGGAGCCATCCATACCAATGATCACTTACAAATAACATGTGAATGAACCATCATCTTAGAATATATTTGGGATATTAATTTGATGTTTTTATTTAAAACATGCATAAAATAAATGGGTATAACAGTCTCATACTTTCATTAAAGCAGTGCATGACCTTTCTCAGAGGAATCATTGTTGTTCTAGAAATAACTCATTAATTTTATGTTTCGTTATCTTGAAGGAGGTGAAATGATTATCATTCCACTCCTATTATATGACCACTTATGCACTGTAAATCTCTTTTTTAATAATATACAAGTCATTATTAGCAAAAGAGAGGGACCTAGCCTAGCCCTAGATATATATTTTTAGGTGAATCATTTTTTTTGGAGGCTTAACCAGAACCTATATTGAGTGGGTTTTTCCTATGACTCCCAAACCATGTAGAGTTATCTTTGTTGGAACATCCATATATTAGATAACAAGAAGAAACTGCCAAATGAGTGGCCAACTTTAAGGTGGATAAGTATGGGAGAGTGATCTGATAATTCCTGAACTAGTTGGGTGATTGCTATGTAGGGTAAAGAATAGATAGTTTTAAGTTTTCCAAATCAAATGTTCACCCTACACCACATGTATCCATAGCCATTCTATTTATTGAACTCTGTAAATTTGTCTCTACAGAATCCTAGGTCGAAGAGACCCTCCTGAACCATGATGGAAGGGAACTACAACCTGTCCCTACTAGAGATGAAACCAACACCTTTTTATCTAAATCATCCAAAATTTAATTTCAAAATTCGTTTTTCTTAGCCATGTGATTCAAAATATTCCATGGTTTAAGGGTCTTTATTAACTAAACTCTATTTTTGAGTTTTAATTCTTCTACATGAACTTATTTATTCCACATTTAGTAGCTTACATATTAATATTATATTTCATGGTACTTTGTACTAATATCTAAATAGAATTAATTTTCAATTATAATATTTTAAATTAATGAAATTTTTCCTTAGAAAGTATATCATTGTTTAGAATAATTACCATAATCTTTAATGAAAGTTTCTCCTCCATGTCCATATTTTACATTCCCACAAATTTTCTCATTTATAATTGGAAACCTAATTAGGTTCCATCTCATGTAACCTTAATATTTCCATATTCCATATTTAAATATATTCTTGTTACTCTTTTTTTTTCAATATGAATTTCTAATAAAGGTATTTCTAAATATTAAATAGGTTTTCCATTATTAAAAATAAAATATTTTTATCTTTCACTCAATATTTATTTTTGATAAACTTTATGTCACTTCAAGGATATATTATTTAATTTTATTCTTAATTTTAAATGTTTTCCAATGATTTCACTTCACCTTTTGAAAACCATTATGTTTTCTCAAGGATCTATTATAAAAGATTATTTTTAAAAGTAATTGTTTTCAAAATATTTTCCATTCAAAATTTTGAAATATTTTATATTTTTTCATGGATCCAATATTTAAGATTCCCCTTAAAAGTTAATGATTTTTAAATATTTTCACTTCACCTTTTACAAAATGTATTTTGAATGTGATTCCAAAGTTCATCTTTTACGATAATGATAAAATGTTTTCTAAATATATATTTATAGCTTTACCTCTGTTTTCTTTTTATTATTTAAGGATTTATTTCCATTAAAATTATTTCTCATGAAACAATCTCAAAATTATCTTTTGAATTATACTTTTTGGGTGATTTAATTTTGGATATCATGTATTTATATTCTTGAGGTTAAATATGGCGATAATATCTGTAAATGTTAAAAAACTCATTTTTATTTCCATATGTTCTTCATGATGTGATTAATTGTTGTTTTCTTGTGGCACACATATGTATCTATGATTAATAGTTTGAGGGTTCTATATCACTATCTAATTAAATAATTAATGTTTTATATCCCTTATGATAATTAGGAGAATCTAGTATCAGTTCCCACTCCACTATATAAACTAGGAAGTGATTTTGTCTCAATTATGTTATGGGAAACAAAAAGTGATGTTAGATCAACTATTTCATGAGAATCATGTAGGGATTCTAACTTTACCATGTTATGTGAACCATTTAGTTATTTTCTTCTTCACTATTTTATGATTTATATTCTTATTTTATTTCTACAGTTTACTATTAACCATCATTTCCATGACGTGAAATATCATTATGCCTATTATTATATTCAATGTATCATGTTTATTGACTCATTTTACCAGACTATTATGTAATTGTATAAGTTTTCTATTTTTATATAACCTATATGTCAATCATGTAATATGGATAACTCTTATTATCCTATGTTCTTTTTAATTAGATATTTATCCACAACTCATGTTTTTTCTTGTAGTACCCCAAGTTTCTGGTATGTAACCCTTTCTTACTGATTTTCATGGTTATAAAGATAAGGGTGATGAATGGGAGATTTGAGAGAACATGGAATGAAATTTTTAGGAAAAGGGGAAGTCTCACGGGTGGCACATAGTTTGTCTAACCATGCGGCCAAACCATGCGTAGTTGGCACTTTTAAGGCAGTGGCTCCTACACAGTTGGAGAACGGTTCAAGAGACCGTGCGAGGAGGCTGTGAGATGGTCTTATAAGGCAGTGGCTAACACATAGTTAGCACATGGTCTGTCAAATCGTGCGAACTAACCGTCAAAGCACTTATGTGAGATCCTAAAGAAGAGGATCGCACACATTTTTGCCTCTAAATGGCTCATTTTTCTTCCTAAGAAACCATAACTCATAATAACTCTCCCTAGAAGGTAGGATATCCTCTCCCAAGCGTTTTGGAAGTGGTCCGAAGGCTTTCCATAGAAAATCAAAGCCATATTCTTGAGGTATGTGATCGTTCGTCATCGTTTTGATCGGTTTCTTATATATACTTCTCCTATTCTCTCGGTTTCTTATATATACACCCATTATGGGTAGATCTAAGTGTTTGGATGCTAGATATGGTGCGATTCTGTCTTTTCCTTGCTCGGAGAAGATATCTAAGGTGGGTTCATGAAGAATCAACCCGGTTTTCTAGTGCGCTCTTCGTTCATTGTGGTTTTCGTGAAAACCTTTGAGGTAGGAGGCTTCTTTCTTGACTCCAATTAGTAGAAATGATTGGAATGATTTCAAATTTAATGTGTCATGTTTAATTGATTGTGAATTGGTTTTTGAACACTTATTGGAAACCGTCTTGAGTGATGGTTGTGAAATATGGAAAATTATACATTTTGAATGAGTTCTTTGGTTCTTAATTTTAAAATAGAGATTTTAAAACGGGGAATTTATGGAATTATGAAACATGGTTTGGATTAGATATTTTCAATAAAAGGGAATGTTTTATTGAATTTAAATGGCTATTTTAAAATTGGTTTATTCTTTGGTTTTCAATAAAATTATAGATCTATTGAAATGGTTTGAATTGGTTGAACACACTTGGTTTTTGGCATGATGGTTGTGTGTGTTCATGGGCCTGTGGGATGGATAAGGGTTAGGGATCTCCCCCTTCAAAGGGTGCATGTGGGACATATAAGGGTTATGAGTCTCCCCCATCATTAATGGTATGGATAAGGGTTAGGGCTCTCCCCCGCCAATTGGTTCACCAAGGACGACTTAGTGAAAGGATGACTCACCACTCGTGAGTGTAGTGAGATCCAGGTTACATGCATGGTTGGTTTTTTGGATGTATGGAATGAATTGGGTATGTCAAAGGAATATGGAGAAATGGTTTTAATGATTTTTTAGTTATTTTTCTGGGAAAATAACTTGTTGGAAAAATTGATTTCAATTGAACTTGTATGATTTTGGTTATAAATTGTTTTGGAAATCTGTTTATATTTGGTTATAAACAATTTTTGTAAATTGTTTTACATAAACTATTTTATAAAAATGTGACAAAATTTTCTATCCTAGTGGAGTGAGTTGGGAAGTCATTAGGGAAAACCTACTGAGTTTTATACTCACCCCTACTTTGGCACTTTAGTGCTTTTGTAGATGCTATCTTCCTAGATAGGGGAAAAGGTAATGTTCACACATATTTAGCACTACCTCGTAACGTTTGGGTTGTTTGGTGATTTTGGATCTTGGAGCTTGTGGAGCATAGAGCCTTGTGGTCTTTTGAGAGTCTTGTATTGTTTATCCACTGTGTACTTTGATACTTGGTTATTCATGCGTTGTTTCATACTTTGAAATGGTTTTGAGATAGATGAAGATGTTGGGTTGTCTTTCATTCGTTCATGCATCATATATTGAATGTTTGGTTATGGTTTTTAGGTTAATTAGTTGATTTCTTAAAAGGTAAATCATCCCCCACTTGTATTTGAAACACTTCGGCATTTATTTCCAGCCTTTTCTGTCTTGGGGATGTTTCTTAAGGCCTATTAATGACTCGTTGTACTCTCAAGCCAATGAAAATTGGCGGGTCAATACAAATGGTATCATCTTGTTCGCTCCTTGCCTAACAAGTAGTCATCGATGTTCCTAGTTTTGGAGATGAAATAACTTCTTGTATATTCCTTGTGTGGGAATCATAGAAAGGAGTAGGAAAGTCAAAACAAGAAATGTGTAGCATAAAAGGACATAGATAAACCTTTTATGCCGAACATCATGTTACCAGGGAGCTGGGTAAATAAGTGTTTGGAGACACTTCTTGGATTTTAAAATATCATTGTCATGGGTTTAACAAATGAGACGAGCATGAAATGCATTATAGAAAAATAAATTCCCACTAGGAGTGCATAAATCATTTTGGGAAATGATTCATGTTGTGAAAAAAAGTTTCCATTTTTGAAAAGCATTGAATTGGTTTTCAAACAAAAGATTTTGAAAAAGAAAATGATTATCATATTTTGAAAATGGTTTAATTTTCAAAATTAGGTGAAGTGGTTTAAAAAATAGTTGAACATGGGAAAAAGGATGTTTTGGAAAACAATGTTGTGATAGTTGATGTGATAGAATTTGAAATTCTAAGCCATCAGTTTCTAGAGAGTGATATTGATGGCGTTTTTTGTTTGTTTAGAAAATGCCACCCGGTAGGCATCGTCGAAACCAACCCGAAGAAGATGAAAAGAATGTGGTTGCACCTGAACCACGGGTGAACAAAGATATGGTTCAAAGTATTTTCTAGGCTTCTTATTCTATGGATAAATGGAACATAAGGAATGAACAAAGGAATTTGGATCATACCATCCAGTTCAAGAAGCAGAATCCATCAAACTTTTGGGGTAATGATGAACCCGAGAAGGAAGAGGTGTGGCTAAGTAGGATGAATCGTATCATTGATTTCATCAGCACACCATCAGAGATCAAGGTCAAGTTGGAGACGTATATGATTGAGGATCTTGCACGTAAGTGGTGGTATTTAGTGGTTCATGCTAAATTGGATGAACGCCTTAAAAGAGAGGATTTGGAAGAATTTTTAAACAAAAAATTCTATCCTCACACGTTCAACATCAAGAAAATGACAGACTTCTTCATCATGAAATATGAGAGCCTATCTGTCACAGAGTGTGGAACTAAGTTCATGAATTTATTCCATTTTGCACCAGAGGTTACGGAAAGTGCATCTTTGAAGGAACGCATCATCGAATCAGAGATAAGGAAAGAGATTCGATCAAAGATTAGAGTTCTCTATATTACAGATTATACAGAGATGGTGAACAGAGTGACTGTTGCTGAACGTGATACCTTGGGATCGATTGGAGGAGGAATGATGATACCTATAAGAAATAGTGGGAACTCAACCACTAGGAATAAGAAAAAAAGGGACCCTATTTCCAAGGTGCAAGTGGAATCAGAACCAGACGGTTGGATCAGTAAACTTCCTCCATGACCCCAAGAAAAGAAGGTTTTTTTCAATGTGGTTTGCTTGACCACATAAAGTGAGATTATACAACACAACCCAGATCATGTCATAATTGTTACAAGATGGGACATCTTTAGCACTATTGTCACAGTGCTCCAAGGTTAGGTGGTTGAGACACTTCTCAGCTGTCTTAATCATCGTATGCTTCGACTGGATGAGGACAGCAGAATCAGTCTTGTCAAAAAAGTAGAGCTAGCAATGGTGATTCTAGAAATACCATGACTCCTCAACCAGGGAAACCTCAGAAAGGAAACAAGGAGAACAGTACAGTGAAGAAGCAATCATATGGAGTTAGAAGATGATTGTCGATGATCAGGATGGAACATCTATGGTGAGAGGTATGATTATTTTTAATTATACCATTGTGCAAGTGTTTTTTGATACTAGTGTATCAGATTACTTCATTTCTTCTCATATTGTTGACTTTCTATGTTTAAAACTGGAAATGATGCCTTCTGTTTTGAAACTGCACACTCTTCTTGGTGAAAGAGAATGTCAAGGTTTTGTGTGTAGAGCATGTGCTATAACGTTTGATGGAGCTGACCTAAAATGGTTCTTCTCGATGTTGGATATAGATTTCTATGATGTAATCTTGGTTGTGGATTGGCTGACAATGTTCAAGGCTCAAAATCGACTGTTATACGAGAATGGTTAGTTTCATGACTGAGGATGAAATTGAGAATCTCTTTAGAGGAGAGAGAATTGTAAAGAAGGGTGCAAAGAGCTTGTTGGCACCAATGGTGGGAACAATCTCTTACCAATAGGAAGCTTTGACTTTGGCATCAATAGAAGAGATTGAGAAAAATAGTATTCCATTTTTTTGGATCAATTTTTAGATGTCTTTCTCAAGAACATATTAGGGTTACCACCTCTAAGGGAAGTGGAGTTTATAATTGATCTCCTTCCAAGGAAAATTACTATTTCCCTTCCATATTATTGGATAGAACCAACAGAGTTACGAGAATTGAATGTGAAGTTTGAGGAGCTAGAAATTAAGGGTTTCATTCGAACAAGTACATATGCATGAGAAACACTAGTTTTGTTTATGAAAAAAGAAGATGAAACTCTTGGGCTGTGTGTTGTTTATCATAAGCTTAACCAAGTTAAGATAAAGAACATATATCCAATTACACACATTGATGATCTGTTTGATCAATTAAGGGGAGATCAGTGGTTCTCCAAAATTGACTTTTGATCAGGATATCACCAAATGAGAGTTTTGAAAGAGGCTATTCCAAAGACAGCTTTCAGAAGTAGATATTTACACTATGAATATGTAGTCATGCCTTTTGGTCTAACGAATTCACCAGCAGTCTTCATTCCATTGATGAATTGAATATTTCAACAATATTTGGATTCTTTTTTTGTGGTGTTTGTGGAAGATATTTTTATCTATTCAAATACAATGGATGATCTTGAGGTTCACTTGGAAATAGTGTTAAAAATCTTGAGAGATCAAAATTTGTATAAAAAATTATAAAAGTATGATTTTTGGATATAGAAAGTATGTTTCCTTGGCCATGTCATTTCTGAGGAATACGTTTCTATTGATCCTGAAAAGATAGAATCCACTATCTCTTGGAAACCACCAAAAAATGTGTTTGAGATATGATGTTTTCTTGGTCTAGCTGGTTACTACCGATGCTTTTTGTGTGATTTCTCATGACTAGCTTCACCAGTGACAGCACTAACAAAGAATAATGCTCCACTCCAATGGATGGAGGAATGTCAGAAGTCTTTCCAGGAACTGAATGTTGGTCTGTGTTCTCATAAAAGGAGATCATGTCACTGCTTATGGTTCAAGGGAGTTGAGGATGAATGAAAAGAATTACCCAACACATGATTTGGAGTTATCTATAGTCGTCCATGATTTGAAAACATGGAGACATTATCTCTTTGGTGGGAAATTTACCGTGTTTACGGATCAAAAAAGCATGAAACATATTTTCTCACAATGATATTTGAATCAGAGGCAAATAAGATGGATAGAGTATCTACAAATGTTTGAATTTGACTTGATATACACACCAGGGAAAGGAAATTCAGTGGTAGATGCATTGAGTAGAAAGTCATATGCTCAGTTGGTGAAAGAAGCATCAGATGAATGGTAGTTTATGTGAGTCTTAGCCGACATGCATGTGTAATGTGAAGACCAAGGTGATGTTGGGGTTTTATTTTTAGCTAAACTTTTTTCTGATTTAGTAAAAATGATCAAATAGGAATAAACATCTAATGCAGAATGTCTGGTTGTAAGTTCAAAACTCAATGGTAGGGAGACCATCGAAGGATGAAAACTTGATGGGGGTTCAGTATTGTGTTTCGGAGATCGGATGGTTGTTCCTATGGTTTTTCAGGAACAAATACTTCTTGATTACTACCATTCGAGATGGGCTGTACATCCAACTACACAAAAGGAGTATAAGGTATTGAAGGCACAGTTTTGGTAGAGTGACATGAAAAAGAAGGTGTCCGAGTTCATATCGCGGGGCTTAACTTGTCAATAAGTTGAAGAAGAGCATCAAAGACTAGTTGGTATGTTATAATCTTATCCCATCCCAGTGTGGAAATGGGATTAGATAGCAATGGATTATGTTATAGGTCTTCTAAGAATGTTCCAGAGACACGATTCTATTTGTGTGATAGTGGATCGTCTAACCAAGTTGGCCCATTTCATCCGCATTCATGAAATTCATACGGTGGAGGATCATTCAAAAATATATATCTAAGAAGTGGTAAAGTGTCATGGTGTACCAGTATCAATAGTCTCCGATAGAGATCCGAGGTTCACATCTCGTTTCTGGATATCATTACAGAAAGCCCTTGGGACTCAATTGACTATGAGCATGACATATCATCCTCAGACGGATGGGTAGTCCGACCGAATGATACAAACGTTGTAAGACATGTCATGGGCTTGTGTAATGGAATTTGGTGGCTCATGGGTGGAGAATATAACCTTAGTGGATTTCTCATACAATAAAAGCTATCAAGCGTCAATACTCATGGCTCTGTTTGAAGCATCACATGAGAATCCTTTTTGTTCCCCACTACGTTGGGTGGAAATGGGTGAAACGTCACTATTCGGGCCAAGCCTTGTCCATGAAACAACAGAGAAGATCTAGTTGATTATAAAGATGATGGAGATGGCTCAGAGTATTTATAAATCTTATATAGATCACAGTCGATGACCATTGTCGTTCATTCTGGGTGATCATGTCTTCTTGAGGATCTCTCCACGGCTTGGACATCGTCATTTTGAGAAGCAGGGCGAGTTATATCCTAGATAAATTGTCCCTTTTGAGAAAATGTAACGGGTTGGAGAGGTGGTATATCAGTTGGAATTACCACCATGGGTTATTTCAGTGCATAATGTTTTCCATGTATCCTAGTTGAAAAATTATCACCCTGATCTTGACCATGTGATCAGATGGAATCACGTTGAGATAGAACCTGATTCATCACTGGTACATATCCCAGTGAGGATTGTGGATAGGCAAGATAAAGTATTGTGGGGAAAAAGCATCGGTCTAGTGCAGGTTTTATGTTAGCATGGTCAGATTTTGGAAGAGGCATGGGAATTTTAGAATTATATTAAAGAGCACTGGCCAAAACTCTTTAAGTTGGGTGAAGGTTTTCTACTTTCCAAAGATAGAAAGACCAATGGTGGGGAGAATGTAGTACCCCTGATTTCTGGTATGTAACCCTTAATTAATTAATTTCATGATTATAATGTTAAAGGTGATGAATGTGAAAGTCAGGAGAATATGGAATGAAGTTTTGAGGAAAAGGGGAAGTCGCACGGGCTGCACACTATTTGTATAACAGTGTGGCCAAACCGTGCAACCAAACTGTGCATAGTTGGAACTTTTGAGTTTGTGGCTCCCACATGGTTGGAGCATGGATTGGGAGACCATGCGAGGAGGTCGTGCGAGTGTCTTTCGAGGTAGTGGCTAATGCACAGTTAGTGCATGATTTGTCAAACCGTGCTAACTAACCATGTGGGTACTTAAGTGAGATCCAAAAAAAGTGGATCTCACATGTTTTGGCCTCTAAATGGCTAATTTTTCCTCCTAAGTATCCATAACTCAGGATCACTCTCCCTTAACGGTAGGATAACCTCTCCCAAGCATTTTAAAGGCGTTCTAAATGCTTTCCTTACCGAATCAAATACGAATTCTTGAGGTATGTGATCATTCATCATCATTTTGATCAATTTCTTATATATACTTCTTATATTCTCTCGGTTTCTTAGATCTACGCCAGTTATGGGTAGATCAAAGTGTGTAGATTCCAAATACGATGATATTTGGTATTTTCTTTTCCAGGAGAAGACATCTAAGGCAGGTTCTTGAATAATCAAACTAGTTTTCTTATGCGCTCTTCATTAGTTGCGGTTTTCGTCAAAACCTTTGATGTTGGGGTAATGGTTGGTGTCCTGAGAACCAACTATTTTGTACTTTGATTACATGAATGTTCACTTATTATATTGTTCATTGTTCTGCATGAATATAATATAATAATGTCCTGGAATATATGTTGCATTAATAAGGTCATGGCAGATCCTCACTATGATGAGAACCATGAAATGCTATAACAATATTCTTAAATAAAGTTCTATGGTTGGATGACATACTATGATAGGACACATAGTATACAAACTGTCATGTGCGAGTACTTGTAAGAAGAAGAGACTCTCTCTCATGGAGTTCGCACTTGGTAATCTCCAAGATGGGAGATTATGAGAACAGACCCGCCAGTAGCAATTCCACATGTCTTGGTGTCATCGGACATTTCTATCTACGAGCATGTGTAATGGTCATTAGACTAGAAGATTATCATTAACTCATGTCATGACTCGCGCACTTAGATTTACTGAAAAAAACCGTCACGCAGACAGTTGACAGGAAGTAGGGTACGTTGGCTGCATCATGAATGACATGTTGTCAACGGATAAGTAGAGGAAGGATTTGTCCCTTCCATTTATAGAAGTTGATATCTCATCCCTTTGATTGAAATAGAACTGTCGCATTAAATTCCATGGTCATGGTGTAAACGACGTGTTTATTTTAGGTAGTCAAAGAACGACGAATCAAGCATATAGGTTTATGACACTGCCATAAAACCTGCTTGATGAGATATTGAGACAAAGGGATTAAATTACACAGTAAGCGTTCGTATGAGGTGATACGTAAATGCGGCGTCAACTTATTTCTCTTGGGTGCCTTGACCCGTTGCTAGACAGTAGTCTTGGACTTTAGGCAAGCTCGCCTAATTCCAAAGAGAAAGAGGCCTAGAGGGTCACATAGTAAGTGTATTCAAGTATCTCAAGTAGAATAAAGATTATTCCCGTACGTGGTTTAATAATCATTCAAGGAAGCCTAAATCATTTTAATGATGGAGGAATAAGGAAGTGAAAACAAGATATACACGCCGTGTATTAAAGATTACAGGTTGTGTAGTTTTTCATGGAAAACAAGTACACGCCATGTATTAATAATTATACGCCGTGTAATTTTCTTTATGGAAAGGAAATAAATAAATGAAAACAAGATGAAAATTCCGTGTACATTGAATGTACACGTCGTGTAGTTTTCAATGAAAAACAATTACTCGTCGTGTATTTATTAATACACACCGTGTAGTTTTTCCAGTCAGGATTTTGAGGATATAATATTGTTTTAAATGATATTTATTATAATCAGTGTGGGAACATGTCAAGGAATTAATTATTCTACATGGGGTTTTTAAATAAGATTCAATGAAATAAATAAAACACGTAACGCCTTTATTTATTGTCATAACTCTACAACCTCAAACATAATTATAAATATCCCCATAGCCCTAACTCTTTTCCTACCCCACACACAACAATTATGGAGAATTCTTTCAAGGCTGAAAGAACCTCTTCCTCCAAGAATGCTCTCAACCGAGAGAGATCCTCTTCCATCGGATCAAGACGATCTAAGGCGGACAACACTAGTAAAGGTTTCTCCACGCTAGCACCCGGAGACTCCTTTGGCGACGTCTCGAGATACAAGGTACACGTGTGGATAACTACTACAGGATGTCTACACTTGGCTTCTGTGACGCAATGACGAATCACATCAGAACGTGATCAAGAACATCAATGAAGAAAGAACACCCAAAAGGTATTTCTTTTCTATTGATTAAATTAATTATAATCAACTTGTAATGATCCTACCTTTTGGTTCCGGGACTTTTCCTTTCATTGTCCATTTATGTGATTCGATCCGTGGAGACTGGCATTTATCATCGTATTGATCCCAGATTGATCATTGTTAATGAAAAAAAGCCAAGTGGGCACATCCATCCACATGCTTCCACTGCGCCCGGAACCTTCAAATGGTATCAGAGGGAGGTTACAACGTTGATTATAATTATTTAATTTTTGTTGATAATTTACGCATTTATATTTGATTCAATTAAATCGTTCTATAAAATTTTAATAAATGAGATTTGTTCTTCCTCCTTTGTTTCTCTATTCACATAACAAAAATGAACTTTTAATTTTGATTTTGATTAAAATAAAAACGAAGAACTCATCTGGAGGAGCCTCTCTTTCTGTTTGTACAACATGGGATTACACGACATGTAATTAAAACTACACACAATGTACTTAGGTTCAACCAACTGGCACTGGTCCTCCAAACCACACCGTGTGAATTGATTATGACTAAGTATTAATCATGCCATGTTGACCAGAATTGAACGACGCGTGGGAACCAGAATACATGGCATATATGTTGGAACAACACACCGTGTAGTCCGATCCGGTCCAGGTGAAACCAAGTACAAGGAGAAGCCATGTTCCGGATACACAATATTTCTAAGCCGGTTACTGTGTAACAAGGAAGTACACGCCATGTATGATTCATCTACACACCGTGTACTCCAAAATTTCCAAAGTACAGAGAACACGCCAAAGCCCGGGCGTGTACTTTGGATAAAGGGTGAAAAGAAATACATTCCGTGCAATTATAAACTACACACCGTGTACTTTCCAGAAATAAAATTTCACCAGGTTTCCTCCAATGTACAAAGACCTGTACAAGGAATATGCATGAGAAGAGTCTCAAGGAAATTCAGAAAGGAATTTAAGATAAATAATTGATTAATTATAAGATCATAATTAATTGAATTCGAGTGCTTCTTATCTTAAATGAAAGAAAGATTAAAAGAATTTGAATTCTAAATATGCGTAAATGTCGTTGCATGCTATGGATGATCATGAGATAGACTAAAGACCCTTTTTATGTGTATGGTTTCATTTAAATATATTTAATTTAAATTTTTTGGCCTGTGAGCCTTCTTCCAATAAAATGTATGGCCTGCATGCCCATGTTTTCTTTAATGTAAACCCATGTAATGGAGGATATCCCAATCCAGATGAGGCAGTTCAAATTCCGAAGCTTAGACGAAACCGACACAAGAAGATACAAAGGTGGATAAGTGGGAGCTTCAAAACATGAACCAAAAGGTTCAAGGTGTTTTCCCCAGATTAGGGTTAGCTTATCAAAACCGCTAGATAAGCTAACAAATAGAAGCTCATGATCATGCCATTTAATTTTATTTCTATCTGATTACATTTTTTATTTATTATGTACGTGTTGTTGCGATCACATAATTAATAAAATGAACAAGCATTCAAAGATGGAATAAACTTAAAACTGGACTATGCGTAAAAATTATGAGAACATGGTTAATCACTTAAGAAAGCATCACTTAATATTAACAAGAATGTGATAATGTGAAACTACGCATAAAGGAATAAAATCCCTCAATACCATATTAAGTCAGACCAACCCTTCCGTTACCTAATTAAGGGAAAGACTCAATAAAACTATGTGTTTGACAAACCCTTGTTGGGACACTTAATTTTATAAAGGAAGCCCTTATGAAAGGTTTCAGGTTGACTTAACCATATTACATCAAGAGAAGCAGCCCTTGCTATCCTTGGTGTAATATTGGAGGCAATAGTTGAGGAAATCCAAGTCAGGATTTTAGGATTGGGGAGTCCACTCAACAGATCAAGGAACTGAAAGCTCATAGTTGGCAAAGACCTACCTACCAAAATACCTTCAAATATCTTGACCAACCCTTGTTGGGGTTATGCAAATCGGAATATGGATCCTTTCCACTATAATGTCAAAGAAACTAGAAAATTCCGAGTTCAATGGTGAGGGCTATTGAAACTTGATAAAATAGTGGGAGAATTAATAAATTCACTTATTATTTTTCATAAAATTTAATCAAGAAAGTACAAATAAATCTGCTCTTTTAATTTGTAGAATCGAAATGAAAAACTCAACAACCACATTTCTCTGCGTTCAATTCTAGATAAAGAAAATATCCTCACCAGCAGTAACTTTCATGAATGGTTTAGGCGTCTTCAGGTTATCCTACGCCATGAATGAAAGTTTTACGTGCTAGAGTCCTCACTTCCTGATTCTCCTTCCCTAGGGGCAAGTGATGAAGATTTCATGGTCTATGATCAATATTTGAATGACGCTTTCGAAGTTCAATGTTTGATGCTATCATCGATGTTTAGTGAGCTCATGAAGTCTCATGAAGACATGGATGCCTATAGCATGCTCGAGAACCTCCATGGTTTATACAAGGAGAGAGAAAGACAAGAAAGGTTTGAGATCTTGAAGGCTCTATTTCAGAGCAAGATTGGAGAGGGTTCCCCATATGGGCCTCATGTAGTCAATCTCATTGGCTACATTAAGCGGTTGGAGGTTATAGGGTTTAAACTCCCTGAAGAACTAGGCACCGATCTCATGCTTTCATCACTCCCCCAGAGCTTCTCGAACTTTGTTGTTAATTTCAACATGAAAGACATCGAGAAGTCTCTATCTGATCTTCTTATCCTCATTCTCCAAGTAGATAATGACATGAAGCGTGAAAATCCCTCTGTACTTATGGTGAATAAAAGGAAAGGGTAGGAAAATATCTTTAAGCCAAAAGTTTCTTCAAGGCCTTCCAAGAAAAGGAAGATCAAAGGGGAGGGAAAGGAATAGGATGATGTTTGTTTCACATGTGGAAAGAAGGTCCACTAGAATAAAAACTACACGCAGCCAAGGAAACAAGGGGAAGCTTCAAGTGCGTTTGTCATCGAATGGAATCTATCTATTTCTACAAATTGGGAATTAGATACTGCTTTTGGTGCTCACATCTGTATCCAAATACAGGAACCAATTAGATTCAAGAAGATTGATCGAGTGGAGGTAGATCTACGAGTAGCCAATGGAGCCAGACTCGCTGCTGTAGCTGTCAGAGACTACCACCTCACATTTCAAAATGGAATGATCTTGGTGTTAAAGGGTTGTTATTATGTGACTTCTGTTACTAAAAACATTATTTCAGTATCCAGATTAGATACTGATGGATTCATATTCATGTTTGGAAATGAATGTTTCTACTTTTATAAAGATTGCATTTGTTTTGGTAGGGAACATTTATATAATGGCCTTTATGTGTTAGAATACACAAACCAAATAATGTCAATCGATGACAAAGTAAATTCACATGACTCATACCACACCCAACTTTGGCATCATCAAATAGGTCATGTCAATGAGAAACGTTTGAAAAAATTGCTTCAAGATGGGTATTTATATTCCTTCGAACTAAACCCACTTGGTGTATGTCATGTGTGTCTACAAGGCAAAATGACCAAATCCCCATTTAGTGGGAAAGGTGAAAGAGCTAAAGATCTTATATAATTGGTTCACACAGATGTGTGTGGTCCATTTTCAGTTGAGGCAAGAGGTGGGTTCTCATACTTCATAACTTTTACTGATGATTTTAGTAGATATGAATATATCTACTTAATGAGTTATAAGTCAGATTCTTTTGATCAGTTCAAAGAATACAAGATTGAATTTGAGAACCAGCTTGATAATAAGATTAAGAAACTCTTTTCAAGAGGAGGAGAATATCTTAATTAGGACTTCATTGATTTCTTACAGGAGTTTGGGATTCAATCTCAACTCACTCCCCCTTACACACTAAAATGGAACGGTGTAAGTGAAAGGAGGAACTGCACCCTGTTGGACATGGTGAGATCAATGATGAGTCATGCGAGTATTCCATTATCCTTTTGGGGATATGGATTGCAAACAGCAGCACACATACTAAGCCAAGTACCAACTAAATCGATAAATGGTATTCCATACGAGTTATGGAGTGGATGCAAATCCATGTTATCGAATTTACATGTGTGGGGTAGCGAAGCATTTGCTAAGGCCTTTTCAGGTAACCAACTTGCACCCCTAGTCACAAAGTGTATCTTTATAGGATATCCCATGGAAACAAGGGGATATTACCTATACAACCCCTCAGACAGAAAGGTTACAGTGGTAAGACACGCCATATTCTTTGAGAGGGAGCACATCTCCAAAAGAGATAGTGGGAGCGAGATAGACTTCGATGAAGTTGAGGCTCAAGATACACAGGAGTTGGTACAAGAACAGATTCCACAAAGCCCTGTGGAAGAAAAATCTGTTCCAGAGACATAAGAATTGCATAGGATCCCGAGAGAGGTGAGATAACCAGAACGATATGGTTTTCTTGTCACCGAGGATGGTGACTCATTATTGGTTGACAATGATGAACCTCTTACCTACAAGGAAGCAGTTGAAGGCACAGACATTGCCAAGTGGCAAGAATCCATGAATTCTGAAATGGATTCCATGTACCAAAACCAAGTCTGGATTTTGGTAGATCTTCCAGTTGATGTAAAGCCTATTGGTAATAAATGGGTATTCAAGAAGAAACTGGACATGGAGGGGAAATTCAGCACCTATAAGGAACGACTATTTGCAAAAGGTTTTAGACAACGTCAAGGAATTGACTATAATGAAACCTTTTCACCGGTTGCGATGATTAAATCTATTAGAATCCTATTGGCCATTGCTGCTTAACATGACTATAAAATTTGGAAAATGGATGTCAAAACAGATTTCCTTAACGGGAACCTCTAGGAAGATGTCTACATGAAACAACCGAAAGGGTTTGTGACTCTAAAGGATGCCAACAAGGTATGAAAGTTGCAAAAATCCATTTATGGATTAAAGCAAGCATCAAGGTCATGGAACATTCGTTTTGATGAAGCCGTAATGGAATTTGGATTTGTTAAGAATGAATGTGAGCCTTGTGTCTACAAGAGGTTTAGTGGGAGTGAAGTCGTTTTACTAATTGTATAAGTTGATGACATATTACTAATTGGAAACGAAGTACCTATCTTACAGTCAGCTAAGACATGGTTGCATAAATGCTTCTCCATGAAAGACTTAGGCGAGGCAGTATATATTCTTGGGATCAAGATCCATCGTGATAGATCCAAGAGAATGCTGGGCCTGAGTCAAAGTACATACATTGACAAGATACTGAAGATATTTAGTATGGAACAATCCAACATTGGATTGTTGCCAGTGTCACATGGCATTCATCTTTCCAACAAAATGTGTCCTTAGACACATGAGGAAAGAAAGATAATGTCAAGGATCCCTTATGCATCCGCGATTGGGTCAGTCATGTATGCTATGCTATGTATGAGGCACGATGTTGCTTATGCATTAAGTGTGGTAGGCAGATATCAAGCTGATGCAGGAGACCGCCATTGGATGGAAGTCATGACTATCCTTAAGTATATGAGGCATAATAAGGATATGTTCCTGGTTTATGGAGCAGATGAGGAACTAGTCATCAGAGGACATGTAGATGCTAGTTTCCAGACTGATCAAGATGAAATGAAGTCGCAGACTAGATACATCTTCAGTTTGAATGGAGGTGCAGTGAGCTGGAAGAGCTCAAAACAAAGTGTGGTGGCAGATTCTACAGTAGAGTCTGAGTCTATCGTAGCTTCTGAGGCTACTAAAGAAGAAGTATGGATGCAAAGCTTTGTCCAAGAGCTAGATGTAATACCGAGCAGTAAATATCATATCACACTCTATTTTGATAATACTGCAGCGGTGACACTTGAAAAAGGGCCAAGGTCACAACAGTGGACAAAGCACATACTCAGAAGTATCATCTCTTGATGGATTTTTCTCAGAGAGGTGAAGTTGTAGTGAGCAGTATTTCCATGCAAGACAACGTGGCGGACCCCTTGACTGAAGCCTTGACTCAGAGGAAACATGATCATCATGTGAGGTCTAGCAGACTAAAAGTCGTAGGCAGTTGCCTCTTGTCCAAGTGGGAGTTTTTAAGGGTTGGTGTCCTAAGAACCAACTGTTTTATACTTTGATTACATGAATGTTCACTTATTATATGGTTCATTGTTATAGATAAATATAATATAATAATGTCCTTGAATATTTGTTGCATTAATAAGGTCATGGAAGATCCCATCTATGATGAGAACTTTGAAATTCTATAATAATATTCTTAAATAAAGTTTTGCGGTTGGATGACATACTATGATAGGACACATAGTATACAGACCGTCATGTGCGAGGACTCGTAAGAAGACGAGACTCTCTCTCATGGAGTTCGCACTTGGTAATCTCCAAGATGGGATATTATGAGAACATACCCAGCAGTAGCAATTCCTCATGTCCTGGTTTCATCAGAAATTTCTATCTACGAGCATGTGTAATGGTCCTTAGACTATAAGGTTATCATTAACTCATGTCATGACTCGCGAACTTAGATTTACTAACGAAAACCATCACGCAGAAAGTTGGCGGGAAGTAGGGTACATTGGGTGCATCATGAATGACATGTTGTTAATGGATAAGTCGAGGAAGGATTTGTCCCTTCCATTTATAGAAGTTGATATCTCGTCCCTTTGATTGAAATAGATCTGTCACATTAAATTCCATGGCCATTGTGTAAACTAAGAGTTTATTTCAGGTAGTCAAAGAACAACGGATCAAGAATATAGGTTTATGACACTGCCATGAAACCTGTTTGATGAGATATTGAGACAAAGGGATTAAATTACATAGTAAGTGTTATTATGAGGTGATATGTCAATGCGGCGTCAACTTCCTTCTCTTGGGTGCCCTGACCCATTTTTAGACAGTAATCTTGGACTTTAGGCATGCTCTCCCAATTCCAAAGAGAAAGAGGCCTAGAGGGCCACACACTAAGTGTATTCAAGTATCTCAAGTAGAATAAAGATTATTCCCATATATGGTTTAATAATTATTCAAGGAAGCCTAAATTCTTTTAATGATGGAGGAAGAAGGAAGTGAAAAAGAAGATATAAACGCCATGTATTAAAGATTATACACTGTGTAGTTTTTCATAGAAAACAAGTACATTCCATGTTTTAATAATTATACACCGTGTAGTTTTTTTATGGAAAGGAAATGAATAAATGAAAACAAGATGTACATGCCATGTACATTGAATGTAAATGCCATATAGTTTTCAATGAAAAACAAGTACATGCCATGTATTTATTAATAAACACCATGTAGTTTTTCCAGTCGGGATTTTGAGGATATAATATTGTTTTAAATGATATATATTATAATCGATGTGGGAACATGTCATGGAATTAATTATTTGACATGGGGGTTTTAAATAAGAGTCAATGAAATAAATAAAACGCGTAATGCATTTATTTATTGTCATAACTCTACAACCTTAAACATGATTATAAATATCCTCACTACCCCAACTCTTTTCCTACCCCACACACAACAATTCTGGGAAATTCATTCAAGGCTGAAAGAACCTCTTCCTCCAAAAAACCTCTCAAGACCGAGAGAGATCCTCTTCTATCAGATCATGACGATCTAAGGCAGACAACGCTAGAAAATGTTTCTCCACGCTAGAACCCAGAGGTTCCTTTGGTGACATCCCGAGATACGAGGTACACATGTGGATCATCGCTAGAGGAAGTCTACACTTGGCTTCTGTGACGCAACGACGAATCACATCAGAATGTGATCAAGAACATCAACGAAGAAAGAACACCCAAAAGGTATTTCTTTTTAATTGATTAAATTACTTATGATCAACTTATAACAATCCTACCTTTTGGTTCTGGGACTTTTCCTTTTGTTGTCTATTTCTATGTTTCAATCCGTGGAGACTGGAATTTATCATCGTATTGATCCTGGATTGATCATTGTTTCTGACAAAAACCAAATGGGCACATCCACCCATGCGCTTCCGCTGCGCCTGGAACCATTAGTTGGAGGCTTATTTCTCGACTCCAATTAGTAGAACTGATTGGAACGCTTTAAAATTGAATGTGTGGTGTTGAATTGACTGTGATTTAGTTGTTTAACACTTATTAGAAACCTTCTTGAGTGATGGTTGTGAAATCTGGAAAATTGGGGATTTTGAATGAGTGATTTGGTTCATAATTTTAAAATAGAGATTTTAAAGTGGGGATTTTCTGAAATTGTGACAACTGGTTTAGATTAGATTTTTTCAATAAAAGGTAATGTTTTGTTGAAGTGAAATGGATGTTTTGAAATTTGTTTATTCTTTGGTTTTCATGAAAAGTACAGTTTTATTGAAATGGTTTGAATTTGTTGAACACACTATGATTTTGACATGATGGTTGTGTGTGTTCATGGTTCTATGGGGCGGATAAGGTTTTGGAGTCTCCCCCATCATTAATGTGATGTATAAGGGTTAGGTATCATCCCCATAAAAGGGTTCATGTGGGAGGTATAAGGGTTAGGGGTCTCCCGCATCATTAATAGGATGAATAAGGGTTAGGGGTCTCCCCTGAAAATTGGTTCACTAGGGACGACATAGTGAAAGGACGACTCACCTCTCGACAGTATAGGAATATCAAGGTTACATGAAGGGTTCGTTGTGTGGATGTATATAATGAATTTGGTATGTCAAAGAAATATTTAGAAATGATTTTAAACATTTTTTAGTTATTTTTATGAAAAAATAACTTATTAGAAAAATTGGTTTGAATTTCACTTGTATGCTTTTGGTTATAAATGGTTTTGGAAACGTGTTTATATTTGGTTTTAAAATATTTTCACAAATTGTTTTATATAAACTATTTTATATAAATGTGACTAACATTTCTATCCTAGTGTCATGAGTAGGGAATTCATTGGGGAAAACCCACTTATTTTTATACTCACCCCTACTCTGGCACTTTGGTGCTTTTGCAGATGCTATCTTCTAGGATAGGGGAAAAGGTAATGTTCACATGTATTTAGCACTAACTCATGACGTTTGAGCTATTAGGTGATTGTGGAGCTTGGATCTTGTGGACCATGGAGTCTTGTGGTCTTTTGAGAGTCTTGTATCATTTATCTGCTGTGTACTTTGATACTAGGTTTTTCTTACGCTGTTTCATACTTTGATATGGTTTTGAGATACATGAAGATGTTGGGTTGTCTCACATTTGTTCAAGCATCATATAGTGAATCTTTGGTTATGGTTTGTAGGTTTATTGGTTTATTTCTTTAAGGGTAAATCGTCCCCCACTTGTATTTGAAACCCTAAGGAATTTATGGCCAGCCTTTAGTGTCTTGGGGATGTCGCTTAAGGTCTAGTCATGACTCATTGTACTCTCAAGCCAATGAGAATTGGCGGGTCATTACATTTCTCATGCTTATGATATAACCCTTGATTAAATGTTTAATTTCTTTCTTACTGAGAATTTGAGGTAACCCATTTATTATGTTTCCATTCCATAGGATATGAGGATGACTATAACTGATAGGAAGTCTGAGATGGGATTTAGTATGTCTCAATTATTGAGAAATATTCACCAATGGTTAAATCGAGTTTCTTATGTGGATAGTCCTCAAATATACGAAATTTTCATGATTGTGTGATTATTATGATTTTTTATGATCAAATTGTTGAAATATATGTGATTTTAGATTGGTTCATCACACATTATATCAAAGATAGTATTTAAGGAAAATATTTTTAGAACTAAACCCCATAGTGTGGGTTTGGGGTGACTCAATTAATATCAAAATAGGGTTTAATTATTTTTTTAGGATTAGTTTAGTTATTTTATGGTATTCTTTAAGTTATTTTTAATGTTTTTCATTAAGTTTTGGGATCACTTTAGTTATTTTTGGGGATTTAGATAAATAAAAATTAGTGAAATACTAAGAGATAATTATAAGTATAGGATACCATCCTAGAGTTTTGGTAAACTATAGATTATGTGGTTATCCTAGATACTATATCCATATCTAGATATTAGATAGTGGATGTGGATATGGAAGAGTTACATGTAGTGGTTATTACTCTAAGAAGGGATGGTTGAGTATCAACTAGATCTTTACTCTATGAATGATGAGTGGGACTAAGTCTATATACATGCTTAACCACTCATAAAGGATATTCATGGTTGAATTTTTATTTTATATAAATAAAATTATGAATTATTTATTTCTTGAATATATATTTTTGATTAGGTTAAGAAGTTTAAAACCATAGATACTTATAGAATAATTTGATACATTCAATATAAATGTATAACAAAATAAGTGGTATTTATATAAATTAAGGAATATATACTAATAGAATAGTAACCTCACTTATGAAATTATATATTAAGTTTTATAACTAATAAGTGAAAATATGATATATTTATATCACATAATAAGTAAATAAATGTTTTAAAAATGATAAACTAATTGTTGGTATTTTCTTAAGACGTAAATATTTATTTACAATTATATAATTAATATAATTATTTAAAATAAAATTTATTTTTTATAAATTAGATTCTGAAATTAATATTATATTATATTTTAATTATAATATTATTTTATGTTATCTTATTTAATTTTTCAAAGTGTCATGAAATTAGTTATAATATTAATTTTTTTATTTTTCCAATAAATGATGATTTTAATTAAAAATAATATTTCTCATATATAGAAATTTATTTTAAAAAATGAATTTCATTTTTGAATTATACCTGTTGAAAAATGGTTAGGGTGATTTTATTTCAAATATAATTATATTTTGGTGAATAGTAGAATACGGTAACTTATAGTTTAATTAAATAATCGAATTATTGAGTCATGGATGCTGTATTGATTAGGTAAGAATCCATTAGTTTGAACTCATACACAATATTTACAATAATTAGTCCTAATAATCAATAATATTTATAGTATTGATTGAAAATAATAATCAAATGAATAAAATAATCAAAACACCTATCTCCTCTCCTTATAAATACCACCCCTCACCACCTCTTGTACTCACACCTTAAAAATACTTTTATCTTCTCTAAATTATTCCTAATTTCATCCCATGCCTCTTACCCACATGAAAGACCTTATGATATCTCCATAATATCAAAACCATGTTTTTAAGGTGGTTCCCAAGGAGACAACATTCGAGAGGTAAAATCCTCCATTTTTTCTCTTTTAAATTCTTTCATTATTTATTTCTTTATACCTTATCCTAACCTCCCCTATCAAAATTGGAATTATAAATATAGTATCATATATATAATATAATTTTATTTCATTAATTTAATATCTATCATAAAACCTCTTTTCCTCCCCTCTTAATCAAAAAATGAAAACTTCATCCGTGACGTGTCGATTCATTGCCTTCATAGACGACGAGTTTTAATTTTCCATTAACACCTTAATGGATGGTCATAAAAAAATTATTATGGTAGAAAAATATTCTATTAAGTATATTACAACTTTTCTAATGTTTTTAAACTAATTAATAAACCTAATATTAAATATAATTAAACTATTTAGTGATGGTTAGAAAAAAACAAAAAAAAAACAAAAAAACATTTATCATTAATACTTTATTTAATGAATAAAACTTATATCAGAAAAAATTATATATGAGATAATTTAAAACTTTAGAAGAATATTAATACCATTTCTTCCCACTTCATTGTTTTTTCTTCAATATGGAAGATATTTCACATAATTAAACTCAAGGGAACCGACTATAAAGCCATGAAATGAATCCTCCCAGAACGACGATTCTGAAATCTAAAACTCCTCAAAATGGCCATAAATAAACTTAATAAAATGTTAATAAATAAAATATATGTGTAAAAGGTTCTTAATTAAGTAATAAATGATTACAATTTTATTATCCATGACATTAAGTATAATTTTAGAATTCTTTCAGATATAAGGTAAGATACATTATTTTTTTAAATACCCCTTTCAAGTTACAATTATTTTTATTAATATTTTATTTAATAAAAAAATGTAACCTCATTTTATTTATTTCATGACACATTATTGATTTTTTGTTTCCCTTATAAATTGAAAAGTTTATTTTCAATTTTTTTTTTCATTTATAAGTCTGTGGACTCATAATAATGAAATGTGATTTCAAAATGGAAAATTTATTTTCCTTAAGAATGTTTCTTTTATGAAAGAATAATGTTTTATGATCATGTTATCATTGTTGAGAATTATTATGAATAAAGTTTGTTCTGTGAAAAATACAGAGTGGGTGAGCATGTTGTAGCTCCCTAATGCATTGGGTAAATGGACGATGTAAACCGGGTTGGTTTATCCTAAGAGATTATGGGAATATAAAATGATTGTTGTTCCTATAATAACCAGGATGTATACTACCTGTTTATCTAGAAGAGTAACTTTTTAGGTAATAGTTATATGAAAATGATGCCACAAGTTGACTTTTATTAATTCTGAACGTTTTATATGGTTTTACTTTTAAATTATGATTGTATATTGTAAAATAAAGATATTATGTTTTATGTTTAAAGGTTATAAATTTTTAGAAATGTTTCATTATAGTAATAATGATTTATTTCTTAATTTTATATCCCTTACTGATATTTTTGTGCTCATCCAAATATTTATAATATTTTCATAGGATTTATGGATGAGTAAAATAAAGGAAGAATTCAAGTTCAATGTTATGAAGTTTTAATACGGAATGAAAACATGTTTTATATTAGAAGTTTCATATTGTGAAAAAATGGATTTTGGTTAGAAGTGTATACTTTATAATATATTAGTTTCTATTTATTTTTTTATGAACTAATTATCTAAAACTATAATACTAAAATATCTTTTGGAATGAATGAAATTAAATTCAAGTCTAATGTCATCGGATTGTGTAATTTTTAGGGACTTGTCTTTAGAGTTAGTATCAGAGAAAGGTTTAGATAACATTAGGGGTTTGGATAATGTTAATAGAATACCCACAACCGATTTCTAATTTATGGTTAATATGAAATGATACAACATTTAAATATTACCATGTTTCTTTGTCTATGATATATCTGTTTATAATGGCTTTCTACAAAAGAAACAAGGTAAATGATGTAGGAAGACACCAATAGGATGATATCCTTCTGAATCCTCAACCTATAATGGTTGGAATTAGAACCAAACAGTTTTGTATAGTAATGGATAAATTGATTTAGGCTATAAATAGTGTCATCATCCATGCACGAGATTAGCTAGATCAACCTCATAGGATATGTTAGTGTTGGAAAATGTTTTGAGGCAATACCCTCCTGCTTTTACTGGATCTTCTAACCAAGTGGAAGCTGAATTGTGGATAAAATCCATAGAAAGGTTTTTTTATTTAATGGGGTGTTCTTATCATTAAATGTATAGAATTTCTATCTAATTTTTTGAAGGTGAATCTGACCAGTGTTGATCATTGGTTAGTAATATTAAGGATAACGAGGAGATTGAGTCTTTGGAATGGGGTGAATTCCAAAATATTTTTTTTTAGAAATTTTTTTCCTATGGTAAATTTATATAGGATGTAAAATAAATTATTATAACTAAGATGGGAGGAGTATTAGTGGCTGAATACTAATAAATATTCACTCAATTAGAAAGGTACACTCTAAATTTTTTCCAGGCACATGATAGTGAAATCAATCTTTTTTTCTTTGGATCAAAGAGAAATTATTGAAGGAATTGTATTATAATGAATTAAAATGTTATAAAAAAATTATTTGATGTGATGAAAAGATTCCAATGGAGTTTTATGATGATCATGTGTACTTTAACAATCATAATAAAAAATGATCAAGGTGATATAAAAAATGAAATAATGAATCAAAGATGTTTGATGGTTAGAAAATTATGTTTTAATTTTGTGAGAATTGTTGTAAAAAAACTAAGGAATATATTTTGATGTCAGGTAAGTGTTTCTTATGTGATAATTTTGAGCATATGGCTAATAATTCCAAAGAAAAATATCATGGTAGTGGGAAGAAAAATTCTAATATATAGATATTAAAGTGTATTAAATGTATTGAGACATGTCATTATTAAAATGAGTTTCCGAAGTGGAACCCAAATGATGGAATAAAGTCAGACTATAAGCTGAAAGTTGTGGTGGAATCCTTTGAAACTACTTCATCAGGTATTTTTCAATCCAATGAAGTGGTTTTAGTTCTAGGTATATTAGTATTTTTCAAGATGGAATTGATATTCAGATACCCTCAGTTGAAGTGGAAGGGGGGAAACTTTTCAAAAATAGAATTCCATACTAGATGTGGGAATTATGAGTATGTTGTTATGACCTATTCCTTGAAAAATACTATAACTGTATTTAGGGATCTTATGAAAATTATATTCCATGAACATTTTGATAATTTTTTTGTTGATGATATTTTGTTTTATTCAAAAGTTTATGGGGATCATTAAAAACATCAAATTATTTTTATGAAAACTCTAAAAGAAAAGAAGTTATACAAGAAAATTTAGAAAATATTATTTTTAGTCACAACATATTTATTTTATATGGTACATTATAAATAAGGATGACATAATAGTTGATCCTGAAAGAAAGAGGCTGATGATTAAACAAGACCAACATATGTTACTGAGATTCAAAGTTTTCTTGGATTAGTATTCTATTACCAACAGTTAGTTAGAAAATTTGTAGGACTATATGTCCTACTAAGTAAGTCAACATGAAAATTGGTTATTTGGATAGATGAATGTGATGTTTTTAGGAACCGAAAAAGAAATTTGTGAATTATCTATTTTTGGCCCCACCTTCTAGAAATGGATGGTTTTTCATCTATAAACATGCTTCTTTAAATAGTCTTGGTTTCATTTTGTTACATAATGATCAAGTTATTTCTTATACATCACAAAAACAAAAACCTCATGAGTTTAATTAACCCAGACATGATTTAGAATTAGATTTTATGGGGTTCTCTTAAAAAATTTGGATACATCATTCATTTGGATACAAATGTTAATTATATACTTATAATAGTTGTTTGAAGTATATATTTACATAAAATGAATTAAACACGAGGCAGATAAGATGAATGGAACTGATTAAGGATTATGATTGCATGATCATTTACCATGTTTGAATAGTAGGAAAATTGGAAGATTCTTTGAGTCGAAAACATCATTTTACATTAACTACATTAAATTTGGAACATGACCCATTGGTTAATGATTTGATGAATTTTGGATTGGAAATTGTTGGTGTATGAAATTATCCTATTTTTTTAGGTGTCAGTGTAGTCAAATCTATCAGATAAAATTAGAAAAGAATAGAAGGAAGACTGTGAGTTACATAAAAAGGTAGAATAGGTTAAAAATTTATGTTTCAATAATTTAACTATGTCAAAGATTTTAATTTGAGGTTTGGGAAGATATTATATGTGCCTTGTGATTGAAATTTGAAGAAAGGGTTATAAGGTGAAGTTTATATTTCTTAGGTTTTATTTCATCATGGAATTAGTAAGATCTATGGAGACCTTAGGGAGTATTATTGGTAGGATAAATTAAAAGAGATATTAATAACCTTACTATGATATGTTTCAATTTTAAATTGATAAAAGCAGAACCACAATTACTGAATGGGATTCATCATCCTATTCAAATGATAGAGTGGAAATTGTAAAATAAATTCATGGAATTCCTAGTGGGATTACCAAATATTTATAGAGTTAATAAAGAGATTTGGTATATTTTTGATCAACTAACTAAATCAATAAATTTTATTCCTATTAAATACACTCTTTATCAGGATCAAATTTCTTAGTTGTATCTTGAAGAGATAGTCCAGTTTCATGGAGTTACTCTCTCCATTGTATCTGATCATGATCTGAGGTTCAATTTTATCTTTTGGAAGGGCCTTCAGAAGTAATTGGGAACTAAATTAAATTTTAGCACCATTTTTAATCCTTATTTCAATGGAATATCACAGTGAATATTTCAGATAATTAGAGGATATGTTTCTAGTTTTTCAAATGGATTGCGAGGGATGTTGCGATCAACATCTTTCTTCGGATGAGTTTTATTATAATAAATTTTTTATTCTAGTATATTGGTGGTTTCTTTTAAGGCATTATATGGAAATTGGTCTCAAGATCCATCATTTTGGGATGAAGTATCTAAAATAATGTTGATGGGACCAAAATTGTTAGAGGAAACAGTAGATAAGGTTTAGATGATTTAGTGATGCTTGAGGACAACTCAGAGTAGGAATAAATTTCTTGAGGATAACCAAAGGAAGGATCATTATTTTTAGGTAGATGATAGTTTCTTACTCAAAGTTTGTCCAAGTAAATGTTTGATTCATTTTGGTAATATGGTGAAGTTGAGTCCACAATTTATTAGATCCTATGAAATTGTGGATAAATTTGGATCAGTTGGATACCAACTTGGTTTGTGTATGATTTTGCCCTAGGTACACCATATATTTCATTTTTCAATGTAAAGAAATTATGTTCCTGATTCATCCAATGTTATGATGCTAGAGATTTTCCAGTTAGAAGATAAACTTTCATATGAGGAAAATCTTATTTAGATTCTGTATTGTAGAGAGCATGTATTGTGGAATAAAGTAATTCACCCAGTTAAGGTATTATATAGAAACCACATGGTTGAATAAGAAACATGGGGATATGAAAATTATATGATACATATGAATCCTAAATTTTTTAATAAGTGAATAAAAATATCAAGGAAACCATTTTCAGAAGGGGGAGAGAATGTAACAACCCAGCTACTTATAGAAATATTTTTACACTCATTAAAAATGTATAATTAAATAAGTGGTATTTATAGAAACTAAATAATATATAATAATACAAATAAACCACACATATCAATGTATACATGAAATTTATGTATCATATAAGTGAAAATATGATATATTTATATCATATAATAAGTAAATAATTGTTTTAAAATGATAAATTAAGTTTTTGGCATTTTATACAAAACACAACTGTTTTTTACAGTTTAATAATTAATATAATGATTTAAAAGAAATATTATTTTAATAAATAAGATTGATAAATTAATATTTTGTTTTATTTTAATTAAAAGTTATTTTTTGAGATATTATTTACTTTTTCAAATTGTTATAAAATTAGTTGTAATATTAAAAACAATATTTTTTAAATAAATGGGGATTTAAAATAAAAATTAAATTTATCATATTTATGAAATTATTTTCAAAAAATGGAGTCTATTTTTTAATTCTACAGATCTATAAATTTTTAGGATTATTTGTTTTTTATTTTTATAAAATAATTGAATTTTTGGTGAATAGTGGAAAATGGTAATTTACAGTATAATTAAAGAAATTAATTATTGAGTCATGGATGATGTATCGATGTGGTAAGAACCCATAATTTAAAATGAATAGGTAATATTTGTTTTACATACTAATATTAATTAAAACTATTAATATTCTTGAGCCAAAATAATAAACAAATGAATAAAATAATCAAAAATACCCCTCTCCTCTCCCTAAAAATACCATCCTTCACAACCTCTTATCCTCACACCATTAAAAGACTTTTGGCTTGTCTAAATTCTTACCAATTCCATACCATCAACCTTACCTATATGAAATACCTAATGATGTCAAAAAAATAACAAAAACCATGTGCCTTAAGAAGTTTTTCAAGAAGACAAAATTCGAGAGGTAAAATCCTCTATTCTCCATCTTTTAAATTATTTATTTATTTATTTCTTTATACATTATACTCACTTAACATATGAAAGAAATAATTTTAACTCCATTATAATATATATATATATAAGGAATTTTTTTATTTTAATGTAATATAAATCATCAAACATATTATATTATCCTCTTCTTTTAAAAAAATGAACACACCATCCTTAACATGTCCATTCACCGCCTTCGTGGATAAGGAGTTTAAATTTTCCATTAATACCTTCAACGATGGTCATAAAACCAATATTATGTTTAATAAATATAATAATATATTTATTATCACTTTTTTTAATGTTCTATAACTAATTTATAGACATAATATTAAATAAAATTAAACTAGTTTGTGATGGTCGAAAAAATTACCAAAAATAAATCAAACATTAATCATTAATAGTTTATCTAATGAAAAATACTTATATAAAAAAAATTATATATGGAATCATTTCAAATTATTTAGGCATATTAATACCATTTCATTCCACTTCTGGAGTTTTTTTCATTTGAAAAAGAACTCCCATAATTATACTAATGGGTACCGACTATAAATCAATGAAATGAATTCTCCTAGAATGATGATTTTGATATTTATAACTAACCGAAATGAACATAAATTAACTTAATAAAATGGTAATAAATAAAATATATTATTAAATGGTTCAGATTTAAGTAATCAATCAATCTAATTTTATTATCCATGAAATTAAGTACAAGTGAAAAATAATTTTAGATAAAAGGTAAGGGATCTTTTTCAAAATCTCCTTTCCAAGTTACAACTATTTTTATTAAAGACATGTTTTTGTACTTATATGGCCTAAGATGATTTTCCCACATCCATGATTACTTATTTATTTAATCTTTCCTTTACATGTTTACAATTTTATTTTCAAATAAAATGTATTCATTTATATGTGAGTGACTTCTTCAAAATGAAATGTGATTTCAAAATGGAAAATTTGTTTTCCTTATGAATGATTATTTTATGAAATATATATATGAAATGATCATGTAATGGTTATTGTGAATTTTTATGATTATGGGAGATATCTTGATAAATTGAGGGTGGTTTATCCTTTTATAGATCTCCAATTGATTTTGTAATGGGACTGAGTTAACTAGTTAATTTTCTCATAAGAGATTATGTTATTAACTTTTATGGTTATTCCAAGCGTAACCATGATGGTTAATCCCTATATAATCGAGAGAGATACATTATATGTAATAATTATATGGAAATAATTTAAAACATAAATTTTATTTATTTTTTATTCTTTATATTTTTTTACAAGAAACTTATGTTCTCATAAGGTATGATAAATATCTTATGTTTTATGTGTAAAGGTTATAATTTTTTGAAAATGTTTAATGCATGGACTATTGATTTATTTATTCCCTTTAAGTCCCTTAATATGATTTTTTTCATCCCATGTTTTAAAAAAATTACCAAGGATTTATGGATGGGTAATGTAAAAGAAGAATTAAAATTTAAAGTCCTGATGTTTTGATAAGGAAAGAAATCATGTTTTATAATTTATGTTTCCTATTGTGTAAAAGGGATTATTTTCTAGAAGTGTTTACATTGTAGTATATGAGTTTATAAGTATGTTTTTAGGACCTATGTTTATAAAAATATTATCCTAAAAGTTCTTTGGGAATTAATGAAAATGAATTCAAGTCAAAATTCACTGGATTACGTAATGTTCAAGGTCAGGTCCTTACTTTTAGTATTAGAGAAAGATTTTGATAAATTAGGGGTTAAGATAATGTTAATGAAATACCCAACAATGATTTTTTTTTATTTTTGTTTTAGTTGAAATATACAATTTAAATATTACAATGCTTCTTTATATAAGATATTTCTATTTAGAATGGTTTTCTATAGAAGAAATAGGGAAGGTTAAGTATGAAGGAAACAAGAGGATGATATCCATCCAAATCTGTAACCAGGAATGGTGGGAATTAGAACTAAGCAGTTTTGCGACAGTAATGGATTAGTAGATATAGGCTATAAATGGTGATGACATCCATGCACAATATTAGCTAGATCAACCTCTGTGGAATATGTCTATGCTGAAATATTTTATGAGGCAACACCCTCTTGAATTTATCAGATATTTTGACACAGTGGTAGTTTAAGGGTGGATTAAACCCCTAGAAATATTTTCTATATCATGTGATGTTCTGACCATCAAAAGGTTAGTCTTTGAATTTACCATTTTGAAGGCGAAGAAGACTAGTGGTGGTCTGTAACTCCCCAACCCTAGAAGCCTATATTTGATGAATTAATTTGTTACATTAGAATGATTTCAAGGAATAAAATCTAAATTACCATTTAGTTTAACAGCCTTGTAAAGCTATATTACATACATGAAACCCATAATATAGTGGGAAATAGGAAATAGAAACATTATACATAAAAATAAAATAAACTACATCATTAAAATCTTATTTAATGATTTTTTTTCATAACCAGGGGAAGGAAAACATAATAAGGATGAGCTCAAATTCATAGTATGGGTAAGTAAAACGGAATAAATAATGAATAAATAGAAATAAACCAACATGTAAAGGTAAAAAATGATAACACATTCCATTAAAATAACAAGAAATAGAAAATTCAATATGGAAAAGTAAGAAACTAAAACACATTCCATTTAATTAATAAACTCAAAAATTAAATGTATCCAAAGACATATTGATGGAAAATATAATGGATGAATAATAACTAAAATATCAACGAAAAAATTATTAATTATTGGATTTATTTTCTTAGGCACATGAATACCTATACTATAAATATCCATTCTCTTGAGATTTTAAAACTTCTCATATAATCCTTTTTAATTTTGCCAATATAATCGTTCATGAGAACCTATAGACGCATTGAGAAGCTATATAAAGTATAGGATCCACCCATTGTTTCATGTCTAAATAATTCTTCATATTAAATTATCAATTAAAAAAAAAAAGAAAAAATGGCTTATTAAATATACATATTTAACAATATATATGTATTTATTAATAATTACTCAGTTAATCAAATAACTATCAAAGTGTGAACTGTATGAAAATGGTATATGATTTAGGAAATAGTAATATCCATTAAACGAGAATATTGATATTTAAGAAAAATTTAATGCATCATAAATTTTTTTAAGGGGGTTATTATTTCAATAGAATGTTAACAATCAAAATGAGGGGAGATTGAAAATGTGATTATTAAACCAATTATAGAGGAAAATAATCTTTAAACATTCCAAGGTACCCCATATCATTTTAAAAAATTTATATAATAATATATATGAAGAAATAATCATTAAATAAAAATTATAATTACATGAAATTAAGTTAATTCATGATATAACATGAAAAATAGAAATATAGACACTATATAAAAGAAACTAGGTTCATAATAACTAGTAATTATCAAAGTAATGCAAACTGAGACTAAATTTCATTACCTCAACCTTACTTTTGTTGTGTGGTAATTATCCGCAGGTATAGTGGGTTATAATATGTTACTAACTTATAAAAAACTATAATCACGTTCATTATGTCATATATTAACTTCTTATAAAAACTTATAACCCTTTTTTAACAATCATTCATTATTTTAACTATTTTGGGTGTTAATTGCGTAATTTTCTAAAGTATGTTTTGAATTTTTATTTATTTTTATTATTTATTAGATCCTAATTTAATCATCTAAATTATGTAAAAAATGATTTAATTATCATATATTGGTAGTTCAAATGTATTTTTAGTGATCTATAATGTTTGGAGATAAGAAATGAAATGCACTGTTCTTAGAGACGGTAGGCCTTATGTATGCATGAACACTACATTAATTTATTTTTCATATTAAAATAATAAAAATTAAATAATAAATATTTAAATTATATTTAAATTATAATACATATTTCATATTTTTTACATAGGATCATTAAAACCATCAGTTATTCATTTCATTTATGGCGTGAATGAGTCACATCGCTTTGAGGGAGTGGTAGTCCACATTTCGAGAAACAATGTTATCTTATTTACACAAAATGGAATGTATAAAATCATGTGTTTTAAAAGAATTAAATAAGAATAAAGACATTTTAAATATAAAATGTATCATATATAAGTATATTCTTGGTCATAATGACCACCACGAAAGGTGGTAAAGGTAGAACGAGCAGTCATCGTTTCATGAGGCAGTAGTTCACCGTTCACATAAATAGTATGTTCATTATCCATTAGAGGTGTTTGTTTATTTTTAGGTATAAATATTTACAAAAAAACACAATTATATTGATTATACAAGTTTTTTAATAGGAATAAGGAATAATAATAAATTAGTGGTTGGAGGAACAAATAAATTAGAAGAGCATGAGGGAAGATGTTACCTCTTAATCGGGTAACTCCTTTTAGTTTGTACGAAAGGGATTCATTATGTGGATTTCTTAAAAATGGTATGATTTTTGGTTTATGTTAGGGATATTTGGATACTATTTTTTCGAGTTTTGACGATACAAATAGTCTTAAGAGGGGTGAGGAAGGGGTAGAGTGCTTTCTTTTTATAGAGAAGGGGGAGTGTTACTATTGTAAATACCAAAATATATTCATTAATGGTAGGTATAACTTACAGAATGTTTATAAAAAACGCAAAAATAATATATTAAATGATAAAAATGGTTGATAAAAGCCTCCAACACACAAAATATATGCATTTTAATTATTTGGTTCGCTAACTTCTAAGATTCTGCAATTGTATGATTTTTGCTTTTTAATAAAGCATCTAGTTTTCTATCCTTAGTAATTTCACAATTAATAATAAAATAAAATGATATTTATTAGAAAATATAAATCCACTTAATTATTAATATTTTTTATAATTTATAAAAAAATACCATGAGTTTTGGAAATTAATTTTAAAACAAGTTCTGGTGACACCCTAAAATACTACTAAACCTAGATTGTGTAAACAATGTTTTTATCATTTATGGGAAAATATGTTAATTATATAAGATAAATTATCCAATTAATATACCATATTTAAAATCTATTATCACTAAAAAATAAATTGGTATAATATAGAAATATTATTAATTTTAAATTATTTAATAAAATATCATTTTATGTAAAATAACAATATTGTCAATTTTAGTATTATTTATTTAATTTTAATTTTAAAATATGAAAACAATATTTAAATTCATATATATAACGTTTATAGATGTGTAAGTTGATATATTCATCTAATAAATAATTAAATATAATAATTAAATCAATCTACTTCAATTTTAATATTTAGAGAATCATTTATTTTAGTTAATTATTAACTAATTAATCACTATGTTGGTGTTTCATAAGCATTTTAAGTAACTAAATATTATTTATAAATAAATTATTATGATAAAATAAATTATTATAATAAAATAAACCCATTTATTTTTCAAAAGGATATTTACAATAGAAAATATTATTTCTTGTACATATATGAATGTTTTATAAATATTAAAGGTAAGGAAAGTACCCTTTTTGTATTTTTCCATAATTAAGATTTTTATTTTGAAAACATCCATTTAATAATATCACAATAATCCATAAAATTAGAACCAAGAGAGGATGTGGTGTAAAGTTTTGAATACAATGGTTTTTGGACATGTTTCCAAGCCATTTTGGCCCTTAATAATAAGGTATAATATCTTTTTATGCTTATATTTACGTTAATCACCATAATTAATTTTAATCACTTTCCCTAATCTTTTTGGAAAAAATATTAGGTTCATATTATTAGAATAAAAATATTATATTTATTACAATAGTTTATATTGAAAATTAAAATCACATAAGTGGGAAAATTAAGATTAACACTAATCTCGCAAATGTTGTGCGAAAGTGGGTTTTTAATGTAAAAACATTCAAAATTTCAATAAGTTTTTAAATCCAATTTTAAAATTACAATGATTCAGATGATCTAAATTTTATTAATATATTTATAATTGATCTATTTTTACATTAGAAACCAATTTATTATTTAATTTATCAGTAATAATTCATTAAATAAAAAAGGAAATTTTTAACTAGAATCTAGTATTTTTTACCATGCATAAAAAATGAAACATTTTGGTAAAATAAAAAAACTTAAAGATAAGAAAATTTTGAAATTTTGAACTAAAAAAATTAGTTTATTTTTAAAAATAAAACTACTAAAATTTAAAAAATTTAGTATTAAAATAGGTGTTCCATTAAAATGTTTTAAAGCTCGATTTTGTGTGTAAAGCAAGATAACTCTGTGTTGTGTGAATCATGAGATTAAATTTGTGTTGAATATAAAAAAATATAAAAAAAATTAATTTTATTCTCAAATTAAAACATTATAATTTCTTGGGGTGTTACATGGTCAGTGGTTAGGAATTTTAGGGATAATGAAGAGATTTATGCTTTGGATTGGGATTGATACAAATAAAATTTCCCTGAGAAGTATTTTCCTAAGGTAACTAAACTTAGGATGGAAAAAAAATATTAGAATTGAGACAGGATAAGGATTCAATGGCTACATAAAAGGAAAAATTCACTCAATTGGAAAGGTAAGATCCAAAATTTATCCAGGATATTCATAGTAATAATTTGTACTCAGGATGGAAGCCAAAATATTGAAGGTTATTGGATTATCAATAATTAAAAAGTCATGAAAAACTTATTTAACATTTTGATAAGTTGGAAATATAGTTCTCTGATGATCATGTGTACTTTGAAAATCATTATAAAAAGATGTTTTGGTCTCATGAAAGGGGAAATAATACATCGAAGAAGTTTTACGGTAAGAAAATTGCATTTTCAGATTGTGATAATTGTGGAACAAAACACACAAGAGAATTCCTTTTGATGTTTGGTAAGTGTTTCCAATGTGGATAGTTTGGGCATATGGATTGTAATTTAAATTAAAATGGTCATGGTAGTGGTATGAAAAATTCATATATATACAATGTAAAATATTTTAAATGTATTGAGATGTTTCATTATGAAAATGAGTGTCTGAAGAGGAACCTGAATGATGGAAAGCATCCAGATTATAAGTAGAAAAATGTGTTGAAATGATTTCCTACTACATAAGAAGATGTTAGAATATCCAATGAAGTGGTATTAGCTCCAAGTAGCTTAGTATGTTTCCAATAATGACTTGAGATCTAGATACCATCAACTTTAGGTGAAGCAGGATGAAATTTTGAAAACAACATTCTCGACTAGATATGGCAATTATGAGTTTGTTGTTATGACCTTTGATTTTACAAATTCTCAATCTATATTTATGAATCTTATGATAATAATATTTCATGAATTTGTGGATATGTTTTTTTTGTTTTTATTGATGAAATTTTGGTTTATTCAAAAAAGTTATGAGGTTTAAGAAAAACAGCTATGGATTGTTCTGAAAAGAATAAAAGAAAAAAATTATATGGGAAACATAGAAAAAGTTATTTTTGGTAACAACATATTTATTTTCATGGGGACATTATAAATACACATGGAAAATAAGTTTATCATTCCAAAACAAAAGTGGTTGATGAATATCCAAGACCTAAAAATGTTACTGAGATTCACAGTTTTCTTGGATTAGAAGTAAATTACCAATAGATTTTTAAAAACATTTCGTGGTTATATAGCCCGCTAACTATGTTAACATTAAAGGGGGTTAAATTTATTTAGACATAAGAGTGTGATGTTTTTGGAACTAAAAAGGATATTGGTGATTGCTCTAGATTTATCCCTGACTTATATAAATGGATAGTTTTCCATATATAGTGATGCTTATTTTAAGGGAAATTGTTTCATTATGATACAGAATGATCAGGTAATTTCTAACAATTCACTGAAATTGAAACCTCATGGGTTAAATAATCCCACACATGATTTAGAATATATTTTTTAGTTTTCACTTTAAAAAATTAAAGACATGATTTATATGAATCCAAATCTGAAATATCTATTGATCATAAATATTTGAAGTATATATTTACTATGAAGTAACTGAAGATGAGGTAGGTAAGATTGATGAAAATGATAAAGGATTATGGTTTAATGATAAATTACCATCACAGAAAAGAAAATAATGTGGTGGATTCATTTAGTCAAAATAATCATGCTACATTAACCATATAATATTAAGAACATAACCCATTGGTTAATTAATTGATTAATTTTGGATTGGAAATTGTCAGTGAAGTAAATTCAACTATTTTGTTTTGGGTATCAGTGCAATAATTTATATCAGTTAAAATCAATCAATTAGAGAAGGAATAATGTGAGTTACTGAAAAAGGTAGAGTTGGTTAAAAAGGGTAAGTATCCAGAATTTAACATTGACAAATATTGTTTGTTAAGATTTGGGAAGAGATTATGTGTTCCTTGTGATTAATAGTTGAATAAAGTGTTATTAAGTGAATCTCATATTTATCCATTTTCATTTCATCCTAGAAGCACTAATATGTATAGTTACTTTTGGGAGTATTACTAATGGGATAGAATGAAAAGAGATATTTCTAAATTTACCATGATATGTTTGACATGTCAATAGGTAAAATCATAATGATAATTACTGTAGGGGATACTTTAACCTTTTCCAATTCAAGATTAGAAATGGGAAAATATATTCATGAATTTTTTATAGAAATTATAAAAAAAATCTTGAGGTAATAATGCTAGCTGAGTTATTATTGATCGACTAACTAAATCTGCACATGTTATTCCTATTCAAGACACTCCATCTCTAGATCAAATTTCTCAGTTGTTTCTTAATGAGATAGTCAGGTGACACAGATTTCCATTATATATTATATCTGATAATGATCCCATGTTCATTTAAATTTTTTTAAAGGGACATTAGAAGTAACTAGGAACTAAATTAAATTTTAGAACTGATTTTTATCCTCAATCTAATAGACAGTGAGATCGAACAATTCATACATTGGAGGATATGCTTCAACCTTGTTCAATGGATTTCTAGGGATGTTTGGATCAACCAATTTATTTGGTTGAGTTTTCTTATAATATTTTTTTATGATAGTATAGATATGCTGTCTTTGGAAGCATTGTATAGAATGTGGTGTCAGACTACATTATTTTGTGATGAAGTATGTGAAAGAAAGTTGATGGGGCCAGAATTTTTAAAGGATGTAATAGAGAAATTTCAGATGATTCAATGAAACTGGAGGACAACTCATAGTAGAAAGAAATTTTTTTTAGATAACTGAAGGAATGATATTTATTTCAAGGATGATGATCATTTCTTTCTCAAATAATATTTATAGAGAAGTGTGATGTGTTTTGGAAAGAATGGTAAACTGAATTCATGATTCATTGTATTCTATGAAATTATGCAGAAAGTTGGATCAGTTGCTTACTGAGATTATTTTCCTATGAGTTTGTCATAGATACACCATGTTTTTCATGTTTTTATTTTAAGAGAGTATGTTATAGATTAATCTCATGTTCTGAGCCCTGAGATTGTTGTTATAAGATAACGTTTCATATGAGTAAAATCTTATTTAGATTCTGGATCATCGAGAGGAAGTATTTCAGAATATGGAAATTCACTAGGTAGGGTTTTGTGGAGAAATCACATGGTTGAAGAAGAAAAATGAGAATCTAAAAATTAAATGAGAGAAAGTTTTCCAAATTTTTTTAGTATATGAATAAAAATTAAAAGGACACAATTTTCATAAGGGTATGCATTTTGCAACCCAAGTGCTTATAGAATAATTTGTTATATTCACTACAAATGTTTAATGAAATAAGTTAAATTTATAGAAATTAAGGAATATAAACAAATAGAATAGTTACATCACCTCTGAAAGTATAAATAAAATTTATGTATCTTATAAGTGAAAATATCATATATTTATATCCTATAATAAGTAAATATTTTTTTAAAAAATGATAAATTAAGTGTGGGTATTTTTGTAAAATGTAATTTTTTTATTTAAAATATTAAAATTAGTATAATGATTTAAATTTAAATTTATTTTCCTAAAATATATACATAAATTAATATATATTTTTATTTTAACTATAATATAATTTTATGAGACCTTACTTAATTTTTCAAAGTGTCATAAAATCGGTTATAATATTAAAATAATATTTTTTTTGAATAAATGAAGATTTTAATGAAAAATTAATTTTATCATATTTAGAAAATTATTTTCAAAAAATGGAGTCCATTTTTTGAATTCTAGATGCTGGAAAATAGTTAAGGTGAATTTTTAGGATTTTTCTAAAATAGCTCAATTTTGGTGAATAATGAAATATGATAATTACAGTATTATTGAATAAATGAATTATTAAGTCATGGATGTTATATTGATGATGTAATAAGCCATTATTTCTAATTAACATGAACTAGTTACTTCACTTAGTCACAAGAATAAACACTATGGATAGTTGTGATGACCCAGACTCTCTTGGTCCTTCCCTTTGCCAAAATCAGGGTCCTAAAGGAGTGGCGTCTCGGTGAGACTGATCGGCGAGACAGATCGGGGAGACCGATCAGTGAGACCGATCGGGGAGACCGATCGGCAAGACTGATCTGTGAGACCGATCGGTGAGACCGATCGACGCGACTGATCGGTGAGACCGATCGACGCGACCAATCGGTTAGACCGATCGGCGTCACCCGGCCTTGTCGAGTTGTTTCTAGTAGCGCACCTTTTTGTGCAAATAGGGTTTTAAAACCTATTTTGATTCATTTAAGTGTGTTTTAAAGACCCGTAATGCGCATAAGAGTTTTAATTAAATACTTAATCAATTCATGAGTCGGATTAAACCACCCGACCCCTTTTTATGACGAGTGGAGCTACGTGGTCAACCCATGACCCCCGCGCCTTACGCGGTTTCACGTTTTCACCTCAACTGTACTCGGCTCTTATAAACTAAGGGTTAGCCATGGTTTCTCTTTCCTCAATCATGGATTTTCACAAATAGCTTCTCGTGCATTGGGCACATTGTTATACATAAAGTTCTGTGCCCGGCCTAGACTCCGATCACCTATCAACAAGTAGGGAATTTCTCCTTTGCCTCTCTCTTTTGTGTATCATGTGGGGAGGGCGTGATTTTGATCCTATAGGATTGGATAAACCAGACATAATTAAATATAATGAACGAATTCTATAAAGAAAAGAGGGGGGGGGCTGTGATCATTGATGCTGTCTTATATTTTTATGTTGTTTCTTCTATGACCATCTTGTTGAGTTGTGCTGGCTTATGCCTCTTCAAAATCGAGGCCCTTAGTGGTTTTTGTGGGTGCACTAATGAACCCCTTCCGATGTTTTAAATGGCTTGTTGTGGTTGTAAACTTCTGCTGTGAAAAGTAATTGGTTAATCACGTATATCCGGATGAATAAATTGAAAGCACCAGGATCAATCCCTTCTGTGCTAACCCCGGTCGAAATAGTATTGAAATCATGGAACGTGTAAAATCTTTTAAATATGAAAATACAGGCTTGGCCTTGTTTAGTGCTGGTGGTAGTTTTTTGGTGGTTTTCTCTTACGAGTTGATTGCTGGAGATGTGTGAGGAGATGGGATCCCGTGTTCTTTTATGCTTTCGGTGGTTATGAAACTGGGGATGGGATCCCCTATTGGTGTGGCTTCAGTGTTTATGAGTTTTTTTAGACCCGGTGGTTACTTGTTTATATCACGAATTGGGGTGGAATCCTCTGTTGTTGAGAAACGAGTGTGGATGTTTTGGTTGATGTTTGACTTTCTACTTTCCTGGACTTATGCCTATGCCTACTAGTTGCCCTGTAGTGCTTAATTAAACATTATCACTGAACTTGAAACAAGAATGGGACAAATGGGTTTTATTGGCGAAAGTCGTGACTTGGGACTTGGATGTAGTGGTGTTGTGATCTGTAGGCTGGTTAGAAAATCATAGACTTGGTTGAGTGCTTGTTACCTATATCTATACTTGTAGTTTTGTGTTTCTTATTTGCGCCCCACCCAAGTTGATCACTTAGTGCCGAACACCCCCATTTCATGGCGGAGGGTGTTTTCCCAACACTATTCTTGGTGGCTGGTTATTATCTCTTTTTTTGCTCCCTTTCCCAGATAGGCCAAGTATATTCGGGCAGGTTGTGATGGCCTAAGGTCCATTATTAGCCCAAGAACCTTCTGGTGGGGTGGTGTGGTGGTTGGCCAGGTGTGTGCGGCAGCTGGTTTCCCAAGTGTCTTCGGGATGAGGCCCAGGTGTCTTCGGGCGTGGCAGTGGATTTTCTAGCCCAGGTGTCTTCGGGTGTGGTGGTGGTTGTTCTGGCCAAGGTGTTTGCAGGCGTGGTTACATGTGACAGTTGTGGCCTAGGTGTGTGCGGGCAGGATTTCGGTAGTGGGACTGCGTGTGGTTGTGGCCCAGGTGTGTGCGAGCAGGATTTCGGCAGTGGGACTGCGTCTGGTTGTGGCCCAGGTGTGTGCGGGTGGGATTTCGGCCGTGGGACTACGTGTGGTAGTGGCCCAGGTGTGTGCGGGCGGGTGTGGCAGTGGGACTGCGCTGAGAATGGAGGGATTGTTCCGATGCGTAGGATGTCTCAACAACCAGTGGGAAAGGGGCGCGGGGTACCCAAACATCGATGTTCCTTGATTATATATATTACTTGACTTGCGTTATTTGGGGAGTGTGCCTTGGTGAGGCATGGGGTGGATAGTTTGCCTTGATAGGTGTTTGGTTTACTCTTTTCTCACGGGACTTTAGTACGTTCCCCCACTTGTGCACGAGTGTCTTTGGTTTTCCCTACTGAGTGTACTTGTATGCTCACCCTACGTATATAAAACTGCTTTCAGGTTTCTAGGAGGACTTCGGGGATCACGCAGGACCTTACTACCTCGGACCTTTGGAGCAGTTGCAGTTGTTGTTTTTCTTTTCCTCTTTGGTACTTACCTTTGTATTCACCTTTTGTACCCTGTGGCTTTACTTTTGGAACATGCATGTGGGAATGGTTTATTTTTGGCTTTACTTTTCTTTTAACTTGGTGTTATTGAGTTTCATCATCTCATCTCTCGATCTTATAAAACAAAAAGGGGTAATGCCTTCAATTTGTGAGAAATTTCTATACCCATGGTGCTAATCGCCACTCCAGGACCTATTGAAGGCGGGTTTTAGGGGTCATTATCTCTCCTTCAACTTAAAGAAGGAAGGGCTTGGAAATCTACTGACCCTTCCCTCCTTTTGGTGAAGGCGGGTCGTGATAGAATGGTATCAAAGGAGCTGGTTGAGAGATAGGATGGAGTCTGAAGTTAGGCACAGTGGGGATTGCATGGGATGGTAAGGCAACAGTGTTGGGTGACCTTGGCGCGTGAATTAGGCCAGGGAAGACCAGCTAGGACACGGGATTTTAAGGCCCCCTGTGATCCGATGCAAGGACTCTGGACCTACCGAACGACCAAGTGAGGCCACACTGATTTCAGGGTAGAGACCCTAGGAAAGGTACATGCATCATAATGACTTGTGTTCTTGTCTTTCTGGGATGTCTTGGGAATTAAGAATAAATTAAATTTTAAGAAGTTTTAAGAATGATATTCTGCACTACTTGGGATTAGGCATTCCTTGTTTACCTTGTAGCTATGGAACCTGGAAGGCGACCGCGTGTGGTGTCGAAGATCGAGGCCCCACAGACTACTTTGGCCGATCGGCAAAGAGCTGATCGAGAGGAAGAGGATGACCAGTGGCAGAAGACTCTTTGGGCCTTCAAGCGACATGCCCTCGACAAGTATGAGGGCAGAACCTCCGATATGAAGACAGAAGGCTGGATAGAGGAGCTAGTTATAGCCTTCGGCCTGATTCGGGCCCCGACTGAGTACTAGGTTCCTCTGCCCGTCAGCCAGATGCGGGGAGTGGCACATCAGTGGTGGACACTTTACCTGGGGGAGAGGGGAGAGTCTGAGGTGTCTTGGGCGGACTTCGAGAGGGAGTTCCGGGTGAAATTCCTCTCCTCGACGATGAAGGCAGAAAAGAGGCAGGAACTACTCTCCCTCCAGCAGGGGAGTATGTCCGTGAGGGAGCTATGGATCATGTTCAAGGACCTCTTATGTTTTGCTCCGGACCTCTTTCCTGATGAGGAGTCTCGGGCAAGACGTTTGGAGGAGGAGCTCTGACCCTCCCTCCACTATGTTGTTACCCCCTTTACCCTGCCGACATACTTGGAGGTCCAGAAGAAGGCCTAAGTGGTGGAGAGGATGCATGCTCTAGGTGGAGTGTCACGAGAGGAGATCCAGCTCAGACCATCAAAGGGGAAGGCTGTCAGCACCAGGCCTCCAGCATCAGGACCCTCTAGGTTCGAACCCACAGGGAGCAGGCCGTAGTAGTTTCAGTTTCAATCCCCTGGCCCTCGCCCTTTCCCTTCGGTATTGGGACCATGGTGCTTCATCTCTAGGAGCCCTGGGCATCTCTGGAGTCAGTGCCCCAACCGGGTCCAGTACAGTAGTGGTAGTCATCCCCAGCACCCACCCCAGCAGCAGCTTCCAGCCAGACCTTTCCAGCAGCAGCTGCAGGGACAGCGAGCTCCCGCTCCACCGAGGGCAGACGTAGGAGGAGGAGGCCGACCTCAGGGCACTCCACAGGGACCTCGACCACGGTGTGGTCGGGGAGGTGGCCGACAGCCGAGGGGCAGGGGAGCTGGGTGTGGACAGTTACACGCCGCAGAGGCAGCAGTTCCAACTGGGCCAGAGGTTGTTTGAGGTACGATCAGTCTGTTTAGCACTCTTTCTTATGCTTTGTTCGATACCAGAGCTTCGCACTCCTTTGTTTCATCTAGTCTATCTCGTGCCTTGGGTATAGACTCCGAGAGACTTCCAGTGCCCCTGGTGTTGAGCACACCAGTCGGAGGTCAGACCGACTTATTGTTCATTTTTCGGGGATGTAGAATGATGTTAGGGCCACATCAGTCGGTTAGGGATCTTCTTCTGCTACAGATTCATCCATACGATGTCATCATAGGCATCGACTGGATATTTTTTGTGTTTGCCGTCATCGAATATTTTCGAAGAAGGGTGGTGTTCTCAGACTTGGACATCCGGCGTGTTACCTTCACCGGCGAGCGGAGCAGTCCGAAGGGAAACAGGAGAGAGGAACCTCTCCTCTACTTGTTGACTGAGGTGATAGTGGAATCAGTAGATTCTGAAATGTTGGAAGTGCCAGAGATTATCTGTGAGTTTATGGACATCTTCCCTGAGGAGGTGACAACTCTACCCCCTTGACGTTATATCGAGTTTGGGATAGACCTGCAGCCCGATGCTCGTCAAATCTCGATGGTTCCTTACCAGATGGCACCTTCGGAGCTACGGGAGTTGCGGATACAGATTGACGATCTGATGAAGAGGGGTTATGTTTAATCGAGTGCGTCACTGTGGGGTGCTCCGGTCTTGTTTGCAATGAAGGCAGATGGTGGTCTTAGGTTGTGCATATACTACAGGAGGTTGAATCAGGTAACGATCAAGAATCGCTACCCTCTTCTGAGAATAGATGATATTTTCGACCAGCTGAAGGGGTAGGATGGTTCTCGAAGATTGACCTGCAGTCTGGGTACAACCAGCTAAGGGTGAAAGAGAGCGACATCCTGAAGACAGCGTTCAGGTCCAGGTATGGACACTTAGAGTTCGTAGTCATGCCCTTCGGTGTTACGAACGCCCTGGCTGTGTTCATGGGGCTTATAAAATCCATCTTCCGGGAGTACCTGGATCGGTTCGTAGTTGTGTTCATCGACGACATACTGGTCTACTCTAGATCAGAGGAGGACCATGCAGAGCACCTGAGGACAGTTTTAGAGGTCCTCCGACAACACTAGATCTATGGGAGGTTGTCAAAATGCAAGTTCTGGACACGAGAAGTGCACTTCCTTGGGCACGTAGTGTCTGAGCAGGGGGTAGCGGTCGACCCATCAAAGGTTGAGGCAGTTGTTTCTTGGGCAGCACCCAAGAATGTGGCGGAAGTCTGAAGTTTCCTCGGGCTGGCAGGTTACTAGCGTAGATTCGTACCCAACTTCTCCCGAGTAGCAGCCCCTTTGACGGCTCTGACCACGTTTACTAGGGAAATGCTCTGGAAGGATGGACAGAGGATGGTCAGAACTGGATGCTTTTCCAAAAAAGGTTGTTTGTCCCAGAGTCGATGTGTGGCAAGGTTCTCAGTGAGTTCCACAACTCACCCTTGGTGGCACACCCAGGAGTTTCCAAGATGTACCAGGGTTTGAAGAGGTAGTTTTGGTGGCCCGGAGTTAAGCAAGTGTGGCAGAGTTTGTGGCCAAGTGCTTAGTGTGTCAGCAAGTGAAGGCTGAACACCAAGTTCCAGGCGGCCTACTGCGACCTCTAGATGTCGCCGAGTGGAAGTGGGATGACATATCGATGGATTTCGTCACAGGACTACCCAAGGTCCAAGGAGGGTACGACGCCATCTGGGTGGTAGTGGAAAGGTTGACGAAATCGGCTCACTTTCTGGAAATCAGGGAGTCGAGTACTGTGGATGCTTTGGCATGAAAGTATGTGGATGAGGTGGTGCGGTTGCATGGAGTTCTAAGGTCTATAGTCTTGGATAGAGATGCACAGTTTACCTCGCGAGTCTGGAGAGGATTGCAGCATGCGTTTGGAACCTAGTTACGCCTTATCACTACTTTCCATCCCCAGACAGATGGACAAATAGAGCGCACCATCCAGACCTTGTAGGATATGGTACGGGCATGTGTTATGGACTCGAGAGGATCATGGGTGCGATACTTGCCTCTGGTAGAGTTTTCCTATAATAATAGCTACCACTCTACCATTGGCATGGCCCCGTTTGAAGCTTTGTATGGGAGGCCAAGCCGTTCGCCTGTGTGTTGGACTGAAGTAGGAGAGGCAGGCATCGTTGGCCCGGAGGTGGTGCAGAACACGACAAAGAAGGTTCAGCTCATACGGGAAAGGATGAAGGCGGCCCATGACCGATAGAAGTCGTATGCTGATACCAGGAGGAGGTCCTTGGAGTTTGAGGTTGGGACCACGTGTTCTTGAAGGTCTCCCCTCGTCGTGGGCAGTAGAGGTTCAGAAAAGGGAGTAATATTTGTCCCAGATTCATCGTACCCTTTGAAGTGTTGCAGCGGTTCGGCGAAGTGGCTTACCAGCTAGTGTTTCCACCGCCGCTACTAAGGATACATGATGTCTTTCATGTGTCCCAGCTCCATCGGTATATTCACGACGATTCACACATCCTTGATTGGGGTGAGCTGGACATCGAGGATGACGTGACCTTTGTGGAGAGACCAGTGGTGATCGAGGATCGCAGGGAGAAGGTGCTTCGCGGATGAACCATCCCCTTGGTTCGTGTGTTGTGGAGACATGGTGGGCTTGAGGAGAGTATGTGGGAGAGGGAAGCACAGATGTGTACCTCGTACCCATAGTTGTTTTGAGTTTTGTTCCTTGTTGTAATTGTTGTGGTAGAACGTTCTGTCTTTTGGATATGAAATGTACTAGTTTTCTTTCCTCTGTTTGTGTGTGAAAAGCCCCGACTATGGGAAAGGAGAGAACCCGACCCCTAATCAAGATGCATTAAGGTGGATGCGATTAAACCCGTGCGGGCGAGTCAGTGCCGCCCAAAGCGGATAATATCTTGACATGGGGGAGGAGACTCCCCAACCCACATGCCCAAGAAGTTTGGCATGGTATGTTTCTTGGTTCGTGAAAAGAAGGTGTTCTTAGTTAAACAACGAGGTTCACTATTGAGAGGTATCTTTCGGGGTGGCTGTTCGGACCGGCCCTTTCCTTCTGGGTTGTTTAAATTCTCAAGGACGAGAATAGTTTGAGAGGTATCTGATCTGATGACCCAGACTCTCTTGGTCCTTCCCTTTGCCAAAATCCGGGTCCTAAAGAAGTGGTGTCTCGGTGAGACTGATTGGCGAGACCGATCGGCGAGACCGATTGGCGAGACCGACCGGCGAGACCGATTGGCGAGACCGACCGGCGAGACCGATTGGCGAGACCGACCGGCGAGACCGATTGGCGAGACCGATCGGCGAGACCGATCGGGGAGACCGATCGGTGCGACCGATCGGTGAGACTGATCGGAGCAACTGATCGGTGAGACCGATCGGCATCACTTGGCCCTGTCGAGTTGTTTCCAATAGCGCTCCTTTTTGCACAAATAGGGTTTTAAACCCTATTCTGATTCGTTTAAGCGTGTTTTAATGTCCTGTAATGCGCATAAGAGTTTTAATTAAATACTTAATCAATTCATGAGTCGGATTAAACCACCCAACCCCTTTTTGTGATGAGTGGAGCCACGTGGTCAACCCACAACCCCCACGCCTTATGGGGTTTCACGTTTTCACCTCAACCGTCCTCGACTCTTATAAAGTAAGGGTTAGCCGTGGTTTCTCTTTCCTCGATCGTGGATTTTCACAAACAACATCTGGTGCATCGGGCACATCATTATCTATAAAGTTCCGCGCCTGGCCTAGATGCCGATCACCTATCAAAAAGTAGGGAATTTCTCATTTGCCTCTCTCTTTTGTGTATCATGCGGGGTGGGCGTGCTTTTGATTCTGTAGGATTGGATAAACGAGACCTAATTAAAGATAATGAATGAATTCTATAAAGAAAATAGGGGGGGTGTGATCGTTGATGTTGTCTTATATTTTGATGATGTTTCTTCTATGACCATCTTGATGATTTGTGCTGGCTTATGACTCCTAAAAATAGAGGCCGTTGGTAGTCATTGTTGGTGCACTAATGAACCCCTGCTGATGTTTTAAATGGCTTGTTGTGGTTGTAAACACCTGCTGTGAAAAGTAATTGGTTAATCATGTATATCCGGCTGAATAAATTGAAAGCATCAGGATCAATCCCTTCTGTGCTAACCCCAGTCGAAATAGAATTGAAATCATGGAACATGTAAAATCATTTAAATCTGAAAATATAGGCTTTGCCTTGCTTAGTGCTGGTGGTAGTGTTTTGGTGGTTTTCTCTTACGAGTCGATTGCTGGAGATGTGGGAGGGGATGCGATACCCTGTTCTTTTATTCTTTCAGTGGTTATAAAACTGGGGATGGGATCCCCTGTTGGTGTGGCTTCGGTGTTTATGAGTTTTTTAGACCCGGTGGTTACTTGTTTATATCACGAATTGGGGTGGAATCCTCTGTTGTTGAGAACCGGGTGTGGACGTTTTGGTTGAAGTTTGACTGTCTACTTTCCTGGACTTATGCCTATGCCTACTAGTTTCCCAGTATTGCTTTATTAAACATTATCACTGAACTTGAAATAATAATGGGACTGTAGACGCCGGAAAAGTCCGTTGTTCCCAAACGAAGCTCCGGATGCGGAAAGCGAAGTGATATTTGGAGTCAGAAGCCTGTTCCGGAGAGACCGGAGGCCGTGCGCGAAATTTTAGAGACCAGCGCGCAAAGTTGAGTCGCGGCGCGCAATCCTCCCGGGATGCGCACAATCCGCAAGGCCGGCGCGCAATTTTGCGCGCCCCGAGCTCCCGCGACTCCCTTGCGCGCCGGGTCCTGATTCTGCGCCCGCGAAGGGAATTCCGCGCCCGCGGAGCGAATTCCGCGCCCGGGGTTGCCTATAAATATAAGGCAACCCCCGACGTTTTAAAGGTTGCTGGAAGTCGAACGGTCTCTCGTGCGCGCAATTCAACCACTTCCGCGCGCAATGTCGAACTCCAGGTAACCTCCTTTCTTTCGCGCAAGAAAGCCTCGGGGTCCGCCTTCGCGCGCAATCCTTCCTGGCTGCTTTCCTTTGAATAAACACTCACCCTAAGGCCTTCGCGCGCAAAAGAAGCCTCTTGCGCGCAATTGCCCCGGGGTGCGCGCAATCCGGCCCGATTGCGCGCACCCCCCCTTCTATCAAGTGGCCATTCATTAAAGGATGAGCCATTGCCCCCGCGCGCTATCTGAAGCCCGGTGCGTGCAATCTCCACCATCCGCGCGCAAGGCGCTGGCCCAATTGCGCGCCAGCCCGCCCATTTGCGCGCCGACCCGCGAAATTGCGCGCAAAGCTCCTCTTTTGTGCGCAAACCGCCAGGGTCTCCCCCTTTAACCCCCTGAGGGTACCCGCCTGCGTGGCGCCCGATGATCTTCATCGCAGGTGCCCGCACTATACGTTGTCTTCCCGTGCGGCCCTCCAGGCCTGCGCGAAGTGACACGGACCCATCGGCGGCAAAGCATACGTCCTGCACGACGTTAAACTGCAATCGTCCTCAACACACGACGTTAAACTGTACTTCGTCCGGAAAGACGTTAAACCGTCCGCTTCGTCCTCAACACACGACGTTAAACTATACTTTGTCCGGCAAGACGTTAAACCGTCCGCTTCATCCTCAACACACGACGTTAAACTGTACTTCGTCCGGCAAGACGTTAAACCGTCCGCTTCGTCCTCAACACACGACGTTAAACTGTACTTCGTCCGGCAAGACGTTAAACCGTCCGCTTCGTCCTTAACACACAACGTTAAACTGTACTTCGTCCGGCAAGACGTTAAACCGTCCGCTTCGTCCTCAACACACGACGTTAAACTGTACTTCGTCCGGCAAGACGTTAAACCGTCCGCTTCGTCCTCAACACACGACGTTAAACTGTACTTCGTCCGGCAAGACGTTAAACCGTCCGCTTCGTCCTTAACACACAACGTTAAACTGTACTTCGTCCGGCAAGACGTTAAACCGTCCGCTTCGTCCTCAACACACGACGTTAAACTGTACTTCGTCCGGCAAGACATTAAACCGTCCGCTTCGTCCTCAACACACGACGTTAAACTGTACTTCGTCCGGCAAGACGTTAAACCGTCCGCTTCGTCCTTAACACACAACGTTAAACTGTACTTCGTCTGGCAAGACGTTAAACCGTCCGCTTCGTCCTCAACACACAACGTTAAACTGTACTTCGTCCGGCAAGACGTTGAACCGTCCGCTTCACCCGATCCCGTGCCTCGCACGCAGGGTCCCCCTCCCGGTTTGGGTGTGGCCCCCACCCGCTCGTCTCTGCAGGGATGTCGGGATTGGAGTGGCCTTCGCCCCCGGGGGTAGAGTGTTACCGAATGAACTACGTGGACTTTGATCCCTGTCTTCTAAACAGGGTACGTAGGAAGCCTCCCTGAGGTTCAAGCCCACCACCTGGTCGTCCCGGTCGTATTCACGTCGGTTCGTCCATCAGTGGACCCTTCCTGGGTTCACGCTTGCGTCGATTCACATATGACTCCGCCCCTGTGGGAGACTGCACGCGTGTATCTCCATCGTGCTTCCCCACTCCCCCTTTTCTCTATTTTCATCCAGCATGACGTGAAACTGTGATCCACCCGGCCGTTCCATCCCCCTCTGTGCGAGGTGGTTCGGTTCAATCCTCCGCCCGGCAGCCTCGATTTCCCCGTGAGTCGGCTCGCCAACGTCCAGCATGACGTTAAACTGTATATTCAAACTACGCTGAATTTGATCCGTGCTAACGCTCGGTACGTAGGAAGCCCCTACGGGGTCCAAGCTCTTCACTCCATCATCCACCCTGACCCTTACCCGGGCCGCCACATCCCGGTGGGGTCATGCCACTTCATTCCACTCCGCTTCACTCGGGAAGCCGCCCATGCGCTGGCCCCAGCGTCGGAGGTTCCCCGTAAGGGGTTCTGTCATCTGATCCACTCTTTGTGTTGATCAGTCCGATGCCGTCCCCGCTGGACGTTAAACTCGCGGCATACCCCGTGTTAAACATGGGAAGCTGAGGAAAACCTCAGGTGACACAGTTCCTCGCACCCAGTGCGGGATTCCTCAGGCCATCATGCCTTCGAGAAGCCCTATTAGGGACGGAAGACAGATATGCAGAGCCGCAGTGTAAAGACACGCCCCCAACACCCAGAGCCACCCGGTCTCCTCACCGCAGGTTGCTGCCCCGACCAGACTCCTTGGAGCGTCCGGGCGGAAGCAGCGTAATTAACCGGCGTCCATGAAGATATGGCGCCGGGAACGAGATTCACGAGCATGTCTTAAATCTATGAGGGAGACCCGGATTAGGCGACGAGTTCCGAGGAGACGTCCAAGGAAGGAGGAGCCGACATCCCATCATCCCGGTTTCGATCAAGGAGCAGACGCCCCGGAATAAGGGACGGATGCCGCCCGCCTTTGGAAAGCGGGACTGCGGGACCACAAGCCGCGCGCGCCCATCCCCTCGGATCGACGGGTGCACGCGCGAACGCGTCCTGGCGGAACAGCGCCGGAACAGAAACCCGACGCACATCCGCACCGAAACAGGGACAAATGGGTTTTGTTGGTGAAAGTCGTGACTTGGGACTTGGATGTAGTGGTGTTGTGCTCTGTAGGCTGGTTAGAAAATCCTAGACTTGGGTGAGTGCTTGTTACCTATATCTATACTTGTAGTTTTGTGTTTCTTATTCGCACCCCACCCAAGTTGAGAACTTAGTGTCGAACACCCCCATTTCATGGGGGAGGGTGTTTTCCCAACACTATTCTTGGTGGCTGGTTATTAGCTCCTTTTCTGATCCCTTTCCCGGATAGCCCAAGTATCTTCGGGTAGGCTGTGATGGACTGAGGTCCATTATTAGCCCACGAACCTTCAGGCGGGGTGGTGTGGTGGTTGGCCAGGTGTGTGCGGCAGGTGGTTTCCAAGTGTCTTCGGGATGAGGCCCAGGTGTCTTCGGGCGTGGAAGTGGATTTTCTAGCCCAGGTGTCTTCAGGCGTGGTGGTGGTTGTTCTGGCCTAGGTGTTTATAGGCGTAGTTACGTGTGATAGTTATGGCCCAGGTGTGTGCGGGCGGGATTTCGGCAGTGGGACTGTGTGTGGTTGTGGGCCAGGTGTGTGCGGATGGGATTTCGGTAGTGGGACTGCGTGTGGTTGTGACCCAGGTGTGTGCAGGAGGGGTTTCGGCAGTGGGACTACTTGTTGTTGTGGCCCAGGTGTGTGCGGGTGGGATTTCGGTAGTGGTACTGCGTGTGGTTATGGCCCAGGTGTGTGCGGGCAGGTGTGGCAGTGGGACTGCGGTGAGAATGGTGGGATTGATCCGATGCGTAGGATGTCTCAATAACCAGTGGGAAAGTGGCGCGAGGTACCCAAACATCGATGTGCTCTGATTATATATATTACTTGACTTGAGTTATTTGGGGACTGTGCCTTGGTGAGGCCTGGGGTGGATAGTTTACCTTGATAGGTGTTTGGTTTACTTTTTTCTCACAGGAATTTAGTACGTTCCCCCACTTGTGCACGAGAGTCTTTTGTTTTCTCTACTGAGTGTACTTTTATGCTCACCCTACGTATATGAAACTGCTTTCAGGTTTCTAGGAGGACTTCGAGGATCACGCAGGACCTTACTAGCTCGGACCTTTGGATTAGTTGCAGTTGTTGTTTTTCTTTTCCTCTTTGGTACTAACCTTTGTAGTCACCTTTTGTACCTTGTGGATTTACTTTTGGAACATGCATGTGGGAATGGTTTATTTTTTTCTTTACTTTTCTTTTACCTTGGTGTTGTTGAGTTTCATCATCTCATCTCTCGATCTTATAAAAAAAATGGGTAATGCCTTCCATTTTTGAGAAATTTCTATACCCTTGGTGCTAGTCGCCACTCCAGGACCTATTGAAGGCTGGTTTCGGGGGTCATTATCTCTCCTTCAACTTGAAGAAATAAGGGATTGGAAATATACTGACCCTCCCCTCCTTTTGGTGACGGTGGGTCGTGACAATAGTCTTGAGATGAAATAATAAAAAAATGAATTAAATAATCAAAAACACCCTCTCCTCTCCTTATAAATACCACCCATCACCAACTCTTCTAATCACACTATAAAAAGAATTTTAGATTGCCTAAATTATTCTAAATTATTACCAAGACTCTTACCTATGATTAAGACCTTCTTTTATCACCAAAAGACAAAAACCATGTTCTTTAAATATGTTCTTAGAGAGACAACATTTGAGAGGTAAAATCATCCATTCTTTCTCTTTTAAATTCTTTCATTCTTTTTTTATTTCCACCTTATCCTCAACTACCATATCCAAACTAGCATGATATCTATAGTATCATGTATATACTATAATTAAATTTTCAATTGAAAATACTTCATCAAACCTCTTCTCTTATCCTCTAATTCTAAAAAAATGAAAACTCCATTAGTGACGTTTCGATTCACCTCCTTCTTGGAAGAAAAGTTTTCATTTTATTTTATAGCCTTCATGTTTGGTCATAAAACTATTACTATGGTAATTTATTTAAGATTTATATTATAAATTATTTCATGTTTTATATCTAATTTATAGACAAAATAATAAATAAAATGAAACTAGTTTATGATGGTCGGAAAAACCACCAAAAAGCCAAACATTTTTAATTATTATTTTATCTAAATAACCATCTTTATATTATAAAAAATTTTATATATAGGATAATTTAACATTATTTAAGTTTATTAATACAATTTTGTTACACTTTGAGTGGTTTTCTTCCATTTGAAAAAGAAATCCCATAATTATACTCAAGGGTGCCGACCATAAATCCCTGAAATGAATACTCCTGGAAAGACTATTCTGATATTTATAACTCATATAAATGTCCATAAATGAACATAATAAAATGGTTATAAATAAAATATATGGTGAAAGGTTCTGAATTATGTAATTAATGAATAAAAATATATTATCCAGTATATTAAGTACAAGTTTAGAACACTTTTAGAGATAAGGTAGGGGAATTTTTCTAAAATTCTCTTGTTGATTTACAACTCTTTATTAAAGAAATGTTTTTTTTACTTATAAGACATAATTATATTTTCCCTCTTTAATGATTACATATATATTTTATGTTTCCTTTAAAATTATATATGTTTTTTAAAAAGTTAAATGTTTTCATTTATATGTTCAAGGATTCATAAAAATGAAAAGTGATTTCAAAATGGAAAATTCGTTTTCCTCAAGAATGTTTTTTTATACATGATTTATGTGTTAGGATCATTAAATGGTTCTTGATAATTTTTATGATGATGGGTGGTTTCATGATAAACCAAGTGTGGGTGATCCCATTATACCTCTCCAATGCATTGGGTAAAGGGACGGAGTTTACCAGTTAGGTTTATCCTAAAAGATTATGGAAATATACTATGATGGTTATTCAAAGAATAAACATGATGGTTACTCCATGTGCATCCAGGAGAGGTAATATATATGTAATAGTGACATGGAAACGAATCTAAAAGTTACCTTTTATAACTTATGTATGGTTTTTATAGTTTTATAGAAAATTTATGATTTCATAAATCAAGGTAAAGGGATTATTTTTTATGTGTAAAGGTTATAAATTTTTTAAAATGTTTCATTTATGGGATAATAGTTTCTTTCATCATTTTATGTCAATTTTCAATGTTTTTTCTTCATCCCATATTTTATTTTTTTACTATATTTATGGATGGGTAATGTAAATTATGAATTCAATTTTAAGGTTTTGATGTTTTTATATGGAAAGATATCATGTTTTATATTAATATGTTTATATTATGAAAAAATTTATTTTTGGTAGAAGTATATACTCTATAATATACGAGTTTATATGTTTTAGGATACGACCTAATTATCTAAAACTCTAAACCTATAATATATTTGTGAATGAAAGAAAATTAATTCTAGTATAAAGTCACTGGATTATGTAATATTTAATGTTGGGTCCTTACTAAGAATATGAGAGGACCCAACATAAAGAAACCTAGTTTCAACTAAGATTGTTATAGGTTGAAATGAAATAATTATAGGATGAAATGATAGTTTCATTAAGTGATAGATATTGAGATTAGATTTTCTATTGGTTAAGCATGATAATTCAATTATGATGTTTTTGTTAATCAGTCATGATTAACCCGTTCAGTTTTAGAAATAGATATATCTTGAAAGAACTATGTAAATAATGGATGAGATTCACAATTAATTAATTATTATAATGACCAACCAAATGTGATAAAAGTTTGTGTTGAAAATCATGTTTTTATTATCACGCAATTATTACATGTTTTGATTAAAAACACGAGTCTTTTAAAACATTTTAACATATCAAAAAAGATAAGGATATATTTTCATAGTATATTATGAGAAAAAATGAGGATGGAAAGAATATTTTACATATTATATATCAAAAATGTTGTAATAAGACAGGAATATCTCAAATAAACAAGAATGTGTATCAAGTTTAGATAAATTATCAATAAATCTAATGGTTTTAAAGTTGGGGTTAAGGAGCTAATCAATGAAATGGAGGTGAAGAACATCCATTAACTCAAATATATTACTTTTGGTTAATATGAAAAATTATTCCCTAATCCATGGGATAAAAAGGATAATAAAAATTAACCACCTATTAATCCAAGAGAAAAATTTAAATCCTATGTAATTATTAATGTTGAATTTGATATTGAAAATTAAGTGGTGAAAGTAACACTTATCATCCACCAAATCTTTTTGAATATGTTATTAGCTTATGGACCATCCATTCTAGTACACCTGTAAAGTTCTCTAACATCATAAAATCACCACTACAATGATTTTATATTATCAAGGAAAAAATACTATTATTATTGTATCCCAATTTTAGGTTTACTGAATATGATTCATGAAATTATCGTTACCTCTCCTTTAAATGAATTTAATGTTTTTTTGGAAATGTATTAAAAATATATAAATAAAATATATAATAATAAGTAAAATAAGGAAATAAAATTTCACATTTCTAAAAAATCTATGATTATCTACCTATTAAATTATTATTAAGATCTATCTTAGAAAAAAATTCTATTATAGGAGTTATGATACATAATTATATAGGATGTTTATCTCAAATGATTAGAGAAAATCTCATTATTAGGATTGACCTATTCGAAGTGAAAAAGATATATTTTATTGGATTATTGATATCAATATAGAAATTATATCACGAATAATTTTTAGCTCTGATATAACCATAATTATCTTCCCCTGTATGTGATAATTAAAATTGATAGGATGTGGTTTTTTTAAGCGAGGAGAAATTAACACCCAGATATTTTGAAATATATATATTTTCTAAATTAATTCCATGTTTGATATCTTACTCCACATATAATACCAATCTTTACTGATTCATGTCATATATTTTATTAAGATAAATTAACATTAATAAAACCAATAGTAAATAAAAACACTATAATTATTGAAAAATATGATTGAGAACACTTTATGTTTTAAAAGGTCATTTTTTAATAAAATCTGTGTTTATTTGTATACTTTTTCCCATTTAAAAGATAAATGTTTAAATTTTAGAATAATAACTTTAAAAAATAAATTTCATTTTTGATTAACCAAATTTATGTTAATTTAAGATAATATTTTTTATTTTTTCTAAAATAAATGATTTTTATGTGAATAGTCAAAATAATATTTTACCAGTACCGTGGCATTTATGATTATATTAAGAATTAATTATAACATAAAATTATATAATTTTATTTTTCATTATATAAAATGTATTAATGGTGTAATATTATTCTTTTAAAAAAATGCTACTTAAAATTTATAAAACCCATGATTATCATTTTAAGGAATTAAATGATATTTTCCTTTATTTTTTTAGTATTATTTCTATTAAATATAATTTTGGTAAAATTAGATTTTGGATTTATTTTGAATCCAAATAATTTTTTTTATAACAATACAATTTATTTCTTTAAAATAAATAAAATTATAACTTTATCCAATACATAAATTTTAATCTTTAAAGCAATGTTTTCTTAAAAACACTTTTACATGTTGTGTGCATTTATTTTTAAATTAACTTTAATAAACCATATAAATATAATTATATAAAATGAATTATGTATCATATATTATAATTGTTAAAACATAGAATAAATACATCCTCAATGTTTCTATTAAAACTAATTAGAGTGGTTAAAAATTAGTTCCTGTTGTAAAAATTAAAGATGGTAAAAGTTAAAAATCATAAGGAAAAACTCAAAATTCAATCTAATTTATATACAGAATATATGTTTCATAGAATTATATATATTAAAACGTAACAAAATCCCTTATTTAAATTTTTTTAATCCTTTTACCTTAGAATAGTGTCATTCCATTTTTGAAATCTAAGATGTATTTACAAAAATGATAGTTGTCTTCAATTATAAAAGGGGATCACATCCACCACTTCGTGATACCCATATTCCTTACAATTTTATCTTTAAAATATTCCATTTTTATCGTCATATAAATCTCTCCCAATTTCATAATCCTATGGTTTTGATTATTTTTTATAAGGCCTCCATATCTTAATAATATTTCCCAGAGAAACCTTAAGTTCACAATGTAAGAAATACCTTTTCCCTAATATTGTTTCCTTTATATCTTTCTATTTCATGTTTTTTCAAATAATATATAATTAATTTATTATTTATAAAAAAATTAATGTTTTTTTAATTCTTCTTAATAATTGTTACCCACATTTTCAATTTTCCTCAAGGAAACTAAAAATTGTATTCGTGCGTATGTGTGGACTACCACCACCATAATGTGTCATGTTTTATTTTCCATCACCAAATTACATAAATATATATATAAATTGGTCAATATTATTTTTAAATTTTATGTGTATGAAATTATTATGATTTTTGAATGAAAATGTTTATTACCAATTAATAATATGAGCAATAAAATATTATTGTAAATTCAGCCATCTAAAACAAAGATTTTAGGAGGGAAATGATTTTATTCACACAATAAAATAGTTTCATATAAAATAAATTTTCTTATAAATATCTTAAATTATAATTTATAATATTAATAAAACCTAATAAATATTAGTATTTCTATTTAATAATGACATTACTAATAAATCAATTCAAAAGAATAAATTAATTATAGTATATTATTGTTTATGTTGGTAAAACCATCTATTTGAAAAATACTATAAAATAATATAACGATTAAATATCAAAACTTAATTACTAATAATATATTATATAAATAAGTAAATAATGACTTTATTTTGGTTATGGAATGGAAAAATAAATATTGAACTCATTAATCAAATAACATTGTTTGTTTTTTAAAACAACCAAAACATGAAAATCGTTAACTTCATCTTTAATTAACATAAAAAAGTGATATATAATGAAATTAAAATATCATAAATAAATATAAATCAGAAATAAAAATACTTTTTAAGGTATGATAATGATAAACTTTGAGATAATAAGGAGGAATAACTTTACTATTACAAAACTAGTTCAAAACTATCAATATTACTCACAAAACAATTTTGAAAAAAAATAATAACTAACAAATAAACTTTTATATAACAATTATAAATGATGTATATATATAAGTTTATAGGAATTTAAAAAATATGTTATTAAGATAGCTAAATTTTTATATAGTAAATTCAGGATATTTCTTGAAAGTCAGGAATTAAGGTAAGAGGTTCTTTGTCTCAGATGTAATTTCATGAGATATATTTCATATTGTGAACCACAATATATTTGGCATGATATGATAAATACATAATGGATGTGTCTTACCATATCTATGAAATTAATGGGGTTTTTTGTGCCATATCGTGTTCTTTATTTATATGGTTTTTTATTCAATGGATACGATGATTGTAAGGGTTTTTGCATTAGAATTTTGCATCACTAAGAAGTGATCATATTCACCAGTTTTTTACTTTTGTGGTGTATATATTTTCCATGGATCCATTTTTTCCATATTTTTATTCAATTAAGGGTATTTATAGATCCATATCACATTATATATATCATGGTAATTCAATTCAAAATATATGAAGGTTATAGTAGTCTTTGTAAATTCAACTCCATTCATTGAGTTATAACTATTCCTATTTAAATTCATTATTCAAAACATTGTTACTTAAAAATAAATTTTATTTTGTTTTACCTTATTTTCCCCTATGTGTATAATTAATTTTTAATTATTACATTTCAATTTAATGAATTTCTTCTTTATAAAATATCATTTCTCAGAATAATTCCCATCATGTTTAACGATGGTTTCCCTATCTTTTCCATATTTTCTTTTCCTACAAATATTATTTTTATAATTGGAACCCTAATTATATGTTATCTCATGTTACCTACAAATTTAAATTCTCCTCTTTTCCAAATGATGTTTTTTACTCTATTTAGGAAGTGGGTTTTCAACAATTCTATTTTAAAATATTAAAGAGGTTATGTAATCTTTTAAAGCCATATGGTCTTATCTCTTACTCTACATTTTATTGGATATTTTTTTTATTTTAAAGGATCTATTATTTAATTTATTTTTATAACTAATTTTTTCCAAAATTTTCAATTTGCCATTTTAAAACATTTTTGGTCCTTTTCAAGTTTAATTTATTCAATATTCTTTTTAAAAATATACTTTTTAAATATATATTCAACTCACTTTTTTGAAATATTTATGTCATTTTAAGGATCCACTATTTGTGATTCCTTCTAAATAAAATCATTTTTCAATAGTTTTTAATTAACTTTATTAAAAACGAATTTTTAATGTGATCCTTAAATTTATATTTTTCTATAGTGAATTTTTATTTTGTAAATTCAATTAAATGGTTGAAATTTATTTTTCCTCTTTATCATTGGATGATTTATTTCCTTTAAAACTAATTTTCATAAATCAATCTCTAAAATTTCTTTTGAAATACTATTTTGGGGTGATCGAATTTTTTGTATTAACTATTTACATTATTGAGGACAATTTTGGTGATATTATAGAGGAATGATAGAAAAATTATTTTTCTTTCCATGAGTTGTTTGTGGTTTGATGAATGATTGTTTCCAAATAGAACACACATAAAATGAGTTAACTTAGAGTGGTGTTAAATGTATGTACCATTTTGTGTGAATTTTAGTATTATGCATATGTCAAATATGTATCATTGTTAGTTCTATTCTTTATCTGTACAGTAGTGTGTGACTTGTAGTATTCTCCAAATTTCTTGAGCTTTATTACAGGATTAAACATGAATAAACATAGTATGAATAATAAAAAAATATATTATATTCATAAATTTGTAAATAAATATATATTTTACTATTTCATTACATATAATAGTGTATGGGTCAAAATTAGGTAGATTATGCAGTTTTACATTAATTTTATAATGATCAATGCTCATATGTTTAAGGTACCCTTCCATACTCTTTTTCCTGTAGTTATAATCACCCCCCATCAAAGTGTTTTCATTTTGTAGGGATAAAAAATCATTAGAATTCATTCCTGACATCTCACAAGTATATTTTATTTAGAATATTATTTCTAGGATAGGGTTAGTATGATTAAAAATATTAAAAAAATATCAACACAAAAGGGGTTATCTTTGATACCAATTGTTATCCTAGTACGGGATACTAAATAAGTTATGAGGGAGTGGGGGTGAATATAAATTCATGAAATTTGAGAAAATATAAATAGATTGATATCATAAGGTTTGATATTTAAATTACAATAATAATTAAAATAAATTTCCATAAAAATAAAATGGTATGTTAAAGTGAAAAGAAAATACAAGTCCAAGTGCAAGTTTATATACATGTGTATAAAAAATTAAAAACAATGAACATTAAATTTTTAACGATTTATAGATCAACATGATTCTACATATACTCTTCAAAATTCTATTTTCATCAAAAGAAGTGATACAAACTATAAAACCATCACTTTTTAAAGAAAATAAAAATATGTTAGAATCCTTTATTTTTATCACATGGATGAACAACCAGACAACCTATCATAACTTTTAACAGACAAAAAAACTAGGACAAACACTGACTTTTGATGATAATTATAACTAGATAGAATTAAATTTTAGTAGAGTTTTGTCTATGATAAACTGAACCATATATTAGTTGATTAAATCATAAATTTATAAATACAATAATAATATTAAATAAAAAGAATGTTTTTTCAAAAACTAGAATAAAAAATAAGAATAAAATAAATTCTATGTATTAGTTCAATCACTTTAGTAAAAATGATCTTATGTTAACACTTGTTTGTGATAGTAGTTTAATAATAATAGTAGTTATAGAGTATCACCATTTCAATAAAACAAATATTATTTTTGTCTCATCTATAACTAGATCCCTTATAATAAATCTATAATCAAAATTCCCAATGATCTAATTCAAATATATCCATAATATTTTCTATGTGGGTTTCTAAATTTTAGTTCCTCCCATTTTAACTTCAAAATATTTTCCAAAACTCTCACAATTTCTGCTTTGGAAAATGAAAATCAAGAACAACCATATAGATATATATACATATATAATAAAATATATTTAAATTTTTATTAATAATAATAAACACAAGAATAATTCTATGAATAAGTGTAATCATGTAAATGGATATAAAATGCATAAGGATAAAATCAAAATTTTCATTTTTAAGGGATAAAACGATTTCAATAGGATAACTTCACTTAGAAGGATAGATTCACACAATAAGATAAATATGTAAGGATTTATTTCAGGTGAACATAAAAATAATATATGGAAATCTAAGATAGATTCATGTAAGGATAAATCATTTAAAAAAATCATATGAAGGGAATTAACAGAATTATAAGTTATATTTCCCCATAATAATGATTTATATTTACAAAAGCATGATTTCTCCATACTCATAGAAAATATTTATATATATGTAAAATTATTTGACACATTCTTAGAATAAAATGTAACATCATAAGGTACATATAACTGATTGTAAATTTTATAAATACCTTCATAAGGATCATAAAAACCTTCAGGAAGCCCATTCAAACCCTCATAATATTGTAAAAAAACCTCATAGGGTTTATAAATACCATCATAAGGTTTATAAAATTAAATTATATGGTTGATACATATCCTCCATAAGGTTTAGAAAAACAATCATAAGGTTCATCTATGTCCCCATAAAGGTTCTGATGATTGAGAAATATTATGACTGTAGAATACTTTATAAACAGAATAAATATAGTAAATAAAATGGTACAAGTAAATAATGATGTGAGAAAACATAATTATACAAATAAAAAATACATAATTGAGTGAAATGTAAATTACTATAATCTAGTAAATTATTGTTATATTATAAATAGAATAGAAAAAATATATTTCAATAACTTTAAAAAAATCTATCTTAACACTAAGAATGTTGGTAAGGGAACATGGGCTTAGATGACCTTATCATTTGGATGAAAATATATCTATAGTTGGTATGTTTAATATAGTGAAAAAAATATCATTAAAAATTATAGGTGTTCTTTTTGGTCATATATAGTTGACACAAGTATTTGTGGGATATTTATGATGGTTTAATACACTCCAAGTATACAATGTAGTCTCTGGAAGGAGTCTATAAAAAAGTGATTGGAACACTCCAGTGTTAAACTAATAATGGATAAGCCATTGAAGGATGTTTAAGTGGAGTGTTTGTGGATGATAATATATAGGTAGGTAAGAATATATAGTTAAAAACAACTATATATCTTGTGATAATAGGAATTAATCCACACATAGTTCTTAGTAAATAGTCTCTACAGAAGTCTAGATCATATATTGGAAATGAATTTTTTTTTTCCCATATTGGATTAGAACTGGAGTAATGTTTATGGATTATAATATGTATTATATATCTAGGATTATGTAGGAATGGGTGAATTTTATCCTGATGTAGTGTTATAGATAAAGAACATACACAAGGAACCCCTACATTGATTAGTCTCTCATGTTCGAAGGATGGGTCATATAGACCAAACTACTATATGCAGTTTAAGGACTTACAAGGTGGACCTTATACTATCTTTTATAAAATCATTTGAAAAGAACCATTAAGTTATGATATTTATGGTCTTATGACAGAGATCCATTATATTCAGTTTAGAGTCATTCATAGAGGACTTAGGTATTTTTCCTAGTATATAGATATATTATGGAAACCTTTATATAAATTATTCTTCACAACATTAGATGATGCATAAAATTAAATAGATTTTGTTACTAATAAAATTTTTCTGGAAATCCAAATATGAATTGGTGGGGCCTGAGATTCCCCAAAAAAGTAAACATTTAATGGGAACATACCCTTTAGTTAAATCTCTTACAGATAATCTAGACCTCATTACATATCATGAAATAGAAGGAATGAAGCCACACATATTTCTTTTTATTGAATACTCTATATTAATCAAGCTCATGTTCATGAGAAAAATGATAATAAAATTATCATAATGTAGGTAAATTGAGAAAGTCATCGTGAATGAATCTCAACACTAGGATGGAAATAGTGTCGACGTTAATATGATTTGTATCTATGAATAGGATAATAGATCCTAGATTCACATTGTATACTATAGTAATCTTAATTAAGTGACACATAGTTATTGAAAATTCTCTCTAAATATTTCAATCTTGTGTTGGGGGAATAGTGAATTGTTATCATAGTGTGTAAAGGGAGAAATCAGGATGTGAATATATTCTCAACACCAAGACAACCCGAAGATCTCCCATTGTAATGAATGAATATGTAAATAATTATTATGAATTTATGTCTATATCAACTCCTAGAAAAGTTGTGGCATAAGGATGTAATTTTTGGATGTTTCAGAGATGAGATATCCATGAATCAATATATATCCCATAGTATCATGAATCAAGAGACATATAGTTCTTGATCGATCCTCTTCCAAATATTTATTTTATATATAGGATTGAAATAGAGATATTTATGGATTCTATGGTGATAGAAAAAGATATAACCCAATGTGAATGAGTAAATCCATGATTAATATAGAAAAAATGAATTTGTAAGAGGATTTTGTGATTAGCCATGGGATAGAGATCCAAGCACTAATACATATCCTAGGGTAGAACGAATCATTCCACACAAAATTCTTATTATGGAATATTTTCATCATAGGTAAAGAAAGGTATGAAATTAATTTTGGTTGGTATATATATAACCATAAAAATATATGGAAATAAAACACTCATATATAATGAGATCTTACGTAATGTAATTTTTTGACTTGATATCACATGATATATGAATATCAAAGTTGTTTTAAGGTAGTTTATGATGTATCAATACAAAAAGTTTAAATTCATATGAGATATACCATACATTATATATTTTAAAATTAGAATACCATAACAATGTGAACCAATCATTAAATTATGAAAACTATTTCTTACAAAACATTGAATTAGTAGAAGCCATGATATTCTCTTTATCCATTATAATTAAGAAATGGTATCTACAAGGGTAAAAATTACATATGGATAATGGTAATTTCCATTTAATCACTACATTTAGAGTGTTATTATCAGGTATCATGAGAGTTCTTATATCCAACACCACTTCATCGTGGATGATCAAGTAAAGGAAAACCATTTTTTGAATGCTCACATGGACCAATTCTGATGGATTTCAAGGATGTGTACTGTATTTATCCTTTTCTCACTAATTTTACAAAATTAAACCAACATAATCTGATAGTAACCCTATATGGTAAAATAGTTATAGATTAAAATTGGAATTGAATAAAACTAGATCTCAATATGAAAGACATCATCAATATCATATACCAGTGAAGACAAGGTCACATATTCGGTAGATTTATTGGGGTTTCTCACTTTTTCCTTAAAAGTGTGTCTAGTTATAATAAAATAAAAAATGATTTGGAGGTGATAAGAGCACAAATAGTATACATGATTATCTAGAAATATTTCATGTCTCTATCTACCATCATTTGAATTATATTTTATAAACATAAAAAATTCCAATATCTATCCATTCTCCAAGACATGGTTGTCAGATGAATTGTTAGACTGAATATTTTATTCAAGATTTAGAAATTTAAATTGAAAAGAATAAAAAACTAGTTTTTTTTTGTTTTTAAATATTATATGAGAGACTAAAAATATTTTAATAACATTATAATTCATTAATTGACTGATATCTTTTGTTCAAACATCCTTAAGGAATATATCCTCATCCCCCTTCGAGAAGTAGTCAGTGGAAATAAGGATTTACTCGAAATACCTAGCCATGGTTGGGGGATGTGGCCCCATGATATTTATCCACACAAAACAAATAACGAATATTTTTTTATAATGTGAATCAATCATAGGTGTTTATGAATAAATAAGGAATATATCTAACACGAATGAAACTTAATTGTAAACTCCATGAAATCATATATCATTAATGGACATAAATATCAAAGTCTCATATTTGATTAAAGACCCTGCCTCTTGATTGGTGACTAGTATAGGTGCCAAAGTGGAATTAATATCAAATATCAAGAGTCGTACCTCTTTCAATTCACTTGGAGAGGACTCCATCACAAACTCATTTTTAAAATAAAATTTTAAGAAATTTTTACTATCAAATATGAATAAATTTATTTTTGGATGATATATTTATTTATTTTTAGGTCAATATAATTGGAGAATTAATTTTTAGAGCTAGTATATTTTTGGATACAACTATCCTATAGTGGTATAAACCATTTATGGAAAAGGTCCACCTTGATCAGAGGTTATATTAAACTTGTTAGTCACTTCTATATGATTATCGATAGATTATGATCATATCCTATGATGTATGATAAAAATTATCTTCTCATCCTAATTTGTTCTTCCTAGGGCCATAACAAAATTATCTATTGCATCTTTATATTAATTTTATAAACATAATATGTGAGACAATACTGGATCTGAGTGGAATTTTGGAAACAACAACAATATATAATCATTCAAGAGAAGAAAACCTTCCTTATTTATAGTGTAAACCAATATTTATTTTCTTTATTTCCATCTAAGCATTACCCTTTATATTAAACTGGGATACTAGTATTTTTTTGTCTTTATCTAAGCCTACAACGAGTGTTTGGTATTTTACGTCATTATTGGTTAATACTTTTGATAGTAGGAATGAGGAATGAGAAACTTCTTTTTCTGGGGAGATTATTACAATTAATAAGACAACCTAGTTTAGAGTTGGATTTTCTAACATTATACTTGATTTAATCTTATAATAACTATGAATTTACCTTTCACATCATTAAAAATTGTCATAGATAGTGAAAAAATCTTCATCAGGGAGTTCTTTGATAAATAGTATTTCATATTGGAAATATTTCACTAAAAGGAAGTAAAATTACTTATTGAACCTAATTTTAATTTAGGACGCATGATTGATTTTAAAATGTTGTGGAATGAACATGAACATTGGTCAATGTTTAGTTAGTATTGTATGATTGGGTTTATAGTTGAGTGAATATATATGAGATAAAAATTGGACCATATAGTGAAGGAAGCATTTTTTCAAATTTTTAAACAGGAAGAATAATATGAGGTAGTTTATCTTGATATCAAAATATTAGGTCTCTGTATAAATTGTTTTTCTCTGAGATAATAATTACTATTATCCTATACCACATCATTTATTTAAACAATGAGGGTGATGATTATCACTCAAAGTTTACCACATTAATGATTAGGAGTTTCATATATACCAGTGGTACCAAGATCGATGGGTGTAATAGGTACTATTTGAGTTCATTGAAGGATTTATAAAAATTCTCACCCCACCAATAGGGATCCCTTTCTTTGTTAACTTTTTGAAAAATATATAATTTTTTCTGATGTTGGTTTTGATGTTCCTGATATTGGCAAGGTACACCTAATGACCTAATATCTATTTGGGGATTTGAGGAGGGATAATATCGAGTATCAACATAATATTTTTAGGTTCAACTTTGATTATATGGTGGTGTATTATGAATCAAATTTAATTAACTAATTTTACCATAAATGTGAATTTTTAGGGGATCATATTCATGTTGTGTATCCATAGTTTATGGAAAACTACTACAAAATCAAAAATACGATAAAAAAAAGTATAATTGACCAAAAGGTCAGATACAAGACATTCTATGGTGTCTCCCGGGAAGGAATTGAAGATATGGTTCATTGAAAATTAATGTTACGGATTCTTGCCTCTTTATTACATAACTTTTGATTACATTTTACAAACAGAGGATCATTAAAGTCTAGTGTCTTGGAAAAAGGAACATAATACATGAAAAAATATAACATTATTTTAAAACTCTTGAAAGGATTCTTGAAATGTTTATCCTAATTACAAATACTACTTCTCATAACAAGGGGACATATGTCAAAGGGAAGGGTGAGCATAGGGCCCAGTAAGGCAAAATAGAGAAAATAATATACATGTGAACTTGAGAGAATATAATAAGAACACGAGGAAATATCATAAAGGTACTAGGAGAGACATATCATGATATTAAGAACACGAATCATATCTTGAAAATGTGGCTAAAAATTTTAATTTAGACATTCATAAACATATCACCAAGGCCCATCCCGAATGTGTCATAAATATTAACAATGTTATTCACTTAGGTATCATAAAACATATCATTCTAGAGATTAATTTCATTACCCAATGCATTGGGAAAATATCAAGGCACAACATGAATATGTATTTATTTTCATGTGACCATATATATCATAATCAAACATTTTATAAATAATCCAATGATAATAAGAGAAATTGGTTTCATATCAAAATCATGACGTTTTAAAAAGTGATTAAAAAGATGATCATTATGTCATTCATAAACCATGGAATGAGAATAATGGTTTTATGTATGTAAATTATAGAATAAAATATATTATTTTTATGTCTTAATGAAAACCACTAGAAATAAAATAGGTTTATGTATTCACATAAATAAAATAAGGCCATTTCTTGAGAAAAAAAGAGAGATTTTTTCTATTGCATAATAGCTATGCAACATGGTTTTAGAAAACATTAACAAGAGAGGTTAAAGGGGTAAAACATTCATAAAATACTCAAAATATAGTATAGTTACAGAATAAAATATAAATAATAACATGGTGTATAAACTTTAAATACATTCCACAAAGAAGAGAATTTGAATGGAAAAAAGAGAAGTTGAGAATTCCCTTACCTTGAAGAGTAACTTCTAAAACTATAAGATCAGGACATTGAGGTATTGGGAAAACTTTGGTAAGACTCCATGGGTGGTAAAACTATATGATATTCTAGGGTAATGAATTTTTAATCCCATAAAAATTAGTAATGAATTTTTATTTATAGTAAAAGAGAGGGAGTTATTTTATAAATTTTCAAGGACACCTTATTGGTGGTATTTGCAAAACCATGGGCTTTACCATTGTATTTTCCCATGGTTTTGGCCAATTGGGAAACCTCATATTATAATTGTAATCCAAATGAGTCTACCAATATTTTAAATTACATATTACATCATTATGATGTCATAAAACACATCAAAAACTCAAAAACTGCATTTTTACTATTCAAAGAAAAACAAAACATTTTATAAAAATCTCATAAATTAACTCTAAAAAAATAATTATGTCATGAATAAAAAATGAACTCAATTTTATAAAAATAATTTTCAAAATATGAGAAATTTAAATTTTAAGTAAAATCACTTTTTACTTGAAAAAAACTAAAACTTAACTAATAATTTCTAAAATAGTTATTTACTAACACTATTATATCACATTACCATTCAAGATGCCTAAATTATAATTATAATTAATTAAGTGAGTTTACTATTCCGTTAGTCAAATTATTATTTATAAGGAAAATATTATAATTCATAATTTAGAATTCACCAAAAATTAAGTTGATCTTATGAAACTCTAAATTTCTTACTAATCATAAGAATATATGTATGTTTTTTCAAAATCTTTAAAAATTATTAATTATTTAAAGTAAAAATAAATTTAAAATAATATTTATTTTTTTCTATATTCATCAATAATATGAAACTTTTTAGAAAAAAAAAATTCATCATATACTTATTTTGACATTTGAAATTCAAAAATGAAAGTTATTTTACCATAATAAGAAATAACGATTTTATTTACAAAAAATGATTATGCAAAGTAACCAAGGCCTTGATACATAGCCTATCATTACACCGGAATGGTACACAAGATTAAGGTGTTAAATGGGAATAGAATCTTTAAGAGGCTCAGAAAACATTAATCGAGTTGTGATTTCTATAAACTTGAACTTCTCCTGTAGGAGATTACATTCAAGATTAACACGATGATGCTCAGCTTCAGATGAGTCTAGAGAAAATCCCAATGATTCTACTTTCTTCCCAAGCTCTGACATATGGGCTTCGTATAGCTCTATTCTACTGGATGATTCCACAGACTCTTCTTTCTGCATTAATTATCCATTTTTATTTCTATTTTAAACAACAATTATAACATAAAAAATTATTATTGTTTCCAATGGTCATCTTAACCAATGGTCATATAATAGTAAAAAATTAATGGTCGCATTTCATGTATACAAATATTTTTTTATTGATTATGAAATAGTACGACATAAATTTTTAGGGAAAAAATATTATTCAAAAGCTTGGATCGTTACATTCTTCCCATTTAAGAAATTTCATCCCTAAAATTTCAACTCATACCCTCAGAAGAGAAAAGGTGTGGGTACTTCTACATCAGAGACTCCTCTAGATCCCATGTGGATTCATCATATATTTGGTTCCCCCTTAAATCTTTAACAATGTGGGAAGTCTTGTTTCTTATAACCATGTCTTTACGATCCAAGATCTCTACTGGATGCTTCTCATAAGAGAGGTCATGTTCCAGTTGTACCACATCTAGATTTAGTACATGTGAATGGTCAGGTATGTAATTCCTCAATATGGATACATGGAAAACATCATGAAATTGTGCTATATTTTGAAGAAGTGCAATCCAATATACAACTAATCATATGTGATCAAGGATTTCATAGGGGCTAATGCACCTAGGGATGAGCTTCCCTTTCTTCCCAAATCTCATGACTCTCTTCTAAGGTGAAATTAGAAGAAATGATTTTCCACCAACATCAAACTCCAAGTCCCTTTAATGGTTGCTGGAATATCTATTTTGATGAATCTGAGCAGATTTAATGTGTTTCTGGATGGCATGAACCTTTTCTGGCATCTCTCGCACAAGATCAAGCCCAAGAAGCTTTCTCTCACCACCTTCATCCCAACAAGTAGGAGTTCTACATCAATTCCCATATAGAGTTCACATGGTTCCATTTTAATGATTGAGTGTAAACTATTGTTGTAAGAGAACTCAACTATTAGGAGATGTTGAACCCATCCACCTTTATATTCGATTGATCATGTTCTCAAAATGTCCTGGAGGGTTTGAATAGTCCTTCTAGACTGGAAATCATTTTGGGTGTGATAGGTAATACTGAAATTCAATCTAGTACATAGATCATTTTGAAGACTTGTCGTGAATTTTTATTTGAACCTTGTATCATGATCAGATATGAAAGAAAGTGGAACTCCAAGCAGCCTTACCACTTACTTCACGTAAATCCTGTAAAGTTGATCAAGAAAGAAATCTTACTGAATAGAGATAACATGGGAAGTCTTAGTGAGATGTTCCACTATAACCCATATCGCATTGTTTCCTTTGGATGTTCTTGAGAGACTAGTGAAAAAGTACATAGTTCCATGATGGTATGGGTAATGGTTGTAATACTCCTTTAGGAAGTTATCACTATGAATTTACTTGCTCACATACTAAGCATCTTGTAGTGTAGTAAGAAATCTCTCTTTTCATATTATCCCACCAATAATGATCACGTAGGTCCCTATACATTTTCATGATTCTAGGATGTATAAAGAATGTAGAGCTATGAGATTCATCCATCAAATCCTTCTTTATTTCTAGAATAGATGTAACACATAGACTTTTTTGAAATTTCAGTACACTTTCTTGATCAATATTAAACTCAAGAAAACTTCCCAACCTACATAGCCTCAAACCTCTTCTATAACAAAGAATCTTCTTTCTAAGCTTCTAGGATCTTCTATAATAATGACGGTTGAGAAATCATTTGGGATAGGGTTGATGAGGCCCCTACCTTTAAAATTACCATGTCTAGTTTTACTTGGTATTTAATCAAGGTATCTACTTGGATCCACACCAAGTATAGAAAAATATGGTATTTCTTACTTAATGAATTAAAAAATAGATTTTCTCTTTTGAGATGATAATAAATTGAAAAATCATAGTATTTAATAAGTTACAACCATCTCATCTATCTCATGTTAAATTCCTTTTGTGTGATAATATACTGCAAACTTTGATGGTCTATGAATATAACACAATTCTCCCCAAAAAGATAGTCCCTCAATATCATCAGAGAAAAATCAACCATAGGCAGCTCCAGATCATGCGTAGGATACTTCTTATCATGAGCCTTCAACCAAGAAGATAAATAAGAAATCACCTTTTCATTTTTCATAAGGATGCATCCAATCCATTTCAAGGATGAATCACTAAAAATAAAAAATCCATATCCACTTGAGGGAAGATTTAACATGGGTGTAGTAACAAATCTATTATTTAGATCTCAGAAACTTTCCTCACAGTCTTCTGTCTAGATGACCTTGAATCCTATTCAAATTAACTTGGTTAGTGGATTAGAAAGTCATGAAATGTTTATCACAAACCTCTTATAATATCCCTCTAATCTAAGGAAATAGTGAATGTCATTTATTGTTTTAGGATGAGGCCACTCCTCTATTACCTTATTATTTGTGGGGTCAAATGTGATTTCTTCATTGGGTATAATGTTCCCCAAGAAGGAAACTTTTTTTTAAAAAAAACACACACTTTCTGAACTTTCCAAAAAGCCTCTCCTTCCATATATATTGGAAAATAACCCTTAGATGATCCTTATGATCCTCACAACTTTTATAGTATACCAGAATATCATCAATAAATACTACCACAAAATTATCAAGGTAGTCCTTAAAGAATATATTCATCAAATCCATAAAAATAATAGGTGCATTAGTCAGTCCAAAGGGAGTAACAACAAACTCATAATGCCCATATCTTGATTAGAAGGCAGTTTTTTGGAATACCTTATTTCTTCACCCTCAATTGATGATAACCATATTGAAGATTAATCTTGGAGATTAATTTAGCCCCATGAGGATGGTCCAATAATTCATCAATTATTGGAAGAGGGAATTTGTTCTTCAGTATGTTCCCATTTAGTTCTCAATAATCAATCCATATCCACATTGATCAATCCTTTTTCTTCAAAAGAGAATATGTTCTCCCTAAGGAGACACACTCTATCCGATAAACCCCTTATCAATTTTTTTGGACTTACTTCTTTAATTCCTCCATCTCCACATTTTCCATCCTATACGAGGTCATTGATATCAGATTTGATCTAGGTATGAGTTCAATGGAGAATGATACCTCTCTTTCTAGGGGAGGTCCGAGTAACTCCTCAGGAAATATTTAAATGTATTCCTGGATGATGGGGACATTTTCTATCCTTATACCATCATTTCCTTCTTCTTATTCATTGATAAATTCAATCGTGAATTCTATAGGAGGTGCTTATATAAAAATATCAGGTTGATATATCTCTCTGGAAAATATATGTTGGTCATCCATTCAAGACTGTAGAGATTTCTTTGTATATGAATTTGATCATAGAATTATACCTTGAGAGCCAGTCCATCTCTAGTATAATATCAATTTCCATCATGGGAATGGATACTATATTTGTGATAAGATTGATCTAACTAAATTAAATACTAGAGTTTATAAATACTAATGATTCTTGGATAATACCACCAGGAGTCTTGACAAATAACTCTACTTTTAGAAATTCAGGGATTGATTCAAATTCTTGCAAACGTGGATGAAATAAAGTGATGCATAGAACTAGAATCAAACAAATTACTTACTATATTTGAGAGAACAACAAGAGTACATTCCACCACATTATTTGGAGCTTCAACATTAGATTTCATGATAGAAAAATCATGAACTTACATCCTTATCCTTTGCTGAGGATGATGGTGATTCCCCTCTACTACCCTCAGATTTGGACAGTGATAGGTAAAGTTCCAAGCTATCAACACTTGAAGAATTGGACTTAATATAGGGAATTCACCAACCTACCTTTGTTGTTAGTGTTGAGATGTTGAGGATTCACATCATTTTAAAAATTCTTCATGATATGGCCATCTCTTACACACTTTTTTCACTTCCCAATAGTAATACAGCAGTTCCCAGAATGTTTCTTCCCACACTAACTACACATGGGAAGTTTCACTTGTTTACATCGTCTTACTTGATCCAAACTGTTACTTATGCTTGTATCCATTGATATATTGTTTTCATTTGATTTATGAGAGCATTTTACCTCACCGAACTCCAGTTCTAATTTTATAGCACTCCACATAATGTCCTCATAGATATCATAGTCTGAGTTAGTTAGATTCTTCCACATATAAGGTCTTATTCCATGAAAGAATCTATAAATCTTTCCATTAGGATCCACAAAAAATCATGAGGTTTAATGGAAAATTATTTTGAATATCATCTCGTATCTTCCAATAGATTCATTATCCTTATACTTGAGCTCGATAAAATCCTTCATCATTTTTGTTCTCATCAAATATGGGAAATATTTATTCAATAAGATCCCTTCAAACTCATCCCACTCTATATCTTCAACCTCCACTATTGGCCTCATGTTTTTACTTAGCTGGCACCACTAATAAGATTATCCCTCTAAGCATTAAACAGCCTCGGTGACCTTATATTGTTTTGAAATGTAGAGAACATAAAATATTTTTTTGATAGAGATGATCCAATATTCAGAAACCAATGGGTCGGTAGATCCCCTGATGGTTGGTGGTCGTTAACACATAAAGAACTCAACATAAGGCTATTCCCTTCATAGTTTAATTGGTATATTATCATTATTCAACTTGGTTTTCATAACTTAAGTAAGTTGGTTCATCATTCTCATGAAAGTTTTCATTCTGGCTTCCATCAGAGGGTTGTCAGCACATGGTCTATTGCGGTCACCATTGGAACAGTTCCTCCTATTTGCCTCTATATTCTAAAATTATTAAAACTTAGTGAAAATTTTATTTAATTTATGAATCTTTTATCTAAAAAATATTTTTATGTCATGAAATATTACAATTAAACATATTATTCTTTAACAATAATCAAATTTATCTACAAATCCTTCATAATGATTCCTAAAAGGATTGTGATTAACCAAATATATCCCCCTGGAGTGTCAAACCAAGAGTGATGCAAGGCCCGTTTTCATGAACCTATTCCCATTAAAGTTTATCTCAAAGTGGTGTGTTAAGGTTTTACCTATATATATATATATATTTGTGTCAGATCCACATCCAGTAGTTCATATCTAGACATAGATTTATTTATTCGGAAACCACATACTTAATATTTCACCAAGATAGCTTGAATTTTTCCAATATTTAAACTTTTATATATGGTTATTCTTGATATTATAATATCGTAACTTCAAAAAATAACTAAACTATCCTTTGATACCAACTATGGAATCCCCCAAATTTATTACATAACTTTTCATTACATTTTACAAACAGAGGATCTTTAATGTTTAGCGTCTTGAAAAAAAGGTATATAATAAATGAAAACCTATAAAATTATTTTAATCCTCTTAAAATAATTATTGAAATGTTCATACTAAGTAAAAATAATAAATATCATAACATGTGACATACATCAAAGGAAAGGGTGAACATATGGTCTAGTAAGGGAAAATAGGGAAACATTTTACATGTGAACTTGAGGGAATACAACAAGAACATGAGGAAATATCATAAATGAATGAGAAGAGACATATGATGGTATTAATAAATTGAATAATATCTTGAAAAAATGGATACAAAATTTAACTTAGAAATTTATAAGAATATCACAAAGGTCAATCCGTAAGGTTTCATAAAACTTACCAAGGTTATTCACCAAGGTATCATCAAACTTTTCATCTCTAGAGATTAATTTCTTTACCCAATGCATTGGTAAAAAATCTGGGTGAAAACATAATATTTATTTATTTTCATGTGAGTCACATATATAATAATCAATCATTTAATAAATAACCCAAAGAGAATAAGAAAAATGGGTTTCATATCAAAATCATATCGTTTTAAAAAGTGATAAAAAATATGATCATTATGTCATTCAGAACCCAAATAAATGGAATAATGGTTTTGATATATGTCAATTAAAGAATAAAATATATCATTTTTCTATCTTTAGGAATAGACATAAAAATTAAATAAGTTTGTGGATTCATATAAATAATATAAGAAAATTTATTTAGAAAAAAGAAAGAGATTTTGGGATGTAAATTCTGCAACATAACTACTATACAACATGGTTTTAAAATAAATTATAAAGAGAGGTGAAAGGTGTCACCCATTCAAAAAATATTAAAAATATATTATATGTACATGATAAAATAGAAATATGAACATGGTATATAAATTTGAATGACATTCCACATAGAAGAGAACTTGAATGGAAAAAAGAGAAGTTGAGAATTACCATATGTTGAAGAGTAACTTGTAAAACACTAGGATCGAGAACTTGAGGTATTGGGGAAACTATTGGATGACTTAATGGGAGGTAAAAATATCATATTTTCTAGGGTATTGAATTTTTAATCCCAAAAAAAGAAGTAATGACTTGGTATTTATAGTAAAAGAAATAAAGTTTTTTATAAATTTTTAAGGACACCTCATCAGTGGTATTTTCAAAACCATGGGCTTTCCCATGGTATTTGCCCATGGTTTTGTCCAATTGTGACACATTATATAATATATAAATACAAATGAGTTGAAAAGAATTTCAAATTACATATTACATCATTATATTGTCATAAAACCCATCAAAAACTCAAAAACTATATTTTTACTATTCACCAAAAAATTAAAATTTTTATAAAAAACTCATAAATTCACTATAAACTAATATAGATGTTATGAATTCAAAAATGAACTCAATTTTAGGAATATTATTTTCTAAATATGAGAAATTTAATTTTTAAGTAAACTCAGTATTTACCCGAAAAAAATACTAATACTTAACTAATAATTTCTTAAATGGTTATTTACTTATACTATTATATCACATTTCCATTCAATATGCCTAATTTTTTTTATAATTAAGCGAGGTTACTATTCTATATGTCATATTACTATTCATAAGGGTAATATTACTATTTACAATTTACTATTCACAAAAAATTAATTTGATCTTATCAGACTCTAAATCTCTTACTGATCATAAATGTATATGTCTATTATTTAAATCATTTCACATTATTAATTATTTAAAGTGTAAAAAATATTTTAAAATTCTATTTTTTAACAATATTCATCAATAATGGGAAACTTATTTGAAAAAACGAAAAATTCAGCATATATTTATTTTGACATTTGAAATTCAAAAATGATGGTTATTTTATGATAATAAGAAATAAATTTTTTTTATACAAAATGATTACCTAAAGTAACTAAGGCCCCGTTACATATCCCATTATAACACATATATAGGCCCTAAGCGTAAGGTGTGCAACAGTGATAGATTCTTGGGGTGACTCAGACAACATTTCCCGAGTGGTGATTTATAATAACTTTAACTTCTCCACAAGGCGATTATGTTCAAGATTAACATGTTCAATATAGGCTAGGTCTTGGTACTAAGAAAAGAAAAGTGATTTTACCTCCTACTCAAACTCTGATAGATGGGCTTCGTACAACCCGAGTCTACTGGATGAGGCCATCGACTATTCTTTAAGCATTATTTATCCATTATTATTTCTATTCAAAACAACAATTATAATGTTTAAAATTATTACTATTTCCAATGGTCATATTGGAAAATGGTCATATAACAGTCAAAACCTTATGGTCAAATTTCATTTATAATTATATATTTGTTTATTGATTAGGACATAGTAAGATATAAATTTTCAGGAAACAAAATATTATTAAAAAGTTAGGGTTGTTATAAATATATTGTGGCAATATATTTCATACTGAACGTAATTATGTGATGAAAATATGCTCCCTAGGGTGATTTCATGGAATTTGTATTCTCATATTCATGGGATATTTAGATCTCTTTATAGCATGAATAATCCTCTATAGATGATAGGTCTTCTATGCAAGTTGTTTCGTTGATAAATAATTCCCTGATTGGGATTAGAAAATCATAGTAACCCTAGTCTCATTAATAATTCATTTAATTATATTTAATATATTTTTATTTAAAATACAACCTATAAATATGGCATTCTAGTACATTCATGTGATTGGAAACATTATACATCAAATTAAACTTAATTCACATCATCATTAGTTTTATCATAATTATCTGATCACAAGCCCCACAGATCATCTGTTATAATAAAGGGTTACCTATTGAAATATATAAAGGACAATAGGCAAGAAATAAATCCCAGTAAGGGAATAATAAGATTAAATTATCTTGGTGAATTAATACGTTTGAGTCTGTAGACATTTCATGAAATTATATAAATAATGAAATTAAACATGGGATTATCGTATAAAAATAATAATATCATAATATAATGACATAACAAATATGTGAAAATAACATAAAACATAACAACATAAGAATAATTGAAGATTCACTTCGTGGGTACCACATCATAGTGCTTTATGATAACTAAATGTGAGCCATACATGGTATCTCATGAGATATAGACATTACTCAATTCATTGATAATAATTATATTTCTAGGCCCACCCATCAAATCATAATATGTACATTCATATGTTTGTAATGTAATGAAATTAAATTTCACATAAATAATTAAAATGAGAAAACCCATGGGAAGGAAATGGGATACAAATCATAAATCAAAGCATAACATAGTGGCATATTAAAATAGTATTATGAATAGACGGGAACAAATGTTTTTGGATGTTCATAATTATTTAAATTATCATAGATAATGAATTAAGATTTCAATCAATGAAAATTCATAATAAAGGAGTGGATAAGTTGGTATTAAAATATTAAACATTTTATTTAATAAATGTGTAAATATCCTTTCTAATAAATAAGTGCATAAAGTTTTCATTAAATAATAACTAAAATTAAATAATTTTCCAAAAAAGAACGGTTTTTTAGAAATCACTAATGGTTAAAAACATGAAAAGTGTAGTAAAAGAAAAGATACAAGAACTAGAAAATTTTCTTTTTAATTAGGGTCTCTTTTTGGAAGGGATTGAGAAGGGAACTTGACAAGTATGTATTGTTTAAAAAAAATTTGGGGTTCTTAAAAATATTTTTTATATTTTTCCTAATGTAGAATAATAGTTGGCTAGGGTCATTTATATTTCTTACCTTTTTCTCTCATTAACAAACTATCCTGATCCACCCATTATATTTTTCGTTTTTTATATTTTATCAAAACAATTAAAACATGATGGTTTTGGAAATTAAAATGCATTACTTAGAATAAAACAATAAAATATATATATAGTCATAGTGAAAGAAGATAGTAAGAAAGGAAATTCTCCTAAGGGAATCATCTTGAGTGAACATTCATTGTGTGATGGTATGTCTCATACCTAATTAGTTATTACACTCTCTCACATGTTTGGTCATCCTCTTGCACCCCAGTAGGGAATATACAACACACCTGAACATTTTTAGTCATACTTCACATCTGCATCCTATGTGGTTAGTAAGTTGAATATATCCTCAATTGAAAGAACCCTCTAACACATTTTCTTATTATGTTATAGAAACCATTAAATACTAAATCAACAAGGGTCCATAGTATTCCACGGTTCCTATGGAAGGATGGGTAAATAATAAATGAGAAGGATCGAAACATAATAAAATTATATTGAGGACACACCATAACATTTTCTAACTGTTAATCATCCTTAGGATAATCTAAATTATGTGAGAAACAATAAAACTTATTTCATAGATACTGGGGTTCAATAGTAGATTAATTCCCCTAGAACTTCCGTGGGTAATATAATCATTATCATAAGAATTAGTTATCACAATGAAGAAGTTGAGTGAGAGAGAGAAATGAAGAACATTTATTAAAACTAATGAATTTGAGAATGAAGAAGGATGAAAATAAAATAATCCTGAAACTAAGAATCAAATTTTAGAAACAATTTGAGTTCAACCCATTGAACTATTTTCAGCCTCAATCCCTTTTTATAGATCTACTGTTTCCTTTTTCATTGTTTCATAGTTCAACCTCTCAGATCATTGTTCTTTAAAAATTATTCAATATTTCATTTTTTACATTTTATTATTTTTAATTAATGACTTATGTCTCCATTAAATCTACATATTTAATCATACTTAGTTTTTAATAGAAATATATGGAATGGATTATTATTGTAATTAATTTATTATAATCCACATGGATACTTATTATTTTCATGCTAGCATGATCATGTGCGCCTCTGAGTTTTGTTTTGTAGTACAAATGAACCTTATTAAATCCTATATTTTTATCCAAATAAACCCCGTTATTGATCTTAAATTATGAAATTATGAATGTAATGACTCAACTAAAGTATCATTTACTCATTTGAAGTGTCATTTTACTCATCTAAAGTTCCCTCTCACTCTTTTTAGTTGTAATATTTTGAACATCCTACCAACTCATTCTAAGTGAAGGTTTAACTCATCTAAAGTCATAGAATGACTCATCCAAAGTAACACTGAGACAATCTTTCAACAATATATCCAAAGTATATATTTAATCACAATTAACAGAAATAAAAACTTAACCAAGAAAATTAGTTGATAAAAAAATAAATTTAAGGATTTTTTAAATAATTCCAAAATTTATTGGACTTAATTAATTTATCTAAAACTAATCCATTTAACAAATTATAAAATATTTCCTCTATACTAAATATAAGACAACTATCCATTAAATGATAAAATAGTATGATTAAAATCATTAGAATACAATGTGAAATATGTGAAAAAATTAACTCTTTAACAGTTCTAAAAATGTAAATGATAAGAATTTTCAATTCAAAAAACCATGGAAATATCATGCTTCCTACATGGATATAAATCCCTCAACTTACAAATTTGATCTTAAAATTTCATTAAATATATTGTTAATTGTCATGTGCATTTTCAACTTACCGCCCTATAACTCTATCACTCTTTACTGAAGTATATAAAATATGGATCTTTTAACATTATTTCAAGCATGAATGATTCCCATAGCCTTGATGAATGGATAAAATATCATGTTTACATGTTCATAAATTTCTGTCAATCGAGGATTTTTATGGGGGTTTTGGATGGATAAATGTTTGGAAGCATCTAAATGTTAAAAAATAGTGAGTTAAAATAGATAAGGTTATGGCTCTAATATGATGTAAAACGTAAAAAAAATTCATACTCAAGAATAAATCCTCACTATCCCCCCTTTTAAAAAACATTTACCACCATATACCACTCTTTTTTGTGTGGATATTACACTTTATAAATTTTAACAAAAAAATATTTTTATTCATATTTTCCCCACTTTAAAGTACTGTTTCATCTTGAATTCATATTTGGATTATATTTAAAGAATTTAATTTTTTGAGGGAAATACCTATATTTTGAACATCAAAATGAAGTGTGACTCACATCCAAGATTTGGATGATTTTTGTGTTTTCCTTTCATCTTCCCATTCCCACATAGAATTGACATTAATGTAAAAAACCCATATAACAACTTCTATAAATTTTTCTATGGAAGTATACAACTAAACCTATCTTTTACACATGCTTGAGTATAACTATATATAAGAAATTACTTTTAGATCTGGTTGTAATGGGATAAATTTCATGAAATATTTCTAACAAACAAAGTATTTCATGGATACTAGGGGATCAATAAAAATTTCATATATAAGGTAAGATATGAAATAAATTCTCAATGTAATAATAGGGTTTTCCAAATGGCACTTAAATCATTTTTTACACAATTCATGAACTATAATATAATTAAATAGTATAAAACAACAAAAAATAGATATTAAATCATTTATAAAGACTCTAAATAAATATAAAATGTAATAAAGATGTGAAAAGGGTTTATAAGCCTATTTAGTTGGGAAAATTATTCATTGGACAACACTTGGGAACATGAGTTTCACATTTGATCAAACTTAATTAAGTGTTTATATTGAAAACTATGAAATTAAAATAAATTTTACAACCATTTAAAACATTATAAATTAAAATCAATAATATTTTTTTCAGATATCACGATTTTATAAATTTAACAAAATTATGCAATAAATCATAGGATTCGTAAAAACACTCTAAAAATAAAAAACAAACAAAAAAGGAAATTCATTAATAGATTAGTACCACTCCCTCAAATATAAACTATTACTACCCTATTTTTAATTAATGTATGATATTATCACTTTGAATATATAATTTTAGTAGGTAGTTAACAAATCAAGTATGAATGAGTAATACAACCTGCCTTATTGGAAATGGAAACATTGAGTTAATCTTTTAGTTTCTAATCACTAAAGACTTACATAAAAATATCTGAAATAAAACATGAGAGATTTAATAAAATAAAAATAAATTAAATTATATATAAAGGGAAGGATAATCAATAAGGCATGGTTTAACATCCTAATTTGGATTTGGGTTTCGGATAAACCTATAAGGGAAGTTTCAGCTGTTATCCAAAATCTATAAGTGGGTGGAGTTTGTATGGGATAAACCAACACTTATATTTCCATCAGATTCACATTTATTCACACTAGTTGTAGATGATTTTGTGGATAGAGTTCAAATATTCCATACATATAGTAATAAGTTATAAATTTTATATAGTGGGTGGGAAAATATGGGTTCTCCACCTTTTATTTAGAAACAACTTTTTTGATCACTTCTTCTTCCACACACTTCTCTTTCTCATGATGTGATTCAACATGAATTCAAAAATGGTAGTAAGAAAGTAATTATAATTTAGAAAAATTAAGATAGTCAGAATTCATATCTTATTCTCCATCATTAATATAAACTTTAGATTTTTTTTCTTACAAAACCCTAGGAAACTATTCATATCTGAATTCTTTCACCACCTTCTCTTCAAAGGTGACTTCCCAGAATTATTGATTACTATCTATGTAAGTAAATAAAATGTACAAATTTTAATTATTTATAGGATGACTAAAAAGGTGTTATGAATAATAATAAATAATAAATAATTTATTTTAATAAAATTATTACAATCTTGAGTGAAAAAACCTATAGATCTCTTCATTTACTACATTCCTCTAGAAGTATTTTAGTATGATAGGGATGCGGGTAATCTTTCAATATAACCTCAAACTCTTCAATGTCTTCTTGTAATGTGTGGGGGGGGGGAGTGATATTTTCTTCTGGTTTGACATATACTTCATGATGTAATTCTATACATAAGTGTGATAATTCAATGATATCCTTGGATAGGGATTCTAAAAATTATTTTTTGAGGTCGTCCTTAATATACTTAATGATCTCATAAAATTACCTCTATAATAACCCCAAATCCAGTAATTTGTATCCCATGTTTACTTTATAATAATGGTAAGAGATACAAGGGATCACAAAACATATGATCAATATGTTTATTGGTCTTGGAAAACTATATACATACGTTATTCCCATATTAAATTATAAATAAAAAACAAAGCATAAAAATAATTTTCGGATCCTTGAAATCATTCAAAGAATATTTACTCATATTATAGGGAAAGAGAAAAAATAAAGGGAGAGATCAGTTTTTCAATAAGGGTTATATAAAACAGAAGATATAATGAGTATATAAAGCATAATCAATTTGGTAGAGTGGATTAAAATATAGATTCCATTTCATAAATAGCATGAGGTTATGGACATACTTGGATAATATCAACATATAAATCACATATATAAAGGAAATTGAATTATGAATAAATGAAATGCATAAATTTAGGCATTCATGATCATACGACCATGGCATTATCCAAGATATAATGAATATTGACATCAATTACATGTATAATAAATTCTTAATAAACGGGTGGTTTTAAACCATATAATCATTTAAAATATAATTATTCATATTTTGTCTCATGAGACACATTGATGAATTGAGGGGATATCTATAACCATTCCCCACCTATCACATTCACATCCTATACATCCCTAATTTAATGAATGAAAAAAATAATTCATTCTCAAAATCACTTTATAAATCAAAATTTATCCATATTGAAAAAGAATACCAAATATTTGCATATTTAATTAAATAAATTTTATAATAATATTTATCCAACTGATACCATATATAGAAATGGTATATGTATGAAAAAAATAAAGTGGTTGAAATGATAGCTTATAAATCCTTGATACTAAAAACATGGATATGGAAAAGAAAATATTGTATAATGAAATGATTGAGAGTGATAATGAATTTGAGCATTAGAAAGATAATGCACATAAAAACATGTATCAATAAAGTCTTAAAGAAGACCATAAATTCATTAGAGATGATGATTTTATTGTAAAATAGATTATTTCAAGAATAGAAAATAAAATATATTCAAAACAATAAAAATAAATTCCTTTTAAAATTTTGTAAAAATGAAGTTATAAATAATATTATAACATACTTTTATTTCTTTAAGAAAATAATACTCATTTATTATGATATCATTTTTAATGAAAATTCCAAAATTATTGAGAAAATTATTTTCATTAAAAATATTTATTGAAACTTTTATATTAATATTTAATATAAATAAAGAACATTATAGAAATAAAATCTATTCAAGATATATATGTTTGAATTGATATTTTTTTCACTCTTTTGTAAAAATTCAAAAAAATTGTTTTAAAAAACATTTAAAAATATTATTTTTAAGCCATTTAAATAAAGGAAAAGTTAATGAAAATAACCTTGTTAAAAAATTTATTATATCAGTAATAATAAACATTAAATATTTGGAATAAAAAATATATGGAAGAGAATTATTTCCTATCAAAAGTAAGAAATATGTCCAATATCCCTTAAATGTAACTTAATTTTTGATTCTTGCTCCTTCAGGTATAGAAATGGAAAATAAACATGTAGAACTCAGACATAACTAGTTGAGAATAAAATATATGGGGATTATGATATTTGGATCATATAATTTTTTCAAAGTAAATATGAACATAAAAAATAACAATTAAAATGAATATCTAAAAGAAATTCCTTGCCTTGGGTCTCATCTTAGTCACACATGTTTTATCATGTTGTATTATGAATTTAAATTTATTAAATAATTTATTAATAATATTATATATATATATATATATTCCATTTTAAATTTACTTTTAAAATAATTTGAAATCCATTCATTGAATATTTCATTATTACATGGACCAAATATTGTTGTTTCGTCGATTTATCTAAAATTAATTCAGTATACTATAAATGGTTAAAGTAGTTATTAAATGGTTTTATTATCTCTATTATGTTAAAAATGTCAAGACTTTAATTTTAATTCAATATATAAAATTTTAGAATCATCCATTCATGGTGATAATAGAAAAATAAATCACATAAATTTATAGAGGCAGAGAATTTATCATTTTCCAATGAATGGAAGTGTAAGAAGGTTGAATAAGTATTATATTTCCATAATTATAATTATTTCATAAATACAATATATCGTTATCAATTCCTTATTTATAACCATACTAGTAAAATTGTGGTGCAAAACAATTGCACCACTATGTAGAGGACATATGTTGCAGATATGGTGAATATACTGATGTAATTATGTTAAGATGGTTATTGAATATTTGGAGTATGTTTAAGAAGATAATTACTTGAAAAATATCAGAAATAACATATACCTCTTCTTCTGGTAACCTAATTAGTCTTACAACTCAATATTTTTTGAAGCGATATTGTGGTGAGAAATGGACCTCATCATCATAAAGAGTTGTTTTTTAAGGTAGTTGGATAGGAATTGTTTCAGATAAGGGACTCAAGTATAACAGAGAAGAGAGAATATTGGATTCCCATTTATAATTGAGGTGGGTAAAAAACATGTAGACACTTGAAACATTATTATATATTATATTTCTTCTTCAATTCAAGTGGATTTAAATTTTAACATATTTTAATATGATATGAGTAATATTTTAATAAAACAAAGAAATGTGGTTTAATAATGGTTTTTTTATTGTCATGAAGCCATATACATTTATTTTAAAAAAATTAGATAATTTTACCCTCAACCAAAGTGATAAATATTTCCCATGGTTAGTAATCCTTATAACTAATAAAATTATATTGACCATATAACCTAATATTAATTATTATCATTCCAAATATGAAAACTATTTTACAAGAATCAATTACTACAAGTGATAAAAATTAATTTTAGTATATGTTCAAAAAATTCAATAAAAATCCATTTATATAGATTTTTTTTTGTTTTAATAATAAAATGATTTTATAGTAAAATAAATTGTAATATTTATTCCAACAAACATAATTAGAATTTTTTTTAAAATTAAACATATTTTGATTTTATAGTAAACCAATACCAAATACTAAATTGGAAATACATGATTATGTTTATAAGTCCCCAGCCTTAAACCTTACTTAATCTTGAGTTATTACAAGATTACTCATTGAGGATATTTTTGGGTTTAGAGTTTTAGAGAATTAGATCATAAAACTTGCATTACATTCCACATATAAACAAAGTCTTTACCTAAAGATTGTATTCTTCATTCCCATCAATGGAAACGTATTTAAAATAAACATGGATTCTTTCTTGACACTTCCTTGACACTATCATCATATCATGTACCTTTCCCTTGACCTGTGAAAAACATTTCAAAAATACTTGGGATGAGCATAAAAAGCTCAGTAAGGGATATAAAAATATGGAAAGGAAACATGGGTACATATATACATAAGGATGAGATCATACTTTACCCATGAAACATAAGCACTTTAACATACCTCATCAAATCATGAATAAATCATAGAAATCATAAGACATAAAGGTAACTTGAGGCATTCATAACATTCTTACGTAGGGAGTAACCCTCTTGGTTACGTTTGGAATACCCATCACAGTATATTACCTAAATCTCTTCGGAGAAACCTTAACGTTTCACTCCTTCGCGTTACCCAATGCATTGGAAAGCTATATCGGGCTCACCCGCCCTTAGTTTATCATGGAACCACCCGTCTTCATAATAATTCCCAAGAACCAGAACATAATCGTATCACATAAAACATGCATAAAGGAAACATAACATTTCCACATTTCAATCAAAAGATATCAATAAAACACATTGATATGATAAAAACATTATGAAAACCATTTTCAATACCAAAATAAAAGAAAAGTAAAACATGGTATTTATTTTTCTTTTAAAAAAAGGTATGGCTTGTAGAGGAAGCCGAAACTCAAATAATGGTCACGGCGGCAGAGATGTCGTTGTCGCCGCATACGTACGACAAAAACATTCCCTTTTGTCATTTAGTAAAATGCTTCGTATAAAAATATTCCTTTTGGATAAATGTAAAAGTCAAAGGGGTTTATACACCGTATAAAAGAAGGTTGTGTATAAAAAAAAATATGCCTCAATGAAAGGAGATTGAGACGAAGTCCCATACCTCGGGTCCGACTTGACTCGATCATTCTTTAATGTCCTGAATAATAAACTTGAGTTAATTTATACTTTATTAATAACCTTTTTCAAGTTCATTATTACTTTTATATCACTTATTACCATGTCATGAACACTATGTAATTATTTAAGTTAATAACGGTCGTTTTAACGATCATTGGTACTTGAGTAAAAAATAATCCCTTTATAATTACATGTTGTTCATGTATCCATTATATCCAGAATGGTATTCATGATGTAGATATCATATATGTCATATATATCAAGTAAATTCATGCATTTATAATATTACATAATCATTTAGAGGTAATAAATAAAATGCACCGTTCATGGAGACGGTAAGCCGTACGTACGCATGAACGCTACTTTCATTTCTATTTCATATTTTATAGAATGGAATCATAATTATATAAAGGTATATTATAATTAAATTATAATATCATATATAATATCATAGTTCCATCCTTTATACGTCCCACATATGGTATTTAACGAATCAACTCACTTTGAGGGGGCAGTAGTCCGCACTTCCTTAAATGAAGATATCGCGTTTACCCATAATGGAAACCATAAAGGTATGACCAAAAAGAAAAATACAGAAGCTTAAGGAAAACATAAACATATTATATATCATATATAAATATAGTGACATCTTAATGGCCACCTTTGAAGGTGTTAAAAGAATGTTGAACAATCATCGTTTCGGGAGGCATAAATTCACCATCCACGGAAACAGTATGTTCATTAACCATTAGATGTAGGTGTGTGTAAGTGTAGCTCAAATAATTATTATAAAAACATCCTAGTATATTTAGGATACTGTAGTTGTTACAAAAGAAAATAATAAAAATGGTTTAGGGGGTTGGATAAGAAAAATAAAACAAAAGGACTCAAAAGAAGACATTACCTTAAAATCGGGTAACTCTCTTAGATTTGAGCTCAAAGGCTTCCTTGGGAAGACTTCTGCCCAAAGTGAGGCTTCAAGGTGTAAGAGAGGGAAGTGGAGAGACAAAATTAGCAGGGTTTGGCCGATCCAATGGCTTTGGTAGTGTGGGTAAGGAGGTAGAGGTGGGGGCCTTTTATAAGAGGAGAGGAGGGGCACTTTTGGAAAGTAAAGAAATATTTCTTTATTTGAAAATGAGTTTCGGATTTAAATGGTCCCACATTGATATCATTCGAGGATAAGGTGATAAGGGTTATAAATCCACCCATCTAATAGGTTTTGGACATGTGTAGGTCATATATGTTACATTATCTTTTCATTTTATTTAAATCCTTTATTAATGAGGTAATCGCTACATCATTATGATGTCATAAATACATTTATTTATTTAATTTCAAAAAATTATAAAAAAATACTATGATGTAGGAAATATTTTTATCTTTACAATGAATATTTATAATCAAAAATATAACTTGTATAACCCCATTTAAAAATTGTTTTCGTAAAATATATTATGTTTGTGTCATTTTTACTTTTACATTAAATAAAAAGTTATTTATGTCATTTCCCAACCAAAGTGGTTCCATGGGGTCCCCAAGTTGACCCATGGCTTTTATTGGTCGGCCATGACACATCAAATAATGTTAGGACATGTGTCTAGGTAATTTTATATTATTAAAGCATTATTTTTACCTTAAACTACACTAATTACCACTAATCGCGATTAAGAACTTAATAAGTTACTATTCACCAAAAAATTATTTTAATCCCATTGAACCAAATTTTACTTATTAATGACAACCATGTATGTAAGATTTTTGAAATTTAAAACAAAATTATGGAAAAATTTCATTTAAACAGAAAAATCAGTTTTTATAAGTACCACTTAGTGGTTTCACTATTCATCAAAAATTGAAGTTTTTCAGAAAATTACCAAAACTTTACCCTAAGCTATATTTGATATTCTGAATTAAAAAATGAAGTATATTTTACAATATTCAAAACATATAAGTCACATTAATTAATTTAATAATTAATTCCCGCTGTCATGACAAATAACGTGTTTTTATGAAACAATAAGTATCAAAAGATTGACACTAGTTTAAGTCAAATTTCTAAGTGAAATTGATTCCAATGACCACCATTGGATAAAATGGTAAAAATATATTCTAATTTCACTTAAAAACCAATTCAAAATATAATCTAATCATATAAATAAATTACATTAAAAAGAGGTTTTGAATTAAAATGCAGTATTTTTCACTATTCATTAAAAAATGAACATTGTTAGAAAAATACCAAAAATTCACACAAAGGAAATTTTGATGTCCCAATCATAAATAATAAGTTTATTTTGACAAACATAGTTTATAAAATTGTAAAAATATAGATTCAAAAATGTTTTTCCATCAAAAGGCAGTAAAACAATCTTTTAAAAATATTAGTGTATTCCATGCTTAAGATTGGAATTATTTTCATTTTAAGCCTCTAAAACACTATCTAATTCATTAATAAGCATAGATAAAAATATCTATTATTAATTACTTACTAGGGATGTTACATCCTTCCCCCCTTTAGAAAATTGCGTCCCCGCAATTTATTTACTTATCGAATAAATGGGGGTACTTATCCCTCATTGCATTTTCAGATTCCCATGTTGCCTCTTCCATCATGTGGTTTTTCCACAAAACCTTTACCTGCTTAATCACCTTATTCTGTAACACTTTCTCCCTATGGTCAAGAATCTGGACCGGTTGTTCCTCATAAGATAGGTTCTCTTCCAACTGAACTACCTCTGGACTCAAAACATGAGATGGATCTGGCATATACTTTCTCAACATCGAAACGTGAAAAACATTGTGTACCTGAGATAAACTCGTAGGTAAAGCCACCCGGTATGCAACTGATCCAACTCTCTCCAGAATTTCATATGGTCCAATGAACCTTGGACTCAACTTTCCTTTCTTACCAAATTGCATCACACTTTTCCATGGTGATACTTTGAGAAAAACATGATCACATACCTCAAAAGAGAGATCCTTCCTCCTGTTGTCCGCATAACTCTTCTGCCTGCTCTGAGCTGTTCTCATGTGTTTCTGAATCAGCTGAACTTTTTCTATCATCTCTTCTACCAATTCTAGTCCCATCAACTTCCTTTCACCCACTTCATCCCAGAAAGCTGGAGTTTGACACCACTTCCCATATAATGCCTGAAATGGTGCCATCTGTATACTGGAATGAAAAATGTTATTATATGAAAATTCAACCAAAGAAAGATGTTGGCCCTAACTTCCCTGATAATCCATAGAACAAGCTCGTAGCATATCCTCCAATGTCTGAATTGTTCGTTCTGACTGCCCATCTGATTGAGGATGAAAAGCTGTACTAAAATTTAATTCAGTACCCAACGACTTCTGAAGACCTTTCCAAAAGTTAAAAGTGAACCTATGATCATGATCAGATACAATGGAGAGAGAAACTCCATGTAACCTGAATATCTCTTTAAGATACAAATGGGAAAGTTGATCTAGGGAAAAAGTATCTCATATAGCAAGGAAATGAGCAGAATTGGTCAAGCGATCAACAATAACCCAGATTGTCTTATTACCTCAAGATGTCTTTGGTAATCCCACAACAAAGTACATGGATATATTCTCCCATTTCCACTATGGAACTGGTAAAGGCTAAAGCATCCCTTTCGGTAACTGATGCTTTGCATTAACCTGTTGATATGTCAAACACTTCACAGTAAAATCAGCAATATCTCTTTTCATTCCATCCAACTAGTAATACTCCCACAGATCTCTATACATCTTAGTACTTCCTGGATGAACTAAAAACGGAGAACTATGAGCTTCACATAACAACTCTCTCTTCAACTTTGAATCACAAGGCACACACAATCTCTTCCAAAATCTCAAAACACAATCATTATCAATGTTGAATTCAGGCAACTTACCTTTCTGAACCAGCTCTACCTTTTTCTGCAACTCACTGTCTTGCTTCTGTGCTTGCTTGATTCTATCTGATAGAGATGATCTCACTGATACCTGAAACAAAACAGAAGAACATCCTGCACCCACAAATTCTATGCCAAAGTTCATCCAATCCTTCACCAAAGGATCACATTCCAAACGCAACATTTCTAATAAAGCATTACTTTTTCGACTCAAAGCATCATCCACTTTATTTGCTTTTCCCGGATGGTAATGAATTGTACAATCATAATCCTTGATTAATTCCAACCATCTCCTCTGTCTCATGTTTAACTATTTCTGAGTGAATATATACTTTAAAATTTTGTGATCGGTATATATTTCACACTTTACTCCATACAAATGATGCCTCCAAATTTTTAAAGCAAAAAACAATAGCAGCTAATTCCAAATCATGTGTAGGGTAATTTACCTCATGATTTTTCAACTGTCGTGAAGCATAAGCAATTACCTGATCATTCTGCATTAGGACGCAACCATGTCCTTTCAATGAAGCATCACTGTATATAATAAACTCACCATTCCTGGAAGGTAGTGCAAAAACTGGAGCATTCACCAATCTTCATTTTCAATTCCTGAAAACAATCATCACATTATTTTGTCCAGATAAACATAACACCCTTCCGAGTTAGCTTAGTCATTGGACTAGATAACCGTGAAAAAATTCTAACAAACCTTCGGTAATAGCCTTCCGAACCAAGGAAGCTACGAATCTCAGTTACATTTGTGGTTCTTGGCCATTCTTCAACAACCTTTGTTTTTGCAGGATCAACAGTTATCCCATCTTTAGAAACAATGTGACCAAGGAAAGAAATTTTTTGCAACCAAAACTCACACTTGATGAATTTCCCATACAATATCTTTTCTTTTAAGGTTTTCAATATAACCCCCAAAAACTCTTTCATGCTCCTCTTTACTTTTAAAAAACACCAAAATATCATCAATGAAAACCTCTACAAACTTATCCAAGAACTCATGGAAAATTCTATTCATTATGTCCATGAATACAGCAGGTGCATTGGTTAGCCCAAAAGGCATTACTACAAATTCATAATGGCCATATCTCGTACGGAACACGGTCTTCGAAATATCTGCCTCCTTTACCTTCAGCTGAAGGTACCCCGATCTCAAGTCAATCTTTGAAAAAAACTGTGCTCCCTGGAGCTGATCAAAAAAATCATTGATATGAGGCAAAGGATATTTGTTCTTAATAGTGATATTATTCAAGGCCCTATAATCAATTCAAAGTCTCATAGAACCATCTTTCTTTTTAAAAAATAAAACAGGAGCACCCCATGGTGATGTTCTAGGTCGAATGAAACCTTTCTCTAATAAATCATGCAATTTCTCCTTCAACTCTAAAAGTTCAATTTGAGCCATTCGATAAGGGGGTTTTGAAATTGGATTAGCATTAGGAACTAAGTCAACAATAAACTCAAATTACCGATCTGGTATTATTCCAGGCAACTCATCAGGAAAAACATCAGGATACTCATTTACCACTGGCACATCATTAATCTGAAAAGTTCCTTTATTTTCAACGATGTGTGCACGGTAACATTCATTTCCATCTTTTATAAGTTTCTCCACCTATTGATAAGTTATCAACAGTAAGGGTTCATTCTTGTACACAAACTGAAATTCTTTCTGAAAAGAAACTTCTTTAGCTCTACAGTCAATCTTAGCATGGTAAATAGATAGCCAATCCATAACCAGGATAACATCAAACTCTACTAGAGGTAGAACAATAAGGTTTGTAAGTAGGTTCTTTCCACAGATAAGGATAGGAAGATTCTTATAAATTCTTTTTTCCTCAACATTTCCCCCAGGTGTTTTTACCAAAAGTTCAGGAGTCATTTCTTGAGATGGTATTCCCATTTTACTAGAAAAGGTTTCAGAGATGAAAGAATGAGTAGACCCCGAATCAAAAACACACTGGCATAATCTGAAAAAACAAAGTACCTGATACAACTTCATTTGATGGCCCGACATCTGCTGAAGTAGTTGCAAATGATTTCACGACCCCTTTCTACTTGTAGTCTAACTACTTCCCATCACTCAAGCTCTTTGTCGAACACTCATTTTCATAGTGACCCATCTCATTGCACTTAAAACATTTCACTAACTATAAATCAAATTTGGTCTTACCTTCAGCTTGATCCTTTTTCAGTGCAATCACGAGCCTTATGTCTCATCTTACCACATCGGTAGAACTTTCCAGAATTCATAATTCATTCCCCAGCATGCCTTTTTCCACATTTATCACAAACTAGAAACTTAGTTTTCTTACCATCAGACTTTTTTGAAGATTTGTTACCTTTCTCCTGCCACCTCGGTCTCTTCTTCTGTTGGTTGTTATAGAACACTTGATCATCGGAAAACTCCATTTCCACCTTCTCAGCACATCGAACAAGCTTTTCATAACTTTTAAACTCAATAGACACTAATGCCCTTCGATATTTTGGCTTTAATCCTGAGTAAAAATGATTGATTTTACTATCAAGATCTCAGATAAAATTTGGAGAATACCTTTCCAATCGAGTGAACCTTTCTTCATAGATAGCCACTGATTCTTCCTCTTGCCTCAATTCCAAGAATTTATTTTCCATCCTAAGTCGAATAGACTCAGGAAAATACTTCTCAGGAAACATACCTTTGAATTCATCCCAGTCGAGAGCATCAATCTCATCAGCGTCCCCAATATTTTTAACCATCGACCACCACTGATCTGCCTCACCCTCCAAATGGTAAATAGCAAGACTAACCTTTTGATTTTCTGAACACCCCATGACATCAAAAATCTTCTCCAGTGCTTTAATCCACCCTTCAGCTAATACAGGGTCAAATGATCCTCTGAATGATGGGGGATGTTGCCTCATGAAATGTTCCACCACTGAAATGTTCCTATGTGGTTGATCTGGCTGATCTCGTGTATAGATACCACCACCATTTATCGCTTGAGTCAACTGCGCCATTACTGCAACAAACTGTTCATTTCTAATTCTTACCATCTCAGGATGCTGATTCGGAAGGTTATTTCCTTCTGTATGCCTTCCTTGCACTGCTTCCATGTTTCCTCTGCGGAAAACCATTCTGAACAAACATGTCTTAGATGAAGCAACATGGTAATCTTCAAATGCTATATCATTTCAAAAAAAATATTTTTGGATAATCATTTAATAGAATTCTAACTCCTAAAGTTATCTAAACCGACCTCTGATACCAACTATAAGGCCCCAGCCTTAAACCTTACTTAATCTTGAGTTATTACAAGATTACACATTGAGTATCTTTTCGGGTTTAGAGTTTTAGAGAATTAGATCATAAAACTTGAATTACATTCCACATATAAACAAAGTGGTTACATAAAGATATTATTCTTCATTCCCATCAATGGAAACATATTTAAAATATACATGGATTCTTTCTTGACACTTCCTTGACACTATCATCATATCATGTACCTTTCCCTTGACCTGTGAAAAACATTTCAAAAAGACTTGGGATGATCATAAAAAGCTCAGTAAGATATATAAAAATATGGAAAGGAAACATGGGTACATATATACATAAGGATGAGATCATACTTTACCCATAAAACATAAGCACTTTAACATACCTCATCAAATCATGAATAAATCATAGAAATCATAAGACATAAAGGTAACTTGAGGCATTCATAACATTCTTACGTAGGGAGTAACCCTCTTGGTTACGTTTGGAATACCCATCACAGTATATTCCCTAAATCTCTTCAGAGAAACCTTAACGTTTCACTCCTTCGCGTTACCCAATGAAATGGAGAGCTATATCGGGCTCACCCGCCCTTAGTTTACCACGGGACCACCCATTTTCATAATAATTCCCAAGAACCATAACATAATTGTATCACATAAAACATGCATAAAGGAAACATAACATTTCCACATTTCAATCACAAGATATCAATACAACACATTGATATAATAAAATAATTATGAAAACCAGTTTCAATACCAAAATAAAAGAAAAGTAAAACATGATATTTATTTTTCTTTTAAAAAAAGTATGGCTTGTAGAGGAAGTCGAAACTCAAATAATGGTCACGGCGGCGGAGAAGTCGTTGTCGCCGTATACGTACGAAAAAAACATTCCATTTTTTCGTTTAGTAAAATGCTTCATATAAAAATATTCCTTTTGGATAAACGTAAAAGTCAAAAGGGTTTATACACCATATAAAAGAAGGTTGTGTATAAATCAAAATATGCCTCAATGAAAGGAGATTGAGACGAAGTCCCATACCTCGGGTCCGACTTGACTCGATCGTTCTTTAATGTCCTGAATAATAAACTTGAGTTAATTTATACTTTCTTAAGAACCTTTTTCAAGTTCATCATTCCTTTTATATCACTTATTACCATGTCATGGACACTATGTAATTATTTAAGTTAATAACAATCGTTTTAATCATTGGTACTTGAGTCAAAAATAAGCCCTTTATAATTACATGTTGTTCATGTATCCATTATATCTAGAATGGTATTCATGATGTAGATATCATATATGTCATATATATCCAGTACATTCATGCATTTATAATATTACATAATCATTTAGAGGTAAGAAATGAAATGCACCGTTCATGGAGACGGTAAGCCGTACGTACGCATGAACGCTACTTTCATTTCTATTTCGTATTTTATAGAATGGAATCATAAAGATATAAAGGTATATTATAATTCCAGTATAATATCATATATAATATCATAGTTCCATCCTTTATACTTCCCACATATGGTATTTAACGAATCAACTCACTTTGAGGGGTCGGTAGTCCGCACTTCCTTAAATGAAGATATCGCGTTTACCCATAATGGAAACCATAAAGGTATGACCAAAAAGAAAAATACAGAATCTTAAGGAAAACATAAACATATTATATATCATATATAAATATAGTGACATCTTAATGGCCACCTTTGAAGGTGTTAAAAGAATGTTGAACAATCATCATTTCGGGAGGCATAAATTCACCATCCACAGAAACAGTATGTTCATTAACCATTAGATGTAGGTGTGTGTAAGTGTAGCTCGAATAATTATAATAACAACATCCTAGTATATTTAGGATACTTTAGTTGTTACAAAAGAAAAGAATAAAAAGGGTTTAGGGGGTTGGAGAATCAAAATAAAACAAAAGGACTCAAAAGAAGACATTACCTTAAAATCGGGTAACTCTCTTAGATTTGAGCTCAAAGGCTTCCTTGGGAAGACTTATGCCCAAAGTGAGGCTTCAAGAATTAATAGAGGGAAGTGGAGAGACACAATTAGCAGGGGTTGGCCGAGCCAAAGGTTTTGGGAGTGTGGGTAAGGAGGTAGAGGTGGGGGCCTTTTATAAGAGGAGAGGAGGGGCACTCTTGGAATGTAAAGAAATATTACTTTATTTGAAAATGAGTTTCAGATTTAAATGGTCCCATATTGATATAATTCTAGGATGAAGTGATAAGGGTTCTAAATCCACCCATCCAATAGGTTTTGGACATGATTAGGTCATATATTTTACATTATCTTTTCATTTTATTTAAATCATTTATTAATGAGGTAATCGCTACATCATTATTATGTCATAAATACATTTATTTATTTAATGTCAAACAATTATAAAACAAATACCATGATGTAGGAAATGTTGTTATCTTTCCAATGAATATTTATAATAAAAAATCTGACTTTTATAACCCCATTTAAAAATTGTTTTTGTAAAAAATATTATGTTTGTATCATTTTTACTTTTACATTAAATAAAAAGTTATTTATGTCATTTCCCAACCAAAGTGGTTCCATGGGGTCCTCAAGTTGACCCATGGCTTGTCTTGGTCGGCCATGACACATCCAATAAGGTTAATACATGTGTCTAGATCATTTTATATTATTAAAGAATTATTTTTACCTTAAACTACACTAATTACCACTAATCGCGATTAAGAACTTAATAAGTTACTATTCACAAAAAAATTATTTTAATCCCATTGAACCACATTTTAATTCTTAATGACAACCTTGTATGTTTGATTTTTGAAATTCAAAACACAATGATGGAAAAAATTCATTTAAACGGAAAAATCAGTTTTTATAAGTACCACTTAGTGGTTTCACTATTCATCAAAAATTGAAGTTTTTCAGAAAATTACCAAAACTTCACCCTAATCTATATTTTATATTCTGAATTCAAAAATGAAGTCTATTTTACAAAATTAAAAACATATAAGTCACATTAATTAATTTAATAATTAATTTCCGTTGTCATGACAAATAGCGTGTTTTTATGGAACAATAAGTATCAAAAGATTGACACTAGTTTAAGTCCAATTTCTAAGTGAAATTGATTCCAATTACCACCATTGGATAAAATGGTAAAAATATATTCTAATTTCACTTCAAAACCAATTCAAAAGTTAATCTAATCATATAAATAAATTAGATTAAAAAGAGGTTTTGAATTAAAATGCAATATTTTTCACTATTCATTAAAAAATGAACATTGTCAGAAAAATACCAAAAATTCAAACAAAGTAAATTTTGATGTCCCAATAATATAGAATAAGTTTATTTTGACAAACATAGTTTATAAAATTTTCAAAAGATAGATTCAAAAATTGTTTGCCATCAAAAGGAAGTAAAACAATCTTTTAAAAATATTAGTGTATTCCATGTTTAAGATTGGATTTATTTTCATTTTAAGCCTCTAAAACACTATCTAATTCATTAATAGGCATAGATAAAAATATCTATTATTAATTACTTACTAGGGATGTTACAATGTTTTTAGAAATAGAAATGGTTTTTATTTGAAGAAAAGAATTATTTATATTTCCAAAATTTTATGCATAGATTTATAATTTAAATTAATATTTTTTATGAATTTATTACATATTAAATATAATATTTTTGAAGAAAAATGTTTTATAAACTTCATGGTTATTCTTATATAATTAAAATTTAATAAAATTGAAAGTTTTTATGAAATCTAATTTTTCTACTATTCACAATAAATCTACTATTTATGAAGAACTCAAAAATTAATAGTAATATAATTTTAAAAAGTTGAATTCAAGATGAAATTAATATCATTAAAATTCAATTTATTAAATTTTCGAATTTAGTGTTTAATTGAATTTATCAATAATTTTCTGTTCATTATACTATTGTATATTTAGAAAGAAATGATTACTTACTATAATTGAATATCAATTTTTATATTATTCCTTCCATAAAAAATTTCATCTTTAATATTTTTAGAATGTAACCTCATGAATGGATGGGGGTAGTTCTTTATCCTAACATCTTTAGGTTCCCTAAATTGTCTGTTTTATTTTCTGATTTCTCGAAAGTACCTTGATTAATGAAGTCATCCAATGTCACATCACATGTTCTCTAGTGTCAAGAATTTGGATAGTAACTTCAATATAAAAAAAATTAGGTTCAAAATATATATCTTAATAGGTGATCACATGTGTTGGGTCTTAAATGTACTTCCTCAATAAAGATATATAGAACACATCATTTGAAACATCCCCACTGAAATCCATGGGTGGGAAAAAAATTACAGATGACATCAAGAGCATCTCGCCTTATGCTAGAATATTCTTAATAGAAGTGAGGGTTTAAGTAAAGTAATGGGGATAATATACATTCAATTAGTGTAAAAAAATAAAAATAAATAACCAAACATTTAAACAAAATACAATTAGAGTAATCAGAGACCAACAATAAACCATCGATATGAATAAATACAGAAATAATAAACCCAAATGGTCATACATAAAAATAAGAAACTAATCATCCACTCATCCAATCACATATATTGTTATGAACCGAATCTGGTCGCCTTCAAAATCGGCACCTGAACTGGTCCATGGTAAGACCCAAAGGGCATTCCCGATCCCCACAGGCTGGCACAAGTGCCCAGGTATCATAAAATAAAGTTTGGGAACAATTTACCTAAATTTGTAAACATAAAACAACAAAAGAAACCAAGAAACCAAAACTTGATTTTTCAAAAAAAACATCTTTTACGAAAAGTCAAAACTGAATTTCACAAGTTTAAACAATGTATGCAGACCATTACAAAGGTACAAAACCTAGAAGAGATATCCCAGGAACCTCCACATGGAAAGAGGCACCGCCCTCAAGCCATCTCCACGACACTACATCCCAATGGACAGCTAAAAACCTGAACCAATGGCATAAAACATGTACCCAAACCTGTGACATAAAATAAGAAAGTCTACTTACACCCAAAGGTGTAAGTAGGGTGTGAGAAAAATCCCAGTAGGATACCACCTCTATGAGATTCCCTGTGATAAACATTTCATGACAAAAAGCATTGCAAGTTTTGTAAATAAGAAATGCTAGTTACAATTTTCTAAAGGATGAAATAATAAATGAAAACAGTTTTCATGTGGGATAATTTTAAAGGAACAAAAATTTTAAAATAAATAACAAACCTACTGAATTTTCTAGCCAACAATACCGTATACCGATGGTAAGTACAAATGATCTAATGAGCACAAGTAATAGGAAATAACCCCTAGGCACTAGCTAGCTATGGGTCCCAGGTACCTCGTATCTCGGTGAGAGTAACCACAAAAAATATCTGTTCTCGTGCAAGATCCACTAGTAGGGATCATACCCATAACCGAGTGGTCCCCAATCATCATCATCATAGTTTAGTTAGAGTTGTAAGCGTCAATCTTGCTAAGTGAAACTGAGGCCAAACCCCACGGATTCACTAGCATACTAGTACACGTCCACCCACCTAGATACCCGGGTTTTCCCTTTGTGCTCAAACAAGTTCAACAATCCAAGAAGTATAGTTTTCACATGAAAATATCAATTCCACATCACACATTAACCAAACAGCCCCATGTACATCACACAAGTCAAAAATTCCTCTTTTCAGTAAAATGCATTTTGAAATCAAACTCACACCAAAATTACCTACAACACTTTTCACATTTCTTTAACACTTCCAAAAATCCTTTAAACGATTTTATAAAACCATTACAAGATATTCAACTCACATAACAGCCCACACACATGTCACATAATACCATTCTCACCTTCACAATTTATTTTATCAATAAACTCACATGAAACATCCCACACCCGTGTTTCGCACACAAAACACAATTTAGTAATACATTTTGGCAATTTATGAAACATTATAAAAATTTTTGACATCTCAAATCACCACTTTACCATTCAAAAAACCAAATTAGGTGAACACACTCACCTAAAAATTACATATATACCCTTTCCCAACTTTGTTTAACCAAATAAAACATTTTCAATTTTTATAAAACAAACCCAAGAGGTATAACCATTGTTTGCACACTAAACCCATTTCAAACCCCTCATTCAAAAACAAAATCATACCAATAACAATCCAAAACAGAATTTTCATCCATAAAACAATTATTAAACCACCCCCAAGTGTTATAAAAATACATCAAATAATACCACAAAGATACACATGAAAAACACACGTTTTCATAAATCACCTTAAAGAAGTACAACACAGTTTTACACCTTAAACTCAATGAAACACCTCTTTTCATGGCCCACATGATAATAAGGAATTACCAAACCAAAATTTCCATCCCCTTTCACGACTAATAAATCACTTTCATATGTTATAAACTAAACCCAAACATTACCCCAAGAGTCACACATGAAAAGTACCCAATTTCAAGCTAAAATACAACTAAAAATTAAATGTTTAACCAAATTCATCAAAAGACGTTTACAAACCACACAAAACAGATTATAAACATACTAAATTAATAAACCAAGAAATCTAACCCATAATAAAATGGTTAGACATGGAATCAACTACCTTTTGAGTCGAAACTCTCAAAACTTGGTGTGAAACCTTAAGCGCTCCACCACCGCACCACAAAAAATATAAATCCAGACCTAGACCACCAAAAATTGACCCAAAAGATACCAAATCAGACCTTAGGATCAAACCCTTACTTCTGGACATTTTAGAACATAATGAAAGAGGGAAGAAACCCTAAGGAGAATGAAAAATTGAAGAGAGAAACACTTACTCAAAATAATCTTGAATAAAACGACCCAAAATACACCCGAAAATGAATTTTAAAACATCCAACCATTCAAGGGATGTTAGAAAAAGGATTATTAGATCATGTATGAACTGGAATGGGGGAAAAAGAGTAAGAATTTAGAGACTTATGATGGAAATAACTTACCTCCTCAAATCTTCCCGATTTTAGAAACCCTAAGAATTTCAGAACTCCATCGCAATTCAAACGAGATCCAAAGAGGGGGGAAAGGAATGGGAACGCGCCTGGTATTATTAGGGTATAGGTGTAGGTGGAATCACCGAATCATTCATTATAATGATTAGGATATTAAAAAATTAAAGAAACAATTTAAAACTGTAAAATGGGATTTCAGGTGGGCCCAATTCTCAAATAAAATCCCAAATACCCCATGATTATGGATTTATAAAGGCTCCAAATTTAAATTTTGTGTTAATATATCAGGGGTGGACATTTAGGAGTTGAAATTACTGAAAAAGATTAAAAAATAAAAAATTTATAAAAGAAACAAAATTTATTTTTCAATCTGGAATTGGGCTCACGGTTTGGCCCAATTCATTAAAAATCACCTATTCTCCCCACCTTGAAAACTTTCCGCCTCGGAAAGTCACAACAAGGTTAAAGCAACAACCAAACCCCACTGAGAAACCAATAGGTACTCCCTTGTGAGGTTTCACCCACAAAGGCCAAAACACCTCCAGTGATCAATTAAGGAAGGATTACTCTCACATCCAAAACATTCACCACTTTCCTGAACGGATCAATATCATTCATACATTATCCCAAAATAAAACTCTCCAAACACTATCCGAACAAGACTCAAGCAATTCACCCAAACGAACAACAACTTTGAACAAGGTTACACTTACCTTACTTTAACTAAACAATTGGGTGCTCTCCAGTCCCAAAGATTACTCAAGTAAGTTGTTGGTAGCTAGATATATCCGAATGAGACAATCTACACCAAGCCAAAACCATAGATAAATCTATGTTACTGGTATGGGGGAACAGAAATAACCTCCCCACCATAAGAGACAACCTATATTTTTTTCCTGAGAAAGAATTAGGACCCTAACAGGGGGATGCCTGAATGGAATCCATAGTACAAAGGGTATACTTCCATCAGAAATTTACAAAAGAACTTATATAAGACTCATAGTGTGTCTCCCCACCATAAGAACCAACCATCTTAACCGACCAGCAAGGGCCGGTACAGAAATCCCCCAGAATTGAAAGAGTTGGGACGACCACATGGTTAGTCTGCATGGTTTGCGAAACCATGCACTAACAGTGTGAATCCTTCTATCTACAAGGTTTTCTGGGGCATGGTCACTACTAACCAAGTGCAAATCGTGTGCCCAACCTATCTAGCCAAACTTCAAACCTTTCTCCAATGACTCAATGGAAACCAAAGGGGGGTGGAATAACATTGGGCGATGACATGGGTACAAGGCCCTTTACCTATTTCCACTGAACATGAATAACAGAAGAAAGATAATGAGACCATAGGTTTAAACTCTTCCTATATTTTATACTAAGGATAGGACTTTGTACAAGGGTTTAAATGACCCTGTGATTTCCCTTGAATACGAGCCAACTTCTCTCCGAGACCTATGGCTAGAGCTTAAATGATTGAAGCATCTTCGGCCTCACAGTTAGGCTTTAGAAACCCCTTGAATGATAATTATTCATTTGGTGCAACCAAAAACTACACTACAATCCACGATAAGTTTTCCAAGACATAACACACTCCAAACTCACTTTACCCTAACCTGATATTTCACTAAAACAAGGGCTTATAAGATGCACACACATCACACCTTATTTTTTTTTCGGGTGAGAAACAATAGAAGTAAAGAACACATATACTAAACTTTCTCTAAAATGGAATATTTTTTTATGTTTTTTCCAAGGGAGACATTCTCCCAACATAACAGAGACTCTCATATGATTTCCCAACTTTCACCTTTATGGTCAATTGATCACATGACATCCTAAGGCATCACCGAACATGACCATTGCGACTGACATAAATAATTCATGGAGAGGGGCCTTATACAATATCCCCAAACAACACACAATTCTAGATAGTGCCCATAATATCCTATCGTGACCATATTTCCCACACTGGTGGCTTAACATAAACACATGATTCAAAGAAACTATGAAGAACCCAAAGGGCCTCTTAGACGACATCGAGACACTCATCCCCATTAACAACCCTAGACCACTTCCATCTTCGATGAATTAGGAAACTTAAGAAACTAAGGTCTCTTTCAACCTTCCACGAGCACTCTTCCCCTACAAGAGGATCTAAAAATCAAAGAAAGGAATCAGTGTAGACTCAATCCACAAAGATCGATAAAAGTTTGCTTATATTGATCAACTGGAGGATTCTCCAATGGTGAAACAATCCGGATTGTAGTTCAGTTATGCATTAACCCTTAATGGGGGCGTAACGTATCCAATGAGAGAACCCAAGGACCCAAAAAATCTGGTCCATTGGTTAAAACAAGCCACAAACTAGATCCAAACACATTAAGGGAACCACCGTACAGGTGTCCCGAAACATATCTCAAAGGAGACTACTAATCGGTCCTTCTACCCAGCTTACCGACCAAACATAAACCCAAAACATAGTTCAAATAGGAGGGGTTAATGGAATCAAAACCTCCCACAACATAAAATGTTTCCAAAAACACATAATATAAGGCATCAAAAACAATTCATCAAGACATCATGTTTTTCTTTAAAAACATTTCTTGAAAACAAACGGTTTAACGGTTAGTGTATCCACCAATGGTACCCCATAGGCCTTACGCATGCATGTTTCTGTGCCACATGGGGCACCCTCCTCATATCCATCCTGACACTCATCCAGTCGTGAAATCAATAATCCATCATACCATATAACCCCATGCATGTGGTTGCCCATGGAAATACCAAAGGTTAAAACAAAACATTCTTTCCACATTTCAAAACCAAAAAAGTCAACCAACACATCCATTTTCTCAAAACTGCTAACCACAAGATCAAAATCCCAACTCACATTTTACAAAACTTTTCAGAAAGACACAACCATTTAGAAAATAGCTCACTTTCAAGATATTCACAACAATTTCAAAACATCTCATCCCATTAAAACACCATTTGATTGTTTAGAAAACTCTATTGGAAACACTTTTCAAAACCAACTTCAATATAGTTCCTTCTCTCAAAAGAGGTGTAAGAACACCATTATCCATTTCAAAACAATTCTAAAAATTAACTTCCACCATTTCATAAATCAATCAATTCCCTCTTTATTTGAAAATAATTTCAAAAAAACTTTACACTTCTTAAAACCAAAGTGCCAAGATTTCAAAACCTAAGCACAAAACAATGCGAGAGGAAACTAGTTTCAGTGGGTGACTTGGAAATATGGTTGGCGGCCATATTCCAATCACTTCACTGTCACAGATAGTGTTCTAGGGAATATCCTTGGCTCCACATGGCTTTCCAGGCCATACGAGCTCACTAGGACCATTAACCCAACTCTCTTTTCATTTCCCCTAATCATCATCGAACCAAGAAAACCAATGGACTTTGACAAATCTTGGCTTCTCTTGGAAACTTGAATCCCATTATAAGTTGTGTTGATCAGGAACACTACCCATAACTAGAATTCCATGTCCCAACAATCCTAACTCTATACTATCCTGAATCTTCCCCAAATAACATGACCCAAAGAGTTAACATGAACCTCCTTTGATACCATTTTGTCACGAACCAAATCTGGTCGCCTTAAAAATCGGCACCCGGACCGGTCCATGGCAATACCTGAAGGGCGTTTCTGATCCCCACGGGCTGGCACAAGTGCCCAAGTATCATAAAATGAAGTTTGGGAACTATTTACCTGAATTTGTAAACATAAAACAACAAACAAAACCAAGAAACCAAAAATGGATTTTTCAAACAAAAACATCTTTTACTAAAATTCAGAACTGAATTTCATAAATTTAAACAATGTATTCATAAAATTACATAGGTAAAAACTGAGAAAATATATCCCAAGAACCTCCACATGGAAAGAGCCACAACCCTCAAGCCATCTCCACGACACTGCATCCCAATGGACATCTAAAAACCTGAACCAATGGCATAAAACCTGTACCCAAACCTGTGACATAAAATAAGCAAGTCTACTTAAACCAAAAGGTGTATGTAGTGTATGAGAAAAATCCTAGTAGGATACCACCTCTATGATATTCCATGTGATAAACATTTCATGACAAAAAGCATTTCAAGTTTTGTAAATAAGAAATGCTAGTTACAATTTTCTAAAGGATGCAATAATAAATGAAAACAATTTTCATGTGGGATAATTTTAATGGAACAAAAATTTTAAAATAAATAAAAAATCTACTGAATTTTCCTTCTAATAATACTGTATACTGACAGTAAGTACAAAGGATCTAATGAGCACAAGTGACAGGAAATAACCCCTAGGCACTAACTAGCCGTGGGTCCCAGGTACCTCGTATCTCGGTGAGAGTAACCACAAAAAAATATCTGTTCTCATGCACGAGACACTAGTAGGGATCATACCCATAACCTAGTGGTCCCCAATATTCATCATCATAGTTTAGTTAGAGTTGTAAGCGTCAATATTGCTAAGTGAAACTGAGGCCAAACCCCACTGATTCACTAGCATACTAGTACACGTCCACCAACCTAGATACCCGGGTTTTCCCTTTGTGCTCAAACAAGTTAAACAATCCAAGAAGTATAGTTTTCACATGAAAATATCAATTCCACATCACACATTAACCAAACAGCCCCATGTACATCACACCAGTCAAAAATTCCACTTTTTATTCAAATGCATTTTGAAATCAAACTCACACCAAAATTGCCTGCAACACTTTTCTCATTTCTTTAACACTTCCACAAATCCTTTAAACGATTTTATAAAACCATTACAAGATATTCAACTCACATAACAACCCACACACATTTCACATAATACCATTCTCACCTTCACAATTCATTTTATCAATAAACTCACAAGAAACATCACACACCCGTGTTTCGGACACAAAACACAATTTAGTAAAATATTTCGGCAATTTAGAAAACATTCTAAAAATGTTTGACATCTCAAATCACCACTTTACCATTAAAAAACCCACATTTTGTGAACACACTCACCCAAAAAGTACATATACACCCTTTACCAACTTTTTTTAACCAAATAAAACATTTTCAATTTTTATAAAACAAACCCAAGAGGTATAACCATTATTTTCACACTAAACCCATTTCAAACCCCTCATTCAAAACCAAAATCTAACCAATAACAATCCAAAACAGAATTTTCAGCCCTAAAACAATTATTAAACCACCCCCAAGTGTTATAAAAATACATCAAATAATACCACAAAGATACACATGAAAAACACACGTTTTTATAAATCACCTTCAAGAAGTACAACACAGTTTTACACCTTAAAATCAATCAAAAACCTCTTTTAAAGGCCCACATGATAATAAGTAATTACCAAAACAGAATTTCCAGCCCCTTTCATGACTAATAAATCAATTTCATATGTTATAAACTAAACCCAAACATTACCCCAAGAGTCACACATGAAAAGTACACAATTTCAAGCTAAAATACAACTAAAAATTAAATGTCTAACCAAATTCATCAAGAACAGTTTTCACACCACAAAAAAAAGATTATAAACATACTAAATTAATAAACCAATCAAGCTAACTCATCATAAAATGGTTACACAAGGAATCACCTACCTTTTGAGTCGAAACCCTCAAAACTTGGTGCGAATCCTTAAACGCACAACCGCCGCACCACAAGGAATATAAATCCAGACCTAGACCACAAAAACATTGACCCAAAAGATACCAAATCAGACCTTAGGATCGAACCCTAACTTCTGGACATTTTATAACATAATGAAAGAGGGAAGAAACCCTTTGGAGAATGAAAAATTGAAGAGAGAAACACTTACTCAAAACAATCTTGAATAAAACGACCCAAAATACACCAGAATCTGAATTTTAAAACATCGAAAAATTAATGGGATGTTTGAACATGGATTATGAGATCATGTAGTAACTGGAATGGGGGAAAAAGAGTAAGAACTGAGAGAGTTATGATGGAAATAACTTACCTCCTCAAATCCGTGCGATTTTAGAAACCCTACGAATTTCAGCACTCCATCGTGATGCAAACGAGCTCCAACGAGGGGGTAAAGGAATGGGAGTGCACCTGGGCTTCTTAGGGTCGAGTTGGAGGTGTAATCACCGAAAAATTCATTATAATGAATAAGATATTAAAAAATTAAAGAAATAGTTTAAAACTAGAAAATGGGTTTTCGGGTTGGCCCAATTCTTAAATAAAAACCCAAATCCCCCATGATTATGGATTTATAAAGGCTCCAAATTTAAATTTTGTGTTAATATATTAGGGGTGGACCTTTAGGTGTTGAAATTATTAAAAAATATTAAAAAATTAAAAATTTATAAAAGAAACAAAATTTATTTTTAAATATGGAATTGGGCTCACGGTTTGGCCCAATTCATGAAAACTCACCTATTCTCCATAAAACCGTTGGAAACCCCCCAAAAAAGAATGAATGGAGAATAAATTAAAAATAAATTTAAAATAAGTTATGTATATGACATATATAGATAACGAAGAGTAAAAAAGAAAATTTTCTCTACAATTGTAGCATCATCTCATCCCAATATACAACATTTAGTGTGCTATCCCACTGATCGATCAAACCTGGGCCTCAACCCAACCTATACCTATAATAAGCGAGGTATTATCATGTACCCATTTTCTATAAATTCCTAATAAGGGTTTGAATACAAATCTGTAGGAAAAATCTATCCTTTTTCATTAAAAGACTAGAATAGATAATTTGTACATGCATTTTATACGCTCAACAGAATGTAAAATGAAAACACGTAATAGAACAAACATAAAAGATAATAAATAAGGCACATACAAAACCCACATCCTGAGTTTTCATGAACTTAACAACATTTAATGAACCCTCTAACATTCTCAGTTTGGTTCCATACTTGTTACATAGTCACATCAAATCCAGAAACTCGATTCAACCCCAATGTCACCACATATACTTCATAATGGACACATAGATAATTATCAAGGCATCGAGAGAACATGTCACTCAACATCAACAAGGAATATAGATAATAAATCACTTGGTATTATTAATGAATCAAGAATACATAACACTTAGCATCCACAAGGCATAGAGTGAACATGTCACTTGATATACACATGTTCTTCTAACTTTTAATGTTACTTCAATGGTTCTTGACTCACAGTCGTCATATCCCAACCCTACTATATTTTCCATCATATTCATTATCAAATTCCATGTGTAATACCCATATAATTGGTAAATATACATGATGATACACATTTTTTGAGTACTAAAGAAAAAAATCCAAAGGCAAGGTAATTAAAAAAAATAGGGATGACCATAATGAGAGAATAGAATAACATGCCCTAGTGAGTAATTAGTAGAAATAAAAATTACATGTGATCATTATGGAACATGGTATAAAAATCTAAATATGCACACTAATAGAACCACGCATCATATATGGGTGTCAATGGATACACAACCACACACTGAAATTCAATCATTATCCTATATAGTTTATGAATCTATATCAATACAAGTATCATATCAAGGAAACAAGGGTATACATATAAATAGAGTAAGGAATATCATCATGATTCATAATTGATAGACATGTGATCAGGTTAAATAATGGTCTATTAGGATATCAAATCATACTCATGGCCTAAATTATCATATATCATAACACGAGATACACTTTATCAATCAAACCTCATCCATTTGTTGTCGACATCAAGCCAATGCACAACTGTCTATTATGGCCCTTGAAACATGGTCCAATTACATTAGAAAATGGTTCCTTTAATTAACTAATAATTATGATAATTAATAAATTAATCATTACTTTTCATTTATAAAACATTATTAATTTATTATTACATAAACAAAGTTATAAAATCTCAAAAAAAATTCCAATAAACAGTTATAATATCATAGGGTTAAGTACACACGGGAGACCACCTAAAACAGAGTCAACTCCTAATTAAGGAAATACCATAAGCTGTGTTTGAGTTTATTCAAGTCCTTTATTCCTCCATATATTTTAATAAAACTCTATTAATTCCTAATCATTCCAAATTAATTAATAATAAATAAATTATAATTAATTAAATGTTTAAAAGTAAATTTATAACTAATGAAAAAAGGGATACATTCCAAAATATTTATTGGATATCATTACTTAGTAGAAACAAAAACCAATCATTAATGGAAGGACCATCCCACACTTCTAAAATTATTTTTGTGAAATTACCTATTGTATAGAAATTAAAAATATTCTAACTTAATATTATTAAATTTAAATATTTAGTAGAAACTAACTAGGTGTCATAACATAACTGTAACACCATTCAATAGAGTCGAAACCACTCTCGATGCTCTCCATATTATAAGACGAGAAGAATCCCAAATTAATTTCCATTATATGTTGAAAACTTTAACTCAATTTTACCAAAAAATAAATCATATATCAATATGGGAAATAAATTAAATGAAACAACCATAAATTGTATGTGTTCATTGTCATAGGATATCCACTAGCTATTTCGATCCAGAGCTCCATCATTCTTAGAAAATTCTATTACGATCTGATGGAAATTTAATCCAACTCTTTAATTGGGATCTTGGTAATTAGAAATTGGGAAACAAGATCATATATAGGAGAGGATCCAAGGATAATGGAGACATCAAAGGATTTCAAGGTCTATAGATTATTAAGTGGAATCATCCATGATGAGCAGCACAATTATCCACCACCATATGAGGAAGAAGGAGGCCAAGATGAAAGAAGAATGGAGTATATTAATCAGATCTGTCGTGGGTTTGCTTATATATCCATAATGAACCAATTTAATATCATGGAGGGATGAGAGAAGAGATGTACCAGTGAATTTCATCTTGAAATTTGAGTAAAAAATGGTAAAATTTTGGGGATTAATTTTAAAAATTAATGAAAAATATATTATTAAATTTCTTCCCATTCGACCTATATTCCACCCTGTGAATGATCACCATATATTTTTTTGATCCCTACAAAGAAGTATGAATTCTTCCTACCTCACCAAAAGGCTAGTTTTGGCTTAATGGATAACTGATGAGTCTTGTAGTGTATCATGTCTTATTCCCACCCCACTTGTCTTGTAGTGGCTACTATTGAATCCTTTAATAATTGAGTCTCTCAATGAGACTCTTCTAAAGTCAAAAAATATATCTTCATAATGTTTAAATTGGATGCACCTTAGTTCAACACATATTTCTATGAATGTTCTATTTATTAAATTAAAAGTTTATATTTCCTTTAAAAATCCCAACCGATAATGAAGCCAATACATAAAAGCTTTCCAAAATAGTGAATCTCATCCTTGAGATGTTATGGTAGAACAAAAACCATTCCTCTTAATTAACCCTGATCATCACTTATATGGAGTCATCTATATTTCATAATTAAAAAAAACTCATTTTCTAAAGGTCATTCTAATTCCTCAATTAACGTAACACTTCTTCTATGATAATGTAAGTACGAACATCAAGATCCATGAAAAAATCTCCCTATCCTCAAACATCAATACTATGGTCACCACAACTGTTAAACTCAACACAATATTTTTTCATCAACTGATTCATTATAAAGAAAAACGTTTCTCTCCATTATAGGAATCTATTTACAAAATAAGACTCTTATAGTCCAACAAGACACATGGTATAGTTAAGTTCCATCATGACAGATTCAATATAATACCTTGGATAAGAGTTGATACCAAATCCTAATTCATGGTTTTGATTTGATTCAATGAGTCTTTACTTTCATGATGTTACCTGGTCATGATAAATTTTCTAGAAATTTCATGTATGATTTTAACCACTTTATTTATACACAAAATAATGATCTTGATGATATTCCAACCCATTTTAATAATTTTCATACATAAACACTAGGTAGTGGTGTTCCAGTCAACTACCTATAAAGATACACAAACTAAGAAACTGATGTTCCCCAAGCCACCAATTATGACATGTTATACATTAGAGGCTTTGTTAAGTTTATCAAGAATCCATGTAGGGGTCTAAAATGAATTCGATGTAATTTCTCTAGTTGGTTTACCAAAGCCTAGTACTATCCACAATTGTTTGTACTATGTTACAATGCACCAATGAATAGAATTTCTCTTAGTTTTGACTAATTTTCCCTTGAGTCAGAAGCCCTCATCTGGTCTCCATCTAGTGTTATATCTCATTCAATCATTAAGAATTCATTGCAAGACAAGTTATTATTGGATCCACCACATATCGGTATTATAGAGTCACAATTGACAACCAATGGACAATATTACACAAGAAGAAAACCTTCCCATAGTAGAGACCATTAAATCGTGACAAGTTTAATACTCCCCACCATATAATTATTCTTCTTTTCACCGAATTGTTATCAAAATAGTCTACCCATCCCCTAACTAGTAAATCACCAAATGCAATAAGTAAATTTGAATTTTCATTTAGAACATATTTAATGAAACCACCAAGCACTGAACACATGTATACTACTCAAAATATATTCCACTTTCATTAATAATCCATTTCAAAATTGGGTTATGTCCTCAAGTATCTTTTTCATGGCTTATGAATTCTAACTTATATGTGTATCATTCCATAAAAAAAGATTATACATTGAACATAATATCTACACCAATGAATAACATAGTTTGAGCACAAAACGGTACCCCAATACCTTACTGAATCCATATTCCACCATGAAAACATCATTGTACACATCCAATTCTGGGATAAAAAGCACTGTGATCTCCATGAAAAACACATCGGTTCCTTATTGTGATGGAAATCCTAAACTGAATTCATTAGTGAATAACAACCACTACCTTCTTCAAGTCTATCCATAGAACCAAACAATTTCTCAATGTTCATCTCAATACCCACTCCACCAATTCAACTGACCCTATGTGTGTCCATAGGCATAAACAATCATGTGTCAAGGCTTCCCAATATGGAAAAACATCACTTATGACTCCAAAAAAATTATTTCCCATGATCCATGAACCTCTGACCATAGAATCACTCACCTTTTGAGTTGTCCATACAATAATGCACTAACACCACCAACCCAACCACTCTCAATACTACTTTTTAGATAAGGAAAGTCCTTTCTATTGAGTTTTAATACACACCACCTGTCACATTGGGGTCAATAATAGACACTCATAGTACACCAATAATCTTACATTTCATGGTTTGACAACATAGGAACTATACTCAGCATTCAATGAAAGTTATCTTTAGGTCTAACAGGCATGGAAAAACCTTGTCCTTTCTTTAAGGCCACAAGTGTCCAAGAACATTGAAACCAACCTTGTATCATGAGTACTATAATTGAAGGTGATATATAATCAAGATATTCATGGTAATTTGAATGAAATTACTTATATCCTTCTAAATGTTTCTAAATTTCACATGGTATTTTCATCGATGAAAATAACCCTTAAGGAATTAAACATGTCTATATCTTCAAAAGGAAAAAACACAACTCAGTTTAACTTCATTAACTATGGGACACTAACTCATAAGTAACCAAAGTAATATTTAAGGTCACAAGGTTATTTTCATGACCCTTCCTAGTAGGGCCTAAGACACAACTCCTCATACCTTCCACTAATAGGCCAAGGGCTGGTGAATAGAGCCAAGAAGGAATATCTCTGACATGGGAGGCCTTAGACCAAGTAGCTATACACATGCACACATCTCTAGTCCCATAAAAATTATGAATTTGAAAAACCACTATGCATCCATGCAAGCACACATCTTAAAACTGTAACTAAAGTATGACAAGAAGTAATGTAAATTAAATAAGACCAAATAATATCCCACCATAAAGAGTTTGTAACACAAGTCCAAAATGAATGTAAAGGTACTAGGACTACTATCTGAATGCCACAGAAACACACCTCAATATATCCAGTCTAACTAAGCACCATTTGGTACATTTCCACCTCGAAATTAGTCAAAAGGTTGATATTCTGGACAAGACACGACACGTACAGGAAAAGCCCGTGCATGGATGATTATAACAATACTCCGTAGGAAACTCAGAAACCCCAAGGAACAACATAAGGGAGAGTAAAATCATATTTATACAAGTATATATCTAAAAAACATATAAGAATTAAATATGTATATACTCAACCAAGACATGTAGTCTATAGTTAAACCACAAACATAGTTTACTAGCCCTAGGATTCTAGTTCGATGATTCCATGAATCACTAATCCAAAGAGAACACACTCCTGAGTCCAATCAAATTGATGACATCCATATGAGTGGTACCGCTCATCCAGTCTTATCTTGAGAGAGAATACATTGTTAGTATGAAGAGAATACAATACATAGATGAGGATCACATCTAGGTCCATGAAGTGATACCAATAAAAACATCTAGATTAACCCTACTAGGTAGAGGATCGATGCCCATGTAGTGTTGGCCATGTTGATACTAAGAAATCCACATAGGGAATGAAGATGAATATAGGATCCCTCTCTGGGCCTCTTGGTGGGATTCAAAAAACTATATCCATGAAGTCCCACTGAGGGGATCGTTGTCCAAGGAGAAGGAAATGATACCATACCTACCTTCAGGGAAATTATAAGGGAAATGAATCCTGATGAATCTTATCCAAGACACCTATGATAGGAGATTAAATCCATGAATATAATAGTACACAACGAGTAGTGGGGGTACAAGCCGTGTCCCTTGACCCAGGGTACTGCTCATGTAAAATTACAAGTGTCATTAAACCTATGTATATATAGTAGAAGGGTATATGGAATCTATAGGGGTTACACACCACATCCCTATATCTGGGGTCCTAATAATGTACTCTATCCATGTTCCATTACACAATGTCATCCTGTGTATGTCTTCCCATGTACTATTACATGGCCTAGCCCTTGTACATGGTCCATGATATTTCTTTGTGGGGTAGTACATGCCGTGTAGGAAACCTATGTACTCCAACCCATGTCAATGTACATCCCAAGTACATTCCATGTATCTAGGGAGGGACCACATGCCATATAGTTTAGGCCATATTCTATGTGATACCTATCTCTTAACCTAACCCCTTGCCACCTCCTAGGGGCCCCCACACAAAGTGTAGATATAGTTTATATATCATGTAATGCATGATTTTATAGATTCACAGATCTGCTATATTTTCATCTTCTCTATCTCTCTAGCCACCATTATAGACATTCCTTACTGAGAAAATCATGGGAAGGCTTTGTCTAGGCCTTTCTACCAACAAAATATTTTTTCCCAACCTATTAATAAAAGGAATCAAATTGTTATTCTTCATTTTTCTTTGAAGAATGTAGAATTCTGGAGAATGTGAATTCAAGAATCATCCATCATCCGAATAAATATATCTCCATTGTCACATCGTCATCATTCCGTTCCAATCCCAGATATATTATATAATATCATTTTTCAAAGAAACCATTGTGCAATGATCGATTAATCAGGATTTGTCGAGTTTTTAGAAAAAATGAAGAACTCCTATGATGAATGATGAAACGGTCAAGAAAAGAACATATAAATCTATAGGAACAAACCTCGATTTATTTTTGTGTTGATCATGGTTCATTTCGGTTAAAAAAAATAATCAAAATAATCAACAATTTAGTCACAATAATTCTTCTGCTAAATCCCTGCAACAATATATCCATCACTAAATATGTATTATTAATGAATCAATACATACATAAATTGATCCATGTTTATCATGAAAGTAAATAATGAGGAATAAACAAATCAAAACACACACCCTATCGCGATTCAATTTGATCGTTGACGAATAACGACGCATTGTTGTCATCATTAGAAAGATTCATTGAATCCATGGTACATTGATCATTGATACATGATCTCTTCATCATTAACCTAAGATGATTATTTAAATATCTCTTCAATAGTCCTATAGTGTCTCCATGTTTATGAATTTAACCCTTGTAATTCTCCATAAAAATCTATTTAAATGTGGTTAGTCGTTGTGTCAATGAAAACAAAACAAATTTTTTTTATTAAATAATTTTATTCTTTTCAGTTCCCATGGTGACTTTTCCACAAATGAACCACACAAACTCATGTTCTGAAGTCAATATTAGCCTCATAAATTTGATCAACGAACCTGTTTATAAGTTATTCCACTTTTTCAGAAGAATAGTATGCATGTGAAATTTTATATATTTAATATATTTAAAACATTTATTCTAGGTACACCCAGCCTTAAAATCACATGCCATCTTAGAGCCTAGTCTCGAAATTAATCCATATAATATTCAAAAATAATGGATGGAAAATTTGAGACATTAAATTCTCCCCAGCTTGCGGTTTTACATACGTGAAATGCCAAAAGAAAGGAAACTAAAAAAGATGTGGGTATTGAAAATGAATATGAGCCTCCCTCTCCCATGTAATCTCTTAGAGAATCCCATTTTTCCAACATACATACATCAAAGGAATCGATCACCCAAAAATTATCCTCTCCTACTAATCCTCAATCTCAACCAGGTACTCAAGAAATTTCACTCCATCCTGGATGTCCAGATCGCCCCTGTTGACAATGTGAAATTGTTCATGAACATACCACCTCAGCTACAACAAGTGGATGATTTTACATTTCTTGTCTAACTATAGAGGTAGATCTTAGTAGTACACAACATCTCAACCACTTTTTAGTATATATAATGGGCCGATGAAACACATAGAAAATATTCTACCCTGACCAAATCTCCCTAATCTACTTTGAGGTGATACCCATCGGAACACATGGTCTCATTTCTCAAAATCCAAAGGCCTCCACAACCTGTCTGCATAAGAATTATGATAAATCTGTGTAGTCTTCATCTACTCCTGGATGATCTGCACATTCTTTATTGTGTATTGTACCAATTCCTTACCCATGAGTATTGACTCCCCTAGGTCAATATAGAAAAGTGGGGACCTGCACGGTCACTCGTACAAAGCCTTAAATGGTTTCATACCGATGGTGGAGTTGTACATGTTGTATGAAAACTCCATCAGTGGTAGGAAATCCTCCCAACTACTTCCAAAATAAAATATGCAATCTTGCAGCATGCCCTCTAGAACCTGAAAGGTCCATCCAGTCTGGATGTCGGTTAAGGGGTGAAACACTATGCTCAAGTGTAACTGGTTCCCAAATGCCTCTGGTAATCCCTTCCACAATCGAGATATAAATCAAGCATCACAATCAAAAACATCAGTCGATGTAACTCCTTGGAGTCAAATTATCTTCTGCATGTAGAGGCATCCCAAACTCTCTACTGAATTCTATTCTCAAATAACTAGGAAGTGTTCTATTTTCGTGAGCTAGTTTATGATCACCCAAATGAAATCATGTCCCTTAGAGATAAATGTTAATCCCATCACGAAGTATATAGATATATATCCCATCCCAATTCCATTATGGAACCTCATGGGGTTGGGTCAAACCCATTGGAACATGGTGCTCAACCTTCACTTGCTGAAAAGAAATGAATCAAGAGACAAACTTTAAAACTCATTTCTTCATCCCTGGCCACCCAAAATAGCATCAGAGGTCCTAGTTCATATTTTACACACCAATATATGCATCCAATGTAGATGTGTGAAACTCTCTCAAAACCTTTTCCTATAAAATCATTTTTACCATCATGCATCTTTTTAAAATAATAACATGTTCCCACAATTAGATAATCTACTAGTAGCATGTCATGTTGATATATGAGCACGCATGGTCTCATAGTTAGTATCCCCAAGTTGTGCCTCACTTACATGCTTTAAGAGTGGAGGGCTAACAACCATCCAATAGTGGTAAGATGCTCTATCTCCATCCACAAATGATAAATCCAATGAGGCCAACTACCCCAATGCCTCACTCAACCACTACGAACAAGATCTCTTACTAAGGGAATCATCTATAATGTTCACCTCCCTAGATGTATAGAAGATTTAGAAATCATAATCCCAGAGAAACTCTATTGATCACCTCCATCTAAAGTTGACGTAATTCTACGAAAAGATATACTTGAGACTCTTATGATTATAATAGATAATGAATCTTTCACCCATCAGGTAGTGTGGCTACATCTTCAAAGCGAATACTACCACTGCTAACTCAAGATCACGAGACATGTAGTTTTTCTCATGTAGTCTCAACTGGCCTAAACCATTGACAATAATTTATTTCATCTTCATCAGAACACAACCAAGACTGGTTCCTGATGTATTTAAGAACACTACATACTTGAAACCCACCTTTGGAAATATCTAAATTGGAACACATTTCAAACTCATTCTCAACTACTGAAAATCCCACCAGTACCAATCGTCCCACACAAAAGGATGTCCCTTTCGATTAAGAGCTATAATGGGTACTCTAATCCTTGAAAAATAAGGTATGAATCTATGGTAATATCCTTCCAACCCAAAATAGATCCACACCTCCATCAAAAACCTAGGTGGCTCCCAATATAACACTACCACGACATTGCTCAGGTCCAATTTCAGTCCATCTGTTGAGATAATGTTTCCCATAAAGCGGACCACTTGAAACAAGAACTGGAACATAGAGATCCATCCATAAATTTGGTTCTCTTGAAGAATGTCTAGAACCATCTTTAAGTGTCTCACATACTCCTCAGCAGATTCTGAGTACACAAAAAAATCATTGATGAATACAAACATGATCTGATACATGTAAGATTGAAAGACCGAGTTCATGAGTGACATGAACACTAATGGGGATTTATTCACTCTAAATAAAATTACCAATTACTCATATTGACCATAGAGACATCTGAATGAAATATATGATATATCCTCATCTCGAACTCATAATTGGTGACAACCTGGTCTGAGGTCAAACTTTGAGAACCATCATGCCCCTATCAACTGATCGAAGAGTGCATTGATCCTTAGTAGTGGGTAATTGTTCTTTAAATGTCACATTATTCAAGCACTAGTAGTGAAAACACAAACTCAAGATCTCATCTACCCTTCGGGAAAACAAAACTGGGGATGTCTAGGGTGAGACACCTAGTCAAACAACCACCTATCTATGCAATTCCTCCAACTGAACCCTTATATCATGAACCTCTATGGGATCTATTCAATATGTTGGTGAAGATATTGTAGTCATACTAGGCTGTAGATCAATTGACAAGTCTATATCTCTGTAGGGAGGTAAACTTGGAACATCTTTGAGGAATATGTCCTTGTAATCCCCCACCAATGTTGGAAACTAGAAACTCTTAACATCCACTACACTAGGGTTCAAGGTAGCCAACTGATGTGCAGTCATCTACACCCTTCTGTGAACAATTCCATCCCTCAATTCTTGGGTTTCCTTTTCACTGATAAAAGAAAACCCGATTCTATCACTATAGAAACACCACACCCTTCACCTAAAACATTCAATATAGGCATCTATTGTAGATAAAAAATACATACAAAGAATGACTTCATAAGGGATCAGAACTACTACCATGGGATCCCAACTGAAACTCTTTCCTCCAAGAGACAGGTCACACTATCAGCATAAGAGTGTGACCATCGTGTCTTCTCTAATAGTAGTCTCCAAGCATTAGGGCTGAGTCAAAATTTCAACCCGAATATCTGATTCTCAAAAAAGACATGTGGAAAGAAAATAATGGCTAGAACCTATGTATATTAGTACTATAGGTAAAGTAGAAAAGTTATAGATCATCCCTCGAATCATTCTTGGATCCCCTAGGTCGTAATCCCTGACCAGCTGCAGCTGTCCCCACCACTATTCCATAACTCATTGAGCCTAGTGTTGACCACATGGGGGTGGTGGTGGTAACATGTCAAAACATTGACAACCTCCTCTTACTCTCCCAAATCCTCTATCACATCCTTCACCCTATGGAGTTTCATGTTCCTTTTTATATCTCTAACATGGTGGTCCATCCAAATTTTTTCTGTCAGCTATACTGTGGGTTAGAAAATCTCCAGCAAGATGTCCCCTACCTTTACATGAGTAAAACCTCCTCTCTCTAGACTTACTAGACCCACTTGGAGTGACCAAAAATGCATACCTTCTATCCATAATCCTCATCATGGAATGTCTCCTCGTTCTAGGTATTTGAGACTGATGTCAGATCCCTACTCCTGAGGTATCTACACTGTCTTTCCCACTACTAACATCCACTGGTTGTAACTGGTCATCCCAGATACTATCAACCACTAAATATATCTATATAACCCTAGAATAAGTAGGAATGAACAAATAGATAAAACTAGCTCAGATGTATCTACGAAGACTACCATCGAAGGTCTAAGCCCTATATAACTAATCTTAAACCATATCTATTGAGTACCTGGAGAGGTTAGTAAACCTCAATGAATACTCAGCCATTTTAATTCTACCATGATAGAGTTTCAGAAGCTCCGGGATACATATATCCCTTAGCATAGGTAGTGAGAACTAACAGTTGTTAAGTCTCTTGAAATATATCCAAAAAAGAGTCACTACATCATATGATAGGGTAGCTAAACCCCACAATCTCTCTACTGAACCATGATGAAGGTGCGCTTCCAGGACCGACATCTGATTTGATGGTGTCCTAACTAGATAGAAATCTTAGGTCACTACCTAAAACTAGTCCTTTACCACCTAGCAGTCAGCTCAACTCAGAACCTCAGGGGTCTCTACTGCTGAAACTCGTGATGTGTGCTCATACTATGCACCTTCTTCACTAGTAATGCGGGTACCCCATTCTACTCTATAAGTGGTGGTATGAATGGTGCACCACATGGAGGTAACATATCTAGAATTGGAACCTTTATCGAATCCTTTTCACTAAGGGGTTCATCCTCATGATCAAGCTACTAAATCCAAGATGACATACATTGTAGAGGAATCCTAAAAGTACACAATATATAACACGATCAATGAGTATATCTGGAGATATGACTCAAATAGGACCTAAAAATAACAACCCATTACTATATGATACAAGTAACATTTTTTTTCATGCAACAAATGTTCTTATGTACCTAGTCAAAAACAGGTTATCAGAGTCTCGGAGTATGGATACATTAGCCTCCCCACAAACACTGGAGTATAGGGCTTGAAATCCAATTTTGAAACAAATAACACTATTTCCACGAACCAATATCCTAGAATACCAGTCCTAAAGTAGAAACAAACCATCTATGATCACTTTTTCATGACGCATCCTGATGGGACCTATGACACCGGTCACCAAGACCACCTCCAGTAGGCTAGGGGATGAAGACTATCCCCGAGAAGGAATATTACTAACATGGGGGGACTTAGACTATGTACTTATACACACACACACACACACATGTCAAAGACAATAAAAATATTGAAATGTAAAAACTACTATGAAACCATGCATGCATACACCTAAATATCACAACTAGAGAAGGATAGGATGTAAAGTTAAATAAATATTTCCAAATACAGCCACACAACAAAGAGTCTGTAACCCACGTTCAACCTAAAAGAAAAGGCAGTGTTACTATAAGGCCCCAGCCTTAAAACATACTTAGTATTGAATTAAATGAGTAATTCACATTGAGGATCTTTTCAGGTTTAGAGTTTTAGAGAATTATATCACAACTATTACATCTCAAAAGATTACAAAGTAGACACTTCTGCATAGTTTCCTTTTTTTAAAAACATGAACTCTTGAAAAAAAGAGTCATGTATAGTTACATGTTTAAGGCAACATGGATTTTCCTTGATCGCATCCTTGACCCTATTCCACATTATGTCATATGAAAAACATTTCAAAAAAACTTGGGATGAGCATAAAAAGCTGAGTACGGAATACACAAGAAGGAAAACTGTTAGTTATTCGAAACATCAAGTAAACCATGAATACTTTATCAAAGCAACGCTTTTCACCTTTAAGAAGTAGTAAATACTCTTCACTGAATACAAGTTCATTACTTACCCTTTTTTAACCAAAATATTACCATAAAACCCATATAAATAACACATAACATATAAATGTAACTTGGGACATAAACATACTTAAATGGAATGACCATATGGCCGACTTACACACATATCACTAAATGGAATAGCCATATGGCCGACTTCCATACCCAATGCATTGGAGGTTATAACGTAACAACCAATTCTAGTATTCACAGCACCACTTGTCATATGAATTATCTTGTAACCACCCGTCAAATGTCCAAGTACAATAATAAAATCATAAGACATAAAAAATATAACGGAAAGAAAAAATTTCCACATTTCGATCACAATATATCACATAAATATATTGACATAACAAATAAATTATAAAAACTATTTTCAATACAAAAATATATAAAAGATTATATGGTATTTATCATTTTAAAAATATTACGGCTTTTTGAGGAAGCCAAAGACCAAATAATACTCGCGGCGGCGGAAAAGGTCATTGTTACCGCATAAGTTAAAAGAAACATTCTTTTTTGATGTTTAGTAAAACGTTTCATAGAATAAGATTCCTTTTGAATAAAAGTAAAATTCAAAGGGGTTTATACACCATATAAAAGAATGTTTTGTATAAAACAAAATATGCCTCAATGAAAGGAGATTGAGATGAAGTCCCTTACCTCGTGTCCGACGTGACTCGATTGCTCTTTAATCTATTGAATAATAAACTAAAGTTAATTTATTCTTGCTTAAGAACCTTTTTCAAGTTTATTATTCCTTTTATATCACTTATTTCCATGTTATAAGCATTATGTAATCATTTAAGTTAATAATGTTTTTTTTGTTGTTATTTGGTACTTATGTCAAAAATGGACTTCTTACAATTACACCTTTTTCATGTGGTCAAAGGTTCATTATATCCAGAATTATATTCATGATTTGGATATCATATATATCATATATATCCAGAATATACATGTATTTATAATAGTACATAAAATTTAGAGGTAAGTAATGAAATGTACTGTTCATGGAGACGGTAAGCCGTACGTACGCATGAATGCTACTCTCATTTCTATTTCATATTTAATGGAGTGAAATAAAAATGATATAAAGGTATATTATAATTCTAGTATAATATCATATATAATATCATTAACTCCATCCTTTATACATCCCACATATGTCATTAACGAATCAAATCACTTTGAGGGGGCGGTAGTCCGCACTTTCTAAAAGGAAATTACCGTGTTTACCTATAATGGAAACCATAAATGTATGAAATAAATGAATAATAAAGAAGCATAAGAAAAACATAAACATAATATATATCATATATAAATTTATTTACTTCTTAATGGACACCATGAAAGGTGTTAAAAGAAGATTGAACAATCGTCGTTTCGTGAGGCAGAAATTCACAAACCACAGAAACAGTATGTTGTTTAACCATTAGACGGAGGTGTGTGTAAGTGTAGCTCGAATACTTATCATAAAAAAAACCTAGTATATTTTAGATACTGGTGTTGTTACAAAAGAAAGGAATAGAAATAGTTTAGGGGGTTGGAGAAGCAAAATAATACAAAAGAACACAAGTGAAGACATTACCTTTAAATTGGGTAACTCCCTTTGGTTTGAACCAAAAGGGTTTCTTGAAGATCTTTATGCTACGGTAAGGATTCTAGGATGAGTATTGGGATGTGGAGAGATAAAATTAGCAGATATTGGCCAAGTCAAAGGCTTGAGAGGTGTGGGTAAGGGGGTAGAGGTGGGGGCCTTCTATAAGAGGAAGGAGAGGCACTCTTGGAATGTTATAAAATGTTACTTACTTATATAATGAGTTTCAGATTTTAAAGGTCCCAAAATTATATATTTCTAGGATAAGGTGATAAGAGTTAGAAACCCAACAATACAATATTTTTTTGACAATTTTAGGTCTTATATTTTAAATTATATTTTCATTTTATTTAAATCATTAAATAATGAGGTAATCGCTGCATCATCATGATGTCATAAATAATTTATTTATTTAATGTCTAAAAATTATAAAAAAAATATCATGATTTAGGAAATCATTTTATATTTATAATGAATATTTATAGTAAAAAATATGACTTGTATTACCCCATTTAATTTTTTTTAGTAAAACAATACATGTTTGTGACATTTTTATTTTAACTTTAAATAAAAAGTTAATAATGTCATTTTTTACCCAAGTGGCTCCATGGGGTCCCCAAGATGACCCATGGATTGTATTGGTCGGCCATGACTCATCCAATAAGGGTAGGACATGTTTCAAGGTAATTTCATATTATCATAACATTATTTTTACCTTAAATTACACTAATTACCTTTAATCGTGATTAATAAAACTTAAAAGTTACTATTCACCAAAAAATTATTTTAATCCCATTTGACCACATTTTACTTCCTAATGACAACCATGTATGTCGAATTTTTTAAATTCAATTCACAGAAGTGGTAAAGTTTAATTAAAATGAAAAATCAGTTTTTTTTAACTACCACTTAGTGGTTTCACTATTCATCAAAAATTGAAGTTTTTCAGATAAATAAAAAAAATTCACCCTAAGCTATATTTGATACTCCGAATTCAAAAATTATGTCTATTTTAAAAAATTCAAAACATATAAGTTGCATAAATTAATTTAATAATTAATTCCCGTTGTCAAAACAAATATCGTGTTTTTATGAAACAATATATAACAAAATATTGACACTAGTTTAAGTCCAATTTCAAAGTGAAATTAATTCCAATGACCACCATTAGATTCAGTGGTAAAAATATATTCTAATTTTAATTTAAAAAAATTCAAAAGATAATCTAATCATATAAATAAATTTGATTAAAAAGAGGTTTTGAATTAAAATACAACATTTTTCACTATTCATTAAAAAATGAACTTTATCGACAAAATAAGAAAAATATACACAAAGTAAATTTTGATGTCCCGATTCTAAAAAAGAATTTTATTTGGTCCAATAGAATGTATAAGAATGAACAAAACTATATTTAACGACGGTTCTCCATCAAAAGCCGATAATTCGACCTTTTAGTGAATATTAGAGTATCTATGCCTAAAATTGAATTCTTTTCTTATTTTAAGCCTTTATATTTTATTGGATAAATATAAAAACATTTAACAAAAATATATAATCATATTTTAGTTATTTCTATTCATTCCCTCCAATACAACGGCTACGTGTTAACTACCATTTAAAATAATATTATTATATTACTAGTGTGCAACATAAGATTTCAAAGAAACTCGTTGTTGCGTATCGGGTACACTATCGAAAATAGAAACCCCTTTAAAGTAAAATTAATATTTAATTCGCAAATATTAATAAATATGAAAATGTTTTATTCCTTATTTACCTGGGATGTTACATCCTTCCCCCCTTTTGGTAATTGTACCCTCGCAATTTTATTCACTTATCAAAATAAGTGGGGGTATTTATCCCTCATAGAATTTTCAGATTCCCATGTTGCCTCTTCAACCATATGGTTTTTCCACAAAACCTTTACCTGGTGAATTACCTTATACCGCAACACTTTCTCTCTATGGTCAAGAATATGGACTGGTTTTTCATCATAAGAGAGATTCTCTTCCAATTGAACTACCTCTAGGCTCAGAATATGAGATGGATCTGGCATATACATTCTCAACATAGAAACATGAAAAACATAGTGTACCTGAGATAAAATCGGAGATAAAGCCACTCGGTAAACAACTAACCCAACTCTCTCCAGAATTTCATATGGTCCAATGAACCTTGGACTCAACTTTCCTTTCATACCAAATCGCATCACACTTTTCCACAGTGAAACATTAAGAAAAACATGATCACCTACCTCAAATGATAGATCCTTCATCCGGTTATCCGCATATCATTTCTGCCTGCTCTGAGCTGTTTTCATGTGTTTCTGAATCAAATAAACTTTTTCTACCATCTCTTCTACCAATTCTGGTCCCATCAGCTTCCTTTCCCCTACTTCATCCTAAAAAGTTGGATTTTGACACCGTTTACCATATAATACTTCAAAACGAGACATCTGTATACTGGAATGAAAACTGTTATTATCTGAAAATTAATCCAAATAAAGATGTTAATCCCAAATTCCCTGACAATCCATCGTGCGAGCACATAGCATATCCTCCAAGGTCTGAATTGTTCGTTCTGACTGCCAATCTGATTGAGGATGGAAAGTTGTACTAAAATTTAATTCAGTACCCAACGACTTATGAAGGCCCTTCGAAAAGTTAGAATTAAACTTGGGATCACGATCAGATACAATGGAGAGGGGAACTCCATGAAACCTGACTATCTCTTTAACATACAACCGAGCAAGTTGATCTAGAGAAAAAGTATCTAAAATAGGAAGGATATGAGCAGATTTAGTCAATCGATCAATAATAACCCAGAGTGAATTATTACCTCGAGATGTCCTCGGTAATCCCACAACAAAGTCCATGGATATATTTTTCCTTTTACACTCTGGCACCGATAATGACTGAATCATCCCTTTCGGTAACTGCCGCTCTTCTTTAACCTGCTGACAAGTCAAACACTTCACAGTAAAATCAGCAATATCTCTTTTCAATCCAACACACCAGTAATACTCCCGCAGATCTCTATATATCTTAGTACTTCCATGATGAATGGAAAAAGGGGAACTATGAGCCTGACATAACAACTCATCCTTCAACTGTGAATCACAAGGCACACATAATCTCTTCCCAAACCTCAAAACACAATCATTATCAATGTTAAATTCAGGAAACTTACCCTTCTGAACCAGCTCTACATTTTTCTGCAACCCACTGTCTTTCTTCTGCACTTGCTTAAATCTGTCTGATAGACATGATATCACTGACACCTAAAACAAAACAGAAGAACTTCTTTCACCAACAACTTCTATGAAAAAGTTCATCAAATCAAAAAACAAAGGATCTTGTTCCAAATATAGCATGGTTAATGAATAATAACTTTTTTGACTCAAAGCATCATCCACTTTATTTGCTTTTCCTTGATGGTAATGCATTGTACAGTCATAATCCTTGATTAATTCTAGCCATCACCTCTGTCTCATGTTCAATTATTTCTAAGTGAATATATACTTTAAACTTTTGTTATCAGTAAATATTTCACACTTTACTCCATACAAATTATGCCTCCAAATTTTTAGAGAAAAACAGTAGCAGCTAATTCCAAATCATGTGTAGGGTAATTTACCTCATGAGTTTTCAACTGAAAAGAAGCATAAGAAATTACCTGATCATTCTGCATAAAAACACCACCATGTCCCTTCAATAAAGAATCACTATTGATAACAAACTCACCATTCCTGGAAGGAAGTTCCAAAACTGGAGCGTTCACCAATCTTCTTTTCAACTCCAGAAAACAATCATCACATTATTTTGTCCAGATAAACTTAACACCCTTCTAAGTTAGCTTAGTCCTTGGACTAGATAACCATGAAATGTTTTCCACAAACCTTTAGTAGTAACCTGCCAAACCAAGAAAACTACGAATCTCAGTTACATTTTTGGGTCTTGGCCATTCATCGAAAACTTTTATTTTAGTAGGATGAATAGTTATTCTATTTTTTGAAACAATGTGACCAAGGAATGAAATTTGTTGTAACCAAAACTCACACTTGCTGAATTTTACATATAGTTTATTTTCTTTTATGTATTGTAGGATAGCACTTAAATGACTTTCATGCTCCTCTTTACTTTTAAAAAACACCAAAATATCATCAATGAAAACAACCACAAACTTATCCAAGAACTCATGGAAAATTCTATTCATAAGTTCCATGAATATAATAGGTGGATTGGTTAACCCAAAAGGCATAACTACAAATTCATAATGGCCATATATAGTACGGAACATAGTCTTGGGAACATCTACTTCTTTTACTTTCAACCGATGGTACACCGACCTCAAGTCAATATTTGAAAAATACTGAGCTTTCTGGAGCTGATCAAACAAATCATCGATATGAGGCAAAGGATACTTGTTCATAATAGTGATGTTATTCAGGGCTCTATAATCAATGAAAAGTCTCATTGAACCATATTTCTTTTTAACAAACAGGATAGGAGAACCCTCATTGTGATGTGCTGGGTCGAATGAAACCTTTATCTAATAACTCCTGTAATTACTTCTTTAACTCTAAAAGTTCAACTTGAGCCATTCGATAAGGGGTTTTTGAAATTGGCTTAAAATCATGAACTAAGTCAACAGTAAATTCAACTTCCCGATCATGAATAATACTAGGAAACTCATAAAAAAACATCAAGATACTCATTTACCACTGGCACATCATTATTCTGAACAGTTCCTTTATTTTCAACAATATCTGTGAGGTAACATTCATTTCCATCTTTTACTAGTTTCTCAACATCCTAATATGTTATCAAAAGCAAGGGTTCATTCTTATACACAAACTGAAAATATTTCTTAAAATAAAACTCTTTATCTCTGCAGTCAATCTTAGCATGATAAATAGAAATCCAATCCATTCCCAAAATAACATCAAACTCCACTAGAGGGAAAATAATAAGGTTTGCAGGTAGATCCATTCAGCACACAAGGATAGAAAGGTTCTTATAATTTCTTTTTGTCTCAACGTTCCCTCCAAGTGTTTTTACCATAAGTTCGGGATTCATATCTTGTGATGGAATTCCCAATTTACTAGAAAAATTCTCAGAAATAAAAGAATGTGTAGACCCTGAATCAAAAAAACATTGGCATAATCTGAACAAACAAATAGTGTGCCTGATACTACATCATTCGATGGCCCAACATCTGCTGAAGTAGTTGCAAAGGATTTCACCACCCCTTTCTTCTTGTAGTATGGATGCTTTCTCCCAGTTGAGTTATTCGTTAGACACTCGTTTTCATAATAACACATTTCATTATACTTAAAATATCTTACCGTTGGCTTTTCATTGCATGATTGATCATCTTACTTACAATTACGAGCAATATGGCCAGACTTACCACACCGAAAGCACTTTCCAGACTTGGATAAACATTCTCCAGGATGCATTTTACCACACTTCTCACAGGATGGATATTTGGTTTTCTTACCTCCTAGATTCTTTAATTAATTCTTTACCTTTGCCTACCAACTGGACCTCTTATTATGTTGTTTTTCAAAGAACACTTGATCATTGGCAAACTCCTTTTCCACCTTCTCCACACATCGAAAAAGTTTTTCATAACTTTTGAACTCACGAGAAGCTAAAGCCCTTCGATACTTTGGATTTAACCCTAAGTAAAAAACGGTTGATTTTACTATCAAGATATATTATGAAATTTGGAGCATACCTTTCCAGTCGAGTGAACTTTGCTTCATAAGTAGCCACTGAGTCATCCTCCTGCCTCAATTCTAGGAATTGTTTTTCCATCCTAAGATGAACCACCTTAGGAAAATATTTCTCAAGAAACATACCATTGAATTCGTCTCAGTGAACATCATCAATCTCATCACAACCCTTGATATTTTTCATCATCGACCACCACTGATCAGCTTCACCTTCAAAACGGTAAATATCAAGACTAACCTTTTGATGTTCTGAACACCCCATGACAACAAAAATCTTCTCCAGTGCTTCAATCCACCCTTCACCTAACACAAGGTCAGATGATCCTCTGAATGATGGGGGTTGTTGCCTCATGAAATGTTCCACCACTGAAATGTTCCTCTGCGGTTGATCTGGCTAATCTCGTGCATGGATACCACCACCATTTATAGCCTGAGTCAACTCTTCCATCACTACAATAAATTGTTCAGTTCCAATTCCGACCATCTCAGGTTGTTGATTTGGAAGGTTGTCTTCCTCTTGATGTCATCCCAATATAGCTTCCTTGTTTCCTCTACGGAAAACCATTCTGAACACAGAAATATCATAGGTGAAGAAACATGGTAATATTTAAATGCTATATCATTTCAATCATACCATAAATTAACTTATAAATTCAACAATTTTCTAACTCCTAAATTTGTCTAAACCGACCTCTAATACCAACTATAAGGCCCCAGACTTAAACCTTATTTAATATTGACCTAAATGAATAATTTACATTGAGGGTCTTTTCAGGTTTAGAGTTTTAGATAATTAGATCATAACTATTACATATCAAAAGATTACAAAGTAGACACTTCTACATAGTTTCCTTTTTTTACAAAACATGAACTCTTGAAAAAAAGAGTCATGTCTAGTTCCATGTTTAAGATAGAATGACTTTTCCTTGATCCCATACTTGACCCTATTCCACATTATGTCTTGTGAAAAACTTGGGATGAGCATAAAAATCTCAGTAAGGGATACACAAGAAGAAAAACTGTTAGTTATTCAAAACATCAAGTAAACCATGAATAATTTATCAAAGCAACAATTTTCACCTTTAAGAAGTAGCAAATAATCTTCACTGAATACAAGTTCATTACTTACCCTTTTGTAACCAAAATATTACCATAAAACCCATATAAAGAACACATAACATATAAAGGTAACTTGGGACATAAACATACTTAAATGGAATGAACATACGATCGACTTCCACACATATCACTAAATGGAATAGCCATACGACCAAATTCTATACCCAATGCATTGGAGGTTATAATGTAACCACCCATCCTAGTATTCACGACAAAACATGTCATATGGTTTATCACGTAACCACCCATCAAATGTCCAAGTACCATTATAAAATCATAAGATATAAAACAAATATAATGGAAAGAAAAAATTTCCACATTTCGATCACAATATAGCACTTAAATATATTGACATAACAAATTCATTATAAAAACCATTTTCAATACCAAAATACATAAAAGATAATGTGGTATTTATTTCATTTTAAAAACATTATGGCTTGTTGAGGAAGCCAAAGACCAAATAATACTCGCGGTGGCAGAAAAGGTCATTGTCACCACGCACGTTAAAAGAAACATTCCATTTTGACGTTTAGTAAAATGATTCATAGAAAAATATTCCTTTTGAATAAAAGTAAAAGTCAAAGGGGTTTATACACCGTATAAAAGAAAGTTGTGTATAAAACAAAATATGCCTCAATGAAAGGAGTTTGAGACGAAGTCCCTTAACTCGTGTCCAACATGACTTGATTGCTCTTTAATCTCATGAATAATAAACTAAAGTTAATTTATACTTGCTTAAGAACCTTTTTCAAGCTTATTATTCCTTTTATATCACTTATTTCCATGTTATAAACATTATGTAATCGTTTAAGTTAATAATGTTCGTTTTGTTGATATTTGGTACTTAAGTCAAAAATGGACTTCTTATAATTACATGTTGTTCGTGTGGTCAAAGGTCCATTATATCAACAATTATATTCACGATTTGGATATCATATATATCATATATATCTATAATATACATTTATTTATAATAGTACATTACATTTAGAGTCATGCAATGAAATGCACCGTTCATGGAGACGGTAAGTCGTACGTACGCATGAACGCTACTTTCATTTCTATTTCATATTTAATGGAGTGAAATCATAATGATATAAAGGTATATTATAATTCAAATATAATATCATATATAATATCATATATAATATCATTAACTCCATCCTTTATACATCCCACATATTTCTTTAACGAATCAAATCACTTTGAGGGGGCGGTAGTCCGCACTTCCTAAAATGAAATTATCGTGTTTACCCATAATGGAAACCATAAAGGTATGCCATAAATGAAAAATAAAGAAGCATAAGGAAAACATAAACATAATATATATCATATATAAATAAAGTGACATCTTAATGGCCACCATGAAATGTGTTAAAAAAAATATTGAACAATCATCGTTTCATGAGGCAGCAATTCGCCAACCACAGAAACAATATGTTCTTTAACCATTAGACGGAGGTGTGTGTAAGTGTAGCTCGAATCCTTCTCATAACAAAATCCTAGTATATTGGAGATATTTTTTTTGTTACAAAAGAAAGGAATAGAAATAGTTTATGGGGTTGGATAAGCAAAATAGAACAAAAGAACACAAGTGAAGAAATTACCTTTAAATCGAGTAACTCCATTTGGTTTGAAGAAAAGGGGTTTCTTGAAGAGCTTTCTGCCTACGGTAAGGCTTCTAGGATGAGTATAGGGATATGGAGAGATAAAATGAGTAGATCTTGTCCGAGTCAAAGGCTTGAGAGGTGTGTGTAAGGGGGTAGAGGTGGGGGCCTTTTATAAGAGGGATGTGGGGCACTCTTGGAATGTTATAAAATGTTACTTTATTATATAATGAGTTTTGGATTTTAAAGGTCCCAAAATTATATCTTTCAAGGATAAGGTGATAAGATTTCGAAATACACCCATAAAATATGTTTTTTACAAGTTTAGGTCTTAGATTTTACATTATATTTTCATTTTATTTAAATCGTTAAACAATGAGGTAATCACTGCATCATCATGGTGTCATACATAATTTAATTTATATAATACCTAAAAATTATAAAAAAAATAATGATTTAGGAAATTGTTTTATCTTTATAATGAATATTTATAGTCCAAAATATGACTTCTATAACCCCATGTAAAAATTGTTTTAGTAAAACAATACATGTTTGTGACATTTTTATTTTAACTTTAAATAAAAAGTTATTAATATCAGTTTCTTACCCAAGTGGCTCCATTAGGTCCCCAAGTTGACCCATGGATGGTCTGGGTCGGCCATGACTCATCCAATAAGGATAGTACATGTGTAAAGGTAATTTAATATTATCATAACATTATTTTTACCTTTAATTACCCTAATTACATTTAATCGCGATTAATAAAACTTAAAAGTTACTATTCACCAAAAAATTATTTTAATTCCATTGAACCAAATTTTACTTCTTAATGATAACCATGTATGTAGGATTTTTGAAATTCAATTCAGAGAAGTGGTAAAGATTAATTAAAACAAAAAAAATCGGTTTTTTTAACTACCACTTAGTGGTTTTACTATTCATCAAAAATTGATGTTTTTCAGAAAAATATCAAAAATTCACCCTAAGCCTTATTTGATATTCCAAATTCAAAAATGATGTCTATTTTAAAAAATTCCAAAAATATAAGTTGAATTAATTAATTTAATAATTAATTCCCGTTGTCAAAACAAATTGCATGTTTTTATGAAACAATATATATCAAAAGATTGACACCAGTTTAAGTCCAATTTCAAAGTGAAATTAATTTCAATGAACACCATTGGACTAAATGGTAAAAATATATTCTAATTTAACTTTAAAAACAATTCAAAAGATAATTTAACCATATAAATAAATTATATTAAAAAGTGGTTTTGAATTAAAATACAACATTTTTCACTATTCATAAAAAATGAACATTATCAGAAAAATAACAAAAACATACAAAAAGTAAATTTTGATGTCCCAATTCTAAAGAAAAATTTTATTTGGTCCAATAGAATGTATAAGAGTGACCAAAAGTATATTTAAAGAGGGTTCGCCATTAAAATCTGATAAGTCGACCTTTTAGTGAATATTAGAGTATTTATACCTAAAATTGAATTCTTTTCTTATTTTAAGCCTTTATCTTTTATTGGATAAATGTAAAAACATTTAACAAACATATATAATCATATTTTAGTTATTTATATTCATTCCCAATAATACAACAGCTACATGTTAACTACCATTTAAAATAATATTATTATATTACTAGTGTGCAACATAAGATTTCAAAGAAACTCGTTGTTGCGTATCGGGTATGCTATCGAATATAGCAACCCCTTTAAATTAAAATTAATATTTAATTCAAAAATATTAATAAATATGAAAATGTTTTCTTCTTTATTTACCTGGGATGTTACAGTTACTGTTGTCTGAATGCCACAAGAACACAACTTAGTCTGTTTGGTCTCACTAAGTACCATATGGTCCTAGTACACCTAGGACTCCATGAAATGGTTGATAATGTAAAAAAGACATGAAACATGTTGGGAAATCCCATGAACGGTAGACTATAACAATAATCAGTAGGAAACCAAATTCCACAAAGAATACAACAAAGTAGAGTACAATTATCTCTACATAGGTATATGTACACATCAAGTATAACAAGAAAATCAAGATATAATAATCCAAGATACATGGTATAGAGGTAACCCAAAAGCATTGTATACTAGCCCTAGGATTCCAGATCGAAGATTCCATAAAGCACTTGTTAGGGAGAACACACTCTTGAGTCTGATAGCCCTGATGAAATCCATCTGAGAGGTAAAACTCATCAAGTCTCATACTAAGAGAGAATACAATTATAGTCAAGGGAGATGTGATATGTAGATGTGTATCATAGCCAGGTACATGGGGTGATACCAACAACTAAATCTGGTTTAACCCTCTATGTAGAGGATCCATGCCTGTATAGTGTTGGTCACATAGATACCATTAAATCCACCCAAGAAACAAAGATTAATAAAGGATCCCACTCCAAACATCTCCTTAGGATTCCAATAACTATATCTATGAAGTCCTGTTAGAGGAATCATTGTCTTAAGAGTATGAAAGAATACCATACCTACATTCAAGGAAATGATAAGGGGAACCAACCCAAAAGAATCCTTTCCAATATATAGATGAAATGATATTAAATCCATGTATATAAGAGTACATGTTATGTAGTTGGGGTACACGTATTGTACCTTGAATATATGTACTTCCCATGTAAAATGAACCATGTATTTCATACTATGTCTAAATAGAATAAGAGTACATGATGTGAAGAGGGGTTACACAAAGTGTCCCTATATCTGGTGTACCACCCAAGTACTCCAACTGTGTTCTAGTAAAAGACATTATCTCATTCACATCTGCCCACGTACTAGTACATGGCTTAGCCCATGTACCTGGTCTAGGTCATATCAATGGTCAGGGGGGGTGTACACTCTGTGTAGGAAACCCTTGTAATATACCCCATGTCCATGTACATTCCAAATATAGGATTAGTGTTCAAGGATAAACCACAAGCTGTGTAGGCTCGGCCACATTCTCTGTGATACTTATCCCCCACCCAAAACTCTATCCTCCTCTCAGGAGACCCCACATGGCGTGTAGATCTGGTTTACACAACGTGTAATACGAGATTTTCTAAAATCCTAGAACCACTGTCCGTTAATCTCCTCAATCACAAAAGACATATTTACGCCCATGAATTTTTTGAAAATAAAGGGAAGGATTCTTCTAGGACTTACTATAGACAAACAACAATTTCTATTGCACTATTTGCTATGAAAATGGATCCAATCACCATTCTTCATTCTGCAATGAAGAACACTCAAGAATGAAAAAGCATGAATCATCCATCATTCGAATCACTCCTTCTCCATCGTTTCAACTCTATCATTACATGAAGATCCTAGATCTATGATATCATATCATGTGAGAAGAAATAGTTCCACAATGATTGATTGACCAAGATTTGTAGAGTCATGGGCCAAATGAATAACACCCACAACGAACGATGAATGAGGGGAGAAAAGAAAAAATAAATCAAGAGAAACTGACCTCAATAGATGTTCATGTTGATCTTGGTTCATTTCAGTTATAACAAAAATAGAATTAATCAACAATTTAATCATAATAATTCCACCATTAAAAACTTACAAAAAATATATCCTTCCCTCAATACGCATGATATGTGGATCAATCCATTCTTTGATTGATCCACTTTCATCTTATAAATAAATAACGTGATATAAATGAATCAAAACACACACCCTACCTCGATTCGGTTAGATCACTAATGAAAAACTATGCCTTATCACCATCGTTGGCACGATCAGTAAAATTTGAGGTGCATTGATCAACGATACATGATCTCGTCATCATTATCCTGAGTGGATTATCTAGATATCACTCAAACTTCCCTCTGACGTCTCTAGGGTTATGTTTGTACCCTTTTTAATTCTCTAGAATAATCTACTTAATGATTTTTAGTACCTGTGTCAACGCAAATGTAATAAAATAATTTCATTCGTTTCAGTGCATATGATGAATTTTCCATAAAAGACCCATGCTGAAGCATGTTAAGTCTCTCATAGGGTAAACCTCAAATTTCTAACTCAATAATACCCTTATATTTTGGATTTAAGAACTTGTTTAGAATTTATTACACATTTCAGGAAAACCATGTCCAGGGTTTATTTAATATGTATACTATATTTCAGACATTTATTCTAGGCACACTCGGCTTTAGAATACATGACATCTTAGCATTTGTTCTAAAAAACAATCCATAAAACTGCCAAAAATAATACATGTAAAAATAAAGATACTACAGTCTTGAAAATAATCCTCATAAGGATTTACTAAGTGTTAAAACTCATGAAATTTCATCTACACACATCTTTAGAGGTGGGCCATAATGACATATCCCTTAAACAAGCCACGTTGAGGCCTAACCTTGGTTCAGTTAATTAGAATTCCACTAGGTGATATATGAATCATTACACATAGAATATACTAAAAACCTTACATAACCAAATCTATCAAACTGCTACTAACATAAATTTCTTTACTAAAGAATATAACAATATAAAATGACATAACAAGGTACACTACACCCACCATGCATAGAGGAATCACATCATTTCCTGCGTCTTCAAAACCTAGGTACACCAAACCATATTTTCACATGGAATACTTTCAGTTGTAGACATGAATTAGGATAAATCCAAAATAATTTCATCAAAAGTATTATTTGAACACAAATTACAAGTTATTGACACTGAATATGGAGATTCCTCTATTGTTAGTAAAATCACACATAAGAGGCATCTATTTCATGAGAAAACTATATGGTAAATATGAAGCATAAAGAACCTCTTATTGATACAGTCAGGATTAAACTCCATATGAAATAACAATCCTCAAATCCAAATTCCTCAAACATGGTGAAATATTATAATCATAATAGTAAAAACCAAGAACCACAATCCCATGACATGGTAACATTGAATTCACTTGGAAATTTTTTTTTGTGATGCATTGGATCAAGCTTCATCACTAGATACAACACCTTCCTATGTCACCTATCTATCAACTCCGGAAAACATGAAAACAAGAAAACAATAAAACATTGGTATCATGTTGTAATATCCCAACCTAAATCTACGTGTCTACGATATAATTCTACATGAACTTAATCACATCTCCCTATACTCCATATGCTGACAACTAGTACAAAGATTCCAAGTAAAGTCATGGGGATACTATACCCTTTGTTAGAGTACACAAGAAAAATAAATTTACAAACATGTAAATATTATACAATTAGAGTATATGGACACTAAAAGCATACCATATATATGATATAATTCATAAACAATTGACCAAAATATTAATTATTTGATAGAGGAAACAAATCACCCACTATTATAATGTCTAGGTGATAACTATCATATTAATGAATAATATTAATTGTATGGTAAAACTCAGTCTTGTGTATAACACAATATAAACTCAACATTGTGTGTAATGTAAGATAACTCTTTTTTTCATGTGACACAGTCTATCAAACAAAATGTTATTATTTAAATTTCTTTATAGTGTTGCATTCTACCCAAATTACATAAATCGTATCCTCACAATTTAAACTTGATATCTGTAATAAATTGTTTTATATTTTAAAATACATTTATTGAAATCCCACATCTTGATAAGTTCTAGAAAAACATCATCCTAATATGATATAATAGAAATTACTATGGTCATATGTATTGAAACATTACTATGTTTCAAAGTAGGAAAACATTGTTTCCAAGTAAAGATATAGACATAGTGGAAAAGAATAAATATTTATAGAGAGAGATAGAGGCAATTGATCAAAAGAAAATGAATAATAAATGAAATTATTAGGGTTTCAAATACATAAATATATTATTATTTAAAATAACAATAGTTAAGCATAAAACATGGTATTATTATAAAATTTTGTTTCAATAACATTTTCCTAATGTTGATGAATTCATTTACCATCAAAGAATATAAACAAATATAATTACTTGGTACTTTTGTATTTCATAATAATAATTTCATCCTTTTGTTGTGCTTCCAGAAAGTTCCAATTAATTCATTACTCTAGGAAATGAATAACCAAAAATGAAATTTTTATACCATAACTTCTAAAATTTATTTTTAACGGATCGTAAGATCCATACAAGAGTGAATGTTAATTCTATCCATCTATAATTATATTCCATGAGGAATATGGTTTATACATTAATCTATAAACTCAATGGAAATACTAGTAGTTCATCATTAATATTTATTCGTAAAATTATTTAAATGAAATAATTAAATATTAAAAAAGACATCATGTAGGCCATTGTTTATCCCAAAAGCTTTATCATTCTTCGGTCATGGGTTCAATCCCGACTACCATGCTAGATGCATTGGGTTATCACCCTGCATACTGGTTTTATTTTTAATAAACTTCATTAATATAATTCCTATAATGTTCTCAAAAATATGATGGAAATCCTTGAAATAAATGTTAATCATTAAATTACCTTTTAAATAATGGTTTCAACAATTTTTTTATTATTTTAATACAATGTATAATAATCTTATTTGACTATTAGAATAATTTAATTAATGATCATATCAACCCTAATGGTGATCAATACCTTTAGAAAATGTAATGGAGTTATTCCTTAAATAACTTTCCCCTCAAAAATTTTATTTACACTACACAAATATCCTTTATCTTGTGACATTCCTACCACATAAGACCTAAAAGTCATGTTTATTAATTTTAACTTGTGATATATCTTAATATCTTAATCCATGATGGTATCCATTTATCTTTTTTTAATGAAAACACATGATCTTCATAAATTTATAAAATTATTTACCTATTTCATAGTTCTTATTATAGAAATAACATTGTTCAGATACTTCAATAATTTAATTCCAGAATCCCAATACACAAATATGTTATCTGTTTTAATTCATCATAGATCCTTCCTCAGTCTAGGATTTATCCCAAGTCAATCTTTGTCAGAATTTATTCAAATCATTCCAAAATGGGTTTTAAGGAAAATGTGAATTATCCAAATAATATCCCCTAATTTTATCAATTCCAGTGTGTAGTAAGGCCCTTTTTGTGTACTAAGTAACACATGGGTGAAGACGGACACACCCTTTTAAGATTTATTACCCATAGGTACATCTATGCTAGAAACACATCCACTTATAGTATCTAGACATGGATGTATTTTAATAAAAAAACCTCATAATCTCTACCTTACCAAAACATTACTATGTACTCCTATAACTTGACTTAAAGACAATCTTAGGGTTATGCTTTAAAATCATTATTTTCCTAAATCTAGTTCCCAAGGTTTCTACTAAACTTTTTTTTGATACCAACTATAGTGACCCTAACTCATGTACCACATAATTGGTACTTTATACCATTATATTGGAATAATATACAAGGAATAACATCCCAAAGAGTTTAATATTTTAGTATTTTTGGTAAAATAGATACATACATGAGTCCAAGATTACATTTGAATAAAAAAATTACAACATATTTTTTTTGAGAATACCTTTATTCCATCTAGAATATCCAAAAATATCATTCATAAAATAATTCCTATTATCCTGGGGAAAATGAAACATAATAAAAGAAGGGAAGACCGAATCTTAATAAGGGTATGTATATAGTGGAAGCAATAAATAAATAATCATTAATCAAAATAGAAAGGATAATAATGTAATCACATGATATTAAGTTCATAACTTGAGTATAATATGGAATGAATAAAATGTGGTCAAATAATTCCATGTAAATTATCACATGAGCATTTAACATATCCATGTATGTTTAAAATATTTGAGTAATCACATGTAATGTCAATAACTGAATTCATAATTAAATAATACATATTTATGGACATAAAAAATCTATCAATTCCTCTTTCCATGAAATATAGTAAATACCTCTAGCTTAGAAATCTAGTCAAGACCTCATGTCAAGACATCTAGTCAAGACCCCATGTCAAGAAATCTAGTCAAGGCCTAATGCCAAGACATATAGTTAAGGCCTCATGCACAAACATCTATTGAATGAGTAAGGCCTTGGACAAATAGCGATATTTGATTTATATCATGAGACACACTGATTCATCTAGTGGCTACAAAAGTCCTTACTATTAAAATATTAATTGTTTTGAATTACTAATATAAAATGGGTGAATCATAAACAAACTAAACATTCATATAAAAATATATCATACAAAATTTGAATACTTCACCAATTAGTAAGCATACCCATAAACGATCCATGGTGAATTTGAACAAGGTATCAAAATACCACATCCATAAACAAACTAATCATAAAACATCCATATAAATAATAAGGATGGTATGTATAAAATATATATGCATTCGAGTAAGAATAATGGTTTTTTATCTCTGATGAATATATATAACCTAAATATATATTTAAAAAAATTCTTGAGAAAATTTATTTTTTAGTTTGAAAAAGATTTTAAAAATAATTTTATTTGAAAATAAATTTTAAAAACATTTTAGCTAAATATATCCCCATATTATTGAAAAGGAATAATTAAATAAATTATGGTCATTCCGAATGTTAATTTCATACATGCTGTAAGTAATTTTGTTCATGGTAAAAATGTCAGAAAAGTGCATTATTAGTTAAGTGACAATAGGATTTCATTGAAATTTTTTTAATAAAGACAAAATGGGTAAAAATTTATTATATTAAATAAATTTTAAAATTATAAAGAAAACATTTTTAGAAACTATGGTTTTATATGAAAAACATTTCTGACTGAAGTGATAAATGAAGTATGATTTTCTATAAAAATGTTCCCAATAATTTTAAATACAAAATAGTTGAAAAATGAAACTATCACTTGGAAAAAATCCTGAATAAATATTAGAGAACGAAATTAAAGGGTTTATTAATTAATATTCAAATAATTTCTTTAATTTCTGTTAATTAATAAATAATCTCGATTAGAATGAGATTGTAAAATAAACCCTTAAAATGATCATAACATTAAAGTGATAATTAATAAATGAAATGATTATGTGTATCAATTTTAAATAAATATAAAAAGTGTAAAGAAAAAAAATATGGTAAATATTAATTACACACATAATCTTAGCCATATATAATCAATGAAGTATAAGATTAACCTAATGAGTATAAATTATGTTAATAAATCTCTAACCTTATGCATTATTTTGGTCGAGAATTATTTAAACTCATATATGGTGGTTTTAAACCTGTAATTAATTAAAAAAGAACCATATTAATGTTTATAATATTATATATTATCCTTTTATGACATCTTATCAAGTTTTGTAAATACTTTTCCATTATTTTCATTATTTAGGGTGTTAATTGGTTTGTTTTTTCATGTGTTTTTCATCATGAATGATCAAGGTTTTGCACATATTATATAATTAAATAATCTCTAGAATAATAATCATTATACAATTATAATATTTTTTACAAAAACTATACTTTTCAAAAAAATCATGAATTATGGAAATGAAAAATGAATTATGTTATGATCCTAGAGATGATAGGTCGTCCGTACACATGAGTGTGGTTTTCCATTTTTCAATGATCATAATGAAAAGAAGGAAAGTAAAATTTTACCATTAAATAATGATCAAAATATAATTATTACCATATTATATACTTATATATATCATTCATATGGTGTTTCTATGAAAATAAATTCACATCACTTCGTTTAGGTGGTAGTCCACACATACAAGAATGAGGTTATCATATTTCAGTGGTGAAAAAGTAAGAAATTAAAATTTTATGTTATATTTATTTAATTATATATATGAAATTAATATCATAATTAATTCTTATATATCAAATATAATTATTCTTTAACCCCCTTTCATGTAAAAAGTTAGTGAAAGACGAATCTCATCACTTTATAAGGGGGTGGTCTTCCATACATAGGAGACACATTATCACATCGCCTAAGTAAAGGAATGTAATAACATATATTTAATTTATATCCATCGTGATACCCAACCTTGAGACATGGTAATGGAAACATGAACCATAACGGTTCGTGTGGTGGTAGTCTATCGTACACACGAAATTTGATTTTGTAACCCATTTTATGAAAGCGTGTAAAGTTTTATGTCACACCATTAACATAAAAACATATAATTAAATGGAAAATAATAATGATATTATATAATCATGGTTTAATATCAATTTAAGGATGTTTATAAGGAAAAAAAATAAAATTTGCTTTTATAATAACATTACCTCTTCTTGGGACATCCTCCTTAGGTCTGCACTAAAACCTTTAAAAGAATTCCTTCAACCCAAAATGAGGCTAATATGATAATTTAAGGGAAGTTTGGAATTAATATGGGATGGTTTTGGGGCATTAAAATGGATTTATATGTGCGAATAAGTGAGGGGAGTGAGTACCCTTTTATAGTTTGAGAGGAGCGACATTCTTATAAATATTACAATTTATTCACTATGATGAGGTAAATATTTTCTAAAGTTACTCAAATATTGATGATAAATGGTTTGTAAGGATGATACAGTCTATCAAATCTTCCACCACACAATAAAACATATGTTTTAATTTTTTCCTTTAACTTCTAAGATTCCATATTTTTTACAGTTTTGGGTTTTCACTAAGTCAATTTGTTTTCTAACATAGTTACTTTATCCATTAAGACAAAATTAATGTTTTAATTATTAAAATATTTATACCAACAGATTCTAAATATTATAGATAATTTATAAAATAAAAAATCTTAGGTGCATTGGAAATTAATTTTAACAGAAGCACCTGTAGCGTGCAATAACACCGCTTTAACCATAACTGCACTAATAAAGATTGTTAATATTTAGGGGTAAATATGTTCATTATAAAATATATATTGTTCCATTAATATAAGAGGATATGTTTTTTAGTAATTTTAAATCATTAATTAAAATAAAATTATTTTTAAAATAACATTAACATCAATTTTGACATTATTTATTTAATTTAAATTTAAAAATATCACAAAAATTATGTAATTTGAATATATTAATTTAAAACCTATGTAACATGTTATATTTGTCTGAAAAGTTTAATTAATAAAATAATACATTCAATTTATCTGATTATTAATAATTTTAGAATCATTTATTTTATTTCATTTTTAACGAAATTAGTATTACTTTGGTGTTTCTGAAGAATTTTAAGTAAATAATTATTCTCTGAAAATCAAAGATAATTTATTATGAAAAAATCTAATTTATATTTAAAAATATTACATATTACCAAAAAAATGTGGTTTCGCTATCCCAAATATATTTAGACATTAAAAAGAAGAGAAGTATATTTAATGTATTTTTCTATACATAAATAATTATATGGGTCATATACAATGTAATGTGATAATAAATTTCCACATTTCATAGAAATTGGTGAAAAATGACATAATCAAATCATTCAATAAAATTTAGATAATATTTTATGTAATTTTAACTCTTACCATTTTAATTAACCACTAAGTAAAATCATTTTACCTTAATCACTATAATTAATTTTTACTTTTTCAATAATCAAAATGCTAAAAATAAAATTTGACCTTATTAGATAAAATAGATTATTATAAATCCAATTATGGAATCCACTTTTCCAAATTTAATTCACATAGGTGATAAAATTTAATTGAATAATAATTCCATAGATGTGATGAGAAAGCGGGTTTTTAAAGTGAAAATGTTCATAGGTTTCCAATGTTTTTATATCTAAAAATAATATAAAAAATGATTCTAATGACCTAACTTTAATTCATTAATATAAAATTGAAATAAATATTCTTTAAAATATATTAAAAATATAATTTAACATTATAAATAATTTAAGTGAAAAGTCAGTTTTCAATTAAAATTCAGTATCTTTCATTAATCATCAAAAAAATAAATTTCTCAAAAAATTAAAAAATACACAATCAGACACCGAATTTGATTGAGTTATTTACTTGTTTAAAGTTTGTATTAAATATCAGATTTTTGTTTAATTAATTACTTTTGGGTTGTATGAGGAGGTTTGGGGGTGTACCAGGGTTCGGTACATGAAAGGAAAGGACATCAGACAATTCTATGCTTGTTATACGGTTTGTGCTCGATTTGTGAAAATCGTGCATGGGGGATGAAAAAACATGAGAACATAGATAGAGGATTCTATCATGTTTGAAGCATAGTTTTTCAATTGTCTTAGGACTCCCCAATTAATTGTGCAACTTAACTCCTCTTGGATAGAGGGGGCGCAGGGTTGGCGCATGGTTTGGAAAACCGTGCGGCCAAATCATGCACCCCACTAAAAATTGAAAAACTGCTAAACTCCCCCTCTTTATTTTAGATATTTAACTCTATTACTTCTCAATTTATCTTCTTATCAACCCTATATATGAACCAAACCCTCCAAATCATCACACAGATCATTATCCTTCGATTATAGTCCATTTGGAGTGATGTTGGTGGAATATCGAAGCTCTAGGCAAGTCCAGTCTTCATATTTCTCCTCTTTTCTAGATTTCGTCTTGTGGTTTCATTATTATTCTTATGAATCCCAAAAACCATATTTTCTCAGTGGAACATAGGTTAAGGTTTCATGGGGTATTTGAATCTGGATCGAAGTCTATGGGTAAGAGTGTGTTCATCATCAAAATCAAGGTATGTTGTATACAAGTTATTTACCATAGTTTCGTTATATATTTTTGAATGTGTGGTTCTGATTTTTCTTCCCTCTTAATGTGAGATGATTAAATTGAGTAATAATTTTTTAAATGTATTTTATGTGATGATATAAACCCCTCATGGTACCCAAGGGATGCACTGAGATTTTTTAGAACAATTTAGTTCCACCCATGGGTTACACCAACATTCATGAACATAGAAAATTGTGAAATTAAATTTATAGGTGATTTGTGTATAAATAGATCTCATTTTAAATTTGTGGAATTTTTTTTCAAAGGGAGAACTAATGTTAGTGGTCTCTAGTAGCTGGCCTTGGAATAAGGAGTCGTTTGTTAAAAAGTTAAAAGAGTTAAATGAATAACTTGAATGTGTTAAATGACTTGAGATTTGTGGTTGAGAAGTATAAATGGGATAAAGATTGTGAATTGATAAACTAGGTTCAATGAGATAATTTGAATTAATTTTTTATTATTCTAAGTGAGTAAATGTATGAAAATAGAAGATAAGTTGAATGGGCCATGCCAAAAAATGGTAATTATACTAATAGGTTAAGGCTTAATAATGATTTATGTTTTTTATGAATTGTCAATTGAAAATGTTATATGATTTTTTATGTTTTTTGTGGTATGTTATGTGTGATGAATATATTAATAATTATGTGAACATGGATTGGTCATCTGTGATAAAGGACTGAGGCTCCCCCACGGTTTGGGTTGAACTGATGCTTTAAACCCACCCCAAGAATGCATAGGTTAGGGTAACTGAATGATGCTCTAGGATGTAATGGTTGAATTATATGAAACTACCTGGAATGATGTTTTAAGGTAAGTGTCATGTTAATGATTGTGATATAGTTTCCCATAGATAATCATGGAACTTGAAGTATTCCTTACGCCTGGTGATTGACTAGCTTGGTTTGTTGTGTAAATAATGTCAATGCTTTACCCACGAAACTAATGATGAAATTAGCTAAAGAAAAAATTGTTAACTATCATCCCATAGTATAATTTTTTAACTTTGAATTTAATTATTACTTTCATGCACTTCCTATTTATATTTGATATTTTTTTGAAACCATTGGTGGTAGTCTACAGAATTGTACTCATACCCTTCTCGGGCTACCACTGGGTACCTAAGAAGATTTCAGGGTTGCAAACTTGTTTAAGGGAAAGGGCCCAATGCTAGGGAGTTGAGTTGGGTAGGGGACATGCACGGGTATGGATCTAAACATGAAGTATGAAACTAATTTGGGTATTCATTTATTTGTCTTTGTTTTCGGTTTATATTCATAGTTAACACTGGTAACATGATTGGAATGGTTAATTATTTAATTGTGTTTTACCTATTTATGATTTGGTTATCAATGGATGTTTTTAATTTATAGGTGGTTGTTTAATTTTTTTATGCTATATATTCTGAATTAATGAAAAAATAGTGTATAGTCACCCCATGTGGTTTACCAGAACCTCAATTCTAGTCGATGACCTATGACATACAGGGAGGCACGCTTGTGGTCATGTGGTGACTTGATTCGGGGAACCATTTAGGGGATTTTTAGTTGGGGATATTAGAATGTGGTATTATAGGAGGTATTTTTATATGGTATTATTATTTGTGATAGTAGAAATTAGATTGACATGTTGGGATTTGGAGATGATCATGTTCTTGTGCGTAGCTAACCCATATACGAGGTAAAACCCAAGTGTTCATGGTGGGAATTGTTGTTTTTGTTAGGTTTTATTATAGTTGAATGATATTTCACCACTAGGTGATGCACTTACATAGTGATGTGACTATTTACTAATATTTTTATCATGGATGGAACGTCATGAGGTCATTCATTCATGCATCATTTTATGCACTAAGGATATAGGTGACATGCACCAAGATAGGAACACATGGGATGGGTGTGATGGAAATGAAGGGTATAATTCATTTCCCTTCATTCAAATGATGTATAAGATGGTGTCTAATAAAGATTATGTAAATGGTTAAAAAAAATAATGTTAATGAATTGTGCATAATGAAAAGCTTTAAATGAGTTAAAAATGTTTTTAGTCACAAAATGTGGAATAAGAAATGTGACTGAGAGGAAAAAATTTGTATTATACAAAGTTGGAATGGTATTAAAAAAAATTTCTAACAGAAGGCTTGATACTATGTATTTTAGTTTACTCGGTGTTAACTAAGGCCCGCAGTAAGGATATTTTAGTGTAGTGTTCTAGATGTAAAGGTATCTGGTGGGAGAGTGTATGGAAAAGAGGATATTTAGGGATCATGAAGATCCTTATTTTGAATTTATTGTGGAATATTTATGTTATGTTCTCTAAGAATTTTGATTGGAATTTTAGTGAAATGAAACCACAAAGATGTGTGACAATTTACAGACAAGAGGATATCACTCAGAAATCTCCCCCAAAAATGGAGGAAGAGACCTCGGTGGACAAGGGAAATAGATGAGAGGAGTAGATCAATCGGAAAATCACTCATTTGTTTTTGAATATGACAGAATGAGTCCCACATCGGCGTACACTGAGTATGTTTTAGATGAGTCAAGAGTTTCAGTTACATCACCCTCCAAACATTATTTGAGAGGGTGGGCCATAGGTGGCTACATTCTAGATAGGGTCCATCTAAAATATTCTGGATAACATGGAGACACCTTCTGAGAATGGAGTAAAGATGGAAGACGATATGCTATGAGGATAGGAAAATCATTGATGGGACATACTGGTTTATATGGAGTAGGAAGATGGGATTCTATAGAAGGGTTTCCCAGAAAACATTATAGAGCATTACTATACGGAGACCCTAAGCTAGATAAAGTTTGAAAAGTTTATTAGGTTGACCCAGGTAACTATATAAGTGATGGATTATTTAGGTTTCTTCAGGGACTTACAAAATTTTGTTCCCACTTTGATGGAATATGAGGAAGCTATAGTGTAACATTTCTAGGATGGAATTCAATACAAGATCCTATCCCAGGTGAATATATTTTGTCTAAAGAGGTTTTAGGAGGTGATGGATGAGGCCCTTATCCCAAATATAAATATCAATGAGTATTCATGTAATGGAAATGCTGTTTCGGTAGGGTGACATAGTGGTGTGAATTGGGATGGTAAGAAATTCCATTTTGGGAGCATCCACCAGGGCAACAGTGGACAAGGTTATCAAAAAAGGGAACCAACGTCTCAAGGAAGTGACTGAGACTTATATTATCAATGTGTTAGTCTGGAACACATGCTAAGTTAGTGTACCTAGCGACCAGTTGAGTGTCATTCCTACAACATATTGGGCCATGTGAAAATGTTCGGTAGGAACCACCAACATTAAAGAACATAGAAAGTATTGAGGAAGATGTAGAGGGAAGGAAGTGTGTTGGTTACCCCATATCAAGTAGGTAGTTGGAGCTTTACTATTCTTACAAGTCAAGGTGAAAGACGTGGTACTCCAAGGTGGGAGCATCCATATCAGTAGGGTTGTGAGGCATTGAGATCTCAAACCAGAGCCCAGGGATAAGGGTTAGGCCAACTTTAGACAGTTCAGTCCACACCAGGAGGTGTCAAGGATGGACTGTTTACTATTTGAGGGATGATCTTAGTGTCCTCTACTCTCCCAATAACTTTATTAGATATTTTTGTCTCACATTATTTTATTTATTCTCATAGTTTGGTTGTTTTGGGTTTATTGGTAGAATTTAGGTGTAGTGTTATGTTGATTTATACACTATTAGGGGTTTGAGAAGAAAACATCAGTTAATTTAAGGGGTGTGATTTGTAGATTAGAAGATAACATTTCTGTGGGACTTGTTCATGATTGATATATCAATATTTGATCTCATTTTGGGCATGGATGGGTTAGTGTTATACCAACCCATATTGATTGTTACCGTTGTAGGGTAATTTTCACATCACTCAAGTGGAAAAACTATGTCTATTGTGTTGAATGTGATGTTTGGGCAGGCCGTACAGGGCCAATTTTTCAAGAGTTGGGTGACCTCACGACCCATGTGTCTTGTGTTAGGCTATATGATAGGGGAGACTACTGGATTGTTCTTACTATGGAGGTGGATAAATTTTAGGATTGGTTTATTGAGGAATTATCGAGGTTTCCACCCATAATATATGTTGTGTTCGTGATATGGTTGTTTTCAGGTGTAGATCCAGTGTGCATTCTGCCATATTGAATAGCATGAAAAGAACTCCATGAGAATCAGACTCAGTTGGAGGAGATATTGGGAAAGGGGTTCATTTTTTACTATTACATCACCATGGTGATCACCGATGGGTTTTCCAAGAAATATGATAGATATTTGCGATTATGTATCAATTAATGGATGCAAAATTAGATGAAGGTCAAGTATTGATACCATATTCCTCAAATCAATAATCTTTTTGACCAATTGAGGGGTGCTTTGCTATTTTCCAAGATTGATATGTGATTAGGGTATCATCAGCTAAGGGTGAGACCTTTTGACTTCTCACGTACTACCTTTTAGATTAGGTAAATGTTTTATAAGTTTTTGGTTATGTTGTTTGGGTTGAAAAATGCACTAAAAATGTTCATGTCTATGCTGAACCAAATCATTCGCCTTATCTAGATCAAATTATAATTTCTTTTGTTTGATGAAATCTTGGTTTAATATTGAATTCATGATGATCATTCCAAACATCATGACATCATATTGAGTACCCTAAGAGAGAATATGATATCCACCAAGCTATGAATGTTTCATTTCTAGATTTATAATGTGAATTTATTGGTTTATATCATCTATGGGGAAGGTGTTTTAATGGAACCAGAAAAAGTGAAAATAGTTGTATCTTGTGAGCATACCATGAATGTTTCTAATGCTAGTAGTTTTCTTGGATTTTCTGGTTATTATCAAAGGTTCATTAAGGATTTATCACATTTAATGGTGCCACTTTGTAGTTTTAACAATAAGTTCATCAAGTATGATTGGTTAGAGGAATATGAAAATTTATTCCAAGAGTTGAATAAGTGGCTGACATATGTGCCGCTTCTGATCTTACTCAGGCCAGGTAAGAATTATACCTTGTTTTGTGATGCATCTACTGTTGGACTTGGGGCATTATTGATTCAAGATTAATAAGTAGTGGATTATGGGTCACGATAATCGAGGACTCTTGAATTAAACAACCCCGATCATGATATTTATTTGACCACGGTAGTTTATGAAATGATGTGTTGGAGAAACTACTTTTTTGGGGAATAGTTTATGGTATATATAAATCATAAAAGATTTATGTACATTTTACCTTAGCGTTATTTTAATATTAATATGTGAATATGGATTGAGTATATGTAGTCTTTCACCTTTGATATGGTTTACACACTGGGAAAAGGTAATATTGGTATAGATGATTTGAGTTGGAAGGCTCAAAAGCAGTCTATTAAGGAATCCATTTCTGAGTGGAGAATGATTGAATTGTTTTCTGAGATGGATTTGGAGGTACAAGATAGGCACATGCAGACGACACTTTCATCCGTGGATTCTGAGTCCACGGTCTCATTTCCTATCAAATAGAAGAAGATTAAAGATCTAAAATGATTATCTATAGAGGAATGTTCTAAAGGTGGGGAGTCACCTTCTCAGTGTAAAGTTTGTAGTAAGGGGGTATTATATGTTCATGCATGTTTGGTTCTACCAACAAGTATGAAAGAATAGTTAATGTGAGAGTCTCATGCCTCAAAGAGGGAGGAGAAAATAGGTTATAAAAAAATGTATTGTGATCTCCATAGGTAGTATTGGTGGCCAGGGATGAAGAATGATGTTTCTAATTTTGTGGCGTGATGACTTACCAATCATTAGGTGAAGGATGACGATCGATGACCAGGTGTTTTGTTGTATCTTCTAACTATTATGGAGTGGAAATTAGATTATAGGATGATGAAATTCATCGTGGGGCTTCTGAGGATTCCTTGGAGGAATAATGTGATCTGGGTAGTTTTGGATCAACTGACTAAGGTGGCTCACTTCCTATCAATTTTATCGACATTCACTGTAGATTAGTTGGGTGAGATGTATGTTTGTGAGATAGTATAATAGGATGGAGTGCCACATACTATTGTTTAAGATCATGATCCATGTTTCATATTACTTTTTTTGGTAGCGATTATATAAAGTTCTTTTTAACTAGTTGTCTTCGAGTATGGATTTCTACCCACATATAGTCGAGAAGTCAGAGGGTACTATTCAGCTATAAGAGGACACTTTATGGGACTGTGTATTGGATTTTGGTGTATCATGGGATAAACACTATCCATGTTTTGAGTTTTCCAAAAATAATGGTTTTCATGCTATGATTTATATGGAAACATTTGAGGCACTCAATGTTAGACCTTGTAGATCTCCATTATGTTGGTTCGAGGCTGGGGAATCATAGTTGTTGGGACCAACTCTCATGCTGGAGACGTCATAAAATGTTATGTTTATTGAGATTAAAAATAAAATTACTCATTGTAGGGTTAATTCATATTTGGAATATCATTTTAGACCTCTTGAGTTTGGGGTCGGTGATCAGATGTTCCTTCTAGTTTCAACAAGGCTGGGTCACCATCAGATTCAGATGTAGAGAATGTTGGATCACAGGTTTATGGGAATGTTTGAGAGTGTGGAAAGGATTTGACCGATGGCATACCGATTAGAAATTACACATTAGTATAGTGAAATTCACAATTTTGTTCATGTTTCATAGCTTCAACTGTATCACCCCAACCCATCTCTTGTGATTTATGATGAGGATGTCTAACTTGAGGGCTATGCGTCCTTCTGGAAGCATCCGGTTCATATATTTTTATAGTAGTGAGAAAATTAAAAGATGTAATAATGTACCCTTGGTTTTAGTTCTGTGTTATCATTTTAATGTTTAGGAAGAAATTTGGGAAAGGGATTCAAATATTTGAGCCTAGTGTCGTGAACTCCTTTCTTCTAAAGATTAATGATTATTGATAGTGTTGCTCAAGGATTGTCTGTTATAAGGTTAGGAGGTTGTAAGATCTCAGACATCATAGAGGTATGTCCCTGTTTAAATTTTTATATAAATCAATTAATTTTGGTTAATTAAATGTTTAGTGGGTTTATGAGGAGTTTCATGGATATTCTAGGGCTTTGGGACATAAAAGGATTGCAAATTATTCCAATCTATGAATGTTTCATAGTTAGTAAAAACCGTGTGAGGGGAGAAGCCAAACCATGAAACAATGGATAGAGGGTTCTCAAACAATTGGTGAATGGTTTTTAAAACCATGCAGGCCTCCCCAAGAAATAATTTTCCCTAAACCCTCTTGCATAGAGGCTAGCTCATGGTTGGCGTATGGTTAAGCAAACAATGCAACCAAACAATTATCCCCTTTAAATATTCAGGAATTATTAAAATGCCGCTCGAGATTTTGGGTCTATAACCATATTTCTTCCCCATTTCTCTTACTCTCAACCATAGGAAAAAAACCCTAAAAATATACACATGGATCAGTATCCTTATATTCTAGGCAATTTGGTGTTCTATTTGTTGCAGATCCATGGTCTGGGTGAGTCTAATCTTCCACTTGCTTCTCTTTTCCAGATTAGTGATTGGGGTTTCATTCTTCTTTCTCAGAAGCTCAGAAACCTTTTTTTCTTGGTTGAAATTTATGGTTTCAAGGGGAACATGAATATAGATCTAAGGATAAGGTTAAGAGTGCGTTCATCACCATAATCAAGGTAGGTGATCTGCAAGTTATATCCCATAGTTTCTTTATAGAATTTTGCTTGTGTGATTGTGATATTTCTTCCCTCTTGATGATCGATTGTTTTCTTGAGTAAAAATTGATAAAATGGTCAGTTATATGATTATTTTAACCCATCATGGCCCCCATGAGATGAATTTAAGCTAGATATAATGATTTATGTCCACCCATGGTGTGTGCCCAAATTCTCAAACTTGGAAAATGATAAAGTTAATTATAGAGTTTCTTTGTGTGGAAAAAGACCATGTTAAATGTTTTGATAGGATTAGTTGGTTTCTATGACGAACAAATAGTAGTGGTGTCCAGTTGTTGGACATAATATAAGGGATTGTTTGGAAAAATAAAAAATTCTTAAATGGAATAACTTGAACGTGTTAAAAGAATTATGATTTGTGGTTGATATGTGTAAACGGGATAAATATAATGAATTGATGAATATATTTAATGAGTTAATTTTAAGTAATTATTGATTTTAATAAATTTGAAAAGGTCTCAAAAGGGATGATAGGTTAAATGGTATATACAAAGCAAATGGTAATTGTACTAATGAGTTAATGCTAGATTATGATTAATTTTTTCTATGACTTTTAAATTGAAAATGTTATATACTTTGTTATGTTTGGTTTTTCATGTGGTATATTTAGTGAATCGATGAATATGAATGTTCACATGGAATAGGGTTGTGGTATAAACGAATGAGGCTCCCACCATGGGTCGGGTTGGACTGATGCTCTAATCAAACCCCTAGAATGCACGAGTTTATGTGTCAAACTGATTCTCTAGGCGCAAATGGTTGGATTGGATGGAAAAACCTAGATTGATTCCCCACAGTTAGTGTTATCTGAATGATTGTAAAATGGTTTTCCCTAGAAAAATTGTGAACTTGACTTATTCCTTATTCATAGAGATTGACTGGATTAGTTTGTTGTGTAAATTATGTAAATTCATTACCCATGAATCGAATGATGAAATCAGCTAAAGTGATGTAAAATATCTACCTAAAGTATTATTTTTTACCATTAAATTTATTTATTACATTCATGAACTATATATTTAGACTTTTTATTTTATATAATCTATTGTTGGTGGCCTAATTAGTTGTACTCACACCCTTACATGGCCATCGTTGGGTACTCGATCGAATTTCATGGTAGTAGGCTAGGACAAGCGCATGAGCTCGATGCTAGAGAGTTGATTTGGGAAGGGGATGTGAATGGATGTGGATTTGGACATGGAGTTAGGATGAATTTTGGGGATTCAACTATTTGTCTATGCTTTGGGTTTCTATTCACATTTGACACTATTAGCATGACATGGAATGGTTACTTATTTGGTTGTGGTGTACCATGTTTTGGATTTGGTTATCAATGAATGTTCCTAGTTTATTTTTTGTTGTTTTCTTTTGATTTGATTGTAATATATTGTGTATTATTATGATTAAGGGGGTATTGTCTCTCCACATGGTTTACAAAACCCTCAATGCAAGTCATAATCCTCTGATTTGTTGGGAGTCATGATTGAGGTCATGTTGTGACCTGGATCTGGGCACTATTTAGTGGCTTTTGGGTTCGAGATGCTATTTCCACCTTAAGGTAATTATTATATTATTCGTTAAAAAATAAAGTTTATTTTTTCAAATAAACTTTTTAAAATTGGTAAAATTTAATTTTAAATTATGCACGCCTTGCATGATTAACCCTTCATTCTGGAAAAGTATTGTTTTTCCATAAAACATTTATATTTATATTAAATGATTCCTATTTTATTTATAATCAATATATAACTAATGAAAAGGTGAAATTTATATATTTTAATATTTATGTTCATTATATAAATTCTTTCCATTCCAACAGCAAGCCGATAATTATCATATTAAATAATAATATTAATAGTATTGTAAAAGTTGGTCTTGAATATAATGAATGATAAACTCAGCATTGCATATAATGAAAGCTATATTAGTATTACATGTAATATATTCCATCAAATAAAATTTTATTATTTTATAGTTTAAGTTTGTTACACTATTAGGATATCAAAGAACACTCATGGAATAAATCATCACACATGGTCACATGTGAAACACATTATGGATCAATCCGCAACTATCGGTGGACGATATCAAGCCATTGCACAATGGCCCATCATAGCTCATGGAAGTTTTTACAATTACATTATGAAATATTTACTTTAATTTATTAATACATATACATCAAAAATAAATTAAGCATCAAATTTCATTTATAATGCATAAATAATTTAAGATTCATTCACCTAAGGTGGTTAACTTCATAAAAAATTTCAATAAAAATCATAATACCATAGGGTAGAGTATATAGAATCACTAACCTCAAAAAATGTAAACTCCCAAATAAGGAAATCCCAGGATACTTATCCACGTTGATCCAAGTCCTTTAGACATCCAATAATCTATACAAGATTATAATCATTCCCAATCATTATAAATTAATTAACTATAACTCAATTATAAATAATTAAATTTTTATAAGAAAATTTATAACTAAAGTTTAAAGGAATAAATTTTTAAGAACGTACCAGATATTATCGCCCAGTTAGAACCATGACCAACCACTAATAGAAGGTCTATCTCAAAGTCTTGAAATTAATCTTTGTAAATTCCCTATTTTCTAGTAAAGAAACAAATTCCAATTTAATATAATTAAATTGGAACATTTATAAGGAAACAACCAAGAAATGAATCTTAGATGAAACATCATCCAATAAAGTTTGCACGAATCCCATCACACTCTTGTTTCAATGATAAGATAAATCCCTAATTCATTTACTTGATATGATTTCTAATTTATCTAAATTTTCCCAAAAATTAAAGAATATATCACTAATGAAATGTATTATATGAAACACCAATCAATGGAATGTATTCATTGTCATGATACATCCTCTATCAATGAAGATCCTTAGATCCCTCATTCTCAAAAATTTCCATCAAGATTCGATGTAATTATCCCAAATAATATAATCAGGATCTATCTAACAATCAATTTGTGATCAAGATCATACATAGAAAAAGATTAAAGGAAAATTAAGACATTAGAGTATCTCATGGTATTTAACATAGCAATATGAATCATCCACAATGAATTTTATAGTGATCCAGCACTATATAAGGAAGAATGAGGCCATGATTGAAGAATAATTAATGATATCACTTGGATTTTACATTGGTCTACATGTACATCCATGCCGAACAAAGGGAATCTCATGGAGGGATGATAAGAGAGTTGTAAAACCAAAATTTTCCCATAATTTTTATCCATGTATAATAAAATGATGGGGGTGGGGGGTTTAGCCCAAATGGAAAAAACAACCTCATTAAGGTATTACCTGAAATACCCCAAGGGACACCATCAAATTGGTATAGGCTCACCAACCGAATGGTGGGAGTTTTTTGGTAGAATGGATTCTTCCTACATCACTAGATGGCATGTCCGTCGTTTTGGGAAGCAGGTCTTCTGGATACTCCATCAGTATGACAATAAGGGTTTTTGGATTGTTGTTGTCTATTTTTATAGTTGCGACATCTCCTAGTCTCCACTTCTAAGAACACTAGAATTGAGTAATCATACAACCCACATTTAAGTCCAAAAACATATCTTTAGGATCTCGAAATATTCCCCACCTTAGTTCATCACTTGGTTCTCAAAATGATTCATCCATGAGATGAAACGTTAATGTTTTCTAAGAAAATAAATAACTGTAGTGATGTAGGTCATTACATCATGACCTTTAGAGAGGGTTGATGGAATTTATAAATGGTAATCCCCAACTCCAATTTTATCACAAATTTTAAATGGACCACTGTACATAAGAATTAGTTTACCTTTTTTCAAACCATATAACACCCTTCCATGGATATAAATTCAATAAATCATGATCTCCCACTTGAATCTCTCAATGAACACTTCAGTTATCAACATAGATATTTTTATTACATTGAGCTACCTAGGTATGAATCTGAATATTTATCACTTTCATCATTATCTCATTAAAAATTTATCATCGTAAAATATTACTTAATCTAACTTCATCATAATATGTTTTTTAAGACATAATTTCCTATATTATAATTTAAATTTTTTGATTTTAATTATTCAATGGAAGCTATTTTTTTGACAATTATGGGAAAAGAACTCAATTTTATTAATAAAATAAATATCTATTTTTAAATGGGGTTGAGAGGAAACCATGAAAATAAATAGAAATCCCAATTTCTCAAAGTCCCATTACAATTAGATGGCCTATAGGCCCAATGGACTAACTATAAATAAGTTTCTTAAAGGTTTAGGATGAGTAGTCAAATTTTTCATCATTCCCGCAATGTTTTAGTAGTCCTTTTAGACTATCCATATTTATATGGATAATAGATGCTCAAATTTATCATCGTGTAAATATCCTTTAGAAGTGTCCCCTATATTTTCAATGTAAACTCTGGGTCACAATTCGATACAATTAATTTAGTATAACCATTAGGTATCAAAGGTTTATTAATATAGATACATGTGAGGTTTATAACAAGTATATATTCCATTATAGTGAAGAAATGTATGAATTTGGTAAGGATATAAACAATAACCCATTTTACATCATTCATTATTAGATTATTTGGGATTATATTGAAAACTTATATAGTAATATAATCCCATTTCACATAGGAATAAGTAGAGGTCACAGATATCCTTAGGGTATTGTCCACTAACCATTACCTATTTACAGAATAAGAATCATGATGCATTGTCTTAAATTTACCATTTCATATTATTCCACAAATAATGTTCCATCAAATACTAATATATTTTTGTGCAACCAAGATGTGTAGAGAAATATGATATATTTAATTCATTTATTAATTAAATTTTTAGAAGATTCATGGATTAAACACATAACATATTTCCAAATTTTAAAATTACATCTTCATTGATGAGGTCTGCTAGCATCCCCTCCTTCAAAAGGTTAATTTTATTATTAATATAATTTTCATCAAGAAATGAACATTTTATTTTATCTAATAAGGATAGATTGGGAAACATTTATAATAAATGTGATTATTATTCTTATTTAAAGATTCCCATATCCAACATTACCAAATCGATTAATATTGAATCTTTTTCAATCAATATTTTAGTAGAAACCCCATGAACTTTCTTAATCAATTCCATGACCACCTTATTTTACTTCCTAGGGTGGTAGTTTATCAAGACATAATAATCCTTAGGTATCTCAATCAATATAAATTACCTCATGTTTATATCTTTCTATTATAAGTTGTAATTTAATATTTTATTATATGTATATATTTTATATATTTTACCATAAATGAAATGTAACTATATATTGAATGAAAATATTACATTTTCCATGTAAATATCTTGTGATGGATAGTTCTTTTTATAAATATTTACCTATCTTGATGCATATCCAAAAAATCATGGGTTCATTATAAGGACACATCCATGTCCCTTCTCTGATGGAAAAAATATATCAAAAATCCATCTCTTCTAAATGGTAAATTAAATATCGGTGAATTGACTAATCTAATCGTTAGTTATTCAAAAAATTATATACATTATTTTGACCATATAAACATAACCCATTTAAGTGTCATCTTAAATTTTAGGTTATTAAATAGAAAATATTTTTATTCAAATCATTGATACTACCAAATAATCTAAGGAAACTACGTACCTCATTTATATTCAATGTAGTTTTCTATTCAATTACTAAATTATTCTTTAAAGGATAAAATGATGTGCCATTCATAGAGAAAATAAGGCCAATAAAATAAGATTCCTAGATCCATAGTTTACATGTTCTACATTTTTCATACAACCCATTTTCTATAAGTGTCTTAAGAATGATTCACCTATAAATATTATTCTCATCATATAATTTATAGTTTATCGAGATATAATTAATAAATAAAATAATTAAATCGTTGAGAGAATCCTTCAATACTCTATTATTCAAACTCACAAGAATAAGACTACATTATTCAATCCAATGGGAATTAGTAATTATTTATAATTTCTATACCTCTTCTCAAATAATATATTTATAATATCTTCCTTATTTATTGGTAGTTGATAGTACCTGTAATTAAGATGAATATTTGAATAATATTTATCTTGTTGTAGTCGATGTGACAATTATTCAATTCCTTGTATATGATACTTTATTATATTAATAACATTGATTTACCAATAAATTATTCAAAAAAAATTAATCCAATATTTCATTATAAAAAAATAGGTGCTCCCTATGGTGAAATAATAAAGAATATAAATACTTTATCACAGAACTCATATAGTTGTTTCTTTAGTTCCACTAATTCCAAATTGGAAATCTTAAAGGTATAATTAGAGATATTTTTTTCATTCATGATGGGATAAATGAAAAACTCAATGCCATTATCAGGTGGAAGTCTCAGTAGATCATTAGGAAACACATAAATGTATTCCTACAAAATAGGAACATCTACAATTTTATGGATCCCTTTATCTTTCATAGGTTGTTTGTCCTCCACTTATCTAATTATTTAATTAAGTAGATAAGCTTGAGTTAGATGTAAACATGATTTAGATGATGTAATCTCCCCTACAAATATATGGGACAATATATATCTCTAATTTTAATCTCATTATCACAGAATTTTGTTTCTCATTATAGTTTGATATCTAATCTATACCACAGATTACATCATAGTGAACCATATTTATAACAATGAATCGTAAAAATAGTGTACCTCTATTTTTTATAATAGTAACAGACTGAAATATATTTATTAAAATAATATTTCCACTAATATCCTTTATTGGAAACTCCATTATTATGGTTATAGGGAAATAAATTATTTTTCATGGAAAATATATAAGAAATAAAAGAGTGTAAAGATCCAAAATCAAATAAACCATTAGTTATCTTTTAGGTTATAATAAATTAACCTTCCACCAAATATTTAAGAACTTTAAAATTATCTATAATATTCACATAAGCTTTACCTTCTCTCATTTTCTTATTCAGCAAGAGGTTCCCATGATTGTTGAGAAATTAGTTTCAATAATGACCCATATTTTTATAGTTGATGTAATTTATAGTAGTGGTTTGTTTCATTCTCTTTCATTCATTTTCCATGTTCCCCCTTTCACTGAAATATAAATAAAATCCTTTTCCCATTAAAGAAGTACCTATGAATTTCTTCTCACAATTATCACACATTCGAAATATCATCTTCCCTTTATTCTTATTTGATACATTTTTGTATTAGAGATTCGATAACCTCTTCTTTTTTATTTTCCATGAATATATATAATTTAGATAATTATTTATCTATTTTTATGGAACTTTATACATATCACCATATGATGAATTGTTTTTTGAGAAACTGGTACCCTTGAGATACTTATCCTAGTTCTATAAAAGAAACAAACAATATTTCTTTCCAGCTTATGTATGTAGTTCAGAACATTTGTAGATAATATTTTAATGTTTTCCTTATACTCTATAAAGATTTCTTCTTCCTACCTCTCTAAATATAGAAACATACCCTCTATTTCAACTCATTTCCCCTAAGGAATGTATTTTTTGAACAATATGACCTAAAATGTTCTCTATTCCATGATACAATTTCATTAACCTCTTCAGAGTTCTAGATCAAGAAACACTATTGATCAGTACCCTCCTTCATAAAATATACTAAAAGAATAAATGTTTACCTTTTATAATTTTATAATTCTATAAATGTCTTTCAATGGGACATAATCCATTCTTGAAAGAACCAAATGCCTTTTATTTTTATTCATTTATGATAATCCCCCTTTTAAGGGTTGAAGGTGAACCAATACATATCTCATAGGATTTGTAAAATTACATGACCCAACAAACTTAGTGGAATTCATCCTAGAAAAAGAACTCTTGGAACTACCCTCCCCACTATTTACATCGTGATGAAAACTCTCCACCTTTGCATGGCTGTTTGGCTAACTATCCTTTACAGAGGTGCATAGTCCTAGTACCAATGGAAATTATCTTACCCTCTCACTCTTATAAATATGCTAGTTTATCTCTGGTGAATGCGCCTAATATGAATCCTCATATGGATCTTTCACCTTTTAGAGTATGTCTTGTACTTATGCACAACATGTGGTATGAAGACCTTGATGTGGCTTAAAGGCCTTGATGTTGCCTAAAGGCCTTAAGGTGGCCCGAAATCTTTACCGACCCGAACGATTTGGTGGGATAAAGGACTTAAGCACTTGAGTACCAAACTGGTGTCTCGAAGGATGAAACATATGAATAGTTTTGGCAACTACATTACTAAAAAGTATATGCTATAGTACTTCTACAGAACCTGGTACAATAATGCTATTGTACAGCTACAGTAACTCAGAGATATTCCTCAACCCAAATTTGATCTTGGGTCTCATGGATTCACTTGGAGAGTCCCCACCAACCAGGATGAGGCTCATGTGCCAGAGGGACTTAATCCTTTGTTCACATATGAATGGATTAATATTTCCATTAAATTATAGTGGATTTTAGTGCATAAAGAGATCCCACATAGGACCATCTTTATATTGAATATCTTGTTTCTCCATAGAGGAAATTTTATTCATCATAACCTTAGTCATCTTCCCTAATATGAAAATGATCTTCTCAGCTTCAAAACCATATATATTGGATTTCTTAGCAGGAAAATACTTAAATTGACTATGGGTTCTCATTCCCTTCCCACTTCTAGTAACCATCTCTAAAAAATGGAGCACACTGAGTTACCATGAAATCAACCTAAATTTTGAGCTATAAAGTAAAAATAATTATAATAGTAAAAGTTATCAAATATCATAAAGTATTATCATAGTTCTCATTCTTGTTTTTCTCATTTTAAATCTCGTTTCCATGAATCTTATTGAAATTTCTCAAATACCAACTATAATTAACCAAATATAATAATCCAAATCTAGAATTTAATTTATTACATTTGTATAAGATATAAGGGATCACCCCAAATATGTTGAATCTTTTTATTTTCTTGAAAAAAATTAAATACATACATGATTCAAAAAGTACATTGTATAGATAAAAACAAATAATAATATAAATTCTTTCATCTTTAAAATCATTTATATAATCCTTTTTTATTAGTGGGGAAAATGAACAAAATTAAGGGTGAGAATATATGGTAAGTAAGAGTTACTTATAGTGGAAGCTATCATTAGTAAAAAAGATATAATCAATATAGAAGAGTAGATAATAAATAAACATTTTATTAAATAAACAACATGAGTTCAATGTATAACCATGAATAATATCTGTATAGAACTATGTTGGATAAGATAAAATTAATTCTTAATAAAGTAAATTGATAAATCCATACATTCATGATCTTACCCTCAAGTTCTTGGCTGAGATTACATGAATCTCACCTCCAATCCTCACCTAATATATTTTTAATAAATTGTTATGTGTTATATAAATACCCATTTTATATGGGATGCCTACTATTTTTCATCATGATACCTCTTAATGCATTAGGGCACTCTCGATATTAAGGACCAATCCATAAATTTTAAATCATATACATTTATAATATATTGAAGGGTCAAAAATATTCATTCTGAAAATTTCTTTATAAATACAAATTTATCCACATTAAATCAGTAATATGTCATATTTCCTTAATAAATGAAATAAATTTCTTAATAAGATCCCATAAATTGATAATGTATATATAAATTTTATAAGGTTGAAATACTATCATAGTGGTGGAAAAGATGTCGTATAAATCCATGATACTTAAAATATGGATAGAGGGGAGAAACTAAGGTTTAAAAAATGATGGAGATTGATAGGGAAGATGTTCCATAGAACCATGAATCTAGAACGTTGAAATAAAACCATCAATTTATCATAAATTAATTTATTGTAGTAAAACCATGAATTTCATTAATATAAAATATAATAGTATTTAAACATCAAAAATAACTTCCTTGTATCTTTTATTAAAAATGAATTTATAAAATTACATTCAAAATTCTTTTTATTTCTCTAAAAAAATAATCCTTTTTTTCTTCTGATATCATTATAAATAAAAATTAATAAAATATCAAGATAAATATATTTTATAAAATAACCATGTAATGTTAAAGGGATGCATAAATGTAGAGAATTTTCATGATCATAGGAAAATCTATTTATGTCGTATACATTAATATAGAACATTATTTTTTATATATTTTGTAAAATATCAAAAACAATTCTGTGAAAAGATTTTAAATATTGTATTTTAAAAAATAATTAATTAATCAAATGTTTTGAGAAAATTACCTTAAAAACATTTCACATATAGATAAAAACATTAATTTTTTTTAATAACATGGATACAGAAGAAAAAGACTTCCTATTGAAAAGATTAAATAAGGACAATACCTCTTACATATAACTTAATTGCTAATTATTTATTCAAATAAAGACAAAATTTAATGTAAAAAATGTAAATAGTAATCATTACAATATGAGAATAAAATTTAATGGGTATAAGATAATGGTATCATATAATGTTTTCCAAAAGAAATATGAATATAAAAAGTCCTTAAATAAATTGATATGTAAAAAAGAAAGCTATTAACCTATTTCTTCAGTTTTTCATACATGTTTGACCCTATTGTATTATGAATTTAAATTTACTAAATATTTTTTTATGAAATATTTTCATCTATATTACATTATGAATTAGTTTTTATAATAATATTTAATATATTCATTGAATATTTCAAGCTTACATCAACCACTACAGGTTATTCAGTCAATTTCACCAAAATTATTTCTGTATATTATCTATGGTTAACGGATTTATGAAGTGTTTACATAATATCCATAATTTTAATAATTTCATGGATATAATTTTTATTCATTATATAAAACATTATAGTCTTCCATGTATTGTGGTAATATAAATGAAAATCACATCGCTTTATGGAGGTGTTAATCCACACATACGCCCAAGAGATGTCATCATTTTCCAAATAATGGAAGAGTAATAAGGATAATGATATATTATATTTCCATAATACCCATTATGTATTAAATATAATATATATTCATTAATTCAATCTTTATAACCATCTAGGTAAATAATTGATGAAACAATAATTACACTGCTATGTGGATATAGTATGCAATACTTATGCATGAGCGATGTTTTCATTTTCTTTGGGATAGATAAGAGAAATGAAATAGAGAACAAATTAACATATAAAAAACTTATTATTCTTAATATACTTATTATATTGTATTATGATGTTTATTTAATATTTGGAGGATTATTAATAATAAAATAAGTGGAATATATTGGTAAGAACATATTCTACTTCTTTTGATAACGTCAATAATCATACACATTAATCATTCTTGAAGTGGTATTTTTTTGATAATAAATAATCTAGATCATGGGTAGGGATTATAGGAAGATATTGGATAGGTATTGGTCTTATTAATATTTTCATGTAGTTTTTATAAGAGTGGATAGTGGATTCTATTTTATAAGTGTGGTGCGTGGAAAACTTGTGAATACATGGGAATTTATTATATAATATATTTATTACTCAATTAAATTGGAGAAAAATTTTCATAGAATAAAATATTATAAGGTTGAGGTATAAATAAAACTATTCAATGAGACTTAAGAATGTTTTATGTGTTATCATGAATCCTTGTCCTTTTATTTTGACCTTTTTATCTCATTTTATCCTTAATCGATGTGAAACATATTTACCTTCAGAACCGTTCCTTATGAAGATAAATTAAATTTACATTATTACCAAATATTAGATATTTTAATTCAAAATATGGAATCCATTTTTGAATTTTGATTTTAGAAAATTGATAAAAAATTACATGAAGTATTTCATCACAAATCGTAATGATTTTTTTTATAAAAATGTTTAGTTGAAGAATAAAATTAATATGGAAGAAAAATTAAACTTATAATTTTAATTATAATGGAATTAATTTCAATATGTTAAATAAGACATGATATATTATTATTCCAAATAAAAATAAAACTGAAAATAACATTATAAATAATAGATTAAGAGAGAAAAAATAAAAACTATTTTTATTTTATAAAATCATTAGATAGATTTCAACAATGTTAAGCCTAGATTTATTTGTTAAACCTTATATATTTATATCCATTCTGTTAATTCCAAAAAAAATATTTTTTCAATAAAAAAGGTTTCATAAACATCTGGGTAATTATTATATCATTATAATGTCATGAAAGTGATAATGTTTTTGTAAAATAAATATATTTCATTATTTATCCAAAAATAAACTATTTTAGAAAAATGTAAAAAAAAATATTACTATATTAATTTTACATGATTAATTTAAAAATATAAATAATTTATTCAAATTAAATTTTAATAATTTTGTAATTTAGGTTGAAATCTAATTATTCAATAATGATTTGTGTGTTATGTTATTATTTTTATATAATGAAAACCCAACATTGTATAATTAAAAGTAAGGTTCAACATTCCTCCCTCATTCAAAACTTTATTCCAAAAAATTTCAAAATTTCTCCTCTTTAAAATATATTAGTATCTATTCTGCAAAACTTTTCTACGTTCCCTTATTGCCTATTTCATTTTATGATTTCTTCTATGTACCTCAACTGAACAAGTCTTTAGATTCCATAACAATTGTTCTCTAGTGGCCAGAATCAATATATTCTCTTCACTATAAGATAAAAAATTTTCCAATTATATTTACTTATATTTGATCACATGAATTGGTTATTTCATGTACTTCCTCAAAAGTAATATATGAAACACATCATAGACTTTAGATATTATTGGTGTAATTTCCAAATGATATGCCACAACTCTAATTATTTCTAAAATTTCAAAAGGCTCGATGTACTTAAGACATAGGGTCCCTTTCATACTGATTATTATAACACCATTATATAAATACACCTTCAAGAAAAAATGATATCCAACTTGGAATTATAAATATTTCCTTCTGTAATCATCATAGCTCTTTTTGTCTTCTTTATGGAACACTGATATAACTCTAAATATTTCTCACTTTCATCATTGTGTCATAAATAATTTTTTGGCCTAAAATATTTCTTTCACTAACATTATTCTAATAAGTTGGTTTATGACATATTTTTCCATATAAAGATTCATATCATACCATTTTACTGCTTGAATGGAAGATATTATTATACAAAAACTCCACCAAAGTTATGTATTGGTCCTATATGTCTTGAAGGTCAAGTGGGAATAACCTAAACATGCATTATAATGTGTTAAGAGTCTTTTTAGACTATAAATCCATCTAGGTATTATAATAAATTCTCAAATGTTTCTTTGTTTAAATATCCTTATAAATACAATTTCAATATTTTTATGTAAACCATGGGTCTTGATCATATTCAATGAAAAGAGGTTCAGTATGAAGTCTCACAATATAATTAATATAGATACAAATGATAAGATCAAGAGGTATATGTTCCCACATATAAATGAAATGTGTTGAATTGTTAAGGAAATCAAAAATAATTCATATGGAATCATTATTTCTTAATGTCTTTAGAAACCTATTGAAAAGTTCCATAGTAAAATAATCCCATTTTAACATAGGAATCAGTATAGGTTTCATGAATACGTTAAGATATTGTATCTATAAGGATAACTATTGAAAAACTAAGAATATTTATGCATATAATATAATTTCCCATTTCATGTTATTCCAATAAAATATTCCATAAAATATTGATGCATTTTATTGCTATTAGGGTGTATTGAGAAACTCAAGGTATGATGTTTATCGATTAATTCTATTTTTATCTCATAAATGGATGAAACACGAACCCTCTTTCAAAATTTAAATATAAAATCTTCACAAAAAATGTATACAAACTTCCCATCATTCATGACATTAATTTTTTTTAATATTCTTATCATAAGACAATAAACTTTTATTTTCTCCCATAAGTATCTATTGGAAGTAATTTTTAATTATTGGAGTGTTTCTCCTTCCATAGTGATTCCAATATCCATATTTACTAAATCTTGGAATATAAGATTTTTTAATCCTCATTTTTGTTAAAACCACATGATATTTCATAATCAATACATCAGCCACCTGGTTTTCATTCCCATTGTGGTATCATATTGAGAAATAATAATCCATGCATATTTCTAGCAATAAATTTTTCCTCATATTGATATCTTACTGGGAGTAGATGTATTACAATGTTTTTTGATCAATATATATTTTAATGTTTTCACCATAAACATTATATATCCACCAAAGATTATGGATTCCAACACAAGATCATGGTTTGTATTGTTTATTTCCTAAATATTTAACTAGATTGATGTATAAGAAATAAATTTATCATTTTCAGAAAGAGAACATCTAGTCCCTTTCTTTAATGTATAAATATATATCACAAATATATCATTTTCTGATGGTAAATTAAATATCAATTCATAAAAAAATATATTATTTAATTATTAAAATAATTATTTTCATTATATTGACTATAATAACTTCACCCATTTACATGTCATCTTGGTCAACATGTTATCTAATTGTTCAAAAATTTGAACAAATAATCTACAGTAACATGATTATCCAAGGAACATATATACCTAGGTTATATTCATGGGTGTTGTCCATTTAATCACTACCTTCTTCTTTGAATTATCAACTAATATTTCTTCATTAGAGATTAAAAGGGAATGTAAAGAACAATCATGAAGCTAGAATTATCATTTTCTATGTTTTACAAATAACTCATTTTCCCCAAGAGACTTACAAATGATTCAAAAATGAATCTTATGCTATTCCTATATTTTAGAATATATCAGAATATAATTAATAAATAAAATATTGAAATTATAAAGAGAATACATGAATAATCTATTATTTAGATCTATAAAAACATAGAGTAAATTTTTCAATATAATGTGAATTATTTTAAATTCATAATGTCTATACATTATAAGAAATAACATCATTGGAATATCGTCCATATTTACTCAAATTTGATGATACCCAGAATGAAAATTAATATTACAAAAATATTTAGATCGTTGTAGTTGATCTAACATGTAATTTATGCGGGTAAGAGGTCACTTTTTCTTTATAGTAACTTAATTAATTTCCATATAATCAATTCAAAAAACCATATAACCACAATTTTTTCATAATAAAAATAATATGGGTTCTCAATAGTGATAAACTAGGTCTTAAAATTCGTTTATTACACCCATCATATAGTTTTTTCTTCAGTTCCACAAATCCCATTATGGATAACCTTTAGGAATTTTTCGATATTGGGTTTTCATCATGGATGAGATCAATTGAAAACTAAATATATTGATTATATGGATCTCCAATTAGTTCTTCATAAAACATATCTATGTATTTATGTACAATAATCACTTCCTATATTGTAATGATACCTTTATCATTCATATATTGTGTCTCCGTCTCTACCGCAATAATCGCATTTAGGAGAGCCACTGATGATGGGTGTATACATGATTTATATGATGTGGTATCCCTTATAATGATAAGGGATTCCACATCTACTTCATGAATCATTATATCCTTTTATTTGAAATAATATTCTATTAATTATAAATTGATATCTAATTCATACCAAGGAATATAAAAAACAATGAATGTCTATGTCTCATAATTAGAACTACCAAAAAATATCATAGAAGAAAAATTCAACTAGGAGTCTTGATAGACTAGTACCATCATTATGTGATAGAGAAATATATAATATTATTGAAAAAAATTAAAGATATATCATATTTCAATGATCCAAAATCAAATAAACTATTTTATAGACATGGGTTTATGATCAAAGAACCCAATATTATATATTTAGGAACATTCAACTTAGCTGTAGCAATCACATAATATCAGACTTATCCTCTTGGACTCTTCTATATGAGGATCCCTTGAAACACGGGAAATTATTTCAAACAATTCCCAATATATTTATAGAAAAAGAACTTGATAATATGGTTTTCATTATTTTCAATGAATTTATGAGCCCTATGAACCCTTTATTCTCACATTAAATATAATCATATTCCAATTAATCTTGCACCTAGGTTTTTCTTTGCATAATTATCATGTGTTGGAAATACTATCTCCAGTTTCTTCTTCTTTGACACATGTGTTTTCATTATTCTCAACTGCCCTCTTCTTTTCATGATTTCACATTATAAAAACATATATAGAATTAATTATATTTTTTATATAACATGATACTATATCATCACATGCTAAAAATATTTCAAATAAGTTACCTTCATAGAATAGACTTGATCTCATTAAATAAATTATCCATATTTCATATGGAATATATATGTAGTATGTTTCATGATTATTTAATCATATAATTTCAGTCTCATAATTTGAAACAATTTATTATTCATTATTATTTAAAGCCATAAAATTCCTCTCCATTTTAGCTCATTTTTTAGGGAAGTATATTTTTTAGAATATCACTTTAAAAGTTCACTAATTCAGCACTCAATCAAAAAATGATGTATCATATTCCCTGGTTATCACGAATGAATAGAAAAATATAATAAAATTAAAAGAGGCCTTAATGAAATTTTATTGAGGATACATTGTCACCTTTACATAATATTAATAACCTTCAAAATAAACACATGTAATTAAGAAATATTTAATAAAAATATGTAGATAATTGAGTCCAAAACTTGATTTATCCCCTTGTTATTACCGATTAGTTATTCTTTATCATGATTATTAGAGATCACCATGGAGGTGGGATATATTGAGATAAAATTCAATAAAATTAATTAACGTGTGAATAAAAAATGTAGAAAATATTACAATGAAGAAAATAGGAAACTGATATTAGTAGTACTGTAGGTTTAGCACTATGAACTCATTTCATCCCTAGTACATTTGTATAGATCTATGGTTTATGTATCCTTTAGCCTATATTCAAACATCTTAGAATAAAATTAATTCAATATTATTTAATCTTTTATATTTCCACCTGGTATAATTTCATAGTAATGATATATCCCACCCTAAAATCCAAATATATCCTACTCCTAAATTTACAAACCAAATATTACAGATTAATTTTGATTGATATTTATTTATTATAATTGCAACGACCAGAATTTTAACGAATCAAATTTCTCAATTGATTTAATTAAATATATTATTTTGTAAATTGGTTATGTAAAATGAACAAAATTCTTTGGTTTTTTGTTTTTGGATTTGAAGTTATATTAATAATGTTGACTTTTGATAATATATCAGCTGAATAGTGATCACATGATTAGTAAAGATATCAGGCTTTAACAAATAAAATTTACTCAAAAAAGGAAGTGATGGGGTCAACAATTAGAATCATTCCCTATGAAGTCCATTTATCAAATCTTATAAGGGAGATAGAGTCTATGGTATTTTCCCATGACCAATAACAAGATGAGATCTAACAACTTAGGCATGAGCAAAATTATTTACAAGATAAGTTCAAACTCATCGAGATCACGACCTAAACAATGTTCGTTGAACGAACTCGTGATAGTATCACCTTCGCACACCTTACTCCTAGGGAATATGATTGTGTAATAAATGGATTTGTATCAAGACCATAATATTGTTATTATTTATATAATGGTATATACATTTTCAATTTTAATTGTTTCTTTTAAATGACTTTGGTTTTTATTTAATTAAAAAAATTATATTTTTGGGTAATATTCAAATTCAATTGAAGGGTATATATTCATGAATAAATAGATATTTGAAATAAATGATATTTTAGTAAAATATTATAATTAAATTATTTTTATTAAATATAAATTATTTTATATTTTTTATGATGTCAAAAGTAAATTTTTAAAGGTTTGAAAACTATTTTTGTCAAAACCCATCAATTTCCTAAAAATGTCAGTTTTTATTTTAAAAGGTAAAATTAAATAAAAAATTAAAATTATTTATATAAAATAAATATTTCGTTTTGGAATTACAATATTGATATTATCCAATGGTGAAATATTTCATATTTTTCTATGACAGTCTAATTTTAAGGTAAAAATTAAATACTGTATAAATATGATTTGTATTTTATGACATCTTAATAATCGAAATATCATGTAATAAATGATATAATGGGTATTATAGAACCAATATATATTTTAACATTAAAATATTTTTATTTTAATATAATTTTATTATTTTTATAATGCACTTATGAATCCTCCAAAATGTATAATATATTTTATGTTTTTAAATTCATTTCTTGAATAATGTGACTCACCTCCACAGAAGAGAGGATAATATTTGAATATATTAGGTCCTTATAAAAATAATATAATTAATATATACCCTCTTCAAAAAACAATGGGAAAACCATGGGAAGGTATGTGGGGTTGAATATTTAATTATATAGATTCCAAAAACCTATGTTTGTGAAATATTAAATAATTCCCCTCTCGTTTCCAATATAAACAAACCCAAGAGATTAATTAACTTCACTAAAAATACTTTTATAATTTCCTTACTCTTTTCTCCCTTATCAGTAATTTAACCAAGGCTCCCCAACCTCTCATCAATCCCCTATTCATACTTTTGAAGTCAAAAACTCAAGTAAGGGTTCCTTCCATTATTATTTTTATCCATGTTGCCTTATATTGTTACACCCATTTATTTTCAATTAAAAATGATGGGGTATGTTTCATAAAATTATCCATATTAGACTTATTCTGTTTTAATAATGATATATCCCTTTACCTCTAATTAATCCCTCCCATGTACACCTGTTACCATGCTGAAATTTCGTAAGCTTTATTCCATTCCTTCTATTTCTTCACGTTTATTTATTATGTTACACCTTCTATTTCCAAATTACATATATTGGGAAATTTATTTAAATTAACCCATTACATTCCATACCATTTATATATTATGGGATACCCTTTTCCCCCTCATCAACCCTTTTTATTTATTTTTATGTCACGCTATAAGGCTAATGATATTGCAACACAGATTTCAATTCCGAAACAATTGTGTAGTTAATATCGCACCCCTTCCCTATCAAGGGTGTTAAATTTTATGCACATATACCTTTTCATTTTGTAAATAAATTTATTTTTTTCACTCCCCTTGAGAATGTAATAAATTATGATGATGAATGAATCTATGTTTTATGATCTATATGGAACATTTAAGCATGATAATTAAATGAAATTGATGGGTGAGCCCTGAATTATATAGTGCTATAATGCATTGGGTAATGTTTAGTATCATGACACATCATGTTTGGACATGGGTTTACCTGATTACTTTATGGTAATTTTTCCACTATGATGTCTTGAATGTTTATCCTTGACCTATGATGTATGGTTTAAAATTGTTGCCACATTTCCATGTTATGAATATAATGTTATATCATGCTTTATGCTTCTTGTTCCTTTATGAATCATTGATATGCCTTGCCTAAAATTTATTATTTTATTCATGTTATTCCATGTTTACTCCATCAATGGTATTTATAGCTCACCCATTTCTTATGTATTTTACCAATGATATCCCATGCAGTATTAAGCTCGAGCATGTTAAAGTGGGTTTCATTAAAGATGGTGTGTTTCATGTATAATGTTCTAATGTAATGTACCTAATTCCCAAAGACACTAGAAATATCTATCATTAATGTTGTATTAATTGTAATTTTTGGTAATTAAATCATGTATGAATGTAATAAAAATAATAGGGTTGTCATAGTTGGTATTAGAGAAAATATTGTTTTTTTGGATTAAGATTAGAAAAATCTAGTAAAAACCTTAGAGATAAGACTAAGTACTAGAAAAACGTCTCTAAATGTTTCTGAGTATCGAGTAAGTGATTTTTCAAGAAAATACATTCTTTTATTGATATTAATAAGTGGATGTGGCTTTGGAATAGATGTATATAGTGGTAAAAACCAAAAACATCGCTTTGAGCTAGACATGAACAAGAACTGGTGCACGACAACTGGTCTTGTTGTACTCCCGGTCTTACATTATCAGGGGATATTCTATGATAAATTCATAAGTTTAATATGGACCATTATTAATGGAAAAAAATCCCATAAGAGTATATATTATGAAATATATCATGGATATCATAGATTTAATCCTATAAATTCATAAGTTAAAGAAAATAAGTGTAATTTATAAGTTATTATTTTAATATCATTAGATTCCCCTTTATGTTTTTACTATTTTAAAATGCGTACCCCAAACTTTCTTGTTATTCAAGCCAATGGTTGAGAATAGGAGGAGTCAAGCAAACAATAGAAGTGAAGATTAATGTAATTACTTCCATAAAGATATGCCCCATGTGATTGGAGTGGGAATTGCTAACTTTTTCATGATACTCTCTCTATTAATCAAGGTTTAAATAAAAACCTGGATAACAAGGAACGTCCACCCCCCCCCCCCTTAAGAAAGAACAAGTAGAAATTGAGAGATTCATGAGATAAAGGCCTCCTACTTCCAATAGATCATATGACCCTTCAACTGCCAAACAATGTATAAAATCCATTGAGAATATCTTCTTCATCTTTAAATTCTTAGAATAAGATAAGGTACTTATAGCTGATTAGAATATGGAGGATGAAGCTGATCAATAGTGGATATTGATCAAAAAGTACAATAAATGATGAAGAGATCGAGGTGATGGTAATGAGGGATTTTTGGAAAATGATTTAGATAAATATTTTCCTCGCACCCTACAAATTAAGATGGAAATGTATTTCCTTGACCTTAACCAAAAATACAAGAAATCCATCAGATCATATGAGGTAAATTTCCCAAGGATTGAAGAATACACCACCAGATTTTTAATTACCCCATAATGAAAGGTTGACCACTCATTTGGTGGAAAAAAACCAAGAATATAGAAATCCATGGAAATCCATGACTTTGATAGCTATGAGTAGATTGTATTATGTGCCTTAAAAGTATAAATGGAGATTAAATAATATCAGGGGTATCATAAGGATAATAATAGGATACTAGAGTCAAATTATGGTGGTCCAATAGAGGGATATAATGGTTCCATGGAATTTTAACATCCCGCTTTCCTAAAGTGCGGAAAGAAACACCCTGAAAATTTACTGAATGGGATGAAGAAATGATTTAGGTACGGGAAGGAAGTGAATCTAACTAGAAATTATTGTAAGATAAACCTGCTGCTACAACAGAAAAAATGAATGTTCCAATAAACCCACATTGCACTGTTCATTTCTACCACTGAAAGGAATCAAGAAATTTCTCAAACCAATGAACTATGCCAATCGTTTTCGGAGGCAAACAAAAACATCCAAGGTAGAAAGGGAGATATTTCTCCATAATAATTGATAATGTGAATCATGAAAAAAAAGTGTTGATATGTATGCTAGTTATTCATTCAAGAATATCGAATATAATTTTTGATTTTTGTTCAATGCATTCCTTCATCACAGAATAAAGATCAATATTACAAAAATATCTAGATCGTTGTAGTTGATATAACATGTCATTTATGTGGGTAATAGGACACGTTTTCATTATAGTGACTTAATCTATGTCCCTATAATAAATTCACAAACCCATATACCCACATTTTTTCATAATAAAAATAATATGGGTTCTCTATAGTGAGACACTAGGTCTTAAAAATCCATTATCACACAAATCATGTAGTTTTTTCTTGAGTTCCCCAAATCCCATTGTGGATACCCTTTAGGGATTGTTAGATATAGGGTTTTCAACACGGATGAGTTCAATTGAAAACTAAATATCATGATTTTATGGATGTCCAATTAGTTATTCAGAAAACATATAAATATATTTATGTAAAATAATCGCTTCCTATATTGTAATGATACCTTTATCACTCATATGTTGTATCTCCGTCTCTTCCACAACAATTTCATTTAGGAGAACTATTGATGATGGGTGTATACATGATTCAGATGATGTGGTATCCCTTATAAATATAAGGGATTCTATATCTAATTCATGAATTATTATATCCTTCTATTAGAAATAATATTTTTTAATTATAATTTGATATCTAATTCATACCAAGGGTTATAAAAAACTATTAATGTCTATGTTTCATAATGGGAACTAACAAAAATATCATAGAAAAAAATTTCAACTAGTAGTCATGACGGACCATTATCCTTCATTAGGTGATAGAGAAATATAGAAAATTATTGGAAAATTTTAAAGATATATCATATTTCAATGATCCAAAATCAAATAAATTGTTTTATAAACTTGAGGTTATGATCAAAGAACCTACCATTATATATTTATGAACTTTTAACTTAGCTGTAGCAATCACATAATATCAGACATATCCTCTTGGACTCTTCTATATTTGGTTCCCTTGATCCTCAAGAAATTATTTCAAACAATTCCCCATATATTTATAGATAAAGCACTCGATAATAAGTTTCTCATTATTTTCATTGAACTTATAAGCCATATGACCCATTTATTCTCACTTTAAATATAATCATATTCCCATTAATCTTATACCTAGGTGTTTTTTCAATAAAGATCATGTGTTGGAAATACTATCTCCAGTTTCTTCTTCTTTGACACATGTGTTTTCTTCATTCTCAACTGACCTCTTATTTTCTTGATTTCACATTAAAAAAACATATAGAGAATTATTTATATTTTTTATATAACATGATACTATATAATCACATGCTGAAAATATTTTAAAAAAAGTTACCTTAATAAAATAGACTTGATCTCATTAAATAAATGGTCCATATTTCATTATGGAATATATATGTAGTATATTTAGGGATTGGGAAATAATATAATTTCAGTCTCATAATTTGAAAGAATTTATTCTTCATTATTATTCAAATCCATAAAATTCCTCTCCATTTTAGCTCATTCTCTTGAGGGAAGTATATTTTTTGGAATATCACATTAAATGTTCACTAATTCACACTTTATATTTCATTAACCACTTTTGTGTTCAGTATCAATAACCACCATTAAATTATATATAAATTCAGATAATAAATTACTAAAATAATATTTTCCTTTTCATTACTTCCCATGTATCGAAATACCTTTTTGAGGTACTTAATCCATTGTTCAACCACAAATATATTTGTAGTTCCATTAAAATATGAAGTAATATGGTGTATAAAGTAGTCTAACATAGGTTTATTACACTATAGAATAACATGTTGCACTATTCATGGAAGGATAAATTTTATAAAAAATTTTATTTATCATAATATTGACATGATATACTCAGATCCAATACAAGCAGTATTGTCTTGCTCAGCTAGGCAATCCTTAAATTGAGTACGGGGTTTTATTCCCTTACTTCCACTAGTCACCTTCTAAAATCAATGGAACATACTATGTTTTCTCATAAAAATAACACATATTGACCAATACATTTAAATATATATAATGGGAAAAGTTCTAAAATACTTCCAGGTACTTTCATAACTCTCATATTAGCAATGTTACTTTAAAATCTTGTTTCTAAGGTTCTTATTAAACATTATATGATACCAACTATAATAACCTTGAATATAATAACCCAGAGATGATGCTTTATTAAATTGGAACAAGATTAAAGGGATCACATCATGCACCATCTATCAGTTTATAAGTATTGGAAAACGATATACATATATGTTTTATATATTTCATTGTAAATATAAAAAAAAATCCATAAGAAACACCCATGAATCCTTGAAATGATTCAAAGAATCATTATTTATATCTTAGGGAATGGTAAGAAAAGAAAGGTTGATCTTATATTCTCACTATGGGTTACAAACATAGAAAATTGTCAAGATTAAATAATGGATAATCAAAACAAATACCATTAAATCACAATTTTTGTTCAAAATACATCCATAGATTATATCAAAATTTCAATCCCATGGATAATAGAAACATAGTTCTTAATAATAGAAATTTATAAATCTATAATTCATGATTTCACCATTTAGGACTTAACCAATTTACCATGAATGTTACTATAAAGGACTTATCCACGAAACAATTAATAAATCAGTAGGTGTAAACTAGAGACACATCTAATATGGAATTATTACTATTTCAGTCTCATGAGACCTTTTAATGCATATATAAGAAATTTATAACTGAGCCCCACTAATCAATTTCATTAAAATTCCTCATATATTGAATGAACATTAAAACTCTTTATCAAAATTTCCATATAAAGAAACATTTATCTATATTGAATCAGGAATACAAAATATTTCCCCATCTAATATTGAAGTAAATTTTGTAATAATATTTCATCTACTGATACTATATATTGAAATGTTATATGGTTGAAACAATATAAAATTTGTTTAAATGATTCTATATAAATACATAATACTAATGATATGGACACATAAGAGGAAACTATGTACGATAAAATTTGGAAGAGTGATGAAGAATGTGATCATGATAATGTCAATGACTACAAAACCAAGAATTGATAATGGTTGAAGGAAGATAATCAATTAAATAGAAATGAAGATTTTTTTTAAAACAATGAATTTAGTAAATAGAAAATAAATTCAATTAATAACATTAAAAACAAATTCCTTATATCATTTTGTTTTAATTAAGTTAAAAATAATTTTCAAAATAATTTTCATTCCTTTAAGAAAAAGATAATGTTTTTTTTGACATAATAATATAAAAAAATTACCAGAATATTGAGAAAAATATATTATTTTAAAATAAACATTAAAACTTTAAAAATAATATTAAATTTAAATAATGACCATGATAATGGTAAATTTTTTCATGTCATATACATTAAAAGGTAACATTCATTTGAAACATTTCTAAAATGTTAAAAAAATCAACTCACTCAATAAATTGTGAGAAACATTATTTTTTAAAAATTGTAAATAAATTTAATGTTAAAGAATATATGATTTTGAAATCATTTTATATCTTGGAAAAAAAATTTATAAATAAATGTGAAGAATATGGATATGGAAGGTAATGATTTTCAATCGAAAAGAAGAATTACAATTGGTATCCATTACAAGTAACTTTCTGATTCATGATCCAATAAGAGAAAAAATAGAAGATAAAATATTATTCTCAAAATATAAGAAGCAGGGAATAAAATATATTGGGTTTAATGTGTTAGGATTATATAGATTTCAAAATAGAAATTTTAATATAAACAATATCAAAACAAAATGAGATTATAAAAGAAATACCTTACCTTGGGTCATTTCTTAGTCGTACGTATATGATCTATTTGTATTATGAATTTAATTTTTTTTAATAAAAGTGGTGACATGAATTGGTCACCAAATTAATACCCTAAAAGAAATTATTGAAAAAAAAAGTGGCAATACAAACCTGAGGTGTAATGATCTTACACCATCATGGATTAAAAGAATTACAAACTAGGAAACACTGTGGAAAATCCAAGAAAATCTCAAGATGAAAAAAATGATCGAAACAACATGATATCAACTATTATGTGATATCCAATGACTTTATTGTCCATGGGTCTTCCATAAATCCACTGTCTGAAGGGAATCAAATTCCTACACAACCTTACTTTTTTAGGAACATGAGTATTGTACTTCATGCCGCTATACAGATGTAATTGTAAAATGAAAGATAAAATGCAGCATGAAAAAGTCCTTAAGACACTAAAACTGCCAAATCTAAATGAAAACCAGTAAAATATTGGACCAAAATACTATTGAGACTATCGACAAGTATTGCAACATCACCTTCCAATATAAGCACATATTGCAGTGCAAGGTTCCAATATAGAGAGGCTGGGGGGGGGGGGGTTATACCAGTAGGATACCAACATTACCATATCACCTTCTATAAGGAGTTCATGAAGGGAGAGATTCTGAAATTGTAACATCACCTTCCATTATTGAGACATAAAGAGGTAATGAAGTTCAAGACATTGCAACATCACCTTCCATTATTCATATAGCTAACAAAAAATTATATATAGCTAGGTCATCACAGCCTCGTATTTCCTGTACAACTGTAAATGAAATCCAAGAAGCCTGGTCGGAGTACTTGAACAATGTAAAATTCATCCATATTACATATTTATGTTCTGTTTACACAAATTTTAGTTCCATTCATTGAATAGTTCTTTCTGATGTCGACCACTTAGGAATTTTATGTCAATTTTTCCCACATTACTTCAATAATTATTGATGGTTAGAGGAGTTTTGAAATGTTTAAATTATCTCCACAATGTTAATAATTTCATGAATATAATTTTATTAATTATATACAATTTTAAAACCATCAATGCATTTTGGTAATATGTAAAGTAATTACATTGCTTCATGCAGGTGATTGTCTACACATACGCACAAGAGATGTTATCATTTTTAATAGATGTATGGGTACAAATATAGATGATATTTTATATTTATATAATCTAATATATTTCAGAAATAACATATATATTCTTTAATTAGATTATTATAACCATCCTTGTAAAGAAGTGACAAACAACGAATTACATCGTTAAATGGAGATGGTAGGTCATGCCTAAAAATGAGTGATGTTTTCATTTTTTGTAATTGGGAAAGTAGATTTAAAATATATCAAAATATAATATAAAAATATATCATTATTGTTAATATATTTATTTAATTATCTTTATATGTTCACTAAATATTTGGAGGTGGTTTTAGAAGAAAGGGACTTGAAAATGTTCAGTGAAAACATATAATTCTTATTTTGGTAACATCATTTGGATTACACCATGGTACTTTGTATGTAGGTGATATAAAGTCCTATAGATCATATATAGAGAAGTTTTTATGTCATCTAGGTAGGTATTGGTTAAAAAATTAGGAGATGTTTTATGGACAAGAGATGAGACGAGGTTTCTTTTTTATATGAGGTGGGTGGAAAACTTGTAAATACTTGAAACATTATTTTATAATATATTTATTAATCAAAATAAATCAATAAAAATTATAATATATTCTAACATGATATATTTAATGTCTAAAAAATGAATAAATGAGGTTAATTAAAGTGTTTAGTGTTATTTTGAAGCCATATCCCTTTATTTTAATTCATTTACCTCATTTTACATATAAATAAACTAGAAAATATTTTCCATGGTTAATATTAATTATGTAAAAAATTGAAGTAGTAATTATTACTTATTAATAATTATTATTATTCATAATATGGATTCCGTTTCATAAAATTCAATTTATAGAAGTGATAAATATTACATTCAGTACATATTCCAAAACAAAATGAAACTGTTTTTAGAAAAATGTTTATTTTAAGAATAAATAAGATTTTATAGAACAATATAAGACAATTTTGATTCCAATATAATTAATTAGATTATGTTAAATAAAAGGATAATTTATTATTTAAAATTTGAAAAAAAATATAATGGTAACTTTTAAATACTTTAGTAATAGAGAAGAACTAAAATCATATTTTATTTAAAGAAAATAATTATTAATATTTCAAAAATCATAAGGATATATTTATATGTTTAGAATTATATATTTATATGAATTATATTTTTTATTATATATATATATATGTGTGATGGTTTTGGGTGTACTGGAATCTTGTGAAGGTGGGTGATATATTAAAATTTACATTAATAAATATTTCCCGAAACCAAGGGCATGTAACTTACACTTAGAATTTATAATTAATTTATCTTACATTTGACGAAATAAATACCTACACATCAGAACTTTCTTCAATGGTGAATTTTGATCATCTAGAAAGACCCTTGTGGAATTACATTATTTCACTATGAGTATAAAATGATTAAATCCTTCTAGCGGTAATCCACATGTGATTCTATGTTCTATAAGAAACACCACTTGATCTCCAGGTGCTACCATGGTGAGTTGAATTTATTGTGTTGTTTTTTATTGATTTCCCATTTATTGGTTTTGAATAAATCTCTATTTCACATCTTGTTCTTGATATAGAGAGGGAAAGTGGATTTGTTATATAACTCATTGTGAGTGACAATTATCTATTCTCAATTTTGGATGCTCTACACAAAAATCATATGCATCTATTTGTAGAGTTATGATTTAGATTAAATATTATTTAATTTCATGTCGTCTATTAAATATTCTATACCTTTCATATACCCCTTTCCCCATAATAATAATGATAATATTATTAATATGTGGTGTGCGCCAACTTGAAAATTAAAAAATATCAATTAATTTTCTTGTTAATTAATATTTTTCACCAGAATTGTTCATGGTCTATTTTAAATCCTACTACAATTATTGAACAAATGAATAAAATTTTATTCATAAATAAACATTACATTCACATACCAGTGAATAAATATTTATTAAATATTCTATAGAACAAATTTTTATATTTTTATTCACATGTTGGTGAATAAATATTTATTTAATTTGTGTGATCAATATAACATGAATAAAATTATTACTCGGACTTGAGAATAATTTTTATTCTATTAATAGAAATAAAATATAAATTAATTGAGATCAATTAATTAATTTATTGTGTTACAATTTAGGAATTTTTATCCTTTTCATTAGGAGGTATTGCCTGAAGTCCATGATTACTGTCTAGTAACAAGTCAATCCGTCCAAGAGAAGTTACATAATATCACAATGTATACATCCACATACGAATGATAACTATGTAATATAATACATTTTTTCACAATATCACATCAATCAGGTTACACAATGGTGTCATCAACCTATTTTCTCGATGTATCTCTCTTCGACTATCTGATATAAAGGCGTCATTACACCATGGACATGGAATTTAGGTGAACATTATATTCCAATAAATGTGCCAATATATCAACTCCCGTAAAGATGTAGGGACAAATACTTCCTTGACATATCCATTAATGAAATGTCAATCAAGGAGCACCCAACATACCCTACTTCCCTCCATCAAATGGCATGACCATTTTCATGAGTAAATCTAAGTGCACGAGTCATGTCATGCATCAATTATAATATTAAGGTTTGTGGATCATTACTCATTATATCAAATAGAAATATCTGATTAAACCAAAACATAGAGAATTCCTAATGGAAGATTTATTCTCAGAATCTATCTTATTTGAGATTACCATGTGAAAACTTCATGAGAATAATCCTCATACATTTAAGAGTACTCGTACTAGATGGTCTAAATACTATGTGTCCTGTTATTTAATTTCATCCAACCCCATAACAATATTATGAATATTTTCATATCAATTAAAGGTTCTCATCATAGCGGGGAATTACTATGACCTTATCAATACAACAAACACTATAGAATATTTTTTAATTAAATCCATGCAAAAAAATGAACATTTTATAATAAGATGTTTAATTAATATTCAATTAATTGAATATGCCTGTAATCAGTTTACAATTTATTGTTCCAAGGACACCAACTCTAACAAAATCCCACTTGTACTAGAGCTAACTGATTATGCCTTTAATTCTGATAGAACTCACATGAGAATCAGGTTTCTTCTTAGTCAATGCTTTAGTGAAGGGTTCCAATGTCTTGTATTCCATGGAAATACTAGTCACTATAACCAATCCTCTCTAAGAAAAATCACTTATGAGATGATACTTCTAAAGTGTGTGCTTCATTCCTTGATGTGACCTTGGATCTTTTGAAAGAGCCATAGCTTTATTATTATAACAAATGAGTGTGAAAGGATATTTACATCTAGGAATGACATAAATCACTTGGATGAATTTTTGCATCCATATCACTTCCTTAGTTACCTAAAAAGTTGTAATATTCTCAACCTCTACTGTATAATCTTTGACTAAAACGCTATTTGGGATCTTCCAGCTCATATAACCTCCATCCAAAGTGAATATGTATTGCATTTATGACATCAGGTCATCTTGACTAGTTTAGAAACTAGAATATGTATATATTCTAATGACTACCTCCTCATCTCATCCATAAAGTGGAAAAATATCCGTATTGTTCTTTAGATACTTAAGGATAGTCTTGACTCCCATCTAATGGTTTTTAATAGGATCATCGTGATATCATCCAACCGAACTCAATGCCTGGAAAAAATATAACCTAGTATATATCGTACATTAAGTAAATGATCCAATTGCTAATGCATATGAATTTTTTCACTATTCTATTTCTTTTCATTCTTGTCTTGGGACACATTTTCTTGGATATATGAATTTTATACGATACTGAAAACAATAAATTATTATATTTTTACATACCAAATCTCATCAATATCTTTTCAATGTATGTACGTTAACTTAGGAAGAGAAACCTCTTGGATCTATCAAGATGGATCTCATTACCAAAAAAATGCTGCCTCACATATTTCCTTCATGTAGAACCATTTATTCAACCACATATTAATAGACTGTTGTAAGAACCCGGTTCTTCTTCTGAGGTAAAACTTTCTTCTTTTTTTCCTTTTCCTTTGGTTGTTTTTGGGAAAATAAGGAATACATTGAAATTTGTTAAGTTTTAGTGGTAGATGATGTGTAATCCTATCTACACACCATGTAGTTCGGCAATTTAGGATAGGGACACATTGTGTGTGATTTTGTTGGCCTGGGAGAGAAGAAGAAGACACTACATGCCCTGTAATCCTATATACAGGCCATGGATTCACGTCGGCAAGGTTAGTGCAGGCCATGTAAAGTAGGTCAGTGAATTTATGAATAGTAAAATGACATACAAGCCATGTATATTAACTTACATGCTGTGTATTCCTAATAATCGACATAAAATGAGAAGTAGCCTCATTTTGTATTCATCTAGTCAGAAGATCCACTGGGGGAGGAACAAGGAGCCATGAAATCATTTCCTTCTCCCGTTTTGTCATTTATGACTGATTCAAGTGACATCGGTCATGTTAGAACCCAATCGGTATGGTATTTATTCTTCTAGATCCATTCTTGGTGATTTTTTCCCTTGATAGAGTTATTTAGGGTTAAATGGTTTCCCCCTTTTGTAGATTTACATTATTCTAGGTCAATTCAAGGGCCAACGTAAGATTATGTTGATTGTACGACATTGAGGTAGGTGGTATCGTGCCTCTCATTAATTGTCAGGTTGTTTATATGTGTTTTTGTGCCACAAACCCATGTTTAGGATGTTTCCTTGAAATGAAATTAATCCTTGTTAGTATTAAATGTTGTCTTGGTTATGAATTCAATGAATTAAAGCATGTTTAGATTTGTTTATTGAAAAATGGCCCCCAGGAGTTCATTTCCCTTGGATGACTATTGTATTGATTTTTTGGCCTTGGATGTCCATGGGGATGCCTTTATGTCCCATTTGGGGTTGTTTAAAATGAACTTCATTTTTTATCTGGAATTGAAATTGTGTATAAATTTTATGTGTTCGATTATGGATTTGGGATTGTGTTTAATCCTTTTCTATGTAGTTTTTTTGTTAATAAGGATGGAATGTTTTAATGAGTTTTAATGAGTAAATGGTAAATAATATTAGGTGATACATGAGTTCACCATAGAAATCCATGAACGGACTCTCATGACTATTGTATCGTGCACCTTGGGTGATACATGGGTTCAGATTAGAATGCCATGGACAGACTAAAGTGGATTTTAATTTATATGTCAATAGTTATACTTGGGCTCCATAGTAAGACTTTCAGGGATGGACTAAACTGACATAATCATACATTACAAATAGATTGATACCTTGCGGCTCCCTAGATAGACCACTAAGGATAGACTCACTTGAACTTATACCAACATCGATAGTGATACTCAGGGCTCCCTAGTAGGATCGCGGAGAACTGACTTGTATGATGTCATTAGAATTACACCTATAGAGATACTTGAATTCCAACTTAGGAATCTTAAGAACGGACTCGGGTTATGCTTAAATGATGTCAGTAGATACCTTACGTACATGGAAAAGACAAATTTCCCCAAATTTACTTGTCATATTTAGATTTTTAGATTTTATTGTTGATTCGATTTCACCATTGGGTGAAGAACTTGATTTCTTCTATTACTACTGATTCAATTGTGGGTTCACTTTTTGTTTCAAACCAATGAGATGAGGGTATTTTATCTCATGCATAATATAGGCACTTATTAAATCACATTCCATGAATTATGTCATGCCATCTAGGATGCATTAGATATTTCATGCTGTTGTGATAGGTTTCATGCCAGAGATACCTTTTGTTATGATAGAGCCTTGATAGAGATGCCTGATGTTGTGATATGTGTATTGGTATGTGATATGGTTTGAATGAAATGGATTCCAAACATTGATCTATGAGGTGTATGGGACCTCTTGGATCAAAATTTGGCATCCTACAGGTTGTTTTATCTACTGAACAGGGGTTTTTTGGGAAATTAGAAGTTTCTTTCCTAAAAACCAATATACAAGATGTGTAATATATCCTAACACGTAGTGTGTTCTTCCTATTATAGAAATAAAGTCATCTAAATTTTTAAAAGAAGACGTCGTGTACTATGTGAACACTCCATGCAGTCCTTGACATTGTAACCAATCATGTGAGGAGGGAACATGAGTTGTTGATATTTGAGTAAGACCTGTGGTGTAATGGGAGTACACGCCCTAAAGATTTCGACCGTGTATCTGAACGTGCGACTAATGAAAGGGGTGGATGAAAAAATATTTTTACACGTCATTTCAAGGGTGAACATACCATGTAGTCTTACACTGACAGAACTATATAGTTCTAGCCATGTATAAGTATCAGGATAGGAAGGAAAATTCTAGTACACACCGTGTCTCATGAGGAACACATCGTGTGTGTGGTCTGTTACACATCCATGTGGGTCAGAGGCACACACCCATTTAAAGTCCTAGAAGAACACATTGTTTATGGGGTTATACATGCAGTGTACCACAATTTTAGATAACTTGAATTAATTCACTTACCTATTTCATTCTTGCACTTCTGTGTAACAGTTTCATTTTTCATTAAGTCAATATTGAGAAGTGTGTGCTGGAATTTGTAGAGTCATGCCACCACGACGAGCATGAGCTGTACACCGTGATGGAATCAATGAGCATACTCCAAAATTGGTGGTCCATGGGATACCTATGGATCCTCTAGTAATTCTAGATAAAGTACCTACCGTTATACCGGATGTGGTTACAGACGCCCAGTTCCGAGAGGGTTTTGTGAGGTTCATGTAGACCTTCTAAGGAGCACCGTAGGCTGCCACATCTATGGAAGAGATGATGCGTAAATTCCAACAGCCATATCCACATACTTTTTTAGGGGATAGAGGACCACATGCTACTGAATCCTGGATGGAATTAGTGTTGACTATCATCGAGCATCTGGAGATTCCTATCGAGAGGATGGTAAATTTCACAACATATATATTGCGTGATTATTCCATGAGATGGTGGGATGTTATCACTTAGGCAGGGCATCATTGAGATATGACATGGGAATACTTTTAGGTGGCATTCTATGATTATTATTCTCCCAAGAAGCTGAGGGACGACTGAGCCTGGGAGTTCATGAACATGGCGTATGAAACTCTGTCCGTTATGGATTATTCTTCTTTATTAACGGAGATTCACCAATTCACACCTATTCTGATGGATAATGATGTATTGAAAGCTAGAAGATTCGAAGATGGTCTCAGGTTTGACATCAAATCTGAGGTGAATGTATTCTGGATGCCTTCATTCTATGCTATTGTAATTCAGGTGCTGATTAATCAACGTAATTTGTAAGAAGCTGGTGGCACGAGCCAGGGCTATCCGGAACCGAGATATGGTACTGTCTCGACTGGAAGAAAGAGGCGTCATTTGAATATTTCTCACAGGGATACAAGTAGTCATAAACTTTATTTTGGTATCTAGGTGAGGAGATACCAGTGCGGTAGGCTAGGAAATATGAGGCCCCAGTTCTAGAATGACCTAGTTGAGTGCTAAAATTGGGACAAGATTAGCCATCTATAGCATTTCTGCAGGACTTTTCCACCAGTGGCTAGTGAGAGGGGTTCTGTACAGACTCCACATTCAGGAGCAGGGTTAGTAGCATCTCACCATTATGGAAACTGGAATACGTCTGAACATTCAGTCCAAGGTGGTGGGCATGGCCATTGTAGCCAGGACCAAGGATCTTAATGACAACAGGGAAGATCAGCTCATGGTAGCCAGGAAGCGTTGCAGGGTTGTCGTACATGCCATAATTTTGTAGTGAAAAAGAACCAGCATGAGTAGGATCCCAGACCCTCTACATTCCAAGGGAGTATTATAGTTTCCTTCATATTAGATTCTCCAATTTTTGATTCTAAATCTTCTCAAAGTTTTATATATGTGCAGATTGTGGAGAGCCTTGGGCTTTGTGTTTATACTTATAAAACAGTTATGACGCTAGACACTATGTTAGGGTTTAAAACGGAAGTTGTGCATTTGTTCAAAGAGTTCCCCCAAGATATTGGTGGATTTTCCTTCATTTGGTATCTCTATATCTTAGAGATAACATGTTTTTATGTCATACTCAAAATGGATTGGGTGTTTTCCTATAAGACCTTCGTTAACTGCAATCTTTGCAGGGTGAGTTTCATGTCACCATAGGCTGGGTATTTTCTATACAAGGGTGAATGAGATGACTCGGAAAGAGGAGCTCGACTAGAGGACGATGGGATGGGTAGGATGATAACCCAGATTTCATGTTTATATCTGAATGATCAGGGAACATGTCTGATAGATTTCCCTACTGTGGTTGATCTTTTGAGGGACGTCATTCTGGAAGACTTCTCAGCCTTTCCTCTAGTTATAGAGGTGGAGTTCACTATCGAGCTAGTTCTAGGAGCTTCAACTATATTCATTCATTCTTACATGATGGCTACGACAGAGTTTCAAGAGCTCAAGAGGCAGTTGGAAGATCTTGAAGATAAGGGTTTTATCAGACCCAGTACTTCTCCTTGGGGTTCTCCAGTCCTTTTTGCGAAAAAGGCATATGATACCCTTTGGTTATGCATGGATTATCAGATAATGAACCATGTAATGGTTAAAACTAGATATCCCTTACCATAGATAGACGACATGTTTGATCAACTTCAAGGAGCTATAGTATTCTCGAAGATTGACCTATGGTCAAGATATCACATAATATGTGTTCAAACTATAGACATACCACATACAACGATTCGTAGTAGGGATGTTCTATAAATGTAGCTGGTTATCGAATTTAGCCTAATGAATGTGCCATCAGTTTTCATGGTGCTGATGAACCGAGTTATCCATCCTTACCTAGATTTTGTTATGGTGGTATTCGTGGACGATATCTTGGTGTATTCTCACAATCAATATGATCATGCCAAAACCCTTTCAATAATTTTTAATATAGTGAGAGAGCATCACTTATATGCTAAGATTGCAAAATTCCACTTCTAGATGGATCTGATTCCCTTCCTAGGTAATGTCATATCAGAGACTAGAGTATCAGTGGACCCAGAGAAGGTAAGATCAATAGTAACCTGGGTGCCTCCAAAGATCATTTTTGAGGTACAGAGTTTCATAAGGTGAGCTAGTTACTACATGCATTTTATACAGGACTTCTCCTGCTTGGAAGTGCTAATGATGGGTTTGACTAATATGGTTGTGAAGTTTAAGTGGTTAGATTATTATGATGAAACATTTTAGGAGTTGAAGGGACATTTGACTTCAGCACCGATACTGATATTGTTAGAGTCGGGACATAGTTACAATGTGTTCTGTGGTGCATAATGTATTGGGATGGGAGAAGTACTTTTGCAGAGGGATCAATTTATTTCATAGGGGGCTCGATAGTTGAGACCACATGAGAGGAATTACCTAACACATGATCCCGAGTTAGCTTTCGGGGTACATGCTTTGTGATTTTGGGGACATTATTTATTTGGAGAGAATTTTGTGGTGTAAAAAAACCAAAAAAGTCTCAAATACATCTTTAATCAGTGTGATTTTAATCTAAGATAGTGAATGTGGGTGAAATAATTTCATTCAATTGATTTTGAGCTCACTTATAGACCTACAAAATGCAATGTTTTGGCTGATACACTAATATGGAGGACTCAAATAAAGGCAGTACAGGAGGCTCGTGGTGAGTGGTAGATTATGGCCTTGTTCTGTATGATTCATTTAGAGGTAAACGAAATTCTGGCACATAATTATCTTTCATCTTTATCTGTTATCTCTACCCTACTAGACATATTGAGTATGAGGAAGCTATCAAATTCTGAAGGCCTATTTCTATAGGAGAGTTTGGTAGGTGAAGACCCTCCTCTTGGGTGGACGATAGGCTAGGATGATGTTTTGCATGTCCATGGATGTGTGTGGGATCCAGGGGATATACACCAAGAAATGATATTGGAGTTTCATGCTTCAGCTTGGGAATTTCATCCTTGAGTCCCCAAGATGTACCGTGATATGCGTTGTCAGTACTGGTTGTTGGTTATGAGCGAGAAGTGTCTGGTTTTGTCACAAGGTTTTCAAACTATCAGTAGGTAATTATGGAACAATAGTCGCCAGATATAATTTTATAGTAGTTACCCATTCCTGAGTGGAAATGGGATGATGTTGCTATGGATTTTTTTAAAGGGTTAATAAGGTCTCCTAGAGATAGTGATGATGTGTGGGTCATAGTTGAAAGGATTATGAAGGTCTCTCACTTCTTGCAGATAAAGGAGACATTTGGTGTTGATGAGCTAGGAAATCTATATATTTTTGAGGTGGTCTAACTTCATGGGGTCCTTCATTCAACCATCTTAGATAAGTATTCCCTCTTTACATCCCATATGTATCAGAGTTTACTGAGTTCACTAGGTACATAGGTGCTTTTGTGCACAACATACCACCCTTAGACCGATTGGCTAATCAGAGAGCACGATACAAGTTCTAGAGGACATGTTACATTCATGTGTCGAAGACATTGGAGGATCATGGGAGGAGCATATACCCTTGGTTGATTTCAGCTATAATATTAGCTTCCAGGATACTATTCAGATGGTTCCATATAAGGCTTTATATAGAAGGCCATGGAGATCACCCCTATATTGGATGGAGGAAGGAGAGGTAGAAATTCTACGACCTCATCTTGTCTAGGATAATACCAAATATTTTCACTTGATTCAGATATGGATGTATACTATGTAGTCTCTTCATAAATGTTATGTTGATCTCCATAGATGATATTTGGAGTTTGAGGTCAGGGTTGAGTTTTCAAATGTGTGGCACTGAGATTGGGGCATAATTTGACTCGGAGATAGGGTAATATTTCACCAAGATATGTCATACTGTTTTAAATTCTATAACGAGTCGAGTCGGTTTCCTATCAGTTACAGTTACCTCAGAAGTACCAAGACATGCATGATGTTATCCATGTATCTCAGCTAAGCCACTATCATTCAGACCCATCTCACATTTTTCATCCAGAGTATGTTGAGCTTCAGGTTGATGAATCCTTCAAGGAGTATATTATTCTTATAATTGAAAAGAGAACGAAGGTTCTCCTAGGCCAGTCAGTTCTTCTCTTATGAGTGCAATGGAAGCAAAAACAAGTGCAGGATGAGACTTGGGAGAGTTAGGTTGACATACGTTCTCAGTGTCCAGAGTTATTCTCAGATATTCTTTCACCACCCTCAGAAGGGAAATTTACGGGCGAATTTCCTTAAGGGGAGAAGTTTTTAAGAACCCAGTTCTTCTTCAGAGGTACAACATTCTTGTTTTTTTCTTTTCCTTGGGTTGTTTTCTATAAAATAAGGAAAACTGAAAAAATGTTATGTTTTAGTAGTACACACTATGTAATCATATTTAAACACCATGTAGTCTGGCCGTATAGGATGGGGATACATGGTGTGTGCTTTTTTTAGACAAGGAGAGAAGAAAGATACACTACACACCGTGTAATCCTATGTACACATTGTGAAGTCAGGTCAGCAAGGTTGGTGCAGGCCGCACAATGGAGGTCGGTGAATTTATGAATAGTAAAATGACATACACACCATTTATATGAACATAAACACCATGTTATACTAATTTTCAGCTTAAAATAAGAAGTATCCTAGTTTTCTCTTCTTCTGGGCAGAAGAGCCGCCAGGTGAAGAACAAAGAGATGTGAGATCATATCCTTCTCATGTTTCTTCATCTGAGATCTGATTCAAGTGTCATCGGCCATGTTAGAACCCAATCATCAAGGGATTTCTTCTTTTAGATTTGTTTTTGGTTATTTTCCTCTTTATAGAGTTATTTATGGTTGAATGGTTTTCCCCGTTTCATAGATCTACACCATTCTAGGTTGATTCTAGTGTCGATGTCAAAATATATCGATTGTAAGACATCTAGGTAGGTGGTCTCATGCCTCTTTTTAATTGCCGTGATTTTTATACGAGTTGTTCTACTGCACACCCATGTTTATATTGTTGATTTGAAAATAAATTGATCTTTGTTATTATTAAATTGTGTCTTGGTTATGAATTCAATGATTTAAAGCACGTTTATCTTTGTTTCTTGATTAAGGGACACCTGGTGGGTGCATTTCCATTTGATGACTTTTTTATAGATGTATTTCCCGAGGATGTCCATGGTAATGCAATAGTTTTTGAATTTAGAGTTGTTTAAAACATACTTCATTATTTATCCAGAATTTCAATTGTGTAAAAATTTTAAGTGTTTGATTATTGTTTTCAGATGGTTTTTCCCCTTTGAAATGAATTGTTTTTCTTATTAAGTAGGTTTGAATGTTTTAATGAATTTTAATGAGTAAAGGGTAAATATAATTGGGGGATACATGGGTTCATATTAGAATGTCGTGAATAGTCTTGCATGACTATTGTACCATGCACCTTGGGTGATACATGGGTTCAGTTTAGAATGCCATGTACGGAAACAACATGATTTTGATTTATATATCATAAGTGATTATTGGGATCCAAAGAAGGAACACCAGAGATAGACTAAACTGAAATTATATTACCTTAGAAATAGAGTGATACCTTGGGGCTCCCTAGTAGGACCATTGAGGACATACTCACTTGAACTTATATAACATCAAGAGTGATACTCGGGGAACCCTAGTAGGACCACTAAGAACATACTCATAAGATGTTAGTACAATTACACATGTAGTAATACTTGAATTCCAACATAGGAATCTCAATCATAGACTATGGTTATGCTAAAATGATTTAATGGAATGAATTGTGACATATCTTCCAAGACAAAGTACAAGCTTGGATTCTAACTTTACTTACTTATTAAAAGGTCTTTTGAGGATTCTATTGTTCTTACCTTGCTATGGGGAATGTCAGGCTTAGGATAAATTCTAAGACCTAAATACTTCAAGTGAATGAACTACTAATTAACATATTAAACTCTTTAAATAAATACCAATATATGTAAGATTGTTTACTTATGAGTGCCTACTATTTTACTGCATTTAATTTCTATATACAACTACTGCATATACTAACAAACAGATTAGAACAGACCATTAGTGGTTGCCTACTAGGATTCATTTCTCAAACCATGTTTGGGTCATGATTTTGGGCCCAAAAAAACTATATTACTACCTGTTTCAATATAGAAAAGTCTCCCTATACAGGTACTTGATTGCTACTTAGGAGCATGAGAGCAGGGGACCAAGATAAGGCTTGTGATGGTGCTTAGTTTCATTTTGTTTTACCATAATTTGGTATCATATTGTACCTGATTTCAGTGTATGATGTTTTCATTGTTTTCATAGAACATGTGACTTGCTTCATCATTTTGATATTATATGTCTTCTAGTTAACTTTATATTTCAGTCTTCAGTTCTTTACTTCAGTTACATGATAATTATAGCTTTGTCTATTGGATATTATTTATTACGTTGTGCCACACTCTACCAATGAGGCCATAGTTTCCCCACTATCACACCAAAGTCCCTCACTACTAGTCAATAGCCTCTAGCATTTGGGAAATGTTCTTGAGGCCATGTTAACAACGGGTACGGGGCACCGTTTAGTGGCACCCGGATTCCGAATGTTACAATAGTAAGACTAGTATTTTATTTCTTATGGGTAATATATCATCAATATATACTATCATGAAAATGACTTCACTTCCACTAATCCTTTTTTATACACAAGTCTCAACTCATTCTTTCCAAAAAAGAATTATATCATCACTTCATTAAAATAAATGATCCATGATAGATATGATTTCTTTAATCCAAAAATTATTTTTTTGTTCAATTTTTATATCTTATTGGTATCCTTTGGAGTCAAAAAAACTTTTGGTTTTTTCATATAGACATCTTATTGAAGGTTTACATTAAAGAATTATGTTTTTACATCCATTTTAGAAATATTATAGTCATGGTAATAGACAATGGTAACTAGATTTCTGATGGAATTAAGCATGAAAACTGGTGAAAATGTTTCATCATAGTCAATACCTTGTTTCTTTTTAATTCCTTTTGGAACTAGTCATGTCTTATAGGTACTAACGTTTCCTTCCATGTCTAGTTTCATCTTGAATACCCATTTGGAACCAACAAGATGTACATCTACTATATGGTCTTCCGAAATCTAGAATTGATTTTGGTTCATGTAATACATTTCATAACTCATGTATTTCTTGCCACTTGGACACTTCTATACCACATATTGGTTTTTTATAGGTATGAGGATAATTACTATCAACTAATAATTAGTCACAATACATTGTGACTAGAGAATCATAACATTTTAGTTCTCTAACCTATCTTATAATCCTATATAATACTTGTGTCTCTTGAACGGTTTATTCTTCCATGGGACTTATTGAATATATTCATGTATTGGCTATTATGTTCCTTGAACCCCATGTTAATCGAATTCAATATATATCCCAATATATCTTCTATATATATGCTGCCACTTAATGAATATGGTGCATATTTCCACTATAGCCTTTTTTATAATGGGCATATAGTTAATATCTTCTTGTTTCCTTAGTTTAGACTTTAATGTTACACTTTGTGACTCGAGGTGAAAGTTCGTTAACTAAAGAGGACATAAAAAATGATTTATTTCTATACACATGTGAATTCTATAACATGGATTTTCTTCCACTTGAAAATTCATATAGAATAACATTTATCTATTTATTAGTTACTTGGTTGAGTATATGTGTTCTTTTTGTAACACGTATCCCCAAAAGTATAATGTAAGACTTTCACGAGTCATCATTAATCTTACCATGTCCAAAAAGGTGTGGTTAATCCTTTCACTTACACCATTCCACTAAGGTCTGAAAAGATTTGTGAGTTGGGATAGGATCCCAAAATCTTGTAAGTAATCAATGAAGTCTTTATTAATAAATTCTCCAACACTATATAAGATAAGTTTCTTAATCTCTTACCAGGATGGTTCTTAACTTCATTCTTATATTCATTGAATTTATTAAAAGAATCCCAATTATTCCCCATTATGTATAAATATTCATATCTACTAAAATAATCAGTAAATGTTAGGATATATGGGTACCCACCCCTTGCTTCAATAGAAAATGGTCCATAGGCATCAATCAGAGTTAATTCATGAAACCCTTTAGACCTTTCACCTTTCCCACTAAATGGGTATTTGGTAAATAATCCTTGTAAACATGCTGACAAACTCCAATTATTTTTAGTTTAAAATAATAAAAATCTTCATATTGCTGTAATTTTGTAATGCACCTTGTTTTACATGAACTAGATGATGATTCCAAATTTGGGTATTGGATGGGTCTTGGTAAGTAACATTGTCATTAATTTCCATCACATGGAACATTTAATTCAACTCATAAAGTCCTTTATTTAAATATTCCTTATAATAAAAATTATAAATTTATTAAATAAGTTAAATTTATTCCTAAATTTAAAATAAAATCAATTAGTATCAATTATGGATATAGGAATATTTTTTTAACAGACAGCACATAATAACAACAATTCAAAACCAAGATCATTTCAGTCAAAAACGTTAGGTGGTAGCCCCAATAACCACAAAAGTAAGTTTAGAACTATTGTATTCTCATAGATCTACCCTTCATATCGAATCTTTCTAATTCCATATGGTTCAGGTATTTGAATACATATGTGAGATACACAAGCTATATCCATCACACATTTTGTACAAACAAATAAATTCCACTAGATAAAAAACACACAAGAATATTACCCTTGATTATTTGGATGGGTGTATTTTTTCTTCTTGTGGCCCTTCTTACTACATGGGAAACAAAAAAAAATTTCTTGATTTCTCCTTGAGATTCATCTTCTTGGAGGATGGAATAGAGATTGTTCCTAAATATCATCCCTTTACCTTTCCATTATATCACAATAAGGACATAAGGATTTTCATTCATCATATACTTATATACTTGGTGAAGAAGAGTGAGAAGATATGGTAGATATTTCTCAAATTGTTTTATATTAAAATTTACAACAAAGCAGGAGAAGCTCTAAGGGAGTGATTCCAAAATGAGAACAATGCCTAGCTATTTATGGAGATTAATCAATATAACATCAATGTGCTAAATATATCAAATTATCTTGAATAAATAATACCCAACTAGGGAAACCTATCCAAGATTTCTCTAATAGAGTGACTTGGAAATCTCAAACCGTTTTTGTCTATCTCTCTCTGGGTAAATAATGTAGAGGTGATCAAGCATGCTATACACATCCATGTTTTCATGAGACTTTATAAGTTCACTTGAAACTAATGAGAGCATAAAACATTGAATATATACCACATCACTCAGATGTTTCTCATAGGAAAGAAACTATTCATCTCTTAACTCCTTAGCAAGCAGATTAGGAACTGAGAACTCTAGCTTGTAAGATTTCTGTGCCTAGCATAGAACAACCCAAATGTGTCTTTACCATTGTTAGAAGATACTACTAGTTAGGAGTTTATCATTAACAAGTATTGATTATAAGTATAATTTGGATTTTCTATTTTATTATACAGTTAAAAATACCAGATTATTATTAATTTTTTGGTAAAAAATTAATTGATAAATAATAATTAATTGATTTTATTTTTTATCCCACTAATTTATCAAGTAAAAAAATTCCTCATCCTTGAACATGGAATGTACAGTTTCTTTAACAATATATTTTAAAGGATACATATGCCCCTTTACATAACAACAAAAAGGTTTGTTCAAGAAACTTGAAGGTATTTAGCTAAGAAAGTCATTTCCAACTACGGGTTAGCAGTTCCTTGATCCATTGAGTGGAATCCCCTATCGTTAAATCCTTACTTTGATTTCCTCAAAAATTGGCTCCAAATTACCCCATGTATCACAAGGTCCCCTCATATTGATGTAAAATTTTCAAGTAAACTCATAACCTTCATAAGAACTAATCTAATAAAAGTATATTTACCAACAAGGGTGGGTCAAACACTTAGTTCTATTGATTTTCATTAACAATCATATAATAGAAGGCCAGGTTTGGATTAATATTTAGTTGTGGGATATTAATTAATTATGAATATATTTTATCTTTTTTTATCCTTTACATTTTGTTGTTAATATTATGTTTATGTTACTTAATTAATTAACCATGATGGACAAAACATTTATGTAGAATTAATTAATTTAATTTATTATGCTTCAATTTTATCTTGTTTTATCCTTTACATGTCTTGTTAATATTAAGTGGATGTTACTAAATTAATTAACCATGATTGAAAAAACATTCATGCAAAATATATTAATTTAAATTTCATTTTTTCAAATTAATTCATTTATATACGCGAATACACCCTTACATCCATAAAATAAATAATTTCATTGACATAAATAAATAAATAATAAAATTACCCATTCATGAGATGTATAGAATGGTTGATTTAATGATTAAATATTAATTCAACCTATGACCTAGGGTAAATAACCTTTTTCCAGTGTTAGCATTATTTACAACATTACTCCTCTGCACATGTGTATTAACTAAGTTTGATTGATTAAGGTTCTATGTTGAAGAACCTCCATATTCCTTGGGATACTCCTTTAATTACCTATTTTTATGAACCACACTTAGGTGAGGGGACCAAAATTGTTCATAAAAAGGGTATGACATAAATAACATTGGACATGTGGGTCCCACAAAATAATGGAGTGAGGGATGACACACATACTATCATATTTAACTTAATAATAAATAATTTTAAACTCATTCAATAAATAAAATTAAAAGTCCAACGCATACACATGTGTTGGTAAAGTTCATGAATGGTGATATATGTAATTAATATGCAAAATTAACTTACTAAAACTCATTTCTTTATTTGTTCTTTATTATTAAGTTAAAATTTATTATATCAATTAATTAATAAGGTAATTAATTAATTAACTTTTATCTTAATGGTCATCCGAACATAATTAAAGACACCAATCATTTATGGAATTCATGGGAAATGAATTATATAACCAATAATGAAATATTTATTACAATAAATTATTTTAGCATTTAAAAATCATTAAAACCATTATTAAATTTTCAAATACAAAATAAGTGGAAATAAATACATTAAGTTTTTAATGATTCAATTTTAAATTAAATTTATTTTAATTCTTCCATTACATGGGAGATGACACAATATGTACAACCCAGCTACATGCCGTGCACCTCTATTTTTGTGTATCTGAGTCATACACTGGTGGTGTTGGCTTGTTAATGCTACTAGATTACAGGACATGTACATGAAAGATACACACCATGTATCTGCATCATATGTGCCTGATTGGCCCAGTCAACACATGGTGTGCAATAAATGCATTGTCTGTAATTAATTTCTCAATGTATCCATGGAAAATGTGCATCGGTGAACAACATGTTCTTCAACTACATTCCACATAACCCATTTTCAATTGCCAATGATTTCAAAATTCTCAATAAAATCATCATTCGTTCTTCATTGTTTTGAAATCTTTTATGAAAATAAAACACTGAACAAACATGTTTAATATGTCTATGACATGTTAATTCTAATCAGGTTAATTAACAAATTGTATGAAATAAAAATCATACAGATGTTTTAGATAGATAAACCATGATATGAATAATTCTAAATTTAACAGTGACCACTCGGGTACCACTTTTTGGTTTTGGGTGTAGTGAAATCGTGTGGAGGTGGGTGATATATTAAAATTTATATCAATAATAATTTCTCGAAACCAAGAGTGAGGATCTTCCATATCAAATTTAAAATTAATTTATTTAATAGTTGAAGTGATAAATACCTAGGCTTTGGAACTATCTAAATTGGTGAATATTGATTTTTTCAAAATACCCATTTAGATTAGCTAAGATACTCTATGAGGACCCAAGGATAGAATCCCTATACTAGTGATCCAATTGTGCTCCTATGATCTCTTACAAACACCACTCGATCTTTGAGTGCTTGCATGATGGTTCAAATGTCTTTTGTTTTTTATTCTTGATAAGTCATTATTCAATATTTGATAAATCTCCCTTGAAATTCTCATTATTGAGAGGGAGAGAGAATGTGGAGTTGATAGAAAATTTAATGTGTGCAATAATTCTCTATTGTAAATTTTGGAGGCTATACACAATTGAAACAACTATTTATTTATTAGGTTTGGATGTAGGTTAAAATATTATTAAATTGTTTGAAAATTATTATTTAAAAATTATTACTTTTTTTAAACCCCATCCCTTATAAAAATAATGATAATTTTATTATTTTTTAGTGTGCCCCAAATTTCACAATAACAAATATCATTCAACTGTCTTATTATTTAACGTTTCTCACTAGATAAGGTTTTGGTCAGTTTGAATTCCTCTTTCATTTATTATACACTCGAATAAAATTTTATTCACAAATAAATATTTCATTCACATACCAGATAGTAAATATATATTAAATAATCAATAAAATAAATAAATATATTTTTATTTACATGTCAGAGAATATTTATTTATTTAATTTATGCGATCAATATAACCTGAATAAAATTATTCCTTAGACATGAAAAAAATATTTATTCCATTAATTAATCTTAGAAATAATTTATCGAGATTAATAGAAACAGTTAGTTTGTGACCCTTTAGGATTATTTATCATTGTTATTAGTGGGCTTGCCTAATGTCCTAGGTTACTATCTAGTAGTGTTCAAGGCACCCAAGAGAAAAAACATAATGTCACAACATCAACAACCACATATGAATTCTCACTATGTAATATATTCTATTTGACACAATATATCATCAAGAAGGTTGCAAGATGGTGTCATTAACATATTTTCTCGATAAGTATATCCTTGGATATCTAAATTAAATGCGTCATTACACAATTTACATATAATTTATGTGAAAATAATATTCGAATCAAAGGGGGTGAGATATCCAAACCCATAAAGATGAAATGTAAAATATTTTCTCAACTTATCTATTAATGAAATGTCAATAATGATGCACCCAAAAAACCCCACTTCACAAAAATATATGGAATGATAGTTTTCATCAGCAAATCTAAGTGCATGTGTGAGGGAAAAAATCAAAAATAATATTAATGTATAAGTATCATTACACATACTTGTATATAGGGATATTCGATGACACCAAAACATGAAGAATTTCTATTTGTGAGTATTTTCTAATAATATCCCATCGTGAAGATTACCAAGTGAAAAATTCATGAGAATAAACCTCATCCACTTATGAGTACTCACACATGATGGTCTAAATACTAGGTTTCCCATCATTATATGTTATCAAATTATGGAACTATGTTAAGAATATTGTCTTAGCACTTCAAGGTTCACATTATAGACGGGAACTGCTATGACCTCATCAATGAAAAAAAATACTCTAGGACATTATTAAATTAATGACTTGAAAAACAATGAACCTTATGTAATAACTAGTCTAATTAATATTCAAGTCATCAAATATACATATAATCAAAGTAAAATTATTTTTTCCTAGGACAGAAACTCAAACAATTTTATTTATAAAAACGTTTTCACATACTTCCATGTTATTAATATATTATTATAATATCATAAATGTGATAGTTTTTTTTAAATAATGATTCTTTCATTATTTCCAAAAAATCAACTATTTATGAAACATATCAAACAATCATCCTAGGATAATTTTGAAAATATGAATTGAAAATTGAAATTAATTTCTTGAAATTGAATTCATAAATTTTTGAACTTAGGTTTTAATCACATTATTGAATAAATCTATGTGCAATAATCTATTATTTATCTAGAAAGAAAATAATATTTAGTATAATTTAAGCTCAGGTGTTACAAAATATCTCAAATAATAGATTTCCAAACTCCCCTCACTTACATAGAAAATAATGTTAGAATGTCATCCAAAGGTGATGGTGAGTATTTTTTTTTATGTTTTTAAAATTTAATTTTAATGTTTTAAAATAATTTATTAATGAATGTAAATAATTAGTGAAAGACATGCATGGATCCCAAAAAAATTAAAATATTTTGAAAAAACTTGTTGTGTGGTGTCTAAAAAGTTTTTTCTATTTTTACTAATTATACATAGTGACTAACCATGGTCATTTCTATTCCATATATATTTCATTAAATCACTCCTTATTATAATTCACTTATTATTATTTTTGGATATTTATATTTTATGAAACAATTTAAAAGATGTGGTTTCTATATATTTAAATTCCTGACTTGAAATGGAACATTAAATGAAATATTCATAATGAATGACTAATGTTTGTAAAAAATGAAATTACCCAATGGGAATCATACTATGTAAACATTAATTGTATCATGGATAGTCTCGTATATATATAACGATAACACACCATAATATGTGAATTCATCCTCTTCTATCTTGGTTATGAATATTTTGTGCATATGAATCTCACCAAGTGCACTGCACATGCACCACTTATATAGGTAATAAGTTAAAGAGATCACTTATCAATAACACCATATAATTAACCTTCCTAGTATGCTATCACATTCATTCAAAACTCAATCAAGAAAATTCTGTATCATATTCCCTGGTTTTTATGGATGACTATAAAAATATAATAAAATAAAATGAGGCCTTTAATGAAATTTTATTGAGTATACAATATCACATTTACATAATATTAATTACCCTCAAAATAAACCTAAGTAGGTGAGAAATATTCCAAAAGAATATTCCAATACTTGAGTCCAAAACTTGATTTATCCCCTAGTTATTACCGATTAGTTATTCATTATCATGAGTATTAGAGATCACCATGAAGGAGGGATATATAAAGATAAATTTTAACAAAATTCATTAATTTGTGAATACAGAATTTAGAAAATATTACAATGAAGAAAATATGAAAATGATATTAGTAGTAGTGCAGGTCTAGCACTATAAACTCATTTCATCCATAGTACATTTGTATAGATCTATGGTTTATATATCCTTTAGCCTATATTCAAACATCATAGAACAAAATTAATTTAATATTATTTAATATTTATATTTCAAACTATTGTAATTTCTTAGAAATGTTATGGCCCACCCTAAAATCCAAATATATCATAGTCCTTAATTTATGAACAAAATATTAGGGATTAATTTTAATTGATATTTATTTATTATAATTTGCAACGACCAAGATTTTTAGGACTGAAATTTCTCTTTTGATTTAATTAAATATATTATTTTGTAAAATGGTTATGTAAAATGAACGAACTTCCTTGGTTTCAGGTTGTTGGATTTAATGTTCTATTAAAAATGTTGACTTTTGATAATATATCAGTTTAACATTGATCACATGATTAGTAAAAATATCAGGCTTTAACAAATACAATTTACTAAAAAAGGAATTGATGGTGTCAATAATTAGAATCTTTCCCTATGAAGTCCATTTATTGAATATTATGATGGAGATAGAGTCTATGGAATTTTCCCTTTACCATTCCCATGATGAGATCTAACAACTTAGGCATGAGAAAAATTATTTACAAGATACGTTCAAACTCATCGAGATCACGACCTAAACAATGTTTGCCGAATGACCCCATGATAGTATCACCTTCACAGACCTTACTCTTAGGAAATATGATGGTGTAATAAATGGATATGTATCAAGACCATAATAATGTGAATATGTATATATTAATATATAAATTTTCAATTTTAATTGTTTCTTTTAAATGAATTTGTTTTTGATTCAATTTAAAAAAATTATATATTTTTTGTAATATTAATATTTAATTAAGGGGTTTATATTTCTGAATCAATGGATATTTAAAATAAATGGTATTTTAGTAAAATATTATAATTAAATTATTTTTATTATATATATATTATTTTATAATTTTTATGATGTCAAAAGTAATTTTTTTAAGGTTTGAAAACTATTTTTTTCAAAACCCATCAATTTCCTACAAATGTCAGTCTGTATTTTAAAAGGTAAATTTAAAATAATTTTAAAATTATTTATATAAAATGAATATTTTGTTTTGGAATTACAATATTGATATTATATAATTATGAAATATTTCATATTTTTCTGAGACAGTCTAATTTTCGGGAAAAAATTAAATACTGTATAAATATGATTTGTATTTTATGAAATCATAATGACCCAAATATGATGTAATAAATTATATAATGGGTATTATAGAAACAATATATATTTTAAAATAAAATAATTTTATTTTAATATAATTTTATTCTTTTTATAATTCACCTATGAATCCTCCAAAATGTATAATATATTTTATGATTTTAAATTCATTTCTTGAATAGTGTGACTCACCTCCATAAAAGAGAGGAGAACATTTGAATATATTAGGTCCTTTTGAAAATAATATAATTAATATATACCTTCTTAAGAAAAAAAATGGGACAAAACCATGGGAAGGTATGTGGGTTTGAATATTTAATTACATAGATTCCAAAACCGATGCTTGTGAAATATTAAATAATTCCCCTCTCTTTTCCTATATAAAAAAACCAAGAGATTACTTATCTTCACTAAAAATACTTTTATAATTTCCTTACAATTTCCTGCCTTATCTATAGTTCTACCAAGGCTCCCCATTCTCTCATCAATACCCTCTTCATACTTTTGATGTCACAAACTGATGTTATGGTTCCTTCCATTCTTATTTTTATCCATGATTCCTTATATCGTTACACCAATTTATTTTCGATTACAAATGATTGGGTATGTTTTATAACGTTCCCCATATTAGCCTTATTGTATTTTAATTATGATATATTCCTTTATCTACAATTAATCCCTCCCATGTACACCTGTTACCATGTTGAAATTTCGTAAGAGTTATTCCATTCAACCTATTTCTTCACGTTTATTTATTATGTTACGCCTTCTATTTACAAATTACATATGTTGGGACATGTATTTATATGAACCTATTACACTACATATCATTTATATATTATGGGAGACCATTTTCCCTCTCATCAACCCTTAATATTAATTTTTATGTCACACTATAAGGCTAATGAAATTGCAACATGAATTTCCATTCTAAAACAATTGTGTAGTTAATATAGAACCCATTCCCTATCAAGGGTGTTAAATGTTTTGCACATATACCCTTTCATTTTTTAAATAAATGTATTTTTTACACTCCCCTTGATCTTGGAATAAATTATTAGGATGAACAAATCCATGTTTTATGAACTATATGGCACATTTAAGCAAGAGAATTAAATGAAAGTAACGGGTGAGACCTGAATTATATAGTGCTACAATGCATTGGGTACTGTTTAGTATCATGATACTTCATGTTGGGACATGGGTTTACATGATTAATTTATGGTAATTTTTCCACTATGTTGTCTTGAAATTTTATCCTTCACTTATGATGTAGTGTTTTAAATTGTTGCCACATTTCCATGTTATGAATTTAATGTTATATCATGCTTTATGCTTCATGTTTCTTTTATGAATCATTTATATGCCTTTCCTAACATTTATTATTTTATTCATGTTATTCCATGTTTACTCCCTCAATGGTATTTATATCTCACCCATTTTTTATGTATTTTCCAAATGATATCCCATGCAGTATTAAGCTCGAGAATGTTAAAGAGGTTTTCATTAAAGATGGTGTATTTCATGTATAATGTTCTAATGTAATGTACATAATTCCCAAATACACTATAAATAAATATCATTCATGTTGAATTATGTGTAATTTTAGGTAATTAAATCATGTATGAATGTAATAAAAATAACAGGGTTGTCATAGTTGGTATTAGAGAAAATTTTGTTGTTTTGGGATTAGGAATAGAAAAATCAAGTAAAAACCTTAGGGATAAGACTAAGAACTAGAAAAACGTCTCTAAATATTTCTGAGTATTAAGTAAGTGATTCTTCAAGAAAATAAATTCTTTTCTTGATATGAATAAGTGGATGTGGCTCTGGAATACTTATATATAGGGGTAAAAACCTAAAACATCGCTTTGAGCTCGACTCGAATAGGAACTGGTGCACGGCAATGGGTCTTGCTGCACTCTTGGTCTAAGATTATTGGGGGATATTATATGGTAAATTCTTAAGCTTAATATGGATCATTATTAAGGGGAAAAATCCCATAAGAGTATATATAAAAAATTAAATCATGGACAACAAAGATTGAATCCTATAAATTCAAATGTTTAGGAAATAAATGCAATTTATAAGTTATACATTTAATGTCATTATATTCCTCTTTATGTGTTTACTATTTTAAAATGAATACCCTTAACATTCCTATTATTCATGACAATGGTCTAGAATAGGAGGAATCAAGCTAACAATAGATGTGAAGATTAATGCAATGACTTCTCTAAAGAGATGCCCAATCCGATTGGAGTGGGAATTGCTAACTTTGTCACGATACTCTCTCTGTTAATAAAGGTTTAAATATGAACCTGGATCATGAGGAATGTCCACCCCCTTAATAAATAATAAGTCACAATTTAGAGATTCATGAGATAAATGTATCCTACTTCCAATAGATCATATGACCCTTCAAATACCAAACAATGTATAAACTCCGTTGAGAATATCTTCTCCATCTTTCAATTCTTCAAATAAGATAATGTTCTTCTAGCTGATTAGAATATGGAGAATGAAGCTGATCAATGGTGAATATTGATCAAAAAGTACAAGGCATGATGAATAGATCGAGGTCATGGTATTAAGGGACTTTTGAAAATTGCTTTTCGATTAATGTTTTCCTCGCACCTTACAAATTAATATAGAAATTTATTTCCCTGACCTCGACCAAAAATACGACGAATCCACCAAATCATATGAGGGAAATTTCCCAAGGCTTGCACAATATACCACCAGATTTTTCATTAACCATAAATGTAATGTTGACCACTCATTTGGTGGAAAAAATCCTAGCATATAGAAATCCATGTCGATCCATTACTTTTATAGATATGAGTAGATTTTATTATGCTCCTTCAAAGTCGAAATGGATATCAAATAATATCAAGGGTATCACAGGGATAAGAATAGGATAATGGAGTAAAATTATGGTGGTCCAATAGAGGTATATAATGGTTCCATGGAATTTTAACATCCCACTTTCCAAATGTGTGGAAAGAAGCACCATGAATATTTCCTGAATAGGATGAAGAAATGATTTAGGTATGGGAAGTGAATCGAACCAGCAATTTATGGTAAGAAAAACATACTGCTAAAATAGAGGAAAGTATTGGTCTAATAAACCCACATTTTACTATTCATGTCTACAACTGAAAGGAATCAATAAATTTCTCAAACCAATGAACTATGCCAAGGGTTTTCATAGGCAACCAATAACCTCCAAGGTAGAAAGGGAGATCTTTCTCCATCATAACTGCAAATGTGAATCCTGAAAATGAAGTGGTTATATGTATTCAAGTTATTCATTAAAGAATATAGAATGTAATTTTTGATTTTTGTTCAATGCATTCCTTTATATCAAGAATGTTTAGTAGAACTATTTAACCACCATCATAATTATTGGAAGTTGAGTTATCAGTATAAATAGAAAATGGTGAAATTTTTTCATCCCAAGTATATGAATCCTCCCCTATCATAGTTTTTAGTCTGAACTAACTAGTGGTCGTTTTAATACTCCCTTTGTTTTATTTTGATGCAATTGTAGACATGGATTGAATTTCCGTAAATGAAGCCAATATAAATTTCCATGAGAAGGAAACCACTCTCTATATTGTGAATTGTCCATCGATTTTGTAGAAATGCAAGGATATAAATGAATCTTATTTAGCCCCATCATATCATGAATAGATATTATTGACCAATGAAGAAGCATATCTAGGTCAAATGATTGATTCTATGGAAACAACCATCCTTGAAGACATTCCCATTGCGAGGGAATACAACCATGTGTTTCCTAAGGAATTTTATGTCCTCCCTCCAAGACGAGAGGTCAAATTCTCAATCGAGTTTATGCTCAAGGGGTTATTATTATCCAAGACTCCATATATAATAGATTTTTTCAAACTTAAGGAGCAGATGAAACGACTACAAGAGAATATGGATAATAATTCTATAATCCCAAGTGATTCACCTTGGAGTGTATAAGTTATCTTCGTTAAGAAGAATGATTGGTCAATGCACCTTTTCAATGATTATCGTGAGCTCAATAAGATCATGTTAAAGAAAAAGTATACTCTATAATGGATTGATCATTTTTTCGATCTACTATGTAGAGTACAATAGATTTTCACGGTAGATCTATGGTCAAGATATTACCATGTTAAGGTGAAGAAAGATGATATCCCCTAAACTGATTTTCATACAAGGTACGAGTAGTATGAATTCATATAAATGCCTTTATGACTATAAAAATGCTCTCGGAATATTCTTGGATGCGATGAAGAGAGTATTTAGAGACTACCTCGATAGATGTTTGGTATTATTTATTGATTATATTAAAATATACTCTGAAAGTAAGAAGGAGAAAGATGACCTTTTAAGTACTTTGCAAAAGGGTTTTCAAAATGAAAGGCTTTATGCCAAGTACATCAAATGTTATTTCTGGTTGAAGGAAGTATCTTTACTAGGGAATATGGTAAAAAACAAATGGTATATCTATGGAACATTTAATGACTGAGGCAATTAAAGGATGGATGAGACCAACATCTATGAAAGATATCAGTAGTTTCCTAGGATTAGATGGGTATTAACGCCGATTTGGGATTAATTTCTCATGATTTTCAAACCCATTAACCAATATAACTCATAAGAGAGTCATATTTTCATAGAATGATGAATGTGAAAGGATCTTCAAGGAGTTGAAATGGAGGATTATCATTGCGCCTGTTATCACCCTACCCATAAGTGGATATCTTTTTGTGGTATTCAGTGATGTTTTGAAGAAGGGACTCAGCTATGTGTTGATAAAAAATAACAAAGGAATTATCCATGATTCAAGAAAGAATAATGTTCAAGAGTAGAAATAACCAAAAAATGGCATGGAGTTAGCTGTAGTGATATTATCTTTGAAAATTTGGAGACATTACCTTTTTGGGGATAAGTTTGAAATATATACCGATCACAAAATCATCTAGTACACATTCAAACAGAAAGAGTTTAATATGCTCCAACGAAGAATGTTAGAGATGATCAATGACTATTACTACTAAATACACTACCATATAGTGAAATCAAATAATGTGTTAGAAACTCTATGTATAAATGATCAAGTAACTATTTCATTGATGAGAATAGAGAAGGATATGATCATCTTAGACTTGAAGAAGATGGACTAGAGAATCAAAAAGGAAGGAACATCATAAATCCTTTCAGAAATAATTTTTAAACTGTCTCTTCTAGAGAGGCTAAAGGATGATCAATGAGATAATGTGGGTATTTAGAAGAATGTGAAAACTATTAGAAAAGTTAAAACCTTAGAGTTCAATTTTAATGAAGAATGTTTTGTAAGATTTTGGTCAAGACTATGTGTACCATCAAACCCTGTGTTAAAGAAGGATATCTTGGATGATGCACATATTTCAACCTTCTATCTCCATCCTGGAATCATAAATATGTATCAAGATCTTAGAGAACAATATTAGTGTGAAAATATGATGAAGGAGATCATATAATATACATCAATATGTCTTTTATGTTAGTAAGTGAAGTGGGAAAGGAAAACATCTAAGGTGATTATAGAATAATTACCCATTTTTCATGTAAATGGGAGAACATAACCATAGACCTTGTCAGAAGGACTCCTAAAACATCTAGAGGAAAAAAATTTATCTTGGTTGTGGTGGATTGTATTATTAATTTTCCACACTTCATTGAGATTCAAGAGGATTTATCATTAGAACATATTGAACTAATAGAAATCATAGAAGTGGTGTGGATACATAGTGTAGTGATATTGATTATATCTGATAGAGATGCTATATTGACCTCTATGTTTTGGAAGAGTCTCCAATATTCTCTAAATACTGAGTTAAACTTTATCAGACCATATCACCCTCAAACTGGTGGCCAATTGAGCGAACTATCCAGGAACTTGAGGAAATTTTGAGAGAGAACATAATGGACCTCAATGGAGGATGGGGTCAACATATTACTCTGGTTGAGTTATCATACAAAAAAATTTCCACTCAATAATCCAAATGTCTCCCTATGAAGCTTGTTATTGGAAGAGGTGAAAAACACCTGCATGCAGGGATGAATTTGGGGAAAGAAAACTACTAGGTCCTGAAATGGTCAAGGAAATGGTGGAAAATGTTAATACCATTCAATAAAACGTCAAGGATTCTCATAGGAGACATAATATCTATGATAAAAATCATTGAAGAGACCAAGATTTTGATTTTGGAGACATGGTGTAATGCCCCTGTTCCAGAAGCCACCTAGAGTCCCCCGTACCAGGTTGGTCACATGGACTAAAGCACATTTCCCCAAATGCCAGAGGCTTCCAACTAACAACGAGGGCCTTAGGTGTGACAATGGGGAATCTAGGCCCTCATTGGAAGAGTACACAATGGATGTAAAAAACACATACAATAGCAGAAGCAGTAAATATCCAACAATAGTAAACAATGGAAAACTAAACAATAAACAACTGGAGCACACATATATAAATGAATTGATGGATGATACATGTTTCTAGGAAGGCAGCCAAACAAGTCACAATATTGAATACAATACTAATCGAAAGTACAAGAAAAATAGATAAGCAAATCCTCAGTATCGCAAGCCTCGGCTTGGTCCCATGCTCTCCTTCTCTAATTCAAGCCAAGTACCTGATGTCTAAGGGTGATTTCCCTTGTATATACCTGCAACAATATAATCTATTTGGGCCCAAAAGCATGACCCAAACAGGGTGTGAGACTAAATCCAAGTAGGAAACCACCAGAAGATTTGTTCATAACAGTTAGTGAGCATATGGAAGGTAATAGGACAGTAAGCAGTAAACAGTAACCCGTAAACAAGATGATACATATCAGTAAACAATAACCAGTAAACAGGATGATACACAATAGTAAAAAACCCACAGATCAACAAGAAATAGTGTAGCAAATAGCTAACCACAAACAGGTAACCCTCTGTGAAGTACTCAAAACCATCCCCTCTGGTCCTATCCAAGAATCACCAACAACCCTCTGGGTAGTAAACTTGGCCTAACCCCTCTGGTTTGGTCATATGACATTATAAGACTCTATGAGGAAGAACTCTCGATTAATTCACCTTATAGTCTAAGGTAGTCAGGGACTCTCTGAGGAAGATCACACGGTCAAATCCCCTTATTGCCCCAAGGTCTAGAGACTCCATGAGGAAGCTCAATCTGTCAATTCCTCCAATATCCTCAGGTCTATCACAGACTCTCTGAGAAAGATCACTCAGTCAATTCCTCCTATATCCTGGAGTGGTTTAAGTAAATTCAAACAAAATAATGACTCTATGAGGAAGCTCACTCGGTCTATCCTCCTGTAGTCTATAAATCTCAAGACTATCTAGGAAGCTCACACGGTCTATCCGATATGGTCTATAATTTCCATGACTCTCTGAGGAAGCTCACACAGTCTATCCCATATGGTCTATAATGTCCAAGACTTTCTGAGGAAGCTCACTCGGTCTATCCCCTTATAGTCTATAGCACCAGGTTCTCACAGTCCCATGCCAGTCAGGGAATAATAATGCTATAAGGCCAAAGTAAAACCACAAAGATACTAGGATAACTAGTCTATAGTATAACAAGCATTTCAGAGAATAGCACTCTATCATATGGATACAAGGCATGGAAAACAGGTATAATGGCCAAAGGCTGAACAAGACCAAAAGGGTTGTAAATAGAACAAGGCATGGGAAAAATATCCAAGCATAATAATTATCCTTATACATAACCAAATTACCTCTACACAAGCATTCAAGAAAGGAAACAAAACAACAGGGTCAAAACAGTAAACACGCAATACCCCATTCAACGGTATTGGTGGAAATTGAAAATAAAACTCAATGACATTGAACAAAAAGGCACAAACCACCTACCATGATGTTAAGAGTTCGATATATTTGAACCACAAGGCTAGAATCTCCCTATAATGCCATAGATCTATGAAAACGTCCAAAAACCTCAACCCACGATAACTTGATAAAGAAGAGGAATTGGAAAACCAAGCTCTAGGAGAAGTACGAGATTACCACTATGGTTCCAATGCAATCGACATCAGTCGATTTGGAGAATGGAAGGAGGCTTGGGGGCTTGGAGGAGATTCACAGCCGTACAAAATTCTCTCGATCGAATAACCTGGATAAGAAGCGCGTTCTGGGGATTAGACGCGACCCTTGTCTATTTAAGGAAAAAAACAAAGTACACAACATGTAATTTTGAAGTACATGATGTATACTAGGATTTTCTGTACTCCACTTTAAGCGGCCTCCACATCACCCCACACGACCATGTGTGTGGCCTGGAAACAGCCAGCACACAGCCTCGCATGACATTGAAGTACACGACGTGTACTTATAAAGTACACGACATGTACTTATAAAGTACACGGTGTGTACTTCAAAAATTTCCAGAAACTCATATTTTATAAAAAACTCCATAAAAAAGGAAAAACATACATGAAACGAAGTTCCGGGTTCTTAAAAACTTTCCCCCTTAAAGAAATTCATCCATGAATTTCCCTAGCGATGCGTGGAAGAAGAAACCCCGAACACCTCTAGCCACTGTGATCGTATATCAGCCTCCCTCTCCCAAGTCTCATCTGGTACTCTCCCATGCTTCCATAGCACCCGTACCAGGGGAACATACTAGCTATGGAGAACCTTCTTGTTGTGATCCAAAATCTAGATAGGATGCTCCTCAAACTATGCATCTACTTCGAGCTCATCGTCCTCAGGCTGAAATACATGAGATGGGTCTGAAAAGTAACGTCGGAGCTGGGAAACGTGGAAGTCCTCATGCATATCCTGATACCTCTGAGGTAACTGAAACTGATAGGCAACTAGCCCAACTCTATCCAACACCTCCAATAGCCCTACGTACCATGGTGAAAGCTTACCCTATCTCTGAATCCTCTTTTATCCCAACCTCAGTGCGACACGCTGGAAAACCTGATCCCCAACCTCGAACTCCAGAGTTCGTCTCTACTAATCAGCATAAGACTTCTATCGAGACTATGCTGTATCCATCCTATTCTGAATCAATTCTATTTTCTCTATGTTCTCCTGAACAAGATGAGGTCCCAACAAAGCTTCATCTCCTGCCTCCAGCCAGCATAAAGGTGATCGACATGGCCTACCGTACAAAGCCTCGTAAGGTGCCATCTGAATAGTCGCCTGAAACTGTTGTTGTAGGCGAACTCCACAAGAGGTATATGCTTCTCCCAAGAACCTCCAATGTCTAGAATGAAAGCTCATAGAATATCCTCAATCACCTAAATCGTATGCTTGGATTGGACATCTGTCTGGGGATAGTATGATGTACTCAAAATTACCTATGTACCCAAAGATTTATGAAGCCCCTGCCAGAACCGAGAAGTAAAACGCACATCCCTGTCGAAAATAATGGAGTGTGGAACTCCATGTAGCCGTACAATCTCTCGGATGTACAACCATCCCAGCTCATCAATGCTGAAGGTCTCATTGATCGGCAAGAAGTGAGCAACCTTTGTAAGCCTGTCGATGACATCCCAAAGAGCCTCATTCCTTTGATGTGACCTCATTAGCCCCGATCACGAAGTCCATCGCGACATCATTCCACTTCCACTCTGAAATGGTTAACTGCTGAAAAAGTCCTGATGGTCGCTGATGCTCCACTTTCACCTGCTAACAAGTGGAATACCGCATGACAAAACCAGAAACATCTCTCTTCATACCTGGCCAGCAATACTGGCGGTGTAGACCATGATACATATTAGTGACACCAGGATGAACTTCCCAAACAGAGGAATGAAAATCCTGCATCAGCTCCTCACGTATGTCTACTGGCACCCATACACATCCTTGGAAATGAAATATCTCATCCTCGCCCACTATCTATCCGTGAAGAGGGTCCTCTACTGACACACTCTCCCACATGACTAGTCCTTCTGAGTCAGATAGCATCTGCATCCATACCCGATCGAGAAGAGTATAGGTAACAACTATAGAAGATAGAAAGGTCTTCCCCTTTCAGTCATGCACCACCAAATGCATCTCAGAGAACAGAGCCATAAGCTTCCACTCACTACTAGCCTCCTGAACTTCCGGTATCTGCGTTCTCCTACTCAACATGTCAGCCACTACGTTTCCTTTTCCAGGTGTATAGGCAAGGTCAAAGTCAAATTACTGAAGGTACTCGACCCACCTACGCTATTTCTGATTCAGATCAGGCTGAGTGAAGATGTACTTGAGACTCTAGTGGCTGGTAAACACCAAAAAGTGATCTCATATAAGATAATGTCTCAAATAGCGTAAGGCATGAACAACTCCCGCCAGATTGAGATCGTGCGTCGGGTAGTTCCTCTCATGTGGTATCCACTGCTGAGACCCGTACTCAACGACTCCATCTCCCTGCATAAGCACATCTCCCGGACCAATACCTGAAGCATCATAGTAGACCATATAGATCTTTCCCGGCTCTGGTAAGACTAGTATCGGTGCTGACGTCAACCTCCCTTTCAGCTCCAGAAAGGCTGACTCACAGGAATCTGACCATAATAACTTTTCCCCTTTCTTGGTCAGACCTGTAATTGGTGCTGATAGGCGTGAAAAGTCCTCTATGAAACACCTATAGTATCCAGTCAGCCCTAGAAAACTCAGCACAACAAAGAAATTCTTCGGTTGATCCTCGGAAACTACAACACCCACTTTCTCTGGGTCTACTGATACTCATGTATCTGAGATAACATGACCCAAGAAGTGAATCTTATCCTCCAAAAGTTGCATTTCAAGAGCTTAGCATATAACTGATTCCCTCTCAGTGTACTCAGAACGAACTCAAGATGGTAGCATGGTCGTGTCGAGTGTGAAAGTACACTAAGATGTCGCCCATGAAAACCACCACAAAGGAATCCAAGTATTTATGGAACACTCGGTTCATCATTTCCATTAAAACTGCAGCCGCGTTCATGAGACCGAACGATATAACCATATACTCGTATAGACCATACCTGCTCATGAAGGCTGTAAGAGGTATATTAGATGGTCTAACGTGAAACTAATGATAACCGGATCTCAAATTAATCTTCGAGAACACCTGATCTCCTCGAAACTGATCGAAGAGATCATTGATCCTTGGCAAGGGATATCGATTCTTGACCGTCAACTGGTTAAACTTATGATAGTCCACACAATGCCTAAGGGTACCTTCTTCCTTCTTCGCAAACAAAACAGGCAAACCCCAAAGAGAAGTAATGGGTCAGATGAAACCCTTTTCCTGTAACTCCTATAACTACTTATTGATCTCTTGCAGCTCAGGTGTATCCATCTTATAAGGAGTAATAGACACAAGTACCGCTCCTAGAACAAGCTCAATTGAGAATTATACCTCACATTCCGGAGGAAAACCTGAAATGTCCTCTGGAAAGACATCCCTAAAACGATCCACCACTGGAGGAAAGTCTAACTGTGAAGTCCCCTAGTCATCCAGATAAAGACTAGCAATCTGGGATGTAAATCCTCCTAGCCCATGATGCTCCGGTCCTGCTCGACTCGCCTGGACATCCCACTCACCTCTATGAAGAAAGGATCCACCCTTTGGTGATACGAAACTCACCCTACGGTGATAGAAATCAAAGACTTCCTTGAAGGGGACTAACCAATTCATTCTGAGAATGACATCATATCTCTTCATCTCTAGGACATAGAGGACCCATAAGAAGTGACACCCTGAAACCTCAAGAGGGAACTCTTTGTACTGTCGTACGTTAACCGCTCTAGTCCCCAACGGTGTGTCAAGCGTCAAAGTATCGGTAGAGGAAAAGATGCAGAGTCCAAGGCTCTCCATAACAGAAATAGAGATAAAGCTATGAGTAGCACAATGATCGAAAATATTTGAAGATAAAACTGAGGCTACTACGATCATACCTCGAATTGTGGAAGGTCCGGGATCCTGCTTCTGATGGGTCTTGTCCACAGCAAAAGTCTGGCCTATATCACAGCCCTACGACACTGGATGACCACTCTGAGCTGATCCACTCTGCTCTCGCTGGTAACTTGGTGACTGACCACCATGGTCGTGACCTCCACCTCGGCCCGAATGGCCCGAAGAACTCCAGTTCCCAGACTGGTGAGAAACTAGCGATGCATCACCTAAACACGGGGCCATAGGGGAACCCCTACCACAAGCTGTTGGTGAGAAGATCTAACAAAACCGCTAAAGATGGCCCATATTGCCGCAAGATCAGCACTCCTTTGGGACTCTCTGTAACTGAGGCCTAGTATGCCTGCTCCTCCCTCACTGGTAGCATACGACCTGGCTACCCGAAGATACATTCAACCTACTCTGATATCCACAAGTATACTCCCTACAACGCTTTCTGCTATCAGTAGGAGGAACACTGAATCTGGATATTGAACCGCCCTGGCTCACTGCTCCTCCTCCAATGGCCCTAATGCCTTCATTTTTTGATTTATTATTGATAATCCACCTTTCAAGGGGTGAGGTGGAACCCTTAAAAGGCCCGAAGGTGTAAGTATTACATGGCCCATATGCCTTAGAGGAATTCATTGCATGTAGGCTTCAAACATTACATACAACCCAGACTAACTACTTGGAACTGCTCCTCCCAAACATCTTCATCGTGAAATCAGTTGTCCACCTTTGCATGGCTATTCGGCTGGGCATTCACATGCATGCACAGGCTTGTCCTGATTGCAGGTGCCATACCCTCTCATTCTTTTAATCGTTTTAGCTTTAGCTATGGTGAAATCTCGTTGCTCATGCTCCTTGTAGAGTTTGTACCTTGTCGGTTGTCTAGTTTTCATCTGCACTTAAGGTGGCCCGAAGGCCTTGAGGTGGCCCAAAGGCCTTACTGAACAGAAAGCCTGGGTGGCCCGAAGGCCTTACAGGACTCAGGGACCAAATCGGTGGCCCGAAGTCCCAAACAGGGGCATATTCCCGGCTGCTACAGTAACAAACAGTGCCTTCTATAGTACCTTCTACAGTACTGCACAGTTCCCGCTACAGTACCTGCTATAGTGCCTACTACAGTGCATGCTACAGTACCCAAGAATTCTGCCTCTGCCTAGATTTGATCCATGGTCACTTGGATGCACTTACAGAGCCCTTACCAACTGGGCTAAGGTTCATGTTCTCTGCTCATTGCTCCAGAATACCTCAGATTGTGCTATGTGATCAGCGCCTGGCTGACGATAGAGGATATTGAATTCAACCAGAATATGTTCACATATGAGCAGATGTCGTGCCTCAGACCATCCTCAAACTTCCATGCAAGGAACAACTCATCGACTGATATAATAGGGATGGAATTCTGTAGCTCTGTAAAGCAAGATGAGTACTCCATAACTGAAAGAGTACCCTGCTCCAGACTCATTAACTCCAGGGCTCAATCATCCCTCAAGGTCTCCGAATAGAAGTAATCATAGAAGATGCGCCAAAACACATCCCAAGTAATACTCTATTGGCTCCCTAATTTTGAGATCACCTCCCACCACCTCTTGGCGGAGTCTCAGAGCATATAGGTAGTGAGCTTCACCCTCTTCTCTGGAGGTATATCCAGATGCTCAAAAAATGTCAATGTGGCCTCTAGCCATGACTCTACAGCCTTAGGTACTCCATTCCATGAGAAATTAGGAGAATGTTGCTACTGGAAAACCCATGTCAACTCTGACATCGACGGGGCAGGAGGCAACACTCCTTCGAAGGTCTGCATCATACTCATAAAATCGTCCCTGAACTACACATTGGTGCCCGAAACTGGTATAACTGCTAGTGCCAAGGCTGGCACAACAATAGGATCTGCAGGAGGTCCCTGATCAGCCATATCCGTTGTCTGATTTCCATTTAGAAGCTGACGTACAATCGGAGGACGTCTCAGTGGCATAATTCTGAAAGGTCCAAAGCACACCTTAGATCGGGATTATCAAAGACATAGAACACAAGAGTAAAATATGGGAATAGGAGGAAGAAACATTCATGTTTTACAAAACATGACTATACGGCGTGTATAAAAACTACACGTGTTATTTTAATCCATTCACATGGGCAGGTAATTCTGCCACAACTGGTCGGGTAACGCACCAACCACACGGCGTGTTGTCCCCACACACGGCGTGTAATTGAATTCTAATACCCTTCCCGAGTCTCCTTACATGGCTAACCCACACGGTCCTCTTAATTTTATACTACATGGATTGTTCAAGAAGGACACAGTTTGTACTATACAAGGTTTCAATGACCCGTGTTGTTAGTTACACGGCTGGCTACACAGTTCACTCTTACACGGTGTGCTCCCCAAGAACATGGTGTATACTTGATGGTTCTCCCCGACCCATGTTGTTTGTGACATGGCCAGGTACTTAGGTTACATGGCACAACGTTGATAACCGGAAACAATATGTAATGTCAAAGTTTCATCCAACGGTGTCGTTAGCCACACGGGTAGACACAAGGTCACTAAAACACAACGTGTACATACCGTAAATGGTGTGTTTCTGAAGATTTTTAACAACCCCATGTTTCTTCCCACACAGTCAATGAAATGTTTTAAAAACTACATGACGTGTATTAATATAGTACACACTGTGTATTCTGGGTTTTTCCAGGAAGTTTCTTCGAAACTGCATCGAAGCCCATAAAACTTAGGAAACAAGAGTTAAGGTGCCAAATTCTGATTTGTGAGGGCCCATAATCCCTAAGAATCAAATCTTGGCAACTTATACAAGTTATAAAAAGGAAACCAGGCAATGATCCACTAAATTATGGTCCATGAGGGCCCATAAAACCTCAAGAACCAACGTTTGGCGTCCATCTAAGAAAAGTGATATACAAACAAATTCTCTATCAAACAGTATAGATTCTATCGAAGCATCTATCAGAACATCATGAATAATATACAGAACATCTATCACAACAACAAGAAATCGCTAATGTATCCTAGATGTTATGGATAGAATTCATGGAATGTGATTTTTAACAAGTTCATATATGATGCATGAGATGGAATACCCTCATCTCATTGGGTTACGACAGAAATAGAACCATAATAACATCTACTGTAATAGCACGAAGCATGTGAATCACCCAACGGTGAAATCAATCAACTGTAAAAGTGAAAACCAGTAAAACTACAATAAACGAGGTAGTATGGATTTTCCCTGTGCACGGGTTATCTACTCCCTATCACACCTTATTACCAAGTTCCTATTCCATCCTATCCTTGACTATAGGCTCCAAAAATTAAGTCAAGATAAAAGATTTCCTCTAATTCCACTTTGTAATGCCCCAGTTCCGGAAGCCACCCAGAGGCACCCCGTACCATGTTGTTCACGTGGCCTCAAGCGCATTTCCCCAAATGCCAGAGGCTATCGACTAGTAGCGAGGGCCTTGGGTGAGATAGTGGGGAATCTATTACCTCATTGGCAGAGTACACAGTAGATGTAAAAAACACATACAATAACGGAAGCAGTAAATATCTAACAACAGTAAACAATGGAAAACTAAACAAAAAACAATTGGAGAACACAAATATAAATGAACTGGTGCATGATACATGTGTCTAGGAAATAATCCAAACAAGTCACAATAATGAATACAATACTAATCCAAAGTAGAAAAAAATAGATAAGAAACTCCTCAGTATCACAAGCCTCGGCTTGGTCCCATGGTCTCCTGCTCCAATGCAACTCAAGTACCTAAAGTCGAAGGGTGATTTCCCTTGTCTATACCTGCAACAATATAATCTGTTTGGGCCCAAAAGCATGACCCAAACAGGGTGTGAGACTAAATCCCAGTACACAACCTCCCGAAGATCTGTGCCTAATAGTCAGGGAGCATATGGCAGGTAATAGTACAATAAGCAGTAAATAGTAACCAGTAAACATGATGATACACAAGAGTAAACAATAACCAGTAAACAGGATGATACATAGTAGTAAACAACACGCAGATCAACAAGAAACAATGAAGCAAACAACTAACCACAAACAACTAACTCTCTGGGAAGTACTCACATTCATCCCCTCTGGTCCTATCCAATAAGTACCAACCACCATATAGGCAATACACTCAGCCTAACCTCTTTTGTTTTGTCATATGAAATTATAATACTCTCTGAGGAAGCACGCTTGGTCAATTCCCCTTAAAATATAAGGTAGTCAGGGAATCTCTGAGGAAGATCATGTGGTAAAATCCCCTTATAACCCCAATGTCTAGAGAATATTTGAGGAAACTCACTCGGTCAATTCCTCTTATAGCCTCAGGTCTATCACAGAATCTCTGAGAAAGCTCACTCGGTCAATTCCTCCTATAGCCAGGAGTAGTTTAAGGAAATTCAAACAAAACAAAGACTCTCTGATGAAGCTCACTCGATCTATCCTCCTATAGTCTATAAAGCCCAATAATCCCTGGGAATCTCACACGGTGTATCCCCTATATTTTATGATGTCCAAGATTATCTGAGGAAGCTCGCACGGTCTATCCACAACGGTCTATAATGTCCAAGACTCTCTGAGGAAGCTCACTCGGTCTATCCCCTTATAGTGTATAGCACCAGGTACTCATGGCCTTGTGCCAGTCAGTGAATAATAATTATATAAGGCCAAAGTAAACTTACAGAGCTACCTGGCTAACCAGTCTACAACATAACAAGCACTTCAGAGAACAACACTCCATCCTACGGTCACAAGGCATGGAAAATAGGTATAACGACCAAAGGGTGAACAAGAACAAAAGGGTGGTAAATAGAACCAGGCATGGGGAAAACATCCAAGCATAGCAATTATCCTCATACATAACCAAATTACCTCTACACAAGCATTAAAGCAAGGCAAGAAAACAACAGGGGTAAAATAGTAAACACACAATACCCTGTTTAAGGGTATTGGTGGAAATTGCATGTAAAACTGAAAGACTTTGAATGGAAAGGCACAAACCACCTACCTTGAAGCTAGGAGATCTATATACTTGATCCAAGAGTCTTTAATCTCATTAGATCATCATAGATCTACAAAAATGTCCAAAACGCTCAAAACATAATAAATTGAGAAATAGGAGGAATTGGAAACAAAGATCTAGGAGAAGGAAGAGCTTACCGATACGGTTCCAACGCAATCGACAATGGTCGATTGGGAGAATGGATGGATTCTTGAGGGCTCAGAGGAGATTCGCGGCCATACAGAATGCTCTCGGTCGAAGAAGCTGGAGAAGAAGCATGTTCTAGCGATTAGACGCGACCCTGGTAATTTAATGAAAAAAAAACAAAGTACACGATGTGTAATTTTGGATTACACCATGTGTACTAGGCTTTTCCATACTCCGCTTTAAGAGTCCTCTACATCCCCCACACGACCGTGTGTGTGGTCCGGAAACAGCCAGCACACGGCCTCACGCAACATCAAAGTACATGGTGTGTACTTATAAAGTACATGACATGTATTTCAAAAATTTCCAGAAACTATTTTTTCTCAAAAACACTATAAAAAAGGAAAATCATAACTGAAATGAAGGTTCGGGTTCTTAAACATGGTAATACTATTCTTATCTCCATGGAATAGTTAAATGATATTTGGGAAGAATGAAAAGCTTAGTACAAGATAAATCGACCCCTTTGAGATCCTTTATAGCATCAGAGCAGTGGCCTACCAACTGCACTCCCTTCTATGCTATCTGAAGTACATGATGTATTACATGTATCCTTATTGAGAAAGTACATATCAGACCCTTCACATGTACTCAATACAAAGTTGGTTCCATTAATGAATTACCTATCTTATGAGGAGAAACTAGTGCAGATATTATATCATAGAGAAAAGGTTCACAGAATAAGACAATGCACCCGTTCAAAGTATTTTGGAGAACCTAGAAGTTCGAATAAGAAATGAGGAAACTGGAGGAGGCGATGAAATAGAGTTTACCTCATTTGTTTTAATGTAGGAAATGAAAATTTTTAGGGAGAAATTTATCATGGGGAAGATTTTAATGACCCGAACTATTATAAATGAAATTTCCCTTTTGATTTACTTAAATGTATTATTTTGTAAAATTGTTATATAAAACACATGAAATTATTTGGTTTTATGTTTTTTTGGATTTAAAGGGCCGTTTTAATGTTTCCATTGATAATATAGACATTGAATAGTGATTCCATGATTTGTGTAAACATAGGGCTTTAACAAATCCAGTTCAATCATACAAAGGATGTGATGGACTCAACATGTAGAATCGTGGCCTATGAAGTTCATTTATCAGAGCTTTAGTGGGAGATAATGTCTCTGGAATTTTACTTTGTCAAATCCCATGATGATATCCAAAAACATAGGAATGAGATAAACCATATATAAGAGAAGTTCATGTTCATCGAGATCATGACCCAGACCATGTTTGCCGAACTTCCCCATGATAATTTCACCATCACCCAACATATTTTTTTGGAATACACCAGTGTAATAAAGGGATATGTATGAAGACCTTAATAATGTGAATATATATATAATAATGTATATATTTTCAATTTTAATTATTTATTTTATATTATTTTGGTTTTGATTCAATTAAATAGAAATTATAGTTTTGGGTATATTCAAATTCAACTAAGGGGTTTATTTTGCTGAATCAATGGATTTTTGAAATAAATTTTATTTTAATAAAATATTATAATTAAATTTATTTTATTAAATATAAATGATAATATAATAGTACTGATGTCAAAAGTAATTTTATGATGTTTTAAAAACAGTTTTTGTCAAAACTAATAAATTTCCAATAAATGACATATTTTATTATAAAAGTAAAAATTTAAATATTTATAAAATTGTTTATATAAAATGAATATTTTTTTTGGAATTAGAATGTCAAAATTATCCAATTTTAATTTTTCATATTTTTCAGGGAAAGTCGATTTTTCGGGTAAAAATTAAATACCCTCTAAATATAATGTGTGTTTTATGACATCATAATGAACCAAAAATGACATCATATATACTATAATAGGTATTATAGACCCAATATATGTTTTACCATTAAAATAATAAGAATTTTTATATAATTGTTTTTATTTTTATATTTCCCTTATGAATCATCCAAAATGTATAATATATTTTTTGATTTCAAATTCATATATTGAAAAAGGTGACTCACCTCCAGCTAAGTAAGGCAAATATTTTAAAATCTGCATCACTTTACCTAATAAAATAACAAAAATCTCACCACTTTATAAAAAACTATTGGAATGTTTGTGGGTTTGAATATTTAATTATATTGATTCCAAAACCTATGTTTGTGAAATATTAAAGAATCGCCTCTTATTTATTTTATAAACCCATCGATGCACTCACTTCTCTTTAGTAAAAATAATTGGATCAAATTCTTAAACTATAAACCCCTCTCTATAATCCTCCTAAGGAGCTCTAAGCTCCCAATAAGCCACTATTAAAGCTTTTGAAGTCACACACTGATATAAGGGTACCTTCCTTTCTCATTTTTATCAAATTTTCCTTATATTGTTACACCCTTTAATTTTCTATTAAAAATGATAGGGTATGTTTTCTCACCTACACATACTTAAATTTTTATGTTTTAATTATGGGAGATCCCATTCTTTCTCATTAATCCCTCTAATGTACACCAGTTACCATGCCATAATTTTATAAGAGTTATTCCATTCCTCATTTTTATTCAAGTATCTTTATTATATTAAACCTTCTATTTCCAATTTTCATACGTTGTAAAAAGTATTAATATGACCCTATTACCTTCCATTTCATGTATATATTCATAGATAACCCATTTTCTCTCATTAATACGTTTTATGAATTTTTTGACACGCTGTTAGGCTGCAAAAATTGCACAACGAATTTCTATTCGAAAATAATTGTTTAGTGAATAATTTACCCATTCACTATCAAGGGGATTCAATTTTAATAACATATACATTTTTATTGAGGAAATAAATGTATTTATTCAACACCCCTTGATCGTGTAATATATTATTATGATCATTGATTCTATGTTTTATGATCTATATGACACACTTAAGCATGAGAATGAAATGAATTTGATGGGTGAGACCATAATTATATAGCGCTCCAGTGCATTGGGTAATGTTTAGTATCATTATAAATCATGTTTGGATAGGGTTTTACCTAATTCCATTATGGTACTTTTTTCCACTATGATTTCTTGGCAGTTTAGCCTTGACATATGATGTAGTGTTTTAAGTTATTGAAAACATTTACATGTTATGAATTTCATGCTATATAATGATTTATGATTTATTTTCTTTTGTTGATCATTTATATGACCCTACTAACATGTATTATTATATTCATGTCATTCCATATTTACTATATTACTAGTCTCTATAGTTTACCCCTTTCTTATGTATTTTCCCCAAGATATTCCATGAAATTTTATGCTCAAGCATGTTAAAGAGATTTTAAATAAAGTTATTTTTTTTCATGTTTAAAGTTGTAATAAATTGTACCTAATGGACAAATACACTATAATTTTTGATCTTTTGGTTTTTATTAAGTGTAATTTTATGTAATTAAATCATGTATGAGTTTAATAAAAAGAACCAGGTTGTTATAGTTGGTATCAGAGGAAATTTTAGTTATTTTTGCGATTAGGATTTCAAAACTCTAGTGGAAGCCTTAAATATAATTCTATGTATAATAAAAACATCCCTAAATTTTGGTGAGTATCAACTAAGTGGTTTTTAAATAAAATACATCCTTATCTGGTTACTAACAAGTGTATGTGGCTCTGGATCATATGTATCTTGGTATAAAACCCTAAAATAGTGCTTTGAGAGATACTCGAATGGGGATTGGTGCATGACAATAGGCCTTGACGCACTCTTAGTTTGAAACTCCTGTGGGATATGCTTTGGTAAATTCATAATATTAGAGTGAACCATTATTAAGGGAACAAAAAATCCCATAATAATATATGTTAGAAAATATATCATGAATAAATTAGATTGAAGCCAATAAATTCATATGTTAAGGAAATAAAAGTAATTTTTAAGTTATGCCATTAATGTAATTGAATTCTCATTTATGTGTTTAATATTTTAAAATGATTACCCCTAATTGAACTTTTATTATAGACAGTGGCAGTTAATATGATGAATTAGGATAATAACCGATGTGATGATCAATTTAATGATTTCCCTATTGAGATTCCCAATCCGATAGGAGCAGTAATCGAAAACTTTGTCACGATACAATCTTAGTTAATGCGTGTTTTTAAAAGAAACCTTGATCAAGATGAAAGTAAAAACCCCTAATAAATAACAAGTCACAAGTGAGAGCTTCATGAGAAAATGGACTTCTACTTTCGATTGATAATCTGATCCCTCAATCAAAAACAATGGATGAAATCCATTGAGAAGATTTTCTCCAAGCATCAATGCTACAAACAATATACAAATATTTTGGATGCATATTGTATATAGGGTGAAGATGATCAATGATGGAAATTTATAAAAAAATATGAATCCCAAGTAAGAGATTGAGGCAATGAGATGGAAGGATTTCTGAAAAAAAAATCAATAAATATTTTTGTCACACCCTCCGACGTAAGATAGACACTGATTTCATTTCTCTCATGTAAAATTTGGTTGAATCCCACATAGCGTATGAGTAAAACATCACAAGGATCATATGATATGACTCCGAATTTGTTGTTACCCCTGAATTCAAGGTTTAATACTTCTTTGGTGGGAAAAAACCTAGCCTATGGAATGCCCCGAAGATCTATGACTTTGATAGATATGAGGAGATTTCTGATGTTCCCTCACAATCTAAATAATGATCAAAAAATATCAAGGCTATCATAGTGACAGGAAGCATATAGAAAATTAATATTCTAGTGGTCTAATAGATATATATGATGGTTCCAATATATTTCAACATCATACTCTCCAGATGTTAGGAAATAAGAACCCTAGATATGTCCGAAATGGGATTAGGAAAATCTTTTAGTGTTGGAAGGAAGGGCACCTAGCTAGTGATTTCCAGCAGGAAAGACCCACTACTGTGATAGATGAAAGAAATTCTCCAGTAAACCCATAGTTTGTTGTTAATTGATACAACTATAAGGAACATGAGAATTTCTAAAACCAATGCACTAAGACAAAGGTTTTCAAAGGCAACCAACAACCTCTAAGGTTGCAAGGGAGAGATTTTTCCAGCACAACTACCAAAGTGAATCTTGATAAGGAAGTGGTGAAATGTATAGTAGTTATTAATTCAAATATAGAAAATGCACTTTTTGATTCTAGTTCTACAAGTTCCTTATTATCACAAAAGTTTTGGAGAACTATTCAATCACCATCACAATGCTCTTAAGTGGAGTTATTGGTGACAATGGAAAATGGGGAAACTGTTGCATTTCAAGAATAAAAATCCCCCTATCACAATTTATGGAATGACCATCCTAGATTACCTTGTCCTACTCCCTTGGGTGTAATTTGATGAAATTCTTGGAATGGATTGGATTTCCCTATATAGAGCCCTCATAAATTCCCAAGAGAATAAAATCACTCTCTGTATTGTGAATTTTTCACTGATTCTATACAAATACAAGGAAAAAGAAGAATATTATTTAGCATCATAATATCAAGAAAGTATATTATTTCCCTATGAGAAAGCATATCAAGATCAAATTATTTAGTCTAAGGAAATAATGATCCTTGAATACATTTCCATTCTGAGGGAATACTCTGCTATGTTTCCCAAGGAATTTCCTAGTCTTTCTCCCAGCTAAGAGGTCAAATTTTTAATCGAGATTATGATCGGGGTGTTACCATTATCCAAGAGTCCATATTAAATTAATATTTTAGAACTAGAGGAGTATAAAAAACAACTATTGGATAATATGGATAAAGGTTTCATATGGCCATGTGCTTCCCTTTGGGGTGCACTAGTTATCTTTGTCAAAAAGAAGGATGGGTCAATACACCTTTGCAATGATTATAAAGAGCTCAACAAGATCACGTTAAAGAATAAGTATCCTCTACCATGGATTGATGAATTGTTTGATCAACTATTTAGATCATAATACTTTTATATGGTGGATCTACTATAAATATATTACCAAGTTAGGGTAAAGATGGTGGATATCCCCAAGATTTCTTTTTGAACAATGTATGGGAACTATGAGTTCATAGTAATTCCTTTATGACTCACTAATGATACAATAATATTCATGGACTTGATTTATAGAGTATTTAGAGATTACCTCAACATATTTTTTGTACTCTTTATTAATGATATTATAATATACTTCAAAATTAAGACGAAGATAGAGGAGAATTTAGGTATTGTTCTAAATATCTTTCAAAAGGAAAATCATTATGCTATGTATAAAAAATAAGAGTTATGTTGAAGGAATTATATTCATTGGAAATATCATCACAAGAAATGGGATATCTGTGGACCCTTCAATGAATGAGGCAATTGAAGGATGGCCATGGCCAACATCTCTGACATATATCGGTAATTTCCTTGTATTAGTTGTGTATTGTCATCAATTTGTGAGAAATTTCTCACAATTTTCAAACCCTGTAACCAATATAACTTCTAAGGGTGTCAAGTTTTATTGGAATGATGAATACAAAGAGAGATTCAAGGAGATGAAATAAATAATTATCATTACACCCGTGAACACAGTACCCACAAGTGCAGATATTTTTCTGGTATTTAGTGATGCTTTAATGAAAGTATAATGCTACGTGTTGATGAAAAATGACAAATTCATTGCCTATTCTTCAAGGTAGTTGAAAAGTAATTGAAAAAACTACCCAAAAAATGATCTAGAGTTGGTTGTAGTGATATTATCACTAAAAATATGGTCACATTACCTCTCTATGGAGAAGTTTGAAATATATACCAATCAAAAAAATCATCAAGTCTATAGTCACATAGAATGATTTGAATATGATCCAATGAAGATGGTTAGAGATGATAAAATAACACAACTTCTCAAACTACTACCATTTAGTGAAAGAAAATATAGTAGTAGAATCTCTAAGTAGAAAGGATACAAAAAATATTTCACTATGAGAATTGAGAAGGATATGATCTTCTTATACAGGAAGAAGATTTAAATGAAAACATGAAAGGAAGGAAAATCATCAATCCTTTCACAAATTATTGTTCAACTATCCCATCAAGAGATATTAATGGATGCTCAAAGTGATGATATGGGAATTCAGAAGAAAGTGGAAACTATAAGAAAATGAAAACCATCATAGTTCAATGTTAATGAAGAAGGTGTTGTAAGATTGGGGTTAAGACTATGTGTACTATCATATCCTATGTTAAAGAAGGTGTTGTTGGATTATGCACAAATCTCAACCTTCTCTATCCATAATGGAAGCACAAAGATGTATAGAGATCTCCAAGAACACTGTTGGTGGGAAAATATGAAGAATTGGATCGTAGAATATACATCAAGATGTCTTGTATGTCATCAAGTGAAGTAGGAAAGGATAAAATCTAAATGGATTATTCAAACATTACCCATACCTACATTGAAATGAGAAAACATTACCATAGACATTTTCACCAGGCTTCCTAAGACTTCTAGAAGAAACAATGTTATCTGGGTTGTGATGGATCATCTTAGAAATATTGCACAGTTCTTTGGGATTCAAGAGGATTTCCTAATGGATTAACTTTCACTATTATACATTAGAGAAGTGGTGATGCAGTAGTGTGTACCACTATCTATTGTATTCGATCAAGATCCATGATTCAACTATATGTTTTGGAAGAGTCTCCAACATGATCCGAATAATGAGTGAAACTTCAGTATGTACTATCACCATCAAACTATTGGCCAATATGAGTGGACTATCCAGACACTTGAGGACATGTTGATAGAATACTAAATGGACCGCAAAGGAGGATGGGATAAACATCTTAGTCTGGTTGAGTTCCCTTTCAACAACAGTTTCCACTCAGGCATCCAAATGTATCCCTATGCATTACTTTATTTAGAGAACACTTACATTCTTGGATGAATCTAGTGAAAAACATCTAGGTCTTGAAATGGTTGAGGAAATTGTGTAGAAGGTTAAGACAATCCAGCAACACATCAAGGATGATCAAATTTGATAGAAAAGCTATGTTGACAATCACCGATGAGACCTAGAGTTTAATACTGGAGACATGGTATTCCTATTCATATCCCTAAAGAATAATGTGATGAGATTTTGGAAGAAGGGAATGTTTAGTCCAAGAAACATCAACCGCTTTGATATCATTGATTGCCTTAGAATGGTAGCCTACAGACTAGCACTCCCACCCAATCTATCTCAAGTACATGATGTATTCCATGTATCCATATTGAGAAAGTACATTATAGACCCTTCACATTTAATCAATATAGATGTGGTATCATTGTAGAATTACCTCTCTTATAGGGAGAAACTCATGGAGATCTTAGATCATAGAGACAAATTCTATAGAATATGACAATGAACCTAGTCAAAGTGTTGTGGAGAAACCAAAAAAATTGAAGAAGAAATGTGGGAACCAGAGAAGTTGATGAAATAGAGTTACCCTCATAAATTTTATTGTAGGAAATAAAAATTTCAAGGTTGAAATTTATTAAGTGGGGGAGATTTTAAGGACCTAAACTCTTATAAATAAAATTCCTATTTTTATTTAATTAAATGTATTATTTTGTAAAATTTTTATATAAACCACATGCACTTCATTGATTTTATGTTTTTGGATTTAAAGGATAGCTATGAAATCATACCATTGATAATATAACAGTTAAACAATGATCATATGATTAATATAAATATAGGGATTTTACAAATCCAGTTAACTTAAACAATGGAAGTGATAGCCTCAACAAGTAGAATCATGCCCTACGAAGTCAATTTATCAAAGATTCCATGGGATATAGTGTATTTTAGATTTTTTCTTGACCTAGAACATAATGTGATACAATAACTTAGGTATGAGAAAAAACATTTATGAGAGAAGTTTAAGCTCATTGAGATCACAAAGCAAACCATGTTCGGCGAACGACACCCTGATAATCTAACTGTCATATACCATACTCTTAGGGTGTACATAGGTGTAATAAAGAGATATATCTAAATATATTAATAATGTGATTATTTATATAATAATGTATAAATTTTCAATTTTATTTTTTTCTATGAAATTATTTTGGTTTTGATTCAATTAAACAGAAATTCAATAACCCCAGGAATGAAAATGAAAATAAGAATTAATATATTTAAGATATATATATACATAATATATAATAAATATGTCATAGGAACCTAGAGAAAATGTGAGTTAAAAAGAGAAATAGAAACATAATAGAAAGAGGGGACTCAAAGGTTCCCTTACCTTAGGTCCTGATTCAATTGGTATGTTCATTTAATTTCCAAAATATAAATATTAGTTTATTAAAAAATTAATTTAGATCCCATTACATGTATATTAGATTCATTATTATTCATTTATGTTTGTTTACAATAATTTTATTGAGATTTCATGTCTATATTCACTATCTTATTATCGTTAATCGCATGAATCCAAGGTTGTATCAATTTGTAGAAAATTATGGAAGTTAAAATAAAATGATTCAATGACACTAAAAGTGTGCAAATCTATGTTCATTTCATTGGAAGAGTTGAAATGGATCCAAATATAAAAAATTTCGACACTGTAGGCATCTTTTGTTTAATGAAAATGTTATTGTTTAATGGTTAGTTAATTTCGATGGTTTTCTGACCACATAGATTTATTTGACATAAATGAAATATATTATTTATCTACCAATTATAGAATATGAAAAATAAAATATTTCACTTATTAGTACCATATTTAACCATTAAATTACTATTATATCCATCTATGTAGGTGGTGAAGAAAAATTAAATATCTTTTTTATGGTGTGACAATAGGATAATAGATAATAAATAAAACATAAAAATATTAAATTTTATATATATTCATTATATTGATGTTTTTATGTGATTTTAGAAGTAATACATTTGATGGAGTTATAATAAAAAAACATTAAAAGAGAAGCGTTTATAACATTCCCACTTACCATGGATATCCCCTCTTAAAGCACACCTTAAGGGTACTTAATTTGGTCTTTTGTCATGATAAAAAGATTTTAGACATAAGAAAGAGTGTTAAAGAGAGGATTTTGTATCATTTTGGTGAGTTAAGGGGCTTATAATGTATGGATAAATGGGTTGTGAATGGTGTTATTTATAAGGGGGGAGAGATTTATTTTTGAATATATTAATCATTAGATTATAATTTTTATGAAGACTACCAATAGTAATTATTATTATTAATATATAAATTAATTAGTTCTTGTGAGGATATGATAATGTGAATTTAAATCATCCATGATGTAATTAATCATATATTTAACTTATAATGTTATACACTATATTTTTTCATATTTCACTATTCAGAAAATGTTTAACTTTTTTATCAAAATAACAAAAAGTAACCCTATGAAAATATTGAGGTGATAAATCCAAAAACATGAATTAATTTTAAATAATAATTTTATAAATATGATAAATTTAATATCTAAATAAAATGTTTATTTTTTGAAAAATATTTGTTTTTATTACATAATAAAATATTTGACTCATAGAAAAATTAATTAAAATTTCATAAATTATATTATCATTTATGTAAATATAAATAGTGTCTTATAAATTAATTTTATTTGAAAACAGTTTCTTTTATTTATAATAAAAAATAAATTTAATAAAGATAAAACAAATATATTTTACTAAAAATACAATTAATATTTCACTATTTCAAACATTTATTTTATCATATTGAACAAATTTATTTAATTCTGTTGATAAAAATATACTATTTTTTTATTTTAAATTATACTAAAATATTATTTTTTTATTCAATCGGTCCTGTTAATATTTCTAAAGACCATATTAATATACAAATGGTCATATAGGATTTCTTTATCTTATAAACACCTCCTATTTTTTATTCATCATTAACGTAAATTTCACATAAGTTTGTATTCATTATTTTCAAAAATAATGATTAAATAAAAAATGATTATTTTATTTAAAATATTGTTTTTCTGTGTCCAAAATTTCTTATTCAAGTTGTTTTATTTTTGTTTGACTATAGTCCCATTGTATTATAGCAGGTTTTATTGGGTATAATTGTCCTCTAAACATTCTATTCTAAATTAACATAACAATGTTGTTATTTTATTTTTTTTATTATATGTTTCATTCGTTTTATACTATATTAAATTACATAAACATGTTTATTTAAAAGGGTGATTCCATATATGAGATTATTTTTCATTAAATTATCCCCCCTTTTGAAATTTCATCCTCAAAATTACATTTCATACATTAATACAAAAATAGATATATAAAATCCTACAAAAGTGACTACACCATAATTACATGACATAAAGAAAATATTGCATTACATTATATTCTCTTGATCTTTTAGGTTTATATTTTGATAGAATTATTACAAAATAATAACTAACAAAACATATGCCTTTCTAGAAAATGGATATTATACCCACTATATAAGAAACTTCTGAATCCCTAACATGTTATCAATATTACCCATAATATCTCCACACAGGATACACATTTAGGAAAATCGTATGTATTATATTTTTTCATAACCCATGGAAATAGAGAATAAGAAGGAGTTGAGAATAGATTCTCTATAATGGAAAATAAAAGCTATAACAATAAAAGACAATAAGTGAGTATAAGATGAGCATATGAGTATAATAAAGATACATAAGAAAGATATACCAAAAAAATAATAGATTAAATATTATTACATAAGGTATAGAATAACATAATAAAATATCAAGGAATTACCACATATAAAGAGGAAAAACAATAATAACTTAGGTTAGGTGCATAAAAAAATAATGCCAAATCATTGGAGAATAATATAAAAGTGTGGAATAACTTATAAGTGATAAAAAATGGAATTAACTGAATTAAACCAAGATAAATATAACATAAATATTACATTAATCTCAATATTTAAATAATACACCTCAAAAATAGTCTCAGAACCATAGGATGTAAAGGTGTCAGGTCATTAATATTTGTTACATATATAATTAAATATATAACACTTCAATTTTTTTATTCATAATCAAAGTCCTCGAGAGCCTTTATGGACATATAAAGTGAAATAATAATATTTATAACCAATGTATTGGAAACTTAAGAAACAAGTGAGCTCAGACACTCAGTAAGGGAAAAGACATATCATAATGTGTTGGATCATAAACACAAAAAACAATATAATAATGATATACACAAAATAAAAAATATTAACAGACCAAGTATAATAATCATTAAACATGATGGATAAACCTAAGATAATAAAAAAACTATTAAGAGAACATAATATAAATTATCTTCATTAAAAAAATTTTATAACAAACATAAAACCTATGTACATGATAAAAAATGATGAATACATTAAAAAAATTACATAATCTTGAAAAAATGGTATAAAATGTTAAAAATTAGATAGGTTGAAAATTTTCAACCATAATATTTCATATCCTTTTGAACCTTGATACTCATCAAGTATTTGACACATAAAATGATGTTATAGTTTAAGGCCATCACACTCACCCTTTGTTATCCCAGTGAATTGGTAACTATTCATATAAAAATTCTACCTCATGTGATAAAAGTCATTACCCTATGCATTGGAAGAAGATATAATTCATACCCATCTCATAATACATACAATTATGCACTAACTAAAAATCAAATACCATAATCTCATAAAGAATGTGACATCGGAATATTTTATGATATATATTTTTTAAAATAAATTTAATCTCTTCGGTAGCTTATGATAAAGGCAACCCACCTATAGATAAACCATATTATAGTAAAATTTTATAACCTAGATCTTAAGTTTTAAGTTATGAATATGAATAACTAAATAATAAAAATTATATAGTTTATAAATGTATAAAATAAATTCATTTATTATAAATTGATTAGAAATGAAAGTAAAAACATTTAAAAGTAAAAGAAATGATTTTTTAAAAAACTATTTTTATACGTGCAATGAGTTTTAACATAAAAAACTAATGTAAACACTATTTTTTGATTTTTTTAATTAAATTCATATATCATATATTCAATCACATATTTTTTATATTTCATGAACTATTTTTTCTTGGCATGTGATAACAAAAAATCATGTTTTATTATTAAAAATTGTATTTTTCAAAATACTGTTTCATCGCATTTTTCAAACATAATTTAAAATTAATTTTTAAAAAATTTTAAAAAATTCTTTGAAACTTTTATATTAATTTTTTAAATAAACATGAGAAAATTATCTTAGAGTGAATAGTTTATAATTTTCAAAAAATGATTCATTTTTTTGATGAATAATGAATAATATTGATTTTTTATTAAAAATTGTATTTTCATTTAAATCATTTAATATGTAATTTTTTTAAAAATGGTTTGAAAAGTAATATTTTTTAAATTATATTATTATTTATCCAATTTATGTTGTTATAATCTATTTTAGTATTACATTTTCTATAAAAATGTTTTATACTTAAGAAACCCATTTATTTAGAAAACCTCTATTCATCTCAGTTATAGGATTAATGATAAATTTGATTATGCCACATATATGAATTGAATATGATAAAATGGATAGAATACTTTTAATTAGAATAATTAATATTATCTAATATGGTCAAATTAATTTTTGGTAATAATAAATAAGAAAAATATAATTTTTTTGCAGTAGTTAAGGTTAAAACGAGTTTACCAGGATTAATCTAACAAGATAAGGGATAAAAGGACATAAAAAATTGTATAGATTATATTTTATGGACATATATTTACCTTTTAATATCTATTGTTTTTAATGGGACATTTTATCCATTTTTTAGGATTAAAAAATTGTATTATTTTATTCTTTTTAAAAATTTATGTGTGTCTTCTCCCCCACTTATAAAAGGACACCACTCTCCACTCCTCCTAACAGTTCAAGATCCCTTTTTTCATATATAAAAACCAAAATAAATTAATTACATACCTAATATTTATCTTGATTCTTTATATTTATCATAAATCCATTCATGGAAGGGTTTTGGTATAAACCTAAAGAGTTTTTCTGAAGAAGAGGAATAGTTATTAACCATGAGTTTTTTTCTTCTTGTACCTCCTTATAATATTATTAAAACATGGTGAAATAATAAAAATATTATCATACATCTACCAATATTTTATTATGATAATGGAATAACCTATACCCATTTTATCTTCCATCAAATGGAAATGAAACTGGTGATTGTGTGTTTAGAAGACAACCACTTCGCGAACAGATGTAATTTGTTTTCCTTCATCGAATATGACAGCTGGATATAATGTTGGATTTAAATGTTATATATAGAATATATAAAATAATTTTACTTATTTAATTATAATATCACATATACCTTCTTTCCTTCTAATTCTTTGGAAAATTTTAATGTTGATCATACCTTCAGGTGGACTACCACCACCACGAAGCGATGAGATATATTTTTTCATTTTATTTTTCTGTGGATGGTAATAAAAATAGATTTAATAAATATATATTATAGATGTTATTTAAAAATTATTTTTTAAAGGCCAAATATTTTTTACCTATACTTATCATTATCCTTTGAAAAAAATAAAAACATCTTTCATGTGACATATTACCCACCATAACCATATATAGTGTAATTCATTTTTATATCTAGAACTATTAGGGATGAATATAAATATGTATATAATGAATATATATGATATTTATATCAGGATTTAAATTATTTATATTATAGAACTATAATTAATAGGTATGATATAACAACCCGGACTTTACATATATTGTTATTACTTTATAATTGAAACATAATTATTACAACATATTACAAAACCATGATAGGACCATATAGGTATAGTGTCTTTAGAAACTGGGAAACATAAACAACAGGTTCATAAATCATCTATATTGTCTCCCATTTATTTCATCATATATAGAGTCCCTTTTTGGAATATCCTACTTAATACCCTTCTTCCTGACCTGGGAAAAAGAAAACGTACAAAAGGGTGAGCTCAAATGATCAGTAAGGGTAAACAAAAGAAATATCAATCATATAATATTCATAAGAACATACCATTTTGAATATCTTAACCTGCAGAAGAGATCATAATATCATAACATGGTATAAATCATTGTGGTGAAATGTAATCCCAATAATAATAACATAAAAGATGAAACTTTGTGGCATACACACATAATCATAGAAAATCATTTTTTATTAGTCAAGACTCATTTCCAAGATTTTCTTAGTGGACAAAGTCCATTTCTGAACCGAGTTCACTCCTCGTTCCAGTCCTGTATCACTGAACTGGTTTAAATTTTCGTTCCAACCATATCGATCTCATGAGATATAAATATTTACCCAATGCATTATAGGGAGATATAGGTCCCACCCATCTTATAATGAAACCATTCTTATGTGTGCCACAAAATCATAAATCATACATCATAGCATAACCCATGTAATAAAAATGGGATTCATAAACATCATGCCATCATAACATAATCCATAAAAGAACTTCATAAAAATAATTCCATCATAACCTAATGAAGTCAATGTAATAATATGGATGTAAATAGAAACCTATATTATCTTATATGGAAAATAATTTTGATAAAACACTTGAACTCCATTCTTGAGGAAAATATCCTTTCTACTTCAAAATCATTTTTCCTTTCTTAACGTGTCATAAAATTTTTAACTAAAATAAGTTGATTAAAAATAAACTTGAAAACTTTCAAAGGAGGATTCATGGAAATATTTATTTATTAAATTATAAATATCCATTCATGCCGTATAATTTAAAAAAACATTCTTCTCGTACTTTGGCTGGAAAAGTAAAAAATTTCCTCGTTCTAAAAAAGACAAAATATTCCTTTCATATCTTTTACTAAAAACTCACCAAAGAGTAAAATTAGATTTAAAAAATTGTAGGAGGATAGAAATATTACATATTGAGGAAACATGGATATGGATGATAAATATTCCCCAGTAAATTCTGAAGTATAAACAATATCGGATAAAAATGAGATTGTGAGATTTTCCCTATCTTAGGTACGATAAGGTTTTTACATGTCCGAAGCTCCTTTAAAATGATTTAAATAATGTCATTGACTTATTTCATAATCATAATCATTGTTATGATATCATATATGGTCATATTCTTAGCTTCTTATTAATAATATTTCATTACTACATGTTATTTGGGTGTTTATTGGTTTATGTTCTTATGTGTGTTTTGTCGAAATAATTCTTATTACACTTTTTATGTTATAGATGCCGCTTTCACATAATGGTATTAGTGTAACATATATCATATTTATTCATTCAATTAATTTATATAATCATTATTCAATGAAGATCATGTAGAACAAGTCGCATCACATCGTGAAGACGGTAGGCCATACGTACGCACGAGTGATGATATCATTCCCATAATTATATGAATGGAATTGGAGTTGATGAAATAATATTTCAAAATCAGTATCATGTTATAATAATAACATATAGTTATTCCTTACACCATTATACCCATCCAAGCATGGTGGTGGTGGAAAATAGATTACACCACGGCGTGGAGATGGTATTCCGTACGTATGCACGCGTGGTGATTTCATTTTTCGTAGGATTGATAGAAGGTAAAATATGTTTGTTTCATATTTATAATAACATATCAGTATTTTAGTGATACTAAGGTTATTAATTTATGATGAAACAAATAAATAATATGAAGTATAAGAAGATATAAATGAGAAATAATCGGTAAAGTATATTACCTCTTCTTTGACACACCTCTTCTTAACCTCCTCTTAGGGCACTAAAGTTGGTATATGAAGAATACCAGGACCTCTAGGATGTTTTTAGGGAAATGAAAAAGATAAATTGGCAGGGGTTGGCCGAGCTTGAAGGCTTAATGTTGTGTAAATAGGAGAGGGAGGAGGTTCCCTTTTATAAGGGAGGAGAGGGTCACCTTTGAAAACATCAAAAATATTAATTTATAATAAATAAAACCCCACATAGAAACATCCAAAAATGACTCATATTTGAGGATTAGATGAGATAGGGTCGTAATATCATCAACCAATAAAATTAAGACAATTTGGGAATTTATTTTATACAATATCAACTTGATTTATTCTTATATAATCTATTTAATTTAATTTGTGGTAATAAGATTCTAAATTTTAAATTGTTAGAAATAATTAATTATGTATTGTGAATTTTCCATAATTGGATAACATATGAAATTTTAGACCATATAAATTTTAATTTATAATTTTTAAATATTTTTTTTATTTTTAAACCATTTTATAATATGTTATTTTTATAAAATAACAATAGTGTCAATTTTGACACTATTCATTTATTTGAATTTAAATAAAATCTGGATAGAAGATATGTTCCAAATAAAAGATTTAATATCTTCCTAACATGTAATAGTAATCTATAAAATTCATTCAACATATTAAATAGTTCATATAATATTTATTTTAATATGTTTAAAACCATTTATTTGATATTTCAATCCATTAAATAATTTCAACATCACTATTGTGTCATAATTAATGATAATTATTTAATCCCTTAAAATTATAAATAAATTCAAATGATGTAGATAATTTTATTATCTTTCTGGAGACTATTCACGATCGTATATTCATTATGTTTATCACTAAATTAAAATTATTATACTTATAATATTTAAGAAGTGACATGTTGTCACTTTCTTTGGTTTTAATAATAATTAAATTATTTTCAAGGAACAAAGTCCATTAATGAATCTAATTCTACCCTTAAGTGATAAGGGTCGACTTTTAGTCATCCAATATTATTTTGACAGGTGTTAGGGTAATTTTATAATCTTATGTTTACCCTTAATTACCGGATTTACCTTTAACTGTAGTAAATAAAAATAACAGTAGTTACTATTCATAATGTCAAAAAAAAAGTAACCTATTAACATAATTTGGACCCAATGAATCCAAATATGGAATCCATTTTTCAAAATTCAAAACACAGAAGTTGCATTAATTAATTTAAAATTAATCTCGTTGTTAAGCAAACAGGTTTTAAAAGTTAAAATATTGCCAAAGATTGAAATGTTTTTACTTATGAATTCAATGTAAAATTAATTCTAATGACATACATTATATTAAATGGAAAAAATATATTCTATTTATACTTTAAAACCTTTCAATATTATAATTTAACCATATTAATTATTGGGATGGAAAAAGTTGTTTTTAATTAAAATATAGCGTGTTTTTACTATTCATCAAAATATGAAAGTTACCAGAATAATATGAAAATTTTATCCAAATTAAATTTTTATAACCTGATTCCAAATAAGAATTTTATTTTAACAAATTTAACATATAAAAATGTCAAAAACTAGATTTAAAATGGGTGCGCCATCAAAAGGCGGTAAAACTGCATTTTTTAAAAAATACTTCTTTTATCCGAAAAAACATATTTTGTTTTCATACCTAATTCTAGAAAATGTTTAAGATTAATTATAATGTTATAAAATTCAACATTCAGTTAATACTATTCATAACGGCTAGTTTCTAATATTATAATAATATATCATTGTCTGGTGAAACTCAGTATTGCGTACCACACATGCTATCGATGAAGGTCGTGATTGCGTGTAATGCAAGCCAAGATAGTGTTGTGTGCAGTGAAATATTTCTTTGTGTATAACATAATATATTAAAAAATAAATATTTCTCATAAAATCTCAGGGTGTTACATATCAACTAAAACTATCAAACCATAACATAGATGAAAAATGAAGCAGTTATAACCTATAATAGATAATTTAATAAAGAATTATTAATAAATTGGGGGTAAAGGTTATACGTAAATCATAAATGGTACAATATATGTTATATTGGTTCACTAATAGATGTAAAATAAATCTTTTTTTATTATTCAAGATACTTCAATATGTATGAAGGACGTTGAACCCGAGGTAAGATATTTTCATCTCACTTTTTCACGTGTAAGACACATGCCATATTCACCAATTTTTTCATTTATATAGCTTATATACATACCATGATTTATTTTATAATAATTATCATGAATATTATTTTATATAAATATTCTTATAATGTTATTTATTTTATAGGGCTTATAATTGAAAATATTCTAATGTGGGAAGTGTTTTATAATACAATTTCATTATTTATCTGGATTATTTATGGTTATATATTTAATGATGAAATTACATTATATAAGTCTAAATAAACTCATAAATAATATTATCAAATTTTTATTTATTTATATTGCATGGTTTATATAAATTTTTGTCTCTTTAATAATACAATAAACCATGTGAATGTTTTTAAAGAAAACATTATTTATTTATCTCTTTAGTTGAGGATCCTTTTTCTTCCACTCCCATATTTTCTAAAACAAAATCAATAATGTTTTTAATATTATCCATTAATTTTTAAATTCATTTAAACCATGTTTTAATTTTTTATATAACATTCTAAAATTAATCTTAATGTTATTTTCCCAATGAGGTACATTTGAATTTTTACTAAAAATGTTAGATGAATATGTGTTTTATTGTATATGGAAGAAAAATATTTACCGCTATTATGAACCCTCAATAATTTTAAGATTATTTTATATGTTATAAAGGTTACTTTCACATAATTGTTTTTTCTAAATATAGGAAAATTTATTATATTTTATAAAAGTTATTTCAATGTAAAAATAGATGTTTCCTCGAGAAATATATCAAGTGATATTAGAAATAATTTTACATCTAAGATGGCATACTTTAATGATTCTTAACATTTACATGTGATATTATTAAATGATATAATTATTATTCTTTATCTAGATGTATTATTATTTTTAAAATATTATATTTATGAAACTCATTTCATTTCCACATGTTATGATATGATGAAATTCTAATGAAACCTGTTTCCTTTTAAAGAGTTATGATTTGAAGAATGTTTTATGTTTCTGTGGAAAAGATATATATGATTTTAATTATGTGATGGGTTAGACTATAACTATATATATATATCTAATTCATTGGGTAAATATGGATATATCATGAGACAAGTAGGACAGGATTGGTGAGTGAACCCTATTCAGAAAGGGACTTTGTCCACTATGATATTTTTTAGAGTGAACCTTTATTACTATGATAATTTGGGGAGTGTAACCAATCCACTATATTATTCTTATAAATGATACTCTACTATAAAGGAAATTAATTTTTATTCTTATGTGTATTTCAAAATCTCATATTCTATTACAATGTTATGATCTAATGGATAATGTTCTTGGATTCCTTTTTTGATTCATGTATATTTAATTTCCATGATTTATTCCATGACTAAATATAATGATCCATGATTTACATGGTATATTTTTGTAATTATATTGTCATGTTCTCAAACAATTATGATTATATTCTTTTAAGTGATTATTGACATCTCCCTTAATTACCATAAATGAGAATCTAATATAACTCATTCTTATGTATACTTCCCTCTGGTTATGAACAAATTTATTATGTATGATATGTCTGAGAAGGGTTATAGTTATGAAGAACATATTGTGGAATGATTTAGTTCACTTATGGAAAAAAATTTCATATATCTATGTATCCAAAGGAACTATAACTATATGATTCTAGCATTGATCACTATGCTATGTAATGAATATTCATATATTAATATGCAATTTATATTTTTGAAATGAATGTGTCACTATAGTTGGTATCATAGTAAGGATAAGTCACCTTTGGAAACTTGGATAATAAATGTTTTGTAAGAATCATGGGGATAAGGCTATGTGTAGGATAACAACAGAAATATTTATTATAGATAATGGATAGCCTATGTTACACCTAAGGTGTCATGGATTTCCAATAAAGTGTCTTGATTTAGATATAATATAAATGATTTTTCATAATTAAATGTTATTCCATTTTTATTATTGTTGAACACACTATGTTTTATGGTTTTATTCGATGGATTGAGCTTGATATAATAATATTTATGATTAATGTGATAGATAATGAAATAATGTACCTCCTGAGAAACCAAAAGTTTTGGTAGGTGGAATGAAAATTCTCACTGATATGATCATATATATTTCTCAATCAATTAATCATACTAAACTTCATAATTATCAAATAAGGGAACAACATTCCCTTGATTCCTTCATGTGGAAACAACAACATTTTTTAGGCTATTAGTTATTATACTTGTTATTGAGTAATGTTTTAGTATCATTGAAAATATATTTTAATTCACCAGTGTTTAAAGCATGAAAGAGTCATTTTTACTCTCTATCATTTGTAAGGTGGAGAAAATCAATGGTGGAATCTTATCAATAATATGAGGAAACAAGAATAAATTGACTCCATGGAGTGGGATGAGTGTTGACGCTCCTTTCGTCACAGAATCTAAAGATCGGAAAAGGAGAATATCTGAGCTCAAAGTGATTCATCCTTTGAATAAAACATCAAAAATCAACAAAGGCATGAACAAAGGATCAAAAGCAACTGCACCGCGCAAGTTATATCACTATGGCGCAATTCCACTTGCGCGACGACCTTGGTCGCTTAGGTGACTTGCGCGACCTAAGTGATAACCGCCCGGTAACTGCCTAGGGCCTTCTGTTGCCTATAAATAGACCCTGTGGGCCCCCCATTTGAGAGGATCTTTTTTCAGAAACTCGGATTGAAGCTCCCGATGCCCAAGTCTCTTCTCAAAGCATCCGGAACACTTCTAAGGTAATTTCATACCTAGAACGGAAGATCTAATGAGAAGGAGGAAGGCCTAAGTGTTGAAACTCATCAACACTTGCGTGCCTGAGTGGTCGACCCTTAAGGTAAGTGACCACACTTGCGCGCCTCCTTATTTCTTCAATAGAATTTGCACGCCCCTTTTCTGGAAGAACCTCAATAAGATTCTAAAGGGTTTAATAAAGAGTCGCTCAAGTATTCTTATGCTGGTTGAAAATCGCACAAGTACCCCACATGCCGCGCAGGTATACCTGCGTGACCAATACTTGCGCGCCCACGCAAGACTTGCGCGCCTTTCAAGACTTGCGCGCCCCTACCTTTTTGGGTGCCCATCTTGCCCATTTTACCCCTCTTAAGCCATTTCACCTCTCCTATTCAAGATTTAGTCTTCAAGATACTCTTCAAAGCCATTTATGTCATGATTTCTTGATTTGAATTCCTTATTTGAAAGTAATTCTGTGGAATATCTCTCAAAACATAGTGATTTATACATCTTTATGCCACCAAAGATTGAGAGTTCATTCATTCAACCTCATCATTTAAAGTTGAGAGAATCCTTAACCTGGGTCTCCTTTTTAGGAATAATCCCCAATTATAAGTCCTTTAATCTGGGCATCTTCCTCAGGAGTAAGCCCCAAATTCTTAAAGTTCCCAAACTTGGGCATCCTCCTCAAGAGTAAGCCCCAAATCTTAATTCCTTAACTTGGGCATCCTCCTCAGGAGTAATCCCCAATCATAATCCTTTAATCTGGGCATCCTTCTTAGGAGTAAGCCCCAAGTCCTCTAATATGGGAATCCTTCTTAGGAGTAAGCCCCAATCTCAAATATGGGCATCCTTCTTAGGAGTAAGCCCCGAGTCCCTTAATTTGGGCATCCTTCCTAGGAGTAAGCCCCAATATCAAATATGGGCATCCTTCTCAGGAGTAAGCCTGAAACCTTAAACCCTAACCTGGGTCTCCTTTTCAGGAATAAGAATCAGTTATAATCTTGGGCTTCCTTTTTAGGAGTAATCCCCAAGTCCCCTAACCTGGGCCTCCTTTTCAAGAATAAGTCCCAGTCATAATTATGGGCATCCTCTTCAGGAGTAAGTCCCAAGTCCTTTAATTTCTCTTAAACCAGTCCTAATTTACCCTTGATTTGGGTTTCCTTTTCAGGAGTAAAACCCAATTATAAGTCCCCTCCTAACTTGGGCATCCTCCTTAGGAGTAAGCCCCAAGATTAGAGTATTCAAATCTCCATGAAGCACATATACCTTTATGGACCCTGTTCATGGATTTTCTCCCTAAAAGTGAATCCTAAACCTTCATCTATCTGGGCATTCATACATACATAAGCCCCAAACCATTTCTTATGATTGCATCTTTCATGGAAAAATTGTCTAATTTTTTACCAATACCTCTTGTTTCTCACATCGAGCATGACTCACGTGATCTTAGAGTGTAAAAGTAATTATGACATCCTTCTTTGAGCCATCAATCATAAACGTCATACTCCATTACTTGAACTACGTGGGTTCTGATTCCTTTTCCAAAACAAAGGATACATAGGTAGCTCATTTATGGGTTAGATCCAAACTTTGAAATAATCCATGTCCTTCTGAATGACGATAAACTTAAAGTGCCCCACTAAGTGGATTTAAAACCAACCTAGTCATCATAATGACCAAGAGACTTTTATAAATGTTTTTCAAGGATACCATTGACTAAGAATCTCTAAATATATACAGATGATTCTCTATTGATGAAGAACCTCGAATACATATAAAAGATTCTCTAAATTTCTTACATATTTAATCATTGATTGTTAAAACTGAAGGAAAGCTCATTTTATACTTGGTAATGTAATAAGGATTCACGAACATAACTTAAATCTATAAACAGAGTCCCAGAGTAGACAATAATTCCCCTCAAAAAGGTGTGATGAGTCCGACCTCCCATCCTCTCGACCAATGCAAATTCCTAAGCCTCATTATCCCACAAGCTAATGAGTGTCTACCTTCGGAAAGTAGGTCCAAACAGATGTGGAATCATTGGATGTTTCCGGTTCTACGAACAAACCCGTTAGAAACTGATCGGAACGTTTGAATCTCCCATCCAGGAGGTCATCCTTGAATTCCGTGCGAAACAAAAATGGTGAACCCAACGTGAATCCTTAACCAAGTTAAAGTGGTGTTCTTCTTATTTGTTAGGCCCCTTGGGCCAACAAAGCAATCATTGACATGTGCTCATCCAAAAGATGCAGTGGCTGGATTCATCTTGATTATGTCTGTTATATAGAATAGGAACTCTTTTCTCAAGATCTTCTACAAAATGGATTTCCTTAAATTCACCCCTGTGAATACTGCTGCTGTGAACACCTCTACTGTGAGGTCTACTGTTGTGAAAACCAATAATGCTACTCCTACTGGAATGTCGTCCGCTCTGAGGATGACATCACCAACTCAGCGTCTTCAACGCTGGGTTTCTAATGCACTGGTTAAGGAGTACCGTCGCAACGGTACTATCCCAACTCTGGAGGACGCTCGTTAAGCCCTCCAAGTTAACAACTCTACCTGGTCATCCAGACAACAGCGGCCAGTGATCAAGAAGTAGGCGGTGCTGACTACCATCTCCAACCATTTCGGGTCATTATCCCTGGAACGCAATTTCCATTCACTCCCTTACTCTGAGGAAGTGAATGAGCAGGTCCTTCAGGGCCTTAATTAAAAAAGACAGGAGTCCTTCCCGAGGGCTCCCATTAACAATCGCCGCCAGACTCGTGCGGTAGTGCGCCCTCAACATGATGAGGGTACCGACTCCAGGCATTCAACTCAGTTTCCTCGAACCCGAGCAGGCAAGATGAACCACCAGAGACGGAATCCGATTAATAATGGACAGGTTATCATCCCTGCCATCTCCGGAGAAGTCCACCAACCTAACTTGGTGGCAAACAATGAGCAGGCACACACACCTGCCCGTTTTAATTCCGCTGTCCAGCAGACTCGTCTGGAAGCATCAAGCCAATCCCGCCAGGCAATTCCGGCGGAGTACTATAGGCAGGAACATGCACCTTCTTATGCATCATCAGTTAGTCAGCAGGCTCGCCTGACTACATATGATGGATTCCACCAACCTAACTTGGTGGCGAACAACGAACAGGCACACACACCTGTCCGTTTTAATTCCGCTGTCCAGCAGACTCTTCTGGCAGCATGAAGCCAATCCCGCCAGGCAATTCTGGCGGAGTACTATAGGCAGGAACATGCACCTGCTTATGCATCATCAGTTAGTCAGCAGGCTCGCCTGACTACATATGATGGATTCCACCAACCTAACTTGGTGGCGAACAACGAACAGGCACACACACCTGTCCGTTTTAATTCTGCTGTCCAGCAGACTCGTCTGGCAGCATCAAGCCAATCCCGCCAGGCAATTCCGGTGGAGTACTATAGGCAGGAACATGCACCTGCTTATGTATCATCAGTTAGTCAGCAGGCTCTCCTGACTACATATGATGGATTCCACCAACCTAACTTGGTGGCGAACAACGAACAGGCACACACACCTATCCATTTTAATTCCACTGTCCAGCAGACTCGTCTAGCAGCATCAAGCCAATCCCGCCAGGCAATTCTGGGGGAGTACTATAGGCAGGAACATGCACCTGCTTATGCATCACCAGTTAGTCAGCAGGCTCGTCTGACTACATATGATGGATCTCTTCAACCGCGTTTGGCGAAGTGTAATCAGCAGGTACATACACCCGCTAATACTAATCAATCCTACCAACAGTCTCGCTTGGTAGCGCACAGAGAAGTCAGTCGGAAAGCCCCGAAGACAAACAGGAGGCAGACTCAACTCTCTGCCTCCACATTTGAGTACTGTCAGGATTCACTGATAGGAAAAGGAGGACAAGAGCAGGCACATACACCTACTCCAAACCCGGAATAGACGTATATCCCCGTTCCGGCGGCTGAAGTCACCAAACATATTTTTTCAATGGTGAAAGAGGAGAAGAAAATTCTGCTCATATTCTGGATGCTTTCTAGGATATCATAACAACTTCAGCATCATCTCAGGGAAAGACACATAAATCTATCCCTAGCAGTGGAGTGACACATCAACAATTCACTTCGGAACAGACACACACATCTGTTCCAGTCCAAGAGGGTTATGGGGCATACTCCCCCATATCATACGGAAAACCAAGCCAGGAACATACACCTGATTTGAGTGGAGATCGTCAGCCTAACCTGACCAACTTTCCTGATCAGGCACATACACCTGCTCAGAGTAACCACTTTCGTCAACAAGTGGTTTCCAAAGTGAGTAAGGAGGCATCTAAGAAAAAGATCCACCCAGCACAGTCAGGAGATCAAAGGCCAATCTGCAACAAGGCCTTGCTCGATGCTGGAGTTCTTGAAGTCCTCAGACATTTATCTGTCAAAATTCAAGATTCTACTCCCTCAGTTCTCAATAATAGGAACATTAGTTCTGAAGGTCTTCAACAGACACTTCCTCATGAAGGCTTTCTTCATGAAAATTCGGTCAATCTTGAAGTTTCTTCTTCAGATGAGAACCACAAGAACCCTCTGTGTGGTCAGAAGACCAAGGAGCAAGAGATCTCATCTTTTGCTGTAACCCGTTATGGTGGTCCTCCCCATGATGATGAGCTTCGCTGCGAAAGTCCTCTCCGCAGTAGTGATTCACATTGCCTGTAAAATACTCCAGTGGACAATGTAGTGATGAGAAAGCCCTCTTATCTTGAGGCACTTGCAAATGCAAAACCAGTCATGTCTGATGCTTTATCTCTAACAAGTGAAATACTTTTTCAATCAGAAAATAGCCAAGGGTGTAGGTCATTCTCCAAACCACCCCTAAGTCATGCATCTTCTAGTTTGATCAATGATCTCTCTACCAATCTTGTTGAATCTGATGAAGCAACAAGGAAACACCAACTCTGGTCAAAACAGGTAGAAGAATATTCATTTAATGATAAAGAGTAAATGCTGAACATGAGGAAAAAACTGGCAAAAGGTGAGGTACCAGTCATGTTTTGGCCTTTGGCTGACTCCCATTACGACATTCCAAAGATGTTGACGGATGATGGAATCCATGATATTCGTCTCAACATATGGAAAACTCTTTGCCAATTGAAGAAAAAGGTATTATCTTATGATGAATATGAAAATAATCTTAAGATAATAGAAGGGCTACAACGTCAGATTGATTTGGCATCTCTATCAGTCTCTCAGTATCCGAAGGCTGAAAATCAACAGAGAACCCTTCAACATTCATGCCTTGGCGCACTAAGAAAATTGCGTCAGTTAATTGCCAATGCTCCATCTGATGTTCATATCAGAGGATGGGGTGTTCACGGAGCACTACATTTCATAGTGCTTTCCAGTCAGCAAATCCCACCGAAAATGGTCCCATGCAATGTTATTACCCATGGCCGGCCACAGTCAATGGGCTTTGTTTATAATCAAAAGCTTGTTCAAGAACAGGCTTCAACTAGTTCCTCTCAAAATCAAGCATATAGAGAACAAGTTGTTGAATTGCTCCAACATCAAGCAGGCGAGAATATTGCACAAGCCTCTCGTATGGAGCAAACACGTCATCAAATGACAGAAGTTTCGGAAATCATCCAACGGTCTGTTGAACCAGGTGATAAAATTGGATACAGGTTAATGCATCCAGCTAATTTCCGAACTAAGATTCGCAAGATCAAGAGATCTTTTAAGAAGATCTCAGACGTAGCATGTCAAGAGCCACCCCAGCTTGCCAGACTGGGGACTTCTCTATCCCAACCCTCAGAGTCAACAAATGGGATTCGAGGGGTTGAGCGGAAGCAGCAGGAACATCCCCAGTTCTCGAGACTGGGGACTCTTTCAAATCATCAATCCCTTCCTTAGAGAATGTCGGTCTTTTCTCGATTGGGGAAGAAGCCCCAAGAGGAATGAAGAGCCAAATTATTAGGAGATTCCCTCCAATTTATAGCTCGTCAAGAAGTTCCTAAAAGATTGAATCAACAAAAGGCAATGTCTCATCAAAGACATGAAAGAAGACAATATCATAGAAATGTTGATAGAAGAGATGCGATGCATTATGCATCAATCAATGTCATTAATGTCGTTGTTTCTAATCCACCAGAGGAGACTCACTCAGGGGACTCAGATGAAGAGCGTCCTGCTCAAGAAAATGTACGCACCGATACAAATGAAGAAGGTGTACGTACACGAAGTCAAAGGATTACTCAGAACCTAGGTAATCCACTTCCCTACCTCCAAAAGGTATCCAACAAAGGGAAGGGAAAGAATCAGGTTACATATCCTTCCTCTAGAGAAGGTCAGTCGCTCTCATTAGAGAAAAGGTTTGCATAATTGGAGGAAGAAATGAAAGAATTAAAAAGGTTGAATGCAGAACTACTTCAGAGTAGTCTTCTTCTTAATAATGCTGAAGCCCGATAGCCTAAGGAATTTATTGTAACTACTGAGATGGATCAGGAATATCCTCCTTTATCAGTACACCCTCAGAAGTCTAATCCTACGGGTCAAATGCAACAATGGTTGGCAGAACTACCATCAGTTGCAGCACCAACCACCACGTCTGTCCAAGATCCATTCATTTCACCTACCCAAAACCAAGTTCAACCTAATGTTTCTCAAAAGTTAATAACTACTATTGAGTCATTAACAGCTCGGTTAGAAACTATGGAAGGGAAACAGGCGCAAGTTCAACCTGAAAAGAAAGTTTACCCTGAATGGCTAGATTCAATTTCTCCTCCATCCGGTTTTGTAAACCCTTTTTTTCCCTAATTTCAATGGATCAGGCAACCCTGAACAACATTTGACACATTATGTGTCTGGTTGTGATCCTTTGATGGGAACTCCAGAGCAGCAAGAAGCAGTGAAACTCAGAAGCTTTGTGCGAACCTTGCAAGGACTAGCTTTCGTCTGGTATACAAGCTTGCAATGCCAGTCAATCATCGGATGGGAGGATCTTCGACAAAAATTCCTTCTTTAGTTCAGCTCAACTTTGCCAAAAACGACCATTTTTGATCTTACAAACTGCAAGCAAAGGGAGAATGAAAGAGTCTCTGATTTCATTGCTCACTGGAAGGGATTAACGTAGTCCCTGAGTTTAGCACTCCCTCAGGAGGAACTGTTGCCAATCTTTGTGGCAAATTTGCATGACGAATTACGCACGCCATTGATCCCTGTGAAATACACAGGAGGGTTTAGAGACCTTACTTCAATCGCTCAGCAGATTGAAGATTCCCTTATACAGGATAAGGTTAAATCTCATGTAATTCCATCAGCTCTAGGAAGGAGAATGGGTAAAGTAGAAACTGCTACAGTTATGCTTAAACAAGCACTTGTACTTATTTCTACTTCAAAACCTTCATCTTCTCGAAGGGCTCCACCTCCTGAACGCAAAAAACAAAGGCCGTTTCGTCCAAATTATCAAGGATATCAACGATGAAAGCAATTTGAGGATATGAAGAGTAAAACATACTCTTCCCGAAGTGAGAAATTTCCTGGTTACTTCATTTCAGCTCTGGAAAATAATTTGGTTCAATTACCAATGCCCAAAAGGCCAAACAAAGAAGGAGATGAAGACCATCCCAATTATTGTCCCTTTCATCAAATGTTGGGGCATCCCATCCAGGAGTGTTTTGTCTTTAAAGACCTCCTGCAAAAGATGGTCAACTTGGGACAAGTCAAATTGAAGGGTTCTTCAGCCTATGTAGCGTGTGTTACCGCTACAGATCCAGAGGAAGGAGGCGAGTGGCAGGAAGTAAAAAGCAAAACTGTGCAAAAATATGATGATTGGATGGTCAGAAAGACAATCAATCAGACCCATGCCATTTTGCGAACACAATTGAAGAAGCCAATTGTGTCTCCTACAAAAGCTGCAGTGAAGCCTCCATCAAAAATAAAATCCACAAAGGGTAGTGCAATTCAAAGAAGAAAGAGGAATCAGAAGAAGATGAGTATGTATCGAGGCTTAAGTTGTCTTTGACTCTGGAAGATTTCATGCCATCTACTTCAAAGCCACGGGCACCGCCCCATCAAACGGCACAGCCTAAACAGGCTAATCAGGCAGAGTCTTTATCAGACGAAGAGTTAATCTTCAGTTCTGTTAATATGATTCAATTAACAGATCCATATTTCAGTCTGGATGAGCCTGAATTCCCTGTATCAAATAAGGGAATCCGAGGAAGTTTTAGAGGTTCAGGATACAGGGGAAGACGTGGATCTTTCCGAAGCCACTTCTCCAATTCTACCCCTGCTAGCACTGTGTATGCAGTAGAAACTCATGGTAGAGCCCTTCAGCGAGCTCAAAACGAACAAGCAAGTTCTTCTGCCAATAGTCAACTCAGTCTTGGCACAGTTATTTTGGAAGACCGATTGAAAATTCCATATTCTTTATCTCAGCAAGTAAATGGACCTAATCGGTCTAATCTTCTAAAACCAAGGATTTTGCCAACTTCTATCCCCATACAAGATGCATCAGCTTCCAAAGCATCCGCTTCCAAGGTACCTGCTAAACCACATATTCCTGTTGGGAAACACAGACCTTTAGATCAAAAGTATGATATATTGAAACACTTGGCCCAAGTACCAGCCATGTTATCAATTTTGGATGCTTTGAATCTGTCAAAAGATCTTCATGGAGCACTCATCGAAGCTTTGTCAAGTCCTCAGGAGTTTGAAGCTAAAATTGTTGCAGCTGAAGTCTATCACATAGAGAATAATCCTGCAGAATTCCATGCAGTGATATCTTTTACTAATAAATATGAAGATGATGTTGTGCATGTGGACATAAAACCTTTGTACTTATCTGGCAAAGTCAATGGTGTAGATATCCGAAGAGCTTTCATTGACAATGGCTCAGGAGTCAACCTCATGCCCATTCGTACACTTCGTCGATTGGGCCTCACAGAATCTGATTTATCTCCTTCTACCATGATGTTACAAGGATATGATAAAAATGAACAAGAACCACTGGGAAAAGTTACACTCAGAACTCAGTTTGGAGATCTTGTATCCAATTCGGATTTCATGATTGTTGATCAAGACTCAGCTTTCAACATCTTGCTTGGAAGACCCTGGCTACATCAGCATGCAGTTATTCCTTCATCATACCATCAATGTCTCAAATACTATTTCAATGGTCAAGTTGGAACATTGTATGGTGATAAGGCCCCGTTCAAGACATGTGAGTCTCAATACATTGAGGCGTAATTTTATCACATGAAGGGAAGATAAAAATCTACAATGAAGGAAATTACCAAAGTTAATGCTACATATGGTTTGGAGAAGATTCCAATAAATCCATTTACACATGTGAGTACAGATTATGTGTTACCTATCAGTCAAATTGACAAAATAGGCCCAAATCAAAATACTCTTATGGAAAGATCCAAAATGTCAATTACGACAGTTGAGCCAGACAACATGGGAGAAATTGGTAACCTACCAAACAGTGATGAAAGCCTAAGTAGTGACATCTTCATTTCATCTACTGAAATCCAACAAGTCTATACTTCACCAATCAGGCCAGAAAAAGTTATAGCAACATCAGAGGTGAATAATGATGTCGATTATCAATCCATCATCTCCACTTTATTTCCCAAAGAAGGCCCTTTATCATCAATAGGGTCGGAAATGGAAGCTTCTTCTTCAAAATGTGAAAATTTTGACATCTCTTATGATCATGAGAATTTCGTTTTGTAATCTACTATGCAAGTAGAAACGGAAGAAATAGCACATGATGAAGAGGAAGAGGAAGATCTTAGAGATGTTCCTCCAGCATTTGAAGAGGGTATCTCTACCATTGTGGATGAACTCAGAGAAATAAATCTGGGTACAGAGAAAGATCCACGACCCACTTTAATTAGTGCAGCCATGACCCTTGAAGAGCAAGAGATGTATATTTCTTTTCTAAAGCAAAATAAACATATTTTTTCTTGGAACTATACAGAAATTCCTGGGCTTGATCCTGATTTTTCTACTCATCATTTGGGTTTACCAAAAGAACATCGAGGATTTAAGCAAGCCGCGAGAAGAACACACCCAACCTATGCTTCCAAAATTGAAGCTGAAGTGGATAAGCTGATCAAAGCTAACTTCGTCAGAGAAGTTCAATATCCCAAGTGTTTGGATAATATTGTCCCTGTAAAGAATAAGAACGGACAAATTAGGGTTTGCATCGATTTCAGAGATCTTAATCGGTATTGTCCTAAAGATGATTTCCCAGTTCCGATTACAGAACTCTTAATTGATGCGACGGCTGGCTATGAAGTACTTTCCTTCATGGATGGATATTGCGGATATAATTAGATCTGAATGGCCCCAGAAGATGAGGAATCTATAGCCTTCAGAGCCCCTCAAGGTGTGTTTTGTTACCGGGTGATGCCCTTTGGTTTAAAGAATGCAGGTGAAACATATCAACGTGCCATGCATCGTATCTTCAAACCTTTTTTAGGGAAGTTTGTTGAATGCTATGTAGATGATTTGGTGGTTAAATCCAAACAACTTTCTAATCACTTGGCTGATTTGGAAGTCATATTCCACAAGCTTCGACAACATAATTTAAAGATGAACCCCTTAAAATGTGCTTTTGGGGTAACCTCAGGAAAATTCCTCGGCTTTTTTGTACGCCATCGTGGTATTGAAGTTGATCCTGAGAAGACCAAATCAATCCTTGGTATGTCACCTCCTCATTATTTGAAAGAATTAAGAGGACTTCAAGGGCACTAAGCCTATATTCAGCGTTTCATCGCCAATTTGGCAAGAAAAAGTTTACCCTTTACCAAATTATTGAAGAAAGGAGTCACTTACCAGTGGACTGAAGAATGTCAAGAAGCGTTTGATGTTATCAAGAAATACTTCTTGAGTCCACTAGTACTCATGCCACCTGTTGAAGGTAGACCACTTATCCTCTAGTTGATAGCTCTATAGTGATCATTGGGTGCCTTTCTTGCTCAAAAGAATGATGCTGGGAATGAAAATAGCCTCTACTATCTCAGTAGAACTATGCTTGAAGCAGAAACCCGGTATTCAAGTATTGAGAAGTGCTGCCTGGCATTAATCTTTGTAGTTCAGAAACTGAGACACTATGTACAACATCACGAGGTCCAATTGGTATCTCGCAATAATCCGCTCAAATTCATCCTTAGTCGTCCAATGCTTACAGGACGTCTAGCAAGGTGGGCAGTTATTTTGCAGTAGTTCGACATTCAGTATGTGTCTCAAAAGGCAATTAAGGGCCAAGCTCTGGCTGATTTCCTGGCTGAACATCCTTCAATGGAAGACGCGTCTTCAGATATTGAACTCCCTGATGAGGAAGTATTCTCTATTCAAGAGAGTCCTTAAACATGGGAAATGTATTTTGATGGTGCTTCCAGAAGTCCAACAAGGAAGAAAATGGAAAATCCTAAATTCAACAAAGTTGGTTTAGGAATTGTGCTCATTTCTCTAGATAAGGCATTATTACCTTATTACTTTTTATTGTGGGAAGGTGGTACCAATAATGAAGTCGAATACCAAGATCTTATCACATGCTTGGAGTTAGCGCTTCAAGTACAAGTGAATCACTTAAAGGTGAAAGGTGATTCAGACCTGGTAATCAAACAAGTCAATGGGGATTATGCCATCAGAAAAGAAGAATTAATCCCTTTGTATGATTACGTCAGAGAGTTAATGGTGGAATTCCCTTCAGAACTGACATTTTCTTATGTCCCAAGATCACAAAATGCTCAAGCTGATGCACTGCCTAATATAGCCACAGCTCTAGCAGATCCAAATCGGGATGAGACAACCATCAGTATTTCCCACCGCCGTGCAATTTCACCTTATGTTCAAGTCAGAACAGAGGAAATTAATGAAATTAGTCCCATTCCTGAACCGTATGGTCATACTACAGGATGGATGTCACCTATCAGGGAATACCTTCAAAATGGAACACTTCCACCTGATAGAGCCGAGAAAGAACAAATCCGGCGGCGTGTGGTCAATTTTACTCTTTATGATAGCCCAAACCACCTAGAGAAAATTCTCTACAAATGTGGTTTTGATGGATTTCTCTTCAGATGCATTGATGGTGAAGAGACAATGGCTGTCATAAAAGAAGTACATGCAGGAGTCTGTGGTGCCCACCAGTCTGGACATAGACTGTCTGATCAAATTCAAAGGCTTGGATACTTTTGGCCTTCAATGATACAAGATTGTGTTAATTTCACAAAGAAGTGTCATTCATGCCAAGTATATGCCAACTTCATTCACCAACCTCCAGAGTTTCTTCATACAGCTAAATACTCGTGGCCATTTTCCACATGGGGAATGGATGTGGTGGGACCTTACCCTTCAGCTACGGCCAAGAAGTTTAAGTACATTCTTACTGCAACTGGTTTCTTTTCCAAATGGGCAGAGGCAGTACCTCTCAAAGAAGTCAGTACTAAATGCATTGTTATCTTCATCAAGTATAACATCATTACTAGATTTGGTGTCCCTCATACCATATTGACGGATAACGGCACCAACTTCTGTTCTTCTGAGGTGAAGAAATTGTATCAAGAATACAACATTAAATCCAACCATTCATCTCGGTATCATGCGGAGGCCAATGGAAAAATAGAATCCTTTAATAAGACTCTTTCAAATATACTGCAAAAGATGGTGGATAAAGATAAGAGGTCATGGCATGATAAACTCTTTCATGCTTTATGGGCTTATTGGACTACCACCCGCAATGCAACGCGGTCAACTCCATATTTATTGGTATATGGAACAGAAGCAGTCTTACCAATTGAAGTTCAATTGCCCTGACTCAGAGTATCCATTTGTGATTAGTTATCTACAGATGAGAAATCCCAAAAGCGATTGAACGAATTGGAACAGTTAGATGAGAAAATATTGTGCACTTTGCACCACTTGGAAATCTATCAGAATCGAATAGCACGAGCTTTTAACAAAAAAGTTCATATTCGTTCATTCATTCATGGAGAATTGGTATTGGTTCTCAGAACACCAATGATACCAGGAAAGAAGCCTCCCAAGCTTGAACCAAAATGGGAAGGACCTTATTCAATACATAAGGTCTACTCCAATGGAGCTTATTCATTAATCTCAATGGATGGAGAACTCATCACGACTCCAACCAATGCCAGATTTCTGAAGAAATATTTTTTATAAACACAAAATATGGTCCCCAGAACCAAGATTCTTACAAGTGGTTCATACAACCTTTAGTCCAGTATGAATTTAAACTGCATCATCCACGGTCTATGCATATGACCTTAAACTATTTGCACTTTCGTCCAACATGACGTTAAACTGTAGAAAAGAACTTTTCCCCGCAACATGACACTAAACTGTGCAGCACCAGCTTGTCCTTGCTATATGACGTTAAACTATACAACAATGGTCCAGTATGACCTTAAACTGCAACTTCGTCCAACATGACGTTAAACTGTAGGAAGGTCCCTTACGTCCAGAAAGACGTTAAACTACATAAGCACTTAATAGTCCAGTATGACTTTAAACTGCATCATCATCCACGGTCCATGCATATGACCTTAAACTATTCACACTTTCATCCAACATGACGTTAAACTGTAGAAAAGAACTTTTTCCTGCAACATGACACTAAACTGTGCAGCACCAGTTCGTCCTTTCTATATGACATTAAACTATACAGCAATGGTCCAGTATGACCTTAAACTGCAACTTCGTCCCACATGACATTAAACTGTGAAAAAGTTCCCTAAACCATCCAACATGACCTTAAACTGCATCTTCCCTGGTCCATGCATATGACCATAAACTATTTGCAAGTCTCTTATGTCCAGAAAGACGTTAAACTGTGACGTCCAAACTACATGACGCTAAACTGTATAAAAGTCCCTTACGTCCGGAAAGACGTTAAACTATATAATCATCAAAGGTCCAGCATGACATTAAACTGCACCATCCACGGTCCATGCATATGACCTTAAACTATTCGCACTTTCGTCCAACATGACATTAAACTGTGAAAAAAATCTCCAATGCGTCCAAAATGACGTTTAAATGGTGCACTCTTTTGTCCTCACTGCATGACATTAAACTACACAGTTCCCCCCTTTCGTCCAACATGACGTTAAACTCTATTGTTCCCATCGTCCTAACTACATGACGCTAAACTGTACAGAAAGTCCTTGATATGTCCTACATGACATTAAACTGTATTTTGTCCCTGCTACATGACACTAAACTGTGCAACACCAATAGTCCTAACTGCAAGACTTTAAACTGCATAGTCCCTTGATATGTCCGACATGACATTAAACTATGCATCATTAAGGTTGTTGTTACCTCTGGTTTCTCACACCGAGTATGACTCACGTGAGCTTAGAGAAAACTTCAACTGTAACACTCTCTTTGGTCTACTAACCATGTGTAAGTCCTAACAACATTTTTATTAGATCGTTTTTCCCAAGAACAACTTGATCATTAATTCATTCTTTAATTGAACTACACGGACTTTGATACTTGCCCTCCAGGCTGGGTATGTAGGCAACCTCCCAGGGTTCATGCCCAAAAACAATCTCTTCACATCGGTTCACCACCATCTCATATGATGTTGATTCGTGAAACCACCCCTGGAATCAATATCTTTACATTGATTCACTTTCATCCTTGTTATATGACGTTAAACTATACAACACTTTTGTCCGGTACGACAATAATCTACAATATTCTTTGATTTCCTTATTTGAGAGAGAACTATTATTGACATTGATTTTTTCAATCATGTTTCATTTCAAAAGACTACGTGCATACATGGTAATGCCTAAACATTTTATCTTAGGTTAAACCATCATTGCACTAAAGTCCCCTTTCACCCTTCACATGTACGAACCAAATTTGTACAAAGGGTAGTTCTAGAACTACGTGGGCTTGATTCCCATCCTTATGGGATACATAGGAACATTCGAGTGTCCCTCGAATCCAGTCCCAAGTCTTTTGGGCCTAACCCCAAATTTCACTTTCAGTCCCTTAGATGAAAAGTCCTCATGAAAACACACACTGTGTATTCATTATTATGGTCTGAATTCTATGACCCTAAACTAAGATCTATCATACTTTCGTCCTGCATGACGTTAAACTGCATTTCAAGAACTACGTATGGCTTGATTCTCATTCATATGAGATACGTAGTGAAGTCCACAATTTCAATTCAGGACCCAGCCACAAAATGATTATGGTTATCATTGACCTATGTATATCTATATACATTGGAAAATACCCATATTTATGTGTTATAATCCTAACCTTAAATATTTTCAGATCTTCATAACCCTTTTTATGAATTCTAGTCACAAAAATGTCAAACTTCTGAGAATTCTTTTGCCTGACTATGCAGCACGTGCCCATAGGTGGCCTTGCATAAACAGTCCACATAACAGACTTGTTAGCCAAAAGATACTATTTTATTTAACTATGCAGCCAATGCCCTTATGTGGCCCTGCATAATTCAACCCCCTAACGGGTTTTTTAAATGATGTTAACTTCATTCTTGGGAAGAATGCCTCTTTTTTCCTTATTTGTCTTAAACGACAGCATGTAGGGATCCGCAAAAAAAATATCCATCCTTAACATATTTGTCCCATATCCTTTTTCATGATCTGAAAGTATTCAAGTCTATGGTTTATTCTTCTTCCCTACGTTTGGGTCAGACCTTCGTAGGAGTTATATTCATCCAGTTCTTAGATAATCTTGTCTGGAAATATCTTTTCCATATTCAAGTACCTCTTTCCATACAACAAACTCTATACTTTAGAAAATTTGAATTTCCATAAACTTTCACTGGCTTTTAGCACTAGGAAAGTAAATTTTTGAGAGTTCTTTCGCCTGACTATGCAGCATGTGCCCATAGGTGGCCTTGCATAAACAGTCCACATAACAGACTTGTCAGTCGAAATATGCTATTTATTTGACCATGCATCCAATGCCCTTAGGTGGCCCTGCATAATTTAACCCCCTAACGGGTTTTGTTAAATAATAGTAACTTCATTCTTGGAAACTACTTCTTTTAATGCCTTTTATCTCTTTTTCATATCATTCCTCGGATTCAAATATTCTTAAGCCATATGTTTACATTTGTTCCCTCATACTTGAGTATGGTAATATGTTTTTAGATAAATTGTCAAGGAATTGAATCAATTTTAACCCATTTTTGGTCAAAGCTATTTCAACCTTAAACATTAGCCCCTTTATGTCCGGCATGCATGACTTTAAACTGCCCACAAAAGACAAAGGAACTCTAAATAAAAGTCAAGTTCCATCACAGTTGCGCGCCGCCCTCTGTGCCCTGAAGACTTGCGCGCCCCCTTTTCCTTTAGATGGATTCAATTTCCTCAGAGTCAAATCCTCATTTCTCTTCGGATCCAACTCTGAGGGGGGACTTTTGTTGACGCTCCTTTCGTCACAGAATCTAAAGATCGGAAAAGGGGAATATCTGAGCTCAAAGTGATTCATCCTTTGAAGAAAACATCAAAAATCGACAAAGGCATGAACAAAGGATCAAAAGCAACTGCACCGCGCAAGTTATATCACTGTCGCGCAAGTCCACTTGCGCGACGACCTTGGTCGCGCAGGTGACTTGCACGACCTAAGTGATAACCACCCGGTAACCACCTAGGGCCTTCTGTTGCCTATAAATAGACCCTGTGGGCCCCCCATTCGAGAGGATCTTTTTCCAGAAACTCGGATTGAAGCTTCCGACGCCCAAGTCTCTTCTCAAAGCTTTCGTAACACTTCTAAGGTAATTTCTTACCTAGAACGGAAGATCTAAAGAGAAGGAGGAAGGCCTAAGTATTGAAACTCATCAACACTAGCGCGCTTGAGTGGTCGGCCCTTAAGGGAAGTGACCACACTTGTGCGCCTCCTTATTTCTTCAATATAATTTGCGCGCCCATTTTCTGGAAGAACCTCAAGAAGATTCTAAAGGGTTTAATAAAGAGTCGCTCAATTATTCTTATGATGGTTGAAAATCGCGCAAGTACCCCACATGCCGCGCAGGTATACCTGCGCGACCAATACTTGCGCGCCCACGCAAGACTTGCGCGCCTTTCAAGACTTGCGCGCCCCTACCTTTTTGGGTTCCCATCTTGCCCATTTTACCCCTCTTAATCCATTTCACCTCTCCTATTCAAGATTTAGTCTTCAAGATACTCTTCAAAGCCATTTATGGCATGATTTCTTGATTTGACTTCCTTATTTTAAAGGAATTCTGTGGAATATCTCTCAAAACATAGTGATTTATACATCTTTATGTCACCAAAGATTGAGAGTTCATTCATTCAACCTAATCCTTTAAAGATGAGAGAATCCTTAACCTAGGTCTCCTTTTTAGGAATAATCCCCAGTTATAAGTCCTTTAATCTGGGCATCTTCCTCAGGAGTAAGCCCCAAATTTTTAAAGTTCCCAAACTTGGGCATCCTCCTCAGGAGTAAGCCCCAAATCTTAGTTCCTTAACTTGGGCATCCTCCTCAAGAGTAAGCCCCAATCATAATCCTTTAATCTGGGCATCCTTCTTAGGAGTAATCCCCAAGTCCTCTAATATAGACATCCTTCTTAGGAGTAAGCCCCAATCTCAAATATGGGCATCCTTCTTAAGAGTAAGCCCCAAGTCCCTTAATTTGGGCATCCTTCCTAAGAGTAAGCCCCAATCTCAAATATGGGCATCCTTCTCAGGAGTAAGCCCCAAACCTTAATCCCTAACCTGGGTCTCCTTTTCAGGAATAAGACTCAATTATAATCTTGGGCTTCCTTTTCAGGAGTAAGCCCCAAGTCCCCTAACCTGGGCCTCCTTTTCAGGAATAAGTCCCAGTCATAATTATGGGCATCCTCTTCAGGAGTAAGCCCCAAGTCCTTTAATTTCTCTTAAAGCAGTCCTAATTTACCCTTGATTTGGGTTTCCTTTTCAGGAGTAAACCCAATCATAAGTCCCCTTCTAACTTGGGCATCCTCCTTAGGAGTAAGCCCCAAGATTAGAGTATTCAAATCTCCATGAAGCACATATACCTTTATGGACCCTGTTCATGGATTTTATCCCCAAAAGTGAATCCTAAACCTGCATCTATCTGGGCAGTCATACATACATAAGCCCCAAACCATTTCTTATGATTTCATCTTTCATGGCACAATTGTCTAATTTTTTACCAATACCTCTTGTTTCTCACATCGAGCATGACTCACGTGATCTTAGAGTGTAAAAGTAATTATGACATCCTTCTTTGATCCATAAATCAGAAACGTCATACTCCATTACTTGAACTACGTGGGTTCTGATTCCTTTTCCAAAACAAAGGATACGTAGGTAGCCCATTTATGGGTTCGATCCCAAATTTGAAATAATCCATGTCCTTCTGAATGACGATAAACTTCAAGTGCCCCACCAAGTGGCTTTAAAACCAGCCTGGTCATCATAATGACCAAGAGACTTTTATAAATGTTTTTGAAGGATACCATTGACTAAAAATCTCTAAATAGATACAAATGATTCTCTATTGATGAAGAACCTTGAATACATATAAATGATTCTCTAAATTTCTTACATATTTAATCATTGATTGTTAAAACTGAAGGAAAGCTCATTTTATACTTGGTAATGTAATAAGGATTCACGAACATAACTTAAATCTATAAAGAGAGTCCCGGAGTAGACAATAATTCCCCTCAAAAAGGTGTGATGAGTCCGACCTCCCATCCTCTCTACCAATGCAAATTCCTAAGCCTCATTATCCCACAAGCTAATGAGCGCCTACCTTTGGAAAGTAGGTCCAAACGGATGTGGAATCATTGGATGTTTCCGGTTCTACGAACAAACCCATTAGAAACCGATCGGAACATTTGAATCTCCCATCTAGGAGGTCATCCCTGAATTCCGTGCGAAACAATGAGTTTATGATATTATATTCAATAATTAATTTTATCAACTTCTTCATAAAAATAGATAAGGAATTCATTGATCCATGTAGAAGGATGTTGAATCTTTTAGTATATATGAGGAATCTTTTGCAAGACTTATGGGGAAAAATTCTAGTTTCATCATTTAATAAAAAATTAAGGTTGATTTATTCTTCTGTGGAATAAAACAAAGTCTCTAAAGGTATTTATCCATAAGAAAATGTAGTATCTTAGAATAATTCATATAGTATGCTATCAAGGTGGAAATAAGTATTGTAGATAGCCACTAATATCATCGTTTTGATTAAAAAATAAAGATGAAATTCAAATGAAATTTTAAATACCATAGGAATAAGAGGAAGATGAGAATTCATTTAAGCTTGAAGTGTGGAAGAAAACATGGTCAAAATTATATCATGGGTATAAGTAATCGTTTTTTGGAAACAATGTTCATATGGTAATTTAATTTCTAATTGGTGGGAATAAGTTATACAATTATGTGAATAGATTGAAATATCCCTAGAATGAACCATCCATAATCCAGTAATTCAAATAAAAGAAGTATCCACTTTATGAAAACCAATTCCCAAATCTATAGGTTATTGATAATGATCAACATCCACAAACTTATAATCTTATTTTCAAAAGGAGATATCATTTGATCACTATTTTTGATGAGAGGTATGATGATGACATAGTGAGAGGAAAATATACCATCAACTCTAGTACATCAAATTTATTATTTATTTATGGATTTACCCACTATTTAATATCTAAATAATTTGAAAAATGAATCAAAATACAACCTAAAATATTAGATGTTTAATTTTTAATGAAAACCCCTAATGATAGTATGATCGCATATCAAGTCTATGATTCATATTTGACTGATTGTTATGGGAAAATGCATTCTGAACACCTCAGTATTCTTCATATGGTTCAATTTGAGGTTATTTTGGGCATGTATTGGCTTTATTTATATAAATCTCACATTAATGTTCAAGGAAAGGAATCCAATTTTTATATTACAAACCAGCCTATGATCATCTATCAGTGTGATGAAAATATGAAAATATAATGGAAATTGAATCCATTATAAGGGACTTGATTCCTCTCAAAATGGTTATTTTGTTAGATGTTTGGGGATGAATTTAATATTGATGATATGCCCATTGTGTGGGAGTTTTTTATGTATTTCTTTAAAGGATTCCTTTTCTTCCACTGAATCATGAAATTGAGTTCTCAATAGAACTCATTCACATTGCTAAAATTATATCAAAGAATCTATATAGGAAAGACCTCATTATCATACATGAATTGGAAAAAGTCTAAGAGATTCATGAAAATGGATTTATTCTTATAATCATGTCACATTGGGGTAAACATGTTTTTTTTAAGAATAAAGATTAATTGATTTGACTTTGAATTGATTATCTTTAAATGAACAAGATCAAAATCAAGACTAGGAATGCCCTACCCCGTATTGATTACTCTTACAAAAAACTACGTGAATTGGAATACTTTTATATTTTTTTCCTTTATTTTAGATATCATAAAATGAAGGTCAATAATGAGGATAAACCAAGTAAAACATTCCATACAAGGTATATACACTATGAATATGTAGTGATGCCATTTGGTCTTACTAATTCCCCCTATATCTTCATGGATTTAATGAATTGATTTTTTATAGATTAACTTGATCATATTGTGTTAGTATTTATATATGTTATTCAAATATATTCAAAAAATCAATCTGAGAGTTTGAATATCACTTGATAATCTTATTGAAGACCATATGGAAGGATAATTTGTATAAAAAATTTACAAAGGGTGAATTTTGGCTACAATATCTTTCATTTTTGGGTAATTTAATCACAATATAGGGTATATCTTGGACCCATAAAAGAAAAAAGGTATTGAAAAGTGTCCTAGAAAAACAACTATGACTGAGATACATAGTTTTCTTGGTTTGGAAAAATATTATCGATGCTTTTTGGGAACCTTTTCATGAATATTTAATACCCTCTTCATGTTAATACAGAAGGGAACCAGATTCCTTTCTAAAAATGAATGTGAAGAAAATTTCTAGGAATTTAATAGAAGGTTATTTTGTATACCTATGATTATATTTCACTTTATTATAGATTGGTTTGTGATATTTAGTGATCAAAAAAATAATTAAAAGGGATGAATTCTCATGATCAATGATATGGTTATAGCTTATTCCTCATGAAAATTAATGATTATTGAGAAAACATACCCAAATCGTGTTTTGGAATAATCTGTGTCATTTTTTTCATTAATGAAATGAAGGTATTATCATTACAGAGTAATGTGAAATATATATATACTTTTCATGAAATTAAATATTATATTTTCATTAAAAAAATAATTGAATATGTGCTAAAAAAGATTGTTAGAGATGGTTAGAGATTATGACTACTCATTACAGTACAACCTTGGGAAATAAATCAAGGTGAAAGATGCATCAAGTCTAAAGGATCATGCTAGATTATCTATGATTAGGACCATACAAGGTCCAATATTTTTATATTTTAAAATGATATATCATAAAATCTTTATGGAAGGGGGATGTTATATTTCCTTGATGAGTGTTTGACCATTTAACAATTATAAGATTTTTGAGGTACAAAAGGATTATATGGATCTATCAAAGAAGGGGAAAAATATTCATGATTTTAACCTTAATTGTAATATAATTAAAGGTTTAGAAACAATTTATTTGTTCTTTCCATACCATATTTTATGGATCGTTTCAATGAGGCTCATTTTTCATCCATCTATATACATCTTGTATGTATAAGGATGTATAAAGATATAATGGAGTATTTTTGGTTGGAAAGATGAAATTAGATATTTCAGAATATATATCTTTGTGCTTGGTTTGTCATTATGTTGATGTTAATAGACACAATTCTAAGGGGATGTTACAACTATTAACCATACTATAATAGAAATGGGAAAACATCACCATGGATCTTTTCCTCCGAATCCCCAAAATATATAAAGGAAATAATTCTATTTGGGTTGTAGTCTATCTCAATACAAAGCCATCAAACTTCATTACTATTAGAGAAGATATATATCCTAAATAGATTACCTAAATATACATTAATTAAGTCTTAATTTTTTAGGGAGTACCCCATTTTATTATATATGATTAGGATTCAAGGTTTACTGTAATGTAATAAAGAGGTCTTCAACATGATATTGATACAGAGTTGTGTTATAGAATATTGAATTATCTTTAGACAAATAGTCATTATAAGAGAATCACTCAAACAATATAGGATGTGTTATGATCTTTTTATGTATTTAAAAGGTGATTGGGATCAACAAATTCCTCTACTTCTGCTTTCATACAAAAATAGTTTTCACATGACCCTTCATATGGATAATTATAAAGACCTCTATGTTAATAAGTGTGAAAATAAAATGTCATAGGATGAAGGTGGAGAATGAAAGATACTAGGACATGGTCTAGTTAAGGAATTGGTAGAGAATGTCAGAACTACTCAACAACACAATAAGGAATCATAGAGTGAATAGAATGTCCTTTCTAAAAATCATTAGTGAGATCAAGAATTAAATGTTAATGAGAAAGTTTTTTGTGAATTTCCACATGGAATAAGGTTATGAGATTTGGAAAGTTGGGAAATTTTATCACTAGTGATATTCTCCATTTTAAGATTATTAACCATATTGGGATGGTATCATATTTCATGGTGCTTCCACCACACCTTTATCGAGTCTTGATATGTCCCATGTATATGTACTGAGTAACTACACTGATGATCCTTTACATGTACTGAACTCAGAGGTTATACCATTAGAGCATGTTCATTCATATAAATATCAACAAACATAAATCTTGGATCATAGAAATAATGTTCTATAGAACAAGTCTACATATTTGTTTAAAGTTTTCTTAATGAATCCTAAATTTAAAGAAGTTAATTGGGAACTTGAGGTTTGATAAAACATCGATATCCTCATTTTTTATATCATAGTAACAAAATTGTGTTGGATAAATTAATTTTAAAGAAGGTTGAATATAACAACTTGAAATATTATGATATATATTTTCTTAAATAAATTTACTATCTTCAATAGCATACAATACACCCAACACCACGTCTATATGAACCACAATATAGTATACCATTAAATCCCATCCGTTAAATTGTTGTCTGTGAATATGAAAAACTAAATTATGAAAATTATATGTTTTAAAATTGTAAAAAATAAATCCACTGTTTATAAATAGGTTATAAATGAAAGTAAAAATCATTTAAAAGTAAAAAAGAAATTTTTTAAAAAAAAAATATTTTTTATGAAAAATTTGTTTTTATCTTAAAAAATTCAATCAGTCTCTATTTGTGAATTATTTTAACTAAATATATATATATATATATATATATATAAATGTAGTACCCCGGTTTGAGGTATGTGTCCTTTTTTATGCATTTTTATGTGTTTAACGTTCATGGGATGAGTTGGGAAGAGGTTAGGAGAGTTTGGAATGGTTTTGGATGAGTTTAGAGGCTTTTCTATGGGTTCACAGTTTGAGCACAGTTAATGGAAACTGTGCGGATTCCCCAGGAAACCGTGTAGGGTGAGATAGTTTGCTTCGCATGGCATGCACATGGTTTGCCAAACCGTGCAGGGCAACCTGCAGACCCTTGATCTCGGGGCATTATCATGCACACGGTTAGCACACGGTTTTCCAAAACGTACGGCCACATAAAGTTAGGGTTTTAAAACTCAAGCTCACTCGAGATTGTCTCATTTGACTCCAATCTTCCTCCCACTCGAGCCTCACTCAGGATTTTGGGTTCTCAGGTGTTGAGGGTGTTATCCCACTTGATTTAAAAGCAGTTCAAAGGGGTTTCAAAGTGGTTTGAAGGTGGTTTCTCTCTGGTATGTCTCCCCTCTTGATTCCCTTGTGTTTTCCTCAAGATCTACATCCCTGTAATTCTTGGTTTTCTAGATCTACACTTATTGTGTGTAGATATAGGGTTGTGGTTTCCTTGGATGATGTTTTTAAGCCTTTTGAATGTTAGGTTAAGGGATCTAAATAGGTTTTGGTGGTGCATTCATTGGATTTGAGGTGCGGTTGTTCGTGGGTTGATGTCTCGAGAACCCTAAAGGTAGGTGGCTTCTCTCTCGACACCACTTGGTTAGAGATAGTGGTTTTTGGTTATAATTAATTTCATTGGCTTGAAATTAATTGTGTTTTGATGTGCAAAGTTGGTTGAACATCCATTCTAGGATTTTGGGAAAATGGGGGTTTTATGGTGAAATTATCTTATTGTGGATTTTAAAATGGAGATTTTAAAATGGGTTGTTGTGATTAATTTTGAAATTGGTTTTCAATAAAAAATTTGTTTTATTGAAATGTAGGTTGGAATGGAAAATGTTTTTCAATAAATGGGAGATTTATTGAAGTGGATTGATATGCAATAGAATTGGTTGATTGCATGTTGTTGTGACCTTGATGGGTTATATTCTTGGTTGTGATTGGTTGAAATGTTGTGTAAAAGTGGGCGGGAAGTCTCACTATAAAAGGAGATGGATAGTGGTCAGAAGAATTACTATATGTTAGTGGTCGGGAAGTACCTCTAGTTGTGAATGGATGAACGGGTTGGGAGGAAGTCCCACCATTTGGATTGTTTTGGTGTGAATTGGTGAACGGGTTGGGTGGAAGTCCCACCATTTTGGTTGTTTGTTGTGCATTGATTTGCAAGATGGAATTTTTTGTGCTAACGTGTAAATGATGAAATTGTTCGTGGCATGTTTATTTGGCATTATCTTGGTTGCTTGGTTTGGGTGTGATGGCCTGGTAAGGGCATGGTTGGCTTATGGAAAATGGTTGTACTTCAGATTATTTTATATAAATTGTTTTATATAAATGTGATAATGGTTTTATCCTAGTGACGTGTGTAGGGATTTCATTTGGGGAAATCCTACTGAGTTTTAGTAATCACCCCCTTCTTTGGAACGTTGGTGTCTTTACAGATGTTGTGTATCGTGACGTGGGAAAAGGTAAGGCATATCCCTCCTTTAGTGGTTCTTTGTGATTTCTTGATGGAGATTTGAGGTTGGAGCTGGGAGTAGAGTAGTGGTGGTGTCATGTCTTGGGGTGCTTGGTTTTTTAGTTTCTACTTTGTACTCTGATGTGGTGTGGACATATTTGGTTGTATTGGTTTGGGTTGCATTGTGGAACAACTTGGTTGTCTTTTTGGGAATACATGTTTTGGTTTGAAAGTTCATGCATCTTTAGTTGTTGGTTTGATTGGTTTTTTCTTAAGGTAAAATCGTTCCCCACTATTCCTTGAATCCATCGGCATTTATTGCCAGCCTCTGGCACCTTGGGAACGTCTCTTAAGTCCAAGTAACCCTCACCGCCTCCTCAAGCCAATGTGGTAGGGGCAGGGTGTTACAATTGGTTTCAGCTTGTTCTGTCCTTTGGTGTTGACATTCGTTGTGGTATATTCCTTGAGTCGGGATGGTAGCAAGGCGTAATAATTTTATAACTTGTAATATATAGCATAAAAGGACCTAGTTAACCCTCTTATCCTAAACTTCATCTTACCAGGGAGTTGGGTATATAAGTGTTTTGGAGACACTTATAGGCATTAGATATCTCATTGTTGTGGGTGTAGCCAATGAGATGATAATGACATGCATGGTAGAAATGACTTCCCACTAGGATGCATATTTTATTGATGTATAATGATTTATGATGTGATATGATTGCGTGAAATTGTAATGTGAATAAATTTGGTATTTTGAAAATGGTATGGTTTTCAAAATGGTTAAACATGGTACATGTGGAAAAGGTGGAATGCCTTGTTGTGATAGTGTTGTGTAATGTGATTTGAAATGGGATTTCGTGATTTCTACGGAAGTGAGTCTCATTGTTGTTTATTTTATGTTTATAGAAATGGCATCATGTAGGCATTGTAGAGACCAACCGGAGGAGGCTGCTGAGAATATGGTATTACTTGAGCCTCAGGTGAACAAGCAGTTAGTGCAAAGCATAGTGCAAGCTCTCCAAGCTGTGGAATGTGGAAATAAAATGGATGAACCAAGGCATGTGGATCATGCGATTCCGTTTCAAAAGAAGAATCCACCCATATTTAGGGGTGATTCAGATATAGAAAGGGTAGAAGCATGGTTGAATAGAATGAACAAGATTTTTGAGTTCTTGGGAACACCGGTAGAGTTAAAAGTGAAGTTGGCCACCTATATGTTGGAATATCTTTCCCTTCAGTGGTGGGAGTTTGTAGTCCAAGTGGGGAAGGACCAGGGTGTGACGTGGGACAGATTTGAGAAATTGGTTAATAAATAATTATACCCACATACGTTTAGAATTCAGCGTATGACTGATTTCTTCAGTTTGAAGGAAGAGCTTATGTCTGTGACAGAGTATGTAGTTAAGCTTATGAACATAGAGAGGTTTTCACCCAAGGTGGCGGGTAGCACTTCATTTAAGGAAAGGATCTTTAAATATGGTTTGAGGTATGAAATTCGTTCCAAGATAGAGGTTCTATGTATAGATTATCACACAGAGATGGTGAATGGAGCCTTAGTGGCTGAGCGGGATCTGTTGGGCGCTCCGGGTGGAGGAAGCTTGGTGGTACCCATGGGTAATTGTTGGAACTCTAACGCTGGGTTCAAGTGAAGGTGGTAAACTTATTCCCAGGGTGGGAATATGGCATATAATCTGACGAAAGGATCAGTAAATCTTCCTCCGAAGCCCCAGAGCAAGCCAGGATGTTTTCAGTGTGGTTATATGAGCCACATCAAGCCAGATTGTACGACACAACCTCGAGCATGTCATAATTGTAATAATATGGGGAATCTTTAGTGTTATTGTCGGAATTCTCCAAGGTTGGGTGCACATGACACTCCTCATGGATCGCAGATGTTGTATGCTTCGACGGGACGGGGACAACAGCACACCCTTCGTCAGTAGAGTAAAGTGGGTCATGGTGATTCTCGAAATACCACGACGCCTCAGTAGGGAAATAATGAGCAGATCATGGCAAGCAAAAATGTGTTCAGAGCCGAGCAGGATATGGTGGATGATCAGTCAGGACCATCCACAGTGCAAGGTACTATTATTTTAAATTCTACCTTAATGAAAATGTTATTTGATACGGGTGCTTCACACACATTTATTGCTGCACGTGTGGTTGATTTTCTAGGTTTAAGGGTAGAAATGATGCCCTCGGTTTTAAAACTTCAAACTCATCTGGGTCGAAGAGAGTGTCGAGCCTTCTTGTGTAGAGCATGTTGTATCGTTGTGGGCGAGGTTGAGCTAACATGGAATTTATCAATTCTTGTGATGGATGGGTATGATGTAATCCTAGGAATGGATTTACTGGTGGATTTTAAGGCCCACATCTACTGTGATGCATGGACAATGGCTTTTACAACACGCGATGGAATTGGAAATCTCTTTAGAGGAGAGAATAATGAAAGGCAGGGTGCAATGGGTTTGTTGGTACCAGTAGTGGGAACGTTTTCGTATCAGTTGGAAGTGTTGTCGTTGGAATCAGTAGACAGTTCTGAGAAGAGTGTTCTTCCAGCAGGGGTGTATCAGTTCATAGATGGTTTTCCTGATGAATTCTCTGGGTTACCTATCGTAAGAGAAGTGGAGTTTACGATTGATCTCCATCTAGGGACCAGTCCTATCTAACTTCCATCTTACCGGATGGCACCTACTGAATTGAGGGAATTGAAATTCTAGTTGGAAGAGTTAAAAAAAGGGTTTATCCGGCCAAGCACGTCTTCGTGGGTAGCGCATGTGTTGTTTGTGAAAAAGGAAGATGGATCTTTGAGGCTATGTGTTGACTATCGTAGACTTAACCAAGTTACAATAAATAATATATATCCACTTCCATGAATTGATGATTTGTTCGACTAGTTGAGGGGATCCCAGTGGTTCTCCAAGATTGACATGAGGTCGAGATATCATTAATTGCGGGTGAGTAAAGACAATATTCCTAAAACATCTTTCAGATGTAGATATGGCCATTATGAATATGTGGTTATTCCCTTTGGTCTAACAAATGCGCCATGGGTATTCATTGAATTGATGAATCAGGTATATTAGAGATATCTGGATTCATTTGTGGTGGGGTTTATAGATGATATTCTGTGTATTCAAAGACAACTGTGGAGCACGATCAGTACTTGGCGACAGTGCTTGGGATCCTGAGGGATCATCGATTGTATGAAAAATTGACAAAGTGTAACTTTTGGATACAGGAAGATCATTTTCATGTCCATGTGATTTTTGAAAGGGGTGTTTCAGTGGATCTGGAAAAGATAGAGGCTGTTATCTCATGGAAACTTCCAAATAATGTGTTTAGATACAGAGTTTTCTTGGTCTAGCTGGGTATAATTGGCATTTTGTTCGAGATTTTTCACATTTGGCTTTGCCGATGATAGCTTTGACAATAAAGAATGTTCCATTCCAGTGGAATGAATAGTGTCAGTAGTGTTTCAAAGAGATAAAAGGTCACCTTACATCATCAGCAATCTTGGTTTTTCCAGATCCATGAGAAGGGTACGTGGTGTATTGCGATGCATCGGGATCAGGGTTGGGGTGCGTTCTCATGTAAGTGAATCATATGGTTGTGTATGGCTCACTACAGTTGAGGGTACATGAGAAGAACTACCCAAATCATGATTTGGATTCGGCAGTAGCGGTCCATACTTTGAAAGTCTGGGGTCATTATCTCTTCGGTGAAAAATTCACGGTATATACAGATCATAAGAGCTTGAAACACATTTTCTCACAAAGCAATTGGAACATGAGGCAAAGGTGATGGATGGAATATCTCAAGATGTTTGATTTTGACTTGATGTACACACCGGGTAAAGGGAATTCGGTTGCAGATGCATGAAGTACAAAATCATATGCTCAAGTGGTAAAACGGGAATTGGGACTAGTGGCAGTTGATGTTGGTTATAGCTGAGATGCAGTTGGAATATGAGGACTAGGGTGATAGAGCGGTCTTCTTTCTGATTTTGCTGATTCATGATTTGGTTGGCTTGGTTAAAGGGGCATAGATATCTGATTTTCAGTGTGTGACCATGGGGTCGAGACTCAATGGTGGGGAGACCATTGAGGGTTGAAAACTGAATGGAGATTCAGTTTTGTGTTTTCGGAAACAGATGGTTGTACCAGTTGCTTTTTAGGAGGATCTTCTTGGGGTGTATCATCATTCAAGGTGGGGTTTTCATCTAGGAATTCGAGAAATGTATAAAGCATTGAAAGCTCAATTCTGGTGGGCTAGTATGAAAAGAAGAGTGGATGAGTTTGTTTCGAGATACTTGACTTGTCAGCAGGTTAAGGCAGAGCATCAGAGGCCAGTGGGATTGTTGCAGTCTTTACAATTCCCTATTTTGAAGTGGGAACAAATAGCAAAAGATTTTGTCATAGGTCTCCCAAGAACGGTCTGAAAGCATGATGCCATTTGTGTGATAGTAGATCGGTTAACGAAGTCGGCCCAATTCATTCTAATTCATGAATCTCATACGGTTGAGGACCTGTCAAAAATCTATATTTGGGAGGTGGTAAGGAGGCATGGTGTTCTAGATTCGATTGTATCAGATAGATATATGAGGTTTACATCTTGTTTCTGGAAATCCGTGCAGCAAGCCCTTGGGACATAGTTAAAGATGAGCATGGCATATCACCCTCAGATGAATGGTCAATCTGAGAGGAAGATACAAACTCTGGAGGATATGTTTTGGGCTTGTGTCATGGATTTTGGTGGCTCATGGGATGATAACTTGTCTTTGGTTGAGTTTTCGTACAATAATAGTTATCAGGAATCCATACATATGGCTCCGTTTGAAGCATTGTATGGGCAGTCGTGTTGTTCTCCACTATGTTGGGTGGAAACAGGTGAGTCCTCGATGGTTGGACTGAGCCTTGTCCAAGAGGCAATAGATAAGATCAAGTTGATCAGGAATAGAATGGAGATGGCTTAGAGTCATCAGAATTCATATGCAGATCATCGTCGACGGCCGTTGTCATTCGAGGTGAGTGATCATGTAATCTTGAGGATATCTCCTAGGTTGGTACATCATCGGTTTGGGAAGCATGGAAACTTATCTCCAAAGTATATTGGACCTTTTGATATTCATGAGAGGATCGGTGAGGTGGCTTATCATTTGGCTTTTTCACATAGGTTCAGTGCGGTGCACAATGTGTTTCATGTGTCGCAGTTGAAAAAGTATCGGCTGGATTCTGACCGTGTGATTCAATGGGATTGTGTTGTGCTAGAACCAGATGCTTCATTGGTGCACCTACTAGTGTGGGTTATGGATAGGAAAGAGAAAGTCCATCATGGTAAAATCATCGATTTATTTCATGTTTTGTGGCAACATGGTCAGGTTCAGGAGAAGACTTGGGAGTGGGAGAAAGAGATGGTCAAGCAGTGGCCCGAGATATTTCGGCAAAGGTTGGGTTCACTACCTTATGAGGATGGAAAGTCCAATAGTGGGGATAATGTAGTACACCTGTTTTGAGGTATGTGGCCCTTTTTTGATTTTTTTTGTTTTTAGAGTGCATGTGATGAGTTGGGAAGAGGTTGGGAGAGTTTGGAATCGTTTTGGATGAGTTTAGAGGCTTTTCTATTGGTGCACAGTTTGAGCATGGTTAGTGGAAACTGTGTGGATTCCCCAGGAAACCGTGTAGGGGGAGACAGTAGGTTTTTCACGGCCTGCACACGGTTTTGCAAACTGTGTGAGGAAACCGTGAAGACTCTTGATCTCAGGGCAGTAGCATGCGCATGTTTAGCGCACGATTTTCCAAATTGTGCAGACTAACCGTGCGGCCACTTAAAGTTAGGGGTTTAAAACTCAAGATCACTCGATATTGCCTCATTTCACTCCAATCATCCTCCCACTCGATCCTCACTCGGGATTTTGGGTTCTCAGGGGTTGAGGGTTCTCTCCCACTAGATTTGGAAGCGATTCAAAGGGGTTTCAAGGAAGTTTGAAGGTGGTTTCTCTCGGGTAAGTCTCTCTTCTTGATTTCCTTGTATTTACCTCTAGATCAACATTCCAATCTTTCTTCATTTTCTAGATCTATAGTTTTTGTGTGTAGATCAAGGGTTTTGGTTTCCTTGGATGATGGTTTTATGGATTTTGAATGTGAGTGGAAGGGATCTAGAGAGGTTTTGGTGGTGCGTTCACCAGATCTGAGGCGCGATTGTTCATGGGTCGATTTCTCAGGAACACTAAAGGTATGTGGCTTCTCTCTCGACTCCACTTGGTTAAGGCTAGTGGTTTTTGGTTACAATTAATCTGGTTGGCTAGAAATTAATTGTGTTTTGATGTGCAAAGATGGTTGAACATCTATTTGGGGATTTTGGGAAAATGGGGGTTTTATGGTGAAATGCTCTTATTTTGGAATTTAAAATGAAGATTTTAAAATGGGTTGCCATGATTTACTTGGAAAATAGTTTTCAATAAAGCTTTTGTTTTACTAAAATTTGGGTTGGCATGGAAAATGATTATCAATAAATGGGTGATTTCATGAAGTGGATTGATATGCAATGGAATTTGCTGATTGCATGTTTTTGTGACCTTGATGGGTTATATACTTGGTTGTGATTGGTTGAAATGTTGTGTGGAAGTGGGAGGGAAGTCTCAATATAAAACGTGATGTATAGTGGTCAGAAGAACCACATTATGGTAGTGGTCGAGAAGTACCGCAAGATGTGAATGGTTGAACAGGTTGAGAGGAAGTCCCACCATTTTGATTGTTTTGGTCTTAATGGGTGAATGGGTTGGGTGGAAGTCCCACCGTTTCAGTTGTTTGTTGTGCATTTCTTTTCAATTTGGAAGTTTTTGTGCTAACGTGTAAATGATGAAATGTTTTGTGGCATATTTGTTTGTCTTTCACTTGGTTTCGTGGTTTGGGTGTGATGGATTAGTAAGGGCATGGTGGGCTTATTGAAAATTGTTGTACGTGTGATTATTTTATATAAATTGTTTTATATAAATGTGCTAATGGTTTTATCCTAGTGGCGTGTGTAGGGAAGTCATTTGGGGAAATCCTACTGAGTTTTAATACTCACCCCCTGCTTTAGAACTTTGGTGTCTTTACAGATGTTGTGTATAGTGACATGAGAAAAGGTAAGGAATCTCCCTCCTTTAGTGGTGCTTTGTAATGTCTTGACGGATCTTGGAGCTTAGATCTTGTAGTGGAGCTGTGGTGGTGTCATGGCTTATGGTGTTTGGTTGTTTAGTTTCCTCTTTATACTCTGATGTGGTGTGGACATGTCTGGTTTTATTGGTTTGGGTTGTATTGTGGAACAACTTGGTTGTCTTTTTGGGAATACATGTTTTGGTTTGAAAGTGAATGCATCTATAGTTGTTGGTTTGGTTGGTTTTTTCTTAAGGGAAAATCGTTCCCCACTGTTCCTTGAAGCCCTCAACATTTATTACCAGCCTTTGGCGCCTTGGGAACAACGCTTAAGGCCAAGTAACCCACACCGCCTCATCAATCCAATGAGGTAGGGGTGGGTGTTACAATCAATATATTATTCAATCTAATTTTTTTTATCATTCATCAATTTTATTCTAGGCATTGGATCAGAATAAATCTATCTTTATGATTAAAATTTATAATTTTTTAAAATCTAGTTCATTGAGTTGTGCACACTTTTTTAAAATAATTTCATACCACTTTTTGATATGTTTTTTAAAAAATTATCTTTTTTTTAAATAAATAATTAACAAATTTTGGAGAGTTAATTGTGTATAATTTTTTAGAATTGACTAATTTTTGGATGAATAGAAAAAATATTTATTTTTATTAAAAATTCTCTTTCTGTTTAAAGAATTTTTAAACAACTATTTTTTTAAAGTTGGCTATAAAATTAGAAATAGTTTATTTATTTTATTATTAATTCAATTCAGGTCATTATAATCAATTGTATATTGAATTTAGATATACAAAATTATTATACTTATGAAAAAGTTTTCTTTGGGAAATCTATTTTTCACCGACATTGTAGGTTTAATTTTATATTCAATTCATCCACTTATGTGAAATAAATTTATTAAAATCGAATAAATATTTGGAAGAATAATAATTAATTTTATTTAATAATATCAACATAATATTTTGTTTATAATGAATTTCAAACACAGGAAAATTATGTTTTTGCAGGTAAAGTTAAATCAAGTGTATGAGTGGGTTAAACTAAAAAGATAAGGTATAAAATTTAGAAAAACAATCCCAAAAGCAAAGATATAGATTATGTTATCATTAAATTTTTATAATATACATGTAAACACATCCCGAACGACCAAATAATTTTTTAATCATTGTAAGGGAGATATATACAATAGTTTTACATTAAATTGGAATACAAAAACTACATCATATTTTTTTCCATAATATCTTTATTTCATCTAGTATAAACTTACATATATGTCATATTAAGAATAATGGATTATTGAGAGAGGAAACAAAATAATATTGAGATAAAATTATTAGTAAGGGCTTTGTACATTAGAAGCTATCATGAATAAATAAGTATAATCAATATAGAATTGAAAATAACTGAAACAAATTCTGTTCAGATAAATTTAATATCATATTAAGATAATTGAAAATAAAATTTTCAAAGTAAATAACTAAACATACATTCCATTTAAATCTATAAAATAAGAATAATATTCATCTATAGATTATAAAATAGTGAAAATATAATAGATAATGAAAACTAAATATGAACCATGTTAATGATTATTTATATGAAATTATTTTCCCTAGGAAAACAAAACCTTTATCATGAAGATCTATCCTCAAGAAGGTTTAAAAAATTTTAGGTAAAACCTACCTGATTTGGGTTAAGACCTTTCACAAGACACTAATATCAAAATTTATCCTCCATGATGATTAATCTTCCTGGTTGAAAATGTGATGGGTTTGATTCCAATTGATTTCAACTTAAGATACCACATATATATAAATGAGATTAATTTAAATGGTATCCAACTAGTTTCATACCTATAAAAATAATTTTTCATATATTTAATAATTTATTTAGCTCATAGATAGTGTGCCTTATCAAACATCTGTACTGAGTAAAGGATAGCGATTTATCAATATTTTCCTAGCTAATCACGAACATTCAAAGTAAATAAAAGATTTTAAAATGGTATATGGTTCAAGAAATAAATTTTTCCATTATAGATATCATTTATATTTAGGGGAAAATTAATGTCCATCGAAATTTAATAACTCAAGGTAAAGTTAATGATAACCAAAATGAATCAAGGAAGTGAATTTAAACACTTATCTTGGTCAAAGTGAGCATAAACCATCCATATGAAGATTAAGTATAATAATAATAAAATATTAACCCATTAGGATGATAATAAATGGGTTTTTATTGATGAATAGAAATACCATGAAATATCATTCAATCCATTCTTGTAGAAAATAAAGTTTTCATTTTGTATAACATTTTAAAAATACTTTTCGTTGAAAAGAAATTTTAAAACATGAATTTAAGAAACAAAATTGAAAATATAATGGCCCGGACCCTCCTGGCCCATTACATTTCCAAAGTGAGGTTCCACCAAAATGGTGGCACCGTGAGGGTGACACCGGTTACGGTGGCACCGTGACGGTGGCACCGTGTCCCCTTGCAAGACTTTCGTTCTTTTCCCAGTACCTGAATTTTCCACTCCCTCAATGTAAGTTTCGACGTAAATTAATTCTTTTACTCTTTTAAAACCATTTAAAGCCCATAATTAATTCCTAAAAATCCCGAGAGACCTCCATTTGTAACTTCCCAACCGCGTGGTCAACCCACGACCCCCGCTCCTTACGCGGTTTCACGTTCTCACCTCAACCGTCTGTGGCTCTTATAAACTAAGGGTTAGCCGTGGTTTCTTCTTTTCTCGATCGCGACTTTTCACGAATAGCTTCTGGTGCATCGGGCGGGCCGCATTGTTATGCGTAGAGTTCTGTGCCCGACCTAAGCATTGATAGACGAAGCGATTTTCGTTCAGGCGAGCCGCATTGCTATCTGTGAACTTCCTCCCCTGGCCTCAGCGTGGATCGTTGATCTAACATGTAATGAATTTCTCATTCATCTCTCTCTTTTGTGTATCATGAGGGATGGGCGTGCTTTTGTTTCTGTAGAATTGGATAAACCAGGCCTAAATAAATATAATGAACGAATCCTATAAGGAATTAGGGGGGGCTGTGATCGTTGATGTTGTTATATTAAAATCATCTCTCTGAGTTGTGCTGGCTTACGCATTCTGAAAATCGAGGTCGTTGGTGGTTGTTTTCTGTGCACTAATGAACCCCTCGTGGTGTTTTAAATGGATTTTTCCTAATTGTAAACTCCTGCTATGAGAAGTAAATTGGTTAATCACATATACTCGGCTGAATAAATTGAAATCACCAGGATCAATACCTTTTGTGCTAGCCCCGGTCAAAACACGGAATTGAAATCATGGAGTGTGTTAAATCTTATAAATCTGAAAATACAGGCATGACCCTGCTTAGTGTTGGTGATAGTGGTTTGGTTGTTTTCTTTCAGGGGCCAATTGCTGGAGATGTGGGAGGGGATGAGATCCTCTATTTTTACACTCTCGGTGGTTGTGTGGAATTAGGGATTGGATCCCCTGTTGGTATGGACTCAGTCAGTGTGAGTTTTAAGACCGGGTGGGTACTTGTTTATATCAAGAATTGGGGTGGGAACCTTTGTTGATGAGAAACCATTTATGGGGACATGGGGCAATGTCTTAGGGTTGTCTGGTTCCAGGACATCGAGAGTTCTCACTTATTCCTTGTTGTTGTAACTTTACAAGAGAACTGGGTGTGGATACTTAAATTGACGATTGATTGGATTCTTTTCCTTGAATATGCTTATGGTGTTAGTTTCCTAGAAGTGCATAAACTTATTTGAACATTATTACTGAACATGAAAACAATAATGGGACAAATGGGTTTTGTTGGTGAGAGTTATGACTCAGACTTGAGTGTTGTTGTGATCTGTAGGCTGTCTGAAGAAAAACCTTGCTTTGGTGAGTGCTTGTCACCTATATATATACTTGTATCTTTGTGTTTCTTATTCGCGCCCCACCCACGTTGAACATTTTGTGTCGAACACCCCCATTTCATGGGGGAGGGGGTTTTTCCCAACACTATTCTTAGTGTCCGGTTATTAGCTTCTTTTCTTCTCCCTTTCCCAGATAGCTTAAGTATCTTCGGGCAGGCTGTGATGGCCTGATGTCCATTATTAGCCTAAGAACCATCGAGCGGGGTAGTGTGATGGTTGGCCAGGTGTGTTCGGCAGGTGGTTTCCCAAGTTTCTTCAGGATGAGGCCCAGGTGTCTTCAGGCATGGCAGTGGATCTTCTATTCCAGGTGTCTTCGGGTGTCGTGGTAGTTGTTCTGGACTAGGTGTTTGCAGGTGTGGTTACATGTGACAGTTATGGCCCAGGTGTTTGCGGGCGGGATTCGGCAGTGGGACTGCGTGTGGTTGTGACCCAGGTGTGTGCAGGCGGCTGTGGCAGTGGGACTACGGTGAGAATGGCGGGATTGGTTCGATGCGTAGGATGTCTCGATAACCAGTGGGAAAGTGGTGCGGGGTACCCAAACATTGATGTGCTCTTATTATATATAGTACTTGACTTGCGTTATTTGGGGAGTGTGCCTTGGTGAGGCTTGGGTGGATATTTTACCTTGAAAGGTGTTTGGTTTAATCTTTTTTCTCACGGGACTTTAGTACGTTCCCCCACTTTTGCACGAGAGTCTTTGGTTTTCCCTACTGAGTGTACTTGTATGCTCACCCTACGTATATAAAACTACTTTCAGTTTTCCAGGAGGACTTCGGGGATCGTGCGGGATCATACTAGCTTGGACCTTTGGGGCAGTTGTAGTTGCTGTTTTTTTCTTTCTTTGGTACTTACCTTTGTAGTCACCTTTTATACATTTCGGATTTTACTTTTGAAACATGCATGTGGTAATGATTTACTTTTGTCTTTACTTTTCCTTTAGTTTTGGAGTTGTTTTCTTCCATCATCTTATCTTCTGATCTTGTAAAATAGAAAAGGGTAATGCCTTCCATTTAGTGTGTGATTCTATACCCTTGGTGCTAGTCACCACTCTGGGACCTATTGAAGGTGGGTTTCGGGGGTCATTATCTCTCCTTCAACTTAAAGAAGGAAGGGCCTGATAGTCTGCTGACCCTTCCCTTCTTTTGGTGAAGGCGGGTCATGAAAAAATGGTATTAAAGATGATGGTTGAGAGATAGGATGGAGTCTGGAGTTAGGAACAGTGAGGATTGCATGGGATGGTAAGGCAACCGTGTTGGGTGACCTTGGTGCGTGAATTAGGCCAGGGAAGACCGGCTAGGACACAGGATTTTAGGTCCCCCGTGATCCGATGCAAGGAATTTGGACCTACCGAACAACCAAGTGAGGCCACACTGATTGCAGGGTAGAGACCCTAGGAAAGGTACATGCATCATAATGACTTGTGTTATCGTGTTTCTGGGATGTCTTGGGAATTAAAAATAAATTGAAATTTTAGGAAGGTTTAAGAACAATATTCTGCACTACTTGGGCTTAGGCATTCCTTGTTTACCTTGCAGTTATGGCACCTGGAAGGAGACCACGTGTGGTACAGGCGATCGAGGCCTCATAGACTACTTTGTTCGATCGGCAGAGAGCTGATTGAGAGGAAGAGGACGACCAGTGGCAGAAGACTCTTCGGGCCTTCCAGCGACAGACCCTCAAGATGTATGAGGGAAGCACCTCTGACATGAAGATGTAAGGCTGGATAGAGGAGCTAGTGATAGCCTTCGGGCTGATTCGGGCCCCGAACGAGTACTGGGTCCCTCTGGCCATCAGCCAGATGTAGGGAGTGGCGCGTTAGTGGTGGACGCTTTACCTGGGGGAGAGGAGAGAGGCTGAGGTGGCATGGTCTGATTTCGAGAGGGAGTTCAGGGCGGAATTCCTCTCTTAGACGATGAAGGCAGAAAAGAGACAGGTGCTACTCTCCCTCCAACAGGGGAGTATGTCTGTGAGGGAGCTAGGGATCAAGTTCAAGGACCTCCTATGTTTTGCTCCGAACCTCTTTCCCGACGAGGAGTCTCAGGCAAGACATCTGGAAGAGGTGCTCCGACCCTCCCTCCAGTATGCTATTACCCCCTTTACCCTGACGACGTACTTGGAAGTCCATAAGAAGGCCAATGTGGTGGAGAGGATGCACGTTCTAGGAGGTCTGTCATGAGAGGGGATCTAGCTGGGACCATCGAAGGGGAAGTCCGTCAGCACCAGGCCTCTAGTGTCATGACCCTCCAGGTTCTGACCGGCAGGGAGCAGACCGCATCAGTTTCAGTTTTGATCCCCCGGTCCTCGCCCTTTTCCATCGGGCCCGGGACCGCGGTGCTTCATTTGTGGGAGGCCTATAAATCTATGGAGTCAATACCCAGACCGGGTGCAGTACAGTGGTGGAGGACATCCCCAGCACCCGCCCCAGCAGTAGCTTCCAGCCAGACATTTACAGCAACAACAGCAGGGACAGGGAGCTCCCGCTCCTCCGAGGACAGACGTGGGAGGAGGGGGCCAACCTTAGGGTTCTTCTTAGGGACCCCAACTAGGGCGTGGTCGGGAAGGTGGACGACAACTGAGGGGTAGAGGAGCCGGGCGTGGACAGCTACACGCTGTGGAGGCAGAAGTTCCAGCAGGCTCAGAGGTTGTTCGAGGTACGATCATTTTTTTAGCACTCTTGCTTATGCCTTGTTCGATACCGGAGCTTCGCACTCCTTTGTTGCACCCAGTCTGGCCCGTACCTTGGTTCTAGATGCCAAGAGACTTCCAGTGCCCCTGGTGTTGAGCCCACTAGTCGGAGGTCAGACTGACTTGTCGTTTGTTTGTCAAGGATGTAGACTGATGATGGGGCCACATCAGTCGGTTAGGGATCTTCTTCTGCTACAGATACAGCCATACGATGTCATCCTGGCATCAACTGGCTATTATCTGTGTGCGCCTTCATCGACTGTTTCTGAATAAGGGTCGTGTTCTCGGACATGGGTGGCCGGTGTGTTACCTTCATTGGAGAGCGGAGCAGTCACAAGGGCAGCAGGCGAGAGGAACCCCTCCTCTCCTTGTTAGCCAAACTATTAGTAGATTCAGTAGATGCTGAGATGTTGGGGGTGCCATAGGTTGTCTGTGAGTTTATGGACATCTTTCCTGAGGAGGTGACGACTCTACCCCCTCGACGTGATATCGAGTTTGGGATAGACCTGCAGCCCGACGCTCGTCCGATCTCGATGGATCCTTACCGGATGGAACCTTCAGAGTTACGGGAGTTGCGGATTCAGATTGAAGATCTGATGAAGAGGGGTTATGTTCAGTCGAGTGCATCACCGTGGGGTGCTCCAGTCTTGTTTGCAAAGAAGGAAGATGGTGGTATGAGGTTGTGCATAGACTACAGGAGGCTAAATCATGTGACGATCAAGAATCTCTACCCTATTCCGAGGATAGACGATCTTTTCGACTATCTAAAAGTGGAAGGATGGTTCTCGAAGATCGATATGCAGTCTAGGTACCACCAGTTGAGAGTGAAGGAGAGAGACATCTCGAAGACGGCCTTTAGGTGCAGATATGGACACTTAAAGTTTGTAGTCATGCACTTCGGTGTTACGAACGCCCCAGCTGTGTTCATGGGGCTTATGAACTCCATCTTCCGGGAGTAATTGGATCGGTTCATGGTTGTGTTCATTGACGATATCCGGATCTATTTGAGGTCGGAAGAGGACCATGCAGAGCAACTGAGGATAGTTTTGGAGGTCCTCCAACATCATCAGCTCTATGGGAAGTTGTCGAAATGCAAGTTCTGGACACGAGAAGTGCACTTCCTCGGGTACGTGATGTCCGAGTAGGGGGTAGCGGTGGACCCATCAAAAGTTGAGGCGGTTGTTTCTTGGGCAGCACCTAAGAATGTGGCAGTGGTCCGTAGTTTCCTTGGGCTGGAAGGTTACTATCGGAGGTTTGTACCCAAATTCTCCCAATTAGTAGCCCCTTTGACAGCCTTTACCAAGAAGGACCATGTTTTCAGGTGGAGGGAGCAGTGCGAGTCAGCCTTTAGCTATCTAAAAGAGAAGTTGGTTAGTGCCCCAGTGATGAGATTTCCAGAAGAAGGGGCGGCCTATGACGTGTTCTATGATGCTTCAGGACATGGCCTGGGATGTGTGTTGATGCAGTGACAAGGGGTGATCTCTTATGTATCCAGGAAACTACTCCCTCATAAGCGTAATTACTCCACCCACGACCTGGAGCTTGCAGCGGTCATTTTTGAGCTAAAGTAATGGCGGAACTACCTCATCAAAGAACGCTTTGTGGTCTTCACTGATCACAAAATCTTGAAGTATATCTTCTCCCAGCGGGACCTAAACATGCGACAACAGAGATAGGTGGAGTTCCTCCAGGATTACAACTTCGAGATCTATTATATTGAGGGCAAGAGAAATGTAGTGGCCGATGCCTTAAGCAGGAGGACGTAGAAGGATGTGGTCCGAGAGTAGGCGGATTCCTAGAAGGTGATGGAGGAGTTGGATACTTTACACCTGGATTCGAGGATGGATAGAAGTAGAGGCTGCCTATATCAGATGGTAGTAGAGTCATCTCTATTTCGGTAAGTGGAGGAGTCTCAGTGGGGAGACCCATACTGCGAAGTGGTGCGTGACCAAGTTGACCAAGGCAATGCTCCGGAAGGATGGGCAGAGGATGGTCAGAACCAGATGCATTTCCAGAAAAGGTTTCTTTTTCCGGGAGTGATGCGCGACAAGGTTCTCAGTGAGTTCCACAACTCACCCCTAGTGGTAAACCCAGGAGTTTCCAAGATTTACCAGGGACTGAAGGGACAATTTTGGTGGCCCGGAGACAAGTGAGCAGTGGCAGAGTTTGTGGCCAAGTGCTTAGTGTGTCAGCAAGTGAAGGATGAACACCGAGTTCCAGGAGGCCTACTACAGTCTCTAGATGTCCCTGAGTGGAAGTGGGATGACATCTCGATGGATTTCGTCACGGGACTACCCAAGGTCCAAGGGGGATATGACGCCATCTAGGTGGTAGTGGATAGGTTGACGAAATCGGCTCACTTTCTAGCGATCAGGAAGTCAAGTGCAGTGGATACTTTGGCACGATGGTATGTGGATGAGGTGGTGCGATTACATGGAGTTCCGAGGTCTATAGTCTCAGATAGGGATGCACGGTTTACCTCACGAGTCTGGAGAGGATGGAAGCATGCTTTTGGAACCCAGTTACACCTTAGCACTGCTTTCCATCCCCAGACAGATAGACAAACAGAGCGCACCATCCAGACCTTGGAGGATATGCTGCAGGCATGTGTTCTGGACTCAGGAGGATCATGGGTGTGACACTTGCCCCTGCTGGAGTTTGCCTACAATAATAGCTATCACTCTACCATCGGTATGGCCCCATTTGAAGCCTTGTACGAGAGGCCCTGCCATTCACCAGTGTGTTGGTCCGAAGTAGGAGATGCAGGCATCCTTGGGCAGGAGGTGGTGCAGAACATGACAGAGAAGGTTCAGCTCATACGGGAAAGGATGAAGGTAGTCCAGGACCGACAGAGGTCGTATGCTGATACCAGGAGGAGACCCTTGGAGTTTGAGGTTGGAGACCACGTGTTCTTGAAGGTCTCCCCTCAACGTGGGCAGCGGAGGTTCGGCAAGGGGAGTAAGCTTTCTCCCAGGTTCATCAGACCCTTTGAATTGTTGTGGCGGGTCGACGAAGTGGCTTATTAGCTAGCGTTACCACCGCCACTACTGAGGTTACATGATGTCTTTCATGTGTCTCAGCTCCTTCGGTATCTACACAACGATTCACACATCCTTGATTGGGGTGAGATGGACATCGAGGACGATGTGACCTTTGTGGAGAGACTAGTGATGATCGAGGATCGCAAGGAGAAGGTGCTTCATGGGAAAACCATTCCATTGGTTCGTGTGTTGTGGAGACATGGTGGGCTTGAGGATAGTACATGGGAGAGGGAAGCACAGATGCATACCCTGTACCCAGAGTTGTTTTAAGTTTTGTTCCTTGTTATACCTATTGTGGTAGAACCTTTTGTATTTTGGCTATGAAAGATACTAGTTTTCTTTCCTCTGATTGTGTGTAAAAAAATCCCTGGCTCTGGGGGAGGAGAGAACCCGACCCTTAATCAAGACGCATTAAGGTGGATGTGATTGAACCCGTGCGGGCGAGTCAGTGCCGCCCAAAGCGGATAATATCTTGACATGGGGGAGGGGACTCCCCAACCCACATGCACGGGCGGTTTAGCATGGAATGTTACTTGGTTCTTGTCAGGGGAGTGTTTTTGGTTAGCATGGGTTCACTTCTAAGAGGTATCTTTCGAGGTGGTTTTTCGGACCATCTCTTTCTTTCTTGGGTTGTTTTGATTCTCGAGGGCGAGAATCATTTAAGAGGTATCTAATGTAATGGCCCGGACCCTCTGGGCCCATCACTTTGCCAAAGTGAGGTTCCACCAAAACGGTGGCACCGTGAGGGTGGCATCGTGATGGTGGCACCGTGAGGGTGACACCGTGACGGTGGAACCGTGAGGGTGGCACCGTGAGGGTGACACCGTGTCCCCTCGCGAGCCTTTCATTCTTTTTCTAGTACCTGACTTTTTCTGCTCCCGTAATGTAAGTTTCGACATAAATTAATTCTTTTACTCTTTTAAAACCATTTAAAGCCCATAATTAATTCCTAAAAATCCTGAGAGACCTCCGTGTGTAACTGCGCAACCGCATGGTCAACCCACGACCCCCGCTCCTTATGCAGTTTTGCATTCTCAACTCAACAGTCTGTGGCTCTTATAAACTAAGGGTTAGCCGTGGTTTCTTCTTTTCTCAATCGCGGCATTTCATGAAAAGCTTCTGGTGCATCAGGCGAGCCACATTGTTATGAATAGAGTTCCGCGCCCAGCCTAAGCATTGATAGACGAAGCGATTTTCGTTCAGGCGATCCGCATTGCTATCCGTGAACTTCCTCCCTGGCCTCAGCGTGGATCGTTGATCCAACAGGTAGAGAATTTCTCCTTCGTCTCTCTCTTTTGTGTATCATGTGGCGTATGCATGATTTTTTTCTGTAGAATTGGATAAACCAAATGTAAATAAAGATAATGAACGAATCCTATAAGGAATGAAGGGGGGAGTTGTGATCATTGATGTTGTTATTTTAAAACCATCTTTCTGAGTTGTGCTGGCTTACACATTCTGAAAATCGAGGCCATTGGTGGTTGTTGTTTGTGCACTAATGAACCCCTCATGGTGTTTTAAATGCCTTGTTCCTAATTTTAAACCCCTGATGTGAAAAGTAAATTGGTTAATCATGTATACCCGACTGAATAAATTGAAAGCACCATGATCAATCCCTTCTGTGATAACCCCGGTCAAAACACGAAATTGAAATCATGGAGTGTGTTAAATCTTATAAATCTGAAAATACAGGCATGACCCTACTTAGTGTTGGTGACAGTGGTTTGGTTGTTTTCTTTCACGGGCTGATTGCTGGAGATATGGGAGGGGATGAGATCCCCTGTTTTTATAGTCTCGGTGGTTGTGTGAAATTGGGGATGAGATCCCCGGTTGGTATGGACTCAGTGGTTGTGAGTTTTAAGACTGGGTGGGTACTTGTTTATATCACGAATTGGGGTGAGATCCTCTATTGATGAGAAACCATTTCGGGGTACACGGGGTAGTGTCTCAGAGTTTTCTGGTTCCATGACATCGATAGTTCTCACTTATTCCTTGTTGTTGTAACTTTACAAGAGAACCAGGTGTGGATACTTAAATTGACGATTGACTGGATTCTTTTCCTTGGTTATGCTTATGGTGTTAGTTTCCCAGTAGTTCATAAACTTATTTGAACATTATTACTGAACATGAAAACAAGAATGGGACAAATGGGTTTTGTTGGCGAGATTTCTGACTCGGACTTGAGTGCTGTTGTGATTTGTAGGCTATCTGAAGAAGAACTTAGCTTGGGTGAGTGCTTGTTACCTATATATATACTTGTAGATTTGTGTTTCTTATTCTCACCCCACCCAAGTTGAGCACTTAGTGTCGAACACCCCCATTTCATGGGGGAGGGTTTTTTTCCCAACACTATTCTTAGTGGCTGGTTATTAGCTCCTTTTCTAATCCCTTTCCCAGATAGCCCAAGTATCTTCGGGCAGGCTGTGATGGCCTGAGGTCCATTATTAGCTCATGAACCTTCAGTAGGGGTAGTGTGATGGTCGGCCAGGTGTGTGCGGAAGGTGGTTTCACAAGTGTCTTTGGGATGAGGCCCAGGTGTCTTCAGGCGTGGTAGTGGATCTTCTAGCCTAGGTGTCTTCGGGCGTCGTGGTAATTGTTCTGGCCTAGGTGTTTGCAGGCATGGTTACGTGTGACAGTTGTGGGCCAGGTGTTTGTGGGTGGTATTCGGGAGTGGGACTGCGTGTGGTTGTGGCCCAGGTGTGTGTGGGTGGGTGTGGCAGTGGGACTGCAGTGAGAATGGCGGGATTGGTTCGATGCGTAGGATGTCTCAATAACCAGTGGGAAAGTGGTGCGGGGTACCCAAACATCGATGTTCTCTTATTATATATATTACTTGACTTACATTATTTTGGGAGTGTGCCTTGGTGAGGCTTGGGTGGATAGTTTACCATGAAAAGTGTTTGGTTTACTCCTTTTTCTCACAGGACCTTAGTACGTTCCCCCACTTGTGCACGAGAGTCTTTGATTTTCCCTACTGAGTGTACTTGTATGCTCACCCTACATATATAAAACTACTTTCAGGTTTCTAGGAGGACTTAGGGGATCGCGCGGGACCATACTAGCTCGGACATTTGGGGCAGTTTCAATTGATGTTTGTTTCTTTCATTGGTACTTACCTTTGTAGTCACCTTTTGTACTTTGTGGCTTTTACTTTTGAAACATTCATGTGGGAATGATTTACTTTGGGCTTTAATTTTCCTTTATTTTTGTATTTGTTGGGTTCCATCATCTTATCTCCTGATCTTGTAAAACAGAAAAAGGGTAATGCCTTCCATTTAGTGTATGATTCTATACCCTTGGTGCCAGTCGCCACTCCGAGACCTATTGAAGGTGGGTTTGGGGGTCATTATCTCTCCTTCAACTTAAAGAAGGAAGGGTCTGACAGTCTGCTGACCCTTCCCTCCTTTTAGTGAAGGCAGGTCGTGAGAGAAAATAATTTTAATTGAAAATAATTTTTAAAAATTATAATAGAATCTTGAAAACATTTTCATGGTCATGATGACTGGAAATTACATTCATGTCTTACACATTAAAACAAAGTTATATATCACTTTTTTTTTGGTAAAATCAAAACATGAATTGTTTGTAAAATGAAAAAAAAATTACATTTAAAAGCACTTTTTAAAGATAAAAATTGGTAAAAATTACATTAAAAATCATTGGAATGGTTAAAAAAAATTTCAAAACATTTTTAGAAAACATGGTTTTGGGAGAAAACATATTTCCGACCGAAGGGAGAAATGATGTTGGATTTTATTAAAAACATTTTATAATACATTTTAATTAATAAGAGGTATAAAAATGGTCTTATTACGTAAAAGATTTCATTAATTACTCGAGGATAAGAAAATGGGATGTTTTATCATGAAATGGTAAAGGAATTTCCTTCAAATGATATTCAAGAATATATAATCTATATTAGAATTAGATTATGAAATATACTGTTAAAATGATAAAAAATTTGATGTAATAATTAATAAATAAATTGATTATATGAATCCACTGTAAATCCACATTTAAAATTTGTAAATGAAACATTATAAAATAAAAAGAAAATATATAGATAATCATAGAATGATTTAATCAATGATGTTTAAGTATAACACAATGAGTAGAAATTGAGTAAACAAATAAATTACTAAATGCTTACTTTTCGTTGAAAAATATTTAACATAATGTTTAATGGGTTAAATCATGTTACTAACTTAAAACATACTATATTAATATTTATAATATCATATATGATTTTTTTTAATAAAATATTATCACCAGTTTGTTAATAATCTATAATTATTTTCCTTATTTATAGAGTTAATTTCATTGGTTTTGAGTTTGTTTTGACTTGTTTTTTTGTTCCTCCTAAATTGATCATGATTTAATCATATAAATAATGTAAAATATGTTTTGAATTACATATATATTTATTATATCTGAATTAATAGTAATCCATAAAAATTTGGGATATGAGATGAAATATTCCATTCAAAGAGACGACAGGCCATACATACGCTTGACTAATGTTTCCATTATCTAATCATTTTAAAAGGAATAAATGTAAATGTTATATATATAATGATTTAAGTATAATTATTATCTCATATATATTACATATATTTACTTGTAAATTATTAATACATTCTATGAAAGCGTGAACGAATAAAATCGCTTCACAAGGTAACAATCTATCGTACACACCAGCGATGCTATTATATTCAAAAAATGGAAATCATGAATATATGTTTGATATAATAATTAAATAATATTAATAAAAACATAAATATCATAAATATTATATATAACTATAAATCTATCATTATTCCCAATCTTTAAAGGTGGTAATGGAAAAATGAATGACATCAGTTGGTAAGTCGGTAGTCCTCTGTACACATAAATGAATATTTCATAACCCATTTGATGGAAGTGTGTGAAGTTGTAAGTCATTCAAATAATATAACAAAAATTTTGTATGTCTATGATACTGTGGTTATTATATGAGAATAGTATAATAATAATTTTTGGAGGTGGGGACAGAAATATAAGAAAAACACTTTTTGAAGAACATTTCCACTTCTTCAAGTATTCTATTTACGTTTTATGTAAGGCCTTCTTAAGTTGGAATCATTCAAATTATAATTATTATATGAATATGGTACCTATTTTAGGCATGTTTTGGGTAGGATTTGTATAATCTACATGGCATCATTGTTGTCAATAAGGGGAGAGAGTGGGTTCTCTTTTATAGATGATGAGGAGTGACATTCTTATAAAAAATCAAAAGTATACACTATTGGGAAGTATAACTTACCTAATATGGATAAAATATGTATAATTAATGTTTTTTATGTTTAATTAGGTTTATAATCACCTAAAACACAATAAAAAATAAACTATTTTTAATAAGTTTGTTTCTTAACTACCATGTTTCTTTTTTTTCATCTTGGTTTTTTTGTTATGTTAAGTAGTTTTCTAACCAAATTAATTAACACATTAAGTCTAAATTATATTGAAAATTAATAAAAAATTTGGATCCTATAATTCTAAATATTATATAAAATTTATAAAATTAAAATCCCATGCGTTGTAGAAATGATTTTTATTATAAGAGCATGTAATGCGCTAAAACATTGCTTTAACTCTAACCATGCTAACAAAGTTTTTACTGTTTTGTGGTAAATATGTTCATCATAAAATATCAATTGGTCAAGTAAAAAAATATTTGAAATAGATTAACATTAAAAAACTATTTTTATATTATATTTTTTTGGTAATTTCATATCATTTAATAAAATACAATTTATCCTAAAATAACATTAATGTAATTTTTGAAATTATTTCTTAAAATTGAATTTCAAAAAAGTATTACAAAGATGGAGATAAAATATATTATTTTAAAAAAAATTAACATGATAAATTCATAAAAAAAATTAATGTAATACAATAATTCTTTCAATTTAATCCACATTTACAGTTTTTAGTATCATTTTTTTTAATTATTAACTAAATAATTGTTATGTTGTAATTTTTTATGTATTTAAAGTTATTTTTAAAAATTAAAAAATTTAATACAAATTATTGTGATAAAAAATAATTTTTCTTTCAAAATAATATTTATAACCGAACATATGATATTATTTCCTATCATAAAGCTTTATAAATATTTAAGGCAAGTAAGGTTGATTTTTTTCTTTTCCTTTACTTAAATTATTCTATAAGTCACTTTCATAGAATTGTATCCAAATAAATATTAAAAATAGATCCTAATGTGTAAAGGTTCTAAATATTTCCATACAATATGTTTTGGAAAAATTTTGGGTCATTATTACACCTTATATTCTCTGTTTAACCACTGAGTAAACTCATCTTCTTCTTAATCACTCTAATTAATTTTGACTATTTTAACTAATCACTTTTGTAAGAAAATTTAGCTGGACTTATTAGAAATTATAAATTTCTATGATTCAAAATATGGAATACATTTTTCAAAATTAAACTCATATAAATGGTATAAATTAATTTAAAATTAATCACACAAATGTGATGAGAAACCATGTTTTTAAAGAGAAATTGTTCAATAGTTTGAGATGTTTATATATCTAATGGTAATATAAAAATGATTCAAATGACCCATATTTAATGAATATATGTATAATAGATATAATTTTACTTTAAAATAATTTTAAATTGTAACTTAACATTATAACGTATTTAGATGAAAATGCTGTTTTCAATTAAAATTCAGTATTTTTCAGTATCCATAAAAAAAGTAACTTCTTATAAAATTTAAAATAATCACCATAAGATAATTTTTATATTAATATATCAAAAATGAATTTTAATTTTTAAAATAAAATATATAAATGTTTAAAATTTCAGATTTAAATCAAGTGTGCCATTAAATGGCCTCAAATTTTCCTCTAGAAAAAAACATATCTTTATGCATAACATTAGATTTGTTATTATCTTATACCTATTTAATCTATTGGATGAATTTGAAAAAAATTATTCAATAGTTAATATATTCATTTTATTAACATCTACCACTAATAGAAATTAATTTAATTTATTAATATAAAATTCCATTGGTAAAAAATAGTTTTTATAAAAATATATCCTTTATATTCAAATGGTTTTTATATTAATTTATAATTAATTGGTAACCAATAACTTCAACCATATAGTTTCATAAGTTAGTTAATACAATTTTTAACTTCTATATTAATAGGTAGTAGATAAATTTCATTTAAAATAACAATATTAATATTATTTGGAAAAAAATTACCTTGAGTGTAATGAAAGGCATTGAAGAATGTCGTTATTGTGTGTAAAGAGAGATTAATCAGTATTGTGTACATTGAACGATAGATAATATACTTAATTTATTAGAAATATTACACATGTTTGATTTTGAAATACCATTTTGAGGAGTTAATGAATTAAACCATTAATAAGAGAGAAAGGTCAGTATAACGGTCATATGGAACAACACTTATCTAGGTTTCTATGTAGGAGAACAATAGTGGAAAGTGAAGATTTGAACATAGAGAAAAAGTATAAATATTTATAGAGATTGATTGAGGTCATTGATCACAAATATGTGAATGATCAATGTAATGTTTAGGGGATTAAAACAATAAATATAATAGTTTTTAAAAGCCCATAGATATTATCATAAATGATGGTAATATAATAAAAATTTATTTCAAGATCCTTTTTCTAAAATTGATGATATCTTTTAATGTCTACAAATATATGGAAATATACTCACCTGATAAATTACAATTTTATAATCAAAATTTGGCCATTTTTTCGTTCTTATATCAATCTATAATTAACCAATACTTCAAAATTGAATATTAAAAATTGAATTTTTTTATTCCCTAAGCTCTAAAATTTACTTTTAAGAGATCAGAAGATCCATAAAAGAGTGAAAATTATTTCTATATATCTCTAAATATTTTAAAAAACCAATATGGTTAATACATTAATATCTAAACCACAAAAAATAATAATACTAATTCAACATTAATATTTATTAATCAAATTGATCAACTAAAAACAATGATATGTTAACTCTCACATGGCGTAGGCTAGTGGTAAGCACAAAACCATTATCATCATTCAGTCATGGGTTCAAGCCCCAGTCTCTTAATAAATGTGATGGTATGTCACCTTGTATATGGGTTTCCTTTTTTCCGAAACACAAATAATATAATTCATGTAATATTCCCAAAAATATGATGGACACTATTGAAATAAAGTTAATCATTCAATATCCTTTTTTACAATGGTTTTTAGTAAAACTTATTTTTTACACATTGTATAATAATATTATTTGAATATTATTATAATGTTATTAATGATAATATTTTACATAAATTATATCAATAAATTTATAATTATGTCTATAGAATGGAAATGAATTACTCTTCTTAAAACGTTTCCACTAAAACATATAAATTCCATAAATGTTTCCAAAAAATCCTTAATATTAATAGACTCCCATGACATAAAACTCGAAAATATGTATTTATGTCATTGATATTAACTTCAATAAAAAATAATTAACCTATGATACTATCCAGATATGGTGCCATTCAAATAAAATACCACATAATCTATACCTTACCAAAACATTAAGATTTTCTTATATACATGTCTTCAAAGACTCTTATAAGGATATGTTTTCTAATCTATGTTTTCCAAAGTCTAGTTTCCATAGTTTCTAATAAACTTCATCTGATACCAACTATAGAGACCCAACCCTAGAATCTCTGATTTGGTGACTGCTACCATTACATAGCCCTAATATCCAAGTAAATTCATCCCAAAGAACCGAATAATTTTATAGACTTGGTAAACTAGAAAAATACATGAGTTTTACATTACATTTTAATAATAAAAAAAAATGAAAACATAAAATAATTAGATAATTGTAACACCCCAAGCTTCCATGATACATTTCTCTTTGAATAATACAGTAGCATGTGATGTAGGCAACATCGAGTTCTAAGACACACCACAACCAATCAAACTAGCCATTATGAATAGTAATACCCACTTTTTGAAATTTTATAAATTTTATCTTTCAAAATGGACTTCATTTTGGTATTCGGAATATCGAAATTAGCTTATGGTGAATTTTTTGTATTTTTCTGAAAACATTCAATTTTTGATGAATAGTGAAAAAACACTGAGTTATAGTTTAAAACCAAATTTTTATTTAAATAATTATTTATTTTATTTAAATTTAACTAAGGTCAAAATAGATACATAATACCTATATAAGTTCAATGTAATTCATTGGAGTTAGTTTAGAATAATTTTAGATATATAAAAATTTTATTGAAATTTTCATCGTCTTTTACCCATCTCTTAGGATAATTTGGAAATTTACATAAAAAATAATTTTACCGCTACTGTGCATGGAATTTTGAAAATCCAAGAGACATGGTTAATAAAAAGGATTAAAATGTTGTTTAATAAGATAATGTTTTTGGTGAATAGTAACTTTTATTTTTATTTACCACCGTTAAAAGTTAATAGGGTGATTAAGGGTAAAAATGATATTAATATTACCCTAAAACATGTCCTAATTCTATTGGACAAGTGTATCTCGACCAAAAAAAACCTTATGAATAAAACATTATCATTTAGGTCTATTTGGATTAGATTAGGACATTTAATATTATTTAATTCAAAAAAGAGTTAAAAGAGTTAAAATCAAAGTTTAATAACTAAAGCATTTTTAATATAGGGTTATACATAAGATAAATTCGATTATAAATATTCATTATAAAGATAAAAAATTCCAACATAATGATATTTTATTTATAATTTTTAGACATTAAATAATTTAATTTATTTATGACACAATGATAAAGCAGTAATTACCTTATTAGTTAAATATTAAAATGATTGATATTATAAATACCCAAATAAATATAATTTGAGACTTTTAATGGATTCCACGAATTTCATAGGTTAATATGACATGTTAGGGTTGATTAAATGAATTATATTCAAAGTAATAATTCTGAAATGAAATTAGATAAACAAAATACCAAATAGTGTCAAAATTGACATACATGAGTTTTTAAAACAATTATTATATTATAAATTGATATTTTATTCCAAAAAATCTAAGGCTCAGCCAAGAGACGTATATAATGATAGGTGTATCATTAATGAACCACTTGGGGTTCACGTGGAACTTTATAGTAGGTTTATTAACCATATAATATAACAATTGAAGAGACATAGTAAATTTCAAACTAATTAACAAAGAGTTAAATAAAACTGATAAAGTTAATATAGTGATCCAAACCTGTCTAAAACTTATTTTTTGAGTGGTTTTCGAGCTATCCCTACCATACCCTTTAAATAATCCACTTTGGAGCCATTAGAAACCGAAAATGTATTTATTATAAAATAATATTTCTTGCTTTTCCTAAGGTGCCCCTCACACCTCTTATAAAAGGGCACTCCACCTTCCCAATAATTCACACCTTCAATGACTTTTGGATCAGCCAAACCCTACCCAAATATTCTCTCAACTTCTCTCAATTAAACCTAGAGGCCTTATTATTATTAAAAATCCATCCTAAGGAGCCCTTTTGATCATATCAAAAGGAAGAACCCGAAGAAGAGGTAATGTTTTCACCACCCTCTTTCAAGTTCCTTTCTTCTTCAACTTATTCTTTCTTTATTATTTCCATTCTAAAATAATAAATATAGTATATTCTATTTACTATGATGTAATTGTAAATATTTTACAACCATATTCAGTATTCTATCCATCATTTGAATGACTTGTCACCATACATGCGTACGTAAGTGTTACCATCTCGACGTCATGATGTAATTGTTATTCAAAACATTATTATTTGTATCGGTATGATAATGATTTATAATTGAATTAAATAATAAATATGAAATTATAATTATTCTCTATATATGATATAAAATGAAATTATATATTATTTTAATATCAAAAGAATGATATTGTCGCTCGTGCGTACGTACGGACTACCGTCTCCACGAACGTGATGAGATTCATTCCCCATCATATCCATTCAAGTCAAATTATAATTTGATAATTAAAAATATTGTTTAAGGACTTGATATGATTTTGTATATGAATAAGATACAACCTATCCATAACAAACACGACTTATGTAACAAATCATACAAAAGAAAACGAGTAAGTTAACACCCAAAATGATGACAATACTAATATATTATTAACAAAAAAATATTAAAAGATCATATATGATATCATATTAATGTATATGATTATAGTATAATTTAATAAAAATTATTTCACCATTATATAGGAGGTTATCCTACCCTCAACCAAGTAAAAGTACAAGTTAAGGGTTTATTTCACAATCTCTTCATTATACAAGGTTGTTTATAGGTAATTATCTACCGGGACCTCTTTATCATCCACATCCATGTTTCTTAAAAATTAATTTTCAAATCATTCTTACTATTTTACAGACTATGGGTTAAATTCATTTATACCCTTGATTGAATTTTTATAAGATGTTTATAAAGGAATATTTTTGTTGTTTCCAAACAAGGTCCTTTTTAACCTTTTCTACAAAATTAATGTAAGAATGTCTTTTTTTAACTTATACGGCGTGTGCGGATATTTTCCACTATTATAACATCGTCTAAGCTTCCCTTAAAAGCTTATAAGAATATTTTCAAAATAAATGTTTTCATTATGTGACTCAAAATGATTTCAAAATAAAAATGGTTTTTATTTCATCTATGTCAAAATCCTTTTATGGATTTTAAGTTTATTTTAAGTTGATTTATTATGATACAAAACTTTCATCTTGTATTGAAGGTTTTCTGATATGTTTGACTGTGGATGTGCTATTTTTATACCATTCATTGTTTATGGTTAAATTATTGACATTTAGTATCCTAGTTTTAATACGAATGTTTATGTTATATTTCAACCTTTTAATATGAGGAATGTATTGGACTTAGTAAGTGACGGGTCGAGCCTGCTATAGCTCCTCGATGAATCGGTAGGTCTCACGAGACAACTAGACATGTAATTGACCGAGGCCCTTCCCAATTTGATATATGGTTTTGGTCAAGGCCTTAATCATTTTTAGACGTCTTGGCCAAGGCCTTGACAAAATGTTTTAGAATGTCCGACAGTATACATTCCCTTGTTATGAAAATAATATTGATGGTTCATGTGGTCATTATACTAGTAGAATACCCATGATTATGTTTTATTGTGGCATTATTTACTCAGCTCATATTCCTTCCATAAAAGTATTCATGTTTATTATTGGTAAAGGCGTGTGGTTTCAATTATTCACCATGCTTAATATTTATGTCATTTTCCGCTGTATTATATACCCTTATGGAGCATTCGAGCTCACCCCTTTATTATATTTCATTTTCCCATGATATGAAGAAGTTAGTTATGAGTGACCTGCATGCATAATCTTGGGGACTTGGATGTTTCTAATGAAATATATTTGTGTTGTATTTCTTTTCATCTTGTAAAGTTGAACATATGTATGAATCTTGTTTCCAATAATACTAAACTGATCGGTCTTTAGAGACATGATTTCCTTGTGATCATGCAAATTTTTTGTAATAGTGGACCGAATCTGGGTAACTAGGGTCGGTGCGTTACAGTTGGTATCAGTGGAAGTTTAGTAAAGACCTTGGAAACTAGATTTAGATAAACTCTGATTAGAGCAAATAGACCTAAGATAGACTTTGATGATTAGTATAGAAGAACTTCCTAGAATTTTGGTATTGTTGAGATTTTGTGAGTTTTCTGAGCAACACATCCATGCCTCGATACGAGCAGGTTGAGGCGGCTCTAGCACAGATGTACCTAGGGGTAATACTCGAAAACACCGCTTTGATCTAGACTCGAACGGGAACTGGTGCACGACAACAGGCCTTGCTACACTCATGGTTACGACACTCCTGGGGGATATGCTAAGGATAATTCACATTTTCATTAAAAACTATTATGAAGTATTTATGAGTATATACATCCTCAAAGAAAACATTTTTATAATTATGGATTATATCCATAAATTTTTCAATTCATGTTAAGTGTTTTAGAAGTTTGGAATTATATATTTTAATTCATAAACTAATCTAGTTTATGCCATTACTTAGAAATGGCGCCTAGTGGAAGGAATGGAAGTTGTATCGATGCACACACTCCATGTAGGGATTTCCCTCCTACTCAAGATAATTATAGTGGAGCTGGTGATACAACCAGTGCTGATCAGCTTATCACTATACTGGGACAACTCACTCAGGTTATGAATAATAACCTTACCCGTATGGAGCACCCAGATCCACAACGTGGAGGATCAATGTTAGATCACTTCATTAGGCAACATCCACCGACATTCAATGGGAGTACAAATCCACTAGTAGGGGAGAAATGCATAAATTCCTTAGAGAAAATATTTCATGCCTTGGGAGTAGTGTAAGGGAAATATTTATCATGGCAGTTTACTGCCTCACTAGAGATGTTGATCAATGGTGGTCATTTATTCAAAGAAAAAAAGGAAGATGATGAAGTATCAAATATGGAATGGAGGGAGATCAAAGATCTTTTCTTAGAAAAATACTTTCCTCGTGACCATCAAGCAGATATGGAAAGCCAATTTATGAGTCTAAGGCAAAAGGAGGATGAGAATATCGCAAAGTATGAGGCTAACTTTACAAGGTTAGAGAGGAATGTTGTAGATTATATACGTAACCCAATAGGTAAGATTGATCATTTCTTTGATGGGTTAAAACCATTTCTCCATCGAGCATTAGTATCACAATCCTTCTCATCATTTGAAGATATTGTCTCATGTGCTATCAAGACAGAAAAGGAATTCTCTAAGTCTTATGACTTTAAATAAAAGCAAGAGAAGAAGAGATCTACTGAACACTCTGGGAAGTGAAATATGGAAACAGGGAAGAAGGGAAGAATTGAATTTCCACCATGTGATAATTTCAGAAGGAAGCACCCTAGTGCCTGTCTAAAAGGAAAAGGAGTATGCTACAAATGGGGATATAAAGGCCATGTAGCTGGTGATTGTAAAGGAATAAAATACACTACCAATGTTCAATGCTACAATTGCAGGGAGATGGGATATTACGAAAATGAATTTCCTAAGCATCAGGGGAACTTACCTTAGAAAAATCCAAGGGACCAAGGCCAAGATTATGATATCACTACTGTTGAGGTAGAATCTCTGAAAGACATGGTGGTAGGTAATTTAATAGTTTCTTCAAGTTTAGCCAATGATTTATTTGATTCTAGATCATTGCATTGTTTCATATCTTCCCAGTTTCTATAAAAAAATTCTGTATTTTAAAATTGACTTAATAAGGGAGTTGTCAGTTAAAACTCCTTTGGGAAGTATCATCCCAACAACGTTTTGTGAATCCTTTCCTATTAGAGCATATAAATATTCTTTATCTATTGATCTCATCGACATACCTATGATTGAGATTGATATAATACTCGGTGTGGATTGGCTTTCAGACATTGTTGCAAAGATTTATTGTAAGTAGAAGGAGCATACGATTTTTGATGGTGATGATAAGGAACACCTTATCTTTAGAGCAGAATCATCACCACTTGATTATTATCTAGATCCACCCCAAGTAGCTCAACTAAATTCAATTATCGGGGAGGAAGAGAATGAAATAACTATGGGTGAGGAAAGGAATGTTAAAATAAGGATGTACCTATTGTGAAATAATATGTAGATGTGTTTCCGGAAGATTTACCTGGACATCCTCTAGAATGGGAAGTTGAGTTTTCCATTGACCTAATTCCTGGTTCAAGGCCCTTATCGAAAACCCCTTATAGAATGGACATTGTGGAATTAGTTGAACTAAAGAAATAACTAGAGGAATTTATTAATATTGGATTTATTCGCCCTAGTGTTTCTCCATGGGGATCCCTAGTACTTTTTTTATGAAGAAAGATAGATCTATGAGGTTATGTATCGACTACAGGGAAATCAATGCAATAAAAATAATGAACAAGTATCCCTTACCTCGCATTGATGATTTATTTGACCAACTGCATGGAGCTCAACACTTTTAAAATATTGACATTCGATCTGGATACCATCAGTTGTGCGTGAAGAAGGAAGACATTCCAAATACAGCATTTCGAACCAAGTATGGGCATTACAAGTTTACAGTAATGCCTTTTGGATTGACTAATGCACCCTCTGTATTCATGTATATAATGAACAGAGTTTTCAAGGAGTATCTCGATGATTTTGTAGTGTTATTTATTGATGATATCTTGGTATAATCCAATATCTACGAAGATCATGAAAATCACTGGCGCATTATTCTGAAGACTCTGAGAATACATGAATTATGTGGGAAGTTTAGCAAGTGTGAATTCTGGCTTCAAGAGATTTCTTTTCATGTCCATATTGTCTCTAAGGATGGAATCTATGTTGATCCTTCTATGAAAAGATCTATCCAAGAATGGCTTGCACCAATTATTATAACCGAGGTACGCAGTTTTATTGGTTTACCAGGTTATTATCGACATTTCGTCCAGAATTTTTCCCGATTGGATAACCCATTAACAAAGCTCACACGTAAAGGGGTTAAATTTGTTTAGACAAAAGAGTGTGAAGAATGTTTTGAATAACTGAATAAAAGATTAGTCAATGATCCTATATTGACTCTACTATTAGGGAATGATAGGTTTTTTATTTATAGTGATGCATCGAAAAAAAGACTTGGTTGTGTACCTATGCATAATGATAGAGTTATTTCTTATGCATCACGATTGCTGAAAATTCATGAGAAAAATAATCCTACTCATGATCTTGAGTTAGCTGCTATAATATTTGATTTGATGATATGGAGACATTATCTCTATAGTGAAAAATGTGAGATATATATCGATCATAAGAGTTTGAAGTATATTTTTTGACATAAAGAAATCAACATGAGGGAAAGGAGATGGCTTGAACTACTCACGGATTATGATTTCATGATACACTACCACCCGAGGAAGGAAAATAAGGTGTAAAATGCTTTGAGAAGATAAGATCATGAAGTTTTGAACAAGATGAGAGTTGAAAGGGATCCTTTTTTCATTGATCTAGTGAAGACAGATATGGGAATTACCATGGAAGGTGAAACATCGATACTTTTTCAAATGGTTTCCAAACCATATTGACTAGAAAGGATAAAGGGTTCTATGACCGATGTTGAATAATTTCAAAATAAGATTAAAGTGGTGAATGATGGGAGATAGAGTGACTTTGTGTATGAAGATGGAATTTTGAAATTTGGGAGGAGACTTTGTGTTCCCGATATACCTGATCTAAAAAGGGAATTGTTGGACGATGATCATAGTTCCAATTTCTCTATAGACCATGGAAGCACCAAAATGTATAAGGATTTGAAGGAACATTTTTGGTGGGACAACATGTAGAGGGAGATTGCTGATTTCGTGTCAAGATGTATGGTTTTCCATCAAGTGAAAGTTAGAAGGCAACGGCCTGGAGGAGTCATGAAACCTATTCCCATACCTGAGTGGAAATGGGATAATATCATGATGGACTTTGTTAAGGGACTACCGAAGACTCCTAGAAGGAACGATGCAATATTGGTCATTGTTGATCTTCTTACCAAATCAACACATTATCTTTCTATAAGAGAATATCTACCACTTGAACGTCTAGAAAGAATATATATTAATGAAGTTTTCAGACTTCATGGAGTACCCCTATCAATTCTTTCTGATCATGGTCTACGTTTTACATCAAGATTCTGGAAGAGTCTTCAGAAGGCCTTGGATACTGAAATTCATTTGAGGACTACTTGCCACCCCCAAATTGATGGACAATCTGATTGGACTATTCAAAACTTAGAAGACATGTTGAGATCTTTCTCACTTGACTTGCAGGGCACGTGGGATAAATATTTACCTCTGGTAGAATTTTCCTATAACAATAGCTTCCATTCAAGTATTTAGATGGCACCATATGAATCATTATACGAAAAGAGATGTCACACACCAACCTGTTGGGATGATGTTGGTGAATGAAAAATTGTTGGCCCAGAACTTGTTGAGAAAATGATGGAAAATGTAAAGGTAATCCAAAACCACATCCAAGAAGCTCAAAGTAGGCAGAAGAGCTATGTCAATAACCAAAGGAAGGATTTGGAATTTTAGGTAGGAGATCATGTTTTGATAAAGCTATCTTCATGTAAGGGTGTTATACGTTTCGGTAAGAAGGGAATATTGAGTCCCAAGTACATCGGACCATTTGAAATTCTAGAACAAATTTGGGTTGTAGCTTACCGTTTGGCAATGCTACCAAGACTCTCTAAAGTTCATGATGTGTTCCACGTATCACTATTGAGAAAATACATGCTTGACCCAACACATTTACTCACTTACGAGGAATTATAATTGGAACCAGATCTTTCTTATTGTGAAGATCCCTTCAGGATTCTTGATACATGAGAACAAGTGTTGTGAAACCGAATGACTCGTCTGGTAAAAGTTCTATGGAGAAACCATAAAATGTAAGAGGCAACGTGGGAACCTGAGGAACTTATGATGAATAATCACCCGAGTCTTTTCATGTGGTAGTATTCTAGAAATTTTGAGGATGAATTTTTTTTAGGAGGAGAGAGTGTAACACCCCAAGCTTCCCCGATACACTTCTGTTTGAATAATAGAGTATCATGTGATGTACACAACTTCGGGTTCTAACACACTCCACAACCAATAAAATTAGCCGTTAAGAATAATAATACACACTTTTTGAAATTTTATAAATTTTTTCTTTCAAATTTTACTTCATTTTTGGATTCAAAATATCAAAATTAGCATAGGGTGAATTTTTGGTATTTTTCTAAAAACATTCAATTTTTGATGAATAGTGAAAAAACACTAAGTTATAGTTTAAAACCAAATTTATATTTAAATAATTATTTATTTTGTTTAAATTTAATTAAGTTAAAAATATATACATAATACCTATATAAGTTCTATGTAATTCATTGGATTTAATTTAGAATAATTTTAGATATATAAAAATTTTATTGAACTTGTCACCGTCTTTTACCCATCTCCTAGAAGAATTTGGAAATTCAAATTAAAATTAATTTTACCGATTATTTGATTAGAATTTTGAAAATATGATAGACACGGTTAATATCAAGGAGTAATATGTTGTTCAATAAGATAAAAATAATCTTTGGTGAATAATAACTTTGTACTTTTATTTACCACGGTTAAAAGTAAATAGGGTAATTAAGGGTAAAAATGATATTAATATTACCCTAACACTTGTCCTGATTCTATTGGACTAGTGTATATCGACCAAAAACAACCATAGGAATAAAATATTATCAGTAGGTCCACATTGATTAGATTAGGACATTTATTATTATTTAATTCAAAAAAAGAGTTAAAAGAGTTAAAATCAAAGTTTAATAACTAAAACCTTTTTAATATAGGGTTATACATTAGATAAATTCGATTATAAATATAAATAAGAAATATAGAAATATTTCCTACATAATGATATTTTATTTATAATTTTTAGATATTAAATAAATTAATATATTTATGACACAATGATGATGCAGTAAATACCTTATTAGTGAAATATTAAATTAATTGATATTATAAATACCCAAATAAATATAATTTGAGAATTTTAATGAATTCAATGAATTTAATATTTTAACATGACATGTTAGGGTTGATTAAATTAATTAGTTTCAAAGTAATAATTCTGTTATGAATTTAGAAAAAACAAAATACCAAATAGTTTCAAAATTGACATAAAGGAGTTTTAAAAACGAATATTATATTATAAATTTATATTATGTTTCTAAAAATTCTATTTTTCTTCCAAGAGACTTATATAATGATATTTGTATCATTAATTAACCACTTGGGGTTTTCTTGTAAGTTTATAGTATGTTTATTAACCATATAATATAATAATACCAAGAGACATGGTAAATGTCAAATTAATTAACTAAGAGTTAAATCAAAAAGATAAAGTTAATATAGTGTCCCAACCCTGTCTAAAACCTATTGGTTGAGTGGTTTTAGACCTATACCCACCTTAACCTTTAAATAATCAACTTTGGATCCATTATAAACTGAATATGAATTTATTATAAAATAATATTTATAGCTTTTCCTAAGGTACCCCTCACCCCTCTTATAAAAGGGAACTCCCCCTTCTATCTAATTCTCACCTTCAAAGCCTTTTGGCTCCGCCAACCCCTGACCAAATATTCTCTCAACATCCCTCAAATCAACCAAGAGGCCATATTTTGATCATAAATCCAACCTAAGGAGCCCTTTTGATCAAATCAAAAGGAAGAACCCAATGAAGAGATAATGTTTTCACCACCCTCTTTCAATTTCATTTCTTCTTCAACTTATTCTTTATTTATTATTTACATTATAAAAAAATAACTCAAGTATCTTCTATATAATGTGATATTATTATAAATATTTTACAACAATATTCAGTTTTCTATCCATCCTCTAACTGACATATCACCATTCGTGCGTACGTACGACTTACCATCTCCACGTCGTGGTGTAATTGTTATTAAAAACCTTATTATTTGGATTGGTATGATAATGATGTGTAATTTAAGTAAATAAAAATATAACATTATAATTATTCTGTTTATATGATTTACCATCAAATTATATATTATTTTAATACCAAAAGAACGCGATGAGATTCATTCCCAATCGTATCTATTCAAGTATAATTCTCATTTGATGATTAAAGATAATTTTTATGGACTTTATATCATTCTGTATATGAATATGATACAACCTATCCATAAAAAACATGAATTATGTAACAAAACATATAAAATAAAACAAGTTATTTAACACCCGAAACGATGACAATACTAAGATATTATTAACAAAAAAATATTAAAAGATCACATATGATATCATAATAATGTATATTATTCTTGTATAATTTAATAAAAAGATTTCACCATTATACAGGAGGTTAACCAACCCTCAACCAAGGAAAAGTACAAGTTAAGGGTTTATTTCACAATCTCTTCATTATCCGAGGTTGTTTATACGTAATTATCTACTGGGACCTCTTTATCATCCACATCCATGTTTCTTAAAAATGTATTTCAAATAATTCTTAATATTTTACTAACTATGGGTTAAAGTCATTTATACCCTTGTTTGAATTTTTATAAGATTTTTATAAAGGAAACTTTTTGTCGTTTTCCAAACAAGGTCTTTTTTAACCTTTTCGAAAAAATTAAGGTAAGAATTTCATTTTTTAAATTATACGACATGTCCAGCTATTTTCTGCTATTATAACATCGTCGAAGCTTACCTTACAATATTTTAAGAATATTTTCAAAATAAATGTTTTCTATACCTGACTCTTAAATGATTTCAAAATAAAAAATATTTTGATTTCATCTATCTCAACATCCTTTGATGGATTTTAAGATTATTTGAAGTTGATTTGTTATGATATAAAACATACAAATTGTATTGAAGGTTTTCTAATATGTTTGACTGTGAATTTTCTATTTTTATACCATTCATGGTTTATGGTTAAATTATTGACATTTCGTATGCTAGTTTTAATACAAATGTTTATGTTATATTTCAACCTTTTCATATGAAGAATGTATTGGACTTATTAAGTGACGAGTAGAGCCCGATATAGCTCCTCGATGCATCGGTTGGTATCATGATACAACTAGACATGGAATTTGCTGAGGCCTTTCCCAATTTGATATATTGTTTTGGCCGAGGCCTTAATCATTTTTAGATGTCTTGGCCGAGGCCTTGACAAAATGTTTCAAAATGTCCGGCATTATACGTTCCCTCATTATGAAAATAATATTGATCGATCATGTGGTCATTCGACTAGTATAATACCCATGATTATGTTTTATTATGGTATTATTTACTTATCTCATATTCCCTCCATAAAAGTATTCATGTTTATTATTGGTAAAGGCGTGTGGTTTCCATTATTCACCATGCTTAATATTTATGTTATTTTTCGTGGTATTACTTACCCTTAAGGAGCGTTTGTGTAACACCCTGAGATTTTATGAGAAATATTTTTTTTAATATCTTATGTTATACGCAAAGAAATCTTTCACTGCACAAAACACTAGCTTGGCTTGCATTACACGCAATCGCGACCTTCCTCGATAGTGTGTGTGGTACGCAATACCGAGTTTCACCAGACAATGATATATTATTATAATATTATAAACTTTACATTAAGAATAGTATTAACTTAATTATGAATTTTATAACATTATAAATCATCTTACACATTTTTTAGAATTAGGTATGAAACAAAATCAGTTTTTCTGATAAAAGAAGTATTTTTCAAAAAATAGAGTTTTACCGCCTTTTGATGGCGCACCCATTTTAAATATAGTTTTTGACATGTTTATAAGTTCAATTTGACCAAATAAATTTTTTCTTTGGAATCAGGATATAAAAATTTACTTTGGATAAAATTTTCATATTATTCTGGTAACTTTCATATTTTGATGAATAGTAAAAACACGCTATATTTGAATTAAAAACAACTTTTTTTCATCGCAATAATTTATATGGTTATATTATAATATTGAATGGTTTTAAAGTATAAATAGAATATATTTTTACCATTTAATATAATGTATGTCATTAGCATTAATTTTACATTGAATTCATAGGTAAAAACATTTCAATCTTTGGCAATATTTTTACTTTTAAAACCCGTTTCCTTAACAACGAGATTAATTTGAAATTAATTAATGCAACATCTGTGTTTTGAATTTTGAAAAATTGATTCCATATTTGGATTCATTGGGTCCAAATTATGTTAATAGGTTACTTTTTTTTGACATTATGAATAGTAACTATGTTAATTTTTATTTACTACAGTTAAAGGTAAATCAGGTAATTAAGGGCAAACATTAGATTATAAAATTACCCTAACACCTGCCAAAATCCTATTGAATGACTAAAAGTATACCCATATCACCTAAGGGTTGGATTAGATTCATTTAAAGGACTTTTCCCATGAAAATAATTTAATTACTTTTAAAACCACATAAATTGACAACATGTAGCTTTCTTAAATCTTATAAGTATAATAATTTTAATTTAGTGATAAAATAAATGAATCTTTGAACATGAATAGTCTAAATAAATATAATAAAATTATCTACATAATTGAATTTATTTATAATTTTTAGGGATTAAATAATTATCATTAATTATGACACAATGGTGATGTTGAAATTATTTTATGGATTGAAATATCAAATAAATGGTTTTTACAATATTAAAATAAATATTATATGAACTATTTAATATGATAAATGAATTTTATAGATTACTATTACATGTTATAAAGCTATTAAACCTTTTATTTATAACATATCATTTGTATGGATTTTATTTAAATTCAAATAAACAAATAGTGTCAAAATTGATAGTATTGTTATTTTATTAAAATAACATATTAAAAATTTGTTTAAAAATAACAAAAATATTTAGAAATTATAAATTAAAATTTATATGGTCTAAAATATCATAATTTATCAAATTATGGACAATTCACAATACATAAGTAATTATTTATAACAATTCAAAATTTAGAATCTTATTACCACAAATAAAATTACATAGATTATATACGGATAAATCAAGTTGATAATGTTTAAAATAAATTCCCATCTTGTCTAAATTTTATTGGTTGATAAGATTACAACCCTATATCTTATAATATTAGAATATGATACATTTTTGGATGTTTTTAAGTGGGGTTTGATTTATTATAAATTAATATTTTTGAGGTTTCCAAAGGTGCCCCTCTCCTCCCTTATAAAAGAGAACCCCCTCCCTCTCCACTTTACACAACTTTGAGCTTTCAAGCTCAGAAAAACCATGCCAATTTCTCTTTTTCATTTCCATAAAAACATCCTACAGGTACAGGTCTTCTTCAAAGACCATCTGTAGTGCCCTAAGAGGAGGTTAAGAAGAGGTGCGTCAAAGAAGAGGTAATATTCTTTACCGATTCTTTCAAATTTATTTCTTCTTCTACATCTTCTTATTTATTTGTTTCATCATAAATTAATAACATCAGTATCACTCACATACTTATATGTTATTATAAATATGAAACAACCATATTTTTCCTTCTATCCATCCTACGGAAAATGAAATCAGTGAGCGTGCGTACATATGGAATACCGTCTCCACGCCGTGGTGTAATCTATTTTCCACCACCACCACGCTTGGATGTATATAATGGTGTAAGGAATAACTATATATTATTATTATAACATTATACTAATTATGAAATATTATTTCATCAACTCCAATTCCATTCATATAATTATGGGAATGATATCATCACTTGTGCGTACGTACGACCTACCATCTCCACGATGTGATGCAACTCGTTCTACATGATCTTCATTGAATAAAGATTATATAAATTAATTTAATGAATAAATATGATATATATTAAACTAATACCATTATGTAAAATAGGAATCTATAAGATAAAAATAGGAATAAGAATTTATTCGACAAAACACACATAAGAATATAAAGCAATAAATACCCAAATTACAAGTAGCAATGAAATATTACTAATAAGAAGCTAAGAATATGACCATATATGATATCATAACAATGAGTATGATTCTGTAATAAGTCAATGACATTATTTAAATCATTATACAGGAGGTTCGGACATGTAAAAATCTTATCGGACCTAAGGTAATGGAAAATCTCGCAATCTCATTTTTATCCGAGATTGTTTGTACTTCAGAATTTACTGGGGAATATTTATCATCCATAACCATGTTTCCTCAATATGTAATATTTATATCATCCTAAAATTGTTTAAATCCATGTTTACCCTTGGGTGAGTTTTTATTAAAAGATATGAAAGGAATCATTTGTCGTTTTTAGAAGGCGGTACTTTTTGCCTTTTCTGGCCAAAGTACGAGAAGAATGTTTTTTTAACTTATAAGAAATGAATGGATATTTATGATTTCATAAAAAAATATTTCCATGAATCTTAGTTTACAAGTTTTCAAGTTTATTTTTAATCAACTAATTTTAGTTAAAAATTGTATGACATGTTAAGAAAGGAAAAACGTTTTTGAAGTAGAAAGGAAATTTTCCTCAAGAATGGAGTTCAAATGTTTTATCAAAATTATTTTCCATCTAAGATAATATAGGGTTATATTTCTATCCCTATTATTACATTGATTTCATTATGTTATGATGGAATTATTTTTATGACGATCTTTTATGGATTATGTTATGATGGTATGATGTTTATGAATCCTATTTTTATTACATGGGTTATGCTATGATATATGATTTATGATTTTGTGGAACACATAAGAATGGATTCATTATAAGATGGGTGGGACCTATATCTCCCTCCAATGCATTGGGTAAAGATTTATATCTCATGATATAGACATGGCTGGAATGGAATGTTTAACTCGTTTAGTGATACCAGACTGGAACGAGGAGTGAACTCGGTTCAAAAATGGACTTTATCTGCTAAGATAGTCTTGGAAATGAGTCTTGACTAATAAGAAATAATTTTCTTTGATTATGTGTGTATGCCACAAATTTTCATGTTTTATGTTATGATTATTGGGATTACATTCCACCACTATGATTTATCCCATGTTATGATATTATGATCTCTTATGCAGGTTAAGATATTCAAAATATTATGTTCTTATGAATATGATATGATTGACATTTCTTTTGTTTAACCTTATTGAGCATTTGAGCTCACCCTTTTGTGTGTTTTCTTTTACCCAGGTCAGGAAGAAGTGTATTAAGTTGGATATGCCAAAAAGGGACTCTAGATATGATGAAATAAATGGGAGAAAATGTAGATGATTTATGAACTAGTTGTTTATGTTTCCAAGTTTCTAAATACATTATACCTATACGGTCCTTTCAAGGTTTTGTTATATGTTGTAACAAGTATGCTTCAATTGTGAAGTAATAACAATGTATGTAAATTATGTGTCGTTATAGTTGGTATCAGAGGAAAGGTATAGTCAACCTTTGGAAACTAGGATGTGAAAGCCTTAGTAAGAACTCTAAGGATATGTTTAGGCATAGAACACAATACTAGTGTTTTATAAATGGCCATGAGTAACCTGTGATAGGACCAAAAGTGTGAAATTTTATTACTGATTGTGTTGTATTCCTATTATAATTAGTGTAGCTCACACTATTCTTCTTGATTTTTGTCAATGGCCGGAACCCGAAAGAACCATGTTAATGAGGAATGTGATGGGAAATGCAATGATTGTCCCCCTGAGCAACCAAACATTATGGGAGCTGGAATGAAAAATCTTGTAGCCATGCTCACACAAATTTCTCAAGCTATGAATCATGCAGGGCTTCCAAACGAGAAAATTAAGGCGAAATATTCTATTTAATCCTTCATGAGGCAGCATCCGCCTTCATTCAACGGGTCTTTTGATCCATTTGTGGCTGAACAATGGATCAGTACCACTGAAAAGATATTTTCAGTTCTAAAATGTTCTGAATATGACAAAGTCATCTTAGCAGTGTATCCTTTGGAAGATGATGCTGATCAATGGAGGAATATTATCAAGAATATGAGGCAAAGAGATGAAACTGAGTCCATAGAATGGGACGAGTTCAAGAACTTATTTTTCAACAAGTAATTCCCTCGTATTCTTAGAACAAAGATGTAGAAGGAGTTTCTGGAACTGAAGCAAAATAATGATGAATCTGTTGGTACCTACAAAGCAAATTTTACAAAACTTTCAAGGTACACTTCCGCAATTATTATTCAACCTGGGAGTAAAATCGATCGATTCTTTAGTGGCTTAAAACCAAGTCTTCAAAGAGTGTTAGCCATAAGGGACTTAAATAGCTACGAGGAAATTGTTTGATGTGCTCTAAAGGTTGAGATGGAGATTGGAGTAACCCATCAGTCATATGGGTTTGATAAGAAGAGGAAAATGCAATTCAAAGGAAAATATAAAGTCCACATTGAAAAGAAGATGAGTTTTACCTTATGCTCAAATTGTGGATAGAAACATGTAGGGAATTATCTAAAAGGGACAAGTAAATGTTTTAAGTGAGGAAAAGAAGGTCATCGAGCAGTTGAATGTCAAAATAATGGGAAGAAGATGTCTAATGATGCGAAAAAAGAAAGGGATACACAAAATGCACCTCTAACGCTTCAATGTTTCAAGTGCAAGGAGATGGGGTATTATGCCAATCAATGCCCAAATCCAAGGTTTGTTGATGATGATTGACATCAACAAAATCTTAAGGCCAATGACAAATGAAAGTCACATGCAATTACTATCGATGATGTGGAGTACAATAACGAAGTGGTGAAAGGTACACTTACTATCCACTATAAAGTAGAAAATGATTTATTTGATTCTAGATCCACCCACTCTTTTATTTCTGAATAATTTTCTAAGGGTATCACCATATTACCTCAACAATTAGATGTTGAGATAGCTTTGACAACCCCTAATGGCACAACAGTCGCATCACAATTTTACAATTATTCTCCGATTGAAGTTTGTGGGAAAGTGTTTCCTGCAAATCTTGTGATCCTTCCTATAGTGGAATTTGATTTGATTCTTGGCATGGGGTGGCTTTCTTTATACGGAGCTCATATCAATTGACAATGAAGGGAAATCACATTTAATATTCCTGATCAATCTACTATCATCTATTGACGCAAGGATGAATATAGCCTTACAGTGGAAATTTCTTCCATCTTATGGGTCTTGATTCCAATAAATGAAGGTTATTTATCTCAAATGGTTGGAGAGAAACTCACGATTAAGAATATGACCATTTTACAAGAGTTTGATGATGTCTTTCTGGAGGAATTTCAAGGACTTACACCAAATCATGAAGTTGAGTTTTCAATAGATCTCATACCAGGTGCTATGCCTATTTCAAAGAAAATTTATAGAATGGACCCAATTGAGTTGAAAGAATTGAAGAAGCAAATCCAAGAGAATCTTGATAAGGGATTCATACTCCCTATTGCGTCACCTTGGGGAGCACCTATTCCGTTTGTTAGGAAGAAAGATGGATCAATGCGACTCTGCATTGATTATCAAGAACATAACAAGATCACTATCAAGAACAAATATCCTCTCCCACGCATTGATGACTTATTTGATCAACTATGCAGAGCTCAATACTTTTCCAAGATTGATCTTCATTCAGGGAATCATCAATTAATAGTCAAAAGGGAGGATATACCAAAGACGACGTTCCGTACAAGGTATGGACACTATGAATTTATAGTGATGCCATTTGGTCTTACTAATGCCCCTTCTATCTTCATTTATCTGATGAATAGATTCTTTAAATACTATCTTGATCAGTTTGTGGTAGTCTTTATAGACGATATTCTTGTCTATTCAAAGAGAAAGGAAGAACATGAAGATTAGTTTAGAATTGTATTGAAGTCCCTAATAAAGGAGAAGCTTTATTCCAAATTTACAAATGTGAATTTTGGCTTCAAAAAGTTTCATTTTTGGGTCACATAATCTCAAAAGAGGGGATATCTATGGATCCAGCAAAAATAGAGGTTATCGAAAGATGGTCAAGACCAACAATAGTAACTGATATCTGATGTTTTCTTGGTCTTTCTAGATATTATCGACATTTTGTGAAAGATTTTTCAAGGTTATGTAATCCACTCACAAGGTTGACTCTAAAAGGAGTTATGTTCATGTGGACGGAGGAGTGTGAAGAGAATTTCAAGGAGTTGAAAACAAGGTTATCTAGTGCACCTGTTCCCACATTGCCTTGTAGTGGAGAAAGGTTTTTGATCTACAGTGATGCATCCTAGAAGGGATTTGGGTGTGTTCTCATGCAAAATTATATGGTGATAGCTTATGCCTCACAACAGCTGAAAATCCATGAGAAAAATTACCCAACTCATGATTTGGAGTTAGTTCTGGTAATATTTGCATTAAGGATTTGGAGGCATTATCTTTATGGTGAAAGGTGTGATATTTATACTGATCATAAACGTTTGAAGTATATTTTCACACAAAAGGAGCGGAATATGCGCCAAAGAAGATGGTTGGAGCTGATTATAGATTACGACTACCCAATTAATTACCACCTTGGGAAAGCGAACAAGGTGGCAGATGCATTAAGTCGACAAGACCATGTTAGCTTATCCATGATGAGGATCTCAAAAGATCCAATATTTATGGATTGACAGAGGACAGGTCTTGGAATTATAATGGAAGGGGAAAAATCTTATCTTTTTCAAATGAATGTTCAACCATCTATACATGTGAAGATTAAAGAGGCACAGAAAGAAGATGTAGAGTTACAAAAGACAGTGATAAATGATCCCGAATTACACATTGATTATGATGAAATAATAAGGTTCAAGAATTGCGTTTGTGTAACTCCCATCCCAGAATTAAAGAAGGATCTACTAGATGAGGCTCATAGTTCTTCATTCTCTATTCATTCTGGAAGCATGAAGATGTATAGGGACCTGAAATAGTACTTCTGGTGGGATGGAATGAAAAGAGATGTTGTTGAATATGCCTCTCGATGCTTAGTTTGTCAGCAAGTTAAAGTTGAGAGACAGAAGTCTAAGGGGATGTTTCAACCATTACCCATACCTGAATGGAAATGGGAAAACATCACTATGGACTTTGTCACCGGACATCCTAAAACATCCAAAGGCAATAATGCTATCTGGGTCATAGTTGATCATCTTACGAAGTCAACACACTTCATTTCTATTAGAGAAGATTTCTATCTGGATCATCTTTCCAGGATATATGTAAAGGAAGTGGTAAGATTGCATGGAGTACCATTTTCCATTATATCTGATTGGGATCTAAGGATAACCTCGAAGTTCTAGAAAACTCTTTAGTATACTCTAGATACATAGTTGAGTTTCAGCACTGCTTATCATCCTCAGATAGACGGTTAGTCTGAGAGAACAATTCAAACTCTAGAAGACATGTTGAGAGCTTGCTCTATAAATTTCGAAGGTGGTTGGGATCAACACCTTCCTTTGGTGTAATTTTCTTATAATAATACCTTTCACTCCAGTATTCAGATGGATATTTATAAATCTCTCTATGGAAAGAAATTAAGAACTCCAATTTGCGGGGATGAAGTTGGGTAAAGAAAGCTATTAAGACTTGATCATGTTGATGAGATGGCAGAAAAGGTCTGATCTATTCAACAACACTTAAGAGAATCTCAGATTCGACAAAAAAGTTATGCCGAAAACTGAAGAAAATACCTAAAGTTTGAAGTGGGTGATAAAGTGTTCTTACGAATATCTCCCTGGAAGAGAGTAATCAGATTTGGGAAGAAGGGAAGGATGAGCCCTATGTATAACGGTCCTTTTGAAATACAGGATCATGCTGGGAAGGTAGTTTATCGATTGGTGCTTCCACCAAATCTCTCTCAGGTTCATGATTTGTTCCAATTATCTCTCCTGAGAAAGTACATACCTGATCCTTCACATGTACTAAGCTCAGACGTTGTACCACTGGAGCAAGATCTTTCTTATGAAGAACAGCCGATAGAGATTCTATATCATAGCAAAAAAGTTCTATGGAACAAGACCACTCGCTTGGTGAAAGTTTTATGGAGGAACCACCAATTAGAAAAAGCTACATGGGAGCTTGAGGATATGATGAGGGATAGTTATCCTCATCTGTTTGTTATGAAGTGACGAATTTCGAGGGTGAAATTCATTTTAAGCGGGGTAGAATGTTACACCTTGAGATTTTATGAGATTTTTTTAATATCTTATGTTATACGCAAAGGAACCTTTCACTGCACACAACACTATCTTGGCTTTCATTAAACACAATCGCGACCTTCCTCGATAGCTTGTGTGGTACGCAATACCGAGTTTCACCAGAAAATGATATATTATTATAATATTATAAACTAGCTGTTATGAATAGTATTAACTGAATTTTGAATTTTATAACATTATAATTAATCTTATACATTTTCTAGAATGAGGTATGAAAACAAAATTAGTTTTTCTGATAAAAGAAGTATTTTTCAAGAAATGCAGTTTTAAAGCCTTTTGATGTCGCACCCATTTTAAATATAGTTTTGGACATTTTTATGAGTTCAATTTGACAAAATAAAATTATTATTTTGAATCAGGATATAAAAATTCACTTGGGATAAAATTTTCATATTATTCTGGTAACTTTCATATTTTGGTGAATAGTAAAAACACGCTATATTTTAATTAAAAACAACTTTTTTCATCGCAATAATTTATATGGTTAAATTATAATATTGAATGTTTTTAAAGTATAAATAGAATATATTTTTACCATTTAATATAATGTATGTCATTAGAATTAATTTTACATTGAATTCATGGGTAAAAAATTTCAATATTTGGCAATATTTTAACTTTTAAAACCCATTTGCTTAACAACGGGATTAATTTTAAATTAATTACTGCAACTTCTGTGTTTTGAATTTTGAAAAATGGATTCCTTATTTGGATTCATTGGATCTAAATTATGTTAATAGGTTACTTTTTTTTTTTGACATTATGAATAGTAACTATGGTAATTTTTATTTACTACAGTTAAAGGTAAATCTGGTAATTAAGCGTAAACATAAGATTATAAAATTACGCTAACACCTGCCAAAATCTTATTAGATGACTAAAAGTTGACCCATATCACCTAAGGGTCGGATTATATTCATTTAATGGACTTTTGTCCATGCAAATAATTTAATTATTATTAAAACCAAAGAAAGTGACGACATGTCACTTTCTTAATCTTATAAGTATAATAATTTTAATTTAGTGATAAACTTAATGAATCTTCGAACATGAATAGTCCCCAAAAAGATAATAAAATTATCTAAATCGTTTGAATTTATTTATAATTTTTATGGATTAAATAATTATCATTAATTATGACACAATAGTGATGTTGAAATTATTTTATGGATTCAAATATAAAATAAATGGTTTTAAAAATATTAAAATAAATATTATATTAACTATTTAATATAATAAATAAATTTTATAGATTAATATGACATCTTAGGAAGCTATTAAAACTTTTATTTCGAACATATCTTTTGTCTGGATTTTATTTAAATTCACATAATTGAATAGTGTCAAAATTGACACTATTTTTATTTTTTAAAAATAACATATTATAAAATGGATTAAAATTAACAAAAATATTTAGAAATTATAAATTAAAATTTATGTGGTGTAAAATGTCATATTGTATCCAATTATGGAAAATATAAAATACATAAGTAATTATTTATAATAATTTAAAATTTAGAATCTTATTACCACAAATAAAATTAAATAGATTATATAAGGATAAATCATGTTTATAATGTCTAAAATAAATTACGAACTTGTCTAAATTTTATTGGTTGATGATATTACAAACTTATATCATCAAATATTAGAATATGAGTCTTTTTTTTTGTTTTTAAGTGGGTTTTGATTTATTATGAATTAACATTTTTGACGATTCCAAAGGTGCCCCTCTCCTCCCTTATAAAAGGGAACCCCCTCCCTCTCATCTTTACACAACTTTGAGCCTTAAATCTCGTCCAACCCCTACCAATTTCTCTTACTCATTTCCCTAGAAATATCCTAGAGGTACTGGTCTTCTTCAAAGACCATCTTTGGTTCCCTAAGAGGAGGTTAAGAAGAGGCGCGTCAAAGAAGAGGTAATATACTTTACCGATTATTTCCAATTTATTTCTTCTTCTACTTATTCTTCTTTATTTTTTCATAGTAAATTAATAACATAAGAATCACTCACACACTGATATGTTATTATAAATATGAAACAACCATATTTCCCCTTCTATCCATCCTACGGAAAATGGAATCACCGCGCGTGCGTACGCACGGAATGTCGTCTCCACACCGTGGTGTAATCTATTTTCCACCACCACCATGCTTGGATGGGTATAATAGTGTAACGAATAACAATATATGATTATTATAAGATGATAATGATTCTGAAATATTATTTCATCAACTCCATTTCCATTCATATAATTATGGGAACGATATCATCACTCGTGCGTACGTACGGCCTTCCATCTCCACGATGTGATGCGACTCGTTCTACATTATCTTTATTGAATAACGATTATATAAATTAATTGAATGAATAAATATGATATATATTACACTAATACCATTATTTAAAATAATAATCTATAACATAAAAATAGGAATAATAATTTATTCGACAAAATACACATAAGAACATAAAGCAATAAACACCCAAATAACAAGGTGCAATGAAATATTACTAATAAGAAGCTAAGAATATGACCATATATGATATAATAACAATGATTATGAATCTGTAATAAGTAAATGACATTATTTAAATCATTATACATGAGGTTCAGACATGTAAAAAGATTATCGGACCTAAGGTAAAAGAAAATCTCGCAATCTCATTTTTATCCGAGATTGTTTATACTTTAGAATTTAGTGGGTAATATTTCTCATCCATATCCATGTTTCCTCAATATGTAATATTTATATCTTCCTAAAATTTCTTAAATCCAATTTTAACCTTTGGTGAGTTTTTAGTAAAATATATGAAAGGAAGCTTTTGATATTTTTAGAATGAGGTACTTTTTGACTTTTCCGGCCAAAGTACGAGAAGAATAATTTTTTAACTTATACGGAATGAATGGATATTTATGATTTCATAAAAAAACTATTTCCATGATGCTTCCTTTAAAATTTTTCATGTTTATTCTTAATCAACTTCTTTTAGTTAAAAATTGTATGACATGTTAAGAAAGGAACAATGTTTTTGAAGTAGAAACAATATTTTCCACAAAAATGGAGTTCAAGTGTTTTATAAAAATTATTTTCCATCTAAGATAATATAGGGTTATTTTTCTATCCCTATTATTACATTGATTTCATTATGTTATGATGGAATTATTTTTATGAAGTTATTTTATGGATTATGTTATGATGGCATTATGTTTATAAATCTTATTTTTATTACATGGGTTAGGCTATGATATATGATTTATGATTTTGTGGCACACATAAGAATGGTTTCATTATGAGATGGGTGGGACCTATATATCCCTCCAATGAATTGGGTAAATATTTATATCTCATGAGATAGACATGGATGGAATATCAAGTTAAACCAGTTCAGTGATACAAGACTAGAACGAGGAGAGAACTCGGTTCAAAAATAGACTTTGTCCACTAAGATAGTCTTGGAAATGAGTCTTGACTAATAAGAAATGATTTTCTATGATTTTGTGTGTATGCAAAAAAGTATCATGTTTTATGTTATGATTATTGGGATTTAATTTCACCACTACGATTTATCCCATGTAATGATATTATGATCTCTTATGCAGGTTAAGATATTCAAAATGTTATGTTCTGATGAATATGATATGATTGATATTTCTTTTGTTTACCCTTACTGAGCATTTGAGCTCACCCTTTTGTATGTTTTCTTTTCCTGAGGTCAGGATGAAGGGTATTAAGTAGGATATTCCAAAAAAGGACTCCAGATATGATGAAATAAATGGTAGACAACATAGATTATTTATGAACAAGTTGTTTATGTTTCCCAGTTTCTAAAGACACTATACCTATATAGTCCTTTCATGTTTTCGTTATATGTTGTAATAAGTATGCTTAAATTATGATTTAATAACAAAGTATGTAAAGTATGGGTCGTTATAGTTTGAGCTCACCCCTTTCTTATGTTTCATTTTCCCAGGATATGAAGTTGTTAGTTATTAGTGAACTTCAAGCATAATCTAGGTGGCTTGGATGTTTCTAATGAAATATATTTGTGTTGTATTTCTTTTCAAGATGTAAAGTTGAATGCATGTATGAATCTTGTTTATAATAATACTAAACTAATCGGTCTTTCGAGACAAGATTTCCTTGTGATCATGCCAATGTTTTGTAATAATGCACCAACTCTGGGTAACTAGGGTCGGGGCATTACAATAATAAATTTACCCCTTATGTGATCACCCTACATATAAATCATACTAAACATCATCAATTCTTGTGAAAGGAAAAAAAATAAGGGTGACCCCAAATTATAATAAAGGGTTAAGTTTAGCAGAATATATCACGAACCAATAACAATAATCAATATGGAAAGGCAAATAACTAAATACAAATTCCATTTAAATATCTTGACTATAATGTTAGGATAAAGAATTATAAATATGGAAATATAAATAACTGAACACACATTCCATTTTATTCAATATGTTGAGAAAAAAATTCCTTTATAAATTATAACATAGAGAAAATCAAATGGATATTGAAAACTGAATTTGAATGATGAAAATTATTAATTACTTGAAGTCATGTTTCCTAAGAACATGATACCATGACTATTAATATCTATCCTAAAGATAGTTTAAAACATACTGAGTAAAACTGATTTGATTTGTGTCAAGACCTTTCTGAAGTAACATCTGTCATGTTCTATCCTCCAGATAGTTTATACTTGTCGGTTACAAATGAAATGTGTTTTTCTCCAAAAGTTTTGTCTCAAGATACTACCGATGCATCGAGGGTATTAATTTAAATAGTCCCCAAACCATTTTATACTTGTCTAAATCATTCCTCCTATATTGAATAATCATTTTAATTCATTAAATTTTTTCCTTATCAAAAATTCATATTGAGTAAAATATAAATATTTATCAATATTTCCTTAGATAATAAATACCAATGAAAGAAGATAATATATTTAAAAAAAGTATAAATTTTTGGAAATAAATATATAAATGATAGATAATATTGACATTAGGAAGAAATTTAATCTCTATAAGAATTCAATAATTTAAGGTAATGTTAATGATAACTATAATAAATCAACAATGTTAATATCAATACTTTCCTTAGTCAAAGTAAGCATAAACCATCTAGATTAACATTAAGGATAATATATATACAATATATACCCATTGGGTATGAGTAAATGGTTGTTCTAATTGATGAATCTAAATACTATAAATGATCACTAAAACCATTCTTGAAGAAAATTTCCTTTTTAATTTAAAAAAACATTTTGAAAACACATTTCATTGTAAATCACATTTAAAAATACAATTTCAGACCACATTTTAAAAATTAATTTATTTTAAAATAATCATTGATACTTATAAAATAATATTGAAAACATTTTATTGTTCATGATGGCTAGAAATTCTGTTCATGTTGTACACATTATAACACATCTTTCTTTTCAATTTTCTGTAAATAAAAACAAGAACTGTTTTGATAAAGAAAAAAATATTTCCTTTTAAAAAAATTTTAAAATAGAAAATATGGGGAAAATTCATTTAATAAACAATTTGAATAGTTAAAAATAATTAAGTTTTTTTCTAAATCATTTTTTGAGAGAAAATCATATTTATGACTGAAGAGGGAAATGAAGTCAAATTTTCTTTAAAATATTTCCAAAAAACATTTATGTGCATGAGAATGTAAAAATTGTCATATTACTTGAAATAAATAATTTTTAATTATATATGATGAAAATATAAGTTTTTTTAGGAAATGTTTAATTCATTTACTTCAAATGGAATTTAAGAATAAACAATCAATATTAGAATGAGATTGTAAAATAAATCATTAAAATGTTCATAACATTGAAGTGAGAATTAATAAATTAGTGTATTTTTTCTCCACTATAAATCCAAATTTTTTTTGGAATAAAACATAATATAAAAAAAATTAATTATCCACATAAAATTAAAATGACTAATAAAAAAAGTAGAAGTTTAACCTAAAGAGTGGAAATTGTGATAAGAAATACCTTACCATAGAATTCATTTTTTTTCAAAGATATTTTACCTCTTATATAGTGGTAATAAAAAACATTTAACAAAAAAATAATCATATTAATTTTTATTATATAACATATGATTCTTTTATATCATCTTATCACCTGTTCTTTAATAATCTATCACTATTTTAATTGTTTTTGTTGTCAATTTCCTTCTATATTGAGTAATGTTTGACTTGTTATTTTATTGTTTCTATTATATTGATCATGATTTAAAAATATTCATAATTGAAAAAAAATTAAATAACGTATATATTAATTATATATGTATTTTTATTAATTAAAAAAAACTGTGATAGGAAATAAAACTTGTTGTTCATGGAGATAGTAGGTCGTACGTACGCATTAATGTGGTTTCCATTATCTTGTCACATTGAAAGAAATAAAAGTAAATGGTATGTGCCTTTTGTTAGTAAGTTATCATTATTATTTCATATATATCAAATATGTTTATTAAAACCATCCTTAATAAAATATATGTAATGTTTGAGGGAATCACAATGCTTCATAGGGCGGTAGTCCAACGTAAATATTAGTGATGATATCATATTCTGACAAAATGAAAAGCATGATGGTATGTGGGATATAATAATTTAAATAGTATAATAAAATCATAAATATAATATATATCATATATAAAATATTAATCCCTAATTATTCCCAACCACGATAGTTGGTAATTTAAAAATGAATGACATCTGTTCGGGAGGCGATAATCCACCGTAGACACGAACAAATATTTTTTAACCCATATGATGGATGTGGGTAAAAATATTTTTATAAGAAATAACATATAATAATATTAGTATGTGTAATATAATTATGTTGTTATACAATAATTTTATAATAATAATTTATGGAGGAGGAAAATAAAATAAAATAAAAACACTTTTAGAAGAATATTACCTCTTTTTCGGGTATCGTCCTTATTTTAACACTATTTCCTTCCAATATTGGAATTTTTTCACCATATAAGGATTCTAGGATGATTTTAGAGATGTTTTTGGGAAATATTTTAGGGTTTCGATAACCCAACTAGATTGAGAGGTGTGCTGAAATGGGAGGGTGAGTAACCTTTTATAGTTGAGGAGTAGTGTAATTCTTGTAAATACTCAAAATATTCACTATTAAGAGGTATCTGTTACCTCATGTGGCTCAAAGATTGATAATTAATGGTGGGGAGGGTTTATGAGGATGAGAAAAACCTCCACTACCAAAAAAATGAATTTTTATAATGAATTTTTTTAACTTATTTGTTTCATTATTTTGACTGTTTGGTGTATTTTGGATATGTTAACTAGTTTTTTTAACCAATGTAATTTATCCTTTAAGACTAAATTAGTGTTGGAATTGTTAAAAAACATGGATTCGATGATTCTAAATATGATAGATGATTTATAAAATTAAAATCACATGTGTGTTGGTAATTAATTTTAACAGAAGCCCATGTAATGAGAAAAACACTCCCTTAACCCTAAAAATTATAATAAATTATTTTTTATTTAGTGGTCAATATGTTCATTAAAAATAAAAATTGGTCCATCAATGGGACTTATTTTATATATATTAACATTTTAAAATCACTTTGTAGTGGTTAATATTTTTGGTAATTTTAAATCATTTAATAAAATATAATTTATCATAAAAATCAATAATATCAATTTTAAAAGTATTCATTAATATTGAATTAAACAAATATCAATAAATTTATGCATTTAAAATATATTAGTTTAAAATATAATAAAGATTATATATTTATATTGAAAATTAATTTAATACAACTGTAATGGCGCGGACCTCTACGGCCCATTCCTTTGTAAAAAAAAGGTCATGAAGTTTTCTGGAGGGTAAAATAGACTTTTCCCACACTTTCCAGAATTTTATAAGTACACGCTGTGTACTGTGAGTACACCCCGTGTACCACCTTTCTGAGTATACCCCGTGTTCAAGGCCATGTCCTTGCCGTGTGAAAGAAATGAGTACACGCTGTGTACCCCAAAGTACACACCGTGTACCCCCCTTGCCGGGTATACCCCATGTTGAAGGTCGTGTCCTTGCTGTGTGAAATAAATGGGTACACGCCATGTGTCTAGTACTACACGCCGTGTAGTCCTTCCCCGCGTACGCATTACCAGTCAACAACCGTGTGCTGTGTTGGAGCCGTGTCCTTGCCGTGTGAAATAAATGGGTACATGCCGTGTATCCAATACTACACGTCGTGTAGTCCCTCCCCGCGTACACGTTACCGTGTGTTGACCAGTCAATGGTTGTGTGCCGTGTTGGAGCCATGTGAAATAAATAGGGTACATGGTGTGTGTCAAAACTACACGCCATGTAGTCCCTCCCCGCGTATGCGTTACCCTCAAACCGTGTGCTGACCAGTCAACGACCGTAGAGCCGTGTTGGAAGCCGCGTGGAGACTGTGTGAAATAATCAAGTACACGCCGTGTACCATAAAGTACACGCTGTATACTTTTTCTTTTCTCTCATATAAATGGAGGGTTCTCCTCCTCCTTTTCAACTCACCCATATCCTCCCCTTTCCTCTGAGTAGAGTTCTCCCAAGATACTCGAAGGCTCTTCCTTCCATAACTTCTTCGTCCGATCTCCGATTTATGATCCGTCAGTGGCCACAGGATCTTAACGACGAGGCGGAACTTTCGAGCTTAGATCCGTTTTATTTCCTTCTATTTTTCCTTTCTGACTTCCACCCGAGGTTTTTTTTCTATGACCCGACAAAAGTGACGGACGCTGACAGACGTCTTCTAAAGTTGATCTGGGGGAGCGTTGCGATCAGAACCTTTTGAGGTAGGGATCTTACCTTTGTCTCTATAAATTGTGCATCATGAGGGGTGGGTGTCCTCTTGTTTACGTGAAACACTTTTAAATAGGTTTAATAAAGATAATAACTGGCTTATATAACAGGGATGGGATGTTTATGAATGTAGTTACTTTTTTTATATCCTTTGATATTATGCTGTGAATTGAATGTGGTTATGCCTACTGAAAATCAAGGTTGTTGGGAGACTTTGCTTACGCAATTAAATGTTTCCCAATCCTTTTGGATTTTATTATGGATGGAAATTTTATTGAATGTGTAAATTGGTTAATCACGTAATGTTGGCTGATTAAATACCTGGAACCCCTCTGTGATCACCCCAGTTTAAAAAACTAAAATAATAAACATGGGGGTGTTGGTTAGGTTTTTTTTATGTGAAAGGGGGGTGTTTTGTGGGTTTTTGTGGATCGGGTGAGCAGCAGGGCTATGGTTGGCTTGGTTGTGGGTTGGTGTGAATGCTATGTTGGTAACGGGTACCAGGGCTGCGATAAATGGTATTAAAGGGATAATGATGTACGAGTTTCGGTGTGGTTGTGGTTATGGCAGTTGGCAGTCGGGTAGTAGGGATGGGTTTGAATGTGAATGGGCTATGGGTTGTGAATAATAAATAAGAAGTGGAAGAGTTAATTAATGGTGGGTCATGGTAATGGAACGAGATTAATAATCAATGGGTTAGTTGGATTTAAGAAGGAATTTGTTGTGCTGCTTGTGTTTTCCTAACTTGATTTGTGGATGGCAGGGATATCTTTCATGAACGATCGACGTGGTTGTTTGTGGATAGTTTCCCAATAGTTAAGGAACTAATAAACTAATTCTACTAAAACGTAAAAACCTAAATGGGGTTGGGGTTGTTTGTTGTATGCATGCTTCATAGTAGCAGTGCCGAGGCACGTACTCAGTTCCTCTGTTTTGAAGCCATAGGTTGGGCTGTGTGTTTGGTATACATATATATATATATCTTTATATTTTGTGTTTTATCGCACCCCACCCATATTGAGCACTTAGTTCCAAAAACACCCATTTCATGGGAGAGGGTGTTTTTCCCTTAGTTACTAGATCCTTCTTACTCCTCCCCTAGGTTGTGATGGCTTGAGGCGGCCTTACACCTAAGACTCTTCGGGTAGGTTCTGATTGGGGTGGTTTTAGCCCAAGTCTCTTCGGGAAGGTTCTACTGTTTCCCAATAATCTTCGGGATGAGGCCCAGGTGCATTCGGGCGGGATAAGTGGTTGTGAGGCCTAGGTGTGTGCGGGCGGGATACGTGGTTGTGAGGCCCAGGTGTGTGCGGGCGGGGAGAGTGTGGCAGTGTCAGGACGTTCTCCATTAGGAAGAGCAGCTAACTAATGGGAAATTTTGCAGGGTACCCAGTACTCTTGTTCTTATATACTACTACCTGTTGTGATTATGTTTCTGGTGAGTGTGGCTGGTGAGGTTGGGTGGATATAATTCCTTTCTAGGATTCTTCTGTTGTTCTCACGAGACTTTAGGATGTATCCCCACTTGTGCACGAGAGATTTAGGTTTACCTACGAAGTATACTTGTATGCTCACCCTACGTTTACTTTCAGGTTTTCAGGAGGACTAGCAAGGCCGTGCGGGACCCTACTAGTCAGACAGTTGGAGTTGTTGCAGTTTTTGTACTCTTCTTTTCTTTTGGTATTGTACTTTGAGCGTTTTTGTACTTGTACCTTGTTATAAAATTGTTTAAACATGCATGTGGGATTGGTTTGGGTTTATTTCTATACACTTGTTCTTTTCCTTTTTGGATGGTTGACTATCCTATTTCACGATCCTAAATAATAAAAAGGGTAATGCCTCCCATATTTGTGAAAACTCATACCCTTGGTGATAGTCGCCACCCCGGGGCATACTGGAGGTGGGACTCGGGGGACATTATCTCCCTTTCACCATTTCTACCTCAGGAAGGGCATCTTTGGTGGGAGGGGGTCATGATAGAATGGTATTAAAGGTTATGGTTGAGAGATAGGATGGAGTTTGGAGTTAGGAATAGTGAGGATTGCATGGGATGGTAGGGCAACAATGTTAGTTAATCTTGGTGCGTGACATAGGCCAGGGAAGACTAGCTAGGACATGGGATTTTAGGGCCCCCCGTGATCTGATGCAAGGAATCTGAGCCTACAGAATGACCAAGTGAAACTACATTGATTGCAGGTTAGATTCCCTAGGGAAGGTACATGTATCATCAGGATTTTTTTAATTGATTTGGGTGTTCTGGGAAGGAAATTGAAATAAAATTATAAAATGAAACCCTGAGAAATTTACTTACTACATGGGAGTAGGAGATCTTTGTTTACCATACAGCTATGGAACATGGACGTCATCCCCGGGTGGCTTAGACGGCCGTGGCCCAGTATATTTAGGTGGTCGATCAGTTGAGGATTGACCGAGAGGAGGAATATAGCCAGTGGAAAAAGACTCTTCGTTATTTTCTGCGGCAGACCCTCAAGAAGTACGAGGGTAGTACTTCGGATATAGAGATGGAGGGGTGTCTTGAGGAGATAAGGATTTCTTTTACCTTGATCCGTGGTCCGAGGGAGAACTTGGTTCCCCTAGCAGTCAGTCAGCTGAGAGGTGTGGCATGACAGTGGTGGACGCTCTACCTCGGAGAGAGGATAAAGGCAGAAGTTCTATGGGCTGACTTTGAGAAGGAATTCCGAGAGGAATTCATTTCTTCCATGATCAAGGAGGAGAAGTGGCAGGAGTTACTCTCCCTTCAGCATGGGATTATGACAGTACGAGAGTTGGGGATCAAGTTCAATGATCTCCTATGCTTTTCTATGGATCTCTTTCAGATGAGGAGTCTCGGGCGAGACGTTTGGAGGAGGCACTTCGTTCTTCGCTCCAGTATGCTGTCACCCCCTTCACCCTTCTGATGTACTTGGTGGTACAGAAGAAGGAAGAGGTTGTAGAGAGGATGCACTCGCTGGGAGTTGCACCCTGAGAGGGGATCCATCCGGGCTTGTCGAAGGGGGAGGCAGTCAGCAGCAGGTCTCCTGCGACATGACCTTCTAGTATCAGCCCAGTAGGGAGCAGGCCCTAGCAGTTCCAGTTCAGATCTTCGGGTCCTCGTCCCTTTTTCACGAGCCCAGGACTGAAGTGTTTTTCCTGTAGAGGTTTCAGGCATGTTCAGAGTCGGTGCCCGACCAAAGCTCAGTACGGTGGAGATGGGCAGGTTCAGCGCCCGCCACAGCAGCACCAGTTTCCAGCGAGACCCTTCCCTCAGCAACAGGCTCCAGTCCCTATGAGGGGAGATGGATCAGGTGGTGGCCAGCCACAAGGAGTTCCTCAAGGATCCCAACCGGGATGTGGTCAAGGAGGCGGACATTAACAGAGAGGCAGAGGAGCTGGGCGTGGATAGTTGCATGCATCAGAGGCAGAATCTCTAGAAGGACCAGGGATCGATAGAGATGTTTTTGGGTTTTCTTGAATGATCTCCTTTATATTTTGTTTGGGAGCATTATACTCCATTGTTGGAACTCTTTTTGCTCATTATTTGGGCCTGGACCTTGTTTTTTTGAGTTATTAATGCTAATTTGTTTCCCGCTTTTCATTAAATGTATGTGAAAATCCCTATCATGTTGGGAGGGTAAGACCTAACCTCTAATAGAGATGCATTAATGTGGATGCGATTAAACCCTTGTAGGTGAGTCAGTGCCGCCTAAAGTGGATAATATCTCTACATGGGAGAAGGAATTCCCCAAGCCATGTGTTCGATCAGTGTGTGGGTTGTACGGTGTTGGGGGCAGTGTATGTAGGAAAATCCTAATATATTGAAGTGGGAAGGCCCAATCCTTAATCATGATTCATTAATGAGGATGCGATTAAACCCGTGCAGGCGAGTTAGTGCCGCCTAAAGTAGATAATATCTCGACATAGGAGAAGGAATTCCTAACACATATGATTAGGGTTGTTGGTTGGGTTCCTATTATAACAAGAACCATAAGAGGTATCTTGTTGGGTTCCTCTGGGTTGGTTTTTGAATTCTCGGGGATGAGAATGTTTTAAGAGGTATCTGATGTAATCGCCTAGACCTCTCTGTCCCATTCCATTGTCAAAAAAGAAGGCCACGAAGTGTTCTGGATGGTAAAATAGACTTTTCCCACACTTTCCAGAATTTCGTAAGTACACACCATATAGTGTGAGTACACACCGTGTACCACCTTGCCGAGTATACCCCATGTTCAAGGTCGTATCCTTGCCATGTGAAAGAAATAAATACACGCCGTCTAACCCAAAGTACACCCCGTGTACCCCCCTTGCCGGGTATACCCCGGGTTGAAGTCTGCGTCCTTGTTGTGTGAAATAAATGGGTACACGTCGTGTGTCTACTAATACACGCCGTGTAGTCCTTCCCCACGTACGCGTTACCAGTCAACCGTCGTGTGCCGTGTTAGAGCTGTGTCCTTGCCATGTGAAATAAATGGTTACATGCCATGTATCCAATACTACACGCCATGTATTCCCTCCCCGCGTACGCATTACCATGTGTTGACCAGTCAATGGCTGTGTTCCTTGTTGGAGCCGTGTGAAATAAATATGGTACACGCCGTGTGTCAAAACTACACGACGTGTAGTCCCTCCCCACGTATGCGTTACCCTCAAACCGTGTGTTGACCAGTCAACGGCCGTGGAGCCGTGTTGGAAGCCGCGTGGAGACCATTTGAAATAACCGAGTATACGCCGTGTAACATAAAGTACATTCCATGTACTTTTTCTTTTATTTCCTATAAAATTAGGGGTCCCCTCCTCCTTTTCAACTCACCCCTATCCTCCCATTTCCTCTGAGCAGAGTTCTCCCAAGAGACTCGAAGGCTCTTCCTTCCATAACTTCTTCATCAGAGCTCCGATTTACGATCCGTCAGCGGCCACGAGATCTTAACGATGAGGCAGAACTTCTGAGATTATACTTGTTGTATTTCCTTTGGTTTTTCCTTTCCTAATTCCACCCTATGAGGTTTTTCCAGGACCCAAAAAAAGTGACGGATGTTGACGGAAGTCTTCTAAAGTTGATCCGGGGGAGCGTTGCAATCAGAACCTATTAAGGTAGGGATATTACCTTCGTCTCTTGAAATTGTGCATCATGAGGGGTGGGTGTCCCCTTGTTTACTTGAAACACTTTTGAACAGGTTTAATAAATAAAATAACTGGATTATATAACGGGGTTGAGATGTTTATGAATGCAGTTACTTTTTTTATGTCCTGTGATTTTATGTTATGAATTGAATGTGCTTCTGCTTACTGAAAATCGTGGTTGTTGGAGGCCTTTGCTTATGTAATTAAATGTTTCCCTATCCTTATGGATTTTCTTATGGATGAAAATTTTATTGAATGTGGAAATTGGTTAATCACGTAAAGTTTGATGATTAAATACCTGGAACCCTTGTGTGGTCACCCCGGTTGATAAAATTGAAATAATAACCATGGGGGTTTTGTTTAGGGTTTTTTTATGTGAAAGGGGGGTTTTTTGTGGGTTGTTGTGGATCGGGTGAGCATCGGGGCAGCAGTTGGCTTGGTTGTGGGTTGGTGTGAATACTATGTTGGTAACGGGCAGTGGAGCTGTGATAAATGGTATTAATGGGATAATGATGTACGAGTTTCAATGTGGTTGTGGTTATGGAGGTGGGCAGCGGGGCTACAGGGATGGGTTTCAATGTGAATGGGCTATGGGTTGTGAATAATAAAAGTATATTATAATTCCGGTATAATATCATATATAATATCATTAACTCCATCCTTTATACGTCCCACATATGGAATTAACGAACCAAATCACTTTGAGGGGGCGGTAGTCCGCAGTTCCTAAAATGAAATTATCGCGTTTACCCATAATGGAAACCATTAAGGTATTCCATAAATGAAAAATATAGAGGCATAATAAAATCATAAATATAATATATATCATATATAAATATAGTGACATCTTAATGGACACCATAAAAGGTGTTAGAAGAATATTGAACAATCGTCGTTTTGTGAGGTAGAAATTCGCCAACCACAGAAACAACATGTTCTTTAACCATTAGACGGAAGTTTGCATTAGTGTAAATCAAATAATTCTCATAAAAACATCCTTGTATATTTAATATACTGGTGTTGTTACAAAAGAAATAAATAAAAAGATTTTAGGGGGTTGTAGAAGCAAAATGAAACAAAAGAACACAAGTGAAGACATTACCTTTAAATCGGGTAACTCCCTTTGGTTTGAACCAAAAGGGATTCTTGAAGATATTTCTGCCTAAGTTAACGCTTCTAGAATAAATATAGGGATGTGGAGAGATAAAATGAGTAGTTCTTGGCCGAGCCAATGGCGTGAGAGGTGTGGTTAAGGTGGTAGAGGTGGGGGCCTTTTATAAGAGGGAGGAGGGGCACTCTTGGAATGTTATAAAATGTTACTTTATTATATAATGAGTTTCGGATTTTAAAGGTCCCACAATTATATATTTCTAGGATAAGGTGATACGATTTCGAAATCCACCCATCCAATAGGTTTTTTACAAGATTAGATCTTAGATTTTACATTATCTTTTCATTTTATTGAAATCATTAAATAATGAGGTAATCACTGCATCATCATGATGCCATAAATAATTTAATTTATTTAATGTCTAAAAATTATAAAACAAATATCATGACTTAGTAAATATTTTCATATTTCTAATTAATATTTATAGTAAAAAATATTACTTGTATAACCCCATGTAAAAATTGTTTTAGTAAAACAATACATGTTTGTTACATTTTTATTTTAACTTTAAATAAAAAGTTATTAATGACATTTTCCTACCCAAGTGGCTCCATGAGGTCCCCAAGTTGACCCATGGATTGTCTTGGTCAGCCATGACTCTTCCAATAATGGTAGGACATGTGTCAATGTAATCTAATATAATTAAAACATTATTTTTACCTTAAATTACACTAATTACCTCTAATCGGGATTAATAAAACATAAAAGTTACTATTCACCAAAAATTATTTTAATCCCATTGAACCACATTTTACTTCCTAATGATAACCATGTATGTCAGATTTTTGAAATTCAAAACACAGAGGTGGTAAAATTTCATTTAAATGAAAAATCAGTTTTTTTAACTACCACTTAGTGGTTTCACTATTCATCAAAAATTGATGTTTTTCAGAAAAATACCAAAAATTCACTCTAAGATATATTTGATATTCTGAATTCAAAAATGATTTCTATTTTAAAAAACTAAAAACATATAAGTAGAATTAAATAATTTCATAATTAATTCCCATTGTCAAAACAAATAGCGTGTTTTTATGAAACAATATATATCAAAATATTGACACTAGTTTAAGTCCAATTTCAAAGTGAAATTAATTCAAATGACCACCATTAGATTAAATGGTAAAAATATATTCTAATTGAACTTTAAAACCAATTAATAATATAATATAATCATATAAATTAATTATTTTAAAAAGAGGTTTTGAATTAAAATACAACATTTTTCACTTATTCATTAAAAATGAACTTTATTGGAAAAATAACAAAAACATACCAAAGGTAAAATTTGATGTCCAAATTCTAAAGAAAGATTTTATTTGGTCCAATAGAATTAATAATATTGACCAAAACTTTTTTTAAAGAGGGTTCTCCATCAAAAGGTGATAAATCGACCTTTTAGTGAATATTAGAGTATCTATGCCTAAAATTGAATTCTTTTCTTATTTTAAGCCTTAATCATTTATTGGATAAATTTAAAAACATATTAAAAAATAATAATAATATTTTAGTTATTTCTATTCATTTCTGCCAATACAACGACTACGTGTTAACTACCATTAAAATAATAATATTATATTACTAGTGTGCAACGTTAGATTTCAAAGAGACTTGTTGTTACGTATCAGGTACGCTATCGAACATAGAAACCCCTTTAATGTAAAATTAATATTTAATTCGCAAATATTAATAAATATGAAAATGTCTTATTCTTTATTTACCTGGGATTTTACACTGTTTATGTCTACATTTCTAATGATGAACTTTCCTGATCTACCTCTAAATAAAATAATGATTTTTAAAATACTATGTATATTTATTGATATTATATGTTTTATTTTTATCTTTCTATTTTATTAATTCCATAGACCAAAATAATATTTTTAATGAAAATAAATTTGTTTCACTCTTTGGTCGATGATCCTTTTTCTTCCATATCATTATTTTATAAAAATGTTTCCAGGAATGCTTTTGAAATTGTTCAATGATCATTTTAATACTTTTTACCCATTTATTAATTTTATATTTTTTTAAAAAGGAACATTCATTTTGTTTTCTCTATTTGGTAATTTTTTATTTTTAAACAAAACATGAAAGCAATATATTTTTTTACACATAGAACATTTAAAAATTTTTTCTAATATCATGACCACTAAATTATTATTATAATAATATATATATGAAATTTGATTCATTTCCATGGGTTATGCTATGATGAAATTCTCATAAAACCTACTTCCTTTTTCAAAAGTTATGATATGAATAAGGTTTTATGATAATATGTAATGCATATATATGATTTTAATTTTTTGATGGGTGGGACCATAATTATATATCCCTTAATATATTTTGGTAAAGATTGAACTATCATGATATAAATAGTACTAGAATGGGTTCTGAATATATTTCAGAAAGGAAATATATCAACTATTATAGTCTTGGGAGTGAAACTTGAATACTATGATGGTTTTTTGAGTGTACCTAATACTCCATGATAGTCTAGGAAATAATACATTACCAGTTGGAAAATGATTTTATATGATTTTTTGTATTCTATAAACTCATATCTTATGCTTATTCTATATTCAAAAAGATCATGTTCTTTGACTCTATTATGATTCATATCTTATAAACTATCATGTTTATGTAATGGCACAAGATAATGATATATGAAATGTAGGGTATAGTTTTCAAATGTTATTACCTTGTTTATATATAAGTATGATCACGTTGTTTTTATGTAATCATTGATATATCCCATTTTTATACTTACTAAGCATAAAAACTAACCATTTAATATTTTTTCCATCCCCCTATGTTTTGAATAATGATATTATATATGATATGTTTAAAATTTTTTCTAGTGATGAAGAACTTACTGTGAGATAATTTAGTTCACCTATGAATTATTTTTTCGTGTATCTATTTTTCTACAAAAACTATAACTATAACATTTTGGCAGGTATCATTATATAATGTAATTTATATTCATATTTTGGGATATAATATCTATGTATAAAATGTATGATAATATATAATAAACATATGGTAAAATATTTAGTTTCTTAAAAAATTAAATATCCCCACATAAATGTTTTTTTGTATATAATAGAATATGAAAACTATCATTTTCAAAATAATATCATATAATAATAATATAAATAAAACACTTTAGAAAAAATAAACGTTATATGGTAGATATAATTGAAAATAAAAATGTTTTAAAAAATATTTTTAAAACATTGAAGGGATAATTTATTTCAATAAAAATTAATGCAAATTGAAAACATGTCAAAAACATTATTATAAATAGGTCCCAACAAACTAATTGAAAATACCAATAGGTTTTTAAATGGATAGGTGAAACATTTAACTTTAAGATAATATTAATCAATGAAATATTGATAACATATAATGTTCTCAAAAAAAGAAGTTGTTGTAATTTAAAAAATAATAATTTAAAATATAATAGTTAATAATGGATAAAAGGAAAAAAATAAAAGCAAGAAATAAAAAGAATTTATGAAGTGGGTGATAAAACTTTTATTTTGTAATGGATGAAAAAACCTTTTGATTAATTTGATATAATATTATTAAAAACCCTCACAATTACAATTATATTACATTTTAATATTGGGAATAGATTTGTAATTAAAATAATAATATAGAATAACCTATATTAGTTTTCAAAAAATATATGATAACATTGGCAGGATAAAAAATATGTATATGGAAGAAAATATCCATTCGTAGGAATGAGATTTATTATTATTAATGATATACTTTTATTTTGGAAAATAATAATGAAATAATTTTATATAAATAAAGAGAAGTAATTCCACTAAAAGATTAGGTATAAATACAATATAACATAATCATAGGTTATATTAGATCAATCTTTAATGATTACAATTAAGGAATAGTGATTTGAACTGATGAAGGATTCAATTCTTGAAAACCCATTACTACCTTAGTTACATTTGATTGAAAAATCCAATATGTTAGAACATAAAATAAAAAATTACATATCATGAAATATAAAATAATAATGATAAAAAATGAAAATGTGCAAGATTTGCACCATTTAAATATAATCTTGGTGTGAAATATAAACATGTCTCAGGATATTCAAATTTGAAACAAACGAAACCCTTACAACATGAGAAGTGAATGTATTTTAAAAATATATATAAGGGAGTATGAAATAAAAATTTATTTCTCAAAAACAAGGTTGATTTATTAGTATGTAATTCATTTGGAAAATAACTATACCACATCAAAGAGAAATAGGTGGATTACATGAAATCATGCAGCAATGAATGTGAATATGAGACAAAACACCCTTACCTTGATTCCTTGATTGGTTAATGAAACTATAACATCCTATAAAACATAAAAATATAACTTAATATACTATTTTAGAACCATAATCATAAATATAACCCTTTTATAATCCTTATTATAATTATTTATCATTAATAAATTAATTATTTAGAGGGTATTATGACCATCATGTGTAAATAACATTAATTGGATTCCACATGTTTAATAATTTTGATATAATTACCCAAAATTTGATACAAATTTCACTATTTATATATAATTTCATATTATTTTTATGAAAATTATATTCATTTGAACTATTATTTTTTAATTATATTTTTGGTTATATTTTTTTTAAACCAAACTGATAATTACCTATATCGGTTACTTTAGTGAACCAAAATGATACTTTAATATTATGTTAAATGTAGTGAATTAAAATCTAATATCCTGATCCAATGTATAAATGGATAAATTTATAATAAATACAAGGTATCACATTCCAATGGAATGTATATTTTTTTATTCTTGGTAAAGTAAATAAATACATGAAATTAAAATTATATTTTAAACACAAAATATACAAACATTTTTATTTGTGAATGACATTATTCACCATAGCATATCCATGCATATCAATCTGAAAAATATTTTTGGTATCATGGAGAAAATAAATCATATCAAAGTGGTGAGATTAGATGCTTAGAATAGGCATTAGTAAAATAGAATCTATTATGAATAAATAAGCATAATCAACATGGAAAGGTAAATAAATGAAACACTTATAATTTAATTAATAAACTATGCATAATATAGATGAAATAAATGATAATAAAGTAAATCCATATAATAATTCACATAAAAATGAAAGTTATACATTGATATCTTAACTAATAGAGTATCACTTGGAAATAATTGACATCATAATACGGTAATTCATAATGTCGGTCATTTGAAACTATCAATAAATTCCTCAAGATAGATTTAAATATCCTAATATAAAACCATCTACATTGGCCAATTAATTTATTTTATAAGACATATTGATATTTAGGAGGCTGATCTATTATTGGACCACACGTATACCATACTATGTCTAATGCATCACTTAAATGAAAGGGGTGAAACATGATCAATTTCTAAATTATCACTAAAAACTAAAATGTCAAATGTTAATACTTACCCCAATTAAATAAAAATAGTCATAAACCATCGAGAGTAATATGAAGGATGATAATATTTTACATATTGTGTCAAACTGATCATAACCCACTCATAAAAAGACTAATGATGATTTTAATAAAAAATATCCCTATTGGATCATATGTATAATAAAGGGTAGATGTCATTAATGAAAAAATACCATAAAAATATAGTTATAATTTTTTTGAGGAAAATAAAACTTTCACTTAGAAAAAAACATTAGAAACACATCACAACCCATTTTTAAAATATATTATTTGAAAATAAACATTAAAAAATGTAGAATATGATTTAAAACAATAAGTGATCATGAAAGGGAATAAGTTTGTTCATTCCATACATGTTAAATAATTTTTTTACATTTTTTGTAAGAGTCAAATGAGAGTTGTTTTAAAAAAATGAAGATTCCATTAATTTTTTTAAAATTAAAATAAATAACAATTAATATAACAAAACATTTTTAAAAGGTTAATAATTTTTTTTTTAAAAACATTTTTTTTGTTGAAAAAGGATTTACGACCAAAGAGATAAATAATGTTAGAGTTTATGAAAAATATTTTCTCAACATTTTTAACTAGAAAATAGTGAGAAAAGGTAATATTATAAGAAAAAGATCATGAATATACATATGAGAATAACATATATATATATTTAGATAGAGATATCAAATTATTCCCCCATGTAAAAATTAAACAAAAATAATTCTGAATAATGATATGATTATGAAATAAACCCTTTCCATATTGGAAACATTTTAATCATAAGCCCCATGAAATGAATAAAATCTAATTAAACTTCAAACACCATGAAGATAAATAGATTCATGATACAACATATAAAAGGTAATCTATATACAACAAACAAAGGAAATAAGTGGTGAACACATCATGTGTTTCATAGATGTAAAAGTGAGATGATAAACCCTGACCCTGGGTACAATTTCTTCTATATGCATCTATAAATCCTTGATAATTGTTTGAATAATGTTATTAACTTATCCCAAAACAATTTTAATTTTTATAATATCATATATTATCCTATTAAAACATTTTACCACCCATTGTTTTAGTAATATTTCATTATTTTCATTGTTTTGGGGTTTAATTACTTTGTTTTCTGATGTGCGTTTTGTCATTAATGTTATGATTCATGTAAATATAAAACATATAAATTATATACAGAATAATAATAATGTTATAAATATCATATTTAATAATTAAATACATTATATTTACAATTATTGAATGTTTTTCATGAAAAATGAGTGACATCGCTTCATGGAGGTGGTTGGCCGTATGTACGCATGAGCGATGATATCATTACCTTAATGGGTGATAGGTTAAGGGAGAATCTGATTAATTGGAAACAATTTATATCATGTTATATATATAAGATATATCAATTATAATTTTCATTATTTCCTTCCATGTAAATAATAAGTGAAAAACGAAAAAGATCGCTTCACGAGGATATAGTCGTGTACACACGAGCAACATTACCATGTTTTAAATGGAATGGATGTAATGAATTTATATGTAATATAAATATTAAATAAATATAATAATTTCATAAATATCATATAAATGTGTTCTATCCATAGTTATATCCATCCTTGAATAGTGGTGATGGAAAATGAATTACATCGATTCGTAAGGTGGAAGTCCACTGTACACATGATATATGATTTTGATTCCCATTTCATGGAGGAGAAAATTGAAAAATATATTGAAATTAATATAATAAAATCTATGTAAATTAGATATACTTTTTTTTATATTTTTTGTGTCATGATATATTTGAATGTGGAAAAATATGAGATAAAATGAAAGAGTTTTGTAATTGGAATTACCTTATATAAGAGAAATCTCTTTTTGATCTACTCTTAATGGAACCAAGGATGGTATTTTGGGATGTCTAGAAGATCTAGAATATTTATAATGATTTTAGGAGTGATTTTTATTGTTTTTTCATGAACAAATACTTATCTATTTTTTAATAATTAATGTGATAAAATCCATTTTTATGAGTGTGGAAACAGAACCATCATTGAAATTAATTGGAAATTTCTAAGAAGAATCCAAAATGATTACATCATTCAAATGAAAAGACTAAAAATAATATTAGGATAGAATTTTGGGATATCTTATGAATTGAATATAACTATAAAATAATATTTTGAAATTTTTTTAGGTCATTTTAACCCTTATCTTCCTAGTTTACCCCGGATATACCAATTTTTCTATAAATATGGTAATTAATTTTGAACTTTTTTCACTATTAATTTTGGTAAAATATTAAGAAGAAATTAATATATAATATTATTTTTTATTCTAAATAAGAAATCCATTTTTTGAAATTCAATTCCTTGAAGTGGCACAATTCTATTAAAAGTTATACTCACAAACACGATGAAAAAGCAGTTTTCCAAAGAGGAAATTTTCATAAGTATATATGGTTTTAATATAGAAATTAAATATACAATTGAATCAAACTTATTGATTTTTATTTATTACAACATAATTTAACCAGTTTTAATTTAAATATATTCCATAATATAATTTATCATAGTAAATAAGTTAAATGAAAAAGCAGTTTTCAGTAAAACTTATTATTTTAAAATATTAAATTGAAAAATGAAACTTCTCAGAAAAATCCAAAAAATCCACCCAAATATAATTTTTATATATTTATTTCACAAATTGTTTTATCTTCTAGAATAAATTTTCTAAAATATAAAAAAAATAATTTTATCATAATTACAAAAGAAGAGACTTAACAATTTTTCTTGAACAAAATAGTTTCTTAGAAATTTTTTTTTTAATTTATAATGTTTATTATTTTATTTATAATAAATATATATAAATTTATTTTGTTTTAAAAAATTTTAAACCCTATAATTTTATAATTTATTTATTACTATTAATAACCACAATTTTAACAGCCATGTTATAATGGTGATGTTTAAATAATTTTTTTTCATAGAGTATCTTGTTTAGTTTAAACCCAATGTTTTGTGAATCAAAATAAATTAAATAAATTGAATTTTTTTACAATTACATATATCATAAATCTTCCAGGTGTTATATTTTCTTATAAGACCGGTGTTTCATTTCATACATGCTATCAAAAATTATGATCCTATATGAAATTCTCAAAAAGATACACTCCACCTCCATATATAAAATCTTTTCATGGAAATTAATATTGATTTCACTAATTCAGGGTTTGACATTTGGAAATACCTTTTTTGGGAACCCACATCATAAAATGGGTAATATAACATCATCTTGATAAGGTAGAGAGAGATGCACGAAGGTCATCTTGAGTATCATGTCACTTGGTATCCATGTAGGAGAACATTGGTGGGAAATGAAAATATATACATGGAAGATAATAATAACATCCAATGATTAATAAAGAGTGATTGAGATCATTGATCCTTAGAAGTGGGTTGTAAAGACCCTGAACCTAGTTTCCAAGAGTCAGTGACTTACGTTATCACATTACAACTAAGCACATGATATCACATCCTAATGGACCAAATAATTTAGTAACTTTGGAAAACCAGATACAAACATAAGTACTATATTTCAACTTTAAATGAAATTAAACATTTTATTTCCATTGGAAACACCCCTATTGTCATATATTATCCTTGAATTCCAATCATAATATCCATATTGGCATCCAGGAGAAAAAAAACATAACAAAGAGGTGATATTAGATGCTCAGAAAGGGTAATAATACCAAAGTAGCTATCATAAATAAACATAAATAATAAGGGAAGGTGAGTAAATAAAAACACATTTCATTAAAACATAATAATAAGAATAATAAGGTAGGAATAATAGGTGATAAAATAAATACATATAAATTATTATATGAGAATGAAACATGACCATTTCCATTATTACTAGTCAAATAATCACATGGATTGTCAATAAATTATCTCATAATGAGGTAATTCATAATGTATGACATCAAAAACATACCTTAAATGCTTCATCCAAGACACCATATCTAATTGGGTTAGGTAACATCCAATACCCAAACTAGTTTGTCAAACAAGGCCTATCGATGCTTCAAGATAATATAGTGGGACCCACCCATCACTTACTATGTCCAATTAATTCATAAAATGAAATGGGTGAAACATAATTAATATATATATTCAAATTGAAAATATAACATGAAATAACATTCTCAAAACAATAAACATAATCATAAACCATCTAGTGTAATATGATGAAATGTAAAAAAATAACACATCTATAGTCAAACTGATCAAAAGAAAATTCAATAAAATATGTTAGATGGTATCATAAGTGATCAACCTCAATTAATAATAATATATAACAAAGGGTGTTGACATTGATGAAAGTACTCTAATATATTCATTGATAAATTCTTCTAATAAATACCACTTTACTATGTAATCAATTATTTAAAAAGATGAGAAATTATAAAAGAAAAAATTTTATTTGAAAATAAATTAGAAAATTTTAAAATATTCAACAATACATTAAGTTTTCAAGAATTTAGGAAAATATAATCATTCAGTATATATTTAAAAACATTCCTCTTAAATTTAGAAAAACATTCATTTAAATGAGTATCTAAAAAAGAATGTGTGAGTGTTAACCAAATGAATTTATTATATGTATCAGAATTAAATCCACATAAAAATGTATAAATAGAATAGAATATAATAAAAATTATTTTCACACATTATCATATGATGACATAATCAATGGAGTATATATTCACCAAAAGAATGAAAATTTAGTTAATAATTCCCTTACCACCTTTTAATCAGTCGAACCATATGCCCCATTAAAATAATGTTTAGTGATTGAAACATTAAATTACATATAAAAAAATATATTCATGATATGATATAATAAAGGTAAGTATGTACACCACACAAAATAAATAAGGGTTCAACATGGATTATATCTCACATGGGTGAAAGTGAGATGAGAAACTCTTACCTTATGTACGAAATCATTGTGCACTTATACATAATGTCATGGAAAATCAAATTAGATTAATTAATTAATTAACTAATAACCTATTGAATTTATAATCTATTTATTATAATTTTATTATGTTTATTTATGAACATTTTTATGAGTCATAATGATTAATTGTTTTGTCCTAAGAGCATTCATTTCATTGTTTTATGGTTGGTTCCCTTAAGTATAAATATGGGAGTTATTTTAAAATGTGAATACAATATTAAGAAGAGAAATTATTTAGTATTAATGAACTTACATATGTTTACAAGATCTCATAAATCATTTAGTTATGTGGTATGATTATTATTCATTAGATATAATGTGGATGAAAATGTCTTAATTTATTTTGGCGGTTTTTATGACTATAACAAACTTGAGTAATTTTATTTAAGGTTATGTTAATATATCGGATAAATAACATGTTATAAATTATAATACATATAATATAGTATTATTTAATGATAATAATGGTTTTATGACCAGACATGAAGGTATAAATGGAAAATGAAAACTTATCATCCACAAAGGCGGTGAATTCATACATCATAGAAGATGTTTTCATTTTTTTAAAAATTAAAAGGAGTTGGGAAGGGAATTGATGAAAGATAGTCCATTAGAAAAAAAAATTAAATAATATATATGATACTATAGTTACCATTCTACTTTGGGAAGGGGAGGCGTCGATTGGATAAGAAAAAAAATAAAAGAGAAAAGAGGATTTTACCTCTTGAATGTCGTCTCATCGGGAACTTCTTTAAAATACTTGGACTTAGACTTTTAGTGAGAACAGTAGGCCTTAGACATATTTAAGATTTTTGGGAAGGTAATTGGGTAGAAGTTTTTCATGTTTCCTGGCTTAGATGGTTTGAGGATAAGGGTGGTGAAGGGTTGTATTTATATGAGAGGAGAGGGTTTTTTTTAATATTTTAATTAATTATTTATTATTCTATATCAAGACTATCAATAGTGTTGATTATTGGGCATATATGTAGTAATTAGAGAATGTGAGTTCAATATATTTAGTTTTTACTTCATCCATACATCTTCAAGAACTCAATAATTAATTTATTTACATATAAGGTTAAACACCATAAATTATTGTATTACACTATTCACTGTGATTCAACTATTTTTGAAAAATCCCAAAAGAAATCTGAATAATTATTAAATGTATATATATAATGAATAGACTCAATTTTGTTGAAATAATTTTCTAAATATTATACATGAAATTTTTAATTGAAATCATCATTTATTCAAAAGTTAAGTTTTAAATATTATCATAGATTTTATAACACTTTGAAAAATTAATTAAGGTTTGGTAAAATTATATTATAATTATAATACAGAAAAATATTTATTTATGAATCGATTTTATGTTAATATTTTTAAAATCATTATATTTATCAGAAAATTTTAAATAAACATTCTAATTTCATAATAAAACCAACACGTAAGTTATAATTTTTAATACATTTATTTTCTTATACAATGATATAAATATATCATTTATTCATTTATTATATACCTAAACTTTATTTATACTTTAATAGTTGATGCTATTCTTCTATTGGTTATATTACTATCTATAATGGTCACATTACTATTGCAATGACAATTTAAAAATTTAATGGTATATCACATTTTTTAACTTTGTGTTTCATACAACATAAGCTATCAAAGATGATAAATTTAAAATAGAAAAACCATAAACTCATGGGGTTTTACAAGGTTGATCTAGATAAGATTAAATACCCAAAAAATAAATAATTTATGAGTTAAGGTACCATTTGATTCATCAGAAAAAGGTACGAGGATAAAATTTTTGTTTCAAGATACTTTCCCTGGTGTTGAGGAATTAATTTACCATCTATAATAAGAACATAATTAAATAAAATAACAAGATATATTTCTATAGGAAAAATTTCATCTTTTGCATGTTTCTTATGAATTCCTACTTCATCTTTTCCACAATGAAATGAAAATACAATGGGAATTTTTATGTTCGAAGCACTAAACTTAACATATAAGAGATCATTAGGTGAATAAAATAATTAAAATTAATTACTGATATCTCTATATATTTTATAAGACCAAAATAGTAAGCACATATTATCCAATAACACCCAAATTTCAAATAAATGAATTCCATAAATAGTTAACCCGAAGACTCACATAAAATTTTTCCGTCTAAATTCAAAGTCCCATTTTTTGATGGAATGTCACTAAATCAACATTATATTCCATAGAAAAAATAATTAGATCTTAGTGTAACATTAAAAAATTTGAATATCTTGGTTATAATATAACCTTAATTAAAACATTCATCCTTAAAAATGTTAAATTACAGTTTATCAATATTTTAGATAAATCAATAATTGTAGTGAACCTGACCAAAGAATATATAAACCATCAGAACTATAACGAATTTAATGGTAACAAACACTATCCCATAAACATATTATTATTATATCTACATATTGATAATATTAATGGTCATACTCTCCAGATAAAGTTTTTCTAATAGGTTTAACTTTTCACTGAATCACTTTTATTGACCATCAATACCATGCAACATATAATCTCAAATCCATTAAGAAATAGTACTAAAAGGAAATCATTATACATTTCTTGAGTCGTATAACCATAATACTATTGATAAAATGATCATTTAACAGAATTCATGAATCTTATCCAAATAAAAAAAATTATTCCACTTCATTAGTGGTAATAGCATATGATTGCCAATGATTCATTAGCTTGTTTTTAAGTATATTCCCTTGACGAAGAGGGAATTAATTTGTGTTGTTTCCCATATCCTTATAGTTTCATTATTTAATATTGTAAATTTATTTACATAATATCAAATTAATAACATGGTGGCCTTTTATGAACACATTTATAAAACTCACATTCCATTCAAGCAAGTACCATGTTGTTTCTTTCCAAAAATCAGCACGTGTAGAAAACCGTTCTTTCCATTATCCCCTTATCCATTTTTATTTCATCCTCTTATTCTCTAGATTCCATTTTAATTAAAATGTCTTATATAATTATTTTATATATTTATTTTACATTATTCTACATCCGCATATGATGATAATTCTTGAGACACAAGTTTCCTTTAAATGATTGTATTAAGACCATCAATGAAACGATCATTCTTACTCTTTAAATTATATGCATTGATATAGTTCCCATTACTTCTACTAGTAATCAGTCAAAATGACGTAATGCATTATATTGTATCATAAAATTAAGAACAATAAATTATAATATCTAAACTATTGGAACCACGAACTTAAATTGAAAACTTAAGTATATCTAATCTCAATCATAAAGATTGTTTCTTTGGGGATATAAATATATATATATATTAGAATATCTCAATATGTTTTGTAAAGAAATGTTTAATTATCTCAATAATATCCATAATTTCCCTGGAATAATTTACATGGATATTACATCTTCTTAGATGAATATTCATTGCATTAAAAAAACACATTTCCAAGGACCATAATAGTTTAGTGCATTTTAAAACATGGAACCCATTATTCTAATTTGGTAAAAGAACTTACAAATATTCCCCAAAACTATTCCCATATATTAAAACTTTTTAAAGTTTTATTTTGTATCATAGGGATAATAAACACAAACAATGGGTGAGCTCAAGTGCCTAGTAAGTGTAAATCAATGGGGATAACATACACATAAGGGTAGATGAACAAGAAAATAACTTCAGAAAATTATATCATGCCTATCAAAGAGAATGATATAATTTAATCTAATAAAGAATAGATGTTCATAATAACTTTAGGAACACATTATATAAAATAATAACATAAAACATGAAATTTTTTCATACACATATGTACATAAAATCATTTACATATTATTCAAGGTTTATTTCAAAAACCATCATAATTGACAAAGTACATTACTGAACTGGGTTCACTCCAGTTTGCTTCCATATATTACTGAACCGGGTTTACTCCCATTCCATTCTTGAAATTCTGAACTGATTCACTCCCATTTGAGTCTTGTATTACTAAATCATATTAACTCTCATTCCAGTCTGGTACTACTAAACCAAGTTCACTCCCATTCGAGTCATATATTAATGAACTGTGTTCGATTAAAATTCTAGTCTTATCAATATATTACATATAAATATATTCTCAATTCATTGGAGGGTGATATAGGTCCCACCCAACACATAAAAAAATCTGGACATATTTTTTCACAATATTATAAATCATTAATCATATTAGAACCCATGGAATTAGATGGGTTTCATAATAATAAATCAGTCATTTCAAAACCAATGGAAAATAAATAGATTTCATAAATTACATTCCATATAAAACATAAAAAAATATTATGTTCAGTATAATTGAATAATATCACTAGTAAAACATTAAAACATAAAATAATGTTATCTTAGTTGCAAGATAAATTTGAGATATCAGTTTAAAATAATTATTGAGGAAAATTTCCATACTTCTTTGAGAATGTTTTCTTTTATTATGATGATACAAAATTTTAAAATATAAAATTTTCATTGAAAATAAACTTGTAATATTTTAAGGTAATCTTAAAATCATTAAAGAGTCGTGATTTTGGAAATTTTTGGTCATGCTATATAAGTTAAAAAACATTCCTTTCATAATTTTGAAGGAAAAGTCACAAAGTACCACATTTGGAAAATGAAAAAAAGATTACTTTAAAACCGTGAAGTTAAAAATTATAAAATATGTAATAATGAATTTAAAAATACATATTAGAATATTATAAAAAAATTGAAAACATTTTTTGAAAACATGGAAACGGAATATAAATATTCCCCAATGGAGATTGAAAATGATAAAATACCAAATATTGATGAGATTGTGAAATAAATACTAAGCACATAATAATCTGTAGAATCTTGTTCCCCGTGAAATAAATAAAATTATATTAATATGAAAATAACATAAAATTGTTGATAATAATCATAAAATTAATTCACTGTAAAAATATATACGATGTATAAGAACCAAAAAGTTTTTAAGCCATGTGTCCCACATAAATGAATGTGAAATAAAAATAACATACCTTAAGTCTTAACATTATTTTTATACATTCAAACGTACGGTGTAATAAATATATTGTTATTATACTTAAACTGAAAAATCATATTCATTTATATAATTCCATATATGGTTTACTTATGACATTACATTATTTCTTATTAATAATTCAAAGTTAAAGTTATGTTTTGGGTAATAACCGCTTTTTAATTGTTCATTTTTTGACATATTGTCCTTCTACGTCATACATAGATCACAATGTAATAATTTCTATAATTATAATAATGATATAAATAAAATATATATTCCATAAATATTTATTCTTTGGGATTCATAAAATTTGGTGATAGAAAATAAAAAATAATGTTCATGGAGATGGTAGAACATATGTACACATGAATATTGTTTTCATTTTGTTATCTTATTAAAATAAAAATGTATTTGATATAATATCATTATAGAATCATTTTTATGTCATAATTATTAACAAAATTCATCATTAGTACCATCTATTTGGAATATAAATGAAATATGAATCACATCGCATCATGGAGATGGTAGGCCTTACGTACACAGGAGTGCCACTATCATTTCCCAGAGGATTAGATGTTAAAAAGGTAGATATGATATTATCATTAATAAAGTATAATTATTTCATAAATATAATATATAAATATTAAATCCATAATAATTACCACCCATTAAAATATGGTTATGGAAAATTTATTGTATCGCTACATGGAGATAAAATGTCGTACGTACGCAAGAGCGATACTCCCCATTTTTGTTTGTTTAGAAAGGGGATGTAGAGTTGTGTGGTCATAATCATAAAAAAAATTCAGAATATTTAGTATCATTAGGTTATTATTTTATGATATATATAATATATTCCTAGGATATATATAAGGGTAGAAAAATAGTGTGATCGGTTAGAGATATTACCACTTCTTTGAGACAATTCATTTAGATCTCCTATAAAGGGATCTAGAGTTGGTATTTTTTGAATAACAGAAACTATAGAAAGTGTTTATGTAAGTGGAGAAGATAATATTTCATATTTTCGAAGAAATATAAGGCTCAATGGTAATTGAATAAGTGAGGGAGGATGTTCCTTATTATAATTAAGGTGAGGAGTACTTTGTGAATTCCAAAAAAATATTAATTTATCTAAATTATATATCGATCCAAATACCTCAAAAATGAAAAAAATTATAATATAAGATGAGATAATATTTTAATATCATCAACCAATATATTTTAGATAGGGTTTGGTTATATTCTAGTTCTTATCATTTTAATTTATCCGTGGATAACCTATTTTAATTTTAACTATGATAAAAAATATTACAATATTGTAGGGTTGTAAATTTTACTTCTGTGATGTTTATTTGACCATAAATGTAAAATATATCAAATATTAGTCTATATTATAATTTAATTAATATTTTTAATAATGTTTTATGATTTTTATATAATTTAATAAAATATTATTTTCATAAAATATCAATAATGTCAATTTTAAAAATACTCAAGCAATGGAATTTTAAAAATATGAGGATAACATGATAATTTAAAAAAAAAATCTGTATTATCCATAAGAGGTCAATATCATCAATTAAATTATTTTATAAAATTAATTATATAAATTTATATTTATTTTAATATTTATAATACAATTTATTTCATATTTACATTTTGAAAATAATTACTACATTTGTGTTGTGTAATTATTTAATATACTTATTTGTTAACTAAAAATTAAAAATAAAACACCATAATGAATATAAATCCTTAATAGTTCATAATAATGTTGATAGTATAATATATCTTTTAGTTAAATCTATATTTAAAATTATTTACTATTTAAAATGTGAATTAACATCATTAAATTTTCATTGAATAAAATATTATAAATATCATAATCTAATTTAAGTGGCCAAAAAAGTGGGAAATAAATTTATATAATTAAAAATTTTTCTTATGTTATACATTTATATTGGAATTTTCCATAAAAATATTTTCCCCATGTTGACACATATGGGATATTTAAGATAAAGAAAGTTACATTTTGTGTCTTTCTTTGATTTAAATATTATATAAGTCATTTTTTTGGGAAACTTTTCCATTTAAAAAATAATTTAGATCCTTATATGTTAATTTTTAAATTTTATTCACCCAATAATATTTTTTCATGTTTTATAGCCAATTTATCATCATTATAATTATATTTTTATCATAAATTACCAAATTTACCCTTTACCATGGTAACAAAATTTAAGATGGTTACTATTTATATCAATCAAAAAAGGGATATATTTAATAAATTTGAACCATATGAATTTTTTTTAATAAATTTTAAAAAATTAAAAACAAATAATGTATAGAAATTACTTTAAAATAAAACTGGTAAACTACCATGAAAAACAGTTTTTTTCAGAAAAATTCCCTATTAAAACATAAAATGATTTTATAGTAAATTATTGTATAAAATACATATAAAAATTATAATTTAATTATTTTAAATTTAAAGGAACTAATTAAAAATTTATACTAATCCATAATTTTACCTTGAAAACACTTTAAAAGAATGTACAATTTTCAATAAAAATTTGTATTTTCACTACTAATCAAAACATGAATCTTCTCATAAAAATACCAAAAGTTTAGACAAAGTAAAATTTGGTATATTTATTACAAATAAAAATTTTATTTTTTTACATAGACTATATTGAACTGTAAAAAAAATATTTTTAACAAGTGTTCCCTCAAAAGGAAGCGAACTACATTTTGAGAAAAATAATTTTCTTATGCGTAAAATTGGATTTGTTCATATATAATGTCTAGAAAAAATATAAGTTAACTATTGAAAATTATATTTAATATTATATATATATATATTTAATTTATATAACCCGTCAAGGGATGTTTATTTATTTACATGTATAAAAAATACTTCTGCACATTTAAATAATTTTTTAGAAAAATATTTCATTGTAATTGTACACTATGTATTAAATATTTAGTAAATCATGTTCAAACCCACCATTATAACGACTTGTTTATAATTTCATGTTTAAAAAATTACAATAACAAAAATTTTTTTTATATAAACTCATCATTACATGTAATTCATGCTATTCCAGTGTTGCATTCAATACAAGACATTAAAAAAATTAATTTTAAAAATATTGTCTCTTAAAATCCCGAGGTGTTACATTCTACGCCCATTTAAAAGGATTTCACCCTCAAAATGATTCCAAATTATCAAATGTTTAATATTTTAAAGTTTCTTTCATTGAATCCCACATCATAAAAATTAATTCTAAATTTTTTTTAAAAATGAAAGTTGGAAACTTAATGATTAACCAATGTAACTCATAAATAGTTTTCAAAATAAGAGAACATAGTTAGAAAGTGAAACCATTGACATGGAAGAGAAATATAACTATCAAGAATTTATGGAGAGTGATAGAGAACACGACTATGTGAAATTTACCAATAAAAATCCATAAATATACCAAGATTTATGGGACCAATTGATTCATACAAAAATAAGGTACAAGGATAAAATTTTAAGCTTCAAGAACCTTTACCTAGAGTTGAAAACCTTTCATTAGAATATATAATTTCTTGATTTCAGTATTTTTCATAAGAATAATCTCATTATTTCACTACAATTTGATCATTTTAAACTTCATTTATTATTCAAAGCAGTGAAGGTGAGTTTTTCATTCTTGAAGCATTATCAAATCATGGGATCTATAGAAAGATATTTTATTCCATCTATCTTGAAATCAAAAAAATGTTAACACATGTTATACGATATGTATAAAACCATACAAAGAGAAATAATAAATTAATATATAAAACCTCTTTTGAAATTTAACATTAACAGTTTCATAAATGGTTAACCCTATAACAACTCTAAAATACGAAATTACAAAACATTAAAAACAATTGTCCCAAAATTTATCAAAATAATATTAAAATTGATCGTCCATATATAAAAAATATGATCTTATTTGTACCATACCAAATGTGTGAATACCTTCATCATGTACTCTCTTAATACATGGTAATAACGAGAATTAGCATAAATTATTATTGAAAACATGCATGATTCTTTATTCCAAATAATATTGTATATATTCCGTAAAACCAAAATTGTGTAAAATTCATCAATGATAGCATAATCTTATTTTTTATCAAGTCATTAATAAATTCCATGGTAATCAATACTTTCAAATTGAGTTTATCTATAAATCATTACCTTAACATTAGTAACATATTAAGTGTGTATTTCCATTAATCACATGTTTCCCATGATTGTCAAATTTCCATTAAATGAATTCTCTAGTCCTTTAGAACCATTCAAAATATTCTTGTAAATACTTACTAAAAAACATAAACTTAACCCTCATTACATATTTCACAATTAATATAAAATAATTATTGAATCAAAACAGAAAACACTTTTATTATTTCAATTTATCTTTAAGTCATTAATAAGGATATCTCATCATATTACATAAAAACTCTTTCCTTTCACATTTCACATGTAGTCTCATAATCCACATCAATACACACAATAATTGTATCACCGTTTTGATAAACTTCATGATATTTACACTTAGGACATTTATTTTTATAATGTACATTTATTTCACATTTAATGAATTCATCCATTTATAATAACGTAGGGAGGCATGTATTCTCATCCATTATGTTAACTGAACTATTCATTTTACTTTTTTAGTTACTTGCATTGCATCATTCTTCTTCACCGTAAAAACATCATCTTATTCCTCTAAGAAGTTCATTTAGGTGTTTCTTTCCACATTATTGACCCAATGTAAATTTAATATTCTTTCCTCCATGGTATTCATTACCCCAATTATCGGAAAACTCTTTCCTTCTCTTCTTGGGTGAGTTTGAGAGTTTGTCATAGTACACATTGTTAATCATGTTCTGTGAAAACTGATTATGCATGATCACAACATCCTTCACTATCCCATATGTCTTTTTAACATGGAATTCTTCTTCAAATTCACTATTAACCTTGTTTATTATAGTTACCTTCATTTATTGAAACAAAAAAGAATAGCCTGTGAAACACTTAACATAGTGGGAAACCACATAAACAATGAAAATTATGAATAATATTTCAATCTAAGATACCTTTGGTTTAATACAATGTTATTTGTTACTATTAAAAAACTCTAGTATTGTAACCTATAATTAGACTTATCCTTAGAGAAATCCCTTGACATATATTTAGAAATATGTATTGGGATCTCATTAATGTGTTGTCATCCTAGTTTCCAAATGGTGACTAATTATATCCTATATTACAAACAATAATAGAACAGACATATCATAAATGGATATTATAAATTCTAAAATTAATATTCATTAAATTATAGAAACGCATTCCCAAGGACCAAAGTTTTTTAGATTCTTTGGAAACATAGAACATATTTTTTTAGTTTGGTGAATGATCATCAAAATATCACATAAAGATATTCCCCTTTAGCACGACTACTGAAAACTATTCTTTATAACCTATGCACCGGAAATATAAGAAAAGGGTGAGATAAAATTCTCCTCAAGGGTAAATCAAAGGGGATAACAGAATCATTAGGGTATAAAAAATGACATAACATATAAAAATTATATCCTCTATATAAATGATCATGATATCGTTTCGTGGAATAAATCAGAGGAATTCAGAAATATTAAAAGAAAATATTCTATGAGATAATAATATAAAACATAAAATTATGTAATACACATATGTATAGAAAATCTTTTTTTCTATTATTCAAGGCTCATTTCTAAGACCATAATAGTGGAAAAAGTCCCTTATAGAATCAAATTCATTCCCCATTCTAACCACTTATTAATGAACTGAGTTTACTCCCATTCCAGTCTTGTATTACCGAATCAAGTTGAAACCCATTATAGACACGTATTAATAAACCACATTCACTTTTATTAAAATACTATATTACTGATCTAGGTTCACTCACATTTCAGTCATATATTACTAAAATGAGTTCACTCTGATCCAGTCCTATATTACTTAACCGAGCCCACTTCCCATTATTGTACTTTATATATCATGAGATATAAATCTTTACCCAATTAATTGGAGAGAGATATGGGTCCCAACCATCACATGATGAAACAAAATATAATTTTTCTACAAGAACATAAATCACTCATCATATCAAAACCCTTGGAATGTGATGGGTTTCATAAACATCATTCAACCATAACATAACCCATAGAAAGTAAATATATTTCACAAATGTTATTCCATCATAAAAATAAAACAGTATTTGAAGGATTATAATTGATTAATTTACTCATTAAAAAATAAGGAAAATCATATAATGTTATCTTATAAGGAAAATAATTTTTCGAAATCACTGAAAGAAGATTCTCGAGGAAAATATCTATTATACTTAGAAAACATTATATTTTCAAACAACAAGTAAAAATTTTAAAAGAAAAAATTTTATTTAAAAATAACCATATAAAATTATTATGTAATAATAATATAATTATGGAATCATGAAGGTGGAAATTTATGTTCATGCTATATAAGTCAAAAAACATTCCTTTTGTACTTTTTCCAGAAACCTCACAAAGTACCTCATTTGAAAAAACACATTATTGTCAAACCATGATGTAAAATGAATAAAATGGTTAATAATAAATTTAAACATGTATAGGAGAATATTAAAGAACAATTTTTTTTATTTTTTATAAAAAATGGATGTGAATGATAAATGTTACCCATGTGAGACTTAAAATGAAACAGTCCAAAATATTGTTGAGATTATGAAATAAAAACTCATCACATTATAATCAGTATAATCATGTTCCCCATAAAAGAAAGAAATTATTTTGATATGAAGATAAAATAATCATATTGATAATAATCGTAAAATACATTCATTGTCATTATATACACCATGAAAAAGAAATAGGAAGTGTTTAAGGCATGTGTCCCATAGAAATGAAAGTGAGATAAAAATCCCTTACCTTAAACCTCATCTTTTATTCTATATGTTCAAAAATATTCTATAATAAATATTAGTTTGTTATAAATATACCAAAAAACCATATTCATATTTATAATACCACATATTATTTACTTATGACTTTAAATTACTTTCTTACAAACAAGTCATTGTTAAAGTAATGTTTCGTGTAATAACCGATTTGTTTCACATACATCTTTAGAAATTTTATCCTTGGTAATATTTCTTAGATCAAGATGTTATAATTTCTAGAAATAAAACTATTATATAAATATAATATTTATTCGGTGTATATGTATTCATGGGGATTCATAAAAGTTAGATATAGAAAATAAAATACACCGTTCATGGAGATGGTAGGTCGTACGTACGCATTAACAATGTTTTCATTTTCTTTTTATATTAAATGAAAGGAAATTATATGATATATTATCCTTATAGAAACATTATTAGGTCATATATATTCATAAAATTAATCTTTATTATCTTATATGTGAAATATAAATGAAAAATGAATCACATCAAATCATAGAGATGTTAATCCAAATGTACGCATGAGCGATGTCATCATTTCCCAAAATATTGGACAGTAAAAAGGCAGTAATGATATTATCATTAAAGAAGTATAATTTTTTTTCATAAATCTCATATAATGATATTAAAACCATCATAATCAACCCTCATGTAATATGGTATTAAAAAATGATTTGTATACCCACGTGGAGACTGTAAGCCGAATGTATCCACGAGCGATACTTTCATTTTTTATGTTTGATGGGAAAGTGAATGTATAGTTGGATGTTAATAATCATAATAAAATTAAAAAATATTTATTTTTATAAAGTTATTATTTTATGATATATATAATAGATTTAATATGGGAATAAGATATTAGAGAATTAGATTGATCATTTAGAGTGATTGCCTCGTCTTCGAAACAATTCCTTTAGATATCCTCCAAAGGGATCTAAAGCCGGTATTTAGGGAAGATTATAACATATATAATGTGGTTAGAGAATTGGATAAGATAATTGGTAGAGTATTGTTTGAATTATAATTCTATAATTGAATTAAATAGATAAGGGAAGAGCTGCCATTTAATAGTTGAGATGAGGGGTACTTTTGGAATTTGAAAAAATATTAATTTATAATAAATTAAATATCAATATAAATACCTAAAAATTAAAGGAACTAGAATATCATATGATATAATATTTTAATCTCATAAAAATAATATTTTAGACAATGTTTTTTATTATTTTAAACAATATCAATTTAATTAATGCTTGGTTAACTTATTTTAATTTGGACGATGATAACAACTTTTTCAAAATTGAAAAGCTATAAGGGTTACTTATTTGATGTTAATTAGAACATAAAATAACCAAATATAACATTTAATATCATATTATATTTTTTATATTTTTAATGATTTTTAAATAATTTTATAAAATATTAATTTTATAAAATATCAGTAGTCTCAATTTTCACACTATTGATTACATGGACACTTAAAAATATCATAGTAAAAAGGTATCTTAGTAAAAAATTTAATTATATCCTTATGAGGTCAATTTCATCTATAAAATTAATTTATCACATTAATTATGTCAAAATATATTTATTTTTATATTTTTAGTAATATTTATTTGATATTTAGATTGATAAAATAAGTACTACATCTATATTGTGTGATTATTTAATATACTTATTTTTTACAAAAAATTAAATATAAGATACCATTATTATTAAAAATATTTTATAATTCATAAAAATATTTATATTTTAATATTATTTTGGATAATAGTATATTTAAAATTATATAGTATTTAAAAAAGTAATGTGACATCCTTAAATACTCATTGAATAAAATATTATAAATATCATAATCTCATTTAAGTGGCCAAAAAAGTCAAAAATAAATTTATGTCATGAAAATAAGTTTATTTAGTTAGAAATTAACAATAATATTAGTTAATGACAAAAATTTTCACCATTTGGAAACATAAGAGATATTTAAGAAAAAGAATATGATATTTTGTGTCTTTCCTTGATTTAAATATTTTATATGTTTCATGGAAAAGGGTCTATAAAAACATAATTTTGATACTTATGTTTTAAAGTTATAATTTTATTCATCTAATAATTTTTTTTCATGTGTTAGATTTTATTTTATGTCTTTATAATTTTATTTTTCATCTAAAAAACCCAATTTACCCTTTTATGTGGAAACAAAATTTATGGTGGTTATTATTCATATTGGAATAAACAAAAGGGTCCTATATAATAAATTTAGAACTTATGATTCCAAAATATTAGTCAATTTTTTATAATTAAAAACACCTAATTTTTTGAATTAAATTAAAAATTAAAATGGTAAACTATCATGAAAATTTATATGCCAGAAAAACGCCCAATTATAACATAAACTGAAGTTATAATAAATTCATGTATAAATTCTATTTTATAAATCATGATTGGATTATTTTAAATTTAAATTATCTAATTAAAAGTTGAAACTAATCCATAATTTTACCTTGTAAAGGATTTTAATGAAAATATAGTTTTCAATAAAAATGAATATTTTCAATATTCAAAAAAATAGGAAACTTCTGAAGAAAATAAAAAAAGATCACCAAAGTAAATTTTTATATCCCAATTATAATGAAGAATTTTATTTTGTAAAATAAAATATATAAAATTTTCAAAAACTAGATTTTTAACAAGTGTTCAATCAAAAGGTGACAAAGATCCTTTTCTTGAAAAATATTTCTTTTATGTGTAAAGTTGGATTTGTTGTTGTATCATGTCTAGAGAACACATAATATGATTTTTAAAAATTAGAATGAATATATTATATTTAAATTCAATTAATATAACCCAAAAAGATTTATTTTTTTTAAGTATTGGAATAAAACACACTTATGCACATTTAAGTAGTTTTTTAGAAAACTATTTCCTTCTAATTAGAAACTATACATTCATAATTCAGTTAATATTCTTCATACCTAACATTCAAATGAATATGTTTTAATTTTATTGTTTGAATAATTATAATAATAAATGATGTTTCAAATAAAATCAATGTTTTGTTCAAAACAAGCTATGTAGTTGTTGCGTGTAACACAAGACATTAAAGAAATGATGATATTTTTCTTAATAAAATATATCTCCTAAATATTAGGGTGTTATAATATCCCTTAGGTTTTTCAAACTAGATGGATAGTAAGTAATAGTTCCCTACACCAAGAGATGATAAAGTCAATCTAAATGATCTCTTTTCAAACTTATTACCATTAGGTACATCTGTGCAAGATCAACACTTGCTTATTATACCTAGTCAGGGTTTTATTAATAGGAAAAAAATATAATATCGTCCCTTTCAAAATCATTAAGAATTTCATCTATACATATTATCAAATTATATCATAGGGTTATGTTACCAAATCAATGTTTTACTAAATACAGTTCACCATGTTTCTACTTTACTTCCACAGATACCAACTCTAATGACCCTGAATCCAGTTACCTGAAGACGGGGTCTACATTTACTCATTGGTTCTAGATTCAGGGTATCACATCGTGAAGTACTGGATAGATTCTTATTCTTGGAAAACCTGATAGATACTTGAGAATTAAATTACCTTTTAAATATAAAATACACATTTTTTTATTTATGAACACAATTATTCCCTTTATAATATACCAACATATCAATCAAAAACATCATGGTATGTTGAGGAAAATAATACATAATAAATGGGTGATATCATATGTTCAATAATGGTATACGTATAGTGGAAGTAATAATGAATAATTAAGAATAATCAAAAGGGAAGTAAAATAACTAAAACACATGACATTTAATAGATAAACTGAGCCTAATATGGAAGAAATAAATGATGATCAATAAAATCATATAAATAATATCATAAGAATGAAACATATCCATGGATATTATAACTAATCGAATAATCACTCGGAAATAACTGATCTCACAATGAGTGAATATATAATGTCAAGGATCAGAAACTATCAAGAGTTTCCTTACGACATTTTAAATCTTTAGCATAAACCCATTTAATTTGTCCAACCGATTTGATTCATTAGACCTATTAATGAATTGAGGGTATATATATAACCAAAACCCACCTATAACATACTATGTACGATAAATTTATCATATGAAAGGTTTGAAACATTATATACCTAAAATTTGTATTAAAAAAACATATAAAATGTTAATTCTTATACCTATCAAATAAACATAATCATAAACCATCCAAATAAATATGGTAAATGGTAATGAAACTGTACATAATCAATAGAACTGGTCCAAAAAAATCCATAAAAAGAATAATTTTGAATTCAATTCCATATATCTTAAGTGATTAACAATTGAAATAAAGGATCTATGTCATTTATGAATAGAAATACCATAAAAATTTAATTGAATTTTTTTAGGAAAATAATATTTTCACTTTGAAATTAAACTTTTAAAAAAAATGTTCCAATTTTTTTTAAGATAATTTTATTTTAAAATAAGTTATGGGTAATTATAAAATAATATTTAATATAATTAGTTGTAATGATAGAATAAAATTACATTCACGAAACAACAATAAAATAATTATTCCCTTAACATTTCTTGTAAAAGCCAAATGAGGCTAGTTTTGAAAATGAAATGAAGATTGCTTTTAAATGTTTTTGTAAAAAGTACGAATAGAAATAAATTTATTTAATAAATCATTTATAAAAGGTAATTTTTTTGAACTAGTTTTAGTAAACAAGGAGTTTGATTAAAAATGATTTTAGAGAGGAGAGATAAATTAAGTCATATTTTCTTAAAAACGTTTTATTAGTCATTTTATCTACCAAAGATTAAAAAATAACAATATTACTTGAAATATTTTCTGAGACAATAAAATAATTATAAAATATAGTTATGTTAACATAGAAATATCAAATAATATTCCTATGGAAAATAAAAACAAAAACAATCCTGAATAATGTTGAGATTTTGAAATAAACCCTTACCAATTTGGTAACTTTTTAATCTTAAGCTTCCTTAAATATATAACAACAAATGAAACATTAGCTAACATGAATATAAATATATTCATAATATAAAATATCATAGGGTCATTATATATACCCCATAAAGGAAATAATATGGGAATAAAACATATGTCTCACAGAAGTGAAAGAGAGATGATAAACCCTTTCCTTAGAGACGATTTCCTTCATACATGTATTTCAATATTGTATAATTTTTTAAAATATGTTATTAGTTTATTAAAAAAATAATCATTTTTATAATATCATATATTATACTTTTATAATAATTTACCACATGTTTTTAAATAATATTTAATTATTTTCATTGTTTCATGTGTTACTTCCCTTATTTTCTCATTCTAGTTTTGTTATGAATGTTGTTATTATTGTACATATGACATAAGTACATGATCTAAATAATAATAATAATCTTATTAATATCATATTTAATCATTAGATAAATTATTATAACAATTCATTAATTTTGGTCACGAGAAATGAGTTTCATCGATTCCTAGAGTTGGAAGGCCGTACGTATGCATGAATGAAGATATCATTTCATGAATGGGTTAGAGGAAAAATGAGAATAAGATTAATTTTAAAAGAATTTATATCATGTAATATATATCAGATATATTCATTAAATCTATAATTATAACCTTCCTTGTAATGCGTATGTTAAAAATGAATCACATCACATTGTGAGGTGGTAGTTAGCTGTACACACGAGTTACATTATTTTATTTTAAACGGAATGGAAAGTAAGAAGGTATATATGATATTATAATTTTAGAATTTAATACATATCATATGAATATATTAAATCTATCATTATATTAACCCTTGGATGGTGGTGATGGAAAATGAAAAAAATTGGTTTATGAGGTTGAAGTCCTCCATACACATGAATGATGATTTCATTTTCCATTTTGTGGAGGAGAATATGGATACATATTATTACATTAAAAAATAAAATAAAAGTAATAGAGAAAAATGTTTTTAATATATTGGATGTTTTATAGATTAATATATATTGGGAAAATATGAAATAAAATGAAATTGTTTTGTTAATACAAGTACCTTCTCCAAGAGAAACCTCATTTGGATAACCTCTTAAGGACTGTAGGGTTGGTCTTTCTGGAGGGACACAAGGTGTAGAATACATATATGGATTTTTGAGAGATATTTTTGTATTGTTTATTGGAGGAAAATTACATGTGAATTATGTATAAGTGAATATAGGGAGTGACCTTGTTTAAGTTGGGAATGGGATTTCTCTTAGAAATTACATTGAAATTTTCCAAAAGAATCCCAAATGTTAAATTAATTCACATGAAAATGATTACATATAATCATTGGTTATAATTTTGGATAGTATAAGGTATACATATGGACATCCAATAATATTTTTATAGTTTTGTAAGCCATTTTAACCCTTATCTTCATAGTTTGACCACCCGTAAACCAACTTTTTACCTCAACCCTGGTTATTAATTTATATTGTATTCTTATTAATTTTGGTCAAAAATTATGTTAACATTATTATGTATTTAAAATTACTAATATTTAAAGTATGGAATAAATTTTTACAAATTAAAATCTCATTAGTGGAAGAATTCAATATGAAATTATACTGGTATATGTGATAAAAAAAGGGCTTCGAAAGAGAAAAGTCTCAAAATTATAGAAGGTTTTAATATAAAATTTTAATATAACATTTATTCCAATAAACTAAAATGTATTTATAATATTAAAATTTAACTAATTTTACTTTAAAACAAATTTTATAGATAATATAAATTTGTGTATAATTTAAATGAAAAGGTAGTTTTTAGTAAATGTTAGTATTTTTCACTATTCATAGAATATTGAAATTGTTTAGAAAAATATCAAAAACTAAACCTAAGGTAATTTTTATATTATTATTTAAGAAATGAATTTAGTTTTATAAATTAAATTTTCTAAAAGTGAAAAAATTATTTTTATCATTTTTTTTGAAGAAGAGAAGAAATAGTTCTATTTAAAAAATATCGTTTTTTAAAAAATATTTATTTTTCTTTAAATTGATTATTATTTTATATATAATCAATAAATATCAATTTAGTTTATTTTATAAATGTTTAAATCATATAATTTCATTATTTCTTTAGTACTATTCATAATTCAAATTTTAATAGCTCTGTTATAATGGTTATGTTTAAATAATATTTTTTGTAATAAAGAATAATGTTTCATTTAAACCTAGAGTTTCTTGCATCACAAGAAATTGAAGATATTAAATTTCGTAAAAAATAAATATATCATAATTTCTTTGAGTGATATATTTTCTTCTAATATTCATGTCTCTTATCATACATGCTATCGAACATGACGTTCCTGTTATAAAATCTTTGGGGTTAACATTAAATACATAACAAGATACAATATTTTAAAATATTATAATAATCATTATTTTCCTAATATATTATAATAAAATTATTTTTCATGTTATTATAATCAACCATAGTTGTATTTTAAATCATCTCTCACATATGTGGTTAACTAATACAGACTTTAACACGTTTTAACTAGAATAATGGGTATTGTTTAGGAGGTGTTTCTTTTGACATAATATATTTAAAAAATATTCACAAGAAAAATATTTTTAAATTTTATATTATTTTTAACAAGTATTTTAAAATTATTTGATAATTTATTAATATTTAGATAAAAAATGAAAAACTTTTCTTTATGGTGGGGGTAATTCACACATACGCATAATTAGAGTCCCCGTTTCTCAACGCATGAGAAGGGGTGAAGCTGGATATTATATCATTATTTCAGAACAATAGTTATATGGGATATATTATATTTATTAATAATTAACACCTTGAATAAAAACCAATAATGGTGTTAATGAAAAATAAATAACTTGGCTTCGTGGAGGTGGTTGTCTGTGCAATAAACTTACGATGTTCTTTTGTTTTTCTATGTGGATGGAATTGAGTAACTATAGGTTGTAACATGAAAAAATAATATTTTTATAATAATTACTCTCAATTATTAAATTTTTTATTTCTACATGTATCTTGGAAGAGAGATATTATTAAGAAAAAAAAATACTAAAATAAGACAACACTTACGTTTGAGACATGATTTTACCTTGGAATTTTACTTGATATTGTTTAGAATAAGATAAATATGATTGAAAATGAGCTTATGTTTTTGTTCAGAGTTATAGTTAGAATAAATGGAATATTTTAAGGAATAATTCAATGGTTATGTACTGATTTTTAAGGGTGGAATTTGTATCCTTTTATAAGGGATGATAAGGGTAGTTTTGGAAACACCCATTATATTTAAATTATATAATTTCACTATTTAAGGGTCAAAGGATAATTTTTTTTAGAAAATTGAAATGGGAATGTATTTTAGGTTTTTTATCTTCCTTATTATTAAATTATACACAATATTGAGTTGTTTTAGGTTTTTATCTAAAGTGGTATAACATTTTCCTTTTTAGTTTTTACCATCATAACAAATTTTTTACTTAAGTAATTATATTCTTAATACCCATATAAGATTAGACTTATATCAAAAATAAGTATTAAAGAAATAAATATAAATTATATTTAATTGAATGTAATTTCCCAATATTATATATTAACTTTTTAAATTAAAATAGATATTGTGTAGAAAAACTATTTTAGTAGAAGAAAGAAATATTAACCATTATAGTTTTGTTAAATATTATTTAATATTGATAACCAGTTAAATGAGTGATAATAAATTTATTTAAGAATTTATAAATCATAATATATTTATCAATTAAAGTTGTAAAATTTTATTTATTTGATATGAATTACAAGATATTAATAAAATAATAATTTTAAAATAATTGTTTCACCATTATCTTGGTCATTAGATTTAATCCTAAAAATATAAATTTTATAAGAAAAAAATAAATAAATTAACCCTATAAAATAATTTTAATTTTTTGCCTCAAATTTAAGGGTAATTTTATTCAACTAACATTATAATTAGAGTGAAATTAATATTTTCATCATCACATGTGTCTAAGAATAACCCATTTTTTTGATTTTTTTTTATTTTAATAAAAACGATTTATGATTAAGAAAAAATTTTCAATAAAAATGATTCCAATGAATTTAAAATAATTATTATCATTCAAATATTATTTATTTTAAGATAAAATAAATCAAAACAATTATTTCATCGTGATATAATTAATTTAAAAAACATTTCTCATTAAATTGCAATATAAACATTCAATATGCTAATCATATATCTATAAATCTAACACAATATTTTGAAAATCTTTTTTCATAACTTATAAAATATAATTTAATAAAGAATAGTTTCTAAACCATTTAATTAATTCATATAATAAAATAATGTTAATAAAAATTACACATTAATAAAATGAGTATTTTCACTATTCACATGGAATTAATTATTTCAAAAAAATATGAAAAACTATTTTAAAGAAGATTTTTTTAGGAAATAAAAAAGTTGTTTCAAATAATAAAATTTAAAATAAAAAAATGTAATTTTTTTTAAAATATAATTTATAAAATAAATAAAATGAATTTTGTTTGAAATATCATCTTTAATATTAACTCATATAAATTATTTACATTTTAAATGTAATAAATATTGTTAGTTTACCATATTTGTGTTTATTATGGATTTGTTAATAATTTATTATTAATATATTGTCGTTTATTTATATTAAGTGTTGCATGTGACCTAAGTTATTCAACATAAAATGTATTTTTAAGGTGGTAAAATATCGTGTAGTTACATTTTACACCCTTAAATAAATATTTTCCTCACAATTTAACTATCATTTACCAACAACAACATCTATTGTTGGTGAAAAAATTAGCATGTCTCAAGATTTCATGTCAATGATATATGATCTTCAATATCATATGTATTAAATTAAAATAATTATTTTTTCCTATCTATTTCCTAGAAATGTATCTCAAAACTATATGTTATGTCCTATGTGAATTGTTTAGTTTTCTTATTATATAATTTATAGTTTCCCTCAAAAAATTGAGCATCATAGTTTATTTGGAATGTTTCTTTCCATATTCTAGAAATTAATGTGAAGTGGAAGTGAATACAACCACTCTATTTTGAATTGTTTCTAGTTTTTTAGAGGATTATGTTATGATTTTCACAATGCCTAATTCCAAAATAATAATAATAAAATCAATAAATGTTTTACATAAAATAAAAAACTCTGAGGGTGGTGACTTGATGCTATTAGAAAACAACCAAGATACAAATGGTTTGACAGAACTAGATTACACAACCTAATTGCCGCTATCCTCTTCATCGATAGTCCATGGACAAGATATCTCTTCCTTGCTGGTTCTAGGAAGTTTGGATTCCTACCATTCTAAAAAATCTTTGGATTTGGATATTCACATGGTTAATTCATGGGTTATCTGCACATATTACATTGAATTGGCATTGGTTCGTTTGAACAAGTTCTATCTTCTTTCCTCCGATTAACTAATCACTTCATTTTACATCAACAATTTGAAGCTCTGTGGACTCATTTTCCACAAGTAATGCATTTGTGAGTCTTTTTAAGGAAGTACCATTCATTATTATTAATTTTTTTATTATATAGGAAATTGATCATTTATTCCTTCATTATATTCATCAATTGATCTTTCATGATATTCCATTTTACTTTTATTTAGTTCTTTTAAGACATAGACTATGATTATATTGTTAATACTATTCCATTATAGATGGTTTGGAATAATCTAAAGGTTTCTCATTACAGATTTTATTTATATGGTTTTTTTGTGGTGGTAATCTCCAATTTTTCAATCACACCCATGGTTCATTCTAATGCCAACCAATACTAAACCAAGAAGTGTTGAAATGGGTGAAAAATAATTGACAATACAGATTTATTATCATAATAAAAAAAAATTAATATCAAAATGTATTTTTATTTTACATTTAAATATTGGTGCATAGTTTATGGATTTTAATCTATATCTGTGTTAGTTTTATGTTGATTTATTGAAGTTGGGTTATCATACACTACTAAACTTATTCCATAAATTTAAGTGGGAAATCAATACTCCATAATTGTTTCTAAATAGAATTTTATAAAAAAAATAATATCAACTAGGAGAGTTCAACTAGGTGCACAGTAAGGTAATACCAACTATGTACTAGAATTATGGTTGATATATACTTGAACGAATATTTTTAGGTCTATTATCCATAGATGCATCTATTCCAAAAACATCATCCACTTATAGTATCCATAAATGAATGTATTTATAGGAAAACAATTCCCCCAAGAAATTACTAATTTTTCTATATATCATTTTATAAGTAGAATAATCTATAGAGATTTTATTCAAGTTATCCAAACTAATCCAATAAATATCTAAACCAATCTCTCATAAATGAATATATAAATCTTAAAAAAAACTATACAAATATCCAAAATAACTGAACTAATGTAAAAAATATCTAAACTAATGTTCAAAATAACTAATCCCTACTCTAATACCAAATTCTATGACCTATGATAAACATTACATAATAATACATTATTCTCCTGATTTAATTTACACATCTCAAAAACAGTCACATAACCTAAGGACATAAAGGTTTTGTGTCTTTGATATTATCAATATAGATAACATTTTTTACAACAATTTCAAACATATCCATAATCATTCTATACTAGAACAATTTTCATATATTTCACATGATAAATCATTATCATTACTTATGGATTAAAACATAATAGAGGGATTAGGTCAAAATATCATTAAGGGAAAATACATATTGTAATAGATTAGATCATGAATTTGAAGTAGAATTTGAGAAATATGTAAATAAAAAATTAAAATATCGTGGTTAATATTCTTAATAAATGATGGATAAACATAACATCAAGATAATATTATTAATGAACCACAAAATAAATGACTTGACTTGAAAATAAATATCAATAATCACAAAACAAATGATCATGAAATAAAATTGAGCAATACATTAAAAAATGAATTATCATGAAAACATGTCATAACAAGATAAAAATTATAAATGGGGGAAAATCATAAACATTTTATTTGTTATCCTTGTGAACCAGGGTACACCCAACCTATTCACACATAAAAGTTTCAATATATATTTATGCCACACACTAATCCTTTATGAACTAAGTAAATTTTTACCTTATTAACATAATAATTATATTATATGATATATACTTCTTTACCTAATTTATAAAAGGGATATATAGGTTCCAGAAAAAACATTATCTATATATTTATGTTACACTTAATAATAAAACATTAATCATCCAATAAATAACCTGGGGATAGTGAATGTGTTTCTTAAAACATTCAAAAAAATCATGTAACGCCCCAAACCCAGTTACCCAGAGTCGGTGCATTATTTTAATACATTGGCATGATTACAATGAATCAAGTCCCGAAGGACCGATCGGTTTAGAAGTCTTGGAAAATAGAATACATACATTAATGTTACGTTACACTTTATAACATACAAAATAGCATAAATAATCCTTTTATGAATGCCGTTATTCCCTTAGCTTAACCCAGCATATCAATCACAATACACTTCTTGGAATTGTAGGAAAAATAAAACATAGAAAGGGGTGAGCACAGATTCTCAGTAAGGATAACAATATAGAAGAAAATTTAATAAAAAAACATAAATATTTAAGGCAATGTAAAACTAAAACAAAAGCTTTTTAAACTTGAACATCAGTATAATATGGAAAAAATAAAATGAAATAATTCCATTTACTTATTCACATGGATATTATACTAGTCGAATAATCACATGCAATATCAATAACCACTTTCATAATGATGGAATGCATAAATCCAGACTATCATAACCACATACTCAAGCCCTAATTCCAAGACTACAAATAAGATTTTGTCAAGGACTTGTGCCAAGATGCTAGTTTGTCTTATGAGACCTACTGATGCATAGAGGAGCTATAGTGGGCTCCACCCATCACTTACTAAGTCCAATTCATTCCTCATATAAACTGGTCTAAACATAACATAAACATTCATATTAAAACTAGCATACGAAATGTCAATACTTTACCCATAAACCATGAATGGTATAAAAATAACACATCCACCATCAAACATATCACAAAACCTTTAACACAATATGGAATATTTGTATCATGATAAATCAACTTCAAAACAAGTTTAAAATCCATTAAAGTATTTTGACATAGATGAAAATTATTTGTAAAACTCATTGAGAAAAATACCCTTTTTTATGAAAACATTTAAAAGTCACACAATTTTGAATGGAAGAAATTTAAAAACATTTTTTAATCAAAGTGTCCCATACCTCTTTGAAACTTTTTAAAGGAATTAAAATTTTAAAAACATTAATTTCTATATAAATAAATCCTTAAAACCAATTTTGAAGACATGGAAATTAATGAGAAAGATTTAGAAGAATAAATATTTAAAAATTTTGAAATGGTGTTTTAGTAAAAAAAGTCCCTTATAATAATCCCTTTCAAAACTCTTTCATGAAACATGGACAAGGATAATAAATCTGTCCCAGTAGACACTTACGTAAAAACAACCATGAAATATAAAGATTTTATAAAATTAACCCTTACCAATTTGGTATCTTATGAAACATACACCCCATGAAAGAGGTATCATTAAATGAATATGTAAATACACATAAATTAAAGTGTATTACACAAATACTATAATTATGTGCAGTACATACACCACACAAAAGGTAATAGTGGCAATATGGCACGAATCTCACTAGAATAAGGAGTGAGATGAAAACACCTTACCTTTTACTTTTCCTTGGTCGACGGCAGGTTAAACTCCTGTATAATAGTTAAATAATTGTTATTAAATTATACAATAATCATATACATAAATATAATATCATATATGATCTTTTAATATATTTTTTGTTAATAATATTTTATTATTATCGTCGTTTCGAGTGTTAACTTACTCATTTTCTTTTATATGTTTTGTTACATAAGATGTGTTTGTTATGGATAGGTTGTATATTTTTCATATCTAGAATGATATCAAGTCCTTAAAAATTATTTTTAATCATCAAAAGAGAATTAGACTTGAATGGATACGATGGGGAATGAATCTCATCGCGTTCGTGGAGATGGTAGTACGTACGTACACACGAACGTTACTTCCATTTCATTTTTCATTTAAAAGGAATCAAAACCAAATGATATGTAGGTATATTATTTTTCTAGTATATTATATTATATTATATTTGTTACTTATGTTCATTAAAACCTTCCTTTATTTTTCCCTGAATGGTATGAACGAGTCATATCACTTTGAGGGGGCGGTAGTCCGCACTTCCTCAAGTGAAATTATCGTGTATATATATACAACATAAAACGAATAATGGTATGCTATAAAATAGAATTACATAATATTATATATAAAATAAATATCATAAATATCATATTTAATTATAGTTCCATCATAATGGCCACCATGAGAGGCGGTAGGAGATAATTGAACAATCATCGTTTCGTGAGGCGTTAGGTTTCCATCCAAAAAAACATTATGTTATTCAACCATTAGATGGAGGTGTGTGTAAGTTTAGTTTGAATACATCTCATAAAAATATCCTAGTATATTTAGGATTCTTTTTTACAAAATAAATTAACAAGAACAGTTTAGTTGTTGGATAAGTAAAATAAAAGAAAAGAAGCTAAGAGAAATCGTTACCTTTAATTTGGGTAACTCTCTTTGGTTTGAACCAAAAAGGACTGTTGAAGTGACTTCTGTATAAGTTAAGGCTTATAGAAGAAGGAGAGGTATATAGGGAGATTAATTGGGTAGAAGTTCGATGAGCCAAAATTCTTGAGAGGTTTGAGGAATTGGTTATAATTGGTGTCCTTTTATAAGGGGGAGGAGGGGCTCTTTAGAAAAAACATAAAATATTATTTTAAAATAAAATTATATTCGGCTTCTAATGTCTCCAAAGTGGATTATTCAAAGTCTAAGTTAGGGATAGGTTGAAAACTTCACAACCAATTGGTTTTATATAGGTTCGGGTAACTTTATTAACCTTATCGTTTTGTTTTAACTCTTAGTTAATTAGTTTGACACTAACCATGTCACTTTGTATTTTTATATTATATAGTAAATAAACTTACTATATACTTTCAAGATACCTCCAAGTGGTCCATTAATGATAAATATATTATTATATATGTCCTTTGGCCGATACATAGACTTTATGGAATAGAATATGAATTAATAATATAATATTTATTTTAAAAACTCTTTTATGTCAATTTTGACACTATTTAATAATTGATTGTTGTTTAAGTATTAAAAACTTTATTAATTCAAAAAAAATAATTTAAGCAATTATATCATGTCATATTAACCAATAAAATTGATTGATGTCATCAAAACATTAAAATTATATTTATTTTAACATTTATAATACCAATTATTTGATTCTTTCATTAATAAAGAAAAATAATGCATCATTATTGTGTCATAAATAAATTTAATAATTCAATGTAAAAAAATTAAAATAAAATACCATTATGTAGAAAATATCTTTATATTTATAATTAATATTTATAGTCTAAAATATAAAATATATAACACTATGTATAAATTGTTTTTCTAAAAGATATATGCTTATGTCATTTTTGTATTTACTTTAACTTAATTAATATAAAGTGTCATTATCACTTACAAGTGGATCCATAGGGTCCCAAAATAGACCCAAATATGACCATGGTTGGAAATGTATCAAAAAATAGGGTTCAGACACGTTTTATGGTAATTTATTATTATAATAATATTATTTTTTACCCTTATTTACTGGATTTACCCTTTAAACATGGTAAATAAAATATTTACCTAAGTAATTATTCAAAATATCTAAAAATAAAATTTATATATTTACAAAATTTGGACAACCTGATTGAAAATATGGAATCCATTTTTCTAAATTCAAAACACAGAATTGGCAGAAACTAATTTAAAATTAATTCCTGCTGTCAAAACAAAAAGCGTGTTTTTAAGAAATAATAACTATCAAAAGATTGACAGTTATTTATGTCCGGTTTAAATATTAAATTATGTCCAATAACCAAAATTGTATTAAATGGTAAACATATATTCTAAATATACTTTTAAACCACTCAAATTTATAATTTATCACTAATAATTATTTCAATTATGAAATGTGTTTTTAATTAAAATTTAGTAATTTTCACTATTCATCAAAATATGAATGTTATCCGAAAAGTACCAAAATTTCACCCTAATCTAATTTCAATATTCCAAATCCAAAAATGAAGTTCATTTTGAAAGATAAAATTTATGAAATTTCAAAAAGTGGGTATTACTATTCTTAACGGCTAGTATGATTGGTTGCAGTGTGTTAGAACTCGAAGTTGCGTATAACACACGCTATTGTATTATTCAAAGAGAGGCGTACCGTGAATTATTGGGGTGTTAAATTCTCCCCTCCTTCCATAAATTGCATCCTCATAATTTATGCTCCGTATTGGAATGTTGGGGTTGACATTTCAAAATATCATTGTTGAAATCCCACATAGAAAAATAGATTAATGAGGCCTCTATTTAAAATAAAGAATGGTAAGTATGAAGGTTACCAAAAATAACACATACTAGGGTTCCATGTAGGAAAACATAGATATGGAAGAGATATATAACCATCTATATCTGATGGAGATTGTTAGAGAGCATGACTATGAAAATTCCAACAATCACAAAGCCATAAATTTGTGATGATCTAAGGTACCATCTAGGAAAACATTTTTGTTCTAAGTTCCTTTTCTTAATATTGAGGAATTTATTTATGATATTGGATAAGATCATATAGAGATATAATAACTTTATAATTATAGTTTTATCCATTAATATATTTCTACCACAAACTCATCTTTCACTACAAAACATAATACAACTCAAACATACTCTATTTATCCTAATCGTATAGGGTTCCAAATATAATGAATTTATAATTCACATATCATACCCTTTAAAAAAATAATCTACATTATGCAATCCAGGACATCACGTGGGTCAGTGGTAGGTGATACACCCTTGTCGCCTTTTGGTTGCTGGTTCAAGTCTCACGGCCTTGCCGGACATGACGGGTTGTCGCCTGACTTCTGGGTTGTCCTTTTTATAACAATCCAAAAATAATCATTAGAAATGATTTAACTATAACAATTGTATTAAATGTCAAATATAATCCATTACAACCTTTAGAATTATCTAAATTACTTATGCCCAAACTCACAGTCCAAAATTTATAAGGAAGGTAAATATAATGAGATCTTTTTTTTCATGTAATAACATGTGAATACCCTCATCATATATTCTTTTAAAATATGGTAACACCATGAAATACCATAAAACCTTTTTGATTACATTCATTATCCATTTTTCCTTATAGAATACTAGATATATTCTTTATATCCAAAAACTTTTAATATTCCAACAATGATGAAATAATCAAACCATTAATTAATGCAAAGGATGTCAGGAATATCCAATATAAGTTATCCAAATCAACCATATCTTATTCCAAAATTACCACCTCAGTATCAAGACCATATTAAGGATTACCTTTCCTGTAACCATGTATTTTAAAAAAAATGTTTAAATTACTGTTGATACAATTTGTCATAGTACCATATAATTTCAAATCCTCAATGAAATAGTACTGCAGTACAATCCTTATTTATCTCCATAATTCATATAACCAGTACATTGTTGATACAACACTCAAATGAAATAATAACAACATAAGAACACTAGTCATTCCTCTTCATATGTGGTAGTATCAGAACTTTATTATTATCTAATAGCACTATTTTGGTCATACTCTGATGATTTAAACATTGATTCTCATAGTGTCCTCACTCCGTGCAGATGAAGAATTGTACATTTGAAATACTTTTCTTACCCTCACAATCACGAATTTGGTGTCATTTTTCTCCACACTTATAAAATACTCCCATTCCCATCAACAATTTTCCAAGGTGATTCTTTCCATAGTTATCACATACGGGAAAATCCTTCTTTACCTTCTTCCATTTATTTGTCTTTCTCCCTACCATCCATTTCTTCTCTAGCTTCCCATTAAATCCATAGGACTCCGAGAACTCTTTACTTATCTTATAAACACATGATACTATTTTTCATATGATGATAATACGTGGGAGACTATTACCCTTCTAAATTATAGCATAAGACCATTAAAGATATGATCTTTCTTACTCTTTGGATCAACCGTATTGCTGGAGTTCTCATTCCTTCTACTAGGCACCATTTCTAAACAATGTCATACACTAGATTAGTTTATTAATACCAATACCTAATCAAAAACTTGTAAAACACTTAACATAAATTAAACAATTTGTGGATATACTGCATAATCTTAAAAATTTCTTTGTTGAGGAAGTATATACTCATAAACCCTTCATAATGATTTGTAAAGAAAATGAGAATTATTCTAAGCATATCCCTCAGTAGTGTCATAACCAAGAGTGCAGTAAGGACCATTTTTGTGCACCAGTTCCCGTTCAAGTCTAGCTTAAAGTGGTGTTTTCGGGTTTTACCCCTAGGTACATCTGTGCCAGAGCCACCTCTACCTGCTCGTATCCAGACAGGGATGTATTTCTTGGAAAACTCACAAAATCTATACAATACCAAAATTCTAGGAAGTTCTTCCATACTAATCCTTAAAGTCTATCTTAGGTCTATGTGCTCAAATCAGAGTTTACCTAAATCTAGCTTCCAAGGTCATTGCTAAACTTCATTTGATACTAACTATAACACCCCGACCCTAGTTACCCAGATTCGGTGCATTATTTTAATACATTGGCATGATTATAAAGAATCAAGTCCTGAAGGACCGATCGGTTTAGCAGTATTGGAAAATAGATTACATACATTATTGTTACAATACAATTTATAACATACAAAAGAGTATAAATAATCCTTCATGAACGCCGTTATTCCGTTGGCTTAACCCTGCATATCAATCACAATACACTTCTTGGAATCCTAGTAAAAATAAAACACAGAAACTTGTGAGCTCAGATGCATAGAAAGGATAACAATATAGAAGAAACGTTCATAAATAAGAATAAACATTTAAGGAAATGCATAACTAAAACAAAAGCCTTTTAAACACGAACTTCAACATAATATGGAAAAAATAAAATGAAATAATTTCATTTACTTATTCACATGGATATTATGCTAGTCGAATAATCACATGCAATATCAATAACCACTTTCATAATGATGGAATGCATAATGCCAGACTATCATAATCACATAGTCAAGGCCTCGTGCCAAGACTACAAATATGATTTTTTCAAGGCCTTTTTCCAAGAAACTAGTTTGTCTCATGAGACCTACCGATTCATTGAGGAGCTATAGCAAGCTCCACTCGTCACTTACTAAGTCCAATGCATTCCTCGTATGAAAAGCTCTAAACATAACTTAAACATTCGTATTAAAACTAGCATAAGAAATGTCAATACTTTACCCATAAACCATGAATGGTATAAAAATAACACATCCACAATCAAACATATCACAAAACCTTTAACACAAGATGGAATATTTTTATCATGATAAATCAACTTGAAAACAATTTTAAAATCCATTAAAGGATTTTGACATAGATGAAAATTATTTGTAAAACTCTTTGAGAGAAATACCCCTTTTTCATGAAAAATTTTAAAAGTCACACAATTTTGAAAGGAAGACATTTAAAATTTTTTTTAATCAATGTTTCCCTTACCAATTTGAAAATTTTGAAAGGAATTAACATTTTAAAAACATTCATGTCCATATTAATAAATCCTTAAAAACCATTTTTAAGAAATAGACATTAATGAGAAAGATTTAGAAGAATAAATATTTAAAACATTTGAAATGATGTTTTAGTAAAAAAAGTACCTTATAATAATCCCTTGAAAAACTCCTTCATGAATCATGGACATGGATAATAAATCTATCCCAGTAGATACGTACGTAAAAACAAACTCAGATAATAATGAGATTGTGAAATTAACCCTTACCAATTTTGTACCGTATGAAACATACACAGCATGAAAGAGGTATCATAAAATTAATATTTAAATACACATAAATTATAGTGTATTACCCAAAGAATACAATTATGTGCAGTACATACATCACATAAAAGGTAATAATGGAAATATGACATGAATCTCACGGGAATAAGGAGTAAGATGAAAACCCCTTACCTTGTACTTTTCCTTGGTCGAGGGAATTTTAACCTCCTGTATAATAGTTAAATCATTGTTAATAAATTATACAAGAATAATATACATAAATATGATATCATATATGATCTTTTAATATCACCTTGTTAATAATATTTTAGTATTCTCGTCGTTTCGAGTGTTAACTTACTCGTTTTCTTTTATATGTTTTGTTACATAAGACGTGTTTGTTATGGATAGGTTGTATCTTCTTCATATCAAGAATTATATCAAGGCCATAAACATTATTTTTAATCATCAAATAAGAATTATTCTTGAATGGATACGATGGGGAATGAATCTCACCGCGTTCGTGGAGATGGTAGTCTGTACGTACGCAAGAAGGTTTCTTCCATTTCATTTTTCATTTAAAAGGAATCAAAACAAAATGATAAATAGGTATATTATTATTCTAGTATAATATAATATCTTATATGTGTTACATAAGTTCATCATTGCCTTCTTTTATATGTTCTATTAATGGTATGAACGGGTCATATCACTTTGAGGGGGCGGTAGTCCTCACTTCTCAAGTGAAATTATCGTATATATACACAACATGAAACGAATAATGGTATGCTATAAAATAGAATTACAGAATATTATATATAAAATAAATATCATGAATATAATATTTAATAATAGTGTCATCATAATTTCCACCATGAGCACTGGTAGGATATAATTGAACAATCATCATTTCGTGAGGCGTTTGGTTGCCATCTACAGAAACATTATGTTATTCACCCATTATATGGAGGTGTGTGTAAGTTTACTTTGAATACTTCACATAACAATATCCTACTATATTTATGATACTGGTTTTTTTACAAAAGAAAATAATAAGATGAATTTAGGGGTTGGATAAGTAAAATAAAAGAAAAAGAAGCTAAGAGAAATCGTTACCTTTAATTTGGGTAACTCCCTTTGGTTTGAACCAAAAAGGACTCTTGAAGTGGATAATGCAAAATTTAAGGCTTCTAAAAGGAGAATAAGGATATAGGGACCTTAATTAGTCAATGGTTGGATGATCCAAAAGTCTTGAGAGGTGTGAGGAATTGATTAGAAGTGGTGTCCTTTTATAAGGGGGAGGAGGGGCTCTTTAAGAAAACATCAAAGTATTATTTTATAATAAAATCATATTCCATTTCTAATGGCTCAAAAGTGGATTATTCAAATTATAAGGTGGGGATAGGTCGAAAAAACTCAACCAATATGTTTTAGACAGGTTTGGGTCACTTTATTAACCCTATCCTTTTGTTTTAACTCTTATTTAATTTGTTTGACACTTGTCATGTCACGTTTTTTATATTATATAGTAAATAAACTTACTATATACTTCTAAGAGACCCCCTGGAGGTCCATTAATGATAAACCTATCATTATATAAGTCCTATTGCGGAACCTTAGTTTTTTAGGAATATAATATTAATTAATAATATAATATTTGTTTTAAAAACTCTTTTATGTCAATGTTGACATTATTTAATAATTGATTTTTGTAAAAGTCATAAAAACATTATTAATTCGAAAAAATATCATTTAAGCAATCCTATCATGTCATATTAACCAATTAAATTCATGGATGTCATCAAAGCGTTCAAATTATATTTATTTTAACATTTATAACAACAATTATTTGATTCATGCATTAATTAGGAAAATACGGCATCATTATTGTGTCATAAATAAATTTAATTATTCAATGTAGCAAAATTATATATTAAATAAAATAATGTGGGAAATATTTTTATATTTCTAATTAATATTTATAGTTTAAAATATTACATATATTACCCTATGTAAAAAAAATTTTCCTAAAAGATATATGCTTATGTCATTTTTGTGTTTACTTTAACTTAGTTAATATAAAGTGTCATTATCACTTACAAGTGGATCCATGGGGTCCCAAAATAGACCCAAAGATTCACATGGTCGCAAATGTATCATCCAATAGGGTTAGGCCACGTTTTAGGGTAATTTATTATTATTATAATTTTATTTTTTACCCTTATATACCAGATTTACCCTTTAACCATGGTAAATAAAATATTCACCGTTGTAATTATTCAAAATGTCTAAAAATAAAAGTTACATATTTACAAAATTTGGACATCATAATTCCAAATATGGAATCCAGTTTTTCAAATTCAAAACATAGAATTGGAATAAATTAATTTAAAATTAATTCCCGTTGTCAAAATAAAAAGTGTGTGTTTAAGAAATAAGAACTATTAACAGATTGACACTTGTTTATGTTCGATTTGAATGTGAAATTACATCCGATGTCCAAAATTGTATTAAATGGTAAAAATATATTCTAAATATACTTTAAAACCTCTCAAATTCAGAATTTATTACTATTAATTATTTCGATTACAAAAGTTGTTTTTATTTAAAATTTATTAATTTTCCCTATTGGTCAAAATATGAAAGTTAAACTAAAATTATCAAAATTTCACCCTCATCTAATTTAGATATTCCAAATCCAAAAATGACGTTAATTTTGAAAGATAAAAGTTATAAAATTTCAAAAATTGGGTATTACTATTCTTAACGGCTAGTATGATAGGTTGTGGTGTGTTAGAACTCGAAGTTGCGTATAACACACGCTATTGTATTATTCAAAGAGAGGTGTACCATGAAATATTGTGGTGTTACATTCTACCTTTCTTCAATATATTGCGTCCTCACAATTTCTGCTCGGTATTGGAAATTTGGGGTTGACATTTCAAAATATCATAGTTGAAATCCCTATAACGACCCAAACTTTTTGAATAGTATATTAACTTACTCTTAACGATTTAATAGATATGTTAATGGTTAATGCAGAAAGGGGAGTCTATGCCTTCATCTAGTAGACTCGAACCTTATGAAGCCCACTTATCAGAGCTTGGGAAGGAGGTGGCATCTTTGGGCTTCGCTTTGGACCAAGCCCATGCTGAACTCCAGCGTGTCAAGCTTGAACGGAAACACCGGCGGGAGAAGTTCAAGTTAGTAGATATTACTAATAAAGAAATGTTATCTGAGCCTCCCTCAGATTCTCTCACCATATCACACCTTACACTTAGGTCATCTACTGGTGTTATAAGTGGCTATGTGACGAGCCGTAGCTTCTTTGTGTAATCCTTTGGGATGAATAAATTGACATTTCTTCCTTTAGTAGTGTTTGTGAAACTTCAAATGTCTGGTTAATTTAAGGATGTATTTTATTGATGAATATTGAAAAAATGATATTTTAAAATATTTATGTAAACCTTAAATAATTAATGGTGTGTAATGATTTTCAAAAAATGGTCTTCTGAAAAAGTGTTTAGTATAGAATTTGGAGTCTAATAAGATCAACTTAATTTTTTATGAAAAGTAAATTACGAATAGTGATTGTACGCTTAGGATTAGTAATGTGACCAAATGGATTAGTAATCTCACTTAAAGAAAGTTTTAATATAATTTAGACACCTTGATTAAGTAATGTGATTCAATAAAATGGGTAAATAACTGTTTCAAAAATTATTAGTCAAGTATCAGTTTCTTTGAGGTAAATAGTGTTTTTTAATTAAAAATTAAATTATAAATAATTAGAAAATTATTTTTATATAATGGACTTTATTTTTGAACTCAGAGCATCGATATTATGTTACAGTAATTTTTGGGGTTTTTTCTGAAAAAAAATGAATTCTCAGTGGATAGTATTTTTATTTAAAAATTAAATTAAAAATATTTAGAAAATTATTTTTCTAAAATGGAGTTCATATTTTTAATCAGAGCATCGATATTTGGTTAAGGTGAAATTTTTGGATTTTTCTGAGAAATATGAATTTTCAGTGAATAGTAAAAATGCAGTTTTAGGGTTTTGGTATGTTTAATGACATCATAACCGTGTCATGATGATTTCATGAGATATTTTAAGGTTTGGCCGACCAAAGGTGATGAATTATTGTATAGGGGGCCCATGTGGCCTATCTCCATGGAAAATACCATGGGAGAGCCCATGGTTTTGAGAAAACCACTTGTGAGGTGTCCCTTGAAATTATTAAAGTATCACCTCTCTTTCCCTATAAATACCCACCCTTTCCTCCTTTATTTTTCACTCCCAACTATCCCCCAACGATTCTCTAGTCTCATTACCTCCAAAGGAGTCATCCTGAGGTTCCCCCAAGCCCTCAAGGTCAAAACCTTTGAGTTTTAAGAGTTACGTTTTAAGGTAAGGGATCCGACCTCTCTCTTTATTTTCAAGTAATCTCTTTTATGTCATTTATTTTATGCTCCATGTTCTAATGTTGGAGTATGTTCTTCTATATTCATATTACTCCCCTTTTCATGTTTATATGATGAGGGTCCCCATCTTTCTCTCATCAATTCGTTTTAAGAATGTTTAAGTGGCGCCGTTAGGCTGCCGAATTTTTAAGGGATTTTTTCACCCTTCTCATTTTTCAAAGTTCTACATTCATGTCAAGTATTTCAAGTTATTTTATAATATGTTGGGGGTATTATCTCTATATCTATCATACTGAACTTTTATGTTCATATGATGAGAGACCGTATTTTATCTCATCAATTCATTTTTGTTGAAGTTTAAGTGACGTCGTTAGGCTGCCGAATTTTCATAAGAGAAATCTAATTTTTGTCTTCCTTCCATGTTTTTCATCTCAAATGGTTTGTCCTTCAAATTTCATTACCATGTTCTTAAATCCTTTATATTCTGTTCTCATTCTGTTTTATGGATCATTTATGAGTTGGTGACCCATGTCCCCTCTCTTTTAAATGTTTTCTAAAACCTCGTAACATAGCCGTTATGCTGTAGAATTTCCGCCTCAAAATGTCTCTCTCTTTTTCTAAAGCTCTTTTATTTTATTAAGTGAATAATCAAAGATCTCTCTTCTATAGGTGTATTCACATATATACCAAGTTGTTCTATTTTAAATTATTGGATTTACATACACGATACCCACCTTCCTTTTCTGTGGGTTTTAAAGTGACACAAAGATCATGTCTTTAATGAAGTTTTTAAAACATTATGATAATGAAAATAAAACCCATTTATTTTATGCTGTATGGGTTGTTTATGAAATGATTGATGATGATATATGTGGCTCACATGATGATAAATAAAAATTTAAGGGTGAGCCCTGATAGCGCTCCAATGCATTGGGTAAAGACTTAATCTCTAGAGATGACCATTTAGACTGAAACCTTGGTAATTTTTATTGACACATTGGGGATGTAGCTTGGTGAAACGAAAATGATTGTGTTTGTAAAATTTTGTGGTCACATCTTAAATTTATAAAAAATGTTATTTTTATTATGATATGCCTCATGATTTATTTCGCATGCCTTAAAGTTCTTTTCATGACCTTATTGAAGTATCTCAAGTTCACATGTAAAATGTTTCTCTTGTGTCCCTTACTGGGCCTTCTACTCACCCTTTCTTTTGATGTATGTCCCCAGGTTATGAGATGCAGTAATTAACCTAAGATTAACTTAAGGAGAACCCTTTAAAGTGTTTAATAAGAATTTTTTATGTTGTTTTCATGTATAATGTTCCTTGTTTCCAAGACACTAAACCTTAAAGATCCTCAGTTTTGTGTAATGTAATGAAAGTTATGTTATAAAAAGGCGGTGTGCCACAATCCCACATCTAAAAATGGATTAATTAGGCCTAAATTTAAAATAAAGACTTTTAAGTATGAAGGTTACCAAAAAAACACATACTAGGGTTTGATGTAGGAAAACATGGATATGGAGGAGAAATATGACCATTAATATATGATGGAGAGTGGTAGAGAACATGGCTATGAAAAGTACAACAATCACAAAGCCATTAATTTGTGATGATCTAAGGTACCATCTAGGAAAATGTTTTTGTTCTAAGTTAATTTTATTAATGTTGAGGAATTTATTTATGAGATTGGATAAGATCATAAGGATATATAATTACTTTATAATTATAGTTTTATACATTAATAAATTTCTACCACGAACTCATCTTTCACTACAAAACATAATACAACTAAAAAATACTATATTAATCATAATCGTATAGGGTTCCAGATATAATGAATTTATAATTCACATATCAGACCCTTTAAAAAAAGAAACTATATTATACAATCTCGGACATCACATGGGTCAGTGGTAGGTGATACACACTTGTTGCCCTTTGGTTGCGGGTTCAAGTCTCGCGGCCTTGTCGGACGTGACGGGTTGTCGCCCGACCTCCGAGTTGTCCTATTTATAAAAATCCAAAAATAATATTTAGAAATTCTTTAACCATAACAATTGTATCAAATGTTAAATATAATCCATCTCAACCTTTAGACTTATCCAAATTACTTCTGTCCAAACTCACAGTCCAAAATTTATAAGGAAGGTAAATATAATGAAGATCTTTTTTTTCCCATGTAATAACATGTGAATATCTTAATCATGTATTCTTTTAAAATATGGTAACACCCTGAATTACCATAAAAACTTATTTATTACATTCATGCTCCCTTATTACTTATATAATACTAGATATATTCCTTATATCCACAAACTTTTAATATTCCAACAATGATGAAATAAACAAACCATTAATCAGTGCAAAGGTAGTCAAGAATATCCAATATAATTTATCCAAATAAACCATCTCTGATTCCAAAATTACTACCTCAGTATCAAGACCATATTAAGTATTACCTTTCCTTTCACCATGTATTTTCAAAAAAAAATTTAACATGTTGTTGAGTCAATTTTCATAGTACCATATAATCTCAAATCCTCAATGAAATAGTACTACAGTACAATCCCTATTTATCTCCATAATTCATATAACCAGTACATTGTTGATACAACACTAAAATGAAATAATAACAACATAAGAACACTAGTCATTCCTCTTCATATGTGGTAGTATCATAAATTTATTATTATCCAATAGCATTATTTGGGGCATACTCTGATGATCTGAACATTGATTTGCGTAGTGTCCTCACTCCTTGAAGATGAAGCATTGTACATTTGAAAATTTTTTCTTACCCTCACAATCATGAAAGTGGTGTCCTTTTTCTACACACTTATAACATACTCCCATTAGCTTCAAACATTTTTCAAGGTGATTATTTCCATAGTTATCACATATCGGAAAATCCTTCTTTACCTTCTTCCCTTTATCTTTCTTTCTACCTACCATCCTTTTCTTCTCTGGCTTCCCTTCAAATCCATAGGACTCCAGGAACTCTTTACTTATCTTATCAACACACGATACTATTTCTTCATACGATTATAATATATGGTAGACTATTAACCTTCTAAATTCTGTCTTAATACCATGAATGATATGATCCTTCTTACTCTTTGGATCATGCGTATTGCTGGAGTTATCATTCCTTCTACTGGGCACCATTTCTAAACAATGTCATACACTAGATTAGTTTATGAATAACAATACCTAATCACAAACTTGTAAAACACATAACATATATTAAACAATTTGTGAATATAATCCATAATCATAAAAATGTATTCTTTGAGGATGTATATACTCATAAACACTTCATAATGGTTTATAAAGAAAATGAGAATTATCTTAAGCATATCCCCCGGGAGTGTCGTAACCAAGAGTGCAGCAAGGACCATTGTCGTGCACCAGTTCCCGTTCAAGTCTAGCTCAAAGTGGTGTTTTCCGTTTTTACCTCTAGGTACATCTGTGCTAGAGCCACCTCTACCTGCTTGTATCAAGACATGGGTGTATTTCTTGTAAAACTCACAAAATATCTACAATACCAAAATTTTAGGAAGTTCTTCAATACTAATCCTCAAAGTCTATCTTAGTTATATGTGCTCTAATAATAGTTTATCTAAATCTAGCTTCCAATGTTATTTCTAAACATCCTCTGATACCAACTGTAATGCCCCGAACCCAGTTACCCAGAGTCGGTGCATTATTTTAATACATTGGCATGATTATAAGGAATCAAGTCCCAAAGGACCGATCGTTTTAGCAGTCTTGGAAAATATATTACATACATGATTATTACATTACACTTTATAACATACAAAACTGCTTAAATAATCCTTTATGAATGCCATTATTCCCTTGGATTAAGCTTACATATCAATCATAATACACTTCTTGGAATCCTGGGAAAAATAATACATAGACAGGGGTGAGCTCATATGCTTAGTAAGGATAACAATATTGCAGAAACTTTCATAAATAGTCATAAACATTTAAGGCAATGTATAACTAAAACAAAATCCTTTTAAACATGAACTTCAGCATAATATGGAAAAAATAAAATTAAATAATTCCATTTACTAATTCACATGGATATTCTACTAGTCGTATAATCACATGCAATATCAATAACCACTTTCATAATGATGGAATGCATAATGTCATACTATCAGAACCACATAGTCAAGGCCTCGTGCCAAGAAAACAAATAAGATTTATACAACACTAGTTTGTCTCATGAGACCTACCGATGCATCGAGGTGCTATAGCGGGCTCCACTTGTCAATTAGTAAGTCTAATGCATTCCTTATATGAAAAGGTCTAAACATAACATAAACATTCGCATTAAAACTAGCATACAAAATGTCAATACTTTACCCATAAACCATGAATGGTATAAAAATAACACATCCATAGTAAAAATAATCACAAAACCTTCAACACAATATAGAAGATTCGTATCATGATAAATCAATTTCAAAACAAGTTTAAAATCCATTAAAGGATTTTGACATAGATGAAAATGATTTGTAAAACTCTTTTAGAGAAATAACCCTTTTTCATGAAAACATTTAAAAGTCACAAAATTTAGAAAGGAAGACATTTAAATACATTTTTAATTAATTTTTCCCATACCACTTTGAAACTTTTGAAAGGAATTAAAATATTAAAAACATTCATTTCTATATAAATAAATCCTTAAAAACCATTTTGAAGACATGGACATTAATGAGAAAGATTTAGAAGAATAAATATTTAAAACATTTGAAATTATGTTTTAGTAATAAATTCTCTTATAATAATCCCTTTCAAAACTCTTTCATGAAACATGGAAATGGATAATAAATCTGTCCCAGAAGAGACTTACGTAAAAACAACCTTGGATAATAAAGAGATTGTGAAATTAACTCTTACCAATTTGGTATCTTACGAAACATACACCCCATGAAAGAGGTATCATAAAATAAATATTTTAATACACATAAATTAAAGTGTATTACCCAAAGAATACTATTATTTTCAATACATACACCACACAAAAGGTAATAGTGCCAATATGGCACGAATCTCATGGGAATAAGGAGGGAGATGAAAACCCCTTACCTTGTACTTTCCCTTGGTCAAGGGTAGGTTAACCTCATGTATAATAGTTGAATCATTGTTATTAAATTATACAAGAATAGTATACATAAATATGATATCATATATGATCTTTTAATATTTCCTTCTTAATAATATTTTAGTATTATCTTTGTTTCAAGTGTTAACTTACTCATTTTCTTTTATATGTTTTGTTACATAAGATGTGTTTGTTATGGATAAGTTATATATTATTTATATCTAGAATGATATCAAGTCCTTAAAAATTATTTTTAATCATCAAATGACAATTATACTTGAATGGATACGATGGGGAATTAATCTCATTGCATTCGTGAAGACGGTAGTCCGTACGTACGCACAAACATTACTTCCATTTCATTTTTCATTTAAAAGGAATCAAAACCAAATGATACATAGGTATATTATTATTAAATTATAATATAGTATCTTATAATTGTTACTTAAGTTTATTAACACCTTTATTTATACGTTCCATGTATGGTATGAATGAGTCATATCACTTTGAGGGGGCGGTAGTCCGCATTTCCTCAAGTGAAATTATCGTATATATATACAACATGAAATGAATAATGGTATTCTATAAAATGGAATTAAAGAAGCTTATATATAAAATAAATATCATTAACATCATATTTAATAATAGTTCCATCATAATGGAACCATGAGAGTTGGTAGGAGATAATTGAACAATCATCGTTTCATGAGGCGTTTGGTTGCCATCCACAGAAACATTATGTTCTTCACCCATTATATGGAGGTATGTGTAAGTTTAGTTCAAATAAATATCATAAAAATATCCTATTATATTTAGGATACTTATTTTTTTACAAAAGAAAATAATAAAAAGATTTTAGGGGTTGGAGAAATAAAATAAAAGAAAAGAATCTATGAAAAATCATTACCTTTAATTAGGGTAACTCCCTTTGGTCTGAAGAAAAATGGACTCTTGAAGTGCCTTCTGCCTAAGGTAAGGTTTCTAGGAGGAGGATAGGGAAATAGGGATCTTAATTGGGAAGAGGTTGGACGATCCAAAAGGCATGAGAGGTGTGGACAATTGGTTAGAAGTGGTGTCCTTTTATAAGGGGGAGGAGGGGCTCTTTAGAAAAAACTAAAAGTATTATTTTATAATAAAATTTTATTCTATTTCTAATGGATCAAAAGTGGATTATTCAAATTATAAGGTGGGTATTGGTTAAACAAACTCAACAAATATGTTTTAGATAGGTTTGGGTCACTTTATTAACCATATCTTTTTGTTTTAACTCTTAGTTATTTTGTTTGAAACTTACCATGTCACTTTTTATTTTTATATTATATAGTAAATAAACATACTATATACTTCCAAGAGACCCGAAGGTGGTCCATTAATGATAAAACTATTATTATGTAAGTCCTTTTTCCTGAACTTAGAATTTTAGTAATATAATATGAATTAATAATATAATATTTGTTTTAAAAACTCTTTTATGTCAATGTTGACACTATTTAATAATTGATTTTTGTTAAAGTCTTACCAACTGTATTAATTCGAAAAAAAATCATTTAAGCAATCCTATAATGTCATATTAACCAATAAAATTCATGTATGTCATCAAAACGTTAAATTATATTTATTTTTACAGTTATAATACCAATTATTTGATTCTTGCATTAATAAGGAAAATACTGCATCATTATTGTGTCATAAATAAATTTAATTATTCAATGTAGAAAAATTATAAATTAAATACCATTATGTAGAAAATATTATTAGATTTATAATTAATATTTATATTCTAAAAAATAACATATATTACCTTATGCAAAAATTGTTTTTCTAAAAGATATATGCCTTTGTCATTTTTGTATTTACTTTAACTTAATTAATATAAAGTGTCATTGTCACTTAAAAGTGGATCCATGGGGTCACAAAATAGACCAAAAGATGACCATGGTCGGAAATGTATCAAAAAATAGGGTTAAGACACTTTTTAGGGTAATTTATTATTATTATAATATTATTTGTTACCCTTATTTACTGTATTTACCCTTTAACCATCGTAATTAAAATATTTACCGATGTAATTATTCAAAATTTCTAAAAATAAAAGTTTCCTATTTGCATAATTTGGACATCTTGATTCCAAATATAGAGTCCATTTTTCCAAATTCAAAACACATAAGTGGCAGAAATTAATTTAAAATTAATTCATGTTGTTAAAACAAAAAGTGTGTTTTTAAAAAATAATAACTATCAAAATATTGACACTTGTTTGTGTCCGGTTTAAATATGAAATTATGTATAATGACCAAAATTGTATTAAATGGTAAAAATATATTCGAAATATACTTTTAAACCACTCAAATTCATAATTTATCACTATTAATTATTTTGATTAAAAAAGTTTTTTTAATTAAAATTTAGTAATTTTCACTATTCATCAAAATATGAAAGTTATCCGAAAAGTAACAAAATTTCACCCTAAGATAATTTCAATATTACGTATCCAAAAATGAAGTTTTTTTTGAATGATAAAATTTATAAAATTTCCAAAAGTGGGCATTACTATTCTTAACGGCAAGTATGATTGGTTGTGGTGTGTTAGAACTCGAAGATGTGTATAACACACGCTATTGTATTATTCAAAGAGAGGTGTACCGTGAAAGCATGGGGTGTTAAAAATCACATGAAATTAACTTAATAAATCATGTAATTACACGAATATAATTTTCAAAATAAACCAAATCATCAAAACATAAAAAAACATTTCCTAAAAAATAAACCTTGGGGGTAAATATAAGTGAAAAAAAAGATAAAAAAACATTTTTAAACTTTAAAGTAAAAATTGCCTTTAATTTTTTTAAAGGGATATATAAGAAATTTTAAAACCTAATTATAAAGAGTTTATAATAAAAATTCAATGATAATACATAATGTTTTTAAAAATAAGGAGTGAAAATAATTTGAAACCATTTACTTTTAAGATATTATTTAATAATTAGAACATGAAAAAACATAATGTTTTCAATAAAAAAAATTTAAATACATTGAAAAAATTTAATTTAAATATGAATACGTAATAATAAATTCTTGAAAAAAATAAACATGAGTGATTGAAATAAATTTAGGAGTGTGTGATAAAACTCTTATTTTGTAAATGATGGAGAAACATTTTGGTAAAATTAAAATAAAATTATGAGACACCTATATCATTAAAAGAGTATTACATATTTATATTTAAATGAACTAAATAATTATGAAAATAATATATAATAGTATATATTAGAGTTCTAAAAACTGTTGATAAAAATTTCAAGAATAGTAAATCTATGCTTGGTAGAAAATATCCATTGGAAAGAAGAAGAGTTACTTTTACCAATAATAAATTTACCATTTTGGGGAAAAAATTAATCAAACAATTGTATATTAATAAATAAAAGTTAATTTTCCATAAATTAATGTTGAAATTTTACATAACATCATAAAAAGTTATAATTTTCCAATCCTGAAATATTATTTTGAAAGACGAGTGATTTCATTTCGATGAGGAGATTCTAGTCTCGAAAACCCTTTATGGATATTGAAAAATTTTAATGGAAAAATCATGACATATAGAACATTAATTAAAACAATCAATAACCATAAATAAAATTGAATAACGAAAAATAACATTGTGAAGTTATTGACACAATATTAAAGGAAACATGGTGTTCGACAATGTCTCAAGGGATTCAAATTAGTTACAATGTAACCCTGAAATCATGAGAAGTTGATCGATTTAACGAAGATATGAAACATCCCCAACCTAGTGCTACATCAATTGCACGAGATGGTTATATATGTGACCTTAGGTGTGACTCTTCATATTCTAGAGGCATTTAACTATTATAGGGGGTCTAAGGAATATATTAGGGATACTATAAACTCTAGTAATGAGATGGAATGAGAGAAGAAAAATAATTAAAGAGAAGAGGAAATAACATAATTAATATGAGTAATTTTAGAGGCAATCAAATATTATAAAGTAAAACAAAAAAATACAAATAAAAATAATATGATGTAATGAAAATATTTATTTAACTAAATAATATATTGGGAGTCATACAGATAAAATATAAGAAGTCTCATATAAAGACTCCAATGACCCCAGTCTCAAATCCAATGTGAGTCTATTATTTAATATCCTTGAAATCCAGCGATCCAAAAATCAATTATAGTATCCATTTCCTTTGAACAAACATAAATGCATAAGATTTACCCAAGTATGAAATAGTTCCCCATCTAGGGTGTGTGTACAACTTAGTAGGTTGACACCACTAGGTTGAAAAAATATAGTCTAAGAAATATAGTTTATAAAATATATAAATAAACAATATATTAATTTATTAAATTAGTAATATGATTAATGAAGCATGATGAGCCCTATAATTTGGAATGACACCTTGTGTAAGGTAAACCTACACCCACTTCCTACCGGCTATCTCCAGTTAAAGGTGAATACTCCTTCATTTGGAAGGATTTCCCAACTAATGAAACATTGTCACACTAAGGATGAATTACAAGAATATCTGATTGACAAATGGACTCTTTCGATTTGTTTTCAGAAATCTCACCCTTATTTATCCAAATTTAGTGCATTTGGTCCTTAGACGCCCCATAATAATACACTCTACCCTCGGGTATTAGGTACATGGGTTCCAAGCCTTATGGAAGTATAAAATCATGTTACATTACCATAAGAATCAGCATAAATCAAGAGTTGTGTCCAAATGAACTCAATATGTCAATAAGCATCCCACCATCAATAATCAATCAAATTGATATGAGATAATCTCAAAAGAATAGAAACCAATTAATAAGGCTGAAATCAAAACTAAAAATTATAAACACATAATGATCAATGATCAATTAATCAAATTATCATTTTTATTACTAGTTATGTTCCACAAATCCGAGTTTCCAATTATCCCTTAGAATATGTGAAACTTGTTTCATTTATCATTTAACCCAATGTCATTAACATATTATATAACCAAATTTAAATGATGTGATTCTAAATTATGCAATCACAAAAATTAGATGTTATTCCATTTCATATGATTAAGCCAAGAATTATTAAATTTTTCCAAAATATCATCATGCTCTAATATTAGATGGGAAAGTATCAACAATGTCCAAGGAGGAAAACCCAACTGGGTGCCTTCAAGTCTGATCCCCCAAGCATATAGACCCAATGTGATCCATTGGATGACATAAAAGGACAATGGATAAATATAGAATATGGTTTATTCTATTTATTAGTTCTCATTTGTTGCATGATGATGTAATCATACATATAGCACGTATTATGGATAATTAAATTAGAAAAAAAACACAAGAATTAAACTACCCACTTTAATCCTCTGATCAACGTAATTCTCTTAATCGGTAATGCCAATTAATAATAAGGTCAATGTTGATCACAAGTAAAAAAACAAGTTCACTCACATCAGTCTGAGAACCTACTTCAATAGTGGTCATGAGATTACACCATGATAATAGTGAAGAAAATGAAGTAAGGATAAAACCAAAGCAGGGAACACACCAAGGATTGAATTCTAGAATGAGACATCTCAAGAGGATAAAATCTATCCAAAATTTCCTAGACTCTCCTAAGGATTTGAGATAGAAACCTACACAATGTATGAAACCAATTAATATTTAATTTTTTGGTTAAAACAAGTGATCCAGAGATATTCATGTTGTGGACACATTTCACTACGATAATTTATCGATTTACAAGATATTCAAAAAAAACATTTCCTCAGATTGAAATGACCTTGGATGACTAATTCATGATGTAAAATGGGTTCACAGTGAGTAAATGATTCATTCTACAAACAAGTACATGACATGTTTCTAAAAACATGTTCATCTCTAAACTATTCATGAAATGAATTTTTCTAATTGATTGATCACATTCCATATTCTTTATAAAAACCCTGAACCACCTCCGATGATTTTCAAACCCAAGGAAAACCCTCTTTAAACTTTGATCCATTCATACTCGGAATATATTAATTCAAACATACATACATACCATAACTTTAGGTGATTTCAATTATAAAATATTACCATCCTAAAAAGAAACTTAACCTACAATGTTTATAGAATAATATAAAACACATCTAAAAGAGGTTCAACCCAAACTCAAGAGGGACTTACCTAGAAAAAAATAGTATCTAAAAACCTCCCCACCCATTAATATATCACCCCCTTGATTATCCAATAATCCCTATGGGGACATGGATAATAGGTTTTTACATTATAGTCACATATCAGATTCCCTCTCCTAGGTCTCATCTTGAACACATTCATTCTACTGCTACACTAGTACAAGATTTATACCCTTTACGTGGAGATACTTTTCACTACAATCCACAATCCATATCACATGGTCCATATAAGATGCATATAAAACATTATCAGTGTCAGAAAAATCTACCACATGAGATGGGTATGGATGATGTATCTGAAGCTACAATACAAGAAGCACATCATTCATGGAAATGAAGTGATAATATGTATGCAACTAGACCAACCATTCCCACTATCTCAAACAATACTACATTCCTGGGTACAAGATTGCTCTATTTTTTTATAATAAAGTTCTCTAACCTATGAGACACCTGATGGGAAACACAATCACCCACATTGAATTATATAGGTCATCTACTCTTGTCAGCAAAAGATTTCTACCCTCTCTGTGCAGTTTCTAACAGATTTCTGATCAAATGAACCTACTTAGATATCTCATTTATAAGACAATGTCCTAAAATCACTAACTCGAATACCAAAAACTAATAAATATGTGTATGGAATGGAATTGCATACAAAGGATCAAATCTTTCAATTTTGATATATTCCATGAAGATATTAATATAGAAAAACTCTTCCAGTTAAAAATGCTCTTACATTGAATCGTATAAATCAAAAACATAGGTTCATAAAAAATCATAATGAACCTGAATACTATATCTATATTGGCCATCATTATGAGGATGGTAGGATGTAATTTGGAGAACCTATGATCCCAAGTCCTTATATAGACCCTTGTAAAACCGAAAATTGAAATGATGACCTTTCCCAAAACTGAAACTCCTTAGAACACCATCTAATAAAAAATAGCACACATGTATATACTACCCAAATCATTATTGAAAAAAGTATCTCTAAAAGGAAATTACTGTTATCCTTTTTCAGTAGACCCTCAATCACTAATAATTCCAAATTCCTATGAGGGTTTTTGGGACCCCTCTCATAATATCAAGAATGAAATCATCTCAATTCTAATCAGAAATGGGTAGATACTGCACAATTACAACAATCTTATGATGCATGACCATCACCATCTGTTAGGTGAAACATATCTTTAGAAATATCTCTATATCCTTCTACATCATTAACAACCATTACTATCTAAGAATATCATGATACATATTTTTCATACATGGTTGTGAAAGCAACCTTAAAGCATGAAACTCTCTCATCAGCTCCTCACGCAAGCTCATAGGAACCCACAAAAAACCATGGAGAAGTGGAACATTTCCCCTACTAAGAGACCACTATTGTGATGGATACCCACCATATAAACTATCCTTTAGAGATAATCCCTATAGATCAGATAAATTATCTTCTTTGATTCATCAAGAATAATCGGTATAACAGATTTCAAATTTAGAGGTACTCATTCAAGGGAATTTTGAATATATTGTTGCAAGTTTGAAAAGAGTGACATCATATAATAATCCTTGAATTTCTCCCTCATTGGGTCTAATTTAATATTTAATCTCAATGAGTTGGAAACAATATTTCCCTTTCCCACTGTATAAGCCAGATCGATGTCAAAAGATAGTAGATATGCAACCCACTTCCTTTGTCGAAGGATTATGTCTTACTATGAAATGTTACCAAATTATATTTTGTTATATTTACACCAAATACATATCACCAAAAATATTGTTTCTCCAGAATCTCAGGGTGGTAACCACCAAATATATCTCCAAATCATGAGTAGGATAATTCCTCTCAAGCAATCTGAGTTTTCTGAAGCTATCAAAAACCACTCAGTCCTCCTTCAGAACTTTTCCAAGCCCCACTACGAATGCATAATAGTTCAATGTATAATCCTCACTAGGCTCATGTATTGTGGAGATCAGTAATGAGCTAGTAATTCTATTCATATCTTTGAATGAAATCTTGTAATCTTCTGACCAAACAATCTTCACCTTTATCTTGGTTAGTCTGGACATCGGTGCTTCCAGATGGGTGAAGTCCTGGGTAAAGAGACTGTAATAATCTTTTAGACCTTGAAAATTATGAATCTCAAAGAAATTATTAGGTAACTCCCATGAAAGCATATCTTCAACATTATATGAATCCACTTATACTCCATATTTTGAGATAACATTGACCAATAAGTTCACTATATCAATCCAAAAAAATCACTTGGATAGATTATAATAAATCCAATGTTCCCTCAGTGTATATAGTATGATGAAAAGTTGTTGGAAATGATCTTCTATTGACTAGGAGTACATATAGATGATTTCAATGAAAATAAAAAAAATAATAAAATAAAAATGAAGGGTACTAATCATAAAATCCATCAGTAACAATGGTGTTTTCTTCAGACTAGAATACATCACTATGAAATCATACAATCCATACCTACTCGAAAAATAGTTCCAAGTATGTCCTATGGTCTCATGCTAAAATATTGGTACCCATGCATCAATTTGATCTTGAATTTGATCTTTTATATTCTTAGTTAGATGATGAGATGATTGAACAAGGATATGGATACCAGTTCACTACCATCATATGGTTCAATCACTCATTTTCCACAAATAAGCACAATGTACCATTAGTGTTATTAATGAAAATAATGGGAGAAATCCATGGATATATACTAGGATTTATGAAATCCTTTCCTTCCAGATCATCCAACTAAACATTCAACTCATGAAACTCTATTGGTTCCATCTTATATGGAGGTATAGAAACTAGATCTTCTACCGACATTAACTCGATTATGAACTCTATCTCCTGTTCATGGGGTAAGATGTATAACTTTTCATCAATGTCATCTTAATAATGGTCTTCCACTATTGGAAAATTATACTACTACATTCTACCATTTTCTTGGGAAATACCTTCTATGTGAGCTATTAGATAATGAAGTATTCACTAAATTGGTCCTATAAAACTATCTTAAATATCTAAAAAACACTAGAGAAAATAGATTCTTCCATTTGGAGAAAGAATGGTAAATCTCATTCGAAAATAGTCAATGTGATCATGGTATATAACTAACCAACCTATACATAGAATCAAATCAAAACCTGGAATTTATAGAAAAATGGTCCCCAAAAGAAATGGTAACCACTAATTTCATTAGAATAATCATTTATACTACTGATACCCTATGACCACAATACCAATGGTGTGCCAATAGTCATGACCCCATATACGCTATCTATTGAAAAACTCAGATCAATTTCAATAAGAGAAGATAGAAAATAATATGATAGTCCTATATCAAAACAAACACAAGCTAATGTAGATGATATGAGAAACATACATATAATGGTAGAAGTTATTATATCCAAACCATTTCGAGCAGATTGTACAACACACAACTAGACCACCCATCTGCCTTGGGCTATGATTTGAACCAATGAGCTATTACATATGAGTGGTACTACCACTTCTATACTAGAGTACTATATCCCCTACCTCAAATGGAAAGACAGGTGGATATCCATCCACTAGTCCACTTAGGGGTAGCTAAGACCCTTCAAGTCTCAGGTGCCTATCCTAATCCCTTAACACTTATCTACTATAGAATGTTCATACAAAAAATCTGAAGATGACATATCCTACTATAGACATAACGCTCCACCAAGGGGTGAGGACATGGTATGTTCTTGTTACCCAACCTTCGACACCAAGATCACTACCCTAAACCACTATCCTAATGTGGAATTACACTCCCTTAACTACTCTACCCGCTACCTCCAAGGTAGAAACTGACCTAGGGGTTCCAATTTTAACCAGAATAATATTTCTTGGTTCAACCTACTGGAAATTAATGGACACAACTTGGGGAATATATTATAATCCATTCCACACGAAGAGCCTGATTCATTTTTTCCAAACAGTTACTCAAATAAAATATGATCATCTGCAACATGATATCATATCATATCACTTCCTAAAAATGTCTCTCCCAAGAGATATCCAAAGATTTTAAAGTTGGAGTGAATCAATTCATTTCATTGCAGTGTCTAACATATTCTATCATTTAAATTTTCTCCTATTCCCGATTTATGAACTCGTAAGCCATCGCATCCTTCAATATCTCAAAAGAGAAGTGGCTCAAAAACATTTCCACAAATTCATTCTAGGATAACTCTTCTTTCTTCCCATCTTACTCCAGAATGTCCCACCATCACTTAGAAGGCCCATGACAAATATTTTTTTTAAACATCAACCATCAATATGTAGGTTTATTAAGGTGTCTGAAGATAATCTATAAAAACTAAATCCAAAACGAAACTAATCAGGGGCCTCCCTCCCATGTGTACATATAATGATGGTTTAACTATAACACCCCAATTTACTATTTCATATATGTAATAGTGGAAATAGTCTCCCCTTCCATGGATTTTATAACCCTTGAAAATATTTCATGGAGCTGATCGACCATATGTATTTCAGGAGCTACATGATTTTTTGGTTCATCTATGTTAGGATCCTGATGATTTCTTCTCTAATGAAATCCAATTCAAATATGATGTTAAACCCTTTTCACTACAAGTCAAACACACTCCTTAGAAAAATGAGCAACAACATTGACATCCTCAACATGTGACAAAAAACTAGAACATGGTCTCTCCAAACATGGCTAAATTGGGGAATTTACAGGACATAATAGTCCCATTCATTTCATTTATCAAATTTTTCAATGTTTATAATTTCAAATAACCTAAAGTAAAATATATCACATGAAATAAATACATTCCTATCATGAATTAATGTTTATATATATCCCAATGTTTTTATCATGATGCATGCATACTTATCTCATGCCATAAAAGTCCATGAGTATAGATCTAATGAAGTAATAACATCATACAACAGGTGAATCACACATGGTGAAATAATATATATGTAAAAAGAGAATATCCTGAACAACAATCCCATCCCTAGGAACTCAAATTTTATAATGTACATGGGTTAGATAATCTTGTGAAGAAGTTAATTACCACGTCATGACCTATCATAGTCTCCTTTATACATTTCAAAATAGTAAATCAATAAAAATTATAAAAATTATCCACGGATACCACCGTTATCATGTCCCTAACCCAATACTCCCTCGAGTGACCAATCCGGTTGAGTATGTGACCTTAGGCACACGTCCCAATATTCTAGATGTTTCTGACTAGAATTGAGGGTATAAGGAATATAATAGACAGAACATACCATCTTGTAAGGATTTTGAATGTGTGTGTAAAAGTAATAATAGAGTAGTAGAAATAAAGAAAAAACATGAATAATTTAACTAGACACTAATGATGTGAAAGGGAAACATAATAAACCCAAATAAAAATAATATGATGTAACAAAAAGTCAAATTTAACTAAATTTTGTATTGATAGTCAAATAGAGAAAAGATAAATAGACTCAAATAAATAATCCAAAGGCACCAATCTGAAACCCCATATCGGTGTTGTCTTAGAGCTCCAACCCATCCAACATGCCAAAAAACCCACAACATGATCCCTTTCCCTTGTAAAAACCTACATATATAATATTTTTTTCATGTACCAAATGACGAACCATTCTAGGTGTAAAGACAACTCAATAGGTCGACACCACTATGTCAAAATAATTTATTATGATAACTATAATTCATGAAATAGAAATATTAATAAAGTATTAATTTAATAAATTAATACTACACATAATGTAAACCCACTGTTCCTAATGATTTAGGTCAAAACCAAGGTTCGACCAAACCTACATGAGTACCGTACCAAGTTTATCCAAATAAAGGTTCATCCTTTTCCACTAGGTAGGATCACCCAACTGGTAGTAGATTCTCCCATCAAGGATGAATCTCCAATAAAGGACCCAGAAATCACATTAAATAATGACCTCTACCCGTAGGCTATCCAGAATTTCACCATCAGGAATCCTGAGATGGTGAATCCGGTCCTAAGACAACACATAATCATACATTATTTTCTTGGTCATCATGTACCTATATATATATATATATATATATATATATATATATCTCAAGCAGTATAAGAAGATGCATCATTCCATCAGGTATCAATATAAATTAAGAGTTGTATCAAAAAGAAATCAATATTCCAATAAGAATTCCACCATCAGAAATCTATCACATCAATTTAAGATGATCTCAATAGATATGAAAGAGATTATAATTTCCAAAATAAAAAATAAAGATAAATCACCACATGGAACAATGATCAATTAACCAAATTACAATTTTTAAGCCTGTTATGTTTCATAAATCTAGGTTGCCAATTATCCTCATAAATATATCAAACCACTTTCATTTATTATCTAAACCTTTGTTCATTAACATATATTTTAATCAAATTTAACCTAGGTGATCCTACCTTAAGAAATTAAAAAAATGACATGTTATTATATTTAATATGACTAATACAATAATTAATCAATTTTTAAAAAATATATCAGTGCTCTAATATAAACTATCCAAGTCTCATTAAGGTCCAAGTAGAGAACACCTATCAAGTGGTCGTAGTTATTATTCACATTTATTATAGACCTAATGAGATGACATAAATGGTCCAAAAGGATAAAGGATCAATATTTAACATGGTTTATCTAATTGTCTATATTGAAAATGCTATCGGATGCCCTGATTGCACATATTTCACAAAATATGGATAATTAAATCTGAAAAATTGGATATGATTTAGACTACCTACCTTAAAATAGAGATCAAAGAATTACCCGAAATTGTTAATTCCAATGAATAATGAAGGGGATGTTGATCAAAAGGGGGAAATATAGATCACAGACATCCAGTTCAAGAATCAATTAAAGAACAGTCAAGAGATCACACAACAATAACATGGAAAATAGAAGGAAGGAGAACATTAAATTAAGGAACTCACCCGATATTGAATTCTAGTTCAAGATAATTTAATAAAAAATAATAAATATAAAATATCATGAAGTCACCCTAGGCATATATAAATAAGGATTCACCACAAATTAAACTAATTTATCCATGAAACATGGGCTAAAACTACTGATTCCAAAATAATAATGATTTGAAACCCTTTCATAATGTAAACTTCCCAACTTATAAGATATGTTGAAAAATTTGCAACCTCATGTTAAAAAAACCTCAATAAAAATTTTCACAATGTGAACTAGTTTCAGAGAGTGTAAATTTTCCATGCCCTAAACTAGTTCATAACATTTTCCTGAAAACATGTTCACATCATGTAACCCATTACTGACATGAAATTGTCTTGTAGATCGATCACATTTCTACTTCTACAAAAAAAACCGAGCACCACATATTAAACATTCCAAAACCATGAAAACCCCTCATAATTCGTTAAATAATTTCTACCTAGACTCCATTAATTCAAAAAAACATACTTCCCAGAACATAATAATACTTTTCCTAGTAAATTCTCCCCATCATCAACATAAACTAAACCACCAAGGATTAAATAAGAAAATAATACCCAACTAAAAGTGGTTGAACCAAAACTCAAGAGGGACGTACCTGGGACATGATGGGATCATAAAATATATATGAGGGATTGTGAAATAATAATTTATATCTCATGAAAATGGTGATTTATGTTTACGTAAGTATTTTGGGTAGTAATTATACCACATCAATGAGACATAGGTAAAAAACATGAAATCTTGCCTCATTGAAAGTGAACATGAGGAAAAAAACCATTACCTTTCTTCATTTCATAGTTCATGGAAATATAACCTCCTATAAAACAAACATAGGTAAATTAATTGTCTATTTTAGATCCTTTATAATAAATTTTAACCTTTTATATTACATATTTTAATTCTTTTTTTGGGAAATATTAAATAATTATAGCATATTCTGACCTGCGGTTATTAATAAATTTATCTATTTTTCACATGTTGAAAATTTTTGATATCATTGACCTTCATTTACAAAAATTTCAAGATTGATATATAATTAAATATTATATAATATATAGAATACAATTTTTAAAAAAAATTTAATTTCATTCTACATTAGTTTTCGTTATGTTATTTGAAAACCTAATTGATATGGACTTATTTTGTTAAATTTAGAAAATGGAAATTTTACATTAATAATAAGTGAAATATTTAATATAATATTTTTATTACCATATAATTTGAAATATTTTTGTAATGTATCAAATTTTACATGTATTATTTTTTAATATTATATGGAATAATTTTGAAACCTTGCACTAAGACTGTGTGTGATTCTGAGGCCCGATATGCTCAGATAAAATGTTTTAAATATACGAAAAAAATATTAAAGAGAATTCATGAGTTGTTTTCCAAGAAAAGTGGAATAAATTACATAAATTTTCTTAGACCATAAACAATAGGGAACCATTGAGTTCTAAAACCATGGTTGACCTTATCCACGACTTAACATTTTTTGGCGTGGTTTGTTTGTAGAAAATTCACTTGAGGAACAGAAATGAATAAAATAACTGATAAAATTATTTAATTTCATTTTTGTTGTTGTAATGATTAGTAGTCTTTAAATAGACATTTATAGAGAAATATTAAGGTTAACTACACAACCTAGGAATCGTTGGAGAGCCGTTGGAGAGATATTTAGAGTATTAATCTAAGATGAATGAAAACATTATCATGGATCTATGAATGGCACACAATAGATTCAAATAATATTTTTGAAGATCATGAAGCTTCCACATTCTTAATTAGTGATCAATCCGAATTTAGGTAGGGTGTGTGTTTTGATTTTATTCTTCTATGTTCTTGATTTCTAAAATTAATGAAAATAAATCTATGAAACGATTTATTTGCAGTTCAATCATCATCACTGATGGGTTGGATTGCAGGGTTTTTATAAGAGATTAAATGAGTGATATTATTAATTGTGATTGTCTTGCTAATATAAATTAATTGATATTGACAAAAACATTGATGAAGGTTTATTCCTATAATATGTTCTGGGTCCTTTCTCCCCAAGTTCATCACTCATCGTGGGTGTTCTTTGTTTGTCCATCGGCTCAACTTATCCTGGCCAATCGATAATTGCACTTTTCTTTTTTAGTGTAATGATATGATATCATAAATCTTGGATTATGATGATATGATGGTGGTGCGATGATAGATATGGATCAAATCAGATGAAAACAGATATTTGATTTCACATTCTTCATTGTTCTTTGGTGCACAAAAAAGAATGAAAATATGATCTACTTTCTATGGATATATAATGATGAAACATGTAGTTTGAAAACTATTAGAATGGAAAAATGGTATCTTTGATATCATGGTGAGAAAATCACCAAATTTATGGCCACATGATCTAGGTCAAACATGGGAGAAGATATGGGATTCTTCCATATTCAAAATAACACGATGTGTAATCCGAATCTATATGAAATTTGGGACCCCCTAAGTGGTGACTAGGGTTTTTTTTTAAGAATTTAAATATCACACGGAATAAGGACCATTTCACAGAGTGTGTGGTCTCTCCGGGATGACTCAGCATGTACTCAAGATGTTTAAGAACATGGGGTAGACTACATGACTTGGAACATCTTGTGTACCCCCCCCCCCCCATATAGACACATCCTGGACCAGGTACATGGTCTGAAAAATTTAATAGTACATCGTAGAAACTATAGTAGCTAGATCCATGTAATGGAACATTGGTAGACTAAACAAGAAACCACATGTCATGTAGAACTACACACACATGACTTGATGACATTAACCATTTACCCAGGTAGGACCCAGGGTCAAGGGACACAATGTGTGACCCCTACTACATGATGTGTACTCTTTTATACATATCTTGGTGCCTTTGTCTTTCATTTCATGGAAACTTTTCATTAGGGTACATTCACATTATCCCTTCCCAAAAAATTGTGATGGAATCATCTTCTACTCATAGGACTACGATCCCTGCGGTAGGACTTATTGGATAGATTCTTTAGAATCCCTCTGAGAGGCCGAGAGTGATATCTTATACTCCTATTCATTCCCAAGGTTGGGTTCTTTAGATTTTCATGACCAACACTATATGGACTTCAATCCTCTACTTAGCGGGTGAATACAAATCAAGATATTGGTATCACCCCATTTACTTGATAGTGATCCTCATATGTGTATCTTATTTTCTTGGAAATATCAACATGTTTATTCTCATGATGATAGTCGACAAGAATTACTTTAGAGACAGACATCGTCAGTACGATCAGGCTCAGGAGTGTGTTTTCCCGAATGAGTGCTTAATGGAATATTCGAGTTGGAATCCAAAGTGAGTTTAATATAGAACTTAATTACCTTTAGATTTTTTGTCTTTATTGAGAATATCAGGATATTCTAGTTTTATGTGTTACATATTAACTGTGTAGATATGAATGTATTTACTTTTAATAAAACTTTGTATTTTTGAGGTTTTCTACTGAGTATTTTTGTACTCACCCCAGCATGGGATTTTCCCGCACGTGTCATGTACTGTGCAGACAACCAACCTTTTGACTGATTCCTAGGTGGACCAGGACCAGATAGTGTTTAGTGAGACTGGATAGACTGAGGTTTGTTTATACGGCTTCTTAAAAGAAATCCTAGTACTTACTATCAGGTTGGTATTGTGTTTTCAGACTCTTTGTGGTGGGCTTTTATTTGGACATGTTTACATTATTTTACTTTGTTTCATACTCTGGTTACAGATTTTGATATATGCATGCATGGTTGTTCAATTTTTTTTATTTCATCATTTTATATGCTTGGATATATGTGTGTGTAGGTACATTGGATAAGGCCTCCCATTTTAGTGAGGTGACTTCTGGGTTCTATTCATCATCCCATGGCTTATTAAAGGTGGGCATGGGGAGTCATGACATGTGCCCAACTGGGAGGGTAATGATATAATGGTATCAGAGTGGTTGAGTTCTACTTCAGGACTGGGAGTATCTATGATTTGTCTGGGGAAACTGCGTTAAGTGTTTCTAGTTTGTATTTCTTGCCAGGGACTATAATTTTTATGTGGTGACCGACATATGCATACACCAGGACAATGATCACCATATTTTTGACTTGGTACATTGGAATATTTGTTTGGGGAAAAACGATGGTACTTGCATCATATATGATTTATTTGTTGTTTTCATGTCTTTCTTTAGTCAGCTACCCAAATATAATCATCGACCATGGTACATCTTCTCAGTTTCAGGATGCCTTCATGATGTATTCCAGCTATAATTCAGCATCCAGATAATTAGGATCTTCCCCTAAGTGATGAGTCATCAAATTAGGGACCAGTTCCTTAGATGTTACCTTCATGTGGTGCACCATGCATACCACCACCGGTAGAGAAACATATGGTACCCTCAGTACCAGTGGATGAGGTGCACAAGTGGAGCATGATTCACAAGTTTCATTGAAGGATACATATGATGTTCTGAGGTGAGCTTGAAGCACAGGTGGCTGAGGACTGGCCCAAGGTGGTGACCTGAGTTTTCTATCTAGTTAGGACACCAATATATCTGATGGTGGTCCTATCAATGAGCCTTCTTGATACCCAGCAAGGCGATGGTGGGGTCTGATTTTCTAGTATTACAATTAGGTGTATTATTGACGGATAGAGTTCGAGTTCCATTTTAGAGAGGATTTTCCACCATATATTCTGATAGATGTATGTATCTAGGAGCCTATATTACTCTACAAGGTAAGCATGATAGTATTTGAGTATTCATTGAGGTTTACCAACCTCTTCATTCATAGGATGGATATGATTCATGATCCTTTTATCAGGGCTCAGAACTTCGAGCAAGGTTTCCATAGAGATATCGGAGCTAGTGTTATCCCTAATTGCATTCCAGCCTATGATGGAGTGATAATATAGGGTTTGGTGGTTGAGAGATTCTTATATGAAAAGGTAAAGCATGTGGTTATCAGTAGTGGGGAAAATGATATGAGAGCTCAGTGGTAGGGAGACAACTTCAATTTTTTTGACTTGGACATGTGAGGCATTTTAGGAGGAGGTCCAATGATAGAGGTTCTGTAGTTCAGGACTCACCGTATGGGTCTAGTCATCCTAGAAGGACATCATGCTACTCATGTGATTGAATGGAAAATATTTCATGAGACTATATGATCTTCTGTATAGCTAAAATAGATACCACATATAATCCATTGAGGTGGAGACATTGGTAAAAAGAGGCATGTTTAAAGGGTGGAAAATATGGATGATGAGTTGGAAGATTAGTAGGAGGGGGTTGATGTTTTAAATTACAACCAACAATGCCACCAGGTGTCCCATGCCAGACTTAAGGAAATGTAGGATAGGGGTGGGGATAACTGCATGTGGTCAAATATTACATTCCAGAGGCCCCATGAACAATAAAGTGTTCTATATGAGTCTTTTCTAAATTACCTATAATAATAATCAAAAATAATTATAGTCATTTCATTATTTCCACATACATTGTATGATACTTAAGGATCCATGTTAAATGTTTTACTCGACCCTTACACTTGGGAACTCTTACTAGAGAAGACATAATGTTCACGAACTTCTGCCAAAAGGGGGACCTGACTCATGGAGGAGATATTTTTTATTATAATCTCTTGGTAGGAGTGTGGAGACCTTATGTTTCCATTATTGGTTTGGATTGGTTATCCACAATTAATGACAAGATTGACTATTTTAGTGGTTGGGTGTGTTCTATCCACAGTGATGGTACCAGGTTATCCTTTGTCAGTGGAAAATGTTGGCAGCACAGTATGGACTCATGAATAAGAGGGTGTAGATGATTACTCATCAGTTGGATATCCTATGACTTGGTGGAGTTGATGTTGTGAGTTTCTAGTTTCTTGTAGTTATGGTGGAGTGTGAGGATATATTCCCTGAAGATATTCCAGGTTTATCTCCCAACAAATATATAAACTTATGCATTGATCTACAACCCGAGATAAACCAATATCTACTCCAATATATTTTATTGGTACTGTAGATATTAGCAACATACTGGTTTAGTTGGAGGGATTGATGAGAAATGGATTTGTGAGGCCTAGTGTTTCACCCTCAGTTGAACTAGTCTTGTTTTCTAAGAAGGCATATGAGAGCTTGAGGCTGTGTTTAGACTATCGATGCCTGAACCATATGACCTTGAAGAACTAGTATCCACTACTAAGGATTGATGTACTCGTTGATCCTTTGAGAGGGGGATGATGGTTTTAAAAGTTTGACCTCTTGTCAAGCTATCATCACTTGTGAGTACAGGTTGAGGATATACTGAAGACGACATTCATGTGTCATTAAAATCACTATAAGTACATGGTGATTATATTTTTCGGGATAAATTTCACATAAGTATTTATGGGACTCATGAAATAGATATTTTATTCTTATTTAAATCGGTTTATGGTAGTATTCATCAATTATATCATTTTTTACTTGGTGTCTAAGGAGGAGCACATGATACACTTAAGGATAGTTTTGGCTGCACTACAGGATTACCAACTTTAGGAATATATCTATATGTTATAGTTCTAGATTTAGGAGGTCCACATTCTACGACACAATACCTCAGTGGGTGGAGTATCAGTGGACCTGACCAAGGTCAAGGCTATGTTAGCATGGGAGCCACACAATAGCACGATGGATGTGATGAGTTTCCTTTGTCTAGAAGGCTATTATAGGAGTTTCATACATTATTCATCTAGAATATCAACAACCATAACAACATTGAATCGAATGGGGAATCCTTTGGTGTGAATAAAGATGTTCTAACTGTATTTTCATTAGTTGAGGTATTGTTTGATGAGTACTCTCATCTAGTGATTTCCGTAGGAGGGTGTCGAGTACATAGTGTTTTGAGGATGCATTGAGAATTAGTCTTGGTTGAGTTCTGTTGCAGAGGAAAGTGCTGATTTCTTATGGATTATGCTAGTTGAGACCACACGAGAAGAACTAAGTGACCCACGATCTTGAGCTAGTAGTTCTGGTCTTCTCCTTGATGATGTGGCGACACTATATAATGGGTGCGATGTTTATCGTCTACTCCCATCACAAGAGTCTCATGCATATATTCTCTTGGAAGGATCTCAACATGAGACCAAGGCGATGACTAGAGTTTTTATTTAGGATTCAGAATTTGAAATCGTCTATAATCATGGGAAGGGGAATATACTGGAAGATGCTCTTACCAAGATATGTTGTCCGTAGTTGTTGAATGTGGTGTGAGAGTAGTTGGACTCATTCACTACTGGAAAACTAACTTATACCAATGGTTTGGAACTGTTGGTATAGGCTTCCAAACCATTGCCAAGTAAGCCATTGGGATAGGTTAATACCAACGGTTTTGGGAAAACCGTTGGTATAGACCTATACCAACGGTTTTGGAAACCATTGGTATAAGTATTATGAAAATCTATACCAACCGTTATGGAACCATTGGTATATGTATTTGAAAAAAAAACATTTGCTGGGATTTGATCCTAGGACCACTAGTTTAATATTGAATGACTTAACCACTAACCTAACATGACTTTTGTGAACATAATTACATAAATATATATATATATATATATTCTCATAATTATTTTTAATTTTTATTTATATAATGTTCTGAGTAAGAAGATCTGATAAAAAATCAAAGGATCTATACCAACGGTTGTCAAAAATGATGGTATAGACCTATACCAACGGTTTTGACAACCGTTGGAATAGATGCTTGATTTTGGGTGCAATTATGGATAGAAAGTTGATATATGGGGGACCTTTCCAAAGGTTTGGCCAAACTGTTCTGAAAGGTGTCCATAAAGTGGACTTTTCCAAACGGTTTGGCCAAACCATTGGGAAATCCATACCCTTTCTCAATAGTTTGGGAAAACTGTTGGGATAAGTAGCCTCAAAGTGGGCTTTCCCAACAGTTTGGCCAAACCATTGGAAACAGGGACCTATACCAACGGTTTTTACAAACCGTTGGTATAGAAGTGTTGGGAAAGTTCATATTTCCAGTAGTGATTGCAGTTATCTATTTTGGTTGCATATGGAGAATCTTAACTCCAATTTATGATTTTTAACCCTATTATATTGCAACAAGTTAGGGTGGCTATGTTTTGGGATGACGACTGTGAGACCCTACATACTCAGATATCCATATGTCATGCTTCGGATGGATATTATATAGGTTGGGATAAAGTTATTCTTTTTAGAGGAAACATGATGTTACTAGGGATGTTGTAGGAGGAGGTTTTGAGAGAGTTTCATATGTATCTTTGGATGTACATGCACATCTGGAAAAGATGTACCAGAACCTCTGATGTCAGTTTTTGAGGATAGGGATAATGAAATAAGTTGAAAAGTTTGTTTTAAGATTCATTACTTGTCAGCAAGTTAAGGCTGAGCAATAATTTCCAGTGGGTTTGTCTCAACCCCTTGAGGTTCTAGAGTTGAAGTGATAAAAGATATATACAGACCTTATGATGGGCTTACAATATATTTCAATCATACAAGATTCCAATTTGGTGATCTTAGACTGACTCATCAAGTCGGCCCTCTTCCTAGATATATAAGAGAATAGTTCATTAAGGACTGTTGGACACCTATAAATTCTAGATATAGTCTGACACCATGGATTCTCATTGATGATCATTTTTGACCATGATTCATGATTCAAATCCCAGTTATGGAATGGATTTTAGGTGGTGTTTGGGACCTAGCTGCACTTGAGCATATTGTGTAACCCAAAAAACTGACAACCAGACAGTGTGGATCATTTAGGTTTTATAGGACATGTTGCGAGATTTCATGTGGTACATTACCCATTGTTGGGAGGATAACCTACGATTTTTAGAGTTTTATTATAACAAAAATTACAATACTGGAATCGTTATGGAGCCATTCATGGCTTTGTATGGGTGGCCTTGTAATTCACCAATTTCTTGAACTAACCTGAGAGTGGCAACACTCATGGGACCATAGTTTTTGCGAGCTACAAAAGAGAATGTGCATATCCTATAGAAGTAGATAAAGAATATATAGATCCATAAAAATCTTATTCTGATTGAAGATAGATGTCTTTAGAGTTCGAGAATGGATAACATGTATTCCTAAAGGTTTTTTCTTGATGTGGATTATAATGATTTGATGGTTGAAGCAAGCTATCTCTGAGGTTCATCGAATATATCTATATAATATGTAGAGTATTAAATGTGAGGTACATTTTAGATCTACCCCTATTGTTATTATAACTTCAATAAATCTTCCACATGTTACAACTAAGCATGTACGGGGATGAAACAATGCACATTATCAAATCCGGTTAGTTTTACATCGAGGATGGAGCGAAGTTTGCTGAGTTCCTAGTAAAGATCCAGGGTCAATAAGAGATGATATTTCATGGGTGATAGATTCATTTAGTGCGTGACTAGTGACAGTATGAGAATCTCTAGGAGAGTAAATGAGAGCATGGTGCTCAGATTCATTCTCAGTACCCACATCTTTTTTAGTTTCCCTTACTTTGGATTTTTGGGGCCGTAAAGCCTAAATGCGAGGAGAATGTAATGCCTAATATTTTATGGGAATGTAATTTTTGATATTGTATGGATTATTTTATAGACCAGGATTTTAGATGACATGCGATTCTGATGCCTGATGTTCCCGTAATAAATATTTTTACTATATTAAATATATTAAATAGCACCAAAAAATAATATTTCTAAAAATTTAACATAACTTTTAAATGGTTTCCTGGATAAAATTTTTTATCACATCGTTGAGTTCAAAATGCGATGTTTACACTAGGGATGTAATAACATTAGTCAAAAAGGGTTGTTTGTGTAAATTTTATCATGACACAAAAATGAATAAAATAATTGTTTTAATTACCATATTTCTAATTTTTGATGCAAAAATTGACCAAATTTAAACTGACCATTATAGAGAAATACCATGGTTAAATGCATAACCGCAAAAATATTAAAATCCCGTTGGAGATATCTTTAGAGGATTTCTCTTTAATGAATGGTGAAAGGATCATGGATCGATGATTGATTCAAAATAGATTCAAAAGATTTCAACAATGATCTTGGTGAATCCCCATTCTTCATCAGTGATCAAAATGAATTAATTTAGGGAATATGATTTTATTTGAATCTTCCCCATTCTTAATTTTTACAATAAACCTGAACCAATTATGGAACCAATTGATCAGAGGATCAATCCTCATATAGGATGGTATTTTTGGGGGTTTTTATTTGAGAATATATTTGTGATTTCATTTATTTATATTTTCATTCTAATGAAAATTAATCAACATCTATAGTAACATCAATCGAGGCTCATTCCTCTTATCTGTTTTTGTGCTTTTCTCCACTGGTTCATCATTCATTGCATGTGTTCTTTTATTGGCACATGGATTGACTTATCCTGATCAAATGATCTTTGTGCATCCATTTATTTGTTTAACAATCTGATATCATTGACCTGGGATCATCATGACACAATGGAGGTGTGTTGTTAGAGATATAGTGAATAAGACGACAATGAATAACTGATTTCTTGTTCTTTGGCGCACAATAAAGAACATTTGTTTTCTATTTTGCAAGAAGATCTAATGGTAAAACACATTTTTTGACTATGGTGAGTCCTGGATGTGTTGGGATCTTCAATATCATGGTAAAAATATCACTAGATCAAATGCATATGGCACCAGATCGAACAAGGAAGTAGATCTAAGATTCTTCAGGATTCCAAATAAAATTGTGTCTAATACGAATCAATTCGCCATGTGGTGCCCCGTGAAAGGTGAGTAATGTTTTTAGAGGAAGTTAAATATTACACGGTGGTTGACCCTTGTTACACAATGTGTGGTCTCTCCCAAATGACACAAAGAGTACTCCAGAAGTATAAGGACCCGAGATGGACTACACGAGTTGGATCATGCCTTGTTCTTCCCTACATGGACATTATCTAGATGCACTATGTTGTGTACTAGTACACGAGAAAAACTACACTGGATGGTTCTATGTACTGTCACTTCATTAGAATACACGGTTAGCCAACATGTCATGTAATACTACACATACATGGCTTGATGACATATTCTGTTTACACGATCCTGACCCATGGTCAAGAAACATGGTGTATAACCCCTATTATAGATGGTGTACTCTTTTATACATGTCTTGGATCCCTTGTACTTCATATCTTGGACATGTTTTGTTAGGGAATATTCCCCTTATCCCTTCCCCAAAGGTTGGTATGGAATCGTCTCCTACACATAGAACTATGATCCTTTTAGCACGACTTCTTGGATAGAGTCATTATAATTCTGATAAGAGGTCTGCAGTGAGATCCATTATTTTTCATTTTTTCCTATGTGAAAATCTTGGTATTATCATGACCAACACTATGCGAGCGTCGACCCTCTACTTAGTAGGTTAATTTAGATTGAGTTGTTGGTATAACCTCATGGACTTGGTAGTGATCCTCATTTGTGTGTTGTATCCTCTTTAGACTTTTAGTGGTTTTATTTCTCATGACAAGACTTGACAAGTAGTACCTCTCATATGGATTTCATCAGTGCTATTAGACTAAGGATTCTATTCTCCCAAACGACTTATTTGTGAAATATTTTTTTTTGAATCTTAGATAGGTATAACATGTATTTGAATTATTTCTAGACTATGTGTCTTTGTTGAGTATTTCTAGATATTCTTATTATATGTGTTTTAGACATATACTTCTGTAGATCTAACTGTATGTCCTTTTTTTATTCTTAGTGGTTTCAGGTTTTCCTACTAAGTATTGTTATAATCACCCTTATATGGGATTTTCCATCACATGTCTTGTCTTATACATACGATCAACCCATTGAAAGAGTGATTGGAAGACCCGGACCATATGATTCTTAGTGAGACCGGGTAGACCATGGTGTGTTCTTGTAACTTTTGGACATTAGTCCTAGTACTTGCTTATAGGTTGGGTTGGTGTGTTCAGACTCTTGGGGGGGGGGATTTTATTTGGACCGGTTACATTATTTTACTTCCTTTTATACACTAACTAGAAATTAAGATTTATTCCAAAAGGGTTGTTCTGTTTTTTTACATTTCATAATTTTATAGGTTCAGAGATGTGTGTGTGTACATGTACTTAGGCTAAGGCCTCCCATGCTAGTGATATTTCATCTCAGCGCTAGTCGCTAGCCCCTACCCTATTGAAGGAAGGCTTGGGGAGTTGTGACATGGGCCCTACGATGAATATTCATGAAATTTTAATAAAAATATTATAATAATATTAGTTTTTATGTTCCCATAGTCATATATAATTGGATTTTAAATCATTTTTCACATAGGTTGATAAACTGACCAAGACTTGAATGAAATTTAAATCATTTGGAGAGTACGGTTAAGGAGGAGTTTCTTTTGACATAATATAATTTTTACAGAATGATATTGATATTTGTTGAATATTTTTATAATGTTTTCAAATATTTGATGGTTTTTGGATAATGTATGAAAATCAGGATGAAGAACAAGTAATGTTTCATTGTAGAGACGATAATCCTTTCATACACACAATTAATGTTCCTTTTTTTCAATGCGTCAAAGGGGATGAGGGTGGATAATAAATTATAAATTCATAATAATAAATATTTTAGATATATAATATATATTCATTATAACAACGTTGAATACTTTCCATGAATGTTTGTTATGAAAAAAGGATGTCGCTTCGTGGAGGCGGTAGTCTAGACCCTAAGATAAGGACCTCATTTTTTTATATGTAGATATAAATGAATAAATATGGATTATACCATTATTATTAAAACATCTAAGTATAATAATGACACATAATTCATCATATTATTATAGTGATATGATATTTTTAAGAGTAATATTTATTAAAAATCATATAAAGGAGACAAGACTTATGTTGGAGACTTATTTTTTTCATTGGAAGTTCCCTTAAAATTGAATGGACTTGTTTTAATATTAGTTATGGGGTGTTTATATTTTTTTGATAGGGTAAAACTATTAGAAAACATTCCATGTTTTATTGATGAATTTAGAGATTATATATATATTTGGACGGGTGTAACTGGTATCCTTCTAAAAGGGAAGACAAGGGTAGCTTGGGAGAACAATTTATATTTCAGTTATATAATTTCACTATTTAAAAAGAAAGGGTTCCAGAAGGTAAAAAAATTGAAGAATAAATGTTTTTTGGGTTAGTTCTATTTCAAACCATTAATTTTAAAACAATTTTTTTTTGTTTATGTCCTTTCTTTAAAGATATATTGTATTTTCGTTTTCAGTTTTTACCTTAATAACTGTTTTTTTTAAATTCAGTTATTAAAATATTACGAAACATATAAGAAAAACTTTATAAAAGAATTTATTTTTTGAGAAAATTAATTTATCTGTTATTTAATCCAATTCAATATATTAAATGTAATAAAACTAACTTTTAAATTAAAAATGATAACGTGTCTAAAAACAATTTTTGTAGAAGGCATACATTTTGACCGTTATTGATTCTTAATCTTATTTCATACTGATTACCAATAAAATTTCAATCAATATTTTTATTTATATATTTAGAAATCACATTATATTAATAATTTAATTATTTAAATCTTTTTTAGTTGATATAGATACCTTGATATTAATAAAATAATAACTGTAAAATAATTGTTTCACCGTTATCATGGTAATTTACATTAATCCCAAAAATCTAAATTTTATACCCAAAAAAGAGATTCTACATATAAAATAAAATTAAAATTTCTATATGAAATATAGTTACAATTTCATCAAATTTAAATTCTAATTTTTTATGAAATTAATTATAACATCAGTGCATGTAACACATAGAAACCAATTTTTTAAATGTGTCTGTTTATGTAAAAAGATTAATAATTATGATAAACTTTTCAATTATATTAATTCTAATGAATCTTAGATAAAAATTATAATGAAATGAGTATTAATTAAAATATAAAAGAAACTAAAATTTTCATTTCATCAGGTCATAATTAATTAAACAATACATAAAAAACATTTTTCATTAAATAACTATACAAACTGTCAAATTGTTATGCATAAGTATGTTAATGTAAAATAGATTTTTAAAATTATTTATCAAACATAATAATATTTAATTTTATAGTAAAATGTATCAAGATAATTTAATGTATTCATATAATAATTTATTTTTCATAAATGTAACAACATTAATAAAATTAGTATTTTATCTATTCACCTAAAAATTAACTATTTACGTAAAATTTAAAAAATCCATCATAGATAATTTATTTCGAGAATAAATAAAAAATTATTTTTGCTTTATCAAATTTAAATTCTATAATAATTTAAATTAATACATTTAAAATGAAATATATAATATGAATAATATGATTTTTAAAAAATATCCTTTTCTATTCTAACTCATATTAATTATTTAACTACTAATGGTAATAACTATTAATGGTTTTCTATATTAGTTTTTATTAATAATTTATCAATAATGAATTGTTAATATATTATTTCGTTTTTTGGTTGGGTGTAGCATGTGACCAATTTGTAGAATATATAATGTCTTTTTAAGGATTTAAAATCGTTGGTTGTTACAATAACTTAACTTAAAATAAACACAATATAAAATGGTAGATTAACCAAAAGTAAGTGAAATAATGTTAGAAAAATCATAATTCCCATGAATTGTTTGAACATACTCCTCAAGTCCATATATTAAAATTTTAGAAAACTTATTATTCCATTGACATTTTATAAAAACTCATTATATACAATCCTTTTTATAATATGAGATATTAAATTTATCTGATTAAATGGATGGTGAAATATCATCGCACTCGTCATCATCCATATATATGAGTTCCACTTAAAAAAATCCCACATCTTGTAATAAAAAACTCATGAGAGTAAAATGGGTTTTATATCCTCTTAAAATATAATCACATAAGAAAAAAATTCATAATTAAATCAATTATCATAACAGCATATACACATGGAAAATAAAAGAGTATTGAAAGATATATGTCACCATTATCGGTAAATAACATTCAATGAATATAATAGAGCATATGATATTTACACCATATAGATAAAGGTTATAAAATAGTGTTATTAATTTATATAATCAATTTATGTATGTCATCTAGGTGAATACCTTTAAATAATTTGAAATATATATATATTGTGTTTATAAAGTAATGAAACTATACAAAAAATCATTATCTTTTAATGTTTGGGAAATAAAAATTCATTAATGTAAATCCCTAACTTTAATCCCCCAAAATACTATAATGGAATTTAAAGGGTAATTCATGAAATAAAATTTAAAATGAAATAATTATTTTTGTGATAAAGAGGAAAAGAGAAGAAAAACCATAAAAAATTTAGATATTTTAAACATTTTCATAAAATAACACTTTCCAAATAAAAATTTTGAAAAGGTGATGTGAGATATTTTCAAAAAAATTAATGTTAAAAAGAAACCTTAATAATCGGGCCTGGTAATTAAATAAGGCCATTTCATGAAAATAAGGAATAAAAATAAAAAAATGATCAGGGAAGGAAAAAATTTAAAATATATTTATTGAAAGCCACATTAAATATAGGATAACCAATCATCTTTTTTAAATAGGAATATATAAATGTTATGGTCTGAATAAATAACATATATAATTTTTAAATATATTTGAGAACATTAATCAAAATGAAAATATGGATAAATAACAGAAATTATCATTAAAAAGGATTAGAAATATTTTCAACAATTATATTCAAATTGAGAATGAAATTTTATCTTTGTAATATATTATAATTTAATGTCCATTTATTCCATAAATTAATAGAATGTACCATGAAACTAAATCTTATTGTGGAAAAAGGATGTCCATAAAGAATCCAAATACCTCAAAAAATGTATTTGAGTAATAAAAACCCTAAAATATTTTGTTTGTTTTGAATAAAAATAAATATAAAGAGATAATTTGATATGTATCATTAAACCCTATAAATTATAAAAATTTTGCAAAAGATTTTTTTAGGTAGTAATCATAACATACTAAAGATATCACTTTTCACTATATTAAATATCTCTAAAAAAATTAAATTTGAGATAAAGATACCCTTAGATAATTCATATCTATAAGGAGTTATAAAATTCATTTATAATTACTCTCAATATATATTACTTAGTTATAATCTATTTTCAATATTTGGTGTGATTAATCTTGGTAGTTTTGAACATGTCTCTTAATAATAATGTTTTTCATCATTCTATTCTAAAATTACTTAAATCTAAGATCATTAAAGGTACTATAATTTAATCTTTGTTATTATTAACTTATTTATATCATATATTTTTAGTAATTAAGTTTTCTTAATCATTCATGATAATATTTATTATCATTGTTTAATTAGGTGGTTAGACTGGACCAAACATGAGAATACAATATGTAATGGATGATTTTTAATTTATTTAGTTGTAATATGTTAATTACAAAGGGACAATGATATATTTTGGGTTATATTAATTTTATAAATTAGTATTTAATAGTTTTTCAACAACAGGTAATGAATTTGAAACTATAACATGGTATGAATAATTTGCTTTTTTGTCTTAATGTGCACATTTTATATAGTTAATTTTTCAATGATCATTTATTTTTTATATTTGTAATAATTTGTCAAATTATTCATTATAATATCATAATAATTTCATAAACATCATATTTTTTCCTTAAACCCATTATCATGACCATTTTTTAATAGGAGTGACAAAAAATGGAATACACTGTTCCATGGAGGCGGTAGTCCATATGCATGCATGGATAATGATTTCATTTTCAATAGAATGAGATAAATGTATAATATAATATATTATATGGAAATATAAGAATTTTAAAACAAATAATATTTATTTATAAAGTTATATACTAGGACCATCAATGTATGGTGGTAATGAAAAACGAAACACGACACATCAGGGAGGCAGTAGTTCGCATGTATACGTGAACGAGGTTCTTGTTTCCCTTAATGGAAAAGTGGAATGGGGGTTAATGATTATTACATTAATTAAACAGAATTTTTTATACAATATATACTTAATTAATCATATGATATCCTGAAAAATAGATTTTAAATGGATAAATAGAGTAGAAACAACATTAAGGGAAAGTTATTGCTTATGTGGATAAAATTATGCATCCCTTAATGGATTCCATATAAAGTTTGTACATAGTAAAAAATCATGTGTAAAAAATATAAATGAATTGAAAGATTATTTTATTGAATATTAATGGGCCATATTTTCAAGTGAAAAATGAAAATTGATAGTGTTCTTGAAGGGGCGGTGAGAGGCCCCATTTTTATGTGGTGTGAATGATATTTTTGTAAATATTGCATCTTAATTTGAAGGGTGAACTTGTTTCAAATATCAAGAAGACATAAAAATTTAAAATAATGTAGTGGAGAAAATATTTGATTGATCAGAATCTATACCACTCAATTAGATTTTTTTTATCATGTAAGTCCTTTTAGCCCTTTGGTTATCCCTTTTCACCTATTGGGATTGTACTTTAGTAAATAGTTTTGACATAAATAATTCATTTCTATGCCTAAAACATTTTTCACTATTACATAATATAGAAATTCTAAATTAAACATATTTTTTTAATTAAATTTACTTTATAAAATGAATAAAAATTAATTTTATAATAATAAATTTACTAAAAATAGTATCATAGAAAATTTAAAGTTAAGTTCAGAAATATTAAACATACAATTGTAAACTAAAATAAATTATTTATAAAAATTTATAATAAATCTTATAAAATATTATTTTTCTAGAAAATTGTTTGATAAATCTACAAGATGTACTTAATTACAAATAATATTATAAAGTTCATGGTATTTTACAAAAAATTAATTTTCATTATTCACCTAAAAATCAATATTTTTTTTAAAAATAAAAATCATTTATCCAAAGATAATTTTGACCTGATGAATTTCTAAATGATGTAAATTTCATTAAATTAACAAAATAATATTTTTATAAATTAACCATTAAATTAAATCATAAAGGATAATGAAATTTTTAACTAGAAAATTAATTTTTAAAATTCATGGTGTTTTTATTCAAAATTTATATAAACAACTAATAAAACTAGAATGAACCAATAATTATTATATTTTATTAACACAATCATTTAATAATATAATATTTTCTATAATAAAATGTACAACACTTAAATATTAAAATTCTAGTAAAATATTTAAATAAGAAAAATTGTACAAACCAAATTGTTATAAAATTACATTTATATTTATTTATAAATTTAATTAATAATAATCTTACTTATATTCATAACATCTAATTTGATGCGTAGGGTTTTTTACCATATAATTATTAAAATAATATTTATTACAATTTTGTTTTAGTTGAGTGTTTTCAAATTAAACATTCTATTTGAAGTTGAATTAAATCTATGGAGTACAGTACAATAAAATCTCAAATAATTTCATGATGAGGATTCTCCAATTTCATTTATTCTTTAGGATCCCATGTTTCTTTATCATTCTTATGCTTTCACCAAATAAAATTCACTATGTGATTTATCTTTTTTCATGAATCTTTGTCTCTACGGTACAAGATATTCATGGGATGTTCCTTATAAGAGAGATCATGCACTAACAATACCATATATTGGTAGATTAAATATAAGGGATATAGTATTTAATTCCTAAGTATGGATACATGGAACATGTCATTCACTAGGGATATGTTTTGTGTAAATGATTGTTTATTGTATAAAACTCCAATGTGGGAATGAGTCACAAAATAGAGCAATGTATCTTTGACATAGCGTTCCCTTCTACCAAGAAGTCATGATTCTATTCCATGGAGATATATATATATATAGAAAATTTATCTCCAACCTCACATTATAGATATTATTGATGATTATCAACATATATATTCTGTCAAATCTGTGAACCTTTGTTGTATTACTGAATGACATGGAAATTCATTGTCATTTCATTGACTAGTTCAGGTCATAGATCCCAGGTTCACTAAATTTCTTATATAAAGAGAGTGTTATAAATTAGACTTCCTAGTGGGATTCCTATGGAGTTTTATGAATTCTAGAGTAGAAGAAATTAATTTATGATAAGTCAACCAGAGAAAGATATTGATCCCAGACGTTTTTGAATTATATAATGAATGATCTCAACATTTCCTCAAGTTTTTATGTAGTCTTATAAGATTGGATGTTGTGTTGGGGGGAAGTCCTCTCTAATGGAGAGTAAGTGATCAATATTTATAATATGGTCAACTATAATCCATATGGAATTATTTACATTGGTTATCTATCTAATACATATGAAAAAATAAATTATCTTGATCATCCATTTTCATGATGGGTTGGGTAAAGGATGGATCAACCCCTTGTTCTTTTTTCCTTTCTTCGTTTACTTTTTTACACACTTGGAAATTTTATGTATATTATAAAATATACTTCTTCATATTATCCCAATAGTAGTGCCATCAAATATATCTATACATATCTTTGTTCCCTAGATGGATAGAGAATGTTGAGCTATACTAATATTTTAACATATCCTTCTTTTCTTAGTTTCATCATAGAAACGTAGTTTGTCACAAATATAACAAATATATCATTATAAAAGATATATTATAAGGATTTACCCTTTATTATAGAATCCAATTTTTTATATCTCCACATCATCCCTTTGATCCTCCTAAATCTTCATGGGATGATGGTTGAAAAATAATTTGATCAACTTAGTTGTGTTTCATTAATTTATGATTCCCATTTCAATCCTCTACATGTAAAATAAGAGTTGATCCTCATAAATTCTCTTCATGGATAAGGATTCATGATCCTTTATAGATATATCATACATGAAAATATTCTCTATATTGGAATAGGAGTGGATTGAGCAGTCATAATCCTTGATCATCTATAACCATATTTACGGGTTCATATTGAGATCCTTTTTGGTAATATATTCTTTTAGGTTTTATTTTCTGTATATTTTTTAAATATTCCCCAATAGATATAATTATTACATTTCATAAATTTTAATATTGCTACAGGTATCTCAAAATCATGTATTGGATAATTTTACTCATGCACCTTCTACTATATTGAAGCATATGCTATCTATTTATCATTTGTCAAGAGTAAACAACCCACGAATTTCTATAATGTATCATGGTATATCACAAAACCATTCCCATATAAGTTTAGTGAAATTATTTATGTAGTTATTAAGCTCTATTAAACTTCATGATAACCTATTTCCATTAATTGTTTCATAGAAACATTTTCCCCATATGCGTTTTATTGGTTAGCGGGTTTGAAAATCATGAAATGTTCATAAACAATCACAAATATACACATATAATCCTAGAAATCAATAGATATATAATACATATATTGGTTTGATATATTTGAAATTATTTTTTTTCTCAATGGAACTGCATATATCCCCTTACTTGTTATAACTTGCCTCAAAATGCTTCTTGATCTTTCCAAAACTCAAATTTAATATAATTTTCATATAACTTATCCTTGGGAATTTTTTTAGAAAAATATTAAAATTATCATTAATACATGGGGATTTGTCTTAGATACCTAGTCAATAAATTTATTATCACCTATGTATGAAATACAATGAAAGACCAAGGGTCGATCTGTTTAGGAGGCCACTCATTGTCACTAAATTTTAATTGTCACTATTTAGTATGTAATTTAAATTCTATGAAATGATATAAAAATATTATGAGGGTATTTGTAAATGATATATATATATATATATATATATATGAATCCATGAAAAAAACAAAGATTCATAAAATAGTAGAATGTCCCTGAGAAATGGCTATTTTACAATGGTGTTTATAGTGATGTAATAATTGCTCATTAAGTTTTAATTAAAGATATGTCATTCAATATAGATATCATGAATTATTAAACTACACCCTAGTTTTTTTAATTGTTATCACCCCTTTTCTATACCTCATCATGATTGTTAATACTCATTCAAATTTTATATAGGAGTCCTCTTCTCTGACCAACACTCTATAAGACAAACCTCACTGTTGCATTGCATAAATAATGAAGTGAAGGAATGGTGATAACAAGGAATAAGTCACTATATTATATAAAAAAATGTTGAATAATTTCTATAATATTTTTAACCACTATTTAAATTATGGTAATATAATAACAAGATACATTGAATCATAATAACTCAAGAATAATCCACTACATTCCTTTAAAAAATATAGAAGATAACTATATATTTTCATATAGTGGGGAATTTATGGTTGTGGAAAAAACAAATTATAAACAAAATTAATATTGAGTAATAAGAAAAATATATATTAAAAATTTATAATTCTACTAAAACAAAAAAACTCCACTTTAACAAACTAAAATTATGAACTATTTGAATTGAAATCAGTGTTGTACATTTATAGGAAATATGGATGATTGTTTTGACTCCAACTTAATCTTAAAAAATGGTAAAAAATATTTTCATTTTAATGGAAAAATATTTGAATTTGGTACTAATTTTTTTTGGGTATGTATTTCCAAACGAACCACCATACTGTTGAGGGTCTTTGAACCTATTTATCTAATTTTGTGACTTTATTACTAAATAAAAATTTCTTAAAATGGTAGAGTGTTGGAAAGGGAAAAATGGATTTTAATTTGGATCCATAAAAATTTATTTCATTGATACATGGGTCCTAGCAATAGATATATTTTAAATTAATGAAAAATAAAAAATAAGTGAAAAAAAACTAAATGATTCCACAATCATACCTGATATATTACATGAACTCTAATTTTATTGAAAAATGGTGAAACAAAAAGATTTGGATTATGTGACATGAATAAAAAAATCTTAATAAAATTTAAAATGTAAAAATGGTGCCAAAAATTTTATAAACCTCTCAAACTTGGCATGATATAAACATTTTGGGTAGTACTCATTAACATGAGTTTCATAAACCATAAAAACCTTTAAAATAAAAGATTGGAAATCATGAAGAAAATACATATCTATAATCAAATAAATCTTTAATTTTTCTAATTATAATGTTTTTTAAAAATTAAAAAATGGTATAAATTTACAAAAGTATTCATTTCACTGAAGAGATTCAATAAACACTCTAAAAATGAAAACAAAAAGTAAACATAGAGAATTATAGAAAAAATAAAAGCACATAAAAATTACTAAATAAAAGTAGACTTTCCCTTATACCTTTGATTAAAATATCCGTTCATTTATCCCAATATATTGAAAATATATATGGGGTAAATAAAAAAAGGAAAGATAAAATCTCTATTTTTTTGAAGTGGAATCCTTGATTTTATATTAAAGTTATATCCACATAAAAAATATAAGAAAAAAATGAAATTTAAAAATAAGAAACCTTTGGAAAGAAAAATGAAAAAGATAAATATTAATGAAAATGGGAAAGTCTATCTTTTTACACCCATGTAGGTTCTATGTTTTTACCATCCCTAATCAGGATGTTGCAAAACATTACTACCCAAAAGAATGTGGATGGTGGTTTTAGGGTATGAAACCCCATATGTTATTTCAACTGATATCAATTAGGGGATCATAAGAGAAGTAACCTTAGAAAAAAATAAAAAAATGTCCCAAACACTAGATAAAATGATGAGAGATAATGAGGTTAAAAGGAGGAGGGAATAGAAGGTACATGGGATAACTATTTACATTCATGATATCCTCTGCAATGTGATATAAAATTGTATGAAGAAGAGGAAGTTAAATCACGATGAGGTCCTTGAAATATCACACTTCATAAAATTCCACCAATATATTCTTCTTATAAGAGTGTTATTAATTATATTCATTACTCTAAGGGTCCATTATTGGTTTGTTTTTGAATGATAATTTATGGAATTATTTTTTTAATTATGTATCAATAAACATTTGATTAAATGAAAACTAAAAAATTATAATTCCTAAGTCAATTTAAACTTTGATATCATTTACCCAAGACAAATCCACCATCAATATTACTACTAGTGTGAGAATGGAATATTTTAATAATTATTTACCATCCTCACATATTTCTTCATCTTTAAATATTGGTGGAGAAATAATTGGTTCTTCTAAATATTGTTTATTATTGTTTTATACATATTGCTTTAACTTTCAAAAAAGTAGCCATTAATGTAATTTTTCTACTCTATTCTTCATTAAATTTAAATTTTTGTCACATAGATCCTTAAATAACATTATATAAAAAACCATACCTTTTATTTTAAATAGACTAAGAAAAATAAAAATCATTATTAAAATTCATCTTGAGAAAATCAAAATAAAAAATAAAAAGCAATGAAGTTCAATGTTGTAGTTTTAAAAATTTATGATAATAAATATTCCTAATCCAAAATGGATAAGGTACCTATTATTGAAAAATAATGGTTATAATGTATGAAAAATGAGATTTTATTATAATAAATTTCATGGTGTGAAACTAAATCTGCAAGAATTTTGTCTGACGTATTGAGATCCAAACACCCTCCTTTTTTGGTGAGACTATCCACCCCAAGATTGGACTCATAATATACACATATTACAAAGATATTTATACTCATAAGAAATTCCATCCATACCACCCATCCAGTAGTGAGTATCCATGAAAGGTGTAATGTACTATTCAATATGACTTGTAGAATATCATTGGAAAAAAATTTCATCCATAAATTGTTTAAACTTTTTGATCTTGTGATATTAACTGAAATAATTATTACTATAATATATTTTTCAATTGATGAATCTAGTACACATGAGCTATATAAGAATCCAATAAAATTTCCAATATTATTCAGAAGGCCACACCATAGCCCGAGGGACCTAGGTTCCAATTCGATGCTCTTTTCGAGATAATTTTTATCCAATTATATTGGGGGGATGAAAAAATATGTTAATGGTTCTAAATGATTACTTATATTTTCCATAAATTACAAATATTCACATAACCATTAAACCATGCACACTGTTTTCAAAATACAGATTTATACAACTATTAGATTGTTTGACCTCCTCCTAAATTCTCACTTTGAGTAATAAAACATAAATTTTTTTTCATTGTTTTGTATAGGATTTCTACCAAACTAGATTTTATGTTGTAGTGTGGAAAATACCACATTAATGCAATTATAAAGCTAACTATAGAGTCCAAACATAGTGAAATGTGGAAGAAATAATCACAGGGAGTCCATAATCAGTATTTGTAATTAAAAGTGATCTAATATCACTATCCAAAATGATGAAGTAGTAGCACATATAAGAATAAGGTTCTCTATATCCTTCATATACTAGTTACCAATATCACAATAAGAAAAAATAGAGATACCAAAGGTTTTTAATAATTTATTATTGTGTAATATACTGTTCATCAATATCCAAATAAGGGTTAGGCATGAGTATATGATCCTGCATTTATTGAAACTTTTCATCCAATCCATTTTAGGAACTAACTGACTAGTAGTGTTCTGGTAAAATAACCCATTTTTCAGAATTCTATTTCATGAAGTTTCTGATAATAGGACACCCAAGCCTGAAGAAATCATTTATCCACTTAACATTAAAGGACCAGGGTCGATGTTTCTAGGATCCCACTCCAACAAAATAAATTTCAATTATCACTATTTATTATGTTACTTAATAAACTAATAAATTTTAAAATAATATAATGATTGTTTTTTAAAATTCATTATATTAATATATATATATATATATGAATTCATGAAAGAAAAAATGAGGAAAAGAAAAGAAAAATATGCCAGTGATAAATGGAGGCTGTCCTAGGGGGTTTACAACGATGATTTCATTATTCTTTAAATTATAATTCAAAATTCCCTATTAGATATAGTAATCAAGATATATCAAACAATACCATCCATTTTTGAATTATCATTACCCAAAAATGAGTCACTTATATATAGGTAGATACTCTTCTAAAACTAGCAATGGTAACTCTTTACTGACTAGCACTATATCATCCAAACTACATAATGTGAATGAGTTAAATAATATAATGGAGGAATATTGATATTATGGAAGAAGAACCCAATATTATAGAATATGAGGTGAACACTCTCAATAATAAATTTATCCCACATTTTAGTTTTAATAATATAACAAATAATGTCATTTAAATTTTAGAACTAAAATATCCTCAACTAACTTCCTTCAAAAAAATGAAAATGTTAGTTCTCATTTTTTATGGAGTTATGCAATTAAGGTGGGAAGGAAAAAATAATTTAAAAAAAATAAATATAGATGAAGAAGAATAATTATATATGTTAATAATTTTAAAAACTATTACAACATCAAAAACCCCTATTTTATAATGAAAATTAATAAAACTTTAAAATTATGTGGAGGTATACTATAATGGGTAAGAAGGGTTGCTATTTTAGCTCCCATTATTTATTCCAAAACATGGTTCATGATTATCCCATTTAATGGATTAATATTTTAATGAGACTTTCTAAAAAATTTATTAGATATTTCATGGATATTGATCCCCAAAACTGGATCTTCTTTAGAGACATATACCAAATCTGTTGGATGGATTAATAATGATTTTTTTTGGACTTTCAGACTGTTCAAATTCACAAGATCCCATTTACCATGTATTTGTGACCTATAAAATCACTTAACAATGAGGAAAATAATATAATTAAATTGGTACTCAACATATCATATATATTCATTAAAAATAAAATCACATTTGTACTTATACCTTTTGAGATATGGGAATATCTTCAAAATTTATCCAAACAAAGCACATATTTCGATCCAACAATTTCATTCCTTATTTGGGATATATATGTTTGGATTAAAATTTAGGTCAAGTTTAATAAAATGAAACCATATGAATATATATGAAATAAAAAAAAAATTAAAACATGGATTATAGTATAAAATATTTTGGCTAAAATATAAAAATAATATAAAAATAGGAAACTAATACATTTTTTTCAACAAATAACAAATCATTCCAAAAAAAACTATTAAAATTACCCTCAAAATAACAATTTAGTGAATTAAAAAATTGAATTTTTGAATAAAATTAATGAAAATATTACCATCATCACTCCTAGTATTCTTACTTATATTTTTAGTCTATTAGAATTTTATCAATAATGGCTACCCCCAATTTTTCGAGGTAATATATAAAGTCTACATTCATCTCATCTACTAAAAATATTATATGATTGGAGAGTCCTAAAACAATTACTATTAAATAATAAATTATATACCATTATTAAAAGTTATTCTTTATAATATTCTGTTTTTTCCACCATATATTGATGATAACCCATATTAAGGTCCACTTTAGAGAAGTATTGGACCCCATATATCTAATAGAATAAGTAATCAATCCATTGAAGTGGATACATTGGATTAATTAAAATTGTTTTATTTATAATAATAAATGAATAGACACATTAACTTTTATTTCTTCATAAAAAATTATACTAAAATAACCCATGGTGTATCACTTTGGGGTATGATTCCATTTTCTATATATTCTTATAGTTTCTTTTATAGTTTTTCTGATTCAATAGTTTCCATTCTATATGGAGTCATGGATTTTGGTGGATATCCAAGTAAAATTTCAATTGATAATAGAATATATCACATAGGATAAATACTAGGAAAGTTATTAGGGAATACATTGGTATATTACCTTACAATTTTCATAATCTTATCCTTTTCCTCAATCATTTGAGATAGATTTTATTGGTTATTAAGTTAAAATTTTCAGGATTGAGAAGATGTTTCCAAAGAAAGTTTATCCTCCTCTTTAAACTTATATCAAATTGGGGGATGATTTGGGTTAGGGAGAGTGACATCCTTCTCTAGATAGTCGATATTTTCTCTATGTAAATATAATTAATCCTTTCTTAGTACAGTAAGAAATTCCATTAATAGGAATGTGAAATTTTTTTAAATGATATTTAAACAAAATATATTGACTATAGAGGAGTTATATACATGAGATTGAATAATTTACCCCCCTTGGTGTTTTCATCAATAAATTAGTGTTCATGTCTTGAGGTGGTGTTTGAATAGATGTTGTAAACATTCATTATATAAAGGAACAAATAGTCTTAGATTCAAATATTAAATTTTATATTATTAAATGAATTATAAGTGTACATGTAACCACTTTAAAATCATGATCCACCTCATTAGTGGTGATAAAATAAAATCATCTATAAACATGTATCCTTGAAGGTTATTATCATTGGGTTTGTTTGATAACCCTTAGTTTATAGGATTAAATTTCATAGTCTCAAGGTTCCTTTATTTTTAATTTTTTTACTATAAGTGTATTATTGATCTGAAACATATCTTCTTTTTCAGATTAATGGGTTATTCACATCTCTTTGAAATTTATTATATGTATTCTCCTCATTTTCAAACAAAATAAATATCTTTATTTCATTTAGATATATTCAAAAATACATTATTATGCTTATAATAAGTGGCATATTGGATTTTATTCACACTATTAGATTTATCAACTGATCATATTGATTTAATATATACTCTCTACATCATTTCCCTAACCCCTTGAGAACATTTAGAATCATTAATATCCATTTGGAATTTAATGTCACATTAGTATATTTCCTCATATTTCTCAATTTGTCAAGTCAACAATTGTTTTTATAAATGAAAATAACCCACTAAAAAATTAGTGAACCATACTTTTGGGTTTGATGAAAAAGTTGGAAGAATACTGATAAATCCTTGTGAATTTTTCCTCATAAAAGCTGATTGATTCATCCTCCATTTCATTGAGTCTATGTACCTCTCTATCCATTTTGATATTTATAGTGAGGGGAAAATATATATTGGAAAATATAATCTAGAATCCTTCATACTCCATTTTATAAATTTATTCCTCAGGGTTTTTATTCTTAATTAGTTTCAAAAAGTAATTACATTCAATATTTAAGTTATAGGAGGATAAAATGATTTGTAGAACCCAAATTGAAGTATGACATAATATTTTTGTTTTAATTGTTATAAATACACTTGTTTGAGGAAAATTCAATGTTAAAATGATTTATTTATGACGTTTTTATCATTGAATCATTCTTGAGATATATTTATAAGATTCAAATGATGTTTTGGTTGGAATATTTGATTTAGGGAAAGAAACATTTAATTTTGATGATTATAGATCTAATCAATTGTTCAGAATACATTTGTCTTAGGTTCACTGATCCGGCATAATTCATAAAAAAATTTCAAAATAGGCCAACAAATTTTTTTTTATTTTACATGAGGGTTTGAGTATGGTCATATTTGGAATAAATGAATAATATCTTGTGATTTTCCTTTGATAAAAATTTTACTAGTCATTTTAGCCAGCAGAGATACCCACACCACTACTATGGTGGGTTGGTGCTTCCTCAACTAGGACAACATGGCATAAGGTGGTTTTTGATGAATTCCCACATAGGTTGAGTGGGAGAGGAAGTAACCAACAATGCATGGTGGAATGGGGACTGAGAAGAGTGCCAACAAGCGGGGGTTCTATCATGTATCTAGAGAGACTGATAGCTAATTATGGATACAAAATTTCATTCCTTATATCATTAAAGATATCTCAACCGAGTAGAAATTAGATATGGGGGATATGATAGAGTGTTATTATTTGTCCATTTAAAAATCATGGATAGATCTATCATCATTGATTCATTAAATCAAGGTTGTCTGATCTGATCGTCGATCTCATCTTCAACCTCATCCTTACCCGAGTATTCTAAATCTATCAATAATGAATACAAACAATTTATAATGATATATTCTAGACTTTTGATCATAATTTCATAATTTTGAGGATTTATATATGATAGATATAACATGTGACTTCATTTTAATGTTTAATCGATGAATAAATTGAATGAAAATAAAATCAAAGATTGCCTATTTTATGATCATGATGATTTCTCGTATTCTCAGGACACAATGGATGAGGTAGTGCACACGAGCGAGGATATGGTGTATTTTTTATAAATACCCACATGTATTTCAGTTTTTATAATAAGATTATTTCATATTTCAGTGTTTTTTAGAGAGATGAGATGGATAAAGTGTGTCCAATAATTCTTTATAGTTCTTGAAATAAAGAGGTTCCATGCTATTTCAATTTGTGTGAAGAATAAGAGAAACCACGAGTGTTCAACTTGTGCTCATAACACTTGAATAAATTCCTGATTATCTGATATGTGACACATTTATAATAACACTATTGGAATTCCTCTATCTTTTGTGATGAACACATACAATCCAAACATTCTCATACTCACATGAAGGATTTAAACTTTGATAAATAGTGTTGTTCACATGGGAACCTCTCATTCATTTGTCTTTTCATGAAGTAAGTTTGAGATGGTTGTGTACAGTGTTATATGAACAAGACATAGACACCACACTTTCTATTATGAGATAGAGCATGAGTATCACATATAAAAATATTCACACATAATGGGGGATTTTTCATGAATAGGTTAGGGTTGAGTGTAACCGTATATGATATTGATTTTTTGTGAAGTATTTTTTTGTGTGAAGACACTGTGACAATAAACATGATTTACCTGTATGAAAGAATGTGTGAATATTCTTCTATTGATGTTTGAACATGCATGATGTATGTGTTGAAGACAGAACAATATGTTTTTATAGTATTTTTCTCACTAGAATCAATCAATATCATTCAATATTAAATGAAGTTTATGGAATATGCATTATAAATTCATAGATATGGTTTCTATATAAAGTGTAATACCCATAATTTGTTCTTATTTGAGATGGAAGTATGTTTGTGCATGTAAAGATAATCACTACAGTCAAGGGAAGTATATATTATGTGGGTATTCGCATGCATATGAAATAATCCATGTATAAAATAAATATCTATATGTATTAAATTATACATTGCTGAAGGACATTCAATATACATTTAATGATAAGTGTGCAGTGTATTCCTGAGATTGAAGTTGGATTATTATATTAGAAGAGAACTTGTAGTGTATTGAATAATTTGTAGTTGTTCATTATGATATTACAGTGTGTTGAAGTAGAAGTGATGTCCTTTCATAATCCAAAAGTTTATTGAGCCCAATTTTATACAATGTCATTTTTTACATTTAGTGGATGTAGAAGAGTATTAGTTGAAGTGAGAAAGTGAAAAATTAGTTTATTTTAGTGGCTTGAATTGGATGATTATCTTTTTGATGTAGTGAAATCTTAAAGTTCTTGTGATCTTTATCATTGTGTTGGTTTTATGTTTCTAAACCCTGGTTGAATGAAAATATAAACAAAATTAGAAGTATGTTAGTATAAATAACACTAGTGGGATATTAGTATAACTTGGGAATTGTTCCATACCTACTGACCAATGCTTTTGGGTGATACCTGAGAAACAAATTTTTAATTTATGATTGATTAATATAGATAATCTATGTCTCATATCATCCCAAACACAACAAGTATGTTGTCGCTCAAATTGGGAGACAACCATGTTAAAATTTTGTGGTTTTTCTTCATCTACATTATATCTTGCACATTTTATATTTGTTCTTCTGAATATTGAAAATCTATTTACTCTAACCAGTTCAGAGGTTCATATTTGAATAAAGTTATATGGGAATAAAATAAAGTTGTTAAAACTTATTTACAATGATTCACCCCTTCTCTGTGTACTGGAAAGATCCATATGGAACTACAATTCGTATGACAAAAAATATTACACATATGATTGGATCTACCTTATTGTACCAGTTGTATGTCTCATACTTATTTGAATTGATTATTTGAATTCTAATAATTAATAAATTTTACATTTATGGAAGGCTCAATGCAAATATCTTTCAGTTCCAACAAGGTTGCTTCTATAAAAACCTAGAAAGAGATACATAAGAAATGGCATAAAAACTGAGAAAGCACTTGAAGAAGAAAGTGGGTACACCACAAATTGACGGTATTCTATCCCTAGTATGTGTTAAATCATTTGAAAAATATAATTCTAATGAGTATAGTTCAATAAGTTATTAACAATAGTTTATTGAATTACTTAGTGATTTTAATTCAGAAATAAAAAATTATCTGAAGAATTTTCCTACTAAGTTGGTCACTAAAATATTTTATTTTATAGAATAACTATATGATGAAACGTTATAGATTAGAAAATAATCTAAGGATGTGGATAAAGCCTAAGAAATGGTGTTTCATGTATTTAAACTTCTCACACAAATTATTGATGGCAAAGAAGAAACTATATCACACATAAATAAAAATTTCTCCTATGATGACGTGTAATTGAAAATAAATATGTGTGAGAAATAAGTAATAGAGAAGGTACATAATGAGTCAATTTATATAATTTTAGAATCTCACAAATATATTTTTAGTATTAAGAACTCTCAGTTGGAAACCACAGAGAAGAATGGTAAATTATTCCAAGTTTATTAATCAAAATAAAATTCTATATTTCACATCAATGAGAGATGTATTTTGGTTGAAGATGAATTAGAAAAGACTATTTCTGAGAAGTATGTGATTGAGAAATTTTATACAGAAGTAATTTGTGCATTGGATAAACTACACCAAGCCACAATTAATGTTAAAGAACCTAGATAGAGGTTAATTCAAAGGAAATTAAAGATTTGAATAATTATCTAAAAGAGGAAAATCAAATGCATGATGATCAAAATTATAAAATGAATTGTCAATGGGATGAAATATTGAAATTTGATAAGGATGGGAAAAATATTATCAACATCGAATTTATTGAAATGGAAGTCAATTTAAAAAATATCAATGAAACCCAATTAAAGACTTTATAATAAGAATTCAACGATATGTTGAAATCACTGGAATACTAGAAGAACTCTTTAAATATGAAATATCATGAGTTGGGGGTTAAATTTAGAAGTCTTGAGAACATCCAAGATGAATCTTCACAGAATTATGAGATCATAAAATATTCCTAGGGTAATTGTGCAAAAAATCAAACTTTTTACAAGACTCATTCAAGTGGAAAAAAGATATTGATATTACCTAACGATAAATCTATTGCAATGTCATTGAAATTGGAAACCCATATTATAACTGAATCAATTTGTATAAAACTATTTTTCCTATAAGTACATTTTACAAAAATAATTATGTAAAAACATGGGTGAAGAAGACTAATAATAAATCTACCATATCATCAATGGTTGATATGAATAAGACTGTGAATTTGTGTTCTAAAAAAAGAGATCAGTTGAAAAATCATATTATTGAAAAGCAACAAGACATCCAAACTAACCAATTTGTTCCAAAAATAAGAAATCGATATTTTAATGATATTTTTAATGTTGTTGGAAATTTGGGAATTAATGAATTTACTATTGGAATAATTTTTCAATGTATGATAATTATATAAGTCCAACAATAAGGTAGAGGAGATATTTTGTAAAATTAGATCTTAACAAATTAAAGCATAATTCATAGATGAAGAATAATATGTCAATCTAGAATAGATTTGAGTATCTTGAAGTCTTCTATGATTATTTAAATAAAATTGGTCATTGTAATAATTTGGGGTGGTTTGCACCAACTATAAAGAATTTATATACTAGTATAAAGAATATACCTCAAAACAATATAGAGGTAATGAAAAAAGAAGAAAATTTTCCTTCAGGTATTAGTAGAACAAGACAGTTAATATTTTTTTTAAGTAATCTACACCAAAAAATTAATGAAATGAATGTCACACCAATGAAGATATGATTCTACTATAAAAGAAAATTCCATATAATGGTGATTTTTAAATAGGTCATGAACACCAATGTTAGTGGAAGAATTCTAAAAAAAGAATAAATTAACACCAGAATTAAATAAAAGATTTGATTCTATGCATGAAAATCAGGTTGAAAAATTCAAATCTCCTGATAAGTTGTCTAAAAATGAAAACCCTTTTATTGATAGAGATGTGTGTGGAAGGTGAACAATATTAGGGCATATTGCGGAAAAATGTATAAAATTGTTCCTAAACAAATTGAACTAGTAAAGAATAATTGAAAAGGACCAACATATTCTTATGTTTTAAAATTGTACTCTAAAGAATGAGTTTACCCAAAACAGGAGGTATGATCATGTACCAAAAAGATACTTAATCATATATCCAAAGAAGCTGAAATTGGATAATAAGTTAGAGAAGGAATAGAAGAATTAATTCGCACGACATGATAATGTGAATAAGCATATTCCATATAAGAAGAAAGTTTATGAAATTAGAAAAAAAACCATGATTTTCTTAAATGTTACAATTTGAAAATTCAAAGAAGGGTAAATCATGATGAGTTTTTACAAATATAGAGAAACATTGAAAGTAGTGTTTGGGTTGGGAAATAAATATCATCCTTAATTATATAACTTAAAATTGTTGAAGAAACACCTTATTTCTATGTATATTTTGGGTTAGTTTCGTCCATGTACTGAATTAAGGGTGAGACATAAATTTAGGGGAGTCCAGAAGATATGGGTCCTGTGAAAAAACTTATTCAAAATTAAAGAGGAAATTGATCATGGATTTTGTTTATTTCATTTTATTGTAAAATTATTATTATATATCATTCTTTAATAAAGTAAATAAATTTGAAGAATATGAAAGTAGAACATCCCTCTAGTGGGAGAAAAGATTAATAAAAAATAGAGTGGAATATCTCAACTAGTATTAAATTAATATCTTTTTTTCTAGTATTATATTTATCTGATGATTTGAAATTATGAAAATTGAATCTTTTCATTAAAGAGGTATGTTATCCAATCTCTATATGAATAATAATTTAGAATCATAAGGGAAAAACTAATAATTTTATGAAAAAAGTAACATGAATTGATAAAGTGAAGTAAATTATTTAATTTGAATGTTTTTAATATATTTTTATGAGATGAATACCAGAAATTTATTGAAAACAATATAACAACCCATGAATTAAGGTTTCAGTGTTGGCCTCATATTTTGAAAATTTTATTGATATATTTGATTTCTAAACTGATTTTTATTGTTTTCTACACTGTTTTAGCCCACATATACTTATATCTAATTAATTAATGAATCATTTCATTTAGAAAGTTGATTCATTCCACATGTTAATAAAATCATTTCCAATTTATATTATATAGAATTTAATATGAAATGAGTAGATTGATGGAAGAATAGAAGAAAAGTTCATTCATTAGAGAATAAGATGAGTTGAATACTTTTTGATATATATCTTGTTTTTTATCAAGTAAGTTGGAGAAGAAATAATTTACATTGAAGAAAAATTGGTATTGATAGAAAAATCCAAAGGGATAGATTGAAGAACCCAAATTGATGTACAAACTATTAATTGAGTTATAATTATTGTCAATATGATTTTTTGGATGAAAATTAAATTTTACAATGATTTATTTATGGAGTTTTTATCATTGAATTAGTATTTAGAAATTTTTTATAATTTTCATGGATGTTTTAGTATGAAGAGTTTCTTAAATGAAAGAAACATTGAATTATGAGGATTGTAGAACTGATCAGTAGTTCAGAAAATAGGTGTCCTTGGTTATTTGTTGTGAAATAATGATCATAACAGTTTTTAAAACAGTCCATTATTTTTTAATGAGGATTTTAGTAAGGTTGTATTTGGAATATTTAAATAATATTTATTTTGAATGGACTTTGAAAAAATTTTATCCATCCATATAGGAATGAGGAAACGGTACCATTACTATGTTTGGAAGGTGTAACTTTGACTGGGTTAGAATGGAAACATGAGGTTTATGAAACATACCCCTAGAAGAACCTAAGATAAGTGGAAATCCACCATGTGGGGAGGCACTATAGAAGAGTAGAGCACTGGAAATGGGTGTTTCCAATATGTATCCTGAGTGACCGATAACCAATTATGGATACGAGATGATGCACCTTATATTATTAAAGAGAGCTCGACCGAGTATAAATATGATGTATTAAACATTATAGATCATTACTGTAGATCAATTTAAAAAACATGGATATAATTATCCCCATTGATTCATTTAATTAGGTTTTCCTGATCTGATCATTGAGATCTTCTACAATCTCAACCTCACTTGAGTATTTTTCATGCATCAAAGATTTATACCAACAATTTCCATAGATCTAGACAAGAATTGAGATCATAATTTCCTATTATTGAGGATATATAAAATCTATAGAACAAAAATCTTTATTTACATGTTTTATCGAAGAAATAGTAAATGAAAAAATTCAAATATTACCATTTTTATGATGATGTTGATTTCTCATGTTTGTGATACATGAGGTATGAGGTAGTGAACATGAGCTAGGCCAGTGGGTCATTTTTCTATAAATACTATTAAGTACCTCATTTTATGTTATAATTTGATTCCATGTCTGAGAGTTTTTCAGAGATATGACATTGAGATAGAGTGTCCAAAAATTATCTCTAGTTCATGAAAGGAAGAGGTTGCACATTATTTGTCTTTTCTTGAAAAAAAAGGGAACCCATGAGTGTTTGAATTTTTCTTAGCACAATCAGATAGCTTCATGAAGATTCAATCTATGAATCATTTAGGATAGCACTATATGTGTCTCCAAAAAAATTTCGATGAACACAAAGATCACATGAATTATCATACTTGAATTAAATAATTGAATACATGAATTATATATGTGTTGAATTCATTAAAGTAAGTTTTTGAATTATACTTATCAGTTGAAACAATCAATATCATTCGATAGTGAATTATGTGTAGGAGATATGCGATATTTATGCCCAAATATGACGATAATATAATGTGGAATAAATGTGAGGTGTTCTAATTTGTGAAGGAACTATGTTGGTGCTTGTGAACAGAAAAACTACAATCAAGGGACATATAGGTAGTCTGTGTATTATCATGCACATGAAATGGTGCATTCATAATATAATGAATACTATGAATTACATTTTACATGCATGAATCACATGAAATATACATTTCATGATATGTGTGATAATTATTTTTGATATTGAATACATAGAATTATGTTATAATTAAAATTGATGTTCTTTGAGGAATACTCAATTATTCATTATGATATATCAATTATTTTAAGTGTCAGTGATATATTCAACTCATTCATAAGTGGACTGAGCTGACATCCATATAATATTGTTAATTAAATTTATTTGCAGTCAAAAAGATTCCTTTAAAGTGAGAAAGAGTTGAATCTATTTATTCTAAGGGCTTGAAGAGGAAGATTCGTTTTATATGAAGTGGAAGTATCAAGTTATCATGAAATTTCCCATTATTTTAGTCTTAGGTTTCTAAACAATGGTGGAATAACATAATAAACAAAACTGGTAGGATACTAATTAAAGAACACTGGTGGGATATCAATATAATTTGGGAATTGGATTACACTAAGCCTCCATGATTTTAGGGTGATACCTAAAAACCCATTTGTTTATTTTTATTGATTTATATCAGAGAATATGTGTCTTATATAATCTGAAAAAGAACAAGGACATAGTCAACCACATCGGGGGAGAAACTTGTAAAACTTATGTGTGTTGCGATTGATTTAATTTCTATATTTCTTATGGTATAATTTTTCTAGTAAATATAGATGATTAATTCACCCTAACAAGTGTATATGTTTGAATTATAAAATGGGTAAATGGAAATACAAGAATATTGATAAAACTCATGCACACTGATTAACCCCCACTCTTAGTGTACCTACATGATCCACTAAGAACTTCAATACTATCACTTGATTGAAATATTAGGGGGATTAAAAATATTTTATCACTAGAATTAATCCACTAGAATGTGATTAGGGTATAAAAATAACTACTAAACATAATTGGCCATTGTTTCTTAAATGACCCAACCACAACTTGATATTTTTTGGGATAAGGAATGTGTTCTAAAAGATTCAAGTTATTATTCATAACGTAAGTAATATATGAAAGTACCATCATGATTTTATTAACTCCAGATCACATTTTATTATGAATCTAAATTGGGAAATTGTTATATATCCCATCATATTATTATTTTTAAGGATACCACTTATTTCTATAAAATGAAAAATATAACAAAAAAGTTGTGATGAAAATACTCAAAATGAATAATCATATAAAAGGGAATCTATAAACATATAATAAATAACTCTTTAATTAAATATGTACAATAATATATAAATTTATAGCTTTCAATATATGATCTCTATTTCCATTTTACTCTTAGGTTATTTAAACAAAATATATATATATTACATCATCACAACTATATATTCAAATCCTTCCTAATGGTTTATAATGATAATGTGAATCAATCAAAGAATATCCCCCAGAATTTTCAAACTAGGTCTGCAGTTAAGCCCACTTATTATGCACTGGGTGTTGATGATATAATTAATATTGAAGAAAACTTTTTTGGGGTTGTTAATTATATGTTTATTTTATCTAAAAACAATATCAAATTGTTGTATCCGGTCTATTATGACATTTCTAGGAAGCCACACAATCTTTACTTTGAAAACTTTTATAATGTTTTCCAATGCATTGACTTATCCCAATGATTTTCAATGATATTTCCTTACTTCCAAAAAATAATTATACCTTTACTTAATTAAAAAAAATATTTACCAAAGTATCTAACAAATTTTGTTTCTTGTTTTTAATATAATTTCTTATATAACATAAACCATAATTCTTGTGTTATAGTGTCTTTAGAATGTTATAAATGAAACACATCAACTTAAACATCTGGCACATATTTATTATTTTGATCTTTATAATGATATCCTAGGTCCCATTTAGCATCTAATAAAACTTAGGGATGCCTATGGAAATAATTGAAGGAAAAGTGTGACCTATAAATAATTATAATGGAAAAATCAATGTAAAGCATGGTGGTTATGTAACACTGATGATTTAGGAAAAATATCTGGATTTAATAAAGAGAAGGATTGTAATAATGGTTTGATGGAATAATAGAAATAATATCATAATATCACTATATCAAAAATATGTTGCAACAATATAAAACCTGACAACATAATAATCAGTCAAGGATCACACCCATGTCAACAAAACACAACGTGTTAGGCTAACTTCCCATGAAACATACATTGTTTCTCATGATTCAAACATGATACCCAATTCATTGGGGGAATGTATAATTCTAGTTCCACCCATCACATAAAAATACATAAATGTAAATGTGTTCCACATAAAGAAAACCCATGGGAATGAAATGGGTAACATAATCATATATCAAATAATAATCCATGGGAATATAATAATAATTTCAAATAAGAGAAGTATTAAATAATATTGGAAATTAATAATAGAGTAAATAATTAAAAAAATGAATTTGTAGTTAAACTAAAGGAAATATATATGATTGGAGAGAATAAGTAGGTATATAAATGATCGCCTTAAACATTATCTTTATGAAATGATTGAAGATACTTGGTATGAAATATATACATAGGTTTTTACATAGAATAATATAATTGAATTAATTTCATTAAAATTATATTTTTTTCTCAAAAATTATATATGGTTAAATAATTTAAAAGTGAATTCTAATAAATGTTACAATAAATAGAAAAGTTCCTAGTAATCAACTTCATTTTAATGAGCGAATTGAGATGAGAACTTGAAAAAAGTATATATTTAGAAATAAAATGGAATGTTAAGAGGTATATATGAAAGATAAATATAAATAGAATTTGAAAGAGTTATATAAGAGTATAAGAGTGATAAAGTGAGATATAAATAGAATTAAAATCTGAAAATAAAAGAGTTTGGTCGAAGAGTTACCTTAACTCAGGTCGAGATTCAATTGGTATATAATTTTAAAGTCATGAATAAAATAATTATGATTGTTATATAATAGGTTAAAATAATTTATGATGAATATTTTACATATTACTATTCTTTTGATGATAGTTCTTGACCATTATGATAATATATAATGTATATATTCATTGTGTGGAGGTCATTCAAGTGATATTTTAAAGGTCACATCAGTTTGAAGATAATTAAGAAAGTCGTTATGAAATTTTTCCATAAATCAATAAGTGTGATGAAATTATTGGAATTTGATTCTTAGAGTTGAAATATATAAAATTTATATATTTTATAAATTCTTCAGTGATTATTACTATTATCATTTATTGGTTAGTAAATTTCGGTGGTTTTGCAGCCATGGTAGATTAATTTTATTATATTAGTCCTCCTTTTTATACACCCCTTTGAAATTATAAAAGAGTATTGGATATAAAATATTTTTTCTATATTTAAACATTATATTAAAATTATATCTATCCATAATGGTGTTGAAGAAAAATGAAATAAATCATTCATAGAGGCGGTGAAATGACCATAATATGAATAATATTTTCATTTAATAATAAAATGAGAGGGGGATAGATATTTTATATTACAAAAAGAAAAGAAAATATTAATTTATTTATGATACTGATGTAATTATATCAATTTTTATAGAATATATTATAATTATGATTAAAAATAAAATGTTAAAATATCTTCGTCAAGAACATTACCTCATCCTCTGGATGTCCTCTCTTAGACTACACCTTAAGGATCCTTAAATTGGTATTTGAGAAAAAAATAGTTGGACATGGGAAAGAGTGTTGGGTGGTATATTTTTCATGACTATTGGTGATATAATCGGTGTAAAATGTGTTATAAAATTAGGTTGTTAAGGGGGGTGTTTATTAGGGGTGGATATGTGTTTTTTTGAAAATAATATTTATTAGTCTATTATTTTTTCTCAAAACAAAAAATTTTAATGTTTCATATGCCTATATATAGTAATTATTGTATGAGTATAATTTAACTATTATGTTACATATCAAAAATTTCATTAATCAATTATTTATCATATAATATGAAATACATTTTTTTATATGTTACTATTAAAAAAACAATATTTTCCAGAAAATTGAAAAAAAATTACAATAACATACTTTTTTGTACTGATTCTAAAAATGTAATATATTTTACCATTTTTCCCAAATAATTCAACCCTAACTTTTCTTACATTACTGTTACATCATTATAAAGATAAAAAAATATTATTACACATAGAGGATCCAAAGGTTTAGTGCCTTGTGAAAACTTGGACCATACATAACATTTACAACATCTAACATTAAAATTTATTTAATTCATTCTTCTCTAAATTATTATTAGCACTTGACCTCTTCTCAGTAAATGTAGTCACCTTGGGATACACATAAAAAGGGGCACGCTAAATTCCCAATTAGAGGATAGATTTCAATAATATTATAATGGGTGATCATAATAATAACATAGAAAAAAGATCATGAACAAGAGAGGAATCATTATTAATAAACTGAAAATGTGGCAATGCCTAAAAATGAAACATCATGTCTTAGCGGTTAACTACCACACATACCTATAAACAGATCTAGCATCTTTTTCAAAAATAATTTCACATTAACTCATGAGATTCGTTACTTTACCCAATGCATTGGAATTTTATATAATTTTGGGGGCACCTGTCACATTCAAACATTCATATTGAGTTATATAATTCTGGGCACACCCATCATATCATAACATTATCATTATCATGAATTCCACATTGAAAATATATCAAAAATGAACATAACTAAACATTTAAAATAATGGGTTTCATATCATAAGAACACGTTCATAAAATTTGGGTTCCCAAAAGAAATTGGGAATAACATACTTGATATAATAACCATCAACCTTGAGTGAGAAATAAAATGTGTGTATATGAGAGAAGATTTATTTCGGAAAAAAATTTCTAACATATAATCCTTTGGAAAACATTTATATCCCCGAAATGGTAATATAATTATGAAAAAATTATTTTTAAGGATTGACTATATAAAAAATGGAGTGAAAGAGTGATAACCTGAAGAAAGAAAGTTGGGTTCGAGAATTTCCAATACCTTGTATCTGAACACTTTTTTCCTTTAATGTCCAATATAACCACATTAGATTAATTAATTATAAATTCTAGATCATTTTTACATTAATATTTTTCATTTTTGTTTCATTAATTTATTTTATAGACCTTTTTATGAGTTATAGAGTTTAAAAACTTTGTTCATGACTGTTTGTTTTTTATGGTTTTTTTTGAGCGGTCCTCTTGTATTCAAAAATGGATGTTCTTGTTGAACATGTTTAAACATACATAACTGATATTACTTGTTATTAATTATCTTACTGTATTTTGAATGATTTTATAATTTATTATATTATATACCATGTGGATTAATCAATTGATAAAATCTTAATGATGATGGTTTGGGTTAATTTTCCGGTTTTGCGTCCACAATGAACTTGTTTCTTTTAATTATTTAGTAATATGAAGATAATTTAATTCCATAACATAAAATAGGATATAATAAATATAAAATATTATGGTTCAACCAAAAAAATTGTTTCATGACCTGATCTGAAGGTGGTAATGGAAAAATAAAACATATCATTGTTGAAGGTGTTAAATTAACACCTCACAAACAACATTTTCCTTTCTAAAATAAAAAGAAGACGAGAAGGGGGTTGGATGATATAATATCCCATTAGTATCATAACATTAAATTATATTTATGATACTTAATTTTCCATACCATTTGGATTAAGATATGTGGGGGGATAATAAAAAAGAACTTGACATTGAAAGGGAATTAACAGAAAAGAGAGAGAGAGGAATAACCTCTTGAATCATCCTCTTGAGATCCTACTTAAGGAAGTTAGCCTTGGTCTCCCAATGATACTATAATCTCTTAGACATGAGATAGGTTATAATTATGACGATTGGGGAGAGTTTAGACAAGTTCGTAATCTTTAGAGGTGTTGTTTGGTAAGGGGAGGGAGAGGGGTTATTTATACATGAGGAGGGGGTGTTTTAGATAAATAATATTAAATAAAATAATATATCAAATGTAAGACTTGTAATCATAATTTTTTGACATAAAAATAATATATTAATATAATTAATTTTAGAAATTAAATCATCTTTATATTTATATTTCATTAATTTATTAAAAGGAATGTGAAAGAAACAAAAATGATACTTTAAGGAATTACTTTTTGACTTTAAGCTTTGGAATGTTCTTTTTAGATTTGAAAAGTGAGTTTATTATATTTTAAGGAACCATTTTTAAAATTTAATATAAAATTGAAGAGTATAAAGTTATAGAAATTTTATGTCATCATTACAACATGAAAGATGAAATTTAAGGTACACCAGTTATGTGAAAAAACTGTATTTTTACAATTCACCTGAAAATTGAGATATTTTAAGAAGATACTAAAAATTCCAACTAACCATTTTAGACTTGTAGAATTGATAAATAAATTCCACTTTTCAAAAATTATTTTATGAATATTATTAATTTAATATTTAATTAAAATCATAATTTAATTGAAAAATATGGTTTTTAAAATTAAAAATAATTTTATAATTCTTTCAAAAATTACATAAGGTCTTATAAAATTATCTAAAAATTAGAAGACATATAATTTTTAATTTATGAAAAATATTTAAGCCAATAAATTTTCTTGTAAATTAATTAATTAATTAAAATTATTTATTTATGACTTACAAAAATACAAATGTTTTCACTAAGGTCAAATTGTCACTTATAAGATGTCTAAAGTTCATTTAATATTTCAAGGGTAATGCTACTATTAAATTTGATGATTCTGTATTCATAAGGGTCATATTAATATTCTTAAGGGTAGGTTTCTATTCATAAGGTTATTTACTATTCACCAAAAATTATGTTTGTTCTATTAGACTCAAAAAATCATCCTGAACAAAATCATGTATGTCAGATTTTCAAAATTCAAAACATAGAAGTAAGAGAAATATTTTTAATGGACAGATAATATTTAGTATCGTTATATTTCATTGTTCATCCTAATGTGATTACACTATGTAGAATAATTATAAGAAGAGGATTACATTGATTAAACATTGGGTCATTAAATTCTTCCCCCTTTATGAAATTTCAGCCTCATAATTTCATTTTACACAAATAGGTGAGGGTAATTCTCCTTCATTGCCTCTCCTGGTTCCCGTGTTGATTCTTAAAACATATTATTCCTCCAGTACACTTTGAAAGGGTCGGTTGTCTTGTTGTGTATATGCTTATCTCTCCAATCTAGAATCTCTACTAGATGTTCCTCATAGGAGAGATCATCTTCCTACTGAACCACCTCTAACCATAGTACATGTGAGGGATCTCGTATGTACTTCCTCAGGAGGGATACATTAAACACATCATGAAATTGAGCCATATTTTGTGGAAGTGAAAGCTAATTGGCCAAGGATCCTATGCGATCAAGGATCTCAAACAGGACAATTTACCTCAGGCATAGCTTCACTTTATTTTTAAACCAAATGATTCTATTCTATGGTGATATTAGAAGGAAGACTATACCTCCAACATTGAACTCTAATTCCATTTGACATTTGTCCTCGTAGCTATTTTTCTGACTTTGAGAAGCTTTGATGTGTTTTTGGATGATTGGAACCTTCTATGTCATCTCTTGCACATGGTCATGTCCAAGTAGCTTTCTCAATATTCATCCCAATAGGATGAAGTTCTACATTTCTTTCCATACAGTGATTTATATGGGACCATATGAATACTCGATTTGAAGCTATTGTTTTATGAGAACATTACCAATGGGATATGCTGATCCCATCCACCTTTGAATTATAAAGAGCAGGCTCTTAGCATGTCTTCAAGTGTCTGAATAGTCTTTTCTGATTGGAAAACAGTTTGGGGGTGATAGGCCATGATGAAATTTAATTTATTACTCAAATCAAGTTGAAGGATCCTCTAAAATTTAGATGTGAACCTTGGATCTTGGTTAGAGACAATCGATAGTAGAACACCATGCATATTCACCACTTCCTTTATATATATATTTTCATGTTGTTCAAGCGAGCAGTCTTCCCAAATAGCGATAAAATGAGCAGTCTTGGTGAGTCAGTCAATAACAACCCATATGGAATTATTTCCATTCGAAGTCTTCGAAAGACCCATGACAATGTCCATAGTGACATTATCCCATTTCTACATGGGTAAAGACAATGGCTTCATCAACCCTTTTTTCATTTTTTTTATTCTTTATCTTTCTGACATACCAAGCACATTAAGATATATTCCGTGATCTCCTTCTTCATGTTATCATACCAGAAGCATTCACAGAGATCTCAATATGTCTTTGTGATACCATGATGTATAGATAATATTGAGATATGTGCATTTTTTAATAAATAATTCTTTAACCTGGCTGATGAATTCACACAAAGTCATCTTCCGAACCGAATCACACCATCATCATCGATATGGAACTCTTATAACTTCCTTTCCTTTACTACATTCACCCTCTTTTGTAACTCCAGATCATCCCTTTGTGCCTCCTTAATCACCTCTTGGATTTATGGTTGTGAAATCATTTGGGGAATGTAGTATGAATACCCTTCCCTTATGATTTCAATATCCATCCTTTTATACCCCAGAAGATAGAGTCTTTCTCAATTTGTAACATGGAGAGAGTAGTAGGTTCTTTCATGCTTAATGAATTAGTTATATTTTTTGCCTTTACTGGATGATTGTGAATAGAGAAATCATAGTCTTTCATTAGTTCTAACCATCTCCTTTGATTAATGTTGATCTATTTTTGTGTGAATATATACATTAAGCTCTTGTGGTTGGTGTATATGTCACACTTCTCACCATAAAGTTAGTTCCATTAGATTTTCATGGAAAAATCATTTCTACTATATCTAGATCATGTGTTGGGTAGTTCTTCTCATGGATCTACAACTTCTGTGAGGCTTCGGCTATCACATTATCATTTTGCAAGAGTACACAACCCCTCGTCTTTCATTGAAGCATCACTATATATCACAAAACATTCTCCACTTTTCAGTAGTGTTAGTACATGTGTAGCGATCATCCTTCTCATTAGCTCCTTGAATCTTCCCCCACATTATTCCATCTAGACATACTTTACCCCTTTCCATGTTAACATAGTTATAGGGCTTGACAATCATGATAAATTTCTCACAAAACATCATATTACCCTACTAATCCAAGAAAACTATGGATTTCTATGATACTAGAGGGCCTAGGCCATTCTTCAATTGCCTTTATTCTAGAAGGGTACATAGAGATTCCCTCACTTGTGATCACATGTCCCAAGAAAATGACCTTTTTCATCCAAAAGACACATTTTTTGAACATGGCATACGCCTTCTTCTTTCTCAATGTCACCAACACAAGTCTTATATGTTCTTCATGTTCCTCCTTGATCTTAGAGTATATGAGACTATCATTGATAAAAACTACCAAAAATTTGTCAAGATAATTTCTAAATACTCTATTCATCAAATCCATGATGATTTCATTGGCATTAGTAAGTCTCAATGGCATCACCAGAAACTCATTGTGCCCATACCTTGTACGGAAGGCAGTCTTCTGAATATCTTCCCTCTTAACCTTATATTGATGATATCCAGAACAAAGATCCACCTTTGAAAAGTATTGATCTCCTATTAAATAATAGAACAATTCATCTATCTTTGGAATATGATACTTGTTCTTTATGGTGATCTTGTTAAGTTCCCGATAATCGACACAAAACCACATTGTCAACCCTTCTTCTTTACAAAGCAAATTGGTGCACCCCTAGGTGATGCATTAGGGCGTATAAACACTTTTCCCAGATTCTCTTACAGCTTCTTCTTTAACTCATCCAGTTAGATAGGATCCATCCTATAGGGAGACATTGAGATAGGAGCAGTTCCATGAATGAGTTCTATTCAGAACTCTAACACACGATCTGGGGGAAGTCCGTGTAACTCTTTAGTAAATATAAGATTCGTTAGAAGAATCTTCCAACATATGACAATAAGAGAAGATTCAAACACTTGTTTCAAATGATTACACCACTTGGTGTAATTATAGATATATCTACTTCAAGGTTTTGAGGATCTGATTCTATAGTTCTAGAAAACATGGAAGATATAACAGAATGTGTAGAACCAGAATCAAATAATACATTTTCCATTCTTGAGTGAATAGGAAGTGTACCTTGTAAGACATAATTATATATTTCTACTTCCACATTAGTGATGGAATAAGCCTGACCCCGTTCCTTTGGCATTGGTGGCTGCTGATGCAGATTACCCTTAAGGACTTGAGGTTTTGTGCACTGGCTTGCAAATTACGCTTTCTCCCTACAATTGTAGCATTGGACCAAGGGTGGTGCTCCCCTTTCTTCCATTACATTCTCCTTCTTTTTCATGTCTTTTCAAAACTCTTGAGCATAATGTACGTATTTTCCACCCTTGAAGCATTTACCCATCCTGTTGAGGTAGTTCACATGATTCAACTTCCCACATTTTTTGCATGTGGGTTGTTGATTTTTCTTTCCACATTTATCATTAGATCCCACAGCTTGAAACTCCATATTTCATTTCATATCACCATAGCCATGGGACAATTCTTCAAACTCCATCTCCACATTGTGATCTCATCATAAAACTTCCTCATAACTCCAAAAGTCTTTAATTTCAATATACTTTTGATGTTTTAGTTTTAATCCACTAAGGAATCTATCAATTTTTCTATCATTGTTGATAACAAAACCTGAAGCGTTACTTGCAATCCTTATAAAATTTGTTTCATAGGTCATGATAGTTTCTCCTTGTTTTTTCTTGAGCTCTATAAATTATATCTCCATATTCGTATAATGTGTTCGTGTGAAATTCTTATTAAGAAACATGATCTTAAATTCTTCCCATTCCATATCTTCAATTTCGTACCTTTGCTTGGTGTTCTTAATAAAAGACCATCATTGATCGACCTCTCAGTCTATATGATAAACAGCTAGTGTCACCTTCTTTGTCTCATAATAGTGAATTAGAGAAAAGATATTTTCCATGGATTTGACCCAGTTTAGTACAACCAGTGGATCATAAGATCCACTAAACATCTATAGTCAGTTTCGCAAAAAACACTTGGCAAACAGTTGCTCCCTCTTAGTTGAAGGTGGATGTTCCCCATTATTCTGGTTATTAATCATAACCTGATATAGTTGTGTAAGGATATCCATAATGTTTTGAACTCCCCTCCCAATCATTAGGTATGTCGTTTGGGAAATAATTTCATTGGCCCTTGCATGAGTTGTTGGCCTGGTATCTCATGGTTCCCACATTTTTCAAAAATAGAAAAGGTTAGACCAAAACATAAGTCAACAACTCATGAATAAATAACTTATTCATTTGTAAAATTTTCAATAAAATCATAACTTATGGGATATCTATGTAAATATTCTTGTGTGCATATTTGTACGTAGTCTCATGCTAGAGGTTTTCTCAAGGGTTCACTAATCCTAATCCCAAACTTAACTAAACCTCCCTCTAATACCAACTTAAGATACCCTTCATTTTCATAAATTACTATTACATCATTATAATGATATACAACATAATAGTATTACACATAGATGATACAGAGTTTTAGTGTCTTGGAAAAACTAGGACCATACATAACATTTACAACATCAAACATAAACAATTGTATAATTCCTTCTTCTAATGCTTCTTATTGGCACATGACCTCTCTTTATTACATGCAGTCACTTGAGGATATACATAAAAAAGGGGTAATATAAATTACCAATAAGAGGATAGATATGAACAACATAAAAACGGATTATCATAATCATAAAATAGAAAAAAGATCATGAACATGAGAGGAATAATTAATAAAAGACTTGAAAGGTGGAAATGCATAAAAATGAAACAACATGTATTAGTGGTTAAGTACCACACATACATGTGAAAAAATCTTCAATCTTAGTAAAAAATAATTTTATGTTAACTCATGAGATTCATCACTTTACCCAATGCATTGGAGTGCTGTATAATTCCGGGCGCACCCATCACATTCAAACATTCATATTGTGCTATATAATTTCAGGCACACCAGTCACATCATAACATTTTCATTATATTGCATGACACATAGAACATATATAAAATTAAACATAACTATCCCATGGAAAGTAATTTGTTTCATATCATAATAACACATCCATAGACTTTGTTTTCCAAAAAGAAAGTGGTAATAACATACTTAATATAATAACCATCAACCTTGAGTGAGAAAAAAAGGTGTGTTTATGAAAAATAGTTCTTTTGGAAAACATTAGTTTGATATAAAATCTAGTGGAAAAAATGTATACCCCCGAAAAGGTAATATAATTATGAACAAATTATTTTTAACAAGTGACATTACAAAAAATGCAGTGAAATAGGGAGAACCCGAAAAAAGAAAGGTGGGTCGAGAATTTCCCCTTACCTTGTATCCGAACACTTTCTTCACTTTAATGTCATGTATAATGACATTAGATTCATTAATTAGCAATTAAAAACCTTTTTTACATTAATATGGTTCATTATTGTTAATTTATGTTATTTTATGGGACTTTTGATGAGTTATAGAGGATAAAAACATTTCTTAGGAATGTTCATTTTTAGTGTTTTCTTGAGCGGTTTAGTTTTATTCATAAATGGAAGTTTGGGTATGATATGGGTAAAAATATAGAACTAATATTAAATGTTATAAATTATCTTCCAATAGTTTAAAATATCTTAAAACTGATTATATTATATAACATATGGATGAATCAATAGATTGGACCTTAATGATCATCGTTGGGGTTTATTCGGCAGTTTTTCATCCACAACGAACTTGTTTCTTTTAATTATTTAGTAATATGTAAATAAGTTAGTTCAAAAACAATAAATAGGATATAATACATGTAAAAAATTCGGTTTAAACTATAAAAATTGTTTCATTGTCAGATCTGAAGGTGGTAATGTAAAAATGAAAACATTTCGTTCTTGAAGGTGATAATTTAGAACCTCACGAAGAACATTTTCCTTTCTAAAATAAAAAGAAGAGGATAAGGGGGTTGGATGATATAATATCCTAGTTTTATCATAAAATTCCAGAATATGTATGATATTGTAGTTACCATTCCATTTGGATGATGATATGTGGGGATATAACAAGAAAAGAACTTGACATTGAAAGGAAATTAAAGGAAAAGAGAGAGAGAAATTACCTCATGAATCCTCCTCTTGAGATCCTCCTTAAGGAAGCTAGGATTGGTATCTTGATGAGACCAAAAGCTCTTAGATGTAGGAGACAGGGTAGGGATGATTCTTGGATAGAGTTTAGACTAGTCTAGAAGATTTAGAGGTGTGTTTTGGCAAGGTGAGGGAGAGGGGTTATTAATACACGAGGAGGGGTGTTTTTTGAAAAATTATTAAATAAAATAATATATCAAATGTTATAATGGAAATAGAAGTTTTTAGAAATCATAAATAATATATTAATATTATTTATTTAGACTTTAAATTATCTTAATAGTTATAATTAAGTAATTTATTAAAAGGAAAGTGAATGAAAGAGAAAAAGACACTTTAAAGAATCACCTTTGGTCTTTAGGATTTGGAAAGTTGTTTTTCGGTTTGGAAATTGAGTTTATTGTATTATAAGGAAAAATTTTATTAAATTATATATATCATGGACGAATCTAATGTTCTAGAAATTTTATGTCATTATTTTATCATGAATGATGCAATTTAAGGAACATCGGTTATGTGAAAAACTGTATTTATACTATTCACTCGAAAATTGATGTATTTTATAAAAATAACAAAAATTCACCCTAACCACTTTTTGATGTGTAGAATCCAAAAAAATCCATTTTTTAAAATAATTTTTCTAAATACGATTAATTAATTATTTAATTAAAATCATAATTTACTTTAAAAATAGAGGTTTTAAAATTAAAACTGATTTTATAATACTTTCAAAAATTACATAGGGTCTTATAAAATTATCATAATACAAGAAGACATAGAATTGTTAATATATGAAAACATTTTAATAAAATAAATTTTCTTTTAAATTAATTAATTAATTATAATTAGTTATTTATTACTTACAAATATAAAAATATTTTCACTAAGGTCAAATTGTCTCTTATAAGATGCCAAAAGTTCATTTACTCTTTCAAGGGTATGGTTACTATTGCTTTTGAGGAATTAATACTCATAAGGGTAATATTACTATTCATAAGTGTACCTTACTATTCATAAGGGTGTGTTATTATTCACCAAAAATTATGTTTGTTCTATTAGACTCCAAAAATCATCATGAACACAATCGTGTATATCATATTTTTGAAATTAAAAACAGAGAAGTGGATAAATTATGATTTATGGTCACATAATATTTAGTATCATTATATGTAATTGTGCTTCATAATGTGATTATACTATAAGAAATAATTATAAGAAAGGTATTCCATTGATAAAACATTGGTTCGTTACACCAAATATGATTAGTTAATTGATAAATAAAATCAGCATTCCTTGAATGATGTTAGTTTTATGAACTTATAATATTTCCTAATCTCAAGGAAATTAATTGTTGTTTTATGAAACTATATCATTATTTATATGAAAAAAATTATGTTTTATAAAACCATTTTAGGAATTTTTTTTCCAGTTTTTGTAAAAATTAATTTTGATGAAAATAAATCACATATATATGTAAAAATAAAAGTATGCATACTTTTTTGAAAATATTTACTTTATCATATTTGATATGTCTATTTAATTATATTATTTATATTTTTTTACTTTTTTATTAATTAAGATACATAATATTTTATTATTCCTTTTCCATTTTACTATTCATAATAGCCTGATTACTATTTAAATGACCATATTAGTCTTATAAATACTTCATATTTCCTTTATTAATTATTAAATAAAATTTCCTTTATGTTTATATTATTTATTTTCAATAAATGGCTATTAAATTATTAATTTTGGGTTTCCTAATAAGTTTATTTTTTATGAGTATCAAAATTTTCCAATTCAAGTTACAATATTTTGATGCAATTATAGTAAAAATGTATAATTGTTAATTTTATTGGGAATATTTATCCTCTAAATGTAATGTTTAAAATAAAAATAATAAAGAGTTTGAATTTTTTTTATGATTTAAAGAAATATTCTTATACAATATTCCAGTGATAAATATGAAACAATATTATTTATAAGAAAAAATCAATATATAAAATCCTTATTCATTATATAATTTATCCTTTTGAAAGCTACAATTGAGATCCTTAAGGTTGATGAAGACCCTGATTGGCCCATTATATTTCTTTATGGGAACAATATTAATTAGACAAATTAGTTATTGGACTTCTAGGAAAATGGTGACTTCAATGAGATCATTATATTTGTCTTACAATTTAATAGTATGAGTTGAATAAATCCACATTTAGAATGTTTATAACCATAGTTATCATTTGGATAGCATAAATAACAGATATCCAATTGGGATCCTTCCATTGAATCTCTATGTTGTTCTAAGAAAATACATTCTAGTGTTCTCTGAGGAAGGAGATGTGCTTTTCTATAACTTAGGAGTCATGTTGGAACTAATCAAATTAGGCTGTAGATATTTCTTCATACCCAGATTTTTCTTATTGTAGTTGATCAATAGAATTGTTAAATAATTCCTTGAATAATGGAGGAGCATCCCTGATTTCCTCCTCCTATTCTTATAGTTCTTAACCATTGTTAGAAATTAAATATCATGTTGGTATTTTTAGGCCTAAGAAGTGACATGAGGGAAATATTAATTTTTTTATGAAATTACATCCTTCTTTAATGTGGTCATGTTTGTCATATACAACTACTATCAACAAATGGAAGCAAACATAACTAAAAACCATGATAATATTTCCCTATATTTCATATCCAATTGATAATAAATCCTTAATAACATTTTCTAAAGATGATAATGACTTACACAATGGTAAATATGATCATGGTAGAGATAAATTCACATGGATTATAGGGTTATATTTTTCTTTATTGGTTATGTTTACTCAATAAAAACATCTTTCCAACCATCATATAAAAGGAAGGTGATTATGATTCTTGGTTTATTTTACAACATGATACACAATTCTCGATGACTTTCTAAATTGAGAGACTTCAAAAAAATTGATTTTATGGGTAACAAGTGATGTTCACTGAGATTTATCCATGGATTTCATGGATCAATTTCCATAAAATTAAAAGAAGCAATATAAATGGTTTTATTCGCTATCAAATGACTATGAAAAATTTTAAGAGACCTTTGTATGTATACATATATTTTTAGAATTTAACAGATTAATTTTCCCCACACAATTACCTGAATTTCTAAATAATGGAATGTTTTAGGAATTGATGGTATGAATAGGGAACTGTTGTGTTCATCTAGATCCATAAACACCCATAAAAGAAAATGTGTCCTATTATGCTAAAATGAATTTTGATTCAAAAATGAGATCATTAAATTGGTTTCTCAGCCTAATCATTTCAAGGGGTCTCTAATTTCTCTTGTCACACATCTTAATTGTCACATTGGAGGGAGAAAATTTAGATTCAATATAACCTAAATACTGGATGGGTTGGATTAGGATTTGATTGATCCCAAAACTATAATAGACTAATGAATGATGTATATTGATATATCCAGGCATGAAATATAGATCAAATGGTTTGATAATTCTTTTTTTGTCTCCCATTATTTTTTAATAAAGAAAATAACGATATTACATTTAATAGATCTAGTCTCCATTCCATATATCTCATATATAGTGACTCTATCATTGATCACTTCAGGGATTAATATGTATTTAAAAGATCTTCCCATATGAGATATGAAGTAAATCCCTTATATAAATATTGTATAGAATGATAGATATATACTTTAAGATATCGCACATCAGAAAAAGGGGCATATGATTCCAACATTAAGGATGTTGATTGTATTGATCCTTAGGGCATAGAGATGACTTTCCTAAGAACTCCATCATATTAATGTATTCTTTGGAAAAATTGTTTTTCTATGGATAATGTCGATCCATCCTTGATAAAATTCAAAGTTGGCCAGAAATTTTTATATCTACTTAGTGTCCCTCTAGTATAATTTGTTTTGAAGGTAATTTTGATCATTTATGATTAGATCTATGTTTATATTTATATCATTAGATATCTTTTATATAGGTATGATATATGTATATGGATTTATTATAAATAGTTCCCAAACATTAAGGACCACTATGAATTCTTATTCCTTAACATCTTTTCCCACTATGGTCTCTTCCCCATTCATTGAAAACGAAATAATTATCATATAAGTTTTCTTCTTTATTAGGAAAGGGATTTATGTGTGGATGACATTGATAGGGACATATTGTGATTATTCATTATATAATGGTTTCATTTGGTGGGGTGGTTGTAATTTTACCATTTTCTTGGATAATATACTTCCTCCCATTGATGGGATGAATAAGTTTTTAAGGGTTCAAACCATCCAACTAATAACAGATCTTCCTCCCATGTTTTCATCTATTGATGATTATTGCATCAAATATTGAAAAAATACAATGATAATTGTTTATGATTTTTTTTTCCTCATACTAAATTATGATAAAAACATTTTGATTATTTTGGTCCTTGAATACGGAATGTGGTTGGGTGATTTATTTCTTGGTCATACAACAATCAATTATTTGGGTATCTTTAACAATAAATTATTACAACTATCCTCATTATTATAGAATTGATACCAAAACATATGTCACTTGTGTAATTTTTTTACTAAATTTGGCACACATAGATTCAACCATGATTAGGATTATTTCCATGAATATAAAGATATCCTATATATTCTTCACTAGTATTTAGTAGAAGGGGTAATAACATGGGTGACAATCCATCTTGAATTCATTGGGTCATTTATCCAATAGGTACAAGCTTATGTTTTTTTACAGGGTATTGATATAGAAATATAAAATCTATTCATTTAGAAAAAAATAATTTTTATTCTTCAAATCATAAATTATTTTAGTTTGATCCATCTTTCCATATTGATGTAGATATTGTTGTTTCTGCCACTATTATGAAGGTCGACCACATGGCATTATGTTGTCTTGGGAGCTAGATCTATATCATTTAACAGATTGAACATTTTAATTTCATTTCTGACTCTACAAAAATCTATCATAATTCTAACAAGGCTAGTTAAGGAATATCTATAGGGAACTGAGAATAATATTCCATGAATTTTGAAACTACTATAAACTCATGATAATAATATTATAAATAAAAAAGAGTGAGTATAATTTCAAACTCATTATATAAATTATTTATAAAAATAAATAATATCTTTTACTAGGGATACTATATATTCATGGTTTTGGTTATGACTTCCACTATGAGATTAATTCCATGACCCTCTCATTTTTGAGTTATTTTCATCCTAAGAGGTTAATGATCACTTTATTCCTCTGTGAAGAGTAGAATATGTACAATAATTTTAGTCTATGATTCCTAGATAGTGATTGAATATCGATGTATGTTTCTACACTATAAAAATTCTGCCCCCTCTACTTTTTGAATAAATATTCTGAACTTTGTGACCTCCTATAGCTCTTGTGTTCCCATCCTAGGGTTACATAGAGATGAAAAATGAATGAGATGTTTCTATGGGTATCCCATACTATTGAAAAGTATGAATATGGGATCCCCAAGGTTTTTTATAGTGTAGTTATGTCCACCAATTCTGGGTATTACTTAATTTAAAGCCTCACATATGAAAATTATCCCAATATGGATTTCATTCTAGTGGAATGGTACTCAGAGAGGTTAGGGAGTTGAGTTGGGACTGTCACTTGACATGATGTTCAAGTAGAGGCAGAAGGTATATATGTACATGGTCATCTAATTTGTTTTTCTTATTGATATCTGAATTGAGTTATCCCAATATATCTTTTTTGAAATAATTTTTTTGTTTTCCAAACAGTTTATACACTGGATATACTTTAGACTTAGAGTTTGATAAACTGCTTATTTGGGACTCGTGTTAGCCAGATGACTGGACCCTTCTCTCAATGGATGAATAGATCTATATTATAAAATGAGGAACATTGGGGTAGATATTTTGTCCTAGTATTGGGATACACACTCAAATGGAATGTTGGTCTTACGTAATATAATACTAATCCACATCATATTTTCCAAAATGATTTCATACTGAGCGATTCAATTTTTTTTTTGAGAGGGTCAGATTCATTAGGTAATGGGTAGGATATATTTCCGCCTTTCCTATTTTATTTAACTGAGCCTCATTGAGTAGGTGGTAATGGGATATTCAGTAGTTCTCCAAGATCTTTTTTCTTCCTCTACTCTAAGGTACTTGTGAGTGCTTTATATACATTAGTTCATACCATGTTTTGAATGGATTCCTCCTTGGATTTGACTTCTTTGTTAGTGTTTGGATATATTCCAAATTTTTGGATGACTATAATTACAATAATTGTTAAAAATTACATAGTTTTAATCATTTCTCAATCATTGTTATTGGTTGATTTACCATCTGATGGATATCTTTTGAGAGATGGGTCATGATCTTTCTTGATATTTTAATTCAATGGGAACTACTTTGTTCTATATATCTTACAAGGCTTCACCATTCCCTCCCATTACTCCATAAGGTTTATTTTATGGATTGTAATACTGATGTATTATAATGTAGAATTCCACAAAGCATAGTCACAATAATGTTGAAGGATTACAAAATCAATGAAATCTTGAGGGAACTTATAATTTTGTTCCCGATTGTCTAAAAAGGATGAATTTATTAGAGGAGTTGGTGGTAATAATTACCCAAGACTGTGGGATGAGATTAGTTTTTTCCAAAACTGTTATGCCTTATATTCTCTATGGAATTGATAATACTCGGGTAAGTGGTGATGGTAACAATTTCATAGTCCTTATGGTTAACCCTTTCTCATATAATTTCACCAGAAAGCTTCTATTGGAGGATTAATAAGATTTTCTCCATTAATCTAGAATGATATGGATGAATTACTTGTTTGGGGAAACATTTTCTTTGTATTGAGGGTTTCTCTATAGTATCAGGCTTTTCATTCCTTAAATGAAAAACCTTCTTGATCTTATTTCCATCCTATTATAGGATCCTTTTTATAGATCACTCCTATCTAGTGATCATTTTCTTTGATATATTGATGTAATATATATATTGGGTGGAAAAACTAGTATATGAAGGCCCATGGGGAAATAAAAAACTCCATATTTTCCTCTCCATTTTATACATACATCTAGAGAGGCATCAATGAAAATATAAAAGAGTCACTTTATTCTATTGATATAGGATCATTAGTGGTACTCATGTTGTTTTCTTTCCTTGAAATTTTAGGTTACTAAAAATTTATACCATTTAACTTAGAGGAAGAGATGGTGGTCACTATACTCTATATTTGACATATTTCTAGTCTTGGTCTAATAGAGATCCATTAAAAAAATGGATAGAAAGTATTGTATGTGCCTCGTATTTGAAACTTCTTCAGTCTATCCTTAACAAGCTCAACCTCCTTGAGACGTTCCTTGATATAAAAATACCATAATGACTATTTTTCATTTACATAAAAAATATTAGTGGGTTTACAAGATATTTTATAAGATAAATAATAGTGTAAGTAATCTAGAGGTGTAAAAGTAATGGTTATCACCTTAGAATAACAATTTATTGGGTAGATATTTCATCGTTCAGTTATGAGATTTTTGGTATAGATAACTTCAATTTAACATGTTCTTCTTTTGTTGAGGGAAAACTCATAATTTATTTGATATTTAAAATACATTCATGTCAAAGAGATAATTCATTCTATGTAGTTAATTCACGATGATCACTATTTTGAGGATATTCATAGTTAATTAATTCACACTTTTTTTCATGAAGGGGACCTCTATTTTGGTTTCATTATTTTTTATAGTAAATAATTTTTCAATATAATCACTATAGAGGACTTCTTGTGTTATTTGATTAGTTCAAATGAGAAGGGCCTTCTTAGTTACCAATTGTTGAGAATTTTTCAAGGGGATGTCCTAATTTCTTGTTTATCATCAAAATTCTCGGAGTGAATTTTTTATATTACACCATTAGAATGAAAACTATGGTAGTTATTCTTATTTCCACAAGGTGGAACTCCAAGTTAGAATTATTTAGAGGACATCCATAATAATTGATCACATTAATATGGGGGGACCTCCATGATGAAATATTTTTTATCTTATTGATAATTAACCGAAAAATTATTATGATACTATTAAAATATTCCAGATATTCTCAAGTATATTAGTGCTAAATGATAAAGGGATATATGTTAGTTAATATATGAAAGATTTACCTTTTTGAGACAACGTTTTGGGTATCCTCCATTGGATGGATAGGGTTGGAACCTCAATCCTGATTGTGGGCTCATTGTATGGGAAATGACCTTAATGGATGGAATCCCTAATAGGATGATCCTCATTTATCATTATAATATTTTAATAACCTTCATTATTTGTGGAAAGGATATTATCATACTAATGGTTTTCTTGTATAATATTTTAGTTATTCGATTGAGGGTGGATAGAAATATAAAAAATCTCCACAGTTTCCACCAGAACATACCTCAAGTGTTTTGGTATGTGAGAAAAAATATATGGATACTCCTTGGTTGATATCAAAATATATCGATGATATGTGTGAGTAAGAGAAGGTATATAAGATCTATCTTATATTACCATAATAATATAATGATATCCTTCTAGAGAGTAGTTATGGATATGGGACTAATCAATTATTTCCACTATGATATATATTTGGGCATCTTGGAAATGGGAAATAATGCATCCCTACCTAGTTCCCCACCATGATATTCCAACAATATTGATGACTCTTGACCTAAAATTGGATATATTCTTTCCCTATTTTTTATAACATGGGTGTGTTGACAGGTTTCATTGAAATAAATAGGAACATGAACATGATCATATTCATAAGCCTAAGAGTTCATTCACCCTTACCATAGAATTAATCTTAGTTCCTTTTTATTGATCATGGTAGATGTTTTTGAAGTGTCATTATCAACATATTAATGAGAATGATAATTAATCTAATAGTGGTGATAATGGAAACTAGAAGAAAACCCACATAAAATCACCTGAACAATAGTATGGGTGTTAGTGAACTTCCCTATAACATTTTTGTAAGGAATAGAATCATTGTTATACTTTAGGGGAAGTTTTTTTATGAAATTTTTCATGTCCAATGATTCCGTATTTTAAAATAATTATTTCTAATTATTGGATTGACTTTTGGTATTTATCACTTTTAGGATTTAATGAGGTACCACCAAATAAGGAATAGAGTTGTTCAAATGGTAATATCATACTAGTGTGTTCACCAATTGGCACCATAGGCATTGAATTGGTGAAATTTTATATTTATGCATCAGTTTCATGACCATAATATTAGATACATTATATGCCTAATTCATTAACTCATTGTGTAAAGATTTATAATGTTCTATATAGTTCCTTATAAATTTTCAAGGGTTCCTAGAAATTTATAGTTCATTTGGAAATGAAAATTGGATTGAAGGGTTCCCCTAAAGACCCACTAAACATAAAAAAGAATCCTGCTAATATAGAATCATAAGTAAAATCATGCTCAATTAATATCATTCATGAGTAAAGGATTCATGTTAGGCTCTATATTTTATTTTCAACACTCCCCCATACCCATGAATATTTTAGTGGGTTTTGAAGTTATTTTTAAAGGTAAGTGCTTTTTAAGACTATAACTGTAATTCTTTTTATTTTGAACATGTCAAGAGGATATGTGATTAGACACATCTCACTTATGTTGTGGGAAATTATTTCATAATCCAAGAAATTATAAAATATTTTGGATAGGTCAATGATTCATTCTCAATAATAATAGTACTATTTTTTACCACTAGACAATTTATTAATTGAAACCATGAGCTTATTTGATAATCTATATAATAGTACATTCAAATTTATCTTTTACATTTTATGAAATAATTATTTAATGTTTCACAGCTAGGTGATATTTGATTAATCACTATATCGGGATGTGGTAGGTGTTGTGGATTTGGGATCGGGGCTGTAAGAGGGGATCCCTATGTATCCCTATAAAGTTAACCATAACACATGTTTTTAGGGATTCATAATGGGACACATTTCACCTTTTATGTCTTGTGACATGGACCACTATGATTAATTTTATGGTATTACATCCTTGATCAAGTGATGTAACTTTTAAAGAAATTAATCAAAGAACCATTGAATTTATTTTTAATTATATGTGTCGAGGATCTATTTATGTGTAGGTATTGAAACTTATGGAACATCATAAATTTCCTGGGTAATAGGAATCAAATTCCAAGTAATGAAAAATTAATGGATTGAAGTCATTTGAAAATACTAGTCCATGCAGTTTACTATCATGCCTGATATTTTAGGGGAATATACACATTAGGTTCGAATGGTTTTGAACTAGAAGGTGAGTTAGGTAAATCTAGGGTTTTGAGTCTTATACTATATTGATGGTACATATATAGATATCTTAATCATTGAGTGAGAGGAAGAGTAAAATTGAAAAATGAATCCAATAAGATGTTAGATATTGTGTAGTCAAGATGAAAAACACAATCTGCAATAATTTTCACTATTGTACCTATGATAGGGACACTCATTATCATGGTAGTACATGATTTTTATTACATTTAGGGTACACCTAATCAGGGATACAAATCCAGGTAGGTTTTCTTATATGAATATCAATCCCAATTATTAAAGTAAAACATAATTGAAGGGGAGGATGTTGATGTGAATATCCTATCAAAGATTCCTTAGAGGCCATAAAGTAGGCCTATAATGGATGATATTTTTTGGGGATTTGACAATGTATAAAAGAAGACAATATATTTATTTGGATATATTCATCCTAGTTAGATTACCTGACTAGATGCAATGATGTTTATGAGTCTTGGTTATCGATAATATAGTTCCATCTTGAAAGGAACCTATATCTTCCAAATAATTCATATCCAGGTGATATTGGGAGAAGGTACAAAGATAACATTAGACAAACTAGATTTCATATAAAATTAGGGTTATATATAAATTGGAATAGGTTTCTAAATTGTGTTTTTAATGGTTGGTCATTATGAAAATTATGATAGTTGTACTCCATGAAGGAACCATGTAAGAGTCCTTTAAGATGGCCTCCTTGCGGGATCCCGCACAAAGGTTACCTGTAAGAGAAACATCATTAAGAAGTTATTTCCCCGTGATCCTCCCAGTACACATTTAACTTTGGACGAGTGAGTTACCTGATGTGGATTTTGTTATAGGATTACACAAATTAAGAGTCGTGAGAATAAATAAAAACATAAATGAAGAAATATTTCTCATAGCAGAAGTGATTTTTTTCTTAGAGTTTTTGTCAAAACTCACTTTATCGAAGTGTATTCTTTGCATTTACATGTAGAAAATTCGTAGAATAATTTGTCACATAAGATTCATATGACTACAAATGATCATCACCCCTCATTTTATATGCGAAAATTTCATGTGGCTGAAAAATTATAATCATGGTGAAACCTAAATGTGCGTGTGGACTATAAAATTTATACATATATTTAAAGGAACAATACCAACATAATTTCAATGATTCTTAGTTGATAAAATTCATTTAGAATGAAAAGTATTTTTGAACATAGATATTTCATGCAATCCGGAATGATTCTTTTTTACGTATTCTCAAATGAACCTCAGTCATGGATAATGTTATGGAATTTAAAATAATGAAATCCTCACAAAAGCGAGAATTATGTTCAAGTAATGTTTTAATTATCTACAAATACCCAGCTTGAAAATGATTTTATGTTAAATAAATAATTGTAACAATTAATTTTTGTTAAATACTTCATGAATATTATGTAAATATATTATTAATAATTCATAATCTAAAATGATTTTATGAATTTTCCACAATAAAATGTAAAAAATAAAAAAATAAATATTTTATAAATTATATTTTAATTTCTAAAATCATTTTTAAATCACCCTATAGTGTAAACAATAATATAACTATATATGACATGACCCAAAACCACTATATCCCCTCCTAGATCATCATTGATGATATGTGTGACCCCCAAAATCCCTACAAAAATAGGTCATCGGTTGGTTACTTCGATTGAGGATATATATTAAATCAAATATGAGGATTTACCCTAGTAATTTTGGAGGAAATTATAATATAAACTAATCATACATATATAAATAAATTAAAGTATCAATTTTCCCCATTTCAAACAATAACTACATGGAACTTTTATAATAAAATAATTTAACAACCATGTAGATTTTTTATACTGAATTATAGTTTCCTGAATAAAATCATATACAACCTCAATTAGATTTTACTAAAATACAACTTGCGAAAACAATGGAATAATGATCACCTAGAAGCACTCTGTATGGTCATATTTATAAAATATAAAATATCCATGTGAAATATATGTGATAGGATATACATATATGGAATCAACTGAGAGTATAAAACTTTTACAACAATATGAATTAATCTTGTAATAAATGACTAATTTTTCATACAACCTACACCATTAACTTCACCTCAAGAAAGGTTTATTTGAATAATTTTCACAATTATAATTAAATTAAAATTATACTTGGTTTCTAGAATCAAAGTGAATAATAATAATGTTTATAAAAAATGACCACCATTATAATCAAGAAAAACAATAAAACATTACCTTAAATCTATTACATCAAGATTATAATAACCATTATAGAAATCAAGAAAAAAAATTCCTAGCTCTGAACATATTCTAGACACATCATCACATCAATATAATGAGTATAAACCCAATTAAATTAAATCTCTCCACTTTTTCCAAGCATCCCAACATCAAGAAATCATAACCTCAATGAAACATGCTATAAACTCAATCTATCACATCCCAAAACATGACATAACCCTAATCTATCTCAACTTTAGGGGAATGTGTAGAAGTTTTAGCCTTAATATATTACATCATATAGAATTTCACATGTGTAGCTACCTTGATTCCTTACATCCCAAATATATATAGTATCAAATTACTAAAAAAATAAATATACATAAAACAATCATACAACCAATCAATAAAACAAAAAATAATATATAAAAAAACAATCATCATAACACTCAATAAAAACAATAAATAATGATATAGATGATAAATTAAAAATTAATAATAGTATACATCATAAAATAAATCTCTATCAAATAATAATATAATTTTAAAATTAATATTTACCTACCTTTAATTATTTAGTTACTATAGAGACCTAATTAATAATTATCTTCCATTAATTACAAAATTAAAATATATTAGTTAATTCAGTAATTAATTTAACTAAACCTATATAACACTACCTCATCTTATTAACTCTCACAAAAACATCCTAAAATTACACTATCAAATACCCAAAACCATAAATCCAACCACTAGAATATAACTAATTTTTTTAGACATTCCCTTAACTACAACAAACCCATCATCATGAAAAATAATAAAAAATCCTTGACAATCCAATCATAAATACTATCTTAAAAACATATCCTAATATGAAATTATCTATAACACAAAAATCAAACTCAACCAAAGAAAAACATTCTACCGTATAATCCCCTAAATTAATTCACTATAAACCATACTCACATTAAGAATATAAATGTTAGATCAGTTTTATACTTTTACCCAATTATAAGGTATATTATAGTACATTAATTATAATTATAGATTAGACAAAAAACTATCTATTTTCATTACACATATAATCCATCATAACATGATACTTTTAATTTATAATCACATATATAAACACATATGATTCAGGTATCAATAATTTAATATAGAAACACAAACATAATTAAAAATGATAGAGTTTTGATAATTTTGTTAATTATGTTCATTATTTGATATTATAAGATATTATTTAAGATTTCATATTTGGATTCCTTATAACTAATGCATTACAATGTTCAAATGAAACACTACTTAATAATAAGAGTAAACAATTATTATCAAACATCATATTACAATAATAAAATTTATATAAATCATGATTTATAAGAGGATATGACAATCAAATGGATTGTTTAGGTCTCTTCAAGTGCATCTAACAGACTCGAGATCAAATCCAGGCGGAGGTATATTTTAAGTTTACTAAAGAAGTACTGTTGCACGTAGTATTTAGTACTATAATAGCTAGAATGATTCATCCGTTTGTTCCTCGGGTCCTAAGAGGCTATTAGGACACTCAAGGCCTATGGGTGAGTAAGGATTTTAGGCCACCTCAAATCATTTGTTCCACCTCAAGGCTTTAGGGCCACCTCAAGGTGTTTAGGACACATGAAATTTATATGGAACCAAGTATATTTCAAAGGAATAAGGCTCTAGATAAGGATTCTGAGTATGTGCATTAACCATATTTGAGCTAAACAGAATTGGAAGAATGAGAGGGTATGACATAGCTATTGGTACTAGGCCAATGAAACTCTACAAAATATAGCTATAAAAACAACATTGTGAAGGCGGAGAGCTAATATTAAGATATATGTTGGGGAGGGGAAGTTCTGTGTTGTATTTTTGGGATTAATTCCTCTAATTCCTTAAGGTAATGTAACGTATCCCTAAGACTACATTATATGTAAGGGGTCCCCCTTCAACCCTTAAAAGTGGGATTATCAAAAAGAAATAAAAAATGAAGGCCTTCACGGCTACTCAATATTGAGAAGAGATCGAGGAACCACACAAATAGTAATACTTAATAATGAGTTATTTAAATAAAATAAATCATTCAATGACCCCTTCCCTAAAATTAAAATAGTATAAAAAGCCTAATTGAAATGTAAAATAAAAAAAATCAATAATAACCCCTCTTCCTAGAGAAAATTACTTCATCGACATTCATGAGATAGTTATAAACATACAATAATTAATATGGGTTGTCCATGGTAGATTAATAATTAATCAAGTGATATAAGAATCATTGGCCTGTAGGTTACGATGAGCGGGTTTCCATCAAGAGGAATCAGTATTTTCCCATCTCTAATTTCAGAGGGACTAGAAAATTAACATGAATGATTACTTATACATTAGATAAATTTAATAGTATAATAATTGAAGGGATTAAAGCTAAAAAAAATTATAATGTTCAATGACATATAAATGACATTATATTTTAGAAGATACAAAAAAATATTTAATTGGTCTACCCCCTGAGCCATGTAGCTGAATAACAAAAGAGCTATGGTTGAGCACCCTTGAATATTGAAGAAGCTCCCAAAAACATATTTCAATTTAGATAATATCTAATAAACCATCAACAATAGGAATAAATACTACTAAAACCTTCTGAGGACAAGTAGATGAATAATAAAGAGAATATAGAGAAAAAATTAATTAAAATTAATTGACTATATATTTGGGGTACATGGATATTCTATGATGATATGGAATTACATAATTATAAGATGAGACCTCCAATATTTTAGATACATGAAGATAAAACTATGTAAAGAGACATATATAATTTATTGGGAAGTTTTTATGAAAAATATCTAAAGCAGTCTAGGTTGAACAAAATGAACCCCTTAGTTTCTTAACGTAGTATGTCGAATGATCCCCAAATAAAACCTGGTCAAACACAATCTTTTAAATTTATAAAACCCAGAAGGAGTCTATAATGAATAAAATAAAAAAACATAGGTGAATGAAATTACCTATAATTAATAACTCATTCAACATTAATTTAAAAAAAATTGATGGAGGCCACAATATGATGAATATAAGAATATAGTGTTACTCAATATTATTAAAATCATAGAATATATTTATCTATAGTGATATGGTTTTAATTTTTCAATAATATAATGACTTGAGACTTTGAATCCTTTAATTTTATACTGTCATCCATAACATTTGTCAAAGGAAACATAGAACACACAAATCACTGAAATAAATAAGCCACATCATATTAGATAATGATTATTCATAAAAATATAAGATTAAAAGACTACTAGTATAACGATGTATATTAATAAATTTAAAATTATTATATGTATAATATATATAATTTATATTAACAAAGATCTCTTTTTCAAAACAAAGTTTCTAAAACATTTCTTAATTTACCCGAATAAATTCAAGTAACCACTTATAAAATATTATTATCATTATATATGTTATTTAAATATAAAAATTACTATTTTAACAATATGTAAATTATATATTTATATGAAATATTTTAAAAACACTTATCAGACATTTTCTAATGAAATATTTTTTCTTAGTTCGTTTTATTTACTTAAGAAACTAAATATATAAATTTTATAAATTTAAACTGATAAAAATCATTAGGTATTAATTTATAATTTCAAACTTATCCTGGGTTTATTTTTTGAGTTTCTCTAAAATTATTAATTTTTTAAGGTTAATAGTGTAAAATACAGATCTTCCTAATACCATATCTTTTATGAATAAAAATTATTTGTAACCATTTTTATATAAAAAATAATTATTTAGAAAGTAAAATAAATAATTTATAAAAATAAAATTTTCAATTTATATAACCCATGCTTAACATTTTGGAACTAATATAATATTTTACTCTTACAAAAACTATTTTTATTCACTTATATGAAAAAAAAAATTCATCACCTTTATAAATTAAATATAAAAAATTTAATATAAAATTTAAAATTAAAATTATCCCATTATTTAATGAGTTCAATATCATTTTTTTCATAAAAGTATGACTACTATCTTTAAAGTTAATGACCATTATAATAATGAAAGGCACATTTTGAATGAATTGGCTTATTAATTTTTTATAATTAGTAACTAATAATTTAAATTGACCAACTTTATATAATTACTTCTATTTTTGTTGTACCCATATATATAATTATATTATCCATAATTTAATTGATAATAAATACTAACTGAAATTAAGAATACAAAAGGGTAAGAAAGATATTTTTCTATAAAACACTTTATAATATATTAAATGTTTAAATTTTAAAATTATTTTTTTATAATTCTTAAATTGAATCTTATTTTATGGATACAAAATATGGATTCATATAATCAATTTTTTTATATAATATACAACAATTTTTAAATGAAATACATGCTACTAGGGTAAAAATTAGTTACTATGGTAAAAACCTACATGGTAAAATGTAAAAAACAAATGTTCAAAGGATTGTAAAATTATTCAATCATATGGAAAAGTGAGTGGTGTTATATTTATAAACCCTATTCCACCAAATATCCCATTATTTCTTACATTTGGAACCATTTAACCTTGAATAGTTTCATTCTATTGTTGTAAAATAATGTGTGTTCACAAAAGTTCCATTTTCTACCCTTATAAAATCATATCACTTTCCAGCCTATGAAAGTTACACATTTACATAGAAAAATCAACAAAACCCTATCGAATTTTACTATCCTATATGTTACTTCCATTACCTAAATCCCTTAGTAACAATATGTTATCCAAAACCCCTCATTTCCAAGCATACATTCAATAGAATGTTCAAGGTACCAAAGTATTTATTACATATTCCCGAACCATTTTTACTAAATCATTCAAATCCAAACCAAACACAAAAATAGAAATTTTGTGAAAACCACCTTATTAGTAAACTTATGTTTTATTATATTTATTAAAAAAAATTATTTATTCCCTTCCACCCAAATATTAAAAATAACGTTAACTGTGCATTATCAAAACTACCACTTCCCTAGAGTAATGCTTTTCATTTTTCTTTTTGTCTTTAATTATTTATCCAAAAAAATTATAATATGATTAAAAATATTAAAATAGTATAAATAATATCATTATTTCTCTATTATAATTATATCATAGACCCTTTTAACCATACTCACCCATCGAGATATAATATGTTCATGTTTGAGGTTTTTATCCTCTTACTTGAACAATACTATTAAAAAATATCATTTATAAATATAAGAAAACAAAAAATAATTTCATTATAAAATAATATGAAAGAAATTATCTTTTAAGGTTATTTAATGGTTATATTATTTATATTAATTATTATTAATATATCATCCTTGATTAGTAAAATTACAAAAAAAAAATCGACACCAATTCAATTTTAATGTCAACATAAAAAAGATTCTAAAATAAATGAATTTATTATGATATTAAATAGTATATATTAAATTAAATATTGAATAAATAGGTTCATAATAAGTTATGTAATTAACTAAATTTTTTATTGAATATATTAGGATCATGAACATAGTGAATCATGGAAAATGTGAGGGTTTCTTGTCCCAAATTTTCCACATTGAGACATATTTATTATCACACACTATAATTTATATGAGATGGTGTATCTAATAAACATTAATTGTTTATGTAATCATCCATTTATTATTCACGTTATTCAATGTTTTATTTTAATTAATACCATACAAGGGGGTTTCATTCAAAAATTTCTAATGTCGTAATGGTTTTAATGACTCAATTTAAAATACATTGTGCAATAGTATTTCCTACTTGAATATATTTATGAAAATTTATTTAATCAGAAAATTATAATATTTTATAAGTTATTTTCTCTTCTTCTCTATTGAAATTAATTATAATAATCAATAACCACAACTCTGATAATGTTTCTCCAAAAATTAAAATATAATGAGTATATGAATAACTCATATTCTAACCAATGAATATATTATTCCATGTATATATTTTCCTTCCCACTAATGGTTTCCTCTCTCCTTGGGAATACAAATTTATATTAATTCATCTGGTCCTATTACTCTCTACTAAAAAAACCTCCTATAGCGACCGCCAAAAGCGGTCGTTATAGGGCTCTGGTGGCCGCTATAGGAGGCTCGGATTTCGGCCTCCAGCGACCGCCAAGCGGTCGCTATAGTGATTTTTTTTTAAATGTCCACTGAAATAAATAAATAAATATATTTATATATATATATATATTAAAAAAAATATTCACATATATACTATTAAATACAATATTTTAAATATATATATATATAATATATTTTAAATGTTTTAATATATATAATATTAAATATATGTATAATATCGAATCATTGTGCTATAATAATTTAAAACCCCCGATTTAAGAAATGCTATCATTTCAGGTTTTTCGAAGCATGTTTGCTCCGAATTCGACCGCCGCACGCCGTTTTGGTGTTTTATGACTCCAAAAACGCGTTTCTGGCCGCTGCGGTCAAACGGAAACTCTGATTGACGTGTCGTCTCTCCGACCATTTCACAATTCATGCAACGGATGTTGTCGTGTGGTTTCGTGGCATTCGGAGGTCGTTCGGGTGGTTTTGACCCCCCCAACGCGCTATTTCAGCGCGCGCCGAGCTGCTGAAAACGACGCATTCGGTCGTGCCGTGCGCACCGCACGTCCGATGGACATGCCGCCTCCTCCTTCATCTCAGGAATAATATTCCTATCATTCTTGTGCGATTTCAGGTTTTTCGGAGCATGTTTGCTCCGAATTCAACCGCCGCACGCCGTTTTGGTGTTTTATGACTCCAGAAACATGTTTCCGGCCGCCGCGGTCAAACGGCACCTCCGATTGACATGTCTTCTATCCACCAATTTCACAATTCACGTAACGGATGTTTTCATGAGGTTTCGTGGCATTTGGAGGTCGTTCGAGTGGTTTTGACCCCCCAACGCGCCATTTCAGCACGCGCCGAGCTGCTGAAAACGACGCATTCGGTCGTGCCGCACGCACCGCACATCCGATGGACGTGATGCCTCCTCCTGCATATCAGTAATAATATTCCTATCGTTCTCATGCGGTTTCAGGTCGTTCGGAAGACGTTTTCTACGAATTCGTCCGCCGCACGCTGTTTTGGTGTTTTATGACTCTGGAAACGCGTTTCTGGCCGCCACGGTCAAACGGCACCTCCGATTGACATGCCGTCTGCCCGACCATTTCACAATTCATGCACCGGATGTTGTTATGCGGTTTCGTGACATTCATAGGTCGTTCGGGTGGTTTTGTCCCTCCAACGCGCCATTTCAGCACGGGCCGAGCTGCTGAAAACGACACATTCAGACGTGCTGCGCGCACCGCATGTCCAATGGACGTGCCGCCTCCCCCTACACCTCAAGAATAATATTTCTATCATTCTCGTGCGGTTCTAGGTCGTTCGGAGCACGTTTGCTCCGAATTGGACCGTCGCACGCCGTTTTGGTGTTTTATGGCGCTGGAAACGCGTTTCCGGCCGCCGCGGTCAAACGACACCACCGAATGACGTGCCGTCTAGCCAACCATTTCATAATTCACGCACCGGCTGTTGTAGTACGGTTTCGTGGCATTTGGACATCGTTCGGGTGGTTTTGACCACCCAACGCGGCATTTCAGCGCGCGCTGCGCTGCTGAAAACAACACATTCGGTCATGCCGCGCGCACCGCACGTCCAATGGATGTGCCGCCTCCTCCTGCATCTCAAGAATAATATTTCTATCGTTCTTGTGCGGTTTCAGGTCGTTCGGAGCACGTTCGCTCCGAATTGGACCGTTGCATGCCGTTTTGGTGTTTTATGGCGCCGGAAACGCCTTTCTGGCAAACGCGGTCAAACAGCACCTCCTAATGACGTGCCGTCTGGCCGACCATTTCACAATTCACGCACCGGCTGTTGTCGTACGGGTTAGTGGAATTCGGATGTCGTTCGGGTGGTTTTGCCCACCCAACGCTGCATTTCAGCGCGCGTCGCGCTGCTGAAAATGACACATTCGGTCGTGTCACGCGCACTTCACGTCCGATGACGTGCTACCGCCTCCTGCATCTCAGGAATAATATTTCTATCGTTCTCATGCAGTTTCAGGTCGTTCAGAGCACGTTTGCTCCGAATTGGACCGCTGCACGCCGTTTTGGTGTTTTATGGCGCCGGAAACACGTTTCCGGCCGCCGCGGTCAAACGGCACCTCCGAATGACTTTCCATCTAGCCGACCATTTCACAATTCATGCACCGGCTGTTGTCGTACGGTTTCGTGGCATTCGGAAGTCGTTCGGGTGGTTTTGACCCCCCGACGCGGAATTTCAGCGCGCGCCGCGCTGCTGAAAATGACACATATGGTCGTGCCGCGCGCACCGCATGTCTGATGGAAGTTCCTCATCCCCCTGCATCTCAGGAATAATATTTCTATCATTCTCGGGCGGTTTTAGGTCATTCAGAGCACGTTTTTCTCTGAATTGGACCGCCGCACGCCGTTTGGGTGTTTTATGGCGCCGGAAACGCGTTTCTGGCCGCCGAGGTCAAATGGCACCTCCGAATGACATGCCGTCTAGCCGACCATTTTACAATTCACGCACCGGATGTTGCCGTGCGGTTTTGTGACATTCGGAGGTCGTTCGGGTGGTTTTGACCCCCCAACGCACCATTTCAGCGCGCGCCGCGCTTCTGAAAACGACACATTCGGTCGTGCCGCGCGCACCGCATGTCCGATGGACGTGCCGCCTCTTCCTGCATCTCAGGAATAATATTTCTATCGTTATCGTGCGGTTTCAGGTCGTTCGGAGCACGTTTGCTCCGAATTGGACTGTCGTACGTAGTTTTGGTGTTTTATGGCGCCGGAAACGCATTTTCGGCCGTCGCGGTCAAACGGCACCTCCGAATGACATGCCTTCTGGCCGACCATTTCACAATTCACGAATCGGCTGTTATCGTACGGTTTCGTGGCATTCGGAGGTCGTTCGGGTGGTTTTGACTACCCAACGCGGCATTTCAGCGCGCACCGCGCTGCAGAAAATGAAACATTCGGTCGTGTCGCGTGCACCGCACGTCCGATGGATGTGCCGCATCTTCCTACATCTCAGGAATAATATTTCTATCGTTCTCGTGCGGTTTCAGGTCGTTCGGAGCATGTTTGCTCTGAATTGGACTGACGCACGCCGTTTTGGTGTTTTTTGGCGTCGGAAATGCGTTTCCAGCCTCCACGGTCAAACGACACCTCCGAATGATGTTCCGTCTGGATGACCATTTCACAATTCATGCACCGGCTGTTGTCGTACGGTTTTGTGGTATTCGGAGGTCTTTCGGGTGGTTTTGACCCCCCAACGCGCAATTTCAGCGCGCGCCGCGCTGTTGAAAACGACACATTCGGTCATGCCGCGCGCACCGCACGTTCGATGGACGTGCCTCCTCCTCCTGCATCTCAGGAATAATATTTCTATCATTCTCCTGTGGTTTCAGGTCGTTCGGAGTACGTTTGCTCCGAATTGGGCCGTCGCACGCCTTTTTGGTGTTTTGTGGCGCCAGAAACGCGTTTCCGGCCGCCGCGGTCAAACGGAACCTCTGAATGATGTTCTGTCTAGCCGACCATTTCACAATTCATGAATCGGATGTTGTCGTGCGGTTTCATGACATTCGGAGGTCGTTTGGGTGGTTTTGACCCCCCGACGCGCAATTTCAGCGCGCGCCGCGCTGCTGAAAATGACACATTCGGTTGTGTCGTGCGCACCGCATGTCCGATGGGCGTTCCGCCTTTTCCTGCATCTCAGGAATAATATTTCTATCATTCTCGTGCGGTTTCAGGTCGTTCGGAGCACGTTTACTCAGAATTGGACCGTTGCACGCCGTTTTGGTGTTTTATGGCGCCGGAAATGCGTTTCCGGCCGCCGAGGTCAAACGGCACCTCCGAATGACGTGTTGTCTCTCCGACCATTTCAGAATTCACACACCGGCTGTTGTCGTACGGTTTCGTGGCATTCGGACGTCGTTCGGGTGGTTTTGACCACCCAACGCGGCATTTCAGCGCGCGCTGCGCTGTTGAAAACGACACATTCGGTCGTTCCGCACGCACCGCACGTCCGATGGACGTGCCGCCTCCTCCTGCATCTCATGAATAATATTTATATCGTTATCGTGCGGTTTCAGGTCATTCAGAGCACATTTTCTCTGAATTGGACCGTCGCACGCCGTTTTGGTGTTTTGTGGCGCCAAAAACGCGTTTCTGGCCGCCGCGGTCAAACGACACCTCCGAATGACGTGTCGTCTGTCCGACCATTTCAAGAATTCACACACCGGCTGTTCTCGTATGGTTTCGTGGCATTCGGACGTCGTTCGGGTGGTTTTGACCACCCAACGCGGCATTTCAGCGCGCACCGCGCTGTTAAAAACGACACATTCAGTCGTTCCGCGGGCACCGCACGTCCGATGGACGTGCCGCCTCCTCCTGCATCTCATGAATAATATTTATATCGTTCTCGTGTGGTTTCAGGTCGTTCGGAGCACATTTTTTCCGAATTGGACCGCCGCACGCCGTTTTGGTGTTTTTTGGCGCAGGAAACGCGTATCCGGCCGCCGCGGTCAAACAGCACCTCCGAATGACGTTCCGTCTGGCCGACCATTTCAAAATTCACACACCGGCTGTTTTCGTACGGTTTCATGGAATTCGGAGGACTTTTGGGTGGTTTTGACCACCCAACGCGACATTTCAGCGCACGCCGCGCTGCTGAAAACGACACATTCGGTCGTGTCGCGCGCACCGCACGTCCGATGGATGTGCCGCCTCCTCCTGCATCTCAGGAATAATATTTCTATCATTCTCATGCGGTTTCAGGGTGTTCGGAACACGTTTTCTCCGAATTGGACCGCCGCACACCGTTTTCGTGTTTTGCGGCGCCTGAAACGCGTTTTTGGCCGCCGCGGTCAAACGGAACCTCCGAATGACGTGTCGTCTGGCCGACCATTTCAAAATTCACGCACCATCTGTTTTCGTACGGTTTCGTGGTATTCGGAGGTTGTTCGGGTGGTTTTGACCCCCCGACGCGCAATTTCAGCGTGCGCCGCGCTGCTGAAAACGACACATTCGGTCGTGCCGCGCTAACCGCACGTCCGATGGACGTGCCGCCTCCCCTACATCTCAGGAATAATATTTCTATTGTTGTCGTGCGGTTTCAGGTCATTCGGAGCACATTTGCTCCGAATTGGACCGCCGCACGCCGTCTGGGGGTGCGGGGGGCTGTACGGGGGTGCCCGGAGGGCTGTACGGGGGGGCGGGGGGCTGTACGGGGGTGCGGGGGGCTGTACGGGGGTGCGGGGGGGGGGGGGGCTGTACGGGGGTGCGGGGGGCTCTACGGGGGTGCGGGGGGGCTGTACGGGGGTGCGGGGGGCTGTACGGGGGTGCGGGGGGGCTGTCCGGGGATGCGGGGGGCTGTACGAGGGTGCCGGGGGGGCTGTACGGGGGTGCTGAGGGGGCTGTACGGGGGTGAGGGGGGCTGTACGGGGGTGCGGGGGGGCTGTACGGGGGTGCGGGTGGCTGTACGGGGGTGCGGGGGGGATGTCCGGGGGTGCGGGGGGCTTTCCGGGGGTGCGGGGGCTGTAAGGGGGTGCGGGGGGGGGGGGGGGGGGCTGTACGGGGGTGCGGGGGGCTTTACAGGGTTGCGGGGGGGCTGTCCGGGGGTGCGGGGGCTGTACGGGTGTGCCAGGGGGGGGGGGCTGTACGGGGGTGTGGGGGGCTGTACGGGGGGTGTGGGGGTGTACGGGGGTGCGGGGTGCTGTAGGGGGGTGCCGGGGGGCTGTACGGGGGTGCGGGGGGGCTGTACGAGGGTGCGGGGGGGCTGTACGGGGATGCGGGGGGGGGGGGGGGGCTGTACGGGGATGCGGGGGGGCTGTACGGGGGTGCGGGGGGCTGTACGGGGGTGCGGGGGGGCTGTCCGGGGGTGCGGGGGGCTGTCCGGGGGTGCGGGGGGCTGTACGGGGGTGCGGGGGGGCTGTCCGGGGGTGCGGGGGGCTATACGGGGGTGCGGGGGGGGGGGGGGGATGTCGAGGGGTGCTGGGGGCTGTACGGGGGTGTCGGGGGGGCTGTACGGGGGTGCGGGGGGTTGTACGGGGGTGCGGGGGGGCTGTTCGGGGTGGCGGGGGCTTGTATGGTTGTGCGGGGGGGGGGGGGGCTGTATGGGGGTGATGGGGGCTAGAGTTTTTAAATGCACGCCTTAGATAATATTAGCTATCATATAATAAACAAGAAAAGAAAGAAATTATAAGTACACAACCTTCTAATTTAAATTAAATGAATAAATACAGTACATCAATTTCAACCCCACCAGTAAAAACAAAAAACATATCTCATGAATATATGATGCGTCACGCGTTGTCATCACTGCTACCTCCTTCTGGTGGGCCAGGGGCCTACAACAAATAAACATTATAAATATTTTAATAACAAAAATAATTTAAATTAAATAAATAAATACAGTATATACCTGTGTCGTATGATCCCCTGCACCATCAACTCGATGCACATATTCCCGCAGTGCTCTAACCTCAGCTGTCAATTGTGCATTTGCCTCCTCGGAAGCGTGCAGCCGTGCCTCAAAATCTGACATCTGCTGTGTCATATGAGCAACAGCAAGACCGACAACCGCAGCGCGTGACACTACAGAATGAGGAATCCCTGCTCCATAGGTCAAACTATAGCCATGCCCGTCCCGACCGATAATGCGATGAAAGATCTCATCCCATCGCATGGGAAGCTGTCGCTGGTCCTCTGGAAGATGTTCTAACTCTGCTTCAAATTGAGCCTGTGAAATATTTAAATATATATAAATATATATGTTAATATATAGATTTATGTAATTATTGGTAAGTACAGACACTTACTATCAATGCTGCAACCTCTGGATCATTGCGATCATGAGTCCTCATCCACACCGACATTTTATCAGTTGCTGCACCTTGCTCTCACAACTGTATATTAAAATAATATAAACACAAAACCATATTAATTAATAAATTAAAAAATGAATAATATATACCTCATGTCGGATCTGAGACACGTGACGAGTCCCGAGCCTGTGAGGTGGTCCCTGCAACGCTCGATTCTTAGAATGGCGTGTTGACACCTCCTACATTAAATTCATTCAAATTTCAAACAAATCACATATTCTTGAAAATATATATACACCAAAATAATTAATATACAAACCGAAACACCCTCAGTAGACCAATATGCAACCAAGTCATGCCACTGAGCAGGGAGGACACCTCTCGGGACTTTTTCCAAAATGTCTAGGGCACCCACATTTGGTACCCAGTGGACCCTCTTCACTTTGCCTTTATAATCTTTCCACATCTTACGGCATTTTCTTATACACACGGGCCGAAACTCTTTAGGGAATACTTTCAAATTTTGCTATAAAGAAAATAATCAAACATATTAGTATTCTTTATACATAGAAAATAAATTAAAATGATTTTCTTACCTAAACCTGCCTCCATAGACGATCTAATGTGTCCTGAGGGATAGAAGCCCAGTCACACGTGGTCAATGGAAATCGATGTGGGTCACGTATGATATGACCCAGATGACGAATAAATGTCAGGGCATTCCGTCCCATAGGATGAAAAACCTCATCAAATGAAACATCTATCGTCGTGTCGGAATTCAATGATAATATGACACGACTAGGGCCTCTCCTGCGAGAGGAAGAAGCAGCCGAGTCTGATCCTGTTGAAAACAATTTTATATATAAATTGACAAATGTTATATATATATATATATGTATGTATGTATGTCAATTACATAAAATATATAGACAATGACATTCAAACATACCTCGACCATGAGACGTAGATGCCTCAGATGGATGATGTGGATCTTCTGCCTCTTCCCCTGACATGTCTGCCGTCATAGAAAACATCATTAATGAGTCCAAAGTGTTTAAAAGATAAATTGGATTGTTCTTAAAAAATCAAACTTGTACAACTGTTAATCAAAAAAAATGGATTGAATAATTAGTTGTGAATCAATTTTAAAAAATCAGAAAGTTAACAAAACAGATATACAAATTATGTACAAAACCAGTCAATGCATAGCCAAATTTCAGATAGAACTAATAAAAATTAAAGCAGCACATGAATCAGATGAAGAATAGCTCAAAGGGATGATACACCGACCATAACATCAATAAATCAAGAGTAAAAACAACCTAAATATTTATGATTGAATTAAATTACAAAAGTGAGGATTAAAACTTATAAATATTTATAAAATGACTAGATAATTTATGATATCCTATGACATTCTACTGAATAGCGGGAAAACAATTATACCTTTCATTAAGAATGAAAATTGACCATTTCTCCTTCAATAGCCGCTATGACCCAATAAATATCATCTTCATGTTGAACTACGATATGTTGATCAAGTTGTTGGTAAACAAACGGAACAGTCTCGGGTTCATCTTCTTCAAATAAAAACACTCCTCTCTGAGACATTTTGACAACAACTTGCCAACTTGGATCCGAAGGCAAAGTAACGAAGAATACTTGTTCCGCTTGTGATGTCAAAATGAAAGGTTCATTCTCAACTCGTTCGTTATTTCTGTATAACATATAGTTAAAATTCACCAATGAAAACTGATATTGATCGAATTTACATCCACGCACTGGATCAACCCAATTACACTTTAACAATATGTACTTCAAACCGTGTGTGTATACAACTTCAATGATGTCTATCAATTGAACATAGTAATAACTAGAATCAACAAAGGGACAAATGATGCCACTGTTTTGTGTTGCTCGTTTGTCGTCAACATCTTTAATGCGAAATCGAAAACCATTAGCATCAATAGCTTTATAACGACGAGCCGTTATAGATGGACCCTCAGCCAGTTGGATAAATACATCAGGTAGCGTGGGGTCCCCTAACTCCCTTAACTTACGAACCTACATAATTTATAAAAATAAATACTAATATATGCATAAATAATTAGTATAATACTTCACTCATAATGAAAATCAACTTATACATACATAATCCTTGAACCAATCATGAAATGATGCATAATGAGATTATTGAATTTTCAACTCAGTCGCACGATGCATCTCTTCTTTTATCTCATTAATGTATTTCCTGAAAATGATAAAGCGATGTTTAAAAGATCATCTTATGCAAACAAAACATGTAAAAGTTATACAAGCACATTGATAATATACTTACTGCATTAATGGTGCAACTGATGGAGTATTGAACAAGATATATCGATGTGCTTGTATCCACTCGATGTTGTCCATATCAAATATGGTTCCTTATCCAACTGGACCATCATGAATCCGAGAGGGCTTATCTAATTTTTTTCAACATCCATAAGATATTCTTCACAAAAGGTAGTACACTCATCCATCAAATAACCATTGGCTATTGATGCCTCTGGACGATCTCTTTTGCGTACAAATCTTTTCAATGTACTCAAATACCGTTCAATAGGATACATCCACCTGAATTGCACTAGACCAGTAGCCATTACTTCATCAGTTAGGTGAACTGTAAAGTGGACCATAACATCGAAAAATGAGGGGGGAAAGGTTTCTCAAAGTGACAAAGCGTAAGTACAATTCGGTCCTGCAAACTTTTTAAATCACTCATTCGTTGATTTCTTAAACAAAGCTGTCTAAAAAAATTACTCATCTCAATCAAGGGCTGAACAACATTGGGGGATAAACAATCACAAATTGTGATTGGAATCAACTGCTGAAGTAATATGTGATTGTCATGACGTTTCAACCCTTGCAATGTCTTGCTCGTCAGATTCACACACTTTGAAATATTATAAGAATAACCATCAGTCACCTTGACCATCTTCAAAATGGAAAGAAATGTCTCTTTCTCCTCTGTAGTCATCGTATACTGTGCAGCAGGCATATATGCCTGGTTTCCCTCAGCTAACTGTAAATGCAACTGTTTCCTTAAACCCATTTCTTCCAAATCACGGCGTGCATTAACATGGTCCTTTGATTTTCCACTGACACTGAAAATGGTCCACAATATGTTATCACAAACATTTATTTCAATTTGCATGACATCCAAATTATTCCTCAACATGTTAGTTTTCCAATACGGAAGACTATAAAAAATACTTTTCTTTTTCCAATTGTGACTGCGCTGCCTACCCGCAGCACGAATATTACGTACTGGAGGAGCCCCCAAATCCTGAATTTCATATACCGTGTGGATGTTTTCTTCCTCAATCTGCGATAACATTTCGACTCTGGTCCTGATCTTTGGTGATGGGATGAACTCTCTAGAACCATCAAATGCCACTGTGTCCTTTCTGAATCTGTGCCGAGGAAGGGGAAAATGCCTGTGACCCATGTATGCCCATTTTTTGGAATGTTTAAGCCATACAGATTTTTTAATTTTATTGCAACAAGGGCAAGAAAATTCCCCTTTCGTACTCCAGCCTGATAAATTTTCATAAGCTAGGAAGTCATTGATTTTCTACAATAAAGCAGCATGCAGTTTGAACATTTCATTCGTTTCGCAGTCATAAGTCATCACACCATCGCCCCAAAATTCATTCAACTCATCAATCAATGGATGAAGGTAAACATCAATCTTATCCCCCAGACTTTTAGGTCCATCAATAAGAGTGGAAAGTAATATAAATTGTTGCTTCATATAAAGCCACGGAGGAAGATTATATGGAACCAACACCACGGGCCATGTGTTATGAGTTACACCAACGATAGACTTGAATATATTGAAACCATCTGCTGCCAATCCCAATCGGACATTATGAACATCTTTAGTAAAGTCGGGATGTCTCTTATCAAAATCCTTCCATGCATGAGAGTCTACCGGGTGGGTTAACATATCACTTTCATGACCTCTTTCTGCATGCCATCTCATTAAATTAGAAGCTTTAAATGACATAAAAAATCTTTTCAACCTCGGTTTAAGGGGAAAGTAACACATTTGCTTTACGGAAATCGGTTTCCCCTGTATTGCAATCTGACTTTGATGAGTATTATTTCCCCTATTCTTTTTCCACCTGGAAGCACCACAAACCGTACAAATATCCAAATGGGCAGTTTCTTTTCTAAACAACATACAATTGTCTGCACATGCATCTATGGTCTCATATGTAAAACCTAAGTTCTCTGTCAACTTACGAGCATAGTAATATGACTCAGGAATCATAGCGTTGACAGGAAAAACTTTTTTCAATAAAATCAAAAGCATGTCGAAGGATGAGTCTGACCAATTATTCAATGTCTTCAAATGCAACAAATTCTCGATAAACGACAGTTTATTGTAAGAAGTACATCCAGGATATAATTCTATTTTAACATCATCAAGTGCTTCATAAAACCTCCTCGAATCACGATCTGCACCAGAGCAAAGATTTATCTCACCGGTATTAAGAGTCTGGATGTCAATGCCTTCAGGATCAAACCCATGTACCATTTCAGTAAGCATTTCATGCATTGGATCAGTCATCCTTGCATCAACATCCATCTGAGCTGCATCTGTATTTTGACAACGAACATATTCTTCTCCATGGCGAGTCCAACTCTTATAATTTTTCAGAAATCCATTAAAGAATTGGTGCTCCCTCACAATATCTCGTGTGAATTGATATCTGTTAGCACATTTTCTACATGGACAACTAATATAGTCACTTTAAAATCCTCTCGTGAAGTCAATAAACTGCATAATGCCATTGAAATATTCTCTAGATGTTCGATTTGGAAGATAAATCCAACTCTTATCCATAATTATATCTGTATAACAAACATTTACACAATACTTATTAAATTTACATTATTCAAATCAACTATATTTAAAATAAATATTAATCATTTTTTTATGAACCATTGATAAAATAATAATGTAACTAAAAGCCCATGTTACCTGATTGAGCTACAAACCTGAAAGGGAGGGGAGCCGAAGGTGGTGCAGCGAGAGAGAGGAGGCAGTGAAGGGGATCCGGAGCCAACGGCGGTGCATCAAGGGAGGGGACAGGCAGTGGCGACGACGGGGAGTTGGAGGAGAAGAGGCGGTGAGGTGACGGGGGACGGGCAGCGAGGGGGGGGGGGGTTGTCCGAGGTCGTGGGGGGGGGGGGGGGCTGTTTGAGGTGCGGGGGGTCGTCCGGGGTGCGGGGAGCGGTCCGGGGTGTGGGGGGGGGGTGCTGTCTGGGGTGGCAGAGTCGTCCGGGGTGGGGGGGAGGGCTGAGGGGACGGAGGGCGGAGGGAGGAGGGCAGAGGGCGGATGACAGAGGCTGGAGGACGGAGGGCGTGCAGCGGGGGAGGTCGGGCGGCGGGGGAGGCCGGGCGGTGGGGGAGGCCGAGCGGCGGGGGAGGCCGGGAGGCGGGGGGAGGCCGGGAGGAGGGGGGAGGGCGGCGTCGGGGGGGGGGGGGGGGGGCGACGGGGGGGGGGGGGGAGCGGGGGAGGCCGAGCGGCGGGGGAGGCCGGGAGGCGGGGGGGAGGGCGACGTCGGGGGGGGGCGGCGACGGGGGGGGGGGGGCAAGAGGGTTCGTTTTTTTTTCAAGGCCAGCGACCGCCATTGGCGGTCGCTATTAGATATCTATATCGACCGACAATGACGGTTGCCTGATTCTGGGGGGCTTCAATGCCCCCATTTCTAGTATAATCACCAGTTTTCAATAGTTATGTTTGATTCCCTATTTATAATTTGGGTTTCATATAAAGGTGTTTCAGAATAATAAATTTTTTTATATATCATGGATATATTTCCTATCATTATCTTCATGTTTTTTCTATAAAACAAAAATGTATTTTTAAAGACCCCACAATTGGATATTTATTAATCATTTATATTTTAATTCATCTTGAATGTCTTCATTATAATTTATTTTGAAAATGAATTTTCAAAGGATACTGGTGACTATATCACTTTGACTTTATTTATAATATAATGAAAATAAGATTATATTAAAAATGTTTTTCCAATAATGGATTTCCTATAATTTTGAACATCCATTACTGTGTATTATGGTTTTAAAATGTTAATTATTTTAACAGTATTCTATACACTGTATTTAAATGGAATTTAATGAAAAAAGTGACATTTTGGCCATGATTATTAATGTAAAATTATATAATTCATTTAAAAGTGTTCTTCATGTACTGATTAGTTCAATACCAATGTTTTCTTAGATGAGAAATGTTAAATTTCTCTAAGATAAATGATACATCTCTTTGTATTTCATTCCTATTCATCCTATAGGTATAAATAAAAAATTTTGTTCTAATTATTTTCATTGTGAACATTCTATATTGACCTCTTCTAATTTAAGGTTGTTCACCTAGATTACATACGTTGATTAATTGAAAAAATTAATGAGTTAAAAGTATAACATTTATCAATTTACTTTAAATTCTATATTATTTATTGTATTTATTTAATAGTATTTACCTATACACTTATTTAATATCTTTCGATACTGATTAATTTTTCATAGTTTTATCATTATAGGATTATTGATGGTATTATGAATGATTTATTTATGTGATTCCATTTGAAAAGAAAATGAAAACCATTTTTATTCCAGTAGTTATTTATGTCATGATGAATGATTAACATTAGGTAGGATACATAATTATGGATAAATAGTTGGTGGGGTCCTATATCACCCCAAATCGCATTGGTGAAAAGATTATATTTTAGTAGATAAGTATTCATGTGTTCATTTATTCCTAATATTCTTGGGAACTGATTATACAGATCATGAATGTAATGATAACACTACTAATTCATTTTCCATATTTGAATTATTTTCCACCTTTATATATTATTCTCTAATGATATTCCTCGTGAAAGTGAATTCCCCTTATAGTAATGTGTGTGGCATATTTTGAAGGAATATAAATGTTACACTATCGTGGATATTGGTTATTAACAAATTATTAAAAACATTTTGATACATAAATTTCATTTTGATCTATTTTTTATTAACTATGTTCTATTGTGTATAACTTAATTTAGTATATTTATTATACCCATAGGCATATCTTATAATTTATTTTCAGTATCACCAAATTTTACCCTTACTAGGCATATGAGTTCACACTTTTCTTATATTATCCTTTGCAATGTTTTAAATATGAGTGTAACTATTGGTAATTCCATTAGTTATTATAGTATGGTTTTATAATGGATAAATGTTTAATGGTATGAAAAAATATGTTTCCTATGTAACTGGCCCTCAAATATCATAAACTAAAAGGTTCCTTAAGTATTCTGAGAGTATTTTTTGATGTCATATTATTATAATGTTTGGGAAAATTTATCTTGTATCTTATCACCCGATATGAAGGTTAAATTTTAAAATTATTTGTTTTTTACACCATATTTGAATGTGAAAGTCTTGGAAACCTTAAATAAAGTCCCAAATTTTAGATTTTTATAATTAAATATTCCATTTTTCATCAAAAAAATATAGTCTATAAAGAAAACATCTTATGATAGATATACAACACCTACCAATCTTAATTAATGAATAGAATTATAATAATAATTCTATAACATTGATATATAAAAGAAATATAAAGCAAATTAATTCATTTGAATCAAATAATTGATAATGTTATGTGAAACTTATAGTGATATAGAATTTATATACAATATGAATTATATTTCCTAAGAAATATAAAATTTTTAAAAGCATTTATTTATTGAGAATAAATAATATATTTGATTTATATATAATATATATTGAAATATAATTATGTTGAAATTTATAAAAGGTATTAATCAATAAAATATATATAGAAGAATAATTTAAATTTGAAAAAAGAAAACCCCACATTGAAATAAACATTACAAATTTTAGCGCGTGCCTAATTTATAAAAATCATTATATATTTTAATTAGAGAAAAATAAATATGTCTGTTTTATACAATATATAAAATTTTCAGATTTATGAAATTTTAATATATAATAGAATATGGAATTTAAGTAATTTCAATTTATAAACAATTGATACAGAATATTTTTATTCGGTATGTATGTTTTTATACTTGGATTAAAAATTAATATCATTGGATTTTCTAAATAATTGATTTTTTTGAATTTTTCAAGAACCAGTATGTACAGTTTTTATATAAATGATATAATTTTTCTGAATACATATATATATATTCCCATTTATATAAATACATTAGTAAAACTCTTTCAAATATAGTGTTATATATAATAATGTTGGCAACATCAAATTTCATTATTTAAATTTTTTACCACCAATGTTATATTTTTTCCTTTATCAAAACATCATGTCTCATATATTTTGATTTTATTAAATAGCAAAACACATATATAATTTATTAAATATTAAAAAATGTAAATCAAATTTAACCCAAGAATTTTATAATTATTAAAATCGACGTAATCATTCTGAAAAATATTAAACTACATACAAAACCACTTATACTATGAAAATTCCCAAAAAATTGCCAAGGTAAGGGGTTTGGAATATTAAATCCCTTAAATTTGATATTTAGTAAATAATATTTATCCTTAAAAATTACAAAAAATATCAGAGAAGGAGATACCAACCCCTAAAAAATATAGATAAAAATGAGTATTCAAATATAATACCACATAGAAAATTATAATTCTTGAGAATCCAAAAAAATTGAAAAATAGGACCCAAAAGATTAATTTACATAGGTGAATACCTTTCAAGTAGAATATATACCCTATTAAAGGAAATACTATCTAGAAAATATTTTGGTAACAAATACAACAATCATTAAAAAAAACCATTTATAATTCACTCCTCCTAATGAAGTAATTCTAAATGTGGTTCCTAGTCACTGAGTAAAACCCAACATAGAATTGGTAGGTATGATTCAAAATAGTCACCCATTAAAATAAATCATAAATCATCAAAAAATTATATGTTTCAAGAAAAAAAATCCTTTGAAAATGTTTTATATACTGCTAACTAGAAAGGGAAATTTTAATTATTCAAATATTGGACAAAACATATTTTTTAAAATAATATTTTAGAAAATTATAATAAAAATGAACTTTAAAAAAAATGAATAAAAAGTTGGTAGAACCATAAACCACTGACATACCTCAATTATTAAACTATAATTTATCATAAAAAGTATGACATTCGAAATAGTTAGAATATTTATGATGAATCCGTAATCAAATAAACGATAATATATTTTAGAACTGAATGAATCATACATATCTAAGTAGTTATGTCATATCATCACTCATTTCAAATCAATTTTTGAGGTAAAAAAATGTTATAATATTTTTCATCAATTATATTAATGATTCATTAATCATCACTATCCTCCAATCAACCAAAATTTATGTTTTTGAGCTATATAAGGGAATTGATAGATTACATTGAATATAAGACATCATATGATCTATGATAGTATCAATAAATGTTAATAAATAAAACAAATTAAATTTATAGAAGCTTGAAGAATCTATTGTAGAGTACCATCGATCACCATTATCAACATTATAAGCATAATAATTTTAATACCATTTTAATTTGTCTAATTTATAGTGACAAGTGTTTACCTTGTAGCAAGTAATTATAACCACAATTATTATTAATAGAAAATTGGAAATAAAAACTCACAGTGTAAAGATTTATCATAGCCAGAGAATGGATAAATCCCATTAAGAAAATAGTAAAACATAAGATAATAATCAACAAAATAAAATACCAAAATTTAAAAAATGACTACCAAGATAATTAATATATAGTAACTAGAAAATATTCCATTAGAAACAAACCATTACCTCAATATCAATACATTTCCTCTTCAATAAATCCTTTCCAACATGAGCTATAATATATCATATCAATATTTCTATTAACATTACTCGTAGCGTTAATATTCATTATTTAAGAGAAGACTATTTTATATTCATAAGAATAATTTTTATAATTAAAATGGCTAATTAAAGAAGCATATCATTAGTAAGTCATGATAATGTTTGAACAATACAACTATAGTTTTTTTAATTCATAACATATTATTCACCATATTCAAGTGAAATATTTCATGAATGGTGTTGAAAGAATATTTTTATTCAATGATTTCATCACCACATTAATCACATTATTAACACAACACTTATTTATTAAGGTCTTATAATTATTCCAATTCATTAATCGATTGGAATATGGTTCTATTTCATGATTTACAATAAATTCATCTTTTAAATATAAATCAAGAAGACAATTTAAGACAATTTCTAATAACTAAATGACATCATTCCCATGATGTAACAAAAAATAATTAAGATGTAAGCTGTTTTAGAATTCTAATATATAAATCACTTGTAACATTTAATAATTGAAGAAATATTTTCTACCATAGTAAGTTCACATATAACTCATTAAATTCCAATTAAAATCATTCCTAAATAATTGTTTTTAAATAAATATAAATTTTTCTTACATCACAACATTTTATAAAATCATATATTCTATAGAATAAAAATTTATAACTACAGAAAATCATTAATTATATGAGCTTATACTTCTAAATTTTATTTTTGAAAAACATTATTCATTAAATTTTTTATTTAAAACATGAAATTACGTTTCATATTAAAATATAATGAAATTATAAAAATTATACTAAAATAAATATTTACAAATTTGTTAAAATTATTTATTGTTATTAAAAAGGCTTCATTAGAGAAAAATTATTTTATAAATGTTACATAAGAAAAAAATATACTAAAAATGATCTGCCATCTATGAAAATACATAAGAATTATAATTTTAAATTAACACCATTTAATTCCAAAAAGGAATTAAACTTTAATACATAAAAAATAACATTAAATATTAAGAAAATTAAACCCCATATCATATATGAGTTTTACAGTACAATATTTGAACCAGTATATTAATATTTTTAAAAAAATAATATCAAAGAACTATAAATACTATATCCCATTCTAGAATACATAAACTCAAAAAATATATTCAAAATCAATATTTATATTATAAAACAATTGGTAATGATATATACACTATCCCTAAATATTCCCACCATGTAATTTTTGAATTTTACACTTAAACATATCTAGCTGGATGTTATGGTCATTGTAGGTGAAAAAATATGGGAAACGATACCTAGATCTCAACTATTATATCTAAATTTACAATTTATAAAATCTTTCTTGTGGGGAAATAATATTAATGTTCTTGATAATTCCCTTCCTTCACTGTATATCATGTTAAATGTCATTTTTTCCATACCCATCCTAGTATAAGACACACACACACCTAACTACAAACTCTATAATAATCTGCTTCTAATGTCTCAAAAACAACTTCATTATGACCTTAAATTTGTTTAAAACCACCAATATTATTAGTGAAGGCCAGCGTGACACCAAAATCCCACCTTAAATAGACCATGGTCTTTCGGATAGTGCCAATTGTATCTTTTTGGATAAATTGGAAGCATTACCATTAAAAATAACTTGTGAAGAAGATAAAAAAACAAAAATTAAACTCAATATAAAAAATTTAAAGAGTTTTAATTCCATATTATTAACTATAATTACAGGAATAATGAATAATATAATATTTTACTAAAAATGAAGATATTGTAGACTCTACTCTAGCTACCCAAAAATATGGTACTAAGAATGAAGATCTCCGAGACTCCACTCCAACTACCCAAAAATCCATATCTCCAATATCTATAGAAATATATTATAAAAAATCTCAATAAAACTAAAGAGGAGTGGAAATAGTAGTAATTAGAAGGATAATTTGTTAAAAAATTCTATATCCTTATGAAATATATGAACCATGATAGGGATGGAAGAAATCATCTAGGAAAGACAAGAGTTAATCTATAATAAGAATTATTCTAGTAAGAAAATTATGATGTTCCATTTAACCATTACCTTTAACTACACCATCCAAATGACATTATTTGAAAAATGTTCACAAGTATAAATAAAGGAGATTATATCAGGGTTTTATAATCAATGTGGATAAGAATTATGTCTAAATAAATCAACATCAAAAAAATCTGGAGAACCAGTCAGGAACAGCTCTCAAATTTTTCCCATGATCTCATAATATCTATAATTAAACCATCCAAAATATGTAGGCCTAAATATTAACCATTCCCAACCACATATGACAACCATAATACAAAAAAATATAACAGGCCTAACTGTCATCCTATACAAACCATCCCAACATCATTATATAATGATCTCATTGAAACTTTATATAACCTCAATACTTCACCTCCAAAATAATGATATAACAATAAATTATCACATCATTATAGGAATATATACATATTATAACCTTAATACATTATAGCTATAAGATCCTATATTTTTATTGAGGTACATATTCCATACTTTGTTATTTAAACCATGTTATTTTATTCCAATGAATGAGATAAAGAGTCAATGATTCTTTTGTAATAATCTAATGCTTGTTCAGGGCCAAGTGATCTATTTTTTTGGATAAATATCTAGAGGTACATGGTCGGTACACTATTTTTAGTAACCATGCGGCTAAACCATTAAACCTTATTAAACGAGGATCAATGTTAACTAATCGTATGGGGGTAGGTCACACAACTATGGGAAAAGTTTCAAACATATAATATAGATGAAATGAATTGTAAAATAGTATGTTGTCTAACCACGTTCCTAAATATGAATGTTGGGGGAGTAATTGGATAGTGAGTATGCAAGCGCTATGTAGGGTTTTTCAAATCGTGTGCCATGTTGTGCGAAAGGATTCCACCGTAGGAAGTTCGTTCACACTGTTAGTCCACGATTTTTATAATCATGTGGCCAAATTATAACATTTTATGATTTTATGATATGTATCTTTTAAAATAAATTTATTCTCTTTGATAGCCTACTTTTCATGGAACACCGAGCTTAAAAGAAATTCAAAATATATTTTTTTAAACGACAATTATAAAATAGCCCTGAAATTTGAATGAATGAATATTATTAACCACATTTAAAATATATAATTTTATATCTCATTGTTAATATATTTATTAAATCTTCATAAATATTCTCATAATTTTTTTAATGTCATTTTATTCTTCAAATATAAGTTTTCTTCAAAAAATTTGTTTTTATTGCTTTATAAGAAAAAATAAATGTAAATAATTTTTGAATATTTTATAAAATGTCTTTTATAAAATGAATATACATTTTTTTATTCTTAATGTAAAAAATATCTTTTGATGGATTTTTGAAAATTGTACGAAAAGATTAATTTGTCAGTGAATAGTATAAAATTTTGATTTTTATAAAACACTCATTTTATTATATTTAAAAGTCGTAGTTGGATTTTAAATTGAAATCAAATAAAAATAGGTATATTTTATTTAGATATAACATAATTAACTAAATTTAAACAATCTTTATACCTTATTTTGGTATAAGTATATTTTCGGTCTAAAAAGAATTTTTCAAAAAAAAATATATTCCTTATGTTTTGAAATATTAATTTTAAATTTAATTTTGAAACTTATATGATTTTAATTTATAAAATGAGATTCCATATTTGAAACCATGGGGAACAAATTTGTTTATAAGGTCATTTTTTCATTGGGTTTAAGAGGCGGGGAACAGGTTTCATTTATTGGGATAACATTGTCACTTTTTCTAGACAATCCCAATGGGTCCCCCACATATAGCTGGGTACATACCTACATTCCAATGGATAATGGTCTTCTATAATTTTAATCATAGTGACTCTTAGTGGCTCAAATTGTTCAAGAGGATGGGAGTTCGAGCTCATCACACCCTTTTGGGGGGAATTGTTTCCTACTCAGGGACTCTTTATTAAATTTAAGATATCTTTATGTACCTCTTCTTAATCCTATTACAAGACCAGTTACCCTGAAAAGTAATTCAATGGTTATAAATATCTTTAAAAAATAAAGGGTGTCTTATTTATGATTTGAGGTGATTTTAGTCTCATTGGTGGATCCATTTGTATGTGTCTAGGGTTCTTTATCCATCCTCTTAATGGTGAATAACTGCTTTATGCGTTGAAGCCATTTGACATAATGCTTCAAAATTTGATTCCACAATAGGAGGTAGTTAATATTTTTATGGGGGATTTATCAATTATGAGTCATCCTACATATAAAGATTATTGTAGGAATAAAAACCCACATAGTTCATTTGTCATGTACAGTTTACCGTCATGTGGAGAAGACATATAAGAGGGTACTGAGACACCAATTGTTTGAGCATGGGTCTCAGGGGGTGTACTAAATATACTCAATATGGAAGGAATCACAGTCATAAAAATTAAATTTATTAGGGCCCACACATTGAGGCTTACTATACCATTATCGAGGATTATAGATCAAATGTTAAAATAATTTCAACTCCCTAAGCCAATGTGATCCATGCTCGTTTTGAGAGATAAAGGATAGAAAGTAATCAATTTGAATAATCTGAATAAGGGACAAATATACTTGGATTTCCCCAAATGATTAATATAGATCCAAAACAATGAATAGGAAGCCGACATATCCTGAATATGGATGGAATCAGAGTCTTCTTAGTTCCCTTTATCAGGGTTTATGCACTAGGTTTCTCTTGTAACCCTGGGGTGTATAGTGCAGATGACATGATTTGTAAAACTCCCTAATCCCATGTTAGTTATGATCATTGTGAAAAAATAGGATTATCAAGTAATCAATGTGACTTATTTGGATAAGGGACATAGATACTAGGATCTCCATGGATTATCAAAATGGAACATGAACCTTGAAGACTTATCCTACACATCCTGAATATGCCAGGAATCATAGGCATCATCGTTCCCATTATCAAGGTTTATGCACTTAGTTTTCCCTTCTATTTGGGGATTACCCACTGAGGATGGATAGAGAAATTGAATCTTTGGATTCCATTGTCACATGACCTTATTTTCTATAGGCTGTCACATTACCCAACAATCTTGTCCTCGAGACATCAAATGACCAAGTGGGATTATCCTAGAAACCATTGTATGAACTATATGGACACATATAGGGGTCATAAGAGTCCATGTGAAATTATTCGAAGGATGTTACGTGACTTAACCACTATCTATTAGGTCGTAGAGAGACCCAAATGTCATGTATTAATGGTGTTGTGTATCTTAGGGGAAATTCCCAATGGTTGTCAGGGGTCTAGGTTGACTTTCCCAGAGGGTGTCACGAGAGCCTTGTTTTCATTCCCAGATCCAACAATGAGACATTAATTATATGAATTAATTCCATTATATGAGTTAGGATATGTATCTAATGTTCATAGTAGGGCTCAAGAGATATACTCTGAGGGTTTAATGAGACCAAGGTGGTGCACCTAGGGGAAATGCGTGACTTTCTTTGACATGTCTAAAGGACTTAAATGGCCCCAAACAACATGGTAAAGAAATTTCAAGATATCTAGGAAACATTTATGGGTACTATCTCATGTCCTTGTATGACTCATGCAAAGATCATGAGAGACAACATGCATGTATCCTATTTATGCCTTCTACTTTTGACCTTGGTTTTAGACATTTTATTGAAAATGTCATAGGTTTGTTACGTATCGTCATATTTTATGTCTAGTGTGATCTGGAAAACATGCATTATGTTCCACTCACACCTTTCCATAATCCCCTAACATAATATATGAATGATATCACACTGTACCTTATGTATCACACAAGATTTCCCCCACTTTTCTTTAGATTATTAACAAATAGAAGGATGGGCGATCACGTGATCTGTTTATCCGAGAATTCTGCTTAATTGATTAGGGAATTTTGTGCTCAAGAGTTTCCTTAACGTTGTAGTAGGTGCATTTTTCATGCTGGGGTGGGGATTTTATAGGCCTCACCACCCTGAATGATCATATATTTGTGAGGCATATCTGGAACTAATCTGATCTACAGTTGGTGAAATCAGATGTTACCACATGGTTTTTGATCCTTCTCCATGGTTCATTATGAGTGAGCCACCTAATTTTTAGCGGAAAAAATTCTCTTCTATCAATGACTCATTTATTGGATTATATCCAATTAAGGAAGACATTTTTAATCATTCAATCATGTAACAAAACTTTTCTTCTTTTCCTATGGAAATTTCAAAGGCCCATCATGAGATCTTGATGCCTCGCCTAGGCTATTTCGTGGGGAAAAGGTGTCTTGTCCAAGAATCTTCACAGGATCTATTTTGAATTGTCATGAGGTCTCACAGGGCCACATTGTATACTTTCTTAGCGCATCACATGTCCTCCACCGACCGTGAGAGATCTCTACTCCTTCCTCATTTCCAAATTTGTTTTATTTTACAAATGTTCTGGGATTACGTGACTTTTCATGATTAATGTCACAAACATTTTCATACTTTTTTGATGATGTCTCCTATGACTAATATGGGTCCTATGGGGGTGTATGAGCATGTCATGGGAAAATATATACATTTTTTCATAGATCGACAAAGGGGAACCACAAATTTTCCTGGATATACCCAAGGACATCCGTGTGGAGAGGCTGACAAGTCAATGGGACTTTGTGAGATGAGGTAGCCATGTCATTAGGTACTTATAGTGTCTTGTGGATCACCAGGGGCACGTCACATGTACTTCAATTACCATGGTAACCTCTAACATCCTCCCTTATAAGTCCTTTTTCATAATAGTTATTTGGTCTTGCATGATTTCATAAGTAATATCATGGAAAATTACTCTATTTTTTGATATATTACATGCCTGATATGGGTCATGTGGGGGTGCACAAGCATTTTGTGGAAACAATTTTCTGTTTTACCTTGAATAGACAAAAGGAAGTGAAATGTTTCTTGGACATACCCAAGGATATCCATGAGATGAGTCTGAAAAGTCAAAGGGACTTCTCGAGATGAGGAAGACATGTCACCAATGTCATGCAGTGTCTTGTTGTTCACCATGGGAGTATCATTTGTCATTCAGTGATAGAAGATACCTCTACCTTCCTACCTTTTATCTACATGGTTTTATTTTACAATGGTTAAAGGATCTTGTGACTTTACTTGGATATAATCAATGAAAATCATCCTTTTGAATTATGATATGTTGTATGAGATTTATGACCACTAGGGGTATGTAACATTGGATATTTCGCCGTTATTTTCCAAATATTTTTTATCCTTCACCCACTGATTGTTTGTGAGTGCGTCAGTTGATCAATATGGTATCTTCTGATGTTGTCTGTGACTTTTCTTGGTCATTTTTCCTATTTTTTTTGTGCATCATATGATCAGTGTTGGATCTTGCAATTAAATGAAGATGGTGTCCGGTATAGTTTCTATGATTGAATTTGACACACCACATGTTCATTGATCGACCTTGGTATGGGGTCCAAACATTTTAAAGGAAAGTCTCTTTTTCTTAAAATCTGATATGTTTCATGTCTATGGCTATATATTTTCATTGCATGACCAATGGATTGTGCATGTAAAGGATGCATGCCAAATGGTGCATGACTAGTGTTTCTAGAAATCACATAAATTTTGTATAACCCAATCTCATGACACACATCCATGGAATATTGATCCTCTTTACCTGGTGTAGAGACACAAAGCTTGACATACATGGACATTACATTACTTTTGTGGAATACTTAATATATAAAAAATAGACACGAAAGGACCGTAATAGTTTAGTATCTTTGGAAACATGGAATATAAACTTCTAATCATGTTGAAATATCTTCAACATCTCCCATAACGATCTTCCCCTTTTTGTTTCCTTACCTAAAAACTTTTTTTATTTTCTGGGGAAAATAAAACATAAAAAGGGTGAGCTCAAATGCTCAGTAAGGGCAAACATATAGAACATAAAACAATCCATAAACATTTGAAAGAAAAAACTTGAACATGAAATTTATACATCAAAATTTTGAGCAAAGACATAAATCGTGGAAGTAAGTAAGGCATATATCATAATGGAACATCAACCATGATAAAATATAATGGGAATAAAACATGTAATTGTGGCAACCATTCAGAACATTTTATGATTTCCATAGTAGCCAAGGCATTACTGCCAATACCATCTTAGTGGACAAAGTTCCTTTCTGAATCGAGTTCACTCCTCGTTTCAGTACTGTAACACTAAACCGGATTAACTTTCCATTCCATCCATGTCTATCTCATGAGATATATATATTTACCCAATGATTTGAGGGAGATATAGGTCCCACTGATCTCATAATGAAATCATTCATACTTGTGCCACAAAATAAACTTAAATCATTCATCATAACCCAACGAATAAAATGGGTTTCATAAGCATCATCCCATAATCTCATAATCCATATAAAAAAATGGACATTTCATCATAATAAAATTGAAAACATGTAAATCATAGATACATTAAACTTGAAACATACACATATGAAATAATGTCATCTTATATGGAAAATGGTTTTGATAAAACATTTAAAATGAATTCTTGAGGAAAATATCCTTTCTTCTTCAAAATCATTCTCTTTTCACAAAATGCCATTAACTTTTAAAATAAAATTATCTTTTTGAAAATAGTCATAAAATATTTTGGAGGAAGCTTCATGAAAATAAGTCTTTATAAAACCATAAAAATCCTTCCATGCTGTATAAGTTAAAAAAACATTCTTCTCGTACATTTGCCGGAAAAGTCAAAAAAAGAACCTCGTATCGTAAACAAAAGAAAGACTCCTTACATACCATGTAGTAAAAGTCAGAAATGGGTAAAAAGGAAATTAAACATACATGAAACCATTTTTAGAAAATAGGTACATGGTTGATAGATATAACCCCAGTGAATAATTACGAATAAACAATCTCGGATAAAAAAGAGATTGAAAAGTTATCTCTTACCTTAGGTCCGATATACTTCATACGTATCTGAACCTTGTGTATAATAATTTAAATAATTTCATTGAATTATTAAAGAATCATATTTGTTATTATGATATCATATATGGTTCACTTATGACTTTATATTACCCATTCTTTTGTAAATTCATGATTAAGTAGCGTTTTGGGTAAAATCGTTTCACTTGTCGTCAGTGTTTTGACTTGTAATTATTAATATGATTACTTAGATCATGATTAAATAATTCCTGAATATAAAATATGATTTATATATAATATATATTCATAATATACATATATATATAATATATTGATAAAGGGAAATAAATACACCGTTCATGGAGACGGTAGGCTGTATGTACTCATGAACGCTGTTTTCGTTTCCTTATTGAATTGAATGGAATTAAGTAGATGATATACATATATATATACATAAATCCAGTAGCATTATTAGGTCATATATTTCATGATTACTTATTATATATACTTTATAATCATTCTTGAATTGTTAACATGGAAAATGAATCTTATCGCGTTGTCGAGACGGTAATCTGTACGTACGCACGAGCGATGATATCGTTCCCATATTTATTGAATGGAATTGGAGTGGATGATATAATATCATAGAATTAGAATGATGTTATAATAACCATATATAGTTATTTTTTACACCATTATACCTATCCAAGTAAGGTGGTGGTTGAAAAACAGATTACACCACGGCGTGGAGGCGGTATTCCATACGTACGCACGCGCGGTGATTTCATTTTCCATAGGATGGATAGAAAGTGAAATAGAGTTGTTTAATATTAATAATAACATATGATTATATAATTAATACTGATTTTATTACTTTATAATGAAACAACTAAAGAAGTGGAATTAGAAGAAGAAATAAATTTGAAAGAATCAGTAACAGATATTACCTCTTCGTCAACACGCCTCTTTAAAACCTCCTCTTAGGGCGCACTAAAATTGGTCTTTGAAGAAGACCAGGACATCTAGTATGTTTCTAAGGAAGTTGAGAATGTAAATGGTAAGGGTTTTGCAGATCTTCAAGGCTCATGGTTGTGTAATGAGGAGAGAGAGGAGGTTCCCTTTTATAAGGGAGGAGAGGGGAACCTTTAGAATTATAATAAATATTCATTTATAATAAATCTAAAACCACTTTAAAAACCACAAAAAATGACTCATATTAGAATATTATATGAGATATGGTTTTAATATTATCAAAAAATAAAATTTAGACATGTGTGGAATTTATTTTAAACATCATCAACTTGATTTATCCTTATTTAATCTATTAAAGTTTATTTGTGGTAATAAGATTATAAATTTTAAATTGTTATAAATAATTACTTATGTGCTGTGAATAATCCATAATTAGCTAATTTATGACATTTCAGACTATATAAATTTCATTTTATAATTTTTAAATATTTTTTTGATTTTTAAACAATTTAATAATTTGTTATTTTTATAAAATAACAATAGTGTCAATTTTGACACTATTCATTTATTTGAATTTAAATTAAATCCACACAGAGAATATATTCAAACTAAAATATTTAATAGGTTTATAACATGTCATAGTAATCTATAAAATTAGTGGATCACATTAAATAGTTCATATAATATTTATTTTATTATTTGTAAAACCATTTATTTGATATTTCTCTTAATAAAATAATTACTACAACATTTTTGTATAATTATTAAGTATATTTTTTTTGTATAAAAAATTTAAATAAAATACTAGGATGAATATATATCTCATATCTTTCATACGAATAAATTTAGTTGGATTTATCTTCTAAAAAAACCAAATTTGAAAATGTTATATTTATTACATTATGAAGGTGTCAACATTGACATCATATAAAATTAAATAATATAAGTGTCATAATAACTTTTATAAGACTCCAAACAGTCATATATTCGGTCATTGATTTCTTATGGTGTACATATACACTAAAAATAAGTTCTAGTCAGGTTTTTGAGCCCTTTAATATGTATTACTATTTCAATAAAAAAAATATTATTGATTTTTTTACTAAATAAATAATTTCTGCATCATTAATGTATAAACTAATAAGGTAATTAAATAACTCTTAAAAATTATAATTATATTAACATGATAAAGAAAAACATTTTATCTTTAAAATGAGTACTTTAACCGAATTTATATTATATATAACCTTATATTAAAAATACTTTAATTATTAATGTTTGAGTGAAACATATTTCACTTTCCTTTAAATAAAATAAACTAAAGGTCTTAATCACCTCCAAGTGGTTTCTAATGGATTCCATTTCGACCGAAATATGACTTAGGATGAAATATAATCATCCAATTGTATTGAGACAAGTGTTATGGTAATTTTATAACATTATATTTACCCTTAATTACCTGATTTACCTTTTAGTATGGTAAATAAAATTTACCGTAGTTACTATTCATAATGCCCAAAAATAAAAAGTAGTTTATTAATATAATTTGGACCCACTTATTTCAAATATGGAATCAATTTTTTCAAAATCAATACACAAAAGTTGCAGAAATTAAATTAAAATTAATCCCGTTGTCGAAAGAAAACTGGTTTTTGTTTAAAATATTGCAAAAGATTGAATTGATTTAACCTACGAATTCAATGTAAAATCAATGCTAATGACATACATTATATTAAATGGTAAAAATATATTTTATTTATACTTTAAAACCATTAAATATTATAATTTAACAATATATATTATTACGATGAAAAAATTTGTTTTTAATTGAAATATAGCATGTTTTTACTATTCATTAAAATATGAAAGTTATTATAATAATATGAAAAATTTATCCAAAGTAAATTTTAATATCCTAATTTCAAAGAAGAATTTTTATTTTTTCAAATAGAACTTATAAACAAGTCAAAAGCTATATTTAAAGAGGGTGTGCCATCAAAAGGCGGCAAAACTGTTTTTTTTAAATAAACTTATTTTACCCAAAAAATTTATTTTGTTCTTATACCATGTTCTAGAAAATGTGTAAGATGAATAATAGTGTTATAAAATTCAAAATTTAGTGAATACTATTCATAACGGCTAGTTCATAATAATATTATAATAATATATTGTTGTTTAGTGAAACCCGGTATTGCGTACAACGCACGCTATCGAGGAAGGTCGTGATTGCGTGTAATGCAAGCCATGTCAGGGTTGCGTGTAGCACACGACTCATTTGTTGTTGTGTATAACAAAAATTATACCATATTTCATTAATACATTGAATATATATATACACTCAATGTTGCGTAGAATAACTACTATCAAACAAACTTAAAATTGTGTGTAACACGATCCAAGAATAGTGTTACGTATACTGCAAGCTAATATGGTGTTGCGTATAGCACAAGATAATCTTATTGTAGCATAAAAAAGAAGATATTAAATAAATTAAAAAGAATATATCTCATAAAATCTTTGGGTGTTACATTCTACCCCCTTAAAATGAATTTCACCCTCAAAATTCGTCGGGGTTATAAATGGTTTATTACATGAGAGTTTCTTTCATAGAAACCCACATCGTAAAAAGGAATAATAAGACTTCATTTTAAAAAGTGAAGAATGAAACATAATGGTTACCCAATTTAACTAATCACTGGGTTTCCACATAGGAGAACATAGGTGAAAATATGGATATGGAAGAGAAATCTAACCATCAAGTTCTGATGGGGAGTGGTAGAGAACATGGCTATGAAAAATCCAAAAATCACAAAGCCATAAATTTGTGATGTTCTAAGGTACCATCTGGTTTATGAGATATGAGGGAACTAGGACAAAATATTTGGTTTTTAAGATCATTTCCCTAATGTTGAAAAAATTTCGAATCAAAAGAAATACTTACTTGATTTTGGTACAATCTCACCGTTGTTGGTGCCTTGAACAATTCCCACTTCATCTCTTAATGAAATGAAGTTGAATTTTTCATTTGTGAAGTGTTAGAAGATCACGTGATAGAATGATGAGTCATTCCATCGGTTTCAAACAAAAGGTTAGAAAAATTTATCAAATGTACATAAGTTCATCTATGGTGTGGTTAATCGTATATGATTCCAAAAATGGACTTATACTTCACCTATCATACCGCTTAATAAAACAAAACTAGTTTCTACTAACAAGGGACTTCTTGTTGGTCAGTGGTAGGCGATAAAGGCCAGTCGCACTTCGGTTGTGGGTTCGATTCTCACAGCCTTGTCCGACATGATGGGTTGTCGCCCGTTCTGTAGGTTTTCCATTTTCATAAACTATACTATTATAACATTCCAAAAATAAAATGGAAAACAAGTTCTAGCCTTAAACAGTATTATCTGGTGTCCAAGTTAATTTATTCCAACCTTAAGACTTATTCAAAATACTTATTTCCAAACTCATAGTATAAAGAAAATTATTACTTGAAATTTCATCTACCGAGCATTTGAATACCATCATTTATCATACGATATATCGTGTTGGTCACAATCCAAACATGTGAAAACCTTAATCATGTACTCTCTTGAAAAATGAATACCCATTCAACCATAGTGAAAACATGAGTGCTGTCAAAAGTTAAATCTTTCCACATACCAAAATAACTAAAATTCTATATACTCAAACCATGATATCACTTAGTCGTTATATCCATCATATGCTCATGAATACTATCAAACATATTATTTTCTCCTTATCCATTCATTATGTGCATATCATCTTCTTTCCAAAAGTATTTCAGTCACTTTTCATGGTTACTGGTACCATAAAATTATTGAAAACCACAATATACTAATACCAAAATATTCCAATACACCATATAAGTACCTCAACAACATTATTATTGAATACCAATACATAAACACTTCAATCCATCCCCTTAAATTATTTTCATGGAATAAGTCCTCCCTTGATTTAGAAGTAACCTCTTTGGTCAGGGAATTGAGTTGGGTAATGCCCAAGTTCTCCACAAATAATACATTGAACTCCATAACAGTCTGTCACTCTATGACCCTTTTTTCCACACAGATAACATCTTCCCCTCCATTTTAAGTATTCCTCAAGGTTCTTCTTCCCTTCTTTAGGATTCTCAATCATCCTTTCTCTATGATCCTCACCATGATAACATGCATAAAATTCCATCTTCCTCTTATTTGATGACTTAGGAATACCACCAAAGTTCACCTTATTAATCATATATCACTATGACTAATTTTGTATAATCACAATATCTTTATCTCTAGGAATTACACAATTTAGTTGATCACAGTCACCAACTTGTCCATCGGAATCAACGTTAACTGAATTCCTTCTCATTCCCTCCATTGATTAAAACCAGAAACCATAGTGTAAGAAATATTTAAAATAACGAGGAACCACATAATCATTAAAAGTCACATATGGGATGTCTATCTTATCACACATTCTTTAATCCATGACACTTTAGGTTCACCCAAGGTTATTCATAATCATCAACATAATTCTAGTATTGCAACCTAAAGTTATACTAAAGCTTAGGGACATCCCTAGACATACCTTAGAAATATCTCTAGGGATCTCACTAAAGTTTTCACATCCTAGTTTCCAAAGGTTGACTAATCCTTTCCTCTGATAACAACTATAGAGACCCAGAGCTTAAGGTACATAGACATTACATTACTTTTGCGGAATACTTAATACATAACAAAAAAAAAGACACTAATGGACCGTAATAGTTTAGTATCTTTAGAAACTTGTAATATAAACATCTAATCATGTTGAAAGATCTTCAACATCTCCCATAACGATCTTCCCCTTTTTGTTTCCTTACCTAAAACATTTCTTTATTTCTTAGAGAAAATAAAACATAAAAAGGGTGAGCTCAAATGCTCAGTAAGGGAAAACATAGAGAACATAAAACAATCCATAAACATTTGAAAGAAAAAACTTGAACATGAAATTTATACATCAAAATATTGAGAAAATACATAAATCGTGGAAGTACGTAAGGCATATATCATAATGGAACATCAACCATGATAAAATATAATGGGATTAAAACATGTAATTGTGGAAACCATTCAACACATTTTATGATTTCCATAGTAACCAAGGCATTGCTGCCAAGACCATCTTAGTGGACAAAGTCTCTTTCTGAATCGAGTTCACTCCTCGTTTCAGTCCTGTAGCATTGAACTGGATTAACATACCGTTCCAACCATGTCTATCTCATGAGATATAAATCCTTACCCAATTCATTGGAGGTAGATATAGGTCCCACCCATCTCATAATGAAATCATTCTTACTTGTCCCACAAAATAAACTTAAAACATCCATCATAACCCAAAGAATAAAATGGGTTTCATAAACATCATCCCATTATATCATAATCCATATAAAACAAATGGACATTTCATCATAATAAAATTGAAAACATGCAAATCATAGAGACATTAAACTTGAAACATACACATATGAAATAATTTCATCATTGATGGAAAATGGTTTTGATAAAACATTTGAAATGAATTCTTGAGGAAAATATCCTTTCTTCTTCAAATTCATTTTCTTTTCACCAAATGCCATGCACTTTAAAAATAAAATTATTTTGTTGAAAATATTCATAAAATCTTTTGGAGGAAGATTCATGAAAATAAGTCTTTATAAAACTGTAAAAATCCTTCCTTTCCGTATAAGTTAAAAAAACATTCTTCTCTTACTTTTTCTGGAAAAGTCAAAAAAAGTACCTTGTAATGTAAACAAAAGAAAGATTCATTATATACCATGTATTAAAAGTCAAAAAATGGGTAAAAATGACATTAAACATACATTAAACCATTTTTAGAAAATAGGGACATGGATGATAGATATAACCCTAGTGAATACTTACGAATAATCAATCTCGGATAAAAATGAGATTGGAAAAGTTATCCCTTACCATAGGTCTGATATGCTTTGTACATATCTAAACCTCCTGTATAATGATTTAAATAATGTCATTGAATTATTACAGAATCATATTCGTTGTTATGATATCATATATGGTTCACTTATGACTTTATATTACCTGTTCATTTGTAAATTCATGTTTAAGTAGCGTTTTGGGTAAAATTGTTTCATTGTCATCCGTGTTTTGACTTGTAATTATTAATATGATTACTTAGTTCATGATTACATAATTACAGAATATAAAACATGATTTATATATAATATATATTTATAATATACATATATATAATAGATCGATAAAGGGAAAGAAATACACCGTTCATGGAGACGGTAGGTTGTACGTACTCATGCATGCTATTTTCGTTTCCTTATTGAATTGAATGGAATTAAGTAGATGATATACATATATATATACATAAATCCAGTAGAATTATTATGTCATATATTTCATGATTACTTATTATATATACTTTATAATAATTCTTGAATTGTTAACATGGAAAATGAATCTTATCGCGTCGTGGAGACGGTAATCCGTACGTACGCACGAGCGATGATATAGTTCTCATATTTATTGAATGGAATTAGAGTGGATGATATAATATCTTAGAATCAATATGATGTTATAATAACCATATATAGTTATTCTTTACACCATTATACCCATCCAAGTAATTTGGTGGTAGAAAAACAGATTACACCACGGCTTGGAGACGGTATTCCGTACGTACGCATGCGTGGTGATTTCGTTTTCCGTAGGATGGATAGAAGGTGAAATAGGGTTGTATCATATTTATAATAACATATCATTATATAATTAATACTGATGTTATTACATTATGTTGAAAAAACTAAATAAGTGGAAGTTGAAGAAGAAATAAATTTGAAGGAATCAGTAACAGATATTACCTCTTCTTCGACACTCCTCTTTGAAATCTCCTCTTAGGGCACTAAAATTGGTCTTTGAAGAAGACCAGGACCTTTAGTATGTTTCTAAGGAAGTTGAGAAGGTAAATGGGCAGGGTTTGGCCAATCTTAAAGACTCAAGGTTGTTTAATGAGGAGAGGGAGGAGGTTCCCTTTTATAATGGAGGAGAGGGGCACCTTTGGAATTATAAGAAATATTGATTTATAATAAATCTAACACCACTTTAAAAACAACCAAAAATGACTCATATTAGAATATTATTTGAGATATGGTTTCAATATTATCAGCCAATAAAATTTAGACATGTGGGGAATTTATTTTAAACATTATCAACTAGATTTATCCTTATTTAATCTATTAAATTTTATTTGTGGTAATAAGATTCTAAATTTTAAATTGTTATAAATAATTACATATGTGCTGTAAATTATCCATAATTAGATAATTCATAACATTTTAGACTATATAAATTTCAATTTATAATTTTAAATATTTTTGTGATTTTTAAAAAATTTCATAATATGTTATTTTTATAAAATAACAATAGTGTCAATTTTGACACTATTCATTTATTTTAATTTAAATGAAATCCACACAGAGTATATATTCAAAATAAAATATTTTATAGGTTTCTAACATGTCATATTAATCTATAAAATTAGTGGATCACATTAAATAGTTCATATAATATTTATTTTACTATTTGTAAAACCATTTATTTGATATTTCTCTTAATAAAATAATTACTACAACATTTTTGTATAATTATTAAATATGCTTATTTGTTTCATAAAAATAAAAAATAAAATACCAGGATGAAGATAAATCTCATAGCTTTCATAATAATACATTTAGTCTGATTTTAATTCTCAAAAACCCAAATTTTAAAATGTTATATTTATTAAATTATTAAGGTGACAACTTTGACATCATATAAAATTAAATAATATAAGTTTTATAATAACTTTTATAAGACTCCAAATGGTCATATATTCGGTCATTGATTGATTATGGTGTATATATACACCAAAAATAAGTTTTGGTCAGGTTTGTGAGCCCTTTAATATGTATTACTATTTCAATAAAAACAATATTAATGATTTTCTTACTAAATAAATAATTTATACATCATTAATGTATAAAATAATAAGGTAATTAAATAACTCTTAAAATTTACAATTAAATTTAAATGATAAAGAAAAAAAATTTGATTTCAAATGAGTATTTATAACCGAATTTATATTTTGTATAACCTTATATTAAAAATACTTTAATTATTAAAGTTTCAGTGAGACATATTTCACATTCCTATAATAAAATAAATTAAAGGTCTTAATCACCTCCAAGTGGGTTCTAATGGATTACATTTCGACCAAAATATGACTTAAGACAAAATATAATCATCCAATTGTATTAAGACAAGTGTTAGGGTAATTTTATAATATTATATTTACCGTTAATTACCCAATTTATCTTTTACTATGGTAAATAAAATTTACTGTAGTTACTATTCATAATGCCCAAAAATAAAAAGTAGTTTATTAATATAATTTGGACCCACTGATTCCAAATATGGAATCCATTTTTACAAAATCAATACACAGAAGTTGCAAAAATTAAATTAAAATTAATCTCGTTGTCGAAAGAGAACTGGTTTTTGTTTAAAACATTGCAAAAGATTAAATTGATTTAACCTACGAATTCAATGTAAAATCAATGATAATGACATACATTATATTAAATGGTAAAAATATATTTTATTTATAATTTTAAACCATTAAATATTATAATATAATCATATAAATTATTACGATGATAAAAGTTGTTTTTAATTAAAATATAGTGTGTTTTTACTATTCATTAAAATATGAAAGTTATCAGAATAATATGAAAAATTTATCCAAAGTAAATTTTAATATCCTAATTTCAAATAATAATCTTATTTTGTCAAATAGAACTTATAGAAATGTCAAAATGATATTTAAAGAGGGTGCGCCATCAAAAGGCGGCAAAACTGCATTTTTTGAAAAATACTTATTTTACCCGAAAATTTTATTTTGTTCTAATACCTTTTCTAGAAAATGTGTAAGAAGAATAATAGTGTTATAAAATTCAAAATTTAGTTAATAGTGTTCATAACAGCTAGTTCATAATAATATTATAATAATATATCATTGTTTAGTGAAACCCAGTATTGCGTACAACACACGCTATCAAGGAAGGTCGTGATTGCGTGTAATACAAGCCAAGATAGGGTTGTGTGTAGCGCATGACTCCTTTGCTGTTGCGTATAACAAAAATCCAACCATCAAGGAAGGTCGTGTTGCGTATACTGCAAGCTAATATGGTGTTGCGTATAGCACAAGATAATCTTAGTGTAACATACCACAGAAGATATGAAATCAATTGAAAAGAATATATCTCATAAAATCTTCGGTTGTTACACCTGGCGATATCAATTGTGGGCTAGAGTTTTTAATTCACACATGAATATTGCATGTGTGCAGTATGAACTTACCTCAGGTAGACATGGTGTATTGATTCTTGAATTCAATTCATGATCATATTTTATGGTGGATCAGATAAATTATTTAAAACCTGATCATTTTCAGATGTCGTGTCATTACCCACAATTCATCACATAACTAGATATGTAGTTATTTAATCTCCCTCTTAGTAATGGAAATCCCATTATATGAATAGGAACCCATGCTCGCACAACTAAATTTATTCATGAGACATGAATTCTATATTCTCATTGTGGTATCACATCCTATTGCATGATGATACATGTGGTGCCACAACCTTCATAGGAGGGAATACATGGTGACATAGCCATCACATATGGGGATATGTGGTGCCATAACCTTTATATGAAGGGATATATAGATAAGGATCATGGTGTATCACCCCTTAAGTTGATTGAAAATTAAAATTCTTTCCTACATAATCCTCTTTTCAAAACAACTATACAGGCTCGTAATGCTGAATTTTTCATGAAAAACAGAGCTATGCTTTTGAAGTGGTAGTGGCACAAAATATTAATCATCCTTCAATATTTATATGGGAAGTATCATCCTTCCAATGTGAATCCAAGAATGATATCTTTTCCTATAAACATTCTTTACCATTCATTGCACTAGATTTACCCCCTCTGATCTAAAAATAATGTTGCTTCATGTGATATCTCAAAATCACCAAAACATTCTGTATCTTAATGCGACATGCATTTGGATTTTCATGATTGGACATCCTGAATGACCTTCATATATTAATGTTCTCCTCACTGCGAGTTTTATTTTTGTTCTTCAAAACTTATTCATGAATTGGTTATCTCCAAAGCCCATTATTTTTACCCTATCTTCTTATGCACTATATATACATTTGGTTTTTATTACTCACAATCCCTTCCACACATTATCTATTTTCATTTTGGACTACATATTTTCATCACAGTATTAATCACATGTACTTTTTATCATGGTGAATAACACAAATGTTTAGAATCAGACATTGAGAGGCCACTTGAAGTGATCATTTTGGAATTTCCTATGACTTAAATGGATCCCCTATGTAGATAACAATTTCTGTATCTCATGTATACCCAGAGGATTCATGATTACCTATTCGTACTTCCATTTGATTATGGTGAAGTGAAACCATGCATTATCTTCCATCCAAGGATCAATATTTCCCTCGTTTATTTTCTATGTGAATGATTTGAATGGAACATGTGTTTCTATCAGGATTGATCTCGTCAGAGCATGCTATTCAGAATGAGGCTCGATCACCTCATCGAATCGATTCATATGGAAGTCCCGGTATGAACTCAAGAGTTTCAATTTGGGTCATTTCATGTGATGATCTAAGACCAAACTTTTTTTTATGATCACGAGATATCATATCAAGAATCATCATGTGATTATGATGTATGCATTCCCAATTATGCGTGATGAGTCCAATTCCTTAGTTGTCCTATCATCGAGAGAACACGAAGCTAAATATGATCATATCTGTGAGAATAGTGTGTGTTATCCTCCTCATGTTTGGTGATTGATGTTTGTGTGTATGTTATTTTCACATTATTATAAAATTAACAAACTTTATATGGAGTCATCACCACATACCTGATTCACTACTGATGTATTTTATTCATAGGGAGATTATCCCCGATGTTTTACTATGCGTCTGAAGAAGTAGTGGTTCTTATCATCTCACATGAATATAATTCAGGTGGATGATTTTTCTTATTCGTATTATAGGATATCAATCATGGGTTTTCCTCATGACTGTGTTTTGTAGTGTTGTCTCATCATGAGGAGGTATGGTGCAAGACAGATCGTTCACTTGATGCCCTACTAATGTGTGGTATCCACTCCAGGTGCAAGAGGAATGAATAAAAACATATGTAATGAGGTTGAAGAAGATGATGTGAAACCTATTCAACCCATCTTCAAATATGCATGACATGTCTCCTTCCATGGAAAAGTATTATATGCGCAATTATGAGCATCATGAAATTCCCACATTTTATTATGATTTGATTGGAATGAAATGAATCTAATTCTACAGTAAATATAAAACACTTTCCTATATATGTTAATGATGATGTATTCCTATTTTAGTACACTATCATTGAATGGATCTGCTGAAATTTATATACTATTGTCAAGTTTTTTTCATCCATGATGTGAATGATATTTTTTTTATTTGATATTATGAGAATCACCAATTCTACCCATCCATTTCATATCATTAGGTATAACTGATCATATGTCTCTAAATATTTAAATCATAACATATTTTTTTGGACAATTACTCATGAATCCCCACCAACAAGAGACTATTTGATGATGATCTATTCCGGTTATCTTGATATCACTATATTTTCAAAAGGATCATCTGGGTAGGTCATATTTCTTGAAGGGTGAGTTCTTTATATTTTTCTGAAGGTGATCAGCTTGGATGGAGCAGCTATATAATGCTAAGACCATGTAAGAGGTGTTACAAGCTTTTACAGGCTAAATAATTTCAATGTTCTCTAGTTTAGGGTATTTTAGCTCGTACTTTCTATATCTCTAGTTTATGGTCTTTTAGCTAAGTCTTCCTATATCTTTAGTTTAAGGTGTTTTAGCTTGAACATTCTTTCCCTTTAGTTTTAAGTCTTTTAGCTTAGACCTTCTATCTCATTGTTTTATGTTCTTTTAGCTCAGAAATAATATTAGTGTAGTTTATAATATTTTTTTGTCATACCTAATGTTTCATTAGATCAAGGAATTTTATCTTGGACCTAATATACATTTATTTTATGATATTTTACATCAAATCTTCTATTTTTGGTTTTTAATATACTTTAGCTCAGACCTATTGTTTCTTTAGTTTGACTTCTTTTAGATAATACCATCTATCTCTTTAGTTTAAGGTATTTTATCTTGGACCTTCTATATGATCATGGTATATGGTGAAAGCATACGAGTAAGGAACTAAAACATATTGAGATTATGGGTTTATACTGTCGTGTTGTAATTTTCCCAAGGTTTAGAATTCCCTTTTCCAGAGTAAAAATTTTGCTAACGTCCATAGGCGTTTATGCAGGAGAAATATGAATGCATTCATGGTTAAGAAAAGGGTCCTTGAAGCCGAGTATCTATACTAAGGGATCTAGAAGATTTATGGATTGAATATGGTTGAGGTTGAAATTTTTGGGAGTCTAGGACTTATTGGATAGTTGGAGTGTGGGTAATGAAAATAATAATGTGGATGTCTGAGTCCATGAATAAGAGATGGTGTAGACATGACGGTTATGTCCCAAGACATTCTGGGATTCTAGGTTCTTCCACAGTGTTTCAATGGTTCACAAGGATTAGAATTTCCTTTTTTCAGAGTGACACAATTTGTTTGCGACTGTAGACACTTATGTAAGACCCATAGGCATGCATGCATAGTCAAGAGAAGTTTCCTTGAAGCTGGGTATCTTTCCTAGGGTCTATAGAATATTTATGGGGTTAATATGTTTGGGGATTAAATATTATGTTGGATAGGACTACCTAAATATGTAACGACCCGAATCTGGAGCCACTCAAATGGTGCCCCGTACCCGGTTTTCCACTTGACCTCAAGTGCATTTCCCAAAACACCAGAGGCTGCTGACTAGCAGCGGGGGCCTTAGTGAGTCCTTGGGGAAACTATGCCATCATTTGGTAAACAATACAACGGAAGGATACACATAAACAATAGCAGAAGTAGTAAAAAACATACAACAACTGAAACTAAATAGTTGAAATAATGTATAATATAATAATGATGATAATGATGCAGTAGGTATAAGTATCTAAGGAATGCAGCAAACACAAAAACGTGCTGAAATATAACTGAGAAACGAAGTACACAAGGTAAATAGAAACTCCAGCAGCATCACAAGCCTAAGATCGGTCCTATGCTCTCTAGCTCCAACCATCAATCATGTACCTGAAGTAGAAGGGCCACAATCCATATCCACACTTGCAACCATATAACCTATTTGGGTAGAAATTTGGACCCAAACAGGGTGTGAGACTAATCCCAGTGGGAAATATCCACAAGATCTGTGCCCTACTGTCAGTGAAAAATATAGAAAAAGTAAATGAAATAAATGCAGCAGAGAAACAGGAGTACACTAAATCAAACAATCCTACAAATATCAATTCCCATTTATTTATTAACTTAATTCAATCATTTAATTATCAACAAAGAAAACAATAAAACAGCTCTATATTCCCAAGGAAAAGAAAGTAACACAACGGGTAACTCAGCAGACTACCTAAACAACAAGTAGTAAAAACCCTAGCTTGTTCTTTGGCTGGTTGGACTCATCACAACCAACCAAAAACTCACGCTGACTCTCTGGGAGGATCATACTGGCAGAGCCCTCTAGTCAAGTAACCAAACAAAGGCACAAATACTCTTGGAAGCTCTCACCGTCAATTCCCCTGCGGTCTAGTAACGATAGGTTTAGACTCTCTGAGGAAACACTTACGTCTAATTCCCCCTGTAGTATCGATACGTAAATAAGGACACTATGAGGAAGCACAAATTCCAATTCCTATAGGTCATACGAATGATATTAATTTATAACAGACTATCTAGGGATGCCCTTAATCATCATTTCCCTCTTTAGTCTACCGCACCAGGTTCACATAGCCCTAAGCACTCTAGTCGTGCGTAATCGTCTGTCAGTAGCCCTATGTAAGTTCAACAACCACTTGGCTAATAGCTACTATGAATAAAAATATTATAAACAGAATCCAATACATGAAATCAATTATATCAATGAAGGAAATCAATGCAACAAGGTATGCCTCATAGGCAACCTAAGACAAATAGCGGTAAATAGCCAAACAAGGTAAAAACCCATGGGTGATCCTCAAACATTCTAATAAGAAGGCATTATTCATCTAATAACCTCAAGCATACAATAAATCTAAGGTAGACAATAAAACAGGATCAAAACCATAACTCGAGATACCCGATACATGGGAATCCAACAATTTTGCTCAAAAACAGAAAGACATTCAACGTAAGGCAACAAACCACCTACCTTGATCCTTGGAGATAGATATAATTGAACCACGAGGCTTGATTCTCCTTATAACTTCATAGATCTACAAAAATTCCCAAAATGTTCAACCCATGATATCTTGAGAAAAAGGGGAAATCGTGGAATGAAACTCAAGATGAAGGAACAGCTCACTGTTGCATTTCCAATGAAATCGACAGTGGACGATTCGGCAAACAGACATAGGCTTGGGGGCTCAGAGGATGTTCGCGGCCGTACAATATGCTCTCGGTCGACGAACCTGAATAAGAAGACGATTCTGTTGATTAGGCACGACCCCAATCCATTTAATGAAAAAAAGGAAATACATGATATGTACTTTTAGAGTACACAACATGTACTAGGCTTTTCTGTACACCGCATTAATTGACTTCCACATCACCCCTACATGGCCGTGTGTGTGGCCATGACACGGCCAACACACGGCCTCGAGTGACAACAAAGTACATGGCGTGTACTTATAAAATTTCCAGATTCTCCTATTTTTTTCAAAAACGACCAGAAAAGGAAAAACATACCTAAAAAGAAGGTCCGGGTTCTTACAAAATTCCCCCCTTAAATAAATTCATCCCCGAATTACCCTATCAAGGTGGTGAAGAAGAAACCTTTAACAAATATGGACACTATGATCGCATATTAGCCTCCCTCTCCCAAGTCTCGTCTTGTACACGGCCATGCTGCCATAGAACCCATACTAGATGAACAGACTGGCCACGGAGTACCTTTTCACTATGATCAAAAATCCTGATAGGATACTCCTCGAATGATGAATCCTACTCCAGCTCAACCTCCTCGGGTTGAAAAACATGAGATGAGTCTGAGAAATAGAATCGAAGCTGAGAAACATGGAAGACATCGTGCATAGCCTGGTACCTTTTAGGTAACTGCAACCTAAAAGCAACCAGCCCTAATCTCTCCAGAACCTCAAACGGTCTGACGTATCTCAGTGAAATCTTACCCTGTCTCTTGATCCTCTTGTGTCCCAACCTCAGGGTAACACATAGAAAAACCTGATCTCCGACCATGAAGTCCAAAGGTCATCTCCACTGACCAGCATAAGATTTTTTTTCGAGACTGTACAGTATCCATCCTTTTTTCTAATCAACTCCACCTGTTCTGTGGTCTCCTGAACAAGACAAGGTCCCAGCATAGCTGTCTCTCCTGTCTCCAGCCAACAGTAGGGTTATTGGCATGGCCTACCATACAAATCCTTGTAAGGTGCCATATAAATAGTTTCTTGAAAACTATTATTGTAGGAAAACTCCACTAGAAGTATATGTCTCTCCCAAGAACCTCCTAAATCAAGGACACATGCTCGTAGCATGCCCTTTAGCACCTAAATCGTGAGTTTTGACTAGCCATCTGTCTGGGGATGGTAAGCTGTACTCAAAAGTACCTGTGTACCCAAATCCATCTATAGCCTTTGCCAGAAATGCGACGTGAAGTGGGCATCCTTATCTGAACGGATAGTACTCGGAACCCCGTGCAAGCGTACAATCTCATGGATGTACAACAGTCCAAGATCATTAACACTGAAGGCTCCTTAATCAGCAAGAAGTGAGAAACCTTCGTGAGCCTGTCAATGACAACCCATACCACGACATTCCATCGAGGCGATCTTGGTAACCCTATCACGAATTCCATCGTGAAATCGTTCTACTTCCACTCAGGAATGGGTAGCTATTGTAAAAGACATGCTTGTCGCTAGTGCTCCACCTTGACCTACTGAAAGGTGGAACACTTCATGACGAAGCTAGCAACATCTCTCTTCATACATGGCCACCAATACTGGTGGTGTAGATCACGATAGATCTTGGTGAAGCTAGGATGAACTGCACAAAATGAGGAATGAAAGTCTCGCATCATCTCCTCACATATACCTGCTGGCACCCATACGTGTCCCTGGAAACGCAAGATCACATCCTCACCTACGGTCCATCCGGGAAGAGGGTCATCTCCTAACACGCTTTCCCGTAGGACTAGGACTTCAGAATCAGATAGTTTCCTCATTCGAACTTGGTCCAGAAGGGTAGAGGTAACAGCTACAGATGAAAGAAATGTCCAACCCTATCTTTCATGCACCTCTAAATGCATTTCAGAAAATAGAGCGATAAGCTACAACTCACTGCTGGCCTCTTGAACTGCCTGTATTTGTGTCCTCCTCCTTAGTGCATTTGCCACAGCGTTGCCTTTCCTAGGCGTATAAGCATGCTCAAAATCGAAAAAATGTAGGTACTCCACCCACCTATGCTATCTCATATTCAAGTCACGCTGTGTGAAAATATATTTGAGGCTCTTGTGGTAAGTATATACCATATAATTATCTCCCAAAAGATAATGTCTCCAACAACACAAAGCATGAACAACTGCAGCAAACTACATGTCATGCATAGGATAGTTCTTCTCATGTGTCTTAAACTTTCGAGATCCGTACACAACAACACGATCCTCCTACATAACCACGACTCCAAGCTCTATGACCGATGCATCAAAGAAAACTTTATAACTCTTGCCCGACTCTAGAAAAACTAGAATCGATGCTGAAGTCAATCTCCCCTTCAGCTCCTGAAAGGCGGAATCGCAGGCTTCTGACCAATCATACTTCACACCCTTCTTATTCAAGACCGTCAAAGGTGATTCTATGCATGATAAGTCCTGTATAAACTGCTTATAGTACCCAGCTAGCCCTAAGAAACTTTGTACCTCGAAGACATTATTCAGCTGCTCCAAGGTGAATAATGCTCTCACCTTCTCTAGGTCTACTGATACTCTTGTCTCTGAGATGACATGAACCCGGAAGTGAATATCTTCTATCAAAAAGTGGAACTTTGAAAGAATATCAGATAACTGATGTTCCCTCTGTGTACTCAAAATGATCTCAAGATGGGTAGCATGGTCGTTTCGAGTGTGAGAGTACACCAAGATGTTGTCCATGAAAACCACCATGAAATAATCCAAGTAAGGATGGAAGACTCTGTTCATTAGCACCATGAAAACTAATGGTGAGTTCGTGAGACCGAACGACATAACCAAATACTCATACAGACCATACCTGCTCAAGAAGGCCGTAAGAGGTATATCAGATGGTCTGACACGCAACTCATGGTAACCAGATCTCAAGTCGATCTTTGAGAACACTCTTGCTCCTCGAAGCTGATCAAAGAGATTTTTTATCCATGGAAATGGATATCGGTTCTTGACCATCAACTGGTTTTTCTTTCGATAATCCACACAAAGACAAAGGGTACCTTCTGCCTTCTTCACAAACAAGACAGGCGAACCCTAAAGAGAAGTACTAGGTCAGATAAAAACCTTTTGCTATAGCTCCTCTAAATTCTCATTGATCTCTTGCAACTCATGTGTATCCATCTTATAAGGATTAATGGACACCGACACCACTCCAGGCACAATCTCAATAGAAAAGTCTACTTCACGCTCTGGAGGAAAACCTGAAAAATATTCTGGAAAGACATCTGGAAGGAGATTAACCACTTGTGGAAAATATACATGAGAATTCCCCTGGTCATCCAGATATAGGATAGCAATCTAGGCCATAACACTGCCCAACCCATGTTGCTCTTGTCTAGCTTTTCTTGCCTAAACATCCCATTCGGGCTTGTGAAGAAAAGATCCACCCTCTGGTGATGTGAAACTCACCCTATGGTGATACAAATTTACAAAGGCCTGTAAAGAAACTAACCAGTAAATCCCAAGAATGACATCGTATCCTGTTATCCCAAAAACATAGAGACTCCATGAAAAAAAAACACCCACCAAACTCAAGGTTCCAGTATAAGCACTGACGCACGCTAGCAGTTCTAATTCCCAAAGGAGTGTCTAGCATCATCATATCCTCAGAAGTACAAACAGTAAGTCCAAATACTTCCATTGTATCCACTGAAACAAAGATATGAGAAGCTCCTGTATCGAAAAGTGCATAGTATAAAACTAAGGCTACTAAAATTTTACATCGAACTATAGAAGGTCCAGGGTTCTGCGCCTGATGAATCTTCTCTACCGCAAAAGTATGGCCTATACCGCGGACCTATGTTGCAGCCTAATATCCATGAGCTGACCCTCCCTGAACCTGACCACTGCATCCGTGGTCTCTACCCTGGCCTGAACGACCTGAATAACTCCATCCCGTAGTCTGTTGTGGAACTGGTAATCTGGATCCTGTACGCGGAGTTGAAACTGATCCTCCCTCTCTAGTGGCTGGAAGGCGAACCTTGATGAAATGCTGAAGAAGACCCATCTTGCTATAAGATAATCACTCCAATGGGTCTCTCAAGCACCGTGTCTTATTATTCCCATTTTTTCCACACTAATATCACACCACTTGGTTATTAGAGGGAGGGTCTCATCTACCGGGAGGAATACCTTGCTTCCTAGAGTCACCTCATGTAGACTCTCGGCGGTGCTTCATACTGCCTACCTGAAAGGAATCAGCCCTGGAAGCTGAACCGCCCTGGACCACAGATCTAGTATCTATAATTTTTCTCTCCGTGATATGCGCCTGGTTTAATAATAGAGTAATAGAAGTCAACTGAAAGATGTTCACATGCGATATGATATTCGGTCTGAGGCCTTCTTCAGACTTCCTCGTTAAAAACAGATTGCCTTTCCCCAGAATGGGAGTGAAATTCCATAACTTTGTGAAGTGAGAGGAATACTACATAATTTTGATAGTACCCTGCTCCAGGTTCATGAACTCTCTGGCTCTGTCAGCCCTCTGCATCGCCGGGTAGAAGTAGTCGCAGAACGTATGCTGAAACTCATCCCAAGACATAGCCTGGTGGCACCCAGTCTGTGAAACCACATCCCACCATATCTTGGTAGAATCTCATAGAATATTATACATGAGCTTCACTCTCATCTTCAGAGGGATCTCTAGGTGCTCGAAGATTGATAACATGGCTTCTATCCATGACTCCACAGCCTGTGGTCCTCCATCCCCAGTAAACATGGGATGATGTTGCTACTGAAAAACCCGTGTCAGCTCTGCCATACGCAGGGAAGGATGTTGTTCTCCCTAGAAGGTCTTCATGAATGTCATGAAACCATCTATAAACTGAGAGTCTACAAATGTGTCTGTAATCACTCCAGGTACCATATCCGGAATGGTATGCGGAACTACTGGTAGTCCCTGATCTTCCGTGTTAGGCGTACGGTCACTGCCAGGTTCCTGACATGCAATGGGAGGAAGTCTTGGTTCCATAGCTCTGAAAGGTCAAAACACACCTCAGATTTAGGATTAACAAACACAGAAAAACCGAAGGCATAAGAAGTAATAGAGTTGGAACTTAAGAGAGTAAAAGGAAAAAAGAGAGAAAAACACTAAAATTTGGGAAAAACATGACTACTAGGCGTGTTTTTTGAAATTTTACCCTGTCCATGTACCTTGGCCATAAATGGATATGTAAAACACCTGGCTACAGGACGTGTTCTCAAACTACACAGTGTGTACTAACCCTTTCTCTTCCTACCCGATTACTACTACATGGCTTGGAACATGGACTGTCCCATCAGGAAACTACACGGCATGTTTGTCCACTACAAGGCGTGTCCTTAAGAATTTTCCCCTGTCAGTGTCGTTAGTCACACGGACTGGTACACGGACTACTACTACACGGCGTGTCAACATGGTATATGTCATTTTTCCCTATGGATTTCCCAATCCATGTATTCAGCTACACGGCTAGGTCACACAGCTCCCCTAAGACAAAACCACATGGCATGTTTGAGGATGACATTGCGTGTAGTAGACATTCTTTACCTGACCTGTGTTGTTAGGGACATGGCCTGAGACATGGACGACCCTACACAACATGTTCCAGACGGGTACGACGTGTACTTGAAGGAAATTCTCGGCCTGTGTTGTTCGTGACACGGCCGTATACCGAAGTCATACTACACGATGTGTTCTTACATGAACTTTCACAACCCCATGTCCCTTCCCACATAGTCAGTGACACGGCTAAAAACTACACGACATGTATTCATGAAGCACACGCCGTGTATTCTGGGTTTTTCTAGATAGTAGCCTCAGAACTGCACTAGAGCCCAGAAAACACATAAAAACAAGCGTTAAGGTGCCAAATTCAAATCTTTGGGGGCCCATACTCCCCGCGAATCAAATCTTGGCATCATAACAAAGAAAATAACAAGGAAACAGTATAACAAACTCACAATCCACCAAATTCCGATCCTCAAGGGCCCATAACACCTCTAAGACCAAATTTTGGCATCCATGATAAAGAAGCACTAAACAAATGATACCCTATCAGCATAACAGGTATTCTATCACAACAACTTTCATAACAGCATGCATCGTCTATCACAAATTCTATCACAACAACATGAAATTTCTAATGCAATCTTGATGGCATGAAAAAATGCATGACATGTGATTTCTTATCAAGTGCTTATATGATGCATGATATGGCATACCCTCATCTCATCATGTTGCAACAAAATATAACCACAATCACATAAACAGTAACATCACAAAACAAGTGCACCACCCAATGGTGAAGTCAATTAAACTGTAACATTTACAAAACTTGAAAATTGCAATATTCGAGGTAACCTATCTTTTTTCCTATACATGGGTTCTAGAATTCATGGGAAAAACAATTTACCATTTACATATTCTATCATATCCCTGTCTATTTTCTCCAAACAATAAGCCAATAGAAAAGAAAAGAAACCCCTCTGATACCACTTTGTAACGATCCGAATCTGGAGCCACTCAAATGGTGCCCTGTACCCGGTTCTCCACATAAACTAAAGTGCTTTTCCCAAACTCTAGAGGCTGACTACTAGCATTGAGGGGATTAGTGAGTCATTGGGGAACCTATGACCTTATTTGGTAAAGTATACAACAGAAGTATAAACATAAACAATAGCAAAAGCAGTAAACAACATACAACAACTGAAACTAAACAGCAGAAGCAATGTATAATATAATAATGATGATAAAGATGCAGCTGGTTCAAGTATCTAAGGAAAGTATCAAACACAACAATGTTCTAAAATACAACTAAGAAAAAAAGTAAGAAAGGTAAACAACAACTCCAGCAGCATCGCATGCCTAAGCTCAGTCCTATGCTCTCCAGATCCAACTATCAATCATGTACCTGAAGTAGAAGGTCCACAATCCCTACCACACCTACAACCATATAACCTATTTAGGCCGAAAGAAGGACCCAAATAGGGTGTGAGTCTAATCCCAGTAGGCAATCACCATAAGACCTTTGCCCTACTTTTAGTGAGCAATATAGAAAAAGTAAATGATATAAATACAGTAGAGAAACATGAGTACTCTAATGTAAAAAATCCTACAAATATCCATTCCCATTTATTTATTAACATAAGTCAATAATTTAATTATCAACCAAAAAACCAAGAAAACAACCCTATATTCCCAAGGCATAGAAAGCAACACAATAGGTAACTCAACAGACTACCTAAACAAAAAGTAGTACAAACCCTTGCTTGTTCTTTGTCTTTGTGGACTCGTCAAGAACAACCAAACAAATAACTCTGACACTATGGGTGGCTCATACTGGCAGACCCCTCTAGTCATGTAACTAAACAAAGGCACAGACACACTGGGAAGCTCTCACCCTCAATTCCCCTACGGTTTAGTAACGATAGGTATAGAATCTCTGAGGAAGAACTTACGTCTAATTCCCCCTGTAGTATCGATATGTAACTAAGGAAACTCTATGGAATCACAAAGTACAATTCTTATAGGTCCTTCAAATGTTACTAATTTATAACAGACTCTCTAGGGAAGCATATAATCATCAATTACCTATTTAGTCTACCACACCAGGTTCACATAGCCCTGAGCAGTCTAGTCGTGCGTAATCGACTATCAGCATCCCTAAGTAAGTTCAAAAACCAATTGGATAATAGATACAATGCATAAAAAGCATATAAACAGTAGGCAATACATGCAATCAATTATATTAAGGTATCCAATCAATGAAACAAGGTATGCCTCACAGGAAACCTATGCCAAATGGTGGTAAACATCCAAACACGAGAAACACACATGGGTGATCCTCAAACATGCTAACAACAAAACATTATTCATCTAACAACCTCAAGAATACAATCAATCTAAGGTAGATAATAAAATAGTATCAAAACCCAAACTCGAGATACCCGATACATGGGAATCCGGAACTTATGCACAAAAACTCAAAGACATTCAATGTAAGGAAACAAACCACCTACCTCGATACTATGAGATCGATATAATTGAACCATGAGGCTTTAATCTCTTTAGAACATCATAGATCTATGAAAACACAAAAAAGGTTCAACCCATGATATCTTGAGAAAGAGGGGAAATCATGGAATGAAACTCAAGAAGAAGGAAGAACTCATCGCTGCAGTTCCAACAAAATCGACAATGGTTGATTCGGAAATTAGACGAAGGCTCGGGGGATTAGATCATGTTAACGGCCATACAGGATGCTCTCGGTCGAAGAACCTAAAGAAGAAGTTGATTCTGTCGATTAGGCACGAACCTGATCCATTTAATGAGAAAAATAAATTACACGATGTGTACTTTTAGAGTACACAACGTGTACTAAGATTTTCCGTACACTGCATTTAGAAGCCTTCACATCACCCATACATGGTCGTGTGTGTGGAAATGACACGGCCAACACACAACCTCGAGCGGAAACAAATTACATGATGTGTACTTATAAATTACACTACATGTACTTAGAAAATTTTCAGATTCTCCTCTTTTTCCCAAAAACGACCTAAAAAGGAAAAACATACCTTAAAATAAGGTCTTGGTTCTTAAAAAATATTTGGAGTGAGGGTAATGTAAATAATAACACAAAATTTTGAGTCTATGAATATGAGATGGTGCAGATATTCTGGGTATTTCCCCTGACATTTTGGGATGACAGGTTCTGCCGTGGTGTTACTGCAGCTCACAAGGATTGAAGATCCTTTCTAGAAAAGAGAATATACCTTTAGTGGGAGAGACAAGGACCATATGTGTTGGAATAATTCCATGTTAAAGAAGATATCCACCTCACTTCGAGGGCCATGAAATGTTTTCAATGACTGAGGTATCCAGAGGGTGAAGTTGGGTATAGCAGGAATGCTACACAAGAACGGTTCTAACACCATAATGTAATAATATCTTAAATCATAATGCTCAATCCTTGTACCTTGTGGTTTCAAATCAAGAGGTTTGGGATATAAAAGGACAGGGAATATAGTGTCATATTCTATCCATGAGAAGGGGTACAAAAGATGATGATATATGTATGATGATATAAAACCCTCTTGGATAGTTTGGTGCGTGTATTTTAATTCACAACCTAGAGCTCTCATGTAAGGGGAATGATATGGGACAGTCATATGTGGAGTAGTTCAGACACACTGTGGTGTTGAGTGCTACATCAATGATGTCAGGTCACACAAGGATTACAATGTCATTTTTAGAGTAATGTATTTGGTTGATAGACATAGGTGTATATGCAGGAGCCATGGGAGTGTATGTATATTCAAGAAAATGGTCCTTGAAGAGTGATATCATTTCCAAGAGCCATGGAAGGTTTTGATGATTTGAGACACCCCAATTTGTGATGTCTGATCTGTGTAAAGTGTAAAATACAAAGAGGTTGTGAGCACCATAAATGATATTCCACAACACAATAATTGTATTCTCATGGAGAATAGATGTGCCGAACCATTGTTTTAACTTTTTCTTGGTTCTGGGGGGAAAATGAGAACAGATTGGATTTTACTATACCTACTAAGTATACCGTATCAGATCTATGCCTTATATATTTATTTCCCAGTTTTTTCCTAAACTTTTAGAAGGATGTTTTCAGTTGGTAGAGACTCAACTTTTTCTCAGTTCTCCCTTTGCAGATTTTTGTCCCATTGAGTATTGTGTATCTTTTTTTAGCAGTTTCAGGTCTTGAGGATTATACCAATATATGCTATTATTTCAAGGTCTTATATATTTGACTAAACTACTATAAATTTATTGTGATGATGCACATAGACCTAATATGGGAAATGATACAGAAGAGCCCAATTAGGATACCCAGTGTCATGAGTACTGCAACATCCTTATAAGAAAGTGGCAACGTGTTGTAAATAATGGATCAAGGTTCTCAGGTTCTTTTGTAAGAATCATTCAATCACTCTGAGAAACTATGTAGAGAGTTCAATTGTAATGAAGAAGCAAGGGAAAATGCTAGAAATGTTTGAGCTTCTCTAGAGTGGTCAATGGTCACATATGTATAGGGAAGTTTCATCAATGTCTTCAATAAATTTCAATTGACTCAGTGCATCATAACGTGCAATTATTTTAATATTATTTTTCTTTAATGGGTCAATAGAAAATGTTTTGAAGTTTTTCATTTTTGTGGGAAGAGGATGGGATAAATAATATGTTGTTATAAAGATATATTGATCCATTGGATGAGAACTACATTTTAAATTCCATCAGATTCAGTTTTTGAAGGAAATTCCATCAGATAGAGACTAAGGGAAAAACATGAAAAAAGCCACAAAATAATGGACGATCAGACACAAATAACCAGAGAAAAGAATTTTTTTAATTAAATATATCTTAAAGTTTTTATAATATTTTATATGATTCGAGGAGGCTCAAAAAATATTGAGAAAATTTTAAATATTCATAAATTAAACTCAAATGAAAATGAAACTAAAATATTTGTGAATTCTGTTGAGCAGAAATAACAATAGGTTTCCATGCCTTTTCAAATATAGGATGTTTATAAATAGATGGAACAATACATTCCTACTTGTAACTATTAATATGTGTGGAAATATGATGATATGAATTTTTTTTTGATAGGAATTGAGATCCAAACCCGAATCTTATTTCAATTTGATGTTGAGAACTTCGGAGTGAGCCCATTATAGCATGTTCAATATATGAAAATATATTGATGAAATGCAATTAGAATAAGCTGATTGGAGTGATTACATCTGAGTAAATTTCATTGGAGGAAGAAAAATTGGATAAATAATTATTATATGAGGGATTTTTGAGATACTAATTGAGTTCATTACTCATTTGAAAAATGAAATGTAGTAGCAGAATTAGACATAGGCCAATCGGGAAGAGACCATAAGGTAGAGGTTACCAAATAGAGTACAATCAAACCGATTTTTTCTAAGAAAAAATTTCTAAATATAGTATATAGAAGGATTAAAATTGAGAATATTTATATTTTTTGAATATTCAGAAGAGGTTTCAAGAGCAACGATTTCAATAGAGAAATATTGAAGTTCATGAAGATTTTACATATTATAAGTTAATCCAGATTACTTATGGAGGGGGTGATACTATTTACGAAGGGGGTCAAAAAAGAATTACAAAGTGATGATTATTGTTTTCATTTCTTACTAGCTACTGAAAATGATTTTTTTCATGTGTGTATAAATAGTTATGGGAAACTTGATACAAATTGTATAGTTGGGTGGTATAACTAATTATAGTAAAAGAGTCGATTACTTTGTTATAGAACCATTTATTTCTTATCCTATTGTATTCAAGAAAGAAGATAGTAATGAAAGACATGTTGGTGGGACTGTCCATCATGGAAATGTGTTTCTCATTATTCCAAACCATGTAAATATAATTACCTAGTTTTATTTATATTTGCTGCATACAAATGTTGTGGTTTAGAATTATAATAGAGTGGATCGTGACTTTAATAAGGTTGCGAGGTTAATAAAATTTTATAAAGTTGTTAAAAATTTATATTATAAAAATAATAAGATATAATTGATTCATCCCTCCCCCCCCCCCCGCTCAGTGGTTTCGATCCTATTTTAGAACTTCAATTGGAATCAGATTATAGGTTCCTCAAAAAGATACATCTATTAGAATAAGGAATTTTAATTTATTGAACAATACAAGTGTTTCTGATTTTCATGGAATTAACTATCATAGTTAGAGGAATAAGTTGTTACCCTATATTTTATCTCCTATCCACGTTGTTAGAGATTTAAAAATAGTGGGATTTCCTCCCATCACTGAAGTTGATATTAAATATGATGGTGAGATTAGTTTAGAAGATAATGTAAAATCTCAAAATTATTTGTTGATGGTTGTTAAATTTGATGTTTAGGCCAAGATAATTGGGTGCATAATATCCAAGAAGATGTGGGATAATTTAATAAGTACGTATGAATAAAAAAGGAAAGATAAGTTATTCCAATTCAAAATCTAGACAAGTAGATTTTTGGATATGAAAATGGATGATGATTAAAGTATTATTTTTTAATTTACTTGTGTAAATGATATTGTGAGTAAAATCATAATTTCGGTTTGGAAGTTGGACTTATCTATGATTATTAAAAAATTAATGAGAAACTTTCTTGATAGATTTGATTCTATGTTTCCTCTTTAAAATATAATGAATATTTTTTGTTTGAATAAAATTTAAAATATTCTTGTGGAATATGATGTGAGAAAATTCCCTTCCTTCAAGAAAAGAGTTGAGAATTAAACAAACATAAAATATTAATTAAAATGGAAAAAAGATATATAATATGAATTAAAATCAATAGATTTATTGGTATATTAAGAAGAATAATATTTCAACATAGTTTTCTCGTTATTTCTATGAAATAAAATACGAGATAATAGTTAAGTAAAACTCTTAAATGTTTGAATTATAAAGAAAAATGAAATTTTGTACAATATTTTACCATGAAGAATATTTAAATTTATGATCCAAAAGAAGATGATATGAAATCTTGGATACAATAGTGAAATAATCATAAGGAAATATATCCATATGAAAAGAAAAAGAAATTTTATCTTAGTAGAAGAAAGGAGGATAATTCCTCATATAGTGATGAAACTAATCATCAAGAAAACCTTATTGATAATGTCAAAAATATAAGAATTTAATAAAGTATTGTTGATTACTGTGAATAGATAATATAAATGGAATGGATTCTCAAATATTATTTAAAAAAACAATTGAATAGAATACTTAACTCTAGAAGGGAAGAAGAATGTTTTAGACAGATTTGAATGAAAAAAATTTGGAGATTGGTGATAAGATTAATAAATAAGTTAAATATATCAATTGGTTAGATATAAAAAATCTACTATTAGTGACCATTAATGAAAACTAAAAATTTATGAAAAAAATCATCTAGAAATGATAATCTTGACATGGTTGAATCTACACTTGTTGAAGAAAGTAGGCTGAACATGTTGAAGATAGATGAATCCAAAAAAATGATAGATGTTCTAAAAATAGTTTGGATGATTAATTAGAGGTTGTGTTATAAAAAATCAATGTTTCTTATAATGAAAAATGAGATAAGAAAAATGAGATACAACTTCACCAAGGTTGTTGATGTCAAATGAGAAATATATAAAATGGTGAAAATAATGGTTTAAAGAATGAGAAAAAGTATTTCACCATGAGATAATTGAATTCATCAGTAAAGTATGTCATGGATAAATTTGGACCGTGATTTATTAGAAAAAAACAATAAAAATATTCTTAGAAATTCTATTATCATTCCAAAAATAGATTTAGAGGTGACTTTTAGTGTTTTTGAATTTTCAAACACAGATATTATTCATACTATTAAAACATGTCTCTAGTAGGAAACATGTATGAATCATTAGGATCTATGGTGAGAAAATATGACCAAATTTTTTTATGAAATAGTTATTATTTAGAAAAGAAATTTAAAATTTGAATAATGATTAAGTCATATAAATTAAAAATGAGAAGATGAAATGCATGCGTACTTTAGGAAAGTTGAGAAAAGTAAACATGTTGAGTCTGAAAAAAAAGAGTTCAGAGTTATTTGTCCAAAACATGTCTCCATGTCCATTATGTTAGAAAAGTCAAAAAAATCATCTGAACAAGAGGGGATAATATTTTTTTCTAAATATTAGAACAATGCTGAAAAGAAGACATTGAAAATTTGTTATTTATGATTTAGAAGAGGTATAAGAGATGTTAGAAATAGGGTAATGATTCTATAAGTTGTATGACTATCTTGACAGCCAAAGAGTATAACATGATGAATGATTAAATCTCATTGTAACAAAAATTTTAAATACATTACAGATAGGTTTACAGTATCATCAACAGATTCTACCCATGAGAGGAAACTTGTTATAAAATCCAAAAAGGATGAACGGATGTATGAAAACACCTCCAATGAAATACAACTGAAAGAAGGGTTTTTGAAACGTGGTCAATCATACCCCCATCATACTCTGCCTATCGACCTGAATTATCATATACAGGCCATAAGAATGACAATTAGATGAAAGGACAGGAGTTGTTGGAAATTAGTATCAGGAAGAATAGGTCTGATATTTTTTTTAGTGAGAAGTCATTTTGATAATTTCTATTAGTATTAAATTCATTGAAATAACACACCAAATTAAATCTAATGATTCTTTATTGATTGTTTATAGTATCATAAATCATAATGAATTCATGATACCAGTAGTAGAATGTAAAAAAGGGATTCTGGTCCCAAATCTAAAGTTTGAGAATTATCGTACATGATATTACATCGATCCATTGAAGTGAATTCTGACATCGATTCATTTTTATAAATTGTTGGTATCTTATAGGAATTATTTGTAGAGTTATATCTGAGGAAGAGAAAATATATTATGTTTTTGGTACATATGAATCACATGAGATCCTGAAATTGATACATTGGATGAGAGACAAATAATTTCATCAGTATTTCATAAATACGGATCGATCTGTCTAGATGCTAGTAGTAGTTCATCAGATTATTTTTGACCCTAATAAAACATTGGGTGCATATTATCATATGGAAAAGAGTTTATGAAACTAATTCATTTATCTTAAAATAGATAAAGTTTTTTTTATTTTTTAATTGGAATCATTCATTAGGTCTAATAAAATGTGTAAAGAGTTCTATTGTAATGAGGAAGAAATTAAAAATGTGGGAAATGTTTGAGTTTCACTAGTGTGGTTGAAGATGAATGAATTATAGAAATGATTCATCAATGTAGTCAACCATTTTTAATTGAGTAATATTATTGAAAAAAAATTATTTTATTATTTTTATTCATCAATTGGTTAAGATAACATTTTTTTATTTTTTTCAAGTGTAAAGGATGCATAGTCTAAATTTATGATGTTATACTAATCCATTAGAAGAGCTTTACAAAAAAAATTCCATCAGATGAAATTTATAAAATAACATCCATCAAAATGACATTGGGGTAGAAATTTCAATTAAAGTCACAAAAAAATATGAATATACTCAAATGATCATACTAAAAAAATTTTTTTAAATTCTATGAAGCCTAAAGTTTTTAAAATATAAAATAAGATTCAAGAAGGATTTAGAAATATTGAGAAGAGTTTAAATAGTCTGACATGAAGATCAAATGAAAATAAATCTCAAAGATTTGTGAATTCTATTTAGCACAAAGTAGAATTGGATTCCCTGCATTTTCCATTCAAGGATTCTTATAAATATATAACAAAATACATTCTTACTTGTAACTTTTAACATTTTCATAAATATGATGGTCAGACATTTTTTTGATAGGTATTGAGACCCCAACCTTAAGCTTGTTTTAGGTTGATGTTGAAAACATCCGAGTGATTCCATCAGAGTGAATTTCAATATATCCAATACGTTGGATAAAGTTCCATTCGAACAAGTCCACCAGATCATGTCAATCAGTGAATGTTACATAGGAGGAAGATCCATCTGGCTGAGATCTATCAGATGAGGTATTTTAAAGAAGTTGATTGAGTTCATTACAAAGATAAATTTGTAAAGGAAGAAGAATAATCAATGGGAGCCCAATTGTATAGTGACCATAAGATAGAGGTTACCAGACTAAGTAAAATTGGATTGACATTTTCTACGAATTTGTTTTGAAAATGAATTTCAAGAATCATTGAAATTGAGCATATTCAGTTTTGTTCATGATATGGAGGATTTTTCAACACTAATATCTTCTTAAGTTAATAGTTGAATTTATTAATGATTGTACATATATGATGTCGATGTATCTTACCTGTGGATGAAGTGAACAACATTCAAAAGTGGATCTAAATAGAAATTAAAAGTGAAGTTTTTAGTTGTGGGATCTTACTAGTTACCAAAGAGGATTTTTTTCTATAGTGTATAACCAGCTATGAGAAAGTGGATACAAAAAGGATAGGTGGGGGTATAACCAACTATTTCATAAATGTTGAATAATTTATATTTTTTAAATGTTTTAATCTTTTTTCATTGTATTCTAACAAATAGAATGTAAATGAATATATTTTGGTGGGACTATGCAACATAGAGAGAATTATATCTTTCTACTAAACGTTGTGAATATCATGTGAAGCTATTTCTTTACATTTGATGAATATGAATGGTTAGGTTGATATTTATAGTATATTGGTTCATTGATCAAAAATATTTCCTAGGTTAAGAAGGGGTTTTGAAGAATTTAAGAAATATTATTATAAAAATAAAAAGGAACCATTGATTCACCCCCCTCTCAGTGGTCAAGATCCTATAAGGGAACTTAAAAAACAACCTTTTACAATTAAAAGAATACTTAAACTAATCTAAAATTCATTTACATAATACATTCTATAAAGAAATATCCATAAAACCCCATAAAACTAATATAAAAATCATACGGGAAACTTGGAATGTTTTCCTTATAATCACCCTTATAAGAACCCTTTTAATGGAAATACCTACCCGATTAATTGTTTATGGCCTCATTTGGAGAAAATTTCAATTTCCAATGAATTGAATAGACATATCTAACCGAAAAATTATTATATATAAAATCCAAGAACCATAATATGAATAAAAAACCAAAATAGTATCATTTAAATTGTAAAACTTATAAAAACTATAATTCGAACCCATAATCAAGAAAACAATAATTTATATCCTAAAATTTAGAGGAAAATCATTTTATTTAAAAAATATTTAAATTAATAAAATTATTAGAATAATAAAAAATTTATCTTCATTGGTAAATAATTTAAAATTAAAGATTAAATTTTTATGTAATAATTTACTTGATGGTGATAAATGATAAAAAACATTCTCTTCATACTTTTATAAAGAAAGTAAAAAAATCACCCACATGGAAAATGTTAAAAAGATTCCACTAGAAAAACATTGTAAATTTTTTTAATGATAACATAAAATTAATTTAATCATTTATTAAAAGTATTATATAAATAGTTATGAATCATTTAAATGCACATGCATAAGGAGCAAAAATATCTTAAAACATTTAAAACAAGGTTTTAAAGATTAATCCATATGTCGAGTTTCATCTCACTTCACAAGAATTATTCAATCTTAGGTAATAAAATTATAAAAATTATTTGAATTGATTTAGAACCATTTTCCTGATAATAACCTTATTTTTTTTACTTTTATTTTATTTATTAACATTTTTTATTAAGTTAATAAATCAGTAAAGGTTATGTTTGATATTTCATGTTTCTTTGGTTTTTAATATCAAAAAACGACTTTGGTGTGTTGATCGTGATTAATGGGGTAATTGTTCCATAATATCAATAATTTAATTAAATATATAATTAATTTTTTATATATTAAATATAATTTTATAACCATACTTGTAATGTTATCATGGAAAATAAAATATGTAATTTCATAGAGGTGGTACTCACCGCACGGACTCAAGCGACACATTTATTTCCCTGCATATAGTAGGTAAAGAAAATAAAAAATATTTTATCTTTATAAAATCATAATTTTATCATAAATGTCATATAATTTCATTTAATCCAATTATATAACCATCAATGTGAGTTGGCGATGAAAAATTGAATATCCCACTCCCTCGCAGTGGTAGTTCGCACATATGCATGAGCATCATTTTCAATTTCCATTAGATGGAAAGTAGAAGGATAATATTTTTTTCAATAAAAATAATAAAATTTTTCTATAATAATAATAATAATTACATTATATTAGGATAGTTTGAATATATTTTACGAGGGTAAAAGAAAAATGACACTTGAAAAACTTCAATTAAGATCTCTAATTCTTTTAGGGATATCCACCTTTGGCTTCAACCTTAAGACATTTAGTTTTGTTTATTGGTGATCCAAATACCACTATGATTTGGAAAAGAGAGAAGGGGGTCGATTTGAGAATATATTACTTGATATATGATACTCAAGGTGTGGTGATAAGTGAGGGGTGAAGGGATCATTTTATATGTGAGGGGATTAGAACTATTGTAAATTATCTTAACATTAAAATGATATAAATGGATTTATCATGGTCAAGGAGAACCAATTGATAAATTAAAAAACAAGATATGGTATGGCCTAAATCAACCGATTCAGACTAATTTAGATCATTTTTTTGTTATATTTAAAGCCCTACCCCTTACATTAACCCCCTCTTTAACCCTTTTAACCATTACAATGGTGCTTAATGTATACTATACTGACATAATTTTATATCTAAAATTGAGGTTGAAGTTAGTAATAAATTTTACATAATGATTAAAAATTTTAAATCTATTTTACCTGATTCAATGTATATAGATTTTTTTAAAATAAGATTAATACAATCACATGTAACGCAAAGGAAAACATGTTTTTAGGAAAAATTTCTTTTAAGAATGAAAATAAATTCCACCAAAATCAAATATAGAATAGATCTCCACGAAATTTTCTTGTTTATTAATAATTAAATGAGATTTATTTTACTTTAATTCAATCCAAAATTGAACATATCCCAAAATATACATTATTAGAGGAAATTATTATAACTGGTTGATTTATTAGAATATAACAACTCTGTGATTATAAATTGTAAAACATTAGTTTCTAAATTCATAATTATAAAACCCCAAGCTTCTATGATACACTTCCCTTTTAATAATTCAAAACATTGTGATGTACGCATCTCCATGTTCTAGGACAACATGACCAATCAAACTAGCCATTTAAAAATCTGTTATGAATAGTAATACCAACTTTTTGAAATTTTAAAATTTTTATATTTCAAAATGGACGTCATTTTTTGGACTTGGAATATCAAAATTATCTTTGTGTGAGTTTTTTGTATTTTTCTGAAAACATTCAATTTTTTATGAATAGTGAAAAACACCGCGTAATTGTTTAAAACCGAATTTTTATTTAAATAATTATTTATAAATTTAAATTTATTGTAAAGTTAAAATAGATACATAATACTTATATTATTAAAATTTAATTCATTACAGTCATTTTTTTAATAATATTAGATATATAAAATTTTATTGAACCCTTTTAACGTCTTTTACCCACCTTCTAGACACATTTGCAAATTTGCATAAAATGTAATTTTACCGCTTCTATGAATTGAATTTAAAAATTCGGATACACAGAGTTGTCATCAGTAAGTAAAATGTGGTTCAATTGGATGAAAATAATTTTCGTTGAATAGTAACTTTTGATTTATATTTACCATAGTTTAAAGTAAATAAGGTAATTAATGGTAAAAAAATATTATTATGAAGTAAAATTACCCCAACACATGTCTTAATTCTATTGGATAAGTGTTTTTCGAACAAAATCAAAATTAGGACAATAATATGATCATTTTTTATCAACTTTTATTAGATTAGAATATTTAATATATTTTATTTAAAAAAGAGTTAAAAGTGATAAATTCAAATGTTAATAACATAAATATTTCTAATATAGGGGTATAAAAAAGTTAAATTTGACTATAAATATTCATTAGAAACATAAAGATAATTCCTAAATTATGGTATTTTATTTATAATTTTTATACATTAAAAAATTAAATTTATTTATAACACAATGATGATGCAGTAATTAACTTATTAATGAACGATTTATATAAATGATATTATTAATATTAAAATAAATGTATATTGAAACATTTCATGCCATCCAATATTTTTATAGATGAATATGACATGTTAAGGTCTATTAAATGTATTTGTTTGAAGTAATAATGTTTTTATGACTAAAAAAACCCAATACTAAATAGTATCAAAATCGACATAAATGAGTTTTTAAAACAAATACTATTTTATTAAATTATATAATAGTCATAAAAATATTAGATTATACTAAATGACATAGATAATGATACATATGTAATTAATGAACCACTTTAGGTTATTTTGGAATTTTATTGTAACTATATTAACCATGTAATGTAAAAATATTAGAAAACATGGTAAACGTTAAACTATTTAACTAATAGTTAAATCTAAAAGATATGGTTTATATAGTGAAAAAAACTTATCAAAAACCAATTTTTTAGAGTATTTCCACCCATAAACACCTTATCCTTGAAATAAATACATTTTTAGCTATTATAAACTGGAAATAATTTTACAATAAATTAATATTTAAACCTTTTCTTAAAGTGCCCCACACCCCTCTTATAAATGGGTACTTCTCCTTCTATAAAATTCACACCCCAAATCCATTTTTCTCTGAAACCCCCTACTCAAATATCCTCCCAAATACCCTCAATTAATCCTAGAGTCCATACATTGATCATAAAGCTATCATAAGGAGTCCTTTTGTTCAAATCACAAGGAAGCACTCAAAGAAGAGGTAATTATTTCACTACCTCTTTCAAAGTTATTTTCTTCTTCCACTTCCTCTTTATTTGATGTTACCATAATAAAATAATAAATCCAGTACCTTATACATACATATATGTTATTATAAATATGGTACAACCATATTTATTATTATATCCATCCCATGAATGACAAAGTTACCATATGTGCGTACATTAGACTTACGGTCTCCACATCATGGTGTAGTTTGCTATCCAGAACTTCATTATTTGGATAGGTATAATAATGAAAATAATTGATGTAAATAATAAATATAACATGTTAATGATTCTGTAGATATAATATACCATCCAATTAAATGTTTTCACCATCAGTATAATGATATTGTCGCTCATGCGTAGGTACGGCTTACCATCTCCAAGACGCGATGAGATTTAATTTCCCATTGCAACCATTAAAGAAATATTTTCATTTTATGATTAAAAAAAATGTTTAAGAACTTAATATAATTATTTATATGAATCAAATATATCCTATACACAAAAAACATGACTTACATAACAAAACATATAAAGGAAAATGAATTAGTTAACACCCGAAACAATGATATAGCTGAAATATTATTATCAAAAAAATATTATAGGATGATATAAGATATTATATTTTTTTTATGGTTAATTCATAATTTAATAAAAATTATTTAACCGTTATACATGATGTTAACATACCCTCAACTAAGTAAATGTACAGGGTAAGGTTTAATTTTAAAATCTCTTTATTATCGGAGGTTGTTTATAAGTATCTAATGAGACTTCTTTATCATCCATATCGATGTTTCTTAAAAATTTATTTAAACCCATTTTTAATATTTATTAGACTATGGGTTAATGATATTTATAACATTTTTTTACATTTTTTAATTTCTTTGAAAGGAATTTTTCTGTTGTTTTCTAGACAAGGTACTTTATGAACCTTTCTAAAAATTATGGAAAGAATGTTTTTAACTTATACAGCAGGTATGGCTATTTTTTGCTGTTAAAACACCTTCAAGACTTCCCTTAAAAGATTGTGAAAAAAATTTCAAAATAAAATCTTTCTTTCATAATTATATGACTTTTAAATGATTTCAAAGTAGAAATATGGATTTCTCTCAAATAGTTTTTGGATTGATTTAAAATTTGTCAACATCTATTGTAGGATTTTATGTTCAATTGAAGTTGATTTATTATGATACAATACTCCATATTGTATTGATAATATTATGATATTTCTGACTGTGGATGTGCTATTTTTATTTCATTCAAGGTTTATTGTTAATGTATTAACATTACGTATTCTAGTTTAATATGAATTTTATGTTATACTTCACCCTTTTCATATGTGGAATGTATTGGATGTAGTGGGTGATGGGTCGGTCCTGCTATAGCCCCTTGATGCATTAGTAGGTCTCATGAGACAAACTATCATCTTGGCACAAAGCCTTGACAATATTTTTATTTGTAGTCTTGTAAAAATCCCTGAACTATGTGGTTATGGTGTCCGGCATTATGCATTCCATCATTATGAGATTATCTAGTGATATTAAATGTGATTATTCGACTAGTATAATATCAATGTGAATAAGTAAAGGGATTTATTTGATTTATCTATGCCATATTAAGATGAAGTTTAAGTATAATTTTCTTTAATTTATTCTTATACATTGCCTTAAATGTTTTTTCTTATTTATGATAGTTTTTGCAATATTTTTATCCTTACTGAGAATCTGAGCTCACCCTTTTCTTATGTTTTATTTTTCCTAGGATGCAAGGAATTATATTATGACTAACCTTTATAGATAGGATAAGGGATATGATTGTGTTAAAAGGAGACACAATTTTACTTTTTTTTCATTCCATATTGTAATGTAATACTTATGTATGAATCTAGTATTCCATGGCTACTAAACTAATCGGTCTTCTCAGACTTTATCTCTTGTGATCATACCAATGTTATGTTTCAATGCATAGAATCTCGGTAACCAGGGTCAGGGTGTTATAGTTTCTATCAGAGGTAGGTTTATTAAAAACCCTGGAAACTAGATTTAGAAAAAACTCTTATTATAGAACATTATCCTAAGATAGACTTTGAGTAATAATATGGAAGAATATCCAATTTTTTTGGTAATGTAGATATTATGTGGGTTTTCCAAGAAATACATCCATATATGGATACTACAGGTGAAAATGGATCTGGAACAGATGTACATAAAAGTGATAAATCAGACAATAAGTTTGGGGCTTGACTTGGGGTATCCCGATACATGACCAAGGGCCTTACTACGCACCTGGTTTGACACTCTTGAGGGGTATTCTTAGAATAATTCATTTTTTCTTTTCAAAGCATTATGATGGAATTGTGATTAAATACAACCTCAAAGATTTTTTTTATGATTATGGATTATATGCATAAACTGTTCTATTTATGTTTAGTAAATTACAATTTGGGAATTATTCATTGTGATTCATAAAATAATCTACGGTATGCTAGTTTTTTGAAATGGATCCTAGTATAAGGAATGGAAACCATATCAATTCACGTAATCCATGTAAGGATTCCCACCTATTCAAGATAATTATAGTAGAGATGGTGACACAACCGATGCTCAACAACTTATAACCATACTAGGATAACTCGACCAAGTTATGAATAATAACTTTACCCGTATGGAGCACCCTGATCCAAAATGTAGAGGATCAATGATAGAACGCTTCATGAGTAAACAACCAATAACTTTAAATGGGACTACAAATCCATTCATAGCTGATAAATGGATATGTTCCTTAGAAAAAAATATCATGCTTTGGGTAGTAGTGAAATAGAAAAAGTTTTCATGGCAGTTTATCACCTCTCAGGAGATGTAGATCAATGGTGGCCATTAATTAAAAACACAAAGGAGGATGAAGAAGTGAAAAATATGTAATGGAGGATGTTTAAAGAGATTTTCATATAAAAATAATTTCTCATGAACATTGAGACAATATATAAAGTAAATTTCTAATTCTGAGGCAAAAGGAGAATGATAATGTCCCAAAGTATGATGCTTACATTACAAGGATATAAAGGCTTGATACAGATTATATACATAACCCAAGATGTAAGATTGATCGATTCTTTTATGGGTTAAAACCATTTCTCTGATTAAAATTTGTCACACAATCTATCTCATCATTCGATGATATATGATCATGTGAAATCAAGAAAGAAAAGTGATTATCTAAGTCTTATGAAATTAAATAGAAACAAGAGAAGAAGAGATCTGATGAACACTCTAGAAAAAGAAATAAGGTGAATAAGGGAAAAGTTGTCTTTCCATCCTAAAGTAATTGTTGGAAGAAACACCCTGGTATATTCATAAAGGGGAAGATAGTTGGTTACAAGTGAGGTGAAAAAGGACACAACGCTCATTATTACAAGTGGAAGAAAGAGGTTGTCGATGTTCAATTCTACAATTGTAAAGAAATGGGGCATTATTAAAATTAATTTCCTACGTTTCAAGGAAACTTATATCAAAAAGGACAAGGATAAGGGACAATATTATACGATTACAACCACTGAGGTTGAAGTTACAAATGATTTGTTGGATGGTACTGTAATAATTTCCTTAGAATTATCCAATGATTTATTTTATTCTAGAAACTTTCATTCTTTCATATCATCTCTATTTTCCAAAAAAATTAGATATTTACAATTTGACTTTACATGGGAGTTTTTAGTAAGAAATCTTAAGGTAAGTATCATAGAAACAATGTTTTTTCAATTAGTTACCATTACGACAAATAAAAATGTTTTATCTGCTAATATTATTTCCATACCCATGATTTAATTTTATATACCCTTTGGTATGGATTTTATTTCAACCATGATGTGAGAATTTATTGTAATAAGAATGAGGATACAATTTTTGATGATTATAAAGAATCCCTTATCTTTTGAGTAGAAAAAACACCATTTTATTCTTATCTAGATCCACCCCTAGTAGTACTAATAAATTTAATTATTATAGAGTAAGGGAGTAAAATAACTATTTGGGAGGAAAGGAATGTTAAAATAGATGATGTACTTATTGTACAAGAATATGTTGATATTTTTCCATAGGATTTACTTAGACATCCTCTAGAATGAGAAATTGGGTTTTCCGCGGACTTAATTCCTTGTTCAAGGCCCATATCAATGACCCCTTATTGAATGGCCACTGCAGAATTAGTGGAAAAAAAGAAAAAATAGATATAATGACCTGGAAATTCAAGGGAGATTTTTTTTCTTAAATACATGGGAATTTTATGAGTCCGCAGTTTCTGACTTCGCCTGATTCTGAGACCTGGTGTTCCCGGAATCAATTTCTGATGATTTGTTCAGGTACGTTTAGTAAAAGTACGTGTGTGATTTTATATCTTTTGAACCAGTGATTAGAATTGAAATCTGAGGGAACCATTGAACTCGCAGCGCCGATATTCACTTAAATAGGCCTTTACTGTAGTTGCGTTTCAACGTGAATAGAAGTTATAAAATTGGGTTTCTAATTAAAAAAATTAAAGATTAAATAAAAATGAGTGTGTAACACATTTTTATTTGAAGGTGGTTAAAGTATTTGGGTGGTGGTTGTTTTTCTCCACTGGGAAGTTGGAGGTGGGGCCCACCCCCACATAACCTTCCATGAGAGGATATTGTGTGGCAGGGCCCACACGAGCACTAACCCTTAAACTCCCATTAAACCCCCTTTTAACTCATCAAATCCCAATTTATGAAGCCTTTCCAACTTCCCACTTAATGTTCACATCTCTCTAAATTAATTATCAATCTTGCAATTAATTATTTGGCTCATCTATTTTGAATTATTTTGAATTCATTAACTGAGAATAATAATATGAGTTATATTATTATGGTTGGAATACTTTTCCTTTGTTGGGAGAATTAGTGTAGTTTTGGGAGAACTTTTTAAGGAATTATTTTCTCTCGACGAAGAATGCCGACTCCACCGAAGAAGGACAGCGCGTCTCCCTCTTTTTGAACCGAGGCTAGAAAGGGAAGATGCCGCCCGCGAAGAACGTCACCAAAAACGACGCTTCCTCCTCGGATGCACCCCGATGTCAATGAATCAACGCCATCATTGACGAACGAACCTTAAATCGATGTAGGGGTTGTTTTGAGTTGTTTATATTTATGAAGTTCATTATTCTAATAATGGAATGTGAATTTCCAACTATTAACTTCATAACAGGAAGGGTTCGGGTCGCATGAACACGGCCCAGACCTCCCCCATATATGTTGATCTTAATAATGATGAAGATGGAGCCAATAGGGTGTCGTTTTGTTGCACCATGCCGGAGAACAACCGTGGCGGAAGAAAAGACGTGGCACTGTCTCGCCACACAATAGAACCAAAGGCCGCGGCTAGGCCGAGCCGCAGTGGTGGATGACCGGCGCCGTCACGCCGGCCGCGTGGAGGAAAACAGGGGCCCGCATCCGTGGGCCTCTTGGCTGGATGAACCGGTTGGCTACTACCAGCCGGGCTGGAGGACTGTGGCACCCGTAGTTGCTGCGCAGAGGAGACGTGGCCCGCAACCGTGGGACACTCAGTGGGAGAACCGGTCAGCCGCCTGCCGACTGGGCTGAAGAACCGTAGTGCCGCTTGGCGCCATGTGGAAATAACCGCAACCCGCACTTCGGGTTGCGCGTGTGCTGGACAGAACCAGCTGGCTAAGGGCTATCGGGTAGGGGAGATGCGGTGCCACTTGGTGCCACCGGGCGAACCGAACCAGCCCGCAACGCGGGCCGGGTCCGCGGGTGGGCCACGCCCCACCGGGCCGGGTCAACCACCAACTTGGTCGGACCCACCAGGTCGGGTCCATGGTTGGGCCACACTCCACCAGGCCGAGTCGACCCCCATCCGGGTCGGACCCTCCGGACCGGGTCGGGCCGACCTGCCAGCCCACTGGGCTTGACGGGCCGAGCCCGACACCTCTTAAATCCGAATATTATCAAGATCACGCGTCCAATCGACGCGTTGTCTATGGCACTGGGATCCTCGTGATGAGGTGGTCCTTTTACGATACTCTAAGTGAGTTTGGGAAAACATTGGAAAACAGCCGGGTTTTGAACGATCGTAAATCCAACCGGGCCCCTGGAACAGAAATGACAATAACTCTCAGACAGGGTGTCCGATTGACGCGTCGTCTATCACATTGGGTTCCATATGACGAGACAGAACTACAGGATAAATCAACTTAGGACTTCGTGATAGTTGATGTATTGACCCTTGAATTCGTGATAGTTGATGTATCAACCCTTGACTCAAGGAGAGGACCCTCCTAGAATCGAGCATGCTGTGTGCGGGAACCATAGAGTTGGCTGCGACAACTGCTGAACCGAAATCCTATGTGGGTTCGATAGTGATGACTACTGTACTAGAATCCTATGCGGGTTCAACAATGATGACTACTATACATGAATAATTCCTGGGTTCGACAAAGATGCTACAGTACCAAGAACCTCTGTGAGTCTGACAGTTCTGACTTCTATTCTTGTATCCTGTGTGGGCCTGACAGAGTAACTGGTCTTGTATCCTGTGTGAGTCCGACAACTTATATGGTCCTGTATCCTATGTGGGTCCGACAGCATAGATGAATCAGTGACTACATCTGATCATCTCTATCACTCTACAGAATTTGTATCCCTATGTGAGAGGAGACATGTCTTTCAACCATTATCATCGTGGTTCTTGACTTTACTTTCTGTGTGGAATGGGTTGTGTTTGGGCACGAGAGTTGGAGCCAGAATGTGATTGGTATCTTAGGTATATGTATGGGCATATACCTGAGTAGGTTTTGTTGATACTTCATGATTGTATCTTTCTACTGTGTTTTATCCTTTGTGGATTCTGGGAGACCATCGGGGGACACGGGGTCCCCTACTGAGTGTTGTAGTACTCACCCCTGCACAGGCACCGCCCGCACCTTGTTGGGTTCTGCGCAGATGAAAGAAAGTAGTGATCGAGGCTGAGGGTGACAGACGTAGGTTTCTTAGAGCTGGAATAGACGAGATGTATCGCAGGGACAAGTTGATCGAGTTATGTACCTACCCTTCAGGTAGGATACCCGGGCAGACGATCCAGGAGCTGTTTTTCTATTCTACTTGTACTTGTTTTTCAGTTGGGTTTTTAAACTAGCCCACTTACTATCAGCACCGCTTACTTTAATATTTTAGTACTTGTTTCTTCTACTGCTTTTTTTCAGACTGTGTGTATGTTAAAGGTTAAAAGGCAATGCCTTCCATTTTTATCAGGATTACGCATTTAGTGCTAGTCTCCAGCCCCTGGCTTATGGAAGGTGGGCTTGGGGTAGTCATGGCATGAGCCCCGAGGACGGGTCGTGACAAATTGGTATCATAGGTTTCAGTTCTACAATAGAACTTGGACTTTGATTCTTTTAACAGCAATAGTGTAAATTGTTTTGAGTGTAGTTATCAGTTTAGGGAAACAGATGTTGGTGTGGTGGCTGACGTATCCATACACGAGGAATCTGACTTCTGATTTCCGACTCAGTGCACGAAAACACTATTTGCGTGTTTGTTTCCTTTGAAAATTTTTTCTCTGTTATTACATTGTGTCAGCTCACCAGGTATAATGTTTTAACTGTGGCTCACATATTTCTTTTCGGTATGGCCCCACGAAGGCAGCCAACAAGGGTTCCGAGTTACGTACAGGATGATATCCCACCGAGCGATGATGCCTCTGTGTAGTGCCCCATCACAGTAGAGGTACCTGCGGTACTACTACCCGATGGGCCACCGATACCACCAACTCTAGCATCAGAGAGCGCACACCACCTGAGTGTGTTGCATGAGTTCTAGCGCCAGAGGCCGCCCAGGTTCTCGGGAGAGACGGACCCACATGCAGCATAGGATTGGATGGAGGCTATCGTGAGAGTTTTCAGATTGGTAGGGACACCAGCCGACCTCATCGTGATCCTTTCCATGAGTCTCATACATGTAGCATCAGCCAGAAGGTGGATCCTGATGCTCTATGTGCATGACGAGGCATCATTACTATGGACAGACTTTGAGAGTCTCTTCCACTTGGAGTTTGTTCTAGCCACCCTTCGTGAAGTGTATATTCAGGAGTTACTTCATATGCAGCAGGGCATCATGATTGTTGGTTGGTACTCAGCGAGGTTCACCGACCTCTCACGCTACTCCACAGACATGGTATGTGACCCGTTTTTCAGGGCCCGGACCTTCGAGCAAGGACTCAGACAAGAGATCAGGGCTTCGACGATTCCCCTTAGCATTCTGATGCAAGTGGGGTGTTGGATTGAGCCTTTCTAGTGGAGAGTTTCCTCGCTGAGCAGTCACCAGCGGTGCGACCCACCACAAGGAGACACATAGCAGAGTATTCTATAGCCGACAGTAGACAGATGACATAGAGGTCTAAGCGAACCAAGCCATAAGGTGGGTGAAACCAGGATATTGGTTCTGTTTTGGGGGGAACATGGGATAGAGCCAGCTATATGAGGAGCGTGTAGTGCTATGCATGCGGCGGGCAGGGCCAGATGGCTCGTGAATGCCTGACCCACCATGCAGATGAGCAGAAGACAATAGGGGGACCACCCAGGAAGAGGTATAGGTTCGACCATGGTGGTCCTCTGGGAGATGGCGGACGTGGCAGAGGAGTTGACCGAGAAGCGGGTGGTGTACGACATTTCGAGGCTCTACCACCACCACCACAAGAAGGTTCACCCCGTCCACAGTGAGCTGGAGAAAAGAGGCAGGCTCTGCTCCAGACAGTCGAGGCCAACGACCATGGTGCACCTGAGATGATTTGAGGTACTATGTGTGTTTACTCCACCCTTTCTGCAGTACTCATAGAAATAGTGTGAGTCATTCCTTTGTTGTCATTGCCTTTGTTCGGAGCTTATAGATTCCAATAAAGATGGTGGCTCGATCCTTATGGATAGAGACTCGTATGGGAGAAGACTCGATGATTACGCACTGGTGCCGCCAGTGCGAGCTTTCTCTAGGATGCGAGATATTCGGCTGGGATCTTCTTGTAGCAGCGTCGAGGATTTATGACACCATATTAGGTATGGACGGGTTATCCCCACCTCATGCTTAGATTGACTGTATTAGGCACAAGGTGTGGTGTATCCGCACGGATGGGACCAGGTTCACCTTCATTAGCGAGAAGGCAGCCTTTGTAGCATAGGATGGACTTATGTAGAGGAGGGGGCAGCCGATCACACACCAGTTGGCTAGTCTCATCCTTGGAGCGGTTGATGAGCGGAGTCGGATTATACTTGTTGTGGTGGTTTAGTATGCATATGTTTTCTTTGACGACGTTTCGGGACTACCTTCTCGCAGAGAGGTAGAGTTCTACATTGACATATACCCCAGTAAATCACTGATATCTACTCAAGCATATCAGATGGCTTCCGCTGAGCTTCGTGAGCTGTGGGTAGAGCTGGAGGACTTGCAGGGGAAGGGATTTATCCGACCCAGTGTTTCACCCTCGACATCTCCAATTTTGTTTTCCAAGAAGGAGGATGGGATCTTGTGACTGTGTGTAAACTACCGTCACATGAATCAGGTGATTGTTATGAACAAGTACCCACTTTTGATGATTGAATACCTCTTTGATTAGCTCAAGGGAGCACAATGGTTCTCGAAGATAGACCTCAGGTCAGGCTATCACCAGCTCATAGTTCGAGACGAGGATGTGCAAAGATGACCTTTAGGTTTCGGTATGTCCACTACGAATTCTTGGTTATTCCCTTCGGCATAACCAATACTCTAGACTTTTTCATAAGTCTCATGAAATAGATCTTCCAGCCTTACCTAGAACGCTTTATCATAGTATTCATCAACGACATACTGATTTACTTGACTACTAAGGAGGAACTTGCCTACCATTTGCGGGAAGTACTGGACCCTCTTCAGGAGCACCAGCTTTATAGTAATCTCTCGAAGTGCCAGTTCTAGATTCGAGAGTTTCACTTCTTGGGACATGTCATCTCGGAGGCTAGAGTTGCAGTGGATTCAGCGAATATCGAAGCAGTTCTTTCTTGGGAGCCACCCATGAGTGTGACATAGATGCAGAGTTTCCTGGGACTCACTGAGTACTATCGGAGATTTGTGCCAGACTTATCCAGAGTTTCAACACCACTTTCATCCTTGATGAAGATGCGGAAACCCTTCTTGTGGTCATAGAGATTCCACCAAAGATTTCAGGAGCTGAGGCAGGGGTTGACCTGTGCGCCCATCTTGAGGATACCAGAGGAGGGCGTGGGGTACGTAGTTTACTGTGATGCATCAGGGACTGGACACGGGTGTGTCCTGATGCAGGAGCGAGTAGTGATCGTGTATGGTTCATGTCAGTTGAGACATAACATGAATAACTACGCTACCCATGACATGGAGTTATCAGTAGTGGTCTTCGTCTTGAAGTTGTGGTGGAATTATCTAATGGGCAAGTGTTTTACAGTCTACTCTGACCACCAGAGTCTCCAGTACATCTTCTCACTGAAGGACATGAACCTGAGGCAATAGTTATGGATCAATTTCTTCAAGGCCTATTAATTCGAGATAGTCTATACTCCTAGAAAGGGGAATGTTGTAGTAGATGCTCTCAGCAAGAGATCAGGCATTCAGCTACTAGGAGAGGCGATAGAGCAGTTGGCTGCGTTGTGGATATCCTTTGTAGATAGAGATGGGGGAGCCTTTATTCAGTCTCTCATAGTCACTCTTCAAATTATTCAGCAAGTCAGAGAGGCACAATGTGGAGACATTGTCTCTGAGACGCGACGTGCTTAGATATCCTCAGGACATCACCTGATGGGTTTCATGAAGGTAGAGAGAACGTTATTCTCTTTAGTGGATGTACCATGGTACCAGTTGCACTACATGAGGAGTTGTTGAGGGAGTTCCACACTTCCCCTCTAGTGGTACATCCAGGAGTGGAGAAGATGTATCAATACCTCAGACGACAGCACTAGTGGCCGAGTATGAAGAAGGTATAGTAGAGATTGTCTCACGATGCCTCACTTTTCAACAACTGAAGGTGGAGCACCATGTTCCAGTAGGCTTGGTTCAGCCCTTAGAGGTCCCAAAGTTCAAGTGGGATGGGATATCCATGGATTTCGTGATGGGACATCCACGTATATCCAGAGGAAACGAATCTATCTGGGTGATTGTTAACCGACTCACGAAGTCATCCCACTTCCTATCGATCGGAGAGCAGGGCTCGGTAGAGATCTTGGGATGCCTCTATGTAGATGAGATCATATAGATTAATGGTGTTCCATCAATGATCGTCTCCGATCATGATTCTCGTTTCACTTCTCGGCTATGGGAGGGGTTGCAGGAGGCTTTCAGGACACAGCTTCACTTGATAAACACCTTCTATCCATAGATGGATGGATAGACTGAGAGTACCATTCAGAATCTCGAGGAAATGCTCTGTGCAGGCATCATCCACTTTGGTCGTAGTTGGGAGCATCACTAACAATTGGTGGTGTTTGCATACAACAACAGCTACCACTCCACCATCCTTATAGAACCTTATGAGGAACTGTACGACCGACCTTTCATATCACCTCTTTGCTGGAATGACCCAAGAGAGTTATCACTTGTAGGACCGGAGATGGTGCATGCCATGACAGAGAAGGTGCAGATCATCCAGGAGCAGATGAAGACTATACAGAGCAGGAAGAAGTCCTATGCTGATAAGAGACAGATACCACTTGAGTTTGAGGATGGCGACCATGTATTCTTATGGGTCTCACCACGATGAGGTCTACCGAGATATTGTCGGGATATAAAGCTGTCTCTACGATTCATTGGACCATTCCAGGTCCTCAGTAGAGTAGGTAAGGTGGCTTACCGCCTGACCCTTCCACCTCAGTTGCACTGGGTGCACGACGTCTTTCACGTATCTCAACTGAGGAGATACGTGCACGACTAGTCCCACATCATCGACCATGGGGAGCTAGACATCAATGATGTGGCGACATTCACGGAGGATCCAGTGGAGATAGAGGATTGATAGGAGCGAAACCTACGTGGATGGTCGATTCCTCTAGTGTGCATTTGCTGGCAGCACGGGAACCTCCAGGAGAGCACATGGGAGTAGGAGGCTCAGATGCGTGCTCAGTACCTCCATTTGTTACCCTAGTGTGTGTTGTAGTTTATGGGGACGTAAATCCCTGAGTTGGGGAGAATTTAATGATTTGGAAATTCCATGAATTTTTTTTTCTTCAATACATGGGAATTTTACGAGTCCGCAGTTTCTGACGGCGCCTGATTCTGAGACCCGGTGTTCCCAGAGGTTTTGTTTGGTTACATTTAGTAAACGTACGTGTGGTATTTTATATATTTTGAACTGGTGCTCGGAATTGAAATCTGAGGGCACCATTGAACTCGCAGTGCCGGTATTCACTTAAGTAGGACTTTACCGTAGTTGTGCTTTAATGTGAATGGAAGTTATAAATTGGGGGTTCTAATTAAAAAAATTAAAGATTAAACAAAAATGCGTGGGTAACCCATTTTTATTTAAAGGTGGTTAAAGTATTTGAGTGGTGGTTATTTTTATCCAATGGGAAGTTGGAGGTGGGGCCCACCCCCACATAACCTCCCATGGGAGGATATTGTGTGGCGGGGCCCACACGAGCACCTAACTCTTAAACTCCCCTTGAACCCCCTTTTAGCTCTTTAACTCCCAATTTATGAAGTCTTTCCACCTTACCACATAGTTTTCCAACTCTCTCTCAATTAATTATCAAGCTTGAAATTAATTAATTGGCTCATCTATTTTGAATTATTTTTAATTCATTAGGTGAGCATAATAATATGGGTTACATTATTATGGTTGGAAAACTTTTCCTTTTTTGAGATAACTAGGGGAGTTTTGGGTGAAATTTTGAAGGAATTATTTTCTCTCGATGAAGAACGCCGAATCCACTGAAGAACGATGATGCATCTCCCTCCTTTTGAAATGAGGCTAGAAAGGGAAGGCACCACCCGTGAAGAACGTCGCCAACAATGACGCTTCATCCTCAGAATCACCCCGACATCAAATAATCGATGCCATCATCGACGAACGAAACTTGAATCGAGGTAGGGGATGTTCTGAGTTGTTTATATTTCCGAACTTTGTATTTCTAATTACCTAATGTGAATTTCTAACTGTTAACATCATAATGAGGAGGGTTCGGGCCGCACGAACACGGCTCGAACCTCCCCCATATTTTTTGATCTTAATAACAACGGAGGCAGAGCCAATAGGGTGTGGTGTCGTTGCACCACGCCGGAGAAGAACCGCGGAGGATAAAAAGGAATGGTGCCATTGCGCTGGCCGTATGGAAGAAAACCGCGGCACCCATAGGTGCTGTGCCGAGGAGACGCAACTCACAAACATGGGCTGCTTGGCGGGTGAACCGGCCGGCTGTCTGCTGGCCTAGCTGAAGAACCGCGGCGCCTCTTGGTGCTGCGTGGAACAAACTACGGCCCGCATAGCAGGCACCATGCGCGCCGGACAGAACTAGTGGGGTAGGGGAGAGGCGGCACCACCAGGTGAACTGGACCGGCCCACAACACGGGCTGGGTCCCCTTGTTGGCCTTTCCCCATTGGGCTAGGTTGACCCCCCAACCAGGTCGGACCCACCGGGCCGGGTCTGCGGGTGGGCCGCGCTCCACCGGGATGGGCTGACCCCCAGCTGGGTCAGACCCGCCGAACCGGGTTTGGCCGACCCGCCAGCCCACTGGGCTTGATGGGCCAAGCCCAACACTGCTTAAATCTGGATATCTTCAAGACCACGCATATGATCGACGCGCTATCTACGGAACTGGGATCCCCATGATGAGGAGGTCCTTTTGCGATACTCTGAGTTAGTTTTGGACAACTTTGGAAATGGATGGGTTTAGAATAAGCATAAATTCAATTGGGCCCCTGGAATGGAAATGCCAATAACTCTCAGACCGGGCGTCCGATAGACGTGCTATCTGTCGCGTTTGGTAACTTATGATGAGACGAAACTATAGGATATATCAACTTAGGACTTCTTGATAGTTTATGTATCAACCCTTGACTCAAGGACCATACCCTCCCGCAATCTAGCATGTTGTGTGCAGGAACCCTAGAGCTGGCGGCGACGATTGCTGAACCGGAATCCTAGGTGGGTTTGATAGTGATGACTGATGTAAGGGAATCCTATGTGTGTTCGACAAGGATGATTACTATACTGGAATCCTCCATGGGTTCGGTGACGATGCTATAGTACCAGGATCCTATGTGGGTCTGACAGTTCTGACCTCTGTTCCTGTATCCTGTATGGGTCCGACAGAGTAGTCGGTCTTGTATCCTGTGTGGGTCCGACATCTTAGATGGTCCTGTATCCTATGTGGGTCTGACATCATTGATGAATCAATGGCTACATCTAATCATCTCTATCACTCTACGGAAGTTGTATACCTGTGTGAGATGAGTCATGTATTTCAAACATTATCATCGTAGTGCTTGACTTTAATTCTTGTGTGGAATGGGTTGTGTATGGGCACGAGAGTTGGAGATGGAATGTGATTGGTATCTTAGGTATATGTATGGGAATATACCTTAGTACGGTTTTTTGATACTTATTGATTGTATCTTTCTACTGTGGATTGTCCTTTTTGGATTCTGGGAGACCTTTGAGGGTCACGGGGTCCCCTATTAAGCATTGTTATACTCACCCATGCACGGGCTTCTCCTGCACCTTGTTGTGTTTTGTACAGATGACAGACAACAGTGATCGAGGCTCAGAGTGATGGACGGAAGCTTCTCTGAGATCGACTAGATGGGACATACCACATGGATGAGTTGATCGAGTTCTGCACCTACCCTTCAGGTAGGATACCCGGGCAGATTATCCAGGTTTTGTTTTTCCATTTTACTTGTATTTGTAATTGTTTTTCAGTTGGGTTTGTATACTGGCCCACTTACTTTCATCACACCTTACTTTACTATTTTAGTACATTTTTCCTCTACTTCTGGTGTTCAGACTATGTGTGTGTGTGTGTGTTATTGGTTAAAAGGCAATGCCTTCCCTTTTTATCGGGATTACGCCTTTGGTGCTAGTCGCCCGCCCCTAGCCTATGGAAGGAGGTCTTGGGGTAGTCACGACATGAGCTCTGAAGACATGTCATGACAATAGAAGAATTGAGTAATAAAGGATTTATATTCCCTAGGGTTTCTCTATGGGGATCCCCTGTTTTTTTGTTATGAAAAAAATATGGATCTATGAGATTGTGTATTGACTATAGCGAGATCAATTCTATAACAATAAAGAATAAGTATCCCTTACCTCGCATTGATTATTTATTTGATCTACTTCATGGAGATCAATTTTTTTCAATGATTGATCTTCGATCTGGATACCATCAGTTGTGCATGAATAAGGAAGACAATCCAAAGACTATATTTCAAACCAGGTATGAGCATTATAATTTTACAACAATGCCTTTTGGACTGACTAATTCACCCTCTGTTTTTATGGATCTAATAAATAGATTTTTCAAGGAATATCTTGATGACTTTGCAGGGGTATTTATTGATGATATCTTGGTATAATCCAAATGATATGAAAAGAATGAAAATCACTTGTGCACTATTATAAAGGGTCTTAGATGAAATGAATTATATGGGAAGTTTATCAATTGTGGATTCTGGCTTTAGGAGATTTCTTTTCATGGCCATATTATCTCTAAGGATTGAATCTCTATTGATCCTTCAAAGACAAGGGAAATCCATGAATGTCCAGCACCGACGAGTATAATTGAGGTATGTTGTTTTATTGGTTCTATAGGTTATTATAGACATGTCATCTAGAATTTTTCCCGACCAGATAACCCATTATCCAAGATCACACATAAAGAGGTTAAATTTGTTTAGACCAATGAGTGTGAATAATGTTTTGAATAATTGAAGAGAAGATTAGTCAATTCTCATATCTTGACTCTACCATCAGGGAATGATGGGTATGTTATTTATAGAAATTCTTAAAATAAAGGACATGGTTGGGTATTTATGTATAAAGATAGGGTTATTTCTTATACATTATGGTAAGTAAAACATCAGGAAAAAAACTATCCCACTAATAATATTGAGTTAGCAACTATAATATTTTCTCTGAAGATATGAAGACACTATCTCTATGTACAAAAATGTGATATATATACTCATCACAAGAGTTTGAAGTATATTTTCCCACAAAAAGAACTCAACATGAGGAAAAGGTGATGGATCTAACTTCTCAAAGATTATTATTACCCTATACACCACCACCCATGAAAGGAAAATAAGGTGGAAGGTGCATTAAGTAGAAAGGATCATGGATTTTTAAACAAGATGATATTTGAAAGGGATCAAATGTTCATGAATCTAGTAAATATGGATATGATAATAATCATGGTAGGTGAAACATCAATACTTTTTCAAATGGTTTCCAAAGCATATTTATTAAAAAGGATAAAAATTTATCAGACTGATGATGAGGAGTTTCAGAAGAAAATTGAAGCTTTGAATGATGGGAGATTGATTGACTTCGTATATGAAGATGGAAATTTGAAAATTGGGAAGAGGATTTGTGTTTTCGATATACCTAATCTAAAAAGAGAATTTTTGGATGATGATCATAGATCCAATTTCTTAATACACCCTATTAGAACTAAGAAAGATAAATATTTGAAGGAAAATTTTTGGTGGGACAACAAGAAGAGGGAGATTTCTGATTATGTGTCAAGATGTATGGTTATTCAACAGGTGAAGGTTTGAAGATAACATCCTAGAGGAGTTATCCAACATCTTCCCATACCTGAGTGGAAATGGGATGATATTACGATGGAATTTTTCATGAGACTACCAAAGACTCCAAGATGGAATGATGAATTATGGTTCACTTTTGATCTTCTTACCATGTTAGCTCATTTTCATGCTAAAAGAGAATATTTACCACTTGAACATTTAACCAGACTATATAGTGTTGAAGTTTCAAAACTTCATGGTGTACCCTTATCGATTTTTTCTGATTGTGATCCACATTTTACATCAAGATTCTAGAAAAGTCTTTTGAAAGTTCTGGATACAGAACATTGGTTGAGCACTACCTACCACCCACTAACTAATGGACAACCAGAACAGACTATTAAATCCTTAGAATACATGTTGATATCTTTATCACTTGACTTTCAATGTATCTGGGATCAGTATTTACCACTGGTAGAATTGTCCTGTAAAGATAACTTCCATTAAAGTATTCTGATGGAACCATATAAAGCGTTATATGTAATGAGATGTCGCACACCAACTTGTTGGGATGATTTTGGTGAAAGAAAACTCACAAGCCTTGAAATTGTTGAGGAAACAATGGAAAAGGTAAAGATTATCTAAACCCACATCAAAGAACCTCAAATTAGGAAAAAGATTTATGTCGATAACTGAAAGAAAGATTTATAATTTCAAGTAGAATAATATTTTTTCTTGAATGTATCTCTTGGAAGGGTGTTATACAATTTGATAAAAAGGGTAAATTAAGTCCCAGGTATATTATAACTTTTGAAATTCTAGAATGAATTGGATTTGTAGCTTACTGTTTGGAAATGCCTCCAAATCTTTCCAAAGTTCATGATGTGTTCCATGTATCACTATTGAAACAATACATGCATGACCTAATGCATGTACTCAACAATAGAGATATAGAATGAGAACCTAATCTATCATATATTGAATAGCCTGTCAAGATTTCTGATACCATAGAACAAGTGTTGAGAAACCGGATGACTCATCTGGTAAAAGTTCTTTGGAGAAACCATAAAATGGAAGAGGCAATGTGGGAACCTGATGAATGTATGATGAAGAAACACCAAAACCTTTTCAAATAGTAATATTCTAGAAATTTTGAGGATGAAATTATTTTAAGTAGGGGAGAATGTAACATCCAAATCTTCTACATTACACTCCTCTTTAAATAATACAATTACTTGCGATGTACGCATCTCCATGTTTTAGCACACCACGACCAATCAAACTAGCCATTTAAAAAAACGTTATGAATAGTAATACACCCTTTTGGAAATTTTATAAAATTTATTTTTCAAAATACACTTTAGTTTTTCGATTTGATATATCAAAAATTATCTTGTGGAGAATTTTTGGTATTTTTCTGAAAACTTTCAATTTTGGATGAATAGTGAAAAACACTACCTTATTGTTTAAAAATGAATTTCTATTTCAATAAATTTTTTTAAATTTATATTTATTTTAATGTCAATATACACACATAATACCTATATTAGTCCAATATAATTAATTGGAGTAATTTTATAATATGTTTAGATATATAAATTTTTATTGAACACTTTTAACGTCTTTTACCCACCTTCTAGGAACATTTGAAAATTTGCATAAAACATTATTTCACTATTTCTGTGAATTGACTTTCAAAAATCCGACATACATGGTTTTGACCAGTAAGTAAAATGTGGTCCAATAGGATGAAAATATTTTTTGGTGAATAGTAACTTTTGAATTTTATTTATCATGGTTAAAAGTAAATAGTGTAATTAAAGGTAAAATAATATTATAAAAATATGAAATCACCCCAACACATGTACTAATTCGATTGGATATGTGATTTTTTAACAAAATCAACATTAGGAAAAAATATGATCCTTTTTTATCAACTTGGGTAACATTAGAACAATTATTATATTTTATTTAAAGAAAAGTTAAAAGTTTTAAATTCAAATTTTAATAACTAAACCATTTTTAATATAGTCTTATACATAATATAAATTTGACTATAAATATTTATTAGAAATCTAAAAATATTTCCTACATCATCGTATTTTATTTATAATTTTTAGACATTAAATAATTAAAATTTTATGTCACAATGATAAAGCAGTAATTACCTTATTAATGAATGATTAAAATATATGATATTATAAATATTAAAAGAAATTTCAATTGAAACTTTTGATACCATCCACAAAGTTTCATTATGAATATGATATATTCAGGTTTATTCAATGTATTTTTTTCTAAGGAATCATTTTTTCATGACTTTAATAAAAACCAAATACAAAATAGTGTCAAAATCGACATAAATGAGTTTTTAAAACAAATTCTATTTTACTAAATTATATAAAAGTCCTAGAAATATATGATTCAGAAAAATGACATATGTAATTCTACATATTTTATTAATGAACCACTTTAAGTTCTCTTGGAAATTTATAGTAACTATATTAACCATATAGTATAAAAATACCAGAAGACATGGTAACTGATAACCTATGTAACTAAGAGTTAAATCTAAAAGATAAGGTTAATATGGTGACCTAAACTTTTATAAAACCTATTTTTTGAGAGGATTTACATACATCCTCCCATTATCCTTTATAGAAATCAATTTTTAGCTATTAGAATCCAAAATAAATATAATAAATTAGCATTTCGTGGTTTTCTTAAAGTGCCTCTCACCTCTCTTATAAAAGGGTACTTCCCCTTCTCTTAAATTCACACCTACAAAACCATTGGAATTGTCCAAAACCTACTAAAATATCCTCCCACCTACCTTGAATTCAACCTAGAGGCCTTAAATTGATCATAATTCCATCCTATGGATCCTTTTTGTTCAAATTAAAAGGATGAACCTGATGAAGAGGTAATTATTTCAGCACCTCATTCAAAAATCTTTTGTTTTTCTACATCCACTTTATTTTTTTTCCATAATAAAATAATAAATCCAGTTCCTACTACATTATTAGATGTTTTTATAAATATGGTACAACTATATTCATTATTCTATCCATCCTATGAATGACAAAGTCACCACACATGCGTACATACAGCTTACAGTCTCCACGTTGTGGTGTAGTTTGTTATAAAACACTTAATTATTTGGATGAGTATAATAATGATTATAATTGATGTAAATAATAAATAATAAATGTTAATGATTCTGTATATATAATATAAAATCTAATTACATGTGATTTCTCCATCAACATAATGATATTTTCAGTCGTGCGTTCGTACAACTTACTATATCCACGACACGATGTGATTTCATTCCCCATCATAACCATTCAAGAATAATTTTAATTTGATGATTAAAAATAATTTTTAAGAACATAATATAAATCTGTATATGAATCAAATAAATCATATCCATAATAAACATGACTTATATAACAAAACATATAAAATAGAATGAATTAGTTAACATCTGAATCAATGATACTACTAAAATATTATTAACAAAGCAATATTATGAGATCATATATGATATCATATTTATTTATGTGGTTGTGGTGTAATTTATCAACATTTATTTATCCAATATATATGATTTTAACATACCCTAGAGTAAGGAAAAGTACAAGGCAAGAGTTAATTTTAAAATCTCTATTTTATCTGATGTTGTTTATACTTATGTATCTACTGGGACTTCTTTATCATGCACATCCATGATACTTAAAATTGTATTTCAAAACATTTTTAATATTTCCTAGACTATGGTTTAAAGTCATTTATACCCTTGTTTTAATTTTTTAAAAACTGTTTTCAAATGAATGTTTATGTTGTTTTCCAAAAAAGGTACTTTATGAAATTTTCGAAAAATTAACGAAAGAATGTTTTTTAAATTATATGGGGGGTGAAGCTCTTTTAAACCGTTAAAACACCTTTATGCTTCCCTCACAATATTATAAGAATATTTTCAAAATAAATGTTTTCTTTTATAATTAAGTGACCTTTAAATTATTTCCAAGTAGAAAGATGTATTTCTCTCAAATAGTATTTTGATTTATTTCATCTATATCAACATCTATTATTGGATTTTATGTTTAATTTAAGTTGAATTATCATGATACAATAATATATATTGTATTGATAGTTTTAGGATTTGTTTGACTGTGGATGTTTTATTTTTATGTGATTCTGGGTTTATGATTAAACTATTAACATTTTTTATTCTAGGTTAATATGAATTGTTATGTTATGTTTCACCCTTTTCATATGAGGAATGCATTGGACGTAGCAAGTGATGATCAAGGCATGTTATAGCCCCTCAATGCATCAGTAGTTATCATGAGACCAACTAGTGTCTTGGTACAAGGCCTTGACAATATTTTTATTTGTAGTCTTGGCATGAGGCCTTGACTATGTGGTTATGATGTCTGACATTATGCATTCCATCATTATGAGATTAGATATTGATATTACATGTGATTATTAGACTATTAAAATATCCATTTGAATAATTAAATGGTCTTATTTTATTTATATTTTCCATATTATTCTTAATTTTATGTTTAGAAGTCTTTTCTTATATTCTAATATATTTTCATAAATGTTTAAGCTTATTTATGATAGTATCTGCTATATTTTTATCTTTACTGAGCATCTGAGCTCACCCATTTCTTTTGTTTTATTTTCCTAGGATGTGAAGAATTATATTATGATAACCTAAAGGAATAGGATAAGGGTTATAAGTGTGTTCAATGAAGACACAATGTTGCTTTTTTAATTTCATAATGTAATTTAAAACTTATGTATGTATCTATAAATACAAGGATACAAAACAGATTGGTCTTTCCAGACTTGATCTCTTGTGATCATGACAATGTTAGGTAATAATGCACCATCTCTGGGAAACTAGGGTTAGGTAGTTACAAAAATAATATTTTTAAATGATTTATTATAATTATTTAATAGACAATTTTTCTTTATAAAAAAACTATGTCATTCTTATATCATGATGATGTCCAATATGTAATTATTTTTTTATGAATAGTGACTTTTTACTATTTACCATAAAACCAACCATTTCATAAAAATTCCAAAAATTCACCATAAGATAATTATAACATTAAAAATAAAAAAAAATAATGTTCATTTGAAAATTTAATATTCTAAAATTTATAAATAAATATTTTAAATTAAGATAAAAAATATAAATAAAAAACAAATTTATATAAAAGGACATTTTAACCACCCTGTGTTCTTAGTCATATTTATTTTGAATTAATAATTAAAAGAATTATAATATTATACATAAAATATTTTTATTTTTCATACTAACATAATGATATTTTAAAATTAGTTAATTTAATTTATTACAATACCTTACACAAAACTTTAAAAAAATTTCTTTGAAAACATTCCTTTAAACATTAAATTATATTAAATATTTATCTTCTTATTAAAAGAATATTTAATTAATTAATATGTTTTTATATACTATAAATTTTATTACTCTTAAAAATATTCCAATAATTTTAATCAAATGTGTATCGTCCCTTTTTAGTTAATTGTTTAATGTAATAGAAGTTAGTAACCATTATATTTTTAAAGTAAAAAATTCTAATATATTCGGGTGTTATGTTTGATCCCATGAAGGAAAAAAGTTATTGAAATTATAAATTATTCTTAAAAAATAAGTATATCATGATATAAAATTCATATTTATATTTTATCATGATATGAGATTTCTGAGTTATATATTGGAAACGTAGTGTTCTCAAATTAAATATTTGAAAAACCATGTGTGTATCATAATAAGACTCATATTTTTAAATTAGTTTCTAAAATAATACATCATAAATAAGTGGTATTTCCCACATAATAATTTATATATTTATCTTTATATTTCATATGATTATGGAATAATTTTAATGTTGATGTAGTGAATGTAAAAATATACTTGATATATTTCAAATTCAATAATCATAATTTCATAATTTATTTTCCGTTTTGGTCAGTTTTCCACCCCCGATTCATCCCATATTCCAAATAATCACTAAACATGATGAATTTTTCCTTCCTGAAGAACTAAAATATAATTTTAATGGATTATAGGATTCATGGAATAATAGTTGTTCTTAACATCCCCAACATGGAAGCCACTAAATTGGGGCACCAAGCCGATTGAACACATGATGTTAAGCGCACCTACCAATATGACATAGGTTTCTGACTAGTAGTGAGGGTCTAATAAATCACATAGAAAAGAAATTCCATCTTTACCAGAGTAATCCACAATATATTACATATGAAATATAAGGAAAAATTAAAAAAAATCCAAAAACATCCCTTACCAACAATTTCCCAAACAAGGTAAAACTATGACCAATAATAAATATGCAATGTAACGCTAATAGTGCCAAAAGTGAAAGAAAACCAAAAGTAAATACCAACAACAGTATCCCCAAAACGGGTCTAGAATCCATATTTGTATCCTCATGAATTCACATCCCAATACCAACAAAACTCCCTAGTATATGTATTTTATCGTTATCCTGACATGTAACCATGAAATCTTCTCGGGTATCCAATGGAACCCTGAGTAGGGTGTGACTACAACATAGTAGGCAACTACCAACAATGTTTTCAAAATACACAGTCTAAGAAGGCATCATATGCAAGTGTGAAATAAATGTCAAGGTAAAGTAATAGAAATCTCGTGTGATTTTAGTCAACGATATTTACTTTAACCATTAGTATATTTATTTCCCTATTCATCCCTTATAACATATTCATTACCAAATCCATTTTCATCACATGTTTCCCTAGTTAAGAATTTACATCATTTACACAATGTCCTTAGTCAGTCAAATTATAATGAATAAGTTAATAAGTAAAATTCCCTATCAAACATAATATGAACATTGAATAAATATTAATAATACACTTATCATGGAACCTTATTGTAGATAGTTTCATCTAATGCAACTTTTAGGAACCTAGATCCATAGTACAACTCCCTATGCCATGAATTATAATGTGGGTATTAGAGCCTCGATCTAACCTAACCCATCGGAGAAGACTCGGTCCTTTATATGACACCACCAAGACATGTGGAAATGATTATTTATCTCATTATCACATACATAGTATCATAAACCATTTACAATCAACACACATAACATTTAAAATTCACTCTTCAATAAGTATATGAATCGTTATCAATCTTTAACCCATTAACACACTGACCCTTTACATACCATAATCCTTCTAAAAATTTCACTTTTCATACCTTAACCCATTCATCATATTCATCAATTCATATAATTCAACCCATTTCACTTAATCCATCAATTAACTTCCATTTTCCAATTTACACAATTCAATTTCAACTTACAAGTAATTTGAAACATTTACATTATTCCACTTAATTCCCTTTTTACATTTTCCCAAAAAATGCCTTCTTCCATTACCAAATACTAGAATCAACTACCATTAGTGCATTCTTATAATTAGAAACAACATCTCAACACATTTATCATGGGCTCTATTTCAATACAAGTGGACCTTGGGATTAACAATACAATTTTCCATGTCTAGGAATATTGGCACACCCCATGGGTAGCGCTAAATGGTATATTCAATATCAATTTATCCCTTAAAGATCATGAGAGGTTCAATTGATCTTTTAGAAATGTTTTTTAATAGATCATACTAATGAAAAAAAATTAACATTTAGGGGAAGCAATATCACCAACAAAAAAATGAGGAGAAAATAAGATGAGTAACTTAAAATACTAAGGGGGTAATTTTGTAATTTTCTTGCTTTTTAATGGGCCACACAGTTTGGCTAAGTGGTTTGGAAATCCGCCTGCTAACCATACACCTTCCTCTATCCCTGATTGGTCTAAGTGACATGATTGCTTCTGGATCTTACTCAGATTGAAAAATAATAGGGATGCTATGAGAAGTTCATCTGTCCAAAGTTGCACGGTTTGGCCTCACCTTGTGCACTGTTTTCACTAACCGTCACTACTAAAAATACCCATTTTATCAGTGATAAAAATGGCATTTAACTGCGCTAGAAATGCGTTGTTAAAGACAACATATATAGGGGGATCCCCTTTATTTCCACTCCAAAAAGTGCTGATAAAGACCCCTTTTATCAGTGGTTTTTTAGCACTGATAAAAGTTAAAAAAATTAATTTTTTTTAAAAACCTGGCAATCTAGGGTGGGGCTTTTTACACCTCTTGATCCCCCCTTTACCAGAGCCTTCCCGCACCTCCATTGCCCGCACGCACCCCCCTCTACCCTTTATCAGCGATGTACCCCACCCATTATCAGTGCTAGCTCCCATATTCACCCATGTGCGTGTGCCGCTACCTCAACCAAGTTTTGAACTCGAGACCTCTCCCCCTGCGTGCCTAATCCCTTACCACTCCTCTATTTTGATTTGTTTTACATTTCGTGATATCAATATTTACATATATATATATATAGTTATATTTATTCATATATTAATATATATTTATATTAATATATATATAGTTATATTAATATATATATAGTTATATTAATATATATATTTAAAGTTATATTAATTTATATATGTAGTTATATTAATATATATATAGTTAGATTAATATATAGGTATATAAATATCCACATATTTTTATTTAAATAAAATGGATATTAGTTATTATTTAGATAAATCTAATATATTTTATAAGTAAATATATTTTATTATTTATATTTATAATAAAATTTTTATGTGTGAATATATAAAAAATATGTATATATTATTATATATTTGATTATAGATAGAAATTCATTATAAAAAATGATAAAATTTCAAAGTCATAATATCAATATGAATTTAATACCTTGGAATAAATTCAGTCCCAACCAAAAAAAGCCAATAATACCCCCCTTAAATGAGGCTGAAAATGCACAAAATGTTAAAAAATCCAGGTATCCCGACTAAAAACTCAGTTTTGTAGGCCTTCTGGGACTTTTTTGGCCTCGAAAAAACCTTTATCGGGGAAATGCAGTCAAAAGGATGTAGAGCTCATCTCAGGATTTGATTTGATATATGGTAGAGCTCAAATGGACACCCGAATCAAAGGTTATGTCCGTTTGAAGTTCGAGTTGCGTTTTCAACATTATTTTTCTCTTTCTTTAATTTTTTTTAATTTTTTAGTATTCAAATTGTTGTTAAATGACTGTTAATCCATAATAATTAGCAAATTATTAATTAAAAATATATTGTTCTATTTTTTTATAAGCCATTTTCACTAAATATCTTATATATTAAGTGTAACAGTATTTTTATACTTATCGAAATTATATTTAAAATTATATTTAAAAAATATATACTATATTTATATCAATATAACTATATCTATATATTTAAATATTAATATATTTTTTTAATTAATTTTTTTGCAATTAATCCTTTTATCAACGCTTTTAAAAAAAGCGCTGATAAAGACCCCCCTTTATCAGCACTACTAAAAAAAGCGTTGAAAAAGGGGTAACCTTTAACAATGCTAAAAAACAGTTGTTAATGGTGGTACCCTTTATCAGTGTTTTTTTAGTGCTGATAAAGGTACCCCCCTTTATCAGCACTTTTTCATTAGCGCTGATAAAGGATGGCGATGGCCTTGGCCTGTTTTATGGAAGTGTGTGAACCAACTGTGCAATATGCATAGGATGGACCGATTTCCCTTGGTTTCATGTTCAAACCCCAAGAAAACCCCTAATATTCTTAATAAACCTGATAAACATTCAATTAATAAAATTAAGATATTTAAACAAAAAATCTAAAGAAACACGTTACTCCATGAAGTTCAAGATCTTAAATCCTCCCCATCTAATAATGGCTCATCCTCGAGATGCACTTCCAAGAATCGCTGAGATACATAAGAAAAGATGTCGATCAATTGGGCACTTATATCCAACTCCATTTCCCCTTTTTCTTCCTATACATTTCCATGCTTCCATGAAACTCATACCAAAGGCATAATCTTCCCCACACAACCTTATCATTATGAACTAAAATATGAACCAAGTGATCTTCAATGGACACATCAACCTCAACCTCAACATCCTAAAAATAAATCACATGAGGTGTGTCAGGGTGATTCTGGTAATGACTTAACACATTAATACATCATTCATACAACTATATCATTGTGTAAGATCAAATCAGTATGCCACCAGTCCGATCCTCTCCTAAATCTCAGACGTCCCAATGTACTAGGACACCAACATTCCCTATTTTCAAATCCAATAGTGACTCAAACATGGTGACACATTAAAAAACACAAGATCAACCACCATAAACTCATGAGGTCAACAATTCCTATATACATACAACTTCTACCTACTATAATAGGAATCCATAAATTTTCATTTCAACTAAATCTATTTCAATTTCTCATACATGATACTCGATCCCAAAAACTATAATTCCCCAACTTCCATCCAACAAAATAGAGATCTACATGGTCTACCGTCAAGGTCCTAAAATGGTTCCTTTGGAATCATACCCTAATATTTTTTGTTGTAGAAAAACTAAATAAGAAAAAAGTAATTTTCCCACAATACACCAAAATCTAAGACACATTCCCTCAATATGTCTTCAATTCCTCAAGAAGTATGATCTAATTTCCTGTTCGACTATAGGTGAAAGGACATACTATGAAATACCTGGGTAAAAAGAACTCTCGATAATCCATGATAATAGAATAATGTGAAACAAGGATAATGATCTGATACTATTGTATGAGGTACCCCATGAAACTACACTATCTCTTCATTATACAACTCACCTAACTGATCCACGGTGATGTATATCGAATTTATTTTAAATGAGCTACCATTATCAAAAAATACACAACTAACCAGATCACATAATACTTCAAAATAATCCTTGTAATACCCACAAAAGAATCCATCATAACATAATCCCATTTTCATTCCTGAAGGGAAATGGCTACAACAATCCACCTGACCATTGATGCATGGCCTTCACATGAGGTAAAGTAAGGTGTCACTCGACAAAACCTACAACCACTTTCTTTATCCCTAAAAACCAATAATACCTAGGAAGATCATGATATTTTTTTTCAAACTTCGATTCACCACCCACTTAGATGCTTGAAACTCCCTTCAACTGTTCATATACACATGTTGGAAATACATCATGACCACATACCTAAATAATCCCATCAACTCCAACAGTCAAAATGGAAGGTGACTCTCAACATTTAAGACTTTCCCTTAAATCCAAATATTTCATATCCTAATACTTCCTTACCCTAATCCATCTCAAAATCATGGATTCAACTAAAAATTATTCAATGATCATCTACCATTGTCCATCCTACACCTCATGATGCATCTCATCAAACAACACCATAATCATCCAAAATGAACTTCATTCCCAAACCGCCTGACTTTGGGTCTTCTAACTCAAGGCATCCACAATTCCATTTTCCTTCCCAGTATGAAAACCATATCAATGTCAAGGTAATGCATGTATTGAACCCATCTTCATTACTGAGAATTCTAATCACTCTAAGAAAAGATGTACTTCATGCTTTTTTGATCGATATACTCCATGAAGCATTATCCAAACAAGTAATGTCACAAACAATTTAAAGAATAAAACACCACAACCAACACAAGATCATGAGTAGGATAATTTCGTTCATGAGGATTCAATTTTCATGAAACATATGATACAACCCAATAATATTTCATCAAAACAACACAAATTAAAACATTTTATTCATAAATAAACAAGGTATACCCCTTACCAAGAATAGGTTAGATCAATATCAATGAGTTTTATAACCTCTTATTTAACTACCAAGAGCATATTCACATTCCATAGACGAATAAAAATTGATTCAATTCTTGTTTAAGCCCAAAATAGGCACCTTAAATTGGGTAAATAATTTCATAATCCATCGATAATAGTTATCCAGACCAAGAAAAATCCAAACATTAGAAACATTCATGGGATGTCACCACGAAAAAACTACATGTTCTTTATCTGAGTCCACATCAAAAACATTTTATGGGATGATGTGACCCAAGAAATAGACTCTATAGATACATAAATTATAGTTGGATATCTTGGAAAATATATTATGATCTCTCAGTGTACTCAAGATGATTTCAAGATGTTTGACATGATCATCATGAGTCTTAGAGTACACAAACATTTCATAAAAAAAACTAAAAACTGATCCAGGTAAGGGTGAATGATTCAATTCATTAGGTAAGAAAACCATTTTGGTTCATTGGTCAACCCAAAAGACATAAAAAAAACTCATAAAATACATAGCTACTCTTGAAGTAAGTTCATAGTGCATCAAAAGGTCTCACCCACAACTGGTGATAACCTGAACTCAAATCATTTTTCGAGAAAACTTAAGCACCTCTTAGTTGGTCAAATAGATCATCAATTTGAGTAAGAGGGTATAAATTTTCAAACATAAAATGATTCATATTCTTATAGTAAAAAAATAACATTAGAGAACCATCAGCCTAGTTATAAAACAACACTTGAGGTCTCCAATATGACGTACTCATATGAATAAACCCTTTATTATCCAATTCCTCAAATATAGTTATATTTTCATAGATTTATTTAAGTTCCATTCCATATGGAAGAATAGAAACAAGTTATTCCCCCAATAGAATCTCTATTATGAACTCAATATCCCTCTTGGGTAGAATCCCAAATAATTTATTGGGAAACATGTCCTAGAATTGGTCTACTAAATGAGGGAATATGATTTTCTATACTTACCCTTTTTCCAGCACATGACATGACACTTTGGATGAATGCTCAACCAACTGTTGACAAATCGACCATGCATGGACTGGGAAAATATCCCTTTCACCATGTTGGACATATGTGTCTCCCTAAAGAGGGATGAATGTTACCCTTTAGTGATAGTAGGAAACATGGGATTGGTACAAAACTATCCATTCCACACCAAAATGAGATCAAAACTATACATCTCAATCCCAAAAACTTCCTATAGAAAATTGTACCAACCAACTTCAAGAACAAACACCTTATAGTGCCACACATTTTATAACCATACCCCCAATAGAGTATCAATCGACATGACTCCAAATAGTTACTTCACCACTAGGCCTAACACACTCACAAACTGAATAGGGATAAAAGGAATATGATGAACCTATATCAAATAAATATCTGAAAAGCATGGAGGGTACAAGGATCAAACCTCAAATAGTCAATGGTCCAACATAACTACATCCACATTTAGATAGAATAGAATGGAGATGACCTACCCCTCTTCCCTGGGCCCTAGTCTAAATCTCTATTCCTATACTACCCTTCTGGTATGGATTCTATCATCCCAGAGCCCCTCATCTTCCACCTATACAAGTTTAGTCATTTGATATTCAACTTGATACCTGATAAAGGGTAACCGACCCCCATTCTTCAATATGAATCAACCTATATCCCCTATCTATACCCAAATATCAAGGGTTCTTATATAATATTTTCACATTACCCATTATACCACATGCTCAACACTCAACCGTTGTTTGGGGGAATGACTTCACATGTGTCTACAACTTCCGCACTAATAACCTAAAACTCAATCACTACTCTGAGAGGCTAGTTCTTTATTCTGAATACTTTCCCCTCACTTTGCTATTGTAAATTCTCTAAATTATGTTTCCTTATATCAGATTACATTCCACTAGATCGACCAACTAGAGCTATGCATCCACCACAAGAAACATTTATGAGATTTCCTTCCAAAATTAGAGCCTCATATATCAAATCATTAAAACTCTTTTAACATAATATATTCACATGTGAGTTAATCTTCAGTCTATGTACATACTGGAAACATCCTTCTATAGTTTCCTCATCCCCGAAAAATGTTGGAACAAAATATTTCAAGTCGGTGAAATGAAAAATGTAATCCATCACTGACATAGACCCCTAGGTCAACCTCATGAGTTCTATATCCTTCTCCTGTCTCATGGTGTCCAAATAGAAATGTTCAGAAAACATATCAGGGAATTTTTTCGATATCATACCATCATGTTATTAGATATGATCTAGAATATCCAACCTGAGTTTTTTATAACCCTACATAATCTAAGAATCGACCTTGACCCTCTTATTAGGAGGATTCATTAAGTGATAATCAGTCGTCTTGATGGACTCTTTCCAGAACTCAGCCACATTCAGTTCAGCCTCTCAAACAAAACCAGATTTTTTTTTGTACCTAGAACTACCGTGTCAACTCAATCATACTCAGAACAAACCCCACAGATCTTGTTCCATCACGTGCATAAAATGAGTGATGTTCTCATAGAATTTCTCATCTCCCCTATTACCTTGATTCATTGGGTTCTTTTCCTCCTACACTGTGTGAGAATTATCAACTATGTCCTTTTGTTTCACAAACACTATCCCAAATAGAATTATCACACCTATATCACTAACCTCAACCATTCCTACCATAGTTCAAGGATAACATGGGGTAAACAACATACCTAATCACGAAAAAATAATTATATATATTTTTGAAATCTTTTCCACACTTAAAACATAATCGTATCTTCTTAGGAACATCCCCCATTTCCAAACTTTTTATGACCAACTTTTTTACTCATTTATAACACTTAATTGAGAACAATTTATTGAACCATTATTTAACATTCCTTCCATTTACCAATTTTAATCACCTTTATTAGACAACGTTTTTTCCAAATTTTCAAGGAATTGGATATAATTTTACCTTTCATTCCCTAGAGACCCATCCTATGTGTTCATATCAAGGGGAATAACACCTATATTCTTAGGTGCCTATAATGATGCATGTATTCAAAACCATATTTCATTCTAGTAATGAAAATAATATCATAAAATATTCACATAACACAATAATTGAATCATCCAATGGTGAAATATCATTCAACTATAAAAACCCACATTGATAACAACAATTCTCACCCAGGGCACTGGGGTTTTCATTCATAAATGGGTTAGCTACTCCCATGCATCAACCAATTTATAAGTCCCGACACATCCTAATATCCCTTTTACCATCCCATAAAGTAATAATAAAGAAAATAACATCCTTTGATATAACATTCTAGCATCCCTGACCGAGAATCCACTAAACTGCTGCACTGAGCCAAGTTTCCACATAACCTCAAGTGCCCAAAATGCTAGAGGTTTCCGACTAGCAGCGAAGGTTTAATGGATAATGTGGGGAGACAATACCCTCTTTTCTAGAGTAATATATAGAATATAACATATAAAATAAAAGATACATTAAATAATAGTTTATAAACATGAATTATCAACAATTTCAAAAAGAGGGTATAGCCATAAACAATAATAAATATTCTATTTTATGATAATAGTTTAAAAAGTGAATGAAAAAAAAATAAAGACACATAGGTGAATCCATAAAAAATTAGAAACTCTATATCCAGATCCTTTACGATTAACATACCAACCCCAAATCAAATAACTAGTATACAACCTTTACCATTGTCCTGACCTGCACCCATGAATATACTCAGGTACCCAATGGTGGCCCAAAAAAGGTGTTAGTTCAACTCCGTAGTCCACCACTAATGGTGTCTAAAAACTGTACATTCTAAGAAGATAGTTCATAAATATAGTAAATAAATAAATGGTAATGAAACAACAAACTCGGGATCCATTAGTGAATACTATTTACTATAACCATTTCTATATGTCTTTCTGTTTTTATCACATACATCATTCTTATTTTCAAATTCATTTTAATCACATGTTCCATAGGTTAGGAATTGAAATGATTTATGAAATGGCCAATACCAATAGAAATTATCACGCATAAGGGAACAAGTAAAATACCCTATCTCACTAGGGATGAATGTTGACTAAATAATCACAACACACAAACCTTAGAGCCTCATTTGAGGTAGTCTCATCCAATGAAACCTTTAGGGGACTAGAGACTCCATAATACTCCCTAAAATGTGTTTTCTAGGGCAGGGTTTAGAGCCTCAGTCCAACCTGACCCATGATAGGAGGCTCAATCCTTTACTCCACACGACCCAGCCATGTGGACATGCTTATTTATGCCTTTACCGCATATACCATATTAAAACCCATTTTCAATAAATACACATATCACTTACAATTCACTCTATAATGAGAATATAAATCATCATTGTGCCTTAATTCATTAACACATTTACCATATACATAGAAAAACCCATTTAACCATTTCAATTTCATATCTTATCCCATTTTTAATATTGAAAAATTCCCAAAAATTAACCAATTTCACATAATTCTTAAATTAACTTTAATTATACCATTTATGCAATTCAGTTACACCTCATATGGGATTTGACACATTCACATTATTCCATTTAACCCCATTTCACATTTTCCCCAACAATATTTTATTCCACTTCCAGCCACTAGACACAACTACAATTTATTCCACTTTATAACTTTAACCAAAATTTCAACACATTTATCATGGGATCTATTTAAATACAAGTGGACCTTATTCTTAACAATACAATTTTACATGACTAGGAATATTGGCAAACCCCATAGGTTTCCCTAAATGGTATATTAAATATAATTTCATCCCACAAGGATTATGATAGGTTCAATTCATCATTTTACAATCCATTTTTCATATCATACTAAATGCATAAAATTCACATCAAGAGGAAAGAAATATCACAACCAAAAATGAAAAAAAGTGGCAATAAAACCATGGGATATAACTTATAGTCTATCTACATAAAATCTGAAGATGAATTCACCATTAAACTCAAACGTAGATCTGTATTCAATTACCCTTTGATGACCCATCTTATGATCTAATGGAAAAATTGGGTTTTATGGATTTTATAAGAAGATGAAAAAATCTACAAGCCCTAATCTGGAAAAAAGGATCCAAGAGGATCATTAGACTAAAAAATTGATTTGAGCTGCAACCAACAAAACTCTAGAAATCCTAGATTAATAGGAGATAAACTCTTAGAAATATTGGGGAATTTTGGTTTGTCAGTAGGGATGGATGATGAAGAAATCATGAGAAAATTATATGATGAACTTAAAATCATGAAGGTGCAGTTTGGTAATTTTCACTTCTTAATGGGTTACACGGTTTGGACTAATGGTTTTGAAAACAATGCGCCATCCCTCCAACATGTACAAGATGAAATTATTTCCCATTCATTCATTATCAAATCCTAAATCACCCCATATCTTCCTCATACTCCTGATAAACAATCGGTTGATTGGAGTAGATTACTCATGAGGGGGGTAAATTGAGTATCTATAAAAATTTCGGTTAAAATATTTTCTTAAAAGGTTCTCCAATAAAAATAAATACAGCCCTGTCAATCAAGGTAATACCATTATAAATGTTTGACCATTCAAATAAACTCTCAAGATATTGATTAATTCTCAGCAATATCAGAAGGTGTTATTGATATTACTTTTGAATCTATTATAATAAGGTAAAACAATTATAAATTCAATCCAGGATTAACTATCACTATATATATACTTATTTATGAATTATACAGTAAAACCGAGAAAGTCTATATTAAACAACACAACAGATAAAACATGTTGTTCAGTCACAAGACGATACTTATTCCACTCCACTTGGTGATCACCTATAACTAAGTAGTTTATATTAATAAACTTGATCTACACCCTTGATTGGGGTAAACAACAGTGCATAAGACTATCCATGTCACATGACCACTTCCACAATTCATTGTGGGTAAAAAAATCATGTCATAAAAGTACCTCTTCCACCCTTATTCGTCAGAGTAAACAAGTGTAATAAGATATTATAGGAAGGATATCTTGTTTCCTTCAATATAGTGCAAGAGACAGTGTGGGTTTTTAATACAGATACACACACTTCTCAAAAGCTAACAACAATTCACAAAAGTGAAAAGATGAGAGATAAAGTTAGAAGTGCTCTGAGTGCTATTCTATGCAACTATGGACCTCAAGGATGGAGTAGATGCAAGAATAGATTCCTCTTGAGAAATAGAGTATCGTATGTATGGTGGTCTGGTTTCTAGTTAGATCTAGCTCGTGTTCTTCATGGAGTTGGTATTTCAAAGATGATTTTGCTTTGATCTATGGTATTATATATTTTTTATTCATGAATTATTTTTTATTTATTCAGATGTATCTTTTTGAACGTATCAGTCAACATTTTCATGAATGTTTTCACTTCTGCAACACACTGCTATATGTCATCTGTTTTAGGGCCACACTTTTCTTTTTATTCCTTGAGGGCATTTGTTAGAGCTAAAATGTTGCAGGTATCCTGTACCTCGTACCCCATACTATCAGGTTAAATGTCTACAAAGAAATATTAATTATGTCAGTGCCTTTAAAATAATTAAATAAGATAGTTAGAAATTAAATTGAAAATGAAAAAATAGATTAAATAATGGTTTAATAGTCTATCTAGAAATGGTGTCACTTGAAAACGGTGTCACCAAGATGCAGTGTCTTCTATTCCTTTGAATGGTGAGATGGTCATGATGGCATAATTATATTGAGACCAGGAACTGGTAGCACATATTTATTGTTAGGATCCCGATGTATGGTCCTTTTCCAAACTTCAAATTGTGTCTTAACAAGGAAATGGTTTCACAAACATCATGAGATCTGAAACTATTTATGGCGTCTGGTCCCAGTGTTGGGGTCACAGTTTTTAGTTCATGGTGTCTCGGTCACAGTGTCTGGGTCACGATGTCTGGGTCACGGTGTCTGGGTCACGGTGTCTGGGTCACAGTGTCTTGGTCAGGGTGTCTGGGTCACGGTGTCTAGGTCACAGTGTTTGGGTCACAGTTTCTGGGTCACGGTGTATGGGTCCTTTGCTAAAAAAACAGAACCGGAGGATGACTCACAATTTCTCAGTCATATCCAAATATATGTATACAGACTTAAGTAGTAATATTCAACAAATCAATTAGACTTCATCATTCATTAAATAAATCATTATAGACCAATTATAAATATAGGTCACATTAATTAGTTTTGATTTAGGAATTAATATATTGTGAAAATTTATTTGAAGCATAAATAAACCAAGCATATCTACACATGATATGAGATATATTGAAGATGAGTAACAATTTTGTATCATTATAATGTATTAAAATAGGAGGAGTCAAACAATACCCCCTATTGATGATCACAAATCATATGAGTGATATATCTTTTCTTAGTGTGTTGTCTCCCCCTTAGTGTTCATGTAACTCCTACTTTTGGGACTATCAAAAAGAGTGGAAATATAAATAAGAAAATATAAAATAAGAGTTTACATTGAGTAGGATAGAGTAAGATGTGTCATTACAAGCTGTAGGAATGAAATGTACAAAATATACCTATCAAAAGATATTGTTCAATCTTATTTAGTACTGGTTGTCTTCTCTTTTCCCTTAGAAGCAACATCAGGAGGAGCCACAAGATCAGGGGAATAGGTGTACAAGGGAAGTGAGCCAACTGAATGGGAAGGAAGAGGGTGTCCTTCCAAAATAGAGGGTGCCATGGTAGGTTTGTTGGATAAATTAGGTAGTTTTTGGTTAAGGATAACAGGTCTAATCTGACTCAGAGCATGAGAGACAAAAATAGAGGTAGAGAAAAAGGTAGTGGATGAGGAAGGAGGGAAACCAGGATGCAAGGTTGAAGCTGTAAGACCCATAATAATAGTGCTATGCACATGAAGATAAGGACTCAATAAATTATAATGTCAGTAATAATCTCACCACCATACCGCATCACTGTCCCAAAAACATCTTTGTTCTCCATGAACTTGTCTAACAAAGGAGTGAAATAGTTCATCTTTTGAACTTTAGTTGTATAATCTTGAGTGAAAGTATGAATTTTTAAATTATCTACAAGGGATTTGGAATGTTTTGTCATATCATGCTTATAAAAAATCCTATTAAAGTAGAAATACACATTCTTATTAATTTCTTCTTGAGAATAATTTTTAATATTTGAATGAATCCTTACCAAATCATGTACCATGTCACTATTCTTGAAAACCGGGGATAGATTCTCTTTATCAAATCCACTTACCACTGATTGAAGTTCCTCTTTAACAACAGTTATGTGCAGATTACTATCAAAGGAGGTTTGAGATAACTGTCTAGAGGTACTAGAGTCTGAAACAACTGATGTGAGGGACTTTAGTTGATTTCGAACTTTTTGTAGACATTTCTTATACACATCAGTTGATTTGTGGAGACCAATAACCAGATCAATCATTTCATGAAATATTTAATTTTTCTTTCAGTCACCTTGTCAGATAGGGAAGTTAGGTGATGTTGAATCAGAGAGGCAACTTCCTGTGGAACTTGACCACTAACATTCTCAATAGGTTATCCAACAGGATCTGTTCCCGATTTCAACATTTTCTGTATATCTTCAACCAGATCTATGAGATACTTCAATTCATCACTTAGCTACTTTTTTCTCAATTCTGACCTCTTTTATTTCATGAAGCATTTTTGGATTAACCTACCGTATAATTTTTGTTAACAGCAATGTAGCATCTCTTTCACTCACATTTTTCATAGGAGTAGGTTGGGTGTTCATGAGCTTTTCAACTCCATCCATTAAAGTATCTCCAAGGGCTTTCATATCATTCTAACCCACAAAAGTAGAAGGTTATTGTGAAGATACATTAGCATGAGTTGAGATAGGAACATGTTCTTTTGTAGAGACTACAAAATGAAAAAAGACCAGTTTCAATTGAAATAAAGTAGAAAAGTCTATGCCTTTAACTAAGTCTTCTTTTTTATCATTCACATCAAAGTAACTAGGGATGTTATACCATGTATCCACAGTGCTTGTATCAATTGGATTAGGAATTTCAACACTTTCTAAACTAGGGTGCTGCTCCCCCTCAACTGGTGCATCTATCATAGGACTAAGAGATTTAGTTCTTTGAGATATTTCCAAATTTTCATGTCTAATATCTTCACAGATTTCATTTCTAGCCAACTAAAGTGCTTTCTCTATTCATTCCTCAACAGTGAGGATAATATCATGATCATCTTGTTTCTCTAAGTGTTCATCAAAAGATTCTTCTTTATGAAGATAATGTTCTTCTTCTAAATTCTCTTCTAGAACATCCTTTTCCTTTACATTAACAAAAACAATCTTTTTTAGAATCATCTTCTTCCTCCAAATAAAAAATTTCTTCAGGAACATGTACTTCCTTCTCAACTGTGTCTTGAGGAACATGTCTACTATCTTCCCTGTCTATGATAGTTTCCCTTGTAGGTGCGACAACCTATTCCTCTTTTTCTTCAACAGAATAGTCAACAATTTCATATAGTTCTTAATTAGGATCAGATATTCCCTTGTGTCTCGAAGAATTATCAACTTGATTAAACCTTTCATAGAACCTTTCATTATCCTCCACCCAATCCTTTTTCAATGGATTCCAACAAATTTTCATTATTTTGATTGTAACCTTTGAGATATAGAATTCACAGTCCTCTATGACTTCTTCATTTGGTCCAACCTTTCCTTTAGCATACAACATAGAAGATATTAACCTTGATTAGAAGAAAGAGGTAGAATTTGAGATTTGCTTAATCAGATCACACATATAAAGTATAACATAATTGAATAGGTTAATATTGTGTACATTATTCATAATATGTATCAAAAACACATCATGATACTTGAGTGTAGAAAAATATCCTTTTCTTGGACTAATCAAATTTTGAATAAACACAAATAATAATCAGGTTTCACCATCTAACTTTGAAGTAATAGCTCTTTCATTTGTTTTATTTTCAGTCATGCTTCCCAAGGCTTCTTCAAAAACAATGATATCACAGGGAGAAGGAGGACCTCTATGATAGTCCTCAAAAATTCCTTCATGAGGTATCTCTAGAAAAGATTCCCACTACCTCGAAGAAAAGGTCCATCTTTGGACATTGATACGGCTTCTTACAACAAAATAATCCTCTACATTGAATGAAAATTGAACAAACTGTTAGAACTGTGCAACTAACATTGGTTAAATCTGTAATGTCTGGGATTTTTCCATGTATTATTTTAATATTATATGGGAATTATTTTGAGACCAGGCTCTGAGACGGCGTGCAGTTCCGAGGCCCGGTGAGCCCAGGACAAATGTTTGAATTTAATTTAATAATTAAATTATGTGCGCATGCAGTTTTCCTGAAACAGTGGAATAACTCCCGAACGGGTGCTCGGATTAGAAACTTGAGGGCACTATTGTGTTCAGAACAACGATTTTACCTTAGGTGAGGCCTAACTTCGGCCGGCGTAGGTCGGTGGTGAAATATGGTTCTTGGACGCAGCAGTAATAAAATATTTAATAAAAATATTTTATTCCTGCAATAAGATCTTTTAAAATCTCATATCTTTTATCCTCTTTAAAAAGAGGCTTGCTCCAAGGTCCCAGGGTTACAACCCCATCACCATGAAAACCCTTGGAGGCTTTGGAGGAGACCCCCAACGCGGCGGTAACGATGTTCTTGACGGATTTCGACGGCGACGATGAAGCGACGAGCAGTTATTCGTTGGCAAACACAGCGAATCCAGGTAGGATGACTGTTATTGATTTCTCCTTTCCCTGTTTTTTTTCTATGATGAAAGCTGGCTGATCCACGAACATATTAGCCCATGGATCGATCGTTTTGCGGGCGGGTGTGATTTGGGGTTATATCGGGAGATCAAATACTGGAGAATTATAATCTTTTGATTGTTGTGGTTTTTTATCTAACGGAGATGAACTCGGATCATCACGAACAGCGATCGAGGTTCATCCCCCTTGTTTAATTCTTGTTTCTTTTCTCCCTCGCTTTCTTCGTTGTGTTCTATGCGTTCTTGGAGGTAATCGATCTATGCGCATTCTTTTGTTGGTGAAACAATCCAAGATTCAAGATCCAACCCCGAAGCAATCCCACGGAGGTGTGATGATGGGTTTGGCGAGAGATTTGGAGCGGTTTGGGAGATTCGGATTTTTGGGCATATTTCTTCGGGCGGATTGATTGAGGTTTATGATCCGAATTGAGGACCGAAAACACCAGTTTCAGTGTTCGTGTGATAAGGCGAACCAAACCCTGGAGTATCGCGATGAACGAACGAGAAAACGAAGATCCGATGGATTGGCCGAAGTGCGGGGAAGAAGACACAGTTTCTGGAAAAATCCCGACTACACGTCGTGTAGTATGGGCTATACGGCGTGTGTTCGTCGGTAGGGTTACCTGGCGTGTACTCCGGGAGTACACGGAAACGGGCAGTATAAATAGCCACGGACACGCAGTGTATAACCCTCCCTGGCCAGACCCAGCTAGATACACGGGGTACCCCATGTACTGGTACACAGGCAGGCGACACGGACATGGGAAGAGACCGTGTACGGGCACATGGCCAGTGTACACGGAGTGAGCCCAGGTGCTCGAACACGGTGTGTGATTTTCTTCCACACGCCGTGTAGTTGTTTTCTATCTAGAAAATCTGAATGACACGGGCCGTTTATATGGGAGTACTCGTGGTCAAGGAACACGACATGTACTTTTCTACACGCCATGTAGTTTGGTTTTGCAAGGCATGAGCGGAGGACACAGTTCGTTTACACGGGCAGTACCCAGGGTCAAGGAACACGGCGTGTAACCATACTACACACCGTGTAATAAATTCTTCAAGGCTTGAACCACTTGACTTCTATGACTTGGAATAGTTCTTAGGGTACGTACCCTTGGAAATTCCCTAATGGTTCTGGTATCAATTCCTTTATATAGAAGTATGATCTCTTCAGCAGAACTCCCTGAATAGAGTTTTTGGAATCCCCTCTGAGCCAGATCCTCTATTCATTTCTGGAACCCTAGGTAGAGTTCTTGATATCAACGTGACCAACATTACTCGGGCGCCGATCCTCTTCTTAGAGGATTAGTTCAGACTGAGTTTTCAGAATCACCCCATGTCTTGGCTGTGATCCTCATCTGAGCATCTTGTTCCCATGTTACTTATGGAGTCTGTTCTCCCAGAATGAGTACTTCGTATCTCTCTCTTCAGACCTAGGAGTGTGTTCTCCCAATAGTATGCTTAATGGGATCATCAGGCTGGATCTAGTGGCGGTATCGCGAAGGTCATTTGTGTATGAGTATATATGGATATTCTTGTTATATATTCCTTAGACATATAATGTGTAGAGCTGACTATAACTTTTCTCTGTGGTATTTTTCCTTTGTTGTTTTTCCTTTGTGGTTTTGGGGTGTCCTACTGGGTATTGTTATACTCAACCCTGCATGGGATTTACCCGCACGTGTCTTGTCTTATGCAGACAGGCGAGCCTTTGATAGGATTCTAGGCGGACCAGGACTAGATGGTGCTCAGTGATATTAGACAGGACGAGGTGTGTTCCTTCGACGGCGGATTGCAGTCCCAGTACCTTTCTCTATAGGTTGGACTTGTTGTAGACTTTCTTTTGGTGGGATTGTACTTTTAGCCCAGGGTTTTACTTTACTGTACTTTACTTCCCTATCATACTCAGTTGGTTGGGTTTTAGTGTATGCATGCATCTTTTCCTTTTATTAGTTTTTACTTTTAAGCTTTTTGGGCTTGGATATGTGTCTGCATGTGTACAGCTTTATAGGAAATGCATCCCATGTTAGTAGCATGCCTACTCGGTGCTAGTCACCAGCCCCTGGCCTATTGGAGGTGGGCTTGGGGAGTTGCGGCTCAGGCCCCACTGGGATGGGTTGTGACAGAGTGGTATCAGAGGTGGTCGGTTCTACCTTAGAAACGAGATTCTGTGAGTTGGTTTGGGGAAACAGTGTTAAGTGTTTTGAGTTCGGCTCTCAGGCCAGGGACCCCACTGTTGGTGCGGCGGCTGACGTATCCATACACCAGGGCTCTGATAACTTGCTTTTCGACTCGGAACATGAAAACACTAGTTATATGGGGAAACGTAATGGTACATGCATCATATAAGAATGGGTTGTGGTTTGAATGTCCTTCTTGAGTCAGCTCTCCAGATATACTCACTAACTGTGATACATCTTGTTTCTTAAACAAGATGCCTCCATGACGCTCACCCGCTAGGATGTAGCAGCTCGATCACGAGGATGACCCCCTCAGTAATGAAGCTTCGATACAGGGACCAGATCTCCCAGTTCTACCACCAGGTGGTATGCCAGTTATTCCACCACCTATGGGGAAGTGTTTGGAACCTGTTGTACCAGTGGAGGAGGAGCGTAGGCTGAGCAACCCGATGAGTTTCAGAGACAGAGACCCCTCAGGTTTCGATGCGAGCCTGACCCTCAGGCAGCAGAGGACTGGCTTGAGGCAGTGACCAGAGTCTTCTGTTTGGTCAGGACACCAACAGACCAGATGGTGATCCTGTCAGCGAGCCTTCTGCAGGGCTCGGCAGGGCGATGGTGGAGTTTGGTCATCCAGACTCATTACGAGGTGACTCTTGTATGGTCGGAGTTTGAGTGTCTCCTCAGAGAGGAGTTTTCACCGGTTACCCTGAGAGAAGTACGTATACAGGAGCTTCTTCAGCTCCAGCAGAGAACCAAGTCAGTGGATGGCTATTCGTCAATGTTTACTGACCTCTCGTGATACTTGATGGATATGGTCAGAGATCAGTACTTCAGAGCTCGTACTTTTGAGTGGGGCTTGCACAGAGATATCCAAGCTAGCATCATCCCTATGAGCATTCCTACTTATGCTGGGGTGCTCTAGCGGGCTTTGGTGGTCGAGAGCTTCCTGGCGAAGCATGGACAGACGACAGTTGTCACTAGTGGGTGAGCTGGAGCAGAGACCTCGGCGGTAGGGAGCCGACGTCAGGGACCTAGGAGTGGGAGACGTTTCCAGAGGAGATCCCAGGATAGGGGATCAGCCATACCGGGTTCACAGGGCGCTTCCAGCCATCCTCGAGAGGGCCGATGTCACTCATGTAACGGCATGGGAAATCTCGCTTGAGATTGTCCAACCCGTCGTGCTACTGACACGGGTGCAGTGGATGGACCACTGAGATAGAGGAAACATGTGGAGCAGGAAGATCCGTGAGGCGGCGGATATGGATGAGGAGCTGGTAGAGCAACTAGAGGTGGTTGGCGTTTTGACCCTTTACCACCACCACCCCCAGGAGGTCCACCCCAGGATCAGGGAGCTGGTGGACAGAGGCAGGGATAGCTATAGGCGGCAGAGGCTTATGACCCATGTACTCCCAGAATGATTAGAGGTACTATCTGTGTCTTTTCTACTATGGATGCCGTATTGATAGACACAGGTGCTAGTCATTTCTTTCTGACTTCTTATCTTGTTCGAGACCTTGATATTTCAGTTGATCCGTTGACTCAACCCTTATGATTAGAAACACCGATTGGATAAGATTCAGAGATCACACACCTTTGCAGGCAGTGTGACCTGACCCTTGGAGGTGAGAGTTTCGGTTGGAACATCTAGGTGGTAGCGTCGAGGCCTTATGATGTCATTCTTGGCATGGATTGGTTATCCACAGTTCATGTCCAGATTGATTGTTTTAGGAGAAGGGTGCAGTGTGTCCGTAGTGATGTAACGTGGTTCTCTTTTTTCGGTGAAAGATAGACCGAGGGAGCGTAGGATGGACTCGTTCATAGGAGGGCACAATCGATTTTACATAAGTTGGCTAGCCTAGCCCTTGGTGCGGCAGATGTTATGAGTTTCCAGGTTCCAGCAGTGGTGGATGAATACAAGGACGTCTTTCTGGAGGATGTCCCCGGGCTACCTCCCCATTGGGAGTTAGATTTCTGTATTGAGTTGCAACCCGGGATGACCCCGATATCAGCTTCAGCTTATCAGATGGCTCCTGCAGAGCTTCGTGAGCTGAGGATGCAGCTAGATAACTTGCAGAAGAAGGGCTTTGTGAGACCCAACGTTTTACCCTAGGCAACCCTAGTGCTATTTTCCAAGAAGTCAGACGGGATCTTGAGGCTATGTGTGGATTACCGGTGCCTAAATCAGGTGACCGTGAAGAACCAGTATCCACTACCGAGGATTGATGACCTCTTCGACCAGTTGAGAGGGGTACGATGGTTCTCTAAGGTTGATCTACGATCAGGCTATCACTAGTTTTGAGTACGGGAGGAGGATATACCGAAGACGGCTTTCAAATGTCGCTACGGTCACTATGAGTACTTGGTGATACCCTTCGGTGTGATGAACGCCCTGACAGTGTTCAAGGGACTCATGAACCGGATTTTTCAGCCCTATCTAGACCGGCTTGTAGTGGTCTTCATCGATTATATCCTTGTGTACTCTGCGTTCGAGGAGGAGCATGCGAGACACCTAATGATGGTTATAAACACACTTTGAGAGCACCATTTGTATGGGAAACTCATGAAGTGTTAGTTCTGGTTACATGAGGTCCACTTTTTGGGGCGCGTTATATCAGCGGATGGTGTAGCAGTTGACCCAGCAAAGGTAGAGGTAGTGCTAGCATGGGAGCCACCCCGGAGCGCGATGGAGGTGCGAAGTTTCCTTGGGTTGGCTGGCTAATATTGGAGATTCATCCATGATTTTTCTAGGATTGCAGCACCCATGACAGCTTTGACCCGAAAGGGACAGCCTTTTGTGTGGACCGAGAAATGCCAGCAGGCTTTCCAGAAGTTGAGACAGAGTCTGACGAGTGCCCCAATCGTGAGATTACAGGAGGAGGGTGTTGAGTACGTAGTGTTCTGCAACGAATCAGGAACCGGTCTTGGTTGTGTCCTGATGTAGAGGCAAGAGGTGATTGCCTATGGCTCACATCAGTTGAGGCCACATGAGCAGAACTACGCGACCCATGATCTTGAGTTGGCAGCGGTAGTCTTCGCATTGAAGATGTGGCAGAACTACCTGATGGGCTAACGGTTTACCGTCTACTCTGATCACAAGAGTCTCAAATATATCTTTTCTCAAAAGGTTATGAATTTGAGATAGAGGCAATGGCTAGAGATCTTCCAGGATTACGTCTTTGATATCGTTTATAATCCTGGGAAGGGGAACGTGGTGGCAGATGCTCTCAGTAGGAAATCCAGTTCGCAGTTGCTGGATGAGACGACAAGTCAGTTGTCCTCTTTGCAGTTTTCCTTCGTGGATAGAGATGAGGGAGCTTACCTTCAGTCGATGGTTGTTACCCATCCACTCTTATAGCGAGTCAGGGAAGCACAGCGTGAGGATGCTAGTTATGAGACTCTACGTTCTTAGATATCCACAGGTGATGCTGCTAATGTATTTTCAGAAGAAGGGGTGCACATTGTCCTTTTCAGAGGGTGCATGATAGTACCAGTGACGTTGTGGGAGGAGGTTCTGAGGGAGTTCCATACATCCCCTTTGGCAGTGCATCCAGGCATGGGAAAGATGTACCAGGACCTCCGACGTCAGTTCTGGTGGCCAGGGATGAAGAAGTGTGTGGCATAGTTTGTTTCTCGGTGCCTTACTTGTCAGCAAGTAAAGGCTGAGCACCAGGTTCCAGCAGGTTTGACTCAGCCCCTTGAGGTGCCAGAGTGGAAGTGGGACGGAATATCCATGGAATTCGTGATGGGTTTACCATGCACGTCTAGGGGACACGATGCCATCTGGGTGGTCGTTGATCGACACACCAAGTCGGCCCACTTCTTATCCATAAGAGATTAGAGTTCAGTAGAGAGCTTGGGATGCCTCTATGTGTGGGAGATAGTTCGACTTCATGGAGTTACATCCACGATCATCTCAGATCGTGATGCTCGTTTCACATACCAGTTGTGGAAGGGATTCCAGGAAGATTTTGGGACTCAGTTACGCTCGAGAACAGCATTTCATCCCCAGACTGATGGTCAGACAGATCGGACCATCCAGGTCTTGGAGGATATGCTACAAGCTTGCGTACTTGACTTCGGTCATAGCTGGGAGGATCACCTACCACTGGTGGAATTTTCTTATAACAACAGTTAACATTCCACTATTGGTATGGAACCATTCGTGGATTTGTACGGGTGACCCTGCTGGTCGCCACTTTGCTGGACTGACCCGGGAGAGTTCGTACTCATGGGCCCAGACATGGTGAAAGATACTACAGAGAAGGTGCAGGTTATCCAATAGCGGATGAAGACTGCACAGAGTCGGCAGAAGTCATATGCCGACAGGAGGCGGATGCCCTTGAATTTCAAGGAGGGAGACCATGTGTTTCTCCGGGTCTCACCTCGACGGGGATTGCAGAGTTTTGGCCGAGGTGGAAAGGTATCTCCAAGGTTCGTTGGCCCTTTTCATATTCTGAGAATATTTGGTGAGGTGGCATATCTCTTGGCTCTACCACCTCAGATGGACCGGGTAAACAACATCTTCCATGTGTCGTAGCTCTGGAGGTACGTGCATGAGCCATCGCACGTCATCGAATGGGGCGAGCTGCACATCGACGATGGAGCGAACTTTGCTGAGTACCCAGTATAGATCAAGGATCGGCAGGAGAAGATCCTTCATGGACAATATATTCCCTTGGTTCTTGTTTGTTGGCAGCATAGAAATCTCCAGGAGAGCACGTGGGAGCGGGAGGCTCAGATTCGCATGCAGTACCCACATCTTTTTGAGTAGCCCTTGTTTTGGCTTTTCGGGGACGTAAAAACCCTAAGGTGGGTGTGATGTAATGTCCCAGATTTTTCCATGTATTATTTTAATATTATATGGGAATTATTTCGAGACCAGGCTCTGAAACGGCGTGCAGTTCCGAGGCCCGGTGAGCCCGAGACACATGTTTGAATTTAATTTAATAATTAAATTATGCACGCATGCAGCTTTCCTGAAAAGGTGGAATAAATCCTGAACAGGTGCTCGGATTAGAAATCTGAGGGCACCGTTGCATTCATAACAACGATTTTACCTTGAGCGAGGCCTAACTTCGGTCGGTGCAGGTCGGTGGTGAAATCTGGTTTTTGGATGTAGCGGTAATAAAATATTTAATAAAAATATTTTATTCCTGCAATAAGATCTTTTAAAATCTCATATCTTTTATCCTATTTAAAAAGAGTCTTGCGCCAGGGTCCTGGGGTTACAACCCCATTACCCTGAAAACCTTTGGCGGCTCTGAAGGGGACCCCCAACACGGCAGTAATGACATTCTTGACGAATTTCGACGGAGACGATGACGCGACGAGCTGTTCTTCGTCGGAAAACACAGCGAATATAGGTACGATGATTGTTATTGATTTCTATTTTCCTCATTTTTGTTTTCTACGACGAACGCGGGCTAATCCATGAACATATTAGCCCGTGGATCGATCGTTTTGCAGGCAGGTGCAATTTGGGGTTATATTGGGAGATCAAATACTGGAGAATTATAATCTTTTAATTGTTGTGGTTTTTTATCTAACGACGATGAACCCGGATCGTCATGAACAACGATCGAGGTTCGTCCCCCTTTTTTAATTCTTGTTTCTTTTCTCCCTCGCGTTCTTCATTGTGTTCTACGTGTTCTTGGAGGAAATCGATCGTTGCGCATTCGTTTGTTGGCACAACAATCCAAGATTCAAGATCCAACCCCGAAGCAATCCCACGGAGGTGCGATGATGGTTTCGGCGAGCGATTCGGAGCAGTTTGGGAGATTTTGATTTTTGAGCATTTTTCTTGGGGCGGACCGATTGAGGTTTATTATTTTATTTGAGGACCGAAAACACCCTTTTTGGTGTTCTTGTGATAAGACAAACCAAACAATTGAGTATCATGACGAACAGATGAGAAAACGAAGATCCGAAGGATCTGCCGAATCGCTGGGAAGAAGACGATGTTTCTGGAAAAATCCCGACTACACGCCGTGTAGTATGGGCTACACGGTGTGTGTTCATCAGTTGGGTTACCCGGCGTGTACTCTGGGAGTACACAGACACGAGCAGGATACACGGCCATGGACATGCCATGTATACCCCTCCCCGGCTAGACCCGGCCAGATACACGGGGTACCCCGTGTACTGGTACACGGGCAGGCGACACTGACATGTGCAGAGACCACGTACGGGCAAATGACCAGCGTACTCAAAGCGAGCCCAGGCGCTCGAACATGGCATGTGATTTTCTTCCACACACTGTGTAGTTTTTTTCTTTCCAGCAAAGACGAAGGACACGGGCTGTTTACACGGGAGTACTCGTGGTCAAGTAACACGGCGAGTACTTTTTTACACGCCGTGTAGTTTGGTTTTTCACGGCTTGAGCGGAGGACACGGGACATTTATATGGGTAGTACCCGGGGTCAAGGAACATGGTGTGTAACCATACTACAAGCTGTGTAATAAATTCTTCAAGGCTTGAGCCACTTGCCTTCTGTGACTTGGACTAGTTCTTAGGGATCGTACCTTTAGAAATTTCTTGAAGGTTCTGGTATCGAATCCATTATACCGGAGTATGATCCCTTCAGCGTAACTCCCTGAATAGAGTTGTTGTAATCTCCTCTGAGCCGGATCCTCTATTCATTTCTGAAACCATAGGTAGAGTTATTGGTATCGACGTGACCAACTTTACCTGGGCGTCGATCATCTTCTTAGCGGATTATCTCAGACTGAGTTTTCGGAATCACCCCATGACTTGGCCGTGATCCTCATCTGAGAATCCTGTTCCCATTTTACTTGTGGAGTGTGTTCTCCCGGAACGAGTACTTCGTATCTCTCTATTCAGACCTAGGAGTGTGTTCTCTTGATAGTAAGCTTAGTGGGATCATCGAGCTGGATCTAGTGTCGGTATCACGAAGGTCATTTGTGTATGAGTATATCTGGATATTCTTGTTATATGTTCCGTAGAAATATACTGTTTAGAGCTAACTGTACCTTTTCTTTGTGGTATTTTTCCATTGTTGTTTTTCCTTTGTGGTTTTCGGGGTGTCATACTGGATATTGTTATACTCACCCCTGCACGGGCTTTGCCCACATGTGTCGTGTCTTGTGCAGACGAGCAAGCCTTTGATAGGATTCTAGGTGGACAAGGACCGGACAGTTCTCAGTGAGATCAGATGGGCCGAGGTGTGTTCCTTCGGCTATGGATTTCAGTCCCAGTACCTTTCTCTACAAGTTGGACTTGTTGCAGACATTCTTTTAGTGGGCTTGTACTTTTGGCCCAGGGTTTTAATTTACTGTAATTTACATCCCTGTCATACTATGTTGGTTGGGTTTTAGTGTATGCATGAATCCTTTCCTTTTAGTAGTTTTTACTTTTCAGCTTTGTGGTCTTAGATATGTGTGTGCGTGTGTACAAGATTATAGGAAATCACTCCCATGTTAGTAGCATGACTACTCGGTGCTAGTCACCATCCCCTGGCCTATTGGAGGCGGGCTTGGGGAGTTGTGGCTCAGGCCCCACTGGAACGGGTCGTGACAAAATTGACCTTTTCTCTTTAGTGAACCAGGCCATCTATCCCAGCTCTTTCAGTACATTTAACACTAAATACTTACTTGACGACAACCACTTAGGACAGATATTCTTTTATGGTACCATTATTCTATCAATAGGATTTGGATTCAAAGGACCTTAGGGAGCTATATTCAGTGATATTTTAATATTCTTCTTTGATTTTCTCCTCTAATGACTTGATGAATATGGGTGTTTCATTCTATGAATTCAAAGATGATTTGAGAGAGAGAGAGAGAAATGAAGGGTTGAAGGACTTCTGATTTGAGAGAAGAGATATCGAGTGAAGAAAAGAGAGAAACCAATTTCGTTTTTATCATTTAGGGATCTTAAGTGTCACAATTCAAAAGTGTGGGAAATAAAATGAATAAAATAATCAATTATAGCAATATGAGTAATAATATATAAATAAAACAATGAAGTGTTATTACAGTGAGATCAGAAAAGACTTTCATGATGATACCATAATAGGTTCTCAAGGGGAGATTGTGAAAGGTTTTCACGGTGAGACCATAAGATCATAAACATGTGGAAAAACATTAAGACAGAAACATTCAGAACTATAAGAGTGAGACTATACTTTTAAGACATTGACTCGTGAAACAGTAAACTGCGAAACCCGAAAATTTTGAAATCAATAAGTTTTTTACCCAATATTTATCCTTCAAGATTCATGCATGATGTAATATATTCTGTAATAATTTAATGGTTTTGTGAATATTTCAGAAAGAGTATATTCAGTTTCAATGAATTCGAACGTGATTTCACCTTTTTGATAATGGTCTCTATAAAAGTGATGTCTTACATCAATACATTTTGTCCTAGTGAGTGAAACATAATATTTTGAGATATTAATAGCACCTATATTGTCATAATTTATAGGTACATGCCTAAATTGTTATCCATAATCTAGTAAAGTGTGTTTCATCCACAAAATGTTTACACAACAAAAACTAGCACCTATGTATTCAGCTTCGATAGTAGATAATGCATTAGAGTTTTGTTTCATACTACACTATGATAATAAATACATTCCTAAAAGGGAAAATGTTCCATAGGTGATTTTTCTATCTAACTTACAACCACAAAAATCATCATCATAATAGATGACTAGCTCAAATGATTGTCCTCTGGGATAGAACAGTCCTAGTTTGGGTGTATGTTTGAGGTATTTGAAAATAATTTTCACAGAATTTAAATAATATTCCTTAGGGTTTCATTGAAAATGATCACACATACATACACTAAACATAATATCAAGATGACTAGTAGTTAAGTGGATCAATATTCCAATCATTTCTTTATAAGTGGTTTGATCCACATATTTTACATTTTCATCAAGATCCAACTTACAAGTAGTACTCATAGGAGTGTCACTAATTTTAGTGATATCCAAGAAATAATGTTTTAGAACATCTATTGTATATTTTCTTTGATTTAAAATAATACCATCATTATTTTGAATGATTTGAAATCCAAGAAAGAATTTTAGTTTACCCATTAAACTAATTTCAATTTTTTTGCATCATTTTAAAAAATTCAATACATAAAGAACTTTTTGATGATCCATATATATTATCATCTACATAAATTTGAACTAGTAAAACATCATTGGAAATTCATTTTATAAAAATGGTTTGCTTAGCTATACCTTTTGTAAAACCTTTATAAATAAGAAAACTACTTAATCTATCATACCAAGATCTTTGAGCTTGTTTTAAACCATACAAAGATTTTGATAATTTAAAAACATTATTTGGAAAATGAGGATTTGTAAAACCAGGAGGTTGTTCAACAAAGAAATTATCATCTATATTTCCCTTTAGGAATGCACTATTAACATCCATTTTATATAGTTTGAAATTCAAATGGGAAGAAAAATCAAGAGGAATTATGATGGCTTCAAGTCTAGCTACTAGTGCAATGGTTTCCTCATAGTCAATTCCTTCTTCTAGACTATATCCTTGTGCAAACAATATCGCCTTATTTATAACTCTTTTATCGGACTCATCTGCCTTATTTATAAAAACCCACTAAGTGCATATGGTAAATTTGTCGTTGGTTCTGTCAAAAAGTTTCTAAGATTTGTTCCATGCAAACGTATTATGTTCTTCTTGCATATCCATCACCCAAAAGTCATCATTGACAGCATCATTTTTGATTTTCAGTTTATGTTTTGATAAGAAAACATGATGTTCAACATGATTTCGATTAGAATCTCTAGTTTGAGTTTCTTGATCTAAATCTCATACAACAACATCTAGAGGATGGTCCTTAAGGGCTCTTATGGCTGTAAAAAAAGTGGGACTAGTGATTTCAGGTTCATCAATAGGTTTGGTTTCAATATGACTAGAATATAGAGAATTTACAAAACTAGAAGCTTTCACAAATTCCTTTATAGGATGGTTAGAGGATTTAGCATTGATGTCCAGATTTTACATATCATCCTCTAGGTTCTCGAGAGTGGTCTTAGGATAATGATGATCTGTCACATCAAACATGACATGGACATATTTTTCCACACATTTAGTTATTTTGTTAATCACTATAGAGGCTTTAATATAGAATGAATATCCATTAAAAATTCCTTCATCACTAATGGATTAAAAGATGGAAATATTGTCCTTAGTATTTAGGATATAAACATTGCAACCAAAAACATTGATGTAGCTCGCTTTGGGTTTTATATTGTTCCATAACTCATATGAAGTTCTTTAATGAATAGTTCTAATCAATACTCTATTAACAATATAGCATGTGGTATTTACTTCTTTTTTCCAAAAATGAATAGTTAAGTCATATTAATTAAACATGGTTTTGGTAATCTATTCTGAGGTTCTATTTCTTCTTTCTACAAATCCATTTTTTTAGGTGTTCCAGGGGTAGAGAAATTATGACTAAAGCCATTTTGTGAACAAATGAATTCAAACTCTTTATTTCAAACTTATGACCACGATCACTTATTAAGGATTTAATTCTAATTCCACTAATATTTTCTATAGTTTTATCATATTTGGTGAAATTAGAGTAGGATTAAATTTTAAGATCCAAATGGAAAGTCGATGTATATCTAAAAAATTCATCTATAAGAACATAAAAATAGTCCATCCCATTTAAACTTGATACTCTATATGGTCCAAAAAAATATCTATGAAATAGTTCAAGTGGTTGAGATGTTGACACTTATTTCTTTGGTTTGAAGGAATGTTTGTGTTAATTCCCCTTTTGAAAAGGATTACACACTTTATCATTTGGAAACTCATGTTTGGGTAGGTCTTTGACTAAGAATTATATATTTCTCTTTATAAGAGAGTGAATATTTTAGTGTCCCTGTCTCCTATGAAAAATCCAAGACTCTTTGTGAAATACACTTAGACATGAAGAATTATTAGAATATAAATAATCTATGTTAACTGAGTATACATTTTCATTTCTTAAAGCAGAAAATACAAATTCATTTTTAGAATTAAAAAAAATTCAAGAATCATTGTCAAATTTAACATGAAATCCATCATCACATATTTGTGAAATACTAAGTATATTATATTTCAACCCATAAACTAAAAGTAATTTGGAAATTATTACTGAGATTGAGTTACCTATTTGTCCAATGCCAATGATTTTTCATTTGGAATTGTCACAAAATTTAAAATGTCCACCGTCAATTTTTATTAAGTTCATGAAGCATGAATAGTATCATGTTATGTGTCCCGAACACCTGCTATCCATGTACGATAATATTTTACATGAGCTCTTTAAACTTTTTTCCTACAAAAAAGTCAAATAAAAATATAATTTGGTGCCCATATTTGTTTGGGTCCAGTAATATTAGTGAGTAGTGCTTTAGGATCCAAAATATGCCTTATAGGTTTCCTATAAGAAGAACTCAAAGTAATTGAAAAATACACTCAATTTGTTCAAGAAAATCATGAACCAATACAGGGTGTATCATAATTTGAACTAGCAGAATGTTTTCCATAACATGGAGTAAAGCTGTATGTCCTAGATTTAAAAACAAAATTCGTTCTTCCAAAATTTCTTTTACCTGGGGGATAGCCAATACCATTAGTCTATTTAAGAGATATATGTTAACCAAGAATTTGAAAAAAATATATTTACCATTACTAAACTTTTCGTGTTCCTTTTTAAATATCTCATTATAAAGATTTAGTTCATTGTTTTCTTTGAGTAATTGAGCATTTTTCTCTCTTTCTACGGTATTTTCAGATTTAACTACTGAGGTAAGAGCATGTTGTTTCTATAAAGGTTTTTATTTATCTTTTAGTTAATTACATGTATCGTGAAGAATATTACAATACTCAAACATTTCTTCTTTAAAAATGTTTTCAGAATCACATTCTTCATCAGAATAATAATAATTTTGTACATGAGACGTCAAGGTTACCTCAAATGTGTTTTTCATGGGATACATATTGGCTATGTTAGTCTGTTCACTATGTGAAGACTCTGATTCACTTAAATTGTCCTCTAAAGCACTCTACGTTTCATTTATTTCCTATTTATACTTTATATCTTTGTCCACATATTTCGTTTTGAAATTTTTCTTAGGACAATCATCCTTTACATGTACCTTTCACTTACATTCATAGCATACTATCTAATCATACCTGTCACTTATTTTCCAATATTTATTCCATCTTTCCTTTTGATCATATCTTCCATTGCTGTTAGTCTTTCTAAAAAGTTTCTTCATCATGTAAAATTTATTAAACCTTCTGGCTAATTGATGCATCCCCTCATCACTGTCAGATGATGATTGTTCACATTTGGAAAATTCTACAGACACTTCCAATTTCCCTTTTTATTTGTGTTTAGAGGCGATGGTCTTGAATGAAAAAGATTTTCCTCTGGGTTCATCATCTTCTTCCTTATTGGATTTCAAATCCTCTTCATACATCAACAGTGTCCCAATGAGTTCTTTGATAGGTAATTTTATAATGTCACATGACTCTCTAATAGAGACAGATGTTCCACTCCATCTATTCAGTTGGCATCAGAGAATCCTTATGATTTATTCATTTGCATTAAATTCTATACTAAGAGAAATCATTTTGTTGACAATTTTGTTTAACCTGAGATACATGTTAGAAATATTCTCATCATATTTCATTTTAAAGCTATCATATTTAATATTATATGTATTATGTATCATTATATTCACACTACATGTTCTTTTATGTTAAACAGACAAATTATCCCAAATTTGATGGGTAGTTTTACATGCATAAATTATTTTAAATTCCTCATATCTAAATGAGAAATATAAAGCATTCATGGATTGGTAATTGTTATTGTAAGTAGTCATGGTTGGGTCATCCCAACTAATTCTATCAGTTTCAAGAATCATATACTAATCTATAATTGAAGACCAAATTTCAAAACCCATACTTTCTAAATGAATTATCATTTTAATATTCCATTAGGAATAATTGGTTTCATTACAGAATAGTGTTCTGTTTGTTGTAACACCTTCTAGTCTATTATCCATAATAAAGATATAATTTTCAATAGAAATAAATATATAATTAACAGAAATTTATTGATCTTTAATGCACACATAAAATCACAGTTTAATAGGATAAACAGTAGAATCTTAATAACCTCATTTGATACCAAATGTTGTTCGGAGTAGATTACTCCAGAGGGGGCTGAATTTAGTATCTAAAAAAATTTCTATTTATTTTTTTTTCTTAAAAGGTTATCCAATAATAATAAATACAGCCCCATCAATAAATATAATATAGTTATAAAAGTTTGACTATTCAAATAAACTCTAATAAAATTGATTAATTCTCAATAATAACATAACGAGTTATTGATATTACTTTTGATGCTATTCTAATAAGAAAAAAAATTATAACTTCTATCCAATATTAACTATCAAAGTAAATCAAGTGATTTATGATTTATACAGTAGAATAGAGAAAGACTAAATTCAACAACACAAAAGATAAAACAAGTGGTTCAGTCTCAAGTTGAGACCTAATCCACTCCACTTGGTGACCACCTGCCACCAAGCAGATTATATTAATAAAATTTATCCACACCCTGTATCGGGGTAAACAACAGTGAACATGACATTCCAGGTAACACGACCTCTGCCATAGTTCTTCGTGGGTAAAAACTATCAAGTCACACAAGGACCTATTCCACTTTTATCTGTGGGCGTAACAAAGTGTAAGAAAATATGAGAGGAAGGATATCTTTTATCTTTTAGTTTAGTGCAGGAGAAAATGTTTGTTTTTAATAAAGATACATACACAGTGGTGGAATGCTAACAATAATACACAACCAAGAATTGATGATGGGATAAGGTTAGAAGTGAAATGAGTGTTATTCTATGCAACTTTGGACTTCTAGGATGAAGAAGATGAGAGAATCGAGTCCTCTTGAGAAAAAGAGTATCGCATGTTTGGTTCTCTGGTTTCTAGTTAGATCTAGCTCATGTTCTTCATAGAGTTGGTATTGCAAAGATGATTTTTCTCTAACCATTGGTATTCTAGCTTTCTAGTTCGATAATTCTTCATGTGTTCTCTTGATGTATCTTGTTGCATGTATCAGTCAAATTTTTCCACAATGGTCGAATTTCTTCTACACAGTATTTTATGTCATCTGTTTCAGGGACACACTTTTCTTTTTATTCATGGATTGCATGTGTTGGAGCTGACATGATGCATGTATCCTACAAATTATACCTCGTACTGTCAGGTGAAATTTCTATAATGAAATATTATTTATGTTAGTGCACATAAAATACTCAAATATGTCCGATAGAAATTAAATTGAAACCGAAAAAACAAATTAAAGAATGGTGTCAAAGTCTATCTTGAAATGGTGTCACTCGGAAATGGCGTCACCATGGGATGGTTTCTTCTTCTTTGCCTTTGAACGGTGATACATTCATGATGGAATAAATGTATTGAGATCAAGAACCAGTAGCACAGATGTGGTGTTTGGATCATAGTGTCTGGTCCATTGTGAAACTTCGAACAATGTTATAGTATGGAACATGTGTCACATACTTCATGAGATCAGAAACTGGTTATGGTGTATGATCATGATGTTTGGGTCACGGTGTTTGGGACATGGTGTCTAGGTCACGGTATCTGGGTCATGGTGTCTGGGTCATGGTGTCTGGGTCCTTTTCCAGAAAAACAGAACAAGTGGCAGTCTCAAGGTTTCTCAGACGTAGAAAAATATATGTATAAAGAGTTAAGTGGTAATATTCACCAAATGAATTAGACTCAATCTTTCATAAAAGAAATCATTATAGACCAAATTTAAATATAGTTTATAACAATTAGTTATAATTTATGAATCAAGATATTAAGAAAATTTATTTGAAGCATAAAAAACAAAACATATCTACACATGATATGATATTGATTAAAAATGAGTAACAATTTGTGTTCATTAAAAAGGATTAAAACATGAAGAGTCTAACACAATACATTGACAAAAATTAAGATATTTAAAAAAATATATAAATAATGTCATACTTCCTCAAAGTATAGGAATTTATAGTTTTCTTTATTATATAGATTATATAAAAGGGTTTCCCCTTATCCTTCGATCCGTCTAACAAAATATAAATTACTAAAAATAAGTAAAGGTAATAATTAATATTAATAAACTTTATATCATGAAGGATTACATTAATTTTTCAAACCTCAATAAATAAACTCATAGTTCAACTTAAATCATCCCACATGTAACTAACCGTAATAATTTTTTAAATATGCATAAAAAATTTGAAATCCAAAAAATAGTAATATTTGATCGAATATTCATCTATGAAAATCATTACATTTCTCTCAAAATGAAATCCCTCATAAAGGAACATAACCAAAATGTATATACCCTAATCATATATTCTCTAAAATATACCAGTCTTTTCTAAAAATAAATATAATCACTATGACTTTAGAAGCTAACAAAATAATATTTGATTATGGAAGATAACTCGTGATGTTTTATATAACTAATATAAAAAAATAAGATATAAAATACATTATTATACAATAATTTATCATTTATCTCAACATATAATATTCCCAAAAATTTGATAAATCTATACCATAAAATCTATAATAAAACCATGTATCATACTAAGTGATATCCATACCTAAATTATTTATTCTTAATTATATCCAATAAATATTTCCCAAATTTCCATTAATCACCATTAAAAATAATCACATAATACCTAACAAATTGTATCTAAAACATTGAAAATTTGATCATTCTTAAAATAATCAATCCTTGAAAAAAAAATTTCTTTTTAAACTGTCCTCAATAGATAAAATTTTATCCTTTAACGCTATCTCAACCGCCCACTGGTACTATTTTTAACAACCCATTTCTTATGAAAACCCATAATTTTGTGTTTTTATTCATGGATTTCACATTAATATATTCCCATGATATGTTAACTTTATAGTATTATATAATTAGACAAATAAATACCAAAATAGTTGAAACTTAAACAAAGTATAAATGTTTTCTATAAAATAGGTTTTTAAGTGTGAAATCTTGTTTAATTCATGACACTTTTTATTTATTTGAGAGAAGTCAATATAGAATAAAATTTTACCATTCTGTAGTTCTTAATCTTTTTTTGATATTGTGATGAAAATTTTAAATTTTGAAATTAGCACAGAAATATTAGAAGGGTATATAAAATTAAAAGGAACCCATTTTTTGCATTTGAAAATCATGAAAATATAAAATAATGTTTTTCCTTCTTTATATAATAAACTTTGAGTTCAAAAAATTATTTTTCATAATCATAAAGTCCTATTTATTTTAAAAGGTTGTTCATAACACACCTCTATATAATAATGAAGTAAAAACCATAATAGTGAATATTTTATAGAAATATCAGAAATCATGAATGTTTTTCCTTAAAAATATTCCCTTTAACTTTAAAAATTAGAACCATTCCTTTAATTATAAGATCATTTGTTAACACATGAAATCAAAATATTTATATAAAATTCCATACAGGAATATAGAATCCAATTAGGAATAATCGTACACTATCTTCATAATCTCCCTTAAAAGAAATAATATAAGAACCCTTAAAATGGAATAACCCACCAGGTTAATTCCAAGAGGTCTCCTCTAAATAAGAGATCATTACCCAATTCATTAGAAGGAAACATTAGACCAACCTATCATCATATATAATTTATGACATCTATAAAATTAATAAAACACATAAATAATTTCGTTTGTATCTGAAAACATATAAAAATTTCATTTGATCCATTAAATAATAACTATTTCAGTTATCTTATAAAAATTAGAGGAAGTATCCAACTCTTTTGAAAACATTTAAAAATTTAAAAGTCCAACAACATTTATAATATTATTATCGTTAAAAAATGATAAATTATAGATATATATTAATAATTAACTATTAACTTTATAGTGGAAAAAATAGGTCATGCAGCAAATATTAAAGAAACATTCATTTTATGCCTTTATAATAAAATAAAAAATGCCTTGTAAAAAAATTGTAAGAAGATTCCTTTTAAAACATTTTTAATGAAATTAAAACATAATATAAAATTAATTCAATATTTAATTTTTAGTATAATAAAAGTATCCTTGAAACATTTAAAAAAAATTCCTCGGAGGAGGAAAATCCATAGACACATAAAATACGTTTTTAAATACAAATCCTTTCCCACTAGTCCGGACACGCTGCATACAACTTATAACTTCATAAATAATAAATTTGTATTTAATATATGATTTATTCTTAATTATTCTGTTTTTAATTTCCTTATTTTTATTCTTTTTATTTCATTAATTACAATTCTTATAGTTTTAAATTGATTTGGTTTATGTCAGATGTTTTTGGGTCTTTTAGTTTATAATATCGAAAAAAACTTTAAATAGTTGACTGTGGTGAAAAGGGTCATGGTTCTATAAACTCTAAAATCATAATCATTTCATATTTTTTATTTTTATATATTAAATATACTTTTATAACCATCTTTGTATTGTGTTCATGAAATGTAAAATACATAATTTCTGGAAGGTAATAGTCCACACATGAACACAAGTAATGTTTAAAATTTCCAATGGAAAATAAGTAAAAAATTAGGAAATATTTTATCATTAAAGAATAATAATTATAATATATATATATAAATTTTACCTATTAAATCCACATTCATAACCAATAATTTGAGGTAGTGATATAAAATGAAATATGTCACTTTATGGGTGCAGTAGTCTGTACGAGTGATGTTTCCATATTCCATTGGATGTAAATGAGGTAGAAATTTTTTTTCCATAAACATAATTAGATTTATAATTATTAATATTATTTATTTCATTATATTAGTATGACGATGATATATTTTAATGAGTTTAAAGAAGAAATAAAATTAATGGAACTCGGTTAAGAGTCATACCCCTTACTTGGTTATTTATGATCATGATCCCCTTATAGAATCATTGGGACATGTTGATAACTAGAGCATGGTGATCTTAATGAGAGTGATTTATACTATAGAGTGTGGGATATCTATGGTTGGGGTATGAAATCCATTATTATTATGATTTTTTAAATTTAATATGCACCAGTCAACTTGGGTGATACTGGACTTTAGATTTTAAACTAAGATGTTACAATGATTCTGGATATTTTTCAAAAGATTATTACCATAGAGGAAAAAATGGTTAAGTTGGTGATATTAACATTGTAGGGTCAACCTTTATAATTTTTGGTCATCTTGGTGTAGTCCAGTGAACATTAGGGGAAACCATGGGAGGAATTTCTGACAATATTTTTTATAATTTTTACACTATGACAATGATGATGGATTTTAAAAAAATCCTTCAAAAATATAGGTTAGGGAGAATTGTTGATGATAGATTATTATACTCTCTTGGACGAGTTTCTATAATTTTCGTTGATACTAATAGTAGATGAGATTTTTTATGAAAAAATATTCAATATTAACATAAATATTATATTATTACATAAGAATAAGTTTTTTTTGTTTAAGATCAATAAAAGTGGATGATAAGGCACCCTGAATTGAGATTAACCCTTTTGTGAGTGGAGGATAAGGTAAGATGATACCCTTTTTAGGTTAAGGTAGTGTGTCTTTCAAAAAAAATAAGATGATGTTCGAAGAGGGATTACATGTAGAAATTAACAAGGAATACATTATAAGAGTTCTCATATTCTTTATTGAGGTAAATTCCCATCATAGTGTTTATAGTATAGTAGGACATACCATTTATGATTAGGGTTGCAGAACAAAATGAGGGTTTTCAATTATAAGGATTTGAATCATGATCCATTTCAATATGTAAAAGACTCATCTTGGGGGAGGAAGCGGATTATGAAAAAATCCATGTTTCTTAGTATTTTACAAATATACCCCCTTATTGAGATATTTAAGAATTACTTTGTTGTTCATGTTGAGGAGGTGTATGCTGATCATAGAAAATGCTGTAACAATGATAACATAAAGGTATAATAAAGAAGGGTGTTTTTGGTTTTAGATAATATATTATGAATATAATATAATCCTATTATTTAAATTATGGTATTATATATATAATAATTTTATAGTATTACCTATAGTGATAGTCATGAAACTATTGAAACTAACCATAGATTATTTTTTCATTGGCATTGGGGTTGAAAATTATTCACTTTTGTCTTTGATGGTAGCAAATATGGTATTTTTTTCAAAAAACAAAATCACTACATTTGATGTTATTAATATTTTCATGACTTATTATATACTCCCTTTACTTATTTTGTATGAAATGTTCATAATTTGAGTGAAATGTTAATGTTTTAATACTAAGTATAATTTTTGAGCATTTTTAGAAGTAGTCCAATTGAGTCAGTTTAAAATTTTAATTATAACTCTCACCCTACTGATTCAAATTGCGTGTTTATTCTTTTTTAGGATTAATTATACAATTTCTCACATATCATTAGAAGAAATGATGGCCCAATTCTTCCATTTGAAGGCTTATATGGACAACAGAAGATGACCCAAAGAATTTGTGATGAAACTGGACCAGCCATGATGAAGGAGATACTGATCTCACTCCCAAAGCCCATATTTTGTGAAACTCCATCATGGGTTCATTATTTTCTAAAAAAATCATGGGTAAATATTTCAGGTCCCAACTCTAGGAACAAGTGTTCCAAATGAAACTTTGACGTCTAGCCCACCATTCTGGAAGAGAATTAAAATCCGGACACTATTCTGACATATCTCATGATGTAGTCATCAAATCTAGCTGGGATTTTTTAGTGTGAAAGAGGAGAGATATTTAGAAGAATTTTTTCAAGAAATAATTCGTTTTTGAAGGAATCTTCCTATTTAAAAACCATTTCACATTTTGGACTACAAAAATACTGGATTGAATTGGACAGATTAAAATCGTTTAATCTGCCAGCCATAACTTTGGATACATAGGTCCAAATGACTACAAATTTTGATAGAGGTTGTAAAAATTATTATCTAAAACTTGAAGAAGGATATTTCTCGAGATTTGGCTCTCTAAATAGCCAACTTGGCGATGCAAGTGGAGGGACATATTGGGAATGAAAACAGTCCACTTCCTTGGGCTATAAATGCATCCCCCTCCTATCCTTCAAAGGGGTTGGAATTTATGAAGAGAGGAGAACATATTGGCATGGCCAAATCCTTTACAAATGCTTGTGAGGACCTTCAATAGTCATGCTTTCACTTGAGATACCCTTCCTCTTCTTTTTGTTTCCTTTCACTTTTGTGTTGTTATTTGTTTGTAATTTTGTAAGTTTGTTTTTTGTAATTGTATTTTAATGCATGTTTCTAATTCAATATATCTTATTATCATCCACATTCTGTAGTTTAATATTAATGTTCATAAAATATTTTAAATATATTTGAATTACCTTCCCTTCTTTTGCTTCTCTATTCAATCAAAAGTTCATTTTTTTCATTCTTATCATTGTTCGTGTGTGTGTGTTCGACTTAACGTTCTTTTCTAATCCCTTTCTTTTTATTCTCTTGTTAACTCATCATCATAAATATATAAACTATATTAATATAAATATAAATGGCTGAGTAAATATATTATTAAGGTGAGTCAAAATTTAGGTATGTTAAGTGATTGAGAGTTTTTGCTCAATGAATATTCTTTAATTTAACATTATGTATCTTGGACTTAACATGTCATGGATTAATGACTTGTTTGGTTTAAAATGTGGTTTAAATGGATTATTGGAACCATAAATACACTACCATAAACATTATTTGATTGATATTATAACACTATGTTAATTTAAGGCTTGGATTAAATCCTTAACACTTAGAAATTCCAATAAACATTATTTTACAAAGTGGGTGTTAAATTAACTGCATTATAAATCAAAGCTCTAGGATATGACAAGCTTAACTCTCTAAAAATGAAATCTCCCCAATATTTATCAAATTTTTAAATCAAACACCAATCATTAATCACTTCATTTAAGCTCTGCAAACAAACCCACCAATTAGAATACAATCAACTAAAACAAGCAATTATTACAAAGTATCATCGCCAAGGATTTGACCCGAGTGTTGCTATACACATTAGCAGAGCACTGGAACCTTGAATGGTAGATAGGTGAAAATTAGATGTGCGTTTCAAATGGTTCCATTTCTGGGGATGGTTCTTTATATAGTCATTAGTTTCTGGTTATTGTAAAAAACCAATTTTTTTAAAAAAAATTTGAAAAAAACACAATGAAAACCCACCTTCCTCATAAAAATCATAAATGGAAAACAAAAAAAGAAAAACCCATCATCCTTTTTCTTCCAAAATCTTTCTGAATTCCCTATAGCCTCCAAAACAATCCCTATGATTTTTTTGACCCTGAAATTGAGCGAACTCTTTTCCAAATTTGAAGGAACATAAGAGATAATCAAATAATTCAAGAACCAGTCCTTGTCCAACCAATTGAATTAGATATGGCCAATTTTAGGGAAGAAACACTTAAATAAATTGCTTCCCCTAATATGAATTACCATCCTCTTGGTATTCAATATCCAAACATAGAGGCTGACTTTGAACTCAAATTGGGTTTGATTCATCTTCTTCGACATTTACACGGGCTTGCCGGTGGGGATCCACATCTCCACCTTAAAGAGTTCCAAGTAGTGTGATCTACCATGAAGCCTCAAGGGGTTTCTAAGGAACAAATAAAACTTCGAGCATTCCATTTCTCCCTAGATGACACAGCTAAGTCATGGATCTACTACCTTCCTCCCAGTTCCATAACCACATGGAATGACATGAAGCGAATTTTCTTAGATAAATTCTTTCCTGCTTCTCGTACTGCTTCTATCCAAAAAGAAATAAGATGTATCCATCAGTTCCCAAGTGAATCACTCCATGAGTAATGGGAGAGGTTCAAAAAGCTTGTTGCAACCTACCCACATCACCAAATTCATGACCAACTCTTGATCCAATACTTCTATGTGGGGTTATTGTCTATGGAGAGAACACTAATTGATGCCTCAAGTGGTGGTTCTCGTGTTGATAAAACTCTTGCAGCTGCAAGAGATCTCATAAGTAACATGGCTTCAAACACACAACAATTCCATAATCGAGCACATGCTCATGTAAAACAAGCCCAAGATAATAAATAAATTGAGCCTAACAAGATGACTGAGTGGATGAGTGAACTTACAGGTCTTGTGAGACAACTAGCTGTGGCTACCAAATCCTCAACCTCATATTCTTCACAATCAATGTTTCCTGAACCTATCAAAAATTTTGGAATCTGTAACTCTTCATCTCATTAAATACACACATGTCCACAACTTCAAGAGGATCAATATGATTCATATGAACTAATGGAGCTCAATTCACCATATGCTCAGCAGAACACTAACCCACAACTATCAAGTCAGTTTGTTAGAAACTTCAACCAATCCCATTATGAGACTTTCTCTTCAACATATAACCCTAACATGAGGTATGGTAGTCCCATCTCTCATCCCCTCAATACCCCCCTCAAAATCCAAAATAGTTTCGATATGGTCAAGGTGTGGGTAAATTCAAACAACCTTATAATTTTATTCCTCAACCTCAAAGGAACAATCCCCCTCCTGGATTCCATTATCCTAGTGAGCCTTCACAATTCCAAAACCAATACAATCTTTCTCTCAAGAACCAAAATCTTGGCAATCCCAATTCGGGACAAGCCTCTTCTTACAAGAAACCATGGGAAAGTACAGTGAATGATCTTGCCTCCTTCACCCATTCTAGCCTCAAGAACATTGAAACACAAATTGGTCAACTTAAATCCCACCTTAGTCTGCAGCAGCCATCCAATTCTTCCCAACTCCCAGATCAACCATTACCCAACCCCAAGGGTAATGTAAGTGCAATTTCACATAGATCATGAAAGAAACTTTTTATTCCTCTAGATAAGTCCTCTAACCCCCATTTAAATGTTGACGTAGAAAATGAAAAGAAATCGAAACATGAAAAGGAACCTGAATCCATTCCCTTGCCTCCTTATATTCCACATCGGAACCCAATTCCTTTTCCTCAAGCTGTTTCTTAGCAAAAGAAGTCCTTTGAACCTGATCCTGAAATGCTCGACATGTTTAGATGTGTTGAAGTCAAAATTCCCCTCTTAAATGCCATAAAAAAATTTCTATGTATGCCAAATTTCTCAAGGATTTTTTTACCCACAAGAGTCAACTTAGGATCTTCAAAAATGGTTCAACCGAAGAGTCCATACCCATTAAGTGCAAAGATCTAGGGACCTTTATGGTTCCATGCCAAATTGGAAGTTCCAACTTTGATGATTCACTCATAGACCTAGGAGCATCAATTAATGTCATTCCCAAATCCATATTCTCCAACCTTGGTCTAGGTCCCTTACATCCACCAGGTGTTGTCATTCAATTGGCCAATCAAAGTACATCCAGTCCTAAGCGAATAATTGAGGATTTCCTTGTCCGGGTTAATGTTATTATCCTCCCATCCGATTTCTATGTCATTGACATGGAAGGTGAGATGAACTCTTCTCGATCTCCCCTAATTATAGGAAGACCATTCCTCATGACTGCAAGAACCAGGATTGATGTCCATTCATGCATCTTATCTATGGAATTTGGTGACCAACTAGTCAAGTTCAACATTTCCAAGCCATGTGATACCTCTCTGAGGATCACTTTGCATTATCAATCCATGTTTCTGAGGACACTTCTATGAGTCAATCAAACCCCATTCCACTATGTTCTTCATGTTCTAATGAAAAAATATCTTGTGAAATCTACACCATGATTAACAAAGTCATAAATGGGGAAGTTTATGTGGAACTATCATTTATAGACTCTATAAATCTAGAGGATCTTGAAAACTCTCTAGAATCCCACATCAATTATGATCTCTACTAATCCATCTTGGATATTATTAAGGAAAATAAATCTAAAGCAACTGAAGTCCCTCATTCCATTTTTGAGTTGTCTAACCCAAAAATGAAAGATGAGACAGATCTAAAACCTCTTCCCGAACACCTGAAATATGCATTCATTTTCCATGATCACTCATATCCTGTCATTATCTATGCTTCACTTACTGAAACCGAAGAGTTTAAACTTGTTCAGGTGTTAGAGGAAAACAAAAAGGCCATAGGTTGGACCCTAGATGACATGCTTGGAATCAACCCTGCCCTTTGCATGCATCACATCCATCTTGAAGAGTAATCCAAACCAATTAGACAGCCACAAAGAAGACTCAATCCACTCATACTTGAGGTAGTTAGGGAAGAGATCAGTAAGATTCTTCAAGATGGTATTATCTGCACAATTTCTAATAGTGAATGGGTTAATCCAATTCAAGTTGTACCTACGAAGAGTGGGATAACTGTTGTCACAAATGAACATAGAGAGGTAGTCACAACTCAAGTGAAGAACAAATGGAATGTGTGCATCGACTATAGGAAATCGAAAGTTGAAACAATAAAAGATCACTACCCTCTTGAATTCCTTGATCAAATGCTGGAATGATTAGCCGGAAAGTCACACTATTGCTATCTTGATGGATACACTGGATACTTCCAAATCCCAATAGCACCTCAGGACCAAGAAAATACTACTTTCACATGCCCCTTTGGAACATATGCATATAGAAGAATTCCTTTTGGCCTTTTCAATGCTCCTTCAACATTACAGAGGTGTATGATGACTATATTTTCTAAATTCACTGAACACCGAATGGATGTCTTCATGGATGACTTCACCATTTATGGTGAGTCATTTGAATCATGTTTGAATTCACTCTCTCTAGTCCTCCAAAAGTGTGTCAAGTGTAACCTTTTGTTAAATTTTGAGAAATGTCACTTTTTGGTTACATATGGGACTGTTCTAGGGCACATAGTTTCAAAAGATTGTATTGAATTTGATCTTACCAAAATTGAAGTGATCCAATCACTTCTTCAACCCACTTCTATTAGAGACATCCATTCATTTCTCGGTCATGCCGGTTTCTATCGGATATTTATCCATAACTTTCGTATGATTTCTATCCCACTCACTCGGTTGCTCCAAAATGATGTCCCTTTCCTTTTTGATGAGGTTTGAAAGAGAGCCTTTATTGATCTCAAAACTGCTCTAACATTCGCCCCAATAATCCAACCCCCAGATTGGTCCTTACCCTTTGAGTTCATGTGTGATTCTCTTGATAGAGCGGTTGGGGATGTTCTTGGTCAAAGAAGAGAAAGGATTCCTCATGTCATCTATTATTCCTCAAAAACATTGGATGAAACTCAATATCACTACACTGTCACTAAAATGGAACTTTTAGCAGTGTTTTTTGCCTTAGATATATTCTGGACCTATGTCTTAGTTGCTAAAATCATCATCTTCACAGACCATTCAGCTATAAAGTTCTTACTCAAGAAAAGTGATTCCAAACCGAGGCTAATAAGATGGATCCTAATGTTCCAAGATTTTGACCATGAAATCAAAGATAGACCAGGAAACGAAAACCCTGTGGCTGATCACTTGAGTAGAATTTCTAATTCTTCTCATTATAAAATCATTGATCCTAAATTCCCCACTGAGATCCTTTCATCTCTCACTCCAAAAATACCATGGTATGCCCCAATTGTAAATTACTTGGTTTCTGGTGTTTTTCATGAAATTTTTTCAAAAAAACAAAAAATGAAGTTGACAAGTGATTCAAAATACTATTTTTTGGAGGAAAATAAATAATGGAAAATTGGGGCTGACAAGGTAATATGGATATGTTTCAATGAAAATGAACATTCTTCCATATTAGAATTCTATCACTCACTTCCTGTTGGTGGCCACTTTGGACCACAAAGGACCTCCCGAAAGGTCCTAGACTCTGTCTTCTTCTAGCCTTCACTCTATAAGGACTCACATGAGTTCTTTCAATCACATCCCACTTTCCAAAAAATTGGCACAATTTAAAAGAGAAATAAAATACCCCCAAAACCATTAATTTTTGTGTATGATCTTCGATGTTTGGGGCATAAATTTCATGGGACCATTTCCCCCATCCAATGGATTCTTATACATCCTTCTTATGGTTGATTATGTTTCTAGGTGGTTCGAGTCCAAACCCACTAGAAAGGATGATTCACAAACTATTAGTGAGTTCTTAAAGACACACATCTTCTACAAATTTGGCATGCCTCGTGCCTTAATCAGTGACTTAGGAACCCATTTCCAAAATAGAACCATGAAATCTCTTTTGAATAAGAATGGGGTTGTACATAAAACTCCAACTGCATGTCACCCCCAAACAAATATAATGGATAAAATTTATAATAGAGAAGTGAAAATATTGCTTGAGAGAATTGTAAAACCCACCAGAAAAGACTGGACTGAAAGACTTGGTGAAGCACTTTGGGATTATCGAAATTCATATAAAACACCAATAGGGATGTCTCCTTTTAGGCTAGTTTTTGGTAAATCATTTCATCTACCAGTTGAAATCCAACATAAGTCTTTTTGGGTAGTGAAAAAATGTAATTTTGATCTTGAAAAATCTGATGAAGAAAGATTGTAGCAATTGGATGAACTGGAGGAGCATCGACTTGATTCTTATGATAATTCTAATCTCTATAAAGAAAAATCCAAGGAAATCCAAGATAAACACATCCTGAGAAATTTATTTCATGAAGGTGAAAAGGTAATGCTCTTTAATTCTCAATTTAGGCTTCACCCAGGTAATCTTAATTCTTGTTGGGAAGGTCCTTTTGTTATTACTAATGTTTACCCATTTGGTTTAGTGCAAGTCCAACACCGCTCTTCCAAAAGGACATTCATGGTTAATGGATATCGGTTAAAGAATCACCATGGGAGGACACACAATCCTAGATCAACATCGACTTCCACGGATCCCCAAATTCTCCAGTTGACCAACCACTAGATGGAGATGGCAACCCACCAAATCCAAACCAGGGGCACCTCTTTCCCTTTAACTCTCTCTCTCTCTCTCTCATCCTCTCTCTCACTCTTTCTTCTTCTTCCTCCCTCTTACATTTTTTACCACTTTCTTCATAAAAAACTTTATTTTTCAATTTCTCTTTTGTGTGGGTGTATATTTATTAAAAAATAAAAAAACCTAAAAAAAAAGAAAACAAAAAAACTAGAAAATAAAATAATGTAAAAAAACCAAAAGAGTCATACTTACTCACCTACAATTTTCAAGTTTTGTCCAGACATTTTGGGGAGTCAAAAGACATGGTTTCATCTCAATTTTTTTTTGTTTTCATCATATATTTGGATAAAGAATATTATGTCAAACCCAAAATTTTTTGAATACTTACTTTTTGATTTGGAAATTGATTTTCTTCTCCTATGAGGAATAACATTTTCTTTCATTCCAAGGAAAGTTATGGCCACCATTTCAAAATGTGTGTTTTTCACCCCATTTGTGAGTCTCGAGTTTGTGGACCTTCGAGCTGAATTCCCTAATTTAGTGTGCATTAATATGCTAGTGGCATTTTATGAACCACATGAGAATCACAATAGCCAAATAGCCTACTATTTCTCATTACATTAATTATCATTTTGAAAGCCCCTTCGAGCCTATGAAAACTTTTTTTGATAGCCACATTACAAGCCCAATACGTTTTCCCACACAATATCAACATATATTTTCATTGGATAATTTTTTTGAAAATTCAAGTGTGGGGGGATGGATTTAATTTTGGGTACCCTTTGTTGAATTCACCATATTGACATATGCTTGAGGTAAAGCATCCATTTCAGTGTGGGGGAGAGGGTGTCATTCAATGTGGTTTGGGAATGTATATATGATTATGACATATTTTTCAAATTTTATTGAAAAGTGTTCAAGAAACAAATTTATAAAAAATGAAAAGAAATCAAAAAAAGGGTTGAATCTTGGGTAGGTCAAAAATCACTCTTCCAACCTTTGATCTTATTATAACTATTACTGTTAGTGTCATGAGGAGTTCAATCATGGGTTGATAAATGAGTGTGAGATCCTTTCCAAGTTCAACTTTCGAAAAAAGAGAAAAAATAAATAAAAAGAAAACATACATAATATTCTTATGTCATTCGAAGAAGTTTTGTGGTTTGTAAATATTGAATCTTCTCATCCCCTTAAAATTTTTTTCCTCTATTGTGTCTTCCTCCACACCATCATTCCCTTGTAAATATGTGTTTTCATTTCCTTCCATGTTTTATTTGAAAAAAAATGTGCATTGCTTTTTCTATGTTTCTGTTTTACCCCTCTTCTTCTTTCTCTTGGACATTATATTCCTACCATCCCATATCCACAAAAAAACCTCCTTAAATTTCCTCTTGATTATTGTTCACTTTGAATAGGTATTAGAAGCTGAGATCTCCTTCAAACACTAAGATTTTCACTTTTGGTTGGTGAAAAAGTGAACCTCCACCAATGAATTTTATCATCTTGAGAGGTGTGAGATTTGAGTGTCCACATTTTACATTTCTAAATTTGAGCAAGAAAAAAACTGAATTAGTTTTGGAACATTGTTTCTGTAAAAACATGTGGTGGAATTCAAAATGGATGAATGAAATAGTATAAACCTCCCCTCATTGGAGAAAACAATATTTTACTATTTGTTGGTGAGTGAAAATGATTTTGTTATGTTTTTATATTTCTTTCACATGAGGACATTAACAAGACTAAGTGTGAGGGAGTTGATGTTATTAATATTTTGCTGACTTATTATATACTCCCTTTACTTATTTTATATGAAATGTGCATAATTTGTGTGAAATATTAATGTTTTAATACTAAGTATAATTTTTTAGAACTTATAAAAGTAGTCAATTTGAGTCAGTTTTTTATTTTATTTATAACTCTCACCCTAAAGATTTAAATTGTGTGGTTTTTTATTTTTAGGATTCCTTATTTAGTTTCCCACATATCATTACAAGGAATCATGGTCCAATTATGCCATTTAAAGGCTCATGTGGACCACACAAGACGACCCAAATAATTTATGATGAAACTGGACCAGCCATGATGATTGAGTTACTGGTCTCACTCTCGAAGCCAATATTTTAGGAAACACCATCATGTGTTCGTGATTATCCAAAAGTAGTATGGGTAAAAATTTTAGGGGCCGACTCTAATAATAAGGGGCCCAAATGGAGCTTTGAAGTCTAGCCCACCATTCTGGCTGAGAATTACAATATAGACACTATTAATGATAGATCTCATGATGTAGTCATCAAATCTAGATGGAATTTTGTAGTGTCAAATAGGAGATATAGGCGGCCGATGTTTTTGATGAAATAATTCCGTTTTGAAGGCATAAATCTATTCAAAAACCCTTTCACATTTTGGACATCAAAAAGACTGGATTGAAATGGACAGATTAAAATTGTTTAATCAGCCTGCCATAACTTTGGCTCCATAGGTCCACATGACTCCCAATTTTGAGAGAGGCCAGAAACATTATTATCTGCAACTTTGAAGAAATATATTTCTCGATATTCGACTCTCTGAATATCCAAATCAGTGATGCAAATAGAGGGACAGATTGGGAATGAAAACAGTCCACTTCCTTGGGCTATAAATGCATCCCCCTCCTCTCCTCTAAAGGTATTTGAATATATGAAGATAGGAGCACATATTTTCATGACAAAATCTTTTCCAAAGGATTGGTAGGACCTCCAATACTCATGTTTTCACATGAGACACCCTTCCTCCTCTCTTTGTTTCCTTTCAATTTTGTGTTATTCTTTGTTTGTAATTTGGTATGTTTGTTTTTTGTAATTCTATTTTAATACATGTTTCTTCTTCAATATATCTTATTATCATCCACCTTCTATAGTTTAATATTAATGTTCTTAAAATAGTTTAAATACAGTTGAATTACCTTCCCTTCTTTTTCTTCCCCATTCATTCGAAAGTTTGTTTTTTTAATTCTCATCATTGTTCGTGTGTGTGTGTGTTCGACTTACCACTCTTTTCTAATCCCTTTCTTTTTATTCTCTTTTTAATTTATAATCATAAATATATAAAGCATATTAATATTAAAATCAATGGATGAGTAAATATATTATTGGGGTGAGTCAAAATTTATTGATGTGAAGTGATTGAGAGTATTTTCTCGATGAATATTATTTAATTTAACATTGTGTATGTTGGACTTAACATGTCATGGAATAATGACTTGTTTTGTTTAACGTGTGGTTTCCATGGATTATTAGAACCATAAATACACTAACATAAAAAATATCAAAATGATATTAGAATACTAAGTTATGTTAAGTCTTGGATTAAAGTCTTAACACTTGGTATTTCCAATCAACATTATCTTGCGAAGTGGGTGTTCAATTAACTGCAGTATAATGCAATGCTCCCGGATATCACAAGCTTAACTCCCTAAAAATGAACTCACCCTAATATTTAACAAATTGTTAAATCAAACACAAATAATTAATCACTTCATTTAAGCTCTAAAAACAAACCACCCAATCAGAATACAATCAACTAAAAACAAACAACTATTACAAAGTTTCATATCTGAGGATTGACCCGAGTGTTGTCATACATAGTAGTAGAGTACTAGAACATTGACCGGTCGATAGGTGAAAATGATCCCTGTGTTTCAAAATTCATTGACCATATATACTCAATTGGGAAAGATGCTTTGTTTATATAGTATGTTCCCTGGATGGAAAGAGATAATTAATTATCTCTTGGAGTTTAGGGTGATAGTAAAGATCCCTTAATGATTGGGGGGCTCAATAATGATTTTAAAGAATATAAAATTTAGTGAATTGGAAAATGGGAGTTATGATTTGATATAAATAAAAATATATTCCATATGGTATTTTTTTATACAACAGACTGGATTAATTTTATAAAAACTATTCTATCATTGGTCTCGTGTGTGGAAAACCATAACATTGGAGGCATACTATCACAAGTTTCTTAATGAAATTAATTCATGAGTTTTGGAATGTATTTTAAGGGGTATTTATTTACGACATGCTATTGGATGAGTTAAAGGCTCTTTATAGTTGATATATGATGTAAAGGAATTATATTTCTCTATGATAAATCATATAGTAGTGTGAAGATTATTTTTGTGTCATAATGTGAGTGTTTCTAAGGAAAAGTTTTTATATGATGCATGAACTCTAACCACAATAGGAAAAGAATTTATATCAAAAGGTTATGATAAATGGATGTTTTACTCTTATATATAAGGTTCCTTCCACAAGTATATTCATTTCATTATAAATCAATTTAGGAGAAGGAGATACATTACATAGGGTATGGTATTCCACCATGATGAATACATCCATGTATTTTCAGCTATTAGTTATTCTACCAAAAGATGAAAATGGTTCTTTGGTGATTAATTGTTTGGTATACATATATCTTCATACCAACATATATCTTTTCACATAAAAAGGAATTGGTTTATTCTAAAATAGCCAATTCTTGAAGATATTGATCATTTTTTTAGTTGAGGAAAAAAGATAAATGGTGCCACAATATACATATTTATGTCCCAAAATCTCTTCCTAAGATATACCTCTATATAAATAGATATAGATTTCATTAAAAAATTCCCTAGGCTATATAAAAATAGTGTTCAAGGATCATCAAGATTCAATTACCTTATTTATCAGATTTGAGGATCATCCTATGAGGGAAGAATTCATTACAGAATATATTGTTTCTCTATAAAAAATTGTGTTAATGAAAAAAAAAGTTCAAATATTTTTTTTTTGAAAATTATAGCTATCATACAATTAGTTAATAGGGTATTTTGAAGGAGGGTTTGGCATGAATTGAGTAAAAGAATAAGGGTTCCCATGAGATAAAAATTCTAGAAAAATATTTATCTGAGAAAGAATATCCATTGATTTTATTTTTGTCTCTTGCCACTATTTATTATACTTGGGAGTTCATGTTTATATCAGAACTTCTTTCCTTATTAATATTTATTATAAAATTGGGATCTAGTTTCTGATATTGAAACTATTTCACCATCAGGGATTACCCACTTGATAACAAGAGTCAACAAACCATATATTCACCCCTATAAAATCTATGGTATTTTTTATTTATCATTAATCACCACATAAAAAACATTAATTTCCAATTTCATTTACTATAGATATAAATAAAATTCATATTGGAGTATAATTTTTTGAAAAACCACAGATACACCTCTCTCAGTGGTGGTGCACTATCTCTGGGCTATTAGTTGGGGTACGAGTATTCATAAATTTATTCAAGGAAAAATTTCCCATAGTTATATTCTTTCTTCTATGTCAGATATAAATTATAAAAAACATCTATGGAATTTATGAAAAAGAAAATAAATAGTATATTTACAACATTTAATTAAAATGGATTCTTTGTATGGAGGTAAAAAATGGTATTCCTTCTTCATTTTCTTGACTGAAACTTTATTTACATCTCTCCAAATTGTGTAAATATTTAAAAAATTGGGTTAATATATAATCTACATGATAATAAGAAATAAAAAGGTGATGGTATTAGATAAAATACACTATCTTCCCTATAAAAATAGTTGACACGTGAATTTGGATTGAAATAGTGAATAGAATATAGATAAAACTACATGATATCCATGGAGAAGAGAAGTATGTCATAGTTTCATGTCAAAAATATACTAGGATCAATTTGAGAATGTGTATAGTGGTGAAGATAAAATAGTTGATGATTTCTACACTAATGTAAACAAATTTTTTTACTACATCAAAAATTATAGAAAAATTATTTTGTATCATCTTTTAAAAGTAAATTTATGAGAATCCTCTATATAAACTAGATTCATGGTTTTCAAACAATTACTCGCAATAATTAGATGAGTTGACCATAAATAATATAAATAATGTGTCGATTACATATTATAGGAGAATATGGATAATATTAATAATAAAATTGCAATCTATGAAGGATATAGATATTAAAACTCCAATTAGTGTTGAAAAAACTGATCCCAAGACGTCTCATGTTGATGAATCCTAATATGAAGATGCTATAATGTATTTTAGGAATTCATATATTCATACAACAAAGGTATTTATTTATTAAATGGTAAATATGAAGGAAAAATTCTATTTATGTGTTCTCATCACGGATCGATTTGATAAATTTTAGTTAGTATTGATAAAAAAATAAATTATGATAATTGATCCCAAATATCACCATGATGGTGGAGAAACAATTAAAATAGATTTAATAAATGGAATTATTTGAATGGAATGGTATGTACCATGATAATGAATAATTTGTTTTTACCAAAACATGAGTCCGCATTAATTGTTGTGTAAAGTGGAAGAGTAAATGTGAAATAAAATGATGAAGTGGAAACTAAATTTATGGATAAATAATAGTATACCAATAATTCCCCTAGTTAAGAATAAAAATTGAGTAGTAATGGGAAAAAATGATAATGAAACACTGATTGAGTTCTATTTATTAATGAATATTTGGATATGATTGATGGAAAATTTAAATCTTTGGTGAAAAAATAAATCATTCAAATTTTAGAATACCTCATTGATAAAATATCTTCATGAATAAAAATATAATGAAATTATCATGATGAAAGTGCATTTCACATGAATTATGCGATATCCCATTACAATCCATGAAACTAGAGATAATATTCATGATTTTACCCAAAAAAATTATTATTTTTAGAATGAAAAATTAAAGGCTATTGAGGAAAAATTATCAAAGATTAAAATTAATTGAGGATCACTCAATATATATTAAAAACACAATCAATTAAATTTAAAAAAATATAAAATGTTGTATATAAATTTAACAATTATATAAATTATGATTGAGATAGTATCATGGTTCTAAGTATAATATGTTTTTATACATATGAATGTGAAATAAAACAAGGAAACACCGAAAATAGTGGATAGAAGGTGATAACATTACCCACTATGGTGAAAATTACCATTTAAAGATTTATTTTTGGTTCTGGAAAACGTAAAAAAATCTGTTGTAAGATAAAAACAATACCCAATATAACCCCAAAAGAAAAGTAATGTTTAAAACATATTTAGATAGAAAGATATCTTGGAATAAAAATAATATATTAAACTGTAAGATACATCAATAAGAATATTTTGAATAATTGTTCTATTACCTGAGGGGATTTTTTGAAGGAAAACATTGGTTCTACGTAGTCTATGAAATAAAGAATGTATGTGTTGATATAATTTTTTACCTCCCGAAATTAAGAAATACTATATATTGGGGGGATTCAACTAGATTTTTCTAGATGATAGAAGATTCTATATCAAAAAATGAAGGTACCATTGAAAATAACATGTGAATTTATTAATGAAGCATTTGGAAGGATAATATAATATGAAACACCATGAAAAAGTGTCTCTCTACTCTTCCATAGAAATTTAAATAAAATGAGAGTTCAAAATATACCTAGATGATGAATAAATAATATAAGTATATAGTGGGGGATGTTGTATAAATATCTATAAATGGGGAAATTAATAGGATTCATGGTAGTGGATTCTCAACCTAGATGATAAAAAACAATAATCTCTAAAATGAAATTAAACGGTATGATGGATAACCTATTACTCTTGGCTATAAAAAATCACTCAATATCAAAGGAGTTGTTTTCACCATGATTGTTCGGATAAAATCCTATGATTTTCTATTTATAAATGGACTAAAAAATAATCTATCGAGTGTTTATCCTCATTGTGACAATGAGAATGTGGTAATATTATTTTTCAACATGGATGTTTCATAAGGAAGTTGAAGGATGTAGTTATATAGATGAAGGGATATTGAACAAGAAAAATTATATTTGAAATTTCGAATGACTAATTCACTTTTATCATGATCATAATGGAGAAAAATAAATAATGGAAAAAAATAATTCACTATTTAGGTTAAAATAAAATGACTTTGTTTGTCAAACATAAATAATATGTGAATATTTTGATTCTACATCATAATGGCCCAAATATTCAAATATATATAAAAAATATAGGTGGTGAACATGAGATACAAGTTGGTGGAAATGAATATGATGAAAACATTTGGGTTGGACCACTTTAATTTTTTTTGGATCGATGATATTGAAGTCAACTAATAATGATAAGTATTTCATGACTTCTTTTGATGATTTTAAATTTATTACATATATTTATTTTATGCTGAGTAAATCAAAAGATTTTGGTGGATTCCAACACCATCAATGAATTAATGATAATTAAATCATATATTTTATTAAAATATTTCTTTACAAAAATTAATTTGAATACCAAAATAAATACTTTCAGGAATATATTTAGAATAATGATATAGAGAATGAATTTGGTATTCTTAACCACGCTAATAAAAATGAATAATTGAGTGAAACAATGAATGCTTGGTAGACATGTGTAGAAATATGTTATTTGAGTGTGAAACATAAAAATTCATTTGGCGCCATGACACAACCATGACTTTATATATTATTAATCAATGAATAATTCATCCATACATGACCAATACAACTACTATGTTAATGGTTTGAATGGAATAGATTCTTGAGAAGGATGATATTACATAAAATCCCTTGTTTTATCAAGATTAACAGAAATTATTTGGGAATGTTTAATGAGAGTGAAAATGGAGAAATATTTTTTGGATATATACATGGTAGAAAGAGTTACAAATTTTATAGTATGAATCATAGAAAATTCAGTGAGAACCTTGATGAAATTTCTTTATAAATTTCAAATAATTCACATAAATCACTTCCCACCATTGATGATATTTATTAGACTATATCGGGAAATTTAAAAGTAATATGAGTATTTTCTTTGCATAAAAAGATTTTAAAATATATTAGATTTTTTATGAAATATCTAGCATCAATAAAATACATATGAAATAATTATTTATGTTATTAATACATATAAATAATTTAGATATAGATAATAACATTGGATATAATAACAAATGGGTTATAACTAAGAGGATTTTTTATTAATTCCAATCATACTATCCATTTTATCATGTTAATCCAAAATGTATTGAAGTGGCTATGAATCATGGGGATTGGATAGTAGAAATATGAGAATAACTATAAAAAATTTACATGAATTAAACATAAGAATTTCTGATATATACCAATAACAATAATGTGATTAGAATGAAGTGAGTTTTGAAAAATAAACCAATAAGAATTGTGAAGTAGTATGGAATGAATGCCATATAGTTTTCCTGGTTTTTTCTAAAATTAATGGGATTGATTTTGTTAATTCCTTTTTCCAAGTTATATGTTTTGAATCCATTATGATATTCCTTATGATCCGTTCCTTAAAAAATTTTATTTTTAACAAAGGAATAAAAATTATAGGACTGTGAATAGTGAACATGAAGTAATTTGTATATTGAACAACTAGGAGATTATATCTTTGAATTTCACAATTTTCAAGTTTTCATGATAAAAAATGATAGTAATGAACTGAGGAAAAACATTAATCACAATTATAAAACAATAAAACAACTTGATATGAATGAAATTCAATAATGGAAAAGTGAATTCAAATTTATCTTTCCTGATTGATGACACATTTCTATATTATTATTCTTTATGTGTGAGGAAATTTAAAATTTCACCTCTTTATCCAATCTTTTAATTGAATATAATCACAAAAAATTTATTCGAATCATTCACACTTCATCATTTTCACATTTTTTAAGATTCTCAGTGAATAAAATTATTCTTTTTTGGTTCGATTATTTTTTGCGATTAAAATGAATTTAAAATATATTATTATGTTACATGTTTTTATGATAATATTTTTTATGTAAATTTAATCTACGTATGAGTTATGATGCAACAAAAATATATTTTTTTTTCAATGGTTTTAGGTGATAAAGGGGTGAGCATATGAATTTACCTAGAATCCCCCGTTATATGTATCCAACACCTAGATTGTATTAGTGTTATAGTGATCTTCATGTGACTTCCATATAGAACCACCAAATTCAGATGAATGTAGAACAATTATATGGATCTTGGCCAAAACCAAAGACCAATCCACCTTTATTACTTCATTAATCCCTCTCCATGCCAAATATATCACTCACATGACCTGTGAGACTCAAATCAAATAACACTAAGACCATATTTATGGTTCTCACTTCACACAAAGGATATCACAAATTCCTAAATGGAGGGAAAAATCATTAAATATAGTGGATGAACATAATGGAGACACTGAAAAATATTTGGAACTATGTTTATATAATATAAGTTAACATATTCGATGAGATAATATCTATCTTCATATGATATCAAATGAATAAATATTGTAAAGGGAACAAAATTGATAATTCAACCCAATATTTTATAACTTATCTATGATAAATCAAAAAAGAAATGACCAATAATTTAGGGTCATAAAGAAGACTAACATAATCATCATGAGATAACGTACCTGATAAAAAAATGCGCTCAAAATAAAATCCAAATCATATTATTGGGCGGTCGATCTTTTTATACTATTTGTAGAGTCAGTTATGTTGAGATATGTACACCATGGAAGATTAATTGATTTTTAAATATAAAATGACTCTGTTAATATCATAATTAGATAAAACATGTCCATCAGTTTTGTTCCCTATTAATTTTTAAATTTTATGAAACCTAACTCCCTTGTAATATTGTATCTATGATTAAAAATTTGAAAAAACTAAAGATTTTTTATATATTTATGTAAAAAAAATTTAAAAATCTCTATGATACCTTTTAAATTTTGGAACTAGATCCTCATATATAGATCAACATAGCCACAATAGCTTCATCCCTTCACACCATTAAGGAATCAAATCATAGCTAAAACCTATTCATGGACACAATGAACTAAATTTCCACATGCTTACACTCTACATAATGCATCCAAACATACATATTTATAAATTCAGTTTCCCTTCCAGTTCCGATCATATTTATACACATTCCAAAAAAAACATAACCTTAAACCGATGTACACAAGATAAGGGATCAAGCTACCCCATCCTCTTCACATAAATAAGAACTAAACCAAAAATTGCCAAGCCAGAAAAAACCTATTATTCTGGAATCCCATTGGTGAGGACTATCTATAACCAAAAAATGGATCACATGAATCACTTCTTCACTTTATGTTATCATGCCAAGACAAACTCGTATTTTATAGTAGATATGTCATAATGAATCTCATCACCCATGATTCTTATTGAATGAGTAAATATCTTGATTATGTGGTTATTCTCTCAATATTATGTGATCTATTTATTCCATTACATTTCATAGTAAGGGATGAGATGAGATATAAAATTTTATGCAGATTATATGAAATCTCTATCCCACTTCATTGGATGTGTTTTAACTATTTATATATACTTTTTAGTTTTTACTTTGTTAGTGTTTTGTGAATTGAAATTATACTAGCTCATTTTTTATATGCATATTTCTCATCTATGATTGTTTGATCTATTTTTATTTTCTCATCACTATGATATTTTCATTGATCTCATATTAAACAATTTTGAAGTGAGAACACATTTTTGGTTGTCTAAAGGAGAGTCATAATGATATTTTGAAATTTATATATTTTATTTCAATTCATTTTTCTTCATTTATGTATGGTGGCTATGGTAGAGAGTGGGGGTATTGAATCTATTTTTCAATCTGAATTGTTTCACTCTTTCAATGTTTGAAACTTCAATACTTCCACGATACTTAGAAACTTACTATACAATTAGAGGTGAGTGAATTGATACATTTAATGATATGTGATCACTACTAGGTTGGTTTAGTTATTTGTATCTCTTGGCAGTTCACTATGATTTCCTACTCACAATGGTAGAAAAGTTATTTATATGTGTAGTAATGGTTCCATTAGTATTCTTGTGTTTTTTTCATTATAAATTTTGATGGTAAAGTAGATGAAATTTTTTGGTTTAGGTTATTGAGTTAGGTAATCACGAACATTGGGGATGATGATGAAATGTATTTTAATTCACCTATGATATTTTTTTACTTCTTGATAATTCATTATTTTCTATAATTTTTTATTAATTTAATTAATTAAAAAAACCAAAAAAACCCATCACATTATCATATTTCTATTTTTAAAAGTAAAAACTATAAGTTATTAACAAATGATTGAGAATAGTCAACAACTTACCCAAAACTTCTAGAATTAACCTTACTAGCCCTATGCTATAATCATGAGTCTTTAAATTATATTCGAGCATGGACCACAATATCCACATGATCAACATGTCACCATTGATGGAAATACATCCCCAAAATTACCTTTCCTTCATGATTTCAATAATACATTACTAGATTTTAATTAATTATTTTAAAAAATATAAAATGAAACCACTTTCCACATCGGGATAAATTTTACTATATGACTTCATTAAAGATCAAAAGATCATGATTGATCCACCTATGAATGTTTAACAATATTTAAAATCTAATTTTACCATATTCCATCACTTGAAATGTCATATAACTGCATTTGAATTTAATTTTAATATCTCGAAGTGATTTTGTTTCATTTATAATAACAAATATGAATTTGTTTTCATTTCAGTAGATAATGTAGAGTTGGATATTAAATAATTTTCCTCCTAACAAAAAGAAGATGAGATTGAATAAGAATAATTTCAAAAAAATCATAAATATTCTTTGAAAAGGTTTTAAGATGAATTCCTCAGTCGTAATGTAAATCCCCATCCTCCACAAGAACATTATTACAATAGACTTGGAGAGGAAATAATAAATAGGGATCCTCCCAAATATATCATCCCAAACTACTGTACCCTCTCTTCATCCACTTTTTTGCATTTAAAGAGATAAACATTCATTTTCATTTCTCTTCGGGATCTACTCACCTAGTGTCCTCTCAAGAAGAGTGGAAAAAAATAAAATGTTATGGTTTCATTAAAAAACTCACTGGAATATTTGGGATAGTCTAAACACTTTCCGATTGTGGAAATTATAAAAAGTTTCACCTTATAGGGTGTTTTTAACCAATATTATAAGTATTTTACCACATATTTTGTTTTGGACGTTTTTATCAATATGAAACTGGTTTTTTTTTGTTTTTATCAGATAATTTTGGATGAACAGTGGATTTAAAACCACTTTGATTTATCAAAAAAGAGGGCGCATAGCTTCCTAAGGCTATATCAATATACATAATAACTCCATCCCAGGGAACTCCTTCCATACTAATTTTTCTCTTATAATAATCATAAAATTAATCCTTAAATATCCATGATAATAGTTTAATTTTTTTTAGGATTAAGATGAAACTAATTAGGGGGAGTTATTATGGAATATAAATTTTGATATATTGAGATTTTTACAAATTCGAGATGAATATATATTTTTTTGAATGTATAGAACATTATTAAAAATTATGATGCATTTAATAAATTTTAAAAATATATTTTAGGTGTTTGGGTGTTTTTTTTCAAACTTTTGTTGATCTTAATTAACAAATTTAAATAATATTTTTATACATTATGTTAGTTTTACGAAACATTGTCTTATTATTGAACCTAAAATATATCCAATGATTTCTAATTTGTATTTTTTATTATTATATGGTTTTATGTAAGTTTCTTGATCTTTTACAAGAAATTTAAATTTAAATTCATTAGGGAATGACTGTTATTTAAATTCACATCATAAGTGGCTTCTGAATGATGATAAAATTAACTATTAATACCCACACATTTTGAGAGTATAATGGGGTTTTTTTAGAAAATAACCATGAATTATTCTTTATCAATTATTTAGAAATAATAATAAAATTTTATTATGATTATGGAATTAAATTGGGATACCCCAAATCTATTCGTAATAACTACTATGAAGACAAAACCTTGGTAAGTTTCTAGATTAACCAAAATAAACGTAGTGGTTTAAATATCATTATAAGTATAACTTCCCCTTACATACCCTTTCATTATTAACATTTTAATGATTAATTATTTTATAAGTGTGGGGGAAATGTATTTTCCACATTATTTTATTAGAGAGTGATATTATGTTATGTGGAACACAAGAGGTGTGTGATATCATTTTGGGTCATTTGAATGAGATTAATATATATGAGTCACTGACATATATTAAATCCCATACTTTTTCATTATATTCTCATAAAAAGGTGAAAATATATTTTTTAAAATTTGGATTTGAAATTTAAACAACCATTATTATTATTTAATTTTTTCATGACACAAGTTATGAAAAAATGCATGAATCACCACTAATTGTACAGAATAGAAAACACATTATAAAAAAAGAAAAGAAAATTAAAATGTACATTAAAACATAAAGAAAATAAAGGAGAACAAGGATAAATTAATTCATCAAATTCATTTTTCAGGACTTAATTCATGTAAAATGGATAAGAAGAAAGTGATAATATATTATAATTGAAATTTACTGAGGGTTCCATCACTAATTAACATGATAGATCAACAATTGAATTTAAATATTCAAATCCATATCTTTCTAATAGACATTTTTAAATAGTAAGAAACAAACCTATAGTATCCAAATAATCCTTTTATCCCTTATGATTTATTTTTCACCATGCTTCATAGTTTTGAGTTATTACAATTTCTAGATGCCTATGATAAATAATCATTTTAAAATTATGGGTATACCTCCAAAAAAGAACATTCTCTTTAGTTAAAAGAGACAATGAAATTATAATGAGGTTAGTAATGAATTGATTTGGAATGGATATTTGATGTTTAAATTAATTTGGATGTTAGAATTTCATTCCATTGAAATTATATTTATGGATTAATAATAGTGAATTTTTTCATGGAAATAACTAAAAATGTTGCATCTCTATTTTCTTGATATTTGTATTTGTTATGAGTATGTATTTTCATGTTCATTGAATTAATTTCATTATGGATCCTAAATTGAAAAAAAATTATTTGGATTGACCAAAAATGATGTGGATGGATATGAAAACTAATGTGGGTCTAGGTTTCTTTTTAGTTTTTATAGTGGTTAAATCATACATCCTAAAATATATTGATGAAAAATGTTGTATTAAAAAATTAAATTATAATCTGAGCTATTATAAGTTATTTTGTAAAATAATTTAATCGATAAAAATTCCACGAATATTCACTAAATTGGATATTTATAAATACTAGTTTGAAATTATTTATTTATGTCAAAATTTTGAGTATTAGATTTCAAAACTAGGATTTCATCTTTTTTTTTGGAAATAGAATTGCATGATGGAGTGATATCCTAATTTTTTTAAAATGTTTTGAGAAAAAAATTGTTAATATACTACTCTATTTTCATTTTCTCACAAAAATATTAACTTAGTTTCATACTAAAGGAGTGTTTCTATAGAATAGTATAAATTTTTATTTTGAGTTTTTTAGAAAGATGAGGGAAGAGGCTCTAATATTGAAAAATAAAGGAGTTACACAATATGGAATGAGGTTATTTTACATATATCCTGAACAAGAAAATGCATCAGGTAAATAGTAACATTGTCTAGTCACATGCATATAACTTAAAAAATACCTTCTTTGGAAATCCCATCTGCAATATAGTTCCATTCCCGAAATGTGTACATGAAAAATTAATTCATGTTGGCGATCCTTTCAATGCAGTTGATCAATTTACCAGTCAGTTTCCATGAGAGTTGGCACTGAATCAACATTACCGTCTGCACGAGCACAATCTAATCACACTCAAACCATATATTATTCCAATTATTTGGACAAGAAATATTAACCACACCGAAATATGCCAACATTTCAACATCAAAGGAAGTGTCATGTCTTCAAGGACAATAACAACACTCCACCACATTACCTTGAAAGTACTTGAAAATCACTCTGAAACATGATGGTCCTATATTTCTTTAGGAGGCCCCATCCATATTACATTTAAACCATCCATTGAAGGGTGGAGACCATAGAACCTCCATTGCGACCCTTGGATTAGTGAAGGACCATGTAACCTACAACCGCATGAAAATCTAGAGATCCCTTACCGAGTTTCTGCAGTGGTTACTGATCTTGGAGCTGGCCATTTGAATGGCCACATCGATCTATGATAGAGCTGTGGCCTCATAAAACATCTCCTTGAGATGAAAAATATTATTTTGTGCCTTACAAATAGAATGTATGATTTCCGCACAGGCACCCCGAAGTAGGGCTATGAGTTTCTTAGACTATTGTACACCAAACAGTGCGCACAAGAATTCCAGAATTGAAACAGCACTGGGGGATTGAACTCAAAAGTGCTGAGAATTAATTTCTAGAGGGAGAAATAAATATTGAAGAATAAAAATAAATGGTCAACATCCTCACGATGTTGATGACAAAAAACACACATCGAGCACATATAGATCCTGATACTCTGAAAACTATCGTCCATTGAAATCCTATTGAGAAAAAGTCTCTAAAGTAATGTAAATCCTAATGGGAGTAACCATTTTTAATTCAGATCACTTATCCACTTATAATCACCTAGCATCAAGTTCTTGTATTAGTATTTTGAGACCATCACACTAGTCAACGACCCTTCCCATAAAATCATATCATCATGATTAATGAAATCATTTTCAATAATATTTGATGCAATCTCTTCTAGAAGGTCTTAAATATGATCAATATGCTCCTTGATAGAGAGATTTATGTCATTACATTGTTCATCAGCATTAATTCACTCAATAAGAGGTGTTCCAGTCCAATTGGAATTCCACAACTAAAGCAAGGAGTTAATATTGACAAGACAACGTGATAGCCTCATTATGTTTTAAATAATAGAGCGCAATCTAGGCCATATAGAAGAGTAAATATAACCCTTCTTCCTGCAATTAGTCTTGATCGAATCCTATTTCTAAGAAAATATAGAGAGGCATATTTCTAATGAATATGGTGACATTGAAACATGGCCTGCAAGTCATGATTGAAACTGTCATCGTTCTTGATTCCCAACACTCCCTGCCTGATAGGCATACAAATTTTTCTCCCCTTTGTTGGGATGAGTTTCTTTTCCATCATATTTCCACTCTAGATGAAGTTACTCATCATTGAGTTTAGAGTCTTAAAGATTGAGGCCAACATCATGTACACCATGAATCGATACACATGTTGTGAAATAATGACATGTTTGACCAGGAAAACACATCCCTCCATTGAAAGAGTTATTACCTTCCAAGAGGAATGATTTTTCTTGACTTGGGTTTGGACCTGTGAAAAGTGTGATGCCCTATGATTCCCCCAAAACATTTGAACTCCAAGATATATTAATGGAATATATCCCTCTATATAACCCAGAATATTAATGAGTTGAGACTTCCATGCAGTAGGAAACCTTTTTCCAAATTAAATGAAGGACTTTTCCCTATTAATATCCTATCTTGAAACACACTCATAATGAAGTAGAGTCTGTTTGATATTATCAATATTCTTCTTATCACCCTATTTAAAAATCACAATATCATCAGAAAAACAACTGAGAGGGGGTAGAGATACCCCTATCCACGTTGATAGTGGAAAGATTACCCTTGTCCACCATATCACTGAGAATTCTTCTCAAATAATTTTCCACAATTTGGAAAATAATGGCAGAGATGGGGTCCCCCTACCTCACAACCCTCGAATAAGTAATGTAAACTTCTAGTGACCCATTAATTAGGATGGAGATGTGCGATGAATTCATCAGCTTTTCAATACATTGAAAAAAAACTGCACTGAAGCTAAATCTATGTAAAACATGTCAAATAAAGCCCCAATATATCATGTCAAAATCATTTCAATGGTCTAGTCTGATAGCCACATTTCCTTCCTGAGTTGCTTTCTTGAGAAGATTAAATCATTCCGAAGCAGTGAGAAGGAAATATAGTATGTTCTTACCTTTAAAAAATCCAAACTGGTTCCATAATATAATTTCCTCACCGACCTGAGGGAGCATGTTTGATATAATATTTTTTATAACTTTGTGAATTGTATTCACCAGAGAAACTGGAATAAATTGTCCAATTTCCCTTACATTATACTTTTTATGGATTAGGGTAATAAACTGAGCATTAAACCCTATAGTGAGTTTCCTACCCATGAAAAAATTCATAACAAGCACACGCACCACATTCTGAATAATTTCTCAATATACAATAAATAAAAAATTTGTGAAGACAACATTTCTAGGGGAGCTATCTTTTTTGAGGCCAAGCACTGCTTCCTTGATTTCAAAATCCAATGGAATTAAAGTAGAGAATTTACAATCCTCCAAAGTAATTAATTTTGGAATCATGTTGTCTCTAACCTTTTCATTATGTTTTTTCCCATTGAAATTATTTATATAGAAAGTAACAATAATTTTTTCAATATCCTTCTTGTTCTCTAGAATTCTATCACCATCCCTAATCATAGAAAGTGGTCTATTAAATCTTATAGACCTTTGAAAGGAATTGATTAACTTTGTGTTTATATCCCCTTAATTAAAACATCTAAATTTGAATAGGCCTATCTATATGTTATCCCTAATACTGATCAGATTTTTTAGATTAAGTGACAAATCAACCTCCTGTTGCAAGATACCCGAAAAATCTGATTTAGTGGCCTTTTCTTGAATTTCATCAATATGGCATTCACGTGTCTCAATTTCATCATTTCAAAAAATGAATTTAACTTTTCTAAATTCCATGAATTTAATCTTAAGAATTTTGAAATTGGAAATGAATGACAATTGACTTCCCTTACAACCTTTAGAATCCCAAATCTCTTTCACAATCTTTGAGAATTTTAGAAGATAAAGCCATGAATTATTGAACCTAAATAGAATTGAATACCTATTATATTCATATTATGACTTATCAGATGAGGATGATGATCAGAATTATGTTCTGGAAGAGTAACATGTGATATTGACTTCCAATTACATGCATTTTATGATTCACAAACTAATTTTTTAATGATTTTGTGTCTCTCTTTTCGTTTTGTAAATCCATTATCTAGAGAATTTATTCCTTTATATTATATAAATGGTTTTTTAAATAGACATTTGCCTATTTTTTTCCATGTATTTAATCTTAATGAAAATGAATATCCCAAGAGTGAATCTTATATGTGTAATGGGGTGATAAAATGAGAAATTGTATTTGTTTTATCACATTAAAAATTGAATATACTGCCAAAAAATTTATTAATATCCTCATCATTACTTAATTTTTACATTTAGTAAAATTATTATCTAAATAAAATAAATATTATTTATTTTTTAGATATTTGTGATAAAAAAGTATTCAGGATATAATAATGAATAACATGTGTTTTTATAAATATTAGTTTTAATTTAATTTAATCTATGCATCAATTTTGAATAATTTTATGTTTATTTTTGATTTTTATGTTTTCACATGATAAGTGGGTGAGAATATTGATTCAAATAAAAATAAAATTAATATTACTTAATTTAAAATAACATATATATTTCATATTAATAATTTTGTGAATTTTAATTATAAACCCCAATTTTGTATATATTTAGCATCATGACACGTCACATAGATATATCCCAATATTGATCCACCTTAAATATTTCCTCAAGACCACATGATATATAAACTACCGCATACATAAACACTTAATCACCAACCATAATATTTTAACAACTCTTTCCAAGTGGTTACCTCAAAAAAAATATAGTGTCTACTTATTCCACATAGGACTAAAGTTGTTTATGATGTGAGATGTAGGAACTTGAGATATTGAACAATATCTAACCTTATTTAATGACAAAATAAGTTAACCTATTTAACAAGAGAAGCATGATACAAATAGGCGATTGACATTATGAAGATCATATGGATCTAAAAACCAATAACTCATACCAAGATTTATGAACTGATCCTTGCTCGATCAAATAAATGAGGGTTGCCTTTGAGTCAGAAAGAAGTCTAAAATAACATGTGAGATAACAAACCTTTTACGCAACATAGAGAATTTAATCTAGTCAAAAAATCATATTTGAGGACGATAAATCTTCTATTGATATTGGTGTAGTAGTTTACATCGATATATGTTTATTTAGAAAGATAAATCGATATTTCAGAAGATAAATACACACCTAAGATTGAGAATAAAAAATATTTTTCACTTTTGTTTTTTTCTATAAAGGATTTAATTGAATGGTACCATAATACCATAGAGTGTTGGGATTTTGAGTATGGATGTCAGCATAAGTAAGGTTACCAAGCAATTTCCTTGATAAAATTCGAATTGGTGCGAACATTACTACTAAAACTCTAATCATGGTCCCCATTAGTTGATCAACAGGGATATAATAAATTCACCCATCTACATGATTGAGGATACAACTCATATCTAAATCCTCTACCAAAATAAAATTCACAAAATTCAAACTCTTATATGATAAATATCTCAAATACTTCTTCTATTTATTATAGAACTATCCCATGTTTAGTGCAACCCTTTGAGATCCACATTCCAAAATGCTCACCTATTTCAACCCGTGTTCCAAATATAGTCTCTTGGACCAACTCCTCCGTCACATCAACCATTTTCTTCTCTACAACACTCTAAGATAGTCCAATCAAATTATTTTTGAATCCCATTACTTAATACATTTTTATACCAGACTAGGAAAAAAATTTATCTCTTTTATCCCACTCATTGTAACGCGAGCAAGATAAGATGCACTTTTTTTAAAATATATCAATGAATCCAAGATGTAAATTACCTATGATTATTTTTAATGTGTATAGTGTTTGATTTTGGGGTAAATACCTCAGCTGGGTATGATTTTTTTTCTTTTCAATTCCCTTATAGAGCATAGGATATGATGAGATATAAAATTGTTTGGGGGAATGATGGGACTCTCCCCCATATATGATAATACTTCATACAAGTTCTCTCTATTTTTTTATTTTTTTATTTTTTTATTTTGTGAATTGAAAATCTACCTATTAATTCTTCAAGTGTTTTATTAAATTCACCTCTTCTCTAATACCCCTTAGTTTCCTCATCTTTGTAATGTTCTCATTATCTCAAACATGAATATAGTACAGAGATTACCCATTATGGGTGGTCTAGAAAGGCTTAATGGTGATAAAATAACTTTTTATTTCAATTATATTTACATGATTTATTTATTAATTAAGGGTTGAGAGAAAGGGAGTATACTATAGTTTTTATAAAAATTTATTTAAAATTTCTAATTTTTTTACTTAAATAATTCCGAATTATTTATTTAAACACCATACTAGTGGAGGTGATTAAATTTAGAGGTTTAATGGTATGATATATTTACCATATGGGTTGAGTGAGTTCACCATTAGGGATAACGTGTTTTATTTCCCAAGCACAAGGTAAGATATATGTGTCTACTATGATTTCCAGGATACTTGAGTATGATTGTATTCTCATACTTTTTAAATATAAAATGTAAAGCAGATGAATGAGATTTATTCTTTTAATAGTGTAACATAATAAAGAAAAGTATTGAATAAAGATAGAATACACTATAAATCACATAAGGGCAATTCACACTTATTAATAATTATTTTGGTGTTTTTTTATTTTTTGTTAATTTCATTAATATTATGAATACAAGAAACCCAAATAAATTTTCCCTCATTATATTTTAAATATTAAATTACATAAAAATTTAAACTTGTTATTCAAGTGATGAAATGACCAACACCCTCCTAGAAACAATCCTGTTCAACCCAATATTTCATTCTAAAGTTCTAAAATTATTCTTGGCGATACACTATGATAGCCACATAATCAATGTATGTGAAATAATATTGGCTATAAATAATGAGGATATTTACGACGTGTTTTTAACCTAAATGAGGATACACATCTAGATTTCTATGTCTGGTGAGATGAAATTTTTTTGTGTTTATAATTCACAATTAAAATATTTATATATTTATCTAAATAGAAAAGTATTACCGTGAGTTATTAAAATATCAACCTAAACCACTCGGATGGTGATGATTTCAATGTGACCTCATGTGGGACTCCCCGTATGAAAAACGTTTTTACTAGAATCTAGGGTTGAAAATGAATGTAGGGAGACTATACCCTTCATATCATTTCATCAAGTAGTAAAGTAATGAATAGTAATATAAAAATGATTAACAGTAAGATTATATGTGAAATAAACATAATAAATAGAATACATGTAAACTAATTAAAATCATCTCACAAAAGTATAAACCCCATCCACGTGAAATACAGAAGTAAAATTAGATAAATAAAAAGTAATCCCATCGAAGTCCTTCATGGTCTGTTACTAGCTCCACAGTCATTGGCTTAACTATCATCATATAGGGACCTTACCCTACATTGGATCCCACAGTAAATCTACAAAGTAATGACAATGATGAGTAGTGTAACAAACCAATGATTTCAATTCTAATTTCCATATTATAAATATTTCGTCACATGAAATAAAAAAATAATTAATTGCTAAGTACTATGTGACATTTGACCAAAATTTTGGCACTTCTATGTTTTGAATTTCTAATATTTGAGTTTCACAGCTGTGATCAGTAAGTTATTTGGAGTCTAATATGCCCACTTAATTATTAGTGAATAATAACATACCCTTATAAATAGAAATTTCGAACTTATGAATTGTGACATACCCTAATTAATATTAACCTTACCTATGATAGTATATAAATATGATTCATATGAAATTATGATGTACATATATTTTGGAATTTGTAAAAATGTTTTAAAACTAGTTGTTTAGAATAAATTATGATTTTAACTAAATATTTAATTATTCATATTTAGAAAATTATTTTTGAAAAATGGATTTTATATTTTTATTCTAAACATTGATATATTGATAGGGTTTTATTTTTGGATTTTTCTAAAATATTAGAATTTTTTATGAATAGAAAAATACGATAATTTATGATAAATGATAAATAATGGATTCATTGAGTCATTGATGATGATATGCTGATGTAAGCCATATTGGATCGAATTCACATGCAGTTATTACTATTATAGGTCATGTAATACTCATTATTTAATATCTTGTGAATAAATAATAAATTAAGGATTATAATGTTATGAAAACCCTTATCCCATCCACTAAAAATTCCACCCATCCTTACCTCTTCTCATTGCTCTTTTGAAGCCATGTTACTTGCCAATATTCTAACCAAATACCTCCTAAGTCTTCTTCCAGACGTCCAAAATCTGCTTGTCTCTTCAAAATATTAAATCATCCCCTCTTAAGAATAACTTAAAGGCGGTAAACTCAAATGGTAAATTCATCTTTCCAATTAATTTATTTCATTTATATTCTTTTCTTTTCTTGTTTTTCCCCACCTACCTTCACCAAAATGGTATGATAAGTCTATTAACATATTTTTACTGTAATTATATTATGCTAATGGGATAATTCATTATCTTCTCTCCTTTCCCCATCTTTTATTTGAATGAAATGAAAACATGGTTTGATATGTGTTAATTTAGAACATCTCGGGATGTCGATTTATCAATTTTTGTTACTATCTTCATTACGGTCATGAAACCATATTCATGGTTGAACCGGACCATAATATATGTATTATTCCTCATATATGGTTCCAAAATCTTCTTGTACACATGGTTTTTATTTATAAAAGAAAACATGTTTTTTTGTGTCAAAAAAACTCTAATTAACCCAAAAGGTTATCACTAATGTTTTACATAATGATTAATATTCACTCCAAGTAACCAAATTAAAATTTCAACCATGTAACCTTATGTTTGTAAACTAATAAAATACAACCTAAATTATGGAAAACCACCTTTATCATACATGTTTATCTAAACATGAACTGATCATTAAAACCAAGAAAGCAAATGGACCTGAACAATGGAATTGAACCACATAACCAATCAAAATTATTATAAATGTACATAAAAAGGTTAGAATAAATATTTTACATATATAAGTGGTTATGGACTTATTAATTAATAAATACAATTTTTTATTTATATCATTAATAAAAAGTGGAGAACACCACCAGAATTTAGGTCAGTGATCCTCTCGATTTCACTTTTATTAAAGTATGTCCTCTATGCTATGCACTTTTTTACAGTATTTAATAGTGAAGGGGTATGTCTAAAAACTTCCCCCATACTGACCTCATGATTAATAAAATATTATAAATCTTGTTCCCTCTCATTAATCCCTCTTAATTATATCCAATACCGTGCAGATGTTCCGTGATGGATTCCACCTGAACCACCTTTATTCCTTCGGGTTGCTCTATCATTATTTTTATCCAAATGAAGTTGTCTTTTATTTTTATTTATTACTTATAAATACTAATCATATTCTCCAAAATCATGTTTCATGATCTATCCCTCATTCTCTTTTGGGGATATACACGCTCTTAAGTGATTCCCTACTCAATACTTCTCAATAAAAAAACTCATTTTAAGGAAACATCCGAATGTTTTACCCAATTTCACATCCACTTTGTCCTATATTTTATGCCACCATTGTCATTATTAAATCATTCTATTTATTTTTAAAAGCATCTTGATTCACGCCTTTTTTTATATAAAATATTGTTCCCTATTCTATTTTAAAATCACAATAGTGTTTTCCTTAAAACTTCATAAAAATGTTTTAATGATAAAATTTCTCAAATACATTTCTTATATGTAGTCACTTTGGTTTGACATCACTTACCAAGTTATATTCCTATTTTACCATATGAACGTCCATATATGTTCAGATATCATTTTTTCATTGACACTTTAATGATACGCCAATTGGTTATACTTTATGTCATGATTTTGGTACCCAATTATTTCCATGGGAAACCCTTATGTTTAAGTAATATAGACTATGTATGATTATTTTTGTGGAAAAAATATTCATGAAATTTATTATTGGTGCACCTAGATAATGATATAATGAAGTGGGTAATGTTTAGTCTCATGAGTCATTATGTGGGATGGTCTTGGCTATTAGCATTGGCTTGTGCTACTATGTGCAACGGTCATGGCGGTTAGTTGTGGCTTGTGCTAATATGGGAAACAGTCTTGTGGTTAGTCTTGAATCATAATAAATTCATGTTTTATGTTTCTACCAAATTCTTATGATTCCAAGTTTAAATGATCCCATGTTTATATGATATTATTCCCTAGGTTACATGCCTTTTTATATCATCATGTAATGCCTTCTATACCATAAAATAATTCTTTGTTCTTATGGTTATTCCATTATTGTGATTTTTTCTCATCCCTTTGTTCATGTTATCCATAGGGAACCCTATGCATATGTAAGGGCTAAAATGAATCTAGGATCTATTTATGGATATTAAATAAAGATGTTTTTTAGTCCCATGTTTATGTATTATATACCAAGTATTCTAAGACATTAGACTTAATGATCCTCATCTTGTACTCTAATGCTTAATTATGGTTAAAATCATTTAATGTTATATGTAAAAGGAGAGGTTCGATTTAGTTGGTATGAGAAGATGGCCTGGTTATTTTTCTAGATTAGGAATATAACACCTTTGTGAGAACCTTAAGGATGATATAGAGTATATGAAAACATTCCTACATTTTGGTAAGTATAGAGTAAGTGGTTTACCAAGAAAATACATCCATGTCCAGATAAAAACATATAGAGGTGGATCTAGAACATATGTACCTAGGAGTGAAAACACTAACAATGAGTTTTGGGCTTAACTTGAGGTATCCTGGTATATGAGAACGGGCCATGCTTCACTCTTGGTTTGACACTCTCAGGGGATATGTTTTGGTGAATTTATGATCTTAGTACAAACCCGAATTAGGGAAATAAAAAATCCCATAAAAATATAAGTTATGAAATATATCGAGGATAACATAGATTTAATCCCAATGAATGACAAGTTAGGATATACTTATCCTTTCAAGATTACCCTTTTATGTTAAATTTTTATTATTTATACACAATAGATAAATATTAATGCCCTATAATTGTACGTTATTTTTCATAGTTAATGGAAAGAAATATAATAACACGTTCTAACAACAAATGTGAAAGGAAATGTGAATATTTTCTTAATGATGTGCCTAATATGAGGGAAAACGATGCTCAAAACATCATGACAATACATTCTCAATTGGTTAAAGTTATGAATACTAAAATGAATCATGTGGAATGCACTCCACCACTAAGGAAAGAACATGTTTCTATTTAATACTTATTGTGGAAAGGGCCTCCCATGTTTAGTGGATCTTCTAAGCCCCTCATCGCAGAACATCAGATTAACTCCATTGAAAAGATATTCTCCATCCTTCATTGCTCCGAAGATGAGAAACTTGCACTCATTTTCTATCATTTTAATGGTGAAGCTGATTAATGGTGGACACTAATCAAGAATAAAAATCCCCAAGAGGAAATTTATTCCCTAGATTGTGAGGAATTTGTGAGGATGTTTTTTGAAAAATATTTTCCTTGAACCCTCCATCTCCAGATGGAATGTGAGTTCCTCAGACACAAGAAGAAGGAAGATGAGTCTATCAGGGTGTATGGAGAAAACATTACAAGGCATGGATGGTATGAAATTGGCTTTGTCATGAACACCAAAAGCAAGGTTGATCGATTATTTAGTGGTCTAAAGGCGATTCTATAGAAGGTGTTGGAAATTTAAGACTTTTACAGTTATGAAGAGATTGTCCATTTTTTCCTCATGATTTAAATATAGATTGGATACTCTCAATGGTCTTGTGGGACCAATGAAATTAAGTGAAAAATGGATAACAATATAGGTGGTACAAAAAACAAATACCATGATGGAAGGAAGCCCGAATATCTCACTTGTAAAATTTTTGGGAAGAAGCATCATGAGAACTGTCTATATAGAACTGAGAATTACTTCAAATGTGGAATGTTGGGACATCTGGCCAAGAATTGTTGAAGGGATATGAAGAATCTCTCTAATTTGAAAGAAGAAATGATGGTTTAGATCAACACTCAGCCTATTGTGCTGTGTTACAACTTGAAGGGGCATGGGAATTATGCAAACAATTACCCTAATCCAAGGGTTGTCAGAGGAAATCAACAACATGACTCAAGGAAAAAAGGAAGGTCTTATGCTATCAATACTAATGACATGGATCTTGACAACGATGTTGTGATAGGTATGCTAGATATTCATTAAATAAAAGTGAATATACTATTTGATTTAGGTTCTACGAATTCTTTCATATCATGAATTTTTAGTAGATCTATTCAAAAACAACATCAAAATTTGTAGGAGATGTTAACTATGAGAACCAAGAATGGGTAAATTGTTGTGACCATGATTTAATAACTCCTCAATAGTTAAAAATTGGGGAATGAACCTCCCATAAAATCTCATCATACTTCCTTTAGTGTATTTCGATGCTATCTTGGGCACAGATTGGCTATCATTATACAAACCCAACATCATCTATCAGGAAATATAAATCACTCTTCACATCCCGATGCATCCACCGATTCATTTTAAGTGTAAGGAAGAAGTTGAATCACCTTTAGAATAATTCTATCAACTGTGGATATTAATTCCTTATGAGAAAGAACATCTAGATGAAATGATTGGGACAAAGGGGAGAATAATGCTTGAAGACATTCCCATCATGAGGGATTACACAGATGTATTCCCTAAAGAGTTTCATTGTCATCCTCTTGACCGAGAGGTTGAGTTCTCAACTGAACTTATTCATGGAGCTCTACTGATATTAATGACACCATACATAATGGCCACCATAGTGCTGGAATAGCTGAAGTAGTAGTTACAGGAGAATATGAAGAAGGGTTTTATACACTTGAGTGCTTCACTATGGGGTGCGCCAATTATCTTCATCAAGAAGAAGGAAGAATCAATTCCCCTATGAATTGAATATCAGAAGCTAAATAAAATCATGATAAAGAAAAAGTATCCACTTCCAGATATAGATGACTTGTTTGATCATCTTCGTGGGACCAATTACTTCTCTAAGGTGGACCGTCGGTCGGGATATCACCAATTAATGGTTAAGAAGGACGATATTCCCAATACTTCCTTTCAAATGAGGTATGGAAAATATGAGTTTATAGTGATTCCCTACAGACTCACTAATGCTCTAGACATTTTCATGGATTTAATGAATATTGTCTTTAGAGATTACCTCGAACTTTTTTTGGTATGCTTTATTAACGATATTCTGATATACTCCAAGAGCAAGGAGGAACACAAGGAGCATTCAAATACTATGTTAAAGAATTTACAAAGGGAGAAGCTTTATGAAATGTACAGTAAATTTGAGTTCTGGATTGGAGATGTATCATTCACAGGGCATGTAATCAGTAACAAAGGGATATCTAGGGACCCATCCAAGATAATGGAAATTGAAGTGTGGCCCAGGCCAATTTCTGTAATGGAGATCTATAACTTTTTGAGTCTGGATAGGTATTATCGATGATTTATGAATAAATTTTCTTGATATTCAAACCCAATGAAAAATATGAAAATGGAAGGGAGTAATGCTTTTATGGACTCAGGAATGTGTAGACTGTTTTAAGGAGTTGAAAAAGAGGTTAATCGCTACCCCAGTACTAACACTACCAACATTTGGAGTCCTCTTTGTGGTGTACAATGATTCTTCAATGAAGGGTTTACATTGTGTAATGATGAAAAATGATGAATTGATATCATACGCCTCAAGGAAGTTGAAAATCAATGAGAAAAACAATCCCACACATGATATGGAGTTGGAGGCTATGATCTTTGCATTGAAAATATGGAGACATTATCTCTGTTGGGAGAAGTGTGAGATATATAAATATCACAGGAGTATAAAATATGTATTCACAAAAAAATATTAACATGGGACAAAGAATTTAGATATATCTCATCAAGGATCATAACTGCTCAATCCACTACCATCCCGGTAAGGAACATAAGGTTCCATATGTTCAAAGCAGAAAAGTTCACACGTATTTATAAATTATGAGAATTGAAAAGAATCCGATATTTTTAGATTTACTGAGGATATACCTGGGAATCATTTAGGGAGGAACATCCTCAATCCTTTATCAAATGATTTATCAACCATCCCTCATGGAGAAAATAAGGGATGCTTTAAGAAAAGATGTTGAAATTATGAAAAGGGTGGAAGCTATCAGAAATGGGAAATCCTTAGAGTTTATGATTGATTAGAAAGTAGTTGTAAGATTTGTGTCACGATTATGTGTATCATATGATCTAGAGATAAGTAAGGAGCTTCGGAATGATGCACATAGTTCGACCTTATTTATTCACCCATGGAAAATAAAGATGTATCGAGATCTCAGAGAAAACTTTTGGGGGGAAAATACAAAAAGTAATATTGTTGAATATACATCAAAGTTCCTTGTATGTCAGCATGTGAAGGTTGAGAGGAAAAAGTATAAGCGGATGATGCAACCACTACCTATACCAACATGAATGTGGGAGAATATCACCATAGACTTTTTCAATGGACATCAAATTTTATCCAAAAGAAGCAATGTTATATGGGTCCTTATGGATCTTCTTACGAAGACAACTCACATTGTTGAAATTTGAGAGGACTTCTCATTGGATCAACTTGTAAAAATTTACATCAACGAAGTGGAAAGGCTACATAGAGTTCCACTATCTGTTGTATCTTATCATGATCTGAGATTCACCTCAATGTTCAGGAAAAGTCTCCAACATACTCTAAGCACTAAATTGAGCATAATTATGACCTATCATCCTAAAACTGATGGCCAATCATAGAAAACTATTGAAAAACTAGAAGACACATTGAGATCATGTTCTATAGACTTCAAATGAGGATGGGACTGGTTGAATTATCCTACAATAATAGTTTCCACTCAAGCAACCGAATGACACCATATAAAGACCTTTGTGGGAAAAGGTGTAGAACAACCTCATGTTGGGATGAAGTTGATGAGCGTAAGCTTCTAGGACCTGAAATGGTTGAATAAATGGTGGAGAAGGTGAAAACCATTAAGTATCATATCATGGCAGTGCAAAGTTAAAAAAAGAGTTATGTAGACAATATTCGATGAAACCTAGATCTCAAAGATGGTGACATGATTTTTTTACACATATCTTCGTAGAAGAAAGTCACTGGTTTCAGATGAAGTGGAAGTTAAATCCAAGGACATCAGCCCCTTCAAAATTATTGATCGTGTCGGGGCTATGGACTATCTACTAGAACATCCACCAACCATGGGCAATGTACATTATGTCTTCCATGTATCTTTCTTAAGGAATTACATACCAGATCTTTCACATGTACTCTCTTCGGAGGTGGTACAGTTGGAAGATGATCTTTCTTAAGAAGCAAATCTAGTGAAGATCTTGGATTTTAGGGATAAAGTTATACAAAACATGATTAATCACATTGTAAAGGTACTATAGTGGAACTGTAAATATGAAGAGGCAATATGAGAACTCAACGTGGTAACGAAAAAAAGTTCATGCACCTGTTTATGGCCTAGAATGTAAAACAAAATTTTGAGGAAAAAATTTCATGGGGGGGGGGGGGGGCTAATATAACAACCCAAAATTTTCAACAGAAATTTAATACATATAAATATTTAATCACATGAATTCACAATGAAATGACCAAATAATTACTATGTGACCTTTGATCAGAATTTTGAAACTTCTGTGTTTTGAATTTCGAAAATCTGACATACACGACTTCGATCAGTAAGTTAGCTGGAGTTTAATATGACCAACTATTTTTTTGTGAATAGTAACATAACATTATGAATAGTAATGTTGCCCTTATGAATAGTTACATAATAAATTTAATATTAACCTTACCTATTGTATTATATAAATAAGATTCATGTGAAAGTATGATGTACCTATATTTTTCAATAAGTTATTAATTTTTTTAAAACTTGTTTTTGAGAATAAATTAGGATTTTAATTAAATTTTAAATTAATCTTATATTGAAAATTATGTTTGAAATATGGATTTCATATTTGGTTTCTACACATCAAAAAATGGATAGGATGAATTTTGGGGATTTTTCTAAAATACATTAATTTTTATGAATAGTAATATACGATAATTTACAATAAATGATAAATAATGGATTTATTGAGTCGTTGACGATGATATGATGATGTAAGACTAATTGTTTAGAATTAACATATACATATAACTATTATAGGTCATATAATACTCACAATTGCTTATCTTGAGAAGAAATAATAAATTAATGATTATAATATTACGATAACCCTCCTCCCTTCCACAATAAATATCACTCATCCTTATCTATTCTCTTCGATACTCTCAGGCCTTCTTCCTTGCCAATATTCTTCCCAAATATCTCTTCAAGATCCTCCACCACATCCAAAATCCCTTATTCTCCTCAAAATAACAACTCATCTCTTCTTAAGAGGATCTCAAAGGAGGTAAATTCAAGTGGTAAATTCCACTTTCCAATTCTTTTATGTCTTTTAAGTTCATTTCTTTTCTTGTTTCATTCCTATCATCCATTCACCCAAATGGTATGATAACTCCAGTAACATACATGTACTAGGATTCTATTATGCTAATTGGATAATTCATTATGTTCTCTACTTCCCCATATTTTACTTGAAAGAAATAAAAACACTGTTTCAGATGTATTAATTTAGCACATTTACAGATGAAGGTTTATAAATTTTTGTTACCATCTACAATTCTGTCATGAAACCATTTTCATGGTTGAACAAGACCATAATATATGTATTATTCCTCATCTATAGTTCTGTAATGCTTTAGTACACATGGTTTCTATTTATAAACGAAAACATGTTATTTTTGTCCAAAAAATGCTAATTAACCCAAGGGGTTATCACTAAAGCTCCACCTAATGATTAATTTTCACTCAAAGTAACAAAATTATATTTTCAACCATGTAAACATCTGGATTTTAAATAATAAAATATAACTTAAATTCTGGAAAACCACCTTCCTGATACAAGTTTATCCAAACATGAACTGATCATTAAAACCAAGCTAGCAAATGGATCCGGACAATGGAATTGAGCCTCCTAACATATCAAAATGTATATAAATGTACATAAAAAGGTTATAATAAATATTTTAAATATATAATATATTATTTAAATATTATTTAATAAAGTCAATTTTTTATTCAGGTCATTAATAATGAGTGGAGAACACCAATAGACTTAAGGAAATAGATCCTCTCCATTTCACTTCTATTCAAGTATGTCCTCTATGCTATGCACTTTTATATTAACAACTAGTGAAGGGATATGATTATGAACCTTTAAAATACTTTCCTCATGATTTATAAAAGATGAGAAATACTATTCTCTCTCTTAAATCCCTCTAAAGTACATATGATACCATGCCAATGTTCTGTGAGAGATTCCACCCGAACTGCCTTTATTCCTTCAGCTTTCTCAATCTTTCTTTCCCAAAAAAACGTTGTATTTTATTTTTATGTACAACATATACATGCTGTCCATATGCTCTGAAATCGTTTTTCAATATCCATCCCTTATTCTCTTTTAGGGATATACATGCTTTTATGGGATTCCCTCCCCGATAATTCCCTATAAGCAAACTCGTTTTAGGGGAACTTCCCAAAATTTTACTCAATTTAAAGTCTATACAATATTTTATTTTTGGACTCCATTTTCTTTTTGAAATTAGTTTTTTTATTTTAAAATCTTTTTTGGGATACTGATGGTTTTATATAAATTATTTTTCCCTTTCTATTTTAATAGCTCTATAGTATTTTCCATAAAACCGCAAAAAATATTTTAATGCTAAAATTTTTCAAATACATTTTATACATGTTTTCACTTCTATTTTACATAAATTACCATGATATATGCTTATTTTTCCTTATGAACTTCCATGTATGTTCTAATTTCTTTTTTTCTTCGACCCTTTCATGATATTCCCATTGGTTTTGATTTATCTCATTCTTATGGTACCCAATTCTATTCTTCAGTATCCCTTATGTTAATGTAAGATTGATTATGTATTATTATTTACGTGGAAAATAGATTCATGAAATTTAAGATGGGTGTGCCTAGATATTTCTCCAATGAATTGGGTGAAGTTGAGTCTCAAGAGATGTTATGTGCGATGTCCTTTCCGGTTAGCCTTGGCATGTGCTACTATGTTCAACGGTCTTGGAGATTAGCCTTGGCTTGTTGTACTCTGGGAAATGATAATGGAGGTTATCCTTGACTTGTAAAAAATATATGTTTTATGTTTCTTCCGCATTCCAATGATTCAATGTTAATGTGATCCCATTTTTATATGACATGATTCCACATGTTACACGCCTTTTTATATATTAATGTCAGGCCTTCTATACCATGTACTAATACATTGTTCTTATGTTTATTTCATTACTGGGATTTTAGATCATCCCTTTCTTCATGTTATCCCCATGGAACCCTCTGCATATTTAAGGGAAAAAAGGAAGTTAGGATCTCTTTATAGAGATTAAATAAAGAAGTGATTGTTTAGTCCAATTTTATGTATTATGTACATAGTCTTCCAAGAAACTATACATAACGATCCTTGGAATGTAATTTGATGTATACTTATGCTTATAATCATGTAATATTACATGTAAAAGGATAGGGTCACATTAAGTAGGGTGTGTGTATAAGTATCAGTTACATCATCAACCCAATGTTCTAAAATATATTAGTGTGTTCTATAATAATGTTTAATGAAACAAAATTATAATAATATCATCCAAAATCCATCAACCATTCAATAACCAAGATACCAAAACCCCCAGTGATACATTCTTCTAGTCTATTCCAAAAATCATATTGAAAATCATAGGAATGTCTCAATGTTAGATCCAAAATTATGATTATTGATATCTGAACAATCTCTAGTACTCAAGGTTAGACCAAATGTCACACCCCGACCGTAGATGTCCTTTTTTTCACTTCTTTCATGGTCCCGGTTTAATGTTTTTTTTTCAATGTTTAATTATGTTGGCAGGTTTCGCATCGGTGCGCGGTTACCGCATCGTTAGCGGTGACCGTGCGTTCAGTCCGGGTAACCGTGTGTCCGCTCGATGTTTTAAATATTAAAATTTTATGTCGATATTTTATTATGATTACTATTTAAATTATTGTTATTATTTTTGAAGTCTTTTTTTTATTATATGTTTGTCTACATACATGTTTATATATGTGTATATATTTATATATGTGTGTACATATATATATATATATATATATATATGTTTTTATATGTGTTTATATATATAAGTGTATATGTATATATGTGTATATATATATATATATGTTTATATATGTTTAGATATATGTATATATGTCTATATATGTGTATGTGTGTGTGTGTGTTTATTATTTTAAAGGTTTTGATTATAATAATAATTTTTTCTATTTGACTAATTATTAATATTATTATTTTTAATTTTATTCTGATCATTATCATTATTTTTTTATTATTTTTTATTATTATTATTATTATTATTATTATTATTCTATGTTAATATTATTATTAATATTATTAATATTTTTATTCCTATCATTATCATTATTATTTTTATTATTATTATTATTATTATATGTTATTATTATTATTATTATTGTTATTATTATTATATGTTATTATTATTATATGTTATTATTATTATTATTATATTTTGTTATCTTATATATATTGGTATTTTTTGAACCCTAGTCTACCCCTTACCCAGCCACCGCCCCCCTTTCCCTTATCTCCTCTCTCTCGGTAGACCCCCCTCCTCTGTGCAGTAGCCAGCCTCGGCGGCTCCTTCCCCTCGCCCAAATCCCTCCGTCTGGCGGTCTGTCCCAGAGACCCACCCCTCCTCCTGTCTGGTGTGCTCCCCCTATGGCGCTGCTCCCTCGCGCGACCACCACCAGACCCCGCTACTCCCGCACCCCCAATGCCTGGCCGCGCCATCTCCCCTCCGGCGCTCTGGTCGCGCCGCTCGGGCCTGCTCCGGCGTCCCCGTCCCAGGCCCGCCGTCACTGATCACCGCACACGGCCTCCGGCTTCTACTCCGGTGTCGCTGCCCGCTTCTGGCCTCCGCTCCGGCATCCGACCGCCCACACCGCCGCGCCCCCTGTCCCGGCCTCCTCTAGGGACCCCCGCTGCTGCCGGCCGCACCTCCGGCGACCCCCGCTGCCGCCGGCCGCACCTCTGGCAACCCCGCTGCCACCGGCCTCACCTCTGGTGACCCCGCAGCCACTGTTCGCACCTCTAGCAACCCCGCTACCCGCTGGCCAAATTTTCCAGTGAGCCCCCGCTCCGGCCAGCGGCCTCCAGCAGCCCCCTGGGCCTCTCCCAACTTGTTCCCGGCAATCCGGAGCACCACCCCGGCCCACGCACGACCCGGCTCCGCTGTCCGGCACTGTTCCGGCGTCCCCTGCCCTATTCCGGCGACCCTACCGGCGTTTCCCATCCCTGCCGCACCTCTGCTCTACTCCGGTACCGCCCTGTTGGCGTCCCCTGACCCTTTTCGGCGCTCTGGTCGGCTCCACCGCACCTTCGTCTGGCCGCATACCGGCTTTCCGCGGCCCGGCTAGCCGCTTCCTCCTTGCGCCGGCCAGCGGCGCACCCGGTAATCGGTGCGTGACCCCCCCGACGGTCTCCGTGCCTGAGCGCGCCACCCCTTCTGACTGGCGTGCGACCCCGTGGGTCGAGCACGTCTCTATGCCGAGGTAATTTCAGTGATGTGAATCTATTTGAGTTTATTTTATACCAGTGTTTGGTTGTTTTGATTGTTTTGATAATTGTTGAAGCGTGTTGACGGAATAATTCTGCAACGCAGCAGTCTTTGGCTTGCGCGTAAGTACGCGCCTGCGCGAGGTGTGTTGCATCATCAGGTTCAGTTTGCGAATCGAGGTGAGGTTTGTTTTGTTCTTAAATTATTTTATATCAACATTTATATATATAGGTATATATATATATGTATATATATATCTGTATATATATATATATATATATATGTATATATATATATATATGTATATATATATGCATATATATATACGTTGTCTTTTTGTGTTCTCTTTCTTTTGAACTTTTTTTTTTGAAGCGGTGTTTACGTGTTTTAGTCATCCTACTTTTGTTGCAGCATGTCGCGAGGTATTTTCACGCTATCGATTTTCCCGCTTGCGTTTTCAAGTGCACAAGTGTGAGGCATGTCGTGTCATCGCAAACTAGCTGCAAGTCATGGTAGGTCTCTCACTGTACTTGCTTTTAAATTTATAAATTTATTTATCCCTTGTCATTTCTTTATTTTTCAATAAATTTATAGTATCATTTGATAGCTATTACTAGATTCGTGACTTGTTGAAATTGAAAAACTGTTTACTCCTTGCATCGCACTGAAAATATTTTCATGGATTTAATTGTGTGACTTTCTTGTGATGTTTCTAAATGAGTACTTAATGAAATGTGAAAGTCTTATTTAATAGTGTTTTGAAATGGTTGGTGTGTGTGAAATGGAGGATGTATCATTTATGGAAAGTGGTTATTTTCGTGAAAATCATGGATAGAAGAAATGCCCATTTGGCCTTTAAATTGGATTTTGGAACTTTTCAGTGGTGGTTTGGTTTTCCTTAAATGAGTTTCAAAGTAGGTTCTCTAGTTTTCAACGTGATGGTGTGTGTCATATCTTTTGGAAACGCTTTGGTACTAAATGGTTTAAACGTAATTGATGTGGCGGCCCATTTGACACTTTATTGATTGTGAACTGATTACATATATATATATATATAAACGTATTTAAGGGGAACATCTACAGTGGGACTTCCCTTCGAGGATTTTTGTGTAGCGGTGTTCATGTAAGGGGATGGAAAGTGCGGTGAGGTGATTCACGCGTGCGAGGGCCTCCCACTTACACAGTATTATTAAAACCACCATGGGTTCCTGGGCGTCTTTTAGAGAATCGAGTGACGGTTGCTGGCTAACCTTGATTAGACGGGTTAGTCCCCCCTTGGTAGGTAAGCCTTGTAGGGCGTGCCACTAGTTGGCTGTTAGGGCAGCCAGTTGGTTATTGACTATGGAGTACCATGCCGGCAGGTAGTCTGAACCCGAGTACGTCCAGGGGTTTTCTAGGGATGTTTAGGATCACCCATGGTTACTTGATTTTCCCTGCTTATTTACTTTCAGTTGTTCTTTACAGCTTATACTGGTTACATTGTGAAAATGGATTTAAAATGAAAGTGCGTTATTCTCTTTGTGTAAAATTTGAAAATCTAACACTTCTTATCTTTAAAAAAGAATTTGGCACCAATGAAAGAAATTCAGCTTTTGAGAAAGAATAAGGGTAATGTCTCGTGTTTTCATTTTCAAGTGAATCATTATAAAAGCTTACTTTTATACACTGTAGTTCAATCCTGGAATTTTTAGATTCTTTATTTACTGGTAGTGCTTTGGGATTTGTTGTTGGGCTCACCTACTGAGTACTTTTTTACTCACGCCTATCTTTCATCTTTTCAGTTGCAGGTTACTTTATGTATAGGGTTTTTCTGGTTTAGTCACTCAGTGTTGGAGCGAGGTTGGTTTTTAGTTGTGTGGTGACCCGTGAGGTCACTTGGAGGTATATTGTCATATAGTTTTCGTTTCTTTGTTGCTAGTGTTGTTGTTTTGATTAGTTTTTTTCTTCTTTTGATCCTGGTACTTTTCGGGCTGAAATCGTTCCCAACGATTAAATTTTTCTATGCCCGACACTAGTTGCCATCCCGGGGGGATCGGGAACGCCCCTCGGGACTTGCCGCGGACTGGCTCGGGTGACCGGTTCAGGGTCGACCCGGGCTGGTTCGTGACACCAAACTAGGCCATCATACCCCAATTATATATATATCACATCAGATCCATCCTCAAGCAACTCAATATCCATATAGGCTATATGCATCTTGATTAGACTACCCTAGGACATCATGTCCCATCACTATCTCTAGTTCTGGTCACATATACCATCACACCCCACTATTTATATACAGATCTGATAACACATGACCATCATTCCACATGAGCATCGCATAAGAGTCTAATCACTCTTGATCATAATTCACCTAGGATCACCCACACTAAGACATCATGCCCCACTTTCCATATCGGTCTCTTCCTCATGTCACATGCATCGTCTGAACCTGATCCCTCTCTAGGGATACCTATTCCTAAGGTGTTTACCTATCACATAGGTTACATGAACAAGAAACTACAGTAGTATATATACTAAACATATCTAAAGGAAATAATGAAATCATATCAAGGCCCCATTTGAATTGACACATATTAAGGAACACATCAATAGAGATTATAGAAACATTATAAATTCATCATGTGAATCAAATATAAACCTGGATTATAGCAATCATAATAATTCTCAATGAGAAAGGTCATATGGTGTCACATTCCACAGACACACCCACAAGAAATTACAAGTCTAGAATGGATATGAAATATTAAAACATGATAATAATACCATGGAAACATGTATATCGAGAGACCAAAAAGGAAAAGAACCTCCTAACTCAATGTCATTGACATCAAATGCAAGGATAAAATAGTCAAGCATACCACTTCAAGAACTTATTATCTTAAATGTCGACAAATCCATGCTTGAGATTAATCTAGGTTTTCAAGATCCAAAACAAAATATTTTATTTAAAAAAGAAGTAAAATATAATGTTTGATGATACTTCCACACAGAAAGATAATTTTAGAATTATTATTGAAATTTTACATGCATTGATAATTTATCTCTCCTAAATAAATTCAGAATTATCATTTAGGTAAACACATTCTCTAAAAATGTTATCCTAAATAATAATTATATATTTTTTAAATTTCTCATAAAATATCCATTTATAATTTTATCTTCATAATTTATCATAAATTATCCTTCAATAATCGAGAAATTATAATTTGATAATTTTAATAAATGTCATTTATAATCATTCAATAATCATTTGATAATATTAACAGTTACTCTATTATAATATCACAATAATCATTTGATAAATTCAATGATTATATTTTGATAACATCATAATTATCATTTGATAATATTAATAATTATCCTATGATAATCTTGTAATTATGATTTCATAAGTTTTATAATTTTAATTTGGTAATTCAAAGGAATTAGCATTATGAAAATTTCAATAAATTATCCCTTTATAAATTCATGAGATTATGCTTTTATAATTTCTAATATATAAATTATCTTGTTATAGTCTTGTGGGAGTATCATTTTTTAATTATTTTAAAATTATCATTGGTAATTATGCACAACTATTTTTTGATAGCTTTTAACTGAATTTCCATTGATATTTTTTAAAATTATCATTAGATAATGTTTTGAAATCATCTATGAAAAAACCATGTTTTATTGTTTCATTATTCAACATTTTCTTCTTTTTATAATTTGAGAAAAATGAAAAAATGTGAGAATATTAATATGAAAAAAATAAAAACATACACTCCATATGAGACAGGGGAGGAGAAGCTGCCATCATACCAAGATCTGGAGGACGAATTGAAATTGATTTAATGGGGGTGCACAAAAATGGATCTATGTTTAGTTGAACCAAACAAAAACAACATACACCGAGTCCATAATTCAATGGTTATTTTAAACCCCAAAAAGAGTTCTACAACTAGTCAAAATATAAATCCCAAATTTAATCCACTACTTAAATGGAATCCTAATGGCAGAGTCATTTTTTCACTTAATTAATACATTTCTAATTTTTTTGGTCAAAACGATTAAAGACCATTAATTTTTTAATCACTCCCAATAAAAATGGAGGATTCCGTGGTGGAAAGATTGAATTACAAAAAAAAACAATATTAATAATTAATTTAATAGAAATATAATATTAAAAAACAACAATAACATACCCTTTCTTGTGATCTGGCCAAACATCTAATGCACAAAACATTTATTTCGTTCCTAGGGTAAAGCATATATCCCAGAAATAACGTTCGTCTTGGAAATTTTATATGAATTACTTTTGATAGATATTAAATTATTTTCAAAAATAATAATATAATTGAAATATTTAATAACTTATCCTAATGTGCGATCTGAACACTTGACGTGCCAAAAACATATTCTCCATATAGGGTAAAGCCTACATCCTAGTCCTAATGGTGGTTTTATATTTATCATCTAAAACACCATAATAATGATATGAAATTATTTTTGGAAGATAAAATAATAAAAAATGTTGATATATATCCTCACATGTGATCTTAAGAAATTAAAAATGTGCAAAAATGTTATTCATATTCTAGGTAAAACCCCACATCTCCTACCTAATAGTTATCTCAAATTATACTTATGATGCACCATTTAAGAGATATTTAATTATTTTCTATAAATCTTGAAAACATAATATAATATTTCTAATATTTTTATTTCCCCATCACATAGGCTCTATGAAGCACAAAATCTCGCACAAAACCATCGTCAAAATCTCAAAATATTCCCTAGAATATTTATAGTTGTCAACAAGGATTTAACCTTAAGAAAATCCATTAAAATGTTTGTTAATGGATTTTTAAGGAAAAATTTTATTTTCACATAAAATAATAATAAATTATTAACAAAGAGGATTATTAATTATCCTAAAAAATTCAGGATATTAAAATTTCCATCCTATATAGAATTATCAACCTCAATAAGTATATTTTGTTTTCTTTCATTGAGAACATAAGCTACTAATCATGAACATCAGAATCAATTTTCCTCGTTTCATCTTGGATATATCGATGACTCCATAGAATCTAACCTAGTGGTACCATCTATCCCCACAAAACCTTCTTGTTCTGATCTATGATCTGCAGCATATTCTCATCATAAGATGCATCAGACTCCCACACAACTTCCTACCAATACAAAAATGCACAGGCTCATGTATGTACCTATTTAGTTATGATGCATTTAACACATCATTCATACCTTGATAATGAGAAGAGAGATCCAAATTATATTCCATCGCTCAAATAATCTTGGTAAGATAAAAGGGTTTAACAAAACAATGCGATAGCTTGCCTATATTTTTTTACATCTCCTCCTTAATCAAGGAATCACTCATAATAAAAAATGATCACCCATAGAGAAATCAAAGGGTCTCATCATATGGTTGGAATAATATCTCTTCCATCCCTTAGTAGGGATCAACCTATTAAAAATTAGATTCACTATCTCAAAGGTCTTATATGTCAAAGAGATCCCACACCCACTACCTAACATGCCTCATGCCAACAAGTGATGACCAGCATGGTATTCTATATAGACAATGGTAAGGTTCTATCCAAATTGATGTATTGTAACTATTATGGAATGAAAACACATTGAAGTTCATGTGATCATTCCATACTCAATAAAATTCTACCAAACAAAATCAATTACTATCCACCAATATGTATATATTCCTCTATATTTTTCTATCAATCATAGGATGGTATGTGGTGTTCAATCGCAGTATAGTCCCTAGGGACTTTTCGAAGCCCATTCAAAAGAGATTTAAAAAATGTGTGTCTCTTTATGATTTAATTATCATGAGAGATATATGTAGGGGTTTGATATCCCATACATAGATCATTCCTATCTCATCTATTATGTGAGTACCACTGATTTTAATGAAGTGAGCAGACTTCTTTTCCATATCGACAATCAATAGATTATGTCACAAATCCTTGATTTCTTGGGTATCCATGTAACATTTTTCATCATGATTTCCTCTAACTTACACATAGGTATCAAAAGTGTCTCCAAAAATTACACTAAGATGTTTGTTCTCCACATTTAAACTTTGAAATGAAAGGAATCAGAAGACAAGAATAGAAATTTCTCTCTTTATCACTAGCCACCCAAACTATTGTCTAAAGTCATAGTACATCTTAGTCGCACTAGAATTCCCTTCAGATCTAGATACATAGCAATACATCACCATCTCATCTCTAATGGAAGTATGGAATACAAATATGCCATACCCTAATATCAAATCATAACTATCCATCAACAATCTTGGTATTGAGTCAACATTATCTAGTTGTTACCTCTTTTCAAAACAATCACATTCCAACTTTTGTTCAACATTTATCCTTTTCACAAGTCTTGATGTGACTACTAAGTGATCAGAAGTCAGAGATCCTTGTTAATTTGAGGAATCTAACCTTTAATCATCTATTAAGATAACCATGGACCACTATTCCCTTAATGTACTTTTACCATGATCCTAGTAAGCCTACATATTATATCTAACATAATCCAAATTTATATTACCTTATCTTATTGAAAAAATTACCTAAAATTTAAACATCTACAAATACTCAACTCATCGCCTCCATCTTAGTTTTAGGTGTCTTGGTGTTATGATATTGTAAACTGTATTGTGGTCTATATGAACAATAAATATCAAAATAAAGATATAGTGTCTCCAAAATTTTAGAGAGTGGACCACAACTACCATCTCTATGTTATCTATCTGTACCCATAGATCCTTGATCTCTTTTGGAAGCATATGATATGAGAGTATCGAGCTGGCTGCACACCAGAAATGAGTTTTGTCATTGTTTCACTTTCTGATACATCAAAGACACAACTATGTAAAATATTATCTCAATGATTTAAATATATTACTTTGTATCATGATGGATTATGGTTCCCTAGAAAGATGGAGAATACTGGAATTCAAAGTCATGACAGGTTAAACCATATTTATTTAATCTAATAACTAGGTAAAATACTAAGTGAAATATTTCTAGCTAAAGTGGGCCATACTACTCTGAAAACATAGAATATGTGGGATAAATCTCAGCTACATTCTCCTACATGTCTAGAGAAAATTAGGAAACATCTTCCCATGTGGACGTATTCCGTCTTACCTTCCATGTAGTCCCATAAGACTACATCAAGGAGTCATCTTGTATAAAAAATTAATACACTTATGAAAAAATCGATTCATTAAGAAGAAACCTAATCAATATATAAGATCACACAAGGTTCATTTTAATTGGTATGTGAGATCTAGAATGGTTCCTTTTAACCAATCTACGGGATCATACAAGGATCTCCTACGAGTCTACCGTAAACCCAAGACATACACCTAGATCTAACCACTATCTCTATCCACACATATTAGTAAAAATCAACATATATAATAATAAAATAATATATTCAATTCATCTAATTAAACCCAACATAGATATATTACAAAATATTTCAATAGAAAAATCACATAAGAAACTACCTCGAATAGATAGTGAAAAAAAGGAATTTAATTAAACAACTACTATGTAACATAATAATAAAATATATACTTATATAGAATGTGAACCTGTGTTCCTATTGAGTATTCATGAACACATATTAAATCTCAAAATTCACTTATGAATGTGATGTGCATCACCTAATGTGACATTAACAAAAAATAACAAATAAAAATTAATTCTCCAAATTATGGAAACTCGAAGGTCTGCAATACAGTGCTGCCCATGCATTTGAATAGTTCCACTGATAGAGACCCTAACATACTTTATATTATTAATCCTATCATATCCCAAAAAATATAATAGAAATGTAGTAAATCATGATCCATTGATACCATTTTTTAAAATCCTTACTAGAACTACCAGGATTGATCTTTATGCCACATGACCTCATGCACACCTCACCCTATGCAAGAGGCTGCTGACTAAAAGAGAGGGTCTAATTGAATAGTGGGGGTACAGTATCTTCTATATAAATTAATCAAGAAGGATATTAATGAACAATAACAAAAAAATTAATAAACAATCATAGTATACATGTGGAAATATAAATAAATGGAATATATATGAAGTAACTAAATGTAGCCCTAATAAGTGGAAATCATGTCCATATAAAATAATCTAGATAAAGCATATAAATAAATATTATGTCCTATGGAGTCCATCCTTATATGATACTATCTCCACAATCATCTGCTCAGCTATCCACTATAAGGACCATTCCCTTCACCAGATCACTCATGAAATCTATTAGTGCATCCAAATATGAAGTAGGACTAGAGTACAATACATAGTAGGACACCATTGATATGTTCGTATATTGATGTTCTAAAATATAAAATTGTATTACATAATAATGATCAACGAAACACATAAATATTCATATATCCCAAAACCGATTGGTCTTGCACTAACAAAAAATCCCCAATCCTCTATCGTACCAACTTCGGTTCAATGCTAGAAAAAATGAGAACAATCATGGGAACATATCAATGACATATAAATCATCATCTACTCAATATCCACACATTCCCCATTATCAAGCCCATGCCACACAAGGACATGATTCCACAAAGCTATATATATCTAGATAGAGCCAGCCTTAAGTTGTTCGATAGTCATACCTGCCCCTAACCTCTAGGCCAGACCTCATTAGTCCATCATGACCTAATTATATCTCTAGGTCAGGTATCACTGACAATCATTCCTAAATGCTTCTACATAGTGTTGATCACTCATGAAAATCATTCCCCACAGTCATCACATATGAGTCTGATCACTCATGATCGTTATTCCCCTAGGTCAAGCCCCATGAGTCCAGCATGACCCAATATCAATTTCGATCTCATCATAAAGTCACATGAAACTTCTAAACATGCTCCCCTTCATGAGATATCAAGGAATTACATGTAAACCTTTCACAAAAGTACCATTCACAAGAAATAACAACACATCATATACTAGACATATATCAAGGAAATAGTAAAATTGTATCATGGCCACATATCAAGACACTCATATCAAGCAACACATCATGAGAAATTATTTTATAATTATAAATAAAAAATGTGAATCCAAAATCAACATGGAGTCCTGATATTTGAACAATTTTCATAGAGAAAGTTCATACAGTTTCACGAGCTACACACACACCAAAATCATTCACTAGTAAATTTTGGATATCAAACATAGAAACATGATAATAATACCATGGAAAAATGTATAACCAGATCCCAAAAAGGTAAGGAATGTAATGACCCACTTATTCTAATTGGATGGATAATACAATAAATCCTTAATAGGCCATAAGCTACATCCCCAAGATGCCAAAGAATGGAAATGAACTCCCAGGGATTCAAATAAATGTTGGGGATGATGTACCCTTTATGAAATAACCACTAACCAAAAAAATAATAACTAAACTAGTCAATATATAATGCATGATTAAAATAAAGATAACTCAACTACATTATTCATATCAAACCACTTTAAATGTGTGAAATGGAGGATGACCTAATATGTATAAGAGAAAATAGTGTAAAAAAACTAAAGACTCCCTAAAGACCATAATACTCCATTATCCACTCTCTCCATGACCCAAGATCATGAAACAACCCATGTATGACGAAGCATCGAAAAAATCACCAAAGTTCCAAAGTAAGGGTGAGAATAAAACTAAGAGGTTTTCCCCTACTAACTTCCCTACTCATGCCACTTGGATATAAGAGTTATTATAATTTATATAAAATAGTTTATATTATACAGTGTCTCAAAACATTTTTTAACTAACCATAAACAGGTTTCTAAAACAATTTTAAACCAAAAGAATAAATGTTCAATTGAATCCAATTTTACATCAAGTTATTTTCTATAAAAACTAAACAATGATTCAAATCAATTTCTAAATTTTGTTGTTAGAATACCCATTTCATTCCACACATCCACACAATAAACCATGCATGCTTTGTTATGATATTTTCATACTCATGAGTGGTTTATCATCGATATACCTAGTTGTCACAATGAAATTGCATACCATGTTCCATTAACCCATTAGAACTAAGAACAATGTCATATTTTAACCAATACCCATATATGAATCATGAACACGCACACACCCCATATGCCTAAAGATCGTGTTAAAGTAACCCTATCAATAAAATCATCTTATTGTTGAAAAAAAAATCCATTAAAACCATTACAATGCCAACAAATTTCAATAAAAGGTATTTTTATTGAAACCACCTTCAGAATCAAACGATTTATAAGTTATAAAAAATCCACCATTGAAATTCAATAGTTTAAATTCAAGAAACTAAAACAACTTTCACAATAATTTATCACGATTTCACATATCTACTAAAAACAATAAATCATCAATAAAAATATTTATTCCTTGTATTAAAACAAGATTTCTCAAAAATTATTATCTAAATTACTCAATCTGAAACTAATCCAATCAATTAAAGCCATAAGAGTTGACAGAGAATCAACCTATAATAATGATTTTGAGGAAACTCAACAACTCAGGAAGAACACCCATGAAAACCGGGTCAATTATTAACAAAACCTCCCTATTATCTATTCTACTAGAAAGATCAATACAAAATATCCACATATTTGGAAGAAAAATACATAGATATACACATAATAAGTGTTGATATGAGAAACCAAGAAAAGAGGAGAAGTAGATCTAAGTGGATCTATGAAACTGCTCAAGAATGATGAAGAACGATCACTGACATAAAGATTACAGCTTTGAATCACCAAGTGAAGACTTTAGATTGAATCCAAAATTCTTGGGAGAGGTTTTCCTATCATCAAGGAAGAGGAATCTCAAGTTTGGGATTCCTATGTAAAAAACGAGCAGTTAGGAAGAAAAATTTCATAAGATCCACTTGTTTAGGATCTCACTTTAACCATGAACATTGTTAATGTGTATGGTTAGACAAATTGTGCACTAACCGTGCATTAGATACTATCTACACAAACCCTTTTCAGAACATCTTTGAATGGTCTTATTAACCATTCACACACCGTGGAAATTCTCTCTACCTCAAACCTACTATTATGGATGGTCTCTCCTAGGATTTCTGTACTGTTTGGACAAACTGTGCACAACCTGTGCACCCCACATTTAGCCCCCAAAACATACTAAAAGTTCACCAAACTCTCCCAAAATTCCCCCTTATAAATTATAAACCAAAGAATAAAATTTAATGGTTAGATACCAGAAACCCAGGGTACTACATTTTCCCCACCATTTTTTTTCTGTCCCCTGAAAGAAAAAGACCATCCTTTCTATGAGAGGGTTCTGGCCATTGCTCTTTCATTTCATTCCCGCATTCCCAAGTCTCTTCCGGAATTTGAAAATGCTGTCATAGAACCTAGAATAGATCGATCATTTTTCCATGTAAGAAATTATATTTTGTATCCACTATATGAACTGGGATATATACCAATGATCCATCCACCTCTCGGTCATCATGATCCCATCTAATCACATTACTAAGGTTAGGCTGATAAACTGTGGTGGAAATTTAAAATGATATTACACCTCCCCAAACCATTATAGTATCTCAAAAGGAACAATGTATCAAGGATTAAACTTGATATGGATCGCAAAACGATGATGTTCAGGCCTTGGAGATATCCTCAACAAAACATGATCACTAACATAAAAAGACAATGATCATTGACAATGATCAAAATAATATTTCTGTCGACTCTGAGCTGTCTCCATATTCTTTCTAATTTGATGAATCTTCTCTATTGTTTTTGGGACAAGGCACGTCCCCACAAGTGATGTTCCACCTACTTCCACCCAGCATAGTGAATAATTATAAGGACACCCCTAAAATGATTCAAATGGATGAATATGTATTGAGACAGATAGTTGTTATTATATGAGAACTATTTTAACGGTATGTGATCCTCTCATGATCCACCGAAATCCATTACAGAAGACTGCAACATGTCTTCCAATGTATGTATCATTCATTCAGATTTCCCATCCAATAGAGGATGATAAATTATGATCATATTCAACTGAGTGCCAATGGATACCTATAAGGATTACCATAAACGAGACGTCATCCTCAGATCTTTGTTTTAAAAAATTGACACTAATATATCATTCCTCATTACCACTTCTTGGATATATATTTTAGAAAGTTACTCCTACTTATGTGTTTCATATATTGGCATTAAATGAGCCGACTTGGTAAGATGATACACTATCATCCATACGGAATCCTGTTTACATACCCTACTTAGGAGACCTACTAAAAAATACAAAGTTATCTTCTCCCATTTCTACACTCGAATTTGTAAAATCTGTAACATACCATCTGGTCTGTTATGATCATCTTTATCATTATGACAAGTTAAGCACCACGAGAAAAACACAGCCACATTCCTTTTCATTCCACTCCACCAAAATTGTGCCTTCAATGGATAATACATCTTCTATGTGCCACGATTTACAACCCATCATGAATAGTTGTAATCATAAAGTAGTTTTTAATGATAATCCATAGGTACAACCTTTCCATTTTTGAAACACAAAATTGAACTCCCATCAAGTTTCCAAACCTCAATGGTCTCCCACCGTTGAGTTTGGAACTCATAGGAAGGTATTTTACATTCGATTTTTGTGCCTATTTGAAAATCATTACCAAATAAGGAAAAAGAATAGCTAAAAAGAAAACTGTAACATAAACTAGGTCTTCACATTCTACATGCATGTCGACTAATAACAACACCAAATACCATTCATCTAAATTATCAAATACTAACTGATCATACAACTTTCCGCTCAGTGCATCTTCCATATAATTCCCATTTATTAGTTTACACATCAAGTCAAAGTCTAAAATTTTGAGATACTACATCTATTTTCTTTACCTGATATTCAAATCTCTCTATGAGAAACTATGTTCCATTATTTTATGGTCTGTGAACACAATAAATTTCCCAATAAAGAGATAATGACTCCATGTCTTGAAGGCATATATCACTACATCTAATTATAAGTCATGATTTGGGTAATTATTCTCATGCACCCTCAAATATCTTGAACCATAAGACACAACATGGTCTCCTCACATAAGAACACAACACAACCCTAATACCAAAGCATCAAAATACACCACATATGCCAATCTTGATTCAGGAACAATCATGATAGGTTCCCAACTATGAAAAACTTTCAGCTCCTGGAAGGACTACAGGCATTCCTCTATCCATTATAATGGAGAATTATTCATTATAAAATATTTAGTCAAGGAGAATATATACGATAAGTCATGATAAAAGCATAAGTAATAACCAGATAATCTAAGATAATTTTGTATCAAATAGGAATTTTTCGGTGGTTTCCATGAAATCATGACATCTATATTTTCAGGATCCACCAAAATACCTTTTTCATAAATCACATGGCCAAGAAAGAATACCTCTTATATCCAAAAATCACAAATAGATAGTTTGGAATAGAAAAGATGATCTATTAAGATTTGTAACACTATCTCCAGGTGTTCCACATGCTCAGAACATGTCTTTGAATACACCATTATTATAACGACCCATACTTTACAGACATTGTTAATACATCAAAATTGAAGAACACTTATTACAACATATAACAAAACCAGGAAAGGACCGTATAGGTATAGTGTCTTTAAAAACTGGGAAAAATAAACAACTGGTTCATAAAGCATCTACATTGTCTCCTATTTATTTCATCATATCTAGAGTCCCTTTTGGCATTTCCTACTTAATAACCTTCTTCCTGACCTGGGGAAAGAAAAAATAAAAAAGGTTGAGCTCCAATGCTCAGTAAGGGTGTACAAAAGAAATATCAATCACATCATATTCATAAGATCATAACATTTTGGAAATCTTAACCTGCAAAAGAGAACATAATTTCATAACATGGGATAAATCATAGTAGTGAAATGTAATCCCAATAATCATAACATAAAACATGAAACTTTTTGTCATACACACATAATCATATAGAATCATTTCTTAGTAGTCAAGACTCATAGCCTAGACTATCTTAGCGGACAAAGTCCATTTCTGAACCGAGTTCACTCATCGTTTCAGTCTTGTTTCACTGAACCGATTTAACCTGCCATTCCAGCCATGTCTATATCATGAGATATAAATCTTTACCCAATTCATTGGAGGGAAATATAGGTCCCACCCATCTCATAATGAAACCATTCTTATGTGTGCCACAAAAATCATAAATCATACATCATTGCAAAACCCATGTAATAAAAATGGGATTCTTAAACATCGTAACATAATAAAACAATTCATATAAGATAAAGGAATTCATAAAAATAATAACATCACAACATAATCAAATCAATGTAATAATAGGGATAGAAATAGAACCCTATAATATCTTATATGGAAAATAATTTTGATAAAACACTTGAATTCCATTCTTGAGGAAAATATCCTTTATAATTCAAAAACATTTTACTTTCTTAATAAGTCATATAATATTGAACTAAAATAAGTTGATTAAAAATATACTTGAAAACATGTAAAGTAAGCTTCATGGAATTCATTTTCTAAAAATCCATTCATGCCGTATAAGTTAAAAAACATTCTTCTCGTACTTTTGTCGGAAAAGTCAAAAAGTACCTCATACGAAAAATGAAAAAAGATTCCTTTCATATCTTTTAATAAAAACTCACCAAAGGGTAAAATTGTATATAAACTATTGTATAAGGATATAAATATTACATATTGATGAAACATGGATGTGGATGATAAATATTCCCCAGTAAATTCTGATGTATAAACAATCTCAGATAAAAATGAGATTGTGAGATTTTCCTTTACCTTAGGTCTGATTTGCTTCGTATGTGTCCGAAACTCCGGTATAATGATTTAAATAATGTCATTGACTTATCCCATAATAATATTCATTGTTATGATATCATATATGGCCATATTATTAGCTTCTTATTAGTAATATTTCATTGCTACTTCTTATTCGGGTGTTTATTACTTTTTGTTCTTAGGCGTGTTTTGTCGAATAAATTCTTATTCTTCTATTTAGGTTATAGATACCTCATTTACATAATGGTATTAGTGTAATATATATCATATTCATTCATTCAATTCATTTATATAATCATTATGCAATGAAGATCATGTAGAACAAGTCGCATCACATTGTGGAGACGGTATTTCGTACGTACGCACGAGCGATGATATCGTTCCCATGATCGTGGAATTTTATTGGAGTGTATGTATAATATTTAAGAATCAATATCACTTTAAAATAATCATATATAGTTATTATTTAAACCATTAGACCCATCCAAGTAAGGTGGTGGTGGAAAATATATTACACCACGGCGTGGAGACGGTATTCCGTACGTACGCACGCTCGGTGATTTCGTTTTCCGTAGGATAGATAGATGGTGAAATAGGGTTGTTTAATAAATATAATAATATATCAGTATATGATTGATACTAATTTTATTACTTAATAATGAAACAAATACATAAGAAGAAGTGGAAGAAGAAATAAAGTTGAAATAATCGGTAACGGACATTACCTCTTCTTTGAAGATCCTCTTTGAGACCTCCTCTTAGGGCACTAAAATTGGTCTTTAAAGAATACCAGGACCTCTAGGAAGTTTCTAGGGAAGTGGAGAAGAGAATTGTTCATGGGTTGTCTGTGCTTGAAGGCTCTAAGTGGTGTGATGAGGAGAGGGAGGAGGTGCCCTTTTATAAGAGAGCATAGGGTCACCTTAGGAAAAACTAAAAATATTATTTTATTATAAAGTCATATTCGGTTTTTAATAGCTCCAAATTGATTTATTTCAAAACTAAGGTGGGGATAGGTTAAAATAAGCTCATCCAATAGAATTTAGAAACGTTTAGGTTTCTATTTTAACCTTATCATTTATATTTAACTTTAAGTTAGATAATTTAACTTTTATCGTGTCTTCTTGTTTTCTTGCACTATAAGGTTAATAAACATACAATAACAGGAAAAAAGAATACCAAGTTGTTTGTTATTAATATATATAACCTTATATAAGTCATTTTTACGAACCTTATATTTTTAGGAATAAAATAACAATTAATAATATAATATTTGTTTTAAAAACTATTTTATGTCAATTTTGACACTATTTGGTAATTGATTTTTGTGAATCTCATAACAGAAATATTAGTTCGACAAAAGTAAATAAAATCATTTATAACATGTCATATTAACCTATATAATTATTGTAATTCATAAAAAGTCTCAAATTAAATTTATTTGGGTATTTATAACATCAATTATGTCAATATTTTATTAATAAGATAATAACTGTATCATCATTGTGTCATAAAAAAATTAAATTATTTATTGTCTAAAAATTACAAATAAAATACCATTATGTATTAAATCTTTTTATCTTTCTAATGACTATTTATAGTAGTAATTATCTTACGTATAACCCTATATTAAAAATGATTTAGTTATTAAACTTTGATTTTAACTATTTGAACCCTTCTTTAAATAAATTAATAATAAATGTCCTAATCTAATATAAATGGGACTAAATGGTCATATTTTATTCCTAAGGTTTTTTTTTGTCTAATTACACTTATCCAATGGAATTATGACATGTGTTAGGGTAATAATAATAACATTTTTACCCTTAATTTCCCCATTTACTTTTAACCGTGGTAAAAAAAGTAAAAAGTTACTATCAAAAAAAATTATTTTCATCTCATTGAACCACATTTTTGTCTTTTATATTAACCATATCTCTCATATTTTCTAAATTCCACTCACAGAAGTGGTAAAATTAATTTTTATGTAAATTTTCAAATTTTTCTAGGAGGTGGGTAAAAGACGGTGAAAAGTTTAATAAAATTTTTATATATCTAAAATTATTATAAAATGACTCCAATGAATTGAAATGAACTTATATAGGTATTATGTATTTATTTTTACCTAAAATAAATTTAAATAAAATACATAATTATTTAAATAAAAGGTCAGTTTTTAAATAGTAACCTAGTGTTTTCACTATTCATCAAAAAATGAATGTTTTCAGAAAAATACCAAAATTTCACCCTATGCTAATATCGATATTCTGAATCAAAAAATGAAGTCCATTTTGAAAAATAAAATTTAAAAAATTTCAAAAAGTGGGTATTACTATTAATAATATCTAGTTTGAGTAATATTTTAATAGCATGTCGTTGTTTAGTGAAACTCGGTATTGCGTATGACGCAAGCTATCGAGGAAGGTCAAGATTGCGTGTAAAGAAAGCCAAGCTAGTTTTGTGTGTAGTGAAAGATTTCTTTTATGATTTATATAACATAAAAACAAAATATTTCTCATAAATATATCGTGTGTTACAATTATGTCATCTAAAAAAACCACAAAAAAGATTCTATATATTGATGATATATTCAATTCATCAATGCCATGAATAATGATGGTGAATTCAAGAGACCGAAAGGCCTGAAAACATAATCATAATGGCCATATATTCTTCTTAAAGTTGAATTCAGAATACCTTCATTACAAACTCACAATTGAGGATATCAGGATCGAAAGTCAATTTTAGAGAACAACTGATCTCCCCTCAATTGATCAAAGAGATCATCAATTCATAGAAGTGGTTACTGATTATTTATAATAAGTTTGTTAAACATACTATAATCTGCACACAACCGGAGTTTTCCATAATCTTTCTTCATGAAGATGATCGGGGAAACCCATAAATATGCATGTGTCCAAATGAAATTCTTTCTTTTTAGCTACTCCAACTGAAAATTCAATTATATTAGCTCTGTTTGTTCCATCCTATAAGACATAAGGGAAATAAAAACCTTTCCTGTAAAAAGATCAATCATAAACTGCACTTGAAACATAGGTTGTAACCATGAGATGTAATCGGGAAAGACATCAAGAAATTGATCCACCACTACAAGGAAACTGACATCCTAGATCTCTTCCATTGATGCCAATGTAAACTCCACCAACTGGTCAGAGATCATTTCCACTGCTGGTGCCAACAATCCAGTTACACCCATCTTCACAACATCTCACATTTGATGAGATGCTCGATTCCATCCAATTTCATGAAACTAACTATCCTCTTATAATGGTGTACATGAGCCTTGTACATTTTCATCCAATCCATTCCCATGATTAAATCATAGAAATCCATATCAAACACTTAGAAGTAACATTTTAGCTTAACTCCATCAACCGTTATAGCACATGATCTACAAACAAAGGCTTCACATTATATAGGAAAGAGAGGAGTTTGTAGTTTTATCCTAAAGGGAATCATTTAATGTTTTAATCATAGAAGTTCAAAAACATGATAATAAATTGATGAATGTGATGCACTAGTATCGAAATGTACATGCACTAAGGTAGAGTTCAAAAGAATCATACATCTCATCCTAGATGGTCCAGCCTAATCATGCTCAATCATTTTCTCAGCTTCATACAGTTTCTTGATCATTTCACTCTACTATTGGTTACCTTTTTGATATTTCCCTTACTGAATAGTCATTTTATTCCAAGAATCCCCATGAATAGTTTTTCTATACAGACAAGACTACTTCATCTGACCTCATCCTATCAAGGAATAAGATGCTTGCGAAACCTGAGAAGTGTCTCAAGCACCTGCCCTTGGAGTACTGTGGGAAAAGCATGTAAGATGTCCCATATTGTTGAAAATATGGAATTCTATTTGTGGTGTTGTACATTCTTCATTTATGTGGTCAAATGAACTATATTGGTAGAATTATCCTGTACACTTTTTTCATGGAGGAGGATATACATATCTAGCTTTTGGATTCTGATTCCCACACCTATCTTGGAAATAATTATCACTCTTTCTCTTGCTCCCAGCATTGGGGTTTCCATCATTTCTACTAGGGATCATCATACTTCCTCCTCCCATAGCTCTATATATGTCTCGCTCAACCACCATAGACCTGTTCACCATCTCTGTATAGTTATTAAAACATAGTACTACAATCTTGGATCTAATTTTCTGCCTTATTCATAATTAGAAGATGGGTGCCTTCAAGGGAACACTCACTACAACTTATGGTGCCAAGAATACTAAATTATGGAATTTAGCTGCATACTATGTGACAAAGTGATTCTTCTGTTTGTGGGTAAAAAGTATGTTTCCCTCTAAATCTTTAATGTGTGGGGATAGAATTATTTATTAAAAAATTCCTCAAAATATTCCTTAGTATGTCATTGATCCTCTTTAGCATTCAATACCAGTTCCTAGCACTAGCATACATGATTTTAAAGAATATATGTCTCCAGTATAACCTTTTTCTCCATTATTGTGCTGATGAAATCGAAGATACAATTCATCATTCTGATCCACACCTCCACCTTCTCAGTTTTAGAATCACCCCAGAATATTGGTTGATTCTTCTTCATGAACTAGATGGAATGGACCACATGCCTTGGATCATCCCTCTTGTTCCATATTTCCATAGCCTAAAATACCCAAGATGTTTCTCTGAACCAGATCTTGATTCACCTATGGCTTAGGTGAAATCACCTTTTCTGTAGCTTCTTCCAGTTGGTTTCTATGATGCCTACTAAGTTCCATTAACTAAAAAAATAACAACATAGTAAGTCTCACTCTCTAAAAACTGATGACTTAATATTTCAATTTCAATCACATCAACAATCACAACATTGTATTCCAAAAACAATGTTTTACTTGTTCAACCATTTTTAAAAAATTCCACTCTTACTTTTTAAAATCAAACCGTTTTCAAAATATAACATGTATACTCTTTTAAAAATTATTCATTTGAAAATAAATTCTGAAAATTTAATAAATTTATAGATTTTAACATGATCATAAATTGTTAATCTAAATGAAATATGAAATCCTTGTAGGAATTTACTCATCTAATGGGTGACATTCTCTTCTCATTGGATGAACCAATTAAAATGATATTTTGGTATCCTATAACTGTCTCCAAAACTCTTATATACCCAACTCCCAGATAACAAGAATTTTAGTAGATAATGTTTTCCTACATCCTTTTATGATATACATTTCATGTTCTGACAATCCTACTCATTTTTACGATCATATCCTTAGGAATATAAAAGGATGAATCAATTATAAGACCAATCAAGTGAAAACTAATTGTTAGGCAAGGACCTAAGAAGATGATGCCATTTTTAATGACACGCTATTTCTCATTAGCTTGAGAATAAAATGAATCATTACTAGGCCTTAACCAACCTCACCAAGCTGAAAAAGGTTGGGAATAAATGCCAAGGGTTTAAAATAAAAGTGGGGGATGATTTACCCTTTAAGAAATAATGACTAACCAAACAAACCATAACCAACCGACTCACAATATCATGCATGAATAAAATAAATATGAGTCAACTACATTATTCACATTAAACCAATTTCAAACTTTGAAATAGAGGAAGAACAAACAAGTATCAAAGTAAATAGTAGATAAATAACTAAAGACACTAAGAAGACCATAAGATGCCATGACCCCTTATCTCAATGCTCTAGGATCAAAAAAATAGTCCCTATATCATGAAGTGGTTCTAAAAATGTGTGATACGTTACATTTTCCCCTATCCTATAAGAATACATATTCAAAATAACCAAAGTTCCAGTATAGGTCTGAGTATAAAACATAGTAGGTTTTTCCAAATGACTTCCCTAATCACACCAATAGGATAGAATAGTTAGAAAATTTTATATAAAATAGTTTATATACAACAATTTATGGAAATAGTTTATGACTAAATATAAAAAAGTTTCTAAAAAACATTTGCAACTAAAATTATACAAGTTAAATTGAAAGTTATATTCTAGAAATTTATCTTTATTAAAAATTAACTAATCAAATATTTAAAATTATTTCTCTATATTCCTTTTAGCATTCCTAGTCTATTTCACACATCCACACAATTAACCATGTGTGCTTCGTTATGACAATTCCAGACTCATGAGAGATTTCTCATCAATCTACCTAGTCGTCACAAGGTAATTGAATCCCATGTGACATTAACACTTTGAGATAGATCCCAAGGTCATATTTCAACCGAGCCCCATATATGAAACATGAACACACACTCCATATCCCAAATATCATTCCAAAATAACCCTTTTAATAAAATCACATTTTTATTGAAAAATAATTTTCATTAAAACCATTACAATGACAAATCATTTCAACAAAAAATATTTTTATTGAAACCCATTCCAAATAAAAGCATTTATAATCTCAATCTAATATATCCTTTATAATAAGCATTTTCAATTAAAGAAACTAAAATAATTTGCACAATAATTTATCATGATTTCAAAAATTTACCAAAAATGATAAATTATCCCTAAAGATATTTATTTCATGTATCAAACCATGATTTCAGAATAAATATTATCCAATTTACTCAATTTTAAAACTATTCCAATCGATTCTATATTGAGGAGTCGAGAGATAAGCCACCTACACCAAAAGTTTTGACGAAACTCGATAATGGACAAAGAACGCTCAATAAAAGTGGGTTGATTCATCACAGAACCACCGTAGATATTTTCTCCTAGAAAGATCAAGACCAAATCTCAACGAATATGGAATAAAAACTCATCAATCTACCCATAATAGGTGTAGATCTGAGAAACCATGAAAATAAGAGAATTAGATCTATGAGAACGATCAAGAATAATGAAGAGTCATATCATAATTCCATAACAGACTTCAAACCACCATGGAAATCCTTCATATAGACTAAAAAACGATTAGGAGAGGTTCTTCTTTATCCAAGGAAGATAAATATCTATCTAGTGATGATTTGGAGAAAAAAAGAACATTTTAGAGGAAAAAACATGTGAGATCCACTTTTTTAAATCTCACATTAACCATGTGCACAGTTTGTTAACAAGGTTAGATAAACCATGCGCTAACCATGTGTTACCTATGGTATAGACATACCCTCTCATAGACTCATCACATGGTCTCATTAATCATGAAAACACCATGAAGAAGCTATTTTCATCAAACCTTCTATTGGGTATAATTTTCATAGGATATCCTCATTGGTTGGATAAACCATTTATAGCCTATGTGCCCCTCCTTTAGCCCCCAAAAAATATTGAATGTTCACAAAAGTGTCCCAAAATTCCACGTTTACTTGATAAAAATAAAAACAAATATAAATGGTTACATAACAAAAACAGGGGGTACTGCAATGAATTACTTACCCCAATGATGTCAACATCAAAAGTAAGGATAAACTAATAAAAAAGAACTGTTCATGGTCTTAATATTGTAAAATTTGACATGTCCAAGGTAGATATTTTTCAAGGGTTACAAGAACAAAAACAATCTATATATTTTCAAAAAGAAATAATATTTTACATTTGATGATTCATTTTCTCTCTTGGATAATTATTGAATTATCATTAAAATATTATATGTGATGATAATTTCTCCCTCCTGAATAATTTCCAAATGTTCAATAACGTCAATGCATGTGATCAAAATATATAATTTGAGAATAATTATATTTTGAAAATATCTCATAATTTTGTGTTTTTAATTATCTCTTAACAATTTATCATAAGTTACTCTTTAATAGTCCAGAAATTAACATTTTATAATTTTAGTAATTATCCGTTGATAATATTACAATTATAATTTTATAATTTTAGTAATTTTCTCTTGATAATATCATAATTAATGAATAATAAATTTAATAATCATCCTTTGATAAGGTTTCAATTATCAATTTTTGTTTTCAATAATTATACTTTAATAATCTAGAAATTATCATTTGATAATTTTAAAAATTATTATTTTTACAATTCAAAGTAATTATTGTCTAAGAATTTCACTAATTTATTAATTTATAATTACATTCAATTATCCTTGATCATTTTTATATTGTATATTGTTATCTAAAAATATTTTATTGTTATCATTTTTTAATTGTTTTATAATTATCTTTGAAAAATTATTCATAGTATTCATCTAATAATTTTTAACTTAATTTCCTTTCAAAATTTATGCAATTTATCATCTGATAATATTGTATAATAATATTTGAAAAACAATAGGATTTATTATTATCTGATTCAATTTTTTTTTTCTTTATAGAATTAAAGAAATGTAATCGAAATGGGAGAATATTAAAATAAAATAATCTATAAAAATTAAATCCATTCTCATGATGCACAGGAGGAGAATCCACCAACACACCAGAATCTATAGGGGAAACCAATATTAGTTCAAAAAAGATGTATATTAGAGGATATAGGGTTATCTTAACCCAATATAACCAATATATAGTGATATTGAAGTTGTTTTGGTTTTTTAAACCAAAAATGACATGATCCAATTAGTCAAAATATCTAACAAAAATTTAATCCCTCATTTTATTGAAATCATGATGGTAGAGTCATTAGTTCTACATAATTAATGTGCTATTTATGTTTTGGGTCCAAACAGTCGAACGATAAAACATTTAGAATCCCTCATAAAAATATGGAGGTATCTCCATTGAATAAGGTTCCATATAAATAAAAAACCAATATTAAAAATTAATTTAATAAAATTTACATATTGAAAAATCTAATAACTTATCCTTACATATGATCTCACCAATCATTCAATGAGAACCAATGTGTTTCCCCACATATTTTAAAACCCACATTTTAGACCTAATGATAGCCTCATATTTTTCATATGATACATTATTTGAGGGATACTAAATTATTTTTTAAAATAGTTATCTAAAAAATATGAACTAACTTATCTCCACATTCGATATGAACTAATATCTAATGCACTAAAAGCTTATTCCCAAAAAGGTTAAACATTACATCCCTTACCTATGGTTGGCCTCACGTTTCTCTTAAGACACACCATTTTGAGGATGTTATATCATTTTTGAAAAATATTATAATAAAAATACAAATTAAGTTTTCATCACATGTGTTCTTTTAAAACACCAGATGTAACGTAGTTCGTAACTCTGAAAATATTCCATATAATATTTTAATATGTTATCTATAATTGTGAAATTATTAAATATCCTTTAAAAAATTTATTGAGACAATTTTTAATGGAAAATTAATTTTTACCATATAAAACTTATAAATTATTAATAGAGACGATATTTATTATCTTAAAAAATTTACTATATTACATAGTTATTGTAGAAGATTTTCATGGATGAATCATGGGAGTTATATACTCCTATATAACATAGGAATAATTTTTTATTTATTATTAAATATGGAATATAAATAAAATATATTTTTGATGTATTATTGGTTTCATATTTTACTTGATAGTGGATAGACACAACATCATTTTTGTGGTTATAGTTTTTACCTTATTCTAAATAAACGTTAAATAATTATATCATATAGTTGTGAAATGGATATTCCACTATTTCAAATGGCTTATTTTAGTTAGATTAAGGTATTACATGAACGCGTCATCTTTTTATGGATATTTTAATAGAAAAGGTATTATAGATACTTTTGACCAGAAGTATACTCTTGTATGTTTATTCATTATTAGTGGATGTTCTGTATATGATATCTCCAAGAAAAAATATTCTACCACATTTATCTTATAAAATATTAATAGTTCAGGGAATATAATTCATAACAAAAATTATAGGGATGAATTATTATCCCAAATAAAGGAATGTGAAGGTATCACACCCATTGATTAATGGTTGTGACAACCAAATTGTAATAAAATTATTAAATAATATATGATAACAATTCTGTTTTAAGTATATTCACATAAAATACCACTTATCCATGGATAATGATTTCCATTTTTATCTTTCCTTTGATTATGTTTTAATAAATTATCATGTGGAAAATGTTTTGATGAAGCCCTTATTAATTTTTTTAATCACTCACTTGAGAATTTTCTCAAAGAATATTTTTAAGATTATAATATATATATTTCCATTTTAATTTATATGTTGAAAATAGTGGAGAAAACCAAAGGATATCCTATTGAAATGAGATAGATATTCTAGATTATTTTTTTTAGTAAACTCTAGTTAGATACTTTAGGTTTGGTTATTAATTATTGGTAAGATATATTATGCTACTTCATATGGGTATAAAAAATATAATGTAGGAAATTGAAGAGTCATTGGATTTTATTAGTCTATTAAAGATCCCATGATGACTGAGGGCAATTTATGAGTTTAAATAATCTTATTTTGAATTAAATCCAAAATTTAATATGTGATTTTATCTCAATTATGTCAATATCAATATCACATTGTTATTACCTCAATTATTGTCTTAATATTTCCAATACTATTGTACAGTATGGTGTGGTGTTAATAAAACCATCACATTATTTTAATACTATAACTAGTTTCTTGATTAAATTCATTATTGTCATTTTTATGTTTTTTTGAATGTTTTATTTAATAAAAAATTCCATAGAAAAATTTTGTCTCTTTGGAGTTGGGAGAAAAAGGAAAACAAATTTATTTTTTACCTTGTTATATCAAATTACTAAATAAATCATGTTGTTAAACCATGGTTGGAATGTTTGTGTTAAAGATAATCACTATGATATAATTCCTTATCTGATAATCAGACTGGTTATTCCATGAAAAAATGGATTTAGATGATAGTTTTACCTTTATGTATACGAACCATGCCATATCTCAGTTGGTTTTACCATAGAAGAATTTTCGTGAAGGAGAGCTATTCCATTGTCCAAGTATATTTATTTTGAAGGACACAACAATGGAATTGTTTCGACTATTTGTTCAATGTTATGGAGGATATGAGTTTTTTGTGTCATTATTATTAGTAATATATTCTCAATCCTCAACCACACTTCTCATGCTTTAATGGATAGGTTTACAACATAGTGTCTATGTGATGGAAATATTGTTCTTTAATTATTTTTAGTAAATTTGATACATTTCAATACAATGTACATGGCCTCTCCATAATAGGTATTTCATAGATATTAGTAGATATGATTAGATACAATTCTCAAATCTTAATGACATGGTCTTTTCTATAATGGTGATCAAGTGTCATTGTGGATCCATTTACACATTGGTCAGATATGAGAATCACACCATTATGGATATTCAATAATGATACTCCTATTTATAGATAATGGATATATCATCTAAAAAATAAAAATGAAATTATGATGACTCTTTATTGGAAGTGTTCCGAGGAGAGATTAACTGGAATTTGAGTGGAACAGAAAGGGTGAATGTGAGAACCAAATTCTAGTTCTACGTGTGCTTGTGGAGGAAAATTGATTGAATTTTGGGTTTTCTTGCTTTATTCATGTAATTAGTATTTTAGATCCATGATTCATATAATTTTATTACTCTTATTGATAATAAAATATAAACATTTGTAGTAAGATTGCAATTTTTTAACACAAAGGATTACCCACTTGATAATAACAGTTCATGATACTTTTATTTTCCCTTGATCCAGCTGTTATCATTCTTGATCTATCACTGATGATCAATTCATCACCATCAAGAGCCAACCACACTAACCAATGACTAAAATATTATGTGTTTGTGAGTTGGTGGTTTTTTCATCCACTTATTCCCCTTTTTAGTGGTGTTTTACCATCTCATGGTCCTACTATTAGGGAGAAATTATAGAGAATTATAGGAATATTAGTACTAAATATGTACATGTTATTTGTGATATATGATATGGACTGAATGAATCAATTATAGTTTTCTATATATTTATATTGAATGTTTGTCTATATTTTTTATTTATAAATGAATAACTATATATTAATTGAGTAATTCTATCTATGAGAATATTATTTTGGACCAGAAAATTGACAATTGTATACTATTACTACTTTGATTCTGAGAAAGATACCTACAGTTGATGAGATAATATATTTTTGAATAATTCCTACACTGGTATATAATTATCATACAATATTATATAATGATATTTTAGGTCTACCATATAATATGTTAATTTATTTTATCATCTATTTAGTGGTGTGTATGGAGAATATAATGATACATTCATATAATATGAAAGATACCATGATGAGATTGGTGAATAACCAACTAATGTCCATATTGGAATAGGTATTCACCTGTCAAATTATTTCTCATTGTGATAATTATTTATTATTTATGAAATTTTTGGTTGATATCCCGAGATTGTTTAGTTTATAATAGAATATAAACATCGTTATAAGGAAGAATATATATCAATTTTCTAGGCTAAATGAGTAATTTTATTAGTCAATGGGTGTATGGTGGATCGATATTATTTATTTACCGTTGAACATTCTTCTACCCCCACTATGTGTTGAGGAAATGTTATGGTTGATGTTTAGGCACAAGTATGTGCTTTATTGTCACTTAATGGTTCTATTTTATCTGATAAATGCATTCATTGTATTAATTGATTTTATAAAAAATAGCATCTACCTTTTTATAGACCTCTTCTCATTGGATTTCACTAATGATATTTTAGTATATTTACAACCTCACTACCAAGATGAGAGGAATTTAGAGTGGGTAATAGCCATAATTTAGGATCACTGTCTTTATGAACATCTCATAATATATCACTACTCGATTTATAATGTCTTCTATTTGTTACACATGATATAAGACATTTACATATCTGAAGAAAATAAAATTGGATATAATGGAATTATATGAGATATAAAATAATGTATTTTAGAGTAAGAGTGTAATTTTATTAGTAGGATATTATTCCATGTTTGTTCAACATTTAACATTTTTATTAGTGCTGATGATGATCCTAACTATGAAAAGATAAAAAATAAATTTTCATGAGTAGTGTGATATTTCACAACAAGATAGAAATAGTTGAATCACTTTTTCATCTATCCTAAAATAACCAATTCTTGGTAGAAACAATACAACGTTCTGAGATACATTAGAAATTATTCTAGATATTTTATTAATGGAAGATGATTGAGGTGTTTCACATGGATTTAAATAGTTTGGACTATATGAGAGAAAGTACAAACCTCATGACTTTGGGTTGTAAGGTACAGTCCATGCACTAAAATACATGAACCAGAACCTCTTTTATGATATATTTATTATACATTTTTAACATTAGATACCATGATAAAAACTATAAAAATTATATTTGAATCTAAAATATATATTATGGGTCAATTATATTTAGAAGATCAACATTAATAATATTATACCTCACAAAAGTGAAATATTGTGGTCGATGTACTTAGACATAAGATATTTTCATAGTTGGTACTTGAGTTGAACTTAGATTGGCAATTAATGTGACTCTTTTTACGGTTATATTTAGGACCAACGAGTGTCATTGGATAATATCATTATATCATATGATAGTTATTAGAAAATTATAAGATATAGTGGTTGATAGTTAAAAGTAACACTCAAAGTTCTACATTATTTATAGTAGGTTATAAAGTATGACAAAATTAATAAGATGGAATCATGATAGAAATGTAGTTATTTTAATATAGTGTAATTTTCAATAATGAATTTTATGGTAAAGGTATTAATAATGTATTATCACAATTAGGATAGGTAGTACACTTGAAATTGATAAACTTGTTCCATGACCTAATGTGATGATTTTTATGTCCATATATGAAGAGGGATATAACAACCTAGGTTGCATGATGCCTCACATGTTAGCAGGTCATGTCCAAGATCAAGACACTTACTAGATCAATGTAGATACTTCCCATGCATAGTTATAAGTAGGAAAAGTGAACAATGAACATATTCATTAGGCTTATAAGATCTCCTCAATGTTGATATCTAATATGTAACGCCTCGACCCTAGTTACCCAGAGTCGGTGCATTATTACATAACATTGGCATGATCACAAGAAAGATCAAATCTCGAAAGACCGATTGGTTTAGTAGCCTTGGAAACACTAGATATATTCATAATTCTTACATTACATCATAAAATGAAAAACTACTACAACAAAATATTGTCTCCATAATCCACACTCATATCCCCACATAATATCCCTGCAGGTCATTCATAATTTACTTCTTCACTTCCTGGTAAAAATAAAACATAGAAAAGGGGTGAGCTCAAATGCCCAGTAAGGATAACAATATAGCGTAAAATTTCATAAATAAGAATAAACATTTAAGGCAATGTATAACTAAAACAAAAGCCTTTTAAACTTGAACATTCAATATGGTATGACATAAATAAAATGAAATAATGGCATTTACTTATTCACATGGATATTCTACTAATCGATTAATCACATGAAAAATCAATAACCACTTTCATAATGATGGAATGCATAATGCCAGACTATCATAACCACATAGCCAAGGCCTCATTCCAAGACTACAAATAAGATTTTTCCAAGGCCTTGTGCCAAGACACTAGTTTGTCTCCCGAGACCTACCGATGCATCGAGGAGCTATAGCGGGCTCCACCCATCACATATTAAGTCCAATGCATTCCCATATGAAAAGGTTTAAACATAACATAAACATTAGTATTAAAACTAGCATATGAAATGTCAATAATTTCACCATAAAATATGAATGGTATAAAAATAGCACATCCACAGTCAAACATATCACAAAACCTTCAATACAATATAGAAGTTTTGTATCATAATAAATCAACTTCAAATAAGCATAAAATCCATCAAAGGATGTTGACATAGATGAAATCAAAACTCTTTTTAGAGAAATATATCTTTCTATTTTTGAAATCATTTAAGAGCCATATAAAATAAAACATTTTCTTTGAAAATATTCTTATAATCTTGTAAGGAAGGCTTTGAAGATTTTATAATGGTGGAAAATAATCACACCCACCGTATAAGTTAAAAAAACATTCTTACCTTAATTCTGTCGAAAAGGTTAAAAGGGACCTTGTTTTGAAAACGACGGAAAGATTCCTCTTATAAAAAGGAAAACAAGGGTATAAATGACTTTAACCCATATTCTTGTAAATAATAAAAATGTTTTGAAATACATTTTTAAGAAAACATGGATGTGGATGATAAAGAGATCTCAGTACATTATTACATATAAACAACCTCGGATAATGAAGAGATTGTGAAATAACCCTTACCAATTTGGTAACTTATGAAACATACAACCCATGAAAGAGGTATCATACAATGAATATGTAAATGCACATAAATTAGAGTGTATTACACAATGAATATAATTATGGGCAGTACATACACCACCCAAAAGGTGATGGTGGCAATATGGCATGAATCTCACGGAAATAAGGAGTGAGATGAAAACCCCTTACCTTGTACTTTTCCTTGGTTGGGGTAGGTTAACCTCCTGTATAATGGTGAAATAATTGTTATTAAATTATACAATAATCATATACATTAATATGATATCATATATGATCTTTTAATATTGATTTGATAATAATATCATAGTATTATCGTTGTTTCGGGTGTTAACTTACTTATTTTCTTTTATATGTTTTGTTACATAAGACATGTTTGTAATGGATAGGTTGTATATTATTCATATCCAGAATTATATCAAGTCTTTAAACATCATTTTTAAATCATCAAATGATAATTATACTTGAATGGATACGATGGAGAATGAATCTCATCGCATTCGTGGAGACGGTAGTCCGTACGTACGCACGAGCGACAATATCATTCTTTTGATATTAAAATAATATATAAATGGATGGTATATAATATATACAAAATCATTAACATGTTATATTTATTATTTACATGAGTTACACATCATTATTATACCCATCCAAATGATATTATATTGAATAACAATTACACCACGACGTGAAGACGGTAAGCCGTACGTACGCACGTATGGTGACATGTTATTCAAATGGTGGATAGAATACTGAATATGGTTGTACCATATTTATAACAACATCACAGTATATATATGATACTGGAGTTATTATTTTAGAATGGTAACAACAAAGTAAGAAGAAGTGGAAGAAGAAATGAACTTGGAAAAGGGTGGTGAAATCATTACCTCTTCTTCGGGTTCTTCCTTTTGATTTGATCAAAAGGGCTCCTTAGGTTGGCTTTATGATCAAACTAAGGACTCTAGGTTGTATTGAGGGAAGTTGGGAGAGTATTTGGGTAGATTTTGGCTGAACCAAAATGCTTTTAAGGTGTGAATAAATGAGAAGGAGGAGTGCCCTTTTATAAGAGGGGTGAGGGGCACCTTTGGAAAAGCTAGAGATATTAGTTTATAATAAATTCATATTCGGTTTCCAATGGCTCCAAAGTTGATTATTAAAAGTTTAAGGTGGGGATGGGTCTAAAAAAACTCAACCAATAGAATTTAGACAGGTTTGGGTACTTATATTAACCTTATATTTAATTATTAACTCTAAGTTAATTAGTTTGACTTTTACAATGTCTCTTTGTATTTTTATATAATATGGTTAATAAACATACTATATACATCCAATAGACCCTCAAGTGGTCCATTAATGATGAACCTATCATGATATAAGTCTCTTGGCAGAACCTTAGATTTTTAGGAATTTAAGATCAATTAATAATATAATATTTATTTTAAGAACTATTTTATATCAATTTTGACACTATTCAATAGTTGATTTTTTTGAAACTCATAACAGATTGATTACTTCGAAAAAAGTCAATTAAATCAATCCTAATATATCATATTATCCTAGAAAATTAGTTTAATTCATTAAAAGTTTCATATTATATTTATTTGGGTATTTATAATATCAATTATTTTAATTTTTCACTATTAAAGTAATTAATTCATCATCATTGTGTCATAAATAAATTAACTTATTTAATGTCTAAAAATTATAAATAAAATATCATTATGTATTAAATCTTTTTCTCTTTCTAATGAATATTTATAATTTTAAATCCAACATATATAACCTTATGTAAAAATTGTTTTTCTAAAAGATATATGCTTGTGTCATTTTTGTATTCATTTTAACTTAATTAAAATAAAGTGTCCCTATCACCTACAAGTGGCTCCATGGGGTCCCAAAATCGACCCAAATATGCCTATGGTCTAACATGTATCAACCAATAATTCTAGGACACGTTTATGGGTAATTTAGTATTATTATAATATTATTTTTTAACCCTTATTTACCGGATTTACCCTTAACCATGGTAAATAAAATATTTACCGCAGTAATTATTCAAAATGTCTAAAAATAAAAGTTACATATTTACACAATTTGGAAATCCTGATTCCAAGTATGTAATCCATTTTTCTAAATTCAAAACACAGAAGTGGCAGAAATTAATTTAAAATTAATTCCCGCTGTCAAAACAAAAAACGTGTTTTTAAAAGATAATAACTATCAAAAGATTGACACTTGTTTATGTTCGGTTTAATTGTAAAATTATGTCCAATGAACAACATTATATTAAATGGTAAAAATATATTCTAAATATACTTTAAAACCACTCAAATTCATAATTTATCACTATTAATTATTTTGATTAAAAAAGTTGTTTTTAATTAAAATTTAGTAATTTTCACTATTCATCAAAATATGAAATTTATCCGAAAAGTACCAAAATTTCACCTTAGGCTAAATTCGATACTCCGAATCCAAAAATGAAGTCTATTTTGAGAGATAAAATTTTTCAAATTTTAAAAGGTAGGTATTACTATTCATAATAGCTAGTTTGATTGGTTGTGGTGTGTTAGAACTCGAAGTTGCGAACAACACACGCTACTGTATTATTCAAAGGAAAGCGTACCGTGGTAGCTTGGGATGTTTCATTTTAAATTTTTTGATGTCCCCATTTAGTCAAAAAGTTTAAAATATTGTATTTAAAATGATTTCACTATTAAAAGTTGATAAAAGTGCAATACTGAAAATGAATTTGTTCTTACATTATGTCTAAGAAACTCATAATATGGATTCTAAAATTATAAGGATTATATAAAGTTTAAAATTTAGTTAATGCTATTCATAACCGCTTTTGAACGGCTTGTTTGGTAAGTCATGGTGTGCTTGAACTCAGTGTTGTGTGTAGTGCAAGTTATTGTATTATTTTGAAGAAATAACACACTATGAAATCTTGGGGTGTTACATAATATGAATTATCATGGATAAGTTGGAAATGATTTCATACTTTCTGTTTACTAAGGAAACCACATTAATTGATGAGTCTAGTAGGTTGTATGTGTGATATGTGTTATAATTATATAAATACTTGATAAAATATTTTTTGACAAACATATTTGTATTATAAGATAATTATTATAGAAGATATAGATGGGATTGTGTAATGAACCAAATATATTAAAATATTCTCCATCATGTACCAATGGGTAGTTATCGAAAACCATAAATACTCTTGATGATATGATATAGGAATCAAACCATGGATTCACCAATGAATTAAATTATCATCATATATTGTTAAAATTTTCCTAGAAACAATTTTACATTACAATGAGTATCAATGTGGTTGGGACCTAATTCATTAAAAATACAATTATGTTAAAACCAAATTATTATTGGATTTTCAAAAAATTTGGCAATGGTGAATACTAAATCCTCCTATAAGATAGAGTGAGATAAAAAATATGTTTCACATCTCTTATCTTGAGAGATATGTTCAACACATATCACCTTCTATTGATAGTAATGAGATAGAGATGAAGGTGTATGCTTCATTAAATGGAAGATAAGTTCATATAGTTGATCAATATGAGAAGAAATTATGAGGAATTATTATTCATCTTGTATGAGTAAAGTGGAATAACATGTGTAACCAATGATAATTAATTGGATTAGAATATGGATGGGGAATCCTATTTCATAGTTCTATTCATCTAGGTTAGTCAATTACACTTATCTAGGATATTGATCCCAATGGAATGGTATTTTATAATGACATAATATTATTAAGGTATGTTTTGGATATATTTTGATATTGAGAGACTAATTATGTCTTATTTAGGTGGTTTTTAAGAAATATTTGAGATAAATCATAAATTAAAAGAGTATAAGTGGGCTGGTGTTTGTAAAATTTTATTTAGACACTGCCAAATACATTGAAGAATCCATTGACTGAGTTTTGAGATACTAGTAGTTATAAAAAATATACTAATTGGCCACCAGTTGGTCGATTGACTGAGAAAAAGTGGCCAGTGGCATATAGGGTACCCTATGGTAACCACTAGGGTCTCTTTAGTCTAAATGTCTAGACTCCTTTAGTAAATGTTTTTTAGATTTTACTAAATAAAAATTAAATAACCCTACCACCATCTTGGTAAATTATTATGGTTAGATTTCCATATTCTCTCAATATTCTTATGCTCCCCCATGTCTTGTAAAAATAAAAAATTATTGTTACTCATATAATTTATGATATATATGTTTTATTAACCCTCACAATCTAATACTATCATTTTATACCATATAATCATTTTTTTCATCCTTTATTTATATACCAATATAAATCCCTATTTTTTTTATTCATATCTTTTTCTATTTCATTTATTTGAGGAAAAATTATGCTAGGTTATTTAATGAGTTCTCTCCAATAATCATTAATTAATTGAATTGTAATGATTGTTTTGGTGATACATTCTATTGGGAGTTACTATATTATAAAAAAACCATGATTAAGATTCCAAGAGTTTGAGAACTATTTTATGGAAACCCATGGTGTGATTGAACTTTTAAATGATATTTTATATTATAAAACACTTCCAATAAATCAATTAATATATTATGATGTTAGATACATTACTTCCTGGTAACATATCTTCCCAAGGGATTGGTTATGATATTATTATACCCATGTCTAAGTGTATATTTACATGAAATATGGGATAGCTTGGGTGGAATGGTCCCACCATGGTTTAGATTCATATTCAATTATGATAATATCAGATATTCATTAGAACTAGAAAAAACATATATGGATTAGTTTCATTTAAGCTTTTAACCACACTATTAATTCTTTTAATTTCTTTGTATGAGGTATTATTAATTTTCATATTATATATTATATGTATTCATGTATATTATAAACTATGATAGGGGCCCCATTGGTGGTTTCCTAGTGAGATTTTTAGTCATACCATACACATGTATCTCAGTAAGTATAAAAACATTATTATTTGATATGTTTCTGAATGTATTATTCCATCCTTGTTTTTTTACTTTGGTTTAATATTTTAATTTAGATTTTTATCATTTTTAATCGAAATTTAATGGTGGGTATTTAAATGTAATGGGTGAATGAGTGGAGTTAAAGTAGGAGGAATATGTGGTGTTTGATTTAAATCAGAAAAGGGAACCACTATATACTTACTGAGGAGTTTATGGGTGATAATTTAGAGATATAAAAATGTGTTGTCTAAGGTCCAATAGCCATGTTATTATTTGTGATGAATTATATGGCCAATTATAGGCTCTTAGTACACTGTGTGTTTCAACATATTCTTTTAAGTGGTGATTTTTTTTCAATTTATAGTCATAGAACTTATGTTTTTGTAGAATTTTCCCCATTTAGAAGTGGTTAAATCCCAATTCATACAATATAATATTTCTTAATAAGTAATTATGTTTTATTATTTATTTGAACTTTATTTATTGAAATATGTAGGACTCATGTTTTTCATGGAAATATATAAAATGAGTGGATTGAAAGACATAAAATTTTGTTAGATGATGATTAGCCTTGTTTTTTTTGGTATACACAAATTCTTTCTCAGACTTTGGTATTTTACAGATTCATGGTATCTTATTATTGGTAGTGTGATTCCCTATCCAATACATTTGTGTATTATTAACATATTATGAGGTAGGGTTTATCAAAATTTATTAGGATTTTAATTCAATGATGTAGTGCTTTTTGGTTAATTTTATTATTTTATTTAGTAGTGTAATGTTGGTAATATTTTTTTAATAAATAGAATATAAGTAAAATGATGTATTTTTTATATGTAAATTTTAAAATTCATAAATTAAAAATTTTTATGGAATATGTCATTTGGTTAAATGAAAATATAGGTAGGGTGGTTATAAAAGAAGGTCTAATTTCTTGAGTTATTACTATAAATGAACAGTTATTGTTTATTTAATAATCATTTAATGGGATTAAAAATAAACAATTGATGAAAATAGATTTAGTGTTGATTGAGGTATTAATTTTTAAATAATATAATAAAAAATAATGTTTGTCTAAAAAATTTATTATAATTCTGTTATTTTAGTGGTAGTTGTTCGTTAATGATTTATAATAATTTATTCAACTCTTTATGGGTCATGTGGACTTGTAGAAGTTATTTTACATAATGAAATTTACTTGTATTGAATTGAAAAATAGTGGGTGTGATGCTGTAATTTAAAAAATATATATATAATGTTTAGGTGTGGTTTAAGAGAGTAAATACCATGGATATTTAGAGAGACAAAGTGGTTTCTTAAATGAGAATTAAATATTATTTATGATGGGGTGTACCTTGGAATGGTTTCCATGTTATGTGTTGAAAATTGGATATTTTTTCCATTTAATTTCCAAAAAGTTCCATAAAATTACCTCTGTGTTTTATATGTGTTATATTTTTTTATGGGTATGATAATAAAAGAAAATTAGAAGTGGATAAGTGAAATGATAAATTTTTAATTATATAATTTTTAAAATAATATTGAATGATTAATTTATTAACTCAATGCGATGAATCCAATTGCGGTGTGTTTTGGTGTTGGAAAGAAAAGTTTGATTAGTTTGTTAAACTTATATATATTTGTTTCATTAGTCAATGAATTTTTTTTTGTAGATATTGATATGATAATTTTTTAATGAAATGATGAAAATTATTTATTTTCAATTCATGTTTTTGTGTCCAATTTATCGTATATATTTTAAAATGATAAATTTTTAATATATGATATGTTTTGGGTTTTATTTTTATAATTTTATAGTGAAAAGTGTTCTTAAAATATGGAATCTAATTTTTAATAATTAATTTAAAAATAAATTTATGATTGTTTTTCATTGTTTAGTAAAAAGGGATAACCAATTAGAGTGTTAAAATTTAAAAATATCAATTTTTTAACTTCTTGATAAAATTAAATAATTTATTTTTTATTAAAATAACCATTATTTTTTGAGAATGATAAATTAAAGTATTTTTTATTTAAAAATTAGTGGGTTGTTTGGAATGTGATTTTGTGCTTAAATTTGTGTGAGTATTTATTAATAAGCGTTAAGAAGTATAATTTGTTTCTGATACATAAATTAATCAATGATAATTTTTTATATATAAAAAGGGGAATTGTCATATTATGATAACGCTTGAATTTTATGAAAATAGAGAGATATTAAGATTATTTTATCAAACTGATTTGTCTAATTTAATAAGAATATAATGATATATTGGTTTATTGCTTAATTATTGTGTTATCATAATCATATGATAAATTATTTGACATATTAATGTATATTGGTTTCGAACATTAGTGTTAAATTATAAACAATAGGATATGTTAATATTTTTTTGGAAAAGTATATTTTCTTTGTTGTATTTATAGGGGAATGAATTTATTAAGAACATGAGATAACCATGATCTTAGTTATGAATTTTCTTGTTCCATTTCCTAGGATATATTGAGATCTATGATGAGTTTGAAAACAAGATGATCCAACCATGTTTGGGTCAATTTATAATGTTTAAAAACCTATGATTTTTTCCATGTGTTTGGAATGATTATTATTTTATCCCGGAATATAGTAATATTATGATCCGACCATAATACTAATAAATATTCAATAAAAGTTGTTTTATGGTATATTCTAAACCAAAATAAGTTTGAAGTCATATTTTGGTGGTTATTTCATGTTTGTTACATACATTAAATTCTTTTATTCATTTTAACTATAAACATATGAGTACATTGAAAAGATAGATATTTTTATGATATTTGTGATATCTTAAAAAGATGTATTTCTCACACTTTTTATGTTCATATATTTTGGGTGTGTATGTTAGGCCACAAAAGATAATGTCAGAGAAAATATAGGGAGAGTAAATTTTCAATCAGAAAAGTTATTAGAGTTAATTAATTGTTTTTTATAGAAATTGATGGTTAATAAATATGAAACAATTAAATCCTTAACAATTAAGTGACGGGAGTATGATAGAGAAAGAATAAATATAAAGACTTGAAAATAGTGAATTTTATTGTAGTTATGATTCAAAATAATATTTCACATACTTATAATTTTCAATCCAGTAGAGTATGAAGACATTTAAAAATATGAGAGATACTTTTATAAGGGAGAAACATAAAAACAGAGTTTTACAAGGGGAAATCCCAAACTATAATTTTATACAAATAGAATCCCAAACCTAGTGATTTTTTATAAGGTGAAAGTATATCTTATGACAGTACCATTTAAATCATAGGGGTAGAAAAAATGATGCCTTTGAAGTGAGGTATAACACATATGTTTTATTGTGTAATGAATACTAATCCAATCATAGAAAAGAAATAATTCAAATATTATCAACAAATTAGAGAGATATAAACATATTTTTTGGTGTATAAATGTTTTTTTTGCCTATCAATGTACATGATTGACCAGGGAATGGGGTAAAAGTAGTTTACATCAGAAAATACATGTGAATAATAAATATTTCTTTTGTTTGGAAAATATAAATTTTAGTACATAAATAGTTTATGTTGAATGATGTTGATCACTCCCACTATCTCTATTTAGTTTCATTATTTTTACACATAAAATATTCAATCTATCGAGGACAATATTAACATCATGTGAAGTCTATTACACTTCATGAATATATTATCAATGAAAATATTCACATGACTTCTTTTTTAAATTAGGAATTAATATGAAAAAAATATAGTAGTAAACAATAATAATAATAATTAAAATAATCAATATCTTTTGAAAGTAAATACTATATGATGATTTACATCAATTCATGTGCTTGAGATCCATTATATTTTAATATATTTGACTTTTAACTCTTGAACTAGAGGTCAAAGAAAAATAAATATATTTCAATTAATTTCGGAACATGAATACTGACCATCACTTCCATAGGGATGACCACTATGGTGTCATGACCCGTCCTAGTGGGGCCCGCACTATGACTCCCCAAGCCCGCCTCCAATAGGCCTTGGGATGGTGACTAGCACCAAGTAGGCATGTTACTAACATGGGAGGCATTGCCTATGTACCTGTACACACGCACACATCTCCAAGCCCACAATGTTGAAATGTAAAAACCACTGAGGAACAAAAATTCATGTACACAACAAAACCCAACCAACAGATTACGAAAAAAGGTAGAGTACTAAAAAGTAAACTGGGCCAGAATACAAGCCCACCAAAAACAAGAGTCTGAAAACTGCAAAGTACAACCTGTAAATACAAAAGGTACTGGGATTGATGCTCGTAGCCTTAGGAATGACTCATCTTGTAGAGAACTCAGAAAACTCGATCATGTCCTGGTCCTCCCTAGACTCTATCAAAATGATGCTTGTCTCCACAAGACACCAGACATGTGGGTGAAGCCCGTGAATGGGTGAGTATAACAATACACAGTAAAGGATCCCGAAAACCACAAAACAGTACACAAAGTAAAGGTACAGTCGGCTATTCACATTATATTTCTACAAAACATATAGAACAAACCAGATATACTAAACACCCAGGCCCGTATTCTAGAGACAAGTCGCACAACTGCATACCCTTATTAGGGATTCAGTTCGAAGATTCCACGATGCACTCATCCCAGGAGAACACACGCTACGAGGCTTATAGCTTTGATGAAGTCCATCCAAGAAGTACTGTTCTTCAAGAACTGTCATGAGAGGTAGTCACACTCATTACGGGAGACACACTCTTGAGTGGGAAGGATCACGACAGATAGAATCACTCATTACGGGAGACACACTCTTGAGTGGGAAAGAAAAAAATACACAGATGAGGATCACTGCAAGGGCAATGGCGGATACATCGACTCATCCGGATTCACCAATGTGGTGATACACCAGCTAGGTAGAGGATCAACGCCCGGTAGAGTTGGTCACATCGATTCCTGACTCTACCTAGGGTCAGGAATGGATAGATGATCTCGATCTAGGACTCTCGGATGGATGTCTGACTCTATCAAAAAACGTTATGCTGAAGGGATCATACTCATGTGTGAGGAAATGATGCCTGGCCTTGAGGAGAACGAGAACAAGGGGAACTAACCCAAACTAAAGATTTCCAAAATATGGTGAACAAGAGTACCATTCCTTTTTCTAAAAACAACATGACGTGTAGAAATATGCATGTCGTGTTGTCTGACCCCGGGTACTGCCCATGTAAAAAGACATGTGTCATAGGCTGTTTGTGTAGAAAAAACTAAGTACATGGTGTGTAGTAAGATATACATGCATTTTCCGAGTGACTGGGGTTGGCCACGTGTACACTGTCCATGTGCTCATACATGGTTATCAACCCGTGTACTCTATCCTGTGTCCTTGTATCCCCGAGATACACGCCGAGTCCCATGTAGCCACTCCTGTCATGTTGTACACGCCATGTTAAGAAGCCTTGTAAATCATCATGTGTCCGTGTACATCCCAAAATACACGTTGAGATTCAGGGAAAGTCCAACACGCCATTTTACCAGGGTCACACGCCCTGTGATTCCTCTCTAACCCCCCAAAACCCAAGCTGCTGCCCGTACTACATGGCATGTTCTTCAGAAGTACCTAACGTGTACACTGAAAATTTCTAGAAACACGGGCTTCTGCCGTCGCGCCTCCGGTGATGATCTGTTCGATGATCTGGTCATCCGATCACTATGAAACTTCCAGGTTTTGGTCTCCTTGACACCATGAAGATGCTCTCGATGTTTTCAGACCTCTGATTGGCTCTGAAAACATGATTTTTTCTTACCGCGCGAAGAACTCTTGAAGAACTTCCTTTTCCGATCCATTCCGACTCAACATCCACCATTGTCACCGCACCTCTGCAAGGTTGTTGTGGTGTCGAACCTTCAATTTGGGATCATTGAGATGTGGAACGAATGTGAAACGATCCTCTGTTCGTTGCACCGTGAAGAACACGAAGAACGCACGAGAAAAGAAAGGGGGAGAAATCCAATAATCAAAGTCAGGAACGAACCCCCACCATCGTTCATCACAGTATTGATCTGCTCCCGTTAGCAGGCATAAACGGAGCAAGGATCATCAATAAAAAAACAATATGGATCAATTCCCCAAATCAACCCTATAAAATCCTCCCACAATAACGAATGAATCTGCGGATCGACTTGTTCGTGGTTGATCCGCATTTGTCATTTAAAATCAAAAATGGGGAAAAGAATTCAAATCACAAACCCCTACCTCAATTGGGATCGATCACTGAAGAAGGTGTCACGCTTCCGCTGTTGTCGATATCCTTCAACGTTGTTTCCGTAAGGATTCTCAACTCCGATCTGACATCATTCACCATTGAGGGTTCTCTCCAGCGCTTCACGGATCCTAGAAAGATTTCTCCCAAAAGTTTGTCCATGACCACCAATCGCTTAACCCATTAAAAGGGAAAAAAGACTGGATTTTAAGATATGTTGTGGTATTAATGACTTCATCTTTCAATTTTTTGAGTCATTATGATGCATCATTAAAAATGAAATAGATGTCCCATCGCTGTGCTGCTGTGGATGTTTCCATAAAAATAAAATTAACATTTACCAATTTATTTTATTTTCATTTTTCTAAAAACGTCTGAAAATTAAATTTTTTCCCCAACCCGCACTGGTCAAGGTAAGGCTCATTCGTAGGTAAATTCTCCGTCCCGGACGCAATGGTGCACTCAGAATTTTAATCCGGGCATCCATTTGGAAACTGCCACAACAGCTCACAAGTGCCAACTCACTTAACTTAAAAAGTGCAAACCACCATCTCAGGCTCACCGGGCCTTGGAATGATGTGTCGTTTTTGCACCCAGTCTAAAAATAATTCCATATAATATTTAAAAATAATACATGGAAAAATACGAGACCTTAAATTCTCCCCACCATTGGGCTTTACGTCCCCAAAAATCCAAAACAATGTGTAATAAAAAAGATGCAGGTACTTGGCACAGATACAGGCCTCCCACTCCCACATGCCCTCTTGAAGATTCCTGTGTTGCCACTAGATGTGCACCAAGTGAATCGATCACCCAAAAAATATCCACTCCTACCAATCCTCGTTCTCAACCGGTTACTAAGCAAAGGTCACTCCATCCTCGATGTCCAGCTTGCCCCGGTCGATGACGCGTGACAGGTCATGAACTTACCTCCTTAGCTGTGACACATGGAAGACATCATGTACCTGATGCAACTGTGGAGGTAGATCAAGGCGGTATGCCACCTTTCCAACTCTGCACAGTATCTAGAATGTTCCAATGAACCTCGGAGATAGCTTGCCTCCTGGGCCAAATCTCAATAACCCTCATCGAGGTGAGACCCAAAGAAAGACGTGGTCTCCCTCTTCGAACTCCAGAGTCATCCGTCGGTGGTTATCATAGGACTTCTGCCGGATCTATGCAGTCTTAATATACTCTCAGATGATATGAACCTTCTCTATGGTATCTCTCACCAACTCTGGACCCATTAGTGCTGACTCCCCGGGGTCGGTCCAGCAAAGCGGTGATCGATAGGGTATCTCGTACACGGTCTCAAATAATGTTATAGCAATGGTGGAGTGGTAGCTATTGTTGTACGCAAACTCCACAAGTGGTAGGTGGTCCTCCAAGCTGCGACCAAAGTCCAAGATACAATCTCACAACATATCCTACAAAACTGGAATGGTCCTCTCTGTATAATCATCATTCCGGGGATGAAACGCTGTGCTCAAGCGTAGTTGAGTCCCAAAATCCTCCTAAAATCGCTTCCGCAGCCAGGATGGGAAGCGGGCATCCTGATCTGAGACTATGGTCGAGGGGATTCCAGAAATCTGAACTATATCTTGCAAGTATAGACATCCCAAGATCTCTACGAAACTATGCTCCCTGATGGCTAGAAAGTTGGATGAATTTGTGAGTCAGTCAACGATCACCCAGATCGAATCATTCCCCTTGGACTTCCGTGGTAAGACTTTCACGAAGACCATAGATATTCCATCCCACTTCCACTATAGAACTTCTAGGGGTGAGATAATCCCACAGGAACATGGTGCTCAGCCTTCACCTACTGGCATGTGAGGCATCGAGATATAAACTCCGCTAATGCTTTCGTCATGCCTAACTACCAGAACTATCGTCGGAGATCCTGGTACATCTTTTCCACCCCAGGATGTACCGAAAAATGGGATTTATGAAACTCCCTCAGGACCTCCTCCTGCAACTCCACTGGTACAACAGTGCGTCCTCTGAAAAGATGTATGTGCTCCCCACCTTGTGAATATCTATCAGGGGCATGTCCTGTGGATAACTGAGCACGTAATGAAACATAGTCTACATCCCCATGTTGTGCCTCCCTAACTCACTATAAGAGTGGAGGGGTGAAAACCATGAACTATTGGTAAGCTGTATCATCTTCATCCACGAAGGATAATTGTAGTGTGGCTAACTACTATGTTGCCCCAATCAACAGCTATGAGCTCGACCTTCTTCTAAGATCATCCACCACCATTTCCCCCTTTCTAGGAGTATAAATGATCTCAAAATCCTAGTCCTGGAGCAACTCTATCCATCATCACTACCGCAGATTCAGATCTTTCTGCGAAAAGATGTACCTGAGGTTCTTGTGCTTAGAGGAGACGATAAAAAACTCACCCATCAGGTAGTGTCACCACATCATCAATTCGAAGACCACCACTACCATCTCAAGATCATTTGTCGCATAGTTCTGCTCATGTGACCTAAGATGGCACGAACCATAAACAATCACTACATGCTGCTGCATCAAGACACAGCCGAGCCCAGTCCCAGATGCGTCACGGAAAACTACGAACTTGACACCCTCCTCTAGAAATCTCAAGACTGGGGTGCTCGTCAAACTCTGTCTCAGCTGCTTAAAATATTTCTGGCACTTCTCTTTCCATATGAATGGTTCCCCCTTCTTGGTCAAGGCCATAATTGGTGCTGATATCTGAGATAAATCAAGAATGAATCTATGGTAATATCCTGGCAACCCAAGGAAGCTCTTCTCCTCCGTCACGCTCTGAGGTGGCTCTCATGCTAACACAGACTCCACCTTGGCTGGGTCCATAGCAACTCCATATACTGAGATGAAATGTCTCATAAAGTGGACCTCTTGAATCCAGAACTGGCACTTCGAGAGCTTCCCAAAAATATGGTGCTCCCAAAGTACATCCAGAACCATCCACAAGTGTCTCTCATGCTCCTCCACTGATGCTGAGTACACAAGGATTTCATTGATGAATACCACTATGAACCGATACATTAATGGATGGAAGATCCGTTTTATCAGTCCAATGAACACTACAGGGGCGTTCATCACTCTAAAAGGCATCACTATGTACTCATAGTGACCATAGAGGCATCTGAAAGATGTCTTCGGTATATCCTCATCTCATACTCGTAGCTGGTGATAGCCTGATCGAAGGTCAACCTTTGAGAACCACTGTGCCCCTCTTAGCTGATCGAAGAGGTCATCGATTCTCGGCAGTGGATACTTTTTCTTCATCATCACCTGGTTCCGGCGCTTGTAATCCATGCACAACCTCAGACTCACATCTGCCTTCTTGGAAAACATGACTGGGGCCACATAGGGTGAGGCGCTGGGTCTCACGAAACCCTTGCTCTGAAAATTCTCCAACTGCACCCTTAGCTCGCGAAGCTCTGCGGGTGCCATATGATATGCTGATGAAGAAATCTGTGTCGTCATGTGGTGTAAGTTGATGCAGAAGACGATCTCTCAGTGGGGAGGTAATCCTGGAATATCTTTAGGAAAGACGTTCTCTTACTCCTCCACTACTGCTGGGAATTGGGAGCTTACAAAATCCACTGCTCCGAGGGCAAGGCTGGCCAACTCATGAGCGATTGGATTCACCTTCCTGTGCATAGGTCCATTCTGTGTTTCTTGGGTTTCCTTTTGTTTGAAAAAGTAAAACCTTGTTCCATCACGGCAGAGACACCGCATTCTTCGCCTAAAACACTCAATCATGGAATGGACCGAAGATAACCAATCCATACCGAGAATGATGTCGCAAGGCCTCGACGCTACCAATAAGAGGTTCCAACTGAAAATGTCACCTCCAAGGGTAAGATCACACTGTCTGCAAAGGTGTGTGATCATTGAGTCTCCTCCCGTAGGAGTCTAAATGTTAGGATCAAATCAATGGTTCTACCGGAATCTCAAGGTTTCATGCAAGACATGTGGCTATGAAGGAATGACTGGAACCTGTGTCTATAAGCATGATAGCTAAGGTAGAGAAGACACAGATCGTACCTCGAATCATCTCTGGAGTCCCTAGGTCGTATGCCTCAACCGCATGCAGTAGTCCCCGCCGCTGTCCCCAGCTCCCTGAGCCTGGTGCGGACCTCCTGGTGGTGGTGGTGGAAGTAAGTCGAAGCGTCTACCACCACCTATAGCTCTCCCCACTCCTCTGCCACATCGGTCTCCTGGCGGGTCTTCCTGTTCCATTATATACCTCTACCTCGGTGGTTCGTCCACCACTTCCCTGTCAGCAGCTCGACGGGTCAGAAAATCTCTAGCAAGATGTCCCCTACCATCGCATGAGTAGAATTGCTTCTCCATAGTCTGATTGGATCCAGCCATAAATCCATGTACTATTGATCCCATGTCCTGTGTCCTCCTATGATGTTTCCCACGTCCAGATCCTTGTGCCTAACGTCGACAACCTACTGCCGGGGTCTCTGCACCTGTCTGCCTACTGCTGACTGCAAGCAGCTGTCTCTTCTCTGATAAGAAGCTCTCGATCACCAAGGCCCACTCGAGCACTCCATCATAAATCGATATGCATAGAGGCACGACACTAGCTCAGATGTCTCGTTTTAGACCTCGCTCGAAGGATCAAGCTCAGAAGTACTGATCCCTAACCATATCCATCGAGTACCCGACGAGGTTGGTGAACCTCGATGAATAGTCAGCTACTGTCATACTGCCCTACTGGAGCTGAAGAAGCTCCTGGATGCATACAACTCTCAGCGTAAACGGAGAGAACTCCTCCTTGAAGAGTCTCTCAAACTCCGTCCATGAAAGATTCTCCTCATCATGAGTCTATGTGGTCAGACTCCACTATCTTCTTACCGAACCCTAAAGAAGGCTCACTCCGAGGATCACCATCTGGTCTGCTGGTTTCCTCACTAGACAGAAAACTCTAGTCACCGCCTCAAGATAGTCCTCAGCCGCCTGAGGGTCGGGCTCGCCTCGGAACCTGAGGGGTCTCTATCTCTAGAACTCATAGAGCGCACTAAGCCTGCACTCCACACTGGTCAGTACTATAGGTACCACTGGTTGCTCCACCGGTGGTAGCATAACTAGTGCACCACCTAGTGGAAATGCTTGGGGAAGTTAGCCCTATATCGATGCATCGTCACGGAGGGGGTCATCCTCGTGATCGTGCTGCTGAATCCTAGCGGGTATGCATCGCGGAGACATATTGCAAGGAAACAAGATATACCATGGTCAAAGATTATATCTGGATAGCTGACAGAAAGGACATGGAAAACAAAAACAATTCCTATATGATGCATGTACCTTTTATTCCCCCACAACCTGTGTTTTCATGTACCGAGTCAAAAACTAGGTTATCAGAGTCCTGGTGTATGGATACGTCGACCGCCGCACCAACACTGGAGTCTCTGGCCAGAAATCTGAACCAGAGACACTTAAAAATTTTGCCCCAAACCAAACTCATAGACTCTTGGTCCTAAGGTAGAACCGAGCATCTCGGATACCACTATGTCATGACCCGTCCCAGTGGGGCCCGCGCCGTGACTCCCCAAGCCCTCCTCCAATAGGCATGCGGCTGGTGACTAGCACCGAGTAGGAATGTTACTAACATGGGAGGCATTGCCTACATACCTGTACACATGCACACATCTCTAAGCCCACAACGTTGAAATGTAAAAACCAGTAAGGAAAAAAATGCATGTGCACAACTAAACCAAACCAATAGAGTACAACGAAAGGTATAGTACTAAAAAGTAAACTGGGCCAGAATACAAGCCCACCAAAAATAAGAGTCTGAAATTTGAAAAGTCCAACCTGTAAACACAAAAGGTACTGGGTCTACTGCCCGTAGCCGTAGGAATGCCTTGGCCTCTAGAGAACTCAGAAATCACGGTCATGTCCTAGTTCTCCCTAGGCTTTGTCAAAAGGCTACTCGTCTACACAAGACACCAGTCATGCAGGCAAAGCCCGTGTAGGGGTGAGTATAACAATACTTAGTAGAGGACCCAAAAAACCAAAAAACAATACACAAAGTAATGGTACATTCAGATTTCCACAGTATATGTCTACAAAACATATAGAACAAACCAGATATACTAAAAACCCAGGCCTGTAGTCTAGAGACAAAGTCGCACAACCGCATACCCCCATTAGGGATTTAGTTCGAAGATTCCATGATACACTCGTCCCGAGAGAACACACTCCAAGAGTCTTATAGCTTTGATGACATCCGTTAGAGAAGTACCTTTCATCGAGAACCATCATGAGAGGTAGTCACACTCATTACGGGAGACACACTTCTGAGTGGGAAGGATCACGATAGATAGGAGCACTCATTACGGGAGACACACTCTTGAGTGGGAAAGATCACGATACACAGATGAGGATCACTGTCAGGTCCATGTCGGATACCACGACTCATTTAGATTCACCAGTTAGGTGATACACCAGCTAGGTAGAGGATCAACACCCAGTAAAGTTGGTCACATCAATGTATGACTCTAACTATAGTCAGAAATGGATAAGGGATCTTGATCCGGGTGTCTCGGATGGATACCTGACTCTGTCACAGAATGTCCTTCTGAATGGATCATACTCCTGTGTGAGGAAATGATGCATGACCTTCAGGGGAACGAGAAAAAGGGGCACTAACCCGAATGAAAGATATCCAAAATATGGTGAAAAATAGGACCATGTCATTTTCAAAAAAGTACACGGCGTGTATAATGTTACACGCCGTGTTGTATGACCCTAGGTACTGCTCGTGTATAATGGCCCGTGTCATAGGTTGGTCGTGTAGAAAAACTGAGTACACGTCATGTAGTACTATGTACACGCCGTGTCCGAGTGACTGGGGTTGGCCCCATGTACGCTGGTCATGTGCCCGTACATGGTTATCAACCCATGTACTCTAACCCGTGCCCATGTATCCTCGGGATACACACTGAGTCCCAGGTATCCGCTCTTGTTATGTTGTACACGCCCTATTCTGAAGCTGTGTAAATTATCTCATGTCTGTATACTTGCAAAAATATATGTCGAGCTTCAGGGAAAGTTCAACACGCCGTGTGATTATTCCCTAACCCCCCCGCCATCCCCCCCCCCCCAAAAAAAACTTATCTGATGCCCTTACTACACGACGTGTTCTTCTTTATTACATGTCGTGTATTCTGGATATTTCTGGAAATTTCCAGAAACACACACTTCCGCCGTCGCGCCTCCAATGATGATCTGTTCATTGATCCGTCCGTCCGATAACCGCAAAAATTCCATGTTTTAGTCGCCCCTACACCAAGAAGCTGCTCCTGATTTTTCGGACCACCGATCAGCTCAGAAAACATGATTTTTTCTTCCTGCGCGAAGAACGCTTGAACAACTCCCTTTTCCGATCTGGTCTAATTCGTCATCTGCCATTGTCGCCGCACCTCTGCAAGGTCATTCTAGTATCGAACCTTTGATTTGGGATCATTGCGTCATGAAATAGATGCACAAAGATCCTTTTTTTGTCACCCGGTGAAGAAAACGAGGAACATCTGAGAAAAGATAGGGGGGGAAATCAAATAAACAAAGTGTGGAACGAACCCCCCGTCGTTGTTCGTCGTGGCATTGATCCGCTCCCGTAAGCAGGCTTAAACGGATCAATGATCAACAATAACAAAACAACATGTATTAATTCCCCGAATCATCCCTATAAAATCCTCCCACAAGAACGAACGAATCCACAGATCAACTTGTTCGTGGTTGATCAGCGTTTGTCGTTTAAAATCAATAACGGGGAAAATAATTCAAATAACAAACCCCTACCTCAACTAGGATCGATCGCTGACGAAGGTCTCGCGCTTCTGCCATCATTGATATCCTTCAACGTCGTTGGCACAATGATTCTCAACTCCAATCTGTCGTCATTCGCTGTTTAGGGTTCGCTCCAGTGCTTCACGGATCCTCCAGCGATTTCTCTCAAAAGATAGTCCACGACCACCAATCACATAACCCATTATAAGGGAAACATGATTGGCTTTTAAGATATGTTGTGGTATTAATGACTTCATCTTCCCATTCTTTTGAGTAATTATGACACGTCATTAAAAAGGAAACAAATGTCCCATTTCTGCACTGCAGCGGATGTTTTCATAAAAATAAAATAAATATTTAGAAATTTATTTTATTTTCATTTTTCAAAAAACGTCCGAAAATTATGTTTTTCCCTAGACCTGTAGTGGTCGATTTTAGGGTCATTCTTAGGTAAAGTCGCCATCTCGGATGCAAAACTGCACTCAAATTTTTAATCTGGGCATCTACTTGGAAACTACAACAACCGCGCACAAGTGCCAGCTCACTTAACTTAAAAGGTGCAAACCACCATCCTAGGCTCACCAGTCTTCGGAATGATGTGACGTTTTCGCGCCCGGTTTCAAAATAATTCCATATAATATTTGAAAATAATACATGGAAAAATACAAGACATTACATATGGTGTGGTGAACATCTTATAGTCATTTTATTGTTTCCAAAAAAATAATCCGTCAACATGTCTAAAATCTCTATAATACTTCTTGAAACACATAAAAAGGAGTTCCCATGGCATTAATAAAAAAATTGTATAATAAAAAAAATCAATCATTTTATTGAAAAAGACCATACAAGAAATTCAAATATAATAATTATCATGAAAAAATATTATTTTGATTTTAAAAAATTGTTAATCTTTTTATTACATTTAAAAAATTTCATTGGACTTCAGAGATTCACATTCATTCATAAAAAGTTTCACATGTGTTTTAAATTATCTTATGAATTTGAATCATTTTCTTTTGACATTCAATTTTTTCTATGAATTCAAAATTTTAAAATAAAGTTAAATATCATTCTGTATTAGTTCTATATTTTCATATTACTTCAATACTGAATTAATTTGACTTAAGAAAATACATTTTTTTGACTTTTAAAATTTTTAATTTCATCAAGACTTAGCAATATTTTCCAGATCCATTTCAAATGACTTTGAAAGAAAATGTATGAAATTTAGAAACTAAAAACTTTTCCAAAGCCTAGGAGAATAGAATAATAAATAAAAAATGATTTTAAAAATTTCACGTGGGATAATTAAAATAAAAATTTTAAAATTCCATGCGACATTATAATTATGAAAAACAATGCGGTTTATTTAGCAATCAAAAATTAAATAAATAATGATATTATGATCCACTCACGTCCCCCACCCTTTTTTAAAAAAATTTAAAAACACAAAAAAATCTCAAAACATCTCCCCATTTTTAAATTTGATTAAAAGGTAAAAAAATTAAATTTTTTCCCTATTTTTTATTAATATTGAAAAAAAATAAAATATTAACCACTTTAAAAAAATAACATTTGAAAATTCAAAAAAATATCTCTCATTATTTACCAAAATTTTGAAAAAAAATTAAGAATCCCCCTTAATAAATAAAATCATTACTGGTATAGAAAATATATATTCAAAATTTAGAATTTGAGTTAGGGAATCTACCAATTAATTTATTTATTAGATAAGATTAATTATCCATAATAATATAATCACCATTCTTAATGAAAAATAAAAAAGATAAGGGTAATTAATATCCACCATAATTGATTATTCATATCTCTTTCATAAATGTTTCAAATTCAAAAATATTAATACTATTTTAAACATCATTAGAATAAAATATTGAAAATGAGTCCTGTAAAAACCCATAATAGTATAAGGAGCCCTGAAAAATGATATATGATATTTTAATCATTTCATAGAAATATTTATAAGGAATTATAAAGTGATATACTTTTAGATTCATATAAATAAACAAAATATTAGTATATATATTATATTACTATTTTCTATTTTTAAATTATAGTTTATGCCCATTTAAACATAAAAAATTATATAACCCGAAATTATTTATATTGAATATATGAAATAATGTAGGAAATTACATTTATATCTCGATCAATGTTTGTGAAATCTAATTCTCAAAAGAACCTTTAGGAACCCTTTCCAAAAAATGAATATTTTTTAAAATTGAAAATAATATTATTAAATAAATTCCATTTCCTCACCAATAGATTGGACAAACATTAATGAGAAATTATTAGTCTAATTTGTCCATAAAAATCAAAACTAGTAACTGTTGAAATAAATTTCATTATTACTTTAATAAAATTAATTTTAAATAAATAATGTATTATATAGTAAAGAATGAAATATAAATTAATGCTTGATCTTGAAATCATTTAAAATCACATAAATTAATCCAAATTATAACATGAAAAATAATATTTTTTCTGAAAATCATTGTAAATTTTAATTTTTTCTTAAGCTTCTCATTTTCCCTTTGAATAATTTACAAATCATTGAAACATTTACCATTTATATTTCAATCAATATTTCATATTAATTAATTCCATATTATGTTATGTAAATTATCCAATAAATCATTATATTTAATTTCTTTTTACTCAATTTTAAGATATAAAAATATTTCAACTTCTCATTTTCTTCCATAACTATAGAAATTTAAATATAAATATTATTATCCTTTTAACTTCAAAATATAGACATTAATATCCTTTATTAACATTATTATAATCCTTTTCATCTTTTAATATTTTTGTAAAGAATATTAAATATATATTTACATTGATCAAAGTATTTAATCAACTTCCATCTTTATATTTTTCATAACCCACATCCAAATTAGATTTAAAAATAGACATTGAATTAATGTTAGATCCACTTCTAACCATGCCAAAATAAAATGGCGTGGGGAAAATGTTTTTTGTATCATTTCATATATGAAATACATCCCTTGAGTTTGAATATTTGGTGAAACTATATCTTACAATAAACATATTCTTATTTTTTCCCTTTTTCTCATCTTATCATTGATTTTTTGAACTCTTACTTAGTATTTATTGGTTTCATACATTAAAAATGTACTATAGTATAATTAATTTTTTTTATTTTCATTTAAAAAGGCTCTTTTATATATTTATTTTTTACTTATTAATGTGGGTATCATATTACATATTTATGATCCCTTTCATGAACTTTGTAACTTCAATAAAATAATTATTATTCATTGATAATGAAGAACATGAGGAATCACCATATGAGTTGGAAGACAAATATTTATATTTAATAGAAATTCCATTTTTTTATAATGATATTCATTTTCATTTTTTCATTGCAAAATCATATTATAGTAAGGATCCAATTAGAAAATAAAATGTGTACATAGAAAAATCCACTATTTCTATAATGGAAAATTTAATTCAATACCATTTATTTGGTGGGGATTGAAATATTTTTTTCACCAATACATCATCTATCATTATGAATATAAGAGAAACCATGATATTGAAAATATTTTGGAATATTATTGACATTTCACTATTGATTTCATACTTAAAAATTATAAAATATTGAAATTATTCCCTTTGAAATCCAGGAATAGTCATCTACAAAATTTTAATACCTTGATCAATCAATTTTTATGTCCTTAAAATGTTATAAGTTGTTTTAGATGAATAAATATGAACATAAATATTTCAACTAATATAATAATATAGAAAATTAATTAAATTATAATTCAAAAAAACATTATAAAATTACCACTGTTGAATGTATCAATATAAAATTATGGAAGCATATACATTTTATACATGATAATACAATATTAAACGCCAATTTTTTTAACAATACATCCATTTGATATCACCAATATCCAAAGTAGCTTCCATTGAAATTAGATTATCATATAGGATTCTAGACTTCAATATCATGATTTTCGATCAGTGAAATACTTCATTCCTTATAATATTTAGTTCAGGATATAGGCTAGATCAAAATAGGTAATAAATAAAATGGTATTAAAAATATCACAAAATGATCCTCTTATGATACCAATGTTTTTGTCATCAAGGGATAATGGAATAAATAAGAGGTGGTTAATTTTCGATCTTAGAAATTATCAGAGTTAAATAAATTTAATTAAAAAATTATTTGTTAGTTAATATTAACTAGTTAGAGCCAAAATGATCACGTGTTGTGACTATTCTGGTGAAATAATTAATATAATGTGATTAATAGAATAAATTTTCTATTATTGGGGATATAAATGATCCTATATTTTCTATTTACATTCCAAACAATTAAGTGTATTACCCACTAAAAATATTAGAGAGACATTTAAAATGGAACAACAAAAACCCATAATTTTAAAACATGAGAAATCATAACCCAAAAATTTAGATGGGATAATTCCTAACCCAAAACATTTTCAATAGAATAATTCCAAAATCTATAACCAATTTTGAGAGTAGATAGAACACGTGAAGTTCTAAAAGGTGAAAACACATCCTAGTACTTCATCAAAAGAAGAAAGAAAACCCCATGTCACCACATTTTGTTTAGGTTGGTAGAACCAATGGTACCTTTTAAGGGTGGTATATACCATTAGTGTTATAGTACATTGCATACAACTCCCAAGGAAAATATAATAATTAAAATAAATAAAATCTATTAGAATAATAAAAAACGATTTTATGTGGAGAAAAGTACCATTAGGCCCTCCATAGATTTTTTATGATTAGGGTCATGTGATCTTGTAGTTTTCTCAAGTATAGTATGGTGAAAAGGAATCACATTTTTATTAAATAACAAAATTCAGTACTATAAAATGTCGAGTTGAATATTGTGGATCAATCATTTAGTCTTAATTATATTGTATTCCATTTCCACTTAAATAGGTTAGCCATAAATATCTATGAACAATTTTTTTGAAGTCAAAAAGGATTCATAAAAAACTATTGATTATTATATTCACATTAATTCCCTTTAAACACCTTAGTAAGAAATTAAATAGATGTTAGTAAAATTTATTAATATTTACCATAAAAATTGATAATAAATATCGACAATATATACTCAAGGATGAATCCCACCAAACCATGCTAAATATGTCCCATATATTTCTATATATTTTTATTTTGAATTACATTACTATATGGTGATAATAAATATATTTGGATTATTGAATTTTACAACATGAATTACAAATAAAATTTCCAACCATTAGCATGGTTTTCTATCTCAAACTATTTGTTCTTGATTTTATAGACCATATTTTATTGGATTTAAAAACTATAAATCCAATAATATGCCCATGTTTTATTAAAAAATATATTAATTTTTGTGAATTTGGTATTTACCTAAGATCCAAGGTCACCAACAAAATTTGATAATAAATATATTCAAACTGTATTAGAGTTTTCTAGAAATTCAAATACATATTCAACACAAATTAACTCTATTTAAATTTTCATAAAAAACTTAAAAATGAGTTCAAATAGCCTCAATTTTTTTATTAATGGATTATATAAAACACAAATCATTCATTATATTTATTACGATAATTCAAAAAATTTAAATTCCTAAATAATCATGAAATATAACATATTTTGATTCTAAAAATTAATGAAGGAATTTTTTTTGATTTCAAAATACATTCCTATGGCTAAGAGTTCTTCATCAATTAATAAAAAAACTCACTTTTAGGTTTCCATAAGAATTAATAGAATTTTTATTTGACATTTATATTTTTATATATCTTCGCAATTTTCATATAATTACAATGTTAGTTTTTTATAACTTCTAGAATTTCGAATGACATAAAAACATATTTTTCTTGACTAGAATATAGATAATATATCACCTTTTAATTTTTATGTATCCATAAGAATTGTTTATATTTTTAACATTAATTTCCCTTTATATTGAGATTTAACCACTTAGTTCTATATGTAGTTATATTTTCAAAAAAAGGCATAAAAAGAAACTATTACATTATACTCTCGTTATATAGAATAAATAAAATTCAAATTTTACAATGCCATGAGAAATAATAATTATGAAAAATAATATGATTTTTTTAATTTTCAAAGAATAATTAAGGAATGTGTCAAGGATCTACTAAAAAAATTATATATATATATATATATGTTGTTATGAGTACCGATCATGTGTAGCTTGGGGTTGAAGACTAGGATAACTAGGATTATTACGCCTATGCTTGATGGTGATACTGGAGAATGGTTCCATCAATATTTTGTTTTTATTTATTTCATTGTACTATTTCTTTAACCATATTTTATTTATTGAATTATATGATTATATGATATCAAGGGAATTATGGTGATTCAATTCAATTTATTATTAATATTTTTTATATTTCTTTGTTGATTTACTCTGATTATGTGTATTTTGATGTGATTATCAATTTATGGGAAAATTTCTCCCCATGTGATATTATTTGACAATGATTTTTAGTCAATAGAGCTTAGAGATCAAAGAGAACACACGAGGATATTTGTTATCATACCTTGTTGGCATTGTTATATCGAGGTGAGATATTACAAATTTGTATCAGAATGATTTGTTTTTTTTTTGGTTCTCTTGACATTGAGGGATTGGTCGATTGAGTTTTTGTAATCATGAATTGGTATGAAATAAATGTATATGTAATTTACCTATATAAAATATTATATGTTGAAATTTCCTTCAGTATATTAGATTATGTTTTTTGGGTCTATAAATTGGGTTTTTAGATATGATGGCCACTTATTTTATAGTGAATGGTGGGAGATTAATGAATCATTTAAACATATTAGGGGTGACGAAAATGAATGTGCATGTGGTTATGCTTGATTTTAGAAATTATTTAAGAGGTTAGTTTTAGTTAAATAACTTAATTACTAGTAAAAATAGTTGACTTCATAAATAGACTATTAATAATATATTTATCATCCCAGATCAAATGGATTTTTTTTTGATAATTTACTGTTATTTCTTAGTAGTTGATTTGTTCGTGGTATGTTGATATGGTTTAGATATCAAAAAGGTATATTATTTTATGAATTTGTAAAATAAATAATGGTGTCACATAATGATTTTTTGATTTAACTTAATGTTGATGTTATAGTTTCTTGTTTATGTGTTTTATTTCAACAAATATAAAGGAATGATAATTATTTAATTATGTAACTGGGGTGAATTTATTAAAAAATCAAAGATGATTTAATAATTTAATAATTTGGTAACATAGAGAGGGGTAATTTTTGTTAAATGTTTTCATGATTAGTAATATTTATAATTCTATAATTTCTTTTGATGAGTTTTTAAATTTTTTGAAATATTTAAAAATTATGAATTTTTTAGAATAAATAAATAGTATTATTGATATGGTATTGATGTGTGAATTTTGTTTTGGATGAAAATGTTTTCCATTTATTTTGTTTTATGTGAGGAATAAAATTTTAAATGAGTAATTTAATTTTGATGAAATTAATGAAGCATTGAGGAATTATTAATGTGATATGGGGTCAGTAAAATGAATTTTTGACTATTTAAAATATTTCATTGATTTGTTTTGAATTTTGATAAATTCTTATTTCAAGATTATTTTAATTAAATGTATTATTTTAAAAATTATTTAGAGATATTAATTGCTATATGTGATTTGTGTAATACTCATAATGGGTGTGAATATGTGTTCAATTAGTTATATGATAGTACAAAGAATATATGGTTTATATTTTTAACAAATAATTGGAATAATAGGTTACTATGGTTTGTGAAAAAAATTAATTTTGAATGATAAAAATGCTTAACAAATATATTAAGAATAATTATAAAAGGGATGGATGTTTTGTTTTGTTATAAACATAAAGGATCCATATTTCATGATTATTTTTTAAAAAAATTATTTTAAATAACATGCAAGAATATGGAATTAAAATTTTGTTATCTAGAATGTGTTTTATTGTTTTATTTCACTAAAAAATATTGATTCTTCTAATATTATTGTATTGTTAAATATTATGTTTAATTAAAGTGAATAATTTGAAATATAAAATGTTATTGAATATTTTTAATTCATGTGCAGAGAATTCCAGAATAAAATGTTAGAAATAAAATTAATTTTGTTGATAAATAATGTATTGTTATATATATAAGCATACTTGATAAAATATAATATATTTTTGATGACCCTATCTTGAAATTACTAAATTATTTAAAGAGGTTAATTATTTTTAATAGAATGTTATAAATGAGAAATTTTTGTGTAAAATAATTATGAATTAAATGATTAAATTTGTTGAATATGTTGTATATTGATTATTTTAATTGTCTGGATATTTGGTTATATTTTTAAATGAGTATATTTATTATATGATTTTAAATTATAGTAGAGAGATTGAAGTTTTTTAATTATATTGTTTTCAGGGATTTTTTAACAATGGTTATGTGATTTAATTAGGAATAATATTTTTACTGTTCCATGTGAACATGTTTAAAAATATAATCATTATGATTTCTATTTATGATAGATTATGTATAATAAGTGTTAAAATAAATTTAATGACTCAGTATATACTATTTTTGGTGAGTTATTTGATGAATTTAAATTTCTCATCAATTTTTTGGTCGTGTTGTAAATTTTATTAGAAGTGATTTCAAAGAGAAGTAATATTAATTTATTTTCATGTAGGAGGTGTATATAGAAAAATATTATTATTAATATTATAAAACATATTGTGGGGATAAATTATTTCTTTTTATGAAAAGTTGATAGAGTATATCATGTTATTCTATGAGGATGTAAAATTAATTATAGTCTAACTGAAGATTCATTCACCAGAGATTCTCAAAGACACATATAAAAGATGATAATTGTAACATCCGAGATTTTTATGAGAAATATTTTTTTTATGTTATATTGATCATAAAAGGAATCTTTCACTACACGCAACACTATCTTGTCTTTCTTTACACGCAATCGCGACCTTCCTTGATAGCTTGCATTGGACGCAATACCAAGTTTCACTAAACAACGATATGCTATTAAAATATTATTAAAAATAGCCGTTATGAATAGTAATACCCACTTTTTGAAATTTTATAAATTTTATCTTTCAAAATGGACTTTATTTTTGGATTCAGAATATCGAAATTAGCCCAGGGTGAAATTTTGGTATTTTTCTGAAAACTTTCAATTTTTGATACATAATGAAAACACTGGGTTACTATTTAAAACCGACTATTTAATTAAATAGTTATTTATTTTATTTAAATTTATTTTAGGTCAAAATGGATACATAATACCTATATATGTTCAATGTAATTCATTATAGTCATTTTATAATAATTTTAGATATATAATACTTTATTGAACTTTTCACCGTCTTTTACCCACCTCCAAGGAGAGTTTGAAAATTTATATGAAAATTAATTTTACCACTTCTGTGAGTGGAATTTAGAAAATCCAAGAGACACGGTTAATATCAAGGAATAAAATATGATTTAATGAGATGAAAATAATTTTTAGTGAATAGTAACTTTTTACTTTTATTTACCACGGTTAAAAATAAATAGGGTAATTAAGGGTAAAATGATATTATTATTACCCTAACTCATGTCCTAATTCTATTGGATAAGTTTAATTCGACCAAAAAAACTTAGGAATAAAATATGACCATTTAGGTCCACTTGTATTAGATTAGGACATTTATTATTAATTTATTTAAAGAAGGGTTAAAATAGTTAAAATCAATGTTTAATAACTAAATAATTTTTTAATACAGGGATATAGATAAGATAAATTCCACTATAAATATTCACTATAAAGATAAAAATATTTCCAACATAAGGGAATTTTATTTATAATTTTTAGACATTAAATTATTTAATTTATTTATGACACAATGATGATGCAGTGATTATCTTATTAATGAAATATTAACATAATTGATGTTATAAATACCCAAATAAATGTAATTTGTGACTTTTTATGAATTAAAATAATTTTTGACGTTAATAAGACATGTTAGTATGGATTTAATTAACTTTTCTTCGAACTAATCACGCTGTTATGATTTTCACAGAAATCAATTACCAAATAGTGTCAAAATTGACAAAAATACTTTTAAAACAAATATTATATTATTAGTTGTTATTTTATTCCAAAAAATATAAGGATCGGCCAAATGACTTATCTAAAGTTATATATATTAATAATAAACAACATGGGGTACGTTTGTCTTGTTATAGTATGTTTATTAACCACATAGTGTAAGAAAACATGAAGACACGATAAACGTTAAATTATTTAACTTAGAGCTAAATCTAAATGATATGGTTAAAATAGTAACCTAAACTTGTCTAAAAAATATTATAAGAGAGGATTTCGACCCATCCCCACCTTATCTTCAAAATAAATCAATTTGGAGCTATTAAAAACCGAATATGACTTTATAATAAAATAATACTATAAGTTTTTCCTAAGGTTCCCCTCTCCTCCCTTATAAAAGGGCACCTCCTCCCTCTCATCCTCACACCACTTTTAGCCTTAAATCTAGGCCAAACCCTGACAATTTCTCTTCTCCACTTCCATAGAAATATCCTAGAGGTCCTGGTTTTCTTCAAAGACCATCTTTGGTGCCCTAAGACAAGGTTAAGAAGAGGCGCTTCATAGAAGAGGTAATATCCGTTACCGATTCATTCATGTTTATTTCTTCGTCTACGTATTCTTCTTTAGTTGTTTCATTATGAAGTAATAACATCAGTATCACTCATATACTGATATGTTATTATGAATATGAAACAACCCTATTTCACCTTCTATCCATCCTATGTAAAATGAAATCACCGTGCGTGCGTGCGTACGGAATACCGTCTCCACACCGTGGTGTAATATGTTTTCCACCACCATACTTGGATGGGTATAATGGTGTAAAGAATAACTATATATTATTATTGAAAAATGATATTGATTCTTAAATAGTATACATACACTTCAATACAATTCCACGATCATGGAAACGATATCATCGCTCGTGCGCACGTACATCCTACTGTCTCCACGATGTGATGCGACTCGTTTTACATGATCTTCAATGCTTAATGATTATATAAATGAATTTAATGAATAAATATGATATATATTACAATAACACAATTCTAGAAATGAGGTATCTATAACCTAAAAGATGAATAATAATTTATTCGACAAAACACGCATAAGAACAAAAAGCAATAAACACCCGAATAATAAGTAACAATGAAATATTACTAATAAGAAGCTAAGAATGTGACCATATATGATATCATAACAATGAGTAAAATTATTTAATAAGTCAATAACATTATTTAAATCATTATACAGAAGGTTCAGACACGTACGAAGCGAATCAGACATATGGTAAGGGAAAATCTCACAATCTCATTTTTATCAGAGATTGTTTATACTTCATAATTTATTGGGGAATATTTATCATCCACATCCATGTTTCCTCAATATGTAATATTATTTCCATCCACCTACAATTTTTTAAATCCAATTTTACCCATTGGTGAGTTTTTAGTAAAAGATATGAAAGGACTCCTTTGTCGTTTTTAGTACGAGGTACTTTTTTGACTTTTCCTGCCAAAGTACAAGAAGAATGTTTTTCTTTAACTTATACGGCACGAACGGAATTTTAGAACATTATTTCCATAAAGCTTCCTTTACAAGTTTTCAAGTTTATTTTTAATCAACTTATTTTAGTTTAAAATTTTATGACATGTTAAGAAAGGAAAAAATTGAAGTAGAAAGGATATTTTCCTCAAGAATGGAGTTCAAGCTTTTTATCCAAATTATTTTCCATCTAAGATAATATAGGGTTATGTTTCTATCCCTATTTTTACATTTATTTTATTATGTTATGATGTAATTATTTTTATTATGTCCTTTTATCTTATATGGATTATGTTATGATGGGATGAGGTTTAAGAATCCCATTTTTATTACTTGGGTTATGCTATGATGTATGATTTATGATCCTGTGGCACACCTAAGACTAGTATCATTATGGGATGGGTGAGACCTATATATCCCTCCAATGCATTGGGTAAAGATTTATATCTCATGAGATAGACATGGCTAGAATGTAAGGTTAAATCGGTTCAGTGAAACAGGACTAAAACAAGGAGTGAACTCGGTTTAGAAATGGACTTTGTCATCTAAGATAGTCTTGGCAATGAGTCTTGACTACTATGAAATGATTCTAGATGATTATGTGTGTATGAAACAAATTTTCATGTTTTATGTTATGATTATTGGGATTACATTTCACTAATATGATTTTTCCCATGTTATGAAATTATAATCTCTTTTGCAGGTTAAGATTTCCAAAATTTTATGTTATTATGAATATAATGTGATTGATATTTCTTTTCTTTACCCTTACTAAGCATTTGAGCTCACCCTTTTGTATTTTTTCTTTTCCCTAGGTTAAGAAGAAGGAAATTATGTAAGATATGCCAAAAGGGACTCTAGATATGATAAAATAAAAGGGAGACAATATAGATGTTTTATGTACCAGTTGTTTATGTTTCCCAGTTTCTAAAGACACTATACCTATATGGTCCTTTCATGTTTTTGTTTTATGATGTAATAAGTATGCTTCAATTATGATGTAATAAGAATGTATGTAATGTATGGGTCGTTATAGTTGGTATTAGAGGAAAGGTATAGTCATCCTTTGGAAACTAGGATGTGAAATACTTAGTAAGAACCCTAAGGATAAGTCTAAGCATAGAACACAATCTTAGTGTTTTAAAAATGCCATGAGAAACCTATGATAAGACCTTAAGTGTGAAATTTTATTCTTGATTATGTGGTTTTACTGTTATAATTAGTGTTACTCACACTATTCTTCTTGGTTTTAGTCAATGGCTGGAACCCGAAGCAACCGTGTTAATGCGGAATGCGATGGAAAATGCAATGATTGTCCCCCTGAGTAACCAAACGTTATGGGAGTTGGAATGAAAAATCTTGTAGCCATGCTCACACAGCTTTCTCAAACTATGAATCATGTATGACTTCCAAACGAGCAAAGGAAGGAGAAACATTCTTTTGAATCATTCATGAGGCAGTGTCCACCCCCATTCAGCGGGTCTACTGATCCATTAGTGGCTGAACAATGGATCAGTACCACTGAAAAGATATTTTCAGTTCTTCAATGTTCTAAACATGATAAATTCATCTTAGGAGTATATATTTTGGAATGTGAAGCTGATCAATGGTGGAATATTATCAGGAATACGAGGCCAAGAGATGAAATTGAGTCCATGGAATGGGACGAGTTCAAGAACTTATTTTTCAATAAGTACTTCCCACATATTCTTCGAACAATGATGAAGAAGGAGTTTCTTGAACTAAAGCAAAAGGATGATGATTTTTTTGGTACCTACGAAGCAAATTTTACAAGACTTTCAGGGTACTCTTTTGGTATTATTATCCAACCTGAGAGTAAGATCGATCAATTCTTTAGTGGATTGAGACCAAGTCTTTGAAGGGCGTTAGCCATAAGGGACTTCAATAACTATGAGTTAATTGTTCGATGTGCTCTCAAGGTTGAGATGGATATTGGAGTAACCCATCAGTCATATGCGTTTGATTAGAAGAGGAAAATTTAATTCAAAGGAAAATCTAAAGAGCACACTGAAAAGAAGATGAGTTTTCCCATATGCTCAATGTGTGGAAAGAAACTTGGAGGGAGTTGTCTTAAAGGGACAAGTAAATGTTTCAAATTTGGAAAGGAAGTTCATCGAGCATTTGAATGCCGCAATGATGGGAAGAAGATGTCTAGTGATGCGAATAAAGAAAAGTCTACACAGAGTGCACCTACTACACTTCAATGTTACAAATGAAAGGAAATGGGGCATTATGCTAATCAATGCCCTAATCCAAGTGTTTTTTATTATGATCGACATCAACAAACTCTTAAGGATGAAGATAATGGAAAGTCACATGCAATTTCTATCAGCGATGTGGAGTACGATAACGAAGTGGTGAAAGGTACACTTACCATCCACTCTAAAGTAGCAAATGTTTTATTTGATTCTGGATCCACCCACTCTTTTATTTCTGAAGAATTTTCTAAGGGTATTGCCATATTACCTCAATAATTAGATGTTGAGTTAGCAGTGACAACCCCTAATGGCACAATAGTCACATCAAAAGTTTATAATTCTTCTCCGATTGAAGTTTGTGGGATATTGATTCCTACAAATCTTGTGATCCTTCCTATAGAGGAAATTGATGTGATTCTTGGCATGGATTGGCATTCTTTATATGGAGCTCATATCAATTTCCAAAGAAGGGAAGTCACATTCCATATTCCAAATCAATCTTTGACCGTCTATCGATGCAAGGATGAACATAACCTTCCAATGGAAATTTCTTCCATCTTATGGGTCTTGATTCCACTAAATGAAGTTTATTTATCGCAAATTGTTGGAGAGAAACTTATGATTAAGAATATTCCCATTTTACGGGAGTTTGATGATGCCTTTCCGGAGGAATTTCCGGGTCTTCTAACAAATCGTGAAGTTGATTTTTCAATAGAACTCGTACCGGGTGCTTTGCCTATTTCAAAGACACCTTATAGAATGTCCCCAATTGAGTTGCAAGAATTGAATAAGAAACTCCAATAGAATATTGATAATGGATTCATACACCATAGTGCATCACCTTAGGGAGAACCAGTTCTGTTTATTAAGAAGAAAGATGGATCAATGAGACTCTGAATTGATTACTAAGAACTTGACAAGATCACTATCAAGAACAAATATCCTCTTCCATGAATTGATGACTTATTTGACTAACTATGTGGAGCTCAATAATTTTCCATGATTGATCTTCGTTCAGGGTATCATCAATTAAGGTTCAAAAGGGCGGATATACCAAATATGGCTTTCCGTACATGGCATGGACACTATAAATTTATAGTGATGCCATTTGGTCTTACTAATGCCCCTGATATCTTCATGGATCTGATGAATAGAGTCTTTAGAGACTATCTTGATCAGTTTGTGGTAGTCTTTATAGATGATATTCTTTTCTATTCAAAGAGCAAGGAAGAACATGAAGATCATTTGAGAATTTTATTGAAGACCCTGATAAAGGAGAATATTTATACCAAATTTACCAAGTGTGAATTTTGGCTTCAAAAATTTTCATTTTTGGGTCACATAATCTCAAAATAGGGGATATCTATGGATCTAGAAAAAATAAAGGTTATCAAAAGATGGTTGAGACCAACAATAGTAACTGAGATCCAAAGTTTTCTTGGTTTGGCTGGATATTATCGATGTTTTGTGAAAGATTTTTCACGGTTATCTAAACCACTCACCAGGTTGACTCGAAAAGGAGTTATGTTCATGTGGACAGAGGAATGTGAATAGAATTTCAAGGAGTTGAAAATAAGGTTATTCAGTGCACCTGTGTTCACACTACCTTATAGTGGAGAAAGGTTTGTGATCTACAGTGTTGCATCCAAGAAGGGGCTAGGGTTTGTTCTCATGAAAAATGATATGGTGATAGCTTATGCCTCACGATAGTTGAAAATACATGAGCAAAATTACCCAACTCATGATTTGAAGTTAGCTTTGGTAATCTCTGCATTAATGATTTGGAGGCGTTATCTTTATGGTGAAAGGTGTAATATTTATACTGATTAGAAAATTTTAAAGTATATTTTCACAAAAAAGGAGCTGAATATAAAAAAAGAAGATGTTTGGAGCTGATTAGGTATTATGACATCTCAATTCATTATCACCCTGGAAAAGAAAACAAGGTGGCAGACACATTAAGTCGACAAGACCATGCTAGTTTATCCATGATGAGGATCACAAAAGATCCAATATTTATGGATTTACAAAGGATGGATCTTGGAATTATAATGGAAGGGGAAAGATCTTATATTTATCAAATGAACTTTCAAACATCTATACATGCGAAGATTAAAGAGGAACAGAGAGGAGATGTAGAGTTACAAAAGAAGGTGAGAAATGTTCCTGAATTCAACCTTGATTGTGATGGGATAATAAAGTTCAGGAATCGGGTTTGTGTTCCCCCCATCCCCAAATTAAAGAAGGTGTTGCTGGATGAGGCTCATAGTTCTTCATTATCTATTCAACATGGAAGCACAAATATGTATAGGGACCTGAAAGAGTACTTCAGGTGGGATGGCATGAAAAGAGATGTTGCTGAATATGTCTCTCGATGCTTGGTTTGTCAGCAAGTTAAAGATGAGATAAAAAAGTCTAAGGGGAAGTTACAACCATTACCCATACCCAATTAGAAATAGGAAAACATCACTATAGACCTCGTCACCTGAATTTATAAAACATCCAAAGGAAATAATGCTATCTGGGTCATAGTTGATCGTCTTACAAAGTATGCACACTTCATTGCTATTAGAGAGGATTTCTCTCTGGATCAGCTTTCCAGGATATATGTGAAGGAAGTGGTAAGATTTCATGGAGTACCACTCTCCATTATATCTGATCGGGATCTGAGGTTTACCTCAAAGTTCTGGAGAAGTCTTCAGCATGCTCTGGATACAGAGCTGAGTTTCAGCACTGATTATCATCCTCAGATAGATGTTCAGTCTGAGAGAACAATTAAAACTCTAGAAGATATGTTAAGAGCCTGCTCTATAGATTTCAAAGGTGGTTGGGATCAATACCTACCTTTGGTGGAATTTTCATATAATAATATCTTTCACTGTATTATTTAGATGGCTCCTTATGAAGCTCTCTATGGAAAGAAATGCAGGACTCCATCTTGCTGGGATGAAGTTGGGGAAAGAAAGCTATTAGGACATAATATTATTGATGAGATGGCGGAAAAGGTCTGATCTATTCAACAACACATAAGAGTATCTCAAAGTCGACAAAAAAGTTATGTCGATAACCTAAGAAAAGACCTTGAGTTTGAAGTGGGTGATAAATTATTCTTACGAATATCTCCTTGGAAGAGAGTAATGAGATTTGGAAAGAAGGGAAAGCTGAGCCCTAGGTATATCGGTCCTTTATAAATACTAGATCATGTTGGGAAGGTTGCTTACTGATTGGAACTTCCACCGAATCTCTCTCAAGTTCACAATGTGTTCCATGTATCTTTCCTGAGAAAGTACATACTCGATCCTTCACATGTACTCACCTCATAAGTTGTACCGCTAGAGCAAGATCGTTCTTATGAAGAACAACCGGTATAGATTCTGGATCATAGCGAAAATGTTCTATGAAACAAGACCACTCACTTGGTGAAAGTTTTATGGAGGAACCACCAATTAGAAGAAGCTATGTGGAAGCTTGAGGATATGATGAGGGAGAGGTATCCTCATTTGTTTGTTACAATGTGACGAATTTCGAGGGCGAAATTCTTTTCAAGGGGGGTAGAATGTAACCCCCGAGATTTTTATGAGATATATTTTTTTTAATGTTATATACATCATCAAAGGAATCTTTCACTACACACAACACTATCTTGGCTTTCTTTACACGCAATCGCAACCTTCCTTGATAGCTTGGGTTGGACGCAATACTGAGTTTCACTAAACAGCGATACGCTATTAAAATATTATTAAAACTAGCCGTTATGAATAGTAATACCCACTTTTTGAAATTTTATAAATTATATCTTTCAAAATGGACTTAATTTTTGGATTCAGAATATCAAAATTAGCCTATGGTGAAATTTTGGTATTTTTCCTAAAACATTCAATTTTTGATGAATAGTGAAAAAACTGGGATACAATTTAAAAACCGACATTTTATTTAAATAATTATTTATTTTATTTAAATTTATTTTAGGTAAAAATTGATTCATAATACCTATATAAGTTCAATGTATATCATTGGAGTCATTTTATAATAATTTTAGATATATAAAATTTTATTGAACTTTTCACCGTCTTTTACCCACCTCCTATGAGTGTTTGAAAATTTATATAAAACATAATTTTACCACTTCTGTGAGTGGAATTTCATAAATTCAAGATACAAGTTTAATATCAAGGACTAAAATGTGGTTCAATGATATGCAAATAATTTTTGGTGAATAGTAACTTTTTACTTTTATTTACCACGGTTAAAAGTAAATAGGGTAATTAAGGGTAAGAATGATATTATTATTACCCTAACCCATGTCCTAATTCTATTGAATAAGTGTAATTTGACCACAAACAACCTTAGGAATAAAATATGACCAAATAGGTCCACTTGTATTAGATTAGGACATTTATTATTAATTTATTTAAAGAAGGGTTAAAGTAGTTAAAATCAAAGTTTAACAACTAAGTCATTTTTAATATTGAGTTATACATAAGATAAATTCAGCTATAAATATTCATTAGAAAGATACAAATATTTCCTACATAATGGTATTTTATTTATAATTTTTAGACATTAAATAGTTTAATTTATTTTTGACACAATGATGATGCAATAATTATCTTATTAATGGAATATTAACATAATTGATGTTATAAATAACCAAATAAATGTAATTTGAGACTTTTTATGAATTATAATAATTTTATAGGTTAATATGAAATGTTAGTATGGATTTAATTAACTATTTTTGAACTAATCTTGCTGTTATAAATTTCAAAAAAATCAATTACCTAATAGTGTAAAAATTGAGATAAAATAGTTTTTAAAACAAATATTATATTATTATTTGTTATTTTATTCCTAAAAATCTAAGGATTGGAAAAATGACTTAGATAAGGTTATATATATTAATAATAAACAACTTTTTGTTTTTTTGTCTTGTTATAGTACGTTTATTAACCATATAGTGTAAGAAAACAAGAAGACACGGTAAAAGTTAAATTATTTAACATAGAGTTAAATCTAAATGATAAGGTTAAAATATTAAACTAAACTTGCCTAAAATCTATTAGATGAGAGGATTTCGAACCATCCCACCTTAGATTAGAAATAAATCAATTTGGAGCTATTATAAACCTAATATGACTTTATAATAAAATAATACTTTAAGTTTTTCCTAAGGTTCCCCACTCCTCCCTTATAAAAGGGAACCTCCTCCCTCTCCTCCTCACACCACTTTGAGCTTTCAAGCTCGGCCAACCCATGCCAATTTCTCTTCTCCACTTCCCTAGAAATATCTTGGAGGTCCTGGTATTCTTCAAAGACCATCTTTAGTGCCCTAAGATAAGGTTAAGAAGACACGCTTCAACGAAGAGGTAATGTCCATTACCGATTCATTCAACTTTATTTATTCTTCTACTTCTTCTTCTTTAGTTGTTTCATTATGAAGTAATAACATCAGTATCACTCATATACTGATATGTTATTATAAATATGAAACAAACCTATTTCACCTTCTATCCATCCTACGTAAAATGAAATCACCACGCGTGCGTACGTAGGGAGTACCGTCTCCACGTCGTGGTGTAATATGTTTTCCACCACCATCATACTTGGATGGGTATAATGGTGTAAAGAATAACTATATATAATTATTGTAAAGTGATATTGATTCTGAAATAGTATACATACACTTCAATACAATTCCACGATCATGAGAATGATATCATCGCTCGTGCGTACGTACGACCTACCGTCTTCACGATGTGATGCGACTCGTTTTACATGATATTCGATGCATAATGATTATATAAATGACCTGAATGAATAAATATGATATATATTACAATAATAACATTCTGGAAATAAGGTATCTATAACCTAAAAGTATAATAAGAATTTATTCGACAAAACACGCATAAGAACAAAAAGCAATAAACACCTGAATAACAAGTAACAATGAAATATTACTAATAAAGAAGATAAGAATATGACCATATATGATATCATAACAATACGTAAAATTCTGGAATAAGTCAATAACATTATTTAAAGCATTATACCGGAGGTTCGAACACGTACGAAGCAAATCATACCTAAGTTAAGGGAAAATCTTACAATTTCATTTTTATCCGAGATTGTTTATACTTCATAATTTACTGGGGAGTATTTATCATACACATCCATGTTTTCTCAATATGTAATATTATTTCCATCCACCTACAATTTTTTAAATCCAATTTTAACCATTGGTGAGTTTTTAGTAAAATATATGAAAGGAATCTTTTGTCGTTTTTAGTACGAGGAAATTTTTTGATTTTTCCGGCCAAATTATGAGAAGAATATTTTTCTTTAACTGATACAGAATGAATGGATTTTTAGAACATTATTTCCATGAATCATCCATTAAAAGTTTTCAATTTTATTTTTAATCAACTTCTTTTAGTTTAAAATTTTATGACATGTTAAGAAAGGAAAAAAAAATTGAAGTAAAAATGATATTTTTCTCAAGAATGGAGTTCAAGAATTTTATTAAAATTATTTTCCATCTAAGATAATATAGGGTTCTATTTATATCCCTATTTTTCATTGATTTGATTATGTTATGATGGAATTATTTTTATTATGTCCTTTTATCTTATATAGATTAAGTTATGATGGAATGATGTTTAAAAATCCCATTTTTATTACATGGGTTATGCTATGATGTATGATTTATGATCTTGTGGAACACATAAGAATGGTATAATTATGAGATGGGTGGGACCTATATATCCCTCCAATGCATTGGGTAAATATTTATATCTCATGAGATAAACATGGCTGGAACAGCAGGTTAAACCAGTTCAGTGAAACATGACTTAAATGAAGAGTTAACTCGGTTCAGAAATGGTCTTTGTCCTCTAAGATAGTCTTGGAAATGAGTCTTCACTACTAAGAAATTATTCTTTATGATTATGTGTGTATTCCAGAAAGTTTCATGTTTTATGTTATGATTATTGGGATTACATTTCACTACTATGACTTATCCCATGTTATGAAATTATGATCTCTTTTTCAGGTTAAGATTTCCAAAATGTTATGTTATTATGAATATGATGTGATTGATATTTCTTTTGTTTACGCTTACTGAGCATTTGAACTCACCATTTTGTATGTTTTCTTTTCCCCAGGTCATGAAGAAGGATATTATGTAAGATATTCCAAAAGGGACTCTAGATATGATAAAATAAAAGGGAGACAATGTAGATGTTTTATGAACCAGTTGCTTATGTTTCCCAGTTTCTAAAAACACTATACATATACGGTCCTTTCATGGTTTTTTTATATGTTGTAATAAGTGTGCATCAATTCTGAATTAATAACAATGTATGTAAATTATGGGTGGTTATAATAAGAATCTTTATTGGGTTTTTATAGTATCCTTAGTTTCCTTATGTTGGTTTAAATTATTAACTCAAGTTCTAAAATTTTCTATTTATATATTACGGATAGTTAGTTGGTGATTTGGGGGAAGGAGGTGAGTTTGATAAGTTGGAGGATGTGGTATTTATTGTGTTATATCTATTGGTTCAAAATGACTAGTTATTCAATTCATGGCATAAGGTACCAGATGTGTTTTGAGAATGTTTTTTTAGTAGAACAATTTTTATATTTTTGGAATCTCAAAATGTGGAATTATAGTCCATTTTTCCTATTTGGATAGTTTGAATTAAGGAGTATTCTTCCCTGTTATATCACAACCATCCATAATATTACCTTAGTTATTTTTTATTTATTTCCCAATAGTTCAATTATTTATTTTTTCATTGGAGAAGGGAAGGAAGGTAAATCGAAAGCCTAATTGTTTTGTTAGTTATAGGTGTGGTTTAATTTCTACTGCATTATTAGTCTTAGTTTTTCCAAGATTTTAATGGTTTCATAATATAGAATGATTATGGATGGAATTATTATTCCAATAAATATGCATGTTGTTAATGTATCATATGATATGGGGTTTCAATATTCTCCATGACTCTAATTCACCTAACTAGTACATTTTTTAATGAAATACCTGAATTTTGTTGTGATATTTTTATTTGATATTAAATTGGGTAATTATTTTAGGAAGAAAGTGATAACATGATTTTTTATTGAATGATATAGAGATTAGTAGTGAAATTCCTAAATTTATTTTTTTTAATTTGGAACATTATGAAGTATGACTTGGAATAAGATTATTTATGGGAATAAATTTATTCTTTAATTTAAGGTGGTAATTTAATTAAGGGTTATTCTTTTTATTTAATATTATTAATTTTGGCCTATTATATATCAAATAATCATTCCATGTGTTAAATAAGGATAAAATTGATTAAAAAACTTTTAAAAATGTTGTGGTTAATAATTATTGAAACCATTTAATTTAATAATAATTTTTACGTTAAATATTTTGTTTTAATGATTTAATTTTTATATTAATGGATCATAAATTATTTATAGTGATTTTTAAATTCATTTTTATGTACATTGATATGTAAAAACTATTTTTAAATTTTAAATTTATTTAATTTTTTTGAACAACCATTTCTATGCTATAGTAATTTCATAATCATTTTCTTGGTAAAGTGTTGTTTTTGTGACTACATTATTCGTGATTTTTAAAAATAATTATTTTAAAGGTGAATTAATAGTGGGATTTGAAAAGGAAAATTTTTGTATGTTATGTGATGAAAATGAAGGATTTGAATCCGTTTTTACTCTATTATGATATTATAAAGTGACATTGTGCTTATTAAGGGATGTTTTAGTTTATGAGCATGACTATGAAAAAAACCTGAATTATTATTTCTAAAAAATTAATAATGGATGAGGTATAGTAATGTATATTGGTTTTTAAATTTTCATAAATGGTATAACACCAATAATTCATTGATAATCTTAAATAATTTTCTAGGGGGGAGAAGATCTAGTTTCCCAGTTCATCATACCCAATTACATATAGTGATAACATGTATTAAAGATATGGGTGTCCCGAGTTATTAATAAAGGATATTTTGGAGACAAAATTCTATAATCTATATAATTACTGACTAAACCCTAAGTTTGATACCATGTGAGGATAAGAAATATGGAAAGTATTTGAGTACAGTTAATCAATTCCTAGGACTTCCCAACATCCACTTTTGGTGATTTTCAAATCCAAACTTTGGGGGAAAACATAAATGTAAATGGTACTTGTCTATTTATGTGATTAAAATCATTTTAATAACACTTATTATAAATCAACACAAATATCAAGGAGAAATAATATTTCTAATAGATGTTCCAAAGAAAACAAATGATGAAATCTTGGTACCATTTCATCCCTAAAGGGTATATGCCCACTGTTTCCTTAAATAATCACAATTTTTTTATTCTACCTAATTTAGTATAAATTTAATAATTTATCTAATTTGGAATTGTATTTAATCTATAGTTAGTTGTTCATATGGGGCCCTGGTCTAAATTATTGCAGTCATGGCCAATTCTCCAATGTAGACCCATACCATAACCAGTTCACTTTTCAAGGCACCCAAACACCCACTCCTACTCAATTTAAATTACATTTATCATAGTCACCAAATTAGTCTCCCATTAACCAAATTTCTTTGATATTTCCTTTTCCATAATACCAATAAAATAACACCATAAAACCAATACGGGAACACAATTTGATCATGTCCTTTATTTAGGCAATGTAATTTAAAAAAAGAACTTTAAGAAACTGTATATCCTAAAAAACCCACTACTGAATATATACATACTACGATCGTCATTCTATGTGTATGGTCTAACCATCATCTCATTGATAATATATTCTCTTTTCCTAATAAATTATCCCTAAAAATACAAACATCATCCTACTAGGTGTAATCCTCTTCCTTATTATCATTAATTATGTCATTCATAAGCCCCATAAAAGAGAAAAAAATAATTTCATGCTTCATAGTAGCTATAGGATCTTTCCACGTTCTAGTTGATGGGTTTATATATATTAAAAAACAATCAATAATAAAAAACATGGATCTTATAATGGATTTATGAATTTACTATGACTTAACTATTGATTTCATACATGTGTCGCGTTAATGAGACATAAATACTTTGGACTTACTTATTTGGGTAAAAACTAACCACACCCCCACTGTTTATCTCCAAATGTAAATGTTGAATAATAAATAGCCCATCATATACAATCCCCACACAAACCATCTCCATTATTCTTTCACTTAGTATTTCATTTTACATGGTGTTAAACTACTCAGAACCATTTTTTCTTCATATGAACCGATGTTGAAAGTCATGATGGTCCAAAAATAATTATTATAAAGGTATCATCATTAGTATTAGTTTTATAACTTTAAAATAAAACCATCATTCTAGGATTCATGAAAAGAGAAGGATATTCATTAAAAATATCTATGAAAACAATTTTGGGTTTTGATTCCATTCCTAAAGAAATATATGAATACACTCTCATGGGACTAGTCTTGATTCTAAGACATCTAATAACTCTCTTGATGATGCTAAATTACTTATTTAATGTCAATGCATGGAAAAAATTTAACTACATCTTGACCGATGTACCTGGTAGTTTTTCTATGATGTATTTTTCAAATATATTGTAACTTTATAAGAGAGTAATGGATTATTAAAAAATATCTGTTAAGGGAAGATCCAAAATCACATTCCCTTGACCTCAATATTCAATTACAAGTGTCATTCTAATATCACTACAACAACCTTCATTTATAAATAATGGCCAAATCCAAACATAAATCAACAGGATTGAAACACAAACATGTAAAAAATAGTAAACCCATAATAAAATAATTCACCAACTAAATATATCAATTGACTATTCACAATTCCATGTGATTTTGTACTTAAGTGTTTCTTGTTTTTGGGTTTCCCATTTAGTATATCTCATTAAATGAAAATGGATTCAATAAACTCAACATTAGTATTCAATATTCCTATTCAACCAAGTATAAACAACATGACACCTTATGAATCTATAATGAGCCATGACTTATTTAATGCATTCTTAATTTTCAAACAATAATTATTTTTCTTGAATCATAATTATATTATCATGTTTTTTCTTTTGGTGAATTAGTTTAAAAATCTTACATTAAAAACCAATACATTACATGTTCTAAACATCCTATTAGTATCTCATTTTTAAACAATACAATTCTTTTAAAATATTTTCATTAATTCCATGAAAAATCATTATAATTGTTTACAGGACTTCATATTTATTCCTAATAATTTTTAACACCTATTTTTTTATAAAAATGGGATGATACAAATAGAAACCATTAAGGTTCATAAAATTAATATAAAATAACCCCATTATTCCATTTTGAAATAATTGGAAAAAGTGTTTTCCTTTAACATATGAAAATTTTCAATTAAATAATAATTTTCTTACTCATTATATTTGATTTTCTGCCCAACTTTTTTTTGTAAAACAATTTATAAGAAATCGTAAAGGAATAATCATAATAATTAGAGTTCCTTAAATAAATGATAACCTATGAAATATATTTTCTAAAAAACAAATCATTTTACCCTAAAAGGGCACAATATTTCATTTAAAAAAATACCATTAACCTAATGTTTATAAATCATATGGTTTCCATGATAAATTATTAGAACACATAGAAGATTCATGTAGGTTCCTTGGTAAATTATATTTTTTAACCCTTAAAATAAACTATAAAAGTGGAATAACCAATATTATCTACTTACAATATAATTATATGACAACATAATCATTACCCAACATATGAAAGGGCTATATTGAGATCACCCATCATCATGATGTATATCATCCCATTAATAATAGTAAAATATTTCAACTGATCATAAAATTTACAAAACACACGAATTATTGCATCTCCATAATAAAAATATTAAATGTATACTTATTTCCCCAATAGGTTATGATTTATGGATATTGATTGGTCTATTTCCTTTAAAACCCAATTTTCAAAGCTAATATTTCATAAATAGATGAATGGAAGCTTTTATTTGACGAAGAAATTAGAGATTAGAAATTAACCAATAACATAAAATAATACCTTCGATAGTGATAAAATCCATTGACACTATATACCATAAAATAGATCAATCTAATTTTTATTTTTCATTAGAAGTCAAAATGGTCTGAAAAAATATTATATTTGAATAATTATTAAAGAACGAAAAAAATTATAACTAAAATTTCATTTTTAATTTAGTTATGTCTATATAAATTTATATAAAAATTATTTTAATAATATGGAAATAGAATAAAAAATATACAAAGAAAATCAATAAAACATTTTGAATGAGGGTTTTTGATGTATAGTGTCCCTTACATTCAGTCGAAATCATCAGATGTATTATTTATATTATATAATAATAATATGATAATATTTTAATTTATTAATAATTTTTTTCATCTTTATTATCACTTTTATTTTATTTATTTACATGTTATATTTTTATTATGAAATCAAATATCTTTTGTTCGATCATTTTGAAAAAAGTTGATTCAAATGTCAAAAATAACATCAGGTGGTTGACTATGGTAAAACTGGTCATGATTGCATCATATATAGAATAATTATAATGAAATAATTATAATTTCATTACATTAATTATAATTTTAAAACAATGAAAAAACGGTTATGATAAATGTATTATGCTGCAATCATGGAGACATTAAGCCATATTTACACATGATTAACAATACCATTTTTAAAATAATAAGAAGATATAAAGAAAAGTTTTATTTTATCTATCAATAATAATAATTACGTTATAAATATAATATTATTTCATTAAATACACTTATTTATTGAATTCATGATACGCCTTCCTAAAAAATGGATCACATCACTTGGTAGATTTGGAAATCCACAAATATGCATAAATAATGTTAATAATTTTAAATTAATAGAATTATAGGAAATGATGTGATATATTATAGAGAAATAATAATAATAATGTCAAAAATGTCATATATTTACATTAAAATACATAATTATGACCAATCATGAGAGGAAATGATGGAAAAATTGAATCGATTCATGATGAAGTAATACGTCATACACACGAATGACGGTTTCATTTAAAATTTAATGGATGTGGAGATTAATATAATTTAATATAATAACATAATAAAATATGACTATCTATAAGTTGCTAATGTTTTTTTAAAAGTTGATGAAAATGATATAACTATAATATAGATTGCCTATGTGCATAAATTCTATCATAAAATGAAATTTGGACATGTTTTGATTCTGTTTTTATGTTTATCTATTTTTTTAACCCTCATTAACTCTTTTGACACATACATCGATATAAATGTTTTTTACTATTTAAGGGTCAATAATGATGTAATAAAAGGGACAGTTACCCATAAATAGATGATGGAAAATATTTTCAACAATATCTTATTAATAAAGATGAATATTTTATTTCTATAAATTTTACATAATTTAATAAAATATTATTTATTTTACAATATCATTAATTTAATTTTTGAAACTATTCATTTAATATGAATATAGTGTCATCATGTTAAGAAATTAATTCGACGATAAATCTTAAAAACAAAACTATTTTTTTACATTTATCTATAAAATTATTTGAAGAATATGAATCAGCCCAAAAGTTACATTTATTGTTTTTAAATTTCTTTAGATTTTATTCTTCCAACTGCACACACACTATGTTGGAGTTGCGTAAGCATTTAGAGTAATTATTTAATAGAAATAATTTAAAAAATTACCATTGTAAAAATAAATTAATTTAGTTCAATTTAAAATTTAATATTAATTCAGTAGTTATATATAGTCTCATATAGTTCATGAATACATTTTATATCATATTTTTATGTTTACAAATTGATGCTATCATTACACAAGGATTTGGATACGAAACATGTTATATTACTAATAAAATCATAACAATAAATATAAAATATAATTAATAATTTATATTTATTAAAAAATTATATAAAATAATTCTATCATTTCAATTAATATGATTTAGATACAAAATTTTATTTTTCGAGTTCCACACAAGCACTACGACGACATTTAAAATGATTTTCGTATTTTCAATTAAATAATTTCGTATTTTTATTTCATAAAAAAATATCTAATTTGTACTTTTTATCAAATTATATTCTTTTTATAAGTTTAATAAATTCTAATATTTTATTTATTTTATAGATATTATAAATCATAATTAATAGAGAATGTATTTTTTTACTATTTTATAAAAAAATTAACTCCTTATAAAAAAATATAAAAAATCATCTTAGGAGAAATTTGGAATTATGATTCCAAAAATGATTTTTTTGGAATTAAAATTTCATAATTTGGATATAAATATTCCAAGTGAAACCACATAATTCCAGAAAACCTAATTTGGTTATTAATAATGCTTTTATTCATTTGGATAAAAAATAAACTTATATTTATATTATAAATCTAACTCTACTAAATAAAAATATTAAATCTTAAAAAGACATGAAAATGTTTTATCCTAACATTAAGTGGGCTATTACATTCTTCCTCCTTAGAAATTGAGTCCGCCCAATTTTATATATTATTTAAATAAGTGGGGATATCATTCCATAAAATCATTTTTTTGATTCTCATGTTAATTATTCAATCATATGGTATTTTCACTAACCTATAACATTATGAATCAATTTATTCATTAACACCTACGCTCTATAGTCTTGAATTTTAATAGTTTATTCATCCCATGAAAGGTTTTTATCCAACTAAACATCTTCTAGTCTCAAAATATTATATAATTCTAGCACATATTATCTCAACAATGAAACATGATATATTTTATGTACCTAGGATATAAATATGAACCAAAGAATATTTAATAATAAAATTATAAAAATTTCACAAGGAATTCATATCATCGTGTAGACCATGTACTTATTTTTTTCGATTTTTAAAAAAAGGTACAACAATTTTCATGGATATACATTATGAAAAAATGACCACCTATGACAAATTCATGATATTTCAATAGATTATATTCATAGATTTTACACCTATAATGATACATCCTTATATGTTATTATATAATTTTTACATTCTCAATAATGCCATCTACGATTTCAAGTTAAAATATGTTTTTCTCTTTAATTTAATCCCAAAATGATGTAGCCTAAAACTGCATCCCAAAAAATACCTCATAAGGATCTATCTATTTACTATAGTGATAAATATTATTATCAGAAAATTCAGCTAAAGAAATTTTACTATCCCATCTTTCTTGGTAATCCATTAAATATGATCAAATAAAATCTTCAATTGTATAAATAGTTCCCTTGTATTTTCTATACTATTATAGACGAACAGATGTAATGAAATTTAAGTTAGTACCCAATAACTTCTGAAAAAATTCCATAAAATTTGATGTAATCCCATTATCATGGTCAGATACAATGCAGAGAGAAACTTCTTGTAACTTGACTATATCCTTGAGGCATATTCTAGAAATATTATATAATGACATAATATCTCAAATTGGAAAGGAATGTGTAGAATTATTTAGATGATCAATTAAAAACAAAATTTATTTATTACTGTAATATTTCTTCAGAAATCAAAAAACTAGATCTATAGATATATTATCCGATTTCAATTTTAGAATTAAAAAAGGCTAAATCATTCTATTTTGTAATTTTCATTTTTTTAACCCTATTGACATTTCAAATATTTCATATTAAACTGAAAAATATTTATTTTCATTAATTCCCACCAATAATACACACAAGTTTCTTTGTATAGAATCATGTATTTAGGATGATTGGACAATGAAGATGTTGGTAAAAAACCCTCAAGAAATCATTGAAGCATTTTTAATTTGGTTGTTTTTGTTGAAAAAGTTGTCCTCGATGTTTTTTTTTGTTGACAAGGTGGGTTTTTAATATCAGTTTGATGAAAAAGGGGGATACCATGGTGATTTTTCAGGTTCAATAGATTTTTTTGAAAATCCATGATTGACAGAAGAACCTAGACAAAAGAGTGGATGATCTAGAGGCGATACAAAAAGAGAAGATACAAGGTGGCCAGAAAAACAAGTACTATGCACTAAATTGGTTTTACATGCAATAGTGAAAGTAGGTTGTAAATTTTACCCAAAGGTTTTTTGGGATTATAACTCTGAAATAAGGCAAACGCATTAGGTGTTTGAAAAATCTGGATATGTGCACAAAAATGGTTCTTATGTGAAAGGCATTGCATACAGCATGAGAGATTTTGCAAGACATGGTGCGTTTCGCATGTGGAGGTTGCAGATGCCTATAAATAAAAGGTTTCCACCCTCTTTTGAAGATGCTCAAGACTTATAGAAGATTTTATCTGTCATGGGTGTACAAAATACGCAAAGGGAGTTGTGCAAAAAATCTGGTGTTGCACATAAAAATTGATGTTGGCTGTAAAACATAACGCCATGCATAAAATGAAGTTTGTGAGGAATTTTTGAGGTTTCATGAAAAGTAGAGTTGGTATTGTGTGCAAAATAGATATTTTTCATGCAAGGCATGGGAATTATGCAAAAGTCAAGGGAATTATGCGCAAGGCATGGTATGGGTTACACAGAATATTTGAGGTTTCCCAGTTCAATTATGTGGTAAAGAGGTTTTCATGTGGGGATAAAAGTATAACTTCAATAGAGAATCTGAATACATTCAAGGAAGGATTAATTAATTAAATTGAAGAGTCTTATAAGTCAATAAACTATGAGTGGATTTTCTGAAGAAGTAGTTATCACACTTCAGTTGAGAGAACAGTGATCTTTCAAATTGTGATTGGTTGTAATCCAAGAGGAATAGTTAGTACGCTCAGAACATTATAAACAATAATGCACTTATAGTGGATTTTTAACATCAGCACATCGCCAATGTATTCTCCTTAGACCTATCCAGGAGATGGTGAACTTAGTAAAAATTATTGTGTCATGTGCTTGATTTAATTTCTATTTATACATTTCTATGAGAAAGATAGGGAAGTGTGTGTTTCTTAACTGCAAAAGAAGATCCAAAGGGGTAGAGGTTTAAATATGTCATAACCTGATTCACCCCCCTTTCCTAAGGTTATTTGGCCTTATGGAACTAACATAATAACTATGATACTTTTCAACAATTTTCTATTCATATGGGAATCACAAGGCATACATAATCATTTTCTGAATGTAACAACACATTCAATATCATCATTAAACTCTTGAATCATACCCTTATAAATATATTAAACATTTTTATATAATACATGGTCTTATTTTTGAGCTTTCCTATCTCATTCTTATAATGATTATTATGTTGATTGTTCAAAAAAAATATGGAACTTTCCAGCACTCAAAATTTCAAGGAAACAGTTCATCAAATCATTATCAAAAGGGTTATGTTCTAAACCTAACACAATTATGTAACATTATCTTTATGAATCAAAGAGGGAATTACATTTTTTATGGTTTTAATGAATTGTGAAGTCATAATACTTAATTAGTTTTATTCATCTTCTTGGCCTTGTGTTCAACTCTCTTTGAGTGAATATATACATAATTTTTTTATCAATATATATTTCACAATTTATAACATAAAAAAATCAAACCAAATTTAAAAATAAAACTCAAAATTTACTAATTCTGAATTAATTGTTTGATTATTTAACAAATTAGGTTTCATTTGACATGAAGTATAATAAATTACTTGATCAATATCTAGTAGAACAAAACCAAATAACTTAGAAAAAATTATCGATTAAATTTTTATTATTTCTAGGAAGAAGGTCCAAAATTAGTACATTCACCAATCTAATTTTTTGATCATGAAAAAATCTACACAATATTTTTCATAGATGAATTTAAATAATTATTATCTAAAAATAGTTTGTATGAAAAATAAATTATAAATGTTTTCAAAAAACTATATATAGTAACACTTTAATCCACGAAATATAAGAATCTTTATGACAATTTTTATCTTGACCATTCTATCGAAACATTAATTTTAGTGGGGTCAATAACTATTAAATCAGTATAAAAAATGTATGATGAATTAAATAAACTGCATCCAAAATCAACCCATATAAAATGTCCCCTATAACATATTTTCCTTTAATTATTGAACAAAATCATTATGTACCATGCTTGATCCCCTTGAATTTTATAATATACCAATATATCATAAATAAAAGAAACTATAAAATTATTTAAAATTATATGGAAAAATCTATTTATAATATAAATGAACATATTTGGTGAAATAGAAAACATAAATAGACTAACTACAAACTCATAATGACTATAATTATTAATAAATACTATATTTAGAATACCATCTTCCTTAAAATTAAAATCATAGTATCATTAAATGAGAACCATCATAAAGAATACTATTATCAATAGAATTGATCTAAAATATCATCAATATGTGTAAAATGATTCTTTTTCTTAAATTTAATTTCATTCATGGATCAATAATTAAACCATAATTATTTTTACGAAAAAATTGGTTCACTCCATGATAAAGTGATTATATAAATTAAACCTTTATCTAGAAACTCATGCATCTTATTTTCCAATTCTAAATGCAATACATGAGCTATTTCATAATTTGGTTTAGAAATTATCTCCACATAATGAACTAATTTAATAATAAATTAATGTTTTTGATCAGGTATAATACCAGAAAACTCATCAATAAACACTTCCACATATTCATTCACAATAGTGGCAACACCAATATAAGAAGACTCTATATTCGTAATAATATATGAATGATAACTTTGATTCCAATATTTTAATATTTCTTATTCCTCTTGAATTGTTATCAAAGGTATTAATTCATTCTTGTATATAAATTGAAACTCATTATAAAAGAATAACACTTTAGATCTGTAATTTGTGTTATCTTGGTAAAAAAAATCCATTCCATACCCATAATAATATAATAATATTCATGGGGAAAGATAAAATGGGTTTCATATAAGTCATTTCCACAAAAAAAGAAAATTATTTTCATTTATTTTCACATTAATACATATCCTAGGTGTTTTACCAAATGTTATTAATTGATTTGTTGATCTTAAATTTCAAATTTATAATAAAATTTATTTGAAAAGAAATATGTTTATCCCATGAAATAAAAAATACATTGGCATAATTTTAACAAACAAATAATTTACCTAAAACTACATCTTTGGATGGTCAAACATTATTTGAAAAAGTCATAAATGATTTAGACACATCATTTAGTTTTTGACAATGATGATTTATGACCTTATTCCTTATATTTGGATAGGTACTCACATAAAATCTCATCAAATTTTAAGTAAAAATCTCACTATCGGATTTAAAATATTTTTATGATCATTATATTTAAAGTGATGAAACACTTGTCCAAAATTTATAATTCAAAAAACATCCCATTTCTTATAATATGCTCTACTATGTTCTTTTTTACACATATATTAAAATAGGGAATCATTATTTTCTTACATTATGATTTTTTGATGAATGCATCTCAATTTCCTTAAACCTATAACATTTATTATTATTTTCTTGGATTGCATGATAATTAGAAAACTCTATTTCTACCTTATCATCACATTGAAAAGTTTATCTTGGTTTTTTAATTCACAAGATGACAATGACCATTAATATATTTGATTCAATCAAGAGTAAAATTGATCAATTTTACAATCAAGATCTCAAATAAAATACTATTCATACCATTCAATCAGGTTAATTTTTCTCCACTCACTACCTTTTAATCTTATTCCACCTAACTCAATTCCAATAATTTCATTCCAATCCTATTTCAATCAACCCTAAAAAATATTTTTTTCAAGGAAAAGATCTGTAAATGTGTTATATTCCATGGAATCAATATCTTCTCCACATATTTTATTCCTAACCATTTACCTCCATTGATTAGATAACCCTTGAAAATGGTAAATAAAAATAGTTAACTTTTTATTATTTACATAACCCATTACATTGAATATATTCTTGAGTGAAATAACACATACTTCAGTGATCTCATTATTAAATGATCCACTAAATTCTAGAGGGTATTGTCTCATGAAAAAAATCCACTATTGACATGTTCCTCTAGAGTTAACATGGTTACTAACATGCTTGGATACCACCAATAATTATATCCTAATTGAAGTTATCAATTAAAAAAATAATGTATTATTTTCTAATTCCATACTTTCTTTTTTTCTATTAGGAATGATAACATCCTCTTGGTGCATTTTTACTTCATCCTTTGTATTTCTTGTATGAAAAGATATTCTAAATTGACATTGTTTATAAAAAACATGAAAATAATAAAATTATATATCATTATAACCATATATTTTAATATATTAGTGGAGTTTACATCAATTGTCAAAACCACTATAACTATCAAAACCTTTTGGCTAATTCCTACTATAATGAACCGACCATTATTCAATCAATAATTTTATTTTTAAAAAATAATTTATTTTCATTCATTTCGGAAGATCTTTCCAAGTTTAGAGTTTTATAGAATTATGTTATAACTATCACATAATAATCCAATCATTAAATGTTGGAATGTTCCTCTATGTATCTATTTTGTCTAAAATAAAAGTCTATTAAAATAAATTTTTTCTTTTCCTGACTAATCATTATGATTTTGAAATTTAATTCACATTTGTTCATTATCATCCTTAAAATTAATGAAATTGTTTTGAAAAATTTTATTAGAAAATAAATATCATTGAGGTATATATAAGTAATAATAAGTAGACCCGCTATTGTATTTTAAAATAACAAGATAATAAATAATGGTGTTGCCTTTAACATAAAAACTGTAAGAGGAAATATTCATTTTTACACACAAAATCAGTTTAATACCCAATAGTCTTCATAAAATGCATTTTAAGAAAAAATATATAAAAAATAATAATTATGATGATTTATTAGGATACATGAGAACCAATGAAAAATAAATTTTTAAAATTATATATTTTTTGCTTAATGGGCATAATAATTCTTTTAAAGGAACATATCACTAGATTTCCTTTTTATATTATATTATTTCGATGAAAAATATTAATAAATAATAGAAAATTAACATAGGTACTTTGGGAAATCATCTTTATAGAACCATTACAAGGACTCTTACAAGTGGAATAATAAATATAGTCAAGTTCAAATATAATTATCGAGAGATCATAATTGTTACCCAAGGAATTTGAGATATACATCTAGAAAACCAATAATCATTAGATATATTAGGAGGACCCATAATCATTAAAAATTCTCATTGAAAAAAATTCCTAAATTATATAAAATCCTTCATTTCCACCATTGTACTTGTAAAAATATACTTTTCTAACCATAATAAAATAAATTTTGGATATTTATAAATAGATTTCAGTTAAATCACAATTTCAAATAAAAAAAGTGCTAGGAATAATGGAATGATAATTTTTTTGTAAATAAAACATGGAAGATTATAATTAAATCAAAAAGTTAAAATAAATATTTTTAGTGGTGGTGGTATATTAAATTGACTTTGTATATGTTAAATTAGAGTTTTTATTTTCCCTTTTCAAAGAGAGACAATATGTTTGGTGAAAATATTCATTTTTAAACCATTTAAATAAAGTATAAAGTGACATAAAGATATATTTATTATTAATTTATCTCTATATAAATACATACATAAGATAATGTATAAAATATTATCTTTGAAGAAAAATATTTACAAATTAAAACCTTAAAACATTTAATATGAGGTTTTTAGTGTAAATTTTCTCCCACCCCGAGTCTGACTCATCCCACACACTCATTTTGTTACTGAATAATAATATTATATTAAAAATTTTAAATTATAAATAGCCTTTTTCATGTTTATAATAATTTTAATTTTTATTTATCAAATCCTTATATGTAATATGTAAATAAATTATGTTTAATATTGATGTGTTGCTGATATTCATCAAATATATGCAAATCAAACACAGTAGGATGACTATAGTAAAAATTCTTTTATTCCATCATATCTAGAATAATAATCTTGAAAAAATTATCGTTTTTATACTGTAATTATTGCTTCAAAATCAACCTAGGATTATGGTTATGATAAATGAAATATATTATTATCATGGAGACGTTAGGCAATACGTACGCATGAGTAAGGTTTCCATTTTCTAACATGCATGAAGAAAATAAGTAAGTATAATTTTACTATTAAAAATTATGATTATATCATATATATCATATTTTTTAAAAATATTATTATATATATCATCTCTCTAACGTGCCCATGGAAAAAGGTCACATCATTTCATAGAGGTGGTAATCTAAATGTTTGTACAACTAGTGATACCTTTTTCCATTGGATGGAAATGTGAGAAATTATGTAATATATTATTTCTAGATAATTATATATATTTATTTAATATTGTATAAATTTATTAAAATCCATCGTTATAACCTCCAACAAGAGGAAGTTCTAGAAAAATATTTCACCTGTTCAAGTTGTTCTTGTCAACTATACAAATGAACGATGGTTTAGTTTATTATTTCATTCAATAGAATATGTATATATGTTATTACATAAACATAATAAAATAAAATTTTATTTAAGATAATAATTTTATAATTTTAGAATTATTGATAAAGACTTGGAGAACATAGAATAAGAAATAAAACTAAAACATTTGGTTGAAATATATACCACATTTTGGAGAACCACATTTTATTTACATATTAAGTTCTATAAGGCTTGTATTGTTTCAAAATAAATACATCAATAAAAATATTAGAGATATTATGAAGGTATTTATATAGATATTGGATGATCTAGAGTGATAAAATGGTGTAAGTAACGGAGGATAAGAGGTATTCCTTTTTAAGTGAGGGAGAGGAATTCTTGGAATTTAATAAAGTATAAAATTAATATAAATTAATTTTAATGTTCAAGTGGATGAAAAAATATATAATAATAATAGTAATATTTGGGGTCTAAATTATCTCATTAAATATTTTTTACAAGTATATATTACATTTTTACCCATATCTCTTTGTTTTACCCCTGTTAACAATTCTGGTAATTACAATGATATCAATGATTTTTACATTTTGGAGGTTAATAAAGTGCCTATTAATGGAAAAAATGACACCTACATGTACTAGGGATCTCATTTTAAAATACATTTTATTACCTTGAATGAATATAGAATTTTTATAAATTTTAAATCATTTTGTGAAATATTTTTCTTTATAAAGTATCAATAATTTCAATTTTGGACGTATTCATTTAATTTGGCATTAATTTCATCACAATGAGAAATTAATCTGAAAAAATAAATTTAAAAAATTCCTAATATCTAATATTTATATATATAATTTCATTAGAAATAATAAATCACCCAAATAGAAGTACTGTTATAGTTTTTAAATTCATTTTCTTGATTTCTCTACATCTTCCACAATAATTGAATTAGTGTTTATTAAGAATTTAACATATTTATTTAATCAATAAAAAATAAAAAATATCTATATTAAAAATAAATAAAGTATGTTAATTTAAAACGTTTATATTCATTCAATATTTATATACTCACATCAATGTTATAAAAACCTTTTTAATATGGTATTTTGACTTTTCCAAACATTCACATGTTTTGAATAAGAATTTGTATAATAAAATTGTTACAGAACTCTAAATTTCATATGTACCCATAAAAATAATCATTAATACACTATATTTATTTTATAAAATCTAGAAAATAGTTATTTCATCTCAAATATTTGTTTAGGTCATCAAATTTGGCTCTTCCAGTAACGTACTTGGACTACACTGCCTCTGATATTATGTTTTTACAAAATAGAAATATTATATTATGTTTTTATAATTAAAATTAAATAATATGTAATTAAATATTTTAAATAAAATTGTATAATACAGGAAAATCCTAATTGGCTAGAGATGATGAGTTATTCATTTTTATTGAAAAAGTAACATTTATTAGTATAATTATTATAACTATATGAAATATAAATATTTAATGTTGGTAAGATATTAAAATTATTTATATTAACATCACATTGATGGTTTCAATTTCCACACAACACATGTTGATGGATGAGATATATAATGCATCCATAATGGAAGTTGTGGCCCAAATGTTCTAATGGGTCTTGTCACCAATGTAGTACCCCCCAAAAAAATTGTCATCAGTTACCACATTTTGGGGTTATATCTATAAAATAAAATATAAATTGGAATAATATCATGAAAATATATATAAAATGAATCCATGTTGGCTTTCTTACCAATAAAATTTCATAGGAAAGCATGTGGCCTCTATCACTACAAATAATCCCTTAGGGAGTTTTCTCCCATATAGTAGAAACAAATATCTCCCATTTCATTATGATATGTCAGAGGACACAAATGATGTCTCGACATTATTTTTTAATATTCCCTATTGGTAATCTTCCAATCAACATCATCTCCCACACAAAAAATCCCTAAAACCTCATTAATATGTTATGATGGCCACTATTGAGTAATTAATATTGGTTATCAAAATGCGGATGTCCAGGATGATGGAATATCCATGGGAATTTGAATAATGGATCTTGGGAATAGATTAACATATAGTCTAAAATTTATTCCCTTGAATCACATTAGAATATCCTAATATTAACTAAGTTATCCACTTTGGAGTTTTCACTAGCGAAAATTCATTATTAAAGGCCAAGTCCATACCCATGTGGACTTTATGATCTATGAGACTCATCCAAGTATCTTGAATACTTCTTGAAAACTATACCAAATCTATCATGTCTAAGATAATCAACTGTTTACTGTCTAGACACCTCTTACTATATTCATCAACTCCTTATCAATATTGGAAGGTTTTGTGGCCATAAAGTTCCTCCTCATGACACTATAATAAACATATTAGGAGGTCCTTAGATAATTAATTTTATTTTTCTTCCCCGTATCTATATAATAGAAAACTTCATGAGGTTATACATAGACTACTCATCATCACTAGTGCAGAAAACGTTTTTTACGTCACCATTTTTTACGTCGGTTATATATAACCAACGTAAAAATGCGGCAAGTAGATTTTTAACATCGGTTATTTTAATAACCGACGTTACAAATCATGCATGTTCGGTTTTTACGTCGGTTACCTTATAACTGACGTAAAAAAACAATGCGCGGGGGGTTTTTTACGTCGGTTATTTGGAAACTGACGTAAAAAACCCGATATCTAAGCGTTTTTTACGTCGGTTATGTGATAACCGACGTAAAAAACCAAAGCACGGGGTTTTTTACATCGGTTATTTTATAACCGACGTAAAAAACCCCCCCAGGCTTTGGTTTTTTAGGTTGGTTATTTGATAACCGATGTAAAAAACGCGTAGATATCGGGTTTTTTACGTCGGTTTCCAAATAACCGACGTAAAAAATCTGGTTTTTTACGTCAGTTATAAAATAACTGACGTAAAAAACCCGTAGATAGCTTGTTTTTTAAGTCGGTTATAAAATAACCGATGTAAAAAACCAAAGCATGGGCACTTTTTTATGTCGGTTTTAAAATAACCAATGTTATAAATTTAAAAAATAGTTTATAACGTCAGTTATATAATAACCGACGTTATAAAACTTTTAAAGAAATTAAAGCCCCGTGGACTGTCATTTATGATTTTTCGATTGACAGTCCATCGGCTGGTCTCTCTCGCGCGGTAAACCCTAATCGGCTCATCGATCGACCTGTGTTAAACTCATTTTGGATTCATTGTTTATCTTCTTCACTCCTCTCGGATCTATCATCTCAACTCGCAACATTCCAGTAAGCCTTCCACGAATTTATTTCGTTCATTTTTTTTCACGGATATTCTATAATTATGTTTTGCGATTTTTGTACATTTAATGTAAACAAGATGTAGTGGTTTCCAAGTATGCACCTCATTACTATTTTGATAAGATGGTGATGAGATAATCTAAGATACATATGATTCATTGATGGAAGTGATACAATTTCACATGGTGTAGGATGATTTATGGGCGGGGTGAGACCATGACATTAGCATTGGGGTGTGAGAGGAAAACTAGTGGAGAAGTGGTATCCGAGAACCTTAATTTTAATATATATATATATATAACTTTTTATACAAAAAGGTTTATTTATATGAATTATTTTGTGAGTGATCCATAGTGATTATATGAAACTATTTTTTCTTGTTTAGGTGATGATTTAGATTCCTTTTTTCATAGGGCTTTAGTGTGCTTCCTCAACATTTTCATGAGATGTTTTAGGGAGGATCTTACTATGTATACATGTTATTCCCACCATACATAAATATAAACAATTTTTTTGGTTTTTAAAAGCAATTTGTAGTTTTTTATAGATTTTAGTAGCATGGAAGTGTTGTGGAGTAGTTTTCATGAGTATATAGAGTTTATTTTTTCTTCCTAGTTTTAATTTTTAGTACTAATAATCTTCTTTTTGGTTTATGTACAACAATACATGTATGAATTCATGCATAATTATCTAAATTTATTCATTTCGAACTAAGGAGGGTTACTTTTGGTGGGAGCAGATCCTCAATGATATGGTGTGAATTCATTCTATCATAACCATAAATAAAATATAGTTGTATTTTATTTATCATATACATCAACTTATACTCTTCTTTTTCATCACAAACCCTTTGAGAATAAAAAACCAAACTAAGGGCTTTGGTATCCACATTGCCTTTTGTTATAGAATATGGGACATCAAAATCAAATGATTGAACATATTCCCCCCAAAAACACTTCCATTGATTTTTATAATTGTGTGAAAATATTTACCAAATGGATATAGGGTCTACAGAAACCATTAATAACATGTTAAATAGGTAGTTTATCTAATATATTAAAACATCAAAACCGCAATCAATATTAAACTATGTAGGCGTCACGGTTTTCTTTGATTCAATGAAATTTAAAACTGTTATATCTAACTATATTTTGTTTTGAAAATAATATTCAAGCATATTTTTTTAAACACCTATAGATTTGTTTTATTTTTTAAATTGTTGTACATTAAAATTATGATTTTTTTCATATAAACATATATTTGTCTTATCTTAAAAATATATATTTTTTGTTGATATTTGTTATAGGTATTAATGAGTTGAAGTTGTATTACGGCACATCGAATGAGCAATGAATTTGAGTAAGGTGTTGATGCCTTTTTGGAATTTTCAAAACGAAATGTTCCAAGTAGTGACATTTTTTTCTGTCCATGCCTGAAATGTTTGAATATGAAGAAGTTGAAAAGTAGAGAGATAAAAGATCATCTGATTTTTCATGGTTTTAATCCGAGTTACAGCCCTAGGATTTGGCATGGTGAAACTGGACGGAATGTCACTGATGATGATGATTCGCAAGATGGTAACTCCGATGGAATTGAAGAAATGATTCGCGATATTGTAGCAGAACAAATTGAGATAGAACCGACAGTTGCACGTCTATATGGTGATGCTGAAAAACCATTATATCCTGGTTGTACAGATTTTACGGTTTTTTCGGCGGTGTTAAGATTGATTAACCTGAAGTCGAAGCATGGATTGAGTGACAAAAAATTTACAGAGCTGCTACAATTGTTGAAAGACATTCTTCCAAAAGATAACGATCTTCCATATTCACATTACAAAGCTAAGAAAATATTATGCCCGATGGGATTGGGATACAAGAAAATACATGCCTGTCCAAATGACTGCATTATATATAGGAAGGAATATGAATTTCTGTCAGAGTGTCCTAAATGTGGGACATCACGATATAAGGTGAAAGAAAAATCACAGGCTGATGTAGAGATTACAAATCTCTATTCAAAGGTATTTTGGTATATTCCTATAATTAATCGTTTCAAATGTTTATTTGTTAATTCACATGATGCAAAAAGGTTAAGATGGCATGCTGAAGAGCGGGTATGTGATGGAAAAATACGTCATCCAGCTGGTTGTCCACAATGGAAGAAAATTGATGCACAATATTCTACATTTGGAAATGAAATTAGAAATCTCAGACTAGGGTTGTTCATAGATGGAATGAATCCATACCGAACACTCAGTAGCACACATAGTTCATGGCCTGTTTTATTGGTAATTTACAACCTCTCTCCTAATGTTTTTATGAAGCACAAATATGTCATGTTGAGTACAATGATCTCTAGTCCAAAGCAACCCGGTAATGATATTGATGTTTACTTTTCACCGTTGATTGATGATTTGAAACTGTTATGGGCTGATGGTATTAGGGTGTATGATTCTTATAAAATGGAATATTTTCAACTGCATGCAGTGCTTCTGTTCACTATAAATGACTTCCCAGTGTATGGAAATTTGTCGGGATACAGTGTTAAAGGGCATAAAGCATGTCCAATTTGCGAACAATAGACGTCATATTGTCAATTGCATCATGGGAGGAAAATAGTGTACATGGGACATCGGAAGTTTTTTCTTATGGAACACCCTTATAGAAGACTAAAAAAGGCATTCAATGGCTCACAAGAATTTGATACTGCTCCAAAACCTTTATCCCCTGATCTGTATTTTGAGAGGGTGAAAAACCTTGACGTGACATTGGGAAAGACACAGAAATTTGGTAATGCTAGACATATTTGGAAGAAAAGGTCAATTTATTTTGAGCTACCATATTGGAGGTATCATGAAGTTAAACATAATATTGATGTCATGCACGTGGAGAATAATATATGTGATTCTTTGATTGGAACATTGTTATATATTAAAGGAAAGACTAAAGATGGGTTGAATGCAATATTAGACTTACTATCAATGGGAATACATTTGGAGTTAGCTCCCACTCCTAAAGGAAGACGAACATTTCTTCCCCCGGCTTGTCATACATTATCAAAGAGGGAGAAAATTAGCTTCTGTCAGTGTCTTCATGATACCAAAGTCCCTCAAGGTTATTCTTCTAATGTAAAAAATTTTGTCTCATTGAAGGACTTGAAGTTGATAGGTATGAAATCACATGATTTTCATGTCATGATGCAACAAATTCTACCAGTTGCATTGCATGGAATATTGCCCATTCGTGTCAGAAAGACTATAATGAAGTTGTGTTATTTTTTCAATTCAATTTGTAATTAGGCGATTGATGTGAATGCTTTGAACATTTTGGAAAAGGATGCAATTTTTATACTTTGTCAATTAGAAATGTATTTTCCTCCAACTTGTTTTGATATAATGGTGCATTTAATGATTCATCTAGTTCGATAAATAAAGTTTTGTGGACCTGTATATCTTCGTTGAATGTATCCTTTTGAAAGGTATATGAAAATATTAAAGGGGTATGTTAAACATCTATATCAACCTGAAGCCTCCATTATTGAAAAGTATATTTTTGAGGAGGTATCAGAGTTTTGTACGTGCTACTTGGCTGCGGCGCAACACATAGGTTTTCCTCCATCTCGCCATAAATGAGTTAATAATGAGGGAAAGGGGATTTGCGGCTTGAAATTCAAATCATTGTCAGCTGAACAGATGAAGAAGTTAGAATCATACATCTTGAATAACATAGTTGATGCTCAACCATATATCACATTGCATATTAATGAGTTGAAACAATGTCATCCAAATAAGAAAGAAATGTGGATTTTGAATGAGCACAACAAAATTTTTGTCATGGATTAAAAAGACTTTGCTTGGTAGATCAGATGTATCAGAGACATTAAAATGGATAGTGGGTGGTCCATGTTTAAATGTGATAACATGGTCTGGTTATCATATTAATGGCTATACATTTCATACAAAAGCTCAGGACAACAGAAGTGCAGTTCAAAATAGTGGTGTATTGGTGTTTGCAGAAGCAACGCATTTTTCGAGTGCTAATGACAAAAACCCAATTTCTGTATCAAGTGCATATTATGGAGTGATTGAAGACATATGGGAGGTTGATTAATTTAAAATTAAATTTCTCGTTTTTAACTATAAATGGTTTAACGGTAACAACAATGTCAGACACGATGAATTTGGAATAACACTTGTTAATCTAAATAGATTGGAAGACACATCTGATTCTTTTATAATGGCAACACATGCAAAACAAATTTTCTATGTAGTAGATCAATTAGATATACAGTGGGCTATTTTTTACAAGGGAAAAACAATATGTTGGTGAGGATAAACTTGATGAATATGCTGATTTATGTGAGATCCCTACTTCCATGGAAATATTAACAGAACATAATGATGATCATGTTGAAGACATAGTTTTTTCCATAAGGAACGATCATGATGAAGGAATTTGGGAAAACAATCCATTTGTACATTCCTAAAATTACAGGTAACATATGTTTATTTGTTATTTACATTTATTTTTTCCATAAATGTTAGATATTGTAAGTTTTTTATTTATTAAAACATGTTTTAAAATAAAATAAGTATATGTTTTTGTTTGTTTTAAGTTTGTTTAGTTTACTTTATCATGTTTATAACCATTACATGAATTTTAAAATGCTTATTTTTGTTCACTGACAATTAGTTTACCATGTTTACAATGTTTACCAGGTTTACCATTTTTACCATTTTTACCATCTTGACCATCTTGACCATCTTTGCCATCTTTACCATTGTTTAACATGCTTAACATATTACCAATGTTTACTATTATGTAACTTAGTACAATTTTCTATTTTCTGATTACAGTAGTATTAAAATATTTGAATTTGTATATTTGTGAACTAACGTTTGTTTTTTTGATTTGAAGGATAATGACAGATCATTCAGATGATCAACCACATGATTCTGGAGAGGAGCATATTGTTGGTCATACCTCTGGGGATGAACATTCACATGCTCCTATTACGACAAAGAGTTCAAAGGTTGGTAAACGTGGGTGCACACGTTTACCAAAATTATCACTTGCCCGTACGCAGGATTAGAGGATAGTCGTTGAGTTTGATGCTGATGATATTCCTAGAGGTCTGAATGCCAAAGATTTTAAGAGTTTTGTTGCAACTCATGCAAAGACCAAAGTAAGCATTCTGTATGATGATTGGAGAGATGTGGATAAAGCCATTATATCTCAGTTGTGGGAGACGATTTTGGTAAGATCTTTTGTCGTTGTTTGACCATTCTTTTAATGTTTCTAGTATATATAATATTTTTAACCTATTCTTTATCAGATGACATTTGATATTCTTGACACTGGAAGAGTTAGGAAGAAATGCTTATCATTGGCTACCAGGAGATGGAGGGATTTCAAATCAACCCTCTCATCTGATTTCATTTATGGTCATAGGAGTCACGACAATCCATGTCGTATATATCCTTTTATAGATGAAGACATATGGAGACAGTTTTTTTAAATTAGAAAAAAAGAGTCATTTCTGGTAAGGAAAATGTAAACTTTTATAAACTTTCTTATATAAATTATTTTATTAATGTTTTGTTAATGATTTCTTATTCTTAAATTACAGCAAACAAGGAAAGCTCATCAGGAGATCCAATCTAAAAATTTATACCCTCATAGTTTATCTCGGGGAGGGTATGCATTATTGGAAGAACAAATGATTGTAGAAAAATTTCAACAACTAAGAGCTGAGTCTTCAAGCTCTGGAGAGGTGGCCCCTCCATTCCTTTCATCTAGACCTAAAAAATAGAAGAGAGCTCGGAAGGGAAAAAAGGGCAATATCTTTCGGAAGAATCGAGAATCATAGCTGAGAGGATTGTAAGATATCTATTTAATTTATTTAAGTTAACTTTTTTCTTCATATAAGTTTCAATCATTAAAGAAATGTTCAATTAATTAATATAGGACTCTCTTGAGGAGAAGAGTTCAGAGGGGACATTTATAGCTACTGGGAGGGAAGATATTTTATTTGCAGCATTGGGAAGGCCCGAACATCCGGGTCGTGTAAGAGGATATCCGGCAGGTGTATCGGTAAGAAAAGTGATTCCACATTCTTCAACATCTAACATTGAGGGGGTTTATAAAAAAAATAGAATCCTTGGAGGCTGAAGTTCAAAATATTAATGCGACGATGGAGGACAAGATTAGAGAGTCGGTGCAGTCTATGTTTGCAGAAATGCAAAGACAATTTCAGAATACAGCTCCCACTCCTCCACCTCCCCCTACAGACCCCATTATTTATCCTCCACCTCCGCCAGTAGCTCCCACTCCCCCACCTCATCCTGCAGACCCCATTTTTTATCCTACGCCTCCGCCGCAACTTCCTACATATTGCGAGTTGTATGTTGATGATTCTCAAAATCATATAGTGGAATACGAGTTGGTATATTATATAGGAGATACATTTCATCATCAACAATTAGTGGTAGAGAATCAGAGGGTCACTATACAGGATATTATAGATAGATCAGCTAGGGTACCAATACCTACAGATGAGGTGGCGACAGTTGGACAGAGTATCGGCCATTTTTTAGTTTGGTCATCCAGACTTCTATGACTCATTACCATAGAGGTATGAATGTTATATCTTTTATTTTATTTTTTTATTAAATTTGTTTTATCATTTGAAAACAACTATATTTTTCAAATTTTTTTCACAGGAATACTTCAAAGGTAAAGAAATACTATATAGACAACAACAAAGACAACCTGCTATGACATCAGATACAGATTCTAGTGGTCTTGACAAATTGTCAAGATATTCACATTTGTTGTTGGGTTTTTATGAGTTTCCAATGGAATCTCATGTTTGTGGACGTGAAATAAGTGTGGGGATTACAAAAACTGATATCATAGAGCTTGTTACTGGAGATAAGTTGGGCATCAACGTGGTGAAAATTTTTTCCATGTAAGTCTTAACACCTTTTCCCCACATTATATTTATTAAAAAATGTATAATTATGTATGTTTTGTATTAGGTATCATTATAAAATTTGTGAGAGGAATGAGCTGACAAAAGTATATGGATTCATTGACCCACAATTGATTTCCCCTGAAGCATGTGCATTGAATGAGGAACAAAGAATGGTTTATATTACTGAAAGATTTGAAAAGAAAATAATCACACAATGTTGGATGATGCCTTTTTTTGAGAGGTATGAAACACATTTCTCTCAAAGATTTAATTATCTTTTAACATAAAAAACCACTAACATTAAATTTCCTTTTATCAGTGATCATTGGATGTTAGGGATGTTTTGCCCAAGGGAGAAAGCTCTTTATTGGATATTCTCTGTTTATGGTGATGTGCGGGAAAGTTTTAAGAATATATTGGAAAAGTAAGTTTCAATTTCTCAATAGTTTTATATATTATAATGAATTTTAAATTTACCACATTTGTATTATTTTCTAACAGTGCATGGGTTTACTTTCAAAAAAACACAAAGAAAAGAAATGCAAAGATCAAATATGTAAATGCGAAGGTAAATTTCCATTTATAATTTGTACTTTTTGATTTATTACAGAAAAATAATATATTGAATTTACACTCATTCAAACAGAATTGTAATGAACAAGAAGGCATCATCAAATGCGGATATTATATGTTAAGATTTATGTATGAAATAATAACAACTGGGGCAGTTGTGAATTTTGACCTGGTACGATTTCCTCTTAAACTTTTCCATAATATTTCAATTTTATTTATTCATTATACACGTTAACTATCTTATTTTTCATTTGTAGATTTTTTATTACCCTCAACCATATACTGCTGAAGACATCAAACACGTACAAGTGGAGTGGTAAAATTATTTTACAGGTTTGATTGAATTTTAGTTGTTTGTAATGTAAAATGTAATTTTGAATATTGTCGTTTTAATTGTGTATTTGGTAGTTTTTTAGGCTGTATTTAGTTTTTTTTTGAAGTTGACAGTGTAAGTTTCGAATGTTATATAAGTGAATGTTTAATTTTTCTCTACTTCTTGTTTTGGTCTACTTTTGATGGTTTTTATGGTATGGATTTGGGTCTATGGGGGAGGGGTTCCAAGGGTGTGGGGGTGTGTTCAGTGGGGTTGGGGGGTGTCCAACGGTCTGGGAGGGCTGTCCGGTGGGGTGGGGGGATAGTCCTGGGGGGTGGCAAGGATGTCCAGGGGTATGGGAAGGCGGTCCAGGGGTGTGGGAGTGATGTCCAGGGGGGGTTGTCCAGGGGTGTTTGGGGCTATCTAGGGGTGTGGTGGGGGCTGTCAAGTGGGGTGAGGGGGTGCTGTTCAGGCAGGTGGGATTTGTCGAGGGGTGTTTGGGGGTGTCTGGGGGTCTGGGGGTCTGGGGGAAGTCCAGGAGTGTGGTGGGGGCTCTAATGGGGTGGGGGAGGGTTGTCCAAGGGGTATACATGAGGGTCGGAGCTCCAATGGGGTGGGGGAGGGCTGTCCAGGGGGTATACATGAGGGTGAGGGCTCCAACAGGGTGGGGGAGGGATGTCCATGGGGTATAAATGAGGGTGTGGGCTGGCTAGGGGGTAAGTTTTATATGTTATCTATGTACATGCTTAATTTTGATCTACTTCTGTTTTTGTGGTACGATTTCTTGATTTGTTTTCTGGTTGATTCTGGAGGAGAGAAGATGACTGCATTTTGTTTTAAAAAAAATTGGGTTTATCACATCGGTTATTTAATAACCGACGTGATAAAAGGCCTGCAGAATGGTTTATCACGTCGGTTATTTAATAACCGACGTGATAAAATGCCTGGAAAATCGTTTATCACGTCGTTTATTTAATAACCGACGTGATAAAAGGCCTACAGAATGGTTTATCACGTTGGTTATTTAATAACCGACGTGATAAAAGGCCTAGAGAATGGTTTATCACGTCGGTTATTTAATAACTGACGTGATAAATGGCCTGGAGAATGGTTTATCACGTCGGTTATTGAATAACTGATGTGATAAATGTCCTGGACAATGGTTTATCACGTCGGTTATTCAATAAACGACATGATAAACCACCACCCGTAGGTTTATCACGGCAGTTATATAATAACCGACGTGATAAACCCCCCTCCCCTGGTTTTTCACGTTGGTTTTATATGAACCGACGTGATAAACCACGCTCACCCCAGTTTATCACGTCGGTTGTTTAATAACCGACGTGATAAACCATTTTCCAGGCCTTTTATCACGTTGGTTGTTAAATAACCGACGTGATAAACCCTTCCTATTTTCTTTATCACGTCGGTTCTAAAATAACTGACGTGATAAACATCACGATTTTATGTTTTTGACGTTGGTTTTTAAATAACCGACGTCAAAAACTTTATTTATAACGTCGCACGTATTAACGTCGGCTAGAAACCGACGTAAAAAATGAAAAATAACCGACATAAAAAACGTTTTCTGCACTAGTGAATAGGGGTCCTAAACATGAAATTGAATATATATTCCATAAAGTTCAACTTAATTGAATAAAAAATGTAATCATAAGCTAATGATGTGCTCCATCATGTTATGTGTAACTAAGAAGCAATGAATTCATTTCCAAGAGTAGCAGTTATGAATGTACATGACATAAATATTTGAGTATCGATCATAAGGGTCCACATCATTACATTAACAACATAATTCCTCTCAAAAAAATAGTGACAACAAAGGAGGTACTCCCCTATCTGACCCATCAAAAATTAACATTAATAAAGGTACTCCCGATGAAACCATGATAAGAACTATAGATTTCCTCCCAAAAATATATATTGTAAAGGCACCCCATGAGATAATTTAAAAAACATAAATGAATTTTTTCTTTTTGAGGGTAACCAATTAATCAATAATAATATAATTCCAACCTATGGATACAAAACCACTAAATCATGAGGTCCTCAATAGGGAATATGTTGTAGAGTTAATCCCTATAAAAATGAATTCAGTAAGATTGGAGGTCCTCTTAATAACTATAAAATCATATATGTCCTCCCCCATGGTATATATTAGGAATTATCTCCTTATAGTGACCCATTTTCATTGATGAAAGGTCCCCCCATATTGATGTTACTCAAAAATAATCCCCTATACGATGTGGCATAGAAGTAATGAGGGATAGCTATGACGGATACCTCATCACTGATCAATAATGACTCATCCATGTTCTTGTGTAGTTGGAGTTAATGATAATTATCATAACATCACCTATAAAATTTACACTTTGATGTGACTGAGGAGGTGAATATTGATCCAAACCTTTTGATTTTTTTTATGTATAAAAAATCTTTTTTATATAATTACTTTTATTAACCACCTATATAGGAAATGAAATCTCATTTACCATGTTGAAATAATTATATGATGATATAATAATGGTTATGTTCTATCCCATATACACTAATTTGTACAAAATTTACAATGAAATGAGCGATTAATTCCTAACATTCCTTCATCAAAACCATTGTAAAGGTCTCAAATTTTCCAGACCACATACATATCTTATGTGTTGAAAGTTATGCACAAAATATTCATCGATACCCCACTAAATGTTCATATCATAGGTTGAATGAATATATAGTTCTAAATTGAAAAGTATTCAATATATAAAAATGTTAACATGGAAAAAAATCGTAAAACATCGACAATTCAAAGTAATATTGTTGTTATATGTTTGAAAATTCTATTTAGACCAACTATGGAAGTATATTCCTTAGTATAGCCTATAAAGGGTATACTAAAAAGAGAGATCGATTTATAGGAATATGGATTAATATAATAAGAATTAAAAATATGAATGAAATTGAAGAAATAAAAATATATAACCATGAAGAAACCTTCAATGACAGGAAATAGTCATATAAAAACGCTATGCATCTATCATAATTTAGGATAAAAGACAAAAATGGATAATGATGTTGTAACCCCATCCCCATCAATAGTACATAAGAAACCCAATTTCATATATCTTAGGGAATTATAACATTCATCACCACCTACTAAATCATTAAAATAAGAGAGGGTTAGGACTAAGATGATAGTATAGAAGAATAATCCTCAACTCATACAGTAACATCCCATGTTCTGAACCAGTTGAAAAATATCATGGGGAATTTATATTTTGGGTTTACTATATTGGCCATTTTTTAAATCAAGCCTCATAATTTATTTATGAGATTTGGACCACCTTTAGGTGATATGTTCTTTTTACAAAAAATAAATTGATTAAATTAAAATAAAAAAAGAATTTCAATTAGGAAAAAATAAGGGAACATAACAATAATAATATTATTATTTTTATTTTTATTTTTATTTTGTATGAAACCCCATAAGGGGTTTTCCCTTTCTTCTACCCCTTTCTCATGACATACCATCACCCTCCCCTTACCCCCTAGGATCATAGGACCCTCTTGACAAAACCCCCTATGGCGCACACCCATCCCTCATAGGTATCCTCTCCTTAAGTGATTTCTATTATATCTCTCTCCATTTTCACTCTAAATCATTGAGGTGTGGTCCATTTCTCTCTATTCTTCCCTTATTTTGGACGATTTTCATCTCCATGTTTCCCTACACTATCTGGCCAAAAACCTAGTGTTAGGGATTGACATATTTCCAGTTTTTTCATTGATATGTTCTGTGCAATGCCTCTCGGGAGCACTTCTTGAATATTTCGACATCCTCCACTGAAGGTGAAGTGAATTGGTTTAATTTATCTTATCTCTATTGTTTTGATGTGATTTTTTTACCCACTACCTTATATTGATCTATTTCATTTAGGTTCTTTATTTTTTTTGAGTCTCTAGTTATTTTTTAGGTGTGTTTAACCATGAAATTATGTTTTCGAGTTCTTAATATATTTTTTTATCGTGTTGGATTTCCCTTGATGGGTGTTTGATTTTCCATCTTCATAGGTGACTCACCACATATGCATTGGTTGGAATATTTAAATTTATGTTCCCATATTATATGTATATTAATGCATGATAATCGATATATATATATATATATATATATATGGGGCCAGGTGTTCTTATATATAATATGAAAATTCTTGCACATGTGATAGGATACAGTTGTGTGCATATTAGAATATATATAAGGACCCACCTACACATATTCTGGACCATGAGAATATTTTCATAGGGGATAGGTGTCCTTATATATATGTGATGTTTTATATGCTCGAAGGGGGTATTAGAAACTTCGTGTTGTTCCCGATAAAAATATTAAGTGACAAAGTGTTCGTCTTAGTCTACTCCTTGAGGTGGGATCCCTTTCCATATTATTTTTATTTCTGAAAGAAGTAAATAATTAATTGAACATACTTTACCCTTTTATTTAAATATTTCCATTGTATGTAAGTGTTTCTATAATGTGTCATGTTGGTTAATTAGATTAAATTCATAAATAAGAGAAATGAATTATTTGATAAATTAAGTCATTATTTTATAATAAATACCCTCCAACAGAGGTGCTCTATCATCAAGATAAAAAGTAGTGATAGTTTTTTATACCAAGCATAGTTTCGGTATAAGTTTTTCCATATACCTCTTATTAGTGATTCTTTTGTGGTGAGTTATATTTTTCACCATTTTAATAATATAAATTTGATTTGTCATGCACTATTAGTATAAATGACATTACCCAAGTAGGAATATGACTTGTTACCATTACACTGTCCCTTAGACACTTTGATTATTATAATTGAATATTACATTTCTAGGAATAAATAATAAATTTGTAATGGTAAAAAAATTATAGGATTGCTAGAGCTAGATAATTTCAGCTCTATTAATGAATTGATCATTATAATTTCCAATAGAATTATGGATCCTTATAACATTGTTGCCATGATTTTATTAAATGTGATGCCTTAATAAATTTGTCTAGACTAAGGAACTACATGAGATTTCCTTGAATCGTGTGTTTAATCACACATATATATGACCAAGACTTTTTTATAGTGTAATTGAATATCATAATAGGTTATCCCTTATGTTTTCAATTAAAAATGTGAACATTCTTTCTTTTCATTGTGTATCAATTTCCTCTAAAATTTTCAGTCCTCGATTGATTGATCAATTGATAGCTTTGACCATTCTAATGTCTTGAAAACATGAGGATTTTATAATGAATATTCCCAAGATCTAGTGTTTTGATTTGAATTCTAGGATTAGACTAACTTGTTATCTTGAATTATTTAACTGCATTTGATGACATGTGATTAAATTTATGATTATTCCATGATCTTACGGTTATATTTAATTTTTTATTTGACACACTTGGTAACTTATTTTTCTTTCTAATTTATTTATCTTATTTAAGGTTAATTACTTAACGATATGATTTTTGTCATTGTTTATTGGTAAATTTTAAATAGCTTGATATCTTATAACATGAGTTTTCTATTTAAATGGATTTAAAATATAAATGTGTTGCCTTATGAAATATGACTTTATTGGGATGTTATTGTATACTCAAATTTCTTGATATGGTGAAGTAAATAACATGAGATCCATATTGAGGACTCATGGATGGAATCACCGTGCACGATGGGTTACAACATGATATGCCAGGGGAGATGCTTTGGCTTCCAAGGAAAGGTTTTCCTGGGTTGTTTCTTATACTCCTGAGTGATACCAGTTACATATGGTAAAAACCCTGGATGGAATCACTAGAAATATGGTTATTTCATTCCATATGTGATACTTGGTCCTCGATGTGAGGTACTTAAGATAGAATCAGAGATTACCATTCCATACAACAAATACGTGGGATTCCATAAGGGCCACCTTGGATAGGATCAGTGGTATTTTATTTTGTTGGATGTACCCACTGCGATATGTGGGATTATTTATAGATCACCTAGGATGGGAACGATACTCTACACATGGTTTTTAGACATTTTTGGGATTAATTTTTTTGTTTTATTATTGAATATTATGAGATGAATCCTTAATTATCATCATGTTTTGTGTTTGAACGTGAGATGTTTCTGTTACTTTACTATCACACTTATGTGGTGAAATGGGATTCAAAATCCAAGACAGGACTCACGCTTGGGTGTATGCCTTCCTATGTTTTACATGTTACTATTGGAACTTGTATATATATATATATATATATTATTCCTTACAAAGGTATACCTTTCAGAACCCCGACTTAGGACAAAGTAGGTGTTTTGGGATATGTGTACATTTAGGAACCCAAATCAAGTTTCTATTATTTAATTATTATCAATATTTTTTATTATACAAGTTAAATGTCTAATTTTATTATTGACCTACCTTGATTGGGATTGGACCTAGTGGGGCCAGCCTACTGATATTTATGTTTCATACTCTTCTATGGCTACCATTTCACTAGGGTAACCAAGAAGTAATACATGATTATAGGTCATTGGATGTATTTCTTGTGTTGTAATGTTTTTCTCATATTTGGGAGTTAGGAGAAGAGAATCATGAAGATTATTGAGATGTTCGTGAATCTATTCGTTGAGAAGTTCTTATATTATTTAATTTTATTGATATTTATATTTCGGAATTATTTTACCTTGTAGTAATGCTGAAAATACATGAATCATTATATGTAATTGTCGATGAAAATTTATCTAATTTTTTTCATTTATTTATAACATCTATTATTCTATTGGTGTTCCCTTTATTCTTATTTTATCTAGTTGAAATTTACTACATAAACTTCAGCTTTTTTTCTACTGATTTACACCATTATTATCACTAAGTATAATTGGATAAATGAGGGCATAGACGCCCCATGAAGACACTCTAGGCCCTCACTACTTGTAAGTAGCCTCTGGCGTTTGGGTAGAGGCACATGAGGTCATATCGTTATAGGTATGACTAAAATTTTAGTTTTCAGTTAGGCTGGGACATTACACAAAATAGAAATGGATATTTCACATCCATCTCATACAAGGATGTTGGTATTTTCGATTTCAGGAGTGGTTTCACAAGAAACACCCACATGATTTCCTCCATTTATGTCTCACAATTTATATCCTTCATCAAAATCACATTAAGAGATATTTAAGTAGAATCTCTTAGGGTTATCATCCTAAAATTTCATTTATGGGGGTATTGAGTAAAGAGGGAAAACCTCATAGGGTTCATAATAAAAAATGGTTTACTATGACAATATATATCAATTGGGGTTATGAAATATATCTTAAAGGATATTTAAATGAAATTGAACCTCATTACTAATCTAACATGGATGATGACTTGGTTCTTATTTCATTAATCACATTAGTGAATATTATTAAAAAAACCTCATATTTAACAAATAAAATGACACTGATTTGAAAGAACCCATGGGGAAACATCTACAGAAAAAAATTCACACCATAATCCTAGAAGAGTGTGTGTGCAGCTAACATATAAAGAAAAATCATAATTTAAGAGATCCTCCAAACATCTTTCTTATGTATAATTATAAATATTTAAATAAGTATAGCAGAAAAGGTATAGGTATATTCCCTATCCACCTGAAAAAAATGAAGTTAAGGCTTATTCTACCATAGAGAAATTTTTTTAAAATGTTATTTGGTTGAATTGACAAAACCAAATCAATACTTAATTTCTTTATGATAAAAAACATATTGATTGAAATTCCCAAGCTAGGGATGATATCTCATACCTATCAAATCCCTTTAATGAAGGAATAACTTCTTCATTAACAATAGAATCATTCATCCATCCATCCAATAATGTTAATAGGTAACTAGTATATTTTACCAAAAAATACGTGGATTAAAAATAATTTATTACACTATGAAAAAAAGAGACACCATTTTAGGTGATTTACCGTTGTCTTACCGATGTCATTTTTAATGTGTATGCATAAATAATCAAAAATCATATGATTCTTTCCACTTCCTCTACTAATGTTTCATCCCAGGAAATAGTGCCACCAAAACTCTATGACTACATTTAGTCTCCAACTACTTGGTTGGAATCTATAGAGGGATTAATCAAACTAGTATAACCAAAGTGGTAACAATATAATTAAAGGGTGGACATAATTCCTAATATAACCAGCTTTTGGAATCCCACATTACTAATATTCAATGGTATGGGAGACCTAGAGTATCAACTATAAAATTTATATTTTGAGGTGGCCTCATTATGGATAAAATGAAGTTTCATAAATCTTTGAAACATAGGTTCTTCCTGAAATATTTTGAAGGAACATAATTCATATTTTACATCAACATTATAGGTAGTTATATCACTAATGAGTATGATCCAAAAAATATAGTTTAAAAAAACTCATCATGCAGATAAAGGATAATTTTTTCAAAATATCTCATTTTAAACAATACTAAGATGATAGTGTCTCAAAATTCATTTACTAGTGGAAATGAAAGTTATGTTCCCCAAATAAAAATATACATCAGGATTAATTATTACAGGTAATACTAAAGAATATATAAGATAATTTTTATACACATATGATTGTTTTGAAATACTCTCGTGGATTATAGGAGTTTTAAGTATTATCATAATGACTTAAAGAAGAAATTTAACTTTTAAAATATAAATTTCATATTCTTCCATCATCCTAGGGTAATAAATATGGTGAATTTGAAACTAGTAAAATCCCACTCATACTAGAACAGATGGAAGCCCCAACTTATGAGACTACACACTATAATGTAGTGCCTCCTATAGAACATCAATGAAAATAAGTAATACCACATCAATATTTAAAGGATATTTTTTTGAACATTTAAATCATGAATATGTTTTTTATGCCTTCCTGAAAGGAGTGGGTTTGATGATTTTTCATCACAAAATTAGAGGAAAACATTGTATAATATTCAAATATTTTTCGTATTTTTTGAATTCTGACTGAATGGTATCCCTAATTACTACCTCTTCCATTAGATCATGGGTAGTAATATCCAATATTATTTTATGTTTAAAAAAACACACCATAAGATTATTTTAATCAAGTTTGTGATGTTAGATAATCACTTATATTAGAGACTTGTTTATTTGATTCTCAACCAAAAGAAGTATGATAGTGGAAGGATGTGCATAATTGATATGTATAGAAATTTAATATTTACATAAATATAAAATTTGTGAATTGGGTACATGTAATTATATATGAATGTAAAACCAAATTCTCACAATCCCTATCCCCTCCATTATACCAGTGGAAATATACCAGTTATCATAGTATTTCTATAGATTGTGTAATCTTCACTAGTAAAATAATATTATGGAATATGACCTCATAAGGGGACCCTATCCAATGAAAACTATCCTAGATTTCTTACCCCCTATCACAGAGTGGATGGAAATTTATTAAAAAATTAAATTGTCATTTTTATGTGGAATCAAAATATGTATTAGTTAATGTCATCCACAAAAAACACACATTAACTTATCTAGATGACTTATATGAACATGATATACCAAAAAATAAATTTAGAGTAGGTCATAGAGTTTGGGGAAGAAAAAAATGCTTAAACATGATGGTCATGTTTGATTTTCTTTAAAGCAATATATGAATTTGAGGGTAAAATAAACACACTTCAATGATATCATCTGGAACATAATTTTGGTCTTGTTTCCTATAGGTATCATTAAAATTTAATCATATTGGTAGATTGATTAGTTCAAAAATGGTCAGTGGGTCAACAATAAGATATGGGGATACATATTCAGACTAACGTGGGGAAATGAAGTACACCCCCAATTTTTTAATTTGAAAGGATTCAATAACACAATCACATTCAACTCAAAACAAATTAATCTATTTAATACCTGAATACTGGGTTTTATAGAAAATTAGTCTAAACGTATACAATTTTTAATTAATTTCTCAATTGTGTAGTCCATAATCTTAATCATGGATCCCCTTCACCTTCCAAAATAATACATGGAATATATTATTGTGTCTATTTTATTTCCTTAAGAGTTTATGAAGAAACTTAATGATGTTGATACATATCACACAAATACATGTTTTATTGAGTTCATTATGGTCATTTCATTCATATAATTGGACTAGAAAACTTAAATGAAAAGTGATATAAAGTATTAGAACATATAAAAAATCAATTATATTATTGTTCATCAAGACATTATTGATTATTGTTTTAGAATAAAATTATTAAATATCTAGACCCTTTTCATTGTATGATAAAGAGAAGTTATATTGTATACTTCGAACAAAAAATGTTTATGGTATGAAAAGTGAGACTAGAGACCAACAAAAATAATTAATTTGAGAATCCAATTTTGTAATATTGTTTCAGTCTCCGAATTCATTGTGGTATACCATGAAAAACATTCAAAATCAGTCTATTATGACCTTAGATCTATATACACACATTAGTTAAATCATTATATGACCATTTCAGAAATATTATTTTAATTGGATTGTTATGGTACCATATGGACATATCCAACCTTTTTATTCCTAAGAATATGAATAAATTGATATAGAAAGTTATAAACTAGAAGCGAATAATGAATTTTTGAATATGATACATATATATTTATATCTAATAGTTTGGAAATTTATCATGTCAGTATAGGGAGTGAACTCAATGATGATTTTGTGATTCCGATCAATCAAATCTTGGTGAAAACAGTAGATTTGGGAAATTGATGTGTCTTACAAACCAATGATGTGAACCATCCAATTGTGTTCTTCTAATTTGACGGTGAATTATATGTTTCTACAACACAACTACCACAAAAATATAAATAGAAAACCATGTGGTCTATGTGGATTTACCCCACACATGTGCATAGTTATCATAGTGATTGATCGGTGGGTACTCAATGAACTCAACCTACCCTCAAAAATTTGTAAGATATGAATCGTATAAGAAGAACATAATGTTTTTGAATGACTGATTTCATTATCATGATTTCAAAAATAGCTAATGAACACAACCATTTAATATAAGGATATAAACTCGATGGAAATAATAATTTCACCATATTGTCTCTTAGATCTTAAGGGGATGTCTATATTCATAACATAATATATCATAAGGGGAATATAATTAAGTCATTTATGATCATTAGGTGTTTGAGGAAGGTTTCTTATCAATCATTGATGAACTAAGATATGTTAATATGGTTATTGAATAATACCAACAACCAATATGGATCAGTTCCACTATGACCAATCCAATATAGGAAAAAATCATATATTTTTTTAAAAGAACATCAATAAGTATATTCATGGAGTCACAAATTATTTATGGGTTATATATCTAAGTGATTAATATTTTTGGGGACTTTTATAAAACCAATAAAGCTATAATAAGGTTGTAAATCAAATCCATATGACCCATCCATCCATAATAGAATTAGAAGTTGATAATCAAATTAAATAAAAAATCTTCTTGGTAGTTCCATACCTAATATGTCTCAAAACAAATGTCCAATGGGAAAATAATGGGGAAATTAAGTATTTTATTTATTAAAGGATTTGAACCATAAATTTTTTATGGTAAATTTACCATTCTTAATCACTGAGTTATTGGTTGATGAAACAAATGGTTTTTAATGTCTTTAATTTAGAAATGTATATTATAGTTATATATCAAATTTAATGGATCCTAAATATGATTAGGCTACTACTCTTACCGATAGTAAAATGATATGATATTAAAAATTATTTACATTTGTATTTATGAATTATGGTTCTGCCTACTAATATTATATAAACTATAATTTATTTTCCCTTCAAAGAATGGAACTACCCTTCATGTGATTCCATCTAAACCAAAACATAACCCACTCTAACCCTGGACTGAAAAACATTCCTAATCCCTTTAGGATATAAAATAGATCTTTATAATCATTAAACAATACATTTTGAATGATTTAGAAAATAAAGAAATTATATTTTATATTAAACAAGATTAAAAATCATGACGGACCTATCCACAAATTGGATGTCCATTCCAAATAAGATAAACAAAAAAAATAAAGAATATATATATATTAAATAATATAATTGAATAGATATCCTTTAACTAACCACCATATCCTTACATAGAAATAACCCCTTGTTCATCTAAGAACACTATGTATATTGTTCATCCACTAAATAACATATCTAAAATTAGTAGTGGTCTTCTTAGTTGATGCCACAAGGGAAAAAAATTAAATAATAACTGACACACCTCTATGTGACTCCCTAATTCACCATATAATCTCAAAAATGAAACATTATCCATGATAAATAAAGATTTTAACTAGAACCTAGAACTAAATATAATATAGGGGTGATCATAAATAATCTCAGTAGGCCACCACCTACCTTTCCCAATGTTAAACTATTATATATAATTATATTTTAAGCTATTTTGAAAATATTGTTAGAAAATTCAATATTTCCAACAAATGATCATTGAAAAATGATATCAAATCAAATGAAATTTTATTAAATTATTGTATAAATTCCATAAATGAAAAAATAAATTTAAATTCATTTTCTCAGCCCAATCCATTTTTTGAGATATCTGCCTTTCAAACCCACTTTTGAAAATAAATGATTAAATCCTATAATCCAAAATGGTTTCCCAAACAATTATTAGAACCATTAAAAGTAAAATAATCCAAATCAAAAGTATTAGAGTATTAATAAAATTTTAGAAAGGAAATATACACTCCAAATCAGGTTTTAAAAAATTTATTAAATAATCAAAACACCAATTTTTTTTCAAATATAAACACAAACAACATAAATCAATAACCAACACACTGAATGAATAAGTCAATATTGTTTTTAATCATGGTTTATATGATAAAAAAATAATACAAATATAGGTCCATTAAATCCTCATAAAAAGGATCCAAGAGTTCTGGTGAGCTTTGTTAGGTCTACTAGGCTGAGTACCCTGAGAGGGGGGTGAATCAGGGTATGACTAAATCAAAATTAAAGCCCGTTCTGATCTTGTTTCGCTGTTAAGAAAAACACTATTCTCTCACTTTCTTTTTGCAAAATATAAATATAAGGCAAAGCATGAACATGACACAAAAAATTTTACTTGGTTCACCGCTAAGGGCTACTTCCAAGGATCATATTCCCAACAAGTTGTTGGTCATACAAAATTACAATATTCATCACTAGATTTGGATTACAAGGTTCGGGCACAGTCACTCTATCTCAGGCTCGCTGCCTTTACATGGTTTAGGGTCAGCTCACTTCTTTCCCAAGGGTCACTCCCTATTTCTCTCTCTCTGGCTCACTGTCGGTGGAGAGGATCACCTTCTTCCTCTTCCTTCGCTCACTACTCTGGAAAGGATCCACTCACAGTTTATAAACCTGTAGGTCTCTTCATTTTCAATTAAAGAATGCATCTTTTCCTATATTTAGATGCTCTATTTAAGTTCAAATTCCACCTGTAGATGAATCTCTCTTTGCACCGAAGGTATCGAGAAAACTTCCAGCTTCCACGTAGCCTGAAAATCACTACCAGAACAAAACCTTAATTGGCACGCAAGTCTAACTTGGCACGCAAGTATCAGCGCAGAAGTCACAACGGGTGCGCCAGTCCACCTTAGACAGTTGCGCGACAGAAGCTTCCCCAACTAAAAACTTGCATGACTCTCTTCCTTTTACACCCAAACCAATATTGGTGCGCAACTTCCAACCGGCACACAACTTCTCAAACCGGCGCACAACTTCAACCACCGGTGCACAACTTCACCTGCACGACCACACACCACTTGCGCAACCACCACACCTGGGCGACGGGAACTTTGAATCTTCAAAGTGTTGAACTCTGGTAAAAAATGAGGAGGGGTGGTCCTGTATTTATAGGAAAATTGACCACCATGCGCGATGGCGTGCAAGTCACCTGCGCGACCCAGTCTCGGCGCGCAAGTCTTCTTTCCTCCTAGACACTTGCACGACCAACTCCAAAACTTGCGCGAACCTGTTTCCTTTTCCATATTTTGATCTTCTCATCTTGAAAAACATATGGCGTGCAATTTTCCTATACTCCAAGTCATCGGCGCGCAAGTCCCTTTGCCAAAAAATCTTTTCTTCATTTGTTGATTTCAGGCCCAAAAACGTTGCCAACTTGTATCTGTTCTTTTTGTACCACCTCTAGATCATCCATTCCATAATCGACAATCTTGAATCCTACATGGATCTTTGACCACAGCTCTTGAACTCTACATTCCACCATGAAACCACCCTTGTCAGAAAATTTGTATGACATGGTTTGCATTGTCGACAATCACAACACCGATGTTCACTTTGTCAACAAACACAATCACCTCAAAAATAATTCAATGATGCCTTGAGGGAATTTTTCCCAACAAAATTACTATTATATATTTTCTATGGTCCAAACTAGTGACATGATTCCTTGGAGGTAACTACTAAAGATTTCATGCACCCAATAGTCCGATTGAATGACCCATGATTATAATTCTACAATGGGACTTAATAAATTCCAAAATTTCACTTTTTTATCTTTAAAAAATTATTTTCATTAAATCAAGTAGTTTATAAGGTATCTTCAAAATTTGACAAACCATATAAAGTGGGGTTTATACTTGAAAAAAATATAAATAGTCACATAATATTCTTATTACATGTATCAAATAAAGGTGAGTAAGCCCTAGAAAAAAATGATGATAAATTCAATTTATAACCATATGATAATTCACTTTAAATACCAAACAAACATTTAAATATCATTATCCAATCATACGGACCATTTAAAATGTTTTTCAAACTCATGGTATACGCAGTTTTAAAATTTTTTAACACAAAAAATTAAATTGGAGAAACCCATAAGTTTTATGAAAATGATGATAAAGAATAAAACTAATATTCAAAATCTAACCAATAGATGTATTATCCTCTATAAAAAATAATTTAAAAATCATTGCATCAATAGTTCAAAAAGTAATAGTTAGTAAACTGTGAAAAACCTACTTTGAATCAATAAGTAATTGTTTTATTCTTTGAATATGGATTAAGAAAGTCCCAAATACAAGATCATAAGCCATTGAAGAGGGAAAACCAAAAAATAGATCCATCATTCACTGATAAGTTTCATGCCAACAAAAAATATAGCAGGGGAGAAGAAAATTAAGAGGATGTTAATAATAGAGGGAAGTGGATTCCCTACCACATAGGTTTGGTCCTAAATCATGAATAATGATCATTGAATCATCAAGACTATTAGGATATTGTAGTATGATAGGCACAATATAAAGGGGCATCAGGTTGGAGTATCAAGTGATGCAATAGTGGAGAGTGTAAATAATTTTTTTAAAATTTAAGAAAGAAAAGATAGAAAAATATCCAAAAAATAAAAACATGACATAAATGATTTAAAAAACCATTTAGAAACCATGAACAGGCTTCTAAAACCCTAAAATCTCACCATATGAATTCTTCTTGTCCCCCACATAGTTTTACATTTTATGCATTACCACTCCAAGAAACATTATCTAATTACAAACCACAAACCACTATTTATATATATTTACTACCATCCTTGTTCAAACCACACAACATCAAAAAACAATAAAAAAATTTAAATACCATTACAACATTTATGGAAATTTTAAAAAACCAAAAATTAAATACATGAATACATAATAAACTCCATTGGACATAGTGGGAGTCACAATTATCCCAACCGAGGCACTTTTCACCCCCATATTGTCTTATGTCAAAATAGAGAACAACCAAAAATGAATTATTAAACTATAAGTTGACTCCTCAACCTATACGAAAAATCATAAAATCACATTTAATATCCTCTATAACAATATAATACATGACTAATTAATAGATATAAGGAAATGAGGACATAACATATGTCTCCCTATAATTTAAACTAATATTAAATGTTTCATTAACTAATAAAAATTATATATATATCTAGATAAGGACATCACTAAAAAACAACATTCCAAAAATAACCAAAAGTTAATCAAAAGTAACCTATATTGAAAGCCACCAAAAAAACAAGATCTAATGAGAAACGTAGAAACAAATGAAAAACATCCCTAAAGAGAGCAAGGATGGATGAAAAAATTGATGGCATCCCAAAGCCAAAGAGGGAAAAAATTGGAGATATTTGTTATAGTGAAATAACATTGTTCTAATAATCTTCTTATGAGTTATATATAAGGCCAATTAGATCTTAACCCATGAAAAAACATATCATTGTAATCCAAATAAAAGTGATCAATCGGGTCAAACCCTTTGTTCAATTAAAACCAAACCATACACCCCATTAACACATGCATGAACCAAAGGCTTCATAATGACCAAACCAATATGAAAAACATATCCTATGGTTCACACTATATTAAAGTAAGAAAAAACCCAATCAATAAATAAGGTATGAAATTATAGAAAAGAATCACCACTAATAAGGTGTAACCCAAAAAAAATGAAGAATACACCATAAATTTTTTTCCCAGTCCATAACTACTCCAAACCCAGTAAGAATAAAAACAAAAATATTTTATCATCAAAAAGTGACAAAACTAGACATATCAAGTATATATCAAAAAGTGATCACCTTATCCAATATCATAAATAAACAAGAAGACTAATTATCACCAATCCAACTAACAACCAATGTTCACTATTTCAATCAATTCGATCCAAATTATTATCAAAATGATCTAATGGAGGAACAGATCCTTGGAAATTTCCCAGACGCACAACTATGAGGAGAACATTATACCCTCCACTATATTTTTATCCTTGAATGTTTTAAAACCTGAATGAAGGAAATACTATAATCACATGAACCCTACTTTTACACTAGAAATTTATAGATGGATTATGAAAAATAATTTTGATACATAAATCCTTACATTAACATGTCCCAAAAATAATGTTAAATAATTACAAATTCAAGAATGGGACAATCCAAATTCATACCTCATTTAAAAAACTGACAATTTTTTTAAAAAAAATCATTCAAATCATTAAATATTTTGAAAAGGGCTCGAAAATTAAATTTATAAAACCAATTAACCATTAAAAGTTGAAATTTTTTCACAAGAATCAAAATTTAAACAACATAAAATTGCTACCAAAAGTCTAAAAATGACATGGTCAATTTAAAATGTTTCCAAACCCGAATCCAAAATATTCACCATCCAGTTTTGAAACCAAAACACTACAATGATTTCATAAAAAATCCAACATTTCTAAACATGTTAAAATAATTAACCCATTTAAGAAGAATACAAAGGGATAACCCCAAATTACCCCCAAAACCAAGTTTTGAAAATCACCAAATCCAATTCTAATGAGATCCCACCATTATAAATAATTCCACATTGGTCAATACATATTATCAATTCAATCAATTGAAAATATCATGTACACATGATTAGGAACAAAATAACAGTTGAATAACTTTTTGAATTAATCCTAAAATGAACAATTTCAAAATATTTAATAAAACATAATCTTATATTATAAACAACCCTGAAGGACTCATTACAAAACTATTTTTTAAAGAAACCCCATTTGCATAAAAATAATATAAATGTCACATCACAAGAAAAATAATATAAAAAATGGAATAAAAGAATCATCATCAAAAATATAATACAATGACTGAAACATATCAGATGAACCACATTGAATCCTTTCCAATTTACTTAACTGTAATCACTATTCCAACTGTAAAAGTTCCAAAATAGAAAAATTAATTAAAACAATAAATCCAGATCAACATTTCCACATAGATTATGACCAAGTTATAATCGTTCAATTATCTCTAGGTCGCATGTGGAATCATGTTATTGGTTTCCACATGGTTTTTTGGCCCTGCAATACAACAACACACCATTATTCCCACTTCCATAACCATCCCAAAACACCAAATATGAACCCAATGATACTCATCCAATAATAATGACTCATAAACCAAAAAAAATCAATAAAAAATAGAAATCCAAAATTTTAATTCAAATCCCACATCACATGAAAACATGAGGTTTATTATAAGAAAACGCTAGTTGAAAATTTCACACTCATACCTCACGAGTTCCAACAACCAATTCTAAAAACATTATTGCATGAAATAACTAATTAACATAAGGGGTCTCAATAACCCTAGTACCCCATTTAAGAATATAGGACCTAATATAATTTGTAATAAACCTTCCCATGATTCCATCTTAACAAGAATCTGATCTATTCTTTTACGGGACCATATGTAATTCCTGATCCCCACACATCAGCATATAGTTCATAGGAATAAAAAACACTAAATTAATGAATGATTTATTCCAAATGAAATTAATTAAACAAGAAGTGTATCTTTATAAAATTTTTCCATTACAAATCCATATATTTGATTTCCATTCCAAATAAGTATAACATAAAAAAGAATGAATATATTAAAAATTTATACTCTTTAATTTGATTAAAAATTTATCCCCAAACACCTAAATCCTATAAAAACACCTTGTTTCGATAAAACCTCTATAGACATAGTGAATCAACCAATAACAATGATATAAAGTAGTAAAGTCCTACTTTGATGTTTATGTAAGAAAATATGAATAAATAAAATAACATTCCAGACTCAATGAGGCTTTATAAGTTACCATATAATACTAAAATAAATATGTATCCATTATAAATAATGATATAAACTATAACCATGAACTAAAATTTAATATATTCATGAGAATCAACAAGCTTAGTAGGAAACCATCAACCTCTCCATTTGTCTGAATTTTAATCTGAAATCTATTTAAGCTAGAAACGAAAAATATTTAGGAAGTTGGTTTTATTAAATATAATATCATAAAAAAATAACAAATCCAAATACATTTCATTAAATTTTTTATTGTTTTTATTAAATAAAAACAAATATATTAAATACATTTCCTAGTCACATTAAATTTTATCAAATTCCCTCTATGAAAAAATTTTGAAAAAAATATATTTAAATCCTCTGATGTAAAATGGTTACTGAAATGTTTTTTTGAAATATATTTATAGGGATACATGAATAATAAAAGTCATTTGATCATGATTAAATTTTTTGAAAAGAAATAATACATCTAAATAATTTTTTGAGTAATTTGTAAAAAAAAAAATTAAAAAACTGGGGCCATAAATATATACTTACTAAACTAATCAAAATAGCAACATGCCAAAAACCAATAAAGAAATGGAACTATAAAATAAGGAATATGGGGTACAAATAAAGTGTACAAATTGGGGTCCCCTAAATCAACCTAAAAAGGATCCAATCATCATGGGAATGTTAGTTATACTCAATTACAATAGTCAAAACAAGAATCATAATTACTATTCTATCACTATTTCACATTTCATATCCCTATCCCTCACATACAACTACTTGATGATAAAACTCCGCATATCAAAATACTACTATGATTCTTAATAAATTACACTTGAACACATGTTCTTATGGTCCAAAATTATTCCATTACCTCTCTCGGTATAATGGTTACCCTACTAAGTCAATACTCTATCTAAAAACGGTATTTTCCTTATCCCAAACTCTTTTCAGTTCACATAAGATTCCCATGAAATTTATTAAATAGAGGAAAGAAATCAGAACCTTTAGTATATCAAATTAAGGAAATCTTATATAACCACATATACCCTATCAAGATACATAACATTATCACATATCATATAGATCATATGAAATACAAAAATTTCCCCTAGGTCCATAGTTTATACTAAGAAATAAATAATATACCCCATCGGTGTCACAATATATCATGGTGGATCAAGGTGGAATTAGACACACACATACACACCATTTGAAATTTATTTAATGTTCAAAACTGTAGTTTATAACATAATAATATTAATGATGATCAATTTTATAAATAGATGAAAACCATTTGTAAATACAATTCAATGTTCTCTAAAAAACCATATCAGGCATACTATGGAAAATTAAAATACTCACTCACTATGAAAATGGAATTGGGAAAATAAAAAATTATCTAAAACAAATATCTAAACAATAACATGACAAAAATGGGGTAAAATATGATTTAATAATCCCTTTTATCCAAATAAATCCTTATTTTACTTTTTTAAAATCACATATTTCCTATAAAAAGTTTTTGAAAACAAGGAATTTAAATCCAATTTTGAAATGAAAATTGTAACCTTTATTTTATTTAAGGCCATTATTTAAAAATCATGATCAACATGTATCAATTCAAGGAGACACATGTCATTCAATGTAAATATTCTTGTAATTAACTTTTAAAACCAAACACAATTTTAAATATCATAATCCACTAACAAACTATATTTGACTAGTTTAATAAACACAAGGAAAGGAAATATTACCAAAAAAATTTAAGTCGAACCATAAAATTGTAAAACGTATTCTCATTCCATTAAAATTTTGATATCACAATTAACTATTCAAATACATTTGTTAAAAATATGGAATCCCATCAATAGAAAATCAAAATAAGAATTTAGATCTCAATTTTCTAATAGTTGTAAAATTAAAAGTTATTAAATTGGGAAAACCTACATCAAATCAATTATTAATGGTCCACATCATTGAACATGGGATAAACATGACTCGAAGAAGGTATCACACACTACACATGAATAAAAATATAATATTTCAATCTAACACCCCTTAAGCATGACCAATGTAAAAAGCAGTGTGGTAGAAGAGAGACTTAGTGAAAGGGAAGGCTATATGGAAAAGAAATCATTATCTTAGTGTTGTGATCCCAAAATGTAAAGAAAAAACTAGTAATCCTCAATAACACACATATATATATTACAGTTTTTGTGGTATTCCATGGTGGGGGTGTAGCTGGGTGAGTCAAAGGATGTAAGGGAGGATGGAATAAGTAATTTTAGTATTTTTAAATTAAGAATGGAAAAAATAAAAAAAGTAAAAGTATGGGTGACCTACAAGGTGTATCAAACCATGAACTACTATATGGTGGATATTATAACCATATAAACATATATCATGATTTAAACTAGGAAATAAAAATATTTAACTAGCCACCTGACAACCATAACAAATGATATTATCCAATTAGATACCCACACCCATGGTTTTGGGATGGTTACTCCTAACTGTGCACTACTCACATTACACCAGAAAATGTTCAAAAAATTTATATTACAAGATTAAAATTACTAAAATATATAATAATTCAAAATAATATAAATAAATACAAAAAATAACTCCCCAATGACATAGTAGGTGTCACATGGGAGGACATTAGAGAATTATGTAGATGGTTTGGTTGTCAAATATCAATACTATTGTGATCAAATTTCCAAACTTGAGCTTAGTGATAAATAATTGAACCAACATAGATACTAATATAACCCACTATAATGTGATTTTTAGGATATTGAATTCATGGAATTCCATCATTACATTCTGATGACCCCCAAAAGGTCAATCTGATACTTGATATTCAAACCCACTGAGATCCTACATACCTGAGAGGGATCTAAGGGTATATGATATACATTTTAACTGTCAGAGTTTACCTTATAAATAATTTTTTTCCATTAAAAAAGATGATGATGAATTGGGTGACCAATCATTGTGTAACCGATCATTTGAATTTTTATTTTTAGAAGGCCTTTGATGATCTCAAAGATTTAACTCTAATCCTTCCTCTCTTAATGTTTCCCATATAAGTAAGACCCATCATAATTTACATGGAAACCATGGAATAACTTCTTGGAACCCTTATCACTCAAAATAATTACACATTAAAAAATAAATTATTCTGTTATCCCATATAGTCAATTTTGGATATTGATAAATGATATTCAAATATTGAGAAGAATATCTTTGCATTTTTTTTGGTGAGGAGTATGATACAATCCAAAAACTCCTTATTCATACTATGTTAAATGGCTTTTTAGAGCGAGGGAAAATAATTTTCTAATAGTTTTATATCTAATTAATGTATGAAATGGTGATTGAGAGGCGAGAATTAAAATATTTCCTTGAATTAGTACCTATAATAATGAAGTCACCATTGGACACAAATATTTTTTATAGGATATTATTATATATCTATAAAACTTAATAGGAATGTTGGATGTATGTTGATGGTTCCATTATAATCTATATAGGTAAAATGAAGGATAAACCAATGGTTTTCATGTTTATTTTAGGGATTGTGTTCATCTGTCTAGTAAAAGTGGTTTTTCTATACTCCTTAGCAATGTTATAGATACATACCAACATATTGGTAGACGACTAGTACCTTATTGAGATCTTCAATTTTTTTATAAAAATAATCATATCCTATTTTTATTACAATGGTGATTAAGGGTTGATTATCAATTAAATCAATGTTGACCATACCATTAATAAAAAATATTTGATTCTCCTAATTGATAATTTATTAGGGTTGAATGATAAATACCCATCTAATCCAAGGCTATCTAACATCCAAAAATTTATATAAAATAAAAACAATATTCATTAGACAATTACAATACAATATTAGAAAATCATGATAAGAATGATATAGAAGTTTTCATTATACTTTGTAGGGTGATATCTCTATTAATTATTAATTATATGTTTCAAATTTATTAAATTAATAAAACCATAAGAACAAGGTACGTATTTTTCTTTTTCTATATAATATAAAAATTCAATTGATGACCCCCATATTATAATAAGAAAAAAATTAGAATATCCTAATGGATTATGCCATGATGGAATATAACCAGCAATGGAATGAAAAAATTTTCATCTACAATGTCCTAATAACCCAAAAGGTCATCCAAAACTACGTATTTTATATAGTTGTCCTATATTGTACTTAAGGAATAGGGACTGCCACTATTATATAAAAAGTCAATTCTTGTTCCTTCAACACCCACTATTCTGGAACCATGGATTTCGATCAAATTTGGAGACTTGAAAACTTTTGGACGTTAATGGTGTAGATCTATATTGAATTCATGATGAAATTCCATGACGTCTAGATACATTTTAACCATATTAATAAACCTAGAAAATATTACATACTACTATATACTCTTCAGTATTTACATAATTGGGGGATATATTTCATGGTATTGTACCTTCCCTCAATAGTTAAACAGTTCAAGTTCATTTTTACTACTACAATTTCTTCTCAAAATTGGTATTAGTATTACCCATAAATTAATTTGTAATAAAATATTTCTCTAGTATATTTATGTCGAATATCAATACATTATTTTGAGTACCTTAAACAATATTGTGGGATAATGATACACATTTTTGTACAAATGAGTTGGAGAAGCAATATTTGGAGTGAACTGTCTTGTCTAATCACTGATTTCTCTATCATGAATTTATAAAAGAATTGATTTATTAAATCCAAAAAATATGTACAATATATATTAAAATATGGTTGAAAAATCATGATGTCTTAACTGGATTACTTTTATACGCGCTATGCAATTATCACACCATGATAAGTACCACCCCATGATAGAACATATACTTTATTTTTTATGGAAGAATGGTAGTTTTTTCCACTTAATATTGGTTTCCATTACTCTATATATCTTTCTAAGGTTACTATTATAAGGATTAGTAGTCTCATATAGGGACTAATTTAACTCAACTTACTACATGAAAAAATGATATGTACATTTTGTGACCTAGAAATTCTTAAATATCATGTTGCACTAGAATTCAATAATAAGTCATGTTTCTACCCCTTTTTGAAATTAGAATAAATGTTGTCTCTAATATCTCCAATGATATCTTATATGAAACCCCCAAATGTTTATCCAAATAAAGAAAGAACACATGATATATACAGAAGGTATACTCCAATCGAGCTTACTCCTCGATTATAATGGACAGAGTGCACATCATTTCTACCACTAAGGTAATATTTTCAAAGAAACGCATTGGATAAAACTATATTGGGTTCATAAATTTACATTCTATCAGATTGTGAACTACATTGATATAGTCCTATTAATAGGTCCTCAAAATGTAAGACACAAATTCCTACATAATATTACCATGTTCTGAATGTATCTCATGTCCTTATCATCTAAAATTAATCAAAAAAATCATATGGTAAAACATATATATCCTTTAAAATTCATAATGATATTCATTTTATAAAACCAAATTACCTTACATGAGATCCAAATCTTTGTAATAATCACCAATGTATCGTTCCCTATCTATATACATATATCAATATAAAATACAGCCCATTTTTTATATTCTTTGGTATATTGTATATCTTAATTGACATCATGATTTGCATTCCATATATTGGATGAGATCATTATATCATTCCAATACACCTGATCAAGATCAATTCATGGGATAACTTTTAGAAAATTTTATAGCTTTATTCCCACTAACATTATATACATATTTACATATGTATCTCATATAAAAAACCAAATAGTATATACAATTTTCATTCTCAATTATACCACTATGATTAGACCTCTAACAATTCATATTGAGTTTCATTCTTCTATATCTCAATAAGGAACCCATATATTAATCATTTTTGATACTGTACATTTTGAAATGGATAAAAAATTTATTAATGAAAAATCGCATAAAAATAAGAAAATGAGAGATGTGAATAATTAAAACAGGTTATACAGTTCACCAAATAACCATCAAATTGGTCCCCTCAGATGAGTGTTTGTGTGAAGGATAGACATGTAGATCCAGTGGCACTATGCAATCACAAATAGTCAAGATATCAAGTGGCACTAAAGAGGACCTAGTTGTGAATACGCATACTATACATACCTGAACGAGCCAATCTGTTCTAATAGGGTCCCGATGAAGCATATAAATATGACTATAGGGATCCTCATTCATAGTGATAGATAATCCTAATGAAACCTCAAAGAATGAATCACCCTAGTCTATAATGTATTCACACATAAAACTATGATTTATCTCTCTAGAACCCTATAGAAGAGGAAATTATAGAGGATAGTAGAATTACTGTCTTCCAAATATAAGAAGTACAAGACACCTGTACAAGGAATACTTTTTCAACTAGTTGAAAAGAACTAGATCAAATCCCCCTTCCCAAACTAGATTAATGTTATAGATCCTTATAGGGACACATCAAGAGACACCTCATGTCTAGATAAAAGTTCTCTGACATGTTGTTTCCTAGGTGGTCCATCACCAAAATAAATTAAGCTTGAGCATGAATACATGCAAAAAGATCTTCCCAACTACCCATCCCTACATTGCACAATACCTCCTTCACTCATGTATCCTTCCACAATTAGAGCCACCTCTAAATCTGTATTTCATTCAACCAATGGTAGAAATCCCCTTAATTTGGATCCATTTTATTAACGAGATGAAATTGAAACCTCCAACAAATCCTTAAAAGTTTCAAGAACATTTTGAAAGGGACACCATCATATCTCCCATTCAAATAGAAATTCATTTTCAGAGGTGTCCATGACTTGTCCTACCTAATGGGTAGGGCCCTTGGGGTGGATAAATATATTAAATCCCATGTTCATGAGGACCCAAAACCTTGGGGCGATATCAAGGAATTACTATTCACTGATACAATGTCCAGGACTATGTCCTTCCCACGTCGTCTCCCAAACCTGGGAACCCTAGTACTAGTGGGGATGGAGAGGATTATTCTATTAATTCCCTTGGTGGTATAGTTCACTATCCTCCTCTATTGAATAGAAACCAGTTCATAGGGAATTATTCATGAAGTAATCCAATATCTTTTATAATAGGACATATCATACATCATTCATTCCTCCTTATCCATAACCCTGGGAAGTCTCCAAATGGGTATTTTGGACAATACTATCTAGGGTAAAATGTTGAAAGGGGATGAAAATATCAAAGGATACTCTCTTTACCTCTCTATTTGGGTCATGGTCTCATCTATCAGTGGAAAATGATGATTTTTTTATTTCTTGGATCTATTGTAGGTTCCGGGCATAGCAGAAGTGCATTGGTGGGTTTTCCCAACTTTAATTTTAGCGTTAAACAACATTCAATATGAGATCCTTCACGATATAAAATGCCAGATCTTTAGAATGGAACGAAGAACGAAAAAGAAAAGAAGAGATCCAGAACCATTGGGATAGGATCTTCATATATTGGTTATAATTAATTTAATTAATTCACAAGAATTACCTCGGTGGAATTCATTCTTCGTCGATTTCTCCGGTCACGATCATGTGATCCGTCGTTGCATCGTAGAACCCAAGTATAGGATTCCTCTAGCGGTGATCCACACGTGTTCCACATATCTCTGAATGTCGCCAAAGGGATCTCCCAGTGCTAGCATGGAAGAACCTTCACTTGCGATGTCCGCCTTCGACCGCCTTGATCCGGTTGAGAATCTTTCTCTTGTAACATGAGGGCGTTCTTGTTGAAAAGGGAATTCTCTCTTGGCTTGAGAGTATTTCAAAATTCGTTGTGCACAACAAATGGATCTTATGGAAAAAGTGTTGGGGTTTTGAGGATATTCATAATCGGATTTGAGGTTAATAGAGTTATGACAATAAATAAACGCGTTACACATTTTATTTATTTCATTAACTCTTATTGAAACCCCCATGTCAAATTATTAATTCATTGACATGCGCCCACACTGATTTTAATTAATATCATTTAATAAAACAATATTATATCCTCAAAATCCCGACTGGAAAACTACACGGCGTGTAATAATTAATACACAGAGTGTACTTGTTTACCATAAGACTACATGGCGCGTATATTTAATATAAACGACGTGTACATTTATTTTCCATTTTTCTCCACCACATTTATTAGACCTTGAGTAATGGCTATTTATTTCTTAAATAAATGTAACTTCATTACTCACTAATAAATATATTATTTCGCCCACAATATATTCTCTCGAATAACTAGTGTCGAAATAAATGCGATCAGGAATCCTTAAATATTTATTAAACCACAGTCGAGAATAATATTTAATTAACTTGATAAATTAGTATTTAGCTGAGATACATGGACACAATAAGTGTGTGACCCTCTAGGCCTCTTTCTAAGTGGCATTAGGTGGAGCCTGCCTAAAGTCCATGGTTAGCGTCTAGAAACATGCCAAGGCACCCATTGAGAAAGATGTTAACGCTGTAATGATGTCTCACGTCCTACGAACGCTTATTGTGTAATATAATCCATTTATCTCAATATCTCTAATCAAGTGGGTTGCATGCTAGTGCCATCAACCCATGTGCTCGATTATTCTTTCTATGACTTCCCGGAACTGAACTCGCCCATACCTTACCATGGCCATGGATTTATTGAGGCTATATCTATTCCATTAAAGGGCATGAGATATCTACTTCCATTATAGAACAGAAGGTAAAAATCCTTTCTCGCATTATTTATTAATGTCGTATTACTCGTGATGCACCCAATGTATCCTACCTCGCTGCGAACAGTGTGTCGTCACAGTTTTCGTCAATACATCTAAGTGCGTGAGTTGTAATACCCATTAATAATAATCTTAATGTCTAAGGACCAATACACACGTCCACATATAGGAACATAAAATGACACTATGAAATGTGGATTTCCTACTAGCGGGTCTCGTTCTCAAAATATCCACCTGGATATTACTAAGGGCGCACACCATGAGAAGGTGCCTCCTAGTTTTATGGGTCCTCACCCCTAATTACTTGTATTATTTGTGTCCCTAAAATAATATCATCTGGCCATAGAACATTTCTTCCAGAACAGTGTTATGGAAATTCCAGGTTCTCATCATAGCAGGGATCCACTATGATCCTTTAATACAAAAGCTGTCCTTAGGACTTTATCACAACATTGTCATGCAGAAGAACAATCAAGATGTGATAAGGCATTTATTAATGAATAAAGTACAAAGTAGTTAGTTCTAGGCCATTAACTCCAACAGACTCCCACTTGGACTAGACCCAACTACTAACAACCTTTAACCCGCTAGATCTCACATGATATTCATGCTTCTGCTGAGATATGACTTTAGTCATGGGGTCCGCCACATTCTCTTCTATGGACACTCTGCTCACAGCAACTTCACCCCTATGATAGAAATCCCTCAAGAGGTGATACTTCTGGAGTATGCTTTGTCTGTTGATGTGACCTTGGTTCTTTTACAAGAGACACCGCTACAGTATTATAATAATACAATGTAATGGGATATTAACTACAAGGAACCACATCATGCTCCTAGACAAAGTTGTGAATCTAGACGGCTTCCTTCACTTCATCAGAAGCCACTATATATTCGAACTCCACTATAGAATCGGTGAAAACTGGCTTCTTAGAACGTTTCCAGCTCACAGCTCATCCATTGAGACAAAAAACAAATCCAGATTGTGACTTTAGATCATTATGAACTGTCTGAAAACCAGCATCAGCATACCCCCTGATGACAAGCTACTCATCTCCTCCATAAACCTGGAACATATCCTTAGTTCTTCTCAGATACTTAAGGATAGTCTTAACAGCAGTCCAATGTTGTTCTCCTAGATCTGCTTGATATCTACCTACCATGCTTAGTGCATAGGCAACATCAATTTTGGTACATAACATGGCATAATGATGGATCCTATAACCGAAGCGTATGAGATCTTACTCATTATATCTTTCTCTTGTTGTGTGTGAGGACACATATTCTGACAAAGATGTAGGCTATGTGACACTGGATCCAATCCCCTCTTGGATTGTTCACTACTAAATCTCTTTAGTTTCTGGTCAATGTATGTACCCTGACTTAGTCCAAGCAGTCTCTTAGATCTATAAAAAATGGTCTTGATTCTTAGAATATAGGCTTCTTTTCCTAAGTTTTTCATGGAGAAAGACTTTTCAACAAATCCTTAACTGACTATAAGGCTGGTACATTGTTTCCAATAAGCAATATGTCATCAACATATACTACTAGGATAATGACTGCATTCCCATTAAACTGCTTATAAACACATGGCTCACATTCGTTCTTAAGGAACCCAAATTTCATTATGATGTCATCAAATTGAATGTTCCATGACCTCGATGCTTGCATCAATCCATATATGGATTTCTGCCACTTGAAACCCGTTTGGCTTCACCTGGTGTCACAAACCCTTCTGGTTGTGTCATATAGGCATCTTCCTGAAGGTTCATGTTAAGGAATGCTCTTTTGACATCCATCTGCCAAATCTCGTAGTCATGGTAAGCTTCTATGGAATGTATGATTCTTATGGATTTAAACATGGAAACTGGAGAGAAGGTTTCATAATAGTATATTCCTTGATGTTGTATGAATCCTTTAGACACTAGACATGCTTTATAGGTTCTAACTTGACCTGCCATGTCCAGCTTTCTCTTGAAAACCCATTTGCATCCAACAGGCTTTACATCAACTAGCTCATCAACCAGAACCAAAACTTGGTTCTGATACATGGAATCCATCTCAAAATTCATAGCTTCTAGACATATTGCAGCTTATGAGCTTTCTACTGCTTTTTTGTAGGATAGAGGCTCATCATTGTCCAACAATAATGATTCACCATCTTCGGTGACTAGGAAACCAAATCTCTCTGGTTCCCTTACCTCTCTTGATCTCCTACGCAGTACTTGTGTTTCTGGAACCTTTTCCACGGGGACCTGTGGAACTTGTTCCTATACCAACTCCTTTGTATCTTGAGCAAAAACATTGTCGAAGTTAATCTTTCTCCAACTATCCTTATTGAGGATGTGCTCCCCCTCAAGAAAGATGACTTGTCTGGAGATAGTCACTTTCTTGTCTTGAGGGTTATGTAGGTAATATCCTTTCGTTTCCTTGTGATATCCTAAAAAGATACACTTCATGCCCCGGGGTGCTAGTTTGTTTCTTGAGAAGGCCTTAACAATCCCCTCTAATCCCCATACATGTGTATGCGAAAAAATGGGTTTCCTTCCACTCCATAACTCAGACGGAATTCCATTTGATGCCTTAGTTGGGACGTGGTTTAATGTGTATGCTGCAGTTTGTAATGCATATCCCCAAAAGGATAATGGATGATCCGCATGACTCATCATCGACCTCACCATGTCCAACAAGGTGTGGTTCCTCCTTTCACTAACACCATTCCACTTTGGTGTATAAGGAAGAGTGAGCTGAGATAGAATCCCAGACTCCTGTAGAAGATCGATGAACTCTTGGTTCAGATATTCTTTACCTCAATCCGATCAAAGCTTCTTTATCTTCTTACCAAGATGATTCTCTGCTTCATTCTTGAATTCCATAAATTTATCTATGTTTTCTGAATTATACCTCATTAAGTAGACAAATCTGTATCTACTCAAACCATTAGTAACATTAATGATGTAAGAATGTCCACCTCTAGCTTCTACTAAAAATGGTCCACATACATCCGTGTGTACCAATCCTAGAAGCTCTGTGGCCCTTTCACCATGTCCACCAAAATGCTTCTTGGTCAATTTACCTTATAAACAAGTCAGACATCTATCAAGTGGTTTTATCTTAGTAGATTCTAAATAACCATCTTGACAGAGCTTTGTCAGGCGCTTCTCATTTACATGACCAAGGCGGTGATTCCACAACTGGTGGATTTATGAGTCATGTGAGTTTGTTTCATTATCGATTTCCAACACTTGGTTTTCGTAATTTAATACATAAAAACCATTATTCAAATGTTCCATACCATAACATACGTTGTTCTTATAAAATGGAAACCCCTTATTTCCAAACATGAAAACAAATGCATCCATATACAAAAAAATATACAGAAATTATGTTCTTGGTAACACTAGGCACAAAATAACAAATTTGTAAAACCAAAATCATGCCAGTTAGCAATGAGAGGTGATAGTCACCAATAGACAACGCAACCTGCCTTGCGCCATTGGCAGCTCGAAGATCCACCTCTCATCTGGTGATCTTTCTAAATCTACATGGTTCCTACATTTGAATATAGATGTGAGCCCCACAAGCTATATCTAATACCCAATGTGTATAAATAGAATGATTACACTCGATAACAAACGCACCTTTAGCGTCCCCAAGCTTCTGGGTGCAGTTACTCTTCCAGTGGCCATGCTTGACACATGCAAAACACACTACCTCCCTTTCCTTGACCTGCCTCTGGATATTCCCCTTCTTGTATAGACGGTGCTCAGGGGCTTCAAAATGTTTATAAGTCTTTGGCCCCTTTGCCCAGTCCTTCATTTTCTTAGTCACCATAAAGACTGTGGGTTTGTCACGCCCCATGTCCTTATCTACCTGGCAAATCAAGGTCAGAAGCTTTGATAGACTCTTCTCATTTTCGCTCATATTATAGTTGACAATGAAGCAAGAGATGGTCTTGGGCAGTAATGATAGGATGAGATCTGTACGCAAATCATCCAGGAATTTAATCCCTAAGATGTCCAGGCATTCAATGTAGCAAACAAGTTTGACTACATGAGGCCCAGCTGGCGTAGACCCTCTAAGCTTAGTTGTAAAAAAATCATTGGAGATCTCATACCTCTCATGTCTCGCCTTCTCTTGGTAGAGATCTTTAAGGTGTGACATCATGCTATACGCGTCCATGTTTTCATTTTTCTTCAAGAGCTCATTGGACATGGCTGATAGAATGAAACACTGGACATCTGTGGTATCATCCATGTGTTTCATATAGAGAGATAATTCCTCATCACTGGTCCCTTTCATAGGCGCAACTGTAATAGGCTCTTCCAGTACATACAATTTCCTTTCGTGGTGAAGGATGACGCGTAAACGCCTCTGCCACTCTTGGAAATTGGTGTCAGTGAGAAGGTTTTCCTTCTCGAGTATGGTTCGCAGTGATATGTTTGAATACATTTTCTTGTCGTTTCTACAAATTAAGATGAGAAAAGGTTTATTACATAATTTCAAAAATGAGACAAATAAATAAACTAATACTTATTAGTCTCCCACTATATTATCGAAATCCAATAGCCCTCGCCATTGACTTCAGAATATTCTGTTTCTTGAATATTCTAGTGTAAAGGATCCATATTGCCCTTCACATTACCCCAACTACTATTGGTCAAGAAACATGAAGGGGTTTAGGTAGGCATTCCAAATTCCAACTGCATTAACTCGCAGCTCCTTGATCCAATGAGTGGACTCCCCAATCCTGAAATCCTTTTATTTTGGATTTCCTCAACCTTTGCCTCTTAGTCAGACGAAGTCTGGCTGTGGCATTCAATCCTTGATGTGAACCAAGTCAAGTAAACCCAAAACCAAGAATTATAATTCCTCTATAACTGAAATCACCCCAACTAGGGTTGGTCAAGCACTTTGAACTATGGTTCGATTCTAACCAAGATTGTGGAAGGCTATACTGACTTAATATTTCTTTTGATGGATTTTATCATTATATGTAAATTGACATTTTATTATCTTTGGTTACATTCTTGTTAATATTAAGTGGGGTATACTTAAGTGATTAACCATTTCTAAGATAATATTTATATATAAGCCATTTTTATTTTAGTTCCATCTTGCATGCTCGTTTAATTCATTAATTTTGTGATCGTGACAACACACCCACAATAAATAAACCATGCAACTGACAGAAATAAAATAAATGGTATGATCATGAGATTTTTCTATTTGTTTTTTATCTAGCGGTTGATAAAATAACCCAAGACCTAGGGGAGAAACTCCTTGAACCTTTCTGGTTCGTATTTATAGCATTCAACCTTTACACCGTTATATCTCCTTGGATTGGTTTCACCTTGGATCCTGACTTGAGCCGCCTCCACTATCTTGGGAGCTCCATCCCTTACATATGCATTTATCTCACATGTAGGTGAGGGGTAAAAGGGGTTTTTACATAAAAGAATCCTTGGGCACGCAGGATCTACATATTAATGAGGAGATGGCTCACAGGCCAACAAATTTAATTTAAATAAATAAATTAAAAGAAACCATTCACATACAAAGGTATCGATCTATCTCATGATCATCCATAAATGCAATGATATTTACGCATTAATAAAACTAGCATTCAATTCTATAATCATTCTTGTTTAAGATAAATCACACTCGAATCAATTAATTATCTTTAATTAATATATCCTTTTATCTTAAACCCTTTTCTGAAATTCCTTGAGATTATCATCCATCATAATTTTAAACAAATATATTCATTTGAAATTATCCTTATACGTAACTTATACCTTGGAGGAAACCCAGTGAATTCCTGTTCATTATGCAGATGTTAAATTAAACACAAATATATAAAACACCTATCACGTGTTGTGCCTCAGATTTACGCATGCACCATGGTACACGTCTCAAGGGTTTGTATAATATAATAATAAATTTTAATAAATTTGTGTAATTTGGGTGAGTACACGGCTTGTAGTTCTGACTACACAGTGTGTACTTTTATTCATTGTCTATCCGAAGTACACGGCTGGGGACATGGCGTGTCTATGTACTTCGGAAATTTTCAGAGTACCCGGTGTGTTCAGTGGGACACATGCCATGTAGTCTCGTCGTTACACAATTTCTAGTCGGGAAATCCGTGTACGGGGTACACGACCCTACTATAACCCGAATGGAATACACGTCGTGTTCAGTTGGACCATAAAACGTGTAATTTGGAAACCATGTGCCACCTATTTTTGGTCAACACACTGTGTCATGAATGACTTCAATACACGGACTAATTTGGTGGATCAGTCAATGCATTGAACCTAGACTACACAGCGTGTACTTCTGAATACACATCATGTATTCTAGTGTTGTACGGCCAGAAACATTTGGCTCCTCCAGATGAGTTCCTTTATTTTATTTTAATAAAAATTAAAAGAAAAAATCGTTTCTGTGAGGTGAACAAGAAACGAGGGAGGAGGAACAGATCTCGACATTCATATTTCTAGAATGATTAAACATGAATTTAAATAAATAAATTATTAAAGGAGTAAATCACCAATGAAAAACTAAATAATTATAATCAACGATATGACCCCTCTGATATCACTTGTAGGTTCCGGGCATAGTGGAAGCGTGTTGGTGGGTTTTCCCAACATTAATTTTAGCATTAAAAAATGTTCAATACGAGATCTGTCATGATATAAAACGCTGGATATTTGGAATGGAATGAAGAACGAAAAAGAAAAGAAGAGTCCTGGAACCATTGAGATAGGATCATCATATGTTGGTTATAATTAATTTAATTAATTTACTAGAATTAAGTCGGTGGAATTATTTCTTCATCGATGTCTTCGGTCACGATCCTGTGATCCGTCGTTGCATCGTAGAATCCAAGTATAAGATTCCTATAGCGGTTATCCACAAATGCTCCACGTATCTCTGAACATCGCTGAAGGGATCTCTGGGTGCTAGTGCGGAGGAACCTTTTCTTGCGATGTCCACCTTCGACCTCCTTGATCTGGTGGGGGATCTCGATCTCATAACTTGAGGGTGTTCTTGGTGGAAAGGGATTTTTCTCTTGGCTTGAGAGTTTTTCCAAATCCGTTGTGCACAAAAAATGGTTCTTGTGGAAAAAGTGTTGGGGTTGTTAGGATATTTATAATCGGGTTTGAGGTTAATAGAGTTATGATAATAAATAAACGCGTTACACGTTTTATTTATTTCATTACCTCTTAATGAAACTCACATGTCGAATTATTAATTCCTTGACACAAACCCACACTGATTATAATTAATATCATTTAATAAAACAATATTATATCCTCAAAATCCCAACTGGAAAACTACACGACGTGTAATAAATAATACAAGGCGTGTACTTGTTTTCCATAAAACTACATTGTGTGTATATTTAATATTCATGACATGTACTTTTATTTTCCATTTTTCTCCACCACATTTATTAAACCTTGAGTGATGGCTATTTATTTCATAAATAAATGTAACTGCATTACTCACTAATAAATATATTATTTCTCCCACAATATATTCTCTCGAATAACTAGTGTCGAAATAATTGCGATCAAGAATCCTTAAATAATTTTAAACCACAGTTGAGATAATATTTATTTAACTTGTTAAATTTATATTTAACTATGATACATGGACACACTTAGTGTGTGACCCTCTAGGACTCTTTCTCAGTGGCATTAGGCAGAGCCTACCTAAAGTCCAAGGTTAGTGTCTAGAAACACACTAAGGAACCCATAGAGAAAGAAGTTAACGACGCAATGATGTGTCACCTCCTACAAACGCTTATCGTGTAATATAATCCCTTTGTCTCAATATCTCTAATCAAGCGGGTTGCATGCTAGTGCCATTAGCCCATGTGCTCGATTATTCTTTCTTTGACTTCTCGGAACTGAACTCACCCATACCTTACCATGTCCATGGATTTATTTAGGCTATATAAATTCCATAAAAGGGCCTGAGATATCTACATCCGTTATGGAACAGAAGGGACAAATCCTTTTTCGCATTATCTATTAATATAGTATTACTCGTGACACACCCAACGTATCCTACCTCGCTACGAATAGTGTGTCATCACATTTTTTGTCAATACATCTAAGTGCGTTATTTGTATTACCAATTAATAATAATCTTAAAGTCTAAGGACCAATACACACATCCACAAATAGGAACATCCAATGACACTATGAAATTTGGATTTTCTACTGGTGGGTCTCGTTCTCAGAATATCCTCCTGGATATTACCAAGGGTGCACACCATGAGAAGGTGACTCAATGTTTTATGATTCCTCACCCCTAATGACATGTATTATTTGTGTCCCTCAAATAATATCATCCGCCCATAGAACATTTATTCAAGAACAGTGTTATGGAACTTCCGGGTTCTCATCATAGCAAGGATCTGCTATGACCCTTTAATGAAACAGTTATCCTTAGGACATTATCACATACATTGTAACGTAGAAGAACAATCAAGATGTGAGAAGTCTTTAATTAATGAATAAAGTACAAAGTAGTTAGTTCTAGGCCACCAACTCCAACATCTATCACTTCCTCTTGTTTCTCACACCAATAATGGATCACATGGGATTATTGGTTTGTAGTGATCATGAAAACAGCTTGATCCCAAACCTATGGGTTCCATACAAAATGTAATCCCCAAAAACCAAATGAGGTAATCCTATTATATACTATAATCCCAAAAACCAAGACTTATGGGCCTCCTACAAAGTATAAGTTTCAAAGATATCACAATAAAACTAGTCTATCTCTATAGTTATAATCCCCAAATAATCTTATCAAAGGGTCATACTCCCTTGCTAGACTAACCCTCAGAGGCCCTCTTACATGCGGGTCCTCACAACTGAACTCTGTGGGTATTGATTTCCATCGAAATGAGATGCATACGAAGACACCCTAAGATCCAAACCCAATATCCAAAATCAATAGTAATTATATCAGGTCCATGTTCTCAGTAAGGTCTCAAATATCCTAGGAGCCCATATCCCATTCAGGTTCCCAAGACCTTCTAGGCATAAGTCCCATAAATGTTTTTTCGTCTAGGAGCCTTTTTTCCTTCATGTAATTGCTGTATAAAGTTAAATATAATAGTTGGGTACTTTTCAAATGACCTTAAAATGCATGAAGTGACCTGTTATAATGAATTGAACTACAAGGATTCTGATTCCTTACACAAGGATATGTCAGAAGGCCAAATCAAGGACTTGATCATGGAATCAAAACAACTCACATATCCTTTGATGATGATACAATCTAGAGTGTGTCACTGTGTGGCAAAAAACCATCCTTAAAAAATAATGAAAAAATAATATCTAATCAGTACATAGAAGGTTTTTATTTATGGAGAACCTTAGATACATAAAAATATATCCATCAATGAAAAACATCAGATACATACAAATAATTTTATGTCCCATGCAAGGTAATAATTTATTGTTCAATAAATAGTGAAACCCTTCATAAATGGGAGTTAATGATGGGATTAATGAATAAATATATAAAATCATTAAGAGTGTCTCAATTTTTGGAATAAACTCCCCCCGAAATTGGGTGATGAACCTGACCTCCCATCCTCTTCCCTAATGTGAGTTCTTAAGTATCATTGGCCAAGTCCCCCAATGAGAACCTGCATTTGGAAATTAGGTCCATGATTCATCATTGATGTTATAACAATTGGGTGTTTTTGGTTTTATGAAGAAACCCCATTGGAGAATACCTAAAAGTGATGTGGGTGTATGTGTTTGATGTCTAATATTTTCCACCAACACCATAAAACATGATTTCAACCCCAAATGGCATTTGAGGAAGAGACAAAAATGGTTATCCATATGTGAATCCTTAACCATCATAATGGTTTCACCCCCCAGTTAGTCCATTTTTGGTTTTTAAGTAAAAGAGAGATAAACAAGACAATAAATTGTGCTTGTGTTCATTTAATGAGATCCTTAATTGAATGGGGTTTCTTTTTTGTGTTTTAACTTATTTTTTAGAAAGTCTCGATAAGATATCAATTCTATCGAAAATTATGTCACACTAACTATGACATATATATGCCACAACTAAAATTCTTTCTAGGTCCTAATCCAATCATAGGATGTTGTCACCAACCCAGCTACTTCAACACTGGGTCTTAAAAACACTAGTTTGTTAGTACCACTAGAATAGAACCATACCATCCCTAAAAGATGATCTAAAGGCCATCAAATTTTCACAACCCCACAATTCATTTCAAAAATGATAACTGGAGGTATAGAAGTAGAAGACACCAATCGTCTTCTCTATTAATTTTAGGAGAATATCCCTAGAACACTACAATCACTTCCTCAGTTATTTTTGAGAGCTATATCAAGAGGCAAGAAATGACCTCACCTAGAAGACAAAGGGTTCCATTGAAAGGTTCTGTAATAGTAATCACCACTGCCAATTCCATAGAGAACTGAACCCTCAACATAATAATTTTTCTACCCTAAGAGTGAAGCCCATGTCACCTAGAACCAGGCATGAAAGAAGGCACACAGTGGGGAATAATCCTATCATAGGGAGCATAGTTTCACCATTTACCCCTCTAAAGGCTCCCACCAATAAACTTTAGTGGGAAGATTGAGTGGGAAAAAGCACCTACTTTTACCAATCAAGACCACTAGATGACTCATATAGTAGTATATAAGGAATACCATAAAATAATATGTCAAAAAACAATGAGCAAGAAAAAACACCAACCCCCACATAGAAATCTCCCCATTCAAAGACTGTAGAGAAATTGGAGTTTGAACAAACACATTCCCAGATTAACCAATCCTTCCAACAATCTATTTTAGTAGGATCCAAATAAGTATATCTATCAGTTTTTATGGAAAACTATTATCACATGAACACACTATACTTCATTAATAAAGCCTTCTAGAAGGTTCTTTTAATGTCATCCAGATAAATCATCCATTCTATTTTGATGAAAAATAGTGGTAGACTCAAATCTCTTCCCCTACACCTGAGTACTATTCGTATCAACTGGTAGGAAATAGGAGATAGAAACATAAAGATACCCATAAATTAGACTTTAATGGGAATATATCCCCATTCAAACTAATAAAATCTCAAGGACATCATGAAAAGGTTGAAATGGTTGATTAATATTCTGATTCACATCCTATATACCCAGTATTATATTATAATAGTTACAATAATATTGGAGAGGAAGATAAAAAAATCCATCCCTACAAATTGGGAGAATCATCATCATGTAAGTATAGATAACACATACACCTATTCTCCTATTTAGGAGGGTTATAGAGAAATCCCCCCATGATATATGGACAACATGATTAGGTTGATACCCTCATTCCAACTAGGGTAATCATTCAATTTGAATGGAAACTCTAATGTAGTCATAATACCTTTCCAAAATTTAAAATGTTTTTAGCATGTTCTAGTAGAAACATGAGAGTTATTTAAGAATTATCTCATACCTAAAAACAAATTTCTCTAGAATTTGGCCCCTTTTTCTCAAAATAAGAAATTAAAAATGAATTATTATAAGAGATTAATAGAAAATAAAGAGAAAATATATTATCCCACTATTCTAAAAGATATTTTTCTTGAAGACCCCCAATTCATATCTATGATTTCTCATGATCTTACTCTCCCTTTAGCAATTTTATTGAAAAGTAGCATTAATTATGATAGTCCTCACCGGGAACATCACCATGTAGTCTTGATTCATGTTCACAATATGATTAGTCTTGAGATTCATTCTCATAGTAAGAGTAATGACAACCCTCCATGTTTCAGAAATATCAAACAATAAGAGGGTCTTCCTATAACTATTGTTCACCCTAAAGGTCCACCCCAGGGTATACACTACAAAAATTTTCCTTCTAGATGGAAATAAATCCATAATGGTATCCCTCCACATAATGGAATTCACTGTGAATGTTTTCTCCAAAATAGTTTTCCAATTTATCAAAAGCGTCCTCCCTATGATGTTTTAATGATGAGAAATCCCCCTTACTGTGAGGTGCCTAAGAAAATGAGGAATGTCATGATTTATAACATACCACTGAAAGTGAAATCCTTTACTTACTAGAAGATAACCAAATGTGATGGTCATTCTCCAAACTACCCATAGATCATCTTAATTCAAATATTACATAGGAAGTCCCAACCAATACTTCCTTTTAATAAAGAATCATGAAAGAATCCAATTTGGTTATAACAGGTTATGGATCCCCTAGAAAATTAGGAGGAACTCCTGTTAAAAATGAAAAAAATAGTTTGTTGAAGATGAGATACATGACATGATCCATCCCTTATACACTCCTCAATAAAACATTCCAAAGGTGTTTTTGTATGATTGTGTGCGTGAGAACTACCTCAATATAGGAAACACTATTCATCACATAAGAGAAAATGTATTACTCGGTGTTGAGTATCAATTTCATGCAATGGTAATAGGAGGGAGGAAACACCCAATTGACATGATGGATCTCCTGAATGCATGACATCCAAAATGGAGGGAAGATTGCAATGACCTTCAGCATTCATGTTACATCTTATTAAAATAATTACATCAGTTAATCATAGATGCCTCATCTAATTTTTCTATCACATGTTCGGGTTAAAATGGATCATTTCATTTCACTATGCCCCCAAATCAAGAATGGCCACCATAGATGGAATCAGGAAATTTAATATATTTATCCATCCCATCATAGTCATTCTATGTTCTCACCCTATGATATGATTAATAAATATAGGCCCAGAGTGACTATCACCAATGACAAACCATAAAAGAGAAATCCATTGAAATGGTTTTATTTTTTTTTTGTCTATGAATATCGAGAAAGAATCCAACTTCATGGAATTTGGTCATCATATATTGAAAATTCCATAGATAGTGAAAAGTTCTTCATAAGTAGGAGGTTAATGTGAAACCAAAATGATGCACCCAAGCCATGTTCGAATATGACTCCTTAAAATAAATAAGGTAACCATAATAGTAGTAGCCCAAACAATATAAGAGAAACCCTGTCTCATTGGGTTGGGGGAAATTTCAACAGAACCTTCATGGTCATAAAACCAGATCTAATGATTTTAAAATTTTGAAAAAGAATATCCCTATCCCATACAAACTGTGTATTTTTTATGTCAACAAACTATTTATTCGTGGAAGCCAGTTATATCTCGATTAGGGGATACTATAAAAATAAATCCTACTATTTTTTACCATCCCATGATCAAGCTTCCTCATTTTCAATGTGGATGAAAAAATTTTATAGAGATTGAATTGAGATTATAACTTGTAAAATGACCCCCATATAACCATCACGGGAGTGGAGAAGGCCTCATGGAGGGCCCAAATAGAGGCGGTCTCACAATGAGACTTATGAATCGTGTGAAATGGGTTATAAATCAGTGAATATTAGTAACACCACCCCTATGGATACAACAGAACATGATGTCAATATGGTGGTGATGTAGGAGTATTAAGTTTATCAAAATATGTTACGTGCCAAAATTATTTTAGGAGGTGTGAATATACAGAATCAGAGGCTTTCCCTAAATTTGGTAATTCCTTAAATCACTTCACCACTACCTCCTCAGATAATTTAAAACAATGAAAAGAGTTAACGTATGGTTATGCATCACCTATACCCCAAAAAGGTTAAACCCCTTTTGAAAAAGCGATGATTTAAACAAAATGAATAACATATAAAAGGATTGAGAAGACCCAATGTAGAACTACTCTAAGGCACTATTCGAACAAGATTTGTTATATATGAATATTACCAAACTAGACTCCCAACTAGTTTACCGTATAAAATAGGGTTAAGAATGGAAATGAAAATATAGATAGAACATACACTAAATGTGGGATAACAACAACAAAAATAAACTTTTATCCCATAGTAGCTGATCAAGATTTCTCTCTGTAACCCCCATGCTTTTGTGATTTTGTTTCAAATTAATTTAACCCTTTTTCCATCATTCATTTCACAAAACATTGAAGATAGTTTATTTTATATTAAAGAATGATTTTTGGACAGTGTTATATAAAACAAAATCTTATTCAAGCACTACACCGAACATAAACATTTTCTTGTTCTACACAGAACATTGAGTTTATGTTGCCTTACATAAAACAATTAATTTCCTTAATAGATTTCACAACACAGAAGACCGAGAATTACCAAAAAAATAATATATTATTAAAATAGGATTAATTAATATAATAAGATATAATATAGACATTAAATTAGTGTATATAAATCTTATTAAGTAATTTATGAAAATATAGGGTCTGCACAATATAATATGAAAACATTGTTTACCAATTAATTATAAATTAATATGAAAATGATTGAATATAAAATGAAATTTTATTATGGTCACAAAGATGAATTAACATAATAATTTATACTAAATACAAGTAGTGATTGATATTAAATGCAATATATATTTTATATATTCAATAAAATATTTTTAATATTCATTCAGTAGATTTTATAGAAATAAGATAAATAGAAAATAGAATTTTATACTTCGAAACATATATTTTTATAAATGTAGTTTTAAAAAAATTTAATGGAAAAAAATATTAAATGCCAATATTAGAACTTTTATAGACTTAATATGTATAAATAAACTTTATCTTTGAATTATGAGCATAAAAATTAGGTAAATATAATTTTTTGGTATTTTATTATGAGGTTTTATTTTTTAATAAATAGTTAAAAATATAGGATTTTATTTCAAAACTACTTTTTTAATATAATTTATTTATAAGTGTAATGTATATTTAAAATTAGGTTAAAATTATAATTAGGTAATAAATTAATTAATTAGTACAATTTATGTCATTGAGATCAATTTCACAGTGAAATTTGGTATAAAAACATTACAAACTTTTGAATGTTTTTAAATTTAAAAACCCACATTGTCTACCCGACCATGAGATTAATTATAAATTAATTTTAAAAATTATGTGATTATAATTTTAAAAAAAAATATTCAATATTTTGAATTATTTTAATTTATATTATTCAATAATCACAAATTAGTTTTTGAAATAAATATTAGTGAAATTGATTAAATTAATTACATCGGTTAGGGTTAAATTAAACCTAAGAAGGTACTAAACCATAACATCAAGTACCAAATAAACCTATACAGTTTTCCAAAATTCATTGTATTATCTTATATTGACCATATAATCATGTGGACCAACATGGGATCTTTATTTGATCCACTTTCAACATGAAAATCGTTTGTGGAATTCTCTCTTCAAATATTTACAGGATTGAAACTCCTCCTCCCCAATAAAAGGTCACAATATCCTCCCTTATTAACACCTCTAAAACCACATAGGTTTGGCCATGATCAAACCAATACACTTCCAACAATCTTTCCCTTCCTCCATGCATTTTTTATTTTGGAATAATGTATTTCAAGGATGCCTTCTGACACAAACCAATAAGAGTTGCCTGATTAAGAGGAAACACCTTCTCTCATGCACAATTATTTTATTTTATCTTTTAACCCCATACACTACCCTCATTAAAATAATATATAAAAAATTATACTCAATATAATAGTATTTTTTTTGATAATATTTTTACATACACTTACATAGACCTCCATTTAATGGGTAATGAACATAATGTTTATGTGTATGAAGATTTCCACCACATAAAATGATGATTGTTCAATTTTCCTTACCACCAATCATAGTGGGAATTATGATGGACAATATATATATATATATATATATATATATATATATATAATTTCCTTTATGATTATGTATTATTATTACAAAAAAATAACATATTTCATTCCATTTGGTGTAAATATGATAATTTCGATTGAGGAAGTCTGGATTACCTCCCCCTCAAAGTGATGTGATACCTTCACACACTACAATGAATGTATTAAGGTTGGGTTTAATAAATTTATATGATATATATGCCATTATAATTCTACTACAATGATATATTATACATAAATATATACATATATATATATATATAATTTTATTTCATTCTTTTAATAAATAATAAAAATAGAAGCAAAGTTCATGCCTACGTAGAACTTATCACCTCCATGAATGGTGTATTCCCATTAATACTTATATGTTCTATAGATTATTATAAGGAGAATATAATTAATATACATGAAAATTATATTAATTTTTTAATTTTTTAATAATTATATAAGTATAATGATCAAAGACAGTACAAATCAAGAGACATCCGAAGAGGAAAGTGAATATTACCCGAAGTTAAACCTTAACATAGAGTTTTTAACAATTGGGTAATTTCAAGGAGTGATAAAACCATATATGGTACGAGAGATAGTAATTTGGTTATAAAAATATGTATAATGAATTTATATTTGTTACACAGGTGGTTTGAATGAGTACAATTATAGTCGAAGATACAAGGTCGGGGGATTTCATCTCACTTTTTTATATTTAGGTGAGATACATGCTTTATTCACTATCCATTACTTTTGTGTTGTGTGCACACTAATCAAGGATTTATTCCATGTTTCATTTAGATAAATGTATGGTTGTTTACAAATCAAATCTATGATGTTTATTTCATGGGTATTATGTTTCAAATGATACCAAATCATAAAAATAGTTTTTTCTCAATTTACCTTCATTGAGACACATGTTTTGTTATGTGACAAATTTTTTTTGAGGTGTATATACTTCCATTTTACATTATATATATTGAATTTTGTTATTTTCATTATGTTATAAGATTCTTGTAACTTTATTTTCTTACATGTAGATAATTATCCCAAGTTAACATGTGATTAGAGTATATTGAAACAATGTCATCACCTTTCTAGATTGTTTATGTTTATAATTCCTTTGATGAAATATTGTAACCCAAATATGAAAAAAAATCATTAATTTTATTTTAATCAGGTTACTAATGATGTATTCATTTATTGGTAACATTTATCTACAAGTTATTTCATAATATGTTAATAATTATTTTTTAATAAATCTAGACTTTACCCATTGTTCAGTCAGAAATATATATTTCTTTAAAACCATGTTTTCTAAAATGGGTTTCCAATAATATTTTTCCATTATACTATAATATTTCAAATAAAATATTACATTTTTTCTTTTTTATGGATATTTTCAAAGGAATCATCTTGCTAATTTATGAACAAGCGATTTTTCTAATATTTTTACCATGTAAAAGGAATGTTATTTTTTACCTCATATGACAATAATAGAGTTACCCAATATAATTTATTTGAATCTCTCCTTTAATTTTTAAATGGATACATTTTATTATTTAAAAAAATATTTTCAAGGGAAATTGTGTTCAAAAAAATTGGAAGAATTTTTTATATGTTTTAAAGGAAAGTTATTTTCAAAACGTTTTTAAGACTTATTTATAAGTTTTAGATGAATTTTTAAAGAAATGGTAATCAAAATATTTTAAATATTATTTCATATAATTTCAAGGAAAAAGGGTTATGAAAATATTTTCAATAATTTTTATATGTTTTCAATGTGTTTTCAATGAAAAATCATGTTAAAATGTTTTAAAGCCTACTTTATTTGTTTTGAAGGATAATTTTTTTCATAATGAAAATAAGTATTATATATATGTTTTCATGTTATTTTCTATGAAAGTAATTTTCAAATGGAATTATGTATTAAAAATCATTCTTCAAAGAAGAAAGTATATTATCCTTAATATATATTTTGGAAAGATATTTCAAAAAAATTCCATCTATGATGAAGTCCGTTGATGTCACTAATGAGCTTCAAGGAAATGATATAAATTTTACCTTCATATTCATTATATTAATGCATAATCATTATTTCATAATCATTACAAAACAAGTTTCTCTTTCACGGTTTATATGTTTATAGAATTTGTTTCTCTTTCACATGTTATACAATAAATGAAATTATTGAGAAACTTGTATTTTTTTACAATGGTTATGATAAGTTTACATGTTTATAATACCAATTTCATTTCATGGGTTACGTTATGATTATTTATGATATTATGGAACATGTATGTGTGATTTTATTATTATATGGGTTGGACCTATATCTCCCTCCAATGTATTGGGTAAATATTTATATCTAATGAGATAGACTAAGATGGTCATTGGAGTGATCCCTGACTACTAAGATGGTCATGGGAGTGAACCATGACTAAAAAGACGATATGAGGAGTAAATTCATGAAACTAAGATGGACATGGGATTGATCCACGACTTCCAAGATTTTAAGGGGTGAACCAATACTAATAAGATGGCCTTCAAGTGATTACATGCCAACCGTGGACATCATATTATATGGTTACGTGTTTTCCACAATTACATGTCTTATTCATATGTTATTATTTCATAACATATTCTAGTAATTATCTTATGATCTATGTAGTATGAATTTCAACAATTTAATGTGATATCTAATATTAAGTATATGATCGTCAAATGTTATGCTGATGTTTTATACCATCTATTCATGTTATGCTTACGCATTTTCATTATTTATTCTTGTTGAGAATTTGTGCTCACACATTTCTTCTATTTTCTTTCCATGATTATGAAAAAGTATTTAGGTTGAATTTACAATTTTGTAGATCTTTATTAAAGATGCTTAAGATCTTTGACCTGGATAAAAGATTTTGTTTCCATTTTTTCAAAGGCAATAAACTATTATTGTTGTTGGACATGTATTTTTAATGTACAGAATATTCATCTAAAATAATATATTATCCACATATGTTAAGCTTGATTAATTATATTTTCTATCAAAATAAATTCTTAGTCAACATTTGAAAAATAGTATGAGAAATATTTAGTGATATACCATGGTATATATCTAAGGATATGTCGAGGGTTGTCTTTAAGGATAATTATAAGATGATTCATAATTTGAGAAAATAGCTTGGAATTTTGGTAATGATATAGTGACTGGTTTCTAGGAAATACATACCTTTCATGATAGTAAATGTGGATATGGATCTAGCACATATGTACCTATGGTAACAACCATATAATAATTTAGTATCATATTTATTTCAGGTGTTAACTATTTTTTTATTTATGTTTTTGTTCATTAGTTACGTTACTTTAAAATTGATTTTGGTTACATAATTACTAGAATGATTTCAACACATCAACTATTTGTAAGGAATTATGAATTAAGGATAGACTCTACCTCAGATTCCCAAGGTTCTCTATAAGGACACTTTGTCCCAGGATCCCCCTATTTTGATGGAACTGATTACATATATTTTTATGTAACTCCATTACATGTTCTAGCCCATGAAACTGACGGTCCATGTCCCAATGTTCTATAATTTATTTCATAAGGTGTCTTATTTAACCTTTTTATGAAAACCGTATTAGGTTTAGGAATAACCATTAAGTATCAATTATCTTTTCCTACAAGATTTTTTGGGCCCAACTCAGGGTAATCTAGTACACAACAACCGACCTTATTTCACACCTAGTTTGAAACTCCCAAGGGATATGATTTTGGAATTCAAAAACTCTTCATGAACAATGATGAATGATTTAAATATATGTTTTATTTTAATAAACATGGAAGTATTTGGGGAGTTATAGATTTAAAAAAGTGTCATGATATAGACATCCGATAAGTAATTATTTTCATGACTATGTGGTATTCTGATATGATATTTAATACTAAAAATTAGATTTTGGCTTTCTTCAATCGAAATAACTAAAAGTAAATGGATTAATTTTGAATGTGATGCATTTTTATTAGATGTGAAATAAAGTGGGATGATCACTAGAGTGAAATATGTTGTGATCATGTCTAATCTATTTTCATAGAACATGATAAATGTTGTGTACCTTAACCAGCTCTTAGACTCTCCAAGTAAGACAAAAAAAGAGTTCACTAAGATTTTGGGTAATTGAGAGCATTAAAGAAATAATAGTTGGTTTATTTTTTTCCATGAATGTGGAATGATTCCCTAAGTGGATTTCTTAGAGGAAAAAAGAAGATGTTTTTACTGTGGTAATGAAAGACACAAAAAAGTGCATGCAGGGGAAAAATGAAGATTTTAGTTAATGGAATGGATTATAATATTTCCCTCCCTAAGTTATAATATAAGTTTAAGTTTTTTAGGTCCAGAATAAATGGTCATTATGCAACTCAATGTCCCTTGAGTAAATCTCTTAGATATTATCAACAAGTTTCTACATGTAATGGTGACAATACTGATGATAAAAACACTATAAATAAAATGTAAATGGAAATAGATATTTTGTAATGGGATTAACTTGAATTTATAATGGATTAAGAATAAATTGGGATATGAAAAGTTTTATGTATTTTTATTCATGAAATTAGTTAAATGAATGGTGAAATATATAAGGATTAGTCAGTTTATTTTTTCCCTTATGTATTTACAAGAATACATTGAATGATTCTTGTTGAATAGAAATGTGATATAAATTCTAGGTTATTCACCTGAGAAACCCATGATTATGGGAATTATAAACCATAATATTTTCTTTATATTATAATATTTATTTTGGAAAATGACATGTCTGATATGAATATGTAAGTTTGAAGGTCCAAATTACCTTGGAACTAATTAAGGTCTTGTTGAAAAGTATGTTACGCTATCATGGATGAAGCTACAACTTCTTGGATTTATGAATAATATACATTAATATATGAAATAAGGATGAATTCATGTTTTAAAGAAGTATTTATGGAAATTCATATTATGAACTTATTTCATGAGAATAGGTATTGACATGTTTGGATTGTGAGAACCAAGAGACGCTTTGTGACATATGGGGGAATCAATGATAATATAATTTCATGATTCTATTTAATATGTTTTGGATTTTAATATTTTAGAAGGTTTATAATGTTAACCATTAAAGAAACATGTATCTTAAACTTCATTGAAAGTATTTGTGCGCTGATTTTGTAATGAAAACCCTCGATAAAATGCTACTTAGTGATTAACATTATTTCAATGATATCCATATTTATATATATATATTTTATTACTATGGTTATTGAAAATGAAAACCTGTATGTCAGATTAAAACCAATCATGTCTGGCAAGGCAATGGGTCTTGAACCCATGGCCAAAGAATGATATGGGTTTCATGCCTACCTCTAGCCTATGCGATGTACTATTTAACTTATAATTATTTTTTATGAATAATTTTTTACGATGATACATTTGTGATACTTTTTAGGTTTAGAGATTAATTAATTAACCATTTTTATTTTTAATAATATTAATAGTTAAATAGTAAACTTTCATTATTTAATGGGCCTGTTATGTGATAAAAGTGTATTCTATAGCTTCGAGGAAAAAAGTTAATTTATTTTCATCCATTTCTTGAAGTAATGAATTAATTAGATATAGTTAAAAGCTCATCCAAAAAAATAATTTTTTATAGAAATAAATAAATTAGGTTTATTTACTTATATTCCTGTTCAATAAAATAATTACTCAACTTTAGGATAATCATCAAAAGAAAAAGTGATTTCCTGATACCTTAATTTGGTTCAACCGATGGCCTTTTATATGAAAAATGATTTATGAATCTAAGGCCCACAACTTTTCTCTGGTCACTCACTTCTTTGTGAGTGATTACCTCAATCACTCCCTATAAATATTTACACATTTCTTCATATCTAATAATCAATCCCATTTTATGTTCTCATTTGTGGAAACCTAGTTAGTTTTTACTTTGGTTTATAGTTATGGTTCCAACATTCAATTTTAAAGGATGTTTTAATATTAATTTTTATTATATTGGATTCCATGAATGATACTTTGAATTATTAGAAAATTAATAACCGAAAAACATTTTTAGGGAGAAATTCATTTTAAAGGGGGTATAATGTCACACCCAGAGATTTTGTGAAATATTGTTTTGAATTAATTTATCCTTTTTAAAATTTTTCATTTCACGCAATACTAAAGATAGTTTATTTTATACAAAAAAATAATTTTTGGATTGTGTTATATACCAAATCAAGTTATTTGTGTATTACCAACAGAATAATCTTCCGATTTCTCTACAAGGAACACTGATTTTAGCTTGCGTTACAGGCAACAATGAATTTCCCCAATGGCTTGCGTAACAAGAAAGACTCAGGTTTACCAAGCAATAATATATTATTAAAATATGATTATCTAATATAAACAAAATAATCATGAGACATTACATTAGTGTTTATATATAGTATTGAATAATTTATGAATATATATGGTTTACATAATATAATATGAACTCATATTTTACCAAATAATTAAAAATGAGTATGAAAATAGATTGAATATAAAAGGAAATACTATTATGGTAATAAACCAGTTTATCCCTAATAAATAAAATTAAATAAAATTATTGAGTGATATTAATATAATATATATTTTTTATATTTAATAAAAAAAAATTATATTCAATAAATATATTTTATATACATTAGATAAAGAAAAAACCAAATTTTATGATGAACAACATATATTTTTATAAATTTTGTTATACTACATTTTAATGTTGAACCCATTTAAAATAAAAATTTTGGATTATTTATAGAATTAATAAGTTAAAATAATCTTCCTCTATAAATTATATACATAAAAATTAGGTAGGGATAATTTTTTGGTGTTTTTCTATATGTTTTCATTTTTTAATGAACTGTTAAAACAAAGAATTTTAGTTTAAAAATTCATTCTTTGTACACTTTATTTAATATTAAATAATATTTCAAATTTTCATAGAAGTTTAATTAGATAATATTTTTACCAACTAAAAAAATTTAGGTCATTGAGATCAATTTCACATTAAAACTGGATATAAAAACTTTGGAAACTTTTGAATTATTTTACTTTAGAACCTTGCATTGTCGAACCGACTATTGGATAAATTTTAAATTAATTTATTTATCTTAGATGATTATAATTTTGAAAAATGTATTACATATTTTAAATCAGAATAATTTATAATTTATAATAATTTCAAATTTTTTTGTCCAAAAATATTACTGAATGTTATTGTAATATATTACATCAATTATGGTTAAATTAAGCTTAATATGGGACTAAACCATTACCTTAAAGACCAAAATGGCCTATAAACATGTAAAAAATAAATCTTATGGACATAGTTTGACCATATCCTCTATATTATCTTATTTTTATAATTACTGGATCCCCTTCCAACATGAAAAACATGGGTGGAATTCTCTCTTCATATATTTACAGGAGTGCCACTCCTCCTTCCATATAAAAGGACACTACCTCTTCCTCTTATTCACACCTCTCAAACCACATAGGTTTTTCCATGATATATACAATACAATTCCCAACATCACAAACATACTTCCATAAGCATAAATTTGGGAATAATGCCTTCCAATGAAGCCTTTTGGCCCAATAAAAAAAGGAGTTACCCAATTAAGACGTAATGCCTTTTGTTATGCTCCATCATTTTATTTTTATTTCAACACCCCTCCAAACTTTTTTAGCATTCATGTATAAAAATAATATTGTCCAAAATATACTAGTAATTTTTTATTCTAATAGTTATACTTACCCCTACACAAACCTCTATCTTAATGGGTAACAAACATACTATTTATGTGTATGTCAATCTCCCGCCACACAAAAGGATGTTTGTTCCATTTTCCTTACTGCCTGTCATGGTGGAAATTATGATGAAAACTCAGTTTATATATATTATATTTTACATATTTTATATATTTTGTGTTCTTATATTCCTTTTACAATACACATCTTTTGTCCTTCCATTTGGTGTAAATATGATAATTTCCTTTGAGGAAGTCTGTACTACCGCCCACTCAATGTGATGTGATTCGTTGACACACTACATGGAATGTATTAAGGTTGTGTATAGTGAACTTATATTATATATATAATTTGAAAATTATGTTTTAATTATATTATATACATATATACATATATTTCATTTTCGTTTTTTAATACGATAATAAAAACTGAAACAACGTTATTGTGGATGCACGACTTACCGTCTCCACGAATGTAGTATTACATTTCATAATTTATAATATATAGATTATTATAATACAAATATAATGAATATAAATGATATTCATATTATTTTTTACATTCTATAATAATGATATACCTTTAAGGATCTAATATATAACAAATTAAGACACAAGTGAATAACAAAGTGAATATTAACCGAAGTGAAAACATAACATAGGATTGTTGAAAGAAGGATAATATAAGGTAATGATAAAAAATATGGTATTTTATATAATAATATATTTTTGTAAAATATTTTTAATATATTTATATTTATTATATATGTGGTTCTAATGAGTACAGAGTGAGTCAAAATACTAGGTATGGGGATTTCATCTCACTTTTTTTTCAGTGAGATAAATTCATTATTCACCAAACATTCCTTTTGTGTGGTGTGTAAACTGCCAATGTATGTATTCATTGTTTCATATAGTTAAATTTATGGGTATTACATATCCATTATATAACCTTTATTTCATGGGTTTTAGGTTTCAAAAGTTACCAAATCGGTAAGATAATTTTCTCTCAATTTTTCTTCTTTGGGACTCATGTTTTTCATGCACCTAAATTCGTTTTGAGGTTTATAAAGTTCAATTTTACAAGATATATCATGAATATAATTATTTTAATTATATTATAAGATTAATATTATTCAAATTTGATACATGTATATTATGATCTCGGGTTACCATGTGATAAGAGTATATTGAAACAATATCATCACATTTCAAAACAATTTATGTTTCTGCTTCCTTGGATGGAATATTATAACCCATATATCAAGAAAATTCATGAATTTTCTTTTCCTCTAGTTATTCAAGGTATATTCAAATATTGGTAACATTTTTCTCTATTCGGTACATAATATAGTTATGAATATTTTTTAAGAAAGCCCGAAATTACCACCTCTTTGGTCAAAAATATATATTCATTCAAAAACCAGATTTTCTAAAAAAGGGCTTCCAATATTTTTTTAACATTTTTTTATAATCATTAGAATAAATTTTTACAAGGTTTTTATTTCACCAATATAATAAAAAGAATATTCTTGTCGTGTTCTGAACAAGGACTTTTTCTAATATTTTTACTATGAAAATGGAATGTTATTTTTATCTCATACAACAAGTACAGATTTACCCACCGTCATTTCATTGAAGATACAATTTAATTTTGAAATATAAAATTTTTAATGAAAGTTTTTAAATGTAATTTTCATGAAAAATTTGTTTTCAAACTTTTTTCAAAATAATTTTATATTTTTTTCAGAAAAAATTGTTTTCAAAATGTTTTATAGCATTATTTATATGTTTTCAATGGAATGATTTTCAAAAAAAATTAAAATTTTTTAATATTATTTCAAAAAAATTGGTTTTCAAATCATTTTCGGGTTTTTAAATATATTTTCAACAATTTTTCAATGAAATATGTTTTTTATATACTTTGAATAATATTTTTTATGTTTTCAATGAAAAATGTATTCAAAATGATTTGAAGTATTCTATATAATATTTTAAGTTATTCTATATGAAAATTAATTTCAAATGGTTTTATGTATTAAAAATACTTTTTAAAAGAAGAAATTATATTTTCCTTGAGAAATGTTTTTAATGATATTTCAAAATTATTTTCCTTCTAAGATGAAATCCGTTAATGTTACTCATGCCCTTATTAGAAATAATATAATGGTTCCATTAATATTATTTATATGAATGGTTTATGCTTAATGTCATGGTCTCTATGAAACTATTTTATATTTCACTAGATATATGTTTGTAACATTTATTTCTCTTTCATGGGTTATGATTTTGTTGAAATGATTATGAATCAGGTATCTTTTTATAAAGGTTATGATATATTTACATGTTTATAATACCCATTTCATTTTGTCGGTTATGATATGATTATTTATGATATTGTGGCATATTTATGTATTATTTCCTTATGAGAGGGGTGGGTACTATATCTCCCTCAAATTTATTGGGTAATGATTTATATCAGATGATATTGATGAAAATGGTTTTGGGAGTGGACCTTGACTAATAATTTGGTCATGGGAGTGAACCATGACTACCAAGATGGAATAAGGTGTGAACTCATACTACTAAGATGGAAAAGGGAGTAAACCATGACTACCAATATAGTATGTCTAGTGAATCCATATATCTAAGATAGTTTTCGCAGTGATGACTTGACTACTATAGGAATCAAATTATATACAAATGTGTTTTCCACAAATTCATGTCTTATTGTTATTTATTCATTCAGGAAGTATGCTCTAAATATTGTTATGATCTATGTCTTATGAAATGATTATATTTATTATAATCTCTAATATGTAGGGTATGATCTTCAAATGTTATGATCTAGTTCCATACCTTTTTTTCTTGTTATACTTACTCATAGCATTTATTTAACCTTACTAAGAATCATATCTCACCCCTTCATATGTTTCATTTCACCAGGTTATGAAAAAAGGTTTTAGGTAGAATATAAAATGTTGGAGATCATTATAGAAGTTATTGATTATTGTTCACTAGGATAGAAGATTTTGTTTACACATTTCAAAAGACATTAAATTGTTACGGTCCTCAGGAATGCATTTTTTAATGTACTGAATATTCATATAAAATAATGTAATATCCATTTATTAAAATAATGGGTCATTATACTCTCTATATGTTATGCATCTGGAAAAGAAAAAAACCAAATTTTACTGACCTTTCCCTATAGGTTACCCACATAAAATACTATTTGGTTTATCGTAGTTGGTCGTACTTGCTGCCACTCCCATTTATGAATATACTAATCTAGAAGGTCCCCATGGCCTCCTCAATACTGTTAAGTATGTATTATATTGATTTGAAGACATATTAGTGTGAAATGAAATAATACACTTGGAGATGAATCCTTACGTTTAATGGGTTGATCAAACTCTTCCCCTACCAACATTGGGAGACCTACCATTCCAATTTCTAGTGGTTCGGGGGACCTGAAGCTACATTAGATGAAATTTATTTCTCAATGTGATCAAATTATGGGGAACCCTTCATAATAGGAACCTTTAAACTATAGTGTTATTTGTGACATTGAAAATGCTAGCCTTTTATGGTATACTAGCTTTCAGGTCCAGTCAATTACAAGATGGGATGATCTCTAACTGAAGTTTCTCTCCAAATTCATCTCATCACATTTGAAGAAAACTGTCCTAGTCCTCTAAAATTGAAAAAATTTAGAGAGTTAGAGGGTTTCACGTTTAATATATCAGTGTAAGGGTTGACATACTCCATAAAACTACATCTTCTTGAGTAAGACTTGTTGTCCATATCTATAGATAATCTTCACGATGAATTATTCACACCAATCATCTCTATGAAATATATAGAAGGGTTTTGGGATCTTTTAAAAATTTATCAGAGAATATATTGATCTTTCACATGATCCAAGATTATGTCCTGAGTAATTACATTATCTTAGGTATGTTGAATAGAAAAAGTATAGGTTCCACAATTATAATAAAGAAGGCAAGTTCACACACTCTAGCGCTAAAACCCACTCCATATCATGCTAACACCTTCATGAGTATCAGAAAAAAGTTCCACCATATTAGGATGATCAAATATAGAATTGGTGAAAAATATTTGAGATGATAAAGAATAAATATATTTTTTTTCAGAATGACCATGTACCTATATACCACAGCTTTTCATTAGAGAACAACTAAATTCTATTTCCAAAGCCCATAAATCCTAGTCTAGGTGGTGATAAAAATCTCTTAATCCAATTACCCTTCCATCAAAAATTTTGGAAAAATATCCAAGAACGACTTTTTTAAATACATCATACATAATATGGTGGAATTTGGGAAGGTGAAGGTGGGAAAACCACCTGTGAAATTGGAATTTTTTTCTTCCACCAATATAGTGGAGGAGAGTGAATGGTATGATGTTAACAGAAAGGGTACGAAATTTTTCAGTGGTTGGATGCATAGAAATATGATCAAACAGACTCTTGATATCCTCTAATAATAGTTTAAACAACCAAATATTCCCCTGACCGGATAAGCTATATCACAACCAACTCAATTGGCATCATAGTTCACTGAAATCTAGTCTTGTAAGAAATTAAATGGATGGAAGAGAAATAATAAAACACATATAGATAAACATGTAACAAGGAAAATGTAGGCATTAAATATATCAGAATAGATTACTTAAGTATAAAAATGAATGGTAACCTCCCCGCAAAATGGTATAACTGAGGATACATGCTAGATGTAATCCTTATTAGATAAGGAGTGGATATTTAGTTCCATCAATATTATCTAGTTAATAGATCTATTCACATTTGAGGATTGCGAATATGAAACCTATTTATCTACATCCAACTGTGGAACATGTGGAAGAGGTCATAGTGATTGAGGACATGGTAAGACTTAGTTATGGTAGAATTCATTACTCTGGCCCTAGGGCCTCTCGAACTATCTACAAGGTAAAAACTCACAAGAATTCCATCCAGTGAGATCAACATGAGAAAGAATAATCCCCCAGACATGCTAGTTTGTTCTCATACATGATCATTATGGAAGTTCTACTAGAGCTGATTGCATATCTTAATCAACCTCATCACATATGCAGACCTAGGTAGCCAAATATACTAAGGAAATAAGTGACTACAACTCCCATTACAAGGGAAAATCTACCTAAAAACGTACTTCAGCTCCTAAAGTGTATGTAAAAATAGAACTACATACTCAGATTCACAGAGCATTAACTCAAATGTATGATTTATTTTAAAAATTCGCATTGGTTCTAGCAAACTTACCAATATTGGATTCTTTGAGACTATAAAAAGACCTTTGGGAAGATCTTTTGGAGGGTTTTCAAGAGCACAATAATTTGAGGTTGGAGTCTCTAATATAAAAGTATATCATGTAGAGAATTTTCCTTTTGAATTATACACGATCAACTCTTTCATAGACCAATAATAGGACACTATTATGCATTGACATGTTAGACCTTTGTACATATCTAGATGTATAAATGACTTAGATATGATAAATTTTTTCATTGAAAATGGCTCATAGGTCAACCTCATTCTAATATAAACACTTCATCGACTAGGTTTAAAGAAGTCTCATTTTTCACCCTTCCCAATAATTTTATATGTTTCTTATAATAATAAGAAACATTCTCTTATTGAAATCAATATTAGGGCATAGTTTCGGGATCTTCTGTCTAACTCATAATTAATTTTTGTTCAGAAAGATACGACCATCAATGTTCTACAATGAAATAATTGGTTATATCCGCCTGATATTATTTCCTCATCACACCACCAATTCATAAAATATTATATCAATGCGAAAATTGGGACATTTCATGGTTTTAAATCCCATTATTAATTTTGTTAGTCAATGTACATTGTTTTAGGAATCTACCTGAGGGAAGGGAATCAACCTATGATATGCAATGTTTCTCGAATCTATGATATGAAAAGTCTCGAAATTATTTTGGGAAACTCAATCAAACAACTCAGTGAGGAGTATGTGTTACTCATAAATCATATAAAATATGTGTTTTTTATTATTAGCACATATTCAGCTACACCCATTATATCGGTCATAAAAACTAAACACACTCACAATGGAAAATTCATTAACGCTCTAGGTAGTGATGAAAGCCTAGATGAAAATTACATAATTACATCCATTGATATTAAAAATAACTACCTCATATGTTGGGATAAAATAGGTTTTCATGGACCGAGTAAAAATGGATATTATCATTCTCATTACCTTATTTAACATCAAGAACATCAAAACGACATCATGTCATCAATCCACTCGTATATTGTTGCTTCATCTTCTGAATGTCATTATAATGTTGAATCCCTTCCCAACTGAAGAAGTATTTCTCCATTATTGAATTACCATTATAACAATGAATGTGAATAAGAGGTGTTGAAAACTAAATAGGAAGAAGTTTATGATCTTTGATATTCCCCTCTATCATTTGCGGAAGGACTCTCTACTACCATATATGAATTCAGAAAAATAAATATATGTATATAAGAAAACCCATGACCTACTATGATCAGTGTATCCATGAATTTTGAATTAAAAATGTTATACATAACCTTCATGAAGCAACATTAGTATCCGAACACCTGGAATTGTAGAGAGATTCATTCCTTTGATCCCGAGGTGTCTACTCATCAATTTGACTTTCCTGAAAACCATATAGGTTACGAACATGAAACTACGAGGAAACACCCAACTGAAGCCTCCAAAATTGAGGTTGAGGTTGGAAATATTATAATTGTAGAATTCTTCTAAGAAGATCAGTATCCAAAATGGAGGGAAAAACATCCTTGTAAATAATAAGAATTTCCAAATCAGGACCATCATTGACATCAGATATCTCAAAAGACATTATCCAAAAATGACTTCTATGTTCCAATCACTTATCAATGGATTACTAAAATTTCTTTTTATTAGTAAATATCCTTCACGAATGCCTACTCAGCGTACCATAAAATTTATATGGCCAAGGAACATGAATAATCCACTACCTTTAGGGACCCTCTGGGAGTATTCACTATTGTGAACTGCCCTGTGGCTTGAAAAATCTCTATGATACAAACCAACATTCCCTAAATCACATCATTAAACCATTCCTAGAAAAGTTAAAGGAATGTTATGATGACGATCTAGTGGTTAAGTCATGATAGTTTCTAGACCATCGGGATGATCATGAGGGTGTCTTCAACAATCTATGATATTATAGCTTGATGATGAAACCCTTGAAATGTTGCTTCATGGAAAACTTGTGAAAATTTCTCAACATCAATGTATGACATTGTATCATGGATTTCAACTCGGAGAATAAAAATTATATCCTTATCAAGCGACCTCTTTGAAACCTCAAAGAGTTAAGAGGACATCAAGGAATCTTTTCCTATATTAAGAATTTTATAGACAGCCCTGTTGGTAAATGTATTTAAATCATTATGTTGATGAATAAGGGGATAACATATAAATGTATAAAAGAATGTCAAGAAACATTTGATAGGATAAAGAAATAACTATTGATCCCACTAGTTCGAATGCCACCCGTTGAATGGAATCTAGTAATTTTGTATGTGTCAGCCCCCAAGTAATCCCTAGGAATTTTTATCATGCACAAGAAAGAAGAAAAAATGAATAAATACATTATTGTTTCAATATAACTATGATCAATATCGAGACTTTTTATTCATATATCAAGAAGATAGGTATGTATTTGATATTCAAAGTTCAAAAAATCAGGCATTACCTACAAACACCATGAGGTCTATTTGGTCTCTCATAGTAACCTCTATAAAATATCATAGTTCATCTTATAATGACAAGATGTTTGATATGGTGGGGGGTTATCCTACATCATTTTGATATAATGTTCATGCCTTCGAAGAAAGAAAAAGGGTAGGATTTGGAATATTTTATTACAGAACACCCATATAAATAAAGATCATTAAATATTGAATTCCCAAATGAAGATATATTTTTTATTCAGTAAGACCACAAACCATGGAAAATGTATTTTTACGGCCCATCTAGGATCATAATGTGGAAGATAATGGAATATCCTATGTTTAAAAAAGTTATATTAGGGTTCATGATCATATCTCTAGTAAAGGGAGTCTTTCCTGACCCCTTCTTTTTTTTAGAATGTTGTACAAAAAATGAGGCAGAAAATTAGGCCCCCATTACAGGCATAAAACTAGCACTCCAAATACCAGTGAGCCACCTAGAGGTGAATTTCGAGTCAGAGTTGGTAATAAAACAATTCAAAATCCATTCATCTACATGAATAGTGGAGATGGACCCCCCCCCCCCCCCACAACATGAATATGTCTGAGGGTTAATATAATAATTACCATCACATCCAACATTAATTTTCACCCCATGATCACATAATTCTTAGGAATATGCACTGTAAAAAATAGTTGGTGATTTAGAATATCCAAACCAGGATGAAATGATCATTATCATTGTGCATCGCTAAATATTATTTACTTTTTCTCAATCCAATACAAAAGATATCAATGAAATCAGTCCTATCACTAAAACATATTGTCCTACCACTTGGTGGATTGTTCCCATCTCAGTATACCTCTATAATAGATTACTCCCATATAGGAAATCATGGAAAGAGTCTATCTAATGGTGAGAACCAAACTTCACTTTTTTGTGATGACCCAAATCTCTAGAAACTCCTCTATTCATGAAGATTTTATGGTGTTATTTTCATATGTATATATAGACAACAGAATTCATCAATCATCAAAGAATTATAATTTGGAGCATGTGGTTCCCACTAGTCTGCATGGAAGATTTCTTGTTGAATCTGAATTCTGGTGTACTACTGGCCCACTATGAAGTAGGATTGTACAAATTTCACCAAAAAGTGTCATCTTTGCTAGGTGAACACCAACATTATTCATCAACCTGAGTGTTTATACATTAAAACAAATACTCCTTACTTTCCATACGAGGAATGGATATTTTATGACTATATCTTCCATCTATGACCATGTAGTTCAAATACAATATAATTGCTGCTAGCTTCATCTCAAAATAGGTAGAGGTAGTACCCCTAAAAATGATAGTGAAAAAAGAATCATCAATATTTTAAAGGCCAAAATCATGACTACGATTACAATACCTCACATGATAATGATGGATAACCAAATAAATTTCTATTCCAATGATATGGAGATGTTGAACCACGATTATGATATAAAATCCAACTATTTTTACCAATATCATTTAATATATAATGGACAGATAGAGGACTTCAAATAGACCCTATCAAACCAATCCAAAAGAAGGTGGATAATGAAAAAAAGATTTAGCCTAAAAATACCATTAATACCTTTTGTTCATATCAATCCAAAACCAATACTATCAAATGGGAACCCCTTTATCCACTTGTACAATAAAGATAACAAATAAAATACATTGAATTCCATTTTAAATCACTCTATATTTCCATATGTGATCCAATATCCATGGTTGACGAATCTAAAAAGAAAATGGATGAATTAGATCGAATTAATGAGAAACTATTTCATACCATACATAACATGGAGGTCCATCAAAATTGGATAGCATGGTATTTTAACAAAAAGGTCCACCTTCATTCATTCCTCTAATAACAATTGGTAAAGGCTTAAATAACCCTAATGATACAAGTAATGAACCCCCAAAGCATGAGATAATGTGGGAGGGACCTTATTTCATACATAAAGTAAACTATAATGGGGATTATTCACCAATCTCCTTGGATGGATAGCTCAATATGATCCCTAATAACATCAATTTTTTAGCTAAAATAATACATGTGAAAAATGAAATATGTCTGAGTTTCATGACATTAAACTTTTTAGTCAATCTTTGGAACATTAACATAAAAAGATTGAAATATAATACATGTCATAAGATGAAAAACTAAAAGATACCAATGTCCCTTGTGTTTGAAAATTATCTACATAGAATTAGTATCCTCTATACACATCCTTAAAAGGCATACCATATGGTCTTAATCATATGATTCAAAAAAACAAGACTTCAGTGCTCGATCAATAAGACATCATACTATGTAGACTGATGTCATAGTAACAAGACGCTAAACTATAAGTAGAATTATTTTCCACATGAATTCAAACTACATGGTTCCTATTCTTGTAGTAGGACATAAAATCAAGTTTTATTTAAATTTGTGGTTAACCAGGTCACACGTCTTGGTGTTTGTTTCCTAACCACACATTCATTCTAGAAACAAGTATGGATTGATTATCATCTCCAAGAAACATGTAGTGACACATAAAACTTATTTCTAGGGTACAACTATAATTTCGGAAAATAAAAAATCTCTCCACTTCCCCATATCAACACCTGATTTATGTGTGGAACTATTTTCATGAACTATGTGCAGCTTGATTCTCAGTTGAATAAGATATATAATTTCTCCTAGATCACTTATTTTAGTCCCATATTCAACATATCAAAAATCACCCTTCATATGTAAGGTTCATAACTTCATAGGTAACCCTTTAATAACTTTTTATGGATTTATTCTCATTTTAAATCAGACATGTAGACACACTTGGGTCCTATATCCTTGTACAACGCCCATAAAATAAAAATTCACCTAACCATCACATGCATCGAATTTGGGTGGAGGAAGAAACCTTTTCTACTCTTTTTTCATTTCACTTATCATATCCAAGTGGGATTATGAGTTTTGGTTAAAACTATTGCATTTAGAATTACGGCCTATCAATCCATATTGGGGCTATCAGGGTCCTGGTTACAATACCTTAAAAGGCTCACCCAATTTCCATGGTGCATGAAATTAAAAACAATGGTTCTTTAAGAACTATGTATGGATTGATTATCATTCTCAAATGATGCATAGGGATGATGGATACTACATCAAAGTCCATCCAAAATACAGAAAATTTTCCCACTCTTCAGTGTATGAGTAAGATCTACATAAGAGGATCTAATGGGGGTTAACACTCCTTTCATCAGACTACATTAAATAAATATCACCCATATATAAATTCAAAAACTATTATTTATATACTCTATAACTACATGTATATTTTTTTCTTCTCATGAAAAAAATAGTGGTTCCTGGATCTTATATCCTTATCCAGCCGTGCTATTACATTTTTAGGTAGAGACAACTTCATTCTAACCAAATGATGTTAAACTTCATGGCTAATGTCATTTACACAAGAATTTAAAGTGCATATATATTTAATAACTATGTGAGGAAAGCGTCTCATTCTTGTGAGATACATAGTCACACCTAGGACTTGTATCTTAATCCCAACCATGAGTTAGAGGAAAACACACCATCACTAGCATACAAAAAATTGTTTTTGTAGGAGATCAAAATTTGGGATACATAATTCTAGGATACACCAAGGAAACAAAGATTTACCCTCATACATATGAGTTAGATCTATTCAATTGAATATTTACTTCAAGGAAAATTTTAGTCAAATTTCTCCCATTAATCTTGGACTTATTCCATCCACACTTCATACTCATAATCTTGGGAAATTTTAGATCATCATAATCTTTATCCCACTACATTTGATAGGATTTATAACACAAGAATACACATTTGTCTTACTATAAAGTAACACCCCCAGTTTTATTTTAATATGTCACCTAAACAACATAGTTTTCTTTGCATAGAGTCACCCAAAAATTGGGTTTGTCAACTAGTGAGACATTTCATCTTCTGGAGAAGCCACTTATTTCACTAGAATCCCCAATTACACTATAATGTAACCCATGAATTGAATTTTTATATAGTCATATCACACTTCTTTGTCCCATATCATTTATCATTGTCCTAAAACCCCCATGGTCATGATTTACAATTTCTTACCTCATGTCTGAAGTATGTCTGAATAACCTTAGTCGGAAAGGCCTCAAATTAACTTTCATATTTATAATATTATGTTCATAGTCATATGACCAAAAAATAGAAGCATAATTACACATATTTTTTGTTATAATTATATACAAAACATAATTCTCCATTATTGAGTAATTTTGACATAAAATCTCCCCCATATTCTGGCACTATCCTTCAAAAAAATGAAATATTTTCATTGGTAAATTTGAATCTTCATGAACTTCCATTGGACATTAGCAATTGTATTTCTAAATTACTGGGAACTCCTTTATCTTAGTATCCAGTAACAAAACCCATTTATAATTACCATTATTTCTCACATAAAGGGCCTTTTGGCCAGAGGATTCCACTATTTTTCTATATAGTAACGTGCCCTGACTAGATTTTCAAAAAATATCCCACAAAATGGGATTGTTAACATGTAGTATATTAATCCCTAAGGGATACCTCTATTTACATAATCCATTTAATCCATATCAATTTTAAGATATGTAAACCCTAGATTACATCTTACCACCTCCCCCCTTCATAACTAAAAATTAAGGAACATTCCTAAACATATTACTATTAATAGATAGAATAATTAACCTTTTGGAAAAAGCTTAAGGACCATAAATTATTGTCCCCATGTCCTTTCTATATGAAATTAAATTTCCTATAGTAACATCATAGTAAAAATATGTTAAAATGTACAACAAAATCCTTGTTGTATGACATTAAACTACATATTCCATGTTCTAATCACACGAAAATAAAATGCATGTTTCATAAACCCTTGTTGGAAAAGGTTATTCCCCTTAACATCAATCACTTTATAGAATATACCCAATCATAAATAGTTCATATTCTGGTAGAAGATTTTTTCATTGACGTAAATTTATAATAAATATTCTATTTTAATTCTTAGACACCTTTCCTTATCATACAAGACTTCATGGTCATGAAAAATTAAGATCTTCCCAAATTTCCAAGCAATTGAAAATAGAATGAGAGATTTATTGAGAATTCCTTTTTCTGACTATGTAGTAACACCCCCAGTTGGATTTGGATATGTTTCCTACATAAAGGGCCTATCATCTTGAGGATTCAATTGATGGACCATGTATAAACACACCCTGGTTTGATTTTCATAAAATCACATACAAAATGGGTTTGTCAATCGGTGATACTTTCATCCTCCACAGAGACCTCCTATACTCCCTTAACTCTCAATGATATCTTGTTGGAAACCAATTTTTGAACTTTTTCATGTCCATTATTCATGTACATGTATCACAACATGTAATTTATTATAAAATTAAGCAAATCATGACTCAAAATTCCCATTGGGCTATCTAAAGATTGTTGATACGTTTTTGACTAAAAATATTTTATTTGGTCATCCTTCAAAACTCATGGTCAAAGTTGTTCGACCTAAAACACTATTAACATTAATCCCTCTTTCACAACATAAAACTAACCATGAAAAGAGATACAATAATCATCAGGATGAAATACCATAGAGGGGAATGAAGAGAAAAGTTGAGTCTTAGCTCACTAGACCTATGCATTGCGTAGTTTAGGAATGAATCGAGAAATGAATTGAAAAAATGCATAAAAGTTTTTGTTTATAACTCCTAAAGGAAATATAATAAAAATCCAGGTTTCCCCTATAAATTCTTATTTATATTGTACATATGATAAATTAGGGGTATGAAACCAATGGATCAAAGATCATAGGGTTGTCCATATGAAACCCAACAACTGTCAAACTATGCTCCCTAGGCCCCATGGATTAGGATGAAATTACAGCATCTCCCCATCACAAAAATTATTTTTATGAATATTTGCTATAAATATATCATTATATGAAAACAATAATAAATTTTTTATAAAAATTTAAAAACAAACATGGATTGAAACATTGCTTATAGTACAAAATTCGTTTTCATTTATGGGGTAATACAATTAGGGAATCTTCCACAAGTGGGAAACTCTCTGTCAGAATTTATAGAACACTTACAATATAAATCCTCATTTGTTATATGGCCTCCTGAGACCCATAAGCATTCATAGGTGTTTGTTAAGTTGAAAAACTTCAGTCTCCTTGTCCTGAAAGAGTTCATCCACTTTGGTCGTTGTCACATCTTTCCCCTCAGTTTAAGTTCCTTCTAGAAAAAGATGAATCTTTTAAATATCCCCATATACATAATCAATTTCGTACTGAATGCAGCCTCTTTTTATGTCATAATAATTAATTTGTTTTTTATATTCCTTAAACTTATTTTGATGGTCTTCCTCCACCTGATAAAATGAAATGTAGATATCATTGATGTTAATGAGAAACTTTTAATTGATGATTTTTTATTGTATCACATGCTATTTCTCCTTTCAATGAATTATCTACTTCATTCAAATAAGAATAGTATTTTATAAAATATTTCATATCCTAAAATTATTAAAAGGAATTTATGCTAGAAGAGTTGTGATTGTAGGTCTATAAGAGGTGTCTCAAATAATATCTTCAATATGTCCCTCCAAACGGCGTGATTTCCGATTTTTATAAAATTACTGGACTCTAATTCCAACCCGGAACCATTTTTATAAGGATAAATATATTCCATGATTAGTGCACTAAATGAGGCATACATCCCTGTTCCCTCTTTAATAGTGATGGATTCACTTTACGATGTTCACTGAATTGGAACAAGAGCTCCTCCTTCAGACCTGGCCATAGAATTTGATTGTAATGGATAATAGATAATGGATAAGGACCACTGTTATCCTAAAAGTGATAGAATATGTAAGTATCATGGGATTTTTAAAGCATTTTGTGGATTCCTCCTAGAAACTCACAACCTTAGTAGTTTGAGCTAGATCGGTGACTTATATAGATTCCTCCCTGACATTTATGACCTCAATAGTTTGAAACAGAACCTCTTTATGATGTTATTCATCTATTTCTACCTATAGCTCTCCATGGGTGGCTAATAATGATTCCCCACTTTGGGAAACCCTCAAGTATGATCTCACTCAACCCTAAGAGTGGGGTAGAGTTCGAAAAATTATTTATTAATCAATGATGTAATTTTATCATTGGATAAAGCTTCACTAATCATGTAATCATTATTAAAACATCATGCCTAAAATTTGGGTGCATGAAAATAAAGATTCACATTGATCCAATTTCTTATTGAACTCCTTAAACTCTTTTAAATATGAGAGAATATCAATATGTACATGCATGTATACAAATTTCATATCAGGATTTCTAATGAAATTTATTAATTCCCTAATTCCCATTGTATTATTTCTCGTGGTGATGCTCAAATCATTGGGCTCTAGACCTTGCACAACACCCTCCTTTGACGATCTGAGATCCCAAACAGATTCCTCAAAAAAACCATGAGGTTAGTACTGGTTTCCATAGGGTCATTAAGTTTATGAGATGAATTTGAAATATCATAAGTAATAAATTTATACTGTGGTAATATGACACCATATGACATATACTTTAAATTTCCAGAATAATCTTACCTTTCTATAATGGTAGGAGAAAATATTGTTTTCTCAACCCTTGAAACTTCTCTTATCAAATGAGATGAATGGATAGAAATAATTTAATTCTTGTTTAGATAATCCACCAAATATCTCAACATCTCATCTTTACTCCCTTTGATAGATTATAGATAATAATATTCAATAACAATAGATAAGTTTATTCATATTTCATAGATAAATAACAAAAAAAATCCATTTCGTGAGAACTTACCATAACTCGAGAGGTTATTAGACAAAGAATTTATTTTGCTTCATTACTTATTTTTCAATTTATGGGGGCTAGCAGTCACCTCTTCAAATATAGGTATCGAATGTTGCAAAAAAATTTCTCCCACCATCAAATTCTTCATATCCTATTGGCCTAGTAACAACTCTCTTGGACCAGGTGCTGATTCATCAGTTTTGAGTGGGGTGTTAGTCGAGTAATACTTCATTGATGGGATCTCAGTCAATTAAGACTATGATCACTCCGAATCAAGATGGACATTCCCTTACTAACAAGTATTTTATCAAATTAAAGTAAATGAAGAAAAAAAGAGGCAATATAATTAGAATTCACATCATTGATATCGACATAGTCATCCCATTACTTAGAAGAAATATGGTTAACCACTTTATAATCCCCCTATTTTTAAAATTAATCCACTTTAATCTTGTTAGGAATCTGGATTTTTGTTGCATAAATGGATATCTCCAACTCTTCCATACATATTATAACCTTGGTAGAATCTTCCTCAATGATATTATTATATTGGGCTCAAACATCACTAATTTATTGAATCTAAAACACAACCTAAAGGAAGAACCAAATATCCTCAAAAATATAAGGCATGCATTGATAAATTTGTATAGCCTCTAGTCCCACATATTGTGAGGATCTTCTGGCCTAATACGAATCCAAATTGATTATATTTGATTTCTTGGGTTTCCTGACTCCCTCTGTCAAAGTCGAAGGAAAGTAAAATGAAGAATGTGTCTCCAATTGATGAAGACAGGTGGATCTATTGGGCTAAACCTTTCTGAGTGTATCCTTTTCGGTCTATAATGAAATACTAAACCATGCAGTGGTTCATTTGAGCGAGCTTGAGACCTCATCATCTTTATCCTATGAAGGGGACGAAGAAACTTCTAGAGGTGGTGTATCACCTTATAGAGGGGGAGGATCTTTTATACCCCATTTTCCATGACTATATGTCAATATAGACATAAATAGAGGGAATATTTTTTTCACACCACATGGGTATATGATGTAATCCATGCCTCAGAATAATTAGAGGTCAACCTTGTGGATGTGCTCACAAGGGTAATGTCAATTACCAATCAAGTGATCTCTAAAACTATGAGAATCCACAACTATCAGACCACCATTGAGAACCTTGAGGATCAAACATTATCTAATGGTGATATGGTTATCTTATATAGGTAGTTGAATTGGATTGAAAATTTTTATAAGAATATTCCTCGCATATAACCTCACCATGAATTTGATTTACTAGCACAACATCTCTAATGGAATTCATGTTTGATCTCTTCTCTTTGCAATATTTTCGATCATCATTGAATATCTTATTGAGTGTATCTCAATATGGAATGAAATTAATCTATTTGAATAGTTTTATCCTCTTTAAGGGTACACCCTACTTTAGGGATAGGGGATCAATACCAAAAATGGCCTAAAGTGGTTGAAATCCAACCCGGTAACTCTAACTCCACATAAAATTGATTAGGAGATGATGTGAGCTGTGATACTTCCCCATAGTACCAATAATGATACCTCGATTCTAAAAGGGGCCTTCCCAAAAATAATATATAATTTAAATCAGTAAATCTTTACCTGTATAGGATCTTCTATCCCTATGTGTATCTACTCTATTAGCTTGAACATAATAAAAAAGCTCCCTTCCTCCCCACACCATTTTAGTCACAAATAGGTAGCATGTCAAAACTTAGAAACGTTATTAAGAATACTCCAAGACATTTCATTGTAGTTATTTTGGACTTGGATATGTATCCCTCTATTTTGTACTCACCCAATTCCATGAAGTACAAGAAGTTACCAAGTATAACCTGCTTCTCTATCTTGGGACACCCAATAATTTATTTATGTTCAGTTATCCCCCTTTGGAACTATAATAATGGGCCTCCCTGTATTAATATTGATATCCCACTCTGGTGGGGTTTTTTATTCTTAATGTCCCAAGCTATCTTCAATAGATCATTATCTAAAAATGGCTTCTTTTCAGCATCATCCTACATCAAAATAAACGAGATTAATTTTTCATATATCTCTCCAAGGATCAGAGACCCTGATATATTGTAGACATCCCAAGGGATGATAGTAACTTCTCTATGGATCATGTGGATAGAGTTAATTTTTTGGATTCATCAGCATAACAGTTTGGGAATAATGTCGGGGTTCTTCTATATACATATATATATATATCTTTTAAACCCATAAGGCCATGAGAATGCACACTGATTTTAGTTCAGTTTCAACAGAAACAAAGGCTTGGCCGACCTTGTATTCCCACATCCATTCTGGTCTAACACCCCCTATTCGAGGGAGGTCCCAATCTTCCTTTCATACCTTCAACAATTTTTATGGGAATCATGGGTAAAAAATGAGTAACATTAATGCTATGATTCAGGAGTATGTGAATTCAGATCTGGAGCATAAATTTTTTGATTCATTACACATGTAATCAATGAGGTTCCGACATTAATGAATGTTTCCATGTTCAAGATATTATAAGTAGTAATGTTATTGTATTATTGAAACTAGGAATGAGTAATATAATTATTCTCCTCCAAAACAATGACACCCTATAGATGTTAATGGACCTAGAGTGGTGTATAGTTTCTCTCATGATTCTCAAGATGATACTTCTTCAGATTCATTTACATTTTTGGTAGAGTACCATCACAAAAATCACAATAGTCTAGCCTCAAATTTTTTTTACCATATCTTGGATGGGGTTTACATCTTGTTCATCAAAAAATTTAATCTTTGAAGTGTCCATTGAAATTAATAGGAAACACTGAGATTTTCATTCTGAAACAATTCTTGGCTTTGTAATAATTTTAAGAAACCTAGAAATTAGGTATATTCATGATCCCACATAGGGTACCTGTGCAAGTGACTTTGTAGATGTGATCTCATGAAAGTGACTTGGCCCATGAACCCACCAATGTGACCTCTTGTGGGTCCCTTTACTAGAAATGAGAGTCATGTAGGATGGTGTATACTGCATATGCACAATTAAGTTCTAGATAATTTAGATTAATTGAAAGAGCTACAGAAAAGGCTATAATGAATATAGAAACTATACAGAATCCAAAAGAGAATTTACTGAAGACAAGAAGATCAATTTATAGATACGGGAGACCATATTAAAATTTACATGTGTGCCCCATATATGAAATCAGATTAAAATAATGTTCATTGTAGATAACTTGTATGTATATTTTCATCCCTGAACCTTAGGATGAATCCTTCTTCTTTTGATCAGATCCAATTCTAGGGGGGTTATTGAAAATCCATTTTTCACATGGATGAAAAGATATTAAATATCAATAAATTTATGATAATAAAATAATGGAATATAATAATGAAAATTGTCACAATGTTCACCAAATCCCCTCTGCACAGTTCCCCGTTGAATAGTATTGGAATGATTGGTTGACTTAGGCATCTAGTGGAACTGTGTAAGCCTAGATAGCTGGGTAACCCTATGGCATTGCACAGGACACAACTGCTCATGAGATCGTGATACATACATTATTGATCCAATGTCTTCACCAATGGTCACATAATTTCCTATAAATAGGACCTCGAGGATCCACATTTAGAATGATGAAAAATCCAAAATAAATTTCAAATATCTTCCCCCTAGTCCATCACCCTATCCCTTAGATTCATTTCAGGTATCACTCCAAAGCCGAGAGATGAGTTAATTAAGGGGGATAGTGTAAATAAAGTCCTTCTAGGGACTGAAATACAAAACACCAATAACCCTAGTTGAAAATCAGTAGCATGAAGGCCCCTTCATAAACCCATGGAATGTGTTAGATCCTATTAGGGACACATGAGGTGATCTTTATGGCCTAGTGAAAATCATCTCCTAAACACCTAAAGATCATTATCTAACATATGAATAACTATACGAAGCAATTAAATTCTTCTAGCTCCATCCTAAGTGAAACTTTATTGAATCATCCAACCTTCACCTACGTGAGCCACCTATCATTCCATCTATCATGCGACCAATGTCAGGGATCACATTTCTTTGGATTCATTGTATGAAAGGGATAATATGGAAACATCTGATCAACCCATGAAACATGAATCACCTTGTTAAGAGGAAAACTAGTGTGTCTCCCATTCTGATATGCATTCCGTTAGCCATAGATACCACACAATTTTTTTCCATAATTTGTAGGGTTCTCTTGGTGGTTATAGATATGGATTCACATGGTTATGTGGAAATCGGGCCTAGGGGATTTTTAGGGAATTCCTAGTCTCAGATACAAGGGCTTTTACTTTATTCTATAATTGTCATCTCTAAGACCAATGACCATAGGTCCCATTGGCGTGGTATAGGATCACACATACCTTTAACTTTTTTGTGTAGTGAATTATCCTCCACTTCTGCATAGAAACCTGTTCTTAGTGAACCCTTAATGAAGTAATCCCTCTGGAATTTCTTATAGGATCACTCCTACTTCATTACTTTATCCTCCTCCTCCATACCCTTGGGTTGTATCAACATGGGTTGTTAAATGTGATTATGCAGGGTAAAATTACAAGGGGGGATAGGCACATAAAATCCCTCTCTATTTATCTCCCCCTTTGGGTCTTGTTCACATCGATTAGTGGAAAAAGAAGATTATGAGGTTTCCAAGATCTACCATGTCTTCTTGTTTTCCACACCAAGCATTACTCAAATTGTCTTAATGGTTGGTGGTGATCATGAAACCCACACAATCGAAAATTTTTTGGCACCATTATAAGTTTATGCCCCAAAAACCAAATGATGTCATCCTATTATAAAGTGTATGCCCTGAAACAAAACCTTATGGACATCCTACTTGGTATGAGCCCCAACCATATCACCATACAACTATGGTATCCTAAAAAGATTAAGCATGAACTTTATCCACTCAATGGGGTGTATTACCCATTGAGTCAAAGCCATAGAGGGTATCCGGAAGATTGAGTTATCACAATTGAACAATGTGGTATTTTATTCCAATAAAAATGGGATATATAGGAAGCATGCATGAGGTCTAAACCCAACATAAAAAATAATCCCTAATAATCTAGGGGCCACATTCCAAGTATGATCTCAAACAATGTGGGAGACTATATCCCTTCCAGGATCCCTAGTATGCCTCTATGTAAGTGCCACACCAAAATATCACTAGCCACCATTCACAATGAATTCTATGAAATATGAGGTTAAACTACACATTTTAGTTATTTTCACATGACCTTAAAAGTTATGATGTATCCCATTAAGTGGAACTAAAATATGTGGTTTATGATTCACTTCATAAGGATACATATAAATCTGATCATATGGGCCTAATTCTGACATCAAAAAATATCCTAGATCCCTAGAAGGTGATACACCCCAAAGCTCCCCACTATGTTTCTAAAAACCAGCAACATAATTATAATGAATAAATAATCAATTATTAATACCTAAGAGGGTACCATTGATGGGGAAACTCAAATACATACATTAATATACATCATTGAAGAACCTTGGATACATACTGATGATTCTATGTTTGATGCATGGTAATAATTGATTGATAATTAATGTGTGAACCCCATAATATTTGGAAGTAAATGAAGGATATAAGGACATATCATAAATCAATAAGAGATTCTCGGTGTAGGTAATAACTCCCCTTAAAAGGGTGTGATGATATCGACATCCCATTATCTCGAGCAATGTGAGTTCATAAGTATCGTTGTTTAATTTCCCCAATGAGATCGTTCCATTGGAATATAGGTCCATCAAAACCATTGGGTGGATTCAAATCCACAAATAATACTCATCTAAAACTACATAAAGGGGATATGGGTGTACGTGTCTAATGTGAAGTTTGTTTTACCAATACCTCAAAACTCCATTTTAACCCCATTTAGAATTTGGGGATGAAAAGAATAACATTATATCCTTTAAAATGGAATGATCTATACAGAAAAATTATATGAATTATGTGTATTTATTTTAGTTACTTTAGGATATGTTGTGACACTAGGATTTCCCATTCTGTTTGTTTCTATAAATATCATTACTATCAAACCACCAATGATTGTATGGTATCCTCATTAACATTGGGACATACTATATTATACTTTCCACCAGGTAAATGTATTTTCATCAATAACGAATTTGTTCCTCAAATTTTATTATACTAGGATATGAAGTAATATCATGATCATTTATCTCAGGAAAAACCATATATTTTATCCCTCAAAAACTCCAACCACATCTTTGTATCTATTAAATCATCATTCTAAAATGAATTTTTTATATATTAATCCTCTAATACGATACCAAATTACTAGATTCCATTATTTCTACTGGATATCCAAAATCAATGACTCTAGATACACCTCTTTAAAAATTACAATTGGGTACTTTGTCATTTTCATATGATGTTATGTTACACGATATATTTTAAATCCTACAAGACAGTAATCATTATAGAGTTATTTATTCTGTATGGAAAAATTTATATTCATTTTATCAACATTTACAAAAAAATTTATTGTATATGGGTTTACCATTTCACATTAGGTTTTCAATATCTTCCATATTCTAGGAAATTATATATATAAACATGAATATTTTATCCTCGGTACCACCATGAAGCTTCTTATTGTATCAATCCTATACGAGGATGAAAATCCACATCAAATCGATTTCTTTTTAAAAAATTGTCCTTCACCTAATACATGTAGGTTTTATCTTTTCAATTAAATGGGATAGAGAAATTTACATTTTTCTTGGTGATGTGGACACATTTAAATCATGTTTTCATTATTTTTAAACAAATATAATCATTCCTTTCTCTACCATGTCCCCTTGATGAGAAATATATATGAAATGAACTAATTAGATCTATACTTGGATGCATTTGAATTTGTTCATGATATATAGTTCTTACTATGTCTTCAAACTCATAATCTACTTGGAATTATATTTATATCTAATTTTCTATAACAACTTAAGACTTGGGTCCCTCAATTAACGTTAGGTTTTCACTTTTTGAACCATTATTAAGATGATAAATTATGATGTTAACTTTTTAAAATTTGTCTGTCTTCAATTTTATTATATCATGATATATAGTGAAAACCATAGGTCTCAACTAATATCCATTAATAACACCAATCCACTTAAATTACCATTCATTAGGCCCATGATCTTGTACTATATATTCAAATATTTTTTATAAGAATAATATGTGGATATATTTTTAGGATCACACGATAAGTATATATTAATAAACCATCTATCTCATACCCAACCAAAAATAATTATATATTTCCTCTCTAACATAATGTTTAATAACAACCCAAACCATATATTATTCTAGAATAGAGTATTCTGATCACCAATGGAATATCCTCTTCCTATATTCCACACTTTTTACCTTAATTATTTTAATCACTACAAACCATTCAAAGATATTTGAAATGAGTGTATTCAAATAATAAAGGAACCCTTTAATTTGAAATTAAATCTATGTCACGTTTCCAACCTACCCACTAGAGGTATGTTTTAATATAGGATAGAAAATCTTCTAAACCCATCATTCATATCTAGTCATCAATAATCAATATAATTTTTTCCATTTCATGATATATTTATTTACATAACATTTGATATTATTTAATTGATTCAAATTAAGTTTATATATATAATAAAGTAGTCATAGTTCAAAAACTACAATAGTGTTGTTAAACCCCATATCATAATGGCTCATATATTACAAACTTTAAGTACGTGAATATTTTTTAACCAAGGTTACTCCAATAGAATTTAGTACATTTCATTTATGTCGGTTCTATTGTACCACAAAAAATGGAATGTAACCTCATTATTATTTAAAGGGATATTTATTTATACATTAGAAACCATTATTTTGTGAAATCTAATCGTAAACTATAGGGACCATCCCCCTAAGGTAGTTTACAATGATATATTCCCTAACCTATTCACACCAATTTTCACCTTTCCATAAATAGTAAATAGATTTCCATATATTTTATAGTCTTGAAATTATTAAATTAAACTAAGTATATATCACCCCATCATTGGTAATTTTTAATAGTATACTGTAAAAATTAACATTGGGTTAGTTTATCCTCAATTAATGAGATGAAACATCACCCCTCTTTTAGTACAATATTTCTGACTATAATCCCCAGTAATATTTATTTAGAAGATTCCCAACCTTAAACATCATCTTTGTTAATATATCTTGAAGAAAATTAAGTGTGCAAATAAATGAGTAATTGGACTCTCCATATTAACAATGAAGTGAAGAAATCATGGGAAAATGTATATAGGGTATTCTTATCACTTTGATTTATAGGTTTTGATAATTTCATATTCCCTCCCACATTTATTTATATGGTTTAAAATCTATTTTCATTCTAATAAATTATTGTTATTCATGATAATAAATTATTCTATATATTTATTATTATTAATTTTTTAGTTCGCATCACTATTTATATTTATTCATTATTATTTAACTCTATTATTTTGGAATTTATATTTTTATTTTCTCATATTTAATATTCAATAATTTTTTTCAATATGTGATTTTACATATAATGTATAAATTTGAATGTATTTTTACATATTTGGTATTTCTCAATGGTATAAGCCTTTCATATTTATATATAACCCCTATATACATAATATGAAGTTATGTTAACCCAGATGTATTTATGGTTTCTTCTTACCAACATCAAAGTTTCAACTTCACATATTTATTGAAGATAATATTGTGTATTAATTTTTTGGAAAATTATTTAGAATTTGTTTTTAAATTTTCACTAAATATACTATTATAATATGAATGTTAATCAAATATGGGAATTATTATTTTTAAAAAGATTATTTTTCTTCACAATGAATGTGGATAATATTTAAATGAATATTTAAGGTTTTGTTAAAAAATTATTATTATTTTTAAGCTATTGTTATGAATAATTGAATCCATTAAATGATTTTTATTTCATTTGAGATGAATTCAGATTTAAAATATTATCTATTTAATTTATTTGGATACATATTATTTTATGTTTTATTTTATAGTGAGAAAAATTATAAATTTTTATGAAATAAAATAATTGAGCATAAAATCCTAGAATGCATTAATTATGGGTGTTCCTTCTTTAATGTAGAAAATTTTGGATTGATTTCATATTATTTTTCATCATATTATATATATATATATAACAATAAATTAGGTCATTTGATAGATTCTACATCATGAAAAATGAGGGAGGAATGTTTATAGAGCTTAGTATTATTATTAGGTTCAATAATATAGTATTAAATTTTTCTAGAAAGAAATAGAGGAAACAATATGTGAATGGGGAACAATGGGGAAGTAATAAAAGCTTACAAAATCTATGATACAATGACTACTTTGATAAATTATGTATCAAAGAATTACTTTGATGTTTTTTATTTTATCAAAAAGAATACTAATCTTAGGTGAGTTGTTAAATATAGAAACTATGTGATGATCAATTTTTCATCCTTATACATTTTTTTTCTTTTATAAGTGAACACTTCTTATACAAAATGTGGGATATAGTCACTATTATAACCTTATGAGGGAAATCTTATTAAATTTTATTTTACATTAGACCATGTGGCAGCTACATGTACTCAATTTTGAGATCCCTAGGAAAAGGATCTCAAAAAAATCCACATTCCATTATAAATTGTTATTATATGTAACTATGGGATATTTTATATAAAACCAAAACATAAAAAATCATATATTGTTACTATTTTTGTTTTAATTTAATTTTTTTAAATATATATGATTTTTAGATTAATTACTAATTTAAATAAATATGAAAAATAATCTTTTATTTTTTGAACTTTTTTTAATGTACCTTATTTACCCCTTCTTGGGTATTTTTCATCTATAAAAATGGGCATTACATGGTAACAATTGAAACAATTTAAGGATTTTTTTGATTTACTACAACCTTCATGAATAAAAACACTATGTATATAAGAGAAATTACACTCAACGTTATATTTTTAAAAAATGATTATATATTACACTTCCTCCTGATAACAACACATGGTATCAGAGCCTTATCTTCAAATAGATTATATCCTATCAATATTAAATATATAAAGAGATAAATAACTAAAAAGATATATATATATATATATATATATATATATTGTAATGGATTAATTTAGAGAATTTATATCAGTGATTATAGATCCTTATTTATGTATTGATAATTATAGTGATTTAAAATATAGAATAATTATATATTTGATAAATCATAATTTTAAATAATGGATGTGAAACCCTATAATGATCAAAATGGGGAACCAAGATTACGGAGTGGTAAACAGAAGCCTGATTATATTATAAATTTAATGTTTCTAAATGATATCATTAATGGATATAGACCAAATGAGTTCAATATAATTTCCAAATGTTTTATAACTCTTGATATATTATAAGCTATCATTTTTTCCTATGAAGGGACTTATGATGTAAGAAAATATTGTATAACACAAAAATTTTGATGACTGATATTTTTATGATGTTAGATAGAGAATGTATTAAAATGTTGGTGGGAATAATAAATGATATGGTGAATAATATTTATTTTTTTGGATCATCTATGATAGGATAATATCATGTTCTAAATGTTTAGTTTTAAACTTGTATGATCCCATGATTTTGGTATTTGTTGCTTTATAAAAATATGTTATTGAATAGATTGTGATATAAAAATCACCGAACTAAAGTGAATAATACATTATTGAAATAAAAAGTAATAATTTTTACATTATTAATATACTATGTTAAACAAAGTAATTATGTCTCTTTGTTGACGGAAATGAAATAATGTTAATAACAATAAAAGGTTAATGGGGTCATTTTTCAATAAAAGTGGTTTTTTATATTTTCTATTCTTTTTTAAAAGATAAATTAAAAAATACTAGAATTTTTATTTGATGATAAAAAAACGTTTTTGAATTAAAAATATCAAAATTTTATTAGGTTTAATTGTTTTAATTTTTTTGAAATAGTTTATTTTTAGTCTAATAGTGAAAAAATACCAATTATACAAATACAGTCAGTTTAATAAAAATATAATTTTATAAAAATGACTTTAATTTTTAATAAACTATATTTAGATAGAAAATATATATTTAATATTTAATATTATTCATTTTAAAATAATATTCCAAACATATAAGTATATTTTTGAAAGTTTTAGAAATCCATGTAATGTTGTTATTCAAATAAACACTATTTTTTGGTTATTTTCAATTAATTAGATATTCAAAAGCTTCCTCTATGTTTATATTTTTTTTTCAAATTTAAATAAATATAATCTTATTAAAAATAGTCTAATAATTCCCATCCTAATCAAAATTATATATTATTTTTTTACAAAATCATTTCTTATTAAAAAGGAATGTTTCTAAAAAACTGTTTTTGTTTTCATTACATATATTTATCTGAAATGTAATTTTTACCATTTATTAAAATTGAGTCTAGTAAAGTTGAGTCAATATATGGTATTAGTATATTAAAATTATATAATAAGGAATATTTCATTTTTGGTCATAATTAATTTCTACCATATAAAAACTTATTGGAACCATAGTAATTGTGAAATGGTTTAATGAGGGGTTCAACTAACTGACATGGCAACAGATAACTCTAAAAAAAGTTGAAATTCTATTTTATGATTGTATTTAAATGATAAAAAATTTATATTCAAATTATTTCCCATGTGGTGCCACTTTCATTTATTATAAAATTGCTTTGTATTATAAAATTAATATAATTATTTTTATCTCACTCAGTTGATAATTTTTCACAATAAGAGTAATAATAAAAAATAAATCATGATTGATTAAATATAATATTATTTTGTAGAATAAATTGATTTCAAATTTTAATTAATTTGTAATTTATATTGATAGTATAAGAATTTAATATTTTTACACAACGTCAACATAATACATGTGAAAATATAATATAAAAAGAATTAAATGATTTGACAAAGATGGCAAGGGAAATGGTTTGGATGTATATTTTGGTTAAAAAATTATATATATACTTATAGAAGATAAATTATTATTTATATTTTTATACTCTTAGTTTGTGGTAACAGTGATGTTTTTAAAGTTGAATTATACATATAGTATTGAAAAGGACATTAAGGATATTTAATGTTAATCAATATTTTATTATTTTATTTAAAAAATATAAATACATTATCACGGAAAAGTGATATGATAAGTGGGTTATCATGCCATAAATAGTCAATTTGTGTGCCATATGGCATTTTTTAAATTTGCGTTCTTCTCCTCTAAAGGAATAATAATTTAAAAAATCCCACTAGTTCTGGCCTGTAAATGGAGACTCAATCTAAAATTTTCAAAAAAATATACGAGTTTTATTTTCTCTCAATGTTATACACAAATTCTCCCCAACGTTTATCATACCGTGTTCCCAATCTCCTGGTGTGACCACACACCACTATTTTAATGGCCTAAACATTAATCTTCATGAATATTTCTATACAATTTTTAAAACTCATAACTGAATTCATTAATTTTTTTCTTCTTCCACCTCATTTAAATCATTAAAATGGATTCTTATATAATTAAATATGTATATTTACTCTAAATAAATATTATTAATTTAATGTCACATGTATAGGCCGTAGATCGTGGATCCCTGAATTGGTTGTTACTTTATTGTATTAGCATAAGATACATATGACCACATATCAAAGGATTAGAAAATTTAAAATTATTGTTAAACTAGATACATAGATGAGTCTTGAAATTAATTTGAAAACACAAAATTCATATCGTAGTGAATGAAAATATTTCTTAACCTTGAAAATCATCAGTGATTATTTAATTATATCTCGAGGATATGAAAGAAAATAAAGTGAGGCTTATATTCTCATTAAGTTGTATGTATAGTGGAAGATATCATTAATCAAGAAGTAATAATAATTATATCAAGGTAAATAACAAAAAAACATTCCACATAGTCAATAACATGACAAAAAATAAATCCATTGATAATATCAATGCGGTAATCTCATGTAAAATAATAACTGAATTGTGAATGAATAAAATGATTAATATTGTATGTCATAATTTCATACATCATGATATTTATGCTATAATGACCTTGTTCTAAGACAATTTAATCGATGTGTTGGTATATAGTAGAGATACATTTAATGTTGGCTTACTGATTTGTCTCATGGGATCGGTTGAAGCATCGAGGGAAATATAATCTGGTACCCCACTAATCCCAACCTTTCAAGATCATTTCCCATATAGAGAATAATATATTTAATTCGTTAAAAAAATCTTATCAATAAATATCCAAATCGAGTAAAGGGTACTGATTTAACAAGATTTCCCCAGTCAATGAAATATCTTTTGAAGTAAAACATCATATAAGGAATTTATATATGGTTTATGAAATAGTTTTATCCTTGATAAAGAATTATATATTTAATAGAAATGTAATGTACATTGATCACATAAAACTGAATGTTTTTAGGTAAATTTAATGGAAAAAAATTAATCAAGAAAGTTAATGTCAATTATTTCTCGAGTCAAAATTATGAAAATCCATAAGGATAAAGAATAAATTTTTATTATTAAAAAAATATCCATAGAGTTTTATAAGAAAAATTAATGGTTTTTATCATTTCTTAATATAAATACCCCAATCATAACATTAATTACATTCTTGAGTAAAATACCCTTATTACATAAAAACCCTATTTAAAAATAAAAATTCACAATATACTAGGGAAAAACATTTCATTGAAAATACCTTGTAAACAGATAATTGAATCTTCAAAATAATTAATTTTCATGATATTTAGAATATACCATTAACTCAGAGTATGATACGATAATGGTTCGTCTAACATTATTTGAAAAATTCATATACTACTTTCTTCTAAAAATTGAATGAAGATTCCTTTTAAACCATTTGGTGAAAAATAAAAAAAAGGTAAAAAGGTATTCAACAAATATTTGAATAATATGAAAAATTTATAATTATTTTTAGAAAAAATAAGGATATGGATGAAAAAAATCAATAGAAAAGTGAAATAATGTGATATTTTATTAAAACACATTTATCCGTAATTTTAAGTATGAAAGTGAATATAATGTTAATATTTCAAGTAAAATCTTTTAATAACATGTGTATAATAATTTTAAATCACTATATCAAATAAATTTGTTCAATTCTAATTCAGGCATAAATAGTTTCGATTAAAATGAGATTAAAGCATAAACCATTACTAATTTGGTAACTTTTGAGTCATAACCCGAATGAAAAAATAACATCAAATGTTAAAAAATTTAAATATTAATATGATCCTGATATAATATATCTGATGGGTAGTAGATGCAGTTGATAAAAGTAAATAAGTATATAATATAAAATATTTTTCAATAGTTTTGAAATGTGGATGGAATATCTTACAAATATAATTCCATTAAAGTGGTGATTAATAAATGAATTAATTATGTATATCAAATTTAAATCCATATAAAACAAGTTTAAACACAATTCATAACTGTTAAAATACATTACAGAAATAATCATTGAATATTAGAGGCAATGAAAAGGTATAATAACTGAATGAAAATAAATTGATTTATGAAAAATCTTACCACATGGTAAAATTCCAATGAAATCCCATTAGATAACGAAAATTTAATTATAACATAAAATTATAATAATTATTAAGGATTAATTATAGTATATGAATATGGGATTGTATAGAAACGATATAAAATCCATTAGGTGGATAACATTAAAATATTCCTCAATGAAGGAAAATTTAAACAAAATCTATTACCTCACGTTTATATTTATTTAAATGTGTATTAAATAATTGTATAATTATTTTAAAAATTTTATCAATATATAAAAGAACTATATTCAAATTTATAATATTATATAGGATCTTATAATAAAATATCATCTCTTGTTCCTTAATAATATTAAATTTTTACAACTTTTACGGGTGTTAACTTGTTTATTCTCCCATGCATGTTTTTTTGAAGAATTTGTTTTATTTCTTTTTTATAGGATATACATAATTTATCTCCATAATTATATTAATTTAATAAATATAATACTTTTCATTATATAATTTTTTAGAACAATTCATAAAAATATTACATTGAGAACGAATCACATGTCTTCCTATAGATAGTACTCCTTATGTTTGTATGAGTGATTATATCATTCAATTAATGGATGAATGAGTAGGCAAGTGGATGATGCAATGATTTTACATAATTCATATCATTTCATATTTATGATATATTTTCACTATTTCCATCGTTGTGATTATGTGAGTTGGAGATTGAAAACACATTACCTCAGTTCTCGAGGCGGTAGTCCACCTTATACATGAGTGATTGCCTTTTTTGTTATATCATATAGAAGGAGTAGTATAAATATTGAGCCATAAATCGAATAAAATATCATTTTGTGGGATACAATTTTTTTATAATATATTAATTTTTATGACATAAATGGAGGTGATAATAGAAAAAATCAAAAGGATAGTTCTTAGTGAAGAACATTACATTATCCCAAAGAATCGCATATTGGATATTTTATTAAGGGACATAGGATTTGTCTTCTGCAAATAAAATCAACTGTATAATGTGGATATGTAATTTTTCTAATAATTATAATGTTTGGTTTTGTTCAAAATAATGGATTTATTTTTCTGAAGATGTGAGGGGTGGGGTGACCTTTTATAAATATAGAGTGGAATTATTCATCATACTCGAAATGATTCAATAATGGTGAGTAATTATCAACCAATGTGCATCCAAAAATTCTAAATTATAGAGGATGGGGATGTTTAGGTTAACAGAAATATCTAATTTTTTTTAAAAAAATTATTCTGTTATCCTTTATGTTTACATAATTATACCATTTTAGTTTCCACCACTGTATATATTATTTACCTTTACTTAGGTAATTCATCAATTTTTACTAAAAATAAATTATAATGATTGGGTAATTTGGGCCAAATTATTAAAAATATAAAATTTAACTTATACAATAAAAATACGATGTGTGTGGGAAATTAATTTTAACACAATCACATGTTATGTATAAAACCTCGTTTAAACCTTAACTAGAGTTATGTAAATTTTAATATACTTAAAATTTATATTGGATAAAAATTAAATTGAAATGAGTAAATAATATTAATTATGATAGTCCCAAATATATAATCCATTTTATGAATTTAAATTCATATATGTATAACATCTTAATTAAAAATAAATCCTTCAAGCAAGAGGAGATTGTTGTTTTTCCAAGAAAAGTTATCTTAAGTGTAAAATGCATTAATATAAAATTTACAATAGAATTGATTAAAATAATATATATTAAATTAATAATAATATAGTTTAACTAATATTACCTTTTAAATAGTTTATAAAAAATTTGTTAATTTTTATATGTTTTATATAAAAATAAATATTTTAATAAAAAACCTAATTTATCACTAATCATCAAATAAATAATTTTTCAAAAAATTATAAAAAAATCACAATAGAATAATTATTAAATATTTATTTAAAAAATTTATTTTATTTTTAAAATTTAATTTAATAAAATTGGTGAAAATATATTTAAAATAAGTGTTCAAAATGGGATAGAACAATTTTTCAGAAATATACAATTTTAAGCACAAAATATGATTAATATTTATCCCTTACCTATAAAAAAGATTTTCTGAATTATAAAACCTCTTATATAATATATAATATATAAATTTCATTAAAATAATGAACCAATATTGATTAATATATTTTATTTTTATAAAAATGAATTACGTGTATAAAATAAGCTTTGTTAAAAAAATTCTTTTACATTCTAAGGAATTTACTTATTAATCAATGGATTGTATAAATTTTATTCTATACATGTGTAAAAAATATAATTTTAATAATATAGTTAGTCATATTAATAATCATCAAATTAACTTATGTGTTATAATGGAAACATTAAACAATAATATTCTATTAGTGTATCACAATTTATTTAATTCTGGTGCTCAATGTAACACAATATATCGAAGATTTGTTTTCTTAAATAGTAATATATTATAAAATATTCGGGTGTTATATTCTACCTACATAAATAAATTATTCATAATAATTATTATTATTTCATTAAAGTTTTATCCATTGTTAAAAACCAACATCATAAAAATGGTTAATAAAACATCCTATTTATACGATAAAAGATGAAGTATAAATGATTTCTAGAATATCACATAACTAGGATTGTATGTAGAAAAAACATAACTGGGATTGTAAATATGTAAATGGAGGATAAATATAACCCTTATGGGGAAATAAATAGTAATAAAAAACATGTTCAAAAGAATGTAAACAACCATAAGACCATATATTTTATGATGGGTGAAGAGACCTTTAATTAATCAGAACTAATGTTAAAAGGATAAATTATTTAATTGAATATCCTTTTCATAATAGTTGAGGGATTATTTTACTATCACAATAGATAACATGAGAAAATATACTTTCATAACATATTTTTTATAAGAACATTTTCATTATATGTTTGTGCTTTGATCAATTTTCACATCATTTATTTCTCCTCAAAATGAATATCCAATGTGAATTTTTTATACCCGAATCATTAAAACTAACATTTAACATATCATATGTTCTGTAAAAGAGTTAGAAGTCTTTCTATATGTCTCAAAATATTTACCAAATATAAAATGGTTAGCACATTCTATCCAATATAATTCATTAATCTATAAAAAATAGTAAAACCCCTTAGTTCATCTTAATATATTAAATAATTGTTTATTAATAAAATAAATTAAGCTAAAAATATTTCATGTTATCCACCATTTCAGGTAGTCCAATTGTGGGTGTTTCACCGTTTTTTCTATTCTATTGTGGGTTCATGCCCTACAACCATGTTGGATGGTATCAGTTTGACCCCATGTATTCAGGTTTCTATTTTATAAAACTATATTATTATAATTTGTATAATGCTCCAAAAAAATGCTTTCTAAATACTTTAAAGTAATACTAATTATCAACTCACTTTTCAGTACTATTTTTTTCAATACAGATTATTTTTTTCCACAAAATATAATATTTATTTAAACAATTATTACCTTAACAAAAATGTTCACATAAACATTAACTGTTATTAATAACATTAAATATATTAAAATCGAATTCTTCCACAAATAAACTAGAAGGTTGAAACTACGGGTTACTTATACTTCATCCTATTAAAATATCACTTAAAATATCACTAGTCAAATGAAAATAACATCACTTAAATCCTCAAAAGGGGTGTCATAGAATATGAACATATGATAAAAATAGAACTCATAATTTCATGATATTATCCATAAATATACATTATATTATGTTTTTGGGTTTTAATTTATATTAAACACACACCCATCTCACAAAAAAATGATTTAAAGGTAGGTCGTAGACCCCCCAAGGGATAACCCACCCAACTGGACGTTTTTTTACATTATATATATTTTTTATTCTGAAGGACCAGTGGGCATGAATCCCATTGCATGGCCCGTAGGAAAAACATTATAGCTCAAGTCTCATTCAATGAAAAGTACTACTATATTACCCTGATTTCTACAATACCCACTATAGTTCCACTACTACTATGATGTCCACCGCCACTACTTTGTTGTCTATCGATGTTGCAGAACTACAATAGTACCCCTACTACAGTGCTGCATTAGTACCTACACTAAATGGGATTTTAATCCCCATCCTTTGATGTCGAAACACTGGTTACTTACACCTAATCCAATACCAAGCTACAAAACATGTGAATGGGTCGCATGGTTGGGCCTATTAGGGGCTCCACCAAGATAGTGTGTCCCACATGTTCCCCAGTAAAAAAATGGATTTCAATTGCCCTGTTAATTATATGAAATGTTTCCATGTCCAGTGGGACTCAAGACTATTCCAGTTCCCCTTGATAGCGATGTGGCCCAACCAATGAACCACATGACCAAGGACCTAGGGGCTCAATAAATATAATGTTAATATTAGGTGAATATATATGTGTGTGTGTGTGTGTTTACAAAAATTAACAAAATACTTAGTTTTTGCATGTTTATTATAATAAAAATACCATTTATAAGATACTTATACAACATATTTTTTGAATGTGAAAACATTAATACATAAAACCATTTACCTCAATAATTGGTATACCATAATTCATTCATTGTTCTAGTAATTAACCTTTAAAAGGTGTAATTGACTAAGATAATTCCTAGGTTCCACACATTAATGAAATCAAACTATAAATGGACCTTAGGGATGGAATTTTTTCTCCCCAATTAACTCCTCCTTTTTTCACACCAATACATTGTTTTATGTAGTTATTTTTCTCACAGAAAACATTATTCCTCTAATTTTAAAAAATTTATTGGGTTCCTATCTCCATAATCTTGAAAGGAATGAAATTATGACTTTTTTCTTCTATGTTATCCACATCTTGATCTCTTAGCAGACTCTATCATTCAATTTTTTTGGGAGTCCTAGAGTTGGTTAAGGTATATATTCAATTATATATATCTATAAATGATTAGAAAAAATCATTATATCTTTCTTTACAGTCATCATCCCATTTTTATTATTTTAATCACCATATTTTCCACCATATTCAATTTTAATATGATTCATTCAAGTTCCAACCATTGGTTGGAACCAAAGGGAGTCGAGTGAGAAATAATAATCATAATAGAAACCAAATAATCATTTATAGGCTGTCTAAATCATGAAACCTTATTTTAAATATAAGACAACTTTGGTTTGATATAGAACATTCATTATCCTTATCTATTCAAATCCACCATAATAGTTCATAATGAAAACGTGAAAACCAATAAGAATTTCTATCAAAAGTGTCATACTAGGTGTGTATCAAGGTCTGTTGTTGTGCACCTGGTGAAAATCCAGTCAAATTCTAAAGCACCATTTAATAATTTTTTGTAATTCCACAACCCAAGTTACCCAGAGTCGGTGAATTATTACATAACATTGGCATGATCACAAAAGATCATGTCTTAAAATACTGATTAGTTTAGAAGCCTTGGAAGTACTAGATATATTCATAAGTTGTACATTACATCATAAAATGGAATACTACAACAACATTGTTTCCATAGACAACACTAATATCCCATTGACTATTCTTACAGGTCAGTCATTTTATACTTCTTTGTATCCTGGAAAAAATAAAACATAGAAAAGGGTGAGCTCGGATGCTTAGTAAGGACAACAATAAAGTAGAAACTTTTATAAATGGTCATAAACATTTAATGCAATGTATAGGACTAAAACAAAAGCATTTTAAACTTGAACATCAGCATAATATGGAAAAGATAAAATCAAATAATTTCATTTACATATTCACATGGATTTTCTGCTAGTCAAATAATCACATGAAAAATTAATAACCACTTTCATAACGATAGAATTCATAATGAAAGACTTTCATAACCACAAAGTCAAGGCCTTGTGTCCAGACTACAAATAAAATTTTTCAAGGCCTTGTTCCAAGACACTAGCTTGTCTCATAAGATGAACTGATGTATCAAGGAGCTATAGAGGGCTCCTCCCGTCACACAATAAGTTCAATGCATTCCTCATATGAAAATGTTTAAACATAACATAAACATTACTATTAAAACTAGCATATGAAATGTCAATAATTTATCCATAAACCAGGAATGGTGTAAAAATAACACATCCATAGTAAAACATATAACAAAATCTTAAATACAATATTGAAGTTTTGTGTCATAATAAATCAACTTCACATAAGCTTAAAATCTATCAAAGGATGTTTAGATAGATGAAATAAAAACCTTTTTTAGAGAAATATCTCTTTCTATTTTGAAATAATTTAAGAGTCACATAATTATAAAGAAAACATTTGATTTTAAATTATTCTTATAAGCTTGTAAGGGAAGGTTCGACGATCTTATAAGGACTCTTTGTTGGCATCTAAGAGACGCAATTTCAAAACTGGGTGGAGGCGAATTTCCGGGTTACTGTTGCAGTACTGTAGCAGGTAATGTTTGGTACTGTAGCAGCTGGAACTATTCACCCGATTTGGGCTTTCGGGCCACTGGTTTGGGCCTATAGGTCTCAACAGCCTTCGGTCTATCAAAGGACTTAGGACCACAGGGCCTTCGGGCCATTGAAGACCATGAGTAACCTAGTTCACATAGAGTAAGCCCCAGAAGAGGATCAGAGCAACAATATCAGTCACGAGAAGCAGAGGTAACCGGATTGGAAGAATGCGAGGGTATGAAAACTGCCATCGGGACCAGGCACCGTGCAGCTTTGTATAGGGCAATGTTAGCCGATCAGCAATGCAGGTGGGGAGCTAAAGGTGATCAATGAAGCAAAATCTTGGGAGGAGCAGTTATAGTGGGCTGGACCTACGGGTCATGTGATGGGCACGGTATGCCTCTGGGCCATTGGGTCATGTATTACGGGTCATGTCAGGTCTAGTGCCTTGGGCCTATGCGCTATGTACGGGTTCTACTTTAACCCTTAAAAGGGGGATTATCTATAATATAATAAAAAATGAAGGCCTTCGGGCCATTCAGAGTAGGTTATTAAGGACGTTGTTTAGAAAACGATAGAAAGATTCCTTTATAAACATCTTATAAAAAGTCAAACAAGGGTATAAATGAATTTATCCCATAGTCTATAAAATAGTATGAATTTTTTGAAATATGTTTTTATGAAACATGGATGTGGATGATAAAGAGGTGCCAATAGATACTTACGTAAATACATCCTCGGATAATAAAGAGATTGTGAAATTATCCCTTACCATATAATTTTCAATGGTCGAGGGTTGGTTAACTGCCAATATAATGGTGAAATTATATTTAGTGAATTATATAATAATCATATACATTTATATGATATCATATATAATCTTTTAATAATTCTTTTTAAATAATATCTTAATATTATCGTTGTTTCGGGTGTTAATAGATTCATTTTCCTTTTATTCTTTGTTATGTGAGTCATATTCGTTATATATGGGATGTATCTTATTCATATCCAGAATGAAATCAAGTATTGAAACATTATTTTTAATCATAAAATGAAAATTAGTCTTGAATGGATACAATGGGGAATGACTCTCATCGCGTTCGGGGAGACGATAATCCGTACGTACACACGAGTGAAAATATCATTATTTTGATATTAAAATCATATATAATTGGATATTATGTCATTTATAAAGAATCATTATCCTGTTATATTTATTATTTACATCAATTACACATCATTATTATATCAATCCAAATAATAAAGTATTGAATAATAATTACACCACAATGTGGAGACGGTAAGCTGTACGTACACATGTATGGAGACATGTCATTCAAAGGATGGATAGAATAATGAATATGGTTGTACCATATTTATAATAACATCACAGTATAGAGAATTTAATGGAGTTATTATTTTAGAATGGAATAAACAAATAAAGAGGAAGTGGAAGAAGAAATGAAGTTGATTGAGGTGATGAAATATTTACCTCTTCTTCGGGTTCTTCCTTTTGATTTAATCAAAAGGGCTCCATAGGTTGGATTTCTGACTAAAGTAAGGCCTCTAGGATGAAGGGAGGATAGTTGAGAGGGTATTTGGGAAAGGTTTTTCCGAAAATATTTCTTTGAACGTGTGAATTAGAGAGAAGGTGGAGTCACATTTTATAAGAGGTGTGAGGGGCGCCATAGGAAAAGCTAGAAATATTATTTTATAATAAAATAATTTTCACTTTCTAATGGATCTAAAATAAATTATTTAAAGTATAACATGGGTATGGGTTGAAAATCACTCAACCAATATGTTTTAGATAGGTTTGTGTCACTATATTATCTTTATCGTTTAGATTTAACTCTTAGCTAAATAGTTTTACATTTACCACGTCTCTTTGTATTTTTATATTATATGGTTCATAAACGTACTATAAACATCCAGGAGAACCTCAAGTGGTTCATTAATGAAATATATAATATTATATAATTCCTTTGTTCGATACTTATATTTTTAAGAATAGAATATCAATTAATAATATAATATTTATTTTAAAAACTCTTTTATGTCAATTTTGACAATATTTGGTATTTTGTTTTCTCTAAATTCATATCATCATTATTAAATTGAAAACAATTCATCTAACCAACCCTAACATGTCTTAATAACCTATAAAATTAGTGTAATTCATAAAAAGTCTTAAAATACATTTATTTTGATATTTATAATATAAATTATTTTAAAATTTCATTAATTAGGTAATTACTGCATCATCATTGTGTCATAAATAAATTGACTTACTTAATGTCTAAAAATTATAATTAAAATACCATTATATTGGATATCGTTTGAGTTTTCTAATACATAATTATAGTTGAATTTATCTTATTTTTAACCCTGTATTAAAAATGGGTTAGTTATTAAACATAGAATTCAACACTTTTCACTCTTCTATGAAATAAATAATAAAAAATGTTTTAATCTAATCCAAATGGACCAAAGAGGTTCATATTTTATTCCTAAGGTTTTTTTTGGTCGAATTACACTTATCCAATAGAATTTGAACATGTTTTAGGGTAATAATAATATCATTTACCCTTAATTACCCTATTTACTTTTAACCATGGTAAATAAAAGCAAAAGATACTATTCACCAAAAATTATTTTCATCTTATTGAACCAAATTTTTCCAACTGATATTCGCCGTGTCTCTTGTATTTTTGAAATTCCACGCACAGAAGTTGTAAAGATATTTTTTATGTGAATTTTCGAATTCTCCAAGGAGGTGTGTAAAAGACGGTGAAAAGTTCAATAAAATTTTTTTATATCTAAAATTATTACAATCTGACTTGAATGAATTGCATTAAACTTATATAGGTACTATGTATCTATTTTGACCAAAAATATATTTAAATAAAATAAATAATTATTTGAATAAAAATTTGGTTTTAAACTATAACTCAGTGTTTTTCACTATTCATAAAAAATTGAATGCTTTAAATAAAATACCAAAAATTCACCCTAATCTAATTTAGATATTCTGAACTCAAAAATGAAGTCCATTTTGAATGATAAAGTTTATAAAATTTCAAAAAGTGGGTATTACTATTCATAATGGCAAGTTTGATTTGATGTGGTATATTAGAACTCAAAGTTGCGTACATCACACGCTACTGCATTATTCGAAGAGAAGCGTACCATGGAAGCATGGGGTGTTACATTCTCTCCTCTTTAAAATAATTTTGTCCTCAAAATTTCTAGATTATTACTGTGTAAAAAGTCTCGGGTGGTACTTCATCATAAGTTCCTCGGGTTCCCATGTTGTCTCTTCAATCATATGGGTTCCCTATAGAAATTTTACTAGAAAAGTCATCTAGTTTCTTAGCACTTCTTCTCTTGTATCACGAACCTTGAAAGGGTCTTTGCAATAAGACAGATCGGGTTCCAGTTCTAATTCCTCATAGGTGAGTACATGCGTTGGGTCAGGAATGTATTTTCTCACCAATGATACGTGGAACACATCGTGAACTTTGGAGATACATGGAGGCATTGCCAAACGGTAAGCTATAACCCCAATTTGTTCTAGAATTTTGAAAGGTCCAATATACATGAGACTCAATTTACACTTCTTAACGAAACATATAACACCCTTCAATGGAGATACCTTGAAGAAAACAAGATCTCCTACCTGAAATTCTCAATCCTTTCGTAGGTTATCAGCATAGTTATTCTGTCTACTTTGAGCTGCCTTGATGTGGTTTTTGATTACCTTCACCTTTTCAATCATTTTCTCCACAAGTTCTGGACCTACGAGTTTTCTTTCAACAACATCATCTGAACAGGTTGGTGTGCGACATCTCTTTCCGTATAACGCTTCACAATGTGCCATCTGAATACTTGAATGGAAGCTATTGTTATAGGATAATTCTACCAAAGGTAAATATTGATCCCATATACCTTTAAAGTCATGTGATCATGATCTCAATATGTCTTCTAAGGTTTAAATAGTCTGTTCATATTTTCCATCAGTTTGTGGGTGGTAGGCTGTGCTCAAACGAAGTTCAGTATCCAGGGCATTCAGAAGACTTTTCCATAATCTTGATGTAAAATGTGGATCAAGATCAGAAACAATCGATAGTGGTAATACATGAAGTCTTACAACATCATCAATATATACTCTTGCAAAATGACCAAGTGGTAAATCTTCTCATATAGCAAAAAAATGTGCTGACTTGGTAAGACAATCAACAATGACCCATATTAGATCGTTCCTTCTTGGAGTCTTTGGTAGTCCCATGACAAATTCCATCGTAATATTTTCCCATTTTCACTTTGGTAAGGGAATATGTATCATGACTCCCCCAGACTGTTGCCTTCTAACTTTCACTTAGAGACAAACCATACATCTTGACACAAAATATGCAATCTCCCTCTTCATGTTCTCCCACCATAAATGTTCCTTCAAATATCTATACATCTTAGTTCTACTAGGGTGTATAGAGAAATTGGAACTATGAGAATCATCCAACAATTCCCTTTTTAGATCAGGTATATTGGGAACACAAAGTATCTTCCCAAATTTCAAATTTCTATCTTCATACAAAAATTCACTCAATCTCCCATCATTCACAGCTTTAATCTTCTTTTGAAACTCTTCATCACCATTTTGAGAACTCATTATCCTTTTTAGTAAAGAATTTTTGGCAACCATTTGAAAAAGCATTGATGTTTCCCCATCCATGGTTATTCCCATATCCATATTGACTAGATTCATGTATATAGGAGTCTTTTCAACTCTCACCTTGTTCAAAACTACATGATCCTTGTACTCAAAGCATCGTCCATGTTATTTTGATTCCCCAGGTGGTAGTGTATAGTGCAATCATAATCCTTTAGTAGTTCAAACAATCTCCATTACCTCATGTAGAGTTCTTTTTGTGAGAAAATATACTTCAAACTCTTGTGATCAATATATATCTCACATTTTCACCATATAGATAGTGTCTCCAAATATTCAATGTAAATATTATAGCTAAAAACTCAAAATCATGAGTAGTATAGTTCTTCTCATGAATTTTTTTCATTCATGATGCATAGGAAATAACCCTATCATCCTGCATAAGGACACAGCCAAGTCCTTTCTTTGAAGCATCATTAAAAATAAAACACCCATCATTCCTAGATGGTAGATTAAATATAAGAGCATTGACTAATGTTCTCTTCAGTTCTTCAAAAAATTCTTCACACTCTTTTTTCCACACAAATTTAACCCCTTTTCGTGGGAGATTTGTTAATGGGTTAGCCAACCGGGCAAAATTCTGGATAAAACAACCATAATAACCTGCTAAGCCAATAATACTGCATACCTCGGCTATACTCATTGGTGCAGTCCATTCATGGATTTCCATGGTCATAGAAGGATTTATAGAGATTCCATCCTTAGTGAAAATATGGCCAAGAAAAGATATCTCTTAAATCTAGAATTCACACTAGCTAAACTTCCCATATTATTCATGTCTTCTAAGAGTCATTAGAATAATGATCAAGTGATTTTCTTGATCTTCTTAGCTTTTGGAGTATACAAAAATATCATCAATTAATACCACTACAAAGTCATCAAGATATTCCTTGAAAACTATATTCATTAGATCCATGAAGACATAGGGTGCATTAGTCAATCCAAATGGAATTACTGTAAACTCGTAATGCCCGTACCTAGTTCGAAATGTTTTTTTCGAAATGTCTTCCTTCATCACACACAATTGATGATATAAAGATCAAAGGTAAATCATTGAAAAGAATTGATCACCATGCAGTTGGTTAAATAAATCATCAATGCGAGGTAGGGGTACTTGTTCTTTATTGTTATAGTATTGATCTCCTTATAGTCAATGCACAACCTCATAGATCCATCTTTCTTCTTAACAAAAAGGATAGGGGATCCCCATAGAGAAACACTAGGGAGAATAAATCCCTTATTACTCAATTCCTCTAGTTGTTTCTTTAGTTCCACTAATTCCATAGTTTTCATTCTATAAGGGGTCTTCGATATGGGACTCTAACCAGCAATTAAATCAATTGGAAACTCAATTTCTCGTTCCATAGGATGTCCAGGTAAATCTTTTGGTAACACATCAACATATTCATGCACAATAGGTATGTCCTCTATTTGATCATTCCTTTCCTCACCGATAGTAATTACATTCTCTTCCTTCCCAATAATTTAATTTAGTTGAGCTACTGGGGGTGGATCTAGATAAGAATTAGGTGGTGACATTTCTACTATAAAGATTAGGTACTTTTTATCATCATCAAAAAATTTAACCTCCTTATTACAATAAATATTCGCATCATGGTCTGAAAGAAAATCCATACCGAGGATTATATAAAATACAATCATGGGTATGACGATGAGATCTACAGATAAAGAACATTTATATGACCTAATGGGGACTAATTCACAAAACATTTTTGCAATGATACTTCCCTTAATTGTTTTTACTGACAAATACCTTGTTAAATCAAATTGGAAATATCTAATTTTCTTAGAAAACTGAGAAGATATGAAACAATGAGATGATCTAGAATCAAATAAAGTAATTACTTAACTTCAGGTAACCATTAAATTACCTACCATAATGTCTTTCAGAGCTTAAACCTCAGCAGTAGTGATAGTATATGCTTTTCAATGATCTCATGGCCTTTTATGAGGTAGTCTCCCCTAATGCTTAGGAAATTCATTCGCATAATGCCCACTTTCTCTACAATTGTAGCATTCAACATTAACAACCACATTTTCCCCTTAAAATCACGAGATTGGTGGCATTTTTTACCAAATTTGTAACAGACTCTCATTCCATTCAGGCAGGTACCCGGGTGTTTCTTCCCACATTTACTACAGGATGGATATTCAACCTTTCTCTTCTTCCCATTATTTCATTTTCTAGAGTGTTCCGTACATATCTTATTCTCCTGCTATTCTTTAAAGTCGTAAGACTTAGAGAATTATTTTTCAGTCTTGATAGCACATGAGAAAATATCTTCATACGATGAGAAGGATTGTGAGACTAATACTCGATAGAGAAATGGTTTTTACCCATAAAAGAAATTATAAATCTTACTTCATAGGTTACTTATATAATCTATAGCATGCCTTTCTAACCTTCTATAGTTAACTTCATACTTTGTGACATTCTTATCCTCCTTTTTCCCTCAGACTCAACAATTTTCTTTCCATATCTGCTCTACGATCATGAGGAATGTATTTTTCTAAGAAAATTTATTTAAACTCCCTCCATTCCATATTTTATACTTCATCGTATTCCTTTGTGTTTTGAATCAAAGACCACCATTGATCAACATCTCCAATGTGGCGATAAACTTCCATGATAACTTTTTCACTTTCACTACTCCCCAAGGCGTGGAATATTCTCTCTAAATAATTTATCCATTTCTAGACAACTAGTGGATTTTTACCCCCATTGAATGTTGGTGGTTGTTTCCCCATGAATTGATCTAACATTGATCCTCCACGATGCGTATTAGGGTGCTCCATATGGGTAAGGTTATTATTCATAACCTGAGTGAGTTGTCCTTGTATGGTGATTAGCTGATTAGCCCCAGTTTCATCACCAACACCACAATAATTATCTTGAGTAGAAGGGAAATCTCTACATGGATTGCATGTATTGATACAGTTTCCAATCCTTCAACTAGGAACCATTTCTAAATAATTTCATAAACTATATTAGTTTATGAATAGAAATACATAAATCCAAACTTGTAAAACACTTAACATTAATTGAAAAGTTTATGGATATTATCCATAATCATAAAAATGTTTTCTTTCAGGATGTATATACTCATAAACCCTTCATAATGGTTTATAAATAAAATGATAATTATCCAAAGCTTATCCCCCAGGAGTGTCATAACCAAGAATGCAACAAGGCCCATTGTTATGCACCAGTTCTCGTTCGAGTCTAGCTCAATGTGGTGTTTTCAGGTTTTACCCCTAGGTACATCTATTCCATAGCCTCCTCTACCTGATCGTATCCAGAAAGGGATGTATTTCATAGAAAACTCACAAAATCTCTACAATACCAAAATTTTGTAAGGTTTTTCTATACTAATCTTCAATGTCTATCTTAGGGTAAAGTTCACTAATCAGAGTTTTTCTAAATCTAGATTCCAAGTTTTGTACTAAAAATCATCTAATAACAACTGTAACACCCCAACCCTAGTTACCCAAATTCGGTTCAAAATTTCATAACATTATCATGATCACAAAAGATCAATTCTTGAACGACCGATTAGTTTAGTAGCCTTGGAAGTACTAGATACATTCACAGGGTTTACATTACATCATAAAATAGAAAACTACAACAACATTGTCTCCATAAAAAAAATTGTGATCCCATAAACTGTCCCTACAGTTCAGTCATAATATACTTCTTCGCATCCTGGGAAAAATAAAACATAGAAAGGTGTGAGCTGAGATGATCAGTAAGGACAACAATAAAGAGAAAACTTTCATAAATAATCATAATCATTTAAGGCAATGTATAAGACTAAAATAAAAGCCTTTTAAACACAAAATTCAGAAAAATATGGAAATGATAAAATCAAATAATTCCATTTAATTATTCACATATATATTCTATTAGTCGAATAATCACATGCAATATCAATAGCCACTTTCATAATGATGGAATGCATAATTCCAGACTTTCATAACCACGTAGTAAAGGCCTTGTTCCAAGAATACAATTAAGATTTGGTCAAGACCTTGTTCCAAGACACTAGTTTGTCTAATGAGACCTACCGTTGCATCGAAGAGCTATAGCGGGCTTTACCCATCACATACTATGTCCAATGCATTCCTCGCAGGAAAAGGTTTAAACATGACAAACACATTCATATTAAAACTAGCATACAAAATGTCAATAATTTATCCATAAACCCTGAATGGTGTAAAAATAACATATCCACAGTAAAACATAACACAAAACCTTTAATACAATATGGAAGCTTTGTATCATAATAAATCAACTTCATATAAGCTTAAAATCCATCAAAGGATGTTGATATAGATGAAATAAAAACCTTTTTTAGAGAAATATATCTTCTTATTTTTAAACCATTTTAGAGACACATAATTAAAAAGAAAATCTTTATTTTTAAAAAATTATTATAAGCTTGTATGGGAAGCATCGACGATGTTATAATGATGTAAAATAGCAGCACCCACCGTATAAGTTTAAAAGGACATTCTTATCTTAATTTGTTGAAAAGGTTATAAAGGAACTCATTTAGAAAACGACGTAAAGATTCATTTATAAAAATCCTATAAAAAGTAAAAAAAAGGGTATAAATTACTTTATCCCATAGTCTATAAAATAGTAAGAATGTTTTGAAAAACATTTTTATGAAATATGGATGTGGATGATAAAGAGGTCCCAGTAGATACTTACGTAAAAACAACCTCGGATAATAAAGAGATTAGGAAATTAACCCTTACCTTGTACTTTTCCTTGGACAAGGGTAGGTTAAATTACTATATAATAGTGAAATAATTTTTAGTAAATTATAAAAGAATCATATACATTACTATGATATCATATATGATCTTTTAACATTGATTTTTTAATAATATCTTAGTATTATAGTTGTTTCAGTTGTTAACGGATTCGTTTTCCTTCATATTCTTTGTTATGTGGGTCATATTAGTTATGTATGGGATGTATCTTATTCATATTTAGAATGATATCATGTCTTTAAAAATTATTTTTAATCATCAAATGAAAATTAGAATTGAATGGATACGATGGGGAATGAATATCATCGTGTTCGTGGAGATAGTAATTCGTACCTACGCACGAGCAACAATATCATTCTTTTGATATTAAAATAAAATACAATTTGATGGTATATCATATATAAAGAATCATTATAATGTTATATTTACTATTAAATTAATTACACATCATTATTATATCTATCCAAATAATAATGTATTGAATAACAATTACACCAAGACGTGGAGAGAGTAAGTCGTACGTACGCACATACGGTGAAATGTCATTCAAAGGATGGAGAGAATAATGAATATGGTTGTACCATATTTATAATAACATCACAATATATATAATATACTGGATTTGTTATTTTATAATGGAAACCACAAAGAATGATCAAGTGGAAGAAGAAAGGAACTTGAAAGAGTTGATGAAATATTTATCTATTCTTCTAGTTCTTCATTTTGATTTGATCAAAAGGGATATTTAGGCTGGATTTCTGACTAAATGAAGGCCACTAGGATGAAGGGACGATAGTTGAGGGTGTTTTTGGGCCTGGGTGGGCCAAGCCAAATGTCTCTGAAGGTATGAATTAGAGAAAATGGGGAGTTCCCTTTTATAAGACTAGTGAGGGGCACCTTAAGAAAAGCTAGAAAAATTATATTATAATAAAATTATTTTATGTTTATAATGGATCAAAAATAAATTATTTAAAGTCTAAGTTGGGGATGGGTTGAAAAACCAATCAACCAATAGGTTTTATACTGGTTTGGGTGACTACATTAACTTTATCATTTAGATTTAACTCTTAGTTAAATATTTTGACATTTACCATGTCTCTTTGTATTTTTATATTATATGGTTAATAAACGAAGGATAAACTTCCAATAAAACCTCAAGTGTTAGATTAGAAAAATATATAATATTATTTAATACCATTGACCATACCGTAGATTTTTAGGAATAGAATATCAATTAATAATATAATATTTTTTTAAAACTCTTTTCTGTCTATTTTGACATTATTTGGTAATTTGTTTTTGCTAAATTCATAACTGCCTTATTACTTCTAAAACAATTAATCTAACCAACCCAAACATGTCATATTAACCTATAAAATTAGTGGAATTTATAAAATGTCTTAAATTAAATTTTTTGGATATTTATAATATCAATTATTTTAATATTTCATCAATTAGGTAATTACTGCAGCATCATTGTGTCATTAATAAATTAAATTATATAATGTCTAAAAGTTATAAATAAAATCCCATTATTTATGAAATCGTTTTTGATTTCAATTTAATATTAATAGTAGAATTTATCTTATGTGTATCCCTATCTTAAAAATGGTTTAGTTATTAATCTTTGAATTTAAAACTTTTAACTCTTCTTTGAATTAAATAATAATAAATGTCCTAATCTAATCCAAGTGGTTTAAAGAGGTTCATATTTTATTAATAAGGTTATTTTTGGTCGAATTAAACTTATCCAATAGAATTAGGTCATGTGTTAAGTAATAATAATATCATTTTTACCATTAATTACCCAATTTACTTTTAACCGTGGTAAATAAAAGTAAAAAAGTCACTATTCACTAAAAAAATTTGCATTTTATTGAACCACATTTCTCTAACAGATATCAACCGTTTCTCTCTAATTTTATAAATACCACTAACAGAACTCGTATATTTATGTTTTATTTGAATTTGGAAATTCTTCTAGGAGGTGGGTAAAAGACGGTGAAATATTCAATAAAATTTTTATATATCTAAAATTATTATAAACTAATTCCAATTAATTACATTGAACTAATATAGGTATTATGTATCTATTTTGACCTAAAATAAAGTTAAATGACATAATTAATTATTTAAATAAAAATTTGGTTTTAAACTATAACTCTGGGTTTTTCACAATTATTCTAAAATTGAAAGTTTTCAGATAAATACTAATAATTCACCATAAGCTAATTTCGATATTCCGAATCCAAAAATGAAGTCCATTTAGAAAGATATAATTTATAAAATATCAAAAAGTGGGTATTACTATTCATAACGTCTAGTTTGATTGGTTGTGGTGTGTTAGAACTGAAAGTTGCGTACAACACAAGCTACTACATTATTCAAAGATAAGCGTACCGTGGAAGCTTAGGATGTTACAGTTTTTACCCTTAAGTACAACTATTACAATTCCACATTCACGAATAATATCAAAAAGGGGATGAATTTCCATGAAATTCACATTATATGTATCCTACCAAAACATCTGAATGTTACTATATACTAAAAAATATCCTCGAATTTAGTAGCATGGTTATGATTCCAATTATAATTCCACCTTAATCTAGTTCCATAGGATTCAACTGAACATTATATGATACCATCTATAATGACCCAATCTCTGGTAGTCAATAATCAATGTTTAAATTATTACAGTTTTATAAGATACAAATGATAACACATGAAATTTAGCCATTAACATGAGAACAAAATAAATCCACGTATAATATCAATTTAGTATCTCATGGATAATAATAAATTAAGTCTTAAGGATGTAAATCCTTAATATTGGACACCATGTTCTCAAACATCTTGATATCTATACTATAAAGACCTCACAAAGAAAAAGTATAATTGATGGGTAGGTATATAGAGCAAACATATTTACTAATAGCATATTAATTTGTCATATAATAAATGTAAATCCATAAATGGGATATATATTTTCAATACCCACCTCTCAATTCATGTCCAAATCATTCTTTATAAATTGAATGATAAATTTAATTAATAAACTAGATTACTTATCAATAAATATCAATATTGATTAAGGAAAACATATTTTACAAGATTTCCAATGTCAATCAAATAAAAATCAATGAAAAACATCATATATAAAAATTATATATAGTTTCACTAATAATTATATCCATGAAAAATAATATGGAAATTTAAGGGAAATGTAATTTCTAATCATCACAAGAAAGTTAATGTTATTAGGGAAATATAATAAAATTGAAATTTGTTATGAATTTGAATTCAAAAACATTCCATAGAAAAAATTATCATAAACAATCCAGAGAAAGAATAAGTATTTTGTTATTAAAAAATATCCATATATTAGTATAATTTATAAAATGGTTTGTTGTCATTGATGAATATAAATATCATAATAATATCATTAAAAACATTTATGAGGAAGAACACATTTTTTGTACTTTGTAAAAAAAATTAAAAATAGAAAAATACACTATATTAGAAAAAACTCTTTAGAATAAACCTTGAAAAATTTTAAATGAATATATAAAAAAATTTGTGGTTATAATGACGTGAATATTCTATTCAGGAAATGTTTTTTTAAAACATTCCTTTCACTTTTTCAGTAAAAGTAAAGTCATACATTTTTGGAAAATTAAAAGAAGATTCCTTTTAAAAATTTTTTTAAAAATTAATACTTGTGTAAAAATGACTTTAAAAAATCACTAGATAATATTAAAAAAATTCATTGAAATATTTTATGAATAATATATATATTGAAGAAAATTAATATTCAACCACAAAATGAACAAATGTTGTCTTTTCATAAAAAATGATTTCTCAGAAATTTTAAGATCCAAAGTGAAGAAAATGGTGCTATTATATTAGGAGATCATAAATAATCATAGGATATGAATATTAAAGGGAATAATTATACAATGATCAAATTAATTATTTTAATTCAAATTCATTCATAAATAATCCCAATTAAAATGAGAATAAAGCATAAACCCATACTAATTTTCTATATTTTGAATCATAACCCCCATAATAAGTATAAATTAGAAGGAAAAATTAAATACCATAAATATAAATAGGTTCATGATATAAAATAGTAATACAGTAGTTGATATACATTACAAAAATAAATAGGTTCAACATATAAAATATGACTCAATAGGGTGGGAAATGAGATGAAATATCTTACAATGATAATACCATAGAAGTGGGGATAAATAAATTAATTTATTAAGTGTATAAAATTTATATCCTCAAAAAAGATGAAATACAATATAAAATAATCAAAATACATTAGAAATGTAATTAGAGATTATCAAAGACAATTTATAAGTAATATAACCCAATGAAAATAAATTGAGTTACGAAATTTCTTACCACATAGTACCTTTGAAATAAAATCCCATAGGATGAAGGCAAATAAATTTTGACATAAAATAAAATGAATAATGAATTATTAATGGTATAATATTCAAAAAATGAGAAGTATATACACCATATAAAATAATTGGTGCATAAAAAATATACTTTAACAAAGAAAAATTTAGACAAAACCCTTACATAACATTTCCCTTTAATAGAAAATGCATTAATATCATTAATAATAGATTTAAAAATATTATTATATTACAACATAACCATAATAATATTTATAATATCATATATTTTATTCTTTCAGACTATTATCATCCTTTCATTAATAATATTTCATTATTAAAATTGTTTTGGGCGTTAGCTACATTGTTTTACCATGCATTTTTTGTCACAGATGTTGAGCTTCAAGTACATATTATATAGATACATCATGTCCAAAATTAAATTATTGTTATAATATCAAATTTATTCATTATATATATTTTTTGAACCATTATTTTATGTTTTACACAAAAAATGAATTACATCTTTTTGTGGAGATGGTAGGCCATTCAAATGCGTGATTGATGATATCATTCACCTAATGGGTTAAATTGTAGGCAAGATGATGATATATATATTTTATAAAATTAATTTGATTTATTATTTATCATATCTAATCGTGGGTTACCAAATTATGACTATCCATGTGAGTTTGTAATGGAAAACAAATTACATCGGTTAGTGAGGCTCTAGTCCACCATACATATGAGCAATGGGCTTGTTTCCCATTTGATAGAAAATGAGATAGATTAATATTATGAAATAAATATAATAACATATAATTACAAAATAGATAATTTTTTTATTATGTTTATATTTTTAATACATAATTTATGTTCATAAAATAAGACTTAAAAAAGAAAGAGTTTGGTGAAGACGATTATAATTTCATAGGGAAAACTCCATTGATTATTTTATGATAGACTATAGGAATGGTATATTGAGAAACATAAAACTAATATAATGTGTATATGTACATTAGGGAGATAATTATATGGATATTTTTATATATGTGGCTTCATATGTGTAAAGATGTTAGGGGATGGGGTGATCTTTTGTAATTGAGGAGGAGTGTTATTTTTGTAAATACTCAAAACAATTCTATAATTTGAAGTCAATGACAACCCTTTTATTTAAAAATTTATAATTAATGTATATTAGTGTATAAAATTTCAATAAACATATACAATAGTAAAAAATATTTTAATATACGTTATACCTTTATCTTCAATGTTTAATCACTTTTACCATTTTAGTTTTCAAAATGATAATTAGTTTTTTATTTACATAATTAATTTATACATTAAGCATAAAAAAATATCCTCATTATATAATTGGGAATAAATTATTAAATATATTAAAATGAATATATATAATTAAAATCCGAGATGTGTGGAAAATTAATTTGAACAAAAGCACATGTAATGTGAAAAACACCATTATAAGTATAACTGTTAAAATTATTTCTTACTATGTTTACTATTAATTATGAGTAAAAATTTCATTGATCTTATTAACCAATATTAATTATATTTATTATAAATATGGAATAAATTTATCAAATTTAATTTTAAAAAATTTAATGAATTTAATTTAAAATTAAACCTACAATATTGATGAAAATACAATATTTCTATGAAACTTTTTCTTATGTATAAAAACATTTTATATCAAATTTCAGAAAATAATTGATTGCAATCATCAATATTGGAATAATAATAATATAATCCAAATAATTTTAGTTTTATAACCAATTTATTGTAAAATATAATTTCTTAAATTTTGTAAACAAATAGGTATATTTCAATAAAATAATTAATTTCACTATTCATTTAAAATCCAATCAATGTTTTCTAAAATTGTTAAAAATATATTTAAAATGAGTTCGCAAAGTGAGATAGAACCTATTTTTAGAAAAAGTATGTTTTCATGAGTAAAAATGAGTTTATTATTTTTGCGTTCGTATAAAAAAATTTAGATTAATGATATATCATTATTGAATATATTATATATAAATTTTAAAAAAAAAGATTCAAAAATGATGATTCATTTAATATATTGTGATAGATTCACCTTTCACGATTAAAGTCAATTTATATTGAAAAATATTTCCTTTACATTAAAATAATTTTAATTACTAATAAATTAATAATAGGATGTTTTATTTTATAATTTTTTTTACCATATGATTATTATAATTTTTAATAATTTAGTTAGTCCAATTCATACTAACTAATTTAACGGATATGTTATAATGGTCACATTAAATATCAATATTTTAATAATGTATCATTGTCTATTTAAACTCGGAGTACAATGTAATGAATAATATAAACGAAATAAAATTAGTTAAAATATATATATATATTCTAAAATAATTTATTTATATTAAAAACTATTTTCTATATCCCTTATATACTATAGAAATTGGAAAAAATAGACATGCCTTCATACAAATTACCATCTCCATGAAGTGAAGTATTTGTTTTTCCATTACTACCTTACGTGGATGTTTATAAATATATATTTAATATATATATATATATATGATATTTATAATATAAAATGTTTTTTTAAAATATAATATATTATATATCATCTTACCCTCTCATCAATTAGAGAAAGGAAACACCACTCTTGTATATTTGTAGACCATCGCCTCTATAAATTTTTAAAAAAAATTTCATTACCATCTCAGATGTATTATTATAGTGATTTATTTAATGAATTAATATGAAATTTAAAATACTTTAAAGATATTATAAAGGTTAGAAAAATTAATTTATTTCATTTTAATCCATTACAAAATAAAAGGCTTCTTATTTGTACATGTAGTGTACCACCTTCATGAAATCATGTATTTTATTTTTCATTTCTACCTTATATGGATGGTGTTAAAAGTATATTAGTAGTATTAAAGTTATAATTAGTAAATTTATAATATTTTGGTGATTATGGTACCAAAATCTTATTATGGACGGTCAATTTCCAAATGTTATTTTTTGATTAGTAACTGAATGACGTTAAAATGCTTAATGAATATTCAACTGAGTTGGTAACAAAATTAGACAAGATAATAAATGAAATAAAATGAATATTTAAAATGTAATTAATATTAATAAGTTCCAATAGAATATAAATATATAATATACTTTTATTATTATATAAATCAAATGATTCTCCTAGAAAGTAATTATTTGAGGCAATAGATTTTTTGTTTAAAAATTAATTTTAATGTTTTCCTTAAAAATAATTCTCTTCCACGTCAATGTTAATATGAATGTTTCAAGAATATAAATATTTATACTTAAAAGTATTTTAATGTTCATTTTAAAATATTTGTGACAATCATTGAAATATTTTTTAGATGAATCATTATAACAATCTTCTTATGTTTCACTTATAAATCATTTTATTAAAGTGAAAAAATATATTTTTTACATTTAACACATGAAATAATTTTACATGTGTTATAGGCATAATTATTTACCATTATTCCTATAAAATGTTTTATAATTAATTAAGAAATTACCTTTCCATATTTTTCTACGAAATTTTTGTATTTATATTAAAGATTATATCAAATAAAAAGGATATTTATCATTTTTTTATGTGACGGTTAAATGTTCTTTTTATTATAGATTAAAATTAATGCTATAATAATAAATGTACTATTTAAAATGTTTTATTAATTATAGAGTTCTTTTAAATTATAGATGGTGATGGGTTGGCCTAATCTATAACCCTCTAATACATTGGATAATGATTTATTGTCTATATAAATGACGATTAGAATTAAGTGATCATGAGTTATCCCATAATGTAAAACATGATTGAACACATGTGATGAATATAGTATCTTTATGATATTGTATGGTTTTTATATTTTTACGAAGTATTTTAATGGAAATCGATTGATCTTAAGAAGATGGAATAATATATTTTAAAAGAGAAGGTTTATTTTCAAAGAAGACCAATCTAATGGGTTATCAAGGATTTCCAAAAAACCATCCTAAATTATATATGATTTCTATTAGTTTTAAAGTATTTATTTTTGGAATATTTATCTTTCATATATGAGTATGATTTATTCATATCATCAATGTTTATTATGAAAAAAGGAACACATTTTATTTGTTTTTATGATTTCACTGTATTAATATATTTTCTTTATTTTTATATCATATATTGAAATTTTTGTATTCATCTAAAACTGTCAAAAACAATTGAAGAGTTGGTATGATTTTTAGGATCTAAATCAATGTCCATTATTCCACTTTGGTAACTCATCTTGAATGAATAAATCATTTCTAATGTAAAGCATGCATGTAAATTGAGGAACCTATTTTTTTAGATAAAATGTATCATATTCTATAACATTAACTTTGTTATGTAATTAATTTACTAGTTCTTAAAAAAATTCGTATGTGGTCATGGTAATATAATAATGTGAATTCCATATTATTAAACTAAAAATATTGGGTTATTTATATTTAAGGGTGTTATACTTCTTTATACATAGATTTAAATATATACTGTTAATATATAGTGTACAGTTATTGAAGAACTAAAATGAAGAATATAATTATAAAAATCCAGATGTATGAATATTATAATATAATAGAAGCTCATTGTTGGAGAAAATTGGGATTAACTTAATTTTTTTTATTTTTAATTCTTGTAAGTACGCGACGTTATTTTAGGTGATGTATTAAAAAAATTTAAAACGTAGTATAAATTAATTGATGTTTTAAATTAATTATTGGATTTTTTATGATGGTTATAAGATAAACCATATGAAAAATTGTTTATATGGTTGGTTTTTTAAAAAAAGACATGGTAAATGGTTTTTCATGTTGGTTATATGACAACCAATGCAATTAAGGGGCCTTCACATCAATTATCAATCAATCAAGAAGAAAAACCAATGTGATAATGGGGTTTTCATGTAGTTTCTTTCATAACCTATGAAAAAAATAAATCTTTATGGTTTTTCACCTCATTTATTTAAAATACAATGTAGGGAACCCATTTTTTAAATAATTTCCTTTTGAAATCTCCTCTCCACTAGGAGATAAGAAAAGAAAACATAAGAAAAAACTATCATAAACTAAGGAAAAAATAATACAAAATTGATAAATAACAAGAAAACACATTTGAAATTAGAAATTCTATAATTCAATATATATTAAGAAAACTAAAGTCATATCACACTAAAACACATTTAGAATTCTAACATTACATATTAAAATTTATAGTACAAACAAACTAAAATTCAATCAGACCTGTAAAATTATTTACCAATTGACATTGTAAGTGTCCCAACTTCTATTCACCATAAGGATTAGTGTCACCAATAATTTACAAATTAAAATTAAATAATTTAAAATATAGTATGAATAGAGAAATCAAATATTAAGGAAAATTTTATAAATAATTCTAACCTGATTGAACTTTATAATAATCGTAATTGAATGTATTTCAAATATAAATCTTAAAACCCAATATCAACTTCATTTTCTCCCTCTTTATTTATAAAAACACTCATTAAGATAGTTTTTAAATTAAAAATACATTATTATGAAATATATCCAATCTTTACTGATTTTAAATGAAAATTCACCTTTATTTTTGTATATTTGATCATCGGGATCTTTATTCTTGTTGTCACTTGAAATATATTTGTTTCTCTTTTAAAAATAATACAAATGAAATAAATTTAAAATTCATTATAATAAAAAAAGTATAAAATAATTCTATCATACATGTCATATAAATTTTTTAAATTTTGTCACCCTTCACCATTGATAGAACTTAATATGAAAATTTCTTTGTCCATTAAAAAACACATATCATCCAATTTATATTGATTTAAACAAAAATATAATTTTAGGTCATTATGCTAAAATTTATTGAACACTTCTATAAATTTATGATTCATACTCTTGAAGATACAGAAACATCCAACATTTATTAATTGAATTATTTTGAAATATTTCATCAGTATAAAATGTTCTTCTTATCTTCAATAATTTTTATCTCTATAGGTGAAATAAATATGGGTCATTATATATATATGTATATATATATATATATATATTTCATTCCATTCATGTTAAAAATTTTATAAATATACATAACAAAAAACAAATTTTTTATAAATTTCTAATAAATTAAATGAAGATAATGATTTATGTTAAGAATTACAAGGAATAAACATTCATCATGTTGATTCCAAATTGATATCTATTTACAAGACCCAGGGTATACTTTTTGAAAATATCCTGAGTCATTGCTTGAACAAAAACTCCCACTTCAACTAGAATCACATTAATATCCAAAAAAATGGAATATGATGACAATCTTGTAAGAATACAAGAATTTGATTCAAAAGTAAAAGAACATAGTTTTTTCACATTTACTATTTTTTTCGATTATATTATTCATCTTAAAAAAGTACTTAAATATATAAAAAATAAAATGGTAAAAAAATTAATACCAAAATGAAATAAAATATAAAATAAAGACATAAATCTATGGTTCTATGTCTAAAATGTCTAGATGGATAAAAAAACAGTGTTCTAAACTTGGTTCAACAGTACTCACCTCATCTTTAGGGAACACTACACCCATTGATTTATCTAAAATATCATGTACATTGACCATATTATACTATATATTTATATGTTGATAATTGATGGTATATCTAATATAAACTATCATTACATGTGTAAAATTATGATTCTAGGGTTTATAAACATGTAACCACACAATTACTGGGATAGTCTAGGGGAGGTGATGTTGGAATAGGATAGGAAGGAGTGGTGTACGGAGGTGGTGGTGGAGGAATGGGAGCTACTGGTAGAGGTAGAGGATCGGGAGTTGTAGTCTGAACAAGTCATTACATGTCTACAAACATCAACTGTACCAAATCTTTGATCCTATCCTCCATCACAATAGTAATATCCTAAATATAAGTTTTTAAAGATTAAATTTTTATAAACAACCTTCATTAATTAATCTACAACAAGTGAAATGATTTTTTCAATGATACACCTACTTGTTATACTCATAGATGACATGTGTGTTCGATATTTCTCAGTGATGTTTATAAAATAACATTCCAACGCTCAAATATTATGTTCTCATGTGGCCACTACCCCTCATGAGAATCTTATATGAAATATTTTAAAAAATAGGTAATGAATCAAAGTATACAATGAGTTGAATTCATTGAAACAAATAACTAAAGTATAAATGTAATAATCCGCTTAGTTATAACCCATGAATATTCTGTAAGATATTGTGCTTTTTTTCATATGACCCCTCTATCAGTTTTTGATGTCTAGTAGGGGGTTGGATGGGCAACCTCGGTAGAGCATGAAGACTCATCTCACAGTTTTTGAAACTTTTTAGCCATCATTTTTATTCCAATAAAATATAACCTCCTCGAGATAACGTATGAGGTTATCTTTTTCAATATTAGATCTTCTAATGAGATAAGCTTAATTACAATAAATTAAAAATATATAAATCATTAATAAATCATTAATAAGATCATTAATATAAAAAAACTTCTAAAAGGTACATTGAACTTACCAATAACAGTTCTTGTCTTCTACTTTCAAAAAATTTCTTCAATGTATGTTCATCTATAAAGGGATATGTATATATATCACATGTATTATGATGTTTCTTATACACAAAATTGAAATATTATGTGAGGTTTGATTTAAAATCTCCCCATATCCATTAATATAATGATAATATTTTCTTCCTAAATCCTCCAGTACCAAGTATATAATACATTATCTAATAATAAGAGTGAAAACATATATTACTATATAAATTTCAAGGTAGGTAAAATAATAATGAATGTGCTTACCAAAGTGATCCCCCATAAGTGAGAAATTGTAAATTTGAATATACTTCTCTAACCATCAATCAAATTAATAACTTTTCTTTTTTTCATCACAATATAATAGTCTTGATTTTTTTGAATTTGGACCTCTTGTACTATTATTATCATCAATTTTAATTGATATCCTCTATTCCTATCTATGGAAAACTGATAATTTTTTAAAATGTGTGATTCCATGTTTACAAAAAATTGAACTCTTCTTTAGCCATGAAAGAGTATATACATCTTGTAAATAAGGATGAGCCTCATAAATTAGAGAATATGTATGGTCCTCCCCATTAGTATGTGTATGATCATCTAAAAAAGTATGGGGTGGATCAGTTGATTAATATGTTATTGCCATACAAATCAAAGAAACATATAATTAGTAAACTAAAATTCAAATTAAATGATTACACATCAATGTAAATAGAAAATATAAAATAATCATAAAAGTAAGATTAACTAAACATAATACATTTTTATTCGTATTTTTTATATTAATGTCAAATTCTAACAACATTAATGTTATATAAAATAAAATAAAAATGACTGAAAATATCAAAAAATGGTGTGGGAATAGTAAAAATAATTTAACGTAATAAATCATTGTTTACACAAAATACAAAAAAATAAATATACCATTACAAAATATATTTTTTATTTTCTATATTAGATTTAAAATAATTTTTTTCAACAAAAAATATAATAAATATATCTAAACATCGCAAACTAAAAAAATGAATATAAAGAAACAAATTTACTTATTATATATATTATGTGTTTTAATAAAGAAAATAAAATTAAAATATCTAACATTTAATGAAATTTATAAAATTAAATGAGAAATATATATATGTCACCAAAAATATTAGGACTTTACAAAAGGATTTTTTTCCCAAAATCCTGCATCGTGATCATTCCATATGGCACTAACCATGTCTACCATATACTCATCAATGTTATATGTTAATCTATCATCACCTATGTGTTGTTTATTCCTTCTAAAATTATACACCATTGTATATTTTATTGATCAAGAACATATTTGTTTCAGGTGTTTCCATTATAAATGGATTGTTTTTATATTCCAATAAATTAATAATATCTATTTTCATTCTAAACTAATTGAATATGATAATTTTTTAACCAATAAACCACTTATATCTAAACACCAGAATAAGAAATTTAATGTAATAATGCTCCCATATTTCTTTAATGACTATATCATATTCACTTTATGTGGAAATTTGGTTTGTGTGTTTGGAACTCAAAAAATTCATTGCTTCTAAGAAAAAAAATACACTACTATTCAAAAGTATAATTTTTTTGTCTGAATATTTTATACCATATGTATAACTATTAATGCCATACTTAGTCCATGTTATCAAATTTAAAATTGTAATACCAATTAATAATATCAATGTTTTTGATTCATATGATATACCAAGAATGAGACCCTTAAACCATTAAACAAATATCTTTTATTATTATTAAAAATACACATATTGTTCTTCTTTGGATAAAAATGTTCCAGTGCATTAATATGAATTTTTATATTTGGTCAAGCATCATATATTTTATTCAAGATGTATAAATGCACCTTCATTATCTTTTGAAATATCAAAGATTTAACTTTGAACATATGAATCTTGTTTTCCCCCATGAATAACTCATTCATGGTGAGATTTAGGTGAACCAATGTGTTCCACTATAGATAAGTTGATTGTAAATTTTCTACAACCTAATAAGAAATGTATTTCTCAACAGTTAAGGCTTCATATTGATATGAATTCTGTACATACCCTTTCAATATCTTTATATACATTTCATATGGAAACAGATAACATATATTTGTATGTCCACAATGCATTATTTATCACCACAAATGAACCATTAAATTCAACATGATATCAAAAAAATATGGGGGAAAATAAAATTATAATTAGAAATGTATAAAAACCTCATCGATTTTCATGTTTTTCAAATAATCTAGACCAATCACATTATTAAAAATTGATTTGGAAAAATATAACTCTTTTATGATTAAAATACTTACCTGGATGGAAAGTATTCCATGCAATGAAACTTAAAGGAGTTGTTTCATCATGGCACAATAATCATGATAATTCATACATGTCGACTTCAAATCTGTTAAAGACCCAATTTTTTAACATTTTAATAATAATACCACAAAAATTTTATATCATGAAGACACTTTATATCAAATTTTCTCCCACTTAGATTATGAATGACAAGTTGGGGGTATGAACATTCACTTTCTATCTGAAGTGGGAGCTAACTCCAGACTTATTATAGTTGAGATTCAGTCTAATATTTCACTAAACTCATCAATAATATTTCTTTTAATATCTAACAATGTTCTATTCAAGATTTTAGAGATATTATTTTCTAAATTCATAACATATATTTTAGTTTATAAATTATATTATATCAAATATTTTAGCTAAGAAATCATCGTTTCTTATAAATATTTCATTCAGTACCATATTTTTGTGTCCTATTGAATTCCACATATATGTTTTATACCCACTAAAAATAATGATCAGTGGATAATTTTTTTACATAATTTTAAATTAATGTGATCCATTGAACTCCATAATTAATATTATATATATTGTATCAATTGAAAAAAAAAAATTAGTAAACCATATATACTATTTTTCTCTCATGATAAAGTTGATAATATAATATTTGTTGTTAAAAATTTTGAAATTTCTTATAACCCTTAACATTGTATCTATAAAAATGTCCATATACTTGGAAGTCATTTATAGTGAAAATAATCATGCAATTCACTTGAAATTATCCATTTTATAAGAATCATACACCCAAATAAAATCCTCTTCTAAAAGTATAAAATCATTAATTAATGGTGACAATAAAACATCAGTATCATTTCTAGGATGTTTTTTATCTAAGATCATTAAACTCAACCTGACATAGTTTGGATTCATAAAAAATTAAGTAGATAAGTTTTAAATTAACTATAAAACATAAAATTAACTATTTTTGGTACTAAGGATTCAATATGGATTAATTCTATCCATGAACATTCGATTTTTGATATTTCTAACTTCATTTATTAAAGTACGAAAATACTGATCAATTTTCTTCCACTGTGGACAAAAAAACAAGATGATTTTATTTTCCATCACATATATGATCACATTAATTCAATCATAAACTTTTATTCATCATGTGAATTTGGAAATGAACATTTATAATGATGAATTATAGCATGATACCAAAATTCTTTATAATAGTTTTTTGTAGATTCTAAATTAGTATGTGAATAATATTTAAAATTATACCACGATGTCATACATTTTGTAAACCCAGATATAAATTCTTATAAATTTCTATATAGAACAGAATAATTCAAAAATAAATTTATTTTTATCCCATTTTAATAGGTAATAGTATTTTATTAACATTAGAATGTGAATATGTAAGATCTTTATATTTAGAAACAATATCATTCATCAATTATAGAAAATCTGTAAAAATATTGTTACTCCATCCATGTTTTTCCTTCATGTTAATCAATCTTAACACCATCTGTAAAACTAAAAATCCCATAAAACCTAGATAAAATGTTTTTTAGCATCACCAAATGGACTTTCAATTTTCATTTCTTTATTAATTTATTATAACAGAATATCATGAATCATTTCTTCACTTTTATTAGAGTTATAATTGTACAACGCATCATCATCAATAGATCCAAAATTTCTCTTAGTTATACTATACCAAATCTAAGGGCTTTAGATCCGACTAAAATAATGAAGAATCAAATTTTATTTGACATATATATTTTTTAACTCTTTCATATTTAAAGATTCCAGACATTGATATAACAAAAGTTATTGTTTGGAATATTTCATTTACAAAATCTGAAAATATAAACTACTCTTTCCTCATATTCATAACTTATTGGAAGTTATATAACTGAACATCGACTCATTAATATCTATAAAATAAATAAAAAATAATATGTCGTCATCCAAATATAGTTCTGATAAAAGTGATAAAGGTGGGGAAATAGAGTATTATATTAGTGATAATCAAGAAGTTGTACTTGCACTAGGATTAATCTACAAAATATTTATATGATTTATAAAATAGTAAATGAAATTGTTAAAATATTAATAAAACTGTCAGTCAGATTAAATTTTAATTGGAATAATTATACATATATAAAATAGGAAATAATTTAAATTTAATCAATGATTTTATAATTTTGATGTAATAAAATTTTTAATTTTTAAAAAAAACTTTTTTATTTTAAATATATAATTATAAATTCTAGAAAATAGTGGAATATTAGATTAAATTTTATTGGTTAATTAAATAAATAATTTCATCATTGTTATTTATTAATGAAAATATAGTTAGTCCATTCTTTCATTTTTAATTTCATTCGGAATTATATTAAATGAAACTTGAAATTTAATATTATTAAACCTAATCAAATTAGATAACATGGATAAGGGAACCCTCCCCTTGATTTTTTCCATTACATGAGTAAAATTTCATTTATCTAGTAAAAAAATTAACTTCATCAAGTGGTTCATTTAAAGTTATATTATCCCTTGGGATTTGGATGAGTGCTTTATAATTTTTATTTATATAAATTCTCATTAAAATAATCATTTGATTCATTATAAAATTGTGATAGGTAGTCAGTGATATTTAAATAGGGATTTTTAATCATATATTATTGTATTAAATTAACCCTATATGATCTAGTACTTTGGTATAATGTGTGTAGTGGAATTTATCCTAAATCCTTCATGATGGTGCAATATTTTTAGAATCAATAGTGAGTGTTCATCTTTAGAGTTTTAACTTCGATAGTTCTTATAACAAAAGTGAATTTATTGATGGATTTAAATATAATTTTTAATATTATATGTACTATGATGAATCCAATTTTATGAATTTCATGGCCTATGATAACCTCGAAATGTAAAAATTATTCCAAAAATTATCATATACATGAAAAAAATATTTAGATAAGAATATAAAGGTTTAGACATTAAACCAAATCCTAACTGGGATGTCGATCATAATCTAATATCATTCGTAAAAGGCAAAGTATGTTATTAATAATTCTGTATGTGTTTTCAATAATCCATGTCTTCCACATAGGTATCAATATATTTTACTAAACCATGATAGAACTAGTTTTTTACTCAATGTTAATTGTGAAAAATTGTTTCACGCAATGTTATTAGGGACCATTATTTCCCATTTCATAATAATATAGAAAATATTGATAAATGAACCAATTGACCATTCCAATTGTGTATTCACCAATTATTTTAACATTATATTCAAAGGAACTCATAGTATTTAGACTACATATTTAAAATATAATTTTACAAGATTATGATATTATTGAATCATAAGAAATTTTTTGATATGCATATACACTACTTATATGATATTTTATATTAAATTGTATAAAATTTCAATGTATTTATATATTACATATTATGATTATTAGGTATCTATTAAATGCATAAAACTAATTGAAATTTACCCATATATGTGGTAATGTATGAATAAAAAATTAATTATTCACAAACATTGTCCAAATATGAAAAATTTAAAGATTTAATGTAGAAATTTATGATGTGATGAAATATACAAATATTTGAAACAATTTTGTGAAAAATAATTTCAATGTATTTAAAACACCAAAACATAAGGATACAATGATTAAATTTATGATCTAAAATATAACATTAAGATATAATGGATTCCACACAGCTATATACTTAAATAAATGCATACTTATGGTAAATGAATATGGTAATGTGAGATTTGGGATGCGTATATTTATATTCAAATGGGAAATGATGATTCCAAAAAAACTGAGGGTTAATGAAGTTGATACTGAGATATTTGAGTCCTTGGAATCGAAAAAATAGGGAATCATGGATTCTATTCCATTGAACAATTAATAGAGAGGTTTGATGTGTGATGCTTACTTGAGAGATTAGCAGATCGATTGCACAACAGTCAGTAGACGAAAACTGTAGAGGAATTAATATTGAAATAAAATAATAGTTTTAATTGGATCTTTGAAAAGTGGGTTATGGATTACACACAAGAGAAAAAATTCTTCATTCAAGAGAATGGATAACCCAAAAATAATTTAAATATGGGATTCATAAAATTTTAAATGGTATATAAAGTTGGTTGTCATATAATTGACATTAAAAATATTTCTTTTGACATCATTTATATGATAACTGATGTGAAGAAGAATATTTATCACATTAGTTATATAATAACTGATGCGATGAAGTTCCATGTCTTTCTTATTCACATCAGTTATATAATAACTAACGTGATAAAAACAAACATAAATATTTCTCTTCAGTTATGAATAAAATATGTGAAAAAGCTGATGGGATAAATAATTTTTTATTAGTTGTTGATGATAATAGGTTATTCTTGAATTAAAATTAATCCCTTATGGTCTGTACTTTATTTGTCATAGAAAAGGATAAACTAACATATTACGTCTCATTAAATTAGGAATCGATTTTTGTGGAATCGAGTTTTAAAATTATAAATTTTTTTAAAGGTTTATAAATCCTAATTAAGCGGAGAATGTTATTAAATAAAAATTTTAAAAGGGTTGATGGAAACAAAACATAGGTCAAATGTTTTAAATCCATCAAACATGATCATATCATACATGACTTCCCACAAAAAATTGTTACAATAAATTATGAAAATCAGTCTATCAGAAGAAATAATGAATATATATGGAATCTAATTAGGTAGATTCAATGTTTTATTATGATGAATCACTTTATAAATTTGATGTTGAGAAATAAAATTGAATGGAATAAATTAGTGTTATATCAAAGACTTAATAAGTAAAATTATTCTGAAAAGTTAGTATAGTTTTACGGTTGAAGATAAATATATTTATATAAATAATGAAAAAAATTCTCCAAAATTATTATGATTTTAGTGATACTAAAAATGACATTTTTCTAATTAAAAATTAGAAATAATGTTTAAATTTGTAAAATCATAATTTCATTATTCCTTGTATGATAGTATAATTAATAATTCATGATCAAATGTTATTTTTTTAGATTGGACCCTAGTTTTTTTAATTAAATGGATTAATACCATAAAAAATCATGGGATAAAATTAATTAATGTTAAACATGGAATTAGAAGAAATTGTAAAAATCTAAAAAAAATTTTAAAAAAAAAATTATTTAATATGGAAAAATATATATTTTTACTTATTATTATTATGGTACTTGTATATATTATACTAAAGATTATTGTTTTAGAGGTCCTCAATTTTTTTGTCAACCATGACTACATTTTCAAACATTTTTTAAACATCAAGGTTTGAATTTATGCTCTATAAAAGGTGATATGCTTACCTAAATCACATATTTCTAGCAATAATAATCTAAAAGTCACATTAGTATCAAAAAATATTATCTTGTGATATTTTATAGAGAATTAGCCCTTAAGAAACAATGTTAAATTGTATATGGAAATTCTTTTCCATGACTCGTGAATAAAGTCATGTTACATTTCTATTACATATTAAAATTAATGGAAGACTTGTTATATTCAGAGATAATTCTAAATGAATGATATTTGTAATGGTATTAATTTTTAATATCAAATAAATAATCTTCAAAATATTTTTTGTCTCCATATCCTTAGTTGCCTTATCCAGTTAGAGTTCACTAGATATATTCTTTCAGCATTATATGGATTTTTTCCTTCCATTATACCATATTGATAATAATTGTTAATGTTTACTCTCTTATATATTTTTTCCCTGTTGAGATTCTTTTCTAACTATTTCATTATGGGGTAGACAATATATAGTGAATACATACTATGTTGAATCGTTTTCTATTAAGTGTTTCGGTATTACCACTTGATTCACATGTTATACTATTTTATATTAAGTAGGGAATGGTGTGAATTAACAATTTTCTTATGAACCTATATTTTTCTTGAGATTTATATTAACCTCCCCTATGTTATATGTTTGTATTCTTATATTCACGGGAATTATTTTTTTTCACTAAACACGATGATTGAAAGATATAATTTTAGTATCTATTTTTTTAACAATATATTAATTATTTTTTCCCATAATTATCACTGCCATTATCTTATTAATCATTTTATTATTATATTTTTCATTTGACATGTTTTCCTTTGATTAATTATTTATCTTATCTCTATTCTCTTTATTAATGTATTTTTATAAAGATAAAGTGAATAATTATATTATATTTTAATCATATACTATGCATTATGATATATAATTTGAATGCATGAATTGAGAAAAAACCATTTGTATTTAATTAATTGAATATATTTTATTTAAATTCCAGGAAAATCATTAACTTTTTTAGGAAAAAAAATCTTTGTTTTGGGGAGATTTTATTTTAGGGTTAACATTAATTATATTTTTTATTTTATTGGTATAGATAAATTGATGGTTACTATACATTGAAAATCATTCATAAATTCTTTGAGTATTTTTATCATTTTTTAGAATTTTTTTTATTTTTACAATAAGAATTAACTTTGATGAAAATTTATTATCATATATTTTAAAAAATTGATCCTAAATTTATGGGTAAATTATTTAATATTTTCACATTCCTAAAAAATATTAACACTTTTCATGTGGTTTAACTTGTATTATTAAGAAGGAATTGTTATATCTCGATATATATTATTTTTAATTACAATATTTGTAATTCCCCGACCCCAGAATCCCAGAGTCGGTGCATTATTTTAATAAATTTTCATGATCACAAGGGATCAAATCCCAAATGAATGATCAGTTTAGTAGCTTTGGAAGTACTAGATTACATACATAAACATTATATTACACAATAAAAAATATAACACAACAGAAATGGTCTTTGAGAATTCCATTAATCCCCTATCTTAACCCGACTTATCAATCATAATACACTTCTTGGTATCCTGGGAAAATAAAACATAAGAAATGGGTGAGCTCAAATACTTAGTAAGGATAACAATATAGCGGAAACTTTCACAAATAAGCATAAAGAATTAAGGAAATGTATAAAACAAAAAAATCCTTTTAAACATAAACTTCAGCATAATATGGAAAAGATAAATCAAATAATTCCATTTACTTATTCACATGGATATTCTACTAGTCGACTAATCACATGTAATATAAATTTGTAATTTCATAATGATGAAATGCATAATTCCAAACATTATAACCACATAGCAAAGGCCTCATGCAAAGATTATAAATAATATTTTTTCAAGGGCTTGTGCCAAGTCACTAGTTTTTATCATGAGACCTACCGATGCATCGAGGAGCTATAACAGGATCCACCAGTCACTTATTAAGTCCAATGCATTCCTCATATGAATGGTTGAAACATAATATAAACACTCTTATTAAAACTATCATAAGAAATTTCAAAACTTTATCCATAAACCATGAATGTGATAAAAATAACACATCTGAAGTCAAACATATCACAAAATCTTCAATACAATATGAAATATTTTTATCACAATGAATCAACTTCAAACAAGTGTAAAATCCATCAAAGAATGTTGACATAGATGAAATCAAAAATATTTGAGAGAAATATCTCTTTATTTTCATCAAATCATTTAAAATTCACATAATTTAGAAAGGAAGACATTTAAAAGATATTTTTGAATTAAATTGTCTCATACCACTTTGAAACATTTTTAAGGAATAAAAATTTTAATACATTCATGTCCATATAAATAACTCTTTAAAACCATTATGATAAAATGGAAATTAATGAGAATGATTTATAAGAATAAATATTTAAAACATTTAATATGATGTTTTAGTTAAAGATTACCTCATAAGAATAATTTTTAAAAAGTATTTTATGAATCACGTACATGGATAATAAATATTTTAAAGAAAATACTTACACGTAAACAATATCAGATAATAACAAGATTGAAGAATTAACCCTTAAAAAGTATTTTTCCTTGGTTGAGGGTACTTTAACATCTTGTATAATAGTTAAATCATTGTTAGTAAATTATAAAATAACAAAATACATAAATACTATGTCATATATGATCATTTAATATTGTTTTGTTAATAATATTTTTGTAGTATCATCATTTTAGGTTTTAACTGATCCATTTTTCTTTATATGATTGGTTATGTATGCCATGTTTTTTATGGATAATATGTATTTATTTCATATCCAGAAATATATTAAGTCCTTAAACATTATTTTTAATCATGAAATGAAATTATTCTTTAATGATTACAGTGGTAAATGAATCTCATCGCGTTTGTGGAGACTATAATCCATATGTACGCACGAGGTACAATATCATTATATTGATGGTGAAATCATATGTAATTGGATGGTATATCATAGATAAAGAATCATTGAGATATTATATTTTTCATTTAAATCATTTATACTCATTATTATACCCATCCAAATAATGATGTGTTTGAATAACAAACTACACCACGATGTGGAGACAGTAAGCCGTATGCATGCACGTATAGTGACATTGTTATTTATAGGATGGATAGAATAAATAATATGGTTGTACCATATTTATAATAATATCACAATATGTAGGATTTACTGTATTAATTATTTTAGTTTGGAAACAACAAAGAAAGGGTAACTGGGAGAAGAAAAGAACTTGAAAGATGGTGGTGAAATTGTTACCTCTACTTCGGGTGTTTGCTTTTTAGTTGATCAAAAGGGCTACATAGATTGGATTTATGATCAATGTAATGACTCTAGGTTTATTTTAGGGAATTTTTGAGGTTATTTGGTCAGGGGTTGGCCGATCCAAATGTCTTTGGAGGAGTTATTTTGAGAGAAGGGGAAGTGACCTTTTATAAGAGGGGTGATGGTCACATTAGGAAAAGATTAAAATATTAATTTATAATACAATAATATTCAGTTCATAATGGATAAAAATTAATTTATTTAGAGCCTATGGTGGTTATGTGTCTAAATCCTTTCAACCAAAAGGTTTTAGACAAGTTTAGGTTACCATTTTAACCCTATATTTTAGATTTAACTTTTTGTTAAATAGTTTGACATTTACCATGTCTCTTTCTATTTTTATATTATATTATTAATGAACATACTATAATATACCAAGAGAACAAAAAGTGGTTCATTAATGAAATATATAATATTATTTAATACTTTTGGATGAACCATATATTTTTATGAATATTAAATCAACCAATAATATAGTATTTGTTTCAAAAACTAATTTATGTCAATTTTGACACTATTTGGTATTTTGTTTCTATGAAAGTCATAACAACCTTATAACTTTGAAAAATATTTATCTGATCAACACTAACATGTAATATTAACCTTGAAAATTCGTTTATGGGGAAAAAACTTTTAAATTCTCTTTATTTTAATATTTTTAATATAAACTATTTTAATATTTCATTAAAAAGGTAATTAATGCATAATCATTGTGTCATAAATAAATATAATTATATAATATCTAAAAATTAAAAATAAAATTTCATTATATATGAAATATTTTTATCTTTATATTTAATATTTATAGTTGAATTTATCTTTTTTATAACCATATTTTATAAATGGATTATTTAATAATATTTGAATTTAAAACTTTTAACTCTTCTTTAAATAAAAGAATAACAAGTGCCCTGATCTAATCCAAGTAGACCTAAAGGATCATATTATATTCCTAAGGTTTTTTGGTGGAATTAAACTTATCTAATTGAATTAGGACATGTTTTAGGGTAATTATAATATAATTTTTACCTTTAATTACCCAATATACTTTTAACCGTGTCTAATAAAAGTCAAAATTTACTATTCACCAAAAATTATTTTCAACTTATTGAATCACATATTACTTACTTATTTCAACTATGTTTCTTGGATTTTTTAAATTCAACTCACAGAATTGGTAAAATTATGTTTTATGCAAATTTGCAAACATTCTTAGAAGGTGGGTAAAAGAAGTTAAAAAATTCAATATTATTTTATACATCTAGTTTTATTATAAAATGACTCCAATTAATTAAATTTAACTAATATATGTATTATTTACCTATTTTTACTTTAAATATATTTAAATAAATTTAAATAAAATAAATAATTATTTAAATAAAAAGTCGATTTTAAACAAAAACGCAGTGTTTTTCACTATTCATCAAAAAATTGAATGTTTTCAGAAAATACCAAAAATTAATCCTAAGATAATTTTTATATTACAAGTTCAAAAATGAAGACAATTTTAAAAAATAAAAAACATATAAGTTTCATTTATTAATTTTAAATTAATTCTCGGTGTCATACCAAAAATCAGGTTTTTTAAAAAGTCAAAACTATCAAAATATTGACATATCTTTATGTCAAAATTAATTGTAAAATTTATTATAATGACCTAAATTGTATTAAATGATAAAAATATAATCTAATTATACTTCAAAACCATTCAACTGTATAATTTAACTCCATAAATTATTTTTATTAAAAAATATGTTTTCAATAAAAATTTAGCATCTTTCATTATTCATCAAAATATGAAAGTTATCAAAAAAACACACAAAAAATTCCGAACTAATTTTTTATGTCCCACTACTAAATAAGAAGTTTATTTTTTCAACATTAATATAAAAGTGTCAAATATTTCATTTAAAAATAATCACCACTAGTAGGCGGTAAAATTGCATTTTTGAATAATACATCCTTTATCTGAAAAATTGAATTTGTTATTATAATATTTCTAATAAACACATAATATTATTGTTAAAATTATATAGAGTTTATAAGATTCAATATGTAGTTAATAATATTCATACCCACTTTTTCAAAAACTAGTTTTGTAAGTTGTGGTGTGCTCAAACTCGATGTTGGGTGTTGAGCAAGCTATTGAATTATTTTAATGTGATAATGTACTATGAAATATTTGGGTGTTACATTCTCCTCTCCTTCAATAAATTTCATCCTCGCAATTTAAAATTTTTCTTTGAAAATAAATGGATAATAATAGAATAATACCTTTTTGGAAAAACCATATAAGAAATTGGGTTAATAAAATTTAGTCTTAAAAAGAGGGAAAATGAAATGAAAAAGTCACCACCAAATTATGATCTTAATTATGATGACATTGGTGGAAATTTGAGACACATAATTTTAGGAAAACATAAAAATTTATAGGTAGTGATTGAGGTTATCAGTCATCAACAAGTCTAAAATTGAGGGCCTCAACGCCATAAATCTAAGATGATGTAAAATATCATCAGTTCAACAAAACAAAATGTTTCAGGATAACACATTTTGGGTTTTTGAGATCCCTTCCCTGTTGTTTAAGAATTAATTTATTCATAAAATAATAGGAAAAGAATATATATATATAATTGAAAAGTGGAGTTTCATCCTTCAACTAATTCCTACCACAAACTAATCTTTCACTCCAAAAGATAATAGAATTCAAAAATATTCTATTAATCCTAATCGTATAGGGTTCCAAAAAATGAATTTATAATTTATATGTCAGAACATTTTAAAAAAATACATTATATAAACCAAGACATCACATAGGCCAGTGGTTGGTGATGCACCCTTATCGCCCTTCGGTTGCTGGTTCAAGTCTCACAGCCTTACCGGATGCGATATGTTGTCTCCTGACCTCTAGATTTTCTTTTTTATGACAATCCTAAAATAATCTCAAGAAATTATTTAACCTTAAAAATAATATCTAATGTCAAAATTAATCTATTCCAACCTTTAGACTTATCCAAAATACTTCTGTCCAAACACACAATCCAAAATTTATAAGGAAGGTAAACACAATAAAGATCCATTTTTTCATATAATAACATGTGAATAACTTCATCATTTATACTTTTAAAACACTTTAACACACTAAATTACCATAAAACCTTATTGATTACAATCATGCTCCCTTATTCTTTATAGAATACTGGATATACTCCTTCCATCCAAAAAATGTTGTAAACTCCAACAATGATGGAATATACAAATCATTAATAAGTTTCATGGTAGTTAAGAATATCCAATATAATTTATCCAAATCAATCATATATTATTCCAAAATCACTGCCTCAGTACCTGAACCATATTATGGTTTATCTTTCTCTCAACCATATATTTTCTAAAAAAATTAACCTAGTATTGAGTCACATTTCTTGGTTCCACAAAATCTCAAGTCCTTAATTAAATAATACTATAGTACAATCCTTATATACTCAATAATTTTTATAAGATGTACATCATTAATAAAATACTAAAATGAAACAATAATTTAATAACAACATAAGAACACTAATCATTCCACCTTATCTTCGTTAGTATCGTAACATGATTATTATCAAATAGCAGCATTTGGGGTACACTCTGCTGATTTGGACATTGATTCCCGTAGTATCCCAAATCCTTGCAGATGAAGCATTATACATTTGAAACCTTTTTCATACCCTTGCTATCACGTACCTCATGTCCTTTTTCTCCACACTGATAACAAACTCCCATTCCCTTCAAAAATTTACCAAGGTGATTCCTTCAACGGTCATCACATATGGGAAAATCCTTCTTTCCCCTCTTCCCTTTATCCATGTTTATCACTTACATCCTTTTCTTATCCCACTTCCCTTCAAAGCCATAACACTCAAAAAATTCATTACTTATCTTATTAACCGTAATACCGTTTCTTCATATGATGAGAATACATGCGACACTATTTCCCTTTTAAATATGGACTTAATACCATGAAATATTTAACCCTTCTAAATTTTCATGTCATGCGTATTGCTATAATTCTCAATCCTTATACTATGCACCATTTCTAAACATTGACATACTCTATGTTAGTTAATGAATCACAATGCATACACTATGGGAAAAAAGGCATTTAGTGGCGGTTTTTTTTTCATTTCGCGGCGGTTTAAACTGCAGCTAAATTGATTGGTGGCGATTTTGAAAAACCGCCGTGAAATTGTGCGTCAGGAAACTATTCGCGGCGGTTTTCAGAACTGTCGCAGAACGTTTCGTGGCGGTTTTTTAGCGGCGGTTTTTTTAATTTTTTTTATTTTTGTTTTTTTATTTTTTTTAATTTTTTTATTTTTAATTTTATATATTTATTTTATTTATTTATTTATTTTATTTATTTTATTCATTTTATTTATTATATTTATTATATTTATTTATTTTATTTATTTATTTATTTTATTTATTTTATTTATTTAATTTCGTATTTATTTTTTATTTATTTTATTTTGTATTTATTTTATTTACTTTATTTATTCATGCATGCACATCCCATGCATATGCACATGCATATGCACATGCAATATAAAGAAATTCTGTGTTTGGTGAGATTTGAACCCCTAACCTCTTGCATATTTTCCAAACACTTTACCACTCCAGCAAGCTCACCATGTGGTTAATACACAGAATTTAATATACTTGTATATATTAATTGAAAAAACAAATAATACATAAATAATAGATATAAACTCAATAATAATAAATAATAAATAATAAATAATAAATAATAAATAATGAATAATAAATAATGAATAATGAATAATAAATAAGGAATAATAAATAATAAATAATAAATAATAAATAATAAATAATAAATAATAAATCAATATAAATAAAAAATAATAATTAAATATAAATAAATAAGGAACAAGGAATAATAAATAATAAATAATAAATAATAAATAATAAATAATAAATAATAAATAATAAATAATAAATAAATATAAATAATATATAATATATAATATATAATAAATAATAAATAATAAATAAGCAATAATAAAAAATAATAAATAAATAATAAATAATAAATAATAAATAATAAATAATAAATAAATATAAATAATAAATAATAAATAAATATAAATAATAAATAAATATAAATAATAAATAATAAATAATAAATAATAAATAATAAATAATAAATAATAAATAATAAATAATAAATAATAAATAATAAATAATAAATAATAAATAATAAATAATCAACAAAGATAAATAATAAATACTAAATAATAAATAATAATTAATAATTAATAATTAATAATTAAACATAAATATTTAATAAATATAAATAATAAATAATAAATAATAAATAATAAATACATAATAGATATAAATAATAAATAATAAATAAATAGTAAATATTAAATAATAAATATTAAATATTAAATATTAAATAATAAATATTAAATAAATAAATATAAATAATTAATAATTAATAATTAATAATTAATAATTAATAATAGATATAAATAATAAATAATTAATAATTAATAATTAATAATTAATAATTAATAATTAATAATTAATAATTAATAATTAATAATTAATAATTAATAATAAATAATTACTAATTAATAATTAATAATTAATAATGAATAATCAATAATGAATAATCAATATTAAATAATAAATAATAAATAATGACTAATAAATAATAAATATTAATAAATAAATATAAATAATAAATAATTAATAATTAATAATTAATAATAAATAATAACTAATAACTAATAAATAATAAATAAATATAAATAATAAATAAATATAAATAATAAATAAAAAAATAATAAATAAATATAAATAATAAATAATAAATAAATATCAATAATAAATAAATATAAATAAGAAATAATAAATAATATTAATAAATAATAACTAATAAATAATAACTAATAAATAAATATAAATAATAAATAAAAACTAATAAAAACTAAATAATAAATAATAAATAATTATAAATTATAAATAATAAATAATAAGTAATAAATATAAATAATAAATATAAATAATAAATAAATATAAATAATAAATAATAAATAATAAATAATAAATAATAAATAATAAACAATAAATAATAAATAATAAATAATAAATAAAGATAAATAATAAATAATAAATAATAAATAAATATAAATAATAAATAATAAATAAATATAAATAATAACTAATGAATAATAACTAATAAATAAATATAAATAATAAATAATAAATAATAAATAATAAATTATAAATAAATATAAATAATAAATATCAATAATTAATAATACATAATAAATAAATATAAATAATAAATAGATAATAAATAATAAATAATAAATAATAAATAATAAATAATAAATAATAAATAATAAATAATAAATAATAAATAATAAATAATAAATAATAAATAATAGATAACAAATAATAAATAATAAATAAATATAAATAATAAATAAATATAAATAATAAATAATAAATAAATATAAATAATAAATAATAAATAAATATAAATAATAAATAATAAATAATAACTAATAAATAATAACTAATAAATAAATATAAATAATAAATAATAAATAATAAATAATAAATAAATATAAATAATAAATAAATATAAATAATAAATAATAAATATCAATAATTAATAATAAATAGTAAATAAATATAAATAATAAATAAATATAAGTATAAATAATAAATAATAAATAATAAATAATAAATAATAAATAATAAATAATAAATAAATATAAATAAATATAAATAATAAATAAATATAAATAATAAATAAATATAAATAATAAATAATAAATAATAACTAATAAATAAATATAAATAATAAATAATAAATAATGAATAATAAATAATCAATAATCAATAATGAATAATAAATATTAAATAATACATAATAAATAATAAATAATAAATAATAAATAAATAAATAAATATAAATAATAAATAATAAATAATAAATAATAAATAATAAATAATAAATAATAAATAATAAATAATAAATAATAAATAATAAATAATAACTAATAAATAAATATAAATAATAAATAAATATAAATAATAAATAATAAATATCGATAATTAATAATTAATAATAAATAAATATAAATAATAAATAATAATTAATAATTAATAATTAATAATTAATGATTAATAAATAAAAATAAATAATAAATAATAAATAAATATAAATAATAAATAATAACTAATAAATAAATATAAATAAAAAATAAAAAATAAAAAATAATAATTAATCAATAATCAATAATGAATAATAAATATTAAATAATACATAAAAAATAAAAAATAAAAAATAATAAATAATAAATAAATAAATAAAAATAATAAATAATAAATAATAAATAATAAATAATAAATAATAAATAATAAATAATAACTAATAAATAAATATAAATAATAAATAATAAATAATAAATAATAAATAATAAATAAATATCAATAATAAATAATAAATATCAATAATTAATAATAAATAATAAATAAATATAAATAATAAATAAATATAAATAATAAATAATTAATAATTAATAATAAATAATTAATAATAAATAATAAATAATAAATAATAAATAAAAAAAAATATATAATAAATATATATATATATAATAAATAATAAATAAATATAAATAATAAATAATAAATAAATATAAATAATAAATAATAAATAATAAGAAAATATGAATAATAAATAATAAATAATAAATAATAAATAATAAATAATAAATAATAACTAATAAATAATAACTAATAAATAAATATAAATAATAAATAATAAATAAATAATAAATAATAAATATTACAAATAAATATCAATAATAAATATCAATAATTAATAATAAATAATAAATAAATATAAATAATAAATAAATATAAATAATAACTAATAACTAATAACTAATAACTAATAAATAAATATCAATAATAAATAATAACTAATAAATAAATAATAAATAATAAATAATAAATAATAAATAAACATAAATAATTAATAAATATAAATAATAAATAATAAATAATAAATAATAAATAATAAATAACCAGTTACAAATAATAGATAACAAATAAATTAAAGTGTATTATAAATAATAAATAATAAATAATAAAGGAAACACATGAAAAAGTATGAAAAGACGTGATAAGGGATGAAAACTCATGAAAATGCATGAAAAATGATGGAGAAGCATATGAAGAATGAGGCATTAGAAAGAATGAGAACACATGAAAACTCATGACAACTCTAGAAAACTCCTTAATAATTCAACATAATCATCATAATAACCCACAAAAAACCAACTGGTGCGTATCTCTCTTCGCTGGCTTCGATTTGATATGTGGTAGAGCCCAAACGGACACCCGGAGCGAAAGTTATGGCTGTTTGAAGTTGGAGAACTTTTTTCAACTTTTCTATAACTCTAATATCTTCCACACCTTAGATCGTCTCACAGTTTTAATTATATTTGCCTCTAGATCTCTTCATGAGCTTCGATTTGACTGGTCGTGGCGCTTCAACAGATGCCCGGATCAAAAGTTATAGTCGTTTTAGTGATTTCGGGGTTTCTCGTGTTTTTTATTTTTTCATTTCATTTCGCGGCGGTTTTTAAAAAAACCGCCGCTAATCCTTGAATAAAATTTAAAAAAAATAAAAAAAAAATCCCGTTTAGCGGTGGTTTTTTCGCGGCGGTTTTAAAAACCCCCCACGAAAAAACCGCCGCTAAACGGTGGTTTTCTTGTAGTGATACGAAATGTAAATACTTTCTCCATAAACCATGAATGGTATAAAAATATCACATCCACAATCAAACATATCAGAAAACCTTAAATACTATATGTAATTTTTGAATCATATTAAATCAACTTCAAATAAGCTTAAAATCCATCAAAGGATGTTGACATAGATGAAATCAAAACTATTTGAGAGAAATATCTCTTTTTCTGAAGTCATTTAAAAGCCACATAATTAAATCATTTACTTTGAAAATATTCTTATAATCTTGTAAGGTAATCTTTGACGATTTTATAACGGCGGAAAATAGCCACACCCGCTGTATAAGTTAAAAAAAGACATTCTTACCTTAATTTTGTCGAAAAGGTTAAAAATGACCTTGTTTGGAAAACGACAGAAAGGATCCTTCATAAACTTCTTATAAAAAGTCAAAGAAGGGTATAATTGACTTTAACACATATTCTATAAAATATTATGAATTTATTGAAATACATTTTTAAGAAACATGGATGTGGATGATAAAGAGGTCGTAGTAGATAATTACGCATAAACAACATCGGATAATGTGGAGATTGTGAAATAAACCCTTACCTTGTACTTTTCCTTGGTTGAGGGTAGGTTAACCTCATATATAATTGTGAAATAATTGTTATTAAATTATTCATGAATCATATACATTAATATGATATCATATATGATCCTTTAACATTTCGTTGTAAGTAATATCTTTTTATTATCATTGTTTCGGATGTTAACTGATTCGTTTTCCTTTATATACTTTGTTATGTAATCCGTGTCTGTTATAGATAGGTTGTATCTTATTAATATCCAGAATGATATTAAGTCTTTAAACATTATTTTTAACCATCAAATGAAAATTATTCTTAAATGGATATGATGGGGAATGAATCTCATCGCGTTCGTGGAGACGGTAGTCCGTACGTACACACGAGCGACAATATCATTATATTGAAATTAGAATAAAATATAATTGGGTGGTGTATCATTTATACAGAATAATTATCATTTTATATTTATTATTTACATTAATTACATATGATTATTATACCCATCTAAATAATAATGTATTGAATAACAATTACACCATGACGTGGAGACGGTAAGTCGTACGTACACACGTATGGTGACATGTCATTCAAGGGATGGATAGAATACTGAATATGGTATTACCATATTTATAATAACATCATAGTATATAGGAGATAGTGGAGTTATTATTTTATAATGGAAATAACAAATAAAGAAGAAGTTGAAGAAGAAAGGAACTTGAAAGAGGGTGGTGAAAACATTATCTCTTCTTCAGGTTCTTCATTTTGATTTGATCAAAAGGGATCCATAGGTTGACTTTCTGGTCATACTAATGCCTCTAGGTTGAAGTGAGGGAAGTTGAGAGAATATTTGGGGAGGGGTTGACTGATCCAAAAGGATTTGAAGGTGTGAATTAGTGAGACGGGGGGGGGGGTTCATTTTTATAAGAGCGGTAAGGGGCACCTTAGGAAAAGCTAGAAATATTATTTTATAATAAATTCGTATTCAGTTTCTAATGGATCCAAAGTGACTTATTTATAGGCTAATGTGGGGATGGTTCGAAAACCACATAACCAATAGGTTTTAGATAGGTTTGTGTCACTATATTAACCTTATATTTTAGTTTTAACTCTTAGTTAATTAGTTTCACATTTACCATTTCTCTTTGTATTTTTAAATTATATGGTTAATAAACTTACTATATATATCCAAGAGAACCCCAAGTGGTTAATTAATGATACACCTATCATTATAAAGTCTCCTAGACAAACCGTATTTTTTTAGGAATTGAATATCAATTAATAATATAATAGTTGTTTTAAAAACACTTTTATGTCAATTTTGACACTATTTGGTATTTGATTTTTTTGAAAATCATAACAGCATGATTACTTCGAAAAAACTTAATTAAATCAATAATAACATGTCATATAAACATATATAATTATTTTAATTTCATAAAAAGTCTCAAATTACATTTAGTTTGATATTTATAATATCAATTATTTATTATGTCATTAATTAGGTAATTACTGCAACATCATCGTGTCATAAATAAATTTAATTACATAATATCTAAAAATTACAAATAAAATATCATTATGTAGGAAATATTTTTAAATTTCTAATAAATATTTATTATAGAATTTATCTTATGCATAACCCTATGTTAAAAATTTTTTAGTTATTTAACTTTCGATTTAACTCTTTTAACTCTTCTTTGAATTAAATAATAATAAATGTTAAATTTAATCCAAGTGGACCTAAATGATAATATTGTACTCCTAAGTATGTTTTTTATCGATATACACTTGTCCAATAGAATGAGGAAATGTGTTAGTGTAATATTAATATCATTTTTACCCTTAAATTCCCTATTTACTTTTTAGCGAGGTAAATAAAAGCAAAAATATACTAATCACCAAAAATTATTTTTATCTTATTGAACCCCATTTTAATCCTTGATATTAACTATGTCTCTCGGATTTTCGAAATTCCACTCCCAGAAGCGGTAAAATTAGGTTTTATGTGAATTTTCAAATTCTCCTATGAGATGGGTAAAAACGGTGAAAAGTTCAATAAAATTTTTATGTCTCTCTTTGGATGTAATGTTATTATGCCAAAATGCTTTGTAATGCTATCAATTTCCATGTAAGTTTCTTTTTTTTTTTGTTTATATGTTCTTATTCATCAACTTTATCTTATATTATTCACATTTATTTCATTAAAACTCTAAAATAACAAAGAATAGTGATATATTTGTGTTGTGGTGAATTAGTTCACACATAGGTGTGAATTTCATTCGCACACACAGAGGAGTGGTCGTTATTTCTGCGGTTTTAATTTCTTCAATCCAAATCTTGTAAGCCATCTTCCGCCCACCATTAAGAAAATGTTGTCAATGGAGAGCTAACCCTTTAATGGGTTGATCATAGGATGATGAATAGGATGGATTTAATGTTATTTTATGAACGAATTGTTGTTAATTGGTTCACTAATTTAAGACTTCCATTCTTCAGTTATTACCACTCTTCATCTTCACTGTGTTTGAGGAAGATAAATCCAAGTGCTAAAAGGACCATATACCTTGGAGAGATCATGAATTTGGTCCTACAAGTGTTTAGGTGATTAGTAATTGAGTTTAGTTAGTATAAAACCAGGAAATGATAAAGATAGTGTTAGTTTGAAGAATGTATTCAGCAAGAATAAATAAAACCAAAATTGTCTAAAGAAGTAAAATTTATTCAATCCACCCCGAGCATATTCCTATGATTAACCCATTTTCATCTAACTATAATTCAAATAGGTCACTTAGTTTTATTTAAACCATCTAAAATCAAACCCAAGTTGTCCACTTCATATCCAAAAATCCATCTCTTAGGTTGCGTGTCTTATGTATATTCTTAGGTCTCAATGGATTCGACAACCCAAGCTAGACTACAAGGACTGTTCTACCAACATATCTTGGGTAAATTTGAGCAAGAATCAAATTCTAGCATCGTTCCCAGGGACCAAGTAAGTACCATAGACCAACAACCTTTTTTCATCACCTCCATTCTTCTATTCTAACCCCAGATCTCTTATCCTGTCCCTTTCTCGTTTTTTTGGGCGCATGTCCGCCTACACCTGCGATAATTCAAATAGACTAGTTAGGATAGAACGTCCTAGGATAGGGGATTCAAGTGAACATATAGGATTATATCCATTAGATCTTAATATTCATAATACCCCAGAATCAAAAATTGAACTAATTCTAATGGAGGGTATTCCAAGAAATCAAATTGTAAATCCTGGGGGAAATCAAATGGGGAACCAAAACCAAGAAGCTAGAAACCTAGGGAATGTAGTTGATCAAACCATGAATGACTACCTCACTCTATATTGGACCAATGCCCCATCATGAATTCGACACAATTCTCTAGGATATTCCAATTACATCTTTAAACCCCATGTTCTAAACAACCTTCCAACCATTCACGGGACGGATTCTAAGATGCCCTACCTTCATTTTAAGGAGTTCAATGACAGTGTAGAAACCATGTGTCCCCCACATCAACTAGAATCGGCTAAAATGAGGCTCTTTCCTTTTTCATTGAAAGATATATCTAAAAATTGTCTATACAACTTGAGACCTGCATCAATCCACTCATGGGACTAATTACAAAGAGAATTCTACAAAAAATACTTTCCCCACCACAAAACAATTGCACTTTAAAAGAGTTTCCAATTTTTTTTTGAAAAAGAGGGAGAGTCATTATATGAAACATGGGAGAGGTTTAAAGACACTCTAAACATGGTTCCGCACCATAGTTTTTCTATTACTGAACAATTGATAATTTTTTATGAAGGGTTGGGTTTGGGGAACAAACAATTCATTGACATGATGTGTAATGAAACCTTTAAAAAATCCCCAAATGATGCTTATGAGTATCTAGAAACCCTTTCTGAAAAAAAACCAAACATGGGGAACTTCACCTTATTCTGAAAAGCCACAAAGAACTACTGGAATTAAAACACTTAGAGAAGAGGAAATCCTTAGTCCTAAACATACAACACTCTCTAGGAAGGTTGAAGAGATAGACCTTAGGAAAGTCCATGAAATCCAAACTGTTGACCATGTTTACACAATTTGTGACAAACATGACCATAAGACAGACAAATTCCCAACCATTCCATCTATCAAGAATGTTCTTTTAGGAGGACCCGAATGGAAGTAAATGCTTTGAACTTTCAAAAGCCTCAATACCAAAACAACTTCAACCCAAGGTATAATGACCACCCAGGCATTCGTTGGAAAGATAACCAACAACCTAGCCAACAATAGTGACAAAATCCTTACCCCCATCAGAACTATCAAACCCATAACCAGTTCCAAACTCAACCTATAAAATACCAACAACCACAAGTCCATTTTCAACAAACCATCCTACCTTCAAAATATCCCCCCGTGTCAAACCAATCTTTTCAAGCACCAACCCAAACTGTTCCACAAAGCCTACTAGAAAAACTGAGCAAACAAATGGAGAGTATGAAATCAGAAGTATCTTCCCTAAAACAAGAACTTCAAACCACCAAAACTGGAAAGGCACCCATGCATACTCAGGTGGTTCCATCCTCAACATCAAGGGGAGATTCAAGTTGTACTCAAACAACTCATGAACAAATAAGGGATATGACTATTTTAAGAAGTGGGAAATCAATTGAGAAAGATGAACAACTAATTCAGAACCCACCTAAAGATTCAAACTTGGATGAAAATTCAAATGAACAAAAATATCAAACTGAAAAACATGAGAACATTGTCTAAGAAACAACTCTTCAACAAACAACCCCACAACCTGCACCATTTCCTCAACACATGAGGGAGAAAACCAAGCCTGAATTAAGTGAAAAATTAAGATAAATCTTCTCACAAGTCAAGTTGAATATTCCCCTTCTCGATGCCATCCAAACCATAACTGCCTACTCATAGTACCTTAAGGACTTGTGCACTTTCAAAAGAAAATTTTCACATAAAAGCCAAGTACTTGTGGAATATAATGTGAGTACCACCATTAAACGGACCATTCCTCCTAAGTTGAAAGACCCGAGTTTCCCTTTCATCACTTTTGAACTTGGAGAGAGAAAAGTTGTCAAGGCCTTGTGTGACCTAGGTGCTAGTGTCAGTCTCATTCCCTATGTTGTGCACTTCCAGTTAGGCCTAGAAGAACTCCAACCCACATCAGTCACACTTCAACTTGGTGATCGTATGATTAGGGTTCCAAAGGGGATTTTAAAGGACGTTCTGGTAAAAGTTGAAAAATTCATCTACCCTACTGACTTCATTGCACTTGACAACCATCCAAACATAGGAAATAAGGAACAAACCCCAATTATCCTTGTTCGTCCTTTCCTTGAAACAATCAACTCTGTTATCCAAGTCCAAAATGGTAACATGACCATCACATTTGGAAACATGACTCTAGACTTGAACATCTATAATTCAAGCTCTCAAATAGGGGATGATGAGTACATTCATGAAGTAAACATCATAGGAAGCATTGATAATGAATCCATAGAACATCAAGGAATATTTTATGGATGTTTAAGTCAAGATGAGATTGATTTCTTTTGTTCACATGAAGGAAGTTTATCTCCTTGGATTGAATCATTTTCAACTTTCTTTTATGATGATGTCTTATGTCCAACAATCAGTGAAACCTTTCAAACTTCCTTCCCTAAATCTAATCAAACCAATCTTGTAGCTAAAACTTCTTTATATGGGGAATCAATCCTATCTGAAACTCTAAAAAAATTGATATTGATCCAATTTCCCAATATTCTGCTAAAATTCTGAACCAACCTAATCTTGAATTGAAGGAACTTCCCGCTGCCCTCAAGTATGCCTTCCTAGGGGACAATCAAACTCATATTATTTCCATTTATTCTTCTCTTGAAGCCAATCATGAGAGGATGCTTCTAGATGTCCTTAGGAAACATAAGAATGCCATTGGTTGGACCATGTCTGATATTCCTGGGATTAGCCCACTTATCGGGACTCATAGGAATGTTCTAGAATCTGATTCAAAGCCATGTCATCAAACTCAACGATGACTCAATCCTAATCTCATGGAGGTAGTATGGAAGAAAATTATGAAATTGTTAAAAGTTGGTATCATATATCCCATATCTAAGAGTGAGTGGGTCAGCCCAATCCAAGTGGTTCCCAAGAACGATGGAATCACAGTGATAACCAATAAGGATGGAGAGATTCTTCCAACTAGGGTGAGCAGTGGATGGAGGGTCTGCATTGACTATAGGAAGCTAAACCGATTTACCAAGAAGGACCATTTCCCCTTACCATTCATTGACCAAGTCATTGAGAGAGTGGCAGGTCATGCCTTCTACTGTTTCTTATTTGGGTACTCATGGTACATTCATATTAAGTTATCCCTAGAGGATCAAGAGAATACTACATTCCCATGTCCATTTGGCACCTTTTCTTTCAAACGCATGCCCTCTGGGTTATGCAATGCTCCTAGAACCTTCTAGAAGTGCATGATAGGAATATTCTAAGACATGGTAGGGGATTTTCTAGAGGTATTCATGGATGACTTCTCTGTGTTTGGGGATACATTTGAGGGATTTCTGAGGAATGTAGAGAGAGTCTTATCAAGATGTGAAGAAAATAATCTAGTCCTAAACGGGTAAAAATTCCACTTCATGGTTAAAAAGGGAATAGTTCGTGGCCATCTAGTCTTAGGTAGGGGGATTTAAGTTGATAAAGAAAAGGTTGACACCATTCGTCACCTTCTATCACCCAAAACTGTCATGGAAGTGAGGTCTTTCTTAGTACATGCTGGTTTCTATAGAAGATTCATCAAGGAATTTAGTTCAATCTCTCGTCCCCTTTGTTATCTACTAGTAAAGGATGCTCCATTTGTTTGGACAAAAATTTGTGAGGGTTCATTATCAACCATCAAATCCTCTCTCACATCTCCTCCCATTAAGAAATCTCCAAATTGGAACCTTCCTTTTGAACTTATGTGTGATACTAGTGACTTTGTTGTAGGATCTGTGTTAGGACAACAATGTGATAAAAATCCTTATGTCATTGCTTATGCAAGAAAATCCTTAAATGATGCCCAAATCAACTACACCACCACTGAAAAGGGGTTACTTGCTACTGTGTTTTCCTTAGATAAGTTTAGGTCCTACCTCTTAGGATCCCCCATCACTGTGTTCACTGACCATTCTTCACTAAAATACCTCTTCCAAAAACAAGATGCTAAGGCTAGACTGATTAGGTGGGTCCTTCTCTTACGAGAATTTGACCTCATTATCAAAGATAAAAAGGGTGTTGAAAATTTTGTAGCTTATCACTTCTCTAGGATGGAATTTAAAGAAAACTCAAATCACCTTTCTGTGTCTGATTCATTTCAGGATGAACACCTATACTCTGTGAGTGACTTCCCTTGGTATGCTGACATAGACAACTTCTTAGTTACGGGAGTAATTCCAAAATTATTAGGGACTCAAGATTGAAGGAAATTCCTTTCTGATGTTAGGAACTATGTGTTTGATGATCCAAATCTCTATAAGTTCTGCCCTAACCAAGTCATTATGAGGTGTGTCCCAGAATCTGAACAAGAGTCCATCCTTAAATTCTGTCATTTTGAGGCATGTGGAGGTCAATTTTACTCTAAAAAAACTTCTTCTAAGGTTCTTTAGTGTGGTCTCTTCTGGCCCACCCTCTCAAGGGACTCTTACACATTTTTTCAAATATGTCCTAGGTGTCAACAGGTAGGGACCATCACAAAAAGGAATCATATGCCACTCACTCACATCTTAGTGGTTGAAATCTTTGACTGTTGGGGAATTGATTTCATGGGTCCCTTCCCAAACTCTAGGGGATATATTTATATCCTATTAGCTGTTGATTATGTCTCAAAATGGTTTGAAGCTATTCCCAGCAAGTCTAATGACCATCATGTTGTGATCTTATTTCTGAAAGAACACATATTTTCTCGATTTGGAATTTCTAGGGCTATAATCAGTCATCGAGGAAGACATTTCTTCAATCGCCCATTCTCTTCACTCATGTCTAATTATTCTATTTCTCATAAAGTTTCCACTGCATACCATCCTCAAACCAATGGTTAAGCTGAGTTAGCGACTAGAAAGATTAAGCAAATTCTTGAAAAAACTGTCAACCCCTCTAGGAAAGATTGGTCTGAGAAACTCGTAGATGATCTTTGGGCCTATCGAACCGCATATAAAACCCTTTTAGGAATGTACCCATATAGGTTGGTTTATGGAATATCATGCCATTTACCTATTGAAATTGAGAATAAGGCATTTTGTGCAATAAAAAAATGAATTTTGACATTTCTTTAGCTGATGAAAAGAGGAAATTAGATCTTAATGAACTTGAGGAACTTAGGATGGAGGCTTATGAAAATTAAAGGATAGATAAAGCTAGAGTTCAATCCTACCAATCTATGAATATCAAAGTAAAAAATTTTGAACCGGGAAAACATGTGCTTATGTATAGTTCAAAACTTCATTTACACCCAGGAAAGTTAAGGTCTAGATGGTCAGGTCCTTTCATAGTGCATCATGTATACCCCAATGGGGCAGTAGAGATTCAAGATCCCACAAGTGGTTAAATTTTCAATGTCACTTGTCAAAGGTTAAAACCATTCATTGAATCATTCAGTAAACAAGAAATAGATTTTCAGTTAATCGAGCCAACCTATAAATCGGGAAAAATTGATATATTTAGGATCCATGTCAGGCTAACGACGTTAAACAAAAGCACTGCGTGGGAGGCAACCCATGGTTTTTTTGTTTCTAACCTTTCTGAATCATCTATTTTTACAAATAATGATAATTAATCTTTTTTATATTTAAAAAAATATAATAAAAAATAGACTTTTGACATGTTCTTCTATTATGAGTATGGATGGGTACGAAAGGGGATCACCATATTCATCTGTGTCACATGGTGTGATCCTTGAGTAATACCTTACCCAGAAATTTAAAAATAAGACAATGTATCATTAGTTTATTTTATTTTATTTTTATGACTTTGTAGGTTAAGATAAAAATAAAAAAATAATATAATAATAATAATTAAAAAAGGGGACACGCTATAGGCCGTGGGGAAAACCCAGTCACAACTGGTGAAGCCGTGGGGACTCAAACCCGGGACCGAAGGGAGACAAGGGCACACACTTACCACTGACCTACGACTTAATGTGCCTAATTATCCTATAATTTTTATATATATACTTATATTTTACATATATAAATATATATTGTTTTGATTTGTTTTTTTGTTTGCCTTTTTCCACTAGGGAAATCTGCAAGCGACATGGATATCAATGGACTAAATTGGAGTAGTAAGAACTTAAAACTTCAACCACCAGGTGACTTAATTCCATGATCCTCATATTTCAATTTCCTTATTGATCTCCCCTTTTATTTCTCTACCCCATTCTAATTTTTTTTTATGAAACTAGGGATAGTTTCATTCTAAGTTGGGGGGTGTGGAAAATGTTTGTTAAAAAACAATGATAAAAAAGAAGTAAAATTCCTTTATCATTCATATAATAACATCTTTGCTCGCATTAAAACTACATAGAAATTAATTTTAATTTTTTTGACTCTTAATTTAATTCATGATTAAGTTTAAAATCATTGATTTTGGAATTTTGGTTGTCTTATGAAAATTTTCATCATTTTTATTTTCATCTATTAAATCAAAATGTCAAAATGAAAATCCTCTAGATCATGGGGTACTAATTTGAATTCTTGAGGTCCCTTAATAAATAGAATAGGATGGTTTTATTTTTATGAATAATATGAGTATTCCAAAAAAATTCCATGTAGAGCAATGGATTGATAAAATGCAATGATTTCGGTACTTGGGGATCATGACTCTAGAGTTGTCTAGCCCTGATTTTTCACTCTATCTCAATTTATGGTAATATGATTTTTTTATCAGGTTAACTCTAGATGATGCCCGAGTATGTGGACTTCACTTGGTTCCCTATGGCTTTTGAGCTTAGGAGTCATCGTCAAATTCTTACTACATGTTTTAGTTTGATTAACTGCAATCTCAATTACTATGGAAACATTGAAAAATTTAAAAAAAGAGAAAAAGAATTAATACTCATATTAGGATTAAATGTGATTCCACATAGCGCTTCCATGATTTCCCCTTGAATGAAAATGAACCCCCATATCTATTGTGATTCACAACACATCATTACAACTAATTGAGTTGGATGAAGTATGGTGATGGATTTCGTCAAAATAATGCGCTTGAGATTGGGATATGCTTTTAAATTTATCTTGTTTTAAATTATTTTGATAGGTTATAAAGATATATTTGTGTGCAGTTTAAATTGTGAGCACTGATTTTCATAATGTGTTTGAAGAAAGTAATTCAAATAAAATCTTTGAATTATTTTATCAGGACTAGCTAATCTCAAGTTGGAGGGTGTGATTAGCCAATAAATAAACATATGTGAAGTAAATTATTATGGAATTTAATTTTCATTTTTTTATCTTATTGGCATGATTTAGTGTATTTTCATTATGAACATTCATTCTCAACATTTGTGCACTTCATTCCACATGTACACATATTTAGGCCCAATGATTCATCTGATTTTAAAGAGTGTAAATATCCATATTTTAATTTGATATTTTTATGAACTGGATCTTCACTTCAATCTGAACATTTTCATTAAAGGATCAATTATAGATTCATAAATGGTGATGGTGATATTTGGCAATGAAAGGAAACAATTCTGGAGAAGGCAGATTAAACATCATCCCACTGATTTGAATGTGGGGCCCATAATACAGGCCACATGAAGTCCAAATATAGTGGGATACTATATTAAATATAGAGGAACAAATAATATTGCAGGATCAAATGCTAAGTCGGTTTTATTGATTATGATTAAGTAGACACAATTTGATTATAAAAATATGGGCCAGAATCAGCGACCCAGCATGACAGTCCAATGAAGCGGCCATAACGACCGATCCAAAACTCCAAATGGGCCTAACTTTTACAGAGGTCTAGAATTCATTAGGGTATTCATTTTATTCTTCTATGGGCCACTCAAATTCATCCATCTAGATGGTTATTTTGGGGCTTCCCTTCGGTGCATGCAAGATGGACTCAATTTCGGGTCAATGGTGGAGAAGTCTACTATCAATTACATTCCACCACTCTAGGCCTACCATAATCAAGTGGGATGAATTAAACTATTGGGATCTAGACCCAAGGCTTCTTAATTTTCTATTTAAAGTAGTGGTGGTGATGGGTAATGGATCTCTTTTTGGATGTAATGTTATTATGCCAAAATGCTTTGTAATGCTTTCAATTTCCATGTAAGTTTTTTTTTGTGTTTATATGTTCTTATTCATCAACTTTATCTTATATTATTCACATTTCTATCATTAAAACTCTAAAATAACAAATCATATTGATATATTTGTGTTTTGGTGAATTAGTTCACACATAGGTGTGAATTTCATTCGCACACACGGAGTACTGCTCGTTATTTCCGCAGTTTTAATTTCTTCAATCCAATTCTTGTAAGACATCTTTCGCCCACCATTAAGATAATGTTGTCAATTTAGAGATAACCCTTTAATGGGTTGATCATAGTATGATTCATAGGATGGATTGAATGTTATTTTATGAACTAATTTTTGTTAATTGGTTCACTAATTTAAGACTTCCATTCTTTAGTTATTACCACTCTTCATCTTCACTGTGTATGAGGAAACTAAATCCAAGTGCTAAAAGGACCATATACCTTGGAGAGATCATGAATTTGGTTCTACAAGTGTTTAGGTGATTAGTAATTGATTTTAGTTAGTATAAAACCAGGAAATAATGAAGATAGTGTTAGTTTGAAGAATGGATTCATCAAGAATAAATAAAACCAAATTTGTCTAAAGAAGTAAAGTTTATTCAATCCACCCCGAGCATGTTCCTAATATAAACCCATTTTCATCTAAATGTAATTCAATTAGGTCACTTTGTTTTATTTAAACCATCTAAAATCAAACCCAAGTTGGACACTTAATAGCCAAAAATCCATCTCTTAGGTTGCGCGTCTTAGGTATATTCTTAGGTCTCAGTGGATTCGAGAACCCAAGCTAGACTACAAGGACTGTTCTACCAACATATCTTTGGTAAATTTGAGCAAGAATCAAATTTTGGTGCTGTTCCCAGGGACCAAGTAAGTACCATAGACCAACAACCTTTTTTCCTCACCTCCATTCTTCTATTCTAACCTAAGATCTCTTATCCTGTCCCTTTCTCATTTTTTTGGGCGCATGTCCGCCTATGCCTGCGATAATTCAAATAGACTAGTTAGGGTAGAACGTCCTAGGATAGGGGAGTCAAGTGAACATATAGTATTGTATCCATTAGATCTTAATATTCATAATACACCAGATTCAAAAATTGAACAAATACTAATGGAGGGTATTCCATGAAATCAAATTGTAAATCATGGGGGAAATCAATTGGGGAACCAAAACTAAGAAGCAAGAAACCTAGGGAATGTAGTTGATCAAACCATGAATGAATACCTCACTCTATATTGGACCAATGCCCCATCATGAATTCGACACAATTCCCTAGGATATTCCAATTACATCTTTAAACCCCATGTTCTAAAAAACCTTCCAACCATTCACGGGATAGAGTCTAAGATGCCCTACCTTCATTTTAAGGAGTTCAATGACAGTGTAGAAACCATGTGTCCCCCACATCAACTAGAATAGGCTAAAATGAGGCTATTTCCTTTTTCAATGAAAGATAGATCTAAAAATTGGATATACAACTTGAGACCTACATCAATCCACTCATGGGACTAATTACAAAGAGAATTCTACAAAAAATACTTTCCCCACCACAAAATAATTTCACTTTAAAAGCGTATCCAAAATTTTTTTGAAAAAGAGGGAGATTCATTATATGAAACATGGGAGAGGTTTAAAGACACTCTAAACATGGTTCCGCACCATGGTTTTTCTATTCCTAAACAATTGATAATTTTCTACGAAGGGTTGGGTTCGGGGAACAAACAATTCATTGACATGATGTGTAATGGAACCTTTAAAAACAAATCCCCAAATGATGCTTACGAGTATCTAGAAACCCTTTCTGAAAAAAACCAAACATGGGGAACTTCACCTTATTCTGAAAATCCACAAAGAACTACTGGAATTCAAATAATTAGAGAAGAGGAAATCCTTAGGGATAAACATACAACACACTCTAGGAAGTTTGAAGAGATAGACCTTAGGAAAGTCCATGAAATCCAAAATGTTGACCATGTTTGCACAATTTGTGACAATCATGACCATAAGACAGACAACTGCCCAACCATTCCATCTATCAAGAATGTTATTTTAAGAGGACCCCAATGGAAGTAAATGATTTGAACTTTCAAAAGCCTCAATACCAAAGCAACTTCAACCCAAGGTATAATGACCACCCAGGAATTCGTTGGAAAGATAACCAACAACCTAGCCAACAATAGGGACAAAATCATTACCCCCATCAGAACTATCAAACCCATAACAAGTTCCAAACTCAACCTATCCAATACCAACAACCACCAGTCCATTTTCAACAAACCATCCTACCTCCAAAATATCCCCCCGTGATAAACCAATCCTCTCAAGCACAAAACCAAACTGTTCCACAAAGCCTACTAGAAAAACTGTGAAAACAAATGGAGAGTATGAACTCGGAAGTATCTTCCCTAAAACAAGAACTTCAAACCATCAAAACTGGAAAGGCACCCATGCCTACTCAGGTGGTTCCATCCTCAACATAAATGGGAGAGTCAATTTGTACTCAAACAATTCATAAACAAATAAGGGCTGTGACTATTTTAAGAAGTGGGAAATCAATTGAGAAATCTGAACAACTAATTCAGAACCCACCTGAAGATTCAAACTTGGATGAAAATTCAAATGAACCAAAATATCAAACTTAAAAACACGATAACATTGTCTAAGAAACAACTCTTCAACAAATAACCCCACAACCTGCACCATTTCCTCAACACATGAGGGGGAAAACCAAACCTGAATTAAGTGAAACATTAAGAGAAATCTTCTCACAAGTTAAGTTGAACATTCCCCTTCTTGATGCCATCCAAACCATACCTACCTACTCATAGTACCTTAAGGACTTGTGCACTTCTAAAAGAAAATTTTCACATAAAAACCAAGTACTTTTGGAAGATAATGTGAGTACCACCATTAAAGGGACCATTCCTACTAAGTTGAAAGACCCGAGTTTCCCTTACATCACTGTTGAACTTGAAGAGAGAAAAGGTGTCAACGCCTTGTGTGACCTAGGTGCTAGTGTCAATCTCATTCCATATACTGTGTACTTCCAGTTAGGCCTAGAAGAACTCCAACCCACATCGGTCACACTTCAACTTGTTGATCGTATCATTAGGGTTCCAAAGGGGATTTTAAAGGACGTTCTGGTAAAAGTTGAAATCTTCATCTACCCTACTGACTTCATTGCCCTTGAAAACCATCCAAACTTAGGAAATAAGGAAAAAAACAACAATCATCCTTGTTCTTCCTATCCTTGAAATAATCAAATCTGTTATCCAAGTCTGAAATGGGAACATGACCATCAAATTTGGAAACATGACTCTAGACTTGAACATCTATAATGCAAGCTCTCAAATAGGGGATGTTGAGGACATTCATGAAGTAAACATGATAGAAAGCATTGATAATGAATCCATAGAACATCAAGGAATATTTTATGGATGTTTAAGTCAGGATGAGATTGATTTCTTTTGTTCACATGAAGGAAGTTTATCTCCTTGGATTGAATCATTTTCAAATTTCTCTTATGATGATGTCTTATGTCCAACAATCAGTGAAACCTTTAAAAATTCCTTCCCTAAATCTAATCAAACAAATCTTTTAGCTAAAACTTCTTTTTATGGGGAATCAATCCTATCTAAAACTCTAAAAAAATAAATTGATATTGATCCAATTTCCCAATATTCTACTAAAATTGTGAACCAACCTGATCTTGAAATGAAGGAACTTCCCGCTGCACTCAAGTATGCCTTCCTAGGGGACAATCAAACTCATACTATTGTCATTTCTTCTTCTCTTGATGCCAATCATGAGGGGATGCTTCTAGATGTCCTTAGGAAACATAAGAATTCCATTGGTTGGACCCTGTCTGATATTCCTGGGATTATCCCACTTACCGAGACTCATAGGATTCTTCTAGAATCTGATTCAAAGCCATGTCGTCAAACTCAATGATGACTCAATCCTAATCTCATGGAGATAGTATGGAAGAAAATTCTGAAATTGTTAAAAGCTGGAATCATATATCCCATAGCTGAGAGTGAATGGTTCAACCCAATCCAAGTGGTTCCCAAAAAGGATGGAATCACAGTGATAACCAATAAGGATGGAGAGATTCTTTCAACTAGGGTGAGTAGTGGATGGAGGGTCTGCATTGACTATAGGAAGCTAAACCCATTCACCAAGAAGGACCATTTCCCCTTACCATTCATTGACCAAGTCATTGAGAGAGTGGCAGGTCATTCCTTCTACTGTTTCTTATTTGGGTACTCGGGGTACATTCATATTGAGGTATCCCTAGAGGAACAAGGGAATACTACATTCCCATGTCCATTTGGCACCTTTGCTTTCAAACGCATGCCCTCCGGGTTATGCAATTCCCCTGGAACCTTCTAGAAGTGCATGATAGGAATATTCTAAGACATGGTAGGGGATTTTCTAGAGGTATTCATGGATGACTTCTCTGTGTTTGGGGATACATTTGATGGATTTCTGAGGAATGTAGAGAGAGTCTTATCAAGATGTGAAGAAAATAATCTAGTCCTAAACGGGGAAAAATTACACTTTATGGTTAACAAGGGACTAGTTCGTGGCCATCTAGTCTCAGGTATGGGTATTTAAGTTGATAAATCCAAGGTTGACGTTAAAGGGATTTAGTTCAATCTCTCGTCCCCTTTGTTCTCTACAAGTAAAGGATGCTCCATTTGTTTGGACAAAAATTTGTGAGGGTTTATTCTAAACCATTAAATCCTCTCTCACATATCCTCCCATTAATAAATATCCAAATTGGAACCTTCCTTTTGATCATATGTGTGATACCAGTGACTTTGTTGTAGGAGCTGTGTTAGGAAAATGTTGTGATAAAACTTCTTATGTCATTGCTTATGTAAGAAAATCCTTAAATGATTCCCAAATCAACTACACCACCACTGAAAAGGAGTTACTTGCTATTGTGTTTGCCTTAGATAAGTTTAGGTCCTACCTCTTAGGATCCCCCATCACTGTGTTCACTGACCATTCTTCACTAAAATACCTCTTCCAAAAACAAGATGCTAAGGCTAGACTGATTAGGTGGGTCCTTCTCTTACAAGAATTCGGCCTCATTACCAAAGATAAAAAGGGTGTTGAAAATGTTGTAGTTGATCACTTCTCTAGGATGGAATCCAAATAAAACTCAAATCACCTTTCTGTGTCTGATTCATTTCATGATGAACACTTATACTCTGTGAGTGACTGCCCTTGGTATGCTTACATAGCCAACTTCTTAGTTACGGGAGTAATTCCAAAATTCTTAGGGACTCAACCTTGAAGGAAATTCCTTTCTGATGTTAGGAACTATGTGTTTGATGATCCAAACCTCTATAAGTTCTGCCCTGACCAAGTCATTATGAGGTGTGTCCCAGAATCTGAACAAGAGTTCATCCTTAAATTCTGTCATTGTGAGGCATGTGGAGGTCACTTTTACCTAAAAAAACTTCTTCTAAGGTTTTTGAGTGCGGTCTCTTCTAGCCCACCCTCTCAAGGGACTCTTACACATTTTATCAAATCTGTCCTAGGTGTCAATAGGTAGGGTCCATCACAAAAACGAATCATATGCCACTCACTCATATCTTAGTGGTTGAAATCTTTGACTGTTGGGGAATTGATTTCATGGGTCCCTTCCCAAACTCTAGGGGATATCTTTATATCCTATTAGCTGTTGATTATGTCTCAAAATGGGTTGAATCTATTCCCAGCAAGTCTAATGACCATCATGTTGAGATCTGATTTCTGAAAGAACACATATTTTCTCGATTTGGAATTCCTAGGGCTATAATCAGTGATCGAGGAAGACATTTCTTCAACCGCCCATTCTCTTCACTCATGTCTAATTATTCTATTTCTCATAAATTTTCCACTGCATACCATCCTCAAACCAATGGTTAAGCTGAGTTAGCGACTAGAAATATTAAGAAAATTCTTGGAAAAACTGTTAACCCCTCTAGGAAAGATTGGTCTGAGAAACTCGTAGATGCTCTTTGGGCCTATTGAACAGCATATAAAACCATTTTAGGAATGTCCCCATATAGGTTGGTTTATGGAATAGCATGCCATTTACCTATTGAAATTGATAATAAGGCATTTTGGGAAATCAAAAAAATGAATTTTGACATTTCTTTAGCTGATGAAAAGAGGAAATTAGATCTTAATGAACTTGAGGAACTTAGGATTGAGGCTTATGAAAATTCAAGGATAAATAAAGCTAGAGATAAAGCCTACCAATCTATGAATATCAAAGTCAAAAAATTTGAACCAGGAAAACATGTGCTCTTGTAGAGTTCAAAACTTCATTTACACCCAGGAAAGTTAAGGTCTAGATGGTCAGGTCCTTTCATAGTGCATCATGTACACCCCCATGGGGCAGTAGAGATTAAAGATCCCACAAGTGGTTAAATTTTCAAGGTCACTTGTGAAAGGTTAAAACCATTCATTGAATCATTCAGTAAATAGGAAATAGATTTTTAGTTAATCGAGCCAACCTATAAATTGTGAAAAAATTGATAGATTTAGGATCCATGTCGGGATAACGACGTTAAACAAAAGCACCGCATGGGAGGCAACCTGTGGTTTTTTCGTTTCTAACCTTTCCGAATCATCTATTTTTTACAAATAAGATTAATTAATCATTTTTATATTTAAAAAATATAATAGAAAATAAAAAATAGACTTTTGACATGTTCTTCTATTATGAGTATGGATGGGTACGAAAGGGTATCACCATATTCATCTATGTCACAGGGTGTGATCCTTGAGTAATACCTTACCCATAAATTTAAAAATAATACAATGTATCATTAGTTTATTTTATTTTATTTTTATGATTTTGTAGGTTAAGATAAAAATAAAAAAATAACAAAAATAACAAATTAATAATAATAATTAAAAAATGGGACACGCCATAGGCCGTGGGGAAAACCCAGTCACAACCGGCGAAGCCGCGAGGACTCGAACCCGGGACTGAGGGGAGATAGGGGAGAACACTTACCACTGACCTATGGCTTAATGTGCTTACTTATTCTATAATTTTTATATATATACTTATATTTTACACACACACATATATATATATATATATATTGTTTTGATTTGTTTTTTTGTTTTCCTTTTTCCACTAGGGAACTCTGCAAGCGACATGGATATCAATGGACTAAATTGGAGTGGCAAGAACTTCAAACTTCAACCACCAGGTGACTTCATTCCATGATCCTCATATTTCAATTTCTTTATTGAACTCCCCTTTTATTCCTCAATCCCATTCTAAATTTTTTTTACGAAACTTCGGAGAGTTTCATTCTAAGTTGGGGGGTGTGGAAAATGCTTGTTAAAAAAACAATGATAAAAAATAAGTAAAATTCCTTTATCATTCATATAATAAAATCTTTTCTCACATTAAAACTACATAGAAAATAATTTTTATTTTTTTGACTCTTAATTTAATTCATGATTAAGTTTAAAATCATTTATTTTGGAAGTTTGGTTGTCTTATGAAAATTTTCATCATTTTTATTTTCATCTATTAAATCAAAATGCCACAATGCACGTCCTCTAGATCATGGGGTACTAATTTGAATTCTTTAGGTCTCTTAATAAATAGAATAGGATGGTTTTATTTTTATGAATAATATGAGTATTCAAAAAAATTACATGTAGAGCAATGGATTGATAAAATGCGAGGCTTTCAGCACTTGGGGATCATGACTCTAGAGTTGTCTAGCCCTGATTTTTCACTCTATCTCAATTTATGGTAATATGATTTATTTGATCAAGTTAACTCGAGATGATGCCCGAGTATGTGGACTTCACTTGGTTCCCTATGGCTTTTGAGCCTGGGAGTCATCGGCAAAGTCTTGCTACATGTGTCAATTTGATTAACTGCAATATCAGTTACTATGGAAACATTTAAAAATCAAAAGAAAAATAAAAAGAATGAATACTCATATTAGGATTAAATGTGATTCCACATAGCGCTTCCATGATTTCCCCTTGAATGAAAATGAACCCCCATATCTATTGTGATTCACACCACATCATTATAACTAATTGAGTTGGATGAAGTATAACGATGGATTTGATCAAAGGAATGGGCTTGTGATTAGGATATGCTTTTAAATTTATCTTGTTTTAAATTATATTGATAGGTTATAAAGATATATTTGTGTGCAGTTTAAATTTTGATCACTGATTGTCATAATGTGTTTTAAGAAATGAATTCAAATAAAATATTTGAATTATTTTATCGGGACTAGCTAATCTAAAGTTGGGGGTGTGATTAGCCAATGAATAAACATATGTGAAGTAAATTTTTATGGAATTTAATGTTCATTTTTTTATCTTATTGTCCTGAGTTAGTGCATTTTCATTATGAACATTCATTCTCAACATTTGTGCACGTAATGCCACATGTACACATATTTAGGCCCAATGATTCATCTGATTTTAAAGAGTGTAATTATCCATATTTTAATTTGATATTTTTATGAACTGGATATTCACTTCAATCAGAACATTTTTCATTAGAGGATCAATTAAATATTCATAAAGGATGATGGTGATATTTGGCAATGAAAGTATACAATTCTGGAGAAGGAAGATTAAACACCATCCCACTGATTAGAATGTGGGGCCCAAAATACAGGCCCCATGAAGTCCAAATTTCATGGGCTACTATATTAAATATATAGGAACAAATAATATTGCAGGATCCAATGATATGTTTGTTTTATTGATTATGATTAAGTAGAAACAATTTGATTATAAAAATATGGGCCAGAATCAGCGGCCCAGTAGGACAGTCCAATGAGGTGGCCATAACGACCGATCCAAATATCCAAATGGGCCTAATTTTTACATAGGTCTATAAGACATATGGGGCTTCATTTTATTCTTATATGGCCTACTCCAATTCGGCCATCTATAATGTTATTTCAGCGCTTCTGTTCGGTGCATGAAAACTGGACTCAATTTCAGGTCAATGGTGGAGAAGTATACTCTCCCTTTCATTCCACCACCCTAGGCCTAGCATACTCAAGTGGGATGACTTCCACTATTGGGATATTGACCCAAGGCTCCATAATTTACTATTTACGGTAGTGGTGGTGAGGTGTAAAGTATCTCTCTTTGGATGTAATGTTATTATGCCAAAATGATTTGTAATGCTTTCAATTTCCATGTTAGTTTCCTTTTTTTGTGTTTCTATGTTCTTAATCAGCATATTTCTCTTATATTATTCACATTTCATTCATTGAAACTCTAAAACCACAATTCACACTGATATCTTTGTGTTGTGGTGAATTAGTTCACACATAGGTGTGAATTTCATTCGCACACACGGAGGAGTGCTTGTTATTTCCGCGGTTTTAATTTCCTCAATCCAATTCTTGTAAGCCATATTCCACCCACCATTACGGGAATGCCGTAAATGGAGAGCTAAACCTTTAATGGGTTGATCATAGGATTATGAAAAGGCTGGATTGAATTTTATTTTATGAACGAATTTTTGTTAATTGGTTAACTAATTTAAGACTTCCATTCTTCAGTTATTACCACTCTTCATCTAAACTGTGTTTGAGGAAGCTAAATCCAAGTACTAAAATGACCATATACCTTGGATAGATCATGAATTTTTCTCTAAAAGTGTTTAGGTGATTTGTAATTGAGTTTAGTTAGTATCAAACCAGGAAATGATGAATATAGTGTTAGTTTGAAGAATGGATTCATCAAGAATTAATAAAACCAAAATTGTCTAAAGAAGTAAAATTCATTCAATCCACCCTGAGCATAATCATAAGATCAACCCATTTTCATCTAATTGTAATTCACTTTGGTCACTTAGTTTTATTTAAAGCATCTAAAATCAAACCCAAGTTGGCCACTTGATATCCAAAAATCCATCTCTTAGGTTGTGTGTCTTAAGTATATTCTTAGGTCTTAGTGGATTCGGCAACCCAAGATAGACTACAAGGACCATTCTAACTACATATCTTGGGTAAATTAGAGTGAGAATTAGTGACTTTTTAATGATTAAAAAAAGAGATATTTCTTTCAAATAGTTTTTATTTCATCTATGTCAACATCCTTTGATGTATTTTATGTTTATTTGAAGTTGATTTATTATGATACAAAACTTCCATATTGTATTAAAGGTTCTGTGTTATGTTTGAATGTGGATGTGTTATTTTTATACCATTCATGGTTTATGAAAAAGTATTAACATTTTGTATGCTAGTTTTAATACGAATGTTTATGTTATGTTTAAACCTGTTCATATGAGGAATGCATTGTACTTAGAAAGTGATGGGTGGAGCCCGCTATAGCTCCTTGATGCATCGGTTGGTCTCATGAGACAAACTAGTGTCTTGGCATAAGGCTTTGACTAAATATTATTTTTAGTCTTAGCACAAGGCCTTGGCTGGGTGGTTATAATAGTCTGGAATTACGCATTCCATCATTATGAAAGTGGTTATTTATATTGCATGTGATTATTCGATTAGTAGAATATCCATGTAAATAAGTAAATGAAATTATTTCATTTTATTTCTTCCATATTATGATGAAGTTCAAGTTTAAAAGGCATTTCCTTTAGTTATAAATATCCTTAAATGTTTATGCTTATTTATGAATGTTTCTGCTATATTTTTATCCTTACTGGGCATCTGAGCTCACCCCTTTCAATGTATTATTTTTCCCAGGATGTGAAGAAGTATTTTATGAATGACCTGCAGGGATAGTATGAGGGGATATGAGTGTTTATTATGGAGACTATGTTGTTGTAGTTTTCATTTTATGATATAATGTAAACTTTAGGAATGTATCTAGTGTTTCCAAGGCAACTAAACTAATCGGTATTTTGAGACTTGATCTTTATTTTGATCATGCCAATGTTATATAATAATGCACCAACTCTGGGTAACTGGTGTCGGGGCGTTATAGTTGGTATCAGAGGAAGTTTAGTACAATCCTTGGAAGCTAGATTTAGATAAAATATGATTAGAGCGCATAGACCTATGATGGACTGTGAGGATTAGTACAGAAGAACTTCCTAGAATTTTGGTATTGTATATATTTTTTGAGTTTTCCAAGAAATACATACCTTTCTGGATATGAGTAGGTAGAGATGGCTCTGGAACAGATGTACCTAGGGGAAAACCCAAAAACACCGCTTTGAGCTAGACTCCAATGGGAACTGTTGCACGATAACGGGCATTGATGCACTCTTGGTTACGACACTCCTGTGGAAAATGCTTAGGATAATTATCATTTTCTTTACAATCCATTATGAAGGTTTTATGAGTATATAGTTCCTCAAAGAAAACATTTTTTTATGATTATGGATTATATCCATTAATAGTCCAATTAATGTTAAGTGTTTTACAAGTATGGAATTATGTATTTTGATTCATAAACTGATCTAGTTTATTCCATTGTTTAGAAATGGCACCTAGTGGAAGGAATGTAAACTGTATCAATGCACGCACTCCATGTAGGGATTTCTCTCCTGCTCAAGATAATTATAGTGGAGATGGTAATGCAACTGGTTCTAATCAGCTAATCACCATACTGGGACAACTCACTCAGGTTATGAATAATAACCTTACTCGTATGGAGCTCCCTCATCCACAGCATGGAGGATCAATTTTAGATCTTTTCATGAGGCAGAAAAAACTAACATTAAATGGGAGTACAAATCCATTAGTAGCTGAGCAATGGATAAGTTCCCTAGAGAAAATATTTCAGGCTTTGGGGAGTAGTGAAAGTGAAAAAGTTATCATGACAGTTTATCGCCTCACTGGAGATATTGATCAATTGTGATCATTGATACAAAACATTAAGGAATATGATGAATTATAAAATATGGAATGGAGGGAGTTCAAAGAGCTTTTCTTAGAAAAATACTTTCCTCGTGACCATTGAGAAGATATGGAAAGGAAATTTCTAAGTCTGAGGCAAAAGGTGGATGAGAATGTCACAAAGTATGAGGCTAACTTTACAAGGTTAGCAAGGAATGAAACAGATTATATACATAACCCAAGCAGTAATATTGATCATTTCTTTGATGGGTTAAAACCGTTTCTCCATCAAGCATTAGTCTCAAAATCTTTCTCATCATACGAAGATATTATCTCTTGTGCGATCAAAATGGAAAAGGAATTCGCTAAGTTTTACGACTTTAAGGAAAATTAATAGAAGAAGAGATATACTGACCACTCTTGAAATAGAAATAAAGGGAAGAAGGGAAAAGTTGATTATCCATCCTGCAGTAAATGTGGGAAGAAACACCCCGGTACTTTCCAAAAGGGAATGGGAGTCTGTTACAAGTGTGGTGAAAAAGGCCACCAAGCTCATGATTGCAAGGGAAAGAGACTTGTTGTCAACATAGAATGCTATAATTGTAGAGATATGGGACATTATGCAAATGAATGTCCTAATAATCAGGGGAATTTACCTCAGAAAAGGCCAAGGTATCAAGGCCAAGATTTTTCTATCACTACTGCTGAGGTAGAAGCTCTGGAAGACGTGGTGGCATGTAATTTAATGGTTTACTCATGTTTAGAAAATGCATTATTTTATTCTGGATCATCTCATTGTTTCATATCTTCCCAGTTTTATATAAAAATTAGATATCTCCAATTTGATTTAACAAGGGATTTGTCAGTGAAAACCCCTAAGGGAAGTATAATTGCTACAATGTTTTGTCAATCAGTCCCCATTAAGGCATATAAATGTTCTTTATCTGCTGATCTCATCATCATACTCATGATTGAATTTTATATAATCCTCAGTATGGATTGGATTTCGGACCATGATTCGGATATTTATTGTAATAAGAAGGAGGTTAAGATTTTTGATGATGATCATAAGGAACACCTTATCAATAGATCAGAATTGTCACCACCTAATTCTAATCTAGATCCACCCCAAGTATCTCAACCAAATTCAATTATCAGAGAAGAAGAGAATGAAATCACTGTGGGTGAGGAAAAGAATGTTCAAATAGAGTTTTTACCTATTCTGAAAGAATATGAAGATGTGTTTCAGGAATATTTACCTAGACATCCTCCAGAATGAGAAATTGAGTTTTCCATCAATTTAATTCCTGGTTCAAGGCTCATATCGAGGACCCCTTATAGAATGGCCATTGTGGAATTAGTTAAACTAAAGAAAAAAATAGATGAATTGAGTAATAAGGGAACTATTCTCCCTAGTGTTTCTCCATGGTGTGCCCCTACCCTTTTTGTTAAGAAGAAAGGTGGATTTATGAGGTTATGTATCGACTACAGGGAAATCAATTCTATAACAATAAAGAACTAGAATCCCCTACCTCTCATTGATGATTTATTAGACCAACATCATGGAGCTCAATACTTTTCAAAGATTTAACTTAGTTCTGGATACCATCAGTTGTGTGTGAAGAATGAAGACATTCCGAAGATAGCATTTCGAACAAGGTACGAGCATTACGAGTTTACAGTAATACCTTTTGGATTGACTAATGCACCCTCTATATTCATGGATCTAATGAATAGAGTTTTCAAGGAATATCTCAATGGTTTTGTGGTGGTATTTATTGATCATATCTTGGTATAATCTAAAATCTACAAAGATCATGAAAATCACTTGAGCATTATCTTGAAGACTCTTAGAAGACATGAATTATATGGGAAGTTTAGAAAGTGAGAATTATGGCTTCAGGGGATTTCTTTTCTTGGCCATATTGTCTCTAAAGATGGAATCTATATTGATCCTTCTAAGACAAGAGAAATCCAAGAATGTCTAGCACCTATATGTATAACTAAGGTACACCGCTTTATTAGTTTGGCAGGTTATTATCGACGTTTCGTCTAGAATTTTTCCCGATTAGCTAACCCATTAACGAAGATCACATGTAAATGGGTTAAATTTGATTGGAAAAAACAGTGTGAAAATGTTTTGAATAACTGAAGAGAAGATTAGTCAATGATCCTATATTGATTCTACCATTGGGGAATTATGGGTTCGTTATTTATAGTGATGCATCGAAGAAAGGACTTGGTTGTGTCCTTATGGAGAATGATAGAGTTATTTCCTATGCATCACGAAAACTAAAAATTCATGAGAAAATCTATCATACTCATGATCTTGAGTTAGCATTTGTAATCTTTGCTTTGAAGATACAGATAAATTATCTCTATGGTGAAAAATGTGAGATTTATACTGATCACAAGAGTTTGAAGTATATTTTCTCACAGAAAGAACTCAACATGAGGCAAAGGAGATGGCTTGAACTACTCAACGATTATGATTGCACGATACACTACCACCCGGGGAAGGAAAATACGGAGGTATATGCTTTGAGTAGAAAGGTTCATGGAGTTTTTAACAATATAAGAGTTGAAAAGGATCCTATATACAAGGATCTAGTAAAGATGGATATGGGAATAACCATGGAAGGTGAAACATCAATGATTTTTCAAATGGTTGCAAAACCATCTTTACTAGAAAGGATAAAGAGTTCTCAGACCGATGATGAAGAGTTTCAAAAGAAGATTAAAGCCGTGAATGATGGGAGATTGAGTGAATTTGTGTATGAAGATGGAATTTTGAAGTTTTGGAAGAGACTTTATGTTCCCAATATACCTAATCTAAAAAGAGTATTGTTGGATGATGCTCATAGTTCCAAATTCTATATACACCCTTGGAGCACCAAAATGTATCGGGATTTGAAGGAACATTTTTTGTAGGACAACATGAAGAGGGAGATTCCTGATTTTGTGTCAAGATGTATGGTTTGTCAACAAGTGAAAGCTGGAAGGCAACATCCTAGAGGACTCATGCAACCTCTTCCCATACCTGAGTGGAAATGGGATAATATCACGATGGAATTTTTCATGGGACTACCAAAGACTCGTAGAAGGAACGATGCAATATGGGTCCTTGTTGATCATCTTACCAAGTCAGCATATTTTCTTGCTATAAGAGAAGATCTACCACTTGAACGTCTAGAATGCCTATATATTAATGAAGTTGTGAGACTTCATGGAGTACCCCTATCAATTGTTTCTGATCGTGATCCCCATTTTACATCAAGATTCTAGAGGATTCTTCAGAAGGCCTTGGATACTGAACTTCGTTTGAGCACTGCCTACCACCCTCAAACAGATGGACAATTAGAACGAACTATTGAAACCTTAGAAGACATATTGAGATCATGCTCACTTGACTTTTAGGGTATGTGGGATCAATATTTACCTCTGGTAGAATTTTCCAATAACAATAGATTTCATTCAAGTATTCAGATAGCACCATATGAAGTGTTATACGGAAAGATATGTCGCACACAAACCTTTTGGTTTGACGTTGGTAAATGAAAACTTATAGGCCCATAACTAGTGGAGGAAATGATGGAAAAGGTGAAGGTAATCTAGAACCACATCAAAGCAGCTCAAAGTAGGAAGAAGAGCTATGCCGATAACTGAAGGAAGGATTTGGAATTTTAGGCGGGAGATCATGTTTTCTTGAAGGTATCTCCATGTAAGGGAGTTATACATTTTGGTAAGAAGGGTAAATTGAGTCCCAGGTACATCGGACCTTTTAAAATTATAGAACGAATTGGGGTTGTAGCTTACCGTTTGGAAATTCCGCCAAGTCTCTCCAAAGTTCATGATGTGTTCCACGTATCATTGTTGAGAAAATACATGCCTGACCCTACGCATGTACTCACCTATGGGGAATTATAACTGGAACCTGATCTGTCTTATTGCGAAGATCCCATCAGGATTCCTGATACAAGAGAAAAAGTGCTAAGAACCCAGACGATTCGTCTGGTAAAAGTTCTATGGATAAACTATAAGATGGAAGAGGCAACGTGGGAACCTGAGGAACATATGATGAAGAATAATCTGAGTCTTTTTATGCAGTAATATTCTAGAAATTTTTAGGACGAAATTATTTGAAGGAGGGGAGAATGTAACACCCCAAGCTTCTACGGTGCGCTTCTCTTTGAATAATACAATAGCGTGTGTTGTACGCAACTTTGAGTTCTAACACACACCACAACCAATCAAATTAGTCGTTATGAATAGTAATACCTAATTTTTGAAATATTATAAATTTTATCTTTCAAAATGGACTTCATATTTGGATTATAAATATCGAAATTATCCTAGGGTGAATTTTTGGTATTTTTCTGAAAACTTTCAATTTTTGATGATTAGTGAAAAAAACACTGAGTTATAGTTTAAAAACAAATTTTGATTTAAATAATTATTTATTTTATTTAAATTTAATTAAGGTAAAAATAGATATATAATGCCTATATAAGTTCAATGCAATTCATTGGACTTTGTTTTGAATAATTTTAGATATATAAAAAATTTATTGAACTTTTCACCGTCTTTTACACACCTCCTAGAAGAATTTGGAAATTCACATTAAACATAAATTTACCACTTATGTTAGTAGAATTTCTAAAATATGAGAGACAAGGTTAATATCAAGGATTAAAATGTGGTTCAATGAGATAAAAATAATCTTTTGTGAATAGTAACGTTTTCATTTTATTTACCACGATTAAAAGTAAATAGGTTAATTAAGGGTAAAATGATATTAATATTACCCTAACACATGACATAAATCTATTGGACAAGGGTATCTCGGCAAACAACAACCTTAAGAATAAAATATTATCATTTATGTCTACTTGGATTAGATTAGGACATTTATTATTATTTAATTAAAAGAAGAGTTAAAAGAGTTAAAATCATTGTTTAATTACTAAAACATTTTTAATATAGGGTTATAAATAAGATAAATTCGATTTTAAATATTCATTAGAAATATAAAAAGATTTCCTACATAATGGGATTTTATTTATAATTTTTAGATATTAAATATTTTAATTTATTTATAACACAATGGTGATACAGTATTTACCAAATTAATGAAATATTAAAATAATTGATTTTATAAATATAAAAATAAATTTAATTTGATAATTTTTATGAATTAAACTTATTTTCTAGGTTAATATGACATATTAAGATTGGTTATATAAATTTTTTCTAAGAAATAATTCTGTTATGATTTTCACAAAAATAAAATTCCAAATAGTGTCAAAATTGACATAAAAGAGTTTTTAAAAAAAATATTGTATTATTAAATGATATTCAATTCCTAAAAATCTATGGTTCGGCCAAAGGACTTATATAATGATAGTTGTATCATTAATGGACCACTCTGGGGTCTCTTTGTTGTTTATAGTAAGTTTATTAACCATATAATATAAAAATACAAAGTGACAAGGTAAATGTCAAACTAATTAACTAAGAGTTAAAACTAAACGATAAGGTTAATAATGTGACCCAAACCTGTATAAAACCTATTGGATGAGTTATTTTAGACCTATACCAACCTTATATGTTAAATAATCCACTTTTTATCCATTATAAACCGAATATGAATTTATTATACAATAATATTTTTAGCTTTTCCTAAGGTGCCCCTCACCCCTATTGTAAAAGGGCACATCCCCTTATCTCAAATTCATATGCTCAATGCCTTTAGGTTCGGCCAAACCCTGCACAAATATTCTCTCAACTTCCCTCAATTAAACCTAGAGGACTTATTTTGATCAGAAATCCTTCCTAAGGATCCCTTTTGATCAAATCAAAAGGAAGAACCCGAAGAAGAGGTAATGTTTTCACCACACTCTTTCAAGTTCCTTTTTTCTTCAACTTCTTCTTTCTTTGTTATTACCGTTCTAAAATAATAAATATAGTATCATATATATACAGTGATGTTATTATAAATATGGTACAACCATATTCATTATTCTATCCATCCTTTGAATGACATGTCACCATACGTGCGTACGTACGGCTTACCGTCTCCACGTCATGGTGTAATTGTTATTTAAAACATTATTATTTGGATGGGTATGATAATGATGTGTAATTGATTTAAATAATAAATATAACATGATAATGATTCTGTATATATGATATAATATCAAATTATATTTTATTTTAATATCAAAAGAATGATATTGTCACTTGTGTGTATGTACGGACTACCGTCTCCACGAACGCGATGAGATTCATTCCCCCTCATATCCATGCAAGTCTAATTATAATTTTATAATTAAAAATAATGTTTAAGGACTTGATATCATTCTGTATATGAATAATATACAACCTATCCATAACCAACATGACTTATGTAACAAAACATATAAAATAAAATGATTAAGTTAACACCCGAAACGACGATAATACAAATATATTATTAACAAATCAATGTTAAAAGATCATATATGATATCTTATTAATGTATATGATTCATGTATAATTTAATAACAATTATTTCACCATTATACATGAGTTTAATATACCCTTAACTAAGAAAAATTACAAGGTATGGTTTTTTATCACAATCTCTTCATTATTCGAGGTTTTTTATACGTAATTATCTACTGGGACCTCTTTATCATCCACTTCAATGTTTATTAGAAATGTATTTCAAAACATTCTTAGTATTTTACAGAATATGGGTTAAAGTCATTTATACCCTTGTTTGACCTGATTTCAATGAATCATGTCCCAAAGGACCGATCAGTTACCCAGAGTCGGTGCATTATTTAAATACGTTGACATGATTACAAGGAATCAAGTCCTGAAGGACCGATCAGTTTAGCAGTCTTCGAAAATAGATTACATACATGAATGTTACATTTCACTTTTAGACATACAAAACAACAAAAATAATCTTTATGAACTCAATTATTCCCTTGTCTTAACCCTTCATATCCATCACAATACACTTCTTGAAATCCTGGGAAAAATAAAACATAGAAAGGGGTGATCTCAAACGCTCAGTAAGGGTAAGTAGTACAGCGAAAACTTTCATAAATAAGCATAAACATTTAAGGAAATGTATATCTAAAATAAAAGCCTTTTGAACTTGATCTTCAGCATAATATGGCCAAAATAAAATGAAATAATTCCATTTACTTATTCACATGGATATTCTAATAGTCGAATAATCACATGAAATATCACTAACCACTTTTATAATGATGGAATGCATAATGCCAGACTATCATAACCACATAGTCAAGGCCTTGTGCCAAGACTGAAAATAAGACTTTGTCAAGGCCTAGTTCCAAGAGACTAGTTTGTCTCATGAGACCTACCAATGCATCGAGGAGCTATAGCAGGCTCCACCCGTCACTTAATAAGTCCAATGCATTCCTCATATGAAAAGGTCTAAACATAACATAAACAATCATATTAAAAATAGCATAAGAAATGGCAATAATTTACCCATAAACCATGAATGGTATAAAAATAACACATATACAGTCAAACATATCACAAAACCTTCAAAACAATATGGAATATTTGTATCATGATAAATCAACTTCAAAACAAGTTTAAAATCCATTAAAAGATTTTTACATAGATGAAAATGATTTGTAAAACTCTTTGAGAGAAATACCCCTTTTTGATGAAAACATTTAAAAGTCAAAAAATTTAGAAAGGAATTAATTTAAATACATTTTTTAATCATAGTTTCTAATACCACTTTGAAACTTTTGAAAGGAATTATCATTTTAAATACATTCATGTCCATATAAATAAATCCTTAAAACCCATTTTGAAGTCATAGACATTAATGAGAAAGATTTAGAAGAATAAATATTTAAAACATTTGAAATAATGTTTTAGTAAAAAAGTCCTGAAAACTCTTTCATAAAACATGGACATGGATAATAAATATGTCCCAGTAGATACTTATGTAAAAACAACCTAAGATAATAAAGAGATTTCGAAATTAACCCTTACCAATTTGGTAACTTACGAAACACACAACCCATGAAAGATGTATCATAAAATGAATATGTAAATACACATAAATTAATGTGTATTACACAAAGGATACAATTATGGGAAGTACATACATCACACAAAAGGTAATAGTGTAAATATGGCATGAATCTCACGGGAATAAGGAGTGAGATGAAAACCCCTTACCTTGCACTTTCCTTTAGTTGAGGGTACGTTTAACCTCATGTATGAAGACTACAATATGTTATTAAATTATACCATAACCATATTAATATTTATGATATCATACATTATTTATTTATGACTTTAGACTACCTAATTAATAATAATTTCCATGTTATATTAATATTTCAGTTAATAATCGCTTTCTTTATCATACGTGTTTTAACCTGTTACTCTTGATTGTATCACATAGATCATGATTTAAATATTTCAAGAATATAAAACATGATTTATATATCATATATATTTAGAATATAAATTTTTATAATAGACATACATATGAAATGGAAAACACCGTTTATGGAGATGGTAGTCCATACGTACGCATAAACGCTGTTTACGTTTTCATATAGTATTGAACGGAAGTAAGTGAATAAGATATATGTAAGTATATAAATACTTTTATTTATAAATATATATATATATATATTATCATTATTAGGTCATATATTACATACTTATTAGTAATATATATATTTTTATAATCGTCGATGAATGGTGAACTTTGAAATGAATCTCATCGCGTCGTGGAGACTGTAATCCGTACGTACACATGATCGAAAATATCAATTTTTTTATATTATAATAATATATAATTGGATGTTATATTATATATACAGAATCTTTATCATGTTATATTTTTTATTTACATCAAATACACATCATTATTATACCCATCCGAATAAAAATGTATTGAAAAACAATTACATCATGTCGTGGAGACGGTAAGCCGTACGTATGCATGTATGGTGACATGTCATTCAATGGGTGGATAGAATAATGAATTTGGTTGTACCATAATTATAATAAAATCACAGTATATTGAAGATAATGGAGTTATTATTTTATAATGGAAACAACAAAGAAAAATGAAGTGGAAGAAAAACGGAACTTGAAAGAGGTGGGTGAAATCATTACCTCTTCTTCAGTTTCTTCCTTTTGATTTGATCAAAAGGGCTTCATAGGTTGGCATTTTGATAAAAATTATGCTTCTAGGTTGAAGGGAGAATAGTTGATAGGTTATTTGGGAAGGGGTTGGATGATCCAAATGGCTTAGAGGGTGTGAATTAGAGTGAAGGGTGAGTGCCCTTTTATAAATGGGGTGAGGGGCACCTTGGAAAAAACATAAAATATTATTTTATAATAAATTCATATTAGATTTATAATGGCTCAAAAATGATTTATTTAGAAGCTAAGGTGGGTATGGGTCGAAATCCACTCAACCAATACGTTTTATATAGTTTTGGGTCATTTTATTAACCTTATCTTTTTGTTTTAACTCTTAGTTAATTAGTTTGACATTTACCATGTCTTTTTGTATTTTTATATTATATGGTTAATAAACTTACTATAACTTCCAATAAACCCCATGTGGTCCATTAATGATACACCTATCATGATATAAGTCCTTTGTAATAACCTTAGATTTTTAGGAATATAATATCAATTAATAATATAATATTTGTTTTAAAAACTCTTTTATGTCAATTTTGGCATTATTTGGTATTTTGTTTTTTATAAATTCGTAACAGCATTACTACTTTGAAATAAAATCATATAACCAATCATAATATGTCATATTAACCTATAAAATTATTTTAATTCATAAAAAGTCTCAAATTACATTTATTTAGGTATTTATAATATCAATTATCTTAATCATTCATTAATACGATAATTACTGTATCATCATTGTGTCATAAATAAATTGAATTATTTAATGTCTAAAAATTATAAATAAAATACCATTATGTAGGAAATAGTTTTATATTTCTAATTAATTTTTATATTCAAAAATATAACTTATATAACACCATATAAAAATTAAATACTAAAAGGTTTTTGTTTATGTCAATTTTTCTTTAACATTAAATTAATTAATCTTAAATGTCATTATCATTTATAAGTGGCTCCATGGGGTCCCAAAATCGACTCAAAGATGCCCATGGTCACCCATTACTCATGAAATAAGTTTAGAACACGTGTTAAGGTAATTTTGAATTATTACATTTTTCTTTTTACCTTGATTCATCCTATTTACCTTAAAACGCGGTAAATAAAAGTAAAAAGTTACTATTCAAAAAAAAATTATCTTATTGAAAAAAAATTTACTCATTAATATTAACTGTTTCTCTTGGATTTTCAAAATTTAACTCACAGAATCCATAAAATTAAGTTTTATGTGAATTTTTAAATTCTCATATGAGGTGGGTAAAAGACGGTGAAAACTTCAATAAAATTTTTATATATCTAAAATTATTATAAACTGAATTAAATGAATTACAATGAACTTATATAAGTATTATGTAACTATTTTAACATTAATTAATTTAAATAAAATAAATAAGTATTTAAATAAAAAATCGGTTTTAACTAATAACTTAGTGTTTTTTACTATTCATCAAAAATTGTTGTTTCTCAAAAAAATACCAAAAATTCACCCTAAGAGATATATGATATTATGAATTCAAAAATGATGTCTATTTTACCAAATTAAAAACAGATTATCTGCATTAATTAATTTAAAAATTAATTCCCGTTGTCAAAACAAATAGTGTGTTTTTAAGAAATAATAACAATCAAAAGATTGACACTTGCTTATGTCCAGTTTAAATGTGAAATTATGTCTAATGACCAACATTTGATTAAATGGTAAAAATATAATTTAATTATACTTTAAAATCACTGAAATTCATAATTTATCACTATTAATTATTTCGATTTAAAAAGTTGTTTTTTATTAAAATTGAGTAATTTTCACTATTCATCAAAATATGAAAGTTATCAGAAATGTACCAAAAATTCACCCTAAGTTAATTTGTATATTACTAATCCTAAAAAGAAGCTCATTTTGAAAGATAAAATGTATAAAATTTCAGAAAGTGGGTATTACTATTCTTAACGGCTTGTTTGATTGGTTGTAGTGTGTTAGAACTCGAAGTTGCGTATAACACACGCTATTGTATTATTCAAAGAGAAGTGTACCATGAAAGGATGGGGTGTTACATTCTCCACTACTTCAATCAATTGCGTCCTCGCAATTTATTATTAGTATTGGATACTTGGGGTTGACATTTCCAAATATCATAGTTGAAATCCCACATCGAAAAATGGATTAATGAGGCCTCTATTTAAAATACAGAGTAGTAAGTATGAAGGTTATCAAAAATAACACATACTAGGGTTCCATGTAGGAAAAAATGGATATGGAAGAGAAATATAACCATCAATATCTGATGGAGAGTGGTAGAGAACATGGCTATGAAAAGGCCAACAATTACAAAGACATAAATTTGTGATGATCTAAGGTACTATATAGGACAACGTTTTTGTTCTAAGTTCCTTTTCGTAATGTTGAGGAATTTATTTATGAGATTGGATAAAATAATAAGGAGATATACTTACTTTATAATTAGAGTTTTATCCTTTAATAAATTTCTACCACAAAATCATCTTTTACTCCAAAACATAATACAACTCGAAAATACTCAATTTATCCTAATCGTATAGTGTTCCAAATATAATGAATTTATTATTCACATATTAGACCCTTTAAAAAAAGAAAATGCATTATACAATCTAGGGACTTCACGTAGTCCAGTGGTAGGTGATAAATCCCAATCTCACTATGGTTGTGGGTTCGATTACTGCAGTTTTGTCCGAAGCGATGGGTTGTCACATGGTCTGTGTGTTGTCCTTTTACAAAAATAAAAAAATAACCTTTCAAACTTAATCCATTCCAACCATTAGACTTATCCAAAATACTACTATCCAAACTCACATTTCAAAATTTATAAGGAAGTTAAACACAATGATGATCCTTTTTCCCATGTAATAACATGTGAACACCTTCATCACGTATTATTTTAAAACATGGTAACATCCTGAATTACCATAAAACCTTATTGATTACATTAATATTCCCTTATTATTTATAGAATGCTGGATATACTCCTTATATCCAAAAATGTTGTAAACTCTAATAGTGACAAATCATTAATCAATTTCAAGGTAGTCAAGAATATCCAATATAATTTATTCAAATCAACCATCTCTTATTCCAAAATCACTACCTAATTATCAGGACCAAATTAAGGATTACCTTTCCTTCAACCATGTATTTTCAAAAAAGTGTAGCTTACTATAAACTCATTTTTCTTAGAACCACATAATCTCAAATCCTCAATAAAATAGTACTGCAGTACAATCCTTATTTATCTCCATAATTCATGTAAGCTGTATACTGTTGATACATCGCTCAAATAAAATAATTATATAATAACAACATAAGAAAACTAGTCATTACTCTTCATCTGAGGTAGTATCATAACTTGATTATTATCCAATAGCATCATTTGGTGCATACTCGGATGATTTGGACATTGGTTTGCGTAGTGTCCCAACTCCTTGCAAATGAAGCATTATACATTGAAAACATTTTCTTACCCTTGCAATCACGTACTTGGTGTCCTTTTTCTTTACACTTATAACAAACTCCCATTCCTTTCTAGCATTTACCAAGGTGATTCATTCCACATTTTTCACATATTGTAAAATCCTTCTTTCCCTTATTCCATTTATCCATATTTCTTTCTACCATCCTTTTCTTCTCTGGATTCCCTTCAAAGCCATAGGACTCAAAGAATTTTTTACTTATCTTATTAACACATGATACTATTTCTTCATATGATGATAAGACGTGGGAGACTATTTTCCTTCTAAATTATGGCTTATGACCATGAAAGATATGACCCTTCTTACTCTTTGAATCATGCGTATTGGTTGAGTTCTCATTCCTTATACGGTGGGTGTGACTATTTTCCGCCGTTACAAAATCTTCGAAGCTTCCCATTAAAGCTTATGAGAATATTTTGATATTAAATGTTTTATTTTATAATTATGTGACTTTTAAATGATTTCAAAATGAATATTTGAAGAATTTGTGAAAGGTAATCTTTACCAAGATCATAATTTTAAATTTTTTAAATATTTATCTTTCAAAATATTTTTAATTATTGTCCATGTTTTCCAAATGATTTTAAGGATTTATTTATATGGACATGAATGTTTGGAAATGATATTTCTTTTCAAAAGTTTTAAAGTGGTATGCGACACTTTGTTTCAAAAATATCTTTTAAATTACATCCTTTATAAATGTGTGACTTTTAAATGATTTCAATAAAAAAGAGATATTCCTCTCAAATAGTTTTGATTTCATCTATGTCAACATACTTTGATGGATTTTAAGATTATTTGAAGTTGATTTATTATGATACAAAACTACCATATTGTATTGATGTTTTTGTGATATGTTTGACCATGGATGTGTTATTTTAATACCATTCATTGTTTATGGAAAAAGTATTGACATTTCATATGCTAGTTTTAATATGAATGTTTATGTTATGTTTAAACCTATTCATATGAGGAATGCATTGGACTTAATAAGTGACGGTTGGAGCCCGCTATAGCTCCTTGATGCATCGGTAGGTCTCATGAGACAAACTAGTGTCTTGGCACAAGCCCTTGACAAAATCTTATTTGTAGTCTTTCCACAAGGCCTTGACTATGTGGTTATGATAGTCTGGAATTATGCATTCCATCATTATGAAAGTGGTTATTAATATTCTATGTGATTATTCGACTTGTAGAATATCCATGTGAATAAGTAAATGAAATTATTTTATTTTATCTTTTCCATATTATGTTCACGTTTATGTTTAAAAGGCTTTTGTTTTAATTATACATTTCTTTAAATGTTTATGTTTATTTATGAAGGTTTTTGCTATATTGTTATCCTTACTGAGCATCTGAGCTCACCCTTTTCAATGTTTTATTTTTTCCCAGGATGTGAAGAAGTATTTTATGAATGACCTGAAGAGATAGTATGAGGGGATATGAAGAAAATATGTTGTTGTAGTTTTTTTTACTTTATTATGTAATATAAGACTTATGAATATATCTAGTGTTTTCAAGGCTACTAAACTAATCGGCCTTTTGAGAATTGATCCTTTTTAATCATGTCAATGTTATGTAATAATGCACCGACTCTGGATAACTAGTGTCAGGGCATTACAGTTGGTATCATAGAAAGTTTAGTACAAAACATGGAAGCTAGATTTAGATTAACTCTTATTAGAGCACATAGCCCTAAGATTGACTTTGAGGAATAGTATAGAAGAACTTCCTAGAATTTTAGTATTGTATAGATTTTGTGAGTTTTACAAGGAATACATCCCTGTCTAGATACGAGAAGGTAGAGGCGGCTCTGGGACATATGTACCTAGGGGTAAAACCCGAATACACCACTTTGAGCTAGACTCGAACGGGAACTGGTGCATGACAACGGGCGTTGCTGCACTCTGGGTTACGACACTCCAGGGGGATATGCTTAGGATAATTCTCGTTTTCTTTAAAAACCACTATGAATGGTTTATGAGTATATACCACCTCAAAGAAAACATTTCTGTGACTATGGATTAAATCCATAAATATTTCAATTTATGTTAAGTGTTTTACAAGTATATAATTCTGTATTTTGTTTCACAAGCTGATCTAGTTTAAGACATTTTTTAGGAATGGTGCCTAGTAGAAGGAATGGAAACTATATCAATGCACGCACTCCATGTAGGGATTTTCCTCCATGTTGAGATAATTATAGTGGAGCTGGTGATGCAACTGGTTCTGATCAGCTAATCACCATACTGGGACAACTCACTCCAGTTATGAATAATAACCTTACCCGTAGGGAGCACCCTGATCCGCAGCATGGAGGATCAATGTTAAATCACTTCAGGAGGCAAAAACCACCAACATTCAATGTGGGTACAAATCCACTAGTAATTGATCAATGGATAAGTTCCCTAGAGAAAATATTTCAGGCTTTGGGGAGTAGTGAAAGGGAAAAGGTTATCATGGCAGTTTATCACCTCACTAGAGATGCTGATCAATGGTGGTCATTAATTCAAAACAAAAAGGACGATGAAGAATTATCAAGTACGGAATGGAGGAAGTTTAAAGATATTTTCATAGAAAAATACTCTCTCATGACCATCTAGTAGATATGGAAAGGCAATTTCTCAGTCTAAGGCAAAAGGAGGATGAGAATATCGCAAAGTATGAAGCTACCTTTACAAGGTTATCGAGGCATGCAACCGATTATATACGAAACCCGAGGAGTAATATTGATCGTTTATTTGATGCGTTAAAACCATTTCTCTGTCGAGCATTAGTATGACAATCCTTCTCGTCATACGAAGACATTGTTTCATGTGCTTTAAAGACAGAAAATGAATTCTCTAAATCTTATGACAATAAAGTAAAGAAAGAGAATAAGAGAATGGTGGAACAAGAGATAGATAAAGGGGAAAACGTAAAGAAGGATTTTTCCATTATGTGATAATTGTTGGAAGAAACACCCTGGTACTTGCCTAAACGAAAGGGGAGTTTTTTACAAATGTGGAGAAAAATGTCACTAGGCTCGTGATTGCAATGGAAAGAAAGAGGCTTCCAATGTTGAATGATTCAATTGTAGAGAAATGGGGCATTATGTGAATGAATTCTTTAAGCGCCAAAGAAACTTACCTCAGAAAAGGACAAGGGATCAACACCAATTTTATTCTATTACTATAGTTGAAGTGGAATAATTAATGTATTTGTGTTTTTGGACTCAAGGATTATATTCGAGTTATAAGAATAATGTGATATATATAAGGATTGTACTGCAGTACTTGTTTTTTTCATTAAGGATTTAATATGACTAAGGTAATCATATTTTCAGTATGTGGCATTAAGATAAACTTTACTTTGTCTGGGGAATCTGATTTGTCAATTGATTTTAGAATTTAGATACCTTTTACAGAGAGTCTGGAAAGATGTACTTTGGATAACTATAATGTTTGGGGTGCATTAAGTTGAACTTTGGATATTATTTTTTAAGGTTAAAACAATTATTATAATCAATTATTGGAATATTATGATACTATAGTTTTAGGAAAAGGACAACCTGCAGGTCGGGCGATAACCCGTCGCGTCGGACAAAGCATCAGGAATCGAACCTACTACCATAGTGTGACAAGCCTTTATTACCTATCACTAGCCGATAGGAAGTCCCTGATCATTAAAAAAAAATTCTTCATTTTAATGGTATATGTTAATGTTTTGATCCTTATACGATTAGGATAAATATAATATTTTTGAGTTCTATTATCTTTTGAAGTGAAAGATGACTTTGTGGTAGAAATTAGTCGAAGGATGAAACTCTACTTGTCAAGTGTGTGTGTACATATATATATATATATATATATATATATATATATCTTATTCTATGAAGAAAATAATTCTTAAACATTAGGTAAGGGATATTAAAACCAAAAATGTGTTATCCTAATACCTTATGTTTTTTTTTTGAACCAATGATATTTTAAATCATCATAGATTGATGGCTTTGAGGCCCTCAAGTCTACAATTTTTTGTGACTGATGACCTCAATCACTCCCTATAAATATTTATGTTTTTTCTCCAATTATGCGTCTCTAATTCCCACCAATGTTCTCTAAATCGAGATCATAATTTGGTGGTGACCCTTTCATATCTCTTTTTCTCTTATTAAGACTAAATTTTATTAACCCAATTTCTGATGTGGGTTTTCCCACAAAGATATTTTATATTTTCAACCATTTATTTTCGAAGAACAAATTAAAATTGTGAGGATGCAATTTATTGAAGGAGGGGAGAATTTAGCACCCAAAGCGTCTATGGTACGCTTCTCTTCGAATAAAACAGTAGCGTGTTTTCTACGCAACTTTGAGTTCTAACACACACCAAAACCAATCAAACTAGTCGTTATAAATAGTAATACACACTTTTTAAAATTTTATAAATTTTATCATTCAAAATGGAATTCATTTTTGGATTCTTAATATCGAAATTATCTTAGGATGAAATTTTGGTACTTTTCAAATAACTTTCATATTTTTATGAATAGTGAAAATTACTAAATTTTAATTAAAAACAACTTTTTTAATTGAAATAGTTTATAGTGATAAATTATTAATTTTATTGGTTTTAAAGTATATTTAGAATATATTTTTACCATTTAATAAAATTTTGGTCATTGGACATAATTTCACATTTAAACAGGACATAAACACGTGTTAATCTTTTGTTAGTTATTACTTCATAAAAACACGCTTTTTGTTTTGACAGCGGGAATTAATTTTAAATTAAATTCTTGCCTCTTCTGTGTTTTGAATTTGAAAAAATAGATTCCATATTTTTAATTATGATGTCCAAATTGTGTAAATAGTAACTCTTATTTTTATACATTTTGAATAATTACTTCGATAAATATTTTATTTACCATGGTTAAATGGAAAATCAGGTAAATAAGGGTTAAAAAATAAAATTATAATAATATTAATTTACCCTTAAATGTGTCCTAACCTTATTGGTTGATACATGTCCGACCATGGGCATCTTTGGGTCGATTTTGGGACCCCGTGGATCCACTTGTAAGTGATAGGGACACTTTATATTAATTAAGTTAAAGTAAATACAAAAATGACCTCAGCATACATCTTTTAGAAAAACAATTTTTCCATAGGGGTTATATATGTTATATGTTAGACTATAAATATTAATTATAAATATAAAAATATTTTCTACATAATTTTATTTTATTTATAATTTTTAGACATTTAATTATAAAATTTAGTAATGACACAATAATGATACATAATTTTCCTTATTAATGAAAGAATCAAATAATTGGTATTATAAATGTTAAAATAAATATAATTTAAAATTTTTGATGACATCCACAAATTTTATTTGTTAATATTACATTTTATAATTTCTTAAATTAATTTTTTTATAATTAATAATGTTGTTAAGACTTTAACAAAAATCAATTATTGAAGAATGTCAAAATTGACATAAAAGAGTTTTTAAAAAAAATTATATTATTAATTGATATTCTATTCCTAAAAATCTAAGGTTCATCCAAATGACTTATATCATGATAGTAGTATCATTAATGGACCACTTGGGGGTCTATTGGAAGTTTATAGTATGTTTATTTACTATATAATATAAAAATACAAAGAGACATGGTAAATGTCAAACTAATTAACTAAGAGTTAAAACTAAACGATAAAGTTAATATAATGACCCAAACTGGTCTAAAACCTACTGGTTGAGTGTTTTTGGACCTATCCCTACCTTATACTTTAAATAATACACTTTTTATCCATTTAAAACCGAATATGAATTTATTATTAAATAATATTTCTAGCCTTTCCTAAGGTGCCCCTAACCCGTCTTATAAAAGGGCACTTCCCCTTCTCTCAAATTCATTCCCTCAAAGACTTTTGGTTCAGCAAAACCCTGACCAAATATTCTCTCATCTATCCTCCCTTAATTATAGAGGCCTACCTTTTGTGAAAAAACCTACCTAAGGAGCCCTTTTGATCAAATCAAAAGGAAGAACCTGAAGAAGAGGTAATGTTTTCACCACCCTCTTTCAAGTTCCTTTCTTCTTCAACTTCTTCTTTCATTGTTATTTCAATTCTAAAATAATAACTCCAGTATATTATATATACTGTGATGTTATTATAATTATTATTCAACCATATTTAGTATTCTATCAATCCCTTGAATGACATTTCACCATACGTGCGTACGTACGGCTTACCGTCTCCACGTCGTGGTATAATTGTTATTCAAAACATTATTATTTAGATGGGTATAATAATGATGTGTAATTGATATAAATAACAAATTTAACATTATAATGATTCTTTATATATGATATAACATGCAATTATATATTATTTTAACATCAAAATAATGATATTGTCGCCCGTGTGTATGTACGGACTACCATCTCCATGAATGTGATTAGATTCATCCCCGATCGTATCCATTCAATTATAATTCTCATTTGATGATTAAAAATAATGTTTAAAGACTTTATATAATTCTGGATATGAATAAGATATAACCTATCAATAACTAACATGGCTTATGTAACAAAACATATAAAATAAAATGAGTAAGTTAACACCCGAAACAACGATAATACTAAGATATTATTAACAAATCAATGTTAAAAGATCATATATGATATCATATTAATATATATGATTCTTGTATAATTTAATAAAAATTATTTCACCATTCTACAGAAGGTTAACCTAAACTTGACCAAGGAAAAGTACAAGGTAAGGGTTTATTTCACAATCTCTTCATTATATGTGGTTGTTTATACGTAATTATCTACTGGGACCTCTTTATCATCCACAACCATGTTTCTTAAAAATGTATTTCAAAACATTTTTACTATTTTACGGAATATGGTTTAAAGTCATTTATAAGCTTTTTTAACTTTTTATAAGTGGTTTATAATGGAATCTTTCCGTCGTTTTCCAAACAGGGTCCTTTTTATCCTTTTCAACAGAATCAAGGTAAGAATGTCTTTTTTTAACTTATACGAAAGCTGTGACTATTTTCCGCTGTTAAAAAATCGTCGAAGATTCCCTTAAAATCTTATAAGAATATTTTGAATGTAAATGTTTTATTTTATAATTATGCGACTTTTAAATGATTTCAAAATGAATATTTTAAGAATTTGTGAAAGGTACTCTTTATCAAGATCAGAGTTTTAAATGTTTTAAAGATTTATCTTTCAAAATATTTTTAAATAATTTCCATGTTTTAAAAATGATTTTAAGAAATAAAATCCCGAAGGACAGATCAGTTTAGTAGTCTTGGAAAATAGATTACATACATGAATGTTACATTTCACTTTAAGACATACAAAACAACATAAATAATCTTTATGAACGCCATTATTCCCTTGGCTTAACCCTGTATATCAATCACAATACACTTCTGGGAATCCTAGGGAAAATAAAACATTGAAAGGGGTGAGCTCAACCGCTCATTAAGGGTAATTAGTATAGCGAAAACATTCATAAATAAGCATAAACATTTAAGGCAATGTATAACTAAAACAAAAGCCTTTTCAACTTGAACTTTAGCATAATATGGAAAAAATAAAATGAAATAATTCCATTTACTTATTCACATGGATATTTTACTAGTAGAATAATCACATGAAATATCACTAACCACATTTAGAGTCGGTAGATTATTTTAATACATTGGCATGATTACAAGGAATCAAGTTTCGAAGGACCGATCGGTTTAGCAGTCTTGGAAAATAGATTACATACATGAATGTTACATTAAACTTTATAACATACAAAAAAAACATAAATAATCATTTATGAAAGCCATTATTCCCTTAACTTAACCCTTCATATCAATCATAATTCACTTCTTGGAATCCTAGGAAGAATAAAACATAGAAAGGGGTGAGCTCAAATGCCCAGTAAGGGTAAGTAATACAGCGGAAAATGACATAAATATTAAGAATGGTGAATAATTGATACCACATGCCTTTACCAATAATTAAAATGAATACTTATATCGAAAGAATATGAGATGAGTAAATAATGCCATAATAAAACATAATCATTTGTATTATACTAGTCGAATGACCACATGAACTGTCAATATTATTTCCATAATGAGGGAATGTATAATGCCGAACATTCTGAAACATTTCGTCAAGGCCTCGGCCAAGACGTCTAAAAATGATTAAGGCCTCACCCAAAACCATATATCAAATTGGGAATGGGCCTTAGCGAATTTCACGTCTAGTTGTCTCATGAGACTTAACTGTGCATTGAGGAGCTATATTGGGCTCCACCCGTCACTTACTAAGCCCAATACATTTCTCATATGAAAAGGTTGAAATATAACATAAACATTCATATTAAAACTAGCATACGAAATTTCAATACATTAACTATAAAGCATGAATGGTGTAAAAATAGAACATACATAGTTAAAAATATCATAACTCATTCAATACAATATGGAAGATTGTATTATAATAAATCAACCTCAATCAAAAATAATATCCAGTAAAGGATGCTGACATAGTTGAAAATGATGAGTAAAACTTTTTGAGAGAAATATCATTTTTGTAAAATCATTTAAGAGTCACACATTTATAAATTAAGTAATTTAAAAGTTATTTTTGAATAAAAGTGTCCCATACCACTTTGAAACTTTTGAAAACAATTATAATTTCAAAACATTCATGTCCATATAAATAAATCCTTAAAATCATTTTGAAAACATGGAAATTAATTAAAAATATTTAGAAAAATAAATCTTTAAAACATTTAAAATTATGATCTTGATAAATAGTACCTTTCACAAATCCTTAAAATATTCATTTTGAAATCATTTTTATGAAAAACGGGAATGGATGATAAAAATGTCCATGTAAATACTTACACATAAACAATCTCAGATAATAATGAGTTTGAGGAATTAACCCTTACCAATTTGGTATCTTACAAAACATACAACCCATGAAAGAAGTATCATACAATTAATATGTAAATACACATAAATTAAAGTTTATTTCACAAAGAATACAATTATTGGCAGTACATATACCACACAAATGATAATAGTGGCAACATGGCATGAATCTCATGGAAATAAGGAGTGAGATGAAAACCCCTTAACTTAAACTTTCCTTTAGTCAAGGGTACGTTTAACCTCATGTATGAAGACTATAGTATGTTATTAAATTATAATAGAACCATATTAATATTTATGATATCATACATTATTTATTTATGACATTATACTACCCAATTAATAATAATTTCCATGATATATTAATATTTTGGGTAATAATTGCTTTCTTTATCGTACGTGTTTTAACTTGTTACTCTTGATTGTATCACATAGATCATGATTTAAATAATTACAGAATATAAAACATGATTTATATATCATATATATTAAGAATATAAAAATTTATAATAGACATATATATGAAATGGAAAACACCGTTTATGGAGACAGTAGTCCGTACGTACGCATAAACGTTGTATCCGTTTTCATATAGTATTGAACGGAAGTAAGTGAATAAGATATATGTAAGTACATAAATACTTATACATATATAAATATATATACATATGTAGTCGAATTATTATGTCATATATTACATACTTATTAGTAATATATATATTTTTATAATCGTCAATGAATGGTGAACTTGGAAATGAATCTCATCGCGTCATTGAGACGGTAATCCGTACGTACACACGAGCGAAAATATCATTCTTTTGATATTATAAAAATATATAATTGGATGTTATATTATATATACCTAATCCTTATCATGTTATATTTATTATTTATATTAAATACACATTATTATTATACCCATCCAAGTAACAATGTATTGAGTTACAATTACACCACGACGTGGAGACGGTAAGTTGTACGTACGCACGCATGGTGACATTGTCATTAATAAGATGAATAGAATAATGAATATAGTTGTGAAATATTTATAATAACATCAAAGTATATATAAGATACTACTGGAGTTATTATATTAGAATAGAAATAACAAAAAAGAATAAGTGGAAGAAGAAAGTAACTTGAAAGAGGGTGGTGAATTCATTACCTCTTCTTCGGGTTATTCCTATTGATTTGATCAAAAGGACTCCGTAGGTTATATTTATGATCAAACTAAGGCCTCTAGGTTGAAGTGGGGGAAGTTGAGAGAATATTTGGGCAGTTTTTGGCTTAGCCAAAGGCTTTGATGGTGTGAATTAGTGAGAAGGGGGAGTTCCCTTTTATAAGAGGGGTGAGGGGAAACTTAAAAAAAGCTAGAAATATTATTTTATAATAAATTAATATTCAGTTTCTAATGGTTCCAAAGTATATTATTTAAATGATATGGTGGGTATGGATCGAAAAAAACTCAACAAATAGGTTTTAGATAGTGTTGGGTCACTTTATTAACCTTATCTTTTAGTTTTAACTCTTAGTTAATTTGTTTGACATTTACCATGTCTCTTTGTATTTTTATGTTATATGGTTAATAAACTTACTATAAACATCCAATATACCTCCAAGTTTTCCATTAATGATAAACCTATCATGATATAATTCCTTTGGAAGAACCTTAGATTTTAGGAATATAATTTCAATTAATAATATAATATTTTTTTAAGAACAATTTTATGTCAATTTTGGCACTATTGGGTATTTTGTTTTTGATAAATTCATAATAGCATTATTACTTTGAAAAAAATTCATATAACCAATATTAATATGTCATATTAATCTATAAAATTATTTTAATTCATAAAAATTATCAAATTACATTTATTTTTGTATTTATAATATCAATTATCTTAATCTTTCATTAATACGGTAATTACTGCATCATCATTGTGTCAAAAATAAATTAAATTATTTAATGTCTAAAAATTATAAATAAAATACAATTATGTAGGAAATAGTTTTATATTTCTTATGAATATTTATAGTAATAAATATTACTTATATAACTCCATATAAAAATTAATTACTAAAAGGTTTTTGTTTATGTCAATTTTGCCTTTACATTAAATTAATTAATCTAGAATGTCATTATCATTCATAAGTGGCTCCATGGGGTCCCAAATTCTACCTAAATATTCCAATGGTCGGCCATTACTAATAAAATAAGGTTAGGACTTGTGTTAAGGTAATTATGAATTATTATAATATTCTTTTTACCTTTAATTACCCTATTTACCTTTAAATGTGGTAAATAAAAGTAAAAAGTTACTATTCACCAAATATTATTTTTAACTTATTGAACCACATTTTACTCCTTAATATTAACTGTGTCTCTCAGATTTTCGAAATTCAACTCACATATGCGATAAAATTAAGTTTTATTAGAATTTTCAAATTATTCTAGGAGGTGGGTAAAAGACGGTGAAAAGTTCAATAATATTTTTTTTATATCTAAAATTATTATAAACTGACTCCAATGAATTACAATGAACTTATATAAGTATTATGTATCCATTTTGACATAAATTAATTTAAATAATATAAATAATTATTTAAATAAAAAATCGGTTTTAACCAATAACTCAGTGTTTTTCACTATTTATCAAAAATTGATGTTTCTCAGAAAAATACCAAAAATTCAGCCTAAGATATATTTGATATTATGAATTCAAAAATAATGTCTGTTTTACCAAATTCAAAACATATAAGTTTCATTAATTAATTTAAATTAATTCTCATTGTTAAGACAAATAGCGTGTTTTTAAGAAATAATAACTATCAAAAGATTGGCACTTGCTTATGTCCAGTTTAAATGTGAAATTATGTCCAATGACCCGAATTGGATTAAATGGTAAAAATATAATCTAATTACACTTTAAAATCACTCAAATTATTATTTTTTCACAATTAATTATTTCTGTTTAAAAATTTGTTTTTAATTAAAATTTAGTAATTATCACTATTCATCAAAATATGAAAGTTATCATAAAAGTACCAAAAATTCACCCTAAGATAATTTAGATATTCCAAATCCAAAAATAAAGTTCATTTTGAATGATAAAATGTATAAAATTTCAAAAATTGGGTATTATAATTCTTAACGGCTAGTATGATTGGTTGTGGTGTGTTAGAACTCGATGTTGCGTATAACATACCATGAAAGATTGGGGTGTTAAATTCTCCCCTCCATAAATAAATTGAATCCTCGCAATTTATGCTCAGTATTGGAAACTTGGGGTTGACATTTCAAAATATCATAGTTGAAATCCCACATTGAAAAATGGATTAATGAGGCCTCTATTTAAAATAAAGAGTGGTAAGTATGAAGGTTACCGAAAATAAAACATGCTAGGGTTCCATGTAGGAAAACATGGATATGTAAGAGAAATATAACCGTCAATATCTAATGGAGATTGGTAGAGAACATGGCTATGAAAAGTCCAACAATCACAAAGCCATAAATTAGTGATGATCTAAGGTACCATCTAGGACAACGTTTTTGTTCTAATTTCCTTTTCTTAATGTTGAGGAATTTATTTATGAGATTGGATAAGATCATAAGGAGATATACCTACTTTATAATTAGTGTTTTATCCATTACTAAATTTCTACCAGAAACTCATATTTCTCTACAAAACATAATACAACTCAAAAATACTCTATTTATCCTAATCGTATAGGGTTCCAAATATAATGAATTTATAATTCACATATTATACCATTTAAAAAAAGAAACTACATTATAGAATCCAGGGACTTCACGTAGTCCGGTTGTAGGTGATAAATCCCAATCGCACTATGGTTGTGGGTTCGATTCCCGCAGCTTTGTCCGATGCGACAGGTTGTCACACGGTCTGCGTGTTGTCCTTTTATAAAAATCTCAAAATAACCTTTCAAACTTAATCCATTCCAACCTTTAGGCTTATCCAAAATACTACTCTACTAACTCACAGTCCAAAATTTATAAGTTAAAAATAATGAAGATCCTTTTTTCCATGTAATAACATTTGAACACCTTCATCATGTATTATTTTAAAACATGGTAACATCTTGAATTACCATAAAACTTTATTGATTACATTCATGCTCCCTTATTCTTTATAGAATACTGGATATACTCCTTATATACAAAAATTTTGTAAACTCCAATGATGAGAAATCATTAATTAGTTTCAAGGTAGTCAAGAATATCCAATATAATTATTTAAATCAACCATCTCTTATTTCAAAATCACTACCTCATTATCGGGACCATATTAAAGATTACCTTTCCTTCAACCTTGTATTTTCCAAAAAGTGTGTCTTACTATTATGTCACTTTTCTTAGAACCATATAATCTCAAATCCTAAATAAAATAGTACTACAGTACAATCCTTATTTATCTTCATAATTCACATAACCAGTATATTGTTGATACAACACTCAAATGAAATAATCCTATAATAACAACCTAAGAACACTAGTCATTCTTCTTCATCTGAGGTAGTATCATAACATGATTATTATCCAATAGCATCATTTGGGGAATACTCTGATGATTTGGACATTGGTTCACGTAGTGTCCCAAATTCTTACAGATGAAGCATTGTAAATTAGAAACCTTTTTCTTACCCTTGCAGTCACGCACTTGGTGTCCTTTTTCTCGACACTTATAACAAAATCTCAATCCCTTCAGGCAAGTTATAGGGTGTTTTTTCACACAGTTACCACATATATGAAAATTATTCTTTTCCCTCTTCCCTTTATCCATCATTCTTTCTTCCATACTTTTCTTCTCTTGCTTCCCTTCAAAGCCATAGGACTCAGAGAATTCTTTACTTATCTTATTAACACATGATACTATTTCTTCATATGTTGAGAAGACATGGGAGACTATTTCCCCTCTTAATATTGGCTTAATACTATGAAAGATATGACCCTTATTACTCTTTGGATCATACGTATTGTTGGAGTTCTCATTCCTTCTATTGGGCACCATTTCTAAACAATGGCATACACTAGGTCAGTTTATGAATCACAATTCATAATTCCAAACATGTAAAATACCTAACGTAAATTGAACAGTTTATAGATATAATCCATAATCACAAAAAAAAATTCTTTGAGGAGATATATACTCATAAAAACTTCATATTGGTTTATAAAGAAAACGAGAATTGTCCTAAGAATATCCCCCGAGAGTGTCGTAACCAAGAGTGCAGCAAGGCTCGTTGTCATGCACCAGTTCCCGTTCGAGTCTATCTCAAAGTGGTATTTTTTGGTTTTACCCCTAGGTACATCTATTCCAGAGCCGCCTCTACATGCTAGTATCCAGACAGGGATGTATTTTTTGGAAAACTCACAAAATTTCAATAAAATAGTACTGCAGTACAATCCTTATTTATCTCTATAATTCATGTAACCAGTATACTGGTGATACAACACTCAAATGAAATAATTCAATAATAACAACATAACAACACTAGTCTTTATTATTCATCTCGGGTAGTATCATAACATGATTATTATCCAATAACATCATTTGCGGTATACTCTTGTGAACGGTATATTGATTCGTGTAGTGTCTCAACTCCTTGCAGTTGAATCATTTTACATCTAAAATCTTTTTCTTACCCTTCCAATCATGTACTTGGTGTCCTTTTTCACCATACTTATAATAACTCCCATTCCCTTCAAGCATTTACCAAGGTGATTCATTCCACATTTATCACATATTGGGAAATCCTTCTTTCCCTTATTCCCTTTATCCATCTTTCTTTATACCAACCTTTTATTCTCTTTCTTCCCTTCAAAGCCATAGGATTCAGAGAATTCTTTACTGATCTTATGATACTATTTCTTCATATGATGATAATATGTGGGGTACTATTTCCATTATAAATGTTCGATTAATACCATGAATGATATGACCCTTCTTACTCTTTGGATCATACGTATTACTGGAGTTCATATTCCTTCTACTGGTTTTCATTTCTATACAATGGCATACACTATGTCAGTTTATGAATTGGAATGAATAATTCCAAACTTGCAAAATAATTAACATAAATTGAAAATTTTATGGATATAATCCATAAGAATATTTTTTTAAGGAGTTATATACTAATAGATCCTTCATAATGATTTGTAACGAAAATGAGAATTATCCTAAGAATATCCCCCGAGAGTGTCATAACCAAGAGTGCAGCAAGGACCGTTGTCGTGCACCATTTCCCGTTGAAGTCTAGCTCAAAGCGGTGTTTTAGGCTACTTCTATGTTTTGAATTTGGAAAAATTGATTCCATATTTGGAATCAGGATGTCTAAATTGCATAAATAGGTAACTTTTATTTTTATACATTTTTAATAATTACTTCGGTAAATATTTTATTTACAATGGTTAAAGGGTAAATCCAGTAAATAAAGGTAAAAAATAATATTATAATAATAATAAATTTCCCTAAAACATGTCCTGACCCTATTGGTTGATACATTTCCGACCATGGGAATCTTTGGGTCTATTTTGGGACCTCATGGATCCCCTTGTAAGTGATAATGACACTTTATATTAATTATGTTAAAGTAAATACAAAAATGACATAAGCATATATCTTTTAGAAAATGAAATGTTACATAGGGTTATATATGTTATAATTTAGACCATAATTATTTATTATAAAGATAAAAATATTTCCTACATAATGGTATTTTATTTATAAATTTTAGACCATGAATAATTAAATTTATTTATGACACAATAATGATGCAGTATTTTCTTTATTAATGAAAGAATCAAATAATTGGTATTATAAATGTCAAAATAAATTATATTTGAAAGTTTTTATGACATCCATGAATTTTATTGGTTACTATGTCATGATAGGATTTCTTAAATGATTTTTTTTTTTTGAATTAATAAAGTTTTTGAGACTTTTACAAAAATCAATTATTTAATAGTGTCAAAATTGACATAAAAGAGTTTTTAAAACTAATATTATATTATTAATTCATATTATATTTCTAAAAATATAAGGTTCGGCCAAAATACTTATATAATAATAGTTTTATCATTAATGGACCACTTTGGGGTCTCTTTGAAGTATATAGTACGTTTCTTTACTATATAATATAAAAATACAAAGTTACATGGTAAGTGTGAAACTAATTAACTAAGATTTACAACAAAAAGATAAGGTTAATAATGTGACCCAAACCTATATAAAACCTATTGGTTGAAATGTTTCTGACCTATCCCCACCTTATACTTTGAATAATCCATTTTTTAGCAATTATAAACCGAATATAAGTTTATTATAAAATAATACTTTAAGTTTTTTTTAAAGAGAAACTCCTACCCCTTATAAATGGACCCCACTTCTAACCAATTCCTCACACCTCTGAAAACTTTTGGCTCACCCAAACTCTACCCAATTAAGCTCCCTATATCCCTCTAATCCTCCTAGGAGCCTTACCTTAGTCAAAAGGCACTTCAAGATTCTTTTTTGGTTCAAACCAAAGAGAGTTACCCAAATTAAAGGTAACGATTTCTCTTAGCTTCTTTTATTTTATTTTTCTTCTCCAACCCCTAAACTCTTATTATTATTTTATTTTGTAACAAAAATAGTATCCTAAATATACTTGGATATTGTTATGAGAATTATTCGAACTAAACTTATACACACCTCCATCTAATGGGTGAAGAACATAATGTTTCTGTGGATGGCAACCAAACGCCTCACGAAATGATGATTGTTCAATTATCTTCTACCGCCTCTCATGGTGGACATTATGATGGAAATATAATTAAATATGATATTTATGATATTTATTTTATATATAAGTTTATTCAATTAAATTTTATAGCATACCATTATTCTTTTGATGTTGGATATATATGCGATAATTTCACTTGAGGAAGTGCGGACTACCGCCCACTCGAAGTGATACGACTCATTCATACCATACATGGAACGTATAAAGGAAGGTGTTAATGAACTTAAGTAAAAAATATAACATATTATGTTATACTGCAATAATAATATACCAATGTATCATTTGGTTTTTATTTCTTCTAAATGAGAAATGAAATGGAAGTAACATTCGTGCGTACGTACGGACTACCGTCTCCACGAACGCGATGAGATTCATTCCCCATCGAATCCATTCAAGTCTAATTATCATTTGATGATTAAAAAAAATGTTTAAGGACTTGGTATAATTCTGTATATGAATAATATAAAACCTATCCATAACAAACACGTCTTATGTAACAAAACATATAAAAGAAAATGAGTAAGTTAACACTCGAAATGACGATAATACTAAAATATTATTAACAATGAAATATTAAAAGATCATATATGATATCTTATTTATGTATATGATTCTAGTATTTTTTAATAAAAATTATGTAACTATTATACATGAGGTTAACCTACCCTTGACCAAGGAAAAGTACAAGGTAAGGGGTTTTCATCTCACTCCTTATTCCCGTGAGATTCGTGCCATATTTCCACTATTACATTTTGTGTGGAGTATGTACTGAACATAATTTTATTATTTGTGTAATACACTTTTATTTATGTATATTTACATATTCATTGTATGATACCTCTTTTATGGGGTGTATGTTTCGTAAGATACCAAATTGGTAAGGGTTAATTTCCTAATCTATTTATTATCCGAGGTTGTTTTTACGTAAGTATCTACTAGGACGGAATTATTATCCATGTCCATGTTTCATGAAAGAGTTCTCAAAGGGATTATTCGGTCCATGTATGATTTTTCAGAATGAGTCCCATCCGAGTTTGAACATCCTCACGGCGACCTTGCTCAGACATGCTCAATCTCGGCGTGAACCGCAAGCAACGCCTCAGATTCAGTTCTATGCCCCGACGAAGCTCCATGGATTAACCTGTCTTCACACCGAAAGGAAACCTGATGAAACCCTCCTCATCGAGACCCAACCTCTACACAAACCCCCTTTAACCTGATTCAACATATCATTTTTTTAATCTTTACCGAACTAATAATAATATACTACATTAATTTTATAATTTCATTATTTTGGTTTTATTTTAATATTAAAATTATAATGTTTTTTATATGTATTACTATATTTTAAAAAAATGTAAAATTAGATGTTGGATTACAACATAATATTAATATCTCAAATTAACATTATATATATATATATATATATATATATATATATATATATTTGTTAATAAAATTTATTAAATACACAATTTTTGTTTAGTATATTTCGATTAAATGTTAAATAATAATATTCAAATCAACATTGTCTATTTATTTTATTAGCAGTTTTTATTTGTCATTATTAAATATTAAAATTTCTAATGGATATTGTTTTATAACGGTTGGATAAAACATTATAAATGTCAATGTTTTAAGTTTCATTCAAACACTCAGAAGAAAAAAAAATATATCGCGACGCTCACACCACTACTTTCGGAGATGGTTTTATATGTTCCTCTTATTTTTAGTTTTATTGCTATTATCTTTTCTATAACTTTTGGTCTTCTATTAGATCCAAGAGATGATAACTACTCGATCGGCATCTTTGTGTTTCTCAGTGGTATTCTAATTGTTTTATTATCTATTGCAGTGGGTTTAAGGGGTTAGTTCTTATGTGTCAAGGATATATTCTGGTTTTTGTATAAATAAAGTGCTTAATATGTATATTTCTGTGTTCGGAAGTTTATGTATTTTATTTCATTATGGAATGTTGAAAAAACATGAAACCGACTCATAAACCCAGGGTATTACATTCTCCCCCACTTAATTAAATAACGCCCTCGCAATTCATTTACACTTATCGCTCTTAATTCCCATCTATTTTGAGTCTCACATGATGTCCCCAACGTCTATACAGTTGTCTTCCACAGTTTTCATGTCTTCCTATGAGATTAAAGTTCAAAGTGGCTTAGAAATATTCCACTTCCTTTACCCAAATTCAACTAGTGCAAGAGGGGTTGTATAGATATAGGCACCGGAAGACAGTCCTCCAGGAATGATAATCAAAATAGTATCTGAGAAGTTCATCTTGAATTTGATTTCTATAAAAAATTCTCATTGTGATGTCTTCAAAAGTTTCAAAGTCAACGTAAATTCTTCCTGTGAATAAAAATCTTAAAAGTTGACACATATAATTTGTGAGAAGATTCCCTTCTTCACATGATCTATAAAAAGTTGAGATAGATTTCGGCTACTCAAACATGTTAAAGCATCTAAAAATTCCTTCATAATATGCCCCTTGGCGTCTATAGAAGTGATGTTGGATCTGTCTGATATATTCGAGGACGAAACCAGAACCACGATGAAAATGAATTATATCAGGTGTGCCTGATATATTATAAAATCTTTTACAAGAAATCTTCATGGCTTCATAGGGCTCAGATTCTAGTTTGCATGATTTCTCCATGATCATAGCATGCAATTCATCTGGAAGGCCTGTGAGACTTGTTTGATTTCTCCTTCCCTTTATTTGTATCTTGTTCCCCCATTATATTTTCTATTGGTTTAATTTATTATCATACGATTTAGATAATTCCTTTTCTATCTTTACAGAACATGATACAATGTATTCGTATGACGGGAAGGATTGTGAGACTAATGCTCGATGGAGAAATGGTTTTAAACCATCAAAGAAACGACCAATATTACTCCTCGGGTTACGTATATAATCTGCAGAAAGCCTCGCTAACCTTGTAAAGTTAGCTTCATACCTTCCAAAATTCTCATCCTTCTTTGGCCATAGACTGAGAAATTTTTTTCCATATCTGCTTGATGGTCTCGAGGAAAGTATTTTTCTAAGAAAATATCTTTAAACTCCCTCCATTCCATACTTGATACTTTTTCATCATCCTTTGTGTTTTGAATTAATGACCACCATTGATCAGCATCTCCAGTGAGGTGGTAAATAGCCATAATAACCTTTTCCCTTTCAATACTCCCCAAATCCTGAAATATTTTCTCCAGGTAACTTATCCATTGCTCAGCTACTTGTGGATGTGTACCCCCATTTAATGTTGGTGGTTGTTACCTCATGAAGTGATCTAACATTGATCCCCCATACGGCTGATCGGGGTTCTCCATATGGGTAAGGTTATTATTCATAACTTGAGTGAGTTGTCCCAGTATGGTGATTAGCTTATCAGCACCAGTTGCATGACCATATCCCCTGTAATTATCTCGACATGGAGGGAAATCCCTACATGGAGTGCATGCATTGATACAGTTTCCATTCCTTCCACTAGGCACCATTTCTAAACAATGACATAAACTAGATCAGCTTATGAATCAAAATACATAATTCCATACTTGTAAAACACATAACATAAATTGAACTATTTATGGATATAATCCATAATCACAAAAATGTTTTCTTTGAGGTGGTATATACTCATAAACCCTTCATAGTGGTTTGTAAAGAAAACAAGAATTATCCTAAGCATATCCTCCAGGAATGTCGTTACCAAGAGTGAAGTAAGTCCCATTGTCAGGCCCCGACCCCAGTTACCCAGAGTCTGAGCATTATTTTAATACATTGGCATGATTACAAGGAATCATGTCCCGAAGGACTGATCGGTTTAGCAGTTTTGGAAAATAGATTACATACATGACTGTTACATTACACTTTATAACATACAAAACAACATAAATAATCCTTTATGAACTCAATTATTCCCTTGTCTTAACCCAACATATCAATCACCATAAAATTATTGTAATCCTATGAAAAATAAAACATAGAAATGGGTGAGCTCAAATGCTCAGTAAGGGTAAGAAATATAGTGGAAAATTTTAAAAATAAGCATAAACATTTAAGGCAGTGTATAAAACTAAAACAAAAGCCTTTTCATCATAAACATTATCATAATATGGAAAATATAAATCAAAATAATTCCATTTACTTACTCACATGGATATTCTACTAGTTGAATAATCACATGCAATATCAATAGCCACTTTCATAATGATGGAATGTGTAATGCCAGACTATCATAACCACATAGTCAAGGCCTAGTGCCAAGACTACAAATAAGATTTTGTCAAGGCCTTATGCCAAGACACTAGTTTGTCTCATGAGACCTACCGATGCATCGAAGAGCTATAGCGGGCTCCACCTGTCACCTACTAAGTCCAATTCATTCCACGTATGAAAAGGTCAAAACATAACATAAACATTTGTATTAAAACTATCATACAAAATGTCAATACATTACCCATAAACCATGAATGGTATAAAAATAACACATCCATAGTCAAACATATCACAAAACCATAAACAAAATATATAAGATTTGAATCATGATAAATCAACTTCAAAACAAGTTTAAAATCTATTAAAGGATTTTGACATAGATGAAAATGATTTGTAAAAATCAATGAGAAAAATACCCATTTTTCATGAAAACATTTAAAAGTCACCCATTTTATAAAATAATTCATTTAAAGGAATTTTTGAATCAAAGTGTCCAATAACACTTCGAAACTTTTGAAAGGAATTAACATTTTAGAAAAATTCATGTCTATATAAATTAATCCTTAAAAACCATCTTGAAGACATGGACATTAATGAAAAAGATTTAGGAGAATAAATATTTAAAACAATTGAAATGGTGTTCTAGTAAAAAAGTAACCTAAAAAATACCTTTGAACACTAATTAATGATACATGGACATGGATAATAAATATGTCCCAGTATATACATACATTAAAACAACCACAGATAATAAAGAGATTGTGAAATTAACCCTTACCAATTTGGTAACTTACGAAACATACACCCCATGAAAGAGGTATCATACAATGAATATGAAAATACACAAAAATTAAAATGTATTACACAAAGAATATAATTATGGTCAGTACATACACCACAAAAAAGGTAATAGTGGAAATATGGAACGAATCTTACGGGAATAAAGAGTGAGATGAAAACCCCTTACCTTGCACTTTTCTTTAGTCGAGGGTACGTTTAACCTCCTATATGAAGATCGTAGTATGTTAATAAATTATACCAGAAACATATTAATATTTATTATATCATAAATGATTCATTTATGAATTTTTCAACCCATTTAATAATAATTTCCATGTTAAATTAACATTTAGGGTAATAATCGCTTTCTTTATCATACGTGTTTTAACTTGTTACTATTGATTATATCACTTAGACAAAGATTTAAATACTTCCAGAAAATAAAACATGATTTATATATCATATATATTTAGAATATAAATATGTATAATAGACATATATATGAAATGAAAAACACCGTTTATGGAGATGGTAGTCCATACGTATGCATAAACATTGTTTCCGTTTTCATATCGTGTTGAACGGAACTAAGTAAATAAGATATATGTAAGTACATATACATACATATACATATATATATCCAGTATAATTATTATGTCATATATTACATAATTATTAGTAATATATATATATATATTTATAATTGTCGATGAATGGTGAATGTGGAAATGAATCTCATCGCGTCGTGGAGACGGTAATCCGTACGTACACACGAGCGACAATATCATTTCCTTAAAAGTGTGGAATTGGATGGTATATTAATTTTACAAAGACATTAGCATGTTATTTTAATTATTTATAAACATATTACTCATCATTATATCCATCCAAATAACATAGTGTTGAATAACAAATTACATCACGGCGTGGAGACGGTAAGCCGTACGTACGCACGCATGGTGACAATATCATTCATAAGATGGATAGAATAATGAATAAAGTTGTTCCATATTTATAATAACATCACATTATATATAAGATACTGGATTTATTATTTTAGAATGGAATTAACAATGAAAGAAGAAGTGGAATAAGAAAAGAACTTGAAAGAGGGTGGTGAATTTATTACCTCTTCTTCGGGTTCTACCTTTTGATATGATCTAAAGGGCTCCTTAAGTTGGATTTCTGACTAAAGGAGGGCCTCTTGGATGAATAATGGATAGTTGATAGAGTATTTGGGCATAGTTTTCCTGAGCCAAATGGCTTTGGAGGTGTGAATTTCAGAGAAGGGGAAGTGCCCATTTATAAGAGGTGTGAGGGGAACCTTTGAAAAAACAAAAATATTATTTTATAATAAATTCATATTCAGTTTATGAAGGATAAAAAATGTATTATTTAAAGTCTAATGTGGGTGTTGGTCGAAAAACACTCATACAATAGGTTTTATACAAGTTTAGGTTACCGTTTTAACCTTGTCATTTAGATTTAACTCTAAGATAAATATTTTAACTTTTACCATGTCTTCTTCTATTGTTACACTATATGGTTAATAAACGTACTATATACTAAAAATATAACCCCAATTGGTTCATTAATGTCATATATATTATTATATAAGTCTTTTGGCCGAAAATTATATCTTTAGGACCATTAAATCAATTAATAATATAATATTTTTTTTAAAAACTATTTTATGTCAACTTTGACACTCTTTGGTATTTTTTTGTTAAAATAATAACAGCAGGAGAACTTCAAAGAAAATACATTGAATCAGTAATAACATATCATATTCACCTATAAAATTCGTGGATGTCATAAATACTTTGAAATTATATTTATTTTAATATTTAGAATACCATTTATTTGATTCTTTCATTAATAAGGTAATTACTACATCATCATTGTGTAATTAACAAATTTAATTATTTAATCTCTAAAAATTATAAATAAAATACTATTATGTAGGAAATCTTTTTATATTTATGATTAATATTTTTAGTCTAATTTATCTTATGTATAATCCTATATTAAAAATGTTTTATTGATTAAACATTGATTTTAACTCTTTTAACTATTGTTTAAATAAAATAATAATAAATGTTTTAATCTAATCCAAGTGGACCTAAGGGTCATATTTTATTTGTAAGGTTTTTTTTGGTCGAATTAAACTTATCCAATATAATTAGGAAAAGTGTTAATTTAATAATAATATCATTTTTACCCTTAATTACCTTATTTACATTTAACCGTGGTAAATAAAAGTAAAAGGTTACTATTCACCAAAGAATATTTTTTCCTTATTGAACCACATTTTACACCTTGATATTAATCGTGTGTCTCATATTTTCAAAATTCAACCTACAGAAGTGGTAAAATTATGTTTTATATAAATTCGCAAATGCTCATAGGAGGTGGGTAAAAGACAGTAAAAAGTTCGATGAAAATTTTATATATCTAATTTTATTATAAACTGAATCCAATGAATTATATTGAATTTATATAGGTATTATGTATCTATTTTGACCTAAAATATATTTAAATAAAATAAATAATTATTTAAATAAAAAGCTGGTTCTAAATAGTAACTTATTGTTTTTCACTATTCATTAAAAATTGAATGTTTTTAGAAAAATAGCAAAAACTAAACCTTGGATAATTTAGATATTCCAATTACAAAAATGCTGTCTATTTTACCAAATTCAAAACATAGAATTTTCACTTATTAATTTAAAAATAAATCTCATTTTTCAAATCAAATAGAGTGTTTTTAAGGAACAATAACTATCAAAAGATTGACACTTGCAAAATTAATTCGAATGACCAACATTGGATTAAAGGGTAAAAATATTATCTAAATATTCATCTATAACATTAAAATTTATAATTCAATGCTATAAATTATTTTGATTAAAAATGTTGATTTCAGTTAAAATATAGTATTTTTCACTATTCAGCTAAATATGAAAGTAATCAGAAAAACCCCAAATATTTATTAAAACTAAATTATTTTGTCATGATTCTAAAGATGAAGTTTATTTTGACAAATTGAATATATAAAATTTTCAAATATTGGATTTAAAAATGGATCTCCATTAAAAGGTTTTAAAATTGCAATTTTTTGAAAAATACTTTTATCTGAAAAAATGTATTTTTTCTTACATTATTTCTAAGAAACTCATAATATTGATTCTAAAATTATAAGGATTATATAAAGTTCAAAATTAAGTTAATACTATTCATAATTTCTTTTGAACGGCTACTTTGGTATGTTGTGGTGCGCTTGAACTCGGTGTTGCGTGTAGTGCATGTTATTGAATTACATTGAAGAAATAACATACTATGAAATCTTGGGGTGTTACATTATTCCCTCCTTAAATAAATTTCTTCCTTGTAATTTGAAATTGTTCTTTGAAAATAAATGGTTGAAAATAGAAAATACACTTGTGGGAAACCCCACATAAGAAATTGGGTTAAAAATTTTAGTCTTAATAAGAGGAAAAGGGAAATGAAAAATTTACAACCAAATTATAATCTTGATTAGAAGAATATTGGTGGAAATTAGAGACGCATAATTGGAGGGAAAAGGTAAATATTTATTGAGAGTGATTGAGGTCATTAATCACAATATATCAATTAAATATATTTACATAACTAATCTATTATCAAAACCATTTTCAATATCAAAATACGTAAGAAGAGTATATGGTATTTATTTTCATTTTCTTTTAAAAAAAATTGGCTTCTTAAGGAATCTAAAGATCAAATAATACTCATAGCGGCAGAAAGGTCGTTTTCACCGCTTATGTTAAAAAACATTCGTATTTATTGTCATTTAGTAAAACGCTTCGTATAAAAAGATTAACCTTGAAATTAAAAGTCAAAGTTTTTTATACACCGTATAAAATAAGTCATTGAGAAATCAAAGAATGCCTCAATGAAAGGAGATTGTGACGAAGTCCCTTAACTAAAGTTTAAGAATTAATTTAATCAAAGAATAAGAGGGATATATATATATATATATATATAATTTACAAGTAGAGTTACATCCTTTAACTATTTCCTACCACAAACTCATATTTCACTCCAAAAGATTTCAAGAAAATATATTTTATTTATCCTAATCATATAGGGTACAAAAAATAATGTATTTATAATTCACTTATCAGACCTTTCAAAGAAAAACTACATTATACAATCCAGGACATCACGTGGGTCAGTGATAGGTGATACACCCTTGCCTCCCTTCGGTTGCGGGTTCAAGTCTCACGGCCTTGCCAGACGTGACGGGTTGCCGCCCGACCTCCAAGTTGTCCTTTATATGGAAATCCAAAAATAACCTTAACAATAGTATCCAATTTCAAACTTAATCCATTATAACCTTTAGAATTACACAAAATACTTATATCCAAACTCTCAATGCAATGTTTATAAGGAAGTTAAACATAATGAGGATCCTTATTTCCATGTAATAACATGTGAACGCATTCATCGTGTATTCTTTTACAAGACCTTAACATTATGAATTACCAAAATCAACCATCTCTTATTCCAAAATTAATACCATAGTATCATGACCATATAATCTCAAATTCCCAATGAAATAGTATTGTAGTACAGTCCTTATTTATCTCAACAATTCATGTAACCATTATATTGTTGATACAACACTAAAATGAAATAATTATATAATAACAACATAAAAACACTAGTCACTCTTCATAATCTGAGGTAGTATCATAGCTTGATTATTATCCAATAACATCATGTGCGGTATACTCTTATGAATGATACAATGATTCACGTAGTGTCTCAACTCCTTAAAGATGAAGCATTTTACATTTGAAAAATTTTTATTACCATTACAATCACGTACTTGGTGTCCTTTTTCTCCACACTTATAACAAACTCTGATTCCCTTCAAGCATTTACCAAGGTGATTAATTCCACATTTATCAAATATTGGAAAATCTTTCTTTCCCTTATTCCCTTTATCTATATTTATTTCTAACATCCTTTTCTTCTATGGATTCCCCTCAAAGCCATAGGATTTAGAGAATTCTTTACGAATCTTATTAACAAAAAATACTCTTTCATCTAGACTCGAACGGGAACTGGTGCAATACAATGGGCATTTATGCACTTTTGGTTAAGACACTCTCGGGGGATATGCTTAGGATAATTCTCATTTTCTTTACAAACCATTATGAAGGGTTTATGAGTATATATTTCTTAAAAGAAGAAATTTTTATGATTATGGATTATATCCACAAACTGTTTAATTTATGTTAAGGGTTTTACATGTTTGGGATTAGGTATTGTTATTCATAAACTAATCTAGTGTATTCCATTGTTTAGAAATGGTTCCCAGTTGAAGGAATGAGAACTCCAGCGATACACCTGATCCAAAGAGTAATAAGGATCATATATTTCATGGTCTTAAGCCAGAATTTAGAAGGTTAATGGTCTCCCATGTATTATCATCATGTGAAGAAATAGTATCATGTGTTGATAAGATAAGTAAACATTTCTTAGATTCCTATGGATTTGAAAGGAAGCCAGAGAAGAAAAGGATTGTTGGGAGAAAGAAAGATAAAGGGAAGAAGGTAAAGAAGGATTTTCCCATATGTGATAACTGTGGAAAGAATCACCTTGGAAAATGCTTGAAGGGAATGGGAGTATGTTATAAGTGTGGAGAAAAAGGACACCACATTCTTGATTGCGAGTGTAAGAAAAAGGTTTCAAATGTACAATGCTCCACCTGCAAGGAGTGGGGACACTACATGAATCAATGGTCAAATCATCAGAGTATGCCCCAAATGATGCTATTGGATAATTATAAAGTTATGATACAACCACATATGAAGAGTAATGAATAGTGTTCTTATATTGTTATTATTTCATTTGAGTGTTGTATCAACAATTTACTTTTTATATGAATTATGGAGATAAATAAGGATTGTACTGTAGTACTATATCATTGAGGATTTGAGATTATATGGTACTATGAAAAGTGACTCAACAAAAATTTAAACTTTGTTTTAAAAATACATGGTTGAAGGAAATGTAATCCTTAATATGGTATTTATAATGAAGTAGTAATTTTGGAATAAAAGACGGTTGGTTTGGATAAATTATATTGGATATTCATGACTACCTTGGCACTGATTAATGGTTTGTTTATTTCATCATTGTTGGAATATTCAATGTTTTTGGATATAAGGAATATATCTAGTATTATATAAGGAATAAGGGAGCATGAATGTAATCAATAAGGTTTTATGGTAATTCAGGGTGTTACCATATTTTAAAAGAATACATGATGAAGGTCAATATTTAAAAGAATAAATGATGAAATTATCGTATATATATACAACATGAAACAAATAATGGTATGATATAAAATAAAATTACATAAGATTATATATAAAATAAATATCATTAATATCATATTTAATTACGAATCCATCATAATGGCCACCATGAGAGGTGGTATGAGATAATTGAACAATCATCGTTTCGTGAGGCGTTTGGTTGCCATCCACAGAAACAATATGTTTTTCACCCATTAGATAGAGGTGTGTGTATGTGTAGTTTGAATACTTCTCATAAAAATATCCTAGTATATTTTGGATACTGGTTTTGTTACAAAAGAAAAGAATAAGAGGAGTTTAGTGGTTAGAGAAGTAAAATAAAAGAAAAGAATCTAAGATAAGTCGTTACCTTTAATTTGGGTTACTCCCTTTGGTTTGAACCAAAAAGGACTCTTGAAGTGCCTTCTTCCTAAGGTAAGTCATTGATGAGCTATAGCGGGCTCCACCTGTCACTTATTATGTCCAATGCATTCCTCATATGAATAGGTTTAAACATAACATGAACATTCGTATTAAAACTAGCATACAAAATGTCAATACATTCTCCATAAACCATGAATGGTATAAAAATAACACATCCACAATCAAACATATCACAAAACCTTCAATACAATATTTCAGTTTTGTATCATAATAAATTAACTTCAAATAAGCTTAAAATCCTTCAAAGGATGTTGACATAGATGAAATCAAAACTATTTGAGAGAAATATCTCTTTTTTTGAAATCATTTAAAAGACACATAATTAAAACATTTACTTTGAAAATATTCTTATAATCTTATAAAGGATGGTTTGATTATTTTATAATGGTGGAAAATAGCCACACCTGCCGTATAACTTAAAAAAGAAATTCTTACCTTAATTTTGTCGAAAAGGTTAAAAAGGACCTTGTTTGGAAAATGACGGAAATATTCCTTTATAAACCTCTTATAAAAATTCAAACATGGATATAAATGAATTTATCCCATATTCTATAAAATAGTAAGAATGTTTTGAATTACATTTTTAAGAAACATGGATGTGGATTATAAAGAGGTCCTAGTAGATAATTACGTATAAACAACCTCAGATAATGAAGAGATTGTGAAATAAACCCTTACCTTGTATTTTCTTTTGTTGAGGGTAGGTTAACCTCATGTATAATGGTGAAATAATTGTTATTAAATTATACAAGAATCATATACATTAATATGATATAATATATGATCTTTTAACATTGTTATGTTAATAATATCTTAGTATTATCATCATTTTGGGTGTAAACGAATTCATTTTTCTTTATATACTTTCTTACATAATCTGTGTTTATTATGGGTAGGTTGTATCTTATTCATATCCAGAATTATATTATGTCTTTAAACATTATTTTTTACCATCAAATGAAAATTATTCTAGAATGGATACGATGGGGAATGAATCTCATCACGTTTGTGGAGATGGTAGTCTGTACATACACACGAGTGACAATATCATTATTTTGATATTAAAATAAAATAAATTGGATGTTATATAATATATACAGAATAAATATCATGTTATATTTATTATTTACATGAATTACACATCATTATTATACCCATCCAAAAAATAATATATTGAATAACAATTACACCACGACCTGGAGACGGTAAGCCGTATGTACGCACGTATGGTGACATGTCATTCAAAGTATGGATTGAAAACTGAACATGGTTGTACCATATTTATGATAACATCATAGTATATATATGATACCAGAGTTATTATTTTAGAATGGAAATAATAAACAAAGAAGAAGTTGAAGAAGAAAGAAACTTGAAAGAGGGTGGTGAAAACAATAGCTCTTCTTTGGGTTCTTCCTTTTGATTTGATCAAAATGGATCCTTAGGTTGATTTTATGATCAAAATAAGGCCTCTATGTTTAATTTAGGGAAGTTGAGAGAATATTTGGGCAGGGGATGACCGATCTAAAAAGATTTTATGGTGTGAAGAATTGGTTATAAGTGGTGTCCTTTTATAAGGGGGTGGAGGGGTTCTTTCGGAAAAACTTAAAGTACTATTTTATAATAAATTCATATTCGGTTTCTAATGGCTCCAAAGTGTATTATTAAAAGTCTAAGGTGGGTATGGGTATAAATCCTTTCAACCAATATATTTTATACAGGTTTGGGTCATTATATTAACCTTATCTTTTAGTTTTAACTCTTAGTTAATTAGTTTGACATTTACCATGTCACTTTGTATTTTTATATTATATAGTAAATAAACTTACTATATACATCCAAGAGACACCCAAGTGGTCCATTAATCCTACACCTACCATTATATAAGTCCTTTGGCCGAACCGTAGAATTTTAGGAATCGAATATCAATTAATAATATAATACTTGTTTTAAAAACTCATTTATGTCAATTTTGAGAATATTTAATAATTGATTTTTTTCAATGTCTTAAAAAATTTATTAATTAGAAAAAAAATTCATTTATGTCATCCTAACATGTCATATTAACCAATAAAATTATTTTATGGCATCAAAACTTTCAAATTGTATTTATTTTAACATTTATAATAATAATTATTTGATTCTTTCATTAAAAAAGGAAAATAATGCATCATTATTGTGTCAAGATTAAATTGAATTATTCAATGTCTAAAATTATAAATAAAATACCATAATGTAGGAAAGTTTTGTTGCTTTCTAATTAATAATTATAGTCAAAAATATAAAATATATAACCCTATGTCAAAATTGTTTTTTAAAGATATATGCTTCTGTCATTTTTGAATTTACTTTAACTTAATTATTATAAACTATCATTATCACATAAAAGTGGATCCATGGAATCCTAAAATAGACCCAAAGATTCCCATGGTCTGAAATGTATTAACCAATAAGTTTAGGGCACTTTTTGGGGTAATTTATTATCATTATAATATTATTTTTTACCCATATTTACCGGATTTACCCTTTAACCATAGTAAATAAAATATTTACCGATGTAATTATTCAAAATGTCTAAAAATAAAAGTTGAATATTTACACAATTTGGAACTACTTATTCTAAATATGGAATCCATTTATATAAATTCAAAACATATAAGTGGTAGAAATTAATTTAAAATTAATTCCTGTTGTCAAAACAAAAAGCATGTTTTTAAGAAATAATAACTATCAAAAGATTGACACTTGTTTATGTCCGGTTTAATTGTGAAATTACATCCAATGACCAACATTGTATTAAATTTTAAAAATATATTATAAATATACTTTAAAACCACTCAAATTAATAATTTATCACTGTTAATTATTTTTATTAAAAAAGTAGTTTTTAAATAAAATTTAGTAATTTTCACTATTCATAAAAATATAAAAGTTATCCGAAAAGTACCAAAATTTCACCCTAAGATACTTTCAATATTCCAAATCAAAAAATGAAGTCCATCTTGAGAGATAAAATTTATAAAATTTTAAAAATTGGGTATTACTATTCATAACCGCTACTTCGATTGGTTGCGGTGTGTTAGAATCTCGAAGTTCTGTACAACACACGCTACTGTATTATTCAAAGAGAATCGTACCGTGGAAGCTTGGGGTGTTAAAAAACATATAATGGAATATTAATTATAAATGAAAGAAAAATATTATCATAATATTCATTCCTAGTTCTTGATGTTGTTTTGGGAAAATATATTCCCTTAACAATAAATTGATGGTACCCTATAATGAGATAAATATTATTAAATTGTCTGTCTCAATTGATTTGGTTACATAGATGATCATTCTAAGTAATTGGGCACTTATTCATCATGGATACTCATATATGATTTTATTAATCAATTGAAATTGGATACATTAATTATTATTCACAGAAAACTAAACGAGTGGTGCCCATAACAACACATGATGGAGAATAAAAACAATTCTCTATAGATTCTAAAACTAATAATTTAATTATATAGTATCGATTGGTAAAATTTACTAAGAGTAAAAAATCATATTATGTCAAGTAGTTGATTTGGAGATAAGTATACGTACTTATATGGTGAAAACCCAAAGAAATAGTCATGTAGATCATTTGGATACCAAACCACTACTAACAAAAATTTTCAATATAAAAAAATTAATTCCATGAAAAAATAAATTGGTTATTTAACAAGAAATCAAAAAAATATCTATAGTAATAGGTTATTCCATACATTACCTTAGATACCAACTCACCTAAGAATATGAGAGTGTTTCCAATTTAAGAATGAAAAAAACACACATGATACCAATCTATTTAATCTTTATTACTGACCTTTTAATCTATACCAATGATGATTTCAAATATATCAAGATCATATATAAGAAAATCCCAATAAATTTCAATATCTATGACCATCAAATGAAACTCAGAGCATATAAAACAGAACTCTTTCTTCTATCCCATGGGAGAGGAAAGATACATTTATAACAACATCAGGTAGTGTTATATAAAAAATTGTTAATCAAAAAATATGAGAGAATGCAATGTTAAGGATCTACATTAAATAAATTAAATAATATAAAATATGAAATGAAAAAATTTCCCATCATGGTTTATATCATAGTATTCTATTCCTCTGAAACATGATCTATCATATATACGTACCTACATTTAACCCACTATAAGACTTTGTAGAATAATGACAGTCTCCTCACATTTATTGGTAAGATACCACTCCATTAACTGTATCATACTACACATGAGAAACTCTAGTATTGGATGAAATTACCACACTACAGTATGATTAATTCCATTAATAGTTAACAGACGACTCATTGGCCAACTACTGGAAAAATATGAGCGATGCCTAGTAATTATGTTTTTTGTACCCCATATTTCTATAATGGGGTAACATTATCTTGATATGATTCAAACGTTTAATGGGAGTTGAGTAAGAAGAATAATTCACACTCATACTAATGCCACACTAATAATCATGATGCTTCATCTACTCACCTATATTGAGATTATGGATTCCTCCTATAGTTTATGAAGAACCACCTATTTAAATAAACCATTCCATATCGGTATCAGAATTCACAATATTATTTACCACCTTATTATGTTTTTTTAAGAAAAAATGAAAATCTTATATATGAATTCTGGTTTCAAACCCTTCACAAATTGTCGATTCATAAAATAATAATTCACGAGGTTCTCTAGGGAGAGGTTTGACGTCACATAAAACTGAGTTTCATACATTATTATAGAATAATTGGATTGCTCAAATTTCAATAACTCTTTGGCCTTCACCACTCTCAATGAAACTGGGTAGATTTAGTAGAATAATATTTCCTACCACATGAACAAAGTGTTATTTTCATATATCTTGTCTTCCAAAATGGAGTCCCCCCTCTATCTCTTACTCAATTGTTCTAACTTATATGTGGAGCAACTGAACATGAAAAACTCAATATTTCTATGAAAATGATTATTGAAATCAATATTCATAATCAAGACATTGGGTTCTTGAGAACCTCGGTCACCCTAGAACATCGTAGGATTTTGTTTTGTGAACTTCTACGAAGGATACATTGCCCAAGCTAGTTCTCACAAATAGTTATAACATAGAGATTTAATATTTTTCATAACAATATTTTTTATCTTAGGATACATTATAGTTTTATCATCCAATTTATTCTCTATACATTCCTCTATTTGATTCACTAAAAAACATTCTAGTACGAATTTTCTAAAAAATATTAATCATTAGTATAAATTAACAAAAATTAATCTCTCAAATAAACTTGTGTAGATTATAAATGATCACCCAAATTCTAATAATAATTTAAAACTAATAAAAATAAAAATTGAATAAAAATTGTATAAATTCTATAAAAAATTAATATTTTCTCACTATGAATTATTTTTTCACATGGTAAAGATAATTGTAAACCATTTGTGTGACTATAACTGAGAAGGTGTTAAGGAATGGGAACCTGATTTCAACACAATTTTGTAGACTATGTTCATAATCTATACACCACTAGTTTTGTTCCCTTTTAACGAAGAACATGAAATTTCAATAAATTACAAGCATTATTACAACAAAAATCCTTATTTTAGTAAAATATCTCAAATATTAATAATATATTCAATAATAAATATAAATCCAACATGATTTTTTTTGAACACCCATGGTTACTGTAGTTATGGAATAATGTAGATCTATCCATGCATAACCTGAAACCCTCCTCTCAAGTTCATATGGACCAATATTTATACAATGATTACTCAACCAATAATTAGTGTGTATTGATACAATTTGTTAATGAATAGTAATATGTCAACCCACTATTTCACCCAAATTATTTTACCACAATTCCTGAAGCATAATCTCCATCACTATGATCAAGTGTAAGAACCAAGGTAAAAAAAACATATATTATTTGAATGATTTCACCTTCAAAAACAAATATAGCACACAAATTACACCAAAATAAAATTTAACATGATTTATCCATACATATGACATCCATGCAGATAAATATTTATTTCCAAATAATTAAAATGACTATAGTATAAATCAAAAAACAAGATAAATAAATAACCCATGCAACATTATAAACCAAAATTATAGTGAATTATAACATAATATGAATACCACACATAATATTTATATCCTTTTTTCATATAGAACACTTCAGGATTAGTGGGAACCATACACAAATTATTAACTCAACATAAAAGTATAAAAATAAAAAACATCCACTATATAACAAAATTTAAAATTTATATTTCAAAATAGAGAAATAAAATACAAAAAATATATAACTGAAATACCTTGATCCACCCAAGAAGGTAGTACCTAGAGGACCACACACCAAAATAAAGTATGGAGCATTATCACTAGTTTTACAGATGAGGATGACATCATTTTATATATGTTCCATAACTATGGGACTAGATCCAACAAATCATTAAAACATTAACAAAAACAACAACACCCAATGTAGAAACAAAAAAAACATAAGAACCATAAAAATATATCAATTATGAAACTTGGTTTATCATTTTAGTGATTTCAATCAATAATTAGACAATAGATCAAAAAATATATATCAAAAAAGTTTACACTAGATACACTCATGCATAACATAGAACTGAAAACCAAAATAGCAGTATTGGAACAATTGATACACAATTTTCCAAATGTCATGGACAACAGAAATATGAAGAAATGGGTTAAATAAAATAAAATTTATATCACTAAGGAAATACAAAATCATCATAAAAAATGAAACCATGAAACAAAAATGTATTTATATAGTTCCCAAAAATAGTGATCCTAAAATTACATAATCAGTTATGCCCATCATCACCATCCAAAACCACTAAAAACTGATCATTGTGAATCCATCCTCTTTTGAACATTACGTGATAACTATTATTTCATCCCATAAAGATTCAACAGTTTAGGTGGAAGGTGAGAATGGTCCAGACAAAAACACCCAGGAGTCATCTAAATAGGGTTTAGGAGTGGAATAGGTGGGAGTGACTCTATAGCGGGAGCCTCCAGACCTATTGTACTGACCTGGATCAACCCAACTAAAGAAAAAAATTTATGACATTACTGAAATGGTTATAGGTGATTCTAATAAATAATGATAGAAGATTGAGATCCATAAAAGGAAAAGTAATACTAATGGTTCCATGAATTAGGTTTATCTAGTGGAGGGAATCCAAGAAAAAAATTAATTACCTATCTAAGATGGTGAGAAGGATAGTCATATGATAGGTGATGAAATATCAAATAACTTTTTATTAGATACTTTCTGGAGTATGCATGGTAGAGGCCCTTATAGCCTAAGGTGGAAAAAGGGTTAGAAAGCAATAGGACATTGGGATAGTGACACAGTGATTAAGGGGAAACCCCAAATGGCATAGGGACTATTCTTACATTCCAAATTACATGGTGAAAAGTTCTTCTAAAAAGGGTTGGAAAAACAAGGAGATTAAAAGTAAATTAATTAGTTTGATCAAGATCATGTGTAACACATTAATATCTAGGAGTTAAATCATTTTGTAGAGGTTTAGGCTTCTATAGATGAAGATAAAATAGAAGATTCTAATATCTCAGGGTCAGAAGAATAATTTTCTATTAACGAATTTAATAGAAAGTACAAAATAGTGGAAACAGGAAAATAATGATGCCTAGAGATCATTATCCTCCCAAAAGAATAAATTATAGAAGTATCCTTCTATATAAATTCTCAAAGGGGGGAGTTTAACCAAAAATATGAAATAATGATTGAATTTGAAATTAATTATCATCAAAAGGTTTTGATAAAAAATAAGATCATGTTTTGGAAAGAGGATTCAATGGAAAGAAGATCAATATTTAGGAATACATTCATACATGGATTAATTTATCCCTCTATTTCAAATAAATCATAAATAAAGTCCTAGAAAATATGATATATATATTAAAGTGGTGATTATATAGAGTGAATAATTTTTAAAAATCATCTTTCTGTTTAATGATTATTTTATTTTTTTTATGTTTTAATTTATCCACTTTTATGAGCTTGTAAGGTTTCTCACATTTCCACAAAACTTAATTTCAAATAAAAAATTATTTTTTAGTAAGTAAAGGAAAAAATGGAATCTGGTAAATCACTTAGTGGATAATCAAAATATATTCAATATGAAGAAAATCTACCAATTAAAATAGCATCACAATTTCAAATAGAGAAATCAACTTTTAAATATATTATATCTAAAATTTTCTAGGTCCTTATCTAGTTAATGGACATTGAACACCTCCTCTATAGGCTAGATGGGCCTCCAGATAGAAGAAAATAGGACATCAATGATTCCTCTACATAGTACTCAGATCTATGCACTCCCTGGAGTCTTACCAAGAAGAGGAATCGGAATAAATCAATAAGAAACCATTAAAAATCAATATGAATTTGAGGAAGGCTCCACCATGTGTAATCATAATGGGGGGAAATAATATGATATGTACACAAATGGTAATGGTAGGGAACATATTTATCCTCCACATATATAAAATTCAAAAAATAATGTTCTGGATGATATGGTAGACACATTAATATATATAGATCACAACTCAAGGGTCCCAAAAATGCACCATATGAGAAAAATTATAGAAAACTATGGTAATCATTAGGCATATACCATTATGGCTGATGAATGAGTAAAGTATAACCAAAATATGAGTGGGTACCAAATTATTTTCCAGAATCTGACATAATCAAGTTATTTTTCACCCAAACAATGTGTGCTAGGTGTGAGGAAAATCCTAGTACAAAACCATCATGAATTTAAATAATATCATTAATAATAAAATCCATAAGTACTATTTTAGAAACATTAATTTTATAATAACTGATTCTGGAAAAATAAGATTTATATTATTCGAAAAATAGATTTATAAAAATATGTTTATTCCTTATAGTTTTTTAATGAAACCTACACATATTTTTATATAATTAGAAATATGAAATTTAAAAATCATAACAAATAGAAACAAAATATAATAATCAAGTATCAACATGAAAAAATTACATCAAAACAATAAGTTACAAATGCGAAAACCATTGGGATATGTAGAAAGTGAAGGTGTTATCTTGTACCTCACTTAAATAAAATTGGTCAACATATGTAAACCAAAATACAACACACCCAGTAATAACCCTACTTTTCTTTTTTCTTGGTTATCCATAGTAAAGAAAAATCATTCATGTGGAACTAGTTAGATCAAAATCTATAATGCTCTATAATTTCTATAAAGAACCCAGATGAACACCCTAGGATCCCATGTATTACTTGAAATTAATCACATCATGTTTCCAAACAACACCAATATAAATATTCAAATAATATAAAAAGACATTAACTCAACATAAGGAATAACAATCAAGGAATCATCTTTTATATACAAATTTAATTTCAAAAAACCATTTAAAAATACATTTGGAAACCATGTTTCATTGAAACATTTTAGAAAACCAATTTTTGGAGTAAAATTGGTTTTAGAAACCGAGAACATATGAGGGATAACAAAAAACCCTCACCTTACAATCTAGAATCAATAAATACTAGAAACATAAATAAATAAATCTGTAATGTTTCATTTTAACCATAATATTAGAATAGAAGTTTTAATAAGTCATGTGTTGAAGAGGAAAATCTGATTTAATGTTCTCACATTACCCACATGTGGAGAGGGATTTAGGATGTACAAATATGTGTCCAAAAATTTCTTGGGTTTTAAACCCGAGAAATTAGAAAATGTGATAGTCTGTGTCTCTATCAAATTATGGAACCATGAGTAAAACATCCCAACACATGATCGATAATTAGATGTAGTAATATTTATATTGATGATTTTGGGACAATATCTGTATAGGGATTTGTGTGACATATAAACGGCTCATAAAAACCTTATGTATATATTAACAAAAAATCATCTCAATATCTACTAATTAAATTCATTAAATATGATCTAGGATAATGATTATTCAACCCATTAATAACCTTGGAAGGTGAACAATGTTGAAAATGATATGACTATAATGGACCATGTAGCTTTTTCCATGATTATTATTTAATGGGATCAAATCATTTGAGAAATGAAAATGATAGTTGTTTGAATAATAAAATGGACTACATCTTAACTTGATCAAATAAATGATATGACATCCATTATTGAGAGGGTCAAGGATGTCTCAAAAATGAGGAGGATCTAAAAATAATGGTATAAAATAATATAGTTCTCAGAATTTTAAAATATAGAGTATTAAGGTTAGGAACCTATATGTGTGTTTGATAAAAACTAGTACTGAAGAGGGATCTTATAGATTCTGTACATAGTTCATCTATCTAAATTAATATTTGAATCACTAAGATGTACATATATATAAATAAACATTTTTTTTTGAAAACATAAAGACAAATAATATATAATTTGGCTCTTGATTCTTGGAATGATAATAAGTCACAGATAGATGAAAAAATTCTAAGGGTATGATGAAACGATTTCCCATACTGAAATGGAAATTGGAAAACATAACTATTATTTTCTCAATAGGAAATCTCGAAAAAACTAATGGAAGTAAAAACTTCTATTTGGTAGTTTATTTACTTACATAGTTAACAGATTTCATTACTATTGATGAATATTTTTCCCTCAACCAACTTTCCAAGAAAAAATTAGAGAAGTGGTAAGATTACATGGATTACCACAATCCATTATATCTGATCAAGATCCATTGTTTATCTAATGGTTATAAATAACCCACCCGAAATCATTGGATATAATATTTATCTTCACTAATTCTTATCACCATTAAGGTATTGTCATATTGAGAATACCACTAAAACTCTATAGGATATGGTGAGATCATGTTCAATAGATTTCTAATGATATTGGGATAAAAAACTTCTGATAGTGCAGTTCTCATATATCAATATTTTTTATTCTAACATTAAAATGGAGCATTATGAGACTCTTTATGGGACGATATGTTAGACATAAACATGTTATAATGATGTTTTATATTATATGCTTTTGTGCCAATATATTTTCCAAGACATAAAAGAAAATGTTAAAACCATTATACATTTTATGAAATCCACAATGAGTTGATAGAAAATATTTAAAAAATAATTGATAGGAAACATCATTTATGGTTGGATATAACATGTTCCCTTATATAAAACAATGGAAAAATTCATGAGGTCGGAGAAAAAGGGGGTATCTGGCCCAAGATAATTCCTTCCCTTTCAAATCCCTGATCACATTAGAGTTGTAGATTATTAAATAGAACTCAAACCTAATCAATAACAAGTACATGATCTGCTACATATATCCATCATGATAAATAACATACTGGACCCATAACATGTATAGAATAAAAAATCAGAACCCTAAGATAATGATATATCATTCACAGAGTAGCCAGTTATGATCTTAGATCATAGAGACTATGTTCTATTAAACAATAAAACTCACCTGGTCAAACTACAATGGTGGAACCAAAATTTTGATGACATGACTTGGGAATGAGAATAGGTGACGAAATAAAGGGACATTTATCCATTTTAGTGTATTAAATTAAATTTTTTCTCTGATATTTATGTTCAGGGTGAATCTTACAACTCAATATTTTATAAATGAAATCACTTTTTGAAATATTAAATGCTTTGTAATGTTATGTATTGATAGAAAACACTAGAAATACATTGGTTATTTCCCATATTAGAAAAATATAAAGGGTTATAATTAAAATAATATTAAGCCCCATAACTAGTGATTATATATTCATTGAATAGTGACATTATGATTAGTATACATTTGGGGGTATTATAAAGTTTAATTGAATCAGATTGAAGAAGTGGTGGCCTCATCAACTATTATCATACCATATATAGACCATTTATTCGATATTTCAAGAGATATTGAATCACTAAACATATCCATTATTCATGCCCAAGATTCAATTATACAACATAATCATGAAAAAAATGATTATAAGAAATTATCATGCTTATTGAGATCATATCCAAAACTATGTTTGTTGAACAACCAAAAGAAAGAACCACCATCATACACCAAATCCTTTGGGTGAATTCTAGTGTAATAATGGAATACATATCTATAACCTATTATCATTAATTTCTATATATATAATAAAATAATGATTATTTTTATCTATTTTCATTATTATGTTATATATACAATAATACAAGAGTTGATGAAAATTAGATTTTAATATGAATAAACCAAAATTCTATTTTTTGAAAATATATATTTTTAATTAAAACATCCTTTTTGATATGTTAATGAATTTGTATATAAGTTTTATTCCTATATAATATTATTATTATATTGTATTTATTTATATAAAAATGATTATATAATTTAATTAATTCCAATATAATCGTTATAAGGGTATGAAAACAATTATTGTTGTAAAAAACCTTTTTTACAAAATGAGGCTTTTGATTTGAAATCATAAGTTCTCATATATAGAGAATTATTTATATAAAAAAAGTATTATTTTTTAAATGAAATTTTTTTAATTATCTAACTTTGAATTTTCCCAAATTTTACAAGACAACCTAATTTCTTCATAAAAAATATATCTTTTATAAATATATTGTTTGTATTATGAAATCATAATACAATAATAATGACGAAATAAAGAATATAAAGGGAACACTATACATATTATATATTTTCAATTTATTATAGTTTTATTTTGATGTAATTTGATAAATTTTATAACCTTTATTGACTCCTCTAGAACATAAATTATATTTGATGATTTTAAAACCAATTCTCTTGGAACATTACTCACATCAACCTCACTAGTGGTAAAATTTAAATGATTTTGGTTCATAGACTAACAATATGATGAAACCCACTCATATTTGGAAAAACCATGGGAAAACAATCGTAAGCCCGAATGGCCCTAAGGCCTTCCTTTCTATTTTATTATGGATAATCCCCCTTTTAAGGGTTCAAGGGTAACCCATGGATGACCCGTAGGCCTAAGGCACAAAGCCCAACTGACCCGCAAGACATGACCCGAAGGACCATAGGCGTACCATGCCCAATACATGATGTGTAGGCCCAGCCCACTTGAACTTCCCCTCCCCATCTTCTACATCATTTATCAATTTTTCTATAAATTCACATACAAACTCTCACTCCTCAAAAATTTATCTTGAATTTTATCTCCATATCACTCTCTAATGTCCTATCAAGGTGTCGAAAATATCTTCCTATGCTTCTTCCAATATTTTTTATGTGTCATCTCTATGTAAGATACATATATCCTTATTTTTCACTAAAGAAACTTCTTTCTATTTCACATTTTAATTTCAATTGAATCTATTTTCAAGCCTCTATAAATTCCACTTTAATATAAAATTTATTTCCTAGTAATTATATGTTTTTTATAATCTCTCATTGTAACCATTATCCAATCTGTTACATTTTCAAATTAAGGGGATTATCTCATCCTCCCCTCTTTTCAAGAACATACTTTGTATTATACCATTTTTCCTCCAAGTAATGACTTTTTAATATTTTTTAATCATATATTTCATTTTGATTATGATTTCAATTTAATTTCATACATCCTTCATCTCTAATTAAACCCTTAAATTATTCTTTACATACACCTGTTGTGCTACAAAAATTTTCATTTAATTTCCAATGCCCAATATTTGGGTATTGAATACCCATAGACTTTTTTACTAAAATGTTTTAATACAGATAAAATTATCCTTCATTAATTGGTATATTTCATGTATATTAACCACACTCATTAATCATGGGATTAAAAGAGGTAAAATAAATCCCTACATTGTATGATCTATGTGCAACCCAAATACATTTATATGATATGAATGTAATGGATTGGACACGAATTATATATCCATTTGATTCTTTAGGTTGTTTTTTTATATCATGATATACCATGTATGGTTAATGGGAGGTTATTATAATCAAACTACCTTGTGATGTCTTCGTGTTTAACCCTGAAATATTATTATGATGTTGTGTTTCATGTAATTTACATTGTTATATGGTTTCTTATTTTTATAACCTTATATAGTGATTCAATTTCAATTTTTATGATTCTCACCTCTTTTATGAAACATTTATTTCTATTTACAGACAAGTATTACATTTATCATGTTATTCCATGATCATTCCATTAATGGGCCTTATATATCACCCATTTCTTATATATTTACTTAGTTTATTCCATGTGATTTTAGGGGAGCAATGGAATCTTATGATCAAGTAATAGAGTTTCAGAAAATGTATTTATACACATGTTTCATGTTTTTATGCTATGTATCTAATTTTCTAAATGCATAAGTCCTCTCAATCTTTTTTCATTATTTTATATATACCTTTAAGTAATTAATGATAAAATAATGTGAATAAAAGGTATTGGTTCTGTTATTATATATCATAAAATACCTCCCATAATACCATCTTAAAATCCTTCCCTATATCCTATAGAATTTATTTCATCCAAAATTGTATCATTTAAATACATATGGGGTATTCTAATGAAGGTTTCTAAATGAATATGTATCTCAATTAACTAAATTTTTTCAATTTTAATTCATCATCTAAAACCTCAAAATCTATGGTATTGATACTAAAATAGTTAATTTAGTATCATAAATATAAATAATTATTATTATGATTGTGTAATAACCATTAGCAACCTTCTTTCTATCATAGGTAAAATGAAAACATTGTGTCTGTTCATATGTGTGGACTATCACCTCTATGAAACGGTGCATTTCATTTTCTATAATTATTTCACATATATGGTTATAATGCTTTATTTAGTGAATAAATTTTATATTTATTATATTATTATATTTAAATATAGGTTAATTATAATTTAATATTCGTTCTTTCCATCCGTCGATAGGTTTTAACATCACTCGTGCCTATGTATAGACATCCCTCTTAGTGAAGTGATGTAAATAATTTTTCATAACCCCTTTATATGATGTGATATAAATGTGTATATAATTATTAAATATTATAATCATAAAAAATAAATATTTTTTATATGATTTATACAATATAAAATTAAATGGTTGATACCATTGAACCGAAATATTTATTGAAAACAAAGCAGCTATCACCTAGAATAGAGATTTTAAGAATAAAATATTATTAAATTGATGATAAGATCTAAAAATTAAAACAAATATTCTATGATAAATTATTATGAAATTTATTTATAATAAATAAATATTTATTATTAAGGTGTTTCAAAAACCTATTTTTAAAAATGATAATTGAGGTAATAGTTTATGTTACAACCCCATCTCATTTTGAGATTGTCTATGGTAAATTTTCATTAAGTGAAATTTTTATAAATTATATCAGTTACACCCCATTTTTTCATTATTCTACGTATATTCTTTCAATTTATATATATTATAACAATTTTTTATATATTTTTATCCTTAACATATTAATAAAATGTTATTAAATAAAGTTTTGCATGATATCATCTTTGGTTGATTAACTTTTTCATCAGAGTCCATGTTCATACAAATAGTTTATAAAAATTTATACCTATTCATTGAATTTTTTAAAAAAATTAATTCTCACTTCACGTGAATTGATTTACATTGGTTTCAAATTGAATAATTAAAAATATTTTTTTAACAAGTCCTTTTTGTCTTTTTTAAAAAATGTGAATGGTTAGGATTAGCATTTAAGGTGAACCCTACGCTAGGGTTCCCTCCTCGTCCCCATCGCCTCCTTGCACTAGGTCGATGGAGTGTTCCCTCTCGTGATCTGTAGATTATGGTAGAGGACCCCCTGATGTAGGGACTCTCTAGTCTTGGCCGTCAGGATTCCTTGCATCGTTGTCGGCCTACTCCTCGTCTGAACCATTTTTACTGGATAGGGCTTCCATGGTGGAACGGTGTTGATCCACAAACAAGCTCTAGATTTAGCTTCATTTGGATGTCTTTCTACCTCAGGTGGGTGCATAGGGTGGTCATTGTTCTTTCATGAGATCGGGATAGCTATGACGGGATATGGATATGACAGGTATTCCTTCACGTGTGTGGCGATGTTATGGTTTCTTTTTTCTTGTAGTTGTTTCGATTTTTGTATGCGCTTCGATCCTTGGGGTGCGAGATAGTTCATGGAAAGGATCCTCCAGTGAGTCCCAGAGTCAATGTTTGGAGATTGGGCATTGGTTTCTTTGTTTAGATTGATTCTAGGTTTCAAGAATTACCAACTGTGAAGACCTCAATGTGGATAATCAGCCGTCTTTTTTGGCTCTGGAAATGGAGGTTTTTCTGTGGAGGTGTGATGCATGGATTCCTCTCAATTTTCTCCTTGTGTTGTTTGATTTGGAAAAATGGATATCATCACTAGTGGCCATGATGTGGATTCTGTTTTCTTCTTGTGAATCTATTTGTTTTTCGAGGTTCTGATGGTTCATGGTCATATGTATTTTCTTGGGATGATGGTGGTTATTCATAGTGTTTGTTATTTTCAGTGATTTGAATTGGGTTTGGACCTCGTGGGTCGGCAGCTCAAGGGTGTCACCAACTAATAATCAACAAGAAGTTGTTCTAGATGAGGTGTAGGGAAATGGATTCACACCATTTCTTGGCTATTAGGAATTGGATGTTGTAGAGGGTATTGTTTCGGCCATTGGTTCCAGTCCTGTTCGCTTTTTCATGGGACATCTAGCCGTTCAGATCTGAGATAGTGAAATTTTGACTTAATGTTTTTTTCTGGTTGGTGCATCTGTCTTGTAGTGTGGGTTTTTGTGGACTTGAGATTTTGATCTATTGGGCCTATTTTTTCTGTCTAAGACTTTATGTCATGATGGGTTCCCCCTTATCCCTTAAAATGCGATTATTCTCAATAAAAAAATTAATTTTCAGTCAAAAAATGTGAAAGGGATACTTTCTTATAACAGATACATTATAAATAAATTTTATCTCCATTATGAATATTCTTTTCAATGATATTTCTATAACATTATTTAGTATATATTTTCAATGAAAATTATTTTCATAATAAATTTGTAATCTTTTTAAATAATATCAAAAAATAATAATTTATCATGTTTTTAATGATTGGGTTGAATGTTTTCTTAAGTAATTTTTCATCAATGTCTTTATACATTATGTATTTTTCTATGTCATAGATGTATGGTTATATGATTTCATAAACTTTTATATATGACTTATAATCATGATTATTTTATGAATCTAAACAATTTCCCAAAATATAATTATATAATTATGAGATTTTTATGAATACCATTTCTTTTACACAAGTTATGATATGTTTCGGTAATGAATGGATTTTGATTTCATATAACACATATGTATGGTTTTCATTATTTGATGAGTGGGTCCCTTATATCCCACTAATAAAAGGGTTAAAACCTTATATATCATGATATAATTATTAGAAATGATCTGATGTTCTTGATCCACTATTGGAAATTGGTAGGGATTCCTAATTCACTATGATATAAGAAACATGTGGTGATGCTTGATCCTCTTTTATATTAGAAATTGGTGTTGATACATAATCAACTATATTACGATGGAATCAATGGTTGAACATGAAATATGATATATTTTCTTTGGCTATAATAGTTACACACTCTTATGACATGTTTGTTATGATTTTGATTTGAAATAATAGTTCACAACTGATCTATGATGATTCCTTACTCTTATGAATAGTTTATTTTGAAATGCTATCATTTTATTCCACAAAAAATTATTATGATATTTGAAATATTGTTTTTTAGCTTTTTATTTAATGATCGTTATCTAATACACTTATTATTATCTTATGAATATATATCTTCATCGATTAATATCTCCCATGATTACCCTTACTGGGCATCAAAGATCACCCCTGCTATGATTTTATTTTTTTTTACTTTTGATGATATAATTTCAGTAGGGTATGTCTAAAAATGGCTAAATGGGAGACAATTTTTATTTTTTATATTAGAGATATTTCAATAAATAATAAATTATTTTTTGTATTCGGTACGTACTATAATCCATAACGGTTCTAGGGTCTAAAATATTACTAGATTTATGGATTATTCAACTAAAATAATATAATATTCATATATGAAATTCTTCAATCACCTTAGTCAGTTTGTTAATAGTTATTTTTTGATATTATAATAAGAGAACACTTTTAAAAATGTTATATTCATGTATGAATACAATTAGAATGTTTTTGTGAAATATATAATGTATTTTTTCTAATAAAATATATCAATGTTTGCATAATTTATTGTCAATGGTTTTACATAATACATTCACATAGGATTAATAACTCTGAAAGGGGTTTTTTGTGTATTAACATGATCTTAAATGGTGCATTATTAGTAGGTATAATATAAAAAACCAAGAAACAAACTATTGGGGATAATATTGGTTTAATTAAAATTTTGTTTATAAACCAGTTTGAAGTATTTGAGTACATTTTGACCAAAGATTACCTTGAAAAAACATAAGGTGTCAAAGAATGAAAAAAAGGTTTAATGATTTATATATACAATTAATGTTTTTCAAGATTATATGATTTCTCACTATGATTATTATTTCTCATAAAATTATTTTTGGTTTTACTTAGTAGATATAACATGGAATAATTTTTTTATGATAAATGTGATGGATGATGTAGTGATTTTAATCATGAGAAAACCAATGAAATGGGATATGGAATGTAAAATATTGTGATTATACCTAAATTGGTATCTAAATTTTTGATTAAAAACCCAAACCTTTTTTAGTCTCATAACACACTTTATATGGGAAAGATAATGTTTTATGAATTTTAATGTGATTAAACTGTGAGGGGAAAAATTCACATTTCATTCTTTTCTAAAATCTAGAACGATGAGAAAATCAAGGGAATGTCTCAAAGGAAGATGAAAATGTTTTTTGTGTTTTAAACAAGGTTATACATAAAGTAATTTATTTGGAAAAAAAGAAAATTTAAAGGGAGGAAAATGATGTTCACCCTATGGTACCCTTTTTACATCAATTTCATATGTATGGAGAACTAGGGAATTATCCTAGTCAATTCCGAAATCAAAATTCTAACTCCAAGACCATGCAAGAGGATATGTTATAGAAATCATTTGAGCGGATTGACTGTATTGTTTATGTATTGGGATTAAAGAATTACATTTTATATGATTTTTAATGATATTTTGATCATATAAATAATTAAATATCTCATTAATGTTCTATTTTAGATTATAATTAAATATTTTCAAGCATATATCGAATGGTTCCAATAACCTTGAAAAATATTTTAATAGTAAAGTGATATTTTTTAAAACACATGATTGTGTCATAGATAACCCATAATATGTTCTTGATGTTGATATAATTGTTTTTATTTTGGTTAAATAGATAACTGATATTATTAATGTCAATTGGATAGTATTTGTGATAATTAAATTGATTAGTGATTTGATGAAATGTGATTTATAATGATGCTTGTTGTATTTTATTTACATAATATATTTGATAGTTTATGTAGAATTATTTCAATAAAAATAAATTATTTTATTATAATAAAGGAAACTTATGTAAATGATTAACATATTTTTTGTTGTATATGTGGAACAGCCTAAAACCTGCACTTCTAAATCTAGTGCTAAAATAAAAAACTTTACATCCAGGATTTTATAGAGATACATTTGACCCAATTTTCTCAATAAAAAATAAAATTTCAAATGCAAATAATTTACCATTTAAAAACCCAAGGAATATTTAAGTTTATATTTTTAGACAATCAGGGAAAAATATAAACAACTTTGGTTTATAAATAATTCATCCATAATGGTCAGTATCATCTACCACAAATATATTAACATATAGAAACCCGATTAGGTATAACAAACATAAAACCATTCTTCACTCCATGGAGAAACGAAATATAAGAAATGGGTTTGATTGAATTAATATTAAGGTTATACAAGGAAGATATTAGTAATTATATAAAGAAAACATGATGAAAAGTGTATGAGAACATGATCTTAACAATTTAGCACCATTCCCTTCATATAATAGATCATAATATATAGTAATGGTTTAAATATTTGTAGTTCATAATTCATGAATCATAAGGAATTAAATAACATGATCCATGATCCTATCATTAGCAAAAAAACATGGAAGTGTTCCATACACAAAACAAGGAAAATTAATTTTCTTTTAGTTAAGGCTTATTTCCTAGACTATCATTGGGGAAAATGTTCACTCTCCATGCCATCATATTAGCTAATGATCACTCCCAAGACTGTCATAGTGGACAATATCCCTTTAAAATATGGGATCACTTCCCACTCATGTCATGTTTATCTCATGATATATAAATCATTACCTAATGAAGTTGAAGGAGGTATAGGTCCCACACACTATTGGTTATAATTTAATCACCATCCATTGTTATAATATAACCACTATCCTTGGTAATGAAATTACCACTATCACATAATTAAAACCATAAATATATGTTCAAAAAGATAATAATACAATCATCAAATTAGAATCCATTGAAGAGAAATGGGTTTATTAGGTCTTAAAATAATTTGAAAAATGAAATTGAATACTTATAGGGATTTGAAAAATAATGAAGACAACATGAGGGAAAAATTGATGACGAATAACCAAAAAAGTTATATGTTTGGAAAAGGAAATAATAATTACTTTGATGCAGATCTTCTTTTTGGACCGCCACTCTACATGAAGATCCATGATTTCATGAAACTACTATAAACTAATAATTTTGTGCGATGGTGATGCTAGTGCTAATTCACCACAAAAGAAGTCATTTTGGGAGGAGGTAGAGAAATATTCCCCCCATACGATCCCCCAAAAACACTAATGGTTCATAGGTGAGGTGAAGGTGGTGGCTTACCACAAAATAAGAAAAAAAAATCATGATAATGAGGTGGCAATTTTCACTATTGTGGATGACGACCATGTTCCCCACTGACTGAGTCCTCCATTGGCTGGGATTCTTCCTTGGACATCCGCAAAAGGAGCTATACGACCAACAAATCTAGCTCTTCCCCCTCTCTATAAAAGTACACTAAGGGGGACTGAAAAAGGAGTATTTTTAGAGCAATTTTTTGATTTAATTCATGTAAAAGGAAAGAATCACAAAAGGAAAACTATTTCGATGATTCCCTACAATTATAAACCACCGTATATAATTAATGATGGAAACATAATATTAATTTGCAGACCCTGAACCTACCTTCATTCGAGGTTGAATTTTCTATGAATCACAAAACCAATGCCCCTTATTCAATCAGAAATCACTCATAGAAATATTTTATTTGGGTGGAACACTCCACCATTTAGAAAATCGTCATGCATATGCATCAAGACACTGCCTAGAAAAATACTCACCTAACGGAACACAGTACCATATAACAAAATGCTATGTGAATAGAAATATGGGACATATAGAATGATTCTATGTGGATAGAACCTAGTTTTTCATAGAGAAACACTATGTAGATAGAATCATGGTCTACATACCATCAATATATTGGGATGTCCCCTTCACCCACCTCGCAACATGCTATGTTGAGGAAACCCTATACCTTATAAAGAACATGTCCACAGAATGGTGTATGGTCATGCGTTCCATGCTCTGGCTTCATCTATTTACTTTTATGTCTATCAAATTATCCATACCCCCTATATAAACTGGCCCAAAAACACAAGTTCTAGGCCTCTCCAATATCCATCAGAGTCGTATGATAAAACCATCTTGTGTATCGGCGTGTTTTTCTATGCTTACATACCCATGGTAAGTGGAGTAATGTGGGTAATCCCTATAATACGACGGACCCCCTAAATATCCCTAAGATTACATTACCATGGTAATATAGGTTCTAAACTTAGGATTATCACATGTATCTTCCCATTCTAGGGATTAAGGATAATCGTTGTCTTTTCCCTTCAATGAGGGTAGTGACGAATACGGATAAATCTCACTTTGTTTCCCCTTTAACAAGGAATGATCTTACCCTTTCCTAGAACCAACATTAGAGTACTCCCACTAAGGACATCCCTGAGACTCTATTTATGGATGTTCTATATCCCCGACCTCTCCCATTGTCTCCCTATTCCTTTTCCACCAGTGCAGATGAGAAAGTGATTGATTTTATGGATCTATAACTTTATCTTGTTTTTTAACTTGAGCATGACTCATGTTGTCTTAAAAATAGTTTTGATCATAGAAAATGCACAATTCACCCAAAAATTGAAATATGAGAACTTTGATTCCAACTATAACTAGAATATGTAGGGTTCATGTCTAAGTCCATAGCTTAATTGGGGCTTCCCTCAGGATTTAATCACAAAATGATGCACCCTTTAACGGGAAGCATACATGTGTATTACCCAGCTTGGAGAACTATGTGGACTTTGATTCCCAATGTGATAGGATATGTTGGAAACCTCCATGAGTTTCATGCTTTACACCATCATATTCATGTAATTTAGCTTATTTCCTTCTTGTACGATGATAAACTGCATGGTTGGGTCCTTATCACTTGTCCTAAAAAGGTGATGTGTCTAGTAAAATGGCATCGAACTATGTGGGTTCTGATTCCTCTCACAAGGATAAATTGGATTGGATGCCTGTCATTTGGGATTGATCCCAACATTAGAATGATTCCCATCCCCTCTCGATGATGATAAACTGTAGGGATCTATCCCATATGGATTAAAACCAAAATTTTCATGGTTAACAAATGAGTAATTCTTGGTTTTTCCATTGAGAGGGTAAAATTAAAGAAGAACCTTGAATACATATGAACTTCTTCATTGATGGAAAACCTCAGATACATATAGAAAATTCAGCACCCTTGAAAATTTTCGGTTGATCTTGTGTCTTATGATTACTTCGTAGACACATGATTTGGAATGAACCTAGAATTCCCAAAAATATGAACATTGCTTAATGCAATAAGGAAGTCACAGAGTATGAAATAACTCACCCCAAAAAGGGTTGTATGAGCCTGAGTTCCCATCCTATCGACCAAAGTGAACCCTTAAGTGTCATTGTCCATATCATCCAATGAGCACCTACCTTTAGAATAAAAGTCCATGAATCATAGATAAGAGAGCATTGGGAATTTATGGATCCACAAATTAACCTATTGAATACCATTAGAAGAAGTTTTAAATGTTGTGGATCAATTGAAATAACACTTAAACTCTATGAAATACCCCTTTTGGACAACTTAACTATGGAACCTACTTCATAAGATAAACATTATATAATGACTAGTACCCGTCATACCATTTTCATTATTTGGTACGATGCGATTTGCGTTGAAATTGAAATGGAGAACCTGATGTGAAACCTTAACAAAGGTGGCAGCATTACCCAACCCCATTCCCCTATAACACCATAAAAAAATAGGGTCAGGAAATATCATCAATTATATATGAGGTCAGTAGATGATACTTTGTTGGGGTTTTGTGGTTTTTAAATAACATTTATATTGTAGGTAATTTTCAGAGATTTACTCAGTCCAATGGAATACCAACAGTTCACTTAGACACGCTTCTCCACAACTACAATGGTGGTTGGTCCCTCGATGAAGAACATGAACCGATCACCCACCCATTATCTTTAATGTTGGGTTTCAAATGCACTGATCAGAGGGTACCATCAAAACACTAATCTCCCAAACCATGGAGGTTGAAAGGAATGAGAAATAGGATATAAATACTACCCGGACGCCCACTCAGTAGCGGTCGGCAGTCTATAACCGGGTGGCTCCTCTGGCTATCTCAAATCGTTTCTGGAGCCTGTCCCTAGAACGTGACAATGAGTACATCCTTTTTCATAGGGAGGTATATGAAATCATCATCACCGAATTCATCCTTTCTGCATAGGGTTTCCTCTCAAAGGCCTCTGCTATAAAGCATCACCTCTTGTACCATGAGACCCAGTTTCCTCATTTTGAAGAGTATATCACACCAAAGTATCTAGATGATGTTCATCTAATGTGGGTTCCCTAGGCATCCCACCAAGGAAAGAAAACATATAATCAGGTGTGGGTTATCACCTTGTTTTATGAATAAGATATCCTCAATAAAAATATAGTATCATACTATGGGAAGATGTAAAATCCTTCCCCCTCTATCAAACCCCACCATAGAAGTATGGTGGTAGCCTACGAGATGAAACATATCCCCGCTCACTCTTACGAATCCCACAACAAAATATGTTGTCACAATTTTAAAAAGAAAAAAATTCCCAATAGTAATCCCTAGTCTCTTCATGCAAATATGGTATAAAATTACAGGAAGAAGAAAAACCCTATCGAAGTACACCATGATTGTTAAGAAAATAAGATGACAAACTATAGGCAGACATATATCACATCCAATGAATATGAAGCACATCAGTCATATACATTGGAAATCAAGTACATTAAGAGTCAAATTCATGCCCTATCATAAAAACCCCATATGTAAAATATGATGAAAATAAAATATAAGAAGATTCGAATTCATATGGATACATATGAATCCCGTCAAAAAAATACCATGAAAACAATTAAACACAAACCCCTACTCACAAATATGAAGATCGTCATCCTAATCAGATGACAACTTGATAAACAATTTGTCATATCACATACATAAACTAGGTTATGGCTCATTCCTCTACCCATACACAAGTGAACTACCATTACCCACTGGAACACCATGGTGGACCAGAGTAGGTACAGACAATTTCTCCAACATTAGAATGATAATATATCCATGTTATAGCCAAATAAATATATCAAAACCTTAATGAAATGGTGGAGGATCATACATAAATTCCTGATCATATCCTCTAGACCTTTCAATATTCAATCACTTCCACAATAATAGAAATGTGTCGATCTGATAACCCCATCTCCCCCAGTGGGGTGACTCAACTATAAGATAATATTGTCACTACGGAGTAGAACTGAATCCATTCTTCAATGAAGGAGGGTTGATGACCATATTCCCCCATACAAGGAGAACCAATTTGGGAAAATATTCATGTTCCAACGAGGGGACACTAGTCCACCATGATGGCCCCTCCAATACATGAATATATCTCTATTATATTTCCATTTTCTCATCAGCGTATCATGGTGTTATCACGTGGACCAACCAAATAGAAACCCAAACTTAATGTTCGTTAACAACCGAAGGTGCTCCAAGAATTTCTACAAGAGAGTGACCAAAAAATATACATGAAAAAGGAAACTCGAAGATTAAGATCACATTCATGAGCTTTCTCTACTAGATGATGGAGTTCTTGATTCCATCAATAACATAACAACATAGGCACAACATCCTGTCAGCCCATTACAAAATTATGGGAGTGGAAATATCAATTTATATAAACCTCCACTAAATATTGTTACCAGTAGTTATGAAGGTCCGTCTCATAGAACAGATAGTTTATTACTTTATGGGAATGAAATGATCAATCACATGAACCTATATCTTGATGAGTGTCAGGGTATCTTTCCCCTAACCATATGATCATACAGCTTCAAAGTCCTACCCTTGATGTCATCCACCCTAAGGGTCCTCATTAGGGTATACACTACCTAAATTCTCCATTTAGTAAGATTCAAATCTGTTATGGTAGTTCTCTTCATGATGGAGGTCACAGTGAAGACCATCCCTGTGGTGACATCAAGCAGTTAGAAGTTCCTACCCTAGTTGTATCCCAACCTAGAGGCCCTCTCAAGGAAGCAGTGTACATATATTCTCCCTATAACTTGAAATACAATTATAATGGTATATCCCACCCTGATGGCACTCAATTCAAATGACCTCTCCATAATGACATCAAGAATCAAGAAGGCCTTCCCTGTGTTGTGGTCTACCCTGAAGGTCCTCCCCTTGGTATGCATCATCAATATTCTCCCACCAGTCAGACACTAACAAGTAATGTTAGTCCTTTCCACCAATACATCAGTTAATGAGGTCCTACCCACAGTAAAAATTCACATGGGAAAACATTTCATCCCCTTTCCAAGTCATACATGAGAAAGACCTCATATTTTGTGGTGCCTCGAAATATGGGATGAGACATGTTCGATACACTGCCTATGAAAAGGTACATCCTTTCTAAATAAAGAGATGGGCTAGGCCACACTCACCTTCCTAGAAACCATCGTACCATTCATATATTGATAACCCTTCTACTAACCCTAATGATGGGTATGAAAATATCATGAATCATTCAAGTTGGAAAAAACAAGGAGAGGAGTCTTTGGAAAATTAGTAAAGTGATACGTTGATCGTGAAAAAAAAAATTATCCAAGGATGAAATACTGGTTATGTTTTGGACCACATCCACTTCTCAATTTGACATGTTGAGAGAGTTTTCTGAGGAATGAATATGTAACATTCACCTAAATATCTAAAAAAATTCATCCATCTGAAAAAAAAAAGTATTTTCTTTAAGATGGGTATAAAGACAATGTAATAATATTGGGGGACCTTTGTCAGAAAATTGAACTATAATCCCATCTATATGCATTTTTTCCACAATCTGATAGGTGAAATAATGATCTTAAATGTGTCTTTCACCAATCATTGAACATGGTTCATTTTCTTATCAGTGATGCATCATCTAGTGTTAATATCCGGCGTTGGGGTGAGCATGGATCATTGCATATCACCCCACTTCATATCTAGTATAACACGATGGAAATGAAATCCTATAATGTCATGTTCCCTAGACCACAATCAAATGAAATCCTTGTTCAGGAAATGAAACAGTCTGGACAAGAACTAACCTTAAGTCAGTCTCAAAAGAGTCATGACCTTTAAGAATGATCCATTGAACCACTACTGAACCAGGACATAGAGAACATTTAGGAGGATTCTCACTTAAGGAAATCCAATCATCAAGAAATTCTCATTTTCTATGATACAAATTATTCATGTAATTACCAGAAACCATATTTGGCTCACCCTTGAATGAGAATGCATGAGATCAATAAATTATAAATAGAAGAAGTAATAGCCATAATAAGGGATCATCACTAACCCTCTAGGATGGGGTACTTTTTAACACAAAAAAGGCCTCATAAAACAAAAAAATGGGGGCCGAGGCATAGTAACAGAGAAATGAGGGAAACCACATCCTGTAGGGCCAGGGGAATTTTTACCTCAACTACTCACCTAACAGACGTCGGTCTTTTACCTCCTTGGGAGGACAACTAATAGAGAGGCCACCCATTTCATCTCATCCCACGACTTATTTCCCCATAAACAAGGAATTTAACTTAGTAACAAAAGGTTTTACTTCTAGTTTCCCTTTACCAAGAAACTTGAATAGGGTCTTAAAATAATGGAGAAAATATAGTAATTGATGTAAAAAGTCCCTCTTACACTTTGGATACTAGTACAGAACAGACCATGTGTTGTGAATTATTGAAAATCATGGACATCAATCTGATTGATGATTCTGGAAATGATGCACATTCAAATGAATATGGAGTGGATAGTTCCTCCCCGAATCAGATCCACACCAAACCTTGAGGTATGCACACTTGGGATTTGAGGGTTTCCCAAAATATGGGTTCTCCCTCTGTCAATCCATCACTACCTCCTTTGAGAATCCCCAAAAACACAAATAAAAAAAAATGTGATACATGACCCAACTCCCCCCAATGGGAAGTATTCGTTTGCACTAAAATGGGGAATCTCTTAACAAGAGGATGAAATGAGAGATTTGAGGTGAATTAATGTCGAGCAGCTTTGAATAAGTCATCCTATCAGATATATTCTATAAGGCCCCAGCCTTAAACCTTACTTAAACTTGAGTCATTACAAGATTACACATTGAGGATCTTTTCAGGTTTAGAGTTTTAGAGAATTAGAACATGAAACTTGCATTACATTCCATATTTAAACAAAGTGGTTACATAAAGGACAATATTCATTCTTCCCATCAATGGAAACCTATTTAAAATAAAACACGGATTCTTTCTTGACACATCCTTGACACTATCGTCACATCATGTACCTTTCCCTTGACCTATGAAAAACATTTCAAAAACTTGGGATGAGCATAAAAAGCTCAGTAAGGGTTATAAAAATATGGAAAGGAAACATGAGTTCATATATACATAAGAATGAAATCATAATTTACCCAAAAAACATAGGCATATCAAATCATGAATAAATCATAGAAAACATAAGACATAAAGGTAACTTGAGGCATTCATAACATTCTTACGTAGGGAGTAACCCTCTTGGTTATGTTTGGAATACCCATCACATTATATTCCCTAAATCTCTTCGGAGAAACCTTAACGTTTCACTCCTTCGCGTTACCCAATGCATTGGAGAGCTATATCAGGCTCACTCACCCTTAGTTTATCACGGAACCACCCATTCTTCATAACAATACCCAAGAACCATAACATAATCGTATCACATAAACATGAATAAAGGAAACGTAACATTTCCACATTTCAATCACAATATAACATTTTAGGATATTGAAATAATGAATCCATTCAAAAAGAAACCATTTCCAAAACCATTTAAAACATTTAATAAAGAGATTTTTGAATCAAAGTGTCCCATACCACCTTGAAGCTTTTAACATTTTAAACCATTAATATCCATATAAATAAATCCTTAAAACCATTTTGAAAACATGGATATTAATAAGAACAAATAATTAAAACATTTAAAATGATATTTTGGTTAAAGGGGTTTTACCAAAATTAGAGACACTTGAATACAATAATCGAGGAATAACATTTAGTCAGAACTTTATAATATCATGAGAATAAAAGGATTCATGATATAATACTCCAAAGGACAGTATATACACCATATAAGAGTGAATTGGTGCATAACAACAATGAACCCTCAATAGAAATGTCAAATGTGATGAAATCCCTTATAAAGAAGGTATCCTTAAATTAAGGACAAATAAATCTCAAAAATATGTGTGATAAATATATATACACCCAATATAAGTGGATATTAAGTGTAAAACAATAAAAGTTCATTCACACATATTAAATGGATGACATATTCAATGACTACAAGTTGAACCCAAAGAAATCGAAATAGGGTTAAAAAGTTCCCTTGACAGCCTAACGGAATCACATCAAAATGAGTTGATGAGAGATAAAAAGTGTATCTAATCACTTGGACATAAAATTTACATCAATAAGGATGTATGAGAACATATCCCAACATAAAAATATGTAAATTAAAAGACCCAATAAAAGAAGTCTTTTAAAAAAAAGGAGGGTGAAAGGTTCCCTTACCGACTTGGGTATCTTTCAAAACATACACCCCATGAAAGAAAGACAATAGGTCATTGATGTAAATAATCATAAAAGAAAGTATATTACACAAAGAGTAGAATAATGGGCAGTACATACACCACTCAATGGAATTTGTGGCGAATGAAGCATAAATCTCACGGGAATAAAAGTGAGATGAAAAATCCCTTACGAAAACTCGGCAGCATAACGGCGCCACATAAAACTTCCGAATATGGATTGATGAGATCAAATAGAGTATCTCATCACATTAAAATAAAATGTACAGAAAGAGGAATATAAAAGAACATCCCCCAACATTACAAAGAGGATCTTAAAAGAAGTGACATAAAGGAGAGTACTTAAAAAGAAAGAGAGAGGTTAGATCTCTTACGAAAGTTCGGCAGCCTAACGGCACCACTCAAAACTTCCAAAATGGATTGATGAGAGAGAATAGGGTCTCTCATCACATGAAAATAAAAATTACAGTAAGTTTAATATAAAAGATCACCCCAATAACAAGAAAGGTGATCTTTAAAAGGAATGACATAAAAGAGTGTACTTAAAAAGAAAGATAGTTGTAGGATCCCTTACCTTGGGTCCGACTTGACTCGATCGTTCTTTAATCTCCTGAATAATAAACTTGAGTTAATTTCTAATTCCTTAAGAACCTTTTTCAAGTTAATTATTACTTTTATACCACTTATTACCATGTCATAAACATTATGTAATCATTTAAGTTAATAATATTTGTTTTGCCGATATTTGGTTCTTAAGTCGAAAGTGGACTTCTTACAATTACATGTTGTTCGTGTGGCCAAATGTTTATTATATCCAAAATTGTATTCATTATGTATATATCATATATGTCATATATATCCAGTACATGCATGCATTTATAACATTACATAATCATTTAGAGGTAAGAAATGAAATGCACCGTTCATGGAGACGGTAAGCCGTACGTACGCATGAACGCTACTTTCATTTCTATTTCGTATTTTATAGAATGGAAAAATAATGATATAAAGGTATATTATAATTCCAGTATAATATCATATATAATATCATATTTCCATCCTTTATACATCCCACATATGGTATTTAACGAATCAAATCACTTTGAGGGGGCGGTAGTCCGCACTTCCTTAAATGAAGATATCGCGTATACCCATAATGGAAGCCATAAAGGTAAGAAAAAAATTAAAAATACAGAATCATAAATAAAACATATTATATATCATATATAAAAATAGTGACATCATAATGGCCACCTTTGAAGGTGTTAAATGAGTATTGAACAATCATCGTTTCGGGAGGCAGAATTTCACCATCCACGGAAACCGTATGTTCTTTAACCATTTGATGTATTTTTGTGAGAGTGTAGCTCGAATAAATCTTATAACAACATCCTAGTATATTGAATATACTTTTGTTGTTACAAAAGAAGTAAATAAAAAGAGTTTAGGGGGTTGGAGAAGCAAAATAAAAGAAATGAACATGAGAGAATGAATTACCTTTAAAAGTGTAACTCCTTTTGATTTGAGCCTAAAGGCTTCCTTTGAAAGGATTATGCCCAAAGGGAATCCTCTAGGATTAGGAGAGGGATTTGGAGAGAGTAAATGGGCAGGGTTTGGCTAATCCAAAGGCTTGAGGAGTGTGTGAAATGAGATAGAGGTGGGGGCCTTTTATAAGAGGAGAGGAGGGTCACTTTTGGAAAGTAAAGAAATATTACTTTATTTGAAAATGTGTTTCGGTTTCAAAAGGTCCCACATTGATATAATTCGTGGATAAGGTGATAAGTCTTCGAAATCCACTCATCCAATAAGTTTTGGACATTTTTAGTTCATATATTTTACATTATCTTTCCATTTTATTTAAATCGTCAAATAATGATGTCATCGCTGCATCATTATTATGTCATAAATAATTTAATTTATTTAATGACTAAAAATTATAAAAAATAATAATATGATGTAGGAAATCTTTTTATCTTTCCAATGAATATTTATAATCAAAAATATGACTTGTATAACCCCACTTAAAAATTGTTTTAGTAAAACATATCATGTTTGTGTCATTTTTACTTTTACATTAAATAAAAAGTTATTTATGTCATTTCCCAACCAAAGTGGATCCATGGGGTCCCCAAGTTAACCCATGGCTTTTCTTGGTCGGCCATGACACAACCAATGAGGGTAAGACATGTGTCAAGCTCATCTCATTTTATTAAAGCATTATTTTTACCTTAAACTACACTAATTACCACTAATCGCGATTAAAAACTTAATAAGTTACTATTCACCAAAAAATTATTTTAATCTCATTGAACCACATTTTACTTCTTAATGACAACCATGTATGTCGGATTTTTTGAAAATCAAAACACAATGATGGAAAAATTTCATTTAAACGGAAAATCAGTTTTTATAAGTACCACTTAGTGGTTTCACTATTCATCAAAAAATGATGTTTTTCAGAAAAATCCCAAAAATTCACCCTAAGCTATATTTGATATTCTGAATTCAAAAATGAAGTCCGTTTTACAAAATTCAAAACATATAAGTCACATTAATTAATTTAATAATTAATTCCCGCTGTCATGACAAATAGCGTGTTTTATGAAACAATAAGTATCAAAAGATTGACACTAGTTTAAGTCTGATTTCAAAGTGAAATTGATTCCAACGACCACTATTGGATTTAATGGTAAAAATATTTTCTAATTTCACTTTAAAACCAATTCAAAATATAATCTAATCATATAAATAAATTAGATTAAAAATTGGTTTTGAATTAAAATAAAACATTTTACACTTCATTAAAAAAAATGAACTTTATCGGAAAGATACCAAAAATTTACACAAAGTAAATTTTGATGTCCCGATTCTTAATAAGAGTTTTATTTGGTCCAAAAGAATTTTTAAGAGTGAACAAAACTATATTTAATGACGGTTCTCCATCAAAAGGTGATAAGTGAACCTTTAGTGAAAACTAGGGCATATACGCCTAAAATTGAATTCTTTCCGTATTTTAAGCCTTTATCTTTCATTGTATAAATGTAAAAACATTTAAGAACATATATAATCATATTTTAGTTATTTCTATCCATTCCGCCATTACAATGGCTACATGTTAACTACCATTTAAAATAATATTATTTTATTATTAGAGTGCAACGTAAGATTCCCAAGAAACTCGTTGTTGCATGTTGGGTATGCCATCGAGCATAGAGTCCCCTTTAAAGTCATATTAATATTTTATTCACAAATATAGATAAATATGAAAATGTCATATTCCTTATTTACCTGGGGTGTTACATCCTTCCCCCCTTTTGGGAATTGCTTCCTCGCAATTTTAAAATTGCGCTTGGAAAACATCCTTGAGCATCCCACATCGGAACAAGAGTCGGTAAAACAATCACTTTAAAATAAAGAAAGATAAGCACAGAGGTCACCCGAGTTAACCCATACTAGGATTATAAGTATGAAAATATGGACATGGAGGAGAAAACATAGGGTCATGTTCCGATGGAGAGTGATAGAAAACATGTTTAGGAGAAAGTTAACAATAAGAAAATCACAAACTTGTGATGGGTTAAACGGTGTTGGGTTCCCCAGTAGGAAAAGTTAATAGACAACATTTTTGTTTTAAGTTACTTTTTATTGAGGAATTTATTCATAAGGAAGCATAATCACTTATCATGTTGACTTTCAACTTTTACTAGATTCCTTAGTCAAACTCATATTTTTTCCAAAAGACGAGTATTTAGGGAGACTTGTTCGCATTAAGAGTACTATAATCAACTTCTAGAGAATCACCTAATCCCCAAAAGAGAACTATATACATCCCATGTATTTAGGCTTTAACCAAAACCAAAACCAAAAAGGTTAGTACAAGATCAGATAATCCAGAAAAGGATAACCCCTTATAAAAAGAAAATCTATTCTTAATCTCCAAAATTTGTCCAACAAAACCCAAAGTTCAACGAGGACCATCCGATAAACAATTTGTCCATAAAATTCTTCAAAGTAAACCAATATAAGATTGAAACCCAAATATTTGAAGTATTTAGTCATATAGTCTTCCAAGTTAAATCGTAACATTTATCTCCAAACAACATTAGTCGCTCCTAAAGTCTCACATTGAAAAGTAATTATCCTAATCACATATCCTCCAGAATCAACTTACTCTTAATTCATAAAATCATATAACTAAAAAGAATCAGTCAAACTAACCAGGGACTTCACGTAGTCCAGTGGTAGGCGATAATCACCAGTCGCACTTTGGTTGTGGGTTCGATTCCCGCAGCATTGTCCGACGCGGCGGGTTGTCACACGGTCTGTGTGTTGTCCTTTTTCCAAAACTATATAATTCTCAAAACATTCCCCAAAATGAAATAAAATCTTCATATTTTAACCTCAAGTTTATCTCATGCCTTTCATTTTCCATCATATCATATAATAACCCATAATTACCTCAAAATTAAGGATCATATAAACCCAAATGGTTCTTTATAACTATGTCCACAAAAGAAAAGATAACTATTACTTGAATAAAATTTGCCTATATTAAACATCAGGGTTACACATAATATAAAAAGTCTTCTAATGTAACCCCATCATCAAAAGATACCTAATACTCTTAAGAATTTCACCCTAACTCTTGAAGCCCTTATATGTTGACATCTTACTCATTCAACATTCTTCATGATCCATTATCCATTCCTTTCCAACTTATTCTGAAATACCTCTTTCCTACAAACAAAATCATGAATCATATCCTAAGATTCCAAAATAAGAAAACAATAGTCATGAAATAGTACATACCTTTGATTGGTCATTGTCAGTTTCTTCATCCTCAATCGGAATGGCATTAGGTATTGGTAAACGAATATTGTTACGCTCTTGGTGACCCCATTCATGAAACTTCTTAATAGGACATGTGTTTTCATAATGACCATGCACACCACATTTAAAACATTCAATTGATCCCTCAGAAAGAACTTCTTTCCCTTTCCTCGAGTCAACTGGATGCTTCCTTTTTCCATGGCAGGTTCTTGCTTTATGACCTTCATTTCCACATCTATAGCATATTTCTGTCCCTTTGAAACATTTTCCTAGGTGTTTCTTTCCACATCTTTGACACATAGGTTTTTGAACACACTTACCTTTATGATTATTACCTGTACTTCTGTAGGGATTTGTTTCTTGCATATATGATGCCTTAGAGAAATCTCCAAGGTTTAGGTGGTCAATCATGACTCTAGATAGTTGGTTGAGGATAATCAAAAGAGTTCTCATTGCAGCTCCCATATCATTCAGTTGCTTGCTCAAAAAACTGTCACAGTTTCCTTCACATCCACTGTTACTTTGGTGCCTGCTAGATCCAGCCATTTACTAAAACCAAAAAGGTCAGTGTGAGTATATCAACAAAACCATCATGTACAAATGAGTAAGATAGACAATAAGATATACTTACTCATTCACTTTATCTAAAACTAAGACTCTTTCTGAAATCCTAACCATTATGGTAATTGTCACTTATGCTTAAAGAATACCCTAACCTCTAAAGTTATCTAAACCGACCATTGATACCAACTATAAGGCCCCAGCCTTAAACCTTACTTAAACTTGAGTCATTACAAGATTACACATTGAGGATCTTTTCAGGTTTAGAGTTTTAGAGAATTAGATCATGAAACTTGCATTACATTCCATATTTAAACAAAGTGGTTACATAAAGGACAATATCAATTCTTCCCATCAATGGAAACCTATTTAAAATAAAACACGGATTCTTTCTTGACACATCCTTGACACTATCGTCACATCATGTACCGTTCCCTTGACCTATGAAAAACATTTCAAAAACTTGGGATGAGCATAAAAAGCTCAGTAAGGGTTATAAAAATATGGAAAGGAAACATGAGTTCATATATACATAAGAATTAAATCATACTTTACCCATAAAACATAGGCATATCAAATCATGAATAAATCATAGAAAACATAAGACATAAAGGTAACTTGAGGCATTCATAACATTCTTACGTAGGGAGTAACCCTCTTGGTTATGTTTGGAATACCCATCACAGTATATTCCCTAAATCTCTTCGGAGAAACCTTAATGTTTCACTCCTTCGCGTTACCCAATGCATTGGAGAGCTATATCGGGCTCACCCGCCCTTAGTTTATCACGGAACCACTCGTTCTTCATAACAATGCCCAAGAACCATAACATAATCGTATCACATAAACATGAATAAAGGAAACGTAACATTTCCATATTTCAATAACAATATAACATTTTAGGATATTGAAATAATGAATCCATTCAAAAAGAAACCATTTCCAAAACCATTTAAAACATTTAATAAAGAGATTTATGAATCAAAGTGTCCCATAACACCTTGAATATTTTAACATTTTAAACCATTAATATCCATATAAATAAATCTTTAAAACCATTTTGAAAACATGGATATTAATAAGAACAAATAATTAAAACATTTAAAACGATATTTTGGTTAAAGGGGTTTTACCAAAATTAGAGACACTTGAATACAATAATCGAGGAATAACATTTAGTCAGAACTTTATAATATCATGAGAATAAAAGGATTCATGATATAATACTCCAAAGGACAGTATATACACCATATAAGAGTGAATTGGTGCATAACAACAATGAACCCTCAATAGAAATGTCAAATGTGATGAAATCCCTTATAAAGAAGGTATCCTTAAATTAAGGACAAATAAATCTCAAAAATATGTGTGACAAATATATATACACCCAATATAAGTGGATATTAAGTGTAAAACAATAAAAGGTCATTCACACATATTCAATGGATGACATATTCAATGACTACAAGTTGAACCCAAAGAAATCGAAATTGGGTTAAAAAGTTCCCTTGACAGCCTAACGGCATCACATCAAAATGAGTTGATGAGAGATAAAAAGTGTATCTCATCACTTGGACATAAAATTTACATCAATAAGGATGTATGAGAACATATCCCAACATAAAAATATGTAAATTAAAAGACCCAATAAAAGAAGTCTTTTAAAAAAAAGGAGGGTGAAAGGTTCCCTTACCGACTTGGGTATCTTTCAAAACATACACCCCATGAAAGAAAGACAATAGGTCATTGATGTAAATACTCATAAACGAAAGTATATTAAACAAAGAGTAGAATAATGGGCAGTACATACACTAATCAATGGAATTTGTGGCAAATTTAGCATAAATCTCACAGGAATAAAAGTGAGATGAAAAATCCCTTACGAAAACTCGGCAGCCTAACGGCGCCACATAAAACTTCCGAATATGGATTGATGAGATAAAATAGAGTATCTCATCACATTACAATAAAATGTACAGAAATAGGAATATAAAAGAACATCCCCCAACATTACAAATAGGATCTTAAAAGAAGTGACATAAAGGAGAGTACTTAAAAAAGAAAGAGAGAGGTTAGATCTCTTACGAAAGTTCGGCAGCCTAACAGCGCCACTCAAAACTTCCAAAATGGATTGATGAGAGAGAATAGGGTCTCTCATCACATGAACATAAAAATTACAGTAAGTTTAATATAAAATATCACCCCAATAACAAGAAAGATGATCTTTAAAAGGAATGACATAAAAGAGTGTACTTAAAAAGAAAGAGAGTTGTAGGATCCCTTACCTCGGGTCCGACTTGACTCGATCGTTATTTAATCTCCTGAATAATAAACTTGAGTTAATTTCTAATTCCTTAAGAACATTTTTCAAGTTTATTATTACTTTTATACCACTTATTACCATGTCATAAACATTATGTAATCATTTAAGTTAATAATATTTGTTTTGCCGATATTTGGTTCTTAAGTCGAAAGTGGACTTCTTACAATTACATGTTGTTCATGTGGCCAAATGTTTATTATATCCAGAATTTTATTCATTATGTAGATATCATATATGTCATATATATCCAGTACATGCATTCATTTATAACATTACATAATCATTTAGAGGTAAGAAATGAAATGCACCGTTCATGGAGACTGTAAGCTGTACGTACGCATGAACGCTACTTTCATTTCTATTTCATATTTTATAGAATGGAAAAATAATGATATAAAGGTATATTATAATTCCAGTATAATATCATATATAATATCATATTTCCATCCTTTATACATCCCACATATGGTATTTAACAAATCAAATCACTTTGAGGGGCGGTAGTCCGCACTTCCTTAAATGAAGATATCGCGTATACCCATAATGGAAGCCATAAAGGTAAGACAAAAATGAAAAATACAGAAGCATAAATAAAACATATTATATATCATATATAAAAATAGTGACATCATAATGGCCACCTTTGAAGGTGTTAAATGAGTATTGAACAATCATCGTTTCGGGAGGCAGAATTTCACCATCCACGGAAATCGTATGTTCTTTAACCATTTGATGTAGTTGTGTGAGAGTGTAGCTCGAATAAATCTTATAACAACATCCTAGTATATTGAAGATACTGTTGTTGTTACAAAATAAGTAAATAAAAAGAGTTTATGGGGTTGGAGAAGCAAAATAAAAGAAATGAACATGAGAGAATGAATTACCTTTAAAAGTGTAACTCCTTTTGATTTGAGCCTAAAGGTTTCCTTTGAAATGCTTATACCCAAAGGGAATCCTCTAGGATGAGGAGAGGGATGTGGAGAGAGTACATGGGCAGGGTTTGGCCGAGCCAAAGGCTTGAGGAGTGTGTGAAATGAGGTAGAGGTGGGGTCCTTTTATAAGAGGAGAGGAGGGGCACTTTTGGAAAGTAAAGAAATATTACTTTATTTGAAAATGTGTTTCGGTTTCAAAAGGTCCCACATTGATATAATTCGTGGATAAGGTGATAAGGCTTCTAAATACACTCATCCAATAAGTTTTGGACATGTGTAGTTCATAGATTTTACATTATCTTTCCATTTTATTTAAATCGTCAAATAATGATTTCATCGCTGCATCATTATTATGTCATAAATAATTTAATTTATTTAATGACTAAAAATTATAAAAAAAATACTATGATGTAGGAAATCTTTTATCTTTCCAATGAATATTTATAATCAAAAATATGACTTGTATAACCCCACTTAAAAATTGTTTTAGTAAAACATATCATGTTTGTGTCATTTTTACTTTTACATTAAATAAAAAGTTATTTATGTCATTTCCCAACCAAAGTGGATCCATGGGGTCCCCAAGTTGACCCATGGCTTGTCTTGGTCGGCCATGACACAACCAATGAGGGTAAGACATGTTTCAAGCTCATCTCATTTTATTAAATCATTATTTTTACCTTAAACTACACTAATTACCACTAATCGCGATTAAAAACTTAATAAGTTACTATTCACCAAAAAATTATTTTAATCTCATTGAACCACATTTTACTTCTTAATGACAACCATTTATGTCAGATTTTTTGAAAATCAAAACACAATGATGGAAAAATTTCATTTAAACGGAAAATCAGTTTTTATAAGTACCACTTAGTGGTTTCACTATTCATCAAAAATTGATGTTTTTCAGAAAAATCCCAAAAATTCACCCTAAGATATATTTGATATCCTGAATTAAAAAATGAAGTCCGTTTTACAAAATTCAAAACATATAAGTCACATTAGTTAATTTAATAATTAATTCCCGCTGTCATGACAAATAGCGTGTTTTATGAAACAATAAGTATCAAAAGATTGACACTAGTTTAAGTCTGATTTCAAAGTGAAATTGATTCCAACGACCACTATTGGATTTAATGGTAAAAATATTTTCTAATTTCACTTTAAAACCAATTCAAAATATAATCTAATCATATAAATAAATTAGATTAAAAAGTGGTTTTGAATTAAAATACAACATTTTACACTATTCATTAAAAAAATGAACTTTATCGGAAAGATACCAAAAATTTACACAAAGTAAATTTTGATGTCCCGATTCTTAATAAGAGTTTTATTTGGTCCAAAAGAATGTTTAAGAGTGAACAAAACTATATTTAATGACGGTTCTCCATCAAAAGGTGATAAGTGAACCTTTAGTGAAAACTAGGACATATACGCCTAAAATTGAATTCTTTCCGTATTTTAAGCCTTTATCTTTCATTGTATAAATGTAAAAACATTTAAGAACATATATAATCATATTTTAGTTATTTCTATCCATTCCGCCATTACAATGGCTACATGTTAACTACCATTTAAAATAATATTATTTTATTATTAGAGTGCAACGTAAGATTCCTAAGAAACTCGTTGTTGCGTGTTGGGTACGCCATCGAGCATAGCGTCCCCTTTAAAGTCATATTAATATTTTATTCACAAATATGGATAAATATGAAAATGTCATATTCCTTATTTACCTGGGGTGTTACATATTCCCCTGGAAGAGCTTAAACATACCATTCTAGCATGTGTACCTTGCCACAAGGGCTCTTCTAGAAAAATGAAGCAAGGCCATAAATCTCATCCAAGGAAAATCTAGGAAAATCATTCTTCATCAATCCAATCCCAAGTTGATATAAATACTTTTTCCATTGATGTAACAACCAAAACAAATTCCAGAAAATCCACAATGGATGCTCCCAACTGAGTGTCCCCCGTAAGTAACAGTAGCACCAACATGACCAAATCTACCCAATTCTTCACATTCCTATTATCAAGTTTAGCAATACAGGCATCAAGGGTTCATGAATACCATCAATTCATTAAAATATTTATTTTAATCCATGGAAGGGTATCTTTATCCAATACAACAGGAATTAAAACCTTAGCTAGACTAGGTTAGAAACATTCCGCCACCCCCAAATTTTGGGAACCTAGTATTCCCTATTTTATATGGATCAGTTTACATGGAATAAAATCTAATGCATTTTACATCTTATTTTTATCCCATGAAGAGGATTCTCGAGAAACAAGAATTATTAAACCTAATATTATTCATGTAAACCCTGTAAGGTTCAACATTTATATGGTATACCCATTTTCCAAATCAGTTAATAATATGATGGGAGGATATTGGATTGTTGTTACTTTTTCAGTTCAGATCAATGTTTTCAAAAAAAATATTCAATGACCATAGGAACTATAAATTGTGGTATACTGAATCTATATCAGATTTCATGACTATATGGAAAGGTCTGACCAACTCTCTATACTTTTTTCTACCAAAAGATTATAATTTTTCTATGTTCATTGATAATATCTACAGTGAGCTATGAATGAAACTCATACAGATAAAATATATGAGTGGATTTCGTTATTCCTCTAAAATTTATCAAATGATAGTGAATTACGTATAGAAGACTAATCTCAAGTCTCGGGCAGCCCCATCGGCCCCATTAAAAAGGTTAGGAAGAGATGAAGTGGCTTTTTATGCATATGCCACACCCTACACCAGCCCTAGCTCCAGGGCATACACTGAATTATACATGACCCCTCGATGTCTAATAAAAACCCCCACATTGATAAAATGATTGTAGAAAACCTAAGAAAAATCAATTATAAAAAATGAAGGAATACATATTTCTTATTCCACGATGACCAAGTCTTTGGATACATTATAGCTTCAATGAATTAAAAATTTATCATTTTACCAGAGACCAAGAGGATGGATGAATATGGTCACAAAAAATATTTATATTATTTTCCATTCTACTGGATATTAGAAAACACCATTCAAGAGTGTTTCGTCTTCAAGGACCTCCTATAAATAATTATAAATTTTGGGAAAGTCAAATTGGGACCACCAACAAGAAAAGTGTCATTTGATTACGCCAATAACCTGGATTAAGGAGGGGAGTGAAAAGTTGTCATTAAAAAAATGGAACATATGATTGATAGTGGTATAACTCAAATAACAATAAACTAATCCCATGAAATTCTCCAAGACTAGTTGAAGCAACCAAAATTTCCTACTAAACCATCTGATGGAATGCAGATGATATCATCAGCCCCATTATCCTTTGATAAGTAGTTGGATCAAGTAAAGGAAGACAAACATGAACCAATTCCATAACTAGGTTTAACACTCATAGATTTTATGACATAAAATATAAATATATTAGCATCCCCCACCAAATTTCATCAATGGAAGACGTCAATCAGGAAAAGACATCATCAGATGAGGAACTGATCTTTGGAACCATTATTACCATTCCCTTAGTGGATCTCTTATTTGATGAAGAGTATGGATATGAACCTGATTTCCCTACACTAAATCAAGAAGATATAAGAAGAGTCCATAGAATCCAAGGATACCTAGGAAGATGCAGTCATGGATGATACAAAATATTTGGCCACACCCCATCTCAAACTATCAATGACATACAAACCTGCGGATGTTCCCTTTATTAAACCCAATAATAATGGGAAAATTTACCAGCCCATACTAGAATAAATTCTAGAAAGATAATCATGGAATATCTATCATAAAAATGAAAAAAAATCAAATTTTCCATGGATTGTAGAAAAAACTACCCAGAAAAATTCAAAGAGTATAGAATCAACACTACCTCGTGTCCTGTGGACCAATCCACCTTCATCCAATTCCCAAGACCATAAATCCATTGTGAAAGATCAACCAAAAGTTTGTAAGCGCTGGAAATTAGATAAAAAATATAACATTATGAAACAATTTTTTTATTACCAGTCATGTTGTCAACCATTGATGCCCAAAACATTTCAAAAGATCTTGTAGAATTTGTTATGGAAGTATTCCTAATCCCACATGAATTTAAAGCCGAAGTATACACTACATAATTATATCATACAGTGACTGATCTGAAATAATTCCATGAAATTAACTCCTTCATCAATCTATATTACGAAACCATTATGAAGGGACATGTAAATCCATTATAGGTGCCCTGGAAGATAAATGTTGATGATATTTGAAAAGTCTTCATCGACAATTGCTTTGGAGTTAATATCATTCCACGACAAACACTTTTCCGTCTGGGATGCAAATTATGATAGCCTAATACCCAGCCCCAAAACCTTGTTGGGATATGATAAAAGTTATAAGAGTCCACAAGGAAAAATCAATCTCAAAACTCTATTGGGAAACCTTAGGGTCAACTCAAAATTTTTGGTGGTTCGGAAAAAAAACTCCTTCAAAATCCTTATAGGAAGGCCCAGGTAGCATTAGAACACAATTATTCTATTATCTTACCATCAATGCATCAAATATTTCACCAATGAAAATAATGATATCTTTCATGTTGATATTTCCCCATTAAAATCATGTGAGCCACACTATGTCAATGCAGTATTTTATAAGCAGGAAGGGAATCAACCCTCAGTTGATGGGATTAATTAGATCACCACTCCAAATATCTAGGAAATGGTCCATGGTGACCCTTTCATGAATCATAGTGAAGAATTCGTATTTTTCCTAAATCAATGGAGTGCATGAGTCCAAATTCGGACACATGATCGACAGTGCTATTGATTTCAATCATCTTCGTTGAGCCTCACAATGAGAAAAGTTATAATGGCCCCAAAAATAGTGTTAATCCTCGAATGTAAATGACTTCAATACATCTACAAGGATCTAGATTATCTCTTCCTCACAAACTAAGTCATATGAGAAACAAGAATTATGTTCTTACCTTTCTCCATCCCCTCTAGAAGATTCCCCACAATTAGTCAGATCTGAAGAAGACACATCATACTCCAAATGATAAAATTAATACTATTATCTAAACTCTATATTGATCTTCTCAATAATTGTATCTCTATAAGAAGAATAAGATGATGATAAATATGGGGAAGAGGAAGAAGAAGAATACCTTAGGGATTCCCCTCCAGTATTAGAGGAGGTTGTCTCTACCATCATTGATGAACTCAGTGAAATAAACCAATGTATTAAAGACGAATTTTGGCCCAATCTATTTATTACATCCACATCATACGAAGAGAAAGTGGTGTGCACCTATTTCTTAAGGAATAAAAGAGATGGTTTAACCTAGAACTACACAGAAATTCTAGGACAAAATCCTAAAGTGGCCACTATCCACTTGGTCCTTCTAGAAGAACATTGTGCCTAAAAACAAGACAATATAAGGACACACCCAATACATGATTCAAAAATAGAGGCCGAAGTGGATAGGATATTCATAAAAAAGATCATTCGGGAAGTCCAATAACCCATCTAGTTGGGTAATATTTTTCTCATTAAAAAACAGGAAAATCATATTTTTCATTGAATTCTGGTATCTCAATCAGAACTGAAAGAAGGATGGCATGCTCATCCCAGTTACAGAATTTAGGATTGATACAACTACTATATATTAGGTTATATCCATCTTGGATGGATATTCATGATACAACTATATCTGAATAGCTATAGAATATGATGGGACCACCACATTTAGGGACCCAAGGGAATATTTTTCTTAAAGTTAATTCCCTTTTTGTATGAAGAATTTTGGCGACACATATCAACACTCCATGCATCACATATTTTATCCTTTCTTTGGAATATTTTCAAAATTCTTTGTTGATGATCTGGTTGTTAAATAATGAAAACTCTTGGACCACATAGAATACCTTGAAACTATCTTCAAGAAACTGTGACAACACAGTATGAAAATCAACCCTTTAAAATGCGATTTTAGTGTGACATCATTACGGTTATATGCCATCGGTCATCAAAATCAACCTCGAGAAGATGAATTTTATCCTTGGCATGTCACCTCCTTATGACCTCATATGGTTTAGAGGACCTCATGGAAATATATCCTATATTAAGCATTTCATAGAAAACCCTATAAGAAATTGTTTTCCCTCTACTCGGTTGATGAAAAATGGGTTTGAGTATCAATGGAATAATGATTTTCAAGAATTATTTGACATCCTCATGATATATCCCTTGATTTCGTAAGTTCTAATTCCACACACCAATAGAATACCACTGCTTTTTTTTGACTACCTTGGAGTGACCCCAAGGGACCTTCCTCACATAAAATAATGAAGACAGTAGTGAGAATAGTCTCTATTATCATAGACAAACCATGATAGCCGATGGTGACTTTGCTATCAATATGCAAGAGATAATAAGAGCACTTACTTCACTCATAACTGGTCATAAAAAAGTTAGTGGTGACTTTGCTATCAATAAGGTGGAGATAATACCTTTGATAGACCATGCCTGAGAGCTGATAGATGAATTACCATCATAGATGACATTAACTCATGTCCCTCTGTCAATAAATGAATAGGGTGATGTGTTCATAAATGTGGCCATTATCCTAGCTAATTTGGATGGGGATGAAACGGCCATCAACTTTTCCCACTGTCAGATGGTCATACCATTCATTCAGGAAAACATAAAATAAATTAATCAAAAAAATAATTTCCTCTAATTGTATGGTCCTACCACTGAATGGATGACTCCCATCATGGATTTCCGTCATATTACAGAAATCCCACAAAACATTGTTTAAAGGGAACATGTCTAAATATGGGAAATTAACATTATTTTGTATGATGGAACAAAACAACAAAAGGATATTTATAATGGAGGCCTTGATGGGATCATTCTAAGATGCATTGATGAAGAAGAGAGTGCTTCCGAAATGAAGAAACTGTATGCCAAAGCATGTAGGGCACACAAGTCAGGATCCAATCAATCAAGTAAAATTTGAAGACTGGGATACTACTAACCCACATTCATGCAAGATTTCACTACATTCACCAAAAAGATTCATTCATGATAGGTTCTTTCCAATTTCATCCATCAACCCCCAAAGTTAATAAACACAACCATGTACTCCTAAACATTTTACATATGGGAAATGGATTTTTTGGGACTATACCCTCCATCCATGACAAAAAAATTCAATTTTTTCCTCACAGTGACCGACTTATTTTCTAAATGGGTAGAAGTTGTACCCCATAAAGTGGTCGAGGCAAGAATCATTTTAAAATTTTTGAAAGCCAATATCATCACCGAATTCGGGGTCCCTCATACATTACTATTGGAAAATGGAACCAATTTATGCTCTACTGAGTTGGAAAAATTATAAAAGGGGTATAGTATCAAGTCCAACCATTCATCCAACAACTATGAAATGTCCAATAGATAGATAGAGACCTTAAATAAGACCTTATTCAATATACTCTAGAAGATGGTAGATAAGGACAATAAATCATGGTCGTAAAAGCTCCTCCATGTTATTTGGGATTAATAGACCATGACCTGAACTACCACTCAAGAAACCCTATGATCATTATTATATGAAACTGAGGCATCTCTACCCATAGAAGTTCAACTATTATCGCTATTGGTTAATGTCTATGATCAATAATCTAAAGAATATAAATCCCATTAGTTGATCAATGTGTTGGAGTGAAAAGATGAGAAACAATATCAAAGTTTTCACCATATAAAATTTTATACAAACCATATTTTACAAGCCTTAAAAAAATATCACCTTTGGTCCTTCCTCAAAAGAGAAATGTTGTTGGACCTCAGAACACTGATGATACTTGGGATGAGACCTCCAAATTTTGAGCCCAAATGATAAGTATCATATAACATATCTGAGGTATACTCTAATGAAGTATATTAATTAATATTAATGGATGGGAAGCTCACCAAATCTCCCACCAATGAATCGTTCTGGATGAAATATTTCATGTAGCCAATGGTAATCATCCTGATTGCCTGGAAAAAAACTATAAGGTAATGCAATATAATCACATGATGTAAAAATGTATGATGAAATAATCTTCACCATATGATGTTAAACTTCACGGCCAATGTATTTGGATTTCATGGTAGTAAACTATGGGATGAAACAACCATACTGCATGACGTTAAACTACAGGGTATCTATCATCATTTCCTCAAGATTTTAAAATAAATCATATGTGTCATATTAACTAGATAATGCTGAACTATACAAGGATAATTGTGTTTCAATGAATGATCTGTCACACATGAGTCAATTTTTTTATTAGAAAGATAAAATTTCACTATTCTTTTGTGAGAGTCAGATCTGTATGGGAACCCTCTTTCTATAGAACTAGATGTGGCTTAATTCTTGTCTACACAGGATACATAGTGATGCCTAGTCTCTATGTACCAATCCCCACCACCACCACCCTAATGAAAATTTCCACCTCTCTATGTATGGGTCAAGCCTAAAGATGGAATTATCTTCATCGAACTACATAATTATAGATCCCCTAATGTCTATGGGTTACGTAGAGACACATTAATCCAAAATCTTGGTCCAACCACCACAAGATAAATAATTCATTCATTGTACCATCAACTAACTCTACATTGCGAGAGAAGTACCAACTATTGCTTATTTATCACACCGAACTTATATCACTTGTGCTTAGGAATGGTGGTAAGTTATTTTTCTACATGAACAATGATTACAGGCACATGACTAGCCAAATTCCTCAAAATAAAGGTTTAAAATAACCCCCTCTCCCTACACATGGACTAATACTATACAAGGAGAATACTTTTCGAACTATGTGTGAATTGATTCCTGCCCTCACTAGATTCATAGTGACTACCAAATTCTATATCATGGTCATGCCAACCTTCAAAAAAAATACACCACCCTATGTATAGATGAGAATGGTATAGAGAGCATACCATTATAAATTTGTGTGGCTTCATTCCTTCCCTCAAGAGATATATAAAGATGCTTAGATTGTACATCCTTGGGACCAGTCACCACAAAAACAAATTTCCCCATATCCTGCATAAAAATATAAACCTATTAAAAGGATCCAAAACTTTGATTCATATAACAAAGATTTGTCAAAATATTATTCACCCTATATATGAGCCAGATATATATGGAGGAATTCTATACTTCATAACTAATCATGGTATGGATATTTATTGTATGCCCAGATATACTATTTCGATCCATCAAACTCCATGCCCTAAGAAATCATGGATCCCAATAAACCTCATCGGTCATAAAAAATTCAAGGCTAGTGTCCTAAGAAAATATTTTTATGAATTTGAAGACAATTCCCCAAACGAATCTTCATATGTTACCCAATAAAAAGGGTTGTCCACCATATCAAATTTTTTCATCAAGAGAGGCTTTTTATGCCTCTACACACCCTATGGATTTCAATCCCTGTTTCTTTCATCCTGATCTGAGGGTATCCAATATCATGGAATATGATTTATTCTCCCCTTCATGTCTGAATAATTCTATAACATCCTAGTCCAATTATCCCATACATACTAATGATCTTTAAGAAAATTATTCCTCCTGACATGAATTAAAATTATGGTTCTAATGTCATCACCGCAAAACATTAAATCGCATGGAAGAATAGTGTTCTCACCTAATAGGGTACTACCTTTAGAATTGGTCACATAACTTTCCTCATCAATGAACTATTTATAGATAGATACTTGTCTATACATGAAATCAGTGATTCCCAAAATCTATTTCATGGGAACATCAACCCTAAAAAGTGAAATCTTTATGCCCTGTGTATGAGATGGTCCTATAAATGATTCTATCATTGAAAAAATGGGTGGTTTAATTTCTATCATCCTAATGGATACATAGTGATAAATATATCCCAGGACATGGATCTGGTGATGGAACCAATAGAAATTATCCCTTCTCTTCGTGTAATCTAATTCGAAGCAAGGGACTTCTATGCATGCCCTATTTTATGAGACCATTTTACGAAGAATCACATGTCACTTATTTCACGTTGATTCATCCACATTATCCCTCCACATTGATAAATTGCATGGAAACTATGTTATCTCCACATGATGATAAAATTTATTGTAGTTGTCTTAATCACACAATGGTAACATACATGGTAAAACATCCTTGTTATGTGATGTTAATGATTCAGAGTATCAAACCCAATATAAAATGATCATTTACCTAATCATGTCTTAACTAGGTGGTGTATTAAATTATTTATTCCCCTTGTTTCTCACACCATTTATAGCTCATGTATGATTTGGGAACTCGGGATGGGATTCAATACAAAGACATTGAAAATCAATCCATGATATTTGGTTCTAGAGAAATGACCTTAAAAGTTATGCAAGAATTATCCCCTCCATGATGGGAAACCTAATGTCCAAACAACATGAAATTAAACATTAATGTATTTAATGAAATATAATTGGATTTATTATCTTCCACACAAGAGATGTAGTGATGCCAAAATAAAAAATTCTAGGCCCATACATCACCTTTAATGGAACCAAATGTAGCTAAATTCCACCACCCCCATGTATAGACTATAACTAGTTAGGGAGTGTAATTTCATGAAAATTGAATCATCAAAACCTGGTCGAGAACCAATAAAGGAATAAAAATTCCCCACCCTATATAAAAGTCATATCTATATAAAGAAAAAATCAATTATGTGGGTAATCAAGGACTAAATATTTTTAATATTTCTAGAAAAGTCTTTTCCATTCATATAACCCCTTGTTTTTAGTAATCTTGGATCATCACAAATCTCCCCATCCATCGTAAATGGAAGGACAGTGTCCTAGGCACACCATTGTTTGAATATGCATAGAGTGTGCTAGAAACTCTTCATAAGTTGCCTACAAAAAGGGCATGCCAACCTAATGAATATCCACCCTTAGGAGAGGCTTTTCCTATCTCCATGCACCCAACTAATTTTAAGACCCATACCATTTATCCTGATCCAAGATCCCTCAGAACCTGGGATACACTTATTCTCTTAATCACATTTTAGACATGTTGGGATATATATGTCTAGATATACTCTAGTTATATAGGGATGTTATATTTATTTCTTAATCCCATTCATATGCATGAACCCGATAGGCATATGGATAAACATTAAAACATAAAAAACTATATTCGTCTTAATTCCTATCATCATAGGATACATAGTAATTCTCAAATATCATATCTAGGGTCCATCCATGAAAAAACTTTCACTCTCATTTTCCATGTAGGGTTCAGACCTACATAGGGAACCTCCTCACACTTGGATAGGAAGAATATATCCACCCATCCATAGGTTATATCAGCCTCAAATACACCCTTTCATGTCCTCACTCCCAAAACCATACTCTATGTTATGAAAGGTCATAATACCCACAACCATCTATATCCACTAGAAATGGAAGACTAGTTCCCTAAGGACACCTTTATTTGACTATGCACACAATGCCCTGGTGGCTCTACAAAAGTTTCCAAAATACAAGGCATATCATCCAAAAGCATGTTCGTTCTCAGGGGAGGATTTTTTTTTCTTTTTTCTACCACATTACACCCCTATGACATTTGCATCTCACCTCACTCTTTGTTTTAGATACCCCTGGATTAATGCTAACATCCTCTCTCCCCTCTCATGTCTAAAGATGATAGAACATCTGTGGTTAGACTACTACATCAAATATGAATTGTTTCACCAATATGGATATAGTAAAATGATTTTATGCCATAAATCTCAAATTTATTGGTCGTATGATGTTAAACTACATGATTCTTCATCCCTCCTTTACACTAGTCAAATCTTTATAGTAGTTGAATTCACATTGAAATCAATTGAAAATACCCCTACTACATTCAGACATCATTCCCTCAACAATCCACTCATTGTGGTCTTCAATGGAAAAGCGAATTCAAATCCACATAAAATTTCATGGCCATCATAAATGGACAATCAGTTTTCTGAGAACACCTTTGTTTGACTATTCACATAATGCATCAGTGGCTCTACACCAGTTTCCCACAAAAGGCCATCCATCCAAAAGAAAATTCATCCTCATGAGGGGATTTTCTTACTTCCATAAACTCCATGGATTCCATATCCCATATCATATCCAATATCTAGAAACTAGAGAATATGGGTCATGAAAAATCCATCATTTGTGTCTGAATATTATTGGGACATCCTTGGTCAATGAATCCTAAATGGGTCCCTTTCACTACAAATCATAGTCAAAACTATTTGACCTAAAACATCATTATCTGTAAAATATTTTTCTACCTAAAACATTAGTAATGATTGATTGGTTTGGAAGACATTAAAAAGACAATAAAAATGAGATGAAACTCACACAAGATGAAATCCAAAAAAGGGAATGAATGAAAAAATTCAAGTATCGGCTCACTAAACCTGTTCATTGTATAGTTTATTAAAAATACTGATAAATTTAAAATCGAAAGATATGAAAATATTGTTTGGTAAAAACCTGAAAAGGGAGGACAATTAAGAATTTAGGTTATACACACTAATCATACACCAAATAAGGTTTAGGAAAAATTGAGGTGATAACAAAAAAGATGATCATTTTGAAGGTTTTTTCATGTATTCCAAGCAATAGTTGATCTAGGCTCTCTAGGACCCTCAACTCAGAAAAAATTTAAAGCAATATTTGATTATTTTTAATGCAATTATCTCAAATCATGATTCAGATCGATAACTTATGGATGGTTATAATTCATAATGTAGTCAATTATAATTGATTGACATTGTAGGAGAAGATGAAGTAACATAATTGGAGATCAAAATAGTTTCTTTCCATTAAATAAAAATAAAAATAAAATCCAATACTTGGATCCTCTGCATATGAGTGGGGCATGATAATTTCTGAATATGTTCAGAAAATATACAAAAATGTATCAACATCTTATTCGACTTTTCTAGGGATTGGTGGAGCTCTGATAAAGATGTAGTCTAAGATTCTGAAACATCCAACAATGCATCTTCCACCATCACTGCACAAAGTAAATTTTCCCCCTCATCTACTATTCTTGAACCCTATTCAACTACTGCATTTTTATGCTCCCATTCCTATTTAAGTCAATCTTATTCTTTACTGCGCTAGTCTACATCCTGACAAATATGTTATATTAAAGACATATGCTTCATGAGTTCACTTTGAAACCTCTTGATTGCCCCGTCATGCACGATAGACTCATTCATAAGTATTTTTATGGTTGTGTCATGATGATCAATGGACTCTATAGTAGAAAGGTGAGATTTTAGTGCTCCATTTTCATATATGGAGGTAACCACCTTCATCACAATGTCTTGAATACCATAGTAGTTTAAATCCCCATACCCTTGAACAGAAAACATGCATCATAACCTGGGAAACATTTTCGGCATGTTTTATAGGGGGGATTATGAAAAAACATCAAAATGTATACCAAACATTCTGGTGAATAATAAAAAGTCCAACTTAGCCCTCCTGGTCCATTTCAGAATCACTCTTAGAGGGAGGAATTTATTCTGTAATGAGCTCCATAGGAGATGGTCTTGAATCAATTTCTAGGTATTATTTTACCCATAAATTGTTGCTTCTCTGGTAGTTCCATCTATAGGTAGGATCAAAGCATCTACCATTGTCTCATTTTCTCGTAGTTGTGATCCCAAAATCAAGGATAATGTAAAACTGGTGTTTTAATACTAATAGGAAAAAATAAATGTTTAGAAAAGTTAAAAACTAACCTCCACTCACTGAAGTAAAAATGTATTAGGCATCGATTAGGGAATCAACACCCAAAAAAACTAGGAGTTTCACCCTCAATATATAGATTGTCTTCATGATCATCCACGAATACCTGTGGGGAAGAACATTTGTCGACCATATCAATATACCCTAGAAGGTCACCCACTAAAATTGTGATTGAAAGAGTGACTAGTGTAGAATAAAGAACAATGTTTGGTTCTCAACTTCCCTATGTTGCACCAAACCCTCCCCTATAGATGTATCCCCAATAAGAGTGGGATCTATATGTTTAATGCAGGTGTCGATTCTTGAATATACCTCTTCTATGAGGGAAGAATCCATTTAGTTCAAGAATATTGGTATCTCGAGATTTGGAATCATCCTTATGCTCTCTAAAAATTGAGGCTCCCCATCTAGCTCAAACATTGTTGGTAAAATTGTCCTAGTTATCACTACAATGGTCGAATTTCAACGTGTAACTGAAGTCAGTGCCTCCAAATATTCTCCCCATAGTGGGACTTGGACCATTTAATATTGACCAAATTCAAATTGAGGGATATGGCCACCATAAATTGCTTCAGTTAGACTAGCTTCTCTGATCTGTTCATCCACAATGCCCAGTGGTAACTCCTCAACTGTAGGATTAGGATTCATATATTCCTATTTAGTGGCAACCTAGTTGATTATCGGACTAGCATCACGAAAAATTAAGGATAATTGGACAATAAATGGGAACATATAAGTATGGAAATAAAATAATATGGTCTGATAAATACCTATAATACCTGATTTCTACATATTGAAAGTATTTTTTTGTCAATGCTTTGTAGGTTTGTAGAGATATGACCCTCTGGTAGAAGAAACATGAAAAACCAGAGGTAGATATTGTCTGTTGGGGGTATATAATGACTGCCTTCATATTCTATCGAGCTCCAAGGAATCCCTCCATAGTAGCTTCCACATCCAAAGGGGCATATTTTCTAGTTTTAGTTCCCTAGGGTATGTACATTGGAGAAACTACTATCTCTTGAGGTGCCTTATATTCTTACAAGATTAAGGAGTTGGGATTTCGATCCTCAAAATGAAGGAAAGTGAGGTTGGGGTTAGAAAATATAAATGAATCATATTCTATATTGACTATCTCTATGATTATCCCCATGCATGAAACTCGATCAGAACAATATGGTCGGTCTTTGGAATAATTAAGGTAGGAAACTACATTGTTCAAATACATGGAAACATCACATAGATGTTCATGAGGAGAAATATATAATAGATAAATGGATGATCCAAACATGAATGATCAAAGCATTATTCTTAAATCAACTCACATATCTTTTCATTAGAACCGCTCAGCCCCAAGTCATCACATACCCAATATGATTTAGAAAATTCAGTTGTAAATGGGATGGCTAGTGCATGAGGATTAGTACAGGAAAGCTAAGAGGTCCCACCAAAGGAAACTGGTTACTAAGTAACTATGTATCCCCTATAAATCTTAGGGGATGGACAATGGTGAGGCTCTATATGTGAGTGTTTAGTTTCCCCTATTCTAGTCACAGAAGAAAAATTGGCAATACTGTCACCCCCCAAGTGTGTTATCATCCTCTTCCTCTCCATCTTCATTAGCCTCGGGCCTTACCATAGAAAATTCAAAGTAATAAAATTCAAATTGATTTTTCCTAGCATGGATCATGGTTTATAGCTCATAAATGGAGAGATCAACATTTTTAGGATCATTATCATAAGAATTTTCAGCATGAACTAATAAAAATCCAAATCCAGTAAGTTTAACATCTTTCTCTTAAATAAATCACCACACAACATGAGGGTATTGAGAAATAATTATTTAATACTTCTTAATATATCCCTTTGTTCCCAAGCCATGGGAAAGGAAGTGTCAGAAGGGATGAATGTCTAGCCTTCAATAGTGACACCAGCATCCAGAGTGGATAAACCCTCGGCTCTAAAAACTATCATTGGGGGTTTAGAGGCATGATATTTCTACTATAACTTTCCAGGTTTGGGGTGAATATTAGCCTTATTATATTTACCTTTATCCCCTAATGCCTTAAAGATCATGAATATGGGAATAATCCAAGATAAATGAAAACTTGGGTAGGACTTAGTCCAAATATCTATATAACAATTTGATACTGTAGGATAAAAACCCCTAGAATTTCGATGCTTAGTCATAAACTATGTGTCTTCCTGAGTGAAATTTTTCCAATTTTTTCGTGATATCATGAAATGTTTCTCCTATAATTAACTATTGAGAGTTGGAGGGCACATAATCTGGACGCAATTAACATGACGAACAAATCTATAGGGATTATATCCATAAAAAATAAGCTCTCCGTCAATCCCAGGAACGAAATAAATCCTCTATTAAGGAAAATATGTAGCCTCGTTTAACAAGGTCTTCTTATTCATTATTCACTATGAAACTAGTGGGAGATGAATATTGGTTATAATTGAAGAATTCATGAAAATATATTCAGGACATTAATTCCCATTCATTCCAATCATCCTGATTATATAGTGCTACCCATTTTGATGTCAAGACTATGATTATACATTGAGGGTACGGATAGAAACCAATACCCAAAATCATAAATGGGATGATAAATGTGTGGCCTCTCATATGGGCTCTACTAAACCATAGACAATTTTGAAAGGACCATCCAGCTTGGGAGGTGGCTTCCCCCCTAATATAGTCCCAAAATTAGTATATTTTTTCTAGTACTAGAATGGTCAGGTTGATGAATCTACCAGTGGCTAGTTGAGATTTTAGGATTTATGTTGTGACTGTCACCCAATTGCCGGAGTCACTCACTGGTAAGATTCAGCCACTTAGAAACCTGGCCAAAAATTTCACTAGTCAAAACAATTGGTCAATATATGGGACAAGATACAATCCCCATTCACAGAACTAACCATCCTCCATGACTGGCTAGTAAGAACTTGATATCCTTTATGTATCAATGGTCAACAAGAAAAATGTTTTTTGCACATGAGGATATTTACCACTATTTATATCAATGAAATTAATCCAATCATAAAATGTGATGACTTTCTTTGGTTGAGGTTTGATATCATTTGAAAGGAAATTTTCTTTTTCAATAAGTTTCTTAGAAAGAGGATTCTTCTCTTCATCATCCCACAATGGGGAAGGTGGTAGAAATATTTCATATATTTCCCTGATGGTGGGAACCCCAGATATAATTCAGATATCCTAGAGGCTGATACTGACCTCCCCATGAAATAGGTGAAAAAATTATTGTCTCAGCTCAATATGTTTTGAAGATGTGGAAGGAGGGAATGCTTTCGATGATAATAGGATTGGGATACCCAAAATAATTCGTACTAACCCACATCCTACAAATTGGGTTGAAATTATTCATAGAATTGGAGAAACAAAAAAGGCCACCACCAATCTAGAAAAAATGTGCCTCTGGAAGGAAGGTCCCACTTTGACGACTAGCCATTTTTCTCATTCATCGTGGGCTTTCGCACAATGCTATGATAAAAATGATCATTGTTATATAGTCTTTACAATGTATCCTATATTTATCAGGGGGAATGTTAAAAAAAGTTCTAGCAACAATGTATTTTAATATGATATATCCTTTCACCAAACTAAGAGACTTTAGAATGGTGCTGTTATCATTTATCCTGGTTGTGGATGGGCAAGCCCAACACTATTCTAGAATCCCCGAATCAGATAGCAGCCATATCCATCAATGGGTATCCTGTCTGATGTTGGAAATGTTTTTGACCAATATTAAGGAGTATAGCTAAAAATAGAAGAATGGGGTAACATGGACCTTATTATCAACAGATTGCCTCATGTCCTTCCACCTTTCAATTGAAGTTGGAAGGGAATCATCAAAAAGAGTAGAAGAAGAAGAATCATGTGAATTATCAATCCCAATCTCCACGGAGTGACCATGTAAATGGTTAGTACAAATAAATTGACAGAGGAAAAAATTATTCCATATGCTGAAAGATCTATGAACTGATTGTATATGGAAGGAACCATCTTTAAACTGGCAGTTCATGAAAGCTCATGAGGAACTAGCCCATAGATTGTAGGCCAGAAAACTGATAGTTCGTAGAGTGGGAGAACTGGGTACAAACTATGCTATCAAAATCCCAAAAACATCATTCAAAGAAAAAAGTTGTTCGGTTTGTAGATGCAAATTTCAACTTGAGGGAGAAGCTCATCCATAAAGGATAGAGTTTGTGGAAACATAGTGGCTGATGGAATCACATGAGAAAAATATACTCCATGAAACATGGTAAAAGGACAAATTAATAGGACCCCTATATATATTCATGGTCCCCCTATATTTCCACCTTTATACCGCATCCCATTTCATTTCAGGAGCACTTTATGCATCCTAATAGCTTCATCTTTGGCCAAATATAAACCAATTCCAATGTGGGGAATTTGTTGGGTCCCAAAAAACATAAAAAATACAATCAAATATCCATGGGGTTTTAATAATGTAATGAATAATATTTGAAGGAATAACTGATGAAGACTATAAAAAGAAGATAAATATTTGGAAATGGAAAGAAGAGGCTCTGGGAAGATGAGATCCTTCATAGACCGCCTCACCGCATGATGACCCATGGGTTCACAAAGCATCCGCAAACTAAACAGTTCACGGGACGGTGATCCTAGTGCCAATCCCCTATAAAAAAAAGTCATTTATGGGGAGGATGAAGAGAAATCTTCCATGCATATGATCCCCAATGAACTCAAATGGATCATAGGTGAGGCGAAGCTAATGGATTCCCGTGAACAAACTGAAGTCATTCAAATGAACAAGAAAGTAATTCTCTCCCCAATGAATGATAACCTCGTGCCCCACTGACCGATTCGTCAGTGGGTTGGGTTTCAACCTTGGTATTTCATAAAAGGCGCTCTTCATAAAACGAATCCATCTCTTCCATCTCTGTATACAAGGACCCTAAGGGTGACTGAAAAAGGATGCTTTTTGGAGGACCTGAGCAATCGAAGGAACAGAAAAAAACAGAAAATACGAACACCTTTAACAATTTTCTATAGGTATTATCCTCCAAAGAGCATTAAATAATGAAACATGATAACAATTAGAAGTCTGTGAATCCAACTTCCATTGTGTATGAAATTCCCATGATTCATAGAACCAATGACCTTTTTTAACTCCAGTATCTCGCATAATAATATGTTTTACGAGTGGAACCCAACACTGGAAATAGAATCACTAAGTCGATGGATTCGAGTATCACATAGAAAATTGCTACATCGATGGAACTCAGTTTCACATAGAAAAATCGTTCCCAAAAAAACTCATTGCTGTGTAGTAAAATGCTACGCAATCAAAATGTGGTTCTGTATAAGAAAACACTACGCAGACTAAATCTGGGTCTTTGTACTGTCATAGTGCATGGACGGATGCTTCACCCACCTAAAAACAAGATATTTGGAGGAAACCCCAATCCTTGTAATTAAATTGTACACATAACAAGGTATTATTAGGCGTTCCACCATTTTGCATCAATTATTTCCTTATGCTTCCATCCCATTATCCATATCCCCTTCACGAAATAGTTCAATAGCACTAGGCTGATTACACTTCTAAAGCCACCATACCCGTAATATAAAACCGTCAGGAAAAATAGCATATCCTTATGAGTTTAAAGACCCATTATCAGTGGAGTTATATGGGTAATCCTTGTAATAACTAGGACCCCCATAATTTCCCGATGTTTACATTCCCATTTTAATAAGGGTTTTACCCTCGTGATGCTCACATGTACCTCTATGTTATTAAGATTAAGAGTAATTTCTAGACCTTCCATTCATGAGGGCTTCTAATATATAAGTTATAATCACACTTACATTACCCTTTTACGAGGAGGGATCCTCCCCTTTCCCAAAACCAATCTTAGGGAACTCCATCTGAAGTATTCCCATAACCTCTATATAGGTATGTTCCATATCCTCAGACTCTACCTACACCATCCTCCTCCTTTTCCACCAATGGAGAGGGGAATGTTCATTATTTTCCATATATATAACTTCATTTTTTTTCTCACACCAAGTATCAATCAGGTTGGCTGAGAGATTAGTGGTGATCATGTTAGCTTCATGATACACCTTACATTTGAACTATGAGAACTCTGATACATGCTCTAACTAGGATACTTGGGTTTCCATTCTAAGGAATATTACTAAATGGGAATCCCCTCTAAATTTATACCCCAAATCATACACCCTTTTATGGGATTCTTCTAGGCGTAAGTCCCAGTAATTATAACTACATGTTCATTGTTTCCCAATTAGGTGGAATACGTAGGAAACCTGTACCATGTTGATGCCAGAAACCCTCATATTCATGTCTGGTCTCTTATGTCCTTACTACATGATGGTATACATCATGGTTCTATTCTTGTCACACAACCATAAAAGGTGACGTATCTAGTAAATAGACACTGAAATGGAATGGTTTCGATTCCACTAATGAAGATATGTAGAAATCAAATCTTGTAGATTCGATCCCAATGTTGAAATTTTTTTTGTCCCCCATAGCACCATACAATTATTCTTAAAAGTAGAATTTTATTAGTAAACATATGAAGAATTATAATTCTTTCCAATATGTGGGTAACATTAAGGATGAACCTAAGATACATAAAAATTACCTCATTCATAGAAAACCTCAAGTACATGTCTGAGATTCTGGACCAATGCATATTTATCCTCGGTCTTATGACCATAGAGTAATTTTTGGACACATTCTAGGGAATGAACCAAGGATGCATGAACATATGAACTTATATTAAATCTATAAGATAATCCCACAATTGTAAATAATTCACCCCAAAAGGGTGCGATGAGCCAGAGTGCCCATCATCTCAACCAATGATAGTCATTAACTATCGTTGACCAAATCATCCAAGGAGAACCTATCATTGGAAATAAGGTCAATGAATCTTTGTTAAGGGGGGTTGTTGGGTATTATATCTCCAAATATAAACCCATTAGGGAATATATGAGGATTTTATTTCCATCATGGATCGATTTCAAAAACATTTAATCCACTGCAATCACCCACTGAAACTACTTAACTACAGAACCACCTTCATAAGATAAAAATGATATACTAGCCAATACCTTTCAAAACTTTTTCATTCTTGGGTATGAAATGATTAAGTTTGAAACTAGGTATCATAAGCATTTTATCAAATCGTAACCCATGAAAAAAATGGGGTTCCAAAATACTTCATCTGTTGGTAAATGTATAACTCGTGGAAAGGTAATGGGTTTCCTAAACACCATCAAAACGAAAACCCAAATCATTTATAGATGAAATATGGTTGGTATCATTGGATTATATCCCCAATAAATCATAATTAACATTAAAGGATTTCATCTTATATTGATAATGATATTGAAATGTAAATTCAAATAATTCAGGAGTAAAATAACCTCTCCATTTTAAATCAACTTCTCTCAATAAAACTAAATAACTTATAGAAGAAAATAATTATTTGAAAATAAATATTCAAAATTATAAATGAAGTAAAAATACTTTATGTGTTAAGGTAGTTAAATTTTTTTCTCATTATAAAGTTAAAAAACACTCTTTTGATAGTTTTTTATGAAAATTAAAAATTACGTTGTTCAGAAAACTATAGGAAGATCCCTTTAAAAAATATGAAAAGTAAAATTGTGGTGAAATTACATAAAACAGTCAATGTATAATAGCAATTTTTTTTTGAAAACATTCTTAGAAATCATGGAGATGGAAGAAAAACATTACCTTCTAGGGACATAAACATAAACAATCCTAAAGAATTGTGAAATTGTAAAATAAACACTTATCATTTAGTTATATTTTGAATCATAAGATCCATGATATGATTAACCATATATATATATATGTATATGACAAATATTTTATTATATAAATAACAAATTACACTCATGGGAAGTATATACAACAAACAAAGAACATGAAGTATATAATGCATGTGTCCTATAGAATTAAAAGTGAGACAAGATCCATTACCATGAGTTTATATCATCATGTATGTTCTTTCTTTTCAAAAATAATATACATTGTATAATTATATAGTTGATTAAAAACCTTTTCTATTTTACTATTCCATTTCTCGCACTTATTATCATGTTATAACAATTAATTATTCATTTATGTTCACATCATACATTTTAGTGATTATTGGTTTATTAATTTAAAATGACTTGGGAAGGATTACTATATTGATAAGGATTTTGATCATTTAACAATAATAATAATGAAATATTAATAATTTTTATAAAATAATTATAATTTTAATTCCAATAATTAAATATTATTATAAAAAATTAGTTGTGTTACCATCATTGAGACGATAAGTCATACGTATGCATGAGAAATATATGCATTTTTTTCAAAGAACATTATGGATAGAAGGTATGTATTATTTAATCATACGAAAGTTATAATAATATCATATTAATTAATTAAATATACTTATATATAATCAATATGATTTGATGAAAAATTAATCACATTGATTTTTGGATATGGTAGTCCACAAAAACGCATTAACAAAATTATCATTTTTAATTTAATTGAATAGTAAGAAGATAAATGATATATTATCTATTTAAAGTTATAAATATTTCATGAATATCATATATTAATTTTAATTATATCATTACATCTAGTCTTTTGATATGGTGATGTAAAAAGAATAACATCAGTTCGTGAAGCGATAGTCCTCCATACACACAAATGATAGTTTTATTTCCAATTTAATAGAAGAAGATATAGATATAGGTTATTCAATTGACATAAAAATAAATGTATACATGGGAGATTGGTGTTATTATTTTTTCATGGGTTTATAAAACATTAATAAGGTCGAAAAATAAAATAAAATTGAAACACTTAATTAAAAACGATACCTATTCATTTGAAACCCTCCTTCTCTTAACAACTTTTGGACTCTATGATTGGTATTATGCAAAAACAATACCTATAGAATGATGGTATGGATTATAGGAAGGTATGTTGGTAGGTATTGGTATGAAAAATATTATTTGAAGTGTTATGTGTTAAGAAGAATAGCTACCCTTTTAAGATTGGGGACGCTCTTCAAATTTATCAAAATATTAAACAAATATATATTAATTCTGTATTCCAAATCGTTCAAAAAGTGAATTATCTATAATATTAAAAAAATTATGAAACTCCATTTTACTATAAAAACATTCATGTTTTTTCAATGTTTGTATCCTTATCATTTTCTATTAACCCATTTTAACCCCATTAACTCTTACCAAGACAACAATGATTTTTACTATTTGACTCTCAGTATTGTTAATATAAATGGAAAAAATTGCATAAATAGACCATAGTTGAGATTATAAATCTTATAATACTTATTTTTCAGAAAATAATATTTTTATGAATTTTATATCATTTAATAATATATTATTTATTATAAAATATAAATGAAAATTTTTATAAGTAATCATTACATTTACTCTAAAAATAACATATTCTACGTATAATTATGAAAATATATTTCATTATATCCATAACATGTTATGTTCATCTAAACAATTATTTTAATAAAATTATTATCTTAAGTTATATTTTTTTTAATATTTTTAATATCATTCATTTGGTTTTTTAATTAATTAAACTATTGTAAAATTATTGTTTTTCAAGCATTTAAGAAAAATATTTATTCAATAAAAATTAAAAAAAATTACCACGTCGAAGATAAATTGTATCACCCCAACCCTAGTTACCCAGAGTTGGTTAATTATTACAAAACATTGGAATGATCACAAGGAAATCATGTATCGAAATACTGATCAGTTTAGTATTATTGGAAACAAGATTCATACATACGTTCAAATTTACAGCTTGAAAAGAAATACAACACAAATATATTTCATTAGAAACATCCAAGACTCCTAGATTATGCATGCAGTTCACTCGTAACTTACTTATTCATATCCTAGGAAAATGAAAAATAAAAAGGGGTAGGCTCAAACGCTCCATAAGGGTAAGTAATACAGCAGAAAATGAAATAAATTTTAAGCATGGTGAATAATTGAAACCACACGCCTTTACCAATAATAAACATGAATACTTTTAAGGAAGGAATATGAGCTGAGTAAATAATGCCATAATAAAACCTAATCATTGGTATTCTACTAGTCGAATTACCACATGAACCGTCAATATAATTTTCATAATGAGGGAATGTAAAATACCAGACCTTCTGAAACATTTTGTCAGGGCCTCGGCCAAGACGTCTAAAAATCATTAAGGCCTCGGCCAAAACTATATATCAAATTAGAAAAGGACTAGGCCAATTACACTTATAATTGTATCATGAGACCGACTGATACATCGAGGAGCTATAATAGGCTCTACCCACCACTTACTAAGTGCAATACATTCCTCATATGAAAAGGTTGAAGTATAACATAAACATTTGTATTAAAACTAGCATAGGAAATGTAAATAATTTAACCATAAACAATGAATGGTATATAAATAGAACATCCACAGTCAAACGTATCATAAAACCTTCAATACAATATGGATGTTTTATATCAAAATAAATCAACTTCAAATAAACTTAAAATCCATCAAAGGATATTGACATAGATGAAATCAAAACCTTTTTTATTTTCAAATTATTTAAGAGTCACATAAAGAAAACATTTATTTTGAAAATATTATTATAAGATTTTAAGGGAAGATTTGATGATGTTATAATGGTGGAAAATAGCCGCACATTCCGTATAAGTTAAAAAAATGCATTCTGACCTTAATTTTGTCGAAAATGTTAAAAAGGACCTTGTTTGGAAAACAACAGAATGATTTTTTTTATAAACTTATTATAAAAAGTAAAACAAGGGTATAAATGAATTTAATCCATAATCTGTAAAATAGTAATAATGTGTTGAAATACATTTTTAGGAAACATGGATGTGGATGATAAAGAGGTCCCAGTAGATAATTACGTATAAACAACCACGAATAATGAAGAGATTTTGAAATAAACCCTTACCATGTACTTTTCCTTGGTCTAGGGTAGGTTAACCTCCTATATAATTGTGAAATAATTGTTATTAAATTATACAACAATCATATACATTAATATGATATCATATATGATCTTTTAACACTGTTTGTTAATAATATCTAAGTATTATCGTCATTTCGGGTGTTAATAGATTCGTTTTCCTTTATATTCTTTGTTATGTTAGTCGTATTTGTTATGTATGGGATATATATTATTCATATATATAATGATATCAAGTACTTAAACATTATTATTAATCATAAAATGAGAATTATACTTGAATGGATACGATGGGGAATGAATCTCATCGCGTTCGAGGAGACGGTAGTCCGTACGTACGCACGAAGGACAATATCATTCTTTTGATATTAAAATAATATATAATTGGATGTTATATCATATATACAGAATCATTGTAATGATATATTTATTATTACTTCTATTACACATCATTATCATACCCATCCAATTAATAATGTTTTGAATAACAATTTCACCACAACGTGGAGACGGTAAGTCTTACGTACGCATGTATAGTGACATTTCATTCAAAGGATGGATATAATACTGAATATGGTTGTAACATATTTATATTAACATAAAATTATATAGAAGATACTGGAGTTATTATTTTATAATTTAAATAGTAAAGAAATAAGAATTTGAAGAAGAAAGGAACTTGAAAGAGTGTGGTGAAAACATTACCTCTTCTTCGGATTCTTCCTTTTGATTTGATCAAAATGGATCCATAGGTTGGATTTCTAATCAAAATAAAGCCTCTATGTTTAAGTGAGGTAAGTTGAGATAATTATTGGGTAGTGGTTGTCTGAGACAATAGGCTTCGAAGGTGTGAATTAGAGGGAAGGGGGAGTGCCCTTTTATAAGAGGGTGAGAGGCACCTTAGGAAAAGCTAGAAATATTATTTTATAATAAATTCATATATGGTTTATAATGTCTCCAAAGTGGATTATTTAAAGTTTAAGGTGGTTATAGGTCTAAAAACACTCATACAATAGGTTTTAGACAGGTTTGGGTCACTATATTAAATTTATGTTTTTGATTTAACTCTTAGTTAATTAGTTTGACATTTACCATGTCTCTTTGTATTTTTAAATTATATGGTTAATAACCTTATTATAAACATCCAAGAGAACCCCAAGTGGTTCATTTATGATATACCTATAATTATATAAGTCCCTTGGCCGAGCCTTATATTTTTAGTAATATAATATCAATTTATTATATAATATTTGTTTTAAAAACTCCTTTATGTCAATTTTGACACTATTTGGTATTTTGTTTATTCTAAATTCCTAACAGAATTATTATTTCAAATATAATTAATTTAATCAATGCTAACATGTCATATTAACCTATAAAATTCTTTTAATTCATTAAAAGTCTCAGATTATTTTTATTTGAGTATTTATAATATCAATTATTTTAATATTTGACTAATAAGGTAATTACTACATCATTATTTTGTCATAAATAAATTAAATTATTTAATGTCTAAAAATTATAAATAAAATATCATTATGTAGGAAATATTTTTATATTAATAATTATTATTTATAATCTAATTTATCTTATGTATTACCCTATATTAAAAATGTTTTCGTTATTAAACTTTGATTTTAATTCTTTTCACTCTTTTTTGAATTAAATAATAATAAATGTCCTAATCTAATCCAAGTGGACCTAAATTGTAATATTTTATTCGTAAGGTTGTTTTTGGTCGAGATACATTTGTCCAATAGAATTAGGACATGTGTTAGGGTAATATTAATATCATTTTTACCCTTAATTACCCTATTTACTTTTTACCGTGGTAAATAACAGTAAAAAGTCATTATTCACCAAAAATTATTTTTATCTGATTGAACCAGATTTTACTACTTGATATTAACCATGTATCTTGTATTTTCAAAATTTGACTCACAGAAGCAGTAAAATTATGTTTTATGTGAATTTCCAAATTTTCCTAGGAGATAGGTAAAAGACGGTGAAAAGTTCTATAAAATTTTTATATATCTAAAATTATTCTAAACTAACTCCAATGAATTACATTGAAATTATATAGGTATTATGTATCTATTTTGAACTTAATTAAATATAAATAAAATAAATAATTATTTAAATAAAAATTCGGTTTTAAACTATAACTCATTGTTTTTTCACTATTCAAAAAAAATTGAATGTTTTCAGAAAAATACCAAAAATTCACTTTAGGCTAATTTTGATATTCCGAATCCAAAAATGAAGTCCATTTTGAAAGATAAAATTTATAAAATTTCAAAAAGCGGGTATTACTATTCATAACAACTAGTTTGATTGGTTTTTGTGTGTGTTAGAACTCGAAGTTTCGTACATCACACGCTACTGTATTATTCAAAGTGAAGCTACCGTGGAAGATTGGGGTGTTACATTCTCCCCGCCATCAAATAATTTCGTCCTCGAAATTTTTAGAATACTACCGCATGAAATGACTCGGGTGATTCTTCATCATAATTTCCTCAGGTTCCCACATTGCCTCTTCCATTTTATGGTTTCTCCAATGAAAGTTTACCAGACAAGTCGTCCGGTTTCTCAGAACTTTTTCTCTTGTATCAAGAATCCTGACGGACTCTTCACAATAAGACATATTGGGTTCTAATTCTAATTCCTCGTAATAGAGTAAATGCATTGGGTCAGGCATGTATTTTCTCAATAGTGATACGTGGAACACATCCTGAACTTTGGAGAGACTTAGCGGCATTGCCAAACAGTATGCTACAACCCCAATTCATTTTAGAATTTCGAATGGTCCGATGTACCTGGGACTCAATTTTCCCTTCTTACCGAAACATATAACACCCTTCCATGGAGATACCTTCATGAAAACATGATCTCCTACATGAAATTCCAAACACGTCCTTCAGTTATAGGCATAGCTCTCCTGCCTACTTTGAGATTCTTTGATGTGGTTTTGGATTACCATTACCTTTTATATCGTTTCTTCAACATGTTCTGGGCCATCATGTTTTCTTTCACCAATATCATCCCAACAAGTTAGTGTGTGACATCTCTTTCTGTATAACACTTCATATGGTGCCATCTGAATACTTGAATGGAAGCTGTTGTTATAGGAAAATTCTACCAGAGGTAAATATTGATCCCACATTCCCTGAAAGTCAAGAGATCAAGATCTCAACTTGTCTTTTAAGGTTTGAATTGTCTGTTCTGATTGTCCATCAGTTTGGGGGTGGTAAGCAGTGCTCAAATGAAGTTTAGTATCCTAGACCTTCTGAAGACTCTTCCTGGATGTTGATGTAAAATGTGGATCCCAATTAGAAACAATTGATAGGGGTACTCCAAGAAGTCTCACAACTTCAATAATATATAGCCTTGATAGACGTTCAAGTGGTATATCTTCTCTTATAGTAATAAAATGTGCGGATTTGGTAAGACAATCAACAATGACCCATATTGCATCTTTCCTTCTAGGAGTCATTAGTAGTCCCATGACAATGTTCATCGTGATATTATCCCATTTCCACTCAGGTATGGGAATAGGTTGCATGACTCCTCCAGGCTGTTTCCTTCCAACTTTCACTTGTTGGAAAACCATACATCTTGACACAAAATCAGCAATCTCCCTCTTCATGTTTTCCCACCAAAAATGTTCCTTCAAATCCCTATACATTTTGGTGCTCCCATGGTGTATAGAGAAATTGGAACTATGAGCATCGTCTAACAATTCCCTTTTTAGATCAGGTATATCGGGAACACAAAGTCTCCTCCCAAATTTCTAAATTCCATCTTCATACACAAAGTCACTCAATTTCCGATCTTTCACCGCTTTAATATTCTTTTGAAATTCTTTATCATCGTTCTGAGAACCCTTTATCCTTTCTAGTAAAGATGTTTTTCAACCATTTGAAAAAGTATCGATGTTTCACATTACATGGTAATTACAATACCCATCTACACTAGATCAATGAAAATAGGATCCCTTTCAACTCTCATCTTATTCAAAACTCTATGATCTTTTCTACTTAAAGAATCTACCACCTTATTTTTCTTCCTCGGGTGGTAGTGTATCATGAAATCATTATCCTTGAGTAGTTCAAGCCATATCCTTTTCCTCATGTTGAGTTCCTTATATGAGAAAATATACTTTAAATTCTTGTGATCGGTATATATCTCACATTTTTCACCAAAGTGATAATGTCTCCATATCTTCAAATAAATGATTATAGAAACTAACTCAAGATCACAAGTAGTATAGTTCTACTCAAGAATTTTCAACTATCGTGATAGATAGGCAATAACTCTATCATTTTTCATAAGGACACAACCAAGACCTTTCATCAATGCATCAATAAAAATAACAAACCCATCATTCCCTGATGGTAGAGTCAATATAGGATCATTGACTAATCTTCTCTCCAGTTCTTCGAAACATTTTTCACACTATTTTTTTCAAGCAAATTTAACCCCTTTACATGTGAGATTCATTAACGGGTTAATCAATCAGGAAAAATTCTGGAGGAAACGTCGATAATAACATGATAAACCAATAAAAATGTGTACCTCGGTTATACTCGTCAGTGCTGGCCATTCTTAGATTGCTCTTTTCATAGAATTATCAACAGAGATTCCATACATAGAGAAAATATGGCCAAGAGAATAAATCTCCTGAAGCCCTAATTCACACTTGCTAAACTTCCCATATAATTCATGTCTTCTCAGAGTCTTCATGATAATGTGCATGTGATTTTCAAGATCTTCATCGAGATATTCCTTGAAAACTCTGTTCATTAGATTCGTGAATATAGAGGGTGAATTAGTCAATCCAAAAGGCATTACTGTAAACTCGTAATGCTCATACCTAGTTCAAAATGTTGTCTTCGGAATGTCTACCTTCTTCACACACAACTGATGGTATCCAGATCAAAGGCCAATCTTTGAAAAGTATTGAGCTCTATGCAGTTGGTGAAATAAATCATCAATGCGAGGTAGGGGATACTTGTTCTTTATTGTTATAGCATTGATTTCCCTATAGTCGATACATAACCTCATAGATCCATCTTTCTTCTTAACAAAAAGGACAGGGGATCCCCATGGAGAAACACTAGGGAGAATAAATCCCTTATTACTCAATTCATCTAGTTCTTTCTTTAGTTAAACTAATTACACAATGGACATTATATAAGGGGTTTTCGATATGGGCCTTGAACCAGGAATTAGGTCAATGGAAAACAGAATTTCTCATTATGGAAGACGTTCAGGTAAATCTTCCGAAAACACATCTACATATTCTTTCACAATAGGTACAAACTCTATTTGAACATTCCTTTCCACACCCACAGTAATTTCATTCTCTTCCTCCCTGATAATTGAATTTAGTTGAGCTGTTGGGGGTGGATCTAGATAAGAATCAAGCGTGAAGATTCTTCTCTAAAGATAAGGTGTTCCTTATCATCATCATCAAAAATCATAACCTTCTTTATCTTAAAATAAATTTTCACATCATAGTCTGAATGCCAATCCATACTAAGGATTATATCAAACTCAATAATAGGTATGACGATGAGATAAGCAGATAAAGAACATTTATATTCCCTAATGGGAAAAACTTCACAAAAATTTGTTGTGATGATACTTCCCTTATGAGTTTTAACTAAAAACTCCCTTGTTAAATCAAATTGGAAATATCTAATTTTCTTAAAAAACTGGGAAGATATGAAACAATGTGAAGATCAATAATCAAATAAATCATTGTCTAAACTTGATAAAACCATTACATTACCTGCCACCACATCTTTCGGAGCTTCTACCTCAGCAGTAGTGATGTCATAAGCTTGGCCTTGATCCCTTGGCCTTTTCTGAGGTATGTTCCCCTGAATCTTAGGACATTTTTTTACATAATGTCCCATCTCCCTGCAATTGTAGCATTGAAAATTGGTAGCGTCTTTCTTTTCATTACAATTTCCAACTAGATGGCCTTTCTATCCACATTTGTAGCATACTCCTTTTCCTTTTAGACTGGCACCAGGGTTATTCCTTCCGCAATTATAAAAGGGTGGAAATTCAATTCTTTCCTTCTTCCATGTTTCCTTATTTCCCTTCCCATAGTGTTTAGTAGATCTATTCTTCTCTTGCTTTGATTTAAAGTCATAAGACTTATAGAATTCCTTTTCTGTTTTGATAGCACACGAGACAATATCTTTATATGATGAGAAGGATTTTGATACTAATGCTCGACGGATAAATGGTTTTAACCCATCAAATAAATGATCGATATTACTTATTATGTTATGTATATAATCTGCAGCATGCCTCGCTAACCTTGTAAAGTTTTCCTCATACTTTTCGACATTCTCATCATCCTTTTTCCTCAGACTCAGAAATTGCCTTTCCATATCTGATCGATGGTCACGAGGACAATATTTTTCTATGAAACTCTCTTCGAACTCCCTCCATTCAATATTTGATACTTCATTATATTCCTTTGTGTTTTGAATCAATGAAAACCATTGATCATCATCTCTAGTGATGTGGTAAACTTCCATGATAACTTTTTCCCTTTCACTACTATCCAAGGCATGGAATATTTTCTAAAAGGAATTTATCCATTGCTCAGCCATTAATGGATTTGTACTCCCATTGAATTTTGGTGGTTGTTTCCTCATAAAGCGATCTAACATTGATCCTCCACACTATGGATCTAGGTGCTCTATAAGGGTAAGGTTATTATTTATAACCTGAGTGAGTTTCCCCAGTATGGTGATAAGATGATCAGCACCAGTTGTGTCATGAGATCCACTATAATTATCTTGATTAGGAGAGCAATACCTACATAGAGTGCGTGCACTGATATAGTTTCCATTCTTTCCACTAGGATCCATTTCTAAACAATGGCATAAACTAGATTAGTTTATGAATTGAAATATATAATTCCAATCTTTTAAAATACTTAACATGAATTGAATAGTTTATGGATATAATCCATAATCATAAAAATGTTTTATTTGAGGAATTATATACTCATAAATCCTTCATAATGGTTTGTAAATAAAATGAGAATTATCCTAAGCATATCTCCTGGGAGTGTCGTAACCAAGAGTGTAGCAAGGCCCGTTGTCGTGCTCCAGTTCTTGTTCAAGTCTAGCTCAATGCGGTGTTTTCTGGTATTACCCCAAGGTACATATGTACTAGATCCACCTCTACCTGCTCATATCTAGACATGGATTTATTTCTTAGAAAACTCACAAAATCTCTAAAATACCAAAATTCTAGGAAGTTCATCAATACTAATCCACAAATTCCATCTTAGGTCTATGTTCTCTAATCAAAGGTTATCTAAATCTAGTTTCCAAGGTTTTTACTAAACATCCTCTAATACCAACTATAACGCCCTGACCCTAGTTACCCAGAGTCAGTGCATTATTACAAAACATTGGCATTATCACATGGAAATCATGTCTCGAAAGACCGGTCAGTTTAGTATTATTGGAAACAAGATTCATACATACGTTCAACTTAACATCTTGAAAAGAAATACAATGCAAATATATTTCATTATAAACATCCAATCCTCCATGATTGTGCCTATAGGTCACTCATAACTAACTTCTTCATATCGTAGGAAAATGAAACATAAGAAAGGGGTGAGCTCAATAGCTCCGTAAGGGTAAGTAATACAGCAGAAAATGGCATAAATATTAAGCATGGTGAATAATTGAACGACACTCCTTTACCAATAATAAACATGAATACTTTTATGGAAGGAATATGAGCTGGTAAATAATTCCATAATAAAACTTAATCATGGGTATTCTACTAGTCGAATGACCACATGAACCATCAATATTATTTTCATAATGAGGGAATGTATAATGCCGAACATTTTGAAACATTTTGTCAAGGCCTCGGACAAGACGTCTAAAAATGATTAATTCCTCGGCCAAAACAAGATATCAAATTGGGAAACTCCTTGGCCAATTCCACATCATATTGTCTCGTGAGACCTACCGATGCATCGAGGAGCTATAGCAAGCTCCACCCGTCACTTACTAAGTCCAATACATTCCTTATATGAAAAGGTTGAAATATAACATAAACATTCGTATTAAAACTAGCATACGAAATGTCAATAATCTAACCATAAACCATGAATGGTATAAAAATAGAACATCTACAGTCAAACATATCAGATAATCTTCAATACAATATAGAAGTTTTGTATCATAATAAATAAAATTCAAATAAACATAAAATCCATCAAAGGATGATGACATAAATGAAATAAAAACCTTTTTTATTTTGAAGTCATTTAGGAGTCACATAAAGAAAATATTTATTTTGAAAATATTCTTATAATAATGTAAGGAAAGCTTCGATGATGTTATAATGGCTGAAAATATCCACACATGTCGTATAAGTTAAAAAAATACAATCTTACCTTAATTCTGTCGAAGAGGTTAAAAAGGACCTTGTTTGGAAAACGACAGAAATATTAAATTATAAACTTCTTATAAAAATTAAAAAAAGGTTATAAATGACTTTAACCCATATTCTTTAAAATAGTAAGAATGTTTTGAAATGCGGTTTTAAGAAACATGGATGTGGATGATAAATAGGCCCGAGTTGATAGTTACATATAAACAACCTTAGATAATGAAGAGATTTTGAAATAAACCCTTACTCTGTACATTTCCATGGTTGAGGGTAGGTTAAACTCCTGTATAATGGTGAAATAATTGTAATTAAATTATAAAATTATCATATACATTAATATGATATCATATATAATCTTTTAACATTTTTTGTTAATAATTTCTTAGTATTATCGTCATTTCGGGTGTTAAAAGATCCGTTTTATTTTATATTCATTGTTATGTGAGTCATATTAGTTATGTTGGGGATGTATCTTATTCATATATAGAATGATATCAAGTACTTAGACATTATTTTTAATCATCAAATGGGAATTATACTTGAATGGATATGATGGGGAATGAATCTCATTGCGTTTGTGGAGACGGTAGTCCGTACTTACGCACGAGCGACAATATCATTCTTTTGATATTAAAATACTATATAATTGAATGGTATATCATATATAAAAAATAATTATAATATTATATTTATTATTTACTTCAATTACACATCATTATAATACCCATCCAAACAATAATGTTTTGAATAACAATTACACCACGACATGGAGACGGTAAGTCGTACTTACACACGTATGGTGACATGTCATTCAAAGGATGGATAGAATACTGAATATGGTTGTAACATATTTATAATAAAATCACAATATATAGAATATACTAGAGTTATTATTTTATAATGTAAATAATAAATAAAGAAGAAGTTGAAGAAGAAAGGAACTTGAAAGAGGGTGGTGAAAACGTTACCTCTTCTTCGGGTTCTTCATTTTGATTTGATCAAAAGGGATCCTTAGGTTGGATTTCTGATCAAACTAAGGCCTATAGGTTGAAGTTCAGGAAGTTGAGAGAATATTTGAGTAGGTTTTGGCCGAGACAAAAGGCTTGGAAGGTGTGAATTAGATGTAAGGGGGAGTGCCCTTTTATAAGAGTGGTGAGGGGCACCTAAGGAAAATCTAGAAATATTATTTTATAATAAATTCATATTCGGTTTCTAATGGATTAAAATTGGATTATTTAAAGTTAAATTTTGGGATATATTGAAAACCACTCAACCAATATGTTTTAGACTGGTTCGGGTCACTATATTAACTTTATCTTTTTTATATAACTCTTAGTTAATTAGATTGACATTTACCATGTCTCTTTGTATTTTTATATTATATGATTAATAAACTTAATATAAACCTCCAAGAGAACCCCATGTGGTTAATTAATGATAAAACTATCATTATATTAGTCTCTTGGGGGAACCTTAAATTTTTAGGAATAGAATATCAATTTATAATATAATATTTTTTTAAAAATCTTATATTTCAATTTTGACACTATTTGGTATTTTATTTTTTTCTAAATGTATAAAAGAATTATTACATTGAACCTAACTAATTTAATCAACCCTAACATCTTATATTAACTTTTAGAATTCGTTTAATTCATTAAAAGTCTCAAATTATATTTATTTGGGTATTTATAATATCAATTATTTAAATATTTCAAATAATAAGGTAATTACGGCATCATCATTGTGTCATAAATGAATTAAATTATTTAATGTCTATATATTATAAATAAAATATAATTATGTAGGAAATATTTTTATATTTCTAATGAATATTTATAATCGAATTAATCTTATGTATAACCATATGTTAAAAATCATTTAGTTATTAAACATTGATTTTAACTATTTTAACTCTTTTTTGAATTAAATAATAATAAATGTCCTAATCTAATCCATGTGGAACTAAATGATAATATTTTATTCTTAATGTTGTTTTTGGTCGAGATAAATTTGTCCAATAGAGTTAGGACATGTGTTAGGGTAATATTAATATCATTTTACCCTTAATTACCCTATTTACTTTTAACAGTGGTAAATAAAAGTAAAAAGTAACTATTCAACCAAAATTATTTTTATCTTATTGAACCACATTTTACTCCTTTATATTAACTATGTCTGTCGGATTTTTGAAATTCCACTCACATAAGTGGTAAAATTAAGTTTCATGTGAATTTCCAAATTCTCCTAGGAGATGGGTAACAGACAGTGAAAAGTTCAATAAAATTTTTATATATCTACAATTATTCTAAACTAACTCCAATGAATTGTTGGAACCAGGGTCTTCAAAGCATGATTTGGCGTATGGTTTGTGTTTTTTGTCAATCCTCAGTGGAAGTTCAGGATGTGTACCAACAAAGAGATCATACCGTTCAAGCAGAAAACAGTAGTGAAGGTGGCGCCGTTTCCCAGTGTTTGCCAAATTTTTGGGCCTGAAAATCAGCCAATAAAGTAAAGTGTTTTTGGAAAAGGTACTTGCGCACCGAGGTCTTGGAGGATAGAATACTTGCGCGCCATATGTTTTTGAGGATCAGAAAGTCAAAATTTGGCTAAGGAAAGAAGGTCGTGCGAGTATTGGTTGGGTCGCGCAAGTGAGTTGCGCGACAGAGGCTACTAGAGACAAGACTTGCACGCCGTCGAGGGACTTGCTCGTCGCCGCGTAGGGGGTCTAGTTTGCCTATAAATACTGGACCACCCCTCCTAATTTCTCACGGAGTTCAAGGCTGAGAGATGTTTCGAGCTCTCGTCGCGCAGGTGGTTGAGCCGCGCAGGTGGTTGAGCCGCGCAGGTGGTAGTTTGGTCACGCAAGTAGAGCTTGCGCGCCGGTTGTCTGTTGTGCGCCCAAGGCGGTTTGGGAGAGAAAGGAAGTGAACCACGCAAGTTTGTTGTCGGGGAAGGAAGCGTCGCGCAGGTGCGTTGGTGACACTTGCGCGCCAGTTTGGACTTGCGTGCCATATTGGGACTTGCGCGTCCGGCTTGGAGAAGCGCGCCAGGTTTTGCTGAAGCCTGCCGGCCTGTTTGGAGATACACGAAAGCCAGGAGACTACCTGATACATTTGAGGAAAAGTGATATCCTGCTTCTGGGGAGAATCAGACTTCAATAGAGCATCTACACACAACAGAGGATGCATTATTATGAAAATGATGAAGAGACCTTCACATCTATAAACTGAGTGAGACTTCACCAATGGCAGTGAGCCAGGGGGAGTCAACGGGAGTGACCCGAGGGACGCAGTGAGCAATCCCTGAACAATTGTAAAGGCAGTGAGCCTTGGACAGAGTGTCTGTACCCGAACTTTTGTAATCCGCATCTAGTGAAGCATAGTGGATTTTGGTACGACCGACAACATGTCGGCATATGCTCCTTGGACGTAGCCCTTAGTGGTGAACCAAGTAAAAAGGGTTATGTCTTCTCTGCGCATGTGAATGTTTGCTTTCTGATCATAATCATCATACAGGTTCAACAAGTTCCTACCAATGTGGGAACAAGATCCATCACATTAAAAAAAAAATTGGTCACCCTGATTCACCCCTCCCCTCTCAGGGTGTCCCGGGGTCCTTCAAGTGGTATCAGAGGGTAAAGGTTGCTGGTGTTGAATCTGACCTTCTTCGTTACAGAAAACGCGGTCAATGTCAGGGGAGTCCCTCACTTCGATGGAAGCAATTTCCAGATCTGGAAGAACAGAATGAGATCTCATCTAAGATCTCTTGGAATGGAAGTTCTTTTTTCTACTGTGCAAGGAATACAAGTCACTGATCCAATAGGTCTGGCTATGACTGAAACAGATAGGAAACTTCTTGATGCAGATGCCAAAGAACAGAATGCTCTCACTGCAGCCCTTTTTGATCAAATCTACCTGAAGGTGATGAATTTCACCTCAGAAAAATCCATGTGGGATAAAATTGAGAATATTTATGAAGTAGATAGCAAATTAAAGGAGGCGAAACTACAAGTGCTACACAATCGGTTTGATGATCTGAAGATGCATCCAGACGAGAATGCAGACTCTTTCTTCAATCGAATTACTGAAGTGGTTGGAGCAATTCGGAGTCTAGGAGAAGAAATCAAAGACATTGATATTGTAAAGAAAATATTAAGAAGACTTCCACCTCTGTATAATGCCAAGGTGTCAGCCCTTGAGGAAAGAGATCTTTCCAAACTTTCTCTAGATGATCTACTGAGCTGCTTGGTAGCATATGAAATGAGAGTCAAACCAGAAGATGATATGACTCGGGTGAGCAAGGAAATGGCATTCAAGGCCATGGATAAATTGAAAATCTCAAAGGATAGTAGCGGTGATGATGACGAAGAGAAAGAAATTCTTTCTCTCATTGCAAAGAAGTTCCATAAGGGGAAAGGGAAATTCAAAGGGAAGTTACCTCTCGCATGTTTCCGTTGTGGAAAAGTTGGGCACATTGCCTCTCAGTGCTTGAAGAATATCAATGATGATGACAGTGAAGATGAAAACTTCAAGAAGCCTCAGAGAAGGTTCTTCAAAAAGGGAGACTTCAAATCTGGTAAGAAAATGCAAAGGAAGAGTTTTTTCTGTGAAGAAGAAGAAGATGACAATGAATTCTGTGATGAAGAAGAACCAGAATTCAAAACTGGGAACCATGCTTCTATGATGGCCACTGTTAAAAAGTCAGAAGATACTGATGGAGAAAAACAACTGAGAACTTGTGTAGATCCTGAGGTGAAACTTAAGGATGAAGTTAGTAAGCTTAAGATTAAATGTAAGAGCTGCAATAAGTGGAAATCAATTGTAGAAGAATCAACTGAATATGTTGATCAACTTGAAGATGAAATTGAACGACTGGAAGAATTTGTGAAGGTACATTCTAAAATAATTGAAATCAATGATGATGTAGTTGATCTGAAGCTGAGAATTGAAGAGTAGGAAAAGGTCATCAATGACTTCACATCCAGGCTAGATGAAAAATCCAAGACTGCTGAGGGTCTTGAGGAGGAAGTAGTTACTCTAAGTAGTAAACTGGAGACTGAATCAGTTCCAAAAGAATCGAGGAAGAAAATACAGTTCGGAAGATTCTCAGATGCAGAATTACTAGCAAGAGCCAAGTGTGGTTCAGATGGGGTTGGAAAAATCTTGAGTGATCAAAGACCCGCTTGCATGGGAAAGAGTGGAATTGGCTGTGAGGCTGAATCATCAACTGCTGGAAGTAAAAAGATCCAAAAGAAAGATAAGAAGAAAGTTGAACATGATGAAATGTTACCTAGAGTGCTGAAAAAGGAACCCTCAATCCAAACTAAAAGGAGACCCGAAAATTATCCTCAAACTTTCAAAAATGACAGACAGTCTTACTATTCTCCCAAGGAAGAAGGTATAAGGAGAAATTCAAGTGAGAAGACATTTCCTCTCATGAAGTGTCAGTTCTGTGGCTATCTGGGCCATACCATGTCTTATTGTGAAGAGGCAAGAAGCTATCTGAATGGAGAAGATATAGATGCTCAACAAAGGAGAACAATCTCATATCCTAATTCTCATAGAATAAATAATTTCTATGGATATTGTTTTCGTTGTTCTAACTTTGTTCATAAGTCCATTAATTGCAGGCAGATAAGGGACATAGACACCTCATACCGATGTTCAAGACAAGTCAAGTCTTGTCAGCAAGACAGTGTTGCTCTTTCAAACAAGTTCTCACCTCTCAAAGAATACTTTGACTATGAAGAACCTGGGTATGCGGAGGAGATATTTGAAAGTCCATCAGTTCTATATACTCAATCTAATGTCTCATGGAAGGAAAGGAAGAAGATTGAGAAATCGAACCTTGCAGAGGTAGCCCTCAAAGCTACAAAGAGCAACAGTACCTGGATTCTGGATAGTGGTTGTTCATCTCGTATGACAGGTAATGCCGGCCTACTAACGAATATCATAAAGAATGTTGATGGTACAGTAAGATTTGGTAATGATGGGGCTCTGAAAATCAAAGGGAGTGGAAGTATCCAATTAGCTAATGAAGAACTAAAGAAGACTGAAGTCCTTTACGTAGATGGCCTATGTCATAATCTCCTCGGCATGAGTCAACTCTATGACTCAGGACTTATAGTTACTTTTCATCAGAAAGGCTGCACTATCAAGGGAAAAACCGGCAATTCACTTATGAAAGGATGCAGAATAGAAGGCAACTTGTATCAGGTTGATAGTGAAGAAAATGTATGTTACATGACTATTGAAGAAGAAAACAATTTGTGGCATCAAAGATTGGGGAACATCAATCAAAAAGACATGGAGAAAATATCAAAATTGAGAATTGTCATGGACATCCCCAATCTGAAGCATGAGCGTGAAAAATCTTGTGATGCTTGTATTCGTGGGAAGCTGGTCTACAGTTCATATCGGCCAAAGAAGAAAAAGGCATCTCACCTTCTTGATCTGATTCATACAGATGTTTGTGGTCCAATAAATGTTGTCGGAACACATGGAGAAAGGTACTTTGTCCTTTTCATAGATGATTACAGTAGAATGGCATGTGTGATGGTCATTCACAGGAAACGACAAGTCCTTGACTGCATGAAAACATATCGGCGAATCACCGAGAATGATACTGGACGAACAATCAAAGTGTTGCGATCTGACAATGGAGGAGAATACACGTCCATTTAATTTGAGAATTATCTAGAGAAGCATGGGATACAGCATGAGGTAGCTTCTGTGAGAACTCCACAACAAAATGGAGTTGTTGAACGTAGGAATCGACAGGTGAACAACATGGCACGAACTATGCTGATTGAGAGTCGTATTCCACGACATTACTAGAAATAGGCTGTTCAAGCTGTAGTGTACATTCAGAATCGAACAGGACTTTATATTGGTGAGACGAAGACACCATATGAATTGTGGCATGGACGGAAGCCTTCTCTAAAATACTTTCGTGTCTTTGGAAGTAAATGCTTCATCAGGAACAAAGAAGGAAATCAAGGGAAATATGGCGACAATGCAGATGAAGGAATTTTCCTTGGTTACTCAATGAACAGCAAAGCCTACAAATGCTTCAACAAGCATTTAGGAAGAATTGTGGAAAGCAGTGATGTTAAGATAATTGAAGAGAAAACCAAAAATACTTCAAGGACGTCATATACCGATGTGATAGAATGTCAGGAAGAATGTGAACGTGAAGAAAATACAAATGCAGAAATAGATGAAGTTGTTCAAAACACTCAGCAGTCACATCATGATATTTACTTAGAAGAAGAATCTAAAGAAGAAACTATGGCTGAAGAAAATGCTACTGAACCTCGCAGGAGAAATCTAAGAGCTGAGATTGATCCATCCAACATAATTGGGGACAGGAGTATACCCACTCAAACGAGGAGAATGAGTAATAACACGCAATCTGCATTTATATCAGTTGTAGAGCCATCCTCATTCGAAGAAGCTGCTAATGATGAATCTTGGGTGAAAGCCATGAATGATGAATTAGATCAGATTGACAAGAATCAGACATGGGATCTTGTCCAGAGACCCGAAGGTCAAAATGTGATTGGTACCAAATGGATCTTCAAAAATAAGTTTGATGAACATGGAAGTGTCATCAGAAACAAGGCACATCTGGTATGTAAAGGATACTCTCAGATTGAAGGCATTGATGTTGAAGAAACCTTTGCTCCAGTGGCTAGACTGGAGTCAATCAGTCTTTTCCTTGCCATGGCACTCCAAAGAGGATATAAAGTATATCAAATGGATGTTAAGACAGCATTCTTGAATGGTGTACTTGAAGAAGAAGTCTACATTGAACAACCAGTGGGCTTTGTTCTGGGTACTGATGAAACAAAGGTTTGTAAACTGAAGAAAGCTCTATATGGTTTGAATCAAGCACCACGGTCATGGTACTCACGACTGGATTCATATCTCAAGAAGTTGGAATTCAAAAGAGGAGGACTTGATCACAATCTCTATGTGAAGAATTCTCCAAAAGATCAATTCATGGTTCCTGTCTACGTTGATGATATCATATTTGGTGGCAGTAGGCAGAAATCAGTGGATGAATTTACCAACCACATGAAATCAGAATTTGAAATGTCTATGATTGGGGAGATCACATATTTCTTGGGGCTGCAGGTGATTCAAAAGAAGGAATACACTTTCATTTCTCAGGAAAAATATGCAAGAGAGATACTGAAGAAGTTCAATATGCAAGACTCCAAACCAATGTCAACTCCGATTGCAGTTGGAACTAAACTTGGAAAGCATGAGGATGGGGACTCTGTTGATCCCACCATGTACAGGAGGATCATTGGAAGCCTACTATACCTGACAGCGACAAGGCCTGATATTGTATTTTCCACATGCCTTGCAGCCCGCTTTCAGAGTAATCCAAAAGGGGAACATATGGCAGCAGTAAAAAGAATCATGAGATACATTCACGGTACACATAACTTCGGGTTATTTTTTGCTGCAGGAAGGGACAGTGAATTATCCGCATTTTTAGATGCTGACTCTGGTGATGTGGTAGACAGAAAGTCCACTAGTGGCGGAGCTTTCTATATTGGGAAGAAATGTGTTGGCTGGTTGAGCAAGAAACAAGAAAGTACTTCTCTTAGTACGGCTAAAGCTGAGTATATCTCTGCCACAAAATCATGCACTCAACTTCTTTGGATGAAGTAGTAGCTAACAGATATTGGTGATAAGGTGCAGCAACCAATGGTGATTTTTTGTGATAAAAAAAGTGCAATTGATCTTACAAAGAATCCGGTTCAGCATTCTTGTACAAAACATATTGAAATATGGTATCATTTTATCAAAGAAAAGGTTGAACAAGGCGTGATTAGAATGTATCATGTTGGAACTGATGAGCAAGTGGCTGATATCCTGACCAAGCCATTGTCCTCGGCTGTGTTTGAGAGGCATCGGTTGAACCTCGGTGTTCAACCACCTCCTACTGCATAAGGAGGCTCCGGAAATCCCCTCTCCCCGTTTGTTTTAACTATTTTTATCTGCTTATGGCTGTGTTGCAGGATTATGGGGGAGATACTATTTAGGGGGAGTATGGATTGAGCTGAACGTTGAACAACTTATCGGTCTTTGGTTTTATTGTCAATGGGGGAGAAAGGAATAAATTCAAGGCACGAAATTCTTCTGTGATGAGAAGTGTAAGATTGTGATGAGAAGTATAAGAAGGATAACATCGGGAGTCATGGAGAATTTCAAAACACCGGAACCCAATTCAATCTTCCTCTCTTGTTTTCTACACCGAGCATTGCTCACGTAGACTTAGAGTGTTGGCTGAGTTGATTCTTGCGTTTTGGGTTTGCTCCTAGTTGGAGATCTGTTGAATTTATTCTGATTGCCAACAAACCCAAAGGGGGAGATTGTTGGAACCAGGGTATTCAAAGCATGATTTGGCATATGGTTTGTGTTTGTTGTCAATCCTCAGTGGAAGTTCAGGATGTGTACCAACAAAGAGATCATACCGTTCAAGCAGAAAACAGTAGTGAAGGTGGCGCCATTTCCCAGTGTTTGCCAAATTTTTGGGCCTAAAAATCAGCCAATAAAGTAAAGTGTTTTTGGGAAAGGTACTTGCGCGCCGAGGTCTTGGAGGATAGAAGACTTGCGCGCCATATGTTTTTGAGGATCAGAACGTCAAAATTTGACTAAGGAAAGAAGGTCGCGCAAGTATTGGTTGGGTCGCGCAAGTGATTTGCGTGACAGAGGCTACTAGAGACAAGACTTGCGCACCGTCGAGGGACTTGCGTGCCGCCGCACAGGGGGTCCAGTTTTCCTACAAATACTGGACCACCCCTCCTCATTTCTCACGGAGTTCAAGTCTGAGAGATTGTTCGAGCTCTCGTCGCGCAGGTGGTTGAGCCGCGCAGGTGGTAGTTTGGTCGCGCAAGTAGAGCTTGCGCGCCAGTTTTCTGCTTTGCACCCAAGGCGGTTTGGGAGAGAAAGGAAGTGAACCGCGCAAGTTTGTTTTCGGGGAAGGAAGCATCGCGTAGGTGCGTTGGTGACCCTTGCGCGCCAGTTTGGACTTGCGCGCCGTATTGGGACTTGCGCATCCGGCTTTGAGAAGCGCGCCAGGTTTTGCTGAAGCCCGCCGGCTTGTTTGGAGCTTCACGAAATCCAGGAGACTACCTGATACATTCGAGGAAAAGTGATATTCTGCTTCTGGTGAGAATCGGACTTCAATAGAGAATCTACACACAATAGAGGATGCATTCTTATGAAAATGATGAAGATACCTTCACGTCTATAAACTGAGTGAGACTTCACCAACGGCAGTGAGCCAGGGGGAGTCAACGGGAGTGACCCGAGGGACGCAGTGATCTATCCCTGAACAATTGTAAAGGCAGTGATCCTGGGATAGAGTGTCTATACCTGAACTTTTGTAATCCGCATCTAGTGAAGCATAGTGGATTTTGGTACGACCGACAACATGTCGGCGTATGCTCCTTGGACGTAGCCCTTAGTGGTGAACCAAGTAAAAAGGGTTGTGTCTTCTCTATGCATGTGAATGTTTGCTTTCTGATCATAATCATCATACAGGTTCAACAAGTTCCTACCAACGTGGGAACAAGATCCATCACATTAAAAGAAAAAGTGGTCACCCTGATTCACCCCTCCCCTCTCAGGGTGTCCCGGGGTCCTTCATGAATTACATTGAACTTATATAGGTATTATGTATCTATTTTGACCTTAAATAAATTTAAATTAAATAAATAATTATTTAAATAAAAATTCAGTTTTAAACTATAACTGAGTGTTTTTTCGCTATTCATTAAAAATTGAATGTTTTCAGAAAAATACAAAAAATTCACCCTAAGCTAATTTCCATATTCAGAATCCAAAAATTAAGTCCATTTTGAAATATAAAATTTATAAAATTTCAAAAAGTGGGTATTACTATTCATAGCTGCTAGTTTGATTAGTTGTGGTGTGTGTTAGAACTCGAAGTTGCGTACATCACACAGTACTGTATTATTCAAAGAGAAGCGTACCGTGGAAGCATGGGGTGTTAAATAAATAATTTATAGTTCAAAATAATATTATGGGTAAACAAATCCTATGGGTAATCCCATATTTAAAATATTAAAATTTTAGAAAACAAGATTCTGATATTTTTTACTTTTCTTGAAATGAAATACTTTAAAGGATATAATCTAATAAAAATGAAAAAAAATTAAATTTCACACAATATTTGATGATTATGGATTATTGTATCGTATAAAATAAAATTTAGAATATTTGTGGGATCATTTTATTACACTTATAATATTATATTTTTCTATGATTACCCGATATACTCTTTATAGTGGAAACCAAAACTATTAATTTTTATATTCTTATTGAAAAAATTATAAAAGGACATTTTTTATTAAGTTTCTACATACTTATTCAAAATATGGAATCCATTTTTAAAAAATTAAAAAAACCAAATCGGTTTCATTTTATTTATTATTGAACCAGAAAACATGATGAAATACTATTTTTCATAGAAATAATATTTTTAAAATATATAATGTTTTATGTTAAAATAATGTATAAAATCGATTTCAAAACCCATACATGTTTTATTTTAAATAAAAAGGATTTAATTAAACATTAATAATAATATAGAATATATTTTTACTTTTTAAATACTTCAAAATAAAAATATAGTTTTCAAGTAAGAGTTGTATTTCCTATATTCATTGAAAATTAATATTTTAATGAAATTAAAAAAATTTCATTTTATGTTATTTCTGATATAATTATTTAGAAAATTAATTTTATTTTATAAAAAAATTCATGAAATATTTATATTATTTTCTCAAAAAAATAAATATAATTTATTTTCAAATAAAATGTATATTTGACATTACTAAAAATCATGTTCTTATTCTAGAAGAATTAATCAATACATCAGTAATTAGTTGTACCATTATATATTTCATAACAATATTATTCCAATTTATACCCACTAATTTATTGGTAGGGATGTATTTTTCACATATTAATATTTTATTGTTTGTTTAACCTTGGTGTTTCTTATCTTGTAAGCTATATACATTCCTTTTTAAAATATTAGTAAATTACATTCCCCATATTAATAAATTGTATCCTATAAATTTAAACTTGGTATCCATGAATAAGGTTTTACATTTAAAATTAACTATTTTTAAATCACACGTCATAGAAAAAATTAATAATGTATCCTCTTTGAAAGAGAGAAAGGAAAGTATGATGGTTCCCTGAAATAATACATATTATGTTTCTGAATAAGATAATATTCGTCTGAAGTGAATAAATTAATATACAAGAAAAACCTAACTCCAATGTACTAATTTAGAGTGATAGATAACATGTTCATGAAAAAATAAACCATAACAAATACATCAATTTATGATGGGTTAAATGGAATTTGATTCCATAATAATAAAGGTATATAGATAGTTTTTTATTTAAATCTCTTTCTTCTATATTTGAGAATTACTTTTTTACCCAGTCTAAGAACGTTATGAAATATACTTACTTGAAATGTTGAGTTTAAAACATTAATAAATTTCTTCCACTATCTCATATTTTACTCCAAAGATGATTTTAATATGAATTTTCTTCTCCCTAAAGAACCAAAATATAGATCTAATGGATCTCAAAATCAATAAAAAAATATTCCTACAGTACCTATGTTTTAAAAAACAAAAAAGCTTATCACATGATAATATGATATCAAAAAATAATAAACATTCATATAAAGAAAAATAATTTAACCTCAAAAATTAATTATTAATTCACAAAGTTCAATATAAACCATTAATTAAATGAAAACCATTAAAATTACAAATAATATGTTAAACTAGGATTGAAACCCAAAAATTAGAAGGCTTTGATCACATATTCTTCCCTGGTAAATTTCTTATTTATCTCCAAATATTTTCATCCACAAAACTTTTAATCTCTTAATATACTAACCATTTCCACAAATAGCATGAATCCCCAAAAATCCACAATAGAATCATATATGCCTCCAAATAAAAAATCAACCTTTATTTAATCATAAAAAATTCCTTAATATTATTTTTACCCAAGTTATATAGGTTTCCCAAAATACTATACTTCTTTTAAAATAACATAAATCACTTAAAACAAAATTGATTTCCAATCCCATGGTTATCTATATGATATAATTTATATACGCAAAAATGAACATAAAAATTATATTTTAGAAATTATAAATATATAAAAACAATATCATACAAATGATGAAATCACTTTTTCTCGTGGTAGCTGATGCACCCTTGTTTCACATATATTGTGGGTTTAAGCACCATGACCTTTTTGAATGAGATGGTTTGTTATCATACCTATGGGTTGTAATTTTAATAAAAAAATATTAATATAATTCAAATAACATTACCAAAATATGATGAACATCATGAAAAATATAATAACCAATAATTATATAATAATATGAGATATTATAAATATTAAAGGATTATAATACCTTTAAAAATATTTCCTTAAAATTTAATATAATTATTCCTCAAATAATAATTCTTGTGAAACCTATCGATGACATATTATTATCCCAAAATATCCTTTTCCTCCTTAAAATTCCACAAATTAAAAAAATCAAATGTGGTATTGAGGACTCTTATCATATAGTGATCATAAAACTTATGTACCCATGATGGTATGAAAAACCCATAAGAATAATACTAATTAAACATCATAATATCCAAAATTATATAAAAACTACTCTAATACCCACTATAGCAGCACAAAACAAACACTTCTTGGTTTCTTTCTATGAATATGAAATTTACATTTATTTTTTTGGTACTGATAAATGTGACCCGCATTTCTCATTAAAAAACATAAAACGTCAAAATATAATAGTAGATAACAAAAATAAAAATATAATAATTAATTTTGGAGTTTCATAGAATTGTTAAAAACTCCTCACAAGTAGGGTTTATAAAAAACATGTTAATAATGTTTATCATTATCTCATACTGAAATCTTTATATATAGTAACCCTCTTTGGTATAACATACTAAAATCATTTCTTCACAACCTATTGAAAATTAAGATAAAAGAGTTTGAGCTCAAATTCGTAGTAAGGTTAAACAATTGACAAATAAATGATAATATAATAAAAACATCTAATAATTTGTATGAGAAGCTGGGTATAAAATTTATAAACCATACCTTTCATATCATATATCACAATTTTTACCCATAGAGTAAATCATGATAGTTCATAAGTTGTTTATCATCAATAAATTAAATAACTAGATCCATGATTATAAGAATTGAATAATACATGGAATTGTGACCTACATAAAATCATAGAAAATAAATTCTTTTATAGTCGAGATTTAATTCCTAGAATGTCAATGTGGAAAGGGGTTACTCCCTAAACCATCATAGTTTCCACGGTTCACTCCCAAAACTATTATAGTGTGAAATTTTCCTTACTAAAATGGATTCACTCCACATTATATTCTTTTTTATCTCATGAGATATTAATCTTTTACCATGAATTAGAGGGGGATATAATATCCACTTATCACTAGTTATAACGTAAACCCCATAATTGGTTATAACATAACCACCAACCATTATAATAATTTAATCAACTTCCTTGTTTATAACATAAAAAATCTATCATAATTAAACTAATATATAATTTATCCACATGATTATAAAATAATCATCAAATAATAAACCATGAAAATAAATTGGTTTCATAAACACTCTATTATTGAATAACCCATGGGAATGAATCTTGTTTCATAAAAACTTTTTCATTTCACCAAATTATAGATGGTTAAGGGTGTATAGGTTTCATAAACTCCATTTCATCATAAACTAAAATAAACCATATAATGAATAAAGATCATATCCATGGATTATATCCCCAATAACTATTAAGTATCATTGAAGGATGTCATAATATATAGAAGATTATTTTGAATGATCAGTTGGAAAAATTAGTTAGGAAACTATCTGTTTCTTTTTAATATCACTTCCCTTTCCAAAAATATCAATAGTAACAAATGAAAAAAAATCATTGAAAATAAAATTTTAAAATTTCAAGGTAAACATAAAGGGATTTAGGTTTCATTATGGGAAGAAATTTCATTCTTTCCATATAGGTTAAAAACATTCATTTTACAATTTTGTAATAAAATTCAAAATGTACCTTTTCCACAAAATGATAAGAATATTCCATTTAAAATATATTGAAAATAATTCATACAATGATTAAATGACCATATAAAATAATTAAAAAAATAAAAAGAATAATTCATTTTTTTAGAAAATGTGGTCATATAAGTGCAATATTCCCCAATGGAGACTTAAACATAATAAATCCGGAATAACGATATGATTTTTAAATAAACCCTTTCTATTATGGTATCATTAGATTAATAATCCACATGATAGAAAAAATTTTAAATAGGTATGAACATAAAATAATATTCATGTTAAGAAACATAAAATTCATTCATGTGCAGTGTATACAACACACAAAAGAAACATGTAGTGTATAAGGCATGTGTCCCACATAAATAAAAGTTATAAAATACCCTTACCGTGATTTTAAATCATGAAATATTTTATTTAAATTCCTAAATAAGAAATTTAGGATATTTATTTAATTTATGAATAAACGTTTTTAATTATATTATTCCTTTTTCCTCACATGTTGCCTTTTAAAAACAGTTACTTAATCATATATGTCCATGTTAGCTTTTATAGTGGTATTTGGATCATAATTACAAAATATCTTTGGTAGGTTGAATATGATCAAATATAAATTTATTCCCTAATATATAGAATAATAATAAATAATTAATTATAATTTTTTATGTAAATTATATTTTCATATCCAAATATTAAATATGATTATGAAAATTGAACTATGTTACAATTATTGAGACTGTATTCCATACATATGCATGAGTAACGTTTCCATTTTCATAGGTCATTATGAATCGAATGAATGTTTTATTTAATAATTATAGAATGATAATATATATATAATATTAATTATTGAAATATACAGAATTTATTATCACTGATGTGATGTGATGAAAAGTGAATCACATTTCTTAATGGAGGTGGTAGTCCACACATGTAGATGAATTCAATTATAATTTTGTAGTACATTAAATGGTATGAAGGTGAATTTTATATTATATTTTTATAATGATAGCTATGTAATTAATATAATAAATGAAGATTAATTATATCATTATAACTATTAATAATATATAGTTATGGAAAACAAATTACATATGTTTGCGATAACAAAATCCATTATACACTCGAAGGATAGTTTCACTTAATATTTGTTTGAATAGGAGTTGGTAATTGGTTATTAAATCAACATAAAAATATATATGTATATGGAGGATGTTTTTTAATAATTTATCGTTGTTTAAAAATATTTGAAGGAGTTGTAAGAATAAATAAAATAGAACTGCTCAGTTAAAAATGATACCTATTTTTTGGAAAACGTCCCATGCATAACACCTTAATCTATATAAGAATTGTATTCTACCAAAATAAATACATATAGAATTATTTAATAAATTCTAAAAAATGATTTAATTGGGTATTAGATAAATGAGATTGGTTTTTATGTGTTAATTATTTGTCATAAGAGGTTTCCTTTTCTAAGATAAGAGAGAATAAGTCTTGGAATTTCTATTAATTATAAATAAATATTGAATTCAAAATATATCTAAAGTGACTTATTCATAATATAATATATTTTTGGGTCCAAATCACCTCATAAAATAAAAATTTTAAATTTTTTTACTATATTTATATCCTGATCTTTTGTTATTAGCCTATATTTAATCGCTTTAACTCTTACTACGACAAGAATGATTTTTTTCTTTTTAAGTGTTAATATAGTTTCTATAAATGTGAAAAAAAATCCATAAATGGATTGTGGTTGAAATTACTAGTAATATCATAAATATTTTACAAATAATGTTTTTTGTAATTCCATATCATTTAATAAATTAAAATATATTGTAAAATGTCAATAATATCAATTTTACAACTATCCATTACATTAAATTTAACTATATCAAGATAACACTTATAATATGAAATAGCAATTATATAATATACCTAAAATGTCATTTACGTCTATAAATTAACTTTATTTTATTAATTATCTAATATTAAAATAATTTTAATTTTTTTAATATCATTTATTTTATTTCTCCATTAATTACATTATGAATGCATCAGCATAGTGAAAATGTTCAAGGTAATTATTACTTCAATACATATTAAAAATAAACTACCATGGTGAAAATATATATTATATTTCAAAACAATATTTATTTTTGAACATATCTTCCTGATAACCCCATATAAAAAATAATATATTTAATAAAAAAATAATGCAACATGTTAGATATTTTTAAAAATAGAAGACTATAAAAGTCAAAATAAAACCCAATTGTAAATAAAATTCTATATAAATGAGTCTTTGGTAACTGTGAATGATTTTTTCTTATACAATAAAATTGAGGAATGTTTTTTGGTCATTATATTATCCTTATAATTTAAATTTTATCTTTAATTTTTGGATTTACCCTTGGTCGTGGTAACACAAATTAATAATGTTATTTTTCATATTAACAGAAATTAAAATGGGAATATTAACTAAATTTGGAACTCAAGATTAAAAAATATTGAATCAATTATGTGAACTTTAAAAAACATAATTTATTGAATTTAATTTAGAATTAATCTTGGTGAAGCATGATGAAATTTACTTTTTCAGGTAAATAACTTTTGAAAATATAAACTATTTTTACGCTAAAATTAAATATGAAATCTATTCTGAAAACTAGAATTTGGTAATTTTAAATTATAAGTAACTTATAAAATTTTAATTCATATTCAAAATATAATTTTCCTTTATAAATAACTTAAGAGAAAAATATTGTTTTCAATAAAAATATGTATTTTTTAAAATTCATTAAAAATTAAATCTTTTGAAACAAATATCATTTATTCATTTTATTATAAATTTTAAATAACTATATTAAAGATGAATTAAATTTATCATATAAATATTCATAAATTAATTAGTTTTTTTCTCAAAAAATTAAAAAAAATTATTTTTAATGAAAATGTATTTTTGACTTTTCTAATAATTGAGTGATTATCAACATTACATTAATTAACTGATTAGTAATCAAGTAGAACCATTATATATTTCAGATATAAATTATTCCAATTCATAAACACCAATTTCGTGGTTATGATATAAATATTAAATGATAATATGTTATTTTTTGTTTAATCTTGGTGTAGCGTATCTTATGTGATATAAAAATTCTTTTTAAAATAGTAGGATATTATAAAATAATTTTGGCCTACATATATTTTTAGTATATAACCATATGATCTAGTGATATTTTTATATATAATTGTTAAGTCATTATAGAAAAAATATTTCATCAAATACTTCTAATATTTTTTATCGTTCAATTTTTTTTAGAATATTATAATGATTTTTAGGTTAATTAACTACATAAATATTTATTTTTATCTTTTGATGTTCTTATGGATATTATAGAGATTAGATATTATTATTATTTTATACTAGATAGCTTAGGAAAAGTATTCTATTTTGTTAAATATATAGTGATATGATGAAATACTTGTAATTCTCTTTAGGAAATTATAATCTATTAAAAGTTAATATTAGTTTTTCAAGAATGAAACATTCATTTATAATAATAATATAATGGTGTAAGATATATATAAAAAATTGACTAGGGTTTAACAAGTCAATGGAATTATTCTAATGAAATTAAAATAAATTACATAAGTATATGTTATGGTGTTCTTTATCATTATAGTAAATGATTCCATCAACATCAGTATTACGATCATTAAATAAAAACATTTCTCTTTTACTTACATTTCATAACAACTTATGGTCTTTTAACCAATCATTGATTTATGGTTTTTTGATCAATAACAATCTCAGGATAGTTTTATATATCACACTATATTAGTCCTTTGTTTTTATATTTCACTTACATGTCTTTATTTAAAATTTCACCCAATTTCTTCCATATATGGGATCCATATTAGGATTTTTTTAGTAACCATTGTGATTCCCACTCCCGTTAATGGATATGAAAGAAATATGTGGATTCCAATTCTTTATTAGGGGATATGTTACCACAAAAAAATTGAGTTTTAAAGAATAATAAGATCAATTATTATCCTAGAACAAAAAATATATCATCAAAAGAACTGCCATATTCTACAAAACAATTATATAAATGTTACCATTTTAAATTATTAATAAATAATAACCTAAATATTAGCAAAGTCATTTTATGTTTCAAAAATAATTCTTTATTTGTAAATGGTTTTATTACTTTTTATAGGAAAATATTATAATTATTATTTAATAATTTTATAATTAAAAATATATAAAAGGATCTCATTTATAAAATCAATATATAAAAATTATTTTTAGTTGAAATTTTGGGAATTTTATAAAAATATTAATGTCTCATTGAATAGTGATCAAGTGCATGTTATATAAAAAATGTATTTATCATTCCAATATTTTAAAAAATAAATTTAATTTGTATCTTAATTTATTATTTTTTATTAATCATATACCAATTAATTTCATTAAATTGAAATTATGCTTAATATTTTTATAAAAACATTTTAATAATTAAAAATTTATTTTTTAGAATATTTTCATCATATTTTTTGATTTTATTTTCAATATAATTTCTCTTATATATAGGTTTTGAAATTGGTAAAATTGATTTCTAATTTAGAATAATGTTGTCAAAAAAATTTAAAAAGTCCAACTATATTTTTGGACAATATGAATACTAAATGTGGAATATATTTCTCACCTTGGGGAGGGTAAATAATGTTGTTAAGGTTAAAAATGATGTGATAAGACATTTGAAATATATATAAAACCTAAATTATTTCTACTTTATTATTGTTTTCTAACATCCTCATATATTATTCAAATATATGAGAAATTCATTCCATTTTTCTTTGATAATAACCTTAATATTATTCTAGGAAATAGTAAAATACAAAATGTCACTCTCATGCTTTTAATTTATCATATATGTTTTCATAGGTATAAAATGAACTTTTAAATTAATATAAAAGTTTATTCTAAACCTAAATAAATTATTTTAATGTTTTGTTGATTTGTATATAATTTTCTGTGATGATTTCATGAAATTAAACCCCTTAATAACACTAATATTGTGCTCGTATAGACAGTAGAAGAATCAATTTAATGTCTTTTTAAAACAATAAAATAAATTTGTTTTGGACAAATTATTTTATACAACAATATATTAATTTATTATATTTAAAAATTCATGGTTACTAATTTTATATTTTAACTAAATTGATCTATTGATTCCCATTAAGTCAAATTAAATGAACAGTTCTAAAAATTAAATTAATTATATTTTATGTTTGTTTTTATTTTATTAAACTATTTAAAAATCACAAAAAAGAGGGAAAGTTTGATATGAAATAATCATACATGGTATCAATGGAACATTTTTGAGTTAACTGTTAACATATAATAATTTTTCTACCCATAATGGATAAAAAATCTCTCATTATTGTTATGGATAAGAATGGTTAACACTTGGGTTAACAAAAAATATAAAGATTAAAATGAAACATATGCATTTATAAATTTTATTTTTAGAATTTATTTAGACATTATGAAATCTTAAATTCTATATTATTTCCATGTTTTACCACTTCACATTTTTATGATATATAATGTATTTAAATATATTAATTAATTACAATATTTTCATTTCCCTCAATTATGAAAGGGAACCTCTTATTATTTTTATTCACAAAGAATATGTTTTCTAGATCCACTAAATCCTTCTTGAATATCATAATATATTTATTCCCCATATCTAATATCTTATGGTATTTCTAAAATATCATCCTTTTAAAACATATATGTTAGGAAAAAGGATTTTCCTCAATAAATATGTATTACTCTTAACTGAGCATTTAATATTTTATTTTTTCTTATACCTCCATTAAATATTTCATATCCATTTTGAAATTATGCATAATTATATTAAATATAATGAATTGTTATTATTATAATGAAACAACCATTATCTTCATCTATTCTATCTTATTGGAAAAATAATACATCTCTCATGTAGATTTTTGGACTACCCCCACCACGAAGCGATGCAATTTTTCCATTACCGTTTCACATTAATGTTTATAATGTTGGATTTAAGGAATATATGTGATATTTATGATATTATAATAGTTTTTTACCTGTGATTTATTATATAAATTAATATCATTCCATCAATCAAAAAGTAGAATCAGCACTCATGCGTACTTTTGGAATACCATCTCTACAAAGTGAAGTAATTCATTTTCCTTGAAATCATTATAGTAATAGTTTTAAAAGTTTATATAATGAATAAATTTGATAATTATGAATTGATTAAAATACATTAAATTATTTAACCATGGTCAGATTATATTTACTAAGACATATAATGTAACACCTCAATCAACCATGGTACACTTCCTTTCAAATAATTTAATAGCTTGTGATATACACAACATCGAGTTCGAGCACACCATGACCTTCCAAAGTAGCCGTTTAAAGAGATTTTAAGAAAATTATGAAATTTAAAAAGTTATTTTTTCCAATATACTTCATTTTTTGAATTCAGAATGTTAAAATTATCTTAGGGTGAAATTTTGGTAATTTTCTTAAAAGCTTCACTTTTTGATGAGTAATAAAAAATAATTAATTGTTGTTAAAAATAAACTATTTCATTAAAATAATTATTTTTCTATGAATTTTTTTAAATTTAAAATATATAAATAATATGTATATTATTCAAATATATTTTATAATAATCATTTAATAATTGAAATAGATATTAAAATTTATTAAAATTTTGAACTTCTCTTTTACTCACCTTCTAGCCACATATACTGAATTTGTAGTAGACATAAGTTAATTGTTTATCTGAATTTAATTGAGAAGAAAAGACATACATGGTTGTAATAATTATTAAAACTTTAGTCTAATAAATATTATAAATGATCCAATTTGGGTTATTTTGTAATTTTATCATAACTATACTAACCCTATACTATTAAAATTCTACAAAAACACATTAAGATTTAAACTATTTAACTAAGGGTTAAACACAATAGATAAGGTCAATTTTGTGACCTATAATTGTCTAAAAATAACTGGTTGAGATGATTTCCAAGCATCATCATCGTATCCTACAAATAAATCACTTTGGATCTATTTGAAATCAAAAAATCAATTTATAATAAATTAATATTTTAAGATCTTCCAAAAGTACAACACATCCTCCTTATAAAAGAGAACTTATGCTTATGTTTAATTCACACCTCCAATATCATTTGGATTGTAAAAATCGTACCAAATTCTTCTCCAAAATTCCCTTAATTCATCTTAGCGTTCACACTATTGGAAAAAAGTCAACCTAACGGGTCCTTTTGTGAAACCTAAAAGGAGACACCTGAAAAGGAGGTAATTGTTTTATAACCTCATTCAATGTTCTTTTCTTATTATACTTCCTTGTTTAATTTGTTTCCACATAAAAACTATAAATCATGTATCATCCATATACTTATATTTTATTATAATCATGGGACAACCATATTCCTTATTTTATACATCATACGAATAACAATATCGCCATGCATGCGTACTTACAGCTTACCATCTCCATGTCATGGTGTAATTTGTTATTCAACAAGAAATTATTTGGATCTATATAATGATTAGTATAAGGGATATAAATAAATAATATAAAATGATAATTATTCTTTATAATTAATATATCATCCTATTCTATACCATTTAACCATCAAAGAAATTATATCGTCGCATATGCTTACGTACGACCAATCATCTCTACTACATGTTTAGATTCATTATCCATGGTAACCATTAAATAATAATTGAAAATTTTATAAAATGAGTAAAAATAATAATTATGAACTAAATTTAATTGTGTATATGAAATAAATATATACTATTCATAACAAACATGACGAACATGACAAAACAAGAACGAAAGAACAAAGCAGTTGACACTCGAAACAATGATAATACTGAAATATGATTTCCAATATGAAATAAAACGATCATATATGATATTAAAAATATAGATACGGTCCTGGTATAATATAATAACATGTTTTAATGATTATATAGGAGGTTAACTCACGCTCGACTAATGAAAAGTATAAGGTAAGGGTTAATTTTAATAACTTTATTATTTGAGATTAGTTATACGTAAGTATTTACTAGGACATTCTTGTCATCCATGTACATGTTTCTTAATATGTAACTAAACATATTATCAAAAAAATTATAGTAATTTATAACCATGTTTTACATTTTATAAAACATATTGAAATGATCTTTTTCATCATTTACCGAAAGAGGTACTTTGTAACCTTTTCGACAAATTAAAGAATGAATTTTATTTAACATATACGGTGGAAGAAGTTTTTTTCCGCATTTATCAATCCTTATCATTTTGAAAATTTCCTAAAAAGAATATTAGGTTTGTTTAAAAGAAATATTTTATTTTATAATGGTGTGGATTCTAAATGAATTCAACGTAAAAAAGGGGTATTTCCCTCAAAGAGTTTTAATAAATTTATTTAATTATTTATCATCTATGTCATCTTATTTTTTTGGATTTTATTCTTATTTTTGGTTCACTTATTATGATAAAATCATAGATATTTTAAGGTTTTGTTATATATATTTTTTTTTTGAATGTGATATGTTTATAACATTCATGGTTTATGTTTAAATTATTAACATTTCATATGATAGTTTTATTATGAATGTTTATGTTTTGATTCACCCTTATCATAAGAGGAGTGCATTGATCTTAGTAAGTGATGGGAGGGAAATGCTATATCCCCTCAATGAATCGGGGGTCTAATGAGACAAACAAGTGTCTTGGCACAAGGCCTTGATGGTATGATAATTTCTATGGCATGAGGCATTGACGGTGTGGTTATGATATCTGGTTTTATGCATTTCCTCGTTATGAGATTAGTTATTGATATTTCATGTTATTATTATACTAGTATAATTTCCATGTGAATGTTTAAAAGGAATTATTTTAATTATTCATTCCATATTATGCAGAATATTCTATTTAACGGGATTTTGATTTAGTTTTATACCTTTTCTTAAATGTTTGTTCTTATTTATGATAAATTTCTATATATTGTTTATCTCTACTGAGCATCTGATATCACAAGTTTCTTATGATTTATTTTTCCCTAGGATGAGGCAATGTATATTTTGTTTGACCTGAAGGGATAGTCTAGGTATATTACGGATTTTAAGGGGATAATATGTTTTTTCATTTCAAGATTTATTGTAAAACTTATATTTTTATCTAGTATTTTTAAGGCTACTAAACTAATATGTCATTAAGGATTTTACATTCTTTTTATAATGAAAATTTAATAAAAGAATACACTGAATATGGGTAAATAGGGTCAAGGAATTATAGAGGGTATCAGAAAATTTTTAGTACTGGCCATGTAAACTAGATTTATAAAAAATCTTGATTTGGAAACTTTACCCTAAGATATAAATTGAGGATAAGTATACAATAACATTATAGAGTTTTGGTAATATAGATATTATTTAGGTATTCAATGAAAATATATCACTATCTTGATACTAAAAGTGGATGTGCTTGTAAAAAAGATGTAACTAGGAGTAATAACTCTGACAACATGTTCTGATCATGACTCAAGGTAACAAGGTACATGAAAATAAGCCTTACTATACACATGATTTTGGACTCCTAAGAGTGATATTATTAGGATAATTCATATTTTAATTAAAAAACATTATTAAGGATTTTTTATTAGATATTTCCTCAAAGAAACCATGTTTCTGAATATGAATTATATGTTCATAAGTTTTTTTATTTTTGCTAAGAAGTTTAATTATTTAGAATTATGTATTATGATTCATAACGTAGTGTATTCCATTGTTTAGAAATTTCACCTTTTGGATGAAATGGAAATTTTATCAATTGATTTAATCCATGTTGGGATTTATGAACTTGGAAATATAATGGAAGTGGAGCTGGTGATACCACTACTGCTGAACAACTTATGACCATACCGGGATAGATGACTCAGGTTATGAATAATAACCTTAACCGTATGGATCACCATGATACCCAACACGAAGAATCAATGTTATACCACTTTGTGAGACAACAACCACTAACATTAAATGGGACTACAAATCTATTTGTATTTAATTAATGGATATGTTCCATAGAGATAATATTTCTTTATTTAGGGTGTAATGAAATGGGAAAGGTTGTCCTAGAACATTATAATATCTCAAGAAATGCAGATCAATAGTGATTGTCCATTAAAAATATAATTGAGGATGAAGAAGTAGAAAATATACAATGGAGGGAGTTTAAAGAACTTTTCTAAGAAAAATACTTTCCCCCTGAAGAGCAAGCTGATATGGAAAAAAAATTCCGAGTTTGATGAAAAAAGAGGATGTGAATGTTTCAAAGTATTATGATAACTTACCAAGGTTATCATGGCATGCTACAAACTACATATGTAGGATAATAAGCACTATTGATTGATTCATAGATGGGTGAAAACCATTTCTCCGATGGATATTAGTCTCATACTCTTTCTCATCATACAAAAATATAGTATCATGTTATATCAAGATTGAAAAGGAATTTTCTATATCTTATGCCTTTAAATGGAATCAAGATAAGAAGAGGGATTCAAAAAACTCTAGGAAAATAAATAAGGGGAAGAAGGGAAAAGCTGACATTACCCCCTATAGAAATTGATACTTTCTTATATGGGATGGGAGTTTGTTACAAGTGAGAATAAAAATTCCACCAAGATCTTGATTTCATGGGGAAGAAGGAAGATGTCAGTGTTCAATGCTACAATTTTAGTGAAATGGGAAAAAATTAAAATAATTTTCCAAATCTTCAATGAAACCTGCCTTAGAAAATTCTAAGGGAGAAAGATCAATCTTTTAAATCAAAACTGCTGATATTGAAACATTTAATGATGTTGTGGAATATAATATAATCATCTCATCAAATTTAAGGAAATCATTATTTGATTATGAATCCTAAAATTCCTTTACATCTTCTTAGTTTTCTTTAAAAATTTCATATTTTTAGTACACTTTATCAATGGATTTGTCAGTCAAAACCCCTAAGGGAAGTATCGTTTCAAAAAATATGTGTCAGGTAGTTCCCATTATGCCATATAAATTTGCGTTATCTACTAACTTTATAATCATACCTAAAGTATACATTGATATAATCCTCCATATATATTGGATATCAAAATATGATGTGAATATTGATTACATGAATAAAGAAGTTATAATTTGTGAGGATAATATAGAATCCATTATCTTTAGAGTTGATATTTCACCACATAATTCTTATCAATATCAACCCCCATTATCTTTGCTGAATGCAATTCTTAGAGAGGAAGAGGAAATAACATCTAGGGATGAAGAATAAATTATTCAAATTGAGGATATACATATTATAAAGGAATACATTAATTTTTTCATGATGATTTACTGGGACACCCCCCGGAAAGTAAAGTTGTGTTTTCTATTGATTTAATTCCTCATGTAACATCAATATCAAAGACTACATATAGAATGGACATTATGGAATTAATAGAGCTAAAGAAACAAAAATATGAGTTGATTAATATGGGATTAATTCATCATAGTGTTTCTTTTTGGGGATCCCTAGTTTTTTTTGTTAAGAACAAAGATGGATCAATGAGGCTATGTATTTATTATAGAGAAATAAATACAGTTATAATAAAGAACAATTATTCCATTCCTCGGATGGATGGTTTATTTTATCAACTTTGTGGAGCTCAATATTTTCCAAAAAATTACCTTTGTTCTAGATATCATCAATTATGTGTAAAAAGGAAGATATTACAGAGATAACATTTTGATCGAGGCATGGTAATTATGAATTTATGGTAATTTTATTTGGATTGACTTGTGCACCATATGTTTTCATAGATCTAATGAATAGAGAGTTCATGGAATATGTTGATTATTTATCTTTGTATTTTTTGATGATATCTTAGTATACTCTAAATTCTATGAAAACTGTGAGAACCACTTGCGGATTTTTTTTATGAATACTAAACGAAATGAACTATATGGGATGTTTAGAAAGTGTGAATTCTAGCTTCAAGAAATTTATTTTCTTGTCCATATTGTGTCCAAATAAGGAATCTATGATGATCCTGTAAAAACAAAAGAAATACCAGAATGGCCAACATCGATGAGTGTAACTGAGGTACATAGTTTTATTTGTTTAGCATAATAATATAGGCATTTTATCCATAATTGTTCCTAATTGTAAAACCCATCAACCAAGATCATGCGTAAAGGGGTTCAATTTGTTTGTGGAAAAAAGTGTAAAGAATGTTTTAAATAATTTAAGAGAAGATTAGTCAATGCCTCTATCTTGAAGATACCATCACAGAATGGTGGGTTTGTGAGTTATAGTGATACATCAAGGAAATGAATCATTTTTTTCCTAATACAAAATTATATGGTTATATATTTTGTATCAAAGAAATTAAAAATTCATAAAAAAATTCACCCAACACATGATCTAGAGTTAGAAGTAGTAATCTAATCTATGAAGATATGATGAAACTATCTCTATGGGGAAATATGTGTGATATATACTAATCTTAAGTGTTTGAAATATATTATTTCAAAAACAATTATCAACATGAGACAAAAGAGATGGACTTATCTACTCAATGATTACGATTTCGCAATAAACTACCTCCCCTAGAATGAAAATATGGTGGAATATTTTTTGAGAAGAAAATACCATAGAGTTTTAAAAATATGTGATTGGAATGGGATTCTGTTTTGTGGATCTAGTAAAGGAGGGTTTTGGAATTATATAGGAATGAAAAACATCAATACTTTTTCAAATTGTTTAAAACCTTATTTATTAGAAATGATAAAATGTTCTTAGTCTATTGATGAGGAATTTCATATGAAATTTAATGTTTGAATGATGAGAGAATGATTCACTTTGTATTAGAAGATGGAGCTTTGAAATAGGGGAAGAAGAATTGTGTTCCTAAAATACCTAATCTAGTAATAGAATTATTGGATAATTCTTATAGACCAAATTTATCTACACACCTCAGTGGAACTAATATTTATAGAGATTTGAATGAACATTTTTGGTGGGAAACATGAAAGGGGAGATTACGGATTATGTGTCATGTTTTCTAGTTTGTCAATATGTGATGGCTAGAATAAATTCTCCAAGATGTTTGGTTAATCATTTTCTAATACATGTGGGGGAATTGGATGATATTATTAATGAGTTTGTCATGGGGATAACAAAGACTCCTATAATAAATGATTTAATATTGTTTATTATTGATCATCATACCAAATAATCACACTTTATTTCTATAGGAGAATATTTACCACTTGAATGTTTAGAAATAATATATATTAATGAAGTTTTAAGACCTAATGGTGTAGCCCTATCAATTTTTTCTGACCACAAACCCCATTTGTCATAAAAATTTTAGAAAGGTCTTCAAAAGGCCCTTAGGGATGTGAATCGTTTGAGAACTGCATTCCACTATAAAACTCATAGAAAATCCGAAAAGACTATTCAAAAAATGGAAGACTTATTGAGATTTTTCTATCTTGACTTTAAAGGTATGTGGGATCAGTTTTTACCTCTGGTAGAATTTTACTATAATAATAACTTCTATTCAATTATAAAAATGACCCCATATGAAGCGTTATATAGAAATAAATGTCAAACACAAACATTTTGAGATGATGTTGGTGAAAGAAAACTCATAGGATCAATAATTGTGGAGGAGATGATGGAAAAGGTAAAAACTACTCAGATCCATATCCAAACAGATCAAAGTAGAAAAAAGATATACACTGATAACCGAAGGAAGTATTGAGAATTTCACATGGGAGATCCTATTTTAATGAAGGTATATCCATGGAAGGGTTTTATACAATTTGTTAAAAAGGTTAAATTAAGTACTAGGTATATCAGACCAATTTACATATTAGAATGAATTGGTATTGTATCTTACCGTTTGGCAATGCCACCATATCTCTCCAAATTTCATGATGTGTTCCACGTATCAATGTTAAGGAAATACATACCAAACCCAACATATATACTAACCTATGATGAAATAGAAAAATAAACTGATTTGTATTATTATGAAAAACCTATCAAGATTATTGATATAAGAGAACAAGTGTTGAGAAATCAGATGAGTAAATGTTATATGGAGAAAATCGATGTGGGAACCTGAAGAAATTATGACGAAGAAAAAGCCGAATATTTTAAAGAAGTTATATTATATAAATTTTTTGGAAGATATTTTCTTTATGGATGAAAGATTGTAGCATCCCAGGCTTCCATGGTATGCTTTCTTTTAAATAATTCTATGGCTAGCGATGCACGAAACATCGAGTTCGTGTACACCATGACCATTCAAACTAGTCATTTAAAAATTAGTTATTAAAAGTATAATGAAAATTTTGAAATTTATAATGTTTATTTAGATGTAGACTTCATTGTTCAATTCTGTATATCAATTTGGCTGAAATGTTGGTAATTTTCTAAAAAGATTCAATTTTTGATGAATAGTGAAAAATATAGAAATGTTGTTAAAAACATGTATTTCATTTTAATAATTATTTTACTAAAAGAAAATTTTATTGTCACAATATGTAATGAATACATATATTAACATGATATAATTCATTTGAATCATTTAATAAAATAAATAGATATAAAAATTTATTATCATTTTGAATGTCTCATTTACCTTCCCTCTATCCACATCTACGAAATTTGCATGAAACAATAATTTCACCACTTTAAGGAAATAAATTTAGAAAAATGTACATACATGGTTGTAATCAGTATAAAATATGTGGTCTAATATTACTAAAATAAATTTTGGTGAATAGTATTTTTTGAATTTATTTACTGCATAAATGGTTAATAGGGTAATTAAAGGTAAAAATAATATTATAAAAACATAAAATTACCCTAAAGATTGTTAAAATTTCAATGGATAAGTGTTTATAGACCAAAATAATATTCAGGTAGAAAATTATGATCCTTTTTAATCTAGTTGTGTTAGATTAGATATTTATTATAATTTATTAAACAAGAGTTAAATAAGTTATATTAAAATTTTATTAACAATATCATCTTTAATATGAGAATATATAAGTGATATGGTCGACATTAAGTAGTATTTATAAATTTAAAATTATTATATATGTCATGGTAATTTATTTATAATTTTAGGGAATAAAATATTCTATGAAATGATGAAACAATAATGATGCAGTAATTGAATCATTAAAGAAAGAATATTTTAAATATTATTAAAAATGTTAAATTTAATTTAATTTGACTTAATTAATGACATGAAAAAAATTTATAGATAACAGACATGTTAATAACTTATTAAATGTATTTTTTTATGTTATCATGTTGGTTTAAAATTTTAAAAAATAAAACTTGTGAATAGTATCATAATTGACATATATGATACTTTAAAATAAATAATATTTAATTAAATGTTATAAAATTAATAAAAATCTCCAGTTCATCCAAATATCTAGGATAATGATAATTATGTCACTATGTATCAAATTGGGGTTAGTTTTCCATTTTATAGAAACTATATTAACCCTATAGTGTAAAAATACAAGAAAAAATGGTATGCGTTAAACTCTTTAACTAAGGGTTAAATCCAAAAGATAAGGTTATTTTTGTCACCTAAACTTGTATGAAAATAATTATATGAGAGGATTTAGACTCATAAACATCTAAACCAATAAATAAATTATTTATTATCTATTTGAAACCAAAAATCACTTTATAATAAATTAATATTTTAAGACATTAAATGTACGCCTCACCTCTCTAAGAAAATGGCACTTCTTCTTATCTTTAATTCAATCCTAAAAAGATCCAACACTCAGAAAAAACATACCATGTTATTCTACCAAGGTCCCTCACATCATCTTATAGACCACAATTTGGGTATAAATCTAACCTAAATATTCCTTTTGTGAAAACTAAAATGAGACACCCGAAAAAAAAGAGGTAAATGTTTTATCTCCTATTTCAATGTTCTTTTCTTATTATATTACCTATATTTATTTTGTTTCCTCATAAAAAAAATAAATTATTGTATATATATTGGTATGTTATTATAATCATGAGAAACCATATTACTAATTTATCCATCATATAAAAAACAATATCTTCATGCATGCGTACGTACAACTTACCATCTCCACGTCATGGTGTAATTTGTTATTCAACACAACATTATTTAGAAGTGAATAATGATTAGTATTATGGATATAAATAATTAATATAACATGATATTTATTCTTTATAATTAATATACCATCCAATTCCATGCTAGATAACTATTAATGTAATGATATCATTGTTAACGCGTACGTACGACCTACTGTCTCAACTACATGGTAAGTTTCATTCTCCAAGATAACCTTTAATGAAATATTGTAAACATTATATGATATTGAATATAATAATTATTAATCTAATTTAATTTTTTATATGAATAATATATATCCTATGAAAGAAAAACATGACTTACATGACAAAACAAGAATGGGAAAACGAACCGGTTAACACCTAAAACAATGACTATACTAAAATATTATAATAAAAATGCTTTAAGAGGATCATATAAGATATAATAACAACGAATATGGTCCTAGTTTATTTAATAAATGTTTTAAACATTATTAAGGACTATAAATCACCATCTATTATAGGAAAGTATAAGTTAACAGTTATGGTCACAATCTCTTTATTATCTAATATTTCTTATATGTAAGTATAAAATGGGTCATCCTTATCATCCATGTATATGGTTATTAAATTATAATTCAAAATATTATAAAATATATTTTAAAGTCATTTATACCATGTTTTAATTTTTATAAAACTCTATTAAAGGATTATTTTCGTCATTTTCCATATGAGGTACTTTATAACCTTTATGAAAAGTTAAGGAAAAAAGTTTTTTATCTTATATGGCACAAGAGACTATCATCCACTATCATAATTACTTTACATTTTGAATATTTCCTTACAATAATATAAGTTTATTTTCAAAATAAATGCATTCTATAATAATTGTGAAACTTCAATATGATTTCAAAGTAAAATGTAGGTATTTACCTCAATGAGTTTTACTGAATTTATTAAATTATTTTCATCTATGTCGACTTCATTTTATAGATTTTATTCTTATTTGATGTTAACTTAATATGATACAATCTTTCATATTGTATTTAATGGTTTATGATATATTTTACTGTGGATATGCTATGAATATACTATTTATGTTTCATGGTTAAAGGATTATCATTTCATATGCTAGTTTTTATACGAATTTTTATCTTATGTTTCAAACTTTTAATAAGAGGAATTAATTGGACTTAGTAAGTGAAGGATGAGGACAGTTATAGCCCTGAAATGCATCTATAGGTCTCGTGAGGAAAAATAGTGTCTTGGCACAAGGCCTTGATAGTATGTAAATGGTCTTGGCATGAGGCTCTAATGGTATGGTTACGATGTCCGACATAATGCATTTCCTAAATATGAGATTAGTTATTGATATTGCATGTGACTATTCGACTAGTAGAATATCCATGTAAAATTTTAAATGAAATTATTTTATTTATTCTTGACACATTTTTCTAAATATTATGTTTAAAAGGATTTTGTCTTATTTTTATACCTTTCCTTAAAATTTTATGCTTATTTATGATAGGTTCTGCTATATTGTTTAGCCTTACTATTCATATGAAATCACCCATTTTTGATGATTCATTTTTTCCCTAGATATGAGAATATATATTATTATTGAACTGATGGTATATTCTAGAGGATATGAGAGTTTTCCAAGGGGATATTATGTTGTTTTTCATTTCAAGATTTAATGTAAAAATTATGTTTGTATCGAGTATTTCCAAGGCTACTAAACTGATCAGTCCTTCATGATTTGATTTTTTTCTAATCAGGAAAATTTAATAAAAAAATTCAATGAATCTAGGAAAAAGGTGTCAGGTGATACATATATACCACAATATTTAGGAAAAATACAATACTTATCAAGTGAAACATTGATTTCAACATATAATTGTAAATAAATGACTGATAATATCTTATAAGTAAATATTATATTCAATGATATTTGGTTTTTCAATATATTTATAGTAAATATAATTTTATTATATGGAATTTTAGAACACATGTGAACCAACGTGATTTATTAGGTAAGGGTATATGTTACAGTCTCATTTTTTTCAAGACACTCGATGCTAAATTTACATTGAGGGAAATTATTAGGAAATTATCATTTATAACACATATATTTTATTTTCCACTAGTTATTCATGTAGGTTTTAAGTGTTATAACCTTTTTTATCTCTTTATTACTTAAAATGATTAATAAAAAGTTTTTAAATAAAATAATTGGCTTATTTCTTCTTTGGTTGATGATTCTTTTCTTCCATTTAAATGATTAAAAAAATTGATTATAAAAGTTATAACTTATTCATATAATGCTTAATATAAGAAATTTTAACATTTTTTGACTTTATGTGCAAAATTTGAAAACTTAATCTTTCTTAAATATTTTGGATTAATTCCTTTTTAAATTTTTAAAAAAGTGCCAAAGGGATGTTTTTGTTTAATGAATAGGAAATGAATTGATTTTTTCTATATTAAGATCATTGTTTTATCTGAGGGTTACTCTACATGTTTCTTTGTTAATTTTCAAATAAAACATGTTCTCAATATTTTACAAATTATTAGTTAACTTTTTATCAAAATTAAATGATATTTTATTATAACTTAAATTAATGGTTTGAATTTACTTTTAATTTTATTTTTTACATATGTTATCATCCTTTAAATATTATTTTCTTTCACTTGGGATATGATCCTATGATTACATCCACTTTTTTGGATAAAATATGATGATTATGATTCTATTAAAATTTTGTATCTCATATTGATTAATTTTTACAATGATATATTTTTGTAAACATTTTCATTTCTAGGGTTTATGAAATGCATAAATAAGGAATCATTTTGGATCATATATCACACATTTATATATGATTATCATTATATATATGTAGGTTCTGTAATAACTCTATAATGAATTTGATAAAGCCTTATATCTTAAGACATATTTTTGGGAAAAGAGTTTATGGGATCAATCAACTACGGGAAATTGGTGGGGATCCCTGATCCACAATGGTATGGGAAAAAGGGTGTTATTTCATGTTTTCTATTATATATGAAATATGTGTTGATTCCAAATACACTATGATATGATGTTATCTATTGTTAAAATGTATAGATGATTGTGTTTCTATTATAATGATGGTTATATATACTTTTGACATGTTTTTATGCATATGATTTGAAATCAATGTTCAGGATTGATTTATGCTGAATTCCCACTCTCATGATTCGCGAATTTTAAAGGGAAGATGTTTTATTCCATGACTCGTGTCTACGATCTATATAACATTGGGTATGAACATTTTATATTATGATCCTGATCTCATACCCTTATTATTATCTTATGTTTTTATAAAATCATAAAGTGAAATCAACAATTTTTATCTTTATAATAGATACTTCCAATAAAAATTTTAGGTTTTAACATTCCATTGTTTATGATAAATGTTTTTATGTAGAGTATGTATAAAATTTATATAATCTGAGAATAAATTTGTTTAACAAATTAAATATATTTAATGGAATAATATTTCAATTTATCTAGTCACCAACTACACAAAACATTTATTGTTATTAGTTATGTAATGTTATTTGTTATATTGAATATTAATCTAAAAGGTTGTGATATTTATGTATGGAATGATGGAGTTTCCATAGGAAAGCCCCCCTAAATCATGTTTTGGGTGGATAGTTACAACTAATCATGAAATAGTTATATTCCTAGTGTTACAACGATATATTATAATATTATTAGCATCTAACTCATAAGAACATTAAATATAAAATAAATAAAATAAAAATCTATAATAAATACATACTTGTGAACTAGAAATTCCACATAGTCTTTAGAGTTTTAATTATTTGGAAATAATCTCACACTTAATTTTTTAGGTGATTTTAATTTCACCATATCATTTCATGTTATTCTAATTACATGTACTCATGTTCCTAATGATTTAGTTTTTAATCCCATTACCTTTCACCGAATCGACATGTTCAGTCTAAATTTATTTGTAGTTTTTTAAAAACTCCTAGTTCAGTTACTTATAAAAATTAAAATCTAATGATATTTTCAAACATAAAAAATCATCCTAGTTATAATTTATATAATACCATTCCATGCAAGAGAATAAATTTTTTTATAATCAACAATCTCTATAACGGTAAATATGGAGTAACACAAAGTCAATTCCAACATTTCTAAATAGTTAATAGGATTCAATGGTATTAATTGGTTTGACCCAATGTCTATATTTGGATTCAACATTACTCTAGAGAGACCCTAATTGCTATAAAATTAAAGAACCTAATATACCTATATAAGGTATAATTAATTTTTTAAATAATTTTAACAAAGTAATATAATCAAATATCATGTTAGGAAGAAAAAACAAAATCATTTACTATACCACTCATGTAACTCCATATATATATGTTTAATAACATAGAAGTATTTTAACAATTTAAATAAATCACACATTATAATTCATAATATTAAAAATTTAATATTAATGAATAATGTCATCAAAAACTAATTAATTAAAAACTCAAAAATTTATTCATAATATTACCATTTTTGAATAATATATAAATAAATAATTTATAAAAACATTGTATTCGTAAATTTAACCCTAAGATAATTTTTTTTGATAATCATTAAAATAATCAAATTATTAAAAAAATTAAATTTACAATTAATAAGAATAAAAATATTACGTTTATACACTATAAATTTTCGAATTATCTTATACATGTATTTAATAAATATTCTCTCATATATCAAATTATGGTATATATTTATGAAAACATATTATTATTGAAAAATTAAACATTTGCAATTTTTTTTAAAAACCCATAATTTAAATATTAAATAGTTTATTTTATTTAATAAATTGACAATATAATCCAAAATGTTTGTGTAATGATTAACATAAAAATTTATATTTATATTTACGATCTACAATTAAATAAATATAGTTTTTTATATTATATTTATTTTATAATTTATAAACACTATATAATTTATTCACCATGTGAATATACTAAAAACATAGATCACATCCACCAATACATTTTTAGTTCTTTTTTAATTTTAATTTGTATCAATAGTTGGCCCTTTAGACCTATGGCTATGAGGTATTTTTTCATTTTATCCCAAAATATTTATTTTTATAAATTGTCATTGAAAAAATCATCCACCATGGTAGTTTTCATTCCATTTCATTCCTATGGAAACACTATTATCCAAGACAATGTTAATGACTAATATAGGTTAATAGATGAATATTAGGGTTCATGTTATTTTTCCATATTTTTATGAAGATCAAGTTATTTCTAGAATGACTTAAAAATTATAAAATAGAATAGATAATTCCATGTCTTATCTACACATTGAACACCTCCACGACAATATTATCAACCAACTATGAACTAAATCACTACCCTATAATGATTAATTTTCAAGATTTTGTATCTCCCACGGAATTAATTTTTCATGAGGTTAATTTTATAATCTTTATGTTAGAATAAATAACTTTATCATTTCTCAAAATTATTATATTTTCTACCTTCTATTTTTTGAACCGAAACTGTTGTTTCACAATAAGATTATTCATGGTTCCCTAATGAATCAAAATTTCTAGTTTATTCTCTCAATTAATGATCAAACTAAACATTGATAGATTATTCTGTGATAATACTTTTGTGATTAATAGGGATGCAATAAAAATAAAATCCATTATAAAAAGTTATTTGAAACTGAAATAATACCTTAATATATTTATTCATTTGGAAAAAAATAAAGAATGTTTCTACCCTTCCACTAGATGATATGGCCTATCTATATAACACATAAGCCTCAATTATATTTATATAACATTATATAAAAATAAAATAAAATAAAATTAATATATTAATGTTTCATGGTAAAAAAATTTTATTTTTAAAGGATGAATAATTATTTGTGAACTTACACTATCAAAATTATCATAGAATGCTTTTTTGAAATTTTTCCATAGAAATAATATTTTATGAATACTAAAAAAGAAAGTACATAAATAGAGAGAAATTAATTTGTAATAATTTTTATTAATACATATAATTATGAATTTATTAACTATTAATTTTATAGAAATAAATATAAGATCATTTGGTCATAAAAGGGGATATTTTTTAGAAAACCATTTCTAAGATGAATAATTCCATTCCATATTAATTAATTATAATAATAGTTGATGATAATTTAACTAAATTAAATTTATAGATTATATATCAAAATATATGAATTTAAATTCATATAATGATGATTAATAGTCATATAGTTATTTTAGGATCATCTTATGATTTAAAAATGCAGTTATTGAAATCTTATTTTTTATTACGATTTTTATTTTATTTGTAAATTAAATTATATTAATTATTTGAATGGAATATGATAAAATTTGTTCCATATTAATAATAATAATTTTTTATTTTATGAAATAAGGTGAACATATTTTTTGATCATAATGAATACTTAAAATATTAAAAATATTATTTATTAGGGTTAAGGTTAAAACATGTTTTTTCCTATTACATATGTTTTTGTTAAAATTAATGTTCGAAACAAATCAATTTTTTCTATGATATATTTTATTTAAGATTTATAAAAATTTGTTCAAAATTATATAAAAAATATAATTTCATTTATATAACTAAAATGATAAATTACCTTTTCAAAACGTTTGGTTATCGATGTGAAAACATTAATAGAAAAACAAAGTAACTTTGGAGGTAAATGAAATAACTTTTTTAAAAATTGTTTTTTATAGTAAGAGGTTTTTATTTACCTTATCATCCTTCCAACCTACTATTTATCAATTTTAGAAGCACATAGTTTTATATTGATTTCCAATTATTTTATTTTATTGGGTATATAAAAACATGTCATTCATCCACCATTATAGAAGATCACCTCCTCCCCTCACTTCATCACACCTCTCAATACACTGATCTAAACCAAAATCTTAAAAAATATCACCACATAATCTTTTTTCATATATATGTGTGCTATTATATACAAATAATGTCTCAAGGGTGCATAATAAGGCATGAAAATGTGATGACATTTTTCATCATCGATCTCATTTTTTAATTCTAATTTTCCCACCATATATTCTATTGTAACAAATAAAATTCAATAATATAGAATCCCCAAAATACAAAGATTTTATTATTTTTATTTTAAAATTTTCTTCCATCTCATTCCCTATCAAATGGGAAACAAATCAGTCACTTTTATCAAGTTAGACTACCGACTCTTGAACCGATATAAATTATTTTTCATAACCAAATCATGTGGATAATAATGATTATGTATATAATTAATTTATATGATAAATATGATATTATATTATTTCATTAAAATTAATATATAATATTCTTATTTACCCTTTCACCATCTAAAGGAATAATAATGTCACTCGTGCATATATACGGCAAACCATCTCTATGAAGCGATGTGATTGGTTTTCTACGTTAAAATTTCAATAATTACGGTAAAATGGTATTTAATGAAAAAATATGATGTTTATAACATTAATATTATTCTTGAGATGACGTATATATATCCTATGAAAAATAATAATATCTTACATTTCCAAACATGCACGAGAAAACAATGTAGATAATACATGAAATTATGGAAATATTCAAATATTATTAACGAAAGGGTGGTAAGATGTGAGAAGAGGGTCATATATATAATATTATAAATATGAATACATTTTTTATAATAAAATAAAATTTTTAAATACTTTATATGGGGGGATAATTTATTTTTATGTACATAGAATCATGAGGTAAGTGATTTTATCTTAATTTCCACTCCATTGAGACCTAATTGTTATTATCGACCTATTCAAATTTGTATGGTTTATATTCTTCCACGTTGATGTATTTAACATGAATGAACATCCAACATTATAAAATTTTAATGAAAATGGAATGGGATAAAAACATCACAGGGGTCTAAAATAATGAATCCCAACAGTATAAGCTTTCACAATATTAACACACTACCAGTGAGAGGAACTAATTGTATTATAAATGATAATTGAGTTTTTGAAGATCCCTTAGAGGGTAGGATATCTACCACCATATTAATCTCACCCCATGTATGAGTAATAGAAATGATATTGGATACTATGCTCTTGCATCTCCATAGTAGATAGGTGATATCCAAAGGTATTTAGATGATCTATTTTAAAGATCCTTGATTGATAAATGAGTCAATTTCTACCCCTTCCATAATAATATCATGGGATATAACACATATAATCCCTTAAAAGTAGAAAGAATTTCTCCAATAAGAGATTCACTACTTCAAAAAGTAGCACTGAATTCAAGAGTAATAGAACCTACCCAGTTATGAATAACTCCATCCCTTCTTATAATATCATTAATTAAAGACCAATCAATATTTTATTTAAAACCATTATCTAGAGGATACTATTGAACAAAATTTCCCTGTAAAAGGGGGATGCAACCCATTTCATCATTAATATTACCATGTAGGATGCATCTCAGGGAAGGATAGGATTTCTAGTTCTTGAGAAAAGGATACAGTTCAATTCCTAAGGTGTGAGATTTAATCATCACAGCGATATAAGATTAAAAAATCCATTCATGCCACACCTTATACTGAGAATTACATATGTCCCAACATCTAGAAGCATGGAGGAGAGCTCCCACATTGAGTTAATTTGGATTTTCAATGGAGTTGTGGAACCAATATTTAAGGAATCCACTGTTATGATGTTGTGGTCAAGACAGTACAGTGCATTTTTGAAAATCAAGCCACACTGTGGTCGCCCATTCACATTGGAAGGAAATATGATATATGGTCTCTTCATGCGGAAGGTGATAGAAACTATTCCAGGATTCCAAATAAACACATCTCCTTTGAACCATTCCATCTGAAGAAAAACTAATTTTATTTGTCATTTAATCAGGTAGATTTTTATTCAAAACACAGATGTTTAATTATTTTTACAAAAAAAAAATTATTACTCACAATACATACAAATTAAATTTTATTTTCTCCTTGAATTTTTAATTATTATTTTAATGTAATATTTCAATTTTTTCTAAAAATTTATTTTTATCATTTTTATAAGTATTCAAGAGTATTTTTAAATATAAATGATGATAACAAATTTCCCAAACATCATTACCATTTTATAAAATTTATCTTCTTCTGCAAAATGTTTATGAAATTAAAAAGAAAAATATTTTCGAAGATTTTATTTTACTATTTTACTTCCATTCCATTTATTCTACCAATTTCCTCAATTTTATTATTAAATATATATTCCTAATGAACTAATGTTCACCTCTTCCATTTTATTAGTATTGTGGTCGTTAACACTCTATTAAAACATTAAATTTCATTTGGTCAGTGGATATTAAATTTCCCTAAAAATTCATATTCATTATCATGAATTATCTTACTATTTAACCCATATATCATTTGATCATATGGTGCATTAACTAGAATGTTATTTTATTGACTGGGGACGTATTTTTATTCCCTATTCTTTATTCAATATGCATATTTATTGAAATGTATTATTGTTTTTGAGTTTAATTAATCATTCAATATATGACACATACATTGGAAATACGATTATTTTTGTATTTTTGTTATATATATATATATCCCCTTGAATAATTTGGATCATTTTGAGATGAATCATTCTGAAACATTAAAAGGGGTTTTTTGTATACAAACATAGAAATTATATTTTCATAGTTAGAGGTCGTGATGATATATATATATATATCATGATGTATAACATCATGAGGTCAAATATTAAGAATTTACTTAATTAAAAATTTGTCTATAATTATCCATGAGATGAGTTCTTTGATAATATACATGGATGCATTTTTTATGCAAGTTATTGATTAATGTGAATATTTTTTTTGTTATTTAAAAACCATGATTGATTTTTTACTTTTCTATTAATGGGAACTTCAGATGTACATAACTATAATTAATCATTTTACCTCACCCTTATTTGGTTTCCTTTCCCCATGCTATAATGAAAAATTCATTGAATGAGTTTCAAGGATACAAAACATTTTCTTCTATTACATGTAATATTCTAGTCCAAATGTAAAGTGAGGTATTTTGTGTATATCTAGTTCTAAAATACTGATAAACTGATTATTCCTTCATTCTTAGAACCCTAGTATTAATTTTGATGTAGTAAGGTGACCATAGGAATAGGTTTACTAGAATCTAGGTCATTATAGTTGGTATTAGATAATGTTTTGTAAAAAATTTTGGAACGGAATTTAAGAAAAACATATATTAGGGAACATAACATTATGATATAATTTTAGGGTATGTAAAAGTGTTTAATAACATCACAATTTTTTGTTTAGGTATATATTATGATTTTTCCTAGAAATAAATATATGTCTCGATACAATAAGTGGATGTGGTTCAATAATAGGTTTGTATAGGGGAAATCATTATAGAATTGCAACATTAAAATTTGAATAGATCATCAACTTATCTATAAAAATGGGCCTTACGTCACATATGGTCAAATACACTTAGAAAATATTCCTCTATTATTTTATATTTTATTTATAATTTTTTTGAATAATTTGAAATATTTTATAGGATTTAATGATATATCCAAACAAACCATGTTTATGATTATGTGAATAATAATTCATCAATATAAAATTTATGTTAAGAGATATTCATTGTTTTGTATTATAAATTAATATTTAAAATCCTTTATTTTTTGGGATAATATAGTATATATAATTTTTTTATAAATGGTTCCAAAAATAACTAACTCTATCAATACACATGGTCAATGGTGAAATTTCACTACTTGGAAATACATTACAATAGTTGTTGGAACTGAGAATATCATGGATATATTGGGGTTTCTAACCAAGTTAATAAATAATTATCTATCCCAAATGAAGAAAAAAATCATTTTGAAATGTGGTTCTCCTATGTTGGATCACATCAAGTGAATAATCCCTTGTTATTTAGAATGACTAGTAATCTAGTGGTATCTGAGAAATTGATTACGTCCCATAAAAATTCCATTTCATTCTTCCTATTTAGAAAAAGAAAAGGTTATACTGGTAATATATTTCCTCACATTAATTAATGATAAATAGAGGGTTTATACAAAATACAATGAAAAAATATATAAAAAAACCCATGTAATATAATTTTTATAAAGAAACATTATTTTAAAGATATTTCCCTATTTAGAAACGAATGTAAATGAAGTTAAAGTTCACAATCTTAAAGAAAACTGAAAAAATAAATTATTTTAGAGTATTAGTGACCTATAAAAGTGTATCCATGTATGTTATGGATTATAAATTCAATAAAAGAATGTAATATTGATCATTTCATTGATCTTATTAAGGGATGTCTACAAAAGGGAACTGGTTTCCTAATATTTTTCTTCATATGATGATGATTTTTTTTTTGAACCATAATAACAGAGAATGAATTTTATATATCATATATATTCAATGAGAATAAAGAGTCTAATAGTTTATCCAAACACCATGATAAAGGAATCACATTCAATAAGAATAATAAAATTAATGACATTGCATTATGTAATCATTATGGAACGAAACATTGTAGAATATTTCTGAAGGGTATAAGAGTGCCTTCCACATGTAGCAACAAGGTGATATATATATATATATATATATATATAAGGATGTGTTTGGAAGATCCAATAATTACACATTGAAATTAACAATAAATAGAAATTATTATGATAACTATGTGTAACTTTGATATAATCATTGGTATATACTGGATTTGATGATATATTGAAAAATTTATTTCAATGGGATGGAAATTTGTATTTGTGATGAAGATATGCAATTAATTTTCTTTTGAATAGAGACTTAATCAACTCAATAATTTCTAAATCCACCTCCAATAGAACTTATTAATGATATTATTGTATAAGAAGAAAAAAAAATTAATGACGGAATGTTTAATATTCAAATTGAATATTTAACTATTTTATAAAAATACATTAATTTATTTCCTACGAAATTACCTAGAAATACACTAGAGAATAAATTTCAATTTTATATTGACTAAATACCTATTTCATGTCAAATATTATTAAATACTTTTTGAATATAACATATATAAATTTTTGTTCTGAAGAAACAACCAGAAGAGTTATCTAATAACAGATTAATTCTTCCTATAGTTTCACCTTAGGGTCCCCTTTTATGTGTGTCAATAAAAAATATGGAACCATGAGGCAATGAATTGACTATAGGGGATTCAATAATACTTTGACAAGAATGTTTCTAATGAATTTAATCAATAGATCATTTGTTCAGCATAATATAGATTAGTATTTTACATATATTGATCATCACTCTGGGTGTCATCAGTTATGAGAAAAAAAAGGTATTATGGAAAAAATATTTCAAAGAAGGTATGCACATTATAGGTTTCCAATAATTCAATTTTTATTAATTGAACTACCATCTATTTTTAGTTTTCTATGAAAAATTTTAGTGAAGGAATGTCCTCATATTTTTTATTGTATTAATTGATGATATATTGGTGTATTATATGAGATATAATGACTTTGAGAATAACTTTAAAATCATTGTTCATACTCTTGAAAGAAAAGGGTTGTATGGGAAATTTTAAAACTATGAACTCTATCTTTAGGATGTTTCTTTTCATTGCTATATTTTCTATGAGGATAAATTCTCAATCGATCCTATAAATACAATGTTAGTGAAATATTAGATTATACCAACACAAGTAACTGAGGTAACTAGTGTCACTGTGTTTTTAGGTCATAATTAGTTACTTTTTTACAATTTTTACAGATTATATAATTCATTAAACATGGTTTTTATGTAACAGGTTGAAGTTTCTACAAAAAAATGAAGTAAAAAGATATTTAATAATTAAAGAGGTGATTGATAAATGTGTTGATTTTTATTATTTCATCAGGAAATAATGAATTTTTGATATATAGTAATTCATCCAGTAATAGAACCTATTATGTCCTTATTAAAAATGATAATTTTATTAAATATTCCTCAAGTTAATCGAATAATACTAAAATAAACTATGAAACTCATGTTCGCGAGTTGGCAGTTGAAGTATTTTCTTTTATGATATAGAGACATTACTTTTATGTAGAAATATTTGAGATATACACTTAATGTAATATTATGAAATAATTATTTTCACATAAGGATATCAACGTGAGGAAATATATAAATCTTGAATTTCTAATTGATTGTGATTTCTCAACATAATACCACCTATGGATAGAAAATGCAATTTTATATTCTTTGATAAATAAATATCATGTAGTCCTAACTAAAATAAGGATTGAAATGTATCTTTTCTTCATGGGTATAGTGAATATATATGTGGAAATTATAAAAGAAGTGTATGCATCAGCCCTTTTTTAGATGATATTTCAACAATCTTTATTAGAAAAGATAATAAAATTCTCAGTCTTATGATGAATATTTTTAGAAGAAAAATAAATTCTTGTATGATAGGAAATTGGTTGACTTCATTTTTGAAGAAGTAATTATAAAATTTAAAAATATATAATGTATTCCATTTATATAAGAGAAGAAATGGTAAATGGTTTTTGATTCCATTAGCTCAAATTTCACTATACACCCTAGTAGACCGAGTATATATGGATTTGGGGAACATTATTTGTGGGATAAAATGAAATAAGAAATTTTTGATTATGTATCGAGATTTCTAGATTCCCAAAAGGTAATGGTTGAGAGATAGAATATTATAGGATTCATGAGACCTATTATTCTTCTCATATGGAAATTATATTACATTACCATGTATTTTTTCACTAGATTTCCAAAAACTCATAGAATGAATAATGAAATATTGGTTCGTACTTATTTTTTAACAAATATTAACATTTCCTCAGTAGAAGTGAATATTCAACTTTTTTCCCTTGAAAGGATTTGTATTAATGAAGTTATAAAGATTAATTGGACTCCTTTTTCAATTATATCTGATTATGATCCTAATTTTACATTGAAATTCTAGAAGATTCTTCATAATTATCTTGATACTAGGCTTCATTTTTTCACTGGATATCATCCTCAAACTGATATATAGTTTAAAAATACTATTTAGACATTAGAATTCATGCTGAGGTAAAGATCACTTTACTTTCAAGGTATGTGGGATCATTAATTATATTTTGTAGTGTTTTCATTTAAATTATGGTCTATTCATGTATTCAAATGGAGTTTTATAAGGAATTATATACATATATATGTCTTACTCCAATTTGTTTGGATGAATATGATGCACGAAAACTTCTATGCAGTAGAACATGATATGGAGAAAATGAAAAAGTAGAAGACTATTCATAATCATATTAATGTATCTCATTGTTGTAAGAAGTGCTATGTAGACAACCATTTGAATGATTTTGAATATCAAATGGGAGATCATTTCTTCTTGAAGGTATCACCAATGAATAGTTTTATATGGATCAGTAAGAAAGTGAAATTGAGCCATAAGTACATCATTCCTTTAAAAATTACGGAATTAATTGGATATATAGATTCACTACTTGAAATTACACCATAAATCTCCAAATTTCATTATATGATACATATATCAATTTTAATTATGTACAAGGGAGACCCAATGCAAGTCCTCACCACTAAATAAGTAGAATTGAAACCTAATCTATGTTACTATGAAGATCTCATCTAGATTATTGACCCAAGATGGAAAGTATTGAGGAACCAAAATACTGAACTAGTAAATGTACTTTTGAAGAATCATAAAATGGGGGAATAAATGGGGGAACCTTAGGATATTTTTACTAAAAACCACCCTCATAGTTTTATCGTTTTATATCCATGAATATTTCAAGAATGCAATTTTTATAAGAGGGTATAACGTTACAACTGAGTGTTATTATTGTAGTTGAACATTAAATTTTAATAAAATTATAATACAATGGTATTTTTAATATTTCATTACACATAAATTATTATTTTATAGAATGAATATTGATTTTTGAACATACCTAGAAAAAATTACAGTAGATTGAAATTTTGAAATTTTCTCTTAAAAATAAGATTTTGGGAATAATATAAAATACAGTATTTAACTATTAACTAATTTTATTTATATTAATATATAATAATATCCATTATTATTAATTTACTAAAAATCAGTTTGATTAAAAAAATATAAGATCATTTGGATATAAAAATGTATAATTTTTTGAAAACTATTTTTAAGGCATAATATACATCCATTTTAATTAATTAAAATATTATTTAATAATAAATGATTTGAATGAAATTTATATAATATATATTAGAATATATAAACATAAATCCATATAATTAATATTACTAGTCATATAGTTTATTTAATATCATATTATTATTGTGAAAGGAATTTCTTGAAAACCCATTTTCCGTTACAATTGATAGTATATTTTTGAATTAATTTTTCCAACTCAATGAATTGATTTTGATAAAATAGATTATATATTTTTAATCAAAATATATAATATTAGGTAATAAGTAAAATATAATTTTTGGGGATAATTAATAGTCAAATAGTAAAAATTAGTAATTAATACGGTTAAGGTTAAAACAGGGTTCTTTGTGTTACATGTGTTTTTTTAAGGTTGGGGCCGAAGCCTCAATTTATTATTAAAGCAGAGACCTCTTTAGACTGGGTAGAGGGTGACCCATTATATAGCCCGAAGTCCCAAGGCCAAATGGCCTGCACACAGGGCTTTAAATCCCATTTTTTGGCACAAAGGACCCCTCGGTGAAAAGTCCTGCTACAGTTCCCACGCTGCTACAGTACCTGCAACAGTGCCACAACCACTACAGTACCCGGAACAGTCCCTCCTCCGCTACAGTGTTTCCACTACTACAGTTCCCTGCTACATTACTTGGGAATTATCCCCTGCTTGGATTTGATCCTGGGTCTTTTGGATGCCAAACAGTAGCCTGAACCACTAGGGTATAGGCTCGTTGGCACCGTGTTACATGTGTCTTTGTTAAAGTTAAGTCTCAACAAACAAAAAAAATTTATTTTGTAAATTTGATTTAATTTTTAGAATATAGGGGGTATAAATTATCCAAAAAAATTATCATTTTACTTTAATTATTAAGGAATTAATTACCTTGGTAAAAAGAAATTGTTAACCGTGATGAAAACCCAAATGGTAAAAGTAGGAAAACATGCAGGTAACTGAAATTAAATGTTTAATAGATCATTATTAATATAGAAATATTTTTCCTCAACACCATTTTTATCCAACCCCATTATATATCTATTTTTTAGGAACATGGTTTGATACTTACTTCCCATTATTCAATATTATTGGGTATTATAAAAAATTCCACTAATAAAATATAAAAAGGGAACCTCCTCCCCAAACATATTCAGTACTCTAAAACCATTTATGTCAACCAAATAATACCAAAATATACCATATAATCATTATACACATTATATAGGTTATTTTATTCCCATAAGACCATACATAGGGACCTTAATGTTAGATCCAAATGATGTTTCTCTCATCGAATGTATCAATCTTCACCGATCTCTTTCTTTTTAACATCTTCATTTACCACGTTCAAGTATGACATTAAAATTAAAATATAATAAAACAATTATCACCCATATAGTTAGATGTTATTTTTTTTGGAGTAAAATTTTCCATATTCTTCTCTAATAAATGGGAAACAAATCCATCACTGATTTTTATGGAGAACTATCACCTCACAAATCAATATAATTTTTTATCCATCCCGAACTTAAACAGATAGTCATAATGATAGAAATAATAAATAAATATGATAAATATTAAATGATATTGGATATGTAAATTTAATATAAAATATAATTCTTGAATATTTCATCCATTAAGGGAGTGTTAAAATTTTATGTGCAATCGTATGAGCTACTATCTCTAGGAAGCAATATGATTCATTTTCTCTATTCAAAATTAAAAAATAATTATAAAAATATTTCTTGTAAAAATATATATGATATTTTTAACAATTTTATAATTATTAAGATTATGCATCTATATAAAATGAACAATAATAGAAACATCCCTGAGAAATCAAAGCTCCTGACAAAAGAAAAGATCATAATAATTAATTACTATTATTGAACAGGTGGGAAAATGATATAAGAGGATAATATATGATATTAAAATTATGAATTTCGTTTTATTATAAAATAATAACTTTTTTAAAATAATTATAATCGAGGTTAACTAATGATGATCTAAAGGGAGGTTTGAGGTAAGTGATTTCATCCCCATTTTAACTCCATTGAGTTAATTTTTTTTAATTACTTACATATTCTATTTTACGTGGTGCGAATTCTACCGCATTTATGTTTTTAACATTAATTAATATTTATTAATTATGATTAATTTTTAAATTAAAATTTATTATTTCAATTGGTCAAAATTTATGATTTTAAAAATATGTAACTGTTTATTTTATAATCACAAAATTTTTAGGCAATTGTTGTTAATTTAATTGAAAGAATATTTTAATTTATACATAATAATCTCATGTATTTTTATTATCCTACATATTTTTTATAATAATAAATATTTTCTTCAAACTTGTTATCTATTTTGTATTTTTAATCTAGAAATGAAGTTCTTATAAGTAAAATGATTTTTTTACTTCTCATGTAATCAGGTATATTTATTTCAATATGAATATTTTAAAAAAATTACAAATTTTTTTTCTTTACTAAAATAATTTATTATGGAAATTTTTATTTAATATCTACTTTTTAAATTGGGATTAAAATGGATATTTATAATTTTTTCCAAAATAATCATTTTCAGAATTCTCTGTAAAAACATAAAGAGAACTTTTTTATCATATAAAATAATAACGGGCATCCCCACCATAGTAACATTTTTTTGAAATTTGGGTTATTCTACTAATTTTCAGTGTTTTGACAAAGAAAAATCCTTAATGAAATATTATTAAAATATATCACTTACATTACCATTATTCTTCCATGGTACATGATTTATTACAAAAACTATATTCCAAATGAAAAGATAATTATCTCATGTCACTTATTAATATTATGGTTGTTAACATTGTCATGATACATCCACTTTCTTTTGATTATTAGAAACTCAATTTCCCTCAAATAGCAATATTCTTAACTTGGGATATTCTTATTATTTAACCCATATAAAATTTTATGATATAAATTTTTACCTTCAAATTAATTTTACTAAATGGGAAAATATTGTTATTCTTTATTTTTATTCAAAAAAGACATTTATTTATAATGAATTTTATTTATGAATTGAATTTATCATTATATATATGTGTATTTAATTATCTTATAGTGATGGGTGGCTTTAGGTTATATATATTCCCTTGATGCATTGATAATGTCATTAGAAAAATCAATTGAAAACAATTAAATGGGTATTTAGTTTATACCTACCCATCAATAAAACTACATTGGAAAGAGGTCCTAATGTTATATATATATATCATGATTTATGATATCATTAAATCAAATAAGAAAAATTTCGTTTGGTTAAAATTAATTTATTATTATCCATGAGATTATTTCATTGATAATATTTACGGATCCATTCTGTGATCAATTTATTGATTAAATGGAATGTGTTTTTCAGTTATTTTCATTTCCATATTAATTATAACATATATAATCATGATATCATATAATTTATGTAAACCTTACTAAATATTTGAGATAACCTATATTTTTTTCCTTCCCTACATTATGAAGAAGATTTTAATGAATGTGTTTTATAGAAGAATAAACTTTTCTTTTATTATGTTTTATATTCTATTCCCATTGTAATATTGGTACTATATTGTGTCTGGTTCTCTAAGAATACTAAATCGATTTTTCCTTTTGGATTTTAATCCTTGTTTCCATGATAATATATCAAAGAGAACACTATATCTATGTTTCTATTATCAGGTCTGTTACAATTAAAATATCAAATAAATGTTTTATAAAAATAAAAAAGGTAAAATTGATGAGTTACATACATATATGGTATCCATATATTACGGGAGTCACAAACTAATAGAGTGGTATCTGTATAATATTCATAGACTTTTATAAACTTATGTTCAATTAATAGAGAAATTTTGAGCTATGAATGAACTCAAATTTTAGGACTTGTACACTACAATACATCTCTATGAAATCCACCTCATAAATAAAATTCAATAGAGTTATATAGGTCATAAATAAATAAAAAAATTAATCCAAAACTAATTTGAATGTTTCATAATAATTCCATGCATTCCAATTATTTAAAAAATTGAGTTATACACATCATTGATTATTAATTGATTATTTAACCATGTAAGATATTTTGACTCCTCATATTAATTATCACATGTTGAATGAATGTGAATGATATAATTTGGAGAATTGATTATATCATATAACAAATTATATCACTGTGTGATCATGTCATGCACACAATAATATTATGACATTACTGTTAGTTTTTTATAAAGAAACTTAGTAAAGACCACAAAATACATTATGCTATGGTCCTTCCTATTTAAGTGAAGTAATTCATAAAAATCATGGTTCATAGTACCACTTGATCAATACATTATAATGAATTTACACCATTATTATTGAAAATACATTAATAATGTCTGAATATCATAATGAAGAAATAAAAATAATTATCCTTATAAAATTTATATGATTAGTGGGTATGAAGAGGATAAAAATGATATATTGTTATGATTATGGTATTTTTCATAAAAAGGGATAGATACCTACACCTAATAATTTCAAAAAATGGATAAGGAGCATCTAAATGATAATAATTATACATAGACTAATGATAAGCATAGGAAATAATGAATAAGAATGAAGAACAAACCAAGATCCTTCACATACATGATACATGGTTTGATCTACTATAAAATAATAATGAGATTAATATCTAAAATCTTATTCCTACTTTCCTTGTGGGATGAAGATTATAATAAAATAAAGACAACATAATATTTTAAAACTACTTCTTAGAATATATGGTTTCCCCTTATTGTGATATAATATGTTGATAAAAATAATGGTTTTAAATGTATTATTGAACATGAGGGTGTAAGATCTCAAATTTACAAAACATTAAATAAATTATAATAATAAATTTTATAATATATGTTGTCTCTAATGATCCTACAATATTTATTGAATAAAACCTAGTGGACTCTATAATTATTTCAAATTTTTTATAAAATTTATAAGGAGTATTTCAAAAAATATGTTAGTCAATCTAATGAAAATAATAGACCCAATTCAAAGGGTTCTGTTTTAATACAATAAACATGTTCTTGAAAAAAATAGAAGAGAATTGTAATTAGTTCATAGATCCAACCTTTTAACACTTTTTAGGGCAGATAAACTAAACTTTTTAATGTTAATTAAATATAGGATAATATTAGTAAGTTTTATTAAAAAAATTGAAATGAACAGGTATTTTATTGTATTGAAAAAAATAAAATGATTTCTTATAGAGACTCTATGTGTAATATATTTTAAACTCTAATTATAAATTATGATATTTTATTAAAAAAAATTATACTACAAATCATATATACATAATTATTCTGATCTCTATAACTATGATCGGAAAATATACTAAATTATCTAATGTAATTACATTGTATATGTCTCTTGGAATAAAAAATTAAATAAAAACAAAGGCTTTAAAAATAATATTATAACATAAATATAATACTCCCAAGAGAAACGATATATCATAAGAAAAAAATCATAATTATTATTTATAGGATTGTTTGAATAGAATATAAAAAAATTAAGAGTAATAATGGTAATTATAAGACCATGGGGAATTAAGTTCATTGGGAAATTAGACCATTTGTAATAGGTTTGTTATAATGTTACAATTAGAAATTGTGTATTTGTATTGATAATAATCAGAGATAATTGATTTATAAGTGATAAAACCTTTCTTAGATGAGATATAACATTGTTTACGAATTTCATTATCAGATATATTGATAGAGGTTTCATACATTAGGTTCCACTTTGTCCAAAATAATACATGACACCAACAATTGAGGTTTGTGAATAATAATTTATATGAGAACTTATGATTAGTGGAAATCAGAAGAAGATCAGTTTTGGCTAAACCACCCCAATAATATATCACCATCGTACACTATAAAGTTATATATTATGATATTTTGATAATGGAGGCTAAGTAGTAAAAGTGTAAATTAATTTAGAAATTAAATATAGTTTACAGTGAACATACAAATTTACTAAATTCATCACATAATGAAATTTTAAATTTATATAATTTGAGGATAAAAGGAAAAAATGGAATTATTATTTTGAATCGGTATTTACTAATTATGTATTGACTGAAATTTGATTTTTTTTGGAAGAACTGTAATTATGTTAAAAAAATAGAGACATACAACTACATATAATTAATATGACATAATATATGTGTATGTATGACTCAACATAGAAAAACATGTTCTATTTGACTAATTTTGACACCATTCAATATAAGGAAGCACTCTGGGAGGGAATAGGGCACTATGGGGTGATAATAAAGTCAACAGATATTCAAAAAACTAAATATTCAATAAATTAATGCATGAAATTCTACATCCACACATATGAATAACCACCCCATGTTATAACTTATTTATGACCAAATGTATGATTTAATCATTATAGATATATCGATTATTATCTTTCATTTATCTCTCCTCAATCATTATCATTTTGTTGGGTTCTATGGATTAGCTCTATATTAAGAATCTCATGATATATAAGAGTTATTTGGTCTCACCTTTTACTTAATATTTACATTAACATTAGCATAATGTTTTAAATTTCCATGTTATTATTCAAATACTATGGTAATTTTATTTTATGTACTATAATTAAGATATTAAATCCATGTGAATACCCATTTTACTAAATATTTACTCTATTCATAAGTAGTCATTATTCTTACACATTTCCAGAGCTATAATATCCATTACAAAAATCGATATATATGTTATGTATGTTTGGTATTATGAAATTATTATTTCTAATGAGCTTAATTTTTCTATTAATGGATGGTATAAATATAGCGGGTGTAGACACTATTAGGTCCCAAGAGTATTTAAATCAATTTTAGAACAATTTTACATTTTCAATAAATGGTTTAGAGTATGGAAAACATTCCTTATAGAAATATTAAATCTCTAATTCATATATAATATGTTTGATTTCAAAATGAAATTTTTTATTGGGGCAATCAATTTTTTCATTAGATTTTTAATATTGAAAATTTATGTATCACATTTTCTATACTCATTGAAAATATTACTCCAAATAAGTACATGATAACTATAATTAAATGACATGTACTTTATAAGGGAAATTACTTAAATATATTGAATACCTATTTTTCGTGATATTACTCAAGGATATTCACTTATAAATTCTTACTAATTCATTAACTAGGAAAGTATCATATAATTATAATTTTAGAAATGGGTTTATACATAAAAATTCAATAAGATGAGATTCATTGATATATTTTGTTAAGTATTTCTAATATGAACATCAGACAAAATATAGGGATTTTAAATTTATTATAATATTTAATGTATTGGTCCTTTTTGTGATGGGTGATACATAGAATTTTATAACCCTTAAATATAGTGTAAGGTCATATAATCTAACTAATGTAGGCTAATGAAAATGTTCTTAAAATTTATATGTGATATATTTTCCAATGTCCTTAATGATTGGATTAATATTTTAAGAAATTACTATTACCAAAATTTTAATAATTATCAGATCATTTAATGATTTTTCATTGATTATTAATATCTTTTATCATCCAAGGTATATGTTATGATTTTTTATTCATTGGTATGGAATAATTTGTTTATATATTCTTGTTATATCACATATTCCAGGTTAACGTCCAATGTATGTTATCTCTATCTGGGAATCTAATCTCAACCTTTCCTTATATTTTTCATTTCCCTATGTAATGTAGAAGAATATTATGTACAATTTTAATTATTTATGGTATTAAAGAACATTGAATTATTATCAAATTATGTAACATGTAATTATGTAATGTAAGGATTCTCTAAAATTATATTAAGAATATTATTACATATATCATGGGAATGAAGTTTAATATAATTTGATTACCATGTAATATATAACTAAACATATATGGGTGAATAGTTTTGGGGGCATTACATTATGGATACTTGGTCTCTGTAGCTTCTAAGAAAATTTTCTTCAACTATTTATAAGAAATTATCCGTTAGTATTTCAAATATTTCATATAGTTTTATGAAAACTTTTATTTATTATAAAATATTTAATTTTTGAATATTTATTATTTTAGATGATCTAACAACCATAGGTCTTGATATAATTTCATACTTATTCATCATCATCTATTTCCATTCAATCATTTTTAAAAGTGAAATGATTATGAGTTAATTTATAGGGATTATATCAAATTAATTTTTTTTAAATGTATTGATCTATATTTCCTACAAAAAATATAGATTGTTTATTCTTAATTTATATAGGTGAGATATTCCAAAAATTTGACAAAAAGTAATGATTGAAATAGTTATTTTCTCTATAAATCCAGAATATCGTCCCACTATTATGGTATGAAATTTTGTTCAAACAAATTATTTTAATAAGATAATTGTTTTGTTATCTACATTTGATGATGTATAAAGATCAAATCCATATCACTTACATATCAATAATATATATATTTTTTGTGACCAATGTAAAGATATCATTATCCAATATTAGATGAAATCCGAAATATGTTAATATTTTCACATACTCGAATATAACATGAAAAGATCCAAAATTCCTTATGGATTTGAAGTAATCAAATAATAATTAATAATTTTTACAAAATAATGGCTTCTAAAGATAGGCTACTTCAATCTCAATATGAAATTTCTACAAAAAAAATAAATTTATGAAAATACGACACAGAAATAATGAAAATTTTATATGTTTATCTACATTGGATAAAAAAAATTCAATGTATAACAAAAAATAAACAAAAATAAGAAATGTGATAAGAAAATTAATTTTTTCATCTACTTAATATAGAAATGGTGTCAAATAATCCTTTATTATGATGTTTTTTAATGAACAAGTCCATCATGATGAATCTAAAAAAACAGAAATGAAATAATATGGTAAATTGATATTATATTTAATAACCAAAATAGAGGGAGTGTGGATCATTTTGAAGTTATAAAAAATCTTATTAATGAGATGAATAATGATACTCTCACTAAGAAACTAGATGTAGAGGGGATAAATATTTCCAAATTTTCATTAAATAAAAATATTGTTGTCATTCCACATATCTTCACTAACATGTTCCTTGTTAATATTTATTTTATTTAATAATATTTATTTATAATTGATTATCATCGTTTATGAATGAACTCTATGTTCATTTCTCAATTCAAAATTGTTGAAAATGTATCTAAAATTTATTATTTTATATTTGATCATTTATGGTAATGTGGATTTTCTAGAAGGGATGAAGTGTATGGTTAAATTTTGTCATTATTGATAAAAATTGTAATTCAATAATTATCATAAGAAATAATTTGAATTCCAAAACATAAAAAATAATATAAACAATATACAATTCAAATAAAAACAATTAAAATTTTCTCTATTAATATTGGTGTACAAATATCCCACAAATATTGAATAGTTTTTTTGAATAAAATCAAAAACATAATTTTGAAAAACGCATCCATATTCATGAGGATAAGTAAATATTAAAAATTTAATAGCAAATCATTAAATATTATAAAATCATTATGAATATTTTTTCTGTCAAATATCAGTAATTTATAAAAAAAATAATAAAAAATAAATCAAAATATATAAATTTCTATATTTGAAATACACACACCTTGTATTTTTGTAACTAAAGAATAAAGTAAATCAAAATATAAAACTAATGAAAATAGTTTTAAAACACTTCACATAGATTATATAATATTAACATTAATTACTACAAAAATTATATAACTTTAAACACATAATATTATGATACAGTAAAAAGAAATAAAATGAATATCCTAAAATACAATACTCTTAAAATTTCATAATTTTTGTAAAATATGAAAAAATGATGAACTAAGATTTTATGGTGAACATATGACATTATTTTCCAATCATAAGACATTTCAAACAAATAGAATTCATCAAAATCTTTTGATTTTAGGTGATCCATCATAACATATGATCAATTAGGGTATCATGTAGTCTGTTGTCTTAATCTATTGTCACAATGTTTGTTCACATGGTATAAGTTGTAATCAGTTAACTATTGTAATTGTTTTAATCCCTCTATGATGATCAATTAATAATTATTACTTTGTTTTGTTTAGTATCAGGTTTATTCACTTTATTATATGTTATGCTTAGTTGAGTAACTCATGCAGTCAGTTGAGTTTCTCAGGAGGTCACGTGAGTATATGGTGTGGTAAACTAGGTTTCTCATATAGTTGAATAAAAAATAAGGATGGTGTTAGTTCTAAATATTTCGACATTTTAATGAATATAGAGTCATAGTCACCATAAATCATGTTATAGGGAACAATATATTGAAATAAAATGTATGATAACTTATAAATATATAATAAAACAATATTTTAATTATAAAAACTCAAATAAAAATGTGGATAATAGAGCCAAAAAAACACAAACAAAAACAAGAGTTTTTAAAACTAAAAACACAATATCTTCATTTCATAATTATTAAATTTTTAATTATAATCCATATTTATATAATACATCTAATAATTATTTATCCATGATAAATAAACAATTCATTTAATTTTTATATATCGAAACACATAGTATCAATTTAAAAATTTTATGTTATATGTATAATAAGAGTTATTTTTAGGATTTATAATACTAGTAATAATATAAAAACAATTAAAATTTACTCTGAACAAACTCCACCTTTATGAATTCTAAAAAAATAAGAAATATTTTTTAAAAATTTTCTACTTTTTTATTTTTTTTAAATGGAAAATTTTAATTATGAGATTATTCAGAAACATATTTTGATAACATTTATCTAAACAACATTAAATAATAACCTATAGCAAATATGTATTTAATATTTTTAAAAAATAAAATATATTTCTCAAACTAAATTTATAACATTCCAAGATCATGATTTATTTCATACACATTGTTAAATACAATAGTTAAACAAAAATACCTTCCAAACTATTTTTTTCGAACATTTTTAAAAATTATTTCATATTTATCAACATAATTTAAATATAATGAAATTTAATTTCAGTATTATCTTTTCTCAAACACTAGAATGGGTTTTTTGAAAATTAAATCATAGAATTGTTATACCAATAAATTATAATTATCTCAAAATTAAAACCACAGTCCTAAAAATTTTATTTAATAAATAAAAATAGATAATAAAATGATTATATAAAATTGTATTCAAATTAAACAATATATAATGAAAATAAATTCTGATTTATTGAACACAAAAAATGATCTTTTTTATTTGAAAATGACACATAACTACTGGTACATTTTTTATAATTTGGTATCCCACAAAATTTGAATTAGAAAAATTAACTATTTTAGAAATGTTTTCTATATCATTATGTAATCAGAATATAATACCTATTTTAAAATATATTATAATTCACTTAATAAGTTTTAAGATACATTCCATGGGTTTAAATTCATATCTCGCACATAAAAAATCTATATTGATAATATCATGACAAGATGAAGGAAAGTATAACAAACTTCTAATCATGAATCTAAATATTTTACAATATATGGAATTTATATATTTATCAAAATTTAATTTTCAATTAATATCTATTTGAATTTTTAATGTTTAATATAAATCTATTAAAAAAACATAACTAAAACTTTATTTTGATACAGAAATATTACATCATTTCAATGATTAATTTTAATAAATAAAAATATTTTAAGTTCTCTCATTAAACTCATATAAAATTATCTAAAAATAAAATTAAAAAACCCATTACTAAGTAATTCACTTATATATCCAAAAATAAAATCATAAAAATAATTTTGAACAATTAAAATATAATTTTAAATATTTTTTATAAAAACTTTGTGATCTAATTTACCATTATTAAAATCATCTTTAAGAAAAAACAAGGTAATTATATCATACCAATCACATTGTTCTTTCTTAAGACCATATAAAGACATTGATAATTTTAAAATAACAAAAAAAATTCATTTTCAAAACTAGATGGTTGAAAATCATAAAAAATTTATAAATAATAACATTTGAAAATACATATTCGACATCAATTAGAAATAATAAAATCATATAGATTCAGTTCTAGATACCTGGTCAAAATATTTATCTAAATATTATTCTTATTATTGAAAATAAACATGAACTAAAATCATAGCATTACTGTTGTAAGAACTCGGAACTTCTTTTCAGGTATGATTTTATCTTTTATGGTGTTTTTGAGAAAAAGAGGAGTTTCTAGAAATTTTTCATATACACGTCGTGTACTTATATGTGCACACTGTGTACTCCATTGTCCCACATAGCCGTGTGCTGGTCATGTATCGGCCAAGCACACAATCGTGTGTTGTGACCTGGAGACCGCCTAATGCGGGGGCCGGTAAGGATAAGTACATGTCGTGTACTTCTAAAGTACACACCGTGTACTTTTTTTCATTAAACAGACCAAGGTCGCATCTAATTTGAAGAAATCCCTTCTTCTTCGCCTCCTTCATCTGAGAGCATCCATAAGACACAAATCATCACAAATCCCCTGATCGAGCTTTTGTTGTCCGAAACGACCAATGTTGGTTGCATTGGGATTACCACAGTATTCTCTTCGTTCTTCGAGAGCTTTATTTCTTAATTTCACATCATTCAAGAGTTATCCTCAATTGAGCATTTTCAGCTTTTTTTAGATCTATAGTGTTCTTGGGCATTTCAAGGCTTGAGGTTCATTTATAGAGATCCTACAACACCTAGGTAGGTGGTTTGTTCATTTCCGTAGATAGTATTTTTGTTATATGTGCAAAAGTACCCAATTTCCTTGACCGGGGTATTGCATGTTTAGGGTTTTGGCCCAGTAAATGCCTAATATGTTTAGATAGAATGAGTAGGGGATAATTGTTGTGAATATGTTTGTTTACCATGTTTGGGATGTGTTTTCCCATGCTTGTACTGTTTATGAACATTTGGTTTATGTTTTCTTATTTGAAAATTGTTGTTATTTAAAAGCCTATTACTGTTGGATTAAGTGGTTGTATTCTGATATGATGTTATTTTGTAGATTATTAGCCAAGTATTTCTTGAGGTTTACTTTTTCCATATTGCATTGTTGTGCTTGTTTGACTTACACGGGGCCGTGAGAACCCGGTGTAGTAAACCATAGAGAGAATGGACATGAGGGATTCTCCAGAGTGTCTGTTTTTACTTTTAAGATCTGAGAACATATGTAGAATTGAAGTAAGTGATTCCTCAAAGTGTCTATAGTTCCCCGATGCGGACCATAGGTGTAATGTGAAGTATGTGCTTCCCTAGAGTGCATTTTGGTTATTGATACGATACTAGAGGGGAAATTAATGGTGAGTTATTCCTTATAGAGTCTATACATAAGCTGAACCAGAGGGGTTAGATTGTGCGTGCTTCCCAGAGGGCTTCTTGTTCTTTTTTGGTTAATCCTGAGGGGTTAGGCTGTGAGTACTCTAAGAAGGTTACCTGCATTATTTACATTCTTATTTGATATATGAAATTGAATGCATTTGAACTTTAGGATTATTTAATTTTGGGTTCTTCTTTAGTTACTACTTCGTCTTGATTATCTCCTTCCATATATATTCACTGAATTTTAGGTATAGATAATTGGGTCGATTTATTACATGGATTTAGTCTCACACCCTTTTTTCTCCATGCCTTTCATCCCAAACAGATTTTATTTCTTTAAGTATAGATAAGGGCCATCACTCTTCTACATAAGGTACTTGATTACGGAGGAGCTGGAGAGAATGGGACAAAGAGGATGCTTGTGATGTTATTGGATTTTATCTGTTTCTTTTATAGATTAGTTTAGTACTGTATTTTAGCATTGTGATGTGTTTGGCTGATTTTCAGGACATGTGTATCATGTTACATTTATATTTGTGCTCCTATTTTTTCTTACTTTCAGTATTCCACTATAAAATAATGTATGGTGTTATTACTGCTTCTTCTACTATATATGTGTTTTGTTTCTGCTCAGTTACTCTTCCAATGAGGGAATTGTTTTTCCACTATCAAATCTGAGGCCCTCTCTTCTAGTCAGCAGCCTCTAGCATTCAGGGAAATGCACTTGAGGCCATGTGACCAACCGGGTATGGGGCACCTCTGGGTGGCTTTCGAAATCGGGATGTTACAAAGTGGTATCAAAGGATTCATTCTTCTTGACTTACTATTTGGACCCTATAGTTAGGGATAGGATGGAATAAGTACTTGGTACTAAGATGTTTACAGAAGTAGCTAACTCGTGTATAGGGAAATGCCAATTTACCTCGTTTATTTCAATTTTTTTGGTTTTTTAATTTTACAGTTGATTTGATTTTCACCGTTGGGTGATTCACATGTATTGTGTTGTTATTGTGGATATTATTGAGGTTCTATTTCTGTCACAACCCAATGAGTTGGGGGTATTCCATCTCATGCAACATATAAGAACTTACTAGAAATCACATTTCATGCATTCTTGTCATGCTATTTATGGTGAATTAGAAATTGCATGTTGTGGTGATAGATGTTGTTCTAGATATGCATGTTATTGTGATAGATGCCTTGGTAGAATACTAGATTTAGGTATAGTATTGCTTTGCATAAGGCTTTCTTTGAATGAATGCCAATCTTTGGTTATTGGGGTGTTATGGGCCCTCATGGACATGAATTTGGTGGATCATTGCCTATTTTTCCTCGTATATGACATTTATAAGATGCCAATATTTGATTCATGGGGACTAAGGGACCTCACGAATCAGAATTTGTCACTTTAATGTTCGTTTCAATGTTTTATAGGCTTCAGAGTTGTTTCTGAGGCTTACTGTCTAGAAACATCCAGAATACACTGCATGTAATGATGAATATATTCCATGTGTTTATCTATTCAGGAAGAAACTATTTTTCTTAAGTACATGTCATGTACTATATGTACACGTCATGTAGTCTATAAATGTATCACAGACTGTCTGGACAGAGACACGGGGTTGGGAAATCTCTGGCAGGACACCCCGTGTACCGGATGTACACGACGTGTAGTAGAGATATATAACTGGCCATGTGACTAAAAAAATGGGTCCGTTCAGTCTTTTCTAATGCACGACGTGTCCATATGAAACACGCCATGTATTGTAAACCAAGTATCTGGTCATGTCACATACAGCACGGGATTGTGAAATCTCCTAGTTCACGACATGTATATCATAAACATTCCATGTAGATTCATCTCTGTAACCGGTCATGTCACTAACAACACGGGTTAGTGAAGCTCATCTAGTACACACCGTGTCTGGAAAGAGCACGCTGGGTAGTCTTGTTTTAGGAGAACCATGTGGGTTTTTCATGTTGAAGAACTCAGGAAGGGGAAGATGATCTAAGTACACGTAGTTTTCAAGGAAAACACGGCATGTGTTTTGGGTGTTACACGACATGGGTTGGCAAGAGTACACATCCAGGTGAGCGCTTAAGGGAACACGCCATGTAGGCATTATACACACTGTGTATCCATGTTTTGAAAAACTTTGATTCTTTCTTTCTCCAGTTCCCTTCTTACTCCTCTAGTTTTCTGTCCTTGATAACCATGATCTAAGGTGTGTGCTTAACCTTATAGATTCATGCCACCGAGACGTCCTCTTGTTGTCCGCCATTTATAGGGCAGTGATCAGACGTCGTACATGGCTAATCAAGGACTACCATCGAATTCTATAGTTGTTCCAGTCTTGGAACTAGCTGTCATTCCAGACACAGTTGTTTATGCACTCTTATGAGATGGTTTTATAAGGTTCGTGTAGACCTTTCTAGGAGTACCGTATCCTTCCCCTTCTATGGTAGAGTTGACACGGGTTTTCTAGCAGCAGCAACCTTCCACCTTCATCAGGGAATTTGGACCTCAAGTTGTTGAGTCATAATTAGAATCCATTCTTTCTATCTTAGAGCATCTGTAGACTCCTCCAGAGAGGAGGGTGATGCTTGCTACATACATGCTTCGGGATTCTACAAAGTGAAGGTGGGATGTGATCTCATAGGTAGGACTCCGGCAGGTTATGGTGTGGGATGAGTTCCAGCATGCCTTCTATGACTACTTCTACCCAGAGTCCTTGAGGGATGATCCAACACAAAAGTTCATGAGTCTGGAATAGGGTACTCTTTCAGTTCTTTACTATTCTTCTTGCTTCATAGAGCTTCTGCGCTTCACGCCTATTCCAGGAGGTGATGTGTTATTCTTGGCAAGGATAATTGAGGATGGTCTCAGACAGGAAATCCGATCTCAGGTAAATATTTTCAGGTTGACTTCAATCACATATGTAGTCAACAATGCACTACTCACGGAGCACAATTTGGTGGATTCTGGAGTTGTATGTCAGTGCGGCTCAACATCCGGAGTTTGTATCCATCTTATTGATAGTAGGAAGCGCCATAGGGAGTCTACGCGTGGAGATCTGAGGAGAAGAGATACACCTTATAGTATCCAGGCATTAGGCTACCATTGTAGGAAGAGAATTAATATGAGGCCACAATGCCCTTGAGATATAGTTGAGTGCTGATCCTGTGGAAATATGGGACATCTTCAGCGTTTCTGTCAGTTTTTCTCACTGTCAGCTGGTGACAGGAGTTTTTCTATGACTCCTCATTAGGGAGTTGTACCCACAGATTCTCACCAGTCTGAGAACTAGAGTTCTTCCAGCCATTCAGGTTGAGGTGGAGGTCATGTCATTGGTAGCTAGTCTCCAGGCATTCATAGACAACATGGTGTATCAGCTCAGAGTGGTCAGGACAGGTCATAGGGCTGTAGTACAAGCTAGACTTTTGTAGTGGAGCATACATAGATAATGCATGATCTCGGACCCTCTACCGTTCGAGGTACAATTCTAGTTATCTCAGTTTTAGTTTCTTCTCATTTCTATACAGGGGATACATAATTATTTATATCTATTGCTATTTTGGAGAGCCTTAGTCTCTATATCTTTTCTTCAGATGATATCTTGAAGTTTGACACTCTATTAGGGACAATAACGGCTAGTGTGCATCGGTGCAAGAAGTTCCCTCTAAAGGTTGGTAGGTGTCACATCTTGTGGGACCTCTGTGTATTAGAGATGATATGGTATGATTTCATTCTCGGAATGAACTGGTTAGTTCCCTTCTAGGATATTGTCGATTTCTATCATTGTAGGGTGAGTTTCACGTCACCAGAGAGTGAATCGTTTCTTCATATGGGAGAATGGGAAGTCCATGCGAGAAAAGAGGGACCTGAGAATCATGGGTTGAGAGGAGATACAACCCAGATTTCTACTCTATATTTGGATTTCTTGGGGACTTCATGGAATGAAATTCCTCCAGTGGTGGATCATTTCAGGGATGTATTTCAAAAGAACTTTTCAAGTTTCCTTCCAATGCGAGAGGTGGAATTTTTTATCGAGCTTGTTCCAGGAGCGGAACCATTGTCCATTTCTCTTTATAAGATGGCTACACCTTAGTTGAAGGTGCTCAAGAAGCAGTTGGAGGAGTTCCAGGCATAGGGTTTCACTTGAACCAGTACATATCCTTGGGGTTCGCCTGTCCTGTTTCAAGGAAGGTAGATGACACCCTCAGACTTTGTGTAGATTATGTGATGTTGAACTAGTTGATGGTCAAGAACGGATATCCCTTGATGAGGATTGATGATCTCTTTGATCATCTTTGGGTATCCCGAGTGTTCTCAAAGATTGAGTTGATATCCAGTTATCATTAGTTCCGCGTTAGACCATCAGATGTACCTCTTACAGAATTTCGGAGAAGGTATGGTCTATAATAGTATGTGGTTATGCCGTTTAGTCTCACGAACGCTCCTGCAGTCTTCACGGAACTAATGAAATGAGTGTTCCATCCATACTTGAATTATTTTGTGGTAGTCTTCATGGACGATATCTTTGTGAACTATCACACTCAACATGACCATGCTACCCATATTGAGATCTTTTTTAGTACACTGAGAGAGCATCAGTTATATGCTAAGCTCTCAAAATTCCACTTTTGGATGGACCAGATTCACTTCATGGGTCATGTTATCTCAGAGACAAGAGTATCAGTAGACCCAGAGAAATTTGGATAAGTAGTTTCCTAGGAGTAGTCTAAGAAAGTCTTTGAGGTATGAAGTTTTCTAGTGTGGATGGATACTAAAGACATATCATACTTGACTTTTCATGCTTAGTAGTGCTATTGATGTACCTGACTAAGAAGGGTGCAAAATTATTGTGGTCAGTTTCTTGTGATTCATCCTTTCAGAAGCTTAATGGAAGGTTGACTTCAGCACCAATACTTGTATTTCCAGATCCAGTTAAGAGCTATAATGTTTTCATTGATGATCCATGTATCGGGCTAGGATCTGTGCTTATTCATGGATAAGGAGTCATTGTGTACATGTACCAGCAATTGAGGCCACATGAGAGAAATTATATGATGCACAATCTTGAGTTGGTTGTAGTTTTTCATGACTTACGTTGTTGGTGACATTATCTTATGGGATATCATTTTGTGGTTTTCATTGATCAAAAAAGTCTCAAGTACATCTTCACTCAGTAAGACCTGAATTTGAGATAGTGAAGGTGGGTTGAGTACCTTCAGTCCTTTGACATCGAGCTTTCCAATACGCCTGAAAAAGGAAATGCAGTAGCTGATGCATTGAGAAATAGGACTCAGATACTTGCAGTTCAAGAGGCCAACAATGAGTGGCATCTTATGGATATTTTCTCTGAGATGCATTTGGAGGCGCACGACATAAAGGTGAAGACATTTCTTTCTTTTGTATATGTTACCTTTACTCTTCCTGATCGAGTGTGAATAATCCAACTATTAAATTCTGAAGGCCTAGTCCTATGAGATATTGTGTCATGAGTGGACCCTATTCTTGAATGGACCATAGATGAGGATGAGATCCTACGTTTTCATGGCTGTGTGTGGATGCCTATAGTCATACGTGAGGAACTGATGCAAGATTTTCATTCCTCATTTTGGGTATTTCATCCTACTTTCATGAAGATTTATCATGATCTACGCTATTAGTATTGGTGTCCAGGTATGAAGAGACATTTTTATGAGTTTGTCATGAGATGTTCGACCTGTCAGCAGGTGAAGGCGGAGCATCAGCGACCAGCAGGGATTTTGAAGTAATTACCCATTACCTAGTGGAAGTGGAACGAGGTCGTGATGGACATCGAGACGTGTTTACCGAGGTATCATCGAGGGGATGATTCATTTGGGGTTGTCAATGACATACTCACAAAGGTTGCTCACTTCTTGCTGATCAAAGAGACCTTTAGTGTTGATGATCTGGGAAGGTTGTAAATTAGAGAGATTGTATGTTTGCATGGGGTTCCACATTCCATTTTCTCAGATAAGGATTCACGTTTTACTTCTTTGGTCTGGAAGGGGCTTGATAATGCTTTGGGTACATAGGTACTTTTGATTATAGATTACCATCTCCAGACAGATGGACAGTCAGAGCGTACAATTCAAGTGCTTGAGGACATGCTTCGAGCATGTATCCTTGATTTTGGAGGTTCTTGGGAGAAGTACGTACCTCTTGTGGAGTTTTCTTACTATAATAGTTTTCTAGAAACTATTCAGATGGCAGTTTATGAGGGTTTGTATGGTAGGCCATTCTGATCACCCTTATATTGGCTGGAGGCAGGAGAGGCATCTATGATGGGACCTTGTCCTATATAGGAGACCACAAAAAAGATAGAGTTAATTCGAAAGAGGATGGATACTACACAATCTCGACATAAGTCTTATACTGATCGATGGAGATGACCTTTGGAGATTGAGGTCAGGGATCAGGATTTTCTTTGTGTCACATTGAGGATATGGAAAAGGAGTATTAGGATGCAGGGTAAACATTCACTGAGGTACGTCAGACCGTTTGTGGATTTAAAGAGAGTTGGGTCAGTTTCTTGTCATTTGTAGTTACCTCATAGGTATTGGGCTATGCATAATGTCTTCCAAGTTTCTTAGTATAGATGATACTTCTCAAACCCATCTCATGTTTTCCAATCTGGGGAGGTTGAGTTCGAGGTGGATGCCGCATTCGAGGAGCATCCTATTTAGATTGATGATCGAAGTGAAAAGGTTCTTCGTGGTTGGTATGTTCCTCTGGTACGAGTGATATGGCAGCATGGGTGAGTAAAAGATGATACTTGGGAGAGGGAGACTGATGTATAATCAAAGTGGCAGGAGCTTTTCAAGGATTCTTTTCTTCTACACCGCATTTCTTGGGAAATTCAAGAGTGAATTTATTTAAGAGGGTGAAGTTTTTAAGAACCCAGATCTTCTTTTCAGGTATGTTTTTTTATTTTCTAGTGTTTTTGAGAAAAATAGGAGTTTCTGGAAAATTTTCAAGTACAGTTCGTGTACTTATATGTACACATCGTGTACTATTTTATCGCACGTAGTTGTGTGTTGGCCGTGTACCGGCCGAGCACACAACCGTGTGTGGTGACCTGGAGACCACCAAATGCGGGGGCTAGTAAGGGAAAGTGCATGCCTTGTACTTCTAATGTACACACCATGTGCTTTCTTAATCTTTATTAAATGGATCAAGGTCACGTCTAATGGTCAAAAATCTCTTCTTCTTTGCCTCCTTCATCTGAGAGCATCCGTATGAAGTGGAACTTTGTTGAGCCCCCGATCGAGTGTCTGTTCTCTGAATTGACCGCAGTAAATTACGTTGGGATCACCATGGTAAGCTCTTAATTCTTATAGAGATTCATTTTTGGATTCCTCATCTTTCAATAGTTATCCTCAGTTGATCGTTTTTAGTGTTTTTGTACATCTTTGGTGTTCTTGGGTGATTCAAGGCTTGAAATTCACATCTAGAGATCCTACAACACTATGGTAGGTGGTTTGTGCCTTTCTGTGGATAGTCTTTCAGTTATATGTGAAAAAGTGGCCAATACCCATGATTGGGGTATTGCGTGTTTAGGGTTTTGACCCAGTTAATTCCTTCTATGCATAAAATGATTGTTTAGAGGTTAATTGTTGTGAATATGGTTGTTTACCATGTTATGTATGTGTTTTCCCATGCATGTACCGTTTATAACCATTTGGTCTAGCTTTTCATATTAGGTTATTGTTGTGATTCTCATACCTCATATTGTAGGATGATGTGATTGCATAATGACATGTTGTTTTGTTTTATACTGTTATCCAAGTAGTTATTGAGGTTTGATTTTCCCGTATTTCATTGCAATTCTCGTTTGACTTACATAGGGCCATGAGAACCTGCTATAGTAGACCATAGGGAGAATAGATGTATGGGCTACTCCAGAGTGTATGTTTTTACTTTTACAATGCGAGGCCATAGGGGGAGATGACGTAAGTGCTTCCTCAGAGTGTATGTAGTTCCCCAACGTGGGCCACATGTATAATGTGACATAAGTGCATCCCCAAAGCTCTTTTTAGTTACCAATACGATACTGGAGGGGTAATTGAAGGTGAGTTCTTACTTAGAGAGTCTATTCATAAGCTAAAACAGAGGGGTTAGACTGTGTGTACATCCCATAGGGTTGCTTGTTATTGTGTGGTTGAACTGGAGGGGTTAGGTTGTGAGTACTCCCATAGGGTTACCTTCTTTGTTTAGTTTCTTATTTTATATATGAAATTGAATTCATTTTAACTGTAGGATTATTTAATTTTGGGTACTTCCTTGTTTACTACTCAATCGTTATTATTGTCTGCCATACATATTCGCTGACTATTAAGAACAGATCTTTGGGTGGTTTCCTACTGGGATTTATTCTCACACCCTGTTTAGGCCATTCTTTTGGGTCTAAACAGATTATATTACAGAAAGTATAGATAAGGGCATGAACCCTTCTACATCAGGTAATTTATTGCTGAGGAGCTGGAGAGCATGTGACCAAGCTGAGGTGTGTGATGCGGTTGGACTTTATCTGTTTCTTTTGAACTATGGTTTAGTACTATATTTCAGCATTGTGACGTGTTTGGAAGATTTCTTAGACACACGTATCATGTATCATTTATATGAATGCTCCTTTTATTTATTACATTCAGTCTTCCAATGTAAACTGTTGTATGGTGTTATTATTACTTCCGCTACTGTGTATCTGTTTTGATTCCCTTGTGTTACTCTCCCAATGATGGAATAGTATTCTCCACTATCACACCCAAGGCCCCCGCTGTTAGCCAGTAGCCTTGGGCGTTCGAGGAAATGCGCTTGAGGCCATGTGACCAACTGGGTACGGGGCGCCTCTAGGTGGATTCCGGAACTGGGACGTTACAAATGTTAATAATTTGACTACATTCATCCATTCAATTTCAAAAAAATTCTTTTTATTTACAATAAAATGTTTATTTATTGCTGGTTCATTTAAAGAACAAATATTATTTTGAGAAATTCTATTAATCTCATCTATTATAGAAATAAACCAAATAGCACTTTGAAAAGAATTAAAAAAATTATTTGGAACACAATCATAAAAAAGAGATATTTTAATAAAAATTCGAAATAGAATATCAAGATTTAATATCATAATAAAAATTCAAAGTAATATAATAAACATAGTGGTATTTATAAACCTTATTATACTATAGAACAAAAAGAGAAAAAGTAATCTCACCATGAATAGTCATATCATCTTGAGAATATTCTTCACCAATGTTAATATAATTATAATAATCGGAAAAGTCTTATAAAATTGACTACTTATTAAAAACATCTTCAATAATATTAACATGAATATATTTCTCAATAAGAAGAGTTCTTTTATTACAAACATAAAGAGGATTAATTTTATTCACGTATCCAAGATAATGACCAAAAAAACTTTTAAAATAATATTTTCCCAACTTATCCTTCATATTTCAAATAAAAAAACTACACCCAAAAACATTAAAATTGAACAAAATCTATTTTTAACCATTAATAATTCATGGGTTGATTTATTTAAAAATTAACAATTAAAACTATATTTAATATTCAATATTTTATATTGAGAGATTAGACCAAACATAGATAAATTTATTTCATTTAATAACTTTTTATCAATTTCATTTGTTGTTGTATATTTTTTTATAAAAACATTTTTTTGTGGTGTTCTTGAAACATAAATATTATGGAAGTTTTCATTTTCTTCACAATTGATATAAAATTCAAATAAAAAAATATAACCTCCATTTTTACGTTTAATTGAAACAATTAAACAAAAGTTTTAATTTTTAACTCATCTAAAAAATAAATAATAATAGATAAAGTTTTCATTTTATATGAAACAAAATGAATCATGGTCAATCCACTAAAATCATAAATTATGAGGCAAAAAATATTTCTTTAAACTTAAAGTAGAAACATCCAAAGAACCAATTAAATCTAAATGATTAATTTCAATTATTCTTTAATATTTCTCATCATTAGGATATTTAAAACTATTCATATACTATTTACATTTTAAACAACAATATAATGTAAAATTCACATTAATTTTCAATTCAGGTAGATGTTGTCCATGTCCATTCTTTGAAAGATTTTGTATCAGCCAAAATTTAACATCTATAATCCTTAAATTCCATAAAACATCATATTTTTATATATATTTAATACACTTATAATTATTATCATTAAATTCATGCATATCAATAAAATATATAATCACTTTATTATTAGTATAAAGAAAATAATTTCATTTTTTGAAAAGAAAGTGTTTATTATCTTTGATTTTACACTCATTTAGTAATCATATAATTGGAAAATATTATTTATTTTTTGTTTTAAATGTTCCACATACACAACTATATAAATTAAATGAATAAAATATTTACCTATATTAGTAAATAATTTAACCTTACCTTTTGAAATATCATTAAATATTACATATCCACCATCACATTGATTATATGATGATAACATAGATGGATCATTGGTTATATGTTTGGAGAAACTGTGATCCATGTACCAAGTGTCTTTGAAATAATAATGAAAATTTTAATGTAAATAATAATTCGGTAGGAAATAATCTCTATAAAAATGACATCATAGGCTTAATCATGTTAGTTTAAAAAATATTATGTACCCAAATATATTTTAGTCATATATTTATGGGTGATATTAAAGATAAATTCTTCGAAATTAATGTGTTTTCATATCCAAGAGATTCATAAAATATTAAACAACATTTGTTATCATAATTCATCTCCTTATAACATTAAAAAAATTTATCATTTGAAATTATTTTGTTAAAAAGACTAACATTTTATGTTTTATAGTTTATATGTATTTTTTATTTTATCAAAATCTACCTTTAAACTTATTTGGTTTCATAATTATTATAATTTTTCATACACCTATATTCCTTGAACATAATTAAATAAATAATCTATTATACTAAAATTTCCTTTATTCAAAATTCTATTTTATTTATGAAAAAAAATCTAAATAGGTGAAAATTATGCCATTGGAAATACTATTATTTTTAAATACTTAATTTTCTCGATTAAATTTATTTTTTATATCAGGTATATCCTTACATTATATTATATATTTTTTAAACAAATTATAAATTCATGAAATATAATTATACAATTTTATTGTTTTTCTTAGTTAATTTATACATATTAATTTGTTTTGAATCAGAATAAGAAGATATAATGTCATAATTATAACTAACCTTTTTTTAATATAAGAGTTAAAAAAGTATAGTTTTTTCTTTATGAATAATTATTTTAACAATCATATTCATTTTTATAACACCGTCAAACATTCCAATCTCTTTTCTCATTTCACTTGTTTTTTTAAATTTTCCATAATGATTTAACATTGGACATTTTGAAATTATATGTCCCTATTTTTTACACTCATAACATATTTGTTTAGAAACAGAATTAAAAACAATTTTACCTTTCTTCATTATAACTACCTTCAAATTATCCTTCCTATATCATTTCTTGAATCCTCATGTTTTTTATCATTTCGTATACATATTGACAAAAATTGGATATCGTTTTCTTTGTTTACTCTTTTTAAGATTTAAAAGATTTAGTGGAATAAATTATATTTTATTTAAATTCAATACCTTCCTTATTTGATATCACGTTTTATGTGATGTTTGTTGACATTAGTTCATTGCGAAGTAATGAACCTATGAGTTTATCTAAATTAATATTCATTAATGTCTTTTATGTCAACTCTTTATACATTCTCCTCATTCTACATCATATGTATATATCTTGGTACTCATTCAAAAAACATAGATCTTTGCACAAAAAAATTACAAGGTAATTCATTCCATTCATGATGCATCTTAATTAATAGAAAATTTAGTTGACACATTCAAAATCACATATCATATATTTTTTTTTACTCATCCAAATCATTTCATTTTTGGATATAATCATATTTTTAACACTCTAAGACATTACAATATTTTACTTTAAGAATAAATATAATTTTTTTATTATCATACTTAATGCATAGAGTTTATCTTACACCACACACAACACCAAATTATCTTTTGTTACATGCAAGACTGAGTTTTACAACATTTTAAGGGAAAACCTATTAAAAAGTAATTTCTAAACATTTTATAAATTTAATTTAAAAAATCATAATTTTGGAAATCATAATGTTGAAATTATCATATTTTTAATTTTGGTTATTTTTTGTGAAAATATTTTTTTGATGAATAGTAAACAAATTACAACAATTCAGTTAAATATAGACTTTTCGTTTAAAGAATGATTAGTGTTAAATTATATTATAAATTTTATTTTAAAGTCACAATAAATAAATTATTACTATATTAATCCAAATTATGTTATTGGAATCATTTATTATTTCAAATTAGATACAAAACATATTGATCTTTTGAGCATTTTAACATTAAAACCCCACATTCTTGCCATGTCTGTGGGATTATTCTTAATCATAATTTTCCCACTTTTTTATTTGAATTTTGATAAACAGAAATACATGGAATTAATCAATATAATATTTTTCTTCTATTAATATCAAATTAATTATTTACAAAAAATATTAGTGAAATTGATTAAAATAAATAACGGTGATTAAGGAAAATTTAGCTTTAAAAGGTACAAAATCTTAATCCTAATGACCAAAATGATATAGAATCATGTTCAAAAATCGTTGTCTAAAAATAAATCTACCAAAACACAACTTATTTTAAATTTTATGGGTTATTTGGATATTTATAAATGTAAATTCCCTATAGAAAAAGTAGAATAAGGAAAAAGAAAAAAATAGAAGTTTCCTTACCTATAACATTTATAAAAATTATGATATGTAAAAAACATCATATTTTTGTTATAAATATCCTTTTAAATGATAAATGGGTTATTATTATCATTATAATTTGTAAATAATTATTATTTATGATATATTTATATAAAATTCTTAAAAATTCCAACTTCATGATTATTTTGTTAATAATTATCGAAAATAAATGACAGTATAAATATTAAAAGTGAAGTATATTGATTGAATTGTTTTCATTAATTATTTTTTAAAATTAATATAACATTTTTAACATATTTAAAATTAATAAACTTGAATTCCAATAATATTTGGTTATTTTTAATTTATAAATAAAAAATATCAAAATTGACATTATTATTATTTTGCAAAAAATTATATTTTATTAATTGATTTAAAATCAATAAAAATACTATATTCTTAAAAATAATTTTAAAGTGTTAATAAATATAAAATATATTTTATTAATGTAACAATTTATCTTTTATAATTAACATATTGTCCCCTATATTGTAAAAACGTTGATAACAGGTTCTAGGTTTAGACATTGTTTTAGCGTGTTAGATGCTCTTGTTTTAAAATTAATTTAAAAAATACACGAAATTTTTATTTTATAAATTATAATTAATATTACTAATTAAATGGATCTATATTTTATACTAAAATAGATTTATTTTAGTCTTAATGGTATAATTACTAACATTTGAAAACAAGATTCTTTAATAAAAACTGAAATTTAAAAAATGGGGAATCTTAGATGTTAAGGAACCATATTTTTAAAATGTACATATTTTTGTATTGGGGGGTATTAATAGACCCCATATCCCCTTTGATCCATTATTGTTCCATTTTTTAGTAGTTTAGGTAAGGTAGACCTCCCATTAATGAATACATTATGGTATTTACAAGAGTGTCACTCCCCCTCCAATATAAAAAGTAAAGCACTCAACCCCTTACTCAAACCTATAAATACACATTTGATCAAAAAATATCTAAAAACATAATTTATAAAAATACCTAAAATGTTCTTAGAATCATAAATAGAGGAATGAAGTAATCCCAGGAGTCTTTTTGGTACAAACCAAAAGGATTTCCATAATTAACAGGTAACAAACATCTTAAATCGTTTTTGTATTATTTCTATTTTACACACCCGATACTCTTATTATTAAATGATTATATAAAAAAATTGTATCCCAAATATAGTAGTATTTTTATTTAAATGGTTCTAACTATAGTTATAGACACCCCATATAATTGGTAATGAACATACTGTTTATGTGAATGGAAAACTACTTCCTCACGAAATGATGATTTCCGTTCTTCCTTTACCACCTCTCATAGAGGTCATTATGATAGAAATTATATTTATATATGAAATATATGATATTTATAATGTTTTTATTCTTCATAAATACTTTTATAACACATACATTTATACATTAAAGTTCGTGTAAATATGATAACATCTTTTGTGGAAGTGTTGACTACTTCCCCCTCAAAGCGACGTGACTCATGCACGCCATACATGGAATGTATAAAGATAGTTTCAATAAATCTATTTAAAAAATATTACATAGCTATTATAAAAATATATATATTATTCATATGTATCAATTTATTTTTCATTATTTTAAACTAAAAATGAAATAAATGTAGCGTTCATGCATTCGTACAGACTACCATCTCCACGAATGATCTGTTTCATTTCTTATATACTAATGTGATAGATTATTATAAATAACTATAAATTGAATATATATGATAATTATGTAAGAGTTGGAATTAGGAATATTATAAAATACTAATCTAATTAATTGGAATATCAATTTACAAGTCTAAAACATACTTCAGAAAACTAGGTAATTAATACCTGAAATAGTAAAAATAATGAAAAAATGTTTATAAACGGGTAATAAAGTATTATAAGAAGTTAACATATGATATTATAATCATGGGTATGGTTCTATTATAAGTTATTAACATATTTTAAACCATTATAATGGAGTTTAATGTCCACATATTTAATTAATGGTCATGTTAAGGTAATTTCATCTCAATTAGCATTTCTTTGAGACATTTTTGTTTTTATGCACCAGTTCACTTTTATTTGGTGTATATACATCATTTTGATATGTTATATCCTGAATATACTTACTCTTATGATATTATAAGATTAATTTATTATTATTCCTTCATTTATTTTATGATATAATAGTTTCAAAGTTTTATGAGACACTTTGGAATGTTTATATATTATTCCCCTAAAGAATATTCCTACTGATTATCTTTGAAATGTCACTTCATTTTTTGATTGTTAACATCCTATTTAAAAACCACTCTATCATAATCACTTTTCATTAGAAATGTACATGAATATCCATATTATCCTACAATGTATTTTAGTATTTCTTAAACTATATATCATTTTTATAAATAGTGTTCATTCTAACAGTTATATTATTAACATGAGAATTCATGATAAATATGTATTCATTATTCAATATGGATATTTATCAATGAATATTATTTATTTTGAATAATTTATATTATGAATTCTTAGAACTAGTAATTATGGTTGGGTCTTGGACTTCATATATCCCCTTGATCCATCAATAGGTTCCCATGAGACAAATAAGATGGCCAAACTAAATGGGATTATATTAGTAGATATTGTTGTATTCTGAGAGGTCTTGAAAGTATAGGTTTTCATGTTCCTTAAACAAGATTTCCAATAATTAATTATTTTTTCAAATATATTTATATTACTTATTGTTCATCCATGATATTTTCTATCGGCATATCTATGGTTACATTTAATTTCCAGTCCATTGATTAAATGTGTTATCTTTTAGTTTCATACCCTTCAATATTTAGTATGCATTATCTACTTATTTGAATGGAATATGTTATCATTTATTTTAATTTTCATGTTGATTTATTGTCCCTGATTCATTATTACATCCATTTTACTTATCATTAATAAGAATTTGAGTACACCCATTTTATGTTTCCTTTCCCAATGTAATGAATAAGAAGTATTTGAATAAGAAATCATAGATGCAGCTTATTTCATTTTATTATTTACTGCTCTATTTTCTATTGTATTATGGGTATCATGTATGCAAACTGGATTTCCATGAGTTGTAAACTGATAATTGCATCAAGATTTGATTCCTTGTAATCATACCAATGTAACAAGATAATTCACCATCTTTGGGATTCTAGAGTCAGAGGGTTGTAGTTAGTATTAATTGATGTTTAGTAGAAACCATTGAAAATAGATTTAGATAAAAAATAGATTTAGGAACATAACCCTAATATAGACTTTGAGGATAAGTATGTAAGAAAATCCTTGAATTTTGGTAAGGTGGAGATTTTTTTGGTATTCCTAGTGATACATCCCTATTTTTATATTACAATTGGATATTTATCTAGCACATATGTGCCTAAGAATAAGAAATTTGACAAGGTGTGTTAGGACTAACTCGACATAACCTAGTACACGGCAATGGTCCTTACTATGCACCTGGTTTGACACTCTTCTATGATATGCTTAGGATAATTCTCATTTTTTATATGAACCATCAATAAGGTTTTAAACATAAGTTTACTTTGAATAACCTAGGAAAATCCGAAGCTGTCATAGATTAAAGTAGTAAGATCCATGATTTAGGTTTCCAATATATAATTTTTCATGATTATGTGTTTTTCTATTTTTATAAGTGTTTATCAAGCTATGATTTTTGATTTTAGTCGGTAGAAGGAACCAGAAGGTACTTGGATAACATTGAATGTGATGTATAATTTACTGATCATATGTTAAATTTAATGATAAATGGAGTGAGGAATTTTTTTAACATTCTTAATCACCATTCATGGAACATGATTAACAATATATACCTTAAAAAACTCTAAAACTCAATAAAGAATAGAAGGAAACAGTTCATTGAGATTTAGAGCATTAGATACCATGGTGGAAAGTAGATTTATATTCCTCTATGTCACGAATGTGGAAAGAATCACCCATGTGAATGTATTAGAGTGTCCAGAAGAAGTTTTGTCAGTGAAAAAGAATGACACAAATATAGTAACTACAAAGGAAACATGAAGAGTTATGTTAAATAAACGGATTGGAATGTTGACCACTATAAAACATCAGCAACAATTAAATGTTTTAAGTATGAAATGAATGTTAATTATGAAAATTGATGTTCCAAGTTGAAATCTGATGATGATAATCAGCATGGTAGAACATGTAATGGTTATATTGGTGATGATGATGATTCTACGGGTAAAATGTGAATGTAAAGAGGTATTATATAAAGGATAAGGTATCATTTTTAATGGATTATGGATTAAGTGGAATAATCAACGTGTTTATGTATTTGGATTCATGAACTATTTAATTTCAATACATTATGAGTGATATATTTGTTAAACAAATTAAAAAATATATGAGGATTATACTATATTAATTTTTCATTATGGATTTTGTATCCAATACTTATTGGTACAAAGATAAATTATTAAATAGAATGGTAAAGTTTTTGGATTACACATGATTGATGGAAACCCCCTTAATATGTTCTTGATGTTAAGATAATTATGATGAAATGATTGATTAAATAAGTGATAACTACCATGGAAATGATTAATGAATTTTCAATAAGTGTAATATTGTATTATAGATGGAGTTTACAAATATTTTGGATTTTTGGAATATATCCAATAATATGTATCTTACATACGGAATAAGGAATAATTCATGTTTACAAATAGTTTTTATGGTGATCTGAGTTATTACTATTTTTTAGAAGATACATAACGAAGTTACTCACATGATTGGAATGATGAAATTTTGAGATGCTTCATATTGATTAATGTGTAATGATACATTCATTTTTGAAATTAAGTGACTATCCTTCCAAAGAGTTAGATCATAATTTTTTGTAAAATATAAAAATAAATAAAATGTTTAATATTGATCATTTGATGTGATTTTAGAGGGTAATGTATTACATCACCATACGATGTATCATGTGAAATAATATAATGTAGAAATAGTTCAAGGTATAATCAAAGTAAAATATTATGTTTTTTTAATGTAAACATATTTATACTCCTAGAGAGTGAATTAATTACACAAGTCTAAAAAGGGGATTGAAACAACAATTTTGTCCTACGATCATCACTTTTGATTATATTAGTCATCTTTAATCACACCTCAAGTTTATGTATTTGTGGCCTACAACTTTTAGCAAAACATATTCTCCATCACTCTCCACAAGAAAATTACGGTTTAATTTCCCTTCCACTTCTAGGTTTTCACTAATATTATCCTATTTTAAATCCTAGTTTTAAGGTGAAATTCAAATTTCATTTTTACTTTATTTAATAGTATGTGTTATTGACCCTATTTACGATGTGGGTCTTTTAACTATTGTATTTTCAAATATCTATCCCTTGTGTACCAAGATAATTTTTAAAATGTGAGGATGTAATAAAATTAAAGAGGGTAGAATGAAACACCCAAAAACATTACAATATTATATTTTTATAATATATATAATTTTTTTATCATTATTAATTCAAAAAGCTAAACTTATGTTACACACAACAATGAATTAACATTTGTTACATGCAAGAATGTGTTTTTCTACCTTTTAATGGATAACCTATTTTAAAAATAAATTGTTACAGTGTTGTGAATTTTATTTTTAAAAATATAAATAATTTTTTAATTAATAATGTTGAAATTATCATATAGAGAATTATTGGGATTTTTCTAAAAAATCATATTTTGATGGTAGTAAAATTCACTGCAATTTAGTTAAAAACATCATTTTTGTTTAAATAATAATAATTACTAAAAGATATATTTAATTGGGTTTTTAAGTCACAATATATCATTTATTAATATATTTTTCCAATTTAGATCAACAGCATCATTTTCATATTTAAATTATATTTTTAATCATATTAAAATCAAGAGTGATTTACATTAAAACCTTTTATTCTGGCCATGTCTGTTGTATTAGAATTAATATTTATTTTACAAATTATATAATTTTAAATTTTAAAAATGGACATAAACGGTTAGAATTAGTTTACTATTTTTGGTCTACTATGATCAAATTAATTTTTTCCTAAAAATATTACTGGTAGTGATTAAAAAAAATTACGGTGATTAAGGTAAAATTCAGCTTCACATGGGACTAAACATTAATTAAAGGACCAAAATGACATGGACACATGTAAAACATCCTTTGGATGACAATAATTTTACAATATCTTCTATTAATTCAAATTTCATGGTTTATTGGGACATCATTTTACATAGCTTTAAAATTAATATATTTTAATTCAAATATTATATATATATATATTAAAATTAAAATAAAATAAATAATGTCAAAATTGACATTATTTTTATTTTATAAAAAATTATATTTTTAAAAGGTTTTAAAATTCATAAAATTAAAATATTATTAAATTTAATATCAAAGTGTTAGTATATATTAAATAATTTTTATTAATTTTCAATTTATCTTTTATAGTTAACATATTGACCCGTATATTGTAAAAACGTTTTTGACATGATCCGGGTTCAACCAAATATTTAGCACGTCACATGCGCTTGTTTTAAAATTAATTTTCAAAAGTTAAGGGATTTCTTATTTTATAATTTGTGTATAATATTAATAATTAATATTATCTACATTTTATAAAAAAATCACACTTTATTTTAGTTTTAGTTTTTAAATTACATGGGTTGGAAAACTTGATCCATTAATAATAACCAAAATGATAAAATTGGGGAATCATAGAAGTTAGGGATCCAAATTTTTAAAATTCACTTATTTTTGTGTGATCATGGTTTTAATAGACGATTATTCTACTTTAATACATTTTCTATTGTATTTTGGAGTCACCTTAGGTAATCTAGTCCTCCCATTAATGAATTCCTTTTGGTATATAAAAAGACTATCACTCCCATTCACTATAAAAAGAAAACCACTCTACCCCTTACTCTCACCATTCAAGCCAATTAGGTTTGACCAAGAACTTCCAAAATATCTCCTCAAAATCTCCACAGTATTCTTATAATCCTACACATGGTAATGAATTAATCTATGAGTTCATTAGGTAAAAACCAAAAGGAGTTTCCTGATTAGGAGATAACAAACTTCCTCAAACTTTTTTGTTTTATTCGAATCATCTACAAACTATAATCTTCTTATTCCATGATTTTATAAAAACAATGGTATCCTAAATATAAGAATATTTTTTTAATGTTTTATAAATATAGTTACACAAAACCCCATCTAATGGGAAATTAACATACTGTTTATGTGAAAGGTAAACTACCGCCTCACGAAATCGTGATTGTTTGTTCTTCCTTTTCCACCTCTCATGATGATCATTATGATGCAGAATCTATTTTTTATTTTCAATATATGACATATATATAATTTATTTATTCTTAATTTACTATGTTATAAAACATACCTCTATACATTTTATTTTTTCAATACTATAACATCGTCTATGGAAGTTCGGACTTCCTCCCCCTCAAAGTAATGTGACACTTTCACCCCATACATGGATTGTATAGAGGATGATTTTAATAAAATTATGTAAAATTTATGAAATATATATAAGATAATATGATTATAATATACCTATGTATCAATTAATTTTCATTATTTTATAATTACAATGAAATGAAAGTAGAGTTCATGCGTATGTTCAGCCTACTATCTCCAGGAACGATGAATTTCATTTTTTATCTCCAAAATTTATAGATATTTATAAATACATATATACTGAATATATATGATAATTAATTCATTCAATATATCCTGGATATGTATAAATTATGATAAGATGAATAGTAACAACAATTAATAATTCAAAAAAATAATTGAGAAAACTATGCAATTTACACGCGGAATGCTTAAAATAATGAAAGAGTGTTAAGAAACATGTAATAAAATATATAAGATGTAAATATATGATATTTCCAACTTTATTATGGTACTTTTATAATTTTGTAACATATTATAAACAACTATACATGATTATAAATACAACACAACAAAATAAAAGTTAAGGTAAGGTAATTTCATCCCAATATACATTCCATTGAGATTTATTTGTTTTTTATGCCCCAATTTGATTTTTTTGGTATATATACTTCCCTTTGAAATGTTATTTCATCAATATCCATACTCTAATGATATTATATGTTTCTTTTAATATTATTCATTCATAGATATTATTATTTAAATGTTTCAAAGTGCTAGAGACACTTTAAAATATTTATAGACAATTCTCTTAAAGAATATTCTTAATGATTATCTTTGCAATCTCACAAGATTTTGTGATTGTTTACTTTCTTTTGAAACAAGAACTATATGATATTAAATTTTCAATTAATATTTTCTTTAATATCTATATTATCTTATATTAGATATGAGTATTTAAAAAACTATATATCATTTTTACATACGATATTAACTTTGACCATTATTTGATTAACTGGTGACTTATTTAGAAATCTATATTGTTTTCCCAATACGGGTATTTGATAAGGAATATTATATATTTTTATTAAATTATATGAGAAATTATTAGGACTAGTAATGAATGTTTTGTCATGTAATTTTTATTACCCCTTGACCCATCGATATGTTCTCATAATATGAATAAGTTGTCCACATTAATCAGGTTTCTATCTGTAGTTTTAACCATCTTATGAAAGGTCATGACATCATTGGTTTTTTATTTTCCTTTGAAATGAAATAAAATAATTAATAATTTTCTTCATATATATTTCAATTATTATTTTTCAATGATATTTAATGTTGAAAAATATCGATGGGTATATTTAATTGTCAGATAATTGAGTAAATGGATTGTGTTTCAGTACCTTATCTAGTTATTTGAATGATTTTTTATCAATTATTTACCTTTCCTTATTGATTTATTCTCACAGATTCATTAATTCTTCTGCATTACTTTTCCTTACTATGAATTTGAGCTCAAACTTATTATGTTTCATTTCCCAATGTTATGAAGACGAAATATTTGAATAGGCCTTCATGGATGCATTTTATATCATTTTATTATTTATCATGCTGTAATTTTATATTTAATAATGTATTATTCATATCATGAATGAAATATAGATTTCTAATACTTCTAATATAATCGGTCAATTGGGATTTTATTCCTTGTAATCATGCCAATGAAATAAGATAATACACCAACTATGAGCTTCTGGGTTTGGGGAATTAAAATGTTTTCTAACCTAAGAGGAATTAATTTTAGAATCTTCCAGATATAATGAACTATTTTATGTCTTTAATTTTTTATTTTGATATAGGATTGTGGGGTATGAATCTTGAAAAAGGGTTTCTAGACAAATTCATAGCACAAAACAAGAACTCACACCATGAATTGTGAAACATAACTTGTACTCTAGTTCATGTCTTGAAGAGGTTTAGGATTGGATTTTATTGTCATTAAAAGAATAAATTTTTGGAATTAAAGGGTGATTCACTATGTGAATTGTTTTTTAGTGTCTAAGTAATAAGCGAACTAATTATTTGGGGTGCTTAAACCATAAAATTCCTACAATGAAAACATTATTTTCATTACTGAGAAGGAATAAGAAACAAGTGTATATGTTCAGGAGCCCCTAATAATTATTAAAAAATTTATCAGAAACCATTTACCCTAGGAGACCAATATATCCCATTTAATATATCCTTTAAGTTAATTAAATTGAATTCAACCCCCATATTCTACAACATCATTTGTGGTGGTATAAATATAGTTTTTCTTTCTTTGGTGGCTCTATTTTCTTTCATTTTTCTAAAATAATTCTTCAGTGGGATATTATAATTATATTTAATGAATTTATTATATAATAATGATATAAATATATTTTTATTATTGTGTTTTAGTAATCATTTCTTCCCCATTAAAGTGGTTATTTAATTTTAGAACTTTTTGATACATTATTTCTTATATAACATTGAGATCTTGATGTTGAGTTATGAAATTTTTTAAATTTTTATTTATTTAAAGTGAAAGTTTGGGATTTTAATGATTTAGTCATTTTGTAAAATATTTTTATTAAACTAAAAAAGAAAATAACATGGAACTAAAATGAATAATAAAGGTTTTGTTTGTATTGTTATCACTTTTGGTTTAATTCTTGTTTACGTATGATGTATTAAAATTATAGTTTGTGATCTTTTTAATGGGTTTTTTTGTGATTATTAATGATATTTTAATTTAAATATTATAAAAAACATGAAAAATGAATAATAAAGATGATGTTATTAAAGAAAGCAGCATGTAATTTGAAATATGTTATTGCATTATTTTTCTGCAATGTAAATGTAATTATAAACAAATATGTAAGATATTTGAATGTTATTATTATTTTTCATGTTATAGGTTTATTTTTAATGAAAAAAATTATATTAAATTGTTTAATCTGAGAAAGTAATTAAAATGGTTTCATGCTAATTTTAAATGATTGGGGGATCCGCGAGTTCATTTTTGTTATGGAAGGACTATATACCATTATTTTATGGAATTCATGCCTTTTCTCATGTGTGAAAAATATCCTTTAAATGTATGAGTGATCTATAAGTTTTAGATCCTTATATCATTTCATTTTAACCATTTTTGATTTGTTTTTGGGATGAGCAATGGGTCATATCTCGAGGCTAATTATAGACTTAGAGAATGGGGCGGTTTTTTGTACAGTTTTTTTCATATGGTTGGGAACCATGTATGTGAAATGGGATATAATACTAGGGTAACATTATAAATTATGTTAGTGATAGGAGGATATTTTATTTTTATGAGTAACGGTGTGGGACACCAGAGTGGATTCAAGGTGTTTTGAACATGGATTTCTCATTGATTTTTTGTTTCATGATTCTTATTAGATAGAAAATTTTGATTGAACATATTGTTTTAGGGGGATCCATGTCATTTATGTGGTAAGACCTTATCCTATAATGTGTATTTATGATGTGGTATCTTAGTAATGTTCCCATATTTCTTAGATTTTATAATAATTGATAAATGAATAATAAATAACCCATTATATGGGGTGTTTTTATTGTAGTTATTAAAGACATTTAATGTTAAATAATGGAACCCATGGTATAGTTTAATGGGTTTCTCCATGGATCATGGGAGTTAAATTTTAAATTGGGGACATTTTTTATTAAATACTATCATATGTAAATAAATGGATAAACTATTATTTAATAAATATACCTTTATTGAGGATATAAACACGAAAAATAATATTTCCTTTTGATCTTTTCATAATAATATTAAAGGATCGGTATTGGAAAATATTTAATATTATTTAATTAATAATTTATTTATTTATTTATATTGAATTTTTGTCTTTGGTTTTTTTGATACATAGTCATTGTAAGTGGTACTTTGGGGTCATGTGTGAAGATAGCTGAATATTTTTCTAAATATATGCTTGTTTATTAGTGTGTTTTATGTGTATAGTATGTATATTTTATAGTTTCATATACCGTACCACTCATGTCAGTAGTTAAACTAACACCCAATGTTTTTTGGGGTATTTTTTTAACATCCATGATACTAAGGAAGATAATGTCTAGCTATCACCTTTGTCACCCTCCCACATTCTATGTAGATGAGTAGGAGTATCCTCAGATATAACCGCATATGTTATAGAGTGTGTTATTACCTCTTCTATGATGGATCTTAGTTACTATATAATTATTTCCATTCTATAATGTATTATGATATAACACAAACTTAAATATGATCATTGTGGAACCCGCTTTCTATGATTTACATGCACGTTTTTTAATGGATTGAGGTATAATGCAATGAAATAGTTTTTAGTGGATTCTATGAATATAAATTGTTATATATTGAATGATGTTATTGATGAGATGGATTTGTAAATTGATAACATTAATAGATGATTGTACATTTGTTAAAATGGTGTATATTGGGATGAGGCCCAACTCACATCAGGGTTGAAATTCTTATAGAAGTGACGATAACATGATGTGTGATGGGTATGTGAGTAAAAACTTCTACAGAAGTCGAAGTGGGTACCTAATTATTTATATACTCTTTTGTTATACAGTGTTTTACTTTAATGCATTATTTATTGACTCTTCTACAGTGAGTATAGGGAAATAAAAAAATTACCAATTTAGGAAATGAGTCAGTTTCATTTGTTCTCAAAAGGATTTAGTATGCTTCTTTCACATTTTTCACATTAGGTTTTAGGGATTATCCAAAAGTGTAAACATTTTATCTTCACACAATGTATTAATAAATTGTTTTTAGGTTAGTATGGATTGATTGGTGATCAATATAGATATTAATATCTTTAAAGAAATTTTTTATTAGCTATCACGATTAGCTGGAGTTCATAGTCATTCCTTAGTTTTCCTATTGTTACTTTTAGTTTTCCATCTAACTATTCTTGGTTATTTGTGAAATTTCATGTAATGGGTTTTGATATGTTTTTTATAGTGTTGGTTGGTATTTTTTCCATCGTTTATCATTTTCCATAAATCCGTAAAGGGTAATTGTTCTTTTGTGTGTGATTTATATATCCTAGGATATATTCACCAAACTATTGACTATTGGAGGATGAAATCAGAGCTCATTATATCACTTTTCTTATAGAAATACCAAGTGGGGTACCTTTAGAAAAGGTGTTTTTGATCTATTGGAATTAGAGGCATGTGGTTGAGATATAGTTTGGACTTTAGTGTGAGAACCTATTGATGATGCATGGGTTTATAATAAAATAGTTTCAATAATGATTACTATGTACTACATATAAGGGATACTATATAATTGGTGAGATTTTATGGCCACATAAGATCTAGTGTAAGGACCTTAATGTTTGTTAAACATTATAAGAGAAGTACTGGTTCTTTTATAGTATATTAATATTTATGTATCCTTAATCATGATTGTTCTATGATTGTGTTTGAAATTGTGTAGAATCTGAGAAATATGATAAAATTAAATAAAAAAATTATTTTGTAATAAAATCTTCTTGTGTCCTGGATTTAAGTGTATTCACATTTTTTCATTTTCTAGATATAAAAATAGATCTATGTCCCCATTAGGTTCATATATAGTACTTTCAGCATGATATTATAGTGGATCGTCACATTATGGAGGTCGAAGATTATAAAACATAGAGCAAGAAACTCCGAGAGTTACATCTCCAGGTTATAAAGAGGTATGAAGTCAATGTATCTAATTAGAAGATAGTGGATTGGATAGAGGATGTAGTGATATCCTTTAGTTCAATTAATGCATGAATGGATAATTAGTTTCTTTACTTATGATTATGTCTAGTGGGACATCTTGACATTGGTGGAATTGGTTTCTCAGAGATCACTTGGACTTAGTTGTATCATGGGACTAGTTCAAGGATCTGTTTTAGGCCAATTTTATTTTCTTCATCTGGTAATGATACTATTTGAATGAAGATATTTATAAATTAATATTAGAGTTATATTGTTCTAGAGATCGGTATCCTATTTAATAATTTCATAATTTATTCTTATCATCTCATTCTAGATGATGAGGCTTGGGAGAGGTTTTTCAAGGAGGTTTTGAATATAAATATTCATCAATGTGTAAATCAAATTATATTCAATTAATATATTATATAATATATGAGTTAGATTCAATTTACAAAACATCAGATAGGAGTATAGTTTCATGGGATGGGATATGACAATACTCGTAATGGAGCATAAATATTATCGAGAGTCATCAATTTCCAAGTTAGAATATGTTTATGTCAGTGTGGAGTAGGTTTTATCCAACATTAAACCAATTCATCTATGCTAGTAGTTATGTTTCTATTTATAGTGGGTTGGAAATGGTCAAAATTTCCTATGGATGGCATGTACATTAAAAATTATACTAATTTTCCCTCATCAATAACCATCATGTGGCAGGTACCCATTTCACTCCTAGCTCGTGTAGTAGATTTATTCAAGGAAGAAGAAACATTTTTATTTTATATATTTTGTGGAGAACAGAGGGGATGATGTAGGAATATGAGTTCCACATTATATCCATCAACCTTAGGGATAGCAGGTCAAGCGTGGTTATTCATGTGTTCTCCACTAGGTACATAGAAGATTCAGAATATGCTATTATTTGATGCATGGTTGTAACACCCCATGATTTCATAGTACGTTATCTCTTTAATGTAATTCAATATCTTGCGCTACATGCAACACTGATTTCGAGCGCAACACTACTTAACAAATTAGCCATTCAAAAAGCAGTTATAAATATTATTAACTATATTTTGAATTTTATAAACTCCATAAAATTTTAGAATCCACATTATGTGTTTCATAGATATAATATAAGAAAAAAAATCATTTTTTACCTATAAAAGAGGTGTTTTTCAAAAAATGCAATTTTACAACCTTTTAATGGAGAAACCTTTTTAAATACAATATTTGACACTTTTATATATTAAATTTAAAAAAATTAAATTCATCTTCAGAAGAAGGACATAAAAATTTAGTTTTGATAATGTTTTGGTACTTTTTTGATAACTTTCATTTTTTGATGAATAGTAAAAAATAATAAATTTTAATTAAAAACCCGTTTCTAATTGAAATAATTAATATGTTTAATTATGAATTTGAGTGGTTTAAAAGTATAATTAGATTATATTTTTATCATTTAATATAATCAAGGTTATTGGATGTCAATTTATATTTAAATTGTACCTAATCACATGTCAATATTTTGATGGTTTTTACTTTTTAAAAACCCCTTTTCTGGTATTTGACAATGGGAATTAATTTTAAATTAATTAATTCAACTCATATGTTTTTAATTTGGTAAAATATACCTCATTTTTGTATTTTCAATATCAAAATTACCTTAGGATTATTTTTTAGTATTTTTCTAAAATCTTTCAAATTTTGATGAATGGTGAAAAACACTGTGTTATTGTTTAAAACCGACTTTTATTCAAAAAAAATATTTATATTTAAATTTATTTTAAAGTAAAAATAGATACATAATACCTATATTATTTCAATTTAATTCATTAGAGTCATTTTATAATAAGATTCGATGTATAAAATTTTATTGAAACTTTTTACCAATTTTTACCCATATTCTAGGCACATTTGAAAATTTTCATAAAACATAATTTTACCACTTCTGTGAGTTGAATTTCAAAAATCAGAGAGACATGGTTGATATTAGTATTTTATTTTTTTTAATAGAATGAAAATAATTTTTTGTGAATAGTAAATTTTGAATTTTATTTACCATGTTGAAAAGTAAATCGGTTAATTAAAAATAAAAATAATATTATAATTACACTAACACATGTCCTAATTCTATTGGATAAGTGTATTTAGACCAAAATAAACTATAGGAATTAAATATGAACCTTTTTGTCCACTTGGATTAGATTAGGACATTTATTATTATTTTATTTAAAGAAGAGTTAAATGTTTTAAATTCAATGTATAATAACTAAACAATTTTTAATATATGGTTATTATTAAGATAAATTCAACTATAAATATTCATTAGAAATATAAAAATATTTCATACATCATGATATTTTATTTATAATTTTTAGACTTTATATAATTAAATTTATTTATGACACAATGATGATGCATCAATTAACTATTTAATGAAGGATTAAAATAATTTATTTTATAATTATAACAACAAATTTAAATTGATATTTTGATGCATTCCACTAATTATATAGGTTAATATTACATTTTTGGGTTGATGTAATATATTTTTTCTAAGTAATCAAGTTTTTTTTTACATTCACAAAAACCAAATACTAAATTTCTTCAAAATTGACATAAATGAGTTTTAAAAACAAATACCATATTATTAAATGACATAATATTCTTAAAAATATAAGGTTAGGAAAAAGGACTTATATAATGATATATATGTAATTAATTAACCACTTGAAGTTTTCTTGGCATTTTACTGTAATTTTATTAACCATGTAATAAAAAAATAAAATAACACATTGCAAAAGTTAATCTATTTAAGTAAGAGGTAAATATAAAATATCAAACTAATATGGTGACCTAAACATCTCTAAAACCAATTTTTTTAGTGGATTTTGACCCATACCGACCTTATCCACAACAGAAATCCATTTTTCCCTTATATATAGAAAATGATTTTATAATAAAATAATATTTTAGGCTTTTCCTAAAGTGACCCACATCCCTCTTTTAAAAGGTTACTTCCCCATCTCTCAAAATCACACCCCCAAATCCATTTGGCTCAGCCAAAACCTGCTTAAATATCCTCCCAATTAGCCTCCCTTAATCCTAGAGTCCTTACTTTGATCAGAATCCAACCTAAGGATTTTTTTTGATCAAATAAAAAGGAAGAACCTGAAGAAGAGGTAATCACTTCATCACCTCTTTCAAAGTTATTTTCTTCTTCCACTTCCTCTTTCTTTGATTTTTTACATAACAAAATAATAACTCTAGTACCTAATACATTCTTAGATTTTATTATAAATATATTACAACTACATTCATTATTCCATCCATCCTATAAATGACAATGTCACCATACATTCATACATACGGCTTACTACCTGCACGTCATGGTGTCGTTTGTTATTAAAGACTTTATTATTTGGATTGGTATAATAATGTGTATAATTGATGTAAATAATAAATATAATAAATCAATGATTCTGTATATATAAAATACCATCCAATTACATATGATTTTACAATCAATAGAATGATATCATCGCTCATGTGTCCGTATGGATTTCCATCTCCATGACGTGATGATATTAATTTCCACGTTCACCATTCAACAATGATTATAAATATATATATTACAAATAAGTATGTTATATATGAAATGATAATTCTACTAGATATATATATATATATATATATTTACATATATCTCATTCACTTAATTTCGTTCAATATGATATTTAAATGGAAACAACGTTTAAGAATATGTACGACCTACCATCTCCATAAACGGTGTTTTCCATTACATATATCTATCTATTATAAATTTTTATATGTTCAATATATATGATACTTATATAATGTTTTATATTCCCGAAGAAATTAAATCATGATATAAGTGATATGATCAAGAATAAAAAGGTAGAACATGTAAGATAAAGAAGGTGATTGTTACCCAAAATTTTATTTTAACAAAGCAATCTCTTATCTATACTAAACTAGGCTTCTTCCTACCCTACGTGTCACACTATCCTTCTTCCATTTACCCCTCCATTTTAATTCCCCCCAACTATTTCATCCTCCATCTCGCGACACCTTCAGCTTCCCCCCACACACTCTCCCCCACTCCCTTTGAATTAGGGTTTCGCGGCTACTGACGTCCTTCGACATTCCGGCGACCTTCCACATTCCACCGCTTTATGTTCACACCTCCGTCGACATCATCTGGTATTCCTGGCTGCACGCTCTGGCCTCTTGCAATTATATTTAGGGTTTCGAGCTACCAGGCCACTTCATCAAATAACTACGACACAGTTTTCCATTTTCAGTCACAACTCTGGTGACGCCATTTGGTGCCCAGCGACCTGTCTACTCTTACCTCTATATAAGGGTTTCTTCCTACCGGGTGGCTTCGATGAAGGTCAACCCGACATTACTCATCCTCTTCCCGGGGTTGTCAGTATTTCATTGTCCATGTTTGGTTTCTCTCGACGTGAGCTCCCATTGATGAATATATGCACAGATTCCTCCATTCTATCATATGATGTTCGAATGAAATATTCCAGTAATTTATATCGCCTATATTTGGTCTAATTTCACACATAAATATGCACCTTCAATCCAAGTATGCGTACAATAACTATAAACTTCTTATCTATGGGTACCTTTTACTGCTTAACTATACAGATTCCTCCATTCTACCATATTTCAGTCCCGCTCTTGCATTTGTCTAATTTATATATATTACTTTGATGTAGCTATTTCTTTGATATTTCTATAACTTTGGTATAAGAGTCGATCAGTTAAATAATTATACACTTCTTAGCTATGGGTACCTTTTACTGCATTATGTGACATAAAAAATGAATATTTGAATTTATATTTTCTCTATAATATTTATATGTTTCATTGATGTAGGTATATGTGTAGTTCATTGCAATCACAATATAAGTGTCGATCACTATAATTCAAACATGTATTCTCCATCAATTTTCTTATCAGTATATTATAAATTGAATCTACATACAAATAAACATCTTATGGTTGCATTATAAAACTTGAAAATTCAACATAAAGACAACAGAACAAAGATGCAGACACTTTCAGCATCGAGAGATGCAATGTTGCAAAGGAGACTTCGTACGAGAGAATGAAAAATTGGTACAGAAATATTTTATTTCCTTGAAAACATTCCATATACATACTTACTGAATTACAGGTTCCTAAAATAATAGGAAAATCACCCATGGAGTACCATCAACTATGTTCTACTGCAACATTTGATTCATTGCAACTGAATTCCAACTTGATCAGAGGAGCACGCATACCACTTTCACCTATACCTATCGATACTAAGTATATTTTCATTTTACCAATATTTTTATATACAGTCAATATATTTATTTTAAATAATGTGATCTACTTTACTAATGTTGCATTTCAATAGATAGTGGCTCTAGATTCAGGATCCTCTAAGCCAATTAATGTTAGAACAAGAATTAGAAAATGATGTAGTAACAGTATTAACGGTAAATATCCAAGAGTTTCAATCTTAAATTATATCTATTCATTAAAACTATGTTCATGTACTTTCTACTCACCAAAGGAGGATCAGGAATATCATTTTCACCTTTATATTCGAATGATGAGTTATATTACACTGTCAAAGAACAGTGATTATATATATTTATTTTACTATGTCATAACATTGTATATTTTTTCAACTATTAAATTTCATTTATAGCTCATCATGTTTGTCGATCTTCATCAACAAGATATGTTCCTCGTAGCAAGAAAAAACGTATATTAGCATGTAATAAAGAAAATTATTACCCCTCTAGTAAGTATTCTATCATCGTATAGTTCCGTAAAAAACACACATTTTCTCTCATATCTATTTTACATTTAAACTAAATTTGCATTACTTTTTCTAGCTGTAACAAGTGAGGGAAATATTCCCACATACACTTTGCATGACTCATTATCAGAGTAAGCACATATCATGCCTTCAAATTATTATGAATTATCACATAGTGTAACATGTTGAATACTATGTTTAAAACAGATATTGTTTTAGTTCTTTAACTACTGGTAACGAAGCTTATTTTCTCGGCATAGGTGTGATGTATATTATAATCAAGAAGTATTCTTATTTTGTATCCAAAGATATATATATCTCTATTCTTTAGGTATTTCAATGTAATTCTAATTCATAATTTACACTTGAAAATATGTGTCATCTACAATGAGTCATGTCATTTCAGAAAGAGATGTAACAACTGATGAAATCAACGCTATAATTACTCATCAAATAGACTATTCAGGTTTGACCTACTACATAATCATTTGTTACTTTACAGGCATTTCTTATGCATTTCCTTACAAACTAAATGAAAATACTACAGCAGAAATAATGCAACTTCTTCACCTTGTGGAAAATGCATGTCAATGTATTCTTTTTACCTTTTGCTAGAGTGTTATTCAAGTTATCACAGTTTTATGTAATTTATAATGTCAAGTTTATTAACACCATTCATTTAACCATTACTCACCTGCAAAATATTTGAATAGTGGAGATCCCTCTAAATTTTTCTAGTACTGTGGTTCTATTTTTTGGTTTGATGAGAGAAATATAAAATGCAGCACTAAAGAAAACCCACGATTTGGTATATGTTGCGCACTTGGTCAAGTCTCATTGAAATTACTATCGTCCCATCCTCCATACCTTCAATCATTAGATTTCAATAAAAACTATGTGGATGCAAGAGCATTCCAAGAATATATGCATATTTATAATTATATGTTATCATTCACGTCAATGGGCGGTAAGGTTGACAGATCATTCAATAATGGAAGGGCTCTATTTATATTCAGATTGAATGGACAAAACTGTCATCGCATAGGTAGTCAATGTCCTCTTAAGGGTCAACCGCCAAGGTTTTCCCAGCTATATGTTTATGATACTGCGAACGAGTCTCAAAACCAGATTCTGAATGTCAGGTAATATTTAACATTTAGGTTTACACATTTACGGGACAATCATATTTTCACTTCATTCTTAATTTAATTTTCTTTGCAGTTATGACGGAGCAAATTCAAACACGGTGGTCGATTATAATATTGTTGTCAACTTACAAAATTTGCTTCATGAAACAAATGTTTTAGCTCGTTATTTCAGAAGTGCAAAGGAATTTCTTGATCATCCAGAACATTCAATCTTAAATTTGCGCCTTCTTAAGAGAAGACAAACAGATGCAATGAAATACAACTTGCCTACTACTTCTGAGATTGTGATTATTATTGTCGATGACATTGAAGATCTCAACTATGAAAGAGATATTATCATTCAAAGCTTAAGTGGTGATTTGAAGTTGATTGAGGAGCATCATCCCTTGAACCTTCCATTGCAATATCCACTTATTTTCACAAAATGGTCAAGATGTATATGTTGACCACATTTTTCATCGATCTAGATCTATGAGTACATGTAGAATGGTTCAGAAAGTAAAAATGCATGAATATATCTCCTATCAATTGCAGTGTTGTTCGAGTGATACATCAATATTACAACATTCAAGAAGACTGTTGCAATAATTTATTGTTGATTCCTATAAAATGATAGAGCCTCATAGTCTATCCTTCATTCTCTTCAATCAAAAATGCTTGAGGGTTGAGTTGTACAATGTGTTGCAAGATGATTTTATTCGAGGTGATCGTGATGGGTATGCATGCAGGAAGCGAATCATTTTACTATCTACATTTACTGGTGGTCCTAGGTATATGATTCAAAATTACCAAGATGCAATGTCAATTTACAATTGGGCAGGATATCCTGATTTGTTTTTAACATTTACATGAAATCCCCTTTGGACTGAAATCACTAGATTTCTATCACATAACAATCTTCACCCTTCAGACTATCAACACATTGTATCCAAAATTTTCAATATTAAGGTTTACCAGTTAATGAATTATTTATGAGACAAATGTTTCTTTGGAAAGTCATGTGCATGTACCTTCTGTAATACAAATTATTTTATGAGACATATTTTATCTTATTTAATGAATATGTTGTTGAACTGTGTCATTTATATCATTTCTTTCTGTGTAGTTTTTCATACAGTGGAATTTTAGAAATGTTGACTGCCTCATATACAAATTTTACTATTTTTATATAGAGAGAGAAAAATAGGTACTCCTGCCTATATTGACAAATGTCTTTCTGCTGAAGATCCAAATAAAGGTGATTTTCCAAAACTTCATGAGTATGTTAAGATTTTTATGATGTATGGACCTTGTGGTGATGTAAATCATATATTACCTTGTATGAAAAATGGAAAATGTACTAATTTTTTCCCAAAAAAAATTTTTGAATGTACAATAGTTGATGATGATGGGTATGTTCTATACCGACGAAGAAATTATGGAAACACGATCGTGAAAATTGGTTTCCCATTTGATAATCAGTTTGTTGTACCATATAATCCTTTCATGCTAATTAAGTATCAAGATCGTCTAAATATTGAAGTTTTCAATCAATATACTTCCATCAAATATATGTTCAAGTATATTTGCAAAGGTAATGATTGTGTAACAACAACTTTGTATGAAACCAACACTACAACACTGTCAAGAAATAATGTCAAAGAGATTAAGATGTATTATGATTTCTGATACATTTATCCTTGCGAGACCTCTTTAAGGATACTTTCCTATGATATCCACTACAAATATCCTCCGATTGAAAGATTACATTTTCATTTTCCATGCCAAAATAGTTTTACATACACTGAAACTGATCATATTTAGGATGTGTTGCATAAGGGTAACATTTTTCAATCAATGATTACAACATGGTTTGAAGCTAATGTTGCTTACTAGGAAGGAAGATGTTGCTTACTAGGAAGGAAGATGTCTCAAATTTATAGAATTTGTACTGTTACAGGGCACCAAATTCTATCTATGTTCAAAAATATATTGCATGAAGGGATGTGCAATTTCATACAGAACATGCAGATACCTTCTAATAAAGGTACCTACGTAGGAACTAGACATTCATTTCGAGTACTTTTTACATCAACAACGCATTTCAAGCTATGTGATGCACCACTACCACATTTCTAATTCGATTTTACTTCCTTTGAAGACATAATTCAAGGAAGGGTTCCAGAGTAACATTTAATAGGTAAACGTCTATTGAAATTTATTTAACAGTTTATGAATTTCCTTAGAGTATCTCTATTGATCAATATATAATTTTATGGATTACTTTCTACTTTTTTTACCTTACAGTATACAACCATTTCTTCTTTATGATTTGTTTTATAAATTATTGGACATTTACGTTGCTCACATCATCTTGAAGCATTGGGTAATTCCAATTTCAAGATGCAAATTTTCTTAAAGGATGAAAGGTTAGTCATTACCGCATTTCACTATATTTGACCCGCTTTTTATATTTAACATTATGTGGTACATATTTTTCAGCAGAGGGTTACAACTTAAATACAGTTTATGGGGTGACTATGATAACATGATGTCATCTTACTTGGAAGAAAATATCGGTTCTTCAACTATTTTAATATTTCAACTTGTCAGAGTTAATAAATTGAGTAATATTCTCTCTAATAACCCAATTACTTATTTCTATTTTTTAATCAATGATTTAAATAAAACCACTACTCCAACTGAATTCATTTTAAAATTACTTGCAGACTTTCTTATACTTACAACTACCATTAATGCGACAAAAATCATTTTCAATCCGGATATTAAAGATGTTGAATCATTCTGAAAAATGTGCTCTGGATACTTGATTTGATTGCGATTCTTGTATATGTTGTCCAATGTTTACTATATAATAGATGTACATATTATGTATGATATTTGACTTTCATTTTTCAATATATAGATGTACGCTTATAATGGAATTGGAGTATCGAAGTCCAGTACCAACAAACCCATCTTCTTCTTCTACACCATTACTATATTGGGAAAATAAAAAAACCATTTTTGATGTCACGAATTTTGATCAGGTATGTTGTATACGAAAAATTTCCAATTTAATTTATGCACTTTAAAAATCTGGTTGTACCAGTATAGTAATGTACTATCTCATTATCTACATTAATCTCAATGTTGGACAACCTAAAAAGTTCTTGATTTCCATCACCATAAAAAAATTCAAACAACTCACAATTGGTTCTATGATTCATGCAATTCTATCATGAAAAAAGTGCATAACGTTGATGGAAAAATTTGGTGCAACAACTACAAGATATCTGTAACTTTCACCATTCCTAGGTTCTTATTTTTTCTTCTGATTAACATTTTTTTAGTTATTTTATATATCAATAGTAATTAATTTTACTTATCCTAAATCACTTTTTAATCATATTTATAAATCAACAGATTTAGAGTGAAGATACAAGTGAGTGATTCCATGGACTCTTTATCAGTTGTCCTATTTGATAAACATGTAATATAATTTGTGAGCAAAACTACTTCAGATCTGTGAGATTATTTTATTCATGTACTAGTAGATAATAAACAATAATGATGACAAAATATGTTCGCTTCAATTAAATTAAAATTTACTATTTCTTCTTAAATAATGCTGATGATTAGTATGGTTTTCCTACTGAATTAACTGTTATTCAAATCAAAAGAGGATCTCCTACCAATTGTAGTGTCAAATTATAATATTCAAAATCATAACTGTTCAGCAGAACAAAACTCATACAAGGTAATATTCATTACCGACAATGAAAGATACATCACCAAGTTCAATGATAGCTTCACATAATTTCAGGTAAATTATACTACATATTCCTATTTTCATTAATATGGATAGATTGGAAATAGTTATTTGTGTTATTATTTATATACAGAATCGTCAAAGGAGTGGCTGTAAAAATGTATGTAGTCTACATGAACATAGTCATGTGCAGTTTAATCCATTATCATCATTTTACTTCCACACGTTTAAAGAACATGCAACTGGATTAATGCTTTATTGTTCTATCATAGGATAATGAAAATGTTAAATAATTTTGACTAAGTGAAAAGGATGACTCTATATTTGAAACATAATCTACAGTATCATCCTGTATTTAGGTATATATAAATATATTTCCCTTATAATTTTCTTTACAAGCCTTTATTTCATTCCTACATTGTAATTTCTCCTATATCTGATGCTACTTTTAAATATGTTCTATATGCAGAAAAACCTACTGACTGAATTTATTAATGAAGATGTTATAGAAAAATATCAAAATATCCCACATGAAAGTGTCGGTAGAAAAATTCCAGAAAAAAATATGGCAATCCGAATGAAGGATAAATTAAAATACAAGATAGAAAATAATGACTGATATGTTCTGCATATAAGAAAGGTAATACGATATCAGGTGATTGTATCTTCTAATCTCTTTTCTATATTGTGAGTTAGTTTATTCTTCTTGTATTACATATCTACTATCACTTGATGTATTTTTTTTCTGGTGGGAGAATGGGCAAGGCATGGATGGGGGGCCTGGTGGGGGCTAGTGGAAAAGAGGCTGGGTAGGGAGGAGGGGCCTGGTTGGGTTGGTGCTGGGCATGGGGGGTGAGTTGGAAGGGGGAGGTGCTAGGATGCGGTAGCAGTAGAGGCTGCTAATGGGTGAGGGGAGGCAAGAGTATGGGCATGGGGGTGGATGGGATGGGCTGGGGATGGTTGGGGGTGGTGATGGGTAAGAGGGAGGAGGAGTTGTAAGGGGGGACGGTCCTGGTGGGGGGTGGAGCTATGCGGGGGGGGGGGGGGCTGTGTAATGTTTTTTAATTAATTTTCTACTTATTACCTTGCTGAATTAAATATATGGATGGTCAACATGAATATTCATTTGGTGTTTTCTATATATTGGTTTTTTGATCATTGATAGTGATAGATGTTCACTTATCCATTAATTTTAGGATTCTATAATTTTAACTTTTGTGTGCAGGTTCGATAGAAACTTGGGGTGGGGTTTTATGCAAGGAACTCTATACAGATTTCTGATGTACATGATTATGTAATGTTACAAATTACATTTTTATTGGATCATTGGATGGTTTATATGAATTAAATTAGACAACACATGAAGATTGGCTATCTTAGACTAGAGTTTTTGACTTCAAAAACCAATCCTGTGAGGTTGTTGCTGATATTATCTTATTTATATTTCATATTTGAAAGAAGGTATTATAGTGTGTTATTGTTATTAAAAGGTAACAACTTATAAACTATTCAGTACTCTGTGCTAAAATACTTACTTCTATATTTATTTTAATTTAGTCTAGAGATTTTTGATTCATAATAAATGGTTTCCATTTTCTTTTACATATAAATATAAATGGGCTGGGAAGTTTGGAGTGGAGGGGAGGAAAGGGGAGGGGAGGGGAAGATGAGGGCAGGGGGGAGGTCCCTGGTGGGGAAAGAGGTTGGGAAGGGGGGAGTGGTGGGGGAAGGGGCTGGGTAGGGGAAGGCGTAGGTATGAGGGGGAGGTGCTGGGATTGGGTGGGAGTCATCCAGAGGCGGGGGAGGGGAGGGGTATAACTAGGTAGGGGGTAGGAGGAGGTGATGAGAAGTTGGGGGGGTGACAAGCTGGGCAGGGTGGTGGGGGAGAGGAGGGGCTGGGTAGGGGAGGGATGAGGAGGGGGAGGAATGGGTTGGGGGAGATTCTTCTTAGTTGGCAGGATAATGGAGGAGAGGGGCTCAGTAGGTTATAGGGGAGGGGAGGGATGGGGAGGGGAGGATGAGGGTAGGGGGAGGGGGCTGCTGGGGGAAGATTTTGGGAAGGGGTGGGGGGGGAAGTGGCTGGGCAGGGGGGGAGGCAGAGGTGGGATGGGGAGCTGCTGGGATTGGGTGGGAGACAAGCTGAGGAGGGGAGGGGAGGTGTAGAGCTGGGTAGGGGGGTTGGAGGAGCTGCTGAAAATTGGGGGGGTGACAAGCTACCCAGACTAGCCACTGTTTCTCATCTTTTGGGACCGCGTGATTAGATGTGATAACATATATTTATCATTTACTATCTGAATAGAATCATATATAGTAGATCCATAGAGAACATGATTGGTATAATAAATAGACATGTAACAAGGAAAGAAGTTTTCATTGGAACAGATTTTTTTGTTTTCCATTTCGACTTAATGTATGTTTGATTGACATGAGTGATTTATTTTTATAAGTTGATTGGGGTGAAATCACTATTCTATCAAGGTATTTTGTATGAAATGGGCATGGGAATGGATGTGTGGGGCTGGGCAGGTGGGAGGGGAGGGGAGGGGAGGGGAGGGGAGGGGAGGGGAGGAGAGGATGAGGGAAGGGGTGAGGGGTTGTTGGGGGAAGAGTTTTTGCAGGGGGAGTGGTGGTGGGGGAAGCGGTTGGGCAGGGGGGAAGTAAAGGTGAGAGGGGGAGCTGCTTGGATTGGGTGGGAGACAAGAAGAGGAGGGGGAGGGGAGGGGTAGAACTAAGTAGGGGTGTTTGAGGAGCTACTGAAAAATTGGGGGGGTGACAAGCTTCCCAGACTAACCACTATTTCTTTTTCAATTAGTACTAATTTTTCTATTATTTCAATTAGTAGTGATTTTTCCTTTTCATATTAATAATTGTTTGGTTTCACTTCACTACATTACCCAGTTTTTTTTATAGTAATATGTCTCATTTACTCACATTAATGTCTAATTATATATTGCATAAATCGATATAACTGTCCACAAACATGACAAACTGCTACTCTAAATCAATGAGACATGGTAGTACTGGGAGGCTATTGACTGCTCATTCTGATGACATGAATTGTAATGTGATCTACACACCCACTATTGTTGAAAATCATGATTCCTGTAATTGATTTCAAACACGTATCTACTACTTAAAGGGTATTTATGTTCTCTTATCATGTTTAAATAACATTCCATAGTTCTATTTCAAAGGTGACATGAAAATGACAACTAATGTCTGTTTCCAATATAATGTTCTCTTACCAAGATTCTATTTCACTGATTTCCTATTTTAAGTATCTAGATATTAGATTTTCATAATTATTTTCAATGAATATATTTATAATTTCAATATAATATTGGTTAATGTCCATTGATCACTTCTCTTATTTCTTATGCATTTTGTAATTCATATTTCATTTATGATGTTATGCGTATGCACGAGCAATGAACTAGTTTTTAATAGATTGGTATTATATAGTCATAAATGAATAAATTATGATATCATAATTATGAATATGATTCCGGTATAATTTATTAACATACTATTGTCATTATAAAGGAGGTTTAACGTACCCTCGATCAAAGGAAAGAACATGGAAAGTGTTAATTCCTCAATCTCATTATTATTCGAGATTATTTATGTGTAAGTTTTTACTGGGACATATTTATTATCCATGTCCATGTTTCATAAAATATTTTTTCAAAAGGATTCTTTTTTAAGGTACTCATTAACTAAAACATCATTATGAATGTTTTAAATATTTATTCTTCTAAATCATTCCCATTAATGTCTATATTTTCAAAATTGTTTAAAGGATTTATTTATAACAACATGAATGTTTTAAAATAATAATTTATTTGAAACGTTTCAATATGGTATGGGACAATATGATTCAAAAATATCTTTTAAATTTCTTCCTTTATAAATTGTGTGACTTTTAAATGATTTCATGAAAATTGGTATTTCTCTCAAAAAGGGTTATTTATTATTTTTCAACTATGTCAACATCCTTTATTAAATATTATTCTTGATTGAGTTTGATTTACTATAATACATTCTTTCATATTGTATTGAATGAGTTATGATATGTTTTACTATGGATGTGCTATTTTAATACCATTCATGTTTTATGGTTAAATTATTAACATTTATTATGGTAGTTTTTATACGCATTTTTATGTTATGTTTCAATCTTTTCATATGAGGAATGAATTGGGCTTTCTAAGTGACCGGTGGAGCCCACTATGGCTTCCTGATGCATTGGTAGGTCTCATGAGACAATCTAGTGTCTTGGCACAAGGCCTTGACAAAATAATTATTTGTAGTCCTGACACGAGGCCTTGACTATGTGGTTATGATGTCTGGAATTATGCATTCCATCATTATGAAATTATCTGTTGATATTACATGGGATTATTTGACTAGTAGAATGTCCATGTGAATAAGTAAATGGAATTATTTGATTAATAATTGAAATATTATGATGAAGTTTATGTTTAAAATCATTTTGTTTTATTCTTATACATTGCCTTAAATGTTTGTATTTATTTATGATAGTTTCCACAGTATTGTTATCCTTACTCAGCATCTATGCTCACCCTTTATTATGTTTTATATTTTCCAAGATGTGATGAAGTGTGTTATGATTGATATGAAGTTTTAAGCTAGGATAATAATGGAACTCTCAATGTATTATTTATGTTGTTTTTTATTTTAGTAATTGTAATGTAACATTTATATATGTAATCTATTTTCCAAGAATGCTTAGTTGATCTGTCCTTCAGGACTTGATTCCTTGTGATCATGACAATGTTATGTAATGATGCACCAACTCTAGGTCACTGGGTTCTGGACGTTACAATGGTTCATAGTTTCTACATGGTGTGTCTAATGTCATTTTCAATACTACCTACCGATATTTTTATTGTACTTAAGCCATTTTAATTTTATAGTAACACACTCTATTATATCTCTATCCATAGTCTATCTTGTGCGAATGATATAGTGATCCTTATAGTTCCCATAGTATTCACTAATCATGTTGGAGGTAGAGCTATTTTATTTTATATGTGTATAGATTTTGAATTTGTGCTATAGTATTAATACTTTTAGAGATATTTCCTATTTTTTTATATATATCCATAAGACATTATCATTGGCATTTATTTTCTATATTCATTATAGGATATAATTAATTTCATTAGTACGCCTATAATATTCAATGAAAATGATTGTGAAAAGTCGATTTTGATTGGTTTTCTTGACCCTTAAAGGGTTTAGAGACATGTGGATCCTCACTCATCATTATTTGTAGAGTTATTATTTATTTATTTTGAGGTTTTTTCACTAGTATTTCCCATTGATTTAGAATAATACATTGAATTTTTTTTCCATGAGATGTATGGAAATACACAATCATCAATATATCAAGTTTATGAAAGACTTACAACCAGAAGCCTCTTAGATATCAATTTCTACCATTCATATGCCTCCTTATGAGTTGTGGGGTTTTTGGATTTATGATGTTTATCTCTTGTAGTGAGGCTAAAATTGGCATAGTGTGTCTCCTTGGGGAGCAGTAGTTCTACATGAAAATAAGAGATATGGCATATTTTAGTTTTCTATTGATTAACATCATTTGAATTAGGTTACATTGATGAAATGGAAACCCCTTCAATGTATATAATTTTTATTTGATTAATTTATGGGAGAGTTCTTGTCATCAATGAAATATTTTTTGTCTGGATATCCAAAAATGTGTGTAAAAGATGATAATATCCTAGAGACTAGCTTTATATGTCATTCTGGGTATTAGGAATTGGTTTTTCATATGTTAAATGTAAAAACCACTCTAGATATTTTTTATATGGTTGATAGATATAGTGTTTTATTATTTTTCAAACTGGTTTGTAATCGACTTTATTAATGCCATCCTTATTGTTTCATCATCAATAGAGGATCACAAAAATAATTTATAGAAAATTTTTGGAGTTCTTTGGTATCATCATTTGTTTGGTAATTTATCAAAGTTTTATTTCTATTATTAGGAATTCTATTTCATGGGAAATTTCATATCTAATTATATAGTGGTCATTTATCATTTCATTTTTTTGTTGCTAGTTTCTTGGGTATCACCTAGGAATATTGTAGAGGTGCATATTTTCCATATTATAACTCGTTACTATATGAGTTTCATTCATGAGTTTTTAAGATTTTGACTCTTATGATTGAATTTACTAAAAATAGATTATTCTCACATGCATGCTAACCAATGTAAAGATGCTTTCAAGTATCTAAAGTTGTAGTTGGTTTGTGCCCTATTTCATTGTCTTCTAAAGTAAGGTCTGAATTTGAAATTTGTGAAGAAGTTTCAAATCATGGTTTGGATTTTGTATTGATAAATTAGAGTTAATTTATCTAATACAATTATAAGAAGTTACAACCTCATTAATGTAACTATGTTTCCCATGATCCGGATATTTTTACGTTAGTGTTTTATCTAATGTTTAGAAGACACTACCTTATTGATGAACATTTGTTGGACTTCATAAATCATAAAATCAAAAGGTATTTATTCTCCTTGATATAAATTAATATCCATTACTTACATTGTATGGACTTCTTCTCAGACTATAAGATATATATTTACATTACACCTAGTGAATGAGATGTTTCTTCTAGAAACCCTTGGAGTGTGATGGAAGAGTTTGGAATGTTATACCATAAAATGTGTGTAGTTAATGGTAGAGGATTAATTTACTATATTAAAATGAATTCATACATAGTATAGAATGTTTCAGGTTCCCATGTCGGGGATTCCAGGGTAGTGGTTTGACGTAATCTGGTTTTTTAAGGAGTGTCTCATAGGGGTTGGTCTAAGGATATATAAATTAGGGTGTTATTCCAGGGAAATATTTCCATTATTCTAGTGACACATAAGGTTTTATTGTGCGAGTTCCATGGTCCTTCCCCATTATTAAAACCATATTTTAAAAGGTTGAACCATGATTTAAAAGATAAACTATTGTGGGTAGATCAGATGCTCTGTTTTGTAGAATTTATCTTGTGGTGGATGGTTTACCTGAAGGTAATGGCTAAGTACGATGCTTCTAGTGGATCATTTTTACCATATCATTATCCCAAGTTTAAGTGGGATGTAATTTAAATGTATCTCATCACCAATTTACTAATAGATATGTGATATTCTAATTCAATATGAGTGATCATAAATTGTCCAACAAATTCAGCTCCCTTCATTATGATTGAGGAGTCAAACTCATTTTAGGTTTCTTTAATGTAATTATTATAAGAGTAGTAGGGGACACATGGTGTTTTATATATGATCATCTATTATGATATCCCTATTTTTTATTTATTTTATGTAGATGTCCTCATCATGATTTTGTATCTTATTTGTTCCTTAATATCACATTATCATCTACAAATAGAAAATAAAATAGAGCAGACTATACAGACTCCAAAATAAATGTTTCTTGCTTATATATTTGATTTTGTAGGTGATTGGATGTTTCACCTAACATTTGAGTATTTTTTATAGAAAAACAGTTATCACAAAACTATTGGAATGGAACTTTTTTAATCATTGTACGGTCTAACTTATTTATCTTCATTATGATATACAAAGTTTGTAAAATTCTTTATTCTTTCACCATAATTTGTAAAAATTATTAAAAATATAATTAAGGTGATACATGAGTGAATGAAGGTATTCAAGTGTCATTTTATGTTTTTTTATAATAGGTGGAGTCTTATAATGTATGATGTTTTAGATACCATTTTCTTGAGGTTTCACCTCATCATGCAAGGAAATAGTATGGTATAGAGTGTTTGAATTGTCCTAGGATCGTTAGACCTTTTGAGGTGTTGGATTAGGTTGGAGCTAGGGATTTTTAGTTAACACTACCACCATAGATTATATGGATTCACAAAACCATCCACAAATCATGATTCCTCTAGAAACATCCAGATATTTCTCACAAAATCAATTTGGGAAAACATGATATATAAATTGGTGTGACTACCAAGGAGTATGCAATCGATATACAAAAAAATCTATAAAAGCCAGTGTATGGGGATTTTATTCATTTTTTTACATCAAATAGAAGAATGATTTCTTAGAGAATATTAGATTGGGATTCATATATGAATAGTCAATATCCCAAGTTTTTCTATACATGAAATTTCATTATTTGATGCATTATTTGACCCTTTATTAGATGAATTTTAAAACCTTGTATGTTTTATGAGATCATTTCTCTCATTTTACAGTGTGCTTGTTTTTTTCCTTTCCCTTAATATGTATCTCCCTTGGGAGAGTGTTTTGGGTCTATTTGTAGAAGCATCAATTTCACTCTAGTTCCCCCATGGGGGTTGTTGTCTTTTTATTTGTAGCGTGATCCATGAGAGGTATCTCGTTTGGGGGTTTTTGAGACACCCATATTCATTTTGGGGTTTTTAAGATCATGATGATGGTAATTTTTCAATTTGAAGTTTTTGTCTTTTAATCTATAAATTTGTTTTAGGAGTGGTTCATTGGATGATAGAAAATAGGTTGATATAGTAATATATTGATTGAAAATAGTATTCAAACCAAAAGTGGTGAACCATAGTTTGAACTTTGGTTAATGACCAAAAGAATTTTAGGCTGTAATTTTATGCTGTTTCATAGGATAAATATATGTATTGAATAGATTATTCATGGTATGAATTATTTTTTTATTTTTTACGGAAAAATTTATTTAATTTTAAGTGGAATATTAAACTGTTAGTTTTAGTGTGTGGAATTGGTATTCACATAATTAATGAGATTAAACCAATGCATTAAAAAGTTTGGGAGGCCCCACAAGTTTTTAAAAACTCACATCACATCTCTTGAAGAATTTTTTATCCAGAAATCATTTGAAAAGAACCTTGACATCCATTAAATTCGATTCAATTCTCAAAATCTATTGTCTGATATGTGGTTGTATTAATTTATTTATTCCTTCAATAGTGGATTCATTCAATATTGGACATCTTAAACCATGTTATTGTTGATTTTTCACTTCTATTTTTTTGTGGTTTCTATTAGTGAATGATAGAAATCTCTTATTATGATAGTTTTTTTGGGATTTTTAATTTCATAAGGATGATGTAAATAGAGTTTGGGGTATGTTCTTCTATTCATAGTCATAGAACATTGAGATTAAATTCCTTAGGTAGGATATTTGAATCCATTCTCTAGATTTAATGTTAATTTTTGGGATTATCACATGTTAATAATTTGTGTTTTTTATATGATTAATATTATAAATATAAAAACATAGAATTATATTAATTAATTAAGTTGTATCTTATGTTTTTTATCAGTTTTGGTTGTACATTAGTTGATGCCTTGTGTTTTTCAATGATAGTTTTATATCATTGTGTTCTTCATATTTTTTTGACTAGAATGGGTTTTTATAATAGAAATTCCAAAAAAATATAATAAATCTAGAAAATTAATGTAGATTTGATTAAGTAAAGAAACATATAATTTTAAATCTTTTCATCCTTATATCTAATAAAAATTGAATTTAATGTTAAAAACTTGTGTAAGATGAATCAATGTTATTGATATTTGTAATTTTATATGTTCTTTTGTTGAAAATATTTGAATAATTAACTACAACATTCTATATGAGAATTTAAATTTTTTCCTTCCAATATTAATTTTTTATAGATATGTGAGACAATTATTATTATAGAAGGCATGCATTACTTGGTTTTTTACTTCAGTTCCTTTTCCTCTATGAAGAAAATACCATTGAATATATGATATTTCTATAAGTTTTAGAGAAAATTTTATGTGTTTGATAACCATGTTGTGTTGGTTTTCCATGATATGAAATAGTTTAGGGGAGTAACGTTGTTTAAAAGATAGGAACCCAGGGCTTTTTGGTTAATGGTTGTTTTGATATGGTTGGAAACCTAGGATTAGAAATGTGTCTCGATCCTAGGGTGGATTGATTGTTGATACCGATTATGGAAGTGTATTTTGATTTTTTACATAGGGGTGTGGGATATTAGGATTGTTTTTTTGATTTTAGAGAAGGTATTTTTTGTCATTGATTTTATTTCTTTCAACATTATATATGGATGGTTTTCCAATTGTTTTTGTTATTTTGGTTCCACTACGTAAATAAGTTGAACCATTCTCTATTAAGTGAAATTATTGTTTGGTTGCAATGTAATATTTCATGAGTGACTGCTTGATTTCATGATTGATAAATGAATAATAAATAACTATAAAGTCCCAGAAATTCCATAGAATATTTTTTCATAAATACATGATAATTTAGAGAGTCCGCAAAATCTTACAGCTTGTGATTCCAAGGCTCGGAGTGCCCGGAATGATCCGTTGAAATTTAGTTAAGCTTTAATTAATGCACGTAAGCAGTTTTCAGGAAAAAGTGGAATAACTATTAAACGGTTACTCAGATCTGAAATTCATGGCCACCTTTGCACTCAAGATGGCGGGTTTATCCTGGGAGTGACTTATGTTTAGTCAGCGTAGGTCTCCTGTGAGAAAAACCAAAAATGACATAACCGTAAATAAAATAATTAAATAAAGTTATTTAATTTTTCAAATGCTTATTACACACAAATGGTAACTCAGAATAAAAATATAAGACTACCAATGAACTAATGAGGGTAGGATTTCTTTAAGAAGATACTAACATGGGTCGGCGAGGGCCACCAGAAAAAGTTAGTTTTTGACCGAAAATAAAATAATTAAGTTACAATTATTTTATTGTAAAATTCATAACTTTTAAATGGTAACTCAGATTAGAAATCAGAGGTTACCGCTGGGTTTTTTGGGGAATTATTCACCTAAGTAGGGCCTAACCTCGACCAACACGGATCGAGGGTGACTGATAATAATTTTCTGAACTTTTTTTGGTTACGTTCACTAAACGTGCGAGCGTCGTTTTATATCCATTGAACCGGTGCTCGGAATTAAAATTTGAGGGCACCGTTGAGCTTGCAGCGTCGATAATTTCTTAGTGAGACCTTCACTGAAATTTCATTCTGAAGAGAACTGAAGTTAGTTTTTGGGGTTTTTAAATGAATTAAATAAAAATAAGATGATAACTTATTTTTATTGTGGTAGTTAAAACCTCCAAGTGGAGTTTGGGGGTGGGGTCCACTACACCCTAACCTCCCATGAGAGGTTATGGTGGTGGGGCCCACCCGAGAATAACCTCCCTTGGGAGGATAATTAAGGTGGGGGCCACTCAGGCATTAAACCTCCCTTTAAACCCCCATTTATGTGGGATGAAAACTCTTCACCTTCCCCCATTATATTTAATGTGCCAACACCCTCAATTATTTAATTTAAGCCTTGCAATTAATTAATTGAATCCATTTGAATTATTTCTAACCATTATAATAAATGATATGCTATTATTTTATTTTGGTTGGCATAATCTCTTGGGTGGAGCTTGGGGAAGGAGGAGAACTCTCCAATGAAGAACGCGAAGAACACTATCCTCGACTTTGTTACCTCTGAACACTTTCTTACGCACGAGCGTGAGAATTGGAAGTGTGTGATGAACGTGGTGAAGGATGAATCAACGTCTGCCCTTCTTCTGACATCGTCAATGAATGACAAACGAGGTAGGGGTTTGAGTTGAATTTATTTATGTTCTTCATCATTCAAATTATGGTTGAGATATGCTGATTGATATCTACATAACATGGATGCTCGGACCGCACGAACACGGCCTGACCCTCGCCCTTTGATTGTTCTCATTTGATGACGACGAGGCGGAGCAACATGACTGGCTTCGGACTGGACTTGAAGAAACCGGCGGCGCTGGGCCACTGGGGTCGCCAAGAGGGTGTGGCACCGTCGTGCCGCGCGGAAGGAGATTCGCGGCCATGATGGGCCGCGATGGAGGCACGCTGCGCTGACGCGCCGCGTGGAGGCCAGCAGAGGGTCGTGCCCAGGGCGGGCCACGGTGGAGGGCTGAGGCACCGTCGCACTACACCGGTGGAGGTGGGAAGCCGCGGCTAGGCAGGACTCAGAGGAGGGGCGCGGAGCCGCCGCACCGCGCCGGCGGAGCTGGGAAGCCGCAGCCAGGGCGAGCCACGGCAGAGGGGCACGGCGCCGTCACACCGCGTCGGTGGCATAGAGCGGCTGGCCGCTCAGGTCAGCCGGGAGGAGCGGGACCCGGTCGAGTCCCTCGTGTGTTGAACTGGCGCCACCTGGCACCATTTTCGGTTCCACCCGAACAGTTCAACTGTTCGGGTGCCAAGGGGGCGCACGCCTCCCCCCTGGGCGTGGCTAGGGCAGGCTTCTGGGCCACCTTCGGCTGGGCCGCCCTTGGCTGGGCCACCCTCGGGATAGGCTGATTCCTCAGACGTGGTCAGACCCGCATACCGGGTCGAACCTCGGTTCAGACCAGGATCAGGTTGAGTCAGTCCAACTGGGTTGGACCAAAACGGACCTGCTATGGCCGGTTTACACCTTTTCGCCAATATCCTGGGCTACGGGTGTCCGATCGATGAACTGTTTGCGGTGACAGAAATATCAGAGTGAGGTGGTCCTATTTCCATACCCCACTTATAGTTTGGACACAGTTGGAGTATGTTCAGGTTGGTTTGGACCTGAAAACCATCCGGGCCCCTGGAACGGTAATGCAAATAACTCACAGTCTGGGCATCTAATTGAGACACCATCTGTCGCATTGGAATCCTTAAGACATTGCGGTCCTTTGGGTTACTACTTTGTAGAGATTAGTGGTAGTAGAGGTACGACCGATATCTCGATGGCAGATTCTACAGAACTCGAGTACAACGGGTGCGAAAAATCTAGCGGCTAATAGTGAGGCGGAGGTTAGAGACAGATCATACGGAGGTCAACGCTCAGCGATCCTGTGTGGGTCAGTGCATACTGATCCTGTGTGGGTCAGATCATGTGGGGGTCAGTGCTCAGCGATCCTTTTTGGGTTAGCGCATACCAATCCTATGTGGGTCAGTTCCTGTGAGGGTCATTGTGGGGGTTAGTATATATCGATCTTGTGTGGGTCAGACTCCGTATAGTCAAGAGCAGTGCCTCTTGGCAGAATAAGATGATCTAGTTTCATGAATAATCATCTGTACTTCTATACTTCACTAAAAACCTGGTTTGGGCTATGACTCTATTCGATTTGAGTCAATGAATTTCTTAATTTCTTCATTATTGATATGGGTTACTAAATAACTTAGCTATATGTATGGGAATATACCTAAGTAAGGGTTATCCGTAGATTTCATAATTTGTGGTATCTTTGTTGGATTTTGTGAGACCTTCGGGGTATCGGAGTCCCTACTGACTATCTTTATACCCACCCCTGCATGGTTTACGCCTGCACTATGTTGTGTTGGTTACAAATGATGAACATCTCTGCTCCGGGAAGAGAGTAACAGAACAGGACGGTACCCGGAGGTGGACCACTCGGCGAGACGTACACGGAGTGGACGGACGGACATGGGGTGATGAGGAAGCCATCTAAACCTACCCTTCATGTGGGAACCCCAGAGGATGACCCTGTAGCTACTTTACATATTTTCTTCAGTTGTACTAGCATTTCAGTTGTATAGTACTTTACTATTGGGCTTGTATTCCTGGCCCCTTTACATTCATCACACACTTTTGTATATAGTTTTACTTAGTGTTTTACTTCCAGTTGCTTACTATGTTGTGTTTGTTTACTGTTATGAAGGCAATAACATCTTAGTTTAGGGATTTACACCTTTGGTTCCTGTCTCCAACCTCTGGCCTATGGAAAAGAGGGCCCTGGGGTAGTCACGATACGGGCCCTGGGGGACGGGTCGTGACAAATTGGTATCATAGGAGTCGGTTCTACCGCAGAACATAGGAATATGATATTTCTTTTCTATGAAGCAATAATGTTAAGGGTACTGAGTGTGATTTTCAGTTCAGGGAGTCCTTTGTTGGTGAGGCGGCCGACGTATCCATACACCAGGACCCTGACTACTGATTTCTGACATAGTGCACGAAAACAATTATTGTGTGTCTGTTTTCATAAGTTTTCTTAAGTCAGCTCAACCAGGTCATCTCACAAGGTATAATATTTTGACCATGGTGCACATGTTTCTAATCATGATTCCTTCACATAGATATCCAGTTAGGGTTCCCAAGATAGTACTCAATGACGGCCCACCAAGCCATGAGGCTCTAGTGCTGGGCCCTCTTTCTATGTCAGCACCTTTGGGTGGTGTACGAGCACCACCACCACCCTTTGGGTAGTAGATGCCACTAGCCGCATTGGAGGATGGTGCACGCCGACTGAGCGTGTTTAACGAGTTCCAGTGGCAGAGGCCTCTGAGGTTTCGAGGCGAGACAGATTCCCCGGTAGAAGAGGACTGGATAGAGGCGATTAGTGGAGTTTTCTGCCTAGTTGAGACACTAGTAGAGCAGATGATGATCTTAACTACTAGTCTTTTTTAGTGAGTGACCATGAGGATTTCCCGCATAGTGATGAAGTTTCGGTAGGTGGAACATTTTCTGAGATGGTACCTTCGGGCAATATGCCAACTATATCACTGCCTGTTGGTCAGCAGACACTACCGGTGGTACCGGTAGAGGAAACTTATAGGTGTAGTGCCTTATGTGTGTTTCATCATCAGATACCCCTCATGATCCGAGGCGGGCCTGAGTCACAGGCGTCTGAGGACTGGCTTGAAGAGGTGGCTGAGAGTTCCCTTCAGCTTCTATAGTTTTGGCAGGACGGCATGTTGGTAGTGGAGTATTCATTGAGGCGTACCGACCATTCTCGGTACTCGATGAATATGATTCGATTAGTGCTTCAGGGCTCAGACTTCTAACCAATGTGTGTTTAAGAACAACTGATCCAACACTTTTTCTCTATGCATTCCTACTCATGTTAGGGTTCTAGAGAGAACCTTTTTGGTTGAATTTTTTTTGGCTGATCGGATACATCCATTGAATATTAGCAGTGGGAAAGCAGAAAACTAGTGCCAGTCTCAGAGACTTGAGCGTGCATGAAGTTTCGGGAAGAGGATATGACATGGACCGATAAATCTGCAGGGCAGTAGATATGGAATCAGAGATAGGAGAGCAATATGAGGTGTTGTACAGTTTTAGATGTTACAACCAGCCGCCTTTGTCATCCCCACCGGGCTCAGGGAGCTGCAGGGCAGGGGAAGAGAGTAGCTGCACGTGGTCGAGGGGTGTGACCCAATGGCTCTAAGAATGATTCGAGGTACGGTCTGTGTCTACTACTAGCTATCGTATCAATAGACATAGGAACTAATCAATCATTCCTTCCATGAATATTTTCCTATTCCAAGAGTTTCTGGTTAAACCGTGGACTTGAACCTCACATCTGGAGATACCTTTGGGAGGAGACTTGATAATCACACATACGCTGACAGTGTGATCTGACCCTCAAGGTGAGAGTTTCGGTTGGAACCTCTTACTGGCAGTGTGGAGGCCTTATGACATTAGTTTGGGTATGGACTGGGAAACCACAGTTCATACACAGATTGACTCTATTAGGAAAAAAAGTTTATGGTTTATCCACAACGTTGGAATAGTGTATTCCTTGGTCGGCGAAAAAGGAAACCCAGGTAACACATGAAAAACTCATGAATAGGGTGGTGTATATAATCACTCATTAGTAAGCCAGGCTCACACTCGTGGCAGCAAAAGTTTTGATTTTTCAGTTCCCAATAGGAGTTTCTAGAGTTTCTCCAACACTATGACTTTGGGATAATATATAATCCTGGGAAGGGGGAATATGGTTGCAGACACACTCAGTAGGAGGTATGGCTGCAGCTACTGAGTGATGCGACGGTGCAGCTAGCTTCATTACAGATATAATTTGTAGATATAGATGGAGCGACCTTTCTTCAGTCTCTTACAATCACCTCCCCACGTTTTCAGTGAGTTAGGGAGTTGCAGCATGGGGATGCAGCTGCGATACACGACCTGCTCAGTTATCCATAGGACATGCACCTGATGGATTTTCGAAAGGTGGAGAGCATGTCTTCCTCTTCAGAGGACGTACTATGGTACTAGTAGCTCTTCAGGAAGAAGTGATGAGGGAGTTCCCCACTTCCCCTATAGCGGTACATCCAGGAGTGGAGAAGATGTACCAGGACCTTTGACAAAATCACTGGTGGCCATGTATGAATAAGGCAGTAGCTGAGTTTGTCTCTCGATGCCTCACTTGTCAGCAAGTGAAGGAGGAGAACCAGGTACCTACAGGCTTGGTTCAACCTTTAGAGGTCCCAGAGTGGATGTGGGATGGGATATCCATGGACTTCGTGATGGGTCCTCCACATACATCCAAGAGTCACAACTCGATTTGGGTGATCATTGATCGACTCACCAAGCTGGACCACTTCCTACCAAACGGAGAACATGGTTCAATAGAGAGCGTGGGACACCTCTACATGTGGTAGATTGTACGACAACATGGAGTACCTTCTTCTATTGTCTCTGATCATGACTTCACAGAGTAGGCATAAGTCTTATGCCGATAGGAAACCCATGGGGTTAGATGATAATGTTCATAGCCCGGGGAGGCGACAACGTCTTTCTACGGGTCTCACCTCGACGAGATCTATGGAAATTTGGCTGAGGTGGAAAGTTGTCTCCGCGATTCCTCGGACCTTTCCAGGTCCTTAGCAGAGTAGGCGAGGTGGCTTACCACTTAGCTCTTCCACATCAGTTGCACCGGGTTCATGACGTCTTCCACATATCTCAAGTGAGAAGATATGTTCCCGACCCATATCACATCATCGACCACAGGGAGCTGGATATCGATTATGGGGCAACTTTGATATACGTTCTAGTGTAGATTGAGGATTGATAGGGGCAGGTCCTACGTGGACGGTCGATACCTCTAGTGTGTGTTTACTGGTAGCATGTGAACCTCCATGAGAAAACATGGGAGCAGGAGGCTCAGATGCGTGCTCAATACCCCCTTTTCTTCCATAGTTCGAGTTGTAGCTTATAAGGACGTAAAGCCTTGAGGTGGGGAGAATGTAGAGACCAGTAAATTCCATGGAAATGTTTTTCATATATACAGAGAAATTTTGTGTGTCCGCAAAATCTAACGGCATGCGATTCTGAGGGCCGGAGTCCCCATAATGATCCGTCGAAGATTAGTTATTCTTTTATTAATGTGTGTAACCAGTTTTGTTTAAAAAGTGGAATAAATCTTAAATGGTTACTCAGATCTAAAATCTGAGGACACCGTTGGGCTCAGGATGGCGGGTTTACCCTACAAGTGACTTATGTTTAGTCGGAACGGGCCTCCTGTGAGAATACTTGAAAATGTCATAACCGTAAATAAAATAATTAATTAAGTTATTTTATTTTTAAAATGCTTATAACTCAAAAACGGTAACTCGGATTAAAAATCTGAGACCACCATTGAACTCGTGAGGGTAGGCCTTCTATAAGTAGATACTTACTTGGGTCGGCAAGGGACACCAGAGAAAGTTAGTTTTTGGCCACAAATAAAATAATTAAGTGACAATTATTTTATTGTAAATTAAATAAATTATAAACGGTAACTCGGATTGAAAATTCAAGGGTACCATTGGGTTCATTGGGGTTCAGTTCACTTTGGAAGTGCCAAACCTCGACTGGCATGGGTCGAGGGTGACAGATAATAATTTTCTGACCTTTTTTTCATGGTACATTCAGTAAACGTGCGAGCAACATTTTATATCTTTTGAACCAGTGCTCGGAATTGAAATATGAATGCACTATTGAGCTCGCAGTGTCGGTAATTGCTTAGTGGGACGTTCAGCGCAGTTGCATTCTGACGAGAATGGAAGTTAGTTTTTGTGATTTTAAAAGAATTAATTAAAAATAAGAGGATAACTTATTTTTATTGTGGTGGTTAAAACCTCCATGTGGAGTTTGGGGGTGGGGCCACCACACCCTAACATCCCATGGGAGGTTATGGTGGTGGGGCCCAACTGATCATAACCTCCCTTGGGTGGATAATTAAGGGGGGTCCACCTGGGCTTTAAACCTCCCTTTAACGCCCCATTTATGTGGGATGAAAACTCTTCACCTTCCCCCATTATTTTTAATGTGCCAACTCCATAAATTAATTAATTTAATCCTTGAAATTAATTAATTGAATCCATTTGAATTCATGCCAACCATTATAAAAAATTAATTTCTATTATTTTATTTTGGTTGGCATAATCTTTTGGGTGGAGCATTGGGAAGGAGGAGAACTCTCCAACGAAGAACGCAACGAACGCCATATTCAACTTCATCACCTCTGAACAAATTCTGACGCACGAGAATGAGAATTGGGAGTGCATGAATAATGCGATGAATGAAGAATAAATGTCGGCCCTTTTTCCAATATCATCAAAGAATGACAAACGAGGTAGGGGTTTGAGTTGAATTTATTCTCGTTCTTCGTCGTTCAAAGTATGGGTGAGATATTCCGATTGATATCTACAAAACATGGAGGCCCGGACCGCACGAACATGGCCCGACCCTCCCCCTTTGATTGTTCTCATTGGATGATAATGGGGCAGAGTAATGCGACCAGCGTTGGACTGGCCGTGAAGAAACCGGCGGCGCTAGGCCGTCGGCTCGCCAAGAGGAGCGTGACGCCATCGTGCCCCACAGAAGGAGAGTATCATCCACGATGGGACATGGCAGAGGCGTATGGCACTGATGCGCCGTGTGGAGACCAGCAGAGGGCTGCGGCTAGGGCGGGCCACGGTGGAGGGGCACTGCATGGGCGCGCCGCACCGGCTGAGCTGGGAAGCAGTGACTAGGGCAGGCTGTGGTGGAGGGGCGAGGTGTCGTCGCGCCGCGCTGGGGTCATGGAGCGGTCGGCCACTCGAGCAGGCCGAGAGGAGCGGGACACCATCAGGTGTCGCGTGTGCTGGACCGGCTCCACCAGGTGCTGGTTTTGGTTCCACCCAAATGGTTCAACCATTCGGGTGATAGGGGGTGTGCGCCTCCCCCCTGGGCGGGACCAGGGCAGGCCTCTGGGTCGCCTTAGGTCGGGCCGCCCTCGGCCGAGCCGCCCTCGGCTGGGCCGCCCTGAGAAAGGCTGCCCTCGGTCCGGGCCACATTCCAAGACTGGTTCAGACCCTCGGACCGGGTCAGACCCTAGTTCAAACCCTGATCGGTCTAGGTCCGTCCAACTGGGTTGGACCGGACCGGACCCGCTCTGCCCAGTTTACATCCTTTCGCCCATATCCTGGGCTACAAGTGTCCGATCGACGAACCGTTTGTGGTGACAGAAATCTCAGAGTGAGAAGATTGTATAGGAATAAACCAAAAGAGTTTTGTATATAGTTGGAGTATGGTGGGGTTGGTTTGGACCTAAAAACCAACTGGGCCCCTGGAACGGTAATGCCAATAACTCACAAACCAGGCGTCCAATTGACGCACCATCTATCACGTTGGAACCCGTACGACATGGCGGTCCTTTGGGTTACTCGTTTGTGGATTTTAGTAGTGGTCGAGGTACAACCGATATCTCAAGGGTCGATTCTACGGAACATGAGCGCACCGGATGCGAAGAATCTACTGGCTGATAGTGAGGCGGAGGATGGAGACCGATCATACGAAGGTCAGCGCTCAGCGATCCTATGTGGGTCAGTGCATACTGATCTTGTGTGGGTCAGATCCTCTGTGGCTTAGCGATCAGCGATCCTATGTGGGTCAGTGCATACCAATCATGTGTGGTTCAGATCCTGTGTGGGTCATTGTGGGGGTTATTACCTATCGATCCTGTGTGGGTCATACTCCGTATGGTCAGAAGTAGTGCCTCTTGAGAGAATAAGATGATCTAGCTTTGGGACTAATCATCTTTACTTCTCTACTTCACTGAAAACATGGTTTGGGAAGAGACTCTATTTGAGCTGAGTCAACGACTTTCGTGTTTTCTTCATGATTGAGATGGGTTACTAAATAACATAGGTAAATTTATGGGTATATACCTAAGTAAGGGTTATCCGTTGATTTCATACTTTGTGGTATCCTTATTGGATTTTGTGAGACCTTGAGTATCTCGAGGTCCCTACTAAGTATCATTATACTAACCCTTCCACGGGCTATGCCCGCACCACGTTGAGTTGGTTGCAGATGACAGACAACGCTGATCGGGGCAGAGAGTAGCATAATAGGACGTTACCCAGAGTTGAACCACTCGGTGAGATGTACATGGAGCAGACGGAAGGACTTGGGGTGCTGAGGAGGCCATCTGTACCTACCTTTGAGGTGGGAACCCCATAGGACGACCCTGTAGCTTCTTTATATCTTTTCTTTAGTTGTACTAGCATTTCAGTTGTATTGTACTTTACTTTTGGGATTGTATTTCTGGCCCCTTTACATTCAGCACACTCTTTTTTATACAGTTTTACATAGTGTTTTACTTCCTGTTCCGTACTCTATTGTGTTTGTTTACTGTTATAAAGGCAATGCCTTCCCAGTTTATGGATTTATGTCTTTGGTGCTAGTCGTCAGCCCCTGGCCTATGGAAGGTGGGCTTGGAGTATCCGAGATACGAGCCTTGGGGGACGGGTCGTGACAATAACCCTTGGTATGGATTATTGTTTATGTAAATTGTTAAATATTTTTCATGTTAATTAATGAAATACAATGGATGGTTTAATTGAATGCTACAAAGCACATTGGTATGAAATTTTAAATTGGAAATTTGATTAACAAATCCTATTGGAAATATTGAAAATACATGATAGATAAATAATAGTTACTTTTCACTTTTATTAAATATATTAATATTTTTCCCGTGTAAAATATCTAATGTGAATTAATTAGTTGATAATTAAGTAATTAGTTAATAATTATTATGTTTCTTTTGAATTAATTTGAAACATATTATTTAGAAGTTTCGGATACGGGTCCATGGAGATGATAGTGGAATTTATGCTTAAGGTTGGGAATTGATGTTATTGTAGTTTTTCCTTGTGTTATTTATATTTTATGATTTCATATGCTACACAAACCATGATCGTATAGAAACATACTCCCAAATGTGTTGACAATGTTTTCTCCAATATCCAGAATGGTGAGGAAAAAGATGGATGACTTATCCTGATCCCCCTCTCTCCCTTTGCAATTATTTCGGTAGGCTTGTAATGGGATGTAATATATAATATTATTGGGTACAATATTACCCAGGTTATGATGGATCAGTATTAATATGAATTTATGTGTAGGACATAATGGGATATGGTATAGTGCATACTTTTATCCAATCAAGGTGGATCCAACTTCCAACAAGTGTACATGCTTGGATTGTGATGAATTGAGGAATACTGTATATTTAAAGGTCATAGTGGATTCCTTGATTACACTTTTATACAAATTAGATGATGTCTATGGTGAGATGATTTTTTTGTACATGTGATGACACATGATATTGGGCCCTATGTGGGACAGAGGTAGGTGTTTTCATGGCTTGACTCACATATGTAATGACTTTCATATAGAATGAATGAACATAAGATGCATGGTATTATTGTGTGTGAGTGAGACAAACCAATGTAGAAGTGAAATTGATGTGTACTATATATATATATATTAGTGTGTGTGTGTTATTTTTATATATAATGGATTACCTCTATAAATTATTTAGTGAGTGATATCTTGTGAGGATGGGAAAACTATAATTACATATTTAGGGGATGATTTTGTTTCATTTTTAACCTTTATAGGTAAATAGTATGCTTCTCTCTTATTTTGTATGAGAGGCTTCTCAGAGGATCCTACTAAGTATACTTGTTACTGTCACTCTAGGTATATAAAAAGATTTCTTAGGTCATATGGTATATCTTTGAGATTATCCCGAGCAATACTAGCTAAGAGTATTTTTTTTGAGAAGTTGTTGGGAGTAGTTGGAGTTTTTGTTACTACAAAATTTTTCTTCAAGAATATCCAGTTTTCCTTCTAGATTTTATATTTTTTATATGAAATTGAATTCATTAGGTTTTATTTTGGTTTATGCATTTTTTTGGTTGGGGGTTAGTGTAACACCCTAATGTTTTTATAAAAGTTTTTTAAATAAATTTAATTCATCAGTAGCTTCCATTTCATGCAATTATGAGTTTAAGAAAACTGTGAGGTGCCCTTAGTATAAAATTAACATTACATCCAAGCTATTAGGTTAGCGATAATGAGTATAACTAACTTATGAAAATGCATTGTCAATTCATTGGCTATTAATTATTTATAAAAAATATAAATCAATTAGATATTTATATTTTTTAGTGAAAAACAATTGGTAATGAAATTAATGATACATATTTTTTATATAATTAAACAAATATCTTTGATATTAAAATAATGGATATTTTATTCTTAAGTTATGAATTAACCCTTTGTATATATAAAAATCTATTTTTTTATTGGAAATTTTACGCCTTTGAATAGAGAGACCAATTTAAATTAAGATTTTGACACATTTATTATTTTTATATGAAAACATATAATATACTTTTTAAGATGGATATAAATATTTACATTGGATGAATCTTTGATATTTTTTTGATAACATTCATGTTATGATGAATTGTAAAAATTCTCTAAATTTTTTATGAAAACAAATGTTTTCATCAAAATAATTATATGTGAAATTTAAAATTTTAATGATTTTAATGTATAAATGGAATATATATTTTTATTCAATATAATGTACCTCATTAGAATTAATTTTATATTTAATTAAGATGTAGAAATATTTCAATATTTGACAATAATTTAACATTAAAAATGCTTTGTATCTTTCTGATAATGGGAATAATTTCAAATTAACTACATAAACTTATGTGTTTTAAATTTTTAAAAATTGATCCATTATTTGGAATAAATGAGTCCAAATTATTTAAATTGGTTTCTTTTTTTAGGCATTATGAATAGTAACTTCAGTAATTTTTATTAATACGATAAAATGGTAAACCATGTAATTAAGGGTAAGAATCCTATTATAAAATTACCCTAACACTTGTATTAATATATTGGGATGAGTGTGTTTTGACCAAAATCATATTTGGGTCTATGTGGTATCCATTTTAATATACTTGGATGAGATTAGAAAAATTAATTAATTTTATTTAAAGAAATGTTAAATATGTTTCACTCTAATTTTAATAAATAAAACATTTTTAATGTAAGGTTGTAATACAAGTAATTTAGACTATAAATACTCATTTTAAGTATAAATATTTTTTATTTTATCATGGTAACATATTTTTTATTTTTCGGAAATAAATAATTACCTGAATATTTTATACATTAATGATGCATAAATTATTTAATTAACAAAAAATTATTACTACAGCTTTTTTTAAAATCATTTTACCCATTAAAAAGTCCTAAAAATTGAAAAATATCTTATTGGACCAGTATATGGTGACTGTAATCATCAAATGGTCAAGTTATAGACCATTTGGATCCATATAGAGGGGATTATGACACAGACATTATTTTATTCAATGTGATATTTAACTTATCACCTTCATAATTTAATAAGTATAACATATTAAATATTGGATTTTACATATGATAAATTCAACTAAAATTATTTTTATTAAATATATTATAATTAAATTCCTTATAGTGATTTATTTGAAATTTTTATTCAAAAAATAATCATATTAAATAACTACACAAAACTGTTGTAGTAAATATTTTATAAAGAGAAATATCAAATAAATGTTATTAAAAATATTAAAGTTAATATAATTTAAAAAAAAATATTTCTATTTACTTTTATATATTATATTGACCTAATATTAATATAAATAAATGTTTTGGTTCGATATTATCTTATTATATTAATATTTTAAAAATCAATGAATCGAATATTTCCAGAATTGATACTACAGATTGATCATCAAAATAATATTTTACCAAATTATTTAAAAATAATATATATTTTTTAAAACTATATATAGTAATTAATATATAGTATAAAATGATCTAATATATTTATTTATGCACAATTTTACATCAAATAATTAAAAATTTCACCGTCTTATTATTGAATTATTTGTTACCATAGTTAAAAATTAAATAGAATAACTAAGAGTTAATTAAAAATATAAGATTTAAATACCCAAAAAAACTTCTAATAAATTTATTGGTTTTCTATATAAAAACCCTATCTCAAATCATCAATGAAATTGGGGAATTTTGGAAGTTTTTGGGTAGGGTTTTATTTTATTGTAAATTATTGTTTATAAAGTTTTCCAAAAGTTCCCCTCAGGTAAATTATAAAAGGGAACCTACCCCATCACCACTTAACATCACATTGAGAATTCATGCTTTGCCATTCCATGAATATTTTCATTCTAAACATTTATATTTACACTCTAGATGTTCTGGTCATCATCAAAGAACAACTGTAGTTCTCTTAGAAGAGATTTAGAGGAAGCACGTGGAGGAAGATGAAATCACTTCTATCGATTATTTAAAAGTTATGCCTTCTTCTAATTCAAATTAATTTTTTATTTTTTGTAAATTAAAATCATAAATATAAATCATATACTTATATTTTATTATAATAATTAAAAACCATATTCCACCTTATATCCATCCTATGAAAAATGAAATCACCACGCGTGGGTAAGTACAACTTACCATCTCCATAATATGGTGTAATATGTTTTTCACTACCACATTAATTGGATTGATGTAATGATGTAAATAATAATTATATATTATTATTATAACATCATAATTATTCTGAAATATTATACACCATCCATTTCAATACCATTCAACTATTATGATAATGATATCATCGCTCGTGCGTACGTATAACCTACTATCTCCATGATGCGATGTGATTCATTATAAATTATCTTCATTAAGAGATGATTATATAAATTAATTTAAAGAATAAATATGATATATATTATACTATTATTAATTTTTAAAAGTTATAAATATATCCTAAGAAGTGTAACTTAAACTTATCTGAAAAAACATGTATTTGAACATAAAGCGGTTAATATCTGAATAGCTAGTGACAATGATATGTTACTATCAAATTGAAAATAATATAATGATATATGATATCAAAAAAATGATTATGATTCTGTAATAACTCAATAACATTATTTAAATATATATATATATAAAGTTCAGATACATACGAATGGTATCAGACCTAAGGTAGGGGATAATTCTATTATCTCATTATTATTCGTGATTGATTATTTGTATGTATTTACTGGGGTACATTTATCATCCACATCCATGATCCATAAATATGTAATGAAATTTCAATTCTTCTACAATTATTTAAAGTCAGTTTTTCCCTTTCATATATTTTTACTAAATTGTTTGAAAGGAATATTTTGTAGGTAATCGATACGAGATACTTTTTTGATTTTTCTGACAAATGTATGAGGAGAATGTTTTTATACCTTATAATGAATGAATGGATTCATAATTTTTCATGATGACTTTAGTAAACCCGGTTCATTAATGTGGTTTTTCCACAATGATGGCCCTGGAAATGATCCATGACTAATATTAAATGATTTTATAAGCTTATTTTTATGCCAAAAAACATCATGTCTTATGTTATAACTTTTGGGATTATTTCCATTAATTCTTATGAACTTTTATACCATGACATGATATGAAGATCATTAATATGAAGGATAAGACTTTTAAATATAAAGTTCCTATGTCTTATGATTATTATATGATTGATATTTCCCTTTTTTACCCTTTGTATTTTTTTCACCCGTTTCACATCTTTCTTTTCCTCGGGCCATCAATAAGGGTGTTAAGTAAGATATGTCAAAAATGGGTCTATTTAAGAAGAAATAAGTGAGAGACAATGTAGATGTTTCATGAATCAATTGTTTATGTTTCCTAATTTCTAAATTCACTATACATATATAGTCCTTTCGTGGCTTTATTATATGTTGTAATTAATATACTTCAATTTTAGAGTAATATCAATGTATGTAATCTATGGTTCATTATAGTTGGTATCAGAAGAAGGTTATAGCTAACCTTTGCTAGCTAGGATGAGAAAACCATTGTAAGAACCCTAAGGATATGTCTATGTGTTGGTTACCATATTAGTTCATTATAAATGACCATGAATAACCTTGGAAAAAACCTCAAGTGTCATAAATTGACATTTAATTATTGATTATGTGGTTATCCCATTATGATTAGTGTTTCTCACACTATTCTTCTTAGTTGTAGTCAATGGATGGATCCTGAATGAACTATGTTAATGCTGAATGTGACGGGAAGTGAAATTATTTTTCTCTTAAGCAAACAAATACATTGGGAGATGGAATGAAAAATATTTTAACAATTCCCACACAAATCTCTCATGATATGAATCATAGAGGTCGTCCAAATGAGAAATGGAGGGAGAAATATTTTATTGAGTCCTTCATGAGGTAACATCCACCTTCTTTCTGAGGGACTTTTGATCCCTTAGTGGCTGAACAATGGATCAGTAACACTAAAAAGATATTTTCTGTTCTAAAATGTTCTGAACATGTTAAATTCATCTTAGTAGTCTATCGTTTGGAAGGTGAAGCTAATAATTTGTGGAATCATATCAAGAATATGAGGAATGGATTTGAAATTTATTTCATAGAATGTGACTAGTTCAATAACATGTTTTTCAATCACTAATTTCCTTGTATTGTTCTAACAAATACAGAGAATTAGTTCATTGATCTTAAGAAAAAGGATGATGAATATGTGGGTACCTACAATGAAAATTTTACACGGATTGCTAGGTATTCTTCTGGAATTATTATCCAACCCGAGAGTAAAATTTATCAATTAATTAGTGGATAACAACCAAGTCTCTGAAGGGCATTAGCCATAAGGCCCATTAATAGCTATGAAGAAATCGTTTGATGTGATCTCAGGGTTGTGATGGAGACTAGAGTAACCCATTAGCCATATGTATTTTATAATAAGTGTACAATGGAATTAAAATTAATATCTAAATACCACATTTAAAAAGAAATGTTTCACTTATGGCCATAGTGTGGAAATAAACATGGATTAAATTTTATTAAAAAGAACTACTAAATGTTTAATGTGTGTAAAGGAAGGCCATTGGGAAGTTTAATGCCAAAGTGATTGGAAAAATATGTCTACTGATGTAAACATAGAAAAGAGTACTCAAAATTCACCACTTACACATTAATGATAAAAGTGAAAGGAAATCAGACATTTTGTCAATAAATTCCCAAATCCATGGGTTATTGTGATGATCGACTTCAACAAAATCTTAAGCCCAATGATACATTAATTTCACATACAATCACTATCGATGATGTGGAGTATGTTAATTAAGTGGTTAAAGGAACACATACCATTCACTATAAAGTATAAATTTTTCATTTGATTTTGGATCCACCCATTCTTTTATTTTTTAATAAATTTCCTAGTGTATCTTCATATTTCCTGGACAATTAGATGTTGAGATAGATGTTACAACTATTGATGGAACAATAGTTGAATCAAATGATTTTAATTCATCTCTTATTGATGTTTGTGGGAAAGTGCATCCAGAAAATCTTGTGGTCCTTCCTATAGTATAATTTTATGTGATTAATGACTTGGATTGGATTTATCTATATGGATATCTTATCAATTTCCATGTAAGGGGAATCACATTTTTTATTCCAGATCAATCTGTAAACGTCTATCGATGCAAGGATGAATATAACCTTCCAATTGAAATTTCTTCCATCTTATTGATCTTCATTCCTATAAATGGATTTTATTTATTGAAAATGTTTGGAAATAAAATCATGATTAAGAATACACCCATTGTATGGGATTTTGATGATGTATTTCTGAAGGAATATTATGGTCTTCTACCAAACTGTGATGTTTTTTTAATAGAAATCATTCTAGGTTCTTTGTCTATTTAAATTACACCTTATAGAATAGACCCATTTGAGTTGTAGGAATTGAAGAAACAAATCCAATAGAATCATAATATGGAATTAATATTCACTAGTGCATCCCCTTGGGGAGTATCTATTCTATTTTTAAGAAAAAAGATGGATCAATGAGACTCTTCATTGAATATCGAGAACATAACAAAATCACTATCAAGAAAAAATATCATCTTCCCCGCATTAATGAATTATTTTTCGCACCTTTTGGGGATCAATACATTTCCAAGATTGATATTACTTTAGTATATCATCCATTAAGTGTCAAAAAGGAGGATATACCAAAGAATTCATTCCATACAATGTTCGGACACTAGAAATTTATACTGATGCCTTTTTTCTTATTAATTTACCTACTATATTTATGGGTCAAATGAATGGAGTATTTATAGAATATATATTGATCAGTTTGTGGTAGTTATTATAAACAATATTGTTGTCTTTTTGAAGAGAAAGGAAGAACATGAAGACCACATAGGAATCATACTAATGACTCTGAGAAAGGATAATCTTTATGAAAAATTGAAAAAATGTGGATTTTGGCTTCAAAATGTTTCATTTTATGGGTGAAATAATCTCAACAGATAAGATATCTAGGGATCCATCAAAAATATAAGTTTCTTGAAGTTGGTTCAAACCAAATACTATAACTGTGAAATGACATTTTCTTGGATTGGATGGATATTATTGATGTTCTTTGAATGTTTTTTCATGATTATCTAATCTACTCACCAGGTTGACGTGGAAAGTAGTTATATTAATGTGGATGGAGGAATGTGAATATAATTTCAAGGAGATTAAATGAAGGTTAATCAGTGCATCGGTTCTCATACTGGCTTGTGGTGGATAATGGTTTTTGATATATAGTGATTCATCTAAGAAGGTGTTGGGATTTTTTCTCATGAAAAATGATATGGTGATAGCTTTTCCTTAAAGGTAGTTAAAAATCCATGAGAAAAATTACCCAAATCATGATTTGGAGTTAGTTGCAATAACATTTCTATTAAAGATATGGATGCATTATCTTTATAGTGAAAGGTTTGATATTTATACTTATCATAAACTTTTAATGTATACTTTTACTCAAAAGGAGATGAATGTGCACCATTGAATATGGTTGGAGTTGATTAATGATTATTACTAATTAATACATTACCACACTATGAAAGAGAACAAGGTTTATGTTTCTTTATGTCGATAATACCATGCTAGCCTATTTAGGATGAGGATCACAAAAGATCCAGTATGTGTGGATTTGAAAATTTTGGATTTTGATATTTTAATTGAAGGGGAGAAATGTTATCTTTCTCAAATAAATTTTCAACCATCTATACCATTAATGATTAAGGAGTTGTAGAAGAAATATATAGAGCTAAAAAATAAGGTGAGAAATTTTCCTGAATTTATCATTGATGTTTATAGAATAATAATGTTCAAAAGTAGGGTTTTTATTTCTTCCATATCAGAATTAAAGAAAGGGATATTGGATGAGGATCATAGTTATTAATTATCTATTCCCCTTGGAAGCATAAATATGTATAGGGTCCTGAAAGATTATTTTTGGTAGGATGTCATGATGTGATATGTTTCCCAATATTTCTTGCGATGCATTGTTTTTAGCAAGTTAAACTTGAGAGACAAAAGTCTAAGGTGATGTTATAACCATATACCATACTATATTGGAAATGGTAAAACATCACCATGTATTTTTTCAGCAGACATCCCAAAACATCCAATGTCAATAATGATATCTGGGTTTTAGTTGATAGCCTTACAATGTAATTACACTTCATTCTTATTAGAGAGGATTCTTATATGGACCATCTTTCTAAGATATATGTTAAGCATGTTGTAAGATATCATGGAATAGCACATTACATTATATCTGATAAGAATTTGAGGATTAACTTTATGCTATGGAGAATCCTTTAGTAGGATATGGATATAAAGTTATTTTTCAGCACTGCTTATCATCCTTAGACAGATGGTCAATCTGAGAGGAAAATTCAGTCTCTAGAAGACGTGTTGAGATCGTGCTCTATGAATTTCAAATGTGGTTGGTATAAACATCTTATTTTGGTGAAATTTTCTTAAAAAAATACCTTTCACCCTATTATTCATATGGATCCATATGAAGAACTATATGTAATGAAGTGTAGAACTCCAACTTGTTGGGATGAAGTTAGGTAAATAAATCTATTCAGACCTGATCATATTGGTGAAATGATAGAGAATGTCAGATCTATTCAACAACACAGAATAGAAGCTCAGAGTTGAAAAAAATTTTATTCTAACATCCAAAGAAAAGTCCTATAGTTTTAATTGGGTGATCATATGTTTCTACTAATATCTCCCTGGTAAAGAGTAATGAGATTTGGAAATAAGGGAAAGGCGAGCCCTAGGTATATCTGTATTTTTGACATTCTAGATCATGTTTGGAAGGTAGTTTACCGATTTGTTCTTCCATCAAATATCACTCAATTTAATGGTGTATTCTATTTATCTCTCTTGATAATTTACATACCTTATCCTTCTCATGTACTACACTCATACGTTTTATTCCTTGAGCAACCTATTTCTTATATAGAACAATTGATGGAGATTCTGGATCGTAGCGAAAAACTTCTATGAGACAAGGACACTCACATGGTTAATATTTTATGGATAAACTAAAAATTTGAGGAAGCTTTGTGGGAACATGAGGATATTATTAGGGATAAGTATATTCATCTATTTTCTTCCATGTGATTAATTTAGAGGGTGAAATTCCATTTATGGGCGGAATAATGTAGCACCTGAATGTTGTAATGAAATATTTCCTTTAAATAATTTTAATTCTTTAGTATCTTTCATTGCAAAAATTCATGAGTTAAAAAATCTAAATATTCTCTTAGTATTAGATTATTATTATATCCTATCTTTTAGGTTAGTAGGAATGACTATAACTAACTTATAAAAATTCATTGTGAATTCATTGCCTATCAATTATTAATTAAAAATATAAATCAATTATATATTTTTATTTTTGAGTGAATTGTTATATGTAATGAAAATAATGAGATATATATTTTATATAATTAATAAACTATAATTTATATTCATACAATGAATATTTTAGTCACAATTTAGGAATAAACTCTATTCGTTGTGTAAAAACATTTTTTGTTTAAAATGGTAATTTTACGCCTTTGAATGGAGAACCCCTTTTAAATTAATATTATTACACATTAATAATTTTATATGAGAAGATATACATTTATATTTAAAATTGTATATAAAAATTTAATTTTCATGAATTTTTTATATTTTTTGAAAATGTTCATGTTTTGATGAATAGTAAAAATACACAAATTTTATTTGAAAACAACTTTTTCTTAGATATAATTTATAATTTTAAATTATAATATTGAATTGTTTTAAAGTATATATAGGATATATTTTTATCATTCAATATAATTTATTACATTATAATTAATTTTATTTAAAATTTAGATGTAAAAACATTTCAATTTTTCAATTTTTTAACTTTTAAAACTCTTTCTCTCTTTCCAACAACCAGAATAATTTTAAATTAATTAATCCAACTTCTATGTTTTGAATTTCAAAAAATGGATTCAATATTTATAATTGGTGGCTCTAAATAAGTTTAATATATTTATTTTTTTGGGTATTATGAATAGTAACTTCACTAATTTTATTAATAAAGCAAAACGGTAATCCTATTGATTATGGGTAAGAATCCTATTATGTAATTGCAATTAAACTTGTATTACTTTCATTGTATTAGTATGGTTTAACAAATATAATCCTTCGGTCAAAATGGTATCCATTTGAATCCACATGGATAAGATTAGGACATTTAATTTATTTTATTTAAAGAAAAGTGAAATAAGTATTACTAAAATTATAATAACTAAATAATTATTAACATAAGGATATAATTAATATTATTTCCACTTTAAATAATCATTTTAAAGATAAATATTTTCCTTTAACATGGTAATTTATATTTAATTTTTAGGGAATAAATAATTTACTCAATAGCTGATACATTAATGATGCAGAAATTATTCAATTGGTAAAAAATAAGTAATATAATTTTTATTAAATGTTTATTACCCATTAAAATTTCCAAACAGTTGAAAAAATATTATTGGTCGAGTATATCTCGACCATAATCATCCATGGGTTGAGTTATGGAATATTCGGAGCCTTAAAGAAGGGATTGCGACCCTTATATTATTTTATTTATAGCGATATTAAAGGTTCCACATTCATAATTTAACAAGTATAACATTTTTAATATTATATTTTATTGAATAGAAATTTTACTCCAAGTATTATTTTGAAATATAGTTGATTTAAATTCATCATAGTATTTTATTTATAATTATTATTCAAAAAATGATCATATTAAATAATTACACAAAACCATCGTTGTAATTATTTTATTAATAGAAAAAATCAAATTAATGTTATTACAAATAGTAATGTAAATATAATTTTTGTGGAAATAACAGTACTAGTGAATGTTTTATATTACCTTTACCTACTATGTATATAATAAAATTGTTGGTTTTATTTTATTTAATTATATTAATTTTTTAAAATCAATGAATTGAATAGTGTCAAAATTGATAATATTGATTATTTATCAAAATAATGATTTATTATATTTTTGAAAAGAAGTTAAACATTTTTTTAATATATATAATAATTGTTATATTGTATAAAATTATCGAATATATATATTTAAGGTTTATTTTACATCAAATAAATAAATAAATCACTCTTTTAATATTTAATCATTTGCTACCCTAGTTAAAAATTAAATAGAGTACCTAAGTGCTAATTAAATATATGAGGTTTAAATATATAGAAATAATTGTTCAAAATTTATTTTTTCATTATATTACAACCCTATATCATCTCATCTCAAAAATTGGGAAATTTTGGAGGTTTTTATTAGGGTTTGATCTTATTATAAATTATTATTTATGGAGTTTCCAAAAGTACCTCTCACCTTAATTAAAAATGGGAACATCCTACCTCGCCTAGTCACATAACATTGAGCCTTCAAGTTCATCCATACCCTAAATGTTCTCTTTCTCTTCTTCCCTATTTACATTCTATAATTTTTTTTCATATTAAATGACTGTCTCTAGTGCTCTAAAAATAGATTTAGAGGAAGTACATCTAGGAAAAGGTAATCTCTTCTACAGATTCTTTCAAACTTCATTCTTCTTATACTTCTTATTCATTAGTTTTTTCATTATAAATTAATAACATCAGTATTACTCATATACTTATATGTTATTATAATCATGAAACAACCACATTCCACCTTCAATATATCCTACAAAAAACAAAATCACCATGCGTGTGTACGTACGGCTTACCATCTCCACGCCATGGTGCAATTTTTTTTTCAACACCGCCTTAAATGTACAAGTATAATGATAGAAATAATAAATATATATGATTATAATAAAATTATAATGATTCTATAATATTATACACCATCCACTTAAATACCATTCAATAATTATTGGAGTGATATCATCGCTCGTACGTACATATGGAATACCGTCTCCACGATGCGATGTGATTCATTCTACAAGTTCTTCATTGAACCAAAATTATATAAAATATTGTAATAAATAAATATGATATAAATTATACTAATATCACTCTATAAATGATATAACTACAACTTAAGAAGTGTAACATGAACTTATCTAACAAAACATGCCTAAGAACATAATGTGGTTAATATCCAAATAATGAGTGCCAATGAAATGTTATTAACAAACAGATGATAATATAATCATATATGCATTATGAGAAATGACTATGATTCTTGAATAATTCAATAAAATTATTTAAATCATTATACAGTAGGTTCAGATGCATATAAAGGATATTGGACCTAAGGTAATGTATACTTCTTCAATCTCATTATTTTCTGAGATTGTTTATTTATAAGTACTTAAACATGTATATTTATCATCCAAATCCATGTTTCCAAAATATGTAATACTACTTCAATTATTCAACCATTTTTAAATGAAAATTTTTCCCTTTGGTGAATTTTTACTAAATGGTATGAATGGAATCTTTTTTCATTATTCGATACGAGGTACTTTTATGACTTTGGTTAAAAAGTATGAAGAGAATGTTTTTTTAACTTATATGGAATGAATGGATTCTTATGATTTCCTAACATGTTATTTCCATGATAATTCATTTATAATATTTCATGTTTATTTTCAATTAAATTATTCCCTTTTAAAATTGAATGTCATTTTCAATAAAGAAAATGTTTTTAGAGAAGAAAGGATATTTTCCTCAAGAATTAATTTCATGTTTTTTATCAAAATTATTATCCATCTAAGATGAAATTATTAAAATAGGGTTATGTTTATATCCCTATTATTACTCTTATTTGATTGTGTTTTTAGGTAATTATTTTTATGAAATCCATTTATTTTAAATATATTTTTATAGAATGATGTTTAGGAAATCCATATTTGTTCCTCAGGAAATGCTATATTGAATGGTTTATGTTATTTTGGAACATGTAAGAATTATTTAATTATGATATGGTTTGAAACTATATCTTCCTCCAATAAATTGGGTAATGATTTATTTCCTATGAGATTACAATGGCTGGAATTAAAAGTAAATCTGGTTCAGTAATACCAGTCTAAAACTGTAAGTAAAATCACTTCAGTAATAGACTTTTTCCACTATAATGATATTGGTAATTAATCTTGACTAATATGAAATGGTTTTCTATGCTTATTTGCTTTCTAAATAACTTCATTTCATATTTTATGAATTTTGGAATTATAAGCATTATTTCTTAAGAACTTTTATCCCTTGAAATTATATTATGATCTTTCATATACAGGATAAAACATTCCAATATTATGTTCCTATGTCTTATTATTATTAAATTATTGATATTTCTCTTGGTTACCCTTACTGTGCATTTGAGATCACACATTCATATGTTTCTTTTCCCCAGGTCATGAAGAAGGATATTGAGTAAGATATTTAAAAAACTAGACTAGTTAGGAAGAAATAGATAGAAGGCAATGTAAATGTTTTATGAACCAATTGTTTTGGTTTCCCTGTTTCTAAATACATTATACCTATACAGTCATATTGGGCCTTTATTATATGTTATAATGAATATAATTCAATTTTTATGTAATATAACGGTATGTAAAGTGTGGGTCGTTATAGTTATAACCTTTTATCTACTATTCCACAAATATATTAAGGCTAATACCTCTATTTTGTGTGATTTATAAACCATTAGTTCTAGTTTCCAACCCATTACCTATTACTACAAAGCTTCGGTGTTAATTATCCCATTTTATTCTTTTTTGATCTAGTGAATATACCTTTTATGGGATTGTATCATGATATCTGACCTCTTATATCAATTATTTTTGGTACGTACTAAAACAAATAAGATATAAACTATAATTTCAAGAAACAACATATGATACTAATTATTATGTCAGAGATGGTAAGGAAATATATTCTGTAAGGGGGTGAATATACATGATTAAAATAATAAAGAGTGACAAGTTATCATCCCAAAATCATCATAACAAAAATCCTTCAATTTTGTAAACATAAAGAATAATTAAAATACATTTAAATTAAATATCATACGTTCTAAAATATCACCATAATAATATGTCAAAAAATTCTTGAAATATCACATATTATGTCTTTGTATAATTCAAATTTGATTTTTTAAAAAAAAAATCCAAAATGTAATATATAATTATATTTTTAATAAATAATTACAACGTATTATATATTATTAAATAATTTTGAGAAAATATATTGACATTAATAACTAATTTGTTAATTATTAATTAAATAAATATTTCCAAATATATAAATTTAAATATTTGTAATATATACTATATATATTTTAATAAATAAAGAATAATTTAATTAATTATTTAAATCTAATTAAAATTTCGTAAAATCACTTTTCAATGAATCTATAACAATTATACAAATTTATAAAATGATCAATGTAATTAACAAACTTTGTGTAATAATACATTAGAAATAAATACAATGAATATCATAATACAATGTCATCTTTATATATCTTGATTTTAGAAAAAAAAATTATAGTATTGGACTAATAGTGGGTGTAAAATGTACAACTTCTAGAGTCAAATGTAATAATTTAATGTCATGTGTCCATTATAATGTCTGGTCACATGGTATATCACACGGTCAGATAAATTTCTCATTTATCCCAATGTGTGGTCACTTATAATAAATTATTGTGAATTAGAAAATTAGATAAATTATTTCTCCCTATCATATGGTCACATTACATATTATCTTATCATTAGTACAGTATAATCTATAGTCACATGAGTTAATCATGCGATCAAATAAGTATAAGGTCTTGTCACTTCATTTTCTCATATGGTATGCTCAAAATTCATCACTGTGTTTGTTCTAAACACAATAAAATTTTAAAGAACTGACTAATAGACTCACTATTACTAATGTTAAAGGGAATAAAGGATTAAAATCAAATCATTGAGAAATTATAATCATGTAAAAAGTATATTATTATTGTCAAAATAGAAAAACAAAATAGGAAAAACGATCTAATTTGATAAAACCAAGAATTATTTTAACTAGAAAACAATGTTTTGTATTAAAAATTTATGGAATTTTTTATTTTGTGTAGTATAAAAATAATAAAATTAATACATAATTATCAATAAATAAAATTCAGTTCATATAATTTATAAATAACAAAACACATATTTTAATTATATAATAGTCATGTTATAGGGATAATAAGAATTATGGTGAGGAATTTTAATATTTAAAAAGTAAACAAACAACAATAAAAAAAATTATACAAACATTTTAATTTAGTTAATAATGGGTATAACCTTCCAAATGTGATTTGAAAATTGTAGTTTTTAGGATTTGTAAATATACATATAATTTCATTATTCAAAAGTATTATCAGATCACATACGTTTGAATAATATGTGGTTGTTTTTATAAAACCAATTAATATGTAACTATCTGATAAAGGATTTATATAAATGAAAATATTCTAAATAAACTATATATATTATTAATTATTTTTATAAAATAATATGATAATTTATTTTAAAAATTTATAAAAAAATATTAACTTCAAGAATCTTTTTATAATTTCAGCACATGATATTCTAAAGTGGTATTGGATATAAATTTATATTAATAGATAAAAAATGATTCATTAAATGATCATTATGTATTATAACTGAGTATTTATTGCCTTCTATAATTTTATATGTTGTGTTAGACTACATGCGTAGAGTTGTATTTAAATCTATAATCATTGCACTAAATTAACTTTTTAATTGTGATTGGAACATGATTAATCCCTCAAACCATTTTTATGAAAAAAAAAATTAAATTTAATTCCATATACACTTGAAAATACAAGGAAACAAGACATAGAAGAATTGGAAAGTGAAAAATTCATAGTACTGAGAAGGAAGTCGCCACAAAAAAACATGTGTTATACCCAACTTGTAAGGACCCGACCCCAGTTTCCCTAAGTCGAAACCTTATTTTATTACAAAGGCATATAAACAAGGAATATACATCCCAAAGGACAGAGTAGTTTAGTGTTTTTGGAAATAGGATACAAAAATAACTTCAACATTACATCATGAAAAGAAATACGACATAGAAACTACTAAGACAAAATCAATAAATCCTAGGTTATTTCCGTATTTCATTCATAATAAAATTATTTATGTCTTGAGATAATGAAACATAAAAAAGGGGTGAACTCAAATGCTCAGTAAGGGTAAGAAATACAGCAGAATATATATAAACATTAGGTAAGTTGAATAATGAAAAACATGTGCCTTTAACAAAAACATGGACACATTATGGAAAGAATAAGAAGTGAGTAAGTATTACCGTAATAAAACAAAATCATTTGTATTATTCTATTATAATAACCACATGAACCATCAATAATATTTTCATAATGATGAAATGCATAATGTGGGACATCATCAACATATCGTCAAGGCCTCGTTCCATGACTATAAATAATCATTTTGTCAAGGCCCTGTGCCCATAACGTAGTCTGTCCCATGAGACCTACCGATGCACTGAAGGGATATAGAGGGTCCCACCCGAAACATTCTATTCCCAATTAATTCCTCATAAGAACTAGGGATAAATATAAACAATATATACATTCATATTGAACTAATATATGAAATGTAAATAACTTTCCCAGAACATTAAGAATAAACACTAACCATTTAGATTAAATTGGTGAATGGTTTTAAGATAGCACATCCCCAAAAAATAATAATAAACCATTAAATTAAATTTGGCATATGATAAAATGAAATGTTAATCACAATAATACATTGTAATCAACAAGTGTGTTGAAATAGTTGAAGATACTCTTATACAATTTTTGAGTAATTCTTCAAATAAACACCCTTTTACTTTGTAAATAAGTGTTCTTTTGGAAAAATATTTGTATAAATCTAAAAGTGAAGTAAGTTAATATTTTCTTAATTAAATGAGAAATTATATAAATATAATGGTTTCCAAAATCATATTATAGGGTACCCCTGAAAATTTTTGAGAATCTTAAAAATTCCATTTAATTGGGCTTTTATATTGGGAAGGATTTTTAAAAGATCCTTTTAGAACATATAACACCAATTAAATGAATGTAGGATTCTGGTTGGTAAAAATAAATGGAACACTCAAAAATAATTTATGATGAGTACATGATAATAGAAAATAATTTCATTGAGGTAATTAGACAATAAAAATATCCCGAATGAAATGGAGGTTCATGTGGAAAACCCCTTAACACTTTGTAATCAATCGATTTGTATACCCCAAAATTAATAATATTCAAATGATACAATTAATATCAAAGAAAATAAATATAATCATGATATTTTAAAATAATTAGTCAGTATGCATACACCTTACAAATGTATTAGTATTGAATATAGAAAATCTCATAAAAATGGGAGTGAGATGAAGAAATCCTTACCCTAAGTCTGAATGTGTTCCACTCTTGAACATATGGTCCTGGAATATGAAATTAGACTTATTTATAACTTATTTAAAAACCTATTATAAATTTAATTAGTTTATCATAATTATTTTTAGTTCATTTATTCCTTTACTGATAAGTTATTATGTTGAATTTCGTTGTTCTGGAGTGTTCATTTTCATTATTTTCATAACAAGTTCACTAGTTCTTATGTAATGGAGTTCATGTGGAATGGATTTAAATCTCCAAAAAAGAAAATAAATATTATTCATGAACATCCATAAGTTTTAATGGAAATTTATATCATTTGGTTACATTGAAATAGTATGAATCATTAGATGAAATATTTATGACATTTAGTTAGATTATTTAGCAGTATTTTGAATATTATGAACTAGTCTAGTCAAAAAAATAATAATATGTATGTATACTGGTTCCTAAGTGTTACTTAGGTTATAATATATATATATATATATATATATATATTATATTCTGGTTCAACCATAAAAATGGTTTCATGGCCATTAATGAAGGAGAAATTGAAGAACAAAACATCATCGTCCATGAAGGTTATAAATTGGAACCTCATGGACGTTGATTTGGTTTACGAAATAAATGAGAGAGAGAGTAATGATATTGATGATGGTTCTTCCATTAAAATGATATAATTACAGTATATAGATGATACTGGACCTATCATGGTAATTTTGTTAGAGGAGGTGATTAGAGGATAACAAAAGAAGATAAATTGGAACAAAACTAAATGAAAAAGAATGGTGATTTACCTCTTGAAATAGCCTCTTTGAGAACCTCCATAATGGAATGGATTTTGATCTTTTAGAATGAAAAAGATCTTATTAAACGTCATAAGATACGAACGAAGGGTATTTTGGCATAACATTGAGGATATTCAAGGATTATATGAGTGAATAGAATAGGGAGTGAGGGGGTTTTTTATAGTTGAGGAGGGGGGTTTTCATATTTCTTTAATCATTATTTTATTAATTTTCCTCAAGTCCATAAATAGTGATGATTACATGACCAAGAATAGTAATAAATTCATTAGAGTTTGAACCAAGTAGTATTACATCACTAATGATGTCATAAATAGTTTATTTAGCTGATAATTTGTATATACGGTATTCTACCATATTTCACTATTCATAAAAAATTCTTGGTATTTAAGAAAAATACCAAAAATTCACCCTAACCATTTTTTGACATATAGAATCCAAAAATGAAGTATATTTTTCAAAAAATAATTTTATAAATATGAATAATTTAATATTTAATGATAATTATAATTTATTCTAAAAACAGTTTTAAAACATTTATTTATTTATTACGAAACATTTACGTATCGTACTTCCACTTGAAATTTATTTATATACTATAATAGGAAAGGTTAATATTATTATTTGTATATAACTATTCATAATGGTAGGTTACTATTAACCAATAATTATATTTTTCTTATCGGTCACCAAATAACTAACTTATCGCAACCGTGTTTGTTAGATTTTTTAAATTCAAATCACAGAAGTGGAAAACATTTTGTTTATGGGACTAATATATAACAAAGTAGAATTTTTTAGAGACTCAGGGTTTCATTCATTCTATAATAAATCTATTTTAAAATTTTTGTGGGGTTACACAACTCCCAAACAAGAAAAAATCTGAACAACTAATGGAGGGACCGTAACAAAAAAATATGACGCAAGTGATATCACAAATGGTTTATTAAGCCTAATATGGGAATGTGAAAATTTGAAATATTTTGGGGCCAATACTTGGGTAATAATCCTTGAATAATACAAAAACAACCAATGGATAAATTGTATGACCTATATAGACTGACTGTATAATATATAAATCATAAATGTATAGAAACATCAATTATCTCAATGGAAGAGATGTATGATAAAATCCCATGATTTTTATGAAAATATAATCCATAATAGGATATGATATCCCTATAATAATTCTTCAAAATACTAGTTATTACAAAAAAATAAACAATTTTTTTGAATACCTACTAAGGATTCCAATCTCCACTTCCAAAGACATTCGATTATCATTAAAATACCATTACTATGAAACCACTCGATCATGTTACATTTCTTCACCAATAACCACCATGAGATATAATGACATTTATTTAAATAAAAAAAATATTTTTGAGTTAAAACAATGGTTAATATTTTATAAATTCTAAATATCATGTATGTTTATAGTTTTAGGGAATTCGTACAACCAACACATTACATAAGAATAACTTACACATATCCCCAATTTTTTCACAAAAATAGTATTCATATGTTCACAGTATATTTTTTCAATCATGAAATAATTTCATTATTTAAGGATAATTCCATTTAATCATAGTTAGACTCTATGATTGTTCCTACTCATCTTTTTTCATGGGGAAACATTTGAAAACATTAGGAGAGATCAAATGTTCATTAATGTATATGAAGGAAAGTAACCATTAATCTAGTGAAATAAATGAAAAGCCAAAAACAATCTTTTGAAAACAAAACATTAAACACATATATAAGAAAATCCACTTTATGAAATCATAAATTTTTTAAATAATACCTTTTAAAATACATAACAAGGAAAAATAGACCCCTGTGGGAAATAAAGAGCATTATATGCATAATAGAGGGTTAATCGTTTTAGAAATAACCATATCCTAGTAAACTATATAAGAGAAATGTCCCCATTTAAATCCCTCATTATTTAATTTTAATACATGGAACACTACCAAATGAATTATATCACTATATCTGGCTCACCCATCGTATAATTTGTATCATGCTCAACCATCGTGTAATTATTTTATGGCTCACTACTCATCATATAAAATGATCAAGTACTATTTATTGGGGAGGAAATTAAAATTTCAAATTTTCATCTTATGTACATTAAATGACTCTTTTTAACCCATATAAAAAACACTTCGGATCTCAAATTAACTTTTCCTTTTATAACCACTTTTTGAAAATATGAAATAAAAATAACAAAGGAGAAATATTTTATTTTATAAAACATAGAATATTATAATGTAATAAAAATTCATACCAATATTCTTGACGGTGGGAAAATGTGGTCTAGATGTATAAATTAAAATTAAACATTCATTTTTTCTATTGTAATGAATTTCTAATCATTTTTTATAAAATATATAATTCAATTACTTTTGAAAACCATTGAATAAAAGTAAAATGATGTTTAAAATGTCTCTAAAATTTTTTTATATCATTATAAATACATAAATAAGTTAATTTTAAGATTATGTACTTAAAGATAAAATATTTTTAAAAATGAATTTGCAAGACATTTAAAAAGAGGTTTTAATGTTAAATGACCCTTACAATCTGATAGCTTTTAATAAAATGTATAATTGATTACAATTAATTTTAATGGATTTTCAAACAATTATTTTAGATAACAATTATAAAATAAATTCATATGGTTTTTTAAAAACTATAAAAACTAAAATAAATGGTGAAAATAGCTTATGTCTCAAAGAAAGAAAATTGAGAATTGAAATCCCTTATATATTGTCCATATCATCATGTAATCTCTTTAAATTAAATAATAATAACCTTATCTTAATGATTTAAATTCGTAAATACATTTTTAATTTTTATCATTCTCTTGATTTCACTTTTACACATGTATCATTCAATTATGTAAGTGAATATTTAAACACCATATATTCTTAGGATATTGGGTTTATATGTCTAAAATTACTTTGGTAGTATAATTATTTTCATCTCAATCATGAATATATAATTCATATAATATTAATGATGATATAGTTAAAATTTTTATATATTAATTATACTATCAGAACCAACCGCATAAGGTTGTTACGAAAAATGAATTATGTTATATCATGGAGATGGTAGTTCGTATGATTTCATGAGTAAATATTCCATTTTTCAATAAAAAAGATGGAATAAAATTTATTATCATTTTATTAGATTATAATGATGGTTATATTTTATATATAATATTATTTATTTAAATAAATTTATATTTACCAACCATGTAAGAAGGTGATGAGAAATAAAATACATCGGTTTGTGTGGAGGTAGTTCGAATATACGCAGAAGTGCTATTTTAATTTTTCATTGGAAGGAAATGAATGAATTAAAATATTTTTTTACCATTAAATAATGAAATAGATATCATATATATAATATATTAGATCATTCATATTCATCATTATTTAAATCCCTAAGTGGTGGTAATTGAAATGATATAAATAGTCTCGTGAGATAACAACCTACACATACGCACGAGCAATGTTTCAATTTTCCATTATATGGATAAATAAAAGAAAATGGGTTATAACATAAACATAATAATTATATTATGTTGAAAATAATGGTCTTATTATAATATAGTGGAAAATATATGTTCTAAGGAGGTAAAAAAAATAGATAAAACATAGAAATGAACTATAAAACTTTTTGGACAACACTTATAGGTTTATAAGTGAATACTTATTAGGATAGAATTACAATATAACCATGGAATCTATGATGTTGGCTGGGGTTTTATGATGGGGCAGGGGGAGGGATTGGATTATATTTGGTTGTTTTTCTGTAGGGAAGAGAGATGAGGGGGTTTCCTTCTATAAGTGAGGGAGATGACACACATGGAATTATTCAAAAATTTAAAATATATTAATTTATGACTTAGGAATATTTGATCCAAAATAGAGAACATAATAATAATATAGGGAATTGTTTCTAAATATGACTATACAATTGGATTAATAAAGGTCTTTAGGTCGGTTTATCAATTATCATCTTTGTTTTACCGATTTAAGTTCCTATAACTATAACTATGGAAACTTGAATTTTTACTAAAGTAATATACCTAATGAAAAAAATGATGTTGGAAAATTTAAAAAAAATTTACCTCTTAATTCCATAAATTAAATCAATTTATTATTGTTAAAATTTCCTGAAATGGTAGAAATTAATTTAATGTAAAAATGAAAAATAAAAAAGACAGTTTTTAAAAAAATACGTATTTAACCCCAAAATTTAACAAATACCAAAATAATATATAATAATAATTCATGTGTTATTAACTATATTATTTCAAAATAAATGAGTCTTATTATATTTTATGATAACATTTTAATAAAAAATAGACATTTAATCTACTTTTTCTGATGAATGTGAATTCTAGGTTTAAAAAATAGTTATTTTTCTATATTCCCTAAAATATTAATATTTTTATAAAATTATAAAAAAATCGGAATATGATTACATTAAAATCATAATTTGAAAATAAAAATTTATAGTTCAATAATATTTTGAAAAGTGGAAAAAATTATTATAAAATTTTCTAATAAAAATCTCTATAAATCATTTTTGAAGAAAAAATATTTGTGAATAATATAATGATATTACTAAAAATTTAGTATTTTTTTTACGAATTAAAAAAAATAAATTTTTATTATATAAAAAATTTATACATATTTTTCAAAATATTGATAATTATATCCATATTTAAAATTTATCAACTTAGTTGTAATACAACATTTAGGTAATAATATTTTTATAGAATATCGTAATTTTCTAAAAGTTAAAAGTTTTGTATTTAAAAGTATATAAAGAATAATATTATTTTATGCAAAAATTTTAGGGTGTTAAATTATTTACTATAAATAAATTTAATCAGAACTATTTTATCTTGTTATAAATAAAGTGTTTTTAACACACTTAAAAAATCAATTTTAGAGCATGGATGATGAGAAATATAATCATAAAAAAAATACTTTTTAATATTTAGAACTCCAATTCTTAAAACCTACTTTTTTAAAATTTTTAATAAATTGTCATTTTAAAAATAAAAATATTTAAACATTTATTTCCCTTGATATAACACATTATTAGGTTCACAGGTAAGGATAACATTAGATTGGGTTGAAAATATGTAAATAGATATTATAAATAATATCTATGGAATAATAGAGAATAATTTCAGGATAAAGTTAATGACTAAAGTACCATAAATGAGTAAAGGATAAATAAGATCATCAATTTTTCCAAAACGAATGCAATATGCTATTATTTTCATGTCTAAATACATTTTATATAGTTTATGGATTCATTTTCAATCAAGATAGAGACGAAGATGAAATATATTTACATGATTTATTTCTTTTCAAAAATAAATTTTTTTCCTTTTATTTTTCTTTGATAATTTTTTCTACAATATGTCAACTCTTACTTCAAGAAAGTAATATTTAAGATTAATTGTTTTCTTTACTAAAACACTAAAATTAACATTATATGGATTACAAGCTCCAAAAAAAGGATATCATGATATTATTATTTTCTTTACACATGAATCAAAAACAAAATATTTCTCATAAGATAAGATAATACCTCATATGTATAAACTATAATATAGAGAAATATTACATTCATCTCTAATGAATCAATAATAAAATAAAAATAATAAATTTTAATCATTCCATAAATATCTAAAAATAAAAATCTTTAAAATATGACTGAATGATGTTGAAACCCAATGATTGTAATAATTTAATCTTTTATAATTCAATGATCAACTTTATAATTATACCCAAATTACCCAAATATACATATACAAAAAATGTATTGGTCCTAATCATATAATCAATAAATTATGATATTTATTTCCATAAATAAACATAATTACTATAAATCTAAAATAAACTTATATATTCTTCTAAAATATAATTCAATCATTAATTATTTAATAAACTCCATCATTTTTCAAAAATATTTCTATCAATGTAATAATTTAATTTTCCCAATATAGTATAATTATTCACAAATAATTTTAATCACTTTATCACTTAATAACATTTCAATCTCATAGTTATCTATAAGATAAATCATATATTCAAAAAATGTAATAACTATTCTATCTAAATTTACTATAATTATTGAATCATAGGGGATCATTTTAACTCTAAGGGTTATCAATACCATTATATATATTCCCCATGAAATATAAATAAATTATTCATAAAATATTAATTTTCCAAAAACACATGTTAAAAATAAGGGTTATATATAATTAAAAAATTTATGAATACTCAATAAATTCCTCTCAATGCACACCCCACACATAAAAAATCAAAAAGATTTTATGTATTTAATTCATAACATTGTAAATAAATTTGAAAACAGATTAGTTACATACCACTATATCAAAACTCTTGAATACTTATATATACACACTAAATAATTCAATTTTCTTTATAATCCATCATCCACAATTTTCCATTTTATATTTTACACTTCCTTAAAACATAAAAAATGAAAAACATATATAAATATTTATTAAACAAAATATTTTCATGTTTCCTACATTAAAAATAAATTAAAATACGTTTAAATAAAGATAATGATTCATTATAATCCAATTTATGAAAAACAAATTCCCATGATTAACCTCATAGAATCCACACATTGTGTGAATACATTGAAACCTTTCAAACATTCATTTATTCCATTTTACATGTACAATAAATATATCTTGATTGAAATCTTTGTTGACATAGATTCATATTATTAAATAATATCTTGTCCTTAATATATATCATTGAGGAATTCTCTTGAACTTGTTTCCCATTATATAATAGGATATAGAGTGAACTAGTTTTTTTATATAAGGTATGGTGCTTATAAAAATAAAATAAAAAACATAGGAAACAAGATGAAGACATAATATTTTGATGGTCATCATTCATTTTAGCCATATAAGGGGATATAAATTAATTTTTTTAAGTCAACTATAATAAAAATAAGATAATGTCGCTTATGGTTGTTTATTAAATGTTTTTAGTAAGATAGTTTTCATTCTATATAATGTTCAAATGTATCCCATGTTCTATTTTGATATGAAATTATTAAATATTATTTAGATATATTATAATTTTTTTACATATAAGATGAATACAAGATAATGTGACTAAATAACATGAGATATATTTTACAATTAATTTTGTTTTTTAATACTCTTGATGGAAAATGAGGCCTTTTGATTTCTAATGATCCATTCTGAAGAAGATCATTTACTAGGTTTAAATAAATGTCTGACTCAATGATCAAAAAATTTATTAAGAAAATCAAAGTGAATGACTAAATAAATTTTATTAGTCTATGTTTTCAATCTTCGTCTCTATTACATCCATCATTTTCTCTTGGATAATTTTTCTTATAATAGGATTAACCTAGTTTCATTTATATTTTGTTATTGTATAAATCATAAACTAGTCCAAAAATAATTATAATTCCTCTTAGAATACTATGTATTAACTATATATATGACTTCTAACTTATGATCCCAATCCAAAATATTAACCTCAAAAGTTTTCCAATTCTATTAAAGATATCTTATCCTATAATGTTATCTAAACCCTTTATATGATACCAACTACAAGGAGTCATATCTTAACAAAAACATATTTATTATTTTGATAAAAAGTTTTTCCCCTTCTTACATTCCATTGATATTTTATGTTTACTGTTTTATATAATTAAAAAAATGATTACATTAAATAGTGGACACTGATGTATAGGGTCCAATATTTTCATAAAAATCATTCCTGAGTTCACTATCCAATTGTCAGAAATGTAATATTTTCTTCATTAAATTAAAATTCTCTTTATTCTGAGGTAGTCTTAAAATTTGTTCTTACTCATCCATTGGATTTCAGATAAATAATTAAAAAATGGTATGAGAACAAACACTTAATAAATGATTTAAATAAAATAAGATAATTAGTCTAGTGAACATATGAAATCGAATAAAATATATGTCTTTTTCTAACTTAAAGCATCAATTACTTAAAAAAATATATATCCACATTATAAAAATAGCCTTTTAAAAAAGAAAACCATTAAAATCATAGGAAGGAACTAGAGAACCTTATAGGAAACTTAAAGCATTATATTCATTACTCATCATCTATCATATCATAAATAATAGTAACCTATAAAAATCTATAAGATAAATCTCCATATTAAAGTCCATCTTTATTACCTTTTAAGATATGAAACAATACCAAATTAATTGGAAACATAAATCTGAATCACCCATTATATAAGCTGTATTAGGATCACCTATTATAGAAGCTATATTTGAATCACCCAATATCATCGATAATGTTGAAGTATCATATCATAAAAAACATAATATTTTATATTTTCATCATAATGTAGTTTAGAACACTTCTAAACCCATATATATATATATCACTTTTTGATATCTAAGTACCATTTTGTTTTAATTATTTTTTTGAAAAGATAAAAATCAGAAAAATCACATAATTTTTTTTGATAAAAAAAATTAATCTTGTAATGTAATCCAGAATAATGAATAACATTCATAAATCTAGGTAAATTTATTTATGTTTTAATGATAAAATGGAACATTTATTTTTCTCCTTTTTTAATTAATATCCAAACATATGATATAAATTACATAATAATATTACTTTAAAAAATAACAAAATAACTAAAAAATATTCTTAAAATATTAATTTTAATTTATTTTTTTCAATATCAACATATATATTTAATAATTTCAATATTATTTAAATTGGATGAAAAATTTTAGAAAAAAATCATTAAAACATTTAAAATGATGTTTTAAGGTAATATGTCTCTTAAGACTTGATAAATTTTGAACAAGTGAAAAATTAAAGGAACAAAGTTTCAATGTATTATTAAACCATTTAATATATATATGATAATGATATATTAAATCCATACCATTTTTTGTAAAACACCTGGAAGAAAATATGTGGTAAAAATAACTTATTTCTCAAAGAAAGGAAATTGAGACTAGAAATATTTAACATTGAGTCTTAAATCATCTCGTACACTCTTTAAATTACAGATTAATAAACTTTTTTTTAATTATTTACATTATTAAAAAAATACTGTATTTTATTAATCCTTTAATTTCACTTTTATCAAGGTAATGTTCAATTAGTTAATTGATTTAGTTCACATTGGATGTTTTAAGGATATTCATCTTGTATCTCCAAAATGACTTTGATAGGTTTAATATGGTCAAATTAATCCTAATTATATCATTTATATAATATGAATCATGTTATAAGTATAATTTTTATAAATTAATTATACTTTTAGAAGAAAACATGTATGGTGGTTATCAAAAGTTAATTATGTTACATCCTAGAAATGGTAGTCCATACGTATGCATGAGTAACATTTCATGTTTTCAAAAAACATGAGGTATAGAAGGAAAGTATCATTTTGTTCATAAATAATGATTTTAATTACTTAAATATCATATTATTTCTTTAAGACCTATTATATATACAAAACATGAGATGTGATGATGAAAAATAGAATACATCTGTTTGTGAGGTGGTAGTCCACACATATGCAGGAGTTATGATTATTTTTTTCATTATATTGTAATTAAAGAATTATAATATTTACTTAACATTAAATAATTTAATTTATATCACATATATTATATAATTTAATTTGGATCGATAATAATGACTATCCATGAAAGACAGTGATGGGAAATTAAATACATCATGGTGAGAAGTTGTAGACTAATAAAATATATGAGCGATGTTTTTATTTTACATTTGATAGATAAGATGATTAAAAGGGTTATAACATAAATATAATAATATATTTTTTAGAAACTTATGTCTATATATGAAAATGGTTAATAGATGTTTGTATTTGGTAATAGAATATATAGAAACAAAAACCCTCAGTTATGTATTATACCTCTCAAATAGAAAACCTCATTAGATTTACATCTAATTCTATCATTGGACGGTAGTATTATCCAAATATGACATATTGATGGTAGGGATAAAATTTAGGAATGGATATTTTAGGGATTTTGCATTATAATATTCTATTTATTTCATGATAACTATGTATATGGGGTTTCAATTTATAAGTTAGGGAAATCACACACTATGATTTTTTTTAAAAGATTAAAATATAAAAATGTATTACTCAACAAAAGTTTCTATTGATGGATAATTTTATAATAATGGAAGTAATATGGTCAAAATATAAAAATTAAATAATATTTTAAATGTTTTTAATCTATTTTAAACCTTATCATTTCTGTTTAAACCCTTTTAACCAGCATTAACTTTTTCTATGGTAACAAGATTTTATACCAAAGATACTAATCATAATGATAAAAAATGAAGTTGAAAACATAAGCCATATGATTATATATCTGGAAAACATTTTTTAAACTATGTCTCTATAAATGGGATAAATAATTTAATTTAAAAAAAACATAATGAGATAAAAATTTAGAAAAATATGTTTGAAAGACCAAAAATGAACTTATACCGAAATCAATTGTAATATTGATTCTTTTGTAATTAATTATATTATTTTTATATAAATAATAATTATTTTATATTAATATAAAATTAAAAATTTTCTGTATTTTTAGTTAATTAATTTAATGAAAAGACACTATAGTTTTAATGAAATTTTTATTTTTCACTATTTAGTGAAAAATAATTACTTTTCAAAACAATACCAAATTTTCACCCTAATATAATTTTGATATGTTGATTTAAAAAAAATTAATTTTTATCAAATACAATTTATACTATTGGAATAAAATAGTCATGATTTTCTATTATAAATATCAATAATACCCATTATTGAAAAAAACAAATTTAAATCATAAAAAGACTTCACTAAAAATTTTGTACATATTTATTATGCATTAGTAAATAAATTTTATTTATATAAACCATTTATGAATATATTTAATTATGAATTTTTATATATTTTTGCTACCAATTTAATTTTTAATTTATAACGGTTATATATAAATAATTATATTTTCATATAATATCACAACGTGTATAAATCATAGTGTTATGTGTTAAAAAAGTTATCAGGTACGGTGTTATGTTAAAATAAATTTTTTAGGTGTTATATAACACCCTATTTAAATTGAATAATTGTTTCCAAAATGGAAAAAAATAATAGATATAAACAATATAAAATAAATTAACCAGTATGTATAACTTATTCAATAAAAATCTGAATACCCATGAAATTTAAAGGCAATGTAGTGAATCTGACTCCAATATCCCAAAACAGTGTCTTCTTTGTTATATAGGAATAATATTAAAATAATAAAATATTGATGGAATTAATAGTCTATCATTATTGGTATACTAGATATATAATTAAATTTATTATTATAATTGAACACATAAAATACACGTGGAATTTTCTCTGTGAACAATAATATTCCCCCATTGAGTATCCCTGTATATCAATTAAAAAACACTTATAGGTATCCATGGTTAAATAAAATATAATAAAGGGGTGAGATATGTAGTTCAATAAGGGATTGAATACAGTATAAGATATTATTAAACAAGGAATTATTAATTTCGAAGGGTATATAACCAAATCACATGTAAATTAATCAATAACTTCATCATAATATTGAATGAATAATAAACGATCACATAATTTCATATATATAATATCATGCGCATGAAAAAATAACTATGGATATTATAACTAATCAAATAATCATATGTAATATCAATAAAGAAATTAATAATGTTGGAATACATAATTTTATACATCAAAATCATTCTATTGAGTCTTTTTTTCCAAAAAAACTAAATAAATGTGCAAGGCCTTGGCCAAAACCCAATATAGTTAGTCTCATGAGACCTAATAATACATTGAGGTTGTATAACACCATAATCACATACTAAGTCAAATTAATTCCTCTTATTAAATAGATAAAGCATTATAAACATGTCCATTGATATTGAAAATATAGTGTATGAAATGTAATCTATTTCGCCAATCAATAAACATTATCATAAACTTTCTATAGTAACATGAATGACAAAATATTTGTACAAAATGGGTAATAATTTAAATAAATCAACCAAAGAAATGATAATTATGATATCATTATAATTTATCCAAAGTGGATTAAAAGTATAATTAAGGTTTTATTTCATTGAAGAATATAAATAAAATAAAATATCATTAAACTAATTTGAGGCAAATAACATTTTTATTTTTAAAATTACCTTTCAAAAAATGTTCATAGAAAATATTGAAAATAAGTTTATTTTATAATATCCTTGAAATCTGTAAATTAGTTTCTAAAACATTTAGTGGTTAGGAAAGAGGAAAAGTTTCTTCAGACCATGAATGATAAAATAAATAATTCATTCTCAATTTTTATAAAAGAAAAAAGGACATTGTTTTGAATGTGATATGAATATGCCTTTGAATTTTTTTTAGAAATTAAAAATGGGTCTATATTTATTTAATAAATAATTTTTACAATGATAAAAAATACTTTTTCAAGAATTTTGACAAAACATGGGTTTTTATGATAATATATTTCATACTAAAGAGAGGAATAAAGTAATATGTTCTTAAAAAACATTTTTATATCATTTTAAGTACCAATGAGTGAAAAATATATTCTATTTCTTCAAAATATCCTCATTAAATAGAGTTCAAGAAATTATATTGATTTCAAGAAATAAATTTCAAATAATTTTTCCAAGGGAGATATAAAAAACCCTGAATAATGATATGATCATGAAATATATCCTTAACACTTTGTTAACATTTGAATCATAATCCCCATGAAATAAATAACATTAAATTAAACACTAAATATGCAGACGATAAATGAAATCATGGTATAACATAAAAAGGGTCATTATATAAACCACAGAAAAAAAAATAACTAATGAATATGGTGGAGGTGTTATAGAAGTTGAAGTGAGAGGAGACACCCTAACCTCGAGTCCAAATCATCATGTACAAACTATAGCTTCTTAAATGATAAAATAATTTTTATTATTTATATTATTATTAACATGTTCAATTTTATTATTCATTTTATATCCCTTATAACCATTTTATATAAAATTATTTAATAAATCATCTTTACATCTGATGTTTCGATGATATTTGACTTATGTATCATAAATGACTTTAGTAGGTTGATTGTTTTTCAAACAGGTAATTGTTTAAACATATATGGAATAATAATCATTAAATTATTTTCATATTTATAAATCAATTATAATTTTAAGACTAATAATTAATGATGTGTTTGGGAAATGATATATGTGACAATAATAGAGACTATATACCGTATATATGTATTAGAAACGTTTCCATTTTTCAATGATAAATAAAAAAATGTTAGAAATATTCTAACACAACGAAGATATAAAATAATATGTTTTTATTAAATTTTGTATTGGTCATGCATCATAGATCTTAAATAGCCTACCAAATATATTTCTTCAAATTTAATCTATTTGATATCTTCAGTTACAAACAACCTTTAGTTTATGTGAACTATAATATAGTATAACGAGTCATTAAATTGAAGGGTATGAATAGTACTGAATAAAATTTTAAAATCATGGATATATATTTATTAGATATAAAATATGAATCCTTTAATTAAAAAGGAAATTATTTTTCAAAAAAAAATCTTTCAAAAAGATAATATTGTATTGTCTTACCAAAGTAATATAAAATTGATTTTAAAAAAACATATAAAAATTAACTAGAAAAATAATAAACATTTTTTAAATTAGCGTATCAAAATTATATAATGTTGTGTTCTTTAGATTTTTTTTTGAAAAAATTCAATTTTTAATTGAGAAAAATACTGAATTTTAGTTGAAAACAATATTTTCATATAAATTATTTTTAATGATAAATAAGTTTCTAAATTAGTTTTAATGTATAATTAGTAAAATTATATATCTATTAATATAATTTAGGTTATTTGAATCATTTTCATATTTACTTTTAATAGAAAAACATTGTAGACTTTTGAACATTTTCACTTAAAAACTCGGTTTCTTATCAGGATTGTTGAATAAATTTTGAATTATTTTTTTCACATATGTGAATGGAATTTTTCAAACAAGATTGCATATTTAGAATCATGATAATTTATATTATCTAAATTTTTATCTTTATGCTTGATCATAATGAATATTACAAAATTAGAAATTATTTTCCTTGATTAAGATGAAAATAGATTCATTAGGAGTTGAAAAAAAAGATAAGGGTTAAACTGACATAAACACTTGTCTAAAATCTATTGAATATTAAATTTTATACCTTATAATATATAAAATTTGAGATTACTCCATTTTTTAACCATGGATAATGGGAAAAAATGTGTACACTAAAATTTAAAAGTGTTCCACTCACCTATGTAAAAAAATGCCAAACCACCACCAAATATAATTTTTTTTATTATGCCACTTTAAGGAAGAAGTGGGAAACTAGGGTTCACAAAACATGGGTAGAGCTACATGTAGAAAGAGCTTACTAATTTATTAAATGCAATACTGAGATTATTAGAATTAGACAATCTATATAATTCCTAGTGAAAAGTACTAACCTGGATGTCTGGATCCACGCTGATGAGCTCTTCAAGATGAGTAGCCATTTTTTCCATTGTTTGTATGAATTCCTCTGTGTTTATTATACCTTGGTTGAATCCACGAGCCAGTATTCAATCTTGTTTTTCTAACCACGCCTCTTTCTCCTCCTTGGCATCAAACCACAGTCTTCTTTCATATATTCTTTTGATATCCCCTTTTTAAGAATTTACCCTAACATCTTTTTCAAGCAATTATTCATTGGAATGGAGGAGGATCTTCATGAACTCCCCTTCCTCTTTCTCAACTCTTCCGGTTTTCCCTTTCTGTTTGCTACCTTCCCCTTTCTGATCAGTCTGGCCTTCCTTGTTTCCACCTTTCTTATCCAACCTAGTTTCCATAGGTTTATGCAAGTGTGAATAGTCCTTGTATCCCTTCGGTTTTTTCCCTTGACCACAATACATTTCCCTGAGTCTCTATTTCCTTTTTTCCCTTTCTTCCTTCTGAGGCTGTGAAGACCTTTCCCTTGAATTCTTTCCAAACTATCCACTGATAATTGGTTATAGTTGTCATCACCTGAATCCTCTTCCTCTTGATCTAGTGTTGGTCCTTGGACATCCAGACCTTCAAAGAGATTGCCCACCTCGACCACTAGGCCTTCTTTGGAAGGACTCTGTCTGACCAGCGCCTTCACCTTACCTATTTTAGGGCCCTTCTTCTTCCCCTTACTTAAATTCCGCATATGGGAAGAGAGTTCTATAGTGAAAATGTTGGGGTCCAATGGACCCAATACTCCCACATCACCCTGCCACCCTTGTGCCTGATATGCAATTGCATTAGATTCCTCTTGTAACAATCCAGAAGGCTCAACCTCTACTCTGGTAACACTCCTAGGGATCGATTCCTTTACCACTTATGGACCATTGACTGAGATTTTACAGCCAGGATGTCCAGGGAACTGTCCCTCATTCTCTCCCGAATTCTCCACCTGGAGGTGTATACCCAGGTCCTGTTTCAAACGATAAAAACTATATGCCACCTTCAAAATGTCGCTCTACCTTTCCTCCTTGCACATGGTAGCCGGATTATCTGATGCCCCTTGATTCTCCTCCAAAGCATCTATATTATATTTCAATCCAGAAACATCCTCTCCCATCACCGACTTAAAATCAGTATCCTTGTTGACTACCATCACAACTCCCTTCATAGAAAAGGGAGGCATATTCTGGAAACTGACATTACGACACCATTTGGAAAATTCATGACCTATTTGACAGCAACCAAAACAGAAAGGGATCCAGTTGTCGTAACATACCGATTGATTCCAGCAAAGCTCGTCCTCAATATCGATGAAGATATATTTCAAAGGCCCTTTAGAAAGATCAACTTCTACACATATCCTAGGAGCGACTGGATGAAAAATAGCCTTGGTAAGAGCATCCGAACAGAGGTGGAGACCTAACGCATTACCAATCAACTGGAGGATGGCTGGGTTCTGAAATGGAAGAGGTAGTCCCGGTAGAGTTATCTAGAGCACTATGGTCGGAGGGTCGCGCTTTAGGTGGAAATCGAAGGTCCACTGAAATAGAAAAAACCTAGCTCCATCCATATATCATGGAACAAAGGCCCAAGCATAGATTAGGTCTTCTTCGTTTGAGAAACGGATATGAATATGTCTCGCATCTAAAAGGCCAACAATCGCATGATCCGGTAAATTCCAAGAAGAAAATACATACCGTTCGAATGCATCAAACGATGGATGATTATTTCTGAATAGGGAAACTAGAGTGAGATCCAGTAGAGAGGAAGCATCTGTGAACTCTAAAGGAGAAATAGGGACCAATATCACACCATTCGTGCATGCTTGCACCTTGGGGATTATTTCAATCGAAGGAAACAGAGGGAGAGAGGAAGGATTTTTGAAAGGGGAGAACGAATGGATATGATAAGGGAGTGAGCGCATGGAAGAATCTGAGACTCCCCTCCCCGACCTATATGGGTCAAGGAGGGGAGGCGGCTTCGTGGCCATGCCCTACGCCATCATTCATGTGTACAGTGAACTACAACCTCAGGAACCGATGTCATTTATTTTTCCATTAGAAACTTTAAAGGTTGGATATGATGATGGATATGAAGTATATAAATAATATATATATTATAACTATACATATGGAGTCATTATATTATATATACCTTTTTTAATTCCATTCCATAGGGTACATGATAAAGTTTCTTGTGTGTATATTGGACTACCGCCACATGATGTGATGTGATTTAATTTTCACTAACACTTTACATATGAGGTAATAAGTATAAAAATAATTAATAAATGAGATATAAATTAAATAATATTTATATTTGTGACATATTTAGCATTTTTAAATCATTATATGCCATTTTCATTATTTTACAATAAAACACGATTACATCATTCTTATATGTGTGCACCACCACATTCACAAAACGATGTGACTCTATTTTAATCACCAAACCACATGGAGGAGAAATATATATGTGTGTGTGTGTGTGTGTGTATTCAAGGACTTAATTTGGTATTTATGTTAGTATTAAAATTTGGGAATTAGAATATTTTACTTACCTGAATTTCAGAAAATGTTAGTGTTTCTCATGTGTTTATATGGCCTATCATCTTTGGGATCGTAGTGTACATAATTTCTCAAAACCAATAAACATGATTTTTCATATAAGTATAATTGATGTATAAATATAAAAATTATCTTATGATTATTATTCTATAGTTGATGAAACCACATAATATACACATGAACTAAAACATCCATGAAAAAACATGAATGAGAAAACAAGGAAATTAACACCTAAAAAATGGGAATGTTGAAATATTATTAAAAATATGTGATAAGATGTTATAAATGGATAATATATGATATTATTAATATTATTATGGTTTTATAATAAGTTAATAACATGTTCAAAACAATTATAATGGAGGTCAAATTTTTTTCAACTAAAATCATGTTTCAGGTAAGGGATTTCTAAACTTAATTTCCATTCATTACATTAAAGATATACATCATTGATTATGGAATTATAAGATTTTGTCTTTAATGATATTTTAATATTTAATGTGATATTTCCACTTGTTTAGTTGGATTTACAATATAATCACATAATCAATTTATCAATTTATCCCTATTTCAATTCTATGATCTTTGATAGGGATTTCATCCCAATTTACATTTAATTGAGAATTATTTATTATTATGGAACAAATTAATTTTATGTGGTCTATATAAAGAAAATTTGACATGTAATATAATGATTCGTTCATTAATCATGGTATTTTATGTTATACTTGTAATTATTTCATCTAGGAGGATTTGAAGTGAAAATTACAAAGTGGTAAAAGATATTATACAATCTCACATTCTTTTTTGAATGTAAACTTTCACTTAAAAATCACTTCCTTGTAATAACATTCCAATTTACCTTACATTTCTATTAAATATCTATATTCTTGTATGATTTATATTATTATTTCATAAACCGTATACCAATTTTTCATATGGTCTTTACATTGAATTTTATTTGATTGACTTGGGAAATATTGATTAATCGGTATCCTTTGATCAATAATGATACTTGAGGATATGGAACACTGTTTATGAAAAAAAATTAATTATTTTATATATTATAATTTTTTTCGAAATAAAAGGAATATGTGGGGTACAATTATAGATATCCCTATGATGCATCATTATTCTCATGAAAAAATAAATAATCCAGCATAAAATAAATTGGACAAAACATATTTTCTATAATAAGTATTTTTAAACTGTCTTGAGGATAGATTATGTTGATAAAACTATCCTGTTCCTGAGAAATGATATCAAATTATTAATCATTCCCTTCCTTAATAATTGAGTTTTCATTTTCTCTGATATTTTCACAATGATATTTTCTATATTTGGGATTTATTATATGATTATTGATTAAATGGAATATATTTTAATTTATTTACCTTTTAATGATTACTATATCTAATATAGTTTTGATATTCAAATAATTTATTAAATGGAAATTGTTTTCAGTTATTTACATTTATCTATTTATTTCACCTTACATTATTCTCCATGATATTTTATCAATGATAATACCCTTGGATAAAGATTATTCTCGGCATATAGATTTAATGGAAAGAGTGAACACATGTTCCCCTCTATATTTTGATTACGCTTATTGATACACGATATATTCCACTATACATAACACTAACTAATATTTTTATAACACCCATATTTTTTCCTTCCCTAGGATTCCATGAAGATTACTATGATTAATGTTCATGGATATGTAAGAGAGAATGATTTTATTCTTAAAAAATATGTTTTTATTTAGGTATTTAAATTCTATGTAAGACTCAATTATATATATAGATAACCAAGGAAAATAAAATGTTTTGTCCTGTATGATGTGATTACTTCTATTATATGACAATATAATAATGTTTACAAAATCCCAGGATACTAGGTTCAGTGTTTCTATAGTTGGTTTTAGAGAATGATTAGTAGAAACCTTGTAAACTATATTTATGGAAACATGGATTATGTATCATATACCTGTGATAGACTTTGAGCATAAGTATATAAGAACAAACCCATTTTTATAAATGGTAGATAGTATGTGATTTTTAATTTAATTACATTCCCTCCTATGTAGTAAAGGTTGAACTGGATCAAGCAGAGTTATTCCTAGGGGAAATAAATCCAAAAAAACTACATTGAGATTGACTTGATCATCATTTGTACATGAAAAAGTTCTTTACTATGCACTTTATTTAAAAAATCATGGTGATATGATTTGCATAAATCACATTTTATTTACAAACCAATATGATGTATATTAATAAATGTTGAAAATAAATGACCTAGGATAAACATTAGTTGCCTTATATTTAAAAGGAGTGTAAATAAATGGGAAATTTTTTTATCTGTGCCAAGGAATGGAATAAAGAAAATTATTTCCAAATAAAAAAATAATGAGTTATATAAGGAAATAAATCTCATCCTAAGGATCTATTTAAAGTTCATTATATTAAATGTGGTGAACCAAGGCATTATCTTTGTCAGTTCTCTCATATAAATGTTAACTTTAAAACCAATTAAAGACCTATATGGATATAAAATGCTTGAAGCATTTATTGGGATTTCATAATTATATTAATGAAGTTTTTTTTTTCAATTTTATTTTGGTATAATAATCATTAAACATTTAGGGATTCATTTAAATTTCATAATCATATATTTATTCATTAACTTATGAGTTATGGATAACATAATGGGTTAATGAGTTTAATATAGATCATAAGTTCAAATTCATAAACACATTTTTTTTTGATATTATTTTATGGGATTGAACCAAGATTACAGATATTTTTCAAGAAATTTATTTAAAGAATATATGTTAATGGAAAAAATAATTTAAGAATAATGTCTTTACATTTCATAGAAATATGTTTAAATGTATTAATAACCATAGGGGTTGACATACAAATATGATTATAAGACACTTTGGGGAAAATTGTTCTATTGAAAACCTTTATAAAATGGTTATTTAATGACTAATTTTATTTCAAGGATGTCAGTAATATTTTTTATAATGTTAAATGGTTTATATTAATATATTTGTAGATGAAGGACACAACACATATCGGGTGGTAACCCATCACATTTGGAAAGGTTGTGGTATATGAACCCATGACCGAATATTGATAAGGGTTTTGGTCCTACAACTGGACAATGACATGTCCTTCTTAATATGTACTTTTTTAGTTAAATGATTTAAAAAATAGACATTAATGATAAACTATTGGTGTAATTTTTTAGGTTTATGGATTAATTTATTATATTGTATTACATATACTAACCATATGGGATTTGGAAAATATTTATAGATAGATGAAAAGACTTTTCACATTTTTATGTATCTGAAGATAAATTTAATGAGAATTTTAGTGCTTTAAGAATAAAAAAAATTATTTTTGAATATTCATTTCATGGAGTAAGTGAGGAATTGTAAAAATATCATAAAACTACCAAATGTTATAATTGGGATTATTAAATATAAATTTATCATGTTAGTGTATTTCATTATTTTATTAGACATTAATATAATTATAAAACATTAGGAAAAATATATTTAAATAAATATACAATTAAAATCATATTTGATGAATGATATGGTATTTCAATTTATCCCAAATTTATTTTTTTAGGCCCTTAATATTCAATTCATAATTCACATTCTTGTTATCAATGGCCTCAATCATTCTGAATAATTATTTATGCTTATCTTCCATGTCCACATCTTCACATTCCAAAAATGTTCCCATAATTAGTAATATATATTTCTTTAATTTCATATTATCTTCATATTTACCTTTTTCAATTATTAAGGGGATATTTTATTAAACCTTTTATGATCTGGGTTTTTCAACAATGCTCTTTTCAAATGTCAAACCCTTGATTTAAAAGATCAAGTTAAAATGGTGTGGATAAAATATATTTGAGGTTGGTAGAATGTTACATGAAAAAATTATAAAATATTATCATTGTATTCAATATTTAATGTGCCATGAAAAACTGAGCTTAACTAATCCCTAAAATATATTTTGTTAAATTTTATTTCTTCCGTAGATTAGCTAACACACAACCCTGAGTAAACATGAACCATAATATAGTATACATAGTCATTAAATTGGTTTATATTTATATTTACAAATAAATTATGAAATATAGTTATTTATTGATTCTAAATAAAATAAGAGTCATTTGAAAGAAAAAGAAATGCTATTTCGAAAAACAGAATTTTTTAGACTATATAGCTGCCCTTTGTGAAAATAATATGACGTCAATTTTTATAAAGATGTAAATTCTATTTGGAAAAAATTTCGAATCATAATATCAATATAATATTATGGTTAATATTTTGGATTATTCTAAAATATTTCTTTTTTTTAATGAAAAATAAAAAATACAGAATTTTAAATGAAACCGTAATTTCATTAAAATTATTTATAGTGATAAATTACTTTTTCAATTGGTCAGAAAGTAAATATTTTTAAATCATATATCTATTATGAAAATTTAGTTCAATGGAATCATTTTCATGTTGAATGTTTATATAAAAACATTGTAATGTTTTGAACATTTTTCACATTGAAAACCTTGTTTATTATCATGTCTATTGGAATAATTTTACATCAAAAATTTAAAATTATATTAATTTAATTTCCAAAAATCAATTTTATATTTTTAATAAGAATAATATATATAAATAATATGTTTAATTTAATTTTTTTACCATAATTAATTGTATTAATAGTAATAAAAATTATCATGGTTAAGGTAAACAATGATTTACAGGGGGTTAAAATAAATTAATAAGGGATAAATTGACCTAGTTGTTTTTAAAATATATCTTTTGGAAATTTTAAAAAAATAAAATTTATAATTTTATATAATACATCATTTTATGACTTTTTTAATGTGAAATAAGTGTGTAAATATCTTTATTTCCAAAAATTACATGTCCTCCACTAACTTCACTTATAAAAGGCAACCCGCTCTACTATATTATTCACACTATAAAATCATTTGGATTAGAATATATCTAAATATATAACATTCCAACTTAAATATCATCTTCATATAATCCTTGTATTTGGAAAAAATCCAACCATGGAATTCTTCTTTTGATGACCTAAGGAGGTTACCCATAGAAGTGGTAATGTTCTTCAGAAAGCATTTTTATTTTATTTATTTTTCCATTCCATTAAATTATTAATAAAAATTTATGATATAATAACCTAAGTATTTTCAATATAAATTTTTTATTTTATTTACCTTAGGTACAACCATCCTCACTTTCATAAAAGGAGTTATGAATTCATTATTCGTTTATACGGTGGTGAACAGCCTCAGGAACCACTATCATACGTTTTTTCCATTACAACTGATCACGGTTGGGTATGATGATGTATTTGAAGTATATAAATTATATAAATAATATTATTATAATTATTGTCTCATTATATCATATATACCATTTTAATTTCCATTCCATAGGGAATAAGATAATGTTTCTTAGGTGTACAACGGACGATCACCACATGAAAAAATGTGATCTGTTTTTGACTAGTACTTTACATGGATTCTAATAAGGGTAAACATAATTAATATATGTGATATAAATTAAATAATTACAATATTACTACTAGATTTATAATTCTGAAAAGATAATATATCGTTTATTTTTTTCCACTGAAAAATGATAACATTGTTTGTGTTGGTGTGGACAACAACCTTCACAAAGCGATGTGACACTCTTTTCATCACCACGATACATGGGTAAAATTTATTAGTATATTTAAATAAATAATTGTATAATTATGATATAATTATATTTTTTAAGGATAATATATTATTTTCCTTCTTTATATAATGATCATTTAAAAATGATAATGTTACTTATGCGTACGTATGACCAACCGTCTCCAATATCATAAATAAATTTATTTATCAAAAAAATATTAATAATTAAAACTAAATGTATAATTGATGTATAAATATTTTTTATATTTCTTAAATATTATTCAATAGGTGATGATACCATATAATATACAAAAGAACCAAAACATTCATGAAAATTAATATATGATAATACAAGACAATTAACACCCGAAACAATATAAATAATGAGATATTTTTAACGAATATGTGATACAATATTATAAAAGGATTATATAGGATATTATAAATATTAATAATATTCTATAATAATTTACTAACATGTTCAAATAAGAGGTTAAACAATGTTAAGTCAAAATAAAGAGTAATGCAATGTATTTTAGAACTCAATTCCCATTCATTGTGTTAAACATTGACTTCATTGATTATCTCATTATAAGATTATGTGTATAATAACCCAACATTATTTCATTTTTTATTATAAATTTTTTAAATTTATTCTCAATTGAAACATTTTAAAAATCATCGATTAGTCCCTACTTCAACTATGTGTTTTTAATGTATTTTTTCTCAATTCACATTCCATTGAGGATTATTTTTTATTATTAACTAATTAAATTTTATGTGGTGTATATACAACACCATTTAAATGTAATATAGTGATTAATTAATTATATTTTTAATTTAATGTTTTATTATGAATCATTTTATCCATGGTGATCATACATTAAAATTATCTTGTGGTAAAAAGTATTGTATAAAATAACATTCTATTGTGATTTTTAGATTTATATTGAAAAAAATTCTACCATATAATCATTTTTTATTGGATAATAATTTCTATTATAAATACATATTATATTAGGTTGAATATTATTATTTCCAAAACTATATATGGTTTTTTCTTTGAAATATTTTAGTAAATGTGGAAGTATTTATAAATCAGTATCCTTTACTCAATACAGACACTTCATAATATAGAACATTGTTTATCAATTAATTTTTTTATTATATATATGAGGAATTATTTTTGAAATTATATACAAGGTTGGAGCTTTTTTATAGATATCCCCACGATTCATCAATTATCTCAGGAGGAGAATTAGTAAGCTATCAAAAAATTAGGGGGAAACCCACATTGGTTTGTACCCAGTGGATTTAAACATTCTTGAGGATAGTTCTTTATGGTATAGTTTTCATGGGCCTAATACATGATGTTCAATAAATAATATTTTCATTCATTAATAATTCATTTATTATTATCTATGAGATTCCCAAAATTATATTTATATGGATTCATTTCATTCTCATTTTATGGATGAAATGGATTATTTTATCAGTTATTTAACTTTTCATATTGATCATGCCTTATCAAGTTTTCATAGTCATGATATTGACAAAATAGAATTTTTTTCAGTTATTTACCTTCTTGTATTGATTACACCTTATATTATTATACATGAGACTTGCTCTATGATATTAGATCTGGATTAATTTCATTCTCATTTATTGATTTAATGGAATGAGTGTTAAGATGTATATATTTCCATATTGATTATTATTATTGAATACTGATGTCATCAACTATATGTAACCCTTACTAATCATTTGAGTGCACCCTTATTTGGATTCATTTTACTAGGATTCTATGAATTTTATTATGATTTATGTGAAAGGATATTCTAGAGGAAATAAAGTCATTCTTTAAATAAATTATTTTATAAATTTTTTATTCAAATTTAATATATTAATAAATTATTAATATATTTTACCAATAGTAATAAACTATTTTATTCTTTCATATGTTATTCCTTGTATCTTTTACAAAAGTAATAAAGCAGGCATTGGCTCTATGTTAATAAGCTAGAGGTCATTACAAATATTTTTTATTTACAGAATTATCATAATATTATAAATAACATATTATATATTTCAATATACTTATACATATCATCTATGTGGAACAGTGATGAAAATAGAGTCACACTGTTTCATGAAGGTTGTAGTCCACACATACAAGAATGTTGTTATCAATTTTTTGTGAGTGAAAAATGAACGAAATATAAAGTTATATTATCATTTAATAATGATAAATATTTCATGAATATCATATTTATATTCAAATATATAACATAAATTCCTTGAATTTAACCTAATTAAAATCCATGAAAAGTGCTTGGAAAAAATCAATCAAATCACATCATGTAGAAGTAGCCACCACACACATGAGGGATGTTATCATATCCACTAAATAATTGAAATTAGAAATTATATATATAATAAATGAATCCATATGTATAATTATGTTATAAATATCATATATATATATATAATCTATAAATCCATTAACATACCTAACTGATATAGGTGTTTCTGGAAAAAAATTCACATCTATTTGTGAGGTGGTAGTCCTCCATACACATGATAAATGTTATGGTTTCTCACTTAAGGGGATAATTGATGGATATGATTCATTAAATTAACATAATAGTATACCAATATATGGGATATAATTTTTTTATATAATCATAAATGTAGTATATTTTATGGAGGTAGGAGAAGAAATATTACAAAACTCACAGTTAGGAATCTTAACTCTTCTCAGAAAACCACGTTATGATTATACTTGAAGTATTTATACAATTTATTTCTGAACAATACAAGTATTCATAGATGATGTAATTGAATATTAGAATATATTTTGGAAGTTAGTTTCCCAGAAAATTGGTTTTACTTTTTGAATAATAAAGGATCATGGGTGGCCTTCTATAAGTGGTAAGAGTTGAACACTTATAAATTTTAAAAAGAAGAAGGTGTACCCCATTTTTTACATGAAACTAGGGTAAAAATGAATAATTATATATATTTAGATAGGGTAAGATATAAATATATATATATATATATATATGTAAAACTGTATTTTTACACATTTTGGTTCATTTGAAACCCTTACATTCAATGTTTATTCCCCCGATTAACTTATTTTTACCTAAACCACATTAAATATGTTTATTATTTTTACTATTAATTATGGTAAAAAAATTAATATGAACAGATTATATAATATAAATTACTATTATTATTACATATATATATTCCATTTTTTCAAATTCAATACCAATTTGTAGAAAATTTAAACAAAAAATTAATCTTGTAGACGTGACATGAAAGTAGGTTTTCAAAGGGATAATGTTCAGAAGTATAAACGTTTTCATATCAGAATTAATTATGTAAATGAATCTAATGAACTAAATATGATTGACATATATATATATATAATAACTAGTTTTATAAAAAAACATCTAAAATAAACATTACCTTTATAAAAAAATTAAAATAAAAGTTTGTTTCCATTAAAATTCATTTCATCACTAATTTTTAAAAAAATTAATATTTTCCAAAATATATCTATAATTCAACCAAGTATAATTTTTTACTTGTATATTTACAAATTCAGGTTTATTTTTTCAATTAATTTTTTTAAATTTGATAATAATTACTTTTATATAATGTTTGTAATGAAATGAAAACATGTATTTTAGAGTAGTTATGGTCTGGCCTTATGCTAATGGAACCCTGTGATCCTGCAGTAAGATCAGGATCCCCTCACGGAAGATCCACATGATATGGAGTCTTTTCATTTTCTTCTAAAACAAGGGTTGGAGTTCATGGTGATTATTATTTTCTACTCAAGTGGCATGAGGTTTGGATGATCCAGCGACAAGTGATAGGTACTTGTTGGTGGGGCACTAGCATTGGTGGAATTCAAAGAAGGTGGAGGTTGAGCTCAAAAATGTCAGAAGTGATGAGATGGAAGGTTCTTGATTTCATGAAAAAAAATGAAGCGATGGAATAGTTCTTAGAGATGGTGGAAATTCTAGGATGGCGGTCATATCATGCTAGTGGGATTGTATCGGGATGCATCAGTCAGTGATGGGAGTCATATTCTAGTGGTGGGATTTCTCAAATAGGTGATGGTGGATTGACTACAATGTCATCTCAATGGAAAAAAAAAATAAAAAAAAAATGGGGGACTCTTCCACCAGCGAATATCCACTGGAATTCAGAGTAAGCATCCCCCATCTTTTTAGGGATATCAGATTTAAAAGAATGAGTGGGTATGTCTCAGTCATCAGTACTAGGCAATGTGAATCTTTAAACAAGGCATTTTTAGAAGTGAATACATTAAATATTGGTTTCTAATCTAGAAATGTATCAATTATACTAGGGAGGAGATGTTCTATGGATTTAGGCCCTTAAGTCCTTCAAGGCCATGCTCATAGGGCATGTGCCTACTAGGCCTATGGGTCATGTAAGGGTTCTCCCTAAACCCAACTAAAATGGTATTATCCAAAAAATAAAAAAATAAAAATGTAAGGCCAATGAGATTTTTGAAAAAATAACCTATCAGAATATTATAGTTTTTCAAAAAATGTTTCATTTTATTTTAACTGTTTTTTATTTTATTTCTAATCAATAGATAAAAATTATAATTATTTTATAGATATATAATTTTCATAATTTTCATAATTTATTTATTATTATCCACCCATTATAACTTAATATCTTGGTTATAATGGAAATGTTTAAAATGTATTTTTTTATATAGTATGATGATTTTTTCAAACCCATTGTTGTGTGCACTACAAGATATCAAAGAGATTGAATTTATTTAAAAATAAAAATATCATAATTTCATCTGCTGGTATAATCACTTTGACATTTGAAAATACATTTTTTGAAATCCCATATCATGATAAGTCTTGATAAAAAATCCTCTTGATAAGACTAAATTTGAAGTATGAACATCATATGAAATAACAAATAACTAGAATTATATTTAAGAGAAAATTAGTTGAAAGTGTAGATATTGACATGGAAATTTTTTTAAATAATATCAGTGGGTCAAAGAGGTCATTGACCAAAAGAAATTGATTGATCAATGAAAAGTTAAGGACATCAAAACCATTAATCAATGAATATTTTAAAGACCACAAGTTCAACATAAATGAATGTATTATGATAAAATTTTGTTTCAATATCCATTTACTGTTGTTGAGTAATTTCATTATCATCATGACTGAGAATAAAAGAAAATATACTTACATCATAAATTCGTATTTCATCGGCATAATTTCAACTTGTGATTATGCTTCGATCAAGTTAAAAATCATTAATTACTACAAAAAATGAATATCCATGATGAATTTTATTATTATTCAAGTACAAAAATTATCTTTTACAATATTATATGTCCAATATAAGAGTTACTAGTCATTGAATATATTTACAAATATTTCTCAAAACTAATATGGTTATTACAAGTTATCCAATATAATATATAATTCTCTAAACCACAACAGTAAATCCAATGTTTCAACATTAATATTTCTCTATAAAATAGTTTAACAAATAAAAATTACATATTAAATATGACATAACATAGGTAAGTAGTTGTAACTACACCCTTATCATCTTTTGGTTGGGGGTTCAAGCCCTTTGGAATTTGAGGATGTGACAAGTTTTCAGTTGGATGGAGGGGTTTTCTTTTTTGAAAATCATATTATTATAAATATTATAATGTTCCCAATTTTTTATAACTCATAATTAACTCAACATAATTGATTATATGAACATTTAATGTTCCCAATACCATCATAAGAACCTACTTGTCATTTTTATCTCAATATCAGTCACAAATTATGGGTTCCCCCCTCCCCCCTAAATCATGTGTATTTTATGAAGATCTACATTATATTGAATACCTTTTCTTGGTCATCAATACTATTCAACATTGTTCTCATGTTTTTACTAAAGTAGTAAAATATTAAAATCCTTACATATTTCATAATTCTTAAAATTATAATATCAAGGATTAAAATACTACTATCAGAAGTTGTAAAATCCTTCATTGCAATATAAAATTTATTGATATTTTTTCATCTCATCATCTTCCACCCTTTATTCCCATAAAATCCATATAACATCAATATTTATTCCTATTTCTTGATATAACATGAGATTATATCCTTGGGATTTGGTTTAGAACCCTTAAATGATGAGTATTTATTCACTTTTTGTATATAAGGGATAGGGTAGTGGAGATTAGAAATAATGATTTTATATATTGTATTTGACTCCATAAAATGATGGCATGGGATAGTGTACATTTATAGGTGTAATATTGGTCACTTCTATGTTTTCTTCTCATTTGGTTGATATTGATTCTTCCAATTCCATTATCTCTACAGAAGTTATTGTTTGGTGTGATTTATCGATAAAGCTATCTTTAGAGTAACATTACATATATATACTATTGGGAATGACTGTTTATAATCATTATTGATGTAAAGAGTGTCCTATAGTAATTAACTATTATAGAAATCTATGGGACATAATGATTCTGAAGATTATGAGTTACAATTTTATTCTTAGAATACATTGGAAGAGTAGATATCAATCCCACATTTGTTACTATTGAATATATGTATCAATTAAATCTCCCAAGGAAGATAATATTTTAATGATTGATTAGTGTGGACTATTAATATGGAGAGTGGGTTTGGAAAAGATCCATCCTTGGAGGATCACATTAACAATTGAAATATTAGATCTTTCAGCCTGATTAGTCAAAGAACTCTCATATTTTCATCTATTTTTGGGTCACTATTAGAATGTATTTCCAAATGAATTCATAGGACATATCACTAATAGATGTCTTTTGTTCTACATATAACTAATTACATCTATGTATCCCATTTTAATTCCTCATTATCATATGATTTTTTCTATGTTAAAGGTTCTCAATGTACATCTCATGTACTTGGAATGAAAGGGATGTATCAAGTCGAGTATATAACTATGGTGTGCACCATTTTTCATCATTAAAATTGATAGTTGTCTTCGACTCTATATATATTACGAAAATATGAATTAGGCTTTAGTGAAGAATAGATATCCTTCGTAAATGACATATAATATATTTTATGAGTTATGGGGATTCTTGGGGTTCTCTGAGACAGATCATTGATCAGGTTATCACCATTTATGGTTTGTATAGGTGTAAATCCCTAATATTGAATTTCAAAATAGGTATGGGCTATAAGTGTACATGGATATGTCATTTGGGATAAAATTCAAAAAAATTCATGTTTCTCTTGAAAAGACACTCCTCCCATATAATGATTTTTTTTATGAGGTTGTTTTTGAATATACCCTCATTTACTCATTAATACAGGATACTAATGCTATAAATATAGAGATATTACATATCACAGTTTTATCACATCAGCATTATTCCAATGATTTGATGTTTATCCTTTTGATTCAGGATGTAATTTCTTGGGTAATTTTCTTGAATGAGATAGATTTATCCCTAGACATGAAGAATGATAAATTAGTATCTTTCCAAAAATATCCCTAGAACATTTTAAAGATTATGATCCTTTAGGTTTTAGTGGGATAGTATAAGGGTTTTAAAAATGTTTTATTCCACTTATATGAACCAATAAATTTTTTGATAATGAATACGGTAATGTTTTAGTTTCCTGAATCATTTGGGGTGTTTTTTCATTAGGTACAAGTGAGGTTGACTAAAACTCTAGTGTTTATTATTCATAAAAATAGAATCAAATATGTCATATACTATGATACATCATTGATTTAGGTATTGGTAATACTAATACATAGTGAGTGGGTAATATATTATGGTTCATGTTAGTTGTGACCCCTTGAGAATAACATTCATCCTCATAATAATGATTGGGTAGCAATGGTACATGATTCAATGATTTTATGAAATTATCTCTTCATAGAGTGGTATTTTGTCTACATATATCACAATAACATTGGTTAAAATATATTACAGTGGGCCCCAAATTTCAGTTTGTGGAATAGGGAATCATATCTAGGAATGCATATATTTGAGATAGCCAATTCACAAAGTGAAGCTAACAATATTTTAGACTATCTTATCCATAAGATGATGGTTTCTCAAGATATTTTTTAAGATTCTATGGAGGAATAGTGATTCGTGATGAGATTATTAGCTTATTAGAGTATGGATGCTTTCATGAGGGGGGGGTCAATGAAATGTTCCATATTAGAGGTCACATATTCCTTAGTATACTCGGTGAAGGATGGTCAGAAATATGACCCATAGTGTTTCATGATGCAGGAATAGTTATTAATTGTTGAACTGATACCTAGGTGGTGACTAAGTGGTAAAAATGTGATCCTAGTTTGTAATAATGATTTTTTACCTTTTTTGATTGGGGAAGATATAATGAGAGACTTCCATACCACTGTTTTAGAGGATTATATTAGGGTGATCAAAATATACAATGATTTTAGGAAATATTTCAATTATCTTTGGATGAAGAGGGGCACCACTGGATTCATTTATTATTTCCTTAATCACCAAAGGAAAAAAGATTGAGCACCTGAATCCTAGTAGATTTGTGTAACCACTTACCATCCCTATATAGAACAAATAGTACATCCTGATAGATATTATGATTAGGTTTCCTAGGACTATGAGGATCCATGGTGTTGTTTGGGTTATTTCAAATTAGTTAATGAAAGATTCTTCAACCATTCAAATCTGTGAGACTCACTCATTATATTATAATGAAAAGATTTATTTCGGTGAGATTTTATGGTTTTATTATGTTAGCTTGATATTTTTTTTCTTACAATGATACACATTTTACATCATGGTTTTTAATGTTCTTTCAAAATTATTTAGCTATATAGTAATGATTGAGCACAGTGTTCCATCTATAGAAAGATGAACAATCTAAGAAGATGATTCAAATATTGGTGGACATTTTTCAAAAATTCACCCTATACTTTTCTGGAGTTTTGGATGATCACTTAGATTTCGTTCAGTTCACGTATAAAAATAGTTACCAATATTTGATTTAGATTGAACCATTTGAGGATCCTTATGGTACATCATCTCATTCACTAATTTGAGCCTAGTGGGGAAGTAGTTATTATGATTAGTATGGAATAAGAGACCTATGAGAGAGTGAAAATATTTCTAAAGATGTAGATCATATCTCATAGATGGTATATATATTAATTAAATCAAATGAAGGAAACATTACAGTTTTTAATAGGTAACTAGGTGTTTCTAAGATTGATACTTTAGTTAAGAAACCAACATTAAAAAAAATTAAGGGAAGTAATCCCTACATTATGTTGGAACCTTCAAAATAACCAAAGAGGTGGGATTAGTGGTATACCCTCTAGATATTATTTCTTACTACATAGGTTTGCAATACATGTTTCATGTGTCTCAACTCTAGAGGTACATGTCACATCACATGAATGTCATGAAATGTGAATATGTTTAGTAGGATCCTAATGCATCATTTTTTGAACTCTTTGTCTGATTTGTAGATCATAACATGAAATAATTACAAGAGAAGATGATGCCACTTGTTTAGATCATATGGTATCATGGTCAGATCCAATTGAAAATATAGGAGTGTAAGTCCAATTCTAGAAATAAGTGGATTTATTTATTAAATAAAGATATCAATAAATAATTCTCAAGGATAAAAAGTAATTATATGGATAGTATTGAAATATTAAACAATTTTCATTTTTCTAAAAATAACCTTTTTGTTATAATCTATATGTTCCTTTTAGGATAATTAAATAATTTTCAATTTAAATTTTACCCACATGTATGGAATATGTCTTAAATATATTTAAATTCCTTCCAAATATATTTTGGTTGAATTTTGGGAGTTATATATGAGAAACTCCTTATTTATATAATTTACATATAGGAAAATAATATATATATATATAAGGGAAATAGAAATCTTCAACGACTATGTCAATGTATTTCTCTATTTTGAATAGTATAGTAAGTGTAACCCCCTACATTAATGAGTTATGTAATGTTATCCCTGGGAAATTAATTTTTATGTAGAGGTAGTATTAGGTTTTGAAAGTCTGCATAGAGTTAGAACCTTTTTTTCAATGGATACACAGGAGTATTTCAGGATGAGTATAAATGATGGTTAAATTTTAAAATAGTTATGTAAGGTTATGAATACCTTGTATAATGGTATGAATATTTTTAATAGCCAATTTATGGTAAAACCCATTTCCTTCATGTGGATGTTATGAGCTGTGGAAGGGTAAACCCATGTTATCCTAAAAATGTACCATTTAGGGATAGAGTTGTTTTTACCATGTTTTTCTATTCTCCATTCCAATTTCAAACTTCTAAATAAGTTTTCACAATTATAAATCTAAAAATTCATTGTAATTAAATATATTGATGCATTTTATATTCATAACTCATATTTTAAAGGTATTAAATTCTCTGCACTCAATATTTGATTAAAATAAAATTAAAATTGTAATATTTTATTTTGGGGATTTCAATACTACAAACCAGATTTCCACAAGTATTCTTAAAAATATCAAAACCTTTTGTTTCCTTTGATTTTGTATCTCCTCTTGAGTATGGGTAGTCTAACATTCCTACTCCCAATATCTATGATGTATTATTCTTTAAGACCATGTTATTCTTTTGGTTCCCAGTCATTGAAAAACTACCCCTATTCACCTTTCTTGAGTGATTTAGTTTTAAGGGGAAATTTTCCATAGATCCTTCCATATGAATTTTCTGTAATGTTTTCTATTCTTAATATTTATGGAAAATGATGAAAAATTATTAAATCGTAGTAACCTATAATTAATAAAAAATAATGTTAAATTATTATAAAATGATTATTATGATTATTCTAAAGAGGTAAAATATTATCACACATGGTTTTACAGTTATTCATTGGGGAGAAAATTGTTTTCACATGATAAAGATTTAATCAATAATTCTAAAATTATCTAGGAGAAAGAAATTTTGTCACATGTGGTGTTTTTATTAATTTTTTAATGGAAATAATTAGAATTTTTTTAAGGAATCCATAGCATGTGAATTGAACCAATTATTATATATGAATATTTCAGGTGATGATTCCTTTGATGAAAATCGGTGTACTACTTCAATAATCATGAGGTAGGAATTTAATTAACATATAGAGGTCAGGTATAAAATAATTAGAATTTTATGATGTCTTGTGTTGAGATTCTTTAGACCATTTTGAGTTTGGTGACATTTGTAAATGTTTTTATTTTGTTACACACTAATGAAATGATATGTTGTAACTATTATGATATACCATATTTCAAAGGGTTTAATATGATATATGTTGTTTTTTTATTTTGTGCATGGTTCCTCAGTGACAGGTGGACCCTTCATTACTAGGTGACCTATAAGGGGTTGGGTGGTTTGGTACTTCATATAACATGATGACAGAATCACATTGGATTTCAACATATAATGGCTTAGTGTGTCATGACCTAGGGGTATGATGGTATAATGTGATCTATACCATGAGGTGATTAGGGAATTACAGGTCTATGTGACCTAACCCAAGTGTCAACAATAATAAATGATATCTTACTATGGCCGGACATAGAGGCCTAGGGGATGTACATCTATTGAGCTACGTTGAGGTTGTATCCTTCACTTGTTAAGATTCCATGATGACTCAAGAATTAATCCAACATAGAGCTAATATAGGTATAGCCAAGGTTCATGGTGACAAAGTTAAAATTAATATTCTTGGTCTGGTTTGTATTCTTATGTGTACATTTATTTATTATCATGGCATACACTCTTATTCATTTTCACTCATGATTATGATCCAATGGTGGTGTCCTAAATGATTTATACTCACACCTTAAATTGTCTTCTTAGTTTTTACGAAGACATCTTGTATAAAGACCCTGAAAAGGGTAATAGTTCGTTTTAAACAATTAATTAGTATATCATCTAGATTTTATTGTTACATGGATTCATTCCATAGGGTTATCACTCGGTTTTATTTATTTAACCCATAACACATTTATTCTAGTTGGTCTTTCCACACTGGGATCCCGGTTACTTATTTTTATTTAGCTGAATGACATGTGTTCCATATTCTATTTATATTATGATGTTATATCATTTTCCTTCATTACTCTGGTTTGTTGAATTTTTATTTATATTACTGGTGAATGGATATGATATTGAGGTATTGTCTCCCCAATGACAATGTTAATACCCTTACCATTTGTCTGCAACCTCCTGCATACAGGGATGCATGCATGATGTTGTGTGGCTCTCTAACTTGAACCTTATTGTTCTAGTTCATGAATTATATTATATCTCTAAATTGTTACATAATTCCCAATAATAAATAGGTTTCATGAATTTTTACATCATCAAAATCATCATCTTAGTCTACAATACTTGTGAAAAATACTTCAAAATCACACCATACTAGAAATTATTTTAAATGTATTATATGCTAAGATAATCCTCATAACCTAAGGACTATAAACATAATGGATTGGTGATCTCAAAAGCATGATGTTGGAATCATTTGAATAAAGTATAATGTTTATAAAATAAACGTGTAACACAATATACATAAGGAGAGAAATATTTTAATAAAATGATAATAAGACCATAAGACAATATTTGGCCATCAAAGATTCATAAAAATGATATAATATAATTGAATCATAACTATAACCATTTATACGCTTCATATATATATATAATCATTATACGCAATTTTGTTTTTTGTTTTACTATTTTTCCATATAGAGTGTTTATTGTTTTGATTGTTCATACTATTTTTATAGGATTGGTTCCTATATTGATCAAAAGTTTATCATTAGTAGAATATTAATGGTACTATAATTTTTTATAATTATTTATGTTTATTAAAATGAATTTCATATTGGTTTTATTCTTTATCCTTTAAGATGAAATCAACAATGATCGCGTTTAGAGGATTCTTAAAAAATGAAATTTATTTTATTAATTTAAAAGTTAAATATTTTCATAACCCTTACATTAACCAGAAATATTAAATTTTAATGTTATATATCATATTATTCTAGTAATTATTTTATTATAATCCACTGTGTTTAATATTGATATAATTTTTCAAAAAGGTGGTTAAACATACTCGAACATGTACATACCATGATTAATAGATGATTATGAGGTGGTTTAGTTGGCATTACATTATTATAGATGAATAAAGACATCATTATGTGTCAATTAATATGATATACAACAGTTTTAAAATTTTAGAAGAAGAATATAATTCATATAAAACTATTACATTGAACAATGAGTTTGTTTTCCTTTTAGTTTTCTCTTTTTGAATTGATAGAATTATGATGAATTTTTATTATTCATATCATTTATAGAAAAAAAAAATTATACCAGAAACTTAATGAATTAAGAAATCATTTTTTTCTTTTAAACTCAATCATAGAACCATCCCTTAAAGGATGTAATGAAATTTTCAATGCACTATTACATGGTGGCACTAGTCTGCACGTATGCATGGATGATATTTTAATTTTATTATAAGTGGAAGGAGGAAAAATAAGCATTTTCACTTATTAATATTAAATAATATATATATATATATTAATTTTATATTAATTTTTTTTAACTACCCATTTTAGTCATTGAAGGAAAATTAACACGTTACTTCGTAAAGAATGTAGCCAACACATACACATGTTTCATGTTTTACTTTTTCTGAATGGAAAAGGGAAAATGTGGTCAATTATTATACCATAATGATAATAACATATTAGTATTTTATTGATAAATATTTTATCATTTTAATATGGTGTAAATAAACTTTATGATGAATATGTTCACATAAATAAATATAAATAATAAAGTGATGGTTAGAAATTTGTACCTTTTGTGGGTTATCTCCTTTTCAATGAAGGTTAAAACATTGAGGGATGGTATTTTTAGATGAAAAAACATATTAAATATGTATATAATTTTTGATTAGAGGTATCGTAAAATATAGGGGTCATAAAAGTGGGTATACATGTGAGGGTATGCGAGGAGAGGAAGGCTGCATTCATAAGTCCAAATGAATAGAATATTTTGTAAATACCCAGAACAGTTATATAATGGGAAGCTAATATCAAGAAAATTTGAACCAAAATTAAGAAAAAACTAAAAAGAAAAGTTATTAGGTTGGGAAAGCTCTCAAATACCATTATAGAAATAGTTTTTTGACATTATTTCAAATCATTTCCATTATATTTTTCACTTTTTTGATATTAGTTTTTACCTTAATATCTCGTTTTTTCTTAAGGTAACTATTAATTAATTTATAAAAATAAAATTTCCCTTATAGAATACTTTTGGGGGAGGAAGGGATGAGACCGTAAGGGGCGCGGCTTTAGCTAGGGTTTCTTTCACCGCCGCCATCCTCTCCTCGATCTCGGGTGGCTGGGGCCCTCCCCCCACCTTTGTTCTTCTTCCTTGCGAGTTCGACATGCGGTCTGTGGAGAAATAAAGGATTCTGATCTGTTCTGCTTTCTCTTGTCTCACGTCACGGTTGCGGTTCGATTCAGCCCCTTCCCTATTGATCTTTCGAGAACCATCTGGTTTTGAGTGTTTGTTTCTTTCCTGGGACGTTGGCAAGACCGTAGTGGCGGATTTCGGTCCAGGTCGTCTCAAGCGTCGTCCTCATAGGTCTTCTCTAGTTTAGTGGCGGTGATTCTTGTCGTAGGTGGCGCTGCAGTGATTCCCTTGCCTAGTGGGATCCAGAAGCTTGTGGGAGGCCTACGGCAGAGGGACTGGGACTGTTCAACCTGCGACGTAGTGATTATGATCTAGTGAGGGTTCGTATGCTCGGCCGCCATGACTATGCGGTGACGGTCCGACGGTTGAGGCCTGCAATGAGGAATTTTGTGGATTGTGCGACTTCTTTGAGCATGTGTGATGGCAACGGAGGGTGGTGGGTTTTTGGTTCGATTCAGTTTCCGATGAGGTTTCCATCATCATGCGGGAGGTGATTTTCTGGTGATGGGTTCAATCCTTGAATTTTGTTGAATCTGTGCATTGTTTTGGATTTTCCTCTGTTGGTTTACGATGCAGTGAAGGTTTGCAACATGTTTAATTGGATTTCTGTTGGTTAATTTGAGAATTTGTGGAATGGGTGATGACGACGGTGAAGTGTTTGCATCTTTTCATTGAGTCGGTTTGTGTTTGATGATGGTTTTTGGAAGCTGCGGTGATTGTGTTTTGTGGGTTGATGCGGTGGTTCTGGTGACGAGGAGGATGGCTCCCACGGGCGTCGATGAAGATGGGTTTGGGTTCCTAGCTGCGTCATGGTCTGCGGCTCGTATCAGGTTGCGGCCCGAGGCTTTGGCATTTCTCTACATTTTAATTTTGAATCTGGTTGTACTGGCAAGCTTATGGCTTTGTTAAATGTTGTTGTTTTTTTTGGTGTTTGGAATCGGTTATCTGGAATTGTATGGTTCCCGCTCACCCAAAAATAAGACTTCGAAAATGAAATAAAAACATAATTTTCAGTCCTTATAGAATACTTTCTACGAAATAGTTCCAAATTTTAAATCCATTTTATTTAATTTATTTTAATGAAGTGATATAAATAAACTAACAAAAGTTATTTGTGTCATGAATTGATAATAATTTTAAAGGAAATGAATATTATGTTCTGAAATATAAAATTATAGTTAAAAAAACATAATATTATAAAACTTATATTTTATCCAATTAAAAAATATATAATCAAAACGTAGGTATAAAAATTTCAACATAATACTTGTATAATAATAATTTCCTAAAAATCAATATATTTGTAAAAACGGTATTTTGTACTATTCAACTAATAAACAATTAATTTGAATAAATTACTAAAATTAATCTTAGCATTATATTATTATGATTAATCCTATAGTTATTTTCATTTTTCAAAGTGGAATTTGTAAACTTTTTTAATACAATATTTCATTAAAATCAAAAAATATTTTTGAAAACCTTTTATATAAGAAAAATAAAATTTTAAATATTTAACTACTAATTTTTATTATTTATTATCAACTAATAATAAATTAATTGGTAATTTGTTACTATTTTTATCAGGAAATTGTTTTTTTATTTAATCCAAATATATTTAATTTCTAGAAATAAAATTTATATTTTTTAAAAATATTTTTTAAAATAAAAATCAATTTTTATTAGTTATTTTTGCTATTCTAATTGAATATCACTATTATTAATATAAGTATCCACTCTCTAAAAACATACCATGGTTTATTTTTTATATAGTGATGTATCTAGGAAAATATTTTTTACATGTTGTTTATTTTAATAAAACATATAAGGAAATATTCGGTCACTATGCATTTTTTATCTAAGGAGACGTGATTATTGTCTCCAGTTTTCACATTATTAAAACACATGTATTATGTTATTCTAAAAATAATTATTTCATGAATAAATATTTAAAATCCATTTTATACTGGGTATTATTTCAATAATTTATGTTATTAAACCTTAATTAAATGTAATTAATGAATTGTTCCTATTTTTTCTAACTTATGATCTTGGAATACTATAAATTTTATTGGCCCAACTAACCATTTAAGATTACCATTATCTCATGTCTATATTCCATATATTTTGAATCATATTGTTACATATTATATTTCAATAAATGTATCATGTGTGTAGAATATTTATAGAAGATAATAAATAATTATTATAAAATAATTTTTTTAGTATCTAATCTACATAGACACAAAACCAATGAGTTTTGTGTGTTTTTTTATTATGATATATAGTGTGTATTCTTATAAAATTATGAAATATATTTGTATGTTGTGTTTTTGTTTCAGAATCTGGTATTAGAGAGGGTTTTATTCAATTTTTTAACTATATCATATAGAATATGAGGATAGAACCTAAAACAAAATATTATTAACCAAAAGTGATGTAGGATGAACGTAATGAATCATTATTTGAAATGAATGTTTCATAATTCAAAATATATTTGGATTGATATTACATATCATATAGTGTATTATTCTTTCATGATATTAACACAAACCATTTTATTTTCAATAAATTGTTGGAACTAGGGGGATCTAGAGAAATATTGAGTGCTATAGACAATGAAATGATTTCCCCAATGAGAAAAAAACTGGATTGGTTGTTGTTTATAAACAATCATAAAAATTATAATACAAATTTCTCAACCTATAGTAAATTATAAGAAACATTTTACACAGTCATCTATAAAAATGATGGAACAACTCTTTATTGATTCCTTCATACAGTATCATCCAAGATCCTTAATAATGTATTCCAATGCAAAAATTCTTAAGAAATAGATTACAAAATTAGAAAATATATTTCCTATTTCTCATTAATTAGATCATTAAAATATCATTTTATTTGTTTACTACTTCAATGGTGAAGCTAGCCAATGGTATTATATCATTTCAAATATGTGGCAAGATTAAGAAATTGACACTATTGAGTGTGAGGGGTTTATGAAGATGATTTACAATATGTATTTTACTATTATACGTAGAACTAAAACATAGAGGGAATTCCTATAGTAGAAACAAATTTTTTATTATTGAATTACAATCCATTATGCAAACATCAAAATACCTTTAAGGAATACATATGGATATATAATTTTCTATGAAAGAAAAATTTACCATTTCATTAGTTTATTAAAACAAAGTCATTGAATGAAATTGGGCATAAGGGACATTAGTAGTTATAAATTTTTTTCAATGTTAACAAAATGTATAAGTGATATATTGACACACTCGTTATTCATTCATTATTATGTATAAGAAGTGGAAAATAGAGATTCAAGGAAAGTAAAATGATAAAATATATATAGGAAATAAAATTCATCATTCTACCTTTTAAAGATATGGGAAGAAGAATATGGGAATAATATAAAAAATTGTAAATTATTCAAGTATAGAATAAAATACATCAAGAACATTAATGTTTAAGTTATATAAATAATTAAAATAAAAAACATATTAATTCACCGCCCATACTATTGTACATCAATTTAATTGAGTGTGTAAATTATATGAAAATGTGGAAATGTAAAATGATTAATGAAAAGAATCAATTTATGTAACCTACTAAGAGAAGGGTGAAAAGAAAATCCAATATGATCAATACTAATGAGGTGGGATAAAAAAGGGTGAAATTTAAATTCATTATCAATTCGAGAACTAAAAATATCTTATTCTATTTTCAGTATACCGACTCTTTCATCTTTGGGAATGTTTTCTAAAATCATGAATACTCCTTACTAAAAATATATATTGAATTACCAATATAAACTACTAGTTGTATGAATAGAAAATTCCAGATGTATAAATCATCTATGACATAATTTTTTTTGGAATATTATTCTTATTAATGTTGTTATTTTACATTTAGTGAAATTTGATGTGATTTTGATTATGGAATATCTCTTTCTATATTGAGATCATGTTATTAACTGGAATAGGTATGTCATAATTAAAATAAATAATCAATTTATAATATTCCATCATTTAAAGTCTCACTGTGAACTCCACAGGGGAATTTACTCCATTACATCATTCTTGATACTCAATCATGAAGGGAAATTAGCTCAATTTGATTTTAAGAAAATATTTATTGATGATATAATTATTGTGAATGAATACATTGATGTTTCTCATGAAATTTTCAAATTATTCACTTAAATTTGAGGTTTATTTTTCCATTACAGTAATAATTAGTGTAATATTTATATTTGATACTCCTTATTGAATGAAACTGACTAAATTTGAGGAATTTATGAACAAACTCTAGAGTAATCAATATAATTTTTTTATAGGCACAAGTAATTATCCTTGGGGTGAATTTTTTTCCATTAAGTAAAAAATAAAGATAAACGATTCTTTGATTTTATTGTATTTATATGAACAAGATTATATTTATAAACAGGTAAATTTTACCTTGTAATAATTAATGTTTGATCAAATATGAGGGGATCAATACTTCACAGAGATTGACCTTTGTCTATATACTTTCAATTATGGGTGAAAACAAAATATAAACCCAAGAAAGTGTTTTGCATAAGATATAGACACAATGAATTCATAGTGATTCCATTGAGACATACAAATTCAGCCACACTTTTCAATGATTTAATAAGTATATATTTAATTGATTATCTCAATCATTTGTTATATTCTTTATATAATATTATATCATGTATTTAATGATCAAGGATGAGAAATATTCTTATTTTAGGATTTTTATAAATACCTTGAGAAGTTAAAATGTTTTATAAATTTTGAATGTGTGAATTGAGAATATACATAATATCATTCTTGCATAATTTAGTTAGAAGAAATGGTATATATTTAGATCCTTAAAAGACATAGGTGATTGGAAGATACCCAATACTGAAAACTGTAATTGATATCCACAGTATTGTTGGATTGGTTGTATGTTATAATTTTTTTTGATAAATTTATAATAATTATAAAATACCCTATCCACACTAACTCTCAATGGAGTTAAGTTTATCAAGATAGATATGAATTAAGATAATTTCATAGAGAATAAGAGAAGTTAGGTAACTACACCTATATTACCAATACCATTTATTATAGGAAAATTTATCTTATATAGTAATAAATTAAATAATTGATTTGTATATTTCTAGACAAAAAATGACATGTTCATTGATTAGGATCCATATAAATTATAGATTCGTGAGAAAAAATACATGAAACCTGATTTTGTTCTAAAAGATGTAATATTTTCATTATACAAGAGAAATAATTTCCTTTATAGTGAAAAGTGTTAAATATATATTAATTAGGAGATCTTAAAGTGTATATTTTTATAGAAATAATTGAACAAGTTCAAATAGAGATGTTTGGGGATAATTAAGTACTTTTATTTCTCTTATCATTACCACCCTATGGTTGAAAACAAAGTGGCTTATGATTTTAACCTGAAAGATTATGCTACCTGGTCCATGATATTTACTAAAAGATAACCAATAAATATGGATTTTAAAATTGATAGAACATGAAATTATATATTAATGGGCGAAATCCTATATTTACTAAATTAATTATTAACCATACATACATGTTAAAATTATAGAGGAAAAAATAGAATATAAGAAGTTATATAAGAATATATAAAAAAATATAGAATAAATATTTTAAAATAATGGAATTATAATATTCATTAAATGAATATGTGTTCCATCAATACAAGAATTTACAAAGATGTGGGATAATTCTCATAAATCTCCACTGTCTATCAATCAAAGAAAAAAAAATATTTATAGATATATCAAGAATCGTATTTGGTGGGAAAACATGAACAAGGATGTTATAGAGTATATATCTTAATGCCAACTTTTATAAAAATTGATGATTGGACTCTTTATTCTATGTCCATTGGATATTTTTTCCCATATTCATCTGAAAATTTTGGAGTTTAATGTTATATATAATGTATTACATAAAATTTAATTATGTAAGATGATTTAGATATTTACGAATAATAAAACATTGACTCATAAATACATTAGAACATTTGAAATCCTCATTCATATGGGGAAAGTAACTTATCAGTATACCTACCTAAAAATCAAAACCAAGACCATGATGTCTTACACATATCCCTTCTAAGGAATTACATATCTAAGACATCAAATGTTCCAAAAATATATGTAATATAAAAAGAACATTATCCCATTTCAAAGAATGACTTATAGAAAACATGAACATAAATATAAGGCACAAAAAATGTAACAACAAAATGTTTATTAATAATATATTTATCTTAGAATAAATGTGTGTTATAATATACTATATATCCTTATACACATATAAAAACCAAAAAAAATAATATTATTAATTAATATGGTTACATTAATCAGAAATGAAACCTATTAAAATTCCAAACATTACAACAGGAAAAAATATAAAATATAAAATCAAAAATGGTAATATATGGATCACGCCAAAAAACTAGAATAATCAACCCTGTTATAATATCTATTGAGAGGAAGGATAATATTAGTAAACCAAAAAAATTATATATAATTTAAATATATATATCGTCAAGATGAATCTATAAGAATTACAAATTAAAAAAATATAGAGGTATTTATTAGAGGTAATGTGACTATTTGAATAATAATGTGATTGTTGGAATAGTAATATGAATGTTAGAATTTTAATATTAGACCAAAATAATGAATTATGATTATTAATATTTATCATGATTACATTATGTAAATATAAATTCTTTAATTCAAAATAAAATATCATGATTAAAGAACTCAATGAATATATAGAGAATTTTTAATAAAAGTTTTTATAAATTATTTCGTAAAAATCATAATTTTATATTAAAAAATAAATTTACATAAATTTGTAATTTATTTTGATAAAATTAAAAACATTTTTGAAAACATTACGTAAAAAATAACCAAGGGTTATTTTCTCATTACATTCTGAATTACATCGATTTTCAAATGAATAATAACAATAAAGTTTTTTACATGACCAATGTTTCTCAAATTGCATCTTCCATGATGTAGAAATGACATTATTTCTTATATAATATTATTTTAGGCCATTATATACTTAATTTCATAAAATTTTCATTAAAATACAATTAAATCAATTTCTATACCTAAAGAAACTTTCCATAACCAAAATTCAAAAGTGATTCCTTAAAATAAATATTGTTGTTTTATTCACCTTTTTTTAATGAAATTGATTTCAATTTATATATAGGATTTAAATGATTTAAACCATTATATAAAATATATACATGATATATAATGTCACAAAATCACTATTACATGTTTTAACTTTGATGTATTATTTTATTTGATAGATTATTCTAAAAATACCCCTCTCCTCAAGTATAAATAACCCCTCTCCCTTGCCTATGAACACAACACCTAACACACATTCCAAAGCCCACGATCTTACATAATATTTCCTATCAAACCAATTAAAATACATTGGTATATTTTAGATCAATCCAACTCTAGTCACCAAGGATTTTTAGCGCCGTTCAAGAGATGCTACACTAAGGATTAAGTAAGTTTGTATCCACTCTTGTCTCTTCCTTATTTCTTATTCCTCTTTTATTTATTTTTCCAGTAATGATTTGACAAAATAATTATAAAAATAATTAACTATGGAGTAATCTAAAGTTATATTATTAATTTTAGTAAACTATATGTATCTACCACGATATATATTCGTTAAAATTCTCATTCCTGCTCTCCTGAGAATGTCTCGTCAAAGGTCAGTTAACCACCTACAGAGACATTTCCATGTCAAAAAATCTAACCATAATCTTGTATAAATATTATAATCTATATAAAATATATATATAATTCAATTATATTATTTATAATATTTTTTAATTATGTATACTAATGTATAAATTTCATTTAATACAATAGTGAAATCGATGAAAATTGGAAATTTTTATAGTAAAACATGATATCAAACTATTTTGATTTCATCAATGGAAATTAAGGAATAAAAACAAAAGATTAAAATTTATTAAAATTTATTTACATTACTATAATTCACTTTGGGATCAATTTTTTTAAAAAAATATGTTTATTATTCTGGAGGTGAAAAAGTGTTGAAATAAATTTGGAATTAATGTAAGGGAAATCTCAAACCCAAAATATTTCATTGGTTATTCTATCTTCCATTGTATGAATTTATATATTATATCCATCAAATTTCCTTTAACTTTTTATTTGGTGATATACATCTTCCTACCATTTCAAAATGTTTTCTGGGAATGGTCTCTTTTTTATGTGTTTTTAAAACATTATATTTTACTGTTGAAATACTTCTTGTCCACTGAAGAATATTAATTTTTTATGTAGAATTATGATTGACCTTATTAAAATGGGTAACAACAAGTTTATTTGTGAAATTTCCCGTTATCAAATCCTTAAGATACTCATTCTCTTCATTGGATTTATTTTATGGAAATTATTTTTATACCTTCTATGTTGCATGCAGGATTATGTAAATGTTATGATGTGATGGTTGGGCCCAGGATTATATATCCCTTCAATGAAATATTTAATGTGATGTATCTCATGATATGATGTGTGTTATAAATAAACATGATGATATATTTTTCACAATGATGATGTTAAGATTATTCACATAAGTTATGTGTGAACATGATGATATCTTTGTTTACAACTATGTGTTGAATTTGAAAACTAAGATATGTTGTTTCATTTTTATGGATTGTAGAATTCCATATATTTATCACATATTTAGCACATTATTTTTATGATTATACAATTATTATGATTTTATGGTGATTATTATTCTCATCCATATTATATTGATTCATGTCCTTTATTCACCCTCTTACTTGATTTTTATCTCACCCCTTCCATCAATGTATATCCTCAAATTATTACTTATACTAATGAGAATTTGAGGGCCGCTAATAATATAGAGAATAAGGAATTAAAAAATATCAAAATTTTAATATGTAAATTTTATGTCTATGACTAATTTTCTGAGGATACTAAACCTTTGGAAACCAGATATCTAATGATATTATGTTTCCTATCTTTTAAATGATGTAATAGTCATGTTATAAAAAGTAGGTTCATTATTGATAGCATCATGGAACTACTCAAATAATTTTGTAATAAGGATTATAAAAAAGAGTGAAAACCATGGGTGTAAGTCTCTTTATAGTAAAGATATCATAGAGGAATATTTTTACAACAGGATAAACATAGGGATCCCATAACATATACCTTAAATGATAATTGCTCAAAAAGAAATAATAATTTTTTAATTCCTTGTTGACATAAGTTTTTTAAACATTTTCTATTTCTGAAAATGGAGGGAATCATGAGAAACTAGAACAACAACATATGTGAGGGACAATGCGATGATTTTCTGAGTGACATCCTCAATTCCATGGGAGGAGGATATAAAAACATTAGGGAAATGCTTACCTAGTTGTCTCAAGTTATGAATAATTACATGAACCATATGGAACTGCGTCCTTCAACTAAAAGGTTCAATTACCATTTGATTACTTTATGTAGAAATGACCATCAACATTTAGTTGAACATCTAATCCACTTATCATTGATGTTTGGGTTATGTCAATGGAGAATATATTTTTTGTGATATGTTGTTGTGAGAAAGGGAATGTGATTGTGTACATCTATCTATTAGTTGAAGTGGTATATCAATGGTGGAAATTCTGAATTACCACCAAGTAAAAGGATGAAATTAATAGATTGAGTGTGAAAACATTAAGAAAATAGTTTTTAACACGTATTTCCCTTGAACTCTTCAAATATAAGTGGGGAGAGAATTCATAGATATGATGAAAAAGTAAGGTGAATCTGTCATGGATTATAAGGAAAACCTAAAAAGGATTATAAGATATGATTCATGTTTTTTTATCAACAATGATAGAAAAAATGAGAAATTATTTGGTGGTTTAAAACCACAAATTCTATAGGTTCTAGCTATCTCTAACTTTGGGGGTGATGAATATCTGGTTTGATATGCTATCAATTTAGATATGGAGTTCATAGAATGGTCTCATGTTTATGAAGATAAGATGATAAGTATGGAGTTTTAAACTAGTGGTTCAAATTAAAAATAATGAAAGAGGATCCAACTACCAAAATGTCAAAAATATGTGGAGAAGAATCAATGTTAGTTTCTCAAAGGGTTGGTGAAATTATACAAGTGTGGGAGAGAAGTCCACCGAGATCATGAATATTTAAGAGATATGAAGAATCCATCCAACACGATGGATTAATGGGGGTAACCACCTAAAGAACCACTTATGGTTAAACTACTATGAGATAGTACATATGTTAGTGTAATAAACCTTGGGTACTTAATGGTAATTTGTGTGAGCAACCACCAAAGATAATGGAGAAAGAGAAATCTAATGCCATCTCTACTGCTGAAGTGGATCATGAAAATTAATTCTTACATGGTGTGCATCCTATTCAATCAATAATATAAGAAGTTTTATTTGATTTCAGTTCAATTATTTCATTTATATCCTATATGTTTTCTTGAACTATTGAATTGAATCCCCGATACCATGAGGTAGAGATATCTATAGAAACACCAGGTTGGGAAATTATTGCAACCCAATTATTGAACACTTTTTTTCTAAAACTGTATATTGTATGATTTTTCTAGAAAATATCATAATACTTACCTTGGTTGAATCTGATGAAATAACAGGCATGGATTGGCTCTCATTATAAATATTGCACATCAATTACCTAAAATACTAAATCTCATTTTATATTCCTAATAATCTAGTGATATACTAAAATTACAAGGAAGATCATGAACCTCCTTTTAAAAATCTCCCAATGAGGTGGTTTTTTATACCCTATGAAGAAGGATACATTTCTCAAAAGGTTGATTCAATGTATGTTATATAAACTAACGAAATCTATTTTTTTGGGAATAAATTGATTTAGTTCCCAAAGACTTACCCGTATTTTCCAAAAATCATGAGGAATAGATCCCAATAGATATTATACCTATAGCAATTATTATCTCAAAATTTACCTACAGGAGGATAATAATCGAACTCTAGGGGTTATAGAAAAACCGAAAAGATTATTTAAAAAAAACGTTCATAGGCCATATTATAACACAATGGGGTTTACATTGATATTATTCATGAGTAAGGATAGATAAATGTGGATATGTATTGATTATTAGGATCCCAAAAAGATCAACCAAAAGAATAAACATCCACTTCGAAGGAATAATGATTTTTTGATCACCTATAAGGATCATATTACTTGACAAAAGGGGATATTGATTTTGGACATCATTCACTAAAGGTGAATAATAATGATACTAATAAAAATAATATCTATACAGGGTGTGGGACTTATTATTTCATATATATACCCTTCTTATTTACTAATACCCTTTTAATATTCATACATTTTATGAATATAGGCATTAAAGGCTACCATAAAAAAATTGTATAGTATATCGATGATATTATCATTTAGACCAAGATAAAATAGAAACATTAAGATCTTATAACGATTTCACTAGAGATGTTAAGGAATGAAAAAATATACACTATATTTAAATAGTGTGACTTTTATATGCAGTGAGTCAAAATATAGTTCAATGTGGTCCCAATAGAGGGAGTTTCTATGCACCGTTTAAAGTAAATGGCAGTTGAGGAATGGCCTAGAACAACTTGATTCACAGAAATACATAGTTTTCTTAGAATGGACGAGTATATTGGATGTTTTGTGATGTATTTTAGTGATTTTATAGCCCGATAATTATGTTGACACGAAAAGGGGTGAATAAATTTTGGTCTGATGAATATGAGGAAATATTTAAGGAGTTCAAGAATAGTATAATAACATCACCTCTACTCACTCTAAAAAAAAGTGGATAATGTTTTTTGATATATAGTAATTCTTCACATAAAGTATTATGTTGTTTAGTCATTCATAATGATAAATTTATAGACTATTCCACATGATAGTTCAAGGTATATGAGAATAACTTCATGAATAAGGATCTAGAGTTAAAATGTGTGATTTTTTCTCTATTGATTTGGTGGTAGTCTGTCTGTGGTGATAATTATGAAATATATACCAATAATAAGAGACAAAATTATATATCCACACAGAAGGATATCAACATGAAACAAATAAAATGGTTATAGATAATTAAGACCAATATTTCCATATTCACTATCATCTAATATATGAAATCAATGAAACTGATGTTCTTAGTAGAAAAAAACATACTTCGCTATCAATGATGCATATTGGGAAAGATCCTACCTTGTAGGATATGAAAATGATGCATTGGAAAATTATAATGGTATGAAATATATCCTATCATTCCCAAATGACTTTAAAACCATTTAACCAAGAGAATATCATGGTGGCATAAAGGTATTATTTGGATCTACAAAAGAAAGTGAAATTAATAATGAATGAGAAGATACATGAGTTTTGTATAGATGATAATGGTGTGATTTGATTTGAATGACGCTTTAGGTTCCTTTATCACCAGATATAAAGAAGTTACAATTGGATAATGTTCATATATTTCCTTTCTCTATCAATTTTATGAGTACTAAGATGTACAATGATATTCGAGAACAATTTTAGTAGAAAAAAATAGATAAGAGGTTTGCGGATTATATTTATTAGTATTTGGTGTGTTAGTAAGTAAAATCATTGATTTATATGTCAAATGATATAATTAAACCAACGCCTATACCCACATGGAAATAGGAAAAAAGTAACTATGGAATTTTTAACTGTTCTCTCAAAATATCCAAAGGAAACAATGCAATATGGTTTGTGGTGGACCAAGTGACCCAAGCTATCCACTTTATCTATATTAAAGAATATTTCTCCCTTGAAAAACCATCCATGGTATATGTGAAGGAAGTGGTGAGGCTTCATGGGGTTCCTCTATTAATCATCTCTCATCCTGATCTAAGGTTCACATCTATATTATAGAGCAGTATCTAATATCATTTGATCACTAAATTGAACTTCAGCAAGGCCAATCACCACCAACCTAATAGAAAAAAATGGATGGACTATTTAGATACGCAATGAAATTCTAGTTGCTAGTTAAAATAAATTAAAATGTGGATGCGATCAACATCTCCCATTTGTTGAATTCTCATATAATAAAAACATCCACTTGAGTATTCAAATTCCTCTATATGAAGCTCTATATGGGAAGTGATGTTTAACTCCACCTTATTTGGATGATGTTTGGTAATAAAAACTACTTGGACTTAATATTGTGAAAGAGATGATAGAGAAGTTTCAATCCATACAAAACATATAAAAGATGATTATATTCGTAAAAATAAATATGCTACCAAAGATAAAAGGTACACAGAGTTCAATGTGGGAGAAAAATCATCCTTTCAAATATTTCCATGGATATTAGTCATGTAGTTTGGAAATATGGGAAGCTTCCCCAAGGTACATTGGCCCATTTAAGATCCTTGATCACAATAGAGAAGTGGTAATCAGCTTCCACTTCCACTAAGTTCAGATCATGTTCATGATGTGTTGTACATATCACTCATGAGGAAGTACATACTTGATCAATCATATGCACTATATATAGAGGTGGTACAATAGTAGAATAAAATCTCATAGAAAGAACATTATATAGAAGATCTTGGACTATAGAGGCAAAGTTATATGCTAAATGACAACTCACATTGTGAATGTGTTGCAGAGGAACCATAAGTATAAAGTGGAGACTTTATAACCATAGGAAAAAATTAAATATAAATTAGCTCATCTATCATCAACCAAGAATATGAGTTTATATTTCAGAGATTAAATCACTATATGGGATAAGAATGTAACGAACCAATGTTTATTAGCAATATATGTATCATGGAATATATGAGTGTTATAATATACTATAATGTATCTTACACGTATAAAAAAAGTATTTCATTGATAAAAATTTTCATGTTAATTAGTAATGAAACTAAATAAAGTTCAAAACAATACAAATGAAAAAAAGGTAAAATTGGAAAATATGGATCACCCCGATCTACTAGAATCATCACCCCCACTAAAAACACAATAGAGAAGAAGAAATATATTATTAATCCAATAAAAATTATAGAAAATGGAAATAAATAACCTTGAGAGGAAATTATTTTAACAAATAGTGAATGAATATAGACCTATTTATTGGAGTTAATCATACTGTTGGAATAGTAATCAGACAACTGGATTAGTAACCTGGCCATTAGTATAGAAATTGCTCCTCAAAATAATAAATTATGAAAAAAATAATATTTATCATGATTAAATAAATTAAATTTAAAATTTAAAATTCCTAATAAATAAATATCATGATTAATAAATTCAAAGAAAATATAGGTACATTTTTAATAAACAGTATTTTATTGTATTTTATAAAAACATAATTTTTAAATTAAAAATTAAAATTTCCTATATTAAAAATTTATTATTATAAAGTTAATATTATTTCATAAATAATCATGTCTAATGATTACAAGGGTAATGTTTTGGTAATTTTTTGAAATGCTTTAATTTTTGGGTAAATAGTAAAACCTCGGGTTTTCACATAACCAATGTACTTATAATCACATCATTCATGATGTAATAATGAAATAATCCTTAAAACATAATTTAGTTCATGGTATATTTAATTTCATAAATTTTTTATTAAAATACCATAAACTCAATTTCCAAACATAAAAGGAACATTCCAAAACCTAAACTCAAAAGTGTTTCCTTAAATTAACGATTTTCATTCTTTCGACTTTATTTTTTAATAAACTTATGAATTTGAAATATAAATAGTATTTAAATTCATAAAATAATGTTGTATTGTTTTTATATGGTTTATATGGTCAAATATTTACTATTACATGTTTTACCTTTAATAATATTTTATTATGAAAATACCCCTCTCCTCAAGTATAAAAACCCCCTCTCACTTCCCTTGGAAAACCACTCCTACCACCCATTAAAAATACCAATATTGAACATAATAATCCCTTAAAATCCCATTACAATACATAGGGACATTATATAGCAATCTATATCCCATCACGAAGGATTTATAATTCCATACAAGAGAAGATACTCTGAGGATTGAGTAAGTTCTCATCCACCCCACTATTTATTTATTTCTTCTTCCTATTATAATTGTTTTTTTAAACATAATTTTTCATGAAAATAAAATAAAATAATTATTAATGAAGTAATTTAACATTATTTTAATAATTTCAACCTTTTTTATGTATCATACTACTATATATAATATTTAACTTCTCCTTTCCTCTCTCCCAATAATGTCCTATCAAATATCAGTTAACCACATACAGAGACATTGGAATATCAAAACATATAACCATAATCATGGATGTATATTATAAAATATATAAAATATATAAAAACATAATTATATTAATTATAATCTAATGAAATTTATTATTATAATTTATAAATTACATTTAATAAAATAGTGAAATCGATGAAAAGGGGGAATGTTTTAATTAAAACATGATTTCAAAACGCATCAATTTAATCTAATTCAATGATGAAATATAATACAAGGATTATAATTGATAAATATTTATATAAATAACTTCATTTTTTGGAATAATTTTTAATAAATATATGATTATTATTCAGGAATTGAAAAGTATTGAAATAAAGAGGGAATTACTGTAAGGGGATTCTCAAACCCAAAACCTTTATTTTGGTTATTATCTATTACACTATATAAATAATCATATTATATTCATAAAATTTTCTTTGTCATTTCCATTAGAAATATATATTTTCTTACCACTACAATATTTCATCCAATAAAGGCCTTATTTTTTATGTAACTTCATAACATTGTATTTTTTCTCTATTTAAATACCTCTCGTTTTCTTATGAATAATGATGTTTTAGTTCCACGTATCATTGACCTTATTAATTTTTGGACAAAAAAAATTACATATAAAATTATCCATTATGAAATCCGTATAAATCACAATCTCTTCTATGGGTTTATTTTATGACTCTGATTGTAATACATTCTATGTGGAATGAATGAGTATGTAAATGTTATGATGTGGCGAGTGGGCCTATAATTATATATCCCTCCAATGCATTGTGTAATGGAATTTATATCATGACTTAATGTGTATTATTCATTCACATTATTCTATCTCTATTTACAATATTGATGTTATGATTATGTATATATGTTATGCGTGAACATGATTTTAGATTTGTTTACAATTATGTGTGGTATTTCACCATTAATACATGATGTTTACTTTAATTGAATTGCCACATTCAATTTATTTATCAAATATTTCTATCATGATTTTTATCATGATCTTATTCTTATTATTTTATGATTATTATTATGATCTCCCATGTTATATTGATTTTTGTCCATTATTCATTCTCTTTATTTGATTTTATCTCATCCCATCCATTTATTTGTATCCTTGGGTGATTAAAAATACTATTGATAAGGTGAGGGATGATAAGAATATATATAATATGGAATTAAATAATATCTTTCTTTTATTAGGTAAAATTTATTTAGGAGACTAATTTTCAAAAAATACTAAACCTTTGGATCCTGGATTTCTAATGTTATTAGGTAGTCTGACATAAAAATGTTTTAATAGTCATGTAAGAATAAGTATGGTTACTATAAGAAAACATGAAAAATATAAGGCCCCATCCTTAAACATTACTTAATATTGAGTTATTTCAAGAATACACGTTGAAGATCTTTTCAGGTTTAGAGTTTTAGAGAATTAGATCATAAATCATGTATTACATTCCACATTTAAAAAAAGTGGTTAAATAAAAGATATTATTCATTTTTTTCCATAAATGGAAACATATTTAAAAAAAACTTTTATTCTTTCATGACACTTCGTTGACACTATCATCACATCATGTACCTTTCTCTTGGCCTGTGAAAAACATTTCAAAAACTTGAGATGAGCATAAAAAGCTCAGTAAGGGATATAAAATCCCAAAATGAAAACATTAGTCCATGTATGAAATCATTATTTACTCATAAAACATAATCATTTTAACATACCTCATCAAATCATGAATAAATCATAGAAATCATAAGACATAAAGGTAACTTGAGGCATTCATAACATTCTTACGTATGGAGTAACCCTCATGGTTACATTTGGAATACCCATCACAGTATATTCCCTAAATCTCTTTGGAGAAACATTAAAGTTTAACCCCTTCGCGTTACCCAATGCATTAGAGAGCTATATCGGGCTCACCCTCCCCTAGTTTATCATGGAACCACTCGTCATGATAAACAATGCCCAAGAACCATAACATAATCGTATCACATAAAAAATTCATAATGGAAACATAAAATTTCCACATTTCAATCACAAGATATCAATAAAACATAAAAACATTATCAAAACCATTTTCAATACCAAAATAAAAGAAAAGTAAAACATGTTATTTATTTTTCAAAAAAAGTTATGGCTTGTAGAGGAAGCCGAAAGTCAAATAATAGTCACGGCGGCAGAGAAGTCATTGTCGCCGCATACGTACGAAAAAAAACATTCCCTTTTGTCGTTTAGTAAACGCTTAGTATAAAAAAGATTCATTTTTAGTAAACATAAAAGTCATATGGGTTTATACACCGTATAAAAGAAAGTATTGTATAAAACAAAATAAGCCTCAATGAAATGAGATTGAGACGAAGTCCCTTACCTCGGGTCCGACTTGACTTGATCGTTCTTTAACCTCCTAAATAATAAACTTGAGTTAATTTATAATTTCTTAATAACGTTTTTCAAGTACATTATTCCTTTTATATCACTTATTACCATGTTATGAACATTATGTAATTATTTAAGTTAATAATGGTCGTTTTGTCGATCATTGGTACTTGAGTCCAAAATGGACTTCTTATAATTACATGTTGTTCATGGGGTAAAATATCCATTATATATAGAAATATATTCATGATGTAGATATCATATATATCATATATATCCAGTATATACATGCATTTATAATATAACATAATATTTAGAGGTAAGAAATGAAATGCACCGTTCATGGAGACGGTAAGACGTACGTACGCATGAACGCTACTTTCATTTCTATTTCATATTTTATGGAATAGAATCATAATGATATAAAGGTATATTATAATTCTAGTATAATATCATATATAATATCATTAACTCCATACTTTATATGTCCCACATATGGCATTAACGAATCAAATCACTTTGAGGAGGCGGTAGTCCGCACTTCCTAAAATGAAGATATCGCGTTTACCCATAATGGAAACCATAAAGGTATGCCATAAATGAAAAATAAAAAAGCTTAAGGAAAACATAAATATATTATATATCATATATAAATATATTTACATCTTAATGGCCACCATTGAAGGTGTTATAAGAGAATTGAACAATCATCGTTTCGTGAGGCAGAAATTCACCATCCATGGAAACAGTATGTTCTTTAACCATTAGATGTAGCTGTGTGTATGTGTAGCTAGAATAATTCTTATAAAAACATCCTATTATATTTAAGATACTGTTTTTGTTACAAAATTAATGAATAAAAATATTTTATGGGGTTGGAGAAGCAAAATAAAACAAAAGAACATTAGAGAAGACTTTACCTTTAAATCGGGTAACTCCTCTTGGTTTGAACCAAATGGGTTTTTTGAAGAGCTTTCTGCCTAAGTTAAGTCTTCTAGGATGAATATAGGGATTTGGAGAGATAAAATGAGCAGATATTGTCTGAGAAAATGGATTTAGAGGAGTGTGTAAAGAGGTAGAGCTGGGGGCCTTTTATAACAGGAGAGGAGGGGCACTCTTGGAAAGTTATAAAATGTTACTTTATATTAAAATGAGTTTCAGGTTTTAAAGGCCCCACATTGATATATTTCTAGGATAAGTTGATAATGGTTCGAAATATACTCATCCAATAGGTCTTTGACAAGTGTAAGTCTTATATTTTACATTATCATTTCATTTTATTTAAATCGTTCATTAATGAGGTAATCGCTGCATCATCATGATGTCATGAATAATTTAATTTATTTAATGTATAAAAATTATAAAAAAATACTATGATGTAGGAAAGATTTTTATCTTTCCAATTACTATTTATAGTCCAAGAGATAATTTATTTAGACAAAATTAATAATGTTTTACTTGAGTGATACATTCTTTAGTGATATTCTCCTTTCTTTAAAAATAAAATGATAAAGTGTCACTTTTACCCAAAAGTGATTCCATGGGGTCCCAAAGTTTGGCACAAGGCATACCATGGTCTGACATGACACAACTAGTATCATTATAACACATTTTGGGGTTATTTGTTATTATTATGATATTATTTTATTATCCTTAACTACCCGATTACTAATTAATCAAGATAATTAATGATAATTACCATCGTTACTATTCATAATGTCCAAAAACAAATGAGTATTATTTACATAATTTGGACCTTCTGATTCCAAATATGGAATCCATTTTACCAAATTCCAAACATATAAATTTCAATAATTAATTTAAAAATAATTTCCGTTGTCAAAACAAATAGCAGGTTTTTTTTGAAACAATATTTATGAAAAGTTTGGCACATATTTATGCCCAATTCCAAAGTGAAATTAATCCCAACGACCACCATTGGATTAAATGGTAAAAATATATTCTATTTAAACTTTAAAACCAATTAAAATGATAATCTAACCATATAATTAAATTATATGAAAAAGCAGTTTTGATGTAAAATTCAGTATTTTTAACGATTCATTAAAAAATGAACATTGTCAGAAAAATACCAAAAAATAATCCAAAGTAAATTTCAGTGTCCCAATCATAAATAATAAGTTTATTATGACAAATAGAGCTTATTATATTGTCAAAAGTTTGATTTATAAATGGTTTTCCATCAAAAGGCAGTAAAACAATCTTTTAAAAATATTAGTGTATTACATGCTTAAGATTGGATTTATTCTCATTTTAAGCCTGAAAAAAACTATCTAATTCATAAATAGACATATATAAGAATATATATTATTCATTACTTAATTTGTATGTTACATCCTTCCCCCTTTATAAAATTGTGTCCCTGCAATTTATTTACTTATCAAATAAGTGGGGGTATTTATCCCTCATGGCATTTTCAGATTCCCATGTTGCCTCTTCACTCATGTGGTTTTGCCACAAAAAATTTACTTGATGAATCACCTTATTCTACAACAATTCCTCCCAGTGGTCAAGAATCTGGACTGGTTGTTCCTCATAAGAAATATTCTCTTCCAACTGAACTACCTCCGGACTCAAAACATGAGATGGATCTAGCATGTACTTCCTTAACATTGAAACATGTAAAACATTGTGTACCTGAGATAAGCTTGGAGGTAAAGCCACTTGGTATGCAACTGATCCAACACTCTCTAGAATTTTATATGGTCCAATGAACCTTGGACTCAGTATTCCTTTCTTACCAAATTTCATCACACTTTTCCATGGAGATACTTTGAGAAAAACATGATCACCTACCTCAAAAGAGAGATCATTCCTCCTATTGTTCGCATAACTCTTCTGCCTACTCTGAGCTGTTCTCATGTGTCTCTGTATCATCTGATCTTTTTCTGCCAACTCTTCTACCAATTCCGGTCCCATCAACTTCCTTTCACCTACGTCATCCCAAAAAGCTGGAGTTCGACACCGCTTCCCATATAATGCCTCAAATGGTGCCATCTGTATACTGGAATGAAAAATTTTATTGTATGAAAACTCAAACAAAGAAATATATTGGTCCTAAATTCCCTGATAATCCATCAAACAAGCACATATCATATCCTCCAAAGTCTGAGTTGTTCGTTCTGACTGCCCATCTGATTGAAGATGAAAAGCTGTACTAAAATTTAATTCAGTACCCAATGACTTCTCAAGGCCTTTCCAAAAGTTAGAGGTAAACCTGAGATCACGATCAGATAAAATGTAGAGGGGAACTCCATTTAACCTTACTATCTCATTAAGATACAAACGAGAAATTTGATCTAGGGAAAAAGTATCTCGTATATTAAGGAAATGAGTAGATTTAGTCAAGCGATCAATAATAACCCAGATTTCAGTATTCCCTCGAGGTGTCTTCGAAAATACCATAATGAAGTCCATGGATATATTCTCCCATTTCCACTCTGTCACTAGTAAAGGATGAAGCATCCATTTCGGTAACTTCTACTCTGCATTAACCTGTTGACAAGTCAAACACTTCATAGTAAAATCAGCAATATCTCTTTTCATTCCGTCCCACCAGTAATACTCCAAAAGATCTATATACATCTTAGTACTGCCTGGATGAACTGAAAACAGAGAACTATGAGCTTCACATAACAACTCTCACTTCAACTGTGAATCACAAGGCACACATAATCTCTTCTCAAATCTAGAAACACAATCATTATCAATGAATGAATTCAGGAAAATTACCCTTCTGAACCATCTCTACCTTTTTCTGCAACTCACTATCTTACTTCTGTGCTTGCTTAATTCTGTCTGATAGAGAAGATTTCACTGATACTTGAAACAAAATAGAAGGACATCCTGCACCAACAGCTCCTATGTCAAAGTTCAACAAATCCTTAACCAAAGGATCACATTCCAAATGCAACGATGTTCATGAAGCATTACTTTTTTGACTCAAATCATTATCCACTTTATTTTTCTTCCCGGATGGTAATGAATTGTATAATCATAATCCTTGATTAATTATAGACATATCCTCTATCTCATGTTCAATTCTTTCTGAGTGAATATATACTTTAAACTTTTGTGATTGGTATATATTTCACACTTTACACCATAAAATGATGTCTCCAAATTTTTAAAGCGAAAACAACAGCAGCTAATTCTAAATCATGTGTAGGGTAATTTACCTCATGCGTTTTCAACTGAAGTGAAGCATAATCAATTACCTGATCATTCTTCATTAGGACACAACCATGTCCCTTCAACGAAGCATCATTGTATATAACAAACTCACCATTAATGGATGGAAGTGCCAAAACTAGAGCATCAACCAATCTTCTTTTTCAACTCCTGAAAACAATAATCACATTATTTTGTCCAGATAAACTTAAAACCCTTCCGAGTTAACTTAGTCATTGGACTAGATAACTGAGAAAATTTCTAACAATCCTTCGGTAATATCCTGCCAAACCAAGGAAGCTATGAATCTCAGTTTCATTTTTGGGTCTTGTCCATTCTTCAACAACCTTTGTTTTTGTAGGATCCACATTTACCACATCTTTAGAAACAATGTGACGAAGGAAAGAAATTTGTTGCAACCAAAACTCACACTTTCTGAATTTCCCATACAATTTCTTTTCTTTTAAGGTTTGCAAAATAACCCTTAAATGTATTTCATGCTCCTCTTTACTTTTAGAAAACACCAAAATATCATCAATGTAAACAACCACAAACTTATCCAAGAACTCATGGAAAATTATATTCATAAGGTCCATGAATACATCAGGTGCATTGGTTAGCCCAAAAGTAATAACTACAAATTTATAATGGCCATATCTTGTACGAAACGGGGTCTTCAGAATATCTGCTTCTTTTACCTTCAACTGATGGTACCCCGATCTTAGGTCAATATTTGAAAAATACTTAGCTCCCTGGAGCTGATAAAACAAACCATCGATATGAGGAAAATGATATTTTTTCTTAACAGTGATGTTATTCAAGGCTCTATAATCAATACAAAGTCTCATAGAACCATCTTTCTTTTTAAAAAATAAAACAGAAGCACCAAATTGTGATATGCTAGGTCGAATGAAACCTTTCTCTAATAAATCTAGAAATTTCTCCTTCAACTCTAAAAGTTCAATTTGAGTCATTCAATAAGGGGGTTTTGAAATTGTCTTAGCATCAGGAACTAAGTTACCAGTAAATTCAACTTCTCGATCTGGTATTATTCAAGGCAACTCATCAGGAAAAACATCAGGATACTCATTTACCACTGGCACATAATTAATCTGAACAGTTCCGTTTTTTTCAACAATATGTGCAAAGTGCCATTCATTTCCGTCTTTTACAAGTTTCTCAGCCTCTTGATATGTTATCAACAGTAAGGGTTCATTCTTGTACAAAAACTGAATGAATTTCTGAAAAGAAATTTCTTTAGATCTATAGTCAATCTTAGCATGGTAAATAGAGATCCAGTCCATACCCAAGATAACATCAAACTCTACTAGAGGTAAAACAATAAAGTTTTCAAGTAGGTTCTTTCCACGTATAAGGACAATAATATTCTTATAAATTATTTTTTCCTCAAAAATTCCTGCAGGTGTTTTTACCACAAGTTCAGGATTCATTTCTTGAGATGGTATTCCCCTTTTACTAGAAATGTTTTCAGAGATGAAAGAATGTGTAGACCCTGAATCAAACAACACACTGGCATAATCTAAAAAAAAGTACCTGATACCACTTCATTTGATGTCCCAACATCTGATAAAATAGTTGCAAAAGATTTCACCACCCCTTTCTTCTTGTAGTCTGACTGCTTCCCATCACTCGCTCTCTTTTTCGGACACTCGTTTTCATAGTGACCCATCTCAATGCACATAAAACATTTCACTAACTGTAAATCAAATTTGGTCTTACCATCACCCTGATCTTTTTCAGTGTAGTCACGAGCCTTATGTCCCATCTTACCACATTGGTAGCACTTTACAAAATTCAGAATACATTACCCAGCATTCCTTTTACCACGTTTATCACAAACTGGAAACTTAGTTTTCTTACCATCATACCTTTTTGAGGAATTATTCCCTTTCTCATACCACCTCGGTCTCTTCTTATGTTGGTTATTATAGAACACTTGATCATCGACAAACTCCATTTACACCATCTCCGCACATCGAACATGCTTTTCATAACTTTTGAACTCATAAGATGCTAATTCCATTCGATATTTTGGCTTTAATCCTGAGTAAAAATGATTGATTTTACTATCAAGGTCTCGGAAAAAATATGGAGCATACCATGCCAATCGGGTGAACCTTTCTTCATAAGATGCCTATGAGTCTTCCTCTTGCCTCAATCCCAAGAATTGTTTTTCCATCCTATGTCGAACAGCCATAGGAAAATACTTCTCAAGAAACATACCTTTGAATTCATCCCTGTCGAGAGCATCAATCTCATCTGCGTTCCTGATATTTTTAACCATCGACCACCACTGATCTGCTTCACCCTCCAAACGGTAAATTGCAAGACTAACCTTTTGATTGTCTGAACACTGCATGACATCGAAAATCTTCTCCGGTGCTTTAATCCACCCTTCAGCTAGCACAGGGTCAGATGATCCTCTGAATGATGGGGGATGTTACCTCATGAAATGTTCCACCACTGACATGTTCCTCTGCGGTTGATCTGGATGATCTCATGCATGGATACCACCACCATTTATCGCTTGATTCAACTGCGCCATTACTGCAATAAACTATTCAGTTCCAATTTCGACCACCTCAGGATGCTAATTTAGAAGTTCATTTCCTTATGTATGCCTTCCTAGCACTGCTTCCTTGTTTCCTCTACGGAAAACCATTCTGAACAAACATGTCTTCGATGAAGCAACATGGTAATCTTCAAATGCTATATCATTTCAATTTGACCATAAAAACATATTTTTTGGATAATCATTTAATAGAATTTCTAACTCCTAAGGTTATCCAAAACTCCCTTGGATACCAAGTATAAGGCCCCAGCCTTAAACATTACTTAATCTTGAGTTATTTCAAGAATACACATTGAGGATCTTTTCAGGTTTAGAGTTTTAGATAATTAGATCTTAAATCATGCATTACATTCCACATTTAAACAAAGTGGTTATATAAAAGATAGTATTCATTTTTTCCCATCAGCGGAAACATATTTAACAAAAACGTGGATTCTTTCATGGCACTTACTTGACACTATCATCACATCATGTAACTTTCCCTTGACCTGTGAAAAACATTTCAAAAACTTGGGATGAGTATAAAAAGCTCAGTAAGTGATATAAAAGCACGAAATGAAAACATTAGTCCATGTATGAAATCATGCTTTACTCATTAAACATAAGTATTTTTACCTCATCAAATCATGGATAAATCATAGAAATCATAAGAAATAAAGGTAACTCGAGGCATTCATAACATTATTACGTAGGGAGTAACCATCATGGTTACGTTTGGAATACCCATCACAGTATATTCTCTAAATCTCTTTGGAGAAACCATAAAATTTAACCCCTTCGCGTTACCCAATGCATTGGAGAGCTATATCGGGCTCACCCGCCTCAGTTTATCACGGAACCACCCGTCATCATTAACAATTCCCAAGAACCATAACATAATCGTATCACATAAAACATGCATAAAAGAAACATAACATTTACACATTTCAATCACAAGATCTCAATAACACATAAAAACATTATCAAAACCATATTCAATACCAAAATAAAAGAAAAGTAAAACATGGTATTTATTTTTCAAAAAAAAGTTATGGCTTGTAGAGGAAGACTAAACTCAAATAATAGTCACAGCGGCGGAGAATTCGTTGTCGCCGCATACGTACGACAACAAAAATATTCCCTTTTATTGTTTAGTAAATGCTTCATATAAAAAATATTCATTTTGAGTAAACGTAAAAGTAAAAGTTGTTTATACACCGTATAAAAGAAAGTTGTGTATAAAACAAAATAAGCCTCAATGAAAGGAGATCGAGATGAAGTCCCTTACCTCGGGTCCGACTTGACTTGATCATTCTTTAACCTCCTGAATAAAAAAAATGAGTTTATTTCTACTTGCTTAGTAACCTTTTTCAAGTTCATTATTCCTTTTATATCACTTATTACCATGTTATGAACACTATGAAATTATTTAAGTTAATAACGGTCGTTTTGTCGATCATTGGTACTTGAGTCAAAAATGGACTTCTTATAATTACATGTTGTTCATGGGGTAAAATATCCATTATATCCAGAACTATATTCATGATTTAGATATCATATATATCATATATATCCAGTATATACATTCATTTATAATATTACATAATATTTAGAGTTAATAAATGAAATGCACCGTTCATGGAGACGGTAAGCCGTACGTACGCATGAACGCTACTTTCATTTCTATTTCGTATTTTATGGAATGGAATCATAATGATATAAAGGTATATTATAATTACATTATAATATCATATATAATATCATTAACTCCATCCTTTATATATCCCACATATGGCATTAACGAATCAAATCACTTTGAGGAGGCGGTAGTCCGCACTTCCTAAAATAAAGATATCGCGTTTACCCATAATGGAAACCATAAAGATATGCCATAAATGAAAAATACAGAATCTTAAGGAAAACCTAAACATATTATATATCATATATAAATATAGTTGAACCTTAATGGCCACCTTTGAAGGTGTTATAAGAATATTGAACAATCATCGTTTCATGAGGCAAAAATTCACCATCCACAGAAAAAGTATGTTCTTTAACCATTAGATATAGCTGTGTGTAAGTGTAGCTCAAATAATTCTTATAAAAACATCCTAGTATATTTAAGATACTGTTTTTGTTACAAAAGTAATGAATAAAAAAAGTTTAGGGGGTTGGAGAAGCAAAATAAAACAAAAGAACATTAGAGAAGACTTTACCTTTAAATCGGGTAACTCCTCTTGGATTGAACCAAATAGGTTTCTTGAAGAGCTTTCTATCTAAGGTAAGGTTTCTAGGATGAAGATATGGATTTGGAGAGATAAAATGAGTAGAGCTTGGCCGAGACAATGGCTTGAGAGGTGTGTGTCAATAGGTAGAGGTGGGGGCCTTTTATAAGAGCAGAGGAGGGGCACTCTTGGAATGTTATAAAATGTTACTTTATATTCAAATGAGTTTCGGATTTTAAAGGTCCCACATTGATATATTTCGAGGATACCATGATAATGGTTCGAAATATACTCATCCAATAGGTCTTTGACAAGTGTAATTCTTATATTTTACATTATCGTTTCATTTTATTTAAATCGTTCATTAATGACGTAATCGCTGCATCATCATGATGTCATAAATAATTTAATTTATTTAATGTATAAAAATCATAAAAAATATACTATTATGTAGGAAATATTTTTATATTTCCAATGACAATTTATAGTCCAAGATATCATTTATGTAGACAAAATTAAAAATGTTTTACTTGGGTGATACATTCTTTAGTGATATTCTCCATTCGTTAAAAATAAAATGATAAAGTGACACCTTCACCCAAAAGTGATTCCATGGGGTCCCGAAGTTTGGAACAAGGAATCCCATGGTCGGACATGACACAAACAGAAGAATTAGGACACATTTTGGGGTCATTTGTTGTTATTATGATATTAATTTATTATCTTTAACTACCCGATTACTAATTATTCAAGATAATTAATGATAATTACCGTCATTACTATTCATAATGTAAAAAAAAGAGTATTAATTACATAATTTTGAAATTATGATTCCAAATAAGGAATCCATTTTACCAAATTCCAAAAATAGAAATTGAAATAATTAATTTAAAAATAATTCCCGTTGTCAAAACAAAGAGCGAGTTTTATTTTGCAGCAATATTTATGAAAAGTTTGGAACTTGTTTATACAAAATTCCATATTGAAATTAATCCCAATGACCACAATTGGATTAAATGGTAAAAATATATTCTATTTACACTTTAAAACCAATTAAAAAGATAATATAACTATATAATTAAATTAGATGAAAAAGCAGTTTTGATATAAAATGCAATATTTTGTACTATTCATTAAAAACATTAACATTGTCAGAAAAATACCAAATACTAATCAAAAGTAAATTTCAATGTCCCAATAATAAATAATAATTTTATTTTGACAAATATAACTTATAAAATTTTCAAAATTTTTATTTAAAAATGGGATTCCATCAAAAGGCAGTAAACACAATATTTTAAAAATATTAGTGTATTCCATGCTTAAGATTAAATTTATTCTCATTTTAAGCCTCTAAAACACTATCTAATTCATAAATAGACATAGATAAGAATACATATTATTCATTACTTACTTGGGATGTTACAAAAAATCAGCAAATTGAAGATATATAATGTAATAAAATGTTTTATTAACCATCATGGGAACTCATAGATGTAATTTTATGGATGATACAATGATCCAATATTTTTATACCGGGATATTCTCTGTTTTTAGAATAATAGTCGATAAATTGAAGAAAAATAAGCTTGAGGACCATAATAGTTTAGTGTCTTTGGAGACTAGGTACAAAATCTTCTAATTTGGTGTAACGCCCCGACCCCAGTTACCCAAAGTCGGTGCATTATTACATAACATTGGCATGATCACAAAAGATCATGTCTTAAAAGACAGATTAGTTTAGTAGCCTTGGAATCACTAGATATATTAATAAAGGTTACATTATATCATAAAGTGAAAAACGAACAAAACATCTTGTCTTCATAGACCACACTCATATCCCCTCAAACTATCCCTGCAGGTCATTCATAAAATACTTCTTCACATCCTGGGAAAAATAAAACATAGACAAGGGTGAGCTCAGATGCCCAGTAGGGATAACAATATAGCGGAAACATTCATAAATAAGCATAAACATTTAAAGAAATGTATAACTAAAACAAAATCCTTTTAAAATTGAACTTCAGCATAATATGGTAGAAATAAAATGATATAATTCCATTTACTTATTCACATGGATATTAATCTAATCGAATAATCCCATGCAATATCAATAACCACTTTCATAATGATGGAATGCATAATGCCAGACTATCATAACCACATAGTTAAGGCCTTGTGGAAAGACTAGAAATAAGATTTTTTCAAGTCCTTGTGCCAAGAAACTAGTTTGTCTCATGAGACATACCGATGTATCAAGGAGCTATAGTGGGCTCCACCTGTCACTTACTAAGTCCAATGCATTCCTCATATGAAAAGGTTTAAACATAACATAAACATTCGTATTAAAAATGGCATAAGAAATGTCAATACTTTACCCATAAACCATGAATGGTATAAAAATAACTCATCCACAATCAAACATATCACAAAACCTTCAATACAATATGGATGATTTGTATCATAGTAAATCAACTTCAAACAAGTTTAAAATCCCTTAAAGGATTTGACATAGACGGAAATGATTTGTAAAATTCATTGAGAGAAATGTCCCCTTTTCATGAAAACATTTAAAAGTCACACAATTTATAAAGGAAGACATTTAAATTCAATTTTGAAACAAAATTTCGCATACCACTTTGAAACTTTTGAAAGGAATTAATATTTTAAAAACATTCATGTCCATATATATAAATCCTTAAAAACCATTTTGAAAATATAAACATTAATGAGAATGATTTCAAGGAATAAATATTTAAAACATTTAAAGTGATGCTTTAGTAAAAAAAGTCCATTAAAAAATACCTTTGAAAACTCTTTCATAAAACATGGACGTGGATAATAAATATGTCCCAGTAGATACTTACGTAAAAACAATCTCAGATAATAAAGAGATTGTGAAATTAACCCTTACCTTGCACTTTCCTTTAGTTGAGGGTACGTTTAACCTCCTGTATGAAGATCTTAGTATGTTATTAAATTATTACAAAACCATATTAATATACATGATATCATACATGATTCATTTATTACTTTATACTACCCATTTAATAATAATTACCATGTTAAATTAATATTTCGGGTAATAATCAATTTCTTTATCGTACCTGTTTTAACTTGTTACTCTTGATTGCATCACTTAGACCACGATTTAAATACTTCCAGAATATAAAACATGATTTACATATCATATATATTTAGAATATAAATATTTATAATATACATATATATGAAATGAAAATGACCGTTTATGGAGACGGTAGTTCGTACGTACGAATAAACGTTGTTTCCATTTTCATATCGTATTGAACGGAACTAAGTGAATAAGATATATGTAAGTACATATATATAAATATATATATATCAAGTATTATTATTATGTCATATATTACATACTTATTAGTAATATATATTTTTATAATCGTCAATGAATGGTGAATGTGGAAATTAATCTCATCGCGTCTTGGAGACGGTAGTCCGTACGCACGCACGAGCGATAATATCATTCTTTTGATATTAAAATCATATTTAATAGGATGGTATATCATATATAAAGAATAATTATAATGTTATATTTATTATTTACTTCAATTAAACATCATTATCATACCCAACCAAATAATAATGTTTTGAATAACAATTACACCACAACGTGGAGACGGTAAGCCGTACGTACGCATGTATGGTGACATGTCATTCAAAGGATGGATAGAATACTAAATATGTTTGTAAAATATTTATAATAACATAAAAGTATATAGAAGATACTGAATTTATTATTTTATAATGGAAATAACAATGAAAATGGAAGTGGAAGAAGAAAGGATATTGAAAGAGGGTGGTGGAAATATTATCTCTTCTTCGGGTTCTTCCTTTTGATTTGATCAAAAGGGATCCATAGGTTGTCTTTCTGATCAAACTAAGGCCTCTAGGTTTAAGTGACATAAGTTTAGAGAATAATTGGGTAGGGTTTGTTTGATCCAAAAGGCTTTGAAGGTATGAATTTAAGAGAAGTGGGAGTGCCCTTTTATAAGAGGGGTGAGGGGCACCTTAGGAAAAAATTAAAATATTATTTTATAATAAATTCATATTTGGTATATAATGGCACAAAAGTTACTTATTTAGAGGATAAGGTGGGGAAGGTTCGAGAAAAACTCAACCAATAGGTTTTAGATAGGATTGGGTCACTATATTAAGCTTATCTTTTAGTTTTAACTCTTAGTTAATTAGTTTGACATTTACTATGTCTCTTTGTATTTTTATATTATATGGTTAATAAACATACTATAAACATCCAGGAGTACCCCAAGTTATTAATTATTTATAAACCTATCATTATAGAAGTATCTTGGCTGAACCTTAGTTTTTTAGGAATTTAATATCAATTAATAGTATAATATTTGTTTTAAAAACACTTTTATGTCAATTTTGACACTATTTGGTATTTTGTTTTTTCTAAATTCATAACAAAATTATTACTTCGAACAGAATTTATTTAATCAACCCTAACATTTCATATTAACCAATAACATTAGTGGAATTAATTTAAAGTCTCAAATTATATTTATTTGGGTATTTATAAAATCAATTGTTTTAATATTTTACTAATAAGGTAATTACTGCATCATCATTGTGTCATAAATAAATTAAATTATTTAATGTCTAAAAATTCTAAATAAAATACAATTATGTAGGAAATATTATTATAATTATAATTAATATTTATAATCAAATTTATCTTTTGTATAACCCTATATTAAAAATGTTTTAGTTATAAAACATTGATTTTAACTCTTTTAACTCTTCATTAAATAAAATAATAATAAGTCTCCTAATCTAATCCAAGTGGAACAAAAAGGATCATATTTTATTTCTAGGGTGGTTTTTTGCCTAATTATACTTATCCAATAGAATTATTACATGTTTTAGGGTAATAATAATATCATTTTTACCGTTAATTACCCTATTTACTTTTAAATGTGGTAAATAAAAGTAAAAAGTTATTATTCACCAAAAATTATTTTTATCTTATTGAACCACATTTTAATCCTTGATATTAAGCTTTTCTCTTGGTTTTTTTAAATTCCACTCAAATAAGCGGTAAAATTATGTTTTATATGAATTTTCAAATTCTAATAGGAGATGGGTAAAAGACGGTGAAAAGTTCAATAAACTTTTTATATATCAAAAATTATTATAAACGGACTGAATTAAATTAAATTGAAATTATATAGTAATTATGAATCTATATTTACCTAAAATAAATTTAAATAAAATAAATAATTATTTAAATAAAAATTTGGTTTAAACTATAACTCTTTGTTTTTCACTATTCATCAAAAATTGAATGTTTTCAGAAAAATAACAAAAAATCACCCTAAGCTAATTTTGATAATCCGAATCCAAAAATGAAGCCCATTTTACCAAATTAAAAACATATAAGTTTCATTTATTAATTTAAAATTAATTCCCATTGTCAAAACTAAAAGGCGTATTTTTAAGAAATAATATCTATCAAAAGATTGACACTTGTTTATGTCCAATCTCAAAGTGAAATTACTTAAAATGACCAGCATTGGATTAAATGGTAAAAATATAATATATTTATACTTCCAAGTGATTAAATTTTATAATTTATCACTATAAATTATTTAGATTAAAAAGTTGTTTTAAGATAAAATATAGTATTTTTCACTAGTCACCCAAATATGAAAGTTTTCAGAAAAACAAAAAAATATTAAAAAGAAATTCTCATGTCCCGATTCTAAAGAAGAAGTTTATTTTTTTGAAATTGAATATATAAAAGTTTCAAATATTTTATTTAATAAGGGTTCACCATTAAAAGGCGATAAAAGTTCATTTTTTGAAAAATACCTCTTTTATCTGAAAAAAATGAATTAGTTCTTACATTATGTCTAAGAAACTCATAATATGGATTATAAAATTATAAGGATTATATATAGTTCAAAATTCAATTAATACTATTCATAAGCTCTTTTGAACGGCCAGTTTGGTAAGTTGTGGTGCGCTTGAACTTGATGTTGCGTGTAGTGAAAGTTATTGAATTACTTTTAAGAAATAACATACTATGAAATCTTGGGGGGTTAAAATATTCCCTCCTTAAATAAATTACATCCTATCATTATAAAATTGTTCTTCAAAAATAAAAGGATGAAAAAATAAAATACCTTTGTGGGGAAACCACATCTAAAATTGGGTTAATAAAATTTAGTCTTAATAAGAGGAAAAGGGGAATGAAAAAGTTACCACCAATTTATGATCTCGATTAGGAGAACATTGGTGGTAATTATACACACATAATTGGATAAAAATGTAAATATTTATAGGTAGTGATTGAGGTCATCAATCACAAACAATTATAGAATTGAGGGCCTCAAATCCACCAATCTATGATGATGTAAAATACAATCGGTTCAAAAAAATGTAAGGTATTAGGATAACACAATTTTGGTTTTAAGATGCCTTACCTAATGTTTAAGAATTTATTTCTTCATTGAATAATATAAGAAAAAAAAGTATACTTGTCAAGTAGAGTTCCATCCTTTAACTAATTTCTACGGAAAACTCATCTTTCACTCTAAAAGATAATAGAATTCAAAAAAATATTCTATTTATCCAATTCGTATTTGGTTCCAAAAAATAAATTTATAATTCATCTAACAGACCATTTAAAAAAAAATACATTATTCAATCCATGACATCACATGGGTCAGTAGTGGGTGATACACCCTTGTCGCCCTTCGGTTTCGGGATTAATTCACGCGGCCTTGCCGACGCGACGGGTTGCCGTCCAACCTCCGGGTTGTACTTTTTATGGAAATCCAAAAATAATATCAAAATAGAATTATCCAAAAATACTTCTGTCCAAACTTAGAGTCCAAAATTTATAGGGAAGTTAAACAAAATGAAGATCCACTTTTCCATGTAATAACCTGTGAACACCGAATCATGTATTCTTTTAAAATACTGTAACATCCTGAATTACCATAAACCCTTATTGATTACATTCATGCTCCCTTATTCATTATAGAATACTGGATATACTCCTTCTATCCAAAAATGTTGTAAAACCAAAAAATGATGGAATATACAAATCATTAATCAGTTTCAAGGTAGTCAAGAATATCCAATATAATTTATCCAAATCAATCATGTATTATTCCAAAATCACTACCTCAGTATCAGAACCATATTATGGTTTATCTTTCTATCAACCATATATTTTCCAAAAATTTGACATTATATTGATCACTTTTCTTGGTTCCACACAATCTCATGTCCTTAATGAAATAGTACTGTAGTACAATCCTTATATACTCCATAATTATTATAACCAGTACAACATTGATAAAACACTCAAATTACATAATTCTTTAATAACAACATAAGAACTCTTATAATTCCCCCTCATTTGTGGTCATATCATAACTTGATTATTATCCAATAGCATCATTTGGGGCATACTCTGATTATTTGGACATTGGTTCACATAGTGTCCCAACTCCTTGCAGATGAAGCATTGTACATTTGAAACCTTTTTCTTACCCTTGCAGTCACGTACATGGTGTCCTTTTTCTCCACACTTATAACAAACTCCCATTCCATTCAGGAATGTTCTAGGGTTTTTCTTCCCACAGTTATCACCTATGGGAAAATTATTATTTTCCCTCTTCCCTTTATCCATCTTTCTCTATTCCATCCATTTCATCTCCTGCTTCCCTTCAAAGCCATAGGACTCAGAGAATTATTTACTTATCTTATTAACACATGATATTATTTCTTCATATGTTGAAAATACATGGGAGACTATTTTCCTTCTTAATGTTGGCTTAATACCATGAAAGATATGATCATTCTTCCTCTTTGGATCATACATATTGATGGAAGTCACATTCCTTCTATTGGGCACCATTTCTATACAATGGAATACACTAGGTCAGTTTATTAATTAAAATGAATAATTACAAACTTATAAAATACCTAATATAAATTGAACAGTTTATGGATATAATCTATAAAAATATTTTCTTTGAGGAGTAATATACTCGTATATCCTTCATAATGATTTGTAAATAAAATGAGAAATATCCTAAGCATATCCCCTGGGAGTATCGTAACCAAGAGTGCAGCAAGGCCCGTTGCCGTGCACTAGTTCCTGTTAGAGTCAAGCTCAAAGTGGTGTTTTCGAGTTTCACCCCTAGGTACATCTGTGCTAGAGCCTCCTCTACCTACTTGTATCCAAACAAGGATGTATTTTCTTGGAAAACTCACAAAATATCTACCTTAACAAAATTCTAGGAAGTTATTCTATACTAATCCTCAAATTCTATTACAGGTTAATATTCTCTAATTAAAGTTTATCTAAATATAGCTTCTAAGGATTGTACTAAACATCCTCTGATACCAACTATAATGCCCCGACCCCAGTTACCCAGAGTTGGTGCATTATTACATAACATTGGCATGATCACAAAAGATCAAGTCTCGAATGACGGATTATTTTAGTAGCCTTGGAATCAGTAGATACATTCATAATGTTTACATTGAATCATAAAGTGAAAAATGACAACAACATCTTGTCTCCATAGACCACACTCATATCACCTCATACTATCCCCGCAAGTCATTCATAAAATACTTATTCAAATCCTGGAAAAAAATAAAACATAGACATGGGTGATCTCAGATGCCCAGTAATGATATCAATATAGTGGCAACTTTCATAAATAATCATAAACATTTAAGGAAATGTATAACTAAAACAAAAGCCTTTTAAACTTGAACTTCAGCATGATATGGCAGAAATAAAATGAAATAATGTCATTTACTTATTCACATGGATATTATCCTAATATAATAATCACATGAAATGTCAATAACCACTTTAATAATGATGGAATGCATAATGCCAGACTATCATAACCACATAGTCAAGGCCTTGTGCCAAGACTACAAATAAGATTTTTTCAATTCCTTGTGACAAGACACTAGTTTTTCTCATGAGACCTACCGATACATCAAGGAGCTATAGCGGGCTCCACCCGTCACTTACTAAGTCCAATGCATTCCTCATATTAAAATGATTAAACATAACATAAACATTCGTATTAAAACTGACATATGAAATGTCAATACTTTACCCATAAACCATGAATGGTATAAAAATAACAGATCCATAGTCAAACATATCACCAAACCTTCAATACAATATGGATGATTTGTATCATAATAAATCAACTACAAACATGTTTAAAATCCATTAAAGTATTATGAAATAGATGAATATGATTTGTAAAACTCTTTGAGAGAAATATTGCTTTTCCAGGAAAACATTTAAAAGTAACACAATTTAGAAAGGAATACATTTAAATAAATTTTTGAATTAAAGTGTACCATACCACTTTGAAACTTTTTAAAGGGATTAAAATTTTAAAAACATTCATGTTCATATATATAAATCCTTAAAAACAATTATGAAAATATGGACATTATTGAGAATGATTTCGAGGAATAAATATTTAAAACATTTAAAATGATGCTTCAGTAATAAAATTTCCTTAAAATAATCCCTTTGAAAACTCTTTCATAAAAAATGGACATGGATAATAAATATTTCCCAGTAGATACTCTGGTAAAAACAATCTCAGATAATAAAGAGATTGTGAAATTAACCCTTACCTTGCACTTTCCTTTAGTCGAGGGTACGTTTAACCTCCTGTATGAAGATATTAGTATGTTATAAAATTATTCCAAAACCATATTAATATACATGATATCATAAATTATTCATTTATGACTTTATACAACCCATTTAATAATAATTTCCATGTTAAATTTATATTTCGGGTAATAATCGATTTCTTTATCGTACTTGTTTTAACTTGTTACTCTTGATTGTATCACATAGACCATGATTTAAATAATTCCAGAATATAAAACATGATTTATATATCATATATATTTAGAATATAAATATGTATAATAGACATATATATTAAATTAAAACCACCGTTTATGGAGACGGTAGTCCGTACGTACGCATAAACACTGTTTCAGTTTTCATATTGTATTGAATAGAACTAAGTGAATAAGATATATGTAAGTACACACACACAAAAACACACACAGATATATATATATATATCTCCAGTAGAGTTATTATGACATATATTACATACTTATTAGTAATATATATATTTATAATCATCGATGAATGGTGATTGTGGAAATGAATCTCATCGCATCGTGGAGACGGTAGTCCGTACGTACGCACGAGCGACAATATCATTATTTTGATATTAAAATCATATATAATAGGATGGTATATCATATATAAATAATCATTATAATTTTATATTTATTATTTACTTTAATTACACATCATTATCATACCAATAAAAATAATAAGGTTTTGAATAACAATTACACTACGACGTGGAGACGGTAAGCCGTACGTACACATGTATGGTGACATGTCATTCAAAAGATGGATAGAATACTGAATATTGTTGTACCATATTTATAATAAAGTCAAATTATATAGAATATACTGGAGTTATTATTTTAGAATGTTAATAACAAATAAAAATGAAGTGGAAGAAGAAAGGATCTTGAAAGAGGGTGGTGAGAATATTACCTCTTCTCAAGGTTCTTCCTTTTGATTTGATCAAAAAGGCTCCATAGGTTGGCTTTCTAATCAAACTAAGGACTCTAGGTTGAAGATAGGGAAGTTGAGAGAATACTTGGTCTGGGTATGGCTGAGAAAAAAGCCATTGAATGTATGAATTTGAGAAAATGGGGTGTGCCCTTTTATAAGAGGGGTGAGGGGAACCTTAGGAAAAACATAAAATATTATTTTATAATAAATTCATATTCGGGTTATAATGGCTCCAAAGTGAATTATTTCGAGGATAAGGTGGGTATGGTATCAAAAAGCTCAACCAATAGGTTTTATATAGGTTTGGGTCACTTTAGTAACCTTATCTTTTAGTTTTAACTCTTAGTTAATTAGTTTGACATTTACCATGTCTCTTAGTATTTATATATTATATGGTTAATAAACTTACTATAAACATCCAAGAGAACCCCAAGTGGTTCATTAATCATAAAAAAATCATTATATGAGTCTCTTGGATTAAACTTAGTTTTTTAGGAATTGAATATCAATTAATAATAAAATATTTGTTTTAAAAACGCTTTTATATCAATTTTGACAGTATTTGGTATTTTATTTATACTAAATTTATAACAGCATTATTACTTCAAAACTAATTCATTTAATAAACCTTAACATGTCATATTAACCTATAAAATTCTTGTAATTCATTAAAAGTCTCAAATTATATTTATTTGGGTATTTATAATATCAATTATTTTAATATTTCCCTAATAAGGTAATTACTGCATCAAGATTTTGTCTTAAATAAATTTAATTATTTAATGTTTAAAAATTATAAATAAAATACCATTATGTATTATATCTTTTTATATTTCTAATTAATATTTATAATCGAATTTATCTTATGTGTAACCCTATATTAAAAATTATTTAGTTATTAAACTTTGATTTTAAATCTTTTAACTCTTCTTCAAATAAAATAATAATAATTGTCCTAATCTAATAAAAGTGGACCAAAAAGGTTCATATTTTATTCCTAAGGTTGTTTTTGGTCAAATTATACTTATCCAATATAATTAGGACATGTGTTAGGGTAATAATAATATCATTTTTAGCCTTAATTACCCTATTTACTTTTAACCGCGGTAAATAAAAATAAAAAGTTACTATTCACCAAAAAATTATTTATATCTTATTGAACCACATTTTACTCCTTGATATTAACCATGTCTCTCGGATTTTCTAAATTCCACTTACAGAAGCGATAAAATTAAGTTTTATGTGAATTTGCAAATTTTCCTAGGAGATGGGTAAAAGACGGTGAAAAGTTCAATATTTTTTTTTTATATCTAAAATTATTATAAACAGACTCAAATGAATTACATTGAACTTATATATATATTATGAATCTATTTTGACCTAAAATAAATTTAAATAAAAAAAATAATTATTAAAATAAAAATTCAATTTTAAACTATAACTTAGTGTTTTTCACTATTCATCAAAAATTGAAAGTTTTCAGAAAAATACCAAAAATTCTCCCTAAGATAATTTTGATATTCCGAATCAAAAATTGAAGTTCATTTTACCAAATTAAAAAAAATTTAAGTTTCGTTTAGTAAGTTGAAATTAATTCATGTTGTCCAAACCAAAAGGCGTATTTTTAAGAAACAATATCTATCAAAAGATAGACACTTGTTTATGTCCAATATCAAAGTGAAATTACTTAAAATGAACAACATTGGATTAAATGATAAAAATATAATATATTTATACTTACAAGCCATTAATATGTATAATTTAACACTATAAATTATTTAGGTTAAATAAGGTGTTTTTTAGTTAAAATATTGTATTTTTCACTATTCACCAAAATATGAAAGTTATCAGAAAAACACAAATAATTTATTGAAACTAAATTCTTATGTCTCAATTCTAAAGATGATTATTTTGTCCAATTGAACATATAAAAGTTTCAAATATTGGATTTAAAAAGGTTTCTCCATTAAAAGGTGGTACAAGTACATTTTTTTGAAAAATACTTCTTTTATCTGAAAAAAATGAATTAGTTCTTAAATTATGTCTAAAAAACTCATAATATGGATTCTAAAATTATAATAATTATATATTGTACAAAATTCAGTTAATAATATTCATAACCGATTTTGAACGGCTAGTTTGGTAAGTTGTGGTGTGCTTGAACTCGGTGTTGCGTGTAGTGATAGTTATTGAATTACTTTGAAGAAATAACATACTATGAAATATTGGAGTGTTAAATTTGGGGAATTATCTATAATATCCCACATAAATAACTTCTCGTTTATGAATATTTACAAATAAACACTACTTGAAACCATTATTAATAACCTAGGGAAAAGAAAAAAAATAAAGGATGACCTCATATGATAAGTAAGGGTAAAAAGTGAGATTTGTAATCATAGAATGAACATAACGGATTGATAACATTAGAATAAAATTTTAAAATAATATCTTCTATAAAAAATATCAAAATCCTGCATCATGGAATAAGGATTTGTAGTTTATAAGACATGTATCATAAAGAAATCAAAGAACAAGAACCATGGAAGGATAACATTAGAATAATCCATAAGATTTTGTTATATGTGTATCAATATAAAATAATTTAGATAGTAGTCAAGGATCACTACCAATGATATCATGGTGGAATGGGTTCTCTCCCCAAAACATCATAGGAGTCAAGGTTCACTCAAAAGACCATCAGAATGGACAAAGTCCATTACAAAACCAGATACACTTCCCATTCCAATAATGTCTATATCATGATATACAAATCATTCTTAATTCATTAGAGGTAGATATTGGTCATACTCATAATATAATTAAGATCATACATATTTTTTCCACAAGATCATAATAAATATATTATATCATAACCCATGAAATAAAATGGATTTCATAAACATTACATTATATCATAATATATGAAAATAAGATATGTTTCATAATCATTTCATCATTTCATCATATCAATACATGAGAAATGAAATGGATTTCATAAGAGTTCTATCATAATATAACTCATGGAATAAAAATAAGTTTCATAAGAATCATTCCATCATATATAAAAACCAAAAAAAGAATGAATAAAATGGTATCCTTGGATCACATCCCCAATAATGAATAAGTAACATAAAAGGATGTCATCTAGAATGGAAAATGATTTTAAAATATTACCTTGAATGTTTCTTATGGATGATAAATTTTCTTTTAAAATAAATTATTACAAAATTAAAAAAATTAAAATACATTTCATTAAATAAACATTAAAAAATTAAAAACAATCATTAAAAATCATTTAAAATATTTATTGGAGAAAATATACATTTCACAATTTTTTTTGAAAAATATAACATTTTAAAAATCCTTTTAACATACAAGTAATACATTTAAAATATAAAAAGTCCCAAAATATTAAGTAAATCAATTTTCCTTGTTTGAAAATTTGAAAAAATTTTTGGTATCATGAAATTGTTCATTGGTTTTGAAAGTGAGAAATATTTTTCATGTAGTGTATGTAAAAACAATTATTAAATTCCCATTTATGATAAAATCCAAAAATTATTTAAAAAAAAAATAAATGAAATTTCTTTTACAAATAATTTGTACAAAATTAAAACATTAGAAAAAAAATTCCTTAATAAATCATTTCAGAAAAGATAAATAATGTTTTGAAAACATTTCTAGAAGACATAATTTTGGAATAAAAATGATTTTTAACTAAAAAAATGATTTTTATTAAAAAACTTATTTTCCAACTGATAAATACATAAAAACACAAATTATCATGAAATATTTGTTCTCGTGAGATAGGATGATAAAATTAATATGTTTCTTGAGATATAGATCATATGATATCTCTATTTTAAAGCATAATAAAAAACAATCCTAATAAACAAGGAAATGGTAACATAAAAGTCTTCTCAAACTGGACAATTTGAATTGTATTCCACAGAAAATAATAACATTATTCAAATCTTATAATATAATTAAAATATTTATATTCATGATATAATATTTCAAGGGTAATTATATACACCTCATATAATACGATAGGTTTATAACACAACTTATGTCCCTAAGAAGAAAAATTGATACTAAAATTCCATACTGATCTGTTAACATTTGAACATTAATACTCATAAATAAGAGATAGTCAAATTGATATTACACCTCTCATAATATTAATTTTGGAATAATAATATACATTCTTGTGAATTATATAAATCGTATAAAATAAATAAGTGGTGAATATGGAATGGTCTCATATAAGCATAAAGTGAGACAGAAATCCATTATGACTTCAGTATTCATTTGAATCCTAATCCATAATATAGTATAAAATAAAATTAAACATTTTCTATCATGGGAATAATTTTATTCATGATATAAAAATTTAAATATTTTGTTTATAAACCACAAAAAAATTATTTATGAATTTTCATATCTCTCCCAAAAATAAAAGAGAATCTTAAAATGCCTTACCTTAATTCTCAACATCAATCATTTTTTTTGAACCACTTATATGATAAATATAATTCATTAAAAACATTATAAAGAAACTATTATATATATCATAACATATACGATAGATTTATAGACTTTTTTACCCTTCTATTCACAAGTACTTGTTAATATCACATTTCGCATAATAACCACCTTGTTTTTCATATATGTTTTGATTTTTTATTTCAAGTCCTTTTAATTTGGTCAAGGTTCCATACTATCCAGAAGAATTACAATGACATAATTATCATATTTATACACAAATAATACTTTTAATACCAATAGTGGATATTGGTTGTCAGAAATGAAGTGTGTTATGATCCTAGAGAAGGTAGTTTGTACATACACATGAGTAACATTACCATTTTAAAACAATAATTATGAAAAGAAGGTAAGTAATATTTTTTCATTATATAATTATCAAAATATCATATTATTTATTTAAATATAATTATATTAATCATCCATTTGTTTTAGTGATGTAATGATATATTCGAATCGCTTCATGAACGATGTAGTCCACATGTACATAAATGAATTTATTATATTTCAGTGAGTGAAAGGTAAGAAATAAAATAATATTTTAAATCACAATAATTAAAAATATATCATTGAGATCATAATTATTTCATTTTTTTAACTTATATTCATCAAATTTACCGAAATTATCTTCCATGTAAATCATTTTTGATAAAACGAATTGCATCGCTTCGCGGGATGGTAGTCTGTCGTACATATAAGCGATGTTATCATATGACATATAGAATGAAAAGTAAATATATATTTATATAATAATGAATATAGAAGTATATTTATATTATATATATCATATATATACTTTATATACTTCATCATACCCTACCATGATATGTGTTAGTGAAAAAATCGATGACATCTGTTCGTGAGACGGTAGTATCAGGTACACATGAATGATGATTTCGTAATAGATTTCATGTAAGAGAATATGGTTGAATTTCATGGAATTAAAATAATATCATCTACGTATATTGAATATACTGATTTAATTATCTATTAATTTTTTAATAAAAATTTAAGGTTGTGGATGAAGAAATAAAATATAAACGCTCGTTAAAAAATGTCACCTTTTCACTGGGTAACCTCCTAAGGTTGAAGATAAAAAACCATCCTATGATGGGTTTCATTAAAGAGAATGGATTATTTGATGAGATGAAAGAAGTTGGGTAGTTATTTTTCATTTGATTATCTAAAAAAATGGTTTCAGAGTTTCAATAAGTGTAGAAAGGGGTGGCATTTTATGTGAGGTGGGTGTCACACTTGTAATATTTTTAAAATAAATGATGTAACCATGATTTTCTCATTGTACAAGGCTCCAAAACGAAGTATTGTTGATAATTGGACATTATATCATCTAAATATGATTATATAATTTATTTTTTACACATTTATATTTCATTTTAACCCTACTAATTTTCAATTTAACCCCCACCCAAACTAAACCCATTTTTACCTTAACCATGATAATTAGTTTCTATTTTCCACAAATAATTTTAAAAAAAATAATTTGAACATTTATATAATATAAATTATTATGATTCTCTATATGAAATATATATATTTTTTGTTAAATTCACATAAGGTGGAAATTGTAAAAGAAATTTAATCCTGCAGACGCGACGAAATTGTTGGTTTTCAAATGGAAAATGATCAAAATTTTAGAATATTTTTATATCCAATTTAAATTTTGAATTGATTCCAATTAAATTAATTTAGTTAATAGATATATAATTGAAGTAATTTTACTTTAAAAAAAATTCAAAATGCCATTTAACTTTATAAAAAATATAAATGAAAAGGAAATTATTAGTTAAAATTAATTATTTTCCATTATTCATTAATAAATTAATATTTTTATGAAATTATCAAAACATCTCCCTAAGTTAGTTTTTATATTATTATTTAAAAAATGAATTGTAATTTTAGAAGAATATATTTTTTAAGTGTCACGTTTTATTAATTCTTATATATTACCTGTAAAACACATAGTATTAATTTTAATATTTTTTAATATATATTTTATATATTTAAGTTAAAATTTTCACCAAATTTTCTTAAATTTATTTTGGTAAATGTGTTTGTTTTTAATAAAAATAGTTTTTACAAAATGATTTACATTATATTAAATTATTTTTTTTACATTTTTTAATAATTAATTACTTGCTGAATAATTCATTTTATATACATGTGTAAACAATATATTTTCAAAATTTATTTAATCCTATTCATACTTGTCATTCCAATGGCTATGGTATAACAATAATATAATATTATTTTAATAATTTGTCATGTTTCGTTTAAAATCAATTTTTATGTAACCTACACTGTACACAATGATATGTTTAATGTAAAAAAAGATGGGTTTTCATGTAATTCAATAAAAACTCAGTGTTTCGTGTAATAAAAAATATCTAAAATATTAAATTCATGTGAAAAAAATTCATAAAATTTGAGGGAGTTATAATCTACCCCCCTTAAATTGAATTTATCCTTCAAAATTCGTCACATTTGTACCAGAAAGTGTTGACCCCTCTACCACATCACATCCTTAGGATCCTACATATATTCCTAAAGTAGATGTTTTCACTAAAAAAACATTAACCAGGTCAGTGTTCCTGTTTCTTAGATCATTCTCTATTTAATCCAAAATCTTTACCAGTTATTCCTCGAAAAGAATATCATGATCTGATGGTATGACCTCTAAGTTAAGTATATATAATGGGTTAATTATACACTTCATCAATAGAGATATATGGAATAAATCATGAACTTTATAAAGGTATGGTGGAGGAAAAACCTGATAGTTTTTTGTACTGATATGATCATTAATCTGAAATGGTCCAATATACCTAGGACTTAGTATTCCTTTGTATCGTTAGCACAATTTTGTCATTTGGTTATGCTTGGATAATTTTCCATTTCATATCAAAATTAAAAAACTAATGATGAGTTTTTTATGCTAGAATAAATTAATGATCACAAGAACCATAAAATAATAATAATCCATTCCTTTTATATCTAGTTAAAAAATTAACACTGGTTATTAAATATAAATAAATCGTCATATGGTTAAAAAATATATTAATCTATAAAAGCACATACATAGTTCAATTAAAACCATTCAATAAATGGTTAACGTTGTAACCCATCCAAATTAAAAATTTAAATATAAGTTCAATATAATTACAAAATATTGTTATAAATAATAACCCATATATCATTAAGTATCTACTGATTTCTATATTCTAAACATGTAAATATAATCATCATGTATTCTCTTGAAACATGTAAATAACTTAAATTAAAATAAATACTTATTGAAACAATAATTCATCTTTATTTGTTGAATAAGTCCTTGTATTATTGAATATATTCTATAAATATAATTATTTTTATACTCTATGAATGATAAAATAACCCACTTAGTCCATAAGTCAATTACAATTTCTAAGGTCATTAATACTATCAAGTTTACATTATTCACATTAATCATCTAGTTATATATAATAGAAACCATTTTATCATCATTAAGAACAAATTAAGGGTTATATTCCCTTAATAAATATATCAAAATTCCATTAAATCACTTTTCTAGTTCATCAACATTATTCAACATGTTATTTAAAATCATTAATGAAAAATATTTCATCCCACGAATTTATTATATAAAATTTAATTACATGGTACATGTATAAGATCGTTTAAATGTTAGTTTCTTTCAAAGAAGGTACATATTTCATAAATACATAAAATATACTTCTAAATCCACTTAAGATAAATCTTCATGGGTTTACCCTATAATAATTTTAATACATCTAATATCCTAGGGATATACATCAGAGGAAATGGGTGAGAATGAAACCCAGTAAGGGAATAAATAAGGGAGAAAAAAAATAACTTGATCATGATATATATCAATAATATCATGAGAAATAATAATAAGTCATAAAGCCAACGAGCCTCTACCCTAGTGGAACATGCTCCTGATTGGCATCCAAAAGGCCCAGGATCAAATCCTGGTAAGGACTACTTTTTGGGGTACTATAGCTACATGGTAGTAGGGCACTATAGTAGTATTGTAGCAGTGGTGGAATTTTAGTGACGACGACACTGTAGCGGTGGAGGCACTGTATCAGGAACTGTAGCGGTTGCAGCACTGTAGCAGGTAATATAGCATCCCGGGTAATGTAGCAGAAATATTCACCGAGGGGCTCTTTGGGCCAAAAAATGGGCTTTCAAGCCTTGTTTTCAGGCCACTTGGCATTTGGCCTTCGGGCTATGTAATGGGTCTCCCTCTACCTAGCCTAAAGAGGATTTTTATTTAAATAATAAAATGAGGCTTTGGCCCTAACCTTTAAAAAAATAATAAGTCCTAAACAAGAGGCATAAAATAATATTAAGAACATTGGTCATAACCAGGAAATGAGGCTATTACATTTATATCATACATTAATAAGAATATCATAATGTTTTATCAAAAATATGTCATAAATTAAAATTACCAAGGTTATTCATCAATGTATCATAAAATATGTCATCTATAGTGATTAAATTATGTTGGAAAATAATTGGAGTTCTATTAGGGATCACACTTAATATTTATTAAATTTTTGTGAGTAATATATATCATGATAAATAATTTCATTAATAACCCACGTAGAAAAAAAATAATGGGTTTCTTATCAAAATATTGGCATGAAAAATGGCTTAACGACATGATCATTAATTAATTTTGAACCGATGAAAAGGAATGTGAGTTTCATATATGTAAATCAACGAATAAAAAATTAATTTTAAATCTAGTTGAATAACCATGGGGAATAAAATAGTTTTGGTTATTCAAATGAAAAGGAAAAGATAATGTCTCACAAATTAGACAGAAATTTGGGTGGTCAACTCAACAGCATAACGGGTATAAAACATGGTTTTTGAATATTGTAAAACGTGTGGGTAAAAGGTTATCTGATTCATAAATAATATTCTTACAGTAATTGGAAATTATAAAGTGAAATATATGTTAATTTTTTATATTATATGACATACCCCATTAAAAGGAAACTTAAATGGAAAAGAGAAGTTGATATTTCTATTAAAGTGAATACTTGTTCCTAAAACATGTTGATGGAACCACATGAGATTGTAAATACCATGGGGATTCCTTGAAAAAAACACTATTAATTCATGGATGATGCATAGGGTGTGAAATGAAATGGATAAATGGGATTCTATTTAAAGAAAAAGTACACGAATTGTTTAATAATTTCCAAATACTGGTCTTGGAAAACTATGTTTACGAAAATGAAAATCAACTGGTTTACCCTTTTTGGCCCAAGGTTTGGGAAATTTGGGTCACATTTTATGTTATTTTAATCCATTATAAATGAACACCGTTTTTTTAATACTACTTTTGGCATGGAATAATGACTCAACTAAGTGATGATTTTAAAAATAAAATATTCTTCTTAAGACTATGGAAAGTCACTTATAGTTTTGAAAATTCATCAAATTATATTAAAATACATCATATTAATAAAATAAAATATTTGAGGTCATGGATGGTGTTTTTTTTACATCATTATTAAATAAATATGATGTCATAAATGATTCCAAAAACCTAAAAATGTATTTGTTTACTATTCACAAAAAAATGTAGTTTAGAAAATTCTCATAAATTAATTCTAAAATAATTTCAACATTAGGATTTAAAATTTTGTTTTTATTTAATAATAATATTAAAAATATGATAATGTTATCTTTTAAATGTAAAAAGCTGTATTTATTTTAATATAACAGTTTTTTTAAGGAATAATTAAATTTCTGACAGTTATAAAAACGATCCTTGTCCATTATACAATTATTTTATCATTTATATTTAGGTGAGAGTGTTTTAAAATAATATTTTACTAAGAAAAATATTATTTTAAATACTAGAATCTATTTTAAAAGTACATATATTTCCTATAAAAAGACAAATAGGTTTCATTTGAGTCCAAAAAACATTTTATCAAATTCATACCAATTAAACATATATATTATTAAGACAAACTATTATTAAAATGAAACTGATGGATTAAAAAATTATTAATATGAATGAATTATATCTTAGGTTTGGAAATGTAACCCCCTATTACACTCGCATAAGCCCTAATGGTATATTGTGTGATGTTGGAAATTTTTTGGGGTGGCTCAACTAACATTGTTTGAGTGGTAGTCTCAACTAATTTTAATTTATCCCTTATTAGATTTTTTTCAAGATTCACTTATTGAAAATCAGATTAGCTTGGACAAGGTCAACCTTAATAATGACACCTCCCTCCCGTGTTCTAAGAAATGGGCTTCAAACAGCATGACTCTACTGGGTGTGGCTATCGATTATTTTTTCTATAATAACGTTACTTCTTATTTTCTACCTATAAACACTAATACTAATGGTAAAATTATCAAACAAGGTGATATTTTCCAATGTTCATATTTTCCAACTTTCATATTTGACCAATGGTCATATTACTATGAAATAATAGTGGTCACATTTCACTTTATACACTATAAATACCATGTCATTATTTCACACCGAAATCATTAAGTTTCTCTTAAAGTTATATATTCATTTTCTTAACATTTTGATTGGTTTACTAACATTTTTTTTAATTTATATAGATTTTTCTATGGTATTGATGATTCATGATGATTGTTTCGATCTATATTATCCTATCTGAGTTATTATATTTTATTTTATTTCAGTTTTAATCTTTTTCATTTTAATTGGTTTCATAGGTGACTAATATAATGATCATTGCCTTGGGAAAAAAATATAATGATCATTGTCCATGATATAAAATTTTGTATGTTTGAATTTATTTTTTATTTGTAAGATATTATATTATATGTTAATAAATTTATACTAGAAATAAAAAACATTTAAAAATGACTATGTCATTACAAAAAAATATAATGAAAAATCCATATATATTTTATAATTCTTTAATTCCAATACATAAATAGTAAAATAATCTGAAATACTCATTAAACAATTAATTATTCTTTCTAAACATATTTCTTATTGCATAATTCTTTTCATATGTAAGTTTTAGTCTCTTCATGATCCTCAATATAGCCATTACTTGTATAACCATGCTAACTCTCTTCATGATCCGTCACCTTAGAAAATCAATTTTCAAAATTCCCATACGTTCAAAATTTTAATCATTCAATATTTAATGGTGCCATAAAGATAACATTTTTTTCATCCACTTTGATAAATGAAATTTTCATTTTTCCTTTGATGTTACTTTCATTGTGTCAATCTTTTCTAGACCTAAAACATCTATGCATCCATCAAATACATTCCCTTCCTTTATTCATTCCACATTCTTCACATGTAGAAAACTAAATCCTCTTTCTTCCATGGTCTCCACTACATGAACTCTAAAAATATATATCATTCAATCAATTATTGAGTCTAATATTTAGTTAAGGTACATCTTTTAAATCATGTTTTGTGAAAACTAATTTTCCATAATCTCAATATCATTCACTCCTTTCATCATTTCATTTGGATAATCATCGTAATTTTTTTATCACATCCAAGTTTAACCCATATAATTATAGTTCCCTTAATTTAGTAAAAATAAAACAATGTGTGAGAAATAGTAATTTTTTTAAAACCACATAATAATTGAAAAATTATTATTTAAAGACTAAATAAAGAAACATTCCCAATCTATGAGTTATTCGGCTCATCCTATTCCATTAATCGTAATTGTATATATAAATTATTCCTGATGGTTCATAAAGTGTTTGTGAATTTAAAAATATTATCCCATTATAGTGTAAAATCAACTCTGAAAAAAGGCTCATTATCATGGTCTAGGTGATGATCAAGTCCATCTCGATTCACTTATTTTAGAGACATTTCCCCTAGGTACATCTTTACTATATACACATCCACTTAAAGTATCTAGATAGGGATGTATATTATTGGAAACCAATTTATTTATCCTTTAACAAAACTCTAGGAAATTTTTCTATACTTTTAATAATCCTTAGACTCATACATAGATACATCCCTAGACATATCCATAGAAATATCCCATGGGATCTAACTATTGTTTTATCATCATGTATTCCAAAGGATATATACGCCTTTCTGTTGATATAAACTATAGTGGACCAGGATTTTCATACATTTATATTATATCTTTTAATATTAATATTCAATATATTACACAAACAAACACTTGAGGACCATAATAGTTCAGTTTAATTAGAGGCTAGGTACATAATATTCTGATTTGGTAAAATATATTTAACATCTCCCATAAATATTTTATCCATTTTTAATCTTCAAAAACATACCCTATTTTAAATATTTTCCTCACAACCAATGGAAATAAAACAAAATAAAAGGTGAGCAGAGATGGTCAGTAATGTTAAACAAGAGAGATAGGTATGAAAATAAAGAACATATGTTTCTGAGAATTAGGTCGTAACATTATAAAACTGGTCTCGCTTGTCGTTGATTGAAGTTATATGCATCCTAAATTAATTACCTGTTCTTAGAACTTTAATATAGCATAAGTTCAGGGTCGACCCATATGGAACCGTGGCATGTGTGAATTCAATTGAGTTAATACTTAATTAGGTGAAGTATGCAGAATTTAGAATCGATTGGGTTGATTTTGGGTTTTGATTGAAACTAAATTGATTTAATTTGAATAAATGGATATACTTTGAAAGAAAAAACAGGTAAATTTAAAGAGTTTTTAAAATGGGAAGAAAAGACGTGTCGGGGCTGTGGTGATTAGTGAGTTCATATGCAGATTGTTTAAATGGTTGTGTTGTTCATAATAATTCAATCATTCTGGATTTAATTTTGTTACAAGATTTCCTTGGTCCGGTTCCTCTTGTATGGAATTAGAGTAGCTGACTCCTTGGTCCGGTAGTCAGTGTTCTTAATTCTTTATTATGTTCGGTCCATTATTTGAATTGGTGAAATCCTTCCAATGGTCATGGATGTTTTCACCTTTACTTTTGTTTTGTATCCCTAATAATCCTTCCCTTGGTCCGGCTAAGAATTATCAGTTATATTAGACAGTGGTTTAAGAAGAGTAACATGAATTACAACGATTCAAACACAACTATATAAAAAAACATACAAATTATGATCCCATCATCCACAGCCCCATCACGAGGGGTTTAGTTACACATAGAATGTGGAAGATAAATGACACACATGATACCTGACGGATTCATCGTATAAGCGTTGAGGTAGGGTGTCAGAAGGTGGAATAGAGGAACTATGGCACCATGGTGGCTTGGGAATGGTAGAAACGGAGCATCTTCTCTCCTCCAATGGTTTTGAACTTTTCAATCCGTAGGCCAAGGCAGCTTTTTATAGAAAAATAAAGTACACGATGTGTATAGAAAGTACACACCATTTACTTTTCGTCAACGTGCTTTGGTGCCAATTTCTCCATGGGTAGGCGGCCTAACACGCCATCTTTGACTTTTGAACATGGTGCCTCCTGGTGGTTGGGTGTACATGGTGTGTAGCACCACCATACACGGTGTGTAGTGTCATAATTTTGGCCGCTGACCCCTTCTAGAATAGCAGACACGATGTGTAGAAATTCAAACATGTCGTGTGTCCATCAACGACCACATGGGCGTGTGGACTTTTCTTCAGCAACTACTGCTTCTAGAAAGTAGTACACGGCGTGTAGAGCCACCACACACGATGTGTATCTTATGCCTAGTGACATGGGTGTGTACTCCCTCCTTCGGTCTGTGTCCCTGTTTGGATGTACACGACGTGTATAAAAGTACACGCCGTGTTGTTTCAAAATTTTCCCAGACTTCACTTGATCTGTGTATTTAGCCAGAAAGCTCCTGAAAGTAAACAGATTCACCAAAATCAAAGAATATGTTCATAAAACAATAGATATTTTTTGAAAACATGTTTTTATTGTCAATTATATATATGGAAATGTATACATAAATCAGGTGCATCAAATTCTCCCACACTTAGTCATTTTCTTGCCCTCAAGCAAAATCTCATCATCTAATTAAGAGAGCCTATACTTTTAAAGGAAGGAATTTAATTAATCAAACGTATAACTGATAAAGTTACTGAGGAAAAATTCTAAAAGGCACAAACAAATTCAATTCATAAGATATTAAAATCATGCCTCATATATAATGAAATTAACTACTCTCATCCTCTTTCAACACATTTTTCAACCTTTCAAAAATAAGCATTCCATTTTATGATTTACCTTACCAGTCAAAATCACACTCCACACTCAAGAAATTTTTATTCATAGATATGGTCAATACAAGTTATATACACTCTATCCATAGGTTTCCAAGATATCTTGTTCTCTACTTTAGAAAAATTGAATTACAAAAATCATGATGGCTTTATCAATAAGGTTCAGATTTCTCTGTGGCTAAGGGTTGGTAGGTTCAGATGTGAAAATAAATTCTGATGCTTGAAAAAGGAAGGCTAATTCCTTTAAACAACATTTCATGATATTCAAAGTAAAACTCACTGAAATGCATCCTTCACAAGCTCAGTCAAATGCTTTTGTAATCGTCACCACCTTCCTTAGGTAAGTAGGGTTCATGGGAAAATAAGCATAAGGTCCCCTTGTTTACAAAAAAACACAAGGGAAACACTTATGAATACAATGAGTAGATGTTTGGAACCCATTCTACCCCAAATAATCAAGCGGCACTCCCCCACACTTTATTTCATGGCTGTACACAAAAATATGCCATGTATTGCCAACTCCATCTTTAAAGCTCAAACGAATAATCATGCAAAGTTTAAAAATAAATAGGGTAGGAAGGGAAATAGGCTTGTAATGTGGCTTCCTATAAAGTTTTTTAATGGATTATATGGGCTTAACGAAGATTAAATGTAGGGTAGGTCTCAAGATAAAGGGGTTGAAACAATCTAATGCCTCAATCATTTTAATGTAATTTAAAAAATTTCTTCATGTTTTGAAAATAAAACTTGCAAATTATGGTAGTGATGCATATCCTAAGAATCTCTCAAGAAAGAGGGTATTAGAAAAGAAATACGAAAAAGGGTTTAGAATACCTCTTAGGAGTGGAAAAATAATAAAGGGACAATCAAGTCATGACATGCATATAAATGAGTAGCCTAATCAATGTAATTTAGTCAAGGATGAAATGTTTCAATTGAAACTATATCAACAATCATTTTAAAATACTTAAAAACTGAAATAATCATATAACCTTTCCAAAAGTTTCTACTGATAACTCTATCATTTATAAGAATGATTAACCAAAATTGATTGAAATTCAAATATAGAATCTAATAATGATGTTTCCCAGATTAGCTTAAGGGAAAAGACTAAGGTGAAAGAGATAGAAGATCCCCCACACTGAATACTGCACATGGTACACCAAGTGCAATACTAAGGTAAAGGGTTTGCAATGGGGATAAATGGGGGACAAAATTAGGGAAAGAAATGGAAGAAGTAAATCCAATAATAAAGAAAATAGAAATGGAAAAATACTCCCCTCTTGAAAAATTGATTCCCAACGTTCTCCATGATACCTGTGACTGGCGAGGAAAAAGAAAACTGAAAACATGAAAAACATCACACCACAGAAAATGAAAGAAGATATATATAAGATAAAGAAAAATGTCACTATCATGGGGTCGCCTTAGGGGAGGCATCATCCTAGACAGCATCGGCCAATAAAGACAGCTCATGAGGCGTGGAAGTGGGAGACTCTGACTCTGCATCAGGAAGGGAAGATGAAGAAGTAGGAGCTGCAACTGCTAGAATCGGGATCGGAAGCTCAACAACAGGCCATGTCCCGACAGAAGTGGCAGCAGCAGAGCCCACTGTAGTCATCAGAATGGAATATGTGGCCGGCGCAGGAGATGTCGGTGGATCAGTAGAAAAATGGATAGGAACAGAGGCAGAGGTCGGTGGATGAGGCAGTAGAACACCAAGATGCTAAGAAATATTCACCAATAGATGCTCCATCCCGTCTTGGCGGCCATCCAGATGAATCAAATGGCGTGCAATGGTTTCCTAGCGGCTGATGATACGAGCTAAATTCTGCTTTATCGTGGCTAGGAAGAGGGAAAGAGTCGGATCAACCAAGGGTGCGGGGGTAGTTGGGATAGGGGATGGGATAGAAGAAGGAAGGTCAGAAGAAATGGGGTTAGTAGGAGGTGGGTGAGGTGGAGAAGCTGGAGGGGGTGGGGAATTAGGAGCGGGGTCAGCAGCTGGGGCAAGGGGGTCAGTAGGTGGCGGGGCTCGAGCCTGACCAAGGATATAAGAACCCCTGCTTCCGGACCAATCCCATGCGAATGAGCATGAGAAAGTCCATCCGCTGGGGTAAACCTAACAAGTCACGAGGTAAAGAGGGCTCAAATACCCCCAAGTTGTGGGCAAGACGGGTGGTGTAAAACCCTCCGTTCAGGTTGCCCTTACGGCTGGTAAACATGGAGTGGAAATAGGAGGTGGTAAGATAGGGGAGGTCCAGGTAGGCGTGCCGGATGACACAGGTAAGAAGCTCCATGTCATGGTCGGTCACGACCCCCATATCCTCATGGCGGGGGAAAAGGATGGCGCTGAAGCACCGATGGGTGAAGCGAAGGACCGGGTCGGCTATAAGAGTGCTCTTCTTGGAAGTGGGGGAGTACCGGTGGTCAGGCCCGGTGATCTCCCACCACATGGCAATAAGGTCAGAGCGCTCAGGCCGTGTCAAGTCAGAAACGGGGGGTGGGGTGATATGATGGGGGTAGAAGCCACACCCTCCACCAAACTCTATCATAGTAAGAGAGAAACGTCGGCCGCCTAGCCGGAATCGGACTACGGGTACTGCATCGCCAGGTGTCTCCCGGTACTCCGCTCCATCGAACTCAAAGGAGTCCTCAAACTCCAAAAATAAATCACGGAACATAGGAGTGCTGACCTAGAAAATCTCGAGGAGTGCGGTGTGCCCGAGAAGTACCTCCAACTCCTCCCAAATACCGAGCCTCTGCGGAATGCTGCTGTCGAGGTATCAGCCACTCAATGGTATGGGCTGACGAGAGAAGCATCGGAACCTGTCGTATGTGAGGTCGGTGACCGGGAATACCGTGCAGGGATAGGGAGAACCTGCAGGTCCCAGCCCAGGTGCCGGTGCATCGGCAATGTCTGGCTCTGGAGGTGGATCTGCTGAAGAAGAAGGTGGCTCGGTGGAAGGGGTGCTCAAAGAGGGACCAGCTGCTGAGGATGATAGTACAGGGAAAGTGGCAGCTCGTGTCGCAGAAGTAGGCCCGACCTCATCTGAGGGAGTGAGTGGCGGCAAAATGGCCAATGGAGGGAGCTCAAAGACCGGAGCGTCGGGGTCCAGCTGCGTAGGTGGTCGGAGTCGGATCCGACGATAGTTGGGCCTCTCGCCCTCGGTGATGAAGGCTGGCCGCTTCCCGCGGGAACGATCATGATCTGCCATATCTTGAAATATAAAGAAAAATAAAACAAAACAAAAGAAAAATAAAAAGGAATAAAATAAAACAAAGAAAATTCGAGAAAACTAGAAAATAAAAGTACACGACGTGTACTCCAGAGTACACGACGTGTAGTCAGAATATAGAGTATCCCGTGTTCTCTGGAAAGACACGCCAAGGGTGGAAATAGACCATGTAATAGTACACAACATGTATTGAACATACACGCCGTGTTCACTCAAAGTGCAGTTGGGCATGCACTATAAATGGCACGACCATGTTGTTATCAGTTCAAAGAAAACAATACACACCGTGTAGGTACAGGCCACGGCGTGTACGACACATGAAGAACATGGCCGTGTAGAGGGTGAGACACGGGCCAGCTAAACATCTAACAGACACGACGTGTACCAAACACACACACCTTGTATATGAACATTGGGTGAGAGGCCGTGTAGAGGGGAGACACGGGACGACTACAAATATAAAGGAAACAGCGTGTACTGAGCATACACGTCGTGTTCTGGAACATGGGGTGACATGCCGTGTTATGTTCCACACACAGAGGGGCCAAGGAAAATGGTCTACACAGTGTGTACTGAACATACACACCGTGTATATGCAAAGTTTTGAAATATTTTGGGTGTGTCCATGTACAGAAGTACACGTCGTGTGTTCATCACATTGTAGCCATGTACTGCCAGAAGCCGAACGGTCGGCCAATCCGATAAACACCCTAAACGATTCTAAAAACATGAAATTGAGGGTGCAAAACGGAGTGCCTGGATTGAGGATCACAATATGAGAATAATCAGAACTTGAAACGCCCCAAATCGACGGATCTGGAGAAGGGGGGTTCGGGTGGCGTTTAGGAGAAGAAATGGGAAGAAAAGAGAAAGGATGGGGCGGCCGTGCGACACGGCCTCAAGACGGGTGGCCCGCAGCTTATAAAGCTGCGGTACACGGTGTCTATGTTTGGTATACGCTGTGTATCATGATTTTTTTTGAATTATATAAATAAAGATAATTATTATAGTAAACTATATTATAATTAATAAAATAGATATATCTACAAATTCTATTATAAATAAACCTATACAAGACATATATCGGGAAATAAATTCTGTGTATTTTAAAATGAGAAAAATAGTAGTACAACCTTTGGTCTGGTGCTTGGGGCAGGATTCGTACCAGCGATCGGCCAATTCGAACGGATGCCCTCACCCACTGGAGCAAAGGTTGTTCTGCTGTCCATATTTATTTTATATATATATTTATTCTATACAGCCTATACACACGGAAAGAAAGAAAAGCACAGTGTGTGGTTTTTATTTAGGAATGGATGGGGGTGAAACGGGGAGATTTGCGCGATTCGAAACCGGGTCTTTTGAACCTGGTGCTGAGACTTTTCCAATCCTCCAACTTCACCCGCATGTAATTTCTTATTTTTAAAACGTTTTTAGTTTATATTTGAAAAATTATGGCACACACGGCATATATTGGAGTACACATCGTGTGGTTTTATTAAAAGAACAAATGATGGAAATGGGACGGTTGTCTGGATTCGAACCTGGGTCTTTTGAAACCAGATTACGATTCTATCCAACCAGTCTATCCCCACCCTGGGTTTAATTAAACACATTTATATACATATATATGGAAAATACCACACACGTCGTGTAATTAAAAGGAGGAACCTCATGCCGAAGGTAGGTCAGGAGGATTCGAACCGAGGATGCTCAAATAAACTCCAGTGACTTTGCCATCGTCATCGGCATCATCCCTGGTTATTTATTTGTTATTATAGAGATTTATACTATTAATATTATAAATTAAAAAGATCAATACACGCTGTGTATGTAAGTGGGACATGGCGTGTAACCTATGGGTTGCCTCCCAGGAAGCGCCTTTGTTTTTGGTCGTTGGCTCAACCTACTTACCTTGCTTACTTGATATTTACGGTGGATAATGGTATTAATAGTGGCCGCCCTAGCCATCTAGGATTTGCAAATTATCGGACTCTTCTTCAACAGGAATGTATGGAATATTAAAGTTATCAGAAATATAAGAATATACCAGATCATCCACCAGGAGATCGTCCATAGTAGTTATTGCAGAACAATCCTCATGATCAGACAATGATGCCTGCTTGATGGCTTTGAGAACATTGTAGGAGACTCTCTCATCTACTACCCGGAAAATAAGCTCTCTTTAGTGCACATCAACGAGCACCTTCCCAGTGGCAAGGAAAGGCCTTACCAAAATAAGTGGCACCTCCCGATCCTCCCCCATGTCGAGGAAGATGAAATCAGCAGGGAGAATCAGCCTACCCACCTTGACCGGTATGTCATCTAGTAGTCCCTTCGGGTGTTTTATAGATCGATCAGCAAGTTGAAGGACTACGTGGGTAGGATTGAGCTCGTTGAGTCCCAGCTTCTTGAAAAATCCGAGGGGCATGAGGTTCACGCTGGCCCCTAAGTCACAGAGGGCCTTTCTGAACTCACATGATCCAATAGTACAAGGAATGGTGAAACTACTTGGATCTTGGAGTTTGGGAGGAATGAAATGTTGAACCACCACGGAGCACTCCTTTGTTAGTGCAATAATTCCCAAATCCTCCCTCTTCCTCTTATTCGAGAGGATTTCCTTCATGAATTTGGAATAGGTGGGCATCTGAGTCAGGGCCTCTGCAAATGGGATATTGATATATAGTTTCTTGAACACATCCATGAATTTGTCGAACTGGTGGTCCAACTTCCTCTGCGTCAATCTTTCCAGAAAGGGTAATTCAGGCTTGAATGGTTGGACTACCTCCTTTTATTTATTTTGTAAAGCCTCCTTCTATGGGCTTTTGGATGTGGAGGGGTCAGTATTGGTACCTTTTTCATCAACAGTGGGTGTGGATGCACCTTGCTGTGCTAATTTATTTTGTTTGAGCTCTTTTCCACTCCGGACCATGATAGCATTGGCCTCCTCCGTTGGATTCTTTTCGATGTTCCCCAGTAGTGTACCGGGCTGTCTCTATGAAATTTGGTTTCCCAACTGACCAATCTGATTCTCCAAGCCTCGAATCGACCTTCCTGATTTTGAAATCGAGTCTCAGTAGTAGATATGAATTTAGTCATCAGATCCTCTAACCTTGAGGTGTTCTTCTGCTGGGGTGGTTGTTGAGCCGGTGGAGGTGGTGGCTGTCGTGGATGCTGTGGATGAGGGTTTTGATACCATTGTTACTGATAAGGACCCTGCTGGGGTTGTTTCGGCCTTTGGTATTGGTTCTGATATGGAGGATGGTTGTAGCTGGGCGGTCGCTGGGGCGGAGTATTATGCTATTGTTGGCCCCAACCTGTGTTCTGTTGATCTCTCTATGCCGGGTTCTGGTACTATTGGTACTGGTTGGGCCCTCGATTTTGGGCAACAGAACTCACCTCGCTCGTCGAAGGGCCTCTAGTCGAACCCGAGCATTCTCCCATGATGTGGTTATCACCATAGTCACCACATGCTGGATGGTTCACCGCATGAATTTGAGATGCTCCTTTGAGGTTCAATGCTTCGATTTTCTTGGATACAACGTCCAACTGAGAAGCTAGAATAGTGGTAGCGTCAACATTGTGCATACCTCGCTTTTGAGTCCCCCACTCGAAGTTCCACTGGAAGCTGTTGGTGGACATGTCTTCCAGTAGTTCTAATAGTTCTTCGGTGGATTTCCGCATCACCATGCCTCCAGCAGCAGCGTCCACCACAGATTTGGTATTCATGGTAAGTCCTCCGTAAAAGGTCTGGACTTGCATCCAGAGTGGGAGTTCGTGGTGGGGGCATTTTCGTAACGTCTCCTTGAAGCATTCCCAGGACTCGTACAATGACACAGATTCGTGCTGCTGGAAGTTATGGATCTCATTCTGGAGTGTCACCGTCTTGGATGGTGGAAAGTACTTGGACAGAAATGTCTGGGCTAGCTCCTCCTAGGTGAGGATAAATCGTTGTGGCAGCTTCTTGATCCAGTCCTTCGCCTTATCCCGTAGAGAAAAGGGGAATAGGCGAAGACGGATGGCATCCTCAGACATGCCATGGTACCGAAAGGTGTCGCAGGTCTCTAGAAAGTTGGAGAGATGGGCGTTCAGGTCCTCGCTGGCCAGGCCTCCAAATTGGACTGTGTTCTGGATCAGCTGCATGATAGCAGGCTTGATCTCGAAGTGTTGGGCCTGGACCAGAGAATGAACGATGCCCATATCATCTCCGTGAATTGATGGAAGTCTGTACTCCATAAGGGTACGTCTTGGAGGTTGTTGTTGATGGGGTGGAGCTTGCATGAACTGATCCTAAGGGGCAAAGTATGGCCGTGGGAAGAGTTGTTGCGACGGTTGTTGGTAATCCCTTGGGAGGAATTCCATGAAGGTTACAGGAGGTTGCTCCGTTAGACCAGCAGCGAGAGGCTTCTTATCCTGGTATTGATGCTCAGTCGCAAAATCTACAGCTGGTGCTCCCTCTTCCTTTTTCTCCATAGGTTGTGGTTGATGGTTGTGAGTTTCTGTCCATGTACGTCGACAATGAAGCAAGGTTCGTTCGATTTTTGGGTCAAGCGGAACTAATTCTGAAGACTCGGCGCTTCTGGATTGTGTAAAATTTATAAACATACACTTTAAGCTCTGCACAAAACAAAAACAAAAACCAGGCGTCAAAGGGAAAAAAAGAGAAAATTTGAATTGGGATTAGAAAAGATATTTTTGATAATTTTTTTATTTTTATTTTCACTTCAATCAATTATTAACAAAATTGAAATCTTAGCACTAAATCTAGTCTGTCCCCGAAAACGGCGCCAAAATTTGGTCTCGCTTGTCGTTGATTGAAGTTATATGCGTCCCAAATTAATTACCCATTCTTATAACTTTAGTATAGCATAAGTTTGGGGTCGATCCACAGGGAACCGTGGCGTGCGTGAATTCAATTGAGTTAATACTTAATTAGGTGAAGTATGTAGAATTTAGAATCGATTGGGTTGATTTTGGGTTTTGATTGAAACCAAATTGATTTACATTGAAGAAATGGATATAGTTTGAAAGAAAAAAATGGGTAAATTTAAAGAGTTTTTAAAATGGGAATAAAATACGTTTCGGGGATTTGGTGATTAAGGAGTTCTTATGTAGATTGTTTAAATGGTTGTGTTGTTCATAATAATTAAATCATTCTGGATTTAATTTTGTTACAAGATTTCCTTGGTCCGGTTCTTCTTGTTTGAAATTAAAGCAGCTGAATCCTCGGTCCGATAGTCAGTTTTCTTAATTCTTTATTACGTTCAGTCCATTATTTGAATCAGTGAAATCCTTCCTATGGTCATGGATTTTTCACCGTTACTTATCTTTTGTATCACTGAGAATCTTTCCCTTGGCCCGGCTAAGAATTCTTAGTTTTATTAGACAGTGGTTTAAGAAGAGTAAGATGAATTACAATGATTCATACACAACTATATAAAACAACATACAAATTATGATCCCATCATCCACAGCCCCAACACGAGGGGTTCAGTTACACATAGAATGTGGAGGAGAAACGACACACATGATACCTGACGGATTCATCGTGTAAGCATTGAGGTAGGGTGTCAGAAGGTGGGATATTGGAACTATGGAACCACGGTGGCTCGGGAATTGTAGCAACAGAGCTTCTTCTCTCCTGAAATGGTTTCGAAATTTTCAATCCGTAGGCTAAGACCTCTTTTTATTGAAAAATAAAGTACACGACGTGTATAGAAAGTACACGCCATGTACTTTTTGTCAACGCGCTTTGGCGCCAATTTCTCCACGGGTAGGCAGCCTAACACGCTGTCTTTGACTTTGAACATGGCGCCGCCTGGTGGTTAGGTGTACACGGCGTGTAGCGCTGCCATACACGGTGTGTAGTGTCATATGTTTGGCCGCCTACCCCTTCTAGAATAGCAGACATGGCATGTATAAATTCAAACACACCGTGTCTCCATCAACGACCACATGGGCATGTGGACTTCTCTTCGACAACAAATGCTTCTAGAAAGTAGTACACGGCGCATAGTGCCACCACAAACGGCGTGTATCTTTTGCCTGGTGACATGGTCATGTACTCTTTCCTTCAGTCCATGTCCCTTCCTGGATGTACACGGCGTGTATAAAAGTACACGCCATGTAGTTTCAAAATTTTCACAAACTTCCCTTGATCCGTGTATTTAGCCAAAAAGCTCCTAAAAGTAAACAGATTCCCCAAAATCAAAGAATATGTTCATAAAACAATATATATATTCTGAAAACACGTTTTTATTGTCAATTATATATATAGAAATGTATACACAAATCGGGTGCATCAAAAACCATAATCTTTATATCAAAGATCATAATCATAAATCATGACATAATTATTTACAGTTCATAAGACATGAATCATAATGAAACCAAAGAACATGATCATCTGAGAACATCATTGGAATAAGATATACAATTGTGGAATAAAAATGGTCATGGAAAATAATTTACATGGTATTTAGCGCTCACTAATATCGTAGAATGGATTCACTCCCCAAGTGATTATAGTAGTCAAGGTTCACTCCCAATACCATCATATATGTAAACATCCCTTACTAAATTTGGTTCTCTCCCCATTCCAATATTATCTATCTCATAAGATATTAATCATTACCTGATGCGTTGGAGAGAGATATCGGTCCCACTTGACACATAATGAAAATCATACATATGTTCTCCATAAAATAATATAAAATCCATATTATCATAAATTATTAAATGAAATGTGTTTCAAAAATATTTTTTCATATCATAACATGTCAAAAATAGATTGATTTTGTAATCATTTCATTATTTCACCATTTAATAATCCTTGAAAATAAACATGTTTCATAATATATCTATAATATTATAACCCATGGTAGAGAAATTGGTTTCATAAATATCATTACATAATAGATATAAAAACATTTATATAACGAATAATAATGGTATCTTTGGACCAATTCCCTATAAATTCATATATATCATCAATGGATTTCATATTATATATAAAAGGAGTTTGAAAGAATACATGAAACATTACCTAAGGAAGATTGATTATCATTGAAAATATTTTGTTTTTTGAAAAATTGAATTTTTTTTTATATACACATGAAAATTTATAAAGAAATATTTATAAATAATTTAAAACATTTCATGAGTAAAATATCCTTTTTGTATCAAAAACCAATTTTTAAACATAAAGGAAATTCATAATCCTATTCACCTTAAATAAGAAATTTAAAATCTAAATAAATTTACAAAATATTAAGTGAATCATTTTAAATGAAATGATATTCAATAACTTGTAATAGAATCTTGAAATCATATAGATATCATGATAGTGGGAAATATTGCTTATTTCACGCATAAGAAACAAATATTCCTTTAAAATTAATGATAAAATGAAAACAATATTTTTTTGAAAATAACATGAAAATTATATTCTAAATTTTTTAATAAAAATTAGAACATGGATAAAAATGTAATTAAAAAAACATTTATAAAAAGTTTGAAATATTTTTATAAAACATGGTTTGGGAAGAAAAAGCTTTCTAGATAAAAAAACATATTTTTCTTGGAAACATCTTAATGAACTACTGATTATATATAGAGAGGAGAATAGATGGATAAAATGTTTTATCATGGCATATGAGAAGAAAATTTTAGAGTTTATTGATATATAGGTTATAGGATTTCATCATATGAAAGTGTTGTCATATAAAATCATGATAAATAATGATATTATGAAATAAAAATATTATACCATTCATAAATTTTAATCATTATCCACATAAAATAATAACATTAAATGAAACATTTAATACAATTTAATGATATATATTCAGGAAATGACATTTCATTGGGTATTATATACACCAAAATATAGAATATAGGTTTATAAAGTAACTTATCCCACGAAAGTGGAAAATTGAGAAAAAACCACCTTACCAATTTGTTAACTTTTTAACTATAACCCTAGGAATGTTAGATTTTAAAATGGAAATGTAAGATCAAATAATTATCTGGATAATCATAATAATATTAATTCATGGGTATTATATTCATCACACAAAATAATATGTGTCCAATATAACATGTACCTTAAAAAAGTAAAATGGGATATGAAAATCGCTTACCTCTTTACTATTATTTTTAAACCCAAGCTTCAATAAAGAATAAAATCTAATGAAAAATTTAATATCATGAAAATAATTTTATTCATGACATAAAATTTTAAATGGTTAGTGTATACACCACATAAAATAAATAATGGGTGAATTTTTATATTTCTCCCAGAAATAGAAGAGTGATTAGAAATCTGTTACATTAAGATTAACTTCCTTTATACATGTTGAAAAATCCTATATAATTAGTATAATTTTACTATAAATATATTAAATTAATATTATTATAAATTTCATACAATATATGATTTACTTATTTCCTTTCGTAACATGTTCATTAATAATTTATTGTTAAAATTGTATTTCATCAATAATCGTTGTGTTTTCCATATATGTTTTGATTTGTAGTTTTATATCCTATTACTTTTATAATCCTAAAATCATATAAATAATAAAAATAATGAAATAATTATGATACATAAAAAAAATATACTTTTAATACTATTAATGAGTGTTTCTTTTTGTAAATGAAGTATGTTACAATCATGGAGATGGTTAGTCATGTGTAAAATTGATAAATGTTTCCTTTTTTTAATAATCACTATGGAAAGGATAAATGTAAAAAAAATATCCTTAAAAATGATAATATTATCATATTATTTTTATAAATTTAATTTTATATATAATACTTCTGGTTTGGGGATTAAAAGAGATACTCACATAACATTGTGAATGCGGTAGTCCAGGCGTATATCAACAACATTAACATCATTCAATGATTGAAATTGTGAGAAATAAATGAAATTTTATCATTTAATAATTATATATATGTCATTAATACCATAATTATTTCATTTATATCACATATAGTTGTTAATTCTTTCCTTATTATCATCCATGTAATGTTTTACAGAAAAAAAAATCACATTGCTTTGTTAGGAGGTAGCCCGTCACACAAAAAAGCGATGTTATCATATCCCATACTCAATGGAATGTAAAAAAGGTATACATGATATAGTTACTCAATAGGTATAATTATGTTATTAAATTAATATATATATATTTTAAATCCATTATAATACCCAACCTTTAGAGGCGGTATTGGATAAACGAACAACATCATTTCGTGATGCGGTAGTCTGTTGTACACATTAATGATAATTTTGTAACCCATTTGATAGAAGTGTTGATGTATGTAGGTCATGAATGTTACATAAAAACTATATAATTATAAAATAATATAATTATGATAAAATAAAACCATGGTTTATAAAAAATTGAAGTATATTGAGGAATAAATAAAATAAAAATTCTCTTGGAATAACGTTACATCTTCTTTAGGTAGCCTCCTTATGCTTTCAAAAAAATCTATCCTTGGTTGGATTTAATTCAAATATATGTCCTATACTATAATATATGGGATTTTTTTTATTTTATTTGGATAGGTATATTATGAAAAAATAATTGTTTATTGGTTTTAGTAAATGAGGAAAGGGGTGGCCTTTTATAATTGATGGGGCTGACACACTTCTAATTTCGTGAAATGTAAAGTTGAAACCATGTTTTTTCCAGACACAAGGATAAAAATTGGATTATTATAAATACATATACATCATAGGGTCAATGTATTTCGATAAAATATAATTTATACATGTGTTAAATTCATTTTAACTTTTTTATTTTAAATGTTAACCCCTAGTAAATGAATTTTACCTTAATAATTATAAATAATTTTTACTATTTTCACTACAAATTATGGTAAAAATTAGGTTGAAATTATTATATAATATAAATTATTCTTATTCCAAATATGGAATCAATTTTTACAAATTTAATGCACATAAGTAGAAAATTAATTTAAAATTAATCTCGTTGATGCGATGAGAAAGTATTTTTTCAAAGAGAAAATGCCAAAAATTTTAAAACATTTTCATATCCTATTTGAATATTTAATAGATCAAAATGACCTAAATTAGAAGAATAGATTAATATTACAGTAATTTTAGATAAATTTAATTAAAAATATAATATATGTTTATAAATAATTTAAACCAAAAGAATTATTTTATTTAAAATTCAATATTTATAAATATTCAAAAAAATATTTTTTAAAATAAAAAAAATTTCATTCAAAGGTTATTTAAATATTATAATTTAAAAAATGATATATTTTTTCAAATAAAATTGAAAAATTTGTAAAATCATATTATCAAAATATGTCTATGAAATAGGTGACCCGATTGCTTTTTAGAATAATACAGTTTTTACGAGTAAAATTGGACTTCTTTTTATCTCTTGTATAGTTTACTTATAAGATAAATATTAATCATTTTATCGAATATTTAATATATAAATATCATTAAAATAATTTATAAAAAGTGTTCAATTATAATTAATTATTGTAAAATGTGTTCATTTTCATAAAAACAATTTTAGAATAATATTTTCTTTATTTTTAAAACAGTATTATTTTCATTTTTAATTAATAAAAAACCAAATAATTCATTTTTAAGCTTGTTTAACCCATATATTTTCATAATTTAGTCAATAATATATGCACTCGTCACTCTAATGTCTAGTCGATAACAATCCAATAATAATATTTTAATAAAATGATAAATTTCTGTTAAACATGGAGTTGTGTGTAATGTAATCTAAACTCTGTGTTTGTGTCATTAAATGCAAACTAAAATTTTCATGTAATAAATTAAAATATCATAAATGTGAGTAATTAAAAATATCTAAAAAAATATATTTAATGGTAATATATATATTTCATAAAATATAAGGGTGATATAGAAGAGCCCAATTTTTTATATCATAATAAATAACCTTTGTGGGGGGAATTTTTTATATGGGATATAATCTAACACATTGTAATTTTGTATATATAGTCTAATTGGTTCTCCTTAAAAATAATACCTATTATTATAAATATGTAAAGATAAATCGATGTTATGAAAGGTTATATATTATAATGTAATACGACTGTTATACATATTTTTTGAAATTTGGTCATTTGGAATATTTTAATTGGACATATAGCCAATGGATATATGATTTTTAGAAATATGGTCATAGTGTATATTGGTTTCCAATTGATACATTAATTTTTTCTATTTTTATGTAACAAAATAAATAAAATATAATTTAAAAATAATAAATAATTGTGGAATAAAATAAAAAACAATAAATTAAAATATTTTATTAGAAAAATATTTTTTCATTACATGTAATTTTTATTATTATTAAAAAATAATGGGTTCGGTGTTTATAAAATTAAAATAAATATCCTAATAAAAAATTATTCTGTAAAATTGAATGGTTAGAAGTTAAACAAATTAGTTGTATGTGATTAATTTTTTTTATTTCTATAAACATTATTTTCATTAAAGAATTTTTTTTATTCATGTGTATTTTGATCTTCATAAACAAAATTAACAACATTAAAGAGGATGGTTATAAAATATATTCTTTCGGTGTATAAAAAGTTATATGAACACTAATTTATCTAATAATTGATATGAAATAATATCAATAAAACATAAATTTCAAAAATTCATTTTTCCATAAAATGGGTTTTCTAAACATTTTAATTTTTCAGTTAAAATAAATAAATTCAAATTTAGAGATTCCTTTATATTAAACATAGGAAAAAAATTAATCATTAATTTTAAATTAATTAATATACTATGATTTATAAAATAATCAATCTAATGAGGTAAATTTAAATTATCAAGGTAATGGTAATTAATGTAAAGATATTAATTTAGGGATCAATGTCCTAAAATATCAAAAAAAATTATCTATAAATGTTTTCAATAAATAACTCTTCACCTATCCTTCTATTATCTAAATTATTTTTCAAAATTTGATCCAAATTACAAGATAAATTACCTTTCCTATTAATTAAGAAATTAATATATATTAAAACTAAACTCAAACATACCTTTATAATTACCTCCCAACTTCTATTATTACCCACTCATATACATTAAAACTATTTTGAGTCACTACCCATTTTTTCACTACTAAAATATCATTACATTCTTTTTAGTTATGTTCCCTTGGAAGAGGCATAAATCCATCATTTATGGAACATGTTTTGGGAAGGAATGAATTCGACAATGTGGTAAAATAGCCTTCATGGAAGCTATGACTAAATGTGAGGGTTTCCATCTAATTTAAATATTAAATTGAGGTTATCTAAAAATGGATTTTCATTAAGATAAATTTTATTCTATTTCCCTACAAATGCCCATCTATTTTTTTATTCTCTATTTATATTTGGAGATTTCCTATATTCTTACAATTTACATTCCCTTTGGTTCAGAATTCAACATTATTTATTCTTGTAAGAGGATCTGACCTTGTCTCATCTTTTTCATTGGAAATAATTACCCTCTATGTTAATACTCTTTATTTCTATTTATAACTTACTTTCTATATAATTTCTTAATTGATTATTTATAATTCATTAACCATGACTTTATTACTACACAATGAAAGGAATATTTATTAAATTTTTCCTATATGGGTCACTTTATATTATATAAAATGTAGGAAAAGAAATTATTTTTAACATTTTCAATATTAATAACATTTTCAACCATCTTACATAATTTTATTTACAACGCTTCTTATCCCAGATATATTGGTTTCACATAGTAAATTTAATTATCATTATTTTATAAATTGATTTATTTTAAATAAATGTTATAAAAAATATAATAGTTATTTCATATTTTCTCTAAATGTAAATTTAATAATTTTATTAATTTTTTTTGATATATGAAAATATCCTTAATGTTTCTAAATATTAACCAGATATATTCACTAATAATACCACTCACCTATATTCTCTTAATGTATTATGACAATGATTTTAGTAAATCATCATGATGCCATTTTATTTCCCTTAGTTGAATTAATATGTGATATAATTATGAATTTTACAATCTTCTTATGGCACATATATCCATGGTTAATCATTATGTGATGTGTCGGTATGATATGGACCTCAAAATAATTAGGTAATGTATTAAATATCATTATATTAGGATATAACATAGGTTGTTATCCTATGACAAAAATATTATGGGGCATGAATGGTTAGTCCAAGCTGATTATGTTATGGGACGTTGGGTTTCCTAGTCTATTATGATATAAACATCTTGTTAGTTATCCTTTCAATATTTTATGATTTTTTTAATTTTATTTTTTACAAATTATTTTATTATGTAATATATTTATGTATTAGGATCTTTATCTAGATTATTAACTCATGTTTTATATTCCACTAACTCATGTATTTTTTATACACATTTTTTATGGAATAATTCATAGTTATGATCCATATTTTATATGGAGGGATATTTTTATATAATACTATAATACCTTGATTATGTTACCATACCCACAAGTCCAGGTTTTTGTACATATGATATTTGATTATTATCTCTTGTGTTTACTCGTATTGGTCATCAGATGTAACCCTTTTCTTATGTTTCCATTACCCAAGTTATAAAGATATGTATTACATAATATTTGTATATATGGGTAACATGTGTGAACAATAATTGTGTGAGATATTAAAGAATAGTTTCAAAATAAGTGTTATATATAACTAATCTCAAAATACACTAAACCTATGTGTTATGGGTGTGGGATTTACAATGATATGTAATAATTATTCATGTAATGTATATATTATATGTTTGGTTTTTTCTAATAGATATTTGTTATTTATTAATGGGATAAATCATAGTCTAAGATTGAAAATATCCTTATGTATGGTTTAATAAAAAATAAATATTAGACCATTCCATTGGAATTATATATTTAACGGTGTGAATGATTGAAATTTATAAATAATATTTCTATTTTTTCTCCTCATATATATGATTAATGAAATTTGTTGTTTGATTCACTCTGAAGGATGTAACTGAATAATTAAAAATCATACATGTATTTTAAATAACATAAAATATTTTATTGATTTAACCACTATAGAAACTTCATTCATTTTTTGTGAAACATACCATTCTAACGTACTCTAAAAAGTTATCTTGGTGTCCAACCATAGGGGTTCTTCCAAACAAAACCCACTCTGGTTATGTAGAAATATATCCATAAGGACTCTTACTATACTTTTGGGTGTCCACCGTTACTTTTTCTTCTTCAAACCACAACATCACTATCACCCATAACATATATAATATGTCTAGATATATCAATAATTATCTTATCACTTACATTATAATTTATATACCATGTTAAAATCAACTATCACATAACTAGTCACAACATCGCCACTACTATCCTAAAATTTAAATTAATTAATCCACCCTACCACCACCACAATAATTATATTCTCTCACATGGACTATCACATACTAAAATTTAGTAGGGTATATAATCACAGTACATTATCCGAATTAGTAATTCATCATGAATATTACTCAAATTCTAGGTATATATAGTTCTATAACCACATCACTTCACCAACACATATTAAAAATATCCCAAAATAAATATAAAGTTTTATAAATTATATTTTACAATCATATCACTAGATTTTTACAATTGAGATTTTCTCAATGAGTTCATAATAGATTAGAGTTACACCACAAATATAAACACATAATATAATAATATGATAAAAATGATATATAATATATTCCAAAAATCTATGCATAGGTGTAATGACCCATATATATTTCACACCACCCAAGGTAACTCACTAGTTTTTTTTAAGAAGGTGGTGCCTCAATCAGAGACCAAGGCACATTTTATTGAAAAAAAGGCCTACATGAGTCTGGAAGATGGTACATTATTACATTATTTCAAATAAAAAATAAGCAATTTCCCATTGATTGGAATGTAATTTATTACAAATTGTACTGTTCATTAATAAACTCAAAAAACCCATATTTTCTCATAAATATTCTATACTTTTCTACCTTTTTAGCCTAAATTTAAATGTGGGGACATAGTGATTACTCAATATATATTCATAATCAACGGTAAACAATAATTTCCACTATATTTAATGTATCAAATTAAACTCCCTTAAAATATAATGAATATCCAATGTCAATTAATCAATTTTATCCTTGAAGATAATATAAATTTCATAAAATATATTAAATAATATTAAACATAAATGAATATAATGTTATTTTATTTTAATAATAAAAAAATTTATATCTATTATAAAAATATTACATTTATTATTAGTATTTAAAACCAATTAACTATATTCACTAATTGTTTATATTAATACACTAATTAATTTCATTTTAATTATTAGTTTTAAATAAACTATAAATTTAATTATAATTAAACTTGTCTAATTAAAATTTTCGACTTATTCATCATTAATACCTATCATGAACTATCCACCCATTATAGATGTCAAAATATATGTATATTCCATAGGATTTAACAATATATGGTAATTTCAATCCATCTACTCGAATTCTTATATAAAAATAGTTATCTAGTCTTTCATGATCATTGGTAGTCATTTATAAAATAAAAAATAATTGTGTTCACATATCTAATTCATCATAATTCCAAAACTATGAATTTTTACTTGGGAAAATATAAAATTTATATAATCTCTATGAAATGAAATTTTTTCTAATAATTTAATATCCATTAAAATATTGAGACATTATCCCCTACATTTTCCTTATGTATCCCTCATTAAACCATATATTACTTTCTATTAAATCCACCCATTAAATGTCCCCATTAAATTTATATAATCATCCCTATTGTCCTCATAAAATATCTAACACCAAAATATCCACACCACAATCACTATATAAAGTATCTCATAAACCATAATATTAATATGATTAAAATAATCTATAAATTTTGAATTCTTTAAATACTTATTTTATTAAAATTATTTCAAATAATTGATATTTATTGGAAAACCAACATCCTCCAAAAATATCAAATCCTAACACAATTCTATATAATTAATATCATATCAAATGATACACTAAAAATTTTAATTTTAAGAGCATGAATTTATGGGTTTATGCTTCTTAAGAAAAAAACAAAAGAATTTCACATGATCCAAAAAATATTTTCGCTTTGGAAATACAAAACACACCCTTTTAAAAGATTTTTTCAATTAAAAAATTTAATAATAATGTTAAAAAATAAACAGGAATTGTCTTCAAATATATTCAAAAGTTATTGTTTTAATTAAATTCCATATAAAAGAATGATAATGAAAACCATGAAATAAATTAGATATTGCAAATGGATTTGAAATTAATATTCTTAATTTCTTTTGTAAACCCTACTGTAATCTAATAAGCTTGCACTAAGGGAATATCACACTACCATGAACTAGCATAGGCACCCTAGTAAATCAATACCTGAGACGGTATATAAATTACTTAAAGGTAATTATAAATCCCTATGGACTAGTAACAAGCACCTATAAATCATCAAGGACTCACAAGGGATAATTTAACCATAATAACAATAAATCAATAAAAAAAATGGATGATAAATCTTTGAAAAATTATATTCTAAGCCCTCCTCTATGTGAAACTAAACAAAAAATACATAGATAATTACATAAACGGTTCATCATCTAAATAAACTATGTAAAAATAGCTAAGATGAAGTCCTATAATCTTATATGATGAGTAGATCACAAATATACTAGTTACTTATGTCACACAAGTTCTAGTTAAGAAATCACACTATCAACATATTTATATTAAATTTCATTTTACTATATATTTCATAACATAACATATAGATGCCGAAAGGAAAAGGTAGGCTGTGAAAAAAAACACCCCAATAATATTTCAATAATTTTCCATAAGTAATTAAAAAAAATACTATTTAGGCTTCAATTTAAAAAAGAGACGAATGGAAAATAATTTTAACATATTCAGTTAAAAAGGACTTTAAATAAAGTACATGGAATGTATATCAAAACAAATAAAAATGAATATTTTTAAAAAATAGAATGGAATGAATAAAATAGTTTCATAATCAATATCGTGTAACAAAAAAATGAAACAATTAACCATGGATATAATCCCTAAGTTTCATTATTTCCATGATTTGGTATCCTTACCCTACTCAGCCATTCATTACTAACACTATTTGTAAACATGTTCCTAAGTCTCAGACCATAATAGATTTTATTAATATGTAATCATGGAAATCATGATGAATTTTTTTAGTTAATGTTATCATCATTAATCCATTTTTATGGGGTTAGAGTCATAGTTTTATTTTCCCAAACACCCACCAACTACTAAGGTTAGTATTTTCATTCAATTAATCAATCAATCAATCACGACAAAATCATTCATAGTTTAAATTCTTAATTTCATGTTTCAATGATCCATTTAAATTTATAAACCAAAAAATAGTTTTTATCAAGTTCATGAAATTATAAATAATCATTTGTTGAAATATATTTTTCTCAATAATCAATATTAAATCATTTCATCAACTCACAATTGACATCATACCTTCATTTCTTAAAATGCACCAAATATTTTTAATGCATTTTAAAAATGGGTATTCACAAACTCTATTTCATTCTAAACCATTCTAACAAATATTCTAAATTCAAGGAAATAAATTGAAAAAAAAATTAATATCATGAAACTAAAAAATATTTAAAGTATAGGTAAACCCTTACATTACCATATAATATTTTCACAAGATCATGTAATCAACCAAAACGAGATCCACCACTAGAGAGCCATATGAGTCAAATGTTAAATTGGAATGCTTATGATTAATATTTATCAACTCAAAGTTATAGTCTACTAACATCATGGTGATTTTCTACTTTCAAATAAGGATATAGGGGAAGAAATTATATTCTTAAATAAAATATATTAAAATTACAAAAGGAGAATCTATTGAATTCATTTGGACATTGGTCTAAGAAGAAGGGGGTTGATAGGGCTAAAATCATATTAAAGAACCCACAAAACATAAGGTGTAGAATAATGTCATAATACTAAGTTATTAGAATTTATAATGGGAGGTTTAAGGATTTAATTATGATTTTTAGGGGATTAAAAATTTAATTGCTTAGATTCATGGGTTAAGAAACTCAATTATCACTAACTATGTGCCAAATTATATTCCCTTAGTAGGACTCTAGAGAGTGTTACATTCTTTTTCAAATTGTATAAAAAATCATGTAAGTTCTCGGACATCCTGAATGTAAGTCCTTGTTTAAATACTGGTTCAAACCTCTTAAAATTGGTTAATTAAATGTTTATCGGGTGTATAAGGAGGATCAGTGGTGTTATAGTGTTTCATGACATAATTGAGTCGAGAAAATTTCAATATAGTTCATATTTCATGGTTGGTGCACTGTTATAGGAAACTATGTGCCCCATCCGTGATAGTTAGGATGTGGGGTGCATGGTTAAAGTTCAAGAACCGTCCCCCGGGGCCCGTGTCGTGACTACCCCAAGCCTACCATCCATATTCCAGGGGCTGGCGACTAGCACCAAAGGCGTAATTCCCTAAAACTAGGAAGGCATTGCCTTTATAACCTATAGCACACACACAATCAGGCACATAGTTGGACAAAACACCAAATAGACTGTATAACAAAATAGTGATGAATGTAAAAGGGGCCAGAATATAAGACCCACTAGAAAGTACAAGTACAACAATGATAAAATACAATGGAAAAACAATGAAAAGAATCTACTGGGTCATCCTCGGGGATTCCTACCTGAAGGGTAGGTATCGATAGCCTCCTCAGCACTCTGTGGCTGTCCGTCTCCTCCACGTACTGACACGCCGTATGGTCCACCTACAGGCACTGTCCAGTCCTGGTACTCTCAGCCTCAGTCGGTGCTGTCCGTCATCTATAACAAACACAACAAGGTGTGGGCAGAGCCCGTGCAGGGGTGAGTATAACGATACTCAGTAGGGACCCCGAGACCCACAAGGTCTCACAAAAACCAACAAGGATAAACCAAAAAGTATGAAATCAAGATCTAACCTTAATTAGTTATAAGCCCATACATATACCTAAGTTATCAAGTGATCTATATCAATCATGAAGAAAACACAAAAGTACTCACTCAGCTAAACCATGATTTTATTCAAATTATCAAAAGAACAACTACTGGATAACTCCTCCTTTATCGAGTATAGTGGGCCTGCCGTGACACCAAGTGCACTTCCCACTAACTATGACTACTGAGGTACTCCTCCTGTCGAGTACCGTGGGTCTGCTGAGTCACACGGAGGAGCTCCCCACCGTGGATCTGCTGCCACAACCAGATGCTCCTCTACTGTGGTTCTGCCGCCACAACCAGGCGCTCCCCACTGGGCTAGTCAAGTCACTATGAGTCAATCGGTCAGTAGTTGTCAAATGTCAGCCAGAAACTAGGTCTTTGCACTCTGCTCGCTCGCCTTTGGAAGGATCCGCTCCAAGAGCTACTGGTCAATACTCCAATATTCATGAAGTCCCACGAATAAGTATCTCAAAGGTCTACCACATCATAGAAGTCTCAATGAAATAGACAACACGTTAATCGGACGTATTTCACATATACCCCAAAATCAGGTGAGGTATACTCAAAGGGACCTTCATGGTCCAAGATTACCAGCGCGACTAACGGTTTTCCAAATCGACGTCTGGTGCCAAAGATATGGCCAAAAGAATGTAAAGGGTTGTAGTAGGCCCGGGTCCGGTCTGTCCCGATCGGACCAACCTGGGCTGACCCAGTATGGGATGAACCTGTTCGGGTGAGCCTGTCCCTTTGGGATTGGCCCCACCCGCTGGGCCCAGCCCAGCAGGCCGCGAGGGGCCGTGGAGGGTCATGAGGGCACAGACCGGCCGCGGGTTGGCGTGAGGGCGGTTCAACCCAGAGGGCACCGCGTGGGAGACTCGGCCCAGAGGGTGACGCGAGGGTGAGATCCGGTTCATCCAGGGTGCCGTGAGGGGTGCGGGAGTCCAACATGGTAAGGGTGCCGTGAGGGGCATTGGATTTCAACTCAGTAGGGGTGGATCGGCCTGGGGCTAGGGTGGTGCGGCCAGGGCCAGTTTCGCCATGGGGTCTGGAAGAAGGTGGGATGAGGTGGTGCGGTCGGAGGCGGCACTGGGGCAGTGGGCCAGCACCACCGGGGAAGCTCAGGAGGCCGGCGTGGCCAGGTGCTGGTTCGACCGGAAGGCTGGGGTTGTCAGGGTTGGTTCGACAGGTGGACGGCGCGGCCGGGGTGGCTCAGCCCGGCCCAGGGCGGCCCGACCAGAAGGGCGGAGACCGCAGGGGTGGTTCAGCCGGGGAGGCCCGAGGTGGCACGGCCAGTTCAGCCTGCAGTGGCGCGGTACACAGCGGGGGAGGCATGAATCACAAAGGCCGCGGGTGGTGCAGTCGTTGCCTTCATCTACTTCATCTCCATCCTCAGTTTCGAAGAACACTGCAATAGAGAACAGCGGAGGGTTCAGGCCGTGTTGGTTTTTTCTGTGCCCTCCGCATTTAGGGTGGTAGCATTTGGCTCACAAGAACGAAGCACAACAAACCCTCCTGCAATGATTAATCCCAAAACCCACAAAAGGAAAACATATGCGGATCAATTAGTTAAAAGTTGATCTTCATTCTTTGTTTTAGAAGGAATGAATAAGTGGGAAAAATATCATATTCAAATAAAATACCTACATTGTTCGAAGTAGGTTGACAATGGTACATGAAGGTGGACATCAATTCATTTTAGATGAACACGTCCTACGTTGAAGGAAGTTCCGAGAAAGGAAGTCGAAGTCGCGGTAATTCTTCATAATCAAAGGTGTTCCTCTTCGGTATTCTTCGTCGGTTGAGCTTTCTTCATTGGGAGCCTTCTCCCAATATTTCTCCCAATATTTCTCCTCTTCCATGTTCCACCAAAATGAAATAGTAGCATCCAAATAATAGATTATGTTGATGGCATAATATTCGAAATGGTTGAATTGATTAAAGGAGAGATGGAATAATCTTCATTGGCATAATTAATGTGAGGGAAGATCAAGAGGTTCCTCCACATTAATGAGGGAGTTGAGAGATTTTCCTCCCCCTCATTAATAGGGGGTCGGGTGGTCCCCACTCCCAAATTAAAATTGGGAGGTTTTGAGAACTCGGGTGGTTCCCACCACAATTAATCATGAAGAGGAGGTTTAGGCCTCGAGAGGTCCCCACCACCATAACCTCTCATGGGAAGTTAATGTGTGGTGGTCCCCACCTACAACTTCGACATGGGTGGTTATAATAGATAAAATAAAATAAAAAGTGTGTGTATTTTCTGTTATTATTTCCACGTAAAACCTAAAAACTAACATTCACTCTCGACCAATTTTTGTTGAGGTGAAAGTCTTCTTAATCGAATACCAGCACTGTGAGTTCAACTCTGTCCTCATATTTCAATTCCGAGCACCGGTTCAAAAGTTAAAAAACGCCACTCACATGTTTACTAAACATACCCGACAAAAAAGTTAGTAAAATTATTATTAGTCACCCTCGACCCGTGGCGGTCGAGGTTAGGCTCTTCCTAGGTGAAACATTCACCAACGAACCCAATGGTACTCTCATGTTTTCAATTTGATTTACCATTTAGAAGTTGTAAATTTTACAATAAAATAATTGTCACTTAATTATTTTATTTCCGGGAAAAAAACTAACATTCTATGGTGGCCCGCACCGGCCAATGTTTGTATCTGCTTAAAGAAGGAATACCCTCACGAGTTTAGATATGGTCTTGGATTTTTTATCGGAGTTACCATTTAGGAGCAATAAGCATTTGAAAAATAAAATAATTTATTTAATTATTTTATTTACGATTTTTCCATTTTTTGGTTTTCTCAAAGGAGGCCCGCACTGACTAATCTTAAGTCACTCCTTATGTAAACCCACAATCATGAGGGAAATGGTTCCCTCATATTTCTAATCAAAGTAAACTTTATGAGTTATTCCAATTTTATAGGAAAACTGCTTACACGTGTTAACTTAAGCTTAACAAAACACCGACTGATCATTCCGGCCAATTCGGGCTTCAGAATCGCGCACCGTCAGATTCCTAGGACTTGTAAAATTCCCATATTTTTAAAAACAAATTTACATAGAAATTCCAGGTCTATAAATTCTCCCCACCTCAGGGATCTACGTCTCTGTATGACACAACTCAAACTAAGGGAACAAGTGAGGGTACTGAGCACACATCTAAGCCTCACTCTCCCATGTGCTCTCCTTGAGGTTATTGTGCTGCCAGAAAACGTGCACAAGAGGTAGTAACCATCCACAAAGGACCCGCTCTAGTCGATCCTAAATATCTACTGGAACCTCCATAAAAGTCGCCCCATCGTCAACATCCAGCTCACCAAGGACGATGATGTGGGGAGGGTCAAACATGTGTCACCTCAGCTGGTATATATGGAAGATGGGATGCACCAAGTGCATTTGAGATGGAAGTGCTAAGCGGTAGGCCACCTTTCCAACCCTATTGAGGACCTGAAAAGGTCTGATGAACCTCGGAGATAACTTTCCACCTCGACCAAATCTCCGCAATCCCCATCGAGGTGAGACCCGTAAAAAGACATGGTTGTCATCCTCGAACTCCATAGGTCTCTGTATCCTATTGACATACGACTTATGCCTACTCTGTGCAGTTTTCATCTGCTCCTAAATGATCTTCACTTTCTCTGTGGTAGCCTGTATCATATCTGGTCCCACGAGTGCAGACTCCATTGGGTTAGTCCGACACAAAGGTGATCTGCAAGGTCACCGGTAAAATGCCTCAAAAGGTTCCATCTATATGGTAGAGTGATAGATGTTCTTTTATTAATACTCCTCCAAAGGTAAGGGATCCGCCCAGCTGCAAAAAAATTCAAGGAAACAAGCACGCATCGTGTCCTAGAGGGTCTGAATGGTCCTCTCAATCTGGCCATCCATCATAGGATGGAAGGCGGTGCTCAAACGAATTTGCGTCTCGAAAGCCTCCTGGAACCACTTCCATAGTCGGGAATTAAAATGTGCATCATGATCGGAAACGAACGTCGAGGTTACTCCACGTAACCACAAAATCTCTTGCACATAGAGGCGCCCCAAGCTCTCTACTGAACCTTGTTCTATGATCTGTAGGAAGTTGTCCGACTTGGGGAGTCGGCCAACGATCAACCAAATCGAGTCATGACCCCTGGATATATGTGGAAGTCTTGTCACAAAGTCCATGGATATCCCATCACACTTCCACTCTGAGAACTCTAAAGGCTTAACCATGACTATGGGTACCTGATACACCACCTTCACTTGCGCCAAGTGAGGCTCCAAGAGAAAAACTCTGCAAATTCTTTATTCATTTACAGCCACCAGTGCTATCATCAGAGTTCCTGGTACATCTTCTCCACTCCTGGATGTATTTTTAGAGATAATGTGTAGAACTACCTCAAAACTTCCTCATGAAGTGACACTTGGTACCATGCTACATCTCTTTAATAGAATGACATGCTCCCCACCTTCAGAAAAACCATCAGGTGTTGGCCCTGTGGATATCTGAGCATGTCGAGCCTCCCAGTTAGCATCCACACGCTGTGCCTCCCTGACTATCTGAAGGAGTGGGGGAGTGACTGTAAGATACTGTAGAAAAAATGATCCATCTCTATCCAGAAAGGATATTTGCAAAGCGGCTAGCTGCTCTACCACCTAACCTAGCAGCTGTAGGCCAGACCTCCTGCTAAGTGTGTCTGATACCATGTTCCCCTTCCTTGGAGTAAAGATTATATTTAAGTCATAATCACAGAGGATCTATAGCCCCTTTTTTTGGAACTCAAAACTCAAAACTTTTTCTGCCACAAGTGTGTCGCTGCCCGACTCACGAGTGATCAGCTGCACCTTCCTATGTAAGAGTTTATCCTATGTTGCCTAGGTTTCCTTTTTCGCCTACTAAAGAAAAACTCATCCCAATGTTGTAGATAAACCAAAATCTTTTTGCCTAATACAATCAATCTGAGTATGAATTGTGGATATCAAGTCATACCCGAACTAACATCATAAGCCCTCGACAGTGCCACCAAAATGTTCAAACTAAAACTTTCTCCTCAAGGGTTAGATCACACTGTCGGCTTAAGTGTGATTATCGAGTCTCCTCCCAAAATTATCTCCAGATGTGATTGTAAAGTCAACAGTTTAACCAGAAACTCTATGTACTGTACAAGATTCTTGGAAAGAAAGAATGATTAGTACCTATGTCTATTGATATGGCAGCTAGTAGTAGACACAGATCGTACCTCGAATCATTTATAGAGCCCTAGGGTTACACTCTTTGACCGCATGCAGCTTCTCTCTTCCCCCCATCCTGCTGCTCCCTTAGCTTGATGGGGACCACAAAAGGGGGGTGGTTGTAACATGGAGAAATGTACACCACCTCTTGCTCCTCCCCTTGCTCTGCTTCTACATCTTTAGCACTGCAGACATGGAAGCATTGCTAGGGGATCATCAAGAATGGGTGTATATTTCAAGATGTTACAACCACCCCCCCCCTTTGTGGTCCCCGCAAGGCTCAGGGAGCTGTAGGATGGGGGGAAGAGAGTAGGTGTATGCAGTTAGGGAGTGAGACCCTAGGGCTTTATGAATGATTCGGGGTAGGGTCTGAGTTACCGTTTGTGAGTTATAAGAATTTGAAAAATAAAATAATTTATTTAATTATTTAATTTAATATTATGCCATTTTAATGTTTTCTTACAAGAGGCCCGCGCTAACAAATCTTAAGTCGCCCCAAGGGTAAAACCTCCATCTTGAGCACAACAGTGCCCTCAGATTTTTAATCTGAGTAACCGTTTAATATTTATTCCACTTTTCCAGGGAAAATACTTATGCGCTTTAACTTAAGCTTAAAAAAAATCGATGGATCATTTCGGCAACTCCGGGCCTCGGAATCGCGCGCCGTCAAATTTCATAGACTCATAGAATTCCAATATATCTAAAAAAAAATTTATATAGAAATTCCTGGTTATTACATTAAAAACCTAAGAACGGGGGAAATCAAAATAGTGAAAACATGGACTGAGGAATTTTCCATGGCCTGACGTAGTTTTTCATATTGTGAAGAATCCCAAGGTAACTATGTGACATTAAACCTCTCTGGTAGAGGCTAGTGAAAATTTGGTGCGTGGTTTTGGAAACGGTGTGACTAAATGATGCATCCCATTAAAAAGTGTAAATTTACCAATTTCCCCCCTGCATAATTTAAGAGTATCTGCTAATTTTCTTCATATTTCAACCTCCTCTAGCCCTAGTGAGGAACCTATACCAAAGCATATTCCAAAGGGTCAATATTCTTCGATTCCATGATATTTGGAGTGATATTGGTTGCATATTGAATATCTATGTAATTCTAACACTTCCCTTGATTCAATTATATAGATTACGGATTTTGGTTTCGTTCTTCCACATCTAAAGTCATAGAAACCTTTTTTTAAGTAGATCTTATGTTGGGGATTAAAATGTTCGTCAATATAGATATATTGAGATGGCTAAGTGAGCGTTCGCCTATAGATTCGAGGTAGGTGGTCTAAAAGTTATATCCCATAGTCTTGATATTGATTTGATCATGTGTGATTTTTTTCATGGCCCCCTCTTGTTATGATTTTCAATGCTTATAATGTATTTTTTATAATGGTTTCTAAATGATCAATTGCACCTCTCATAATACCCATGGAATGCACATATATTTATTAGAGTGATTTAGGGCCACCCTAGGGGTGTTCTGACATTCCAAAACATTGAAAATCATAATGTTAAGCTTAGAATTGACATTTGACTGAATAAAGAATGTGGTAAACATGTTGTTATGTTAGTTGATTTAAAATTAAAATATTGATAGTAGTTTCAATATCATAATAATTTTATAATGGATTGTTTAGATTATTTTGAAATAGGTTTGATGAAATAATGTGATTGTGCTAAATGAATTGTGAATTGTACTTGAGATACAAATATTGGGTTAATTCATATGAAATGATGAACATGTTGGAGAGGTTAATGAATTTTCAATTGATTACTGAGTTAAATGGGTTAATGTATATGTTAAATGGGATAAGGTATGGAACTTGATGATTATAATTAATAATTTAAGGTATGTGAAAGGAAAATGGGTTAAATGGTTTAAACAATATAAATGGTAATTGTGGTAATGGGTTATGTATTTGTGTTAATTCACAGGTTGGATTGTTATGATATGTAAATGTTATGTGTATATAGTGTGTATGGTTTATGATATGGTTTACATAGTAAATGGATAAATAAGCATGTGTATAGGTATTGGTAGTCATGGGGTATTGGAACTGAGGATATATGCCCATGGGTCGGGTTAGACTAAGGATCTAAACCCCACACTATAATGAATGGGTTAGTGAAGGGGTCTGAGGCTCTATTACCCTAATGGTGGAATTTGATGAAACTACATGGACCGAGGCTCCAATGTAAGTGTATTGAGTTTTTTAAAGGGATGTTTAACCTAGTTAGATATGTTTTCTAACCTATTCCTTTATGAATAATAATTCAATTTCTTAGGCTATAGTGTAAATGATTTAAATTCCTATCCCATGAAACTAGTGAGAAAATTGTTTATGTGATTAAAATGGTTAAGGTGAATATTGATAACTAACATCACCCATGTTATCTTTTGTTTACTTTTCCATTTTTCACTAATTTCATGAACGTTTTTAAACTGGATATTTTGTAAACACTATTGGTGGTGGACTACTGAGATTTACTAACGCCCTATTCAGGATGGAATTGGGTAATTGAGCAGATTTATTAGTTGCGGGTTAGGATGGGAGAAAAGGCCCTATTCTAGGGAGTTGAGTTGTGCGTGGGTGTGTTAATGGATGAGAATAAAAACTCTAAATCATTAAAAAAAATTGATTCAGCAATTTGTCTTATTTTGGGTTTTCATCACCTTTTTCTCTGTTTTAATGAAATAGAATATTTAATATTTGGTTATGGTTTTACTCTATTTTTGAAATGGTTAGTTATGTATGTTTCTCATTTATTTTTAAATATTATTTTTATTTCATATGTTATATGTTGTGGCTTACACTGTTAAAGAGAATATAGTCTCTTCACGCGATCCATTATACCCTTGTTGATAGTTGAAAACCTTTGGAATATGGGGAGGATCACTTGGGGTCATGTGGTGACCTGACATGGGGCACTGATTTAGTGGATTTTGAGTTAGGAACATTAAAAAGTAGTATATAAGGATTTATTTTCACTCTATTGATATATGGGAATAGTATATGGGATATTAGGAACAATTTGTTATTGGAAATGATTTCATGCTTCAGAGTAGTTAACACATATATGAGGGAAAACCCAAGTACCCGGGGTTGGACTTATTGTTATTGATGTATTTTAAAAAAAATTAATGATATTTCCCTATTTTCTTATGGACTTGTTGTGAGATGTGAATATTTTATGATAATTTTCTCTTATATAGAATGGTACTAGGTAGTGAATTCATGCATCATTATATGACCCTAGAGACATAAGTCACATTAATAATTCTAGGAACCCATAGAATGGGTGTGTGGTACATGAAATGTATGGTTTATTTTCCATTAATAAAAATGAGAAGAAAACAGTTTCTAATAATGATGATGAATATGGGTAAAAATAAAACAATTTGTAATGAATTATTCTTAATAAAGGGATGTAAGTGAGTTAAAATGTTGGTTGTAACATGTTTTTATATGAGAAATGTTTATAGGAGGGGTGATTTTTATAGTGAGTTTTTTAATGGTTTTTAAATGTGTCTAATGAAATACATGGGACTATGTAGGTTATCTTACCCTTGATTAGTCATGACCCATAGTATTAATGGTCGACTATAGTTTCATAAATGTGATGAAATATTTTGGGATAGTTTATGAGAATTGGGTAGTTTTTGGCTACTATAGTTCCTTATTTTTTATAAAATATGCGTGTTTATATGAAGTGTTTTTGATATATTCATTTATATTTGTAGAAAAAAATTCAACCATGATGACGAGTGACTCTTTTTCGACAATAGGATATCATCTAGAATTCCCCTCCAAATCTTTTGTAATAAATCTCAGTGGTTCGAGGTAACAAATGAGAGGAGCATTTCTTGGAGAATTTTTCTCGAATTATACAGATGATGGAATGGGACCTAGGGTGGGTAGTTCCTTGTATGTTTGATCTGACCTAAGAGTTTCAGTTGCAAAGCCATCCAATATTTTCTAGATACAGTGCAAAAGAGAATAAAACGTTCTAGATAGATTCCATCCAGATAATTTTGGATCAAATAGAGACTCCTGTATAGAAGATAGTCATGTTTGAATAATATATATTGCAGGGACCAGTGATGTTTTGGTGGAATATTTTGGTTATAACCAAGTAGGATGACAGTAGGCTATAAAATAAATTCTATGAAATGTTTCTCAAACTTATTTATCTGAATACTTTGATTCATTAGCATGATATAGAGTTTATGAGGTTAACCTAGGGTAATTTTCTAGTGATGGATTATGTAGGATGATTCATGGAAATTCAATTATTTCCCCAACATTGGTAGGGGATGAGGCCAATATGAAAAGTTGTTTTCAAGATGGTCATTGACATGAGATTAATTCTTAGATAAAATTATTCCATATAAAGATGTTTGAAGATGTTTTTTATGAGGAATTTATTTCTAAAGGGATGTTGAGGGAGGATTTAGGTGGTGGACATGTAGTTCTAGTCTGATAGACTAGTTGCACAACTTTTGAGGTTATGAATCAACGTTTTAGAAATATTCCCCAGGGTGGTATCATGTAGAGTTTTTAGAAGATAGGATCAACCTTTAAGGGTGGTGACCATGGGTTTTTCTATCAGTGGGGCGGTTTGGGATACATGCAGCGTCAATTACCCCATGAACCAATTGAGTGTTGATAATGTGGTAGAATGGGGAATGTGAAGATATTATATAGGAACCCTTGATATTGAGGCACTAATGAAGGATCAAGGTCAATGTATTGTGTAAACCGAGGGTTAGTATGTAACAACCTAAGATTTTATAAAAAAATAGAATTAATATTAATATTTTTATTTTTTCACTTCACAAAAAAACTGAATATATATATTTTTTATTATATAATAGCACCAAATTTTGGATTGTGTTATATGCAAAACTGAGGGATTCTTTCACAATACGTAATACCAACTTGGCTTGTGTTACACAAGAATACCAAGTTTCTACGAAACAACACATTACAATTATCATTATTTAAATAATATATTTATAAAACAGCCATTAAAATTTTGATATGAATAATAATAAATAATTATTAAAAATTAGTTTAAATGGTTTTGATGGTGAACATATAATTTTTGGTAAAGTCTTTATATGTTTAAAACAAATATTTTCTCAAATGAACTATTTTTCACGTCCTTTAGTGAAAAAAACTAAAATTAATTTTATAAACTCCAAGAAATTTATATTGATAAAATAAATAATATTTTTATATTCTTAATATCAAATTTTTCATAGGTGATTTTTTCTATTCTTATGAGAATTTTCATTTTTTTAGGAATTGTGGAAAATAATGCATAGTAGTAAAAAACAGACTTGTTCGTTTAAAAAATTATTTTACATTAAATTGATTTTAATTTAAAAATAGATAAATAATACATATATTAATACAATATAGGAAATTGGATTAATTTTATAGTATAATTAGATATAATTTTTTTGAACTTTAGAATGGCTCTTTTACGCGCCTTATATCCCAATTTACGGGATTAGTAGTAAACATAATTTTACCACTTTGGTGAATTGAATTTCAAAAAAACACAAATTTATGGTTGTAATAAGTATAAAAAAATTTCCTATTAGGATCAAAATTATTTTTCTGAATATTATCATTTAAATTTTATTTACTCTGGTGAAAGTTAAAATGGGTAATTAAAGGTAAATTTAATAATATAACAATATAAAATTAACCTAAGATGAGCCCTATTTTTATTGTAAAATCTAATTTCGACCCAAATATTCCTTATGTTGAAAATATGATCTTTTTGTGCCAGTTGTGTAATATTATTACATTTATTATAACATATTTAAAGAAGATTTGCAAAATGTCTTATTTAAACTTTAATAAATAAATAAATTTTAATATAGAGATAAACATAAGAAAAATTAAACTATAAATACCAATTAAGAATATAATAAATTTATCCACATCATGATAAACTATTTATTATTTTTACACATTAAAGAATTATATTTAATTATGACGCAATAATGATGTAGTAATAGATTTATTAATGGAAGAACTAAATAAATGATATTAATAATATTACCATAAATATTATTCGAGCTATCTGATGACATCAACAAATTGATTCAATGACTATGAAATGTTATAGATAGTTTTATATATCTTTTTTAGGGGATTATGTTTTCAAGATTTTATAATAATTCATGTAATAAATAGTGTCCAAATAGACATTAATGTGATTTTAAAGTAAATAATATTTTATTAAATGACATGAAAATTATAAAAATATAATTTTTTTCCAAATAAATTTTAAAGTGTATCATATTTCATAAATGATACTATTGGGGTTATTTTGGAATTTTACAGTGACTATATTGACCCTATAATGTAAAGAAACAAGTTTTTATGATAAAAGTTAAATTATTTATCTGAGGGTGAAAGCCAAATTCTGAGGTTATTTTTGTGATCTAAACATGCCTACAATTAATTTTTTGATAATATTTCGACCCAAAAATATCTTATCCCTAAAATAACTCAATTAGAAGATTATTGAAAATGAAAATTAATTTATAATAAATTAATAGTTTTGGAGTTCCCAAAAATTCCCCTCCTTTCTCTCATAAATGGTCGCATATCCTCTTTTATTTACACATCTATAGCCTTTTTTCTTGGACAAACCCTAACTAATTTCCTCAAAAATTCCCTCCATTCATCGTAGAATATTTCCCATTAGGCATAAGTGAACAAAATGGATCCTTTTTGTAGAAACCAAAATTATTTACCTGATTTAGTGGTAACATCTTCTCTCAAGTTATTTTCCATTATTTTCTTTCTCCACCCCTACGATCACTTTATTCCATTATTTTATGAAAAAGACAATATATAATAAGTATACTAATATTTATTTATTATATTTATATTACCTACACTTACACATACCTCTTTGTAATGGATATTGAACATATTGTTTCTATGTAGGGTGAACTACTTCATCACAAAACAACAATTATTCATTTTCCATTACCACAAATCATGGTGACCATTATTAGAGACACTATATCTTTATATATTAAATATATTATTTATTATTTATTTATTCTTATATTTTTATTTGTACCACACATACCTTTTTACCTTTCATTTGGTATTAATAAGATAATCTCGTTTGAGGAAGTGTGGACGACCACCCCCTCAAAATGGTGTGATTTTCACACACCAAATGGAATGTATTAAGGATAGGTTTAGTGAACTTATATGATATATGTGATATAATAATTCTTATCAAATAATTATATATATACATACATATATTTGTTTTCATATATCATCTACATAATTTCTTTCAATACAACAACTAAAACGATAAAAAACGTTCATGCATACATACGGCTAACTATCACCATGAATGGGGTATTCTATTTCTTACTTATATATAATATATATTTTTGTAATGGAAATAAAATATATATAAATGATATTTATATCAGGATGTACATATTGTAATCATGTTATAATTATAATGACCAATGATATAAGAAATTAAGACACATGCAAAGAACAAAGTGAATATTACCCAAAGTGAAACCTTAACATGGGATTGGTAACCAGAAGGTAATATAAGGTCTAAACAGAACCATATGAGGTATTATATATAAGAATATTATAGTGTAAAAATTGTACAATAAACTTATATTTTTATAATGGAATATTGTTCGAGTACGAAGAGAGTCCAGACATAAGGTTATGGGAGTTTTGTCTCACCATTATTTCTGTGAGATACATGCCTTATACACTAATTTTTTTCTACGTGGTGTATATACTAATATTGAATGTATTTTATGAGTCTTATATATATTAATATTATTATATTTAAATATTCTTATAATTTTGTTTTTACATGCGGTATATGATTCTATTGATGAGTAAGTGATGAGTTTTGATTTCACAATCACTTTTATTTTTGGGATTGTTTCATTTTATTCTCTAATGAGTAATATTTATCATCCATGTAAATGTCATCTAAAAAAATTCATAAATTTTTTTATTATAATATTAATGTGGGAAGTCATTTAAACCCATTTTGACTTTTTACTAAAACATTTTTAGAGTTATCTTTCTTTCTTTTTACAAAAAAATTATTTTTTACTTTTTCGGTAAAAGTACGAGAAGAATGTCCAATTTTAAATTATAAGGAAGAGTTAATTTTTCTGATTTCATAATGTCGTATTTACATGTATCATCCCATATATGTTTTCAAAGTTATTTTCAATGAAATTATTTTATTTAAAAAATGTGAGGCAATTTACGAAATGAAAACTACTTCAAAAAAGAAAGGAAATTTTCCTCAAGAACTATTCTAAATTATTTTCATGATTCCATTATATGTTTGAAAACTTCTTTAAAATAATTTTTTCTTTGAAAAAGTTTTATGTTTTAAAATTTGGTTTCACAAAAAAGGGTTTTGAATTTTTTTTATGTTTTAAAAGGTGATTTTTATAGAAAATCATGTTCTAAGTGATCTTTCTAAATCATTCCCCACCTATGATGATATACTTTGTTATTGGTCAAGAATACCATTATAATTATTTATCTAAATGGTATATGTTTTGATGTAATTTTGATTAAGAAACCCCACTTCTTTTAATGGTTTATGCTTTTGATGAAATGATTATGAAAGCTGTATCTTTTCTATATGTTGCGATATTATTAGATGTTTATGGTTTCCATTTTATTACTTAAGTGATGTATATGATAAATGCTTTATGACTTTGTGGAACATGTATGTTGTATTTAATTTTGAGATAGGTGGTAACTCGATCTCTGTAACAACCCAATTAATTATAAGATAATTAGCATTAAATATAATTTTCCCACTACTATGTTTTGAATTTCAAAAAACAGACATACACGGTTGCAATCAATAAGTTATTTAGAGTCTGATAAGACCAAATTATTTTTTTGGGGAATTTTAACATACCCTTATGAATATTAATGTTACCCTTATTAATAGTAACATACATTAATGAATAGTTGATCGTACGACGATTCACTGTTTTATTCCACCCTTACACCGTTGTTTTAAACTAGTTTTGTAATGAATATTTCAAATATAATAACAAATTTCACTTTATTTTTGAATCTATTAATTAATGTTAATCAATATTAGAATGGGAAATGTTACTTGTTTTTATTATTTCAATGTAGGTGGAGGTGATTTAGAGGGCCTTTGATGAAGTGGAAGAAAAATGTGCCAAAATTGCATTGATCCATGGACATCTGTCCAATGTTTTGCATAGTACACAAGATCCGTGTATCCAAATGGGCTGACATTTTGTGGCCCTGTCCAAAATTTAATAAGATATATTTCATATTAAAAAACACAATCTAGATTCGGCTTTTAATGGGCCCATCCGAACTGATATGTTCATGCCCCCGAATATGGACCAAGTCAAATGCGGTGTTTTGTATTTTATCAATATATTGAGTTATAGTTGTTCAAATGGTGAAAAACATTCAGTGGAGACATTCAAGAGGTAGGGATAAAACTTTTCTATTTTCTCCAAAGCTAGATAAGGCTTGCTGAAGGACGAAACGCGTGGTACAAGTGGATTGATGAAATCTGTGTGCCTAAAACCACCTTCCAATTTCCCTATAAAATGACACCTTGGGCTCCCCATTTGGAAGTTCGAACCAGAGGTAAAGTTATGCCATTTTAGAGTACCAAATGAGTCCTCTCTTCATCAAATAAGTTCTATAGGCCCATATCCTCATAGGGGATCAAGGATGAAGAAGGAGTTCCACTCGAGCTTCCTCCTCCTCCCAATGTCGAGCTAAGCGGCAGGTGATCATTGAGAGGGAGCTACACACGTGAAGAGGGAGTTCCGACACATAAATCTCTACTTTTTTGGTGTATATTGTGGATTTAAATTGTTATTTTATATGAATCTTAACTTATTTTGATTCATCTAATTGAAACACCTTTTATTTCATAATCGATCGGTGTGGAATTTTAAGTGTCTGTTTTGTGTTGTTCTGATTGGATAACATAAGAACCCTTTTATTCCCCAAAATTTTGAGATTTAAATGTTCCTTTACAAACCTTAAAGCATGATAAGGGGATTTAACTTGAATACACGATTGTAATTTCATGTTTTAGTTCTAATCGCATAATTTTAAGAGGCTTGTGGATACCCAATATCTTGGTTAACCCTCAAGAAAATGATTACACTAAAACATAATAATAAATTAAGAATGAGGAACTCTTAATGTGATGTATTAAATTACCAATGATCACATACTTATCTTATATTTTACAAAAAATACTTGTTTTAAACTCTTAAACTATTTAAATTAAGTCATTTTGTTTTTGAAATTGTTTTCAAAGCTACCCCCAATTTAAGTACTCTTTATTAAAAACACATGCTCTAAACCTATCAAATATCCTTGAGAGGTGACCTAGGGTCTACCATAGACTATAAATCAACCTTAAAATCATAATCAATTTGACGTGTCATGACAACACTGTCAAATTTTGGTGCCGTTGCTGGAAAGCGCTTTGGTTTTTGGTGCGTGTTTTTGATATAATTTTTGTAATTTTTGTGAATATTCGTTTGTTTTATCTTCTATATTTGCATGTATTTTTGTCTTCTAATTTATTTATTGTGTAGGTTCTGTGTATGATGCATTCTAATCCGAGAGACCTACAATCTTTTGAACCCGAACCGGAGAGTATCCTACGTCAACGAAACCGAGACACACAAGACAACACTTTGAAGGAGGAGACACCACATCTTATAATTCTTCTTGACCCTTCTTCTTCTTCTAAAACTAAAGTTAAAACTGAACATAACTTGTATAACATGGATGAAAATAATAAAACACTAAAATAACTAACCTTACCTAATGTTGATATCTGACCCACTTACATTCAATTACAAGGATAGGCACCCAATTTTGAACTAGAATCTGGTTTAATTCATTTATTACCAAGATTTCATGGACTTCCTAGAGAAGATCCACATAAGAATTTAAAAGAATTTCACATTGTTTGTTCAACATTAAAACTTGTTAATGGGGATGAATAACAAGTAAAACTTAGGGAATTTCCATTTTCATTATAATACATGGATAACGATCAGTTGTATTATTTTAATTCACCTATTAGAGGTTGGGTGGACATGGAACAACTTTTTCTTGAAAAATACTTCCCAGCCTCTCGAACTGCAACAATAAGGAAAGAAATATGTGGGATAAAAAAATCTCAAGGAGAAACTCTTTATGAATATTGGGAACTCTTTAAAAGATTATGTTCAAGTTGTCCACACCACCAAATAAGCCATCAACTTTTAATACAATATTTTTATGAAGGTTTAATTCCAATAGATCGTATCATGATTGATTCTGCTGTAGGTGGTGAACTAGTGGATAAAACCCCAATCGCTGAAAGGACCCTAATTGAGACCATGACATAGAACACTCAACAATTCAGTTCAAGGTCTAGTGTACCCATTCGAGGTGTCTATGAGGTGGAAAGTACTGAATTCGGGAAGAATGTGGACACAATGTTTGAAGAGGTAAGTAAACTTCTTCGACAACATGCTCTTTCCCAAGGGAAATTCCAATCTCCTCCTCCCATACATTGTGGAATATTCTCTTCTGATACCCACTATTCTGACCAATGCCCCTAATTGAGAGAAACTTATGAGAGTTGTGAGGCAATATTTCCTGGATGCCCCTATAACCAACCCTGTAGATAAGAACCTTACTATCCATCCAACCCTAGGTGGAAAGACAACCAAGCCTATAGGCAAGGGGGGTATTCAAACCAAAATCAACAATAATGGAACCAATTAGGGAAAATTAGTCATCAACCACCACCACCCAGAAATTTTCAACCACCCCAAAGGCCTTTCCAACAACCCCCTCCAAAACCCAAGCCTAGCCTAGAAGATATGATGAATCAAATGGCTGCCAATAATCTCCAATTCCAATAAACCACCCAAGAAGCCATACAAGACCTAAAAACACAATTTGGACAACTAGCTAACTCAGTGTGTGAAATCCAAAGCCATGGGTCTGGTAAACTACCATCCCAACCACTTTTCAACCCTAGGGATAAGGGAAATGTTAGTTCCATCACCCTTAGGAGTGGAAATCAACTTAAAAGCCAAATGAACCCTCCATTAGATTCATCCTCTCCCAAGGAAACCACAATCCCAACCACTGAAAAAGGATCAAATGAGGTGGAACATTTTATTGAGAGAAGTCATACCAAAGGAAATAGTGTTTCTATTGAAGAGTTACTAAGCCCAATTATTCCTCTTCCATTTCCCCAAAGAGCCACCCAACCAAGGAAACAAAAGGAAACTGAACTTGATAAAGAAATCTTAGATACTTTCAAAAAAGTGCAGGTTAACATTCCATTGATTGATGTCATGAAGAAAATTTCATGTTATGATAAGTTTCTAAAGGAGATGTGTACACATAAAAGGAGAATTCGTGGTGATGAGAAGGTAAGTTTTGGGAGGAATGTATCAACATTGATACAACCATCGCTTCCCACCAAGTGTAATGATCCTGGAACATTCTCAAATACATGTAACATAGGAGAGTATTCTTTTTCTAATGTTATGGTTGATTTGGGTGCCTCTATTAATATGATTCCTCACTCTATTTACTCTTCTTTGTAGGTTGGTGAAATAAATCCCACATGAATAGTTGTTCAGCTTGCAAATCGGAGTACGGCACACCCTTCTGGTGTGTTAGAGGATGTTCTTGTGAGGGTTCAAAATTTAATATTTCCTTCTGATTTTTATGTGCTAAAAATGGAAGATGATAGGATGAATGGACACACCCCAATTATATTGGGGAGACCTTTCTTGAAAACCACAAAAGCCATAATTAATGTCCATAATGGTACAATATCTATAGAATTTGGTGGTGACATAGTCTATTTCAACATCCTTGATACCATGAAGCACCCATCAGAAGAACATTCCTCTCTCTCGGTAAATTCAATTGATGTACTCCCTTCCCCTAAAATAAATTCATTTGTTTCCCCTGATCCCCTTTCTGAATTTTCCTCTTTGATTGAAATTCTTGGTAATGAATCATGTGTTGATTGTTGTAGTGGTCTAGAAAAGTGTCATGCATGTTTATTAATTGATAATTTGTTGAACACGGAGGATCACATGACCATCGATGATACAGCTACGCTTGTAAAAGATAATTCCTCATCTGAGGGTGATACCATTGAGCAGTTAGATGAGATTAGTAACCTCTCACTTTCACACACACTCCCATCAATCCAAAATCCACCTGAATTGGAACTAAAGAAACTGCCTCAAGATTTAAAATATTCATATCTTGAGAATGGAAACAAGTTTCCTGTCATCATTGCTAGTTCACTCCCTATTGAGCATGAATTGTGACTGCTTGAACATTTGAGGGAGTAGAAACAATCATTGGGATGGACACTTGCAGACATTCTTGGTATTATCCCATCAATTTGTACACATCATATTTTATTAACTGATGAGGCTAAACCAGTGAGGCAGGCAAAACGTCGACTGAACCCAAACCTCTTACAAGTAGTTAAAAAGGAAGTAACAAAATTATTAGCTGCTGGAATCATTTACCCCATCTCTGACAGCCAAATGGGTCAGTCCCGTTCAAGTATTTCTTAAAAAACTGGCCTAACGGTAATTAAAAATGAAAACAATGAATTGGTTCCAACTCGTGTGCAGAATAGTTGTCATGTATGTATTGATTATCACTGACTAAACCAACACACTAGAAAAGGTCATTTCCCCTTTCCATTCATTGACCAAATGCTAGAGAGGCTAGCAGGGAAGTCCCATTACTATTTTCTTGATGGGTATTCTGGATACTTTCAGATCCATATTGCCCCCGAGGATAAAGAAAAGAAAACCTTCACTTTCCCCTTTGGCACATTTTCCTATAGAAGGATTCCATTTGGCATATGCAGTGCTTTGGGTACTTTCCATCGATGTATGGTTAGTATTTTTGCAGATTACCTGGAGAATTACATGGAAGTTTTCAAGGATGATTTTACTATTTATGGATCCTATTTTGATTAATGTTTAAGTAGTCTTGGTTCCGTCCTACGTCGCTGTATTAAAAAGAATCTTGTATTAAATTATGAGAAATGCCATTTCATGGTGCGATGAGGTATAGTTTTGGGACATGTCATTTCTAGGGCTGGTATCCAAGTAGATAAATCGAAAGTGGATTTAATTTCTTCCCTACCATTCCCTAAAAATTTACGTGATGTGTGGTCTTTCCTAGGTCATGCTGAATTTTACCGATGTTTCATTCATGACTTTAGTAAAATTTCACTCCCCCTCTCCCGCTTACTCCAAAAAGAAAAGAAATTATTTATGATAATGAATGTGAATAATATTTTAATAAGTTAAAATTGAGTCTCACATCACCCTCGGTAATCCAACCACCTCGGTGGGATTTACTATTTGATCTCATGTGTGATGCCTCTAACTATGCAGTTGGGGAAGTCTTATCATAAAGGGTTGATCGAGATCCACATGTCATTGCCTATGCCTCACGTACTTTGGACCCTGCCCAAGCAAACTACACCACCACTGAAAAAGAATTTCTTTCTATTTTTTTTGCCTTGGATAAATTCAGGTCGCAACTTCTAGGGTCCAAATTAATCGTTTTCTCAGACCATGAAGCCCTCTGGTATCTCATAAAAAATCGGAATCCAAACCACATCTCATTCATTGGGTGATCCTCCTTCAGAAATTCAATCTAGAAATTAGAGATAAAAAAGGAGTAGAGAATGTGGTGGAAGACCATATTAGTAGGATCCTTCCATCCTCAGACATTGTATCATCCCCCTGTATTCCCATTAATGACATGTTTCCTGATGATAAATTGTACAAAGTTCAAGATGCTATTCTATGGTATGATGAAATTGTAAATTATTTGGTAGCATTTTTCATTCCTACTGATTTAAAAAAAACAATCCAGTCGTCTAAAACATGAATCTCATTGGTACATTTGGGATGACCCCTACCTTTGGTGCACATGTAGAAATTAGGTCCTTAGGCGTTGTGTTCCTGATAGTGAGTTTCAGTCTGTTCTTAGATTCTGCCACACTCTTTCTCGTGGGGGCCACTTTTGTCCCCAATGGACTACTCGCAAAGTTCTTGATTCTAGTCTATTTTGGCCAACAATTTTTCAGGATGCCCTTGATTTTTGTAAATCTTGTCTTCGTTGTCAAAGAATGGGGAATTTCTCTAAAAGGAATGAAATGCCACAACAAACCTTTCTATTTCATGACATTTTTTATGTTTGGGGCATTGACTTTATGGGCCATTTCTCAATTCTTTTGGCAACATGTACATTCTTTTGGCAGTTGATTATGTATCAAAATGGGTAGAGGCACGGGCCATAAGGACAGATGATTCCAAAATAGTTATAGAATTTTTGAGAACTCAAATATTTTGTAGGTTTGGAGTACCTAGGTTCATCCTCAGTGAACATGGTTCTCATTTCTGCAACCGATCAATGCAATCACTTTTGTATCGGTATGGGGTCGGTCATCGAGTTTCTACTGCGTATCATCCACAGACTAATGGTCAAGCCACGGTGTCAAATAGAGAGGTAAAAAAAATTCATGAAAAAATGGTCCAACCCAACTTGAAAGATTGGAGTCTTGGACTCAATGATTCATTATGGGCTTACCGTACTGCTTTTAAAACTCCCATTAGAATGTCACCTTATATGCTTGTTTTTGGAAAGAGTTGTCACCTCCCTGTTGAGAGTGAGTATCGAGCCTACTGGGCCATTAAAAAATGAAATTCTAACCTTTCTGGTGCAGGTTATCAAAGGAAGTTACAGATACAGGAGATGGAAGAAATGCGTTGAGACTCTTATGAGAACTCCATGATTTATAAGGAGCAAACCAAGGCTTCCCATGACCACCTTATCCTTCATCTAGAGTTTCAAATTGGGAAGAAGGTACTATTATACAATGCAAGGCTGAAATTTCATCTTGGTAAGCTTCGTTCCTGCTGGTTTGGACCATATATTGTTACTAATGTATCTACATTTGGTGTTGTTTAGGTTCAAAATGAAGAAACCAAGCAAACATTCAATGTCAATGGGCAGCAGCTGAAGCACGTTCATGAAGCCATTCTAAGTCCCCGATGGAGGAACTCCAAGTTCAAGAAGCAAATTATGAATGACATCCACCAGATTTTATCCTTCCTTCCCACATTCTCTTTTACTACAGTGAGGACACTGCATAGTCTAGGTGTGGGGGGATGGGTACATTCCTGGGTTAGGTAGGAATTTTCATCATTTTCTCCTTTCTTCTCTTTTTAGACTTCTTTATGGTATTTTCATTTTCCCCCATCAACAATTTCGAAGTTCGATGATTTGGTGACCACAAAGGGGGGAAAGTATAAATACCATAATGAAGGATAAAAATAATTTTTTTATGAATTTATCATCAGGGAGTGATTTTCTTTTAGTGAATTGGTTTTATGTCAATGATATAAATCTTTGTATCTATGTGAATCCATTGAGATGATTGATTCTCCTTGTGTGAGTAGTTTTTGGGAAAACTGTGTCACTAATATCTCCACAATGTTTTTCACTAAACCACAAAGTGTGAATATTTCTTACTTAATATAAGGTAAATATATGTTGGGTTAATATTTTTCAGCATTAAATGATATTTCCATATGTTTGTTCTTTATTCTATTTGTTTCATTATTGTACCAGATTGACCTATGCATGTGTACCTAATGCCCGACTGTTGTATGCCCTCAAAAAATAAAAAATAAAAAAATAAAAAAATTGATTGTGTCTTGGTCAGGTCAAAAACCACTCCTCCTCAACCTTTTATCCTGTTATAACTATTGAAATTAGTGGCGTGAGGAGATCAAACAAGGGTTGAGAGATGAGTGTGAGATTTTCTCCAAATGAAACATCAAAATTTATATATATAATAAATGAGGGGAGTGATGAAATATTCAAATTATGGGGATATCTAGGTCGGGAGCTTATGGTTTGACTTTTGGGAATGCTTAAATGAGTGGGTCTTGAAATATGATTGCAAAGGATGTAGGACAGGTTCGGTGACAAATCATTTAAAGGTGAATAATGTTAAGATAACCTATATTTATTTGATAGAAAGTGGAAAGAATAGAAATGAATGGTTTTCACACACACACATGGTGAGTTAGTGTAATGGATGACTTTTTAATTTCTTTCTCATGTCGGTGTCATAAATCTCTTTGAATTGTGTTGTGACATGATTTATGATACATCTTTTTCCATTTTCACTGGGAAGAACTCTTTGGTGTGGTTCGTGCATTGATCACATTACTTTGGTGAATTAAAATTTACTCAAATTCTAAATCTTCATGATGTTGTAAATATTTATATATAAAATATTTTATTGGGATATGTGATTTTTCCCAGGAGTGAAAATGTTTAGGTGTGGGGGTGTGATCGTACCATGATTCACTATTTTATTCCACCCTTACACTGCAGTTTTAAACTCATTTTGTAATGAATATTCCAAATATAATAATAAATTTCACTTTATGTTTTATTAAATAAATTAATTTTAATCAATATTATAATGGGAAATGTTACTTTTTTTATTATTTCAATGTAGGTGGAGGTGATTTAGAGGGCCCTTGATGAAGTGGAAGAAAAATGGGCCAAAATTGCATGGATCCATGGACATCTGTCCACTTTTTTTTATATTACACGAAATAAATGCATCCAAATGGGCTGAAATTTTGTGGACGTGTCCAAAAATTAATAGGCTACATTTCATATTAAGGAACACAATCCATATTCGGCTTCTATAGGGCCCATCCGAACTGATCTGTCCAAGCCACCAAATACAGACCAAGTCAAATGAGGTGTTCTGTATTTTATCAATATCCTGAGTTTTAATTGTCCAAATGGTTTCAAACATTCTGTGGATACAGTAAAGAGGTAGGGATACAACTTATCTTTTTTCTACAAAGAGATATAAGGTTTTCTAAAGGCCTAAACACGTGGTACAAGTGGATTGATGAAATCTGTGTGCCTAAAACCACCTTCCAATTTTCCTATAAAATGATACCTTGGGCTCCCCATTTGGAAGTTCGAACCAGAGGTGAAGTTCTGCCATTTTGGAGTACCAAAAGAGACATCTCCTCATCAAAGAATTTCTGGAGGCTCATATCCTCATAGGGGGATCACTGATGAAGAAGGAGTTCCACTCGAGCTTCCTCCTCCTCCCAATGTCGAGCTAAGCGGCGGGTGATTATTGCGAGGGAGCTACACACGTGAAGAGGGAGTTACGGCACATAATTCTCTACTTTTTTGGTGTATATTGTGGATTGAAATTGTTCTTTTATATGCATATTAACTTATTTTGATTCATCTAATTGAAACACCTTTTATTTCATAATCGATCGATGTGCAATTTTATGTGTGTGTCTTGTGTTGTTCTGATTGGATAACATAAGAACCCTTTTCTTTCCCAAACAGTTGAGATTTCAATGTTCCTTTACAAACCAGAAAGCATGATAAGGGGCTAGAAATTGACTACACAATTGTTATTTCATGTTTTAGTTCTAATCACATCATTTTAAGAGGCTTGTGGGTACCCAAGATCTTGGTTAACCCTCAAGAAAAGGATTACACTAAAACCTAATAACAAATTAAGAATGAGGAACTCTTCATGTGTTGTAGTAAATTAACAATAATCACATAGAAATATTATATTTTACAAAAAACCACTTGTTTTTCAACTCTTAAACTATTTAAATTATGTCATTTTTTTAGAGATTGTTTTCAAAGCCACCCCCAATTTATGTACTTTTTATTAAAAACACATGCTCTAAACCTATCAATGCTCCTTCAGAGACGACCTAGGGTCTACCCTAGAATATAAATCAACCTTAAAATCATAATAAATTTGAAGTGTCATGACAACGCGGTCAATAGTAACCCCACCTATGATAGTATATATATATTATTTAATTAAAGTATTATATACCCATATCTTGGAATAAGTAAATAAATGTTTTAAATTATTTATTTTTTGAATAAAAGAATTTTTTAAAAACAAAATTTCTCATATTTAGAAAATTATTTTGATAAAATGGAGTTCATTTTTGGATTCTACATGTCGAAAAATATTTGGGGGAATTTTTGGTGATTTTACGAAATACTTCAATTTTTTATGAATAGTAAAATACTATAATTTAAAATTGACGCGAAATACAAGATTTATGGAGTCATGGAAGATATTTTTATGATGTAAGAACACATATCTAGAACTCACATTATCCTATTACTATTCTGGTCTTAGATTCATAACAATTTCTTGTCTTGTGGAAGAATGATAAAATAATGACTAAAATAATTTAAAACTCCTCCTCTCATACATTATAAATACCACCCACTCCCCCCTCATCCTCCCACACATCTCAATACTAGATACTTGCATATTTTCTACCCAATACTCCTCCCAAGAACCTTCCCCACGTACATGACCTATTGGTCTCACCAAAAATCCAAATCCAAAGGCCATAAAGAGGATCTCAAAGAGAGAAGATCAAGAGGTAAACATCCTTTTTTTATTTCTTTTATTTCCTTTTTCTTTCCTATTATTATCATTTCCTCACCACGCCTTATCCAAGATGAATGAATGATCCAAAGTCTTATATATATTTTGGAATCTATCATTTTCATGGAGTATTCTCAATAATAATTCTTCTTCTCTCTCGCTTATTCTAGAAATTAAAACATCGTCCGTGATGTGTCGCTTTACCGACATCGTGGATGATGTGTTTTCAATTTCTTTTAATTAATTACAAGATGGTAATGAATCCATTTTTATTGTCAAAAAACATTATGATTTATTTATTATATATTATATTATTTTTTAGAATCATTTTTAACAAATGTTATTATTTAATAAAACATAATGAGTGCAGTATGATCGAAGAATCCCCAAAATGACCTAAACAAAAATCTATAACTATTTATCATATGAATCATTCTCATGTTAGAATTAAAAATTTTCAAGGGTATAATTAATGTTTGAGGAAATATTTAAATACCATTCCATTATATTTCGGGAATTTCACATCCAATCAACAAGAATATGCATCCTGAACTAATCATGGAAACTAGGTGAAAAACACACCAAAAAACAATGGAATTAACTAAATATTATAAAAGATTAAATGAAATTATTTAATAAAATGATAATTAAAGGTGATATAAAGATGAATTTATTTGTAAAAAATATTAATAAAACTACTTTATCCTTTATACAGGGGGTTCAAACACGTTTGAGGGAATTCAAACTTGAGGCAAGCGATCATCTCTTTCTCAATTGTATTCATGAATCTCCTCTATGTTGTGCTATTTTATTATTAATTCCTATGGGTGGGGTATATTTTATAACCTCCCACATACATACCTTATGATTAATTAATTATTAAATTCCCCTTTCTCTCTCATTAAACCCTCCATGTACACTCGATACCATGACAAAATTTTGTATGTGAATTCTAAACCCAATTTCCATTCTTTGTATTAACCTTTAACTTCAACTATTTTTATCTTGATAAGATGACATGTGATATTTAATATGGTTGTATTATGTTTTATTATGTGTATTTACAGTATATATACATATTCCATTTATTTAATCAATTCTCTCTTCAATGTTATGGTATTTGTGAAGGACATTCCTCTTTAAATCCATTTAAATGCATCCTTTATAAAGTAAAAAGATATTTTTTTATGAAATGAGTGTAATATTATAACTTCATGATTTTTAATTTCCATAGTGTCTCCATTATATTTTTTTGAAAAATAATATTTTTTTATATCTTTTGTGCAGTTTTTATGTATTATAAGATACTTTTAAGAAAAAATGGCATTTTAAAATGTGAATGTGTTTTTTCTGAAGGGTGTAAATGAGTTATGAAGTGTTTTATTCATGATATGTTCCTTGTACAATATTAATGTAGGAATGATCCCATTATTTCTCAATATTTGTTAGTTTGAGCCCATAATAGCTCAAAATATGATGTGTGAGCCCCATTATAGCTCTCCAATTCATTAGAATCTTTAGAGATTGAAGTTGAAAAAATGGTTATTCCATGTATAAGGGTAATTATAAGAGTGATATTGTAAATATGTCTCAAGGAAAATAAATTAAGTGTATATGAATTTGAATTTTAATGTTATGGGTTTTATTGGTCTTTATGTTAACACTTGACTAACAGTTTCTTTATTTTTATAATCCTTATGTGGTTTTGGACACTTCCCATGAATTTAATTTTTTTTAACAAGTTATAATGATGGGTAAGAGAAAGAAGAGAATGATGATGTATGATAAAATATTTTATCAAGAAATTTTGTTTTATTTTTGATATTTTGTACTTTTGAAAAAATTTATATTGTTTTATAGTATCCTATTTATATTAATGTGGTATGTTATGTATGTAATATATAATAATTATCTAAAACTCTAAACCCTAAAATAATCTCAATTTGTAATAATTTATGTTATTGACTAATATTCATGATAGAGTAATGTTTTATGGTCGGGTCCTTGTAGTTGGTATCAAAGGATGATTAAGATAACCTTACAGGTTGGGATAATATTAAGGGAATTACATAAATGATTTGTACTCTATTGTTAATGTTTAATTGTTATATCATTTAAAAATTTCCATTTTTATTTGACCAAAAAATGTCTTCTCAAAATGGTTTTCCATAGAACAAATTGGGAAGGTGATGTAGGAATGCACAGAAAGGCTGATACATGTCAAAATTTTCATCCTCAAATGGTGAGAATCAGAACCGAGCAGTTTGTAACAGCGATGGTGTAGTTAACTCAGGTGATAAATGTTTTTGGTATCCATGCTAGAGAGGAACCTGATCTACCAGGAGGATAAATTTATTTTGTGGATCATTTCATGAGGGAGAATCCTCCAACATTTAGGGGAACTGTCGATCTAGTTATAGATAAAGGATGGATCAATTATTTGGAAAATATATTTGATGACATGAGATTTTCATAAGGGAAAACGATAATACTATCCATTTATCCTTTTGAAGGTGAATTAAATAAGAGGTGGTCTCTAGTTAAGAATACGAGAGAAAAGGATTATCTTAACGGACTATAAGGGAAATATTTTAAGAGATTTTTATTGAATGAATACTTTCTTAAAACTGTTAAACTCATAATTGAGAAACCATTCTTAGAATTATGGATGATGGGTGTTGAATTTGGGGCTGCGTATGAAGCCAAATTTTCATGACTAGCCACATACGTAATCAATTTTACTTAGGGATTTGATAGTAAAATTAGTAGATTTTACTCTAGGTTGAATCATTTTTCTACGAAGATCTTTGGAATCACGAGAGTTTAAAATCTATGAAAAACATTTTATCTGTACTAAAAAAGATGATATGTAGTTTACTGACACATATGTTCCTCTTGATGAGATGTATAAGATTCAGTTAGGTTGGTAGGAAATGGGGATGAACTCATCAAATATGTGTATAGGTAAGAAAATGAATTTCCATTCTTGTGAAAAGTGTGGAAAAAATCATCTTGAAGAATGTATTGTAAGTTTTTGAAAGTGATACTGATGTGGAATGTTTGGGTACATGTCCTGTAAATGCAAGTATAATGATCCGAAAAAATACTGATAAGCTGATGGTGATATGATTTAACTGTAAGGAATCAGGTCATTAAGATAATGTTTGTCTAATGATAGACACTCATGTAGGAAATCAACAATATTGGAAGCAGAAGGTTGTGGAAAATTCCTTTTTGACTACTTTAATAGATGTTAAGTAGTCAAAAGAAGTGGTATCAGGTACATTATATGTTTACTCGGATTTTACTAAAGTCTTGTTTGATATGGGGTCTAAAAATTCTTTCATTTCGATTAATCTTTATGCCAAATTAAAAATTAAACCTAAAAAAATGAATCTATAAATTATGGTAAAAACATGTGGAGGAAATATTGTAACAAAAATAATTTATAAGAATCTTCTTATCTTTCACTATAGAAACTATTTACCTGCAAACAATGTTGTATTGCCTCTAGTAGAGTTTGTTGTTATTCTGGTTATGGACTAGCTTTTTTCTATCATGCTAAGATATATTATAAAGCCAAATAAGTTATTTTTAGAATGAGTTTTTGTTTGCGTACAAGAATGAAACTATACCATTCATAACCTACGAATAAGCTAAAAAACTATTAAAATATGGAAATGAAATTCCTCTGGATCACATTGTTGAAAATAAGGGAACTATTTAGATTAATGATGTTCCAGTGGTAAATTAATACCTGGATGTTTTTTGATGAGTTTCTCAATGTAATACCTGATTAGGAAGTTGAAATTACAATTTACTCAGTTTCTTATTCTAGGATGATTTCCTAACCCCCCTATAGAATGGAAAAAATTGATCTTATTGAATCGAAAAAGTAGTTTAAAGAGCTTCTTAATAAAGGCTCATTCATCCTAGAACTTCACCTTGATGTTCTGCTGTTTTGTTCCTTTAAAATAAAGTTGGATCCATGATACTTTTCATTGATTAAAGATATTAGAATAACATTAAGGTTAAGAAAAAGTATCCACTAACTTATATCGATGACATTTTTTAGTCACCCCCAGGGACCTCTGTATTTTTCCAAGATTCACTTCAGATCCGAGTACCATCATCTAAAGTTAATGGAGGATGACATTTTGAAAAAAACATTCTGTACTAGATATGGGAATTATGTGTTTTTTTATGCCCTTTGGTTTGAAAAATGAACCTATTTTATTCATGGATCTTATAAAAAGAATATTTCATGTGTTCATGAATAAATTTGTGGTTTTGTTTATTGATGAAATTATTATATATTCTAAAAGTAAAGGGGATAATGAAAAACTAATATGATATGTTTTGAATTCAATAAAATAAAATAAGTTGTATGGAAGACATAGAAAGTGTGAATTTTGGTTGCAATAAATTTCATTACATGGTTACATTGTTTCAAAATATGTCAAAACTGTTGATCCTACTAAAACAATTATTTGATAAATTCTCAAGACACCAAAATATTTTTGATATTCCTAGTTTCCTTGGTTTGGCTACCTATTAATGATGGTTTATTGACAACATTTCACTGTTAACCATCCCAATGACAAAGTTAAATCGAAAATGTGTCTATTTCATTTGGATAAAATAATGTGATTATTATTTTGAGGAATTGAAATGTATATTGGTGGATAATTTAGTTTTGACTCTACCTTGTAGAAATGGTGATTTATTTCATCTATAGTGATGTATCTTTGAAGGCACTTGGTTGGGTTCTGATGTGGATTGATCAGGTAGTTGCTTATGCATCATGCCAGTTGAAACCCTACGAGTTAAATTACCCTACACAAGATTTGGAATTATAATCCATGGTTGTTCCTTTAAAAATTTAAAGGAATAATTTAAATGGATCCAAATGTGAAGTATATACTGACCATAAATGTTTAATGTATATATTCACTCAGAAGGAATTGAATGTGAGGTAGAGTACATGGCTTGAACTGATAAAGGATTATGATTTCATGATCAATTACCATTCCAGAAAAGAAAACAATTTGGCATATTGTTTTATTTAAAAACATCATCCATCATTAAACATGTTCAGTCTAGAGAATTCCCCCTTTATTAATGATTTGATGAATCATGGATTGGAATTTGTTGTTGTGGAAAATTCCATTTTTTGGTTTTAGGTTCCAGTGAAGTTGTCTCTCTTAGACAAAATGAAGAAAGCGTACAATGATGATAGTGATTTATAGAAAAAGGTAATACTAGTCAAGAAAGGTAAATTTCTTAAATTTAATGTTGATGATGATTTTTTATGAGATTTTGTAATAATTTTTTTTACCTAATGATTTCCAACTGAAGAAATAATTGTTATGTGGGGCTCATAGTTCTCCATTTTCAATTCATCCGGGTAGCACAATGAGGTATAGAGACCTTCAATAGTATTATTGGTGGGATAGAATGAAAAGGGATATTTCTGATTTTATTGTGAAATTTTAGGCATGTAAATAGGTTAAAGTATTTGGGAATCTACCGAAGGGGATTCTTCACACTTTTCAAGTGAGAGAGTTGAAATTGGAAAATATATCCATGGACTTCGTTGTGAGAATCCCAAAGAATTCTCTAGGTAACAATGCAATCTAGGTTATTATTGATCGATTGAATAAATAATTACATTTCCTTTCTAATCAAGATACTATTTTCTTCGATCAAATTTCTCGATTGTACATCAAAGATATTTTTAGGTTTTATTGATTTCATCTATCTATTGTATCTGACTGTGATCCAAGGTTCAGATCTAAATTTTTACAAGGCCATCATAATTCATTGGGAATATAATTGAAATTTATCATTTCCTTTCATCCCCAATCTGATTGACAAGCTGAGAGAACGATTTAAGAACTTCAGTACATGCGTAGAGTGTGTCTAATGGATTAATAGGGATGATGGGATCAACATCTTTCTTTCGTTAATTTTTCTTATAATAATAGTTTTCATTATAGTATACAGATGACACTTTTTGATGAATTATTTTGAAAGAGGTGTCAGACACCAGTGTTTTGGATAAAGTCAGTGAAAGGAAGTTTATGGGGTCGGAATTAGTAGAGAAAGTGGCAGAAAAAGTGAATATAATCTAGCATTACATGAGAACAGCTGAGATAAGGAAGAAATGTTATACAAATAATTGAAGGAAAGACTTCCCTATCTAGGCAGGTTATCGTGTTTTCCATCAAATCCCTCCTTATAAAGTTATGATGTGTTTGGTAGGAAAGGAAAACAAAGTCTGTGGTTCATCGATCCTTTTGAAATCTAAGAAAATGTGGTACCAATTTCATACCAATTTGCATTTCCTCCATGTTTGTCTTAGGTACACAATGGTTTTCATGTTTTGTTATTTAGAAAAGTATGTTCTAGATTCATCTCATGCTTTGAGCCCATAATTGGTTCAATTGGAATGAACCATTCTCATGAAGAGAAATTGTTTCAAATTCTTGATCACATAGAGGGAGTATTGTGGAATAAGTTAATCCACCAGGTAAAGGTTTTCTGGAGAAACCACATGGTTAAAGACATAACATAGGAATCTGAAAATGATATGAGGGAATGGTGTCATCACAAGTTTATTAAGTAAATAAACTTATGATGAAACATTTTACAGATCTGGGGGTTAATGTAAAAACCCAGGCAATTAAACAATAATTAGCATTATATTTAATTTTCCCACCACTATGTTCTGTATTTCAAAAAATAGACATACACAGTTTCAATTAGTAAGTTATTTAAAGTCTGGTAAGACCATCTAATTTGGTAATTAATAGTAACAAAACCTTAAGAATAGTAATGTTACCTTATGAATAGTAACATAATCTAATAAATAGTAACATCACCTATGATAGTATATATATTAGATTTAATTAAAAGTGTGATAAACCCATACATTGGAATAAGTAAATAATGGTTTTAAAATTATAATTTTTAGAATAAAATATTATTTTATTAAACACAACATTTCTCATTGTTAAAAAATTATTTTGATAAAATATAGTTCATTTTTAGATTCTACACATTGAAAATATTGTTTGGGTGAATTTTTGGTAATTTTTTAAAATACATGAAGTTTTAATGAACAATGAAATACGATAATTTAAAAATTAAGAAAAATACTTCATTTATGGAGTCATGGATGATTTGTTTTTTATGTAAGAACAATAATCTCATACTCATAGTAAAGTATTACTATTTTTAGTATTGGAATAATACATATTGATTTTCTTGTGTCAAAATAATTAAATAATGCTTAAAATAATGTAAAATTCCTCCTCTAATCCACTATAAATATCACCCACTTCCCCATCTTCCTCCCACACCTATCAAGCCTTTATCATTGACTAAATATTTTCCAATACTCCTCCCAAGGCCCTTCCCCACGTCCAAGAGATATTATTATAAAAAACATTTAATACCAAATGCCTTAAGTACTATTTCAAGGAGAAGATATCAAGAGGTAAACATCCTTTTTTCTTTATTTTATTTTCAATTTCATTCTTATTATTCTTCTTTCCTTACCACTAATTATCCAAGTGAAATTAACGATCCAAAATATTATATATTTTATGGATGTTATCATGTTTATGGAGGATTAACCTCTATACTTTTTATCATATCCAACTTATTCTTGAAATTTGAACATCATCCGTGTTGTGTGGATTTACTGACATCGTGGATGATGTGATTTCAATTTGCTTTAATTCATTAAAGAATGGTCATGAAACCATTTTTATGGTTGAACCAGATTAGAATTTATGTATTATACCCTATATAATGTTCTGGAATCATTTTTTATACATTTTATTAATTTATGAAACAAAATGAGTTCATTATGATGAACGAATCGCTAAAATGACTTAAACAAATGTCAATAACGTTTTATCTTATGAATCATCCACACATTAGAATTGAAAATTATTAATGGTTTAATTTACAGTTATTTAAATATGTTAATACCATTCCATTAAAATTCTATAGTTTCACTTAAAATTGATAACAATATCCATCATGAACTGATCATGGAAACCATGGGAAGAACACACCCGGAAAGAATGGAATTAACAAAATATTATTAACGAATTGGTGGAATGATGTTAAAAAATGATCATGAAAGGTGTTATAAATAAGAATATGTATCTAATAAATTATATAAAACTATTTTAACCTTCACATTGGTGGTTTAAACACGTTTTAGGAATGTTAAACCATATGTAAGGGATCCACTCTTTCTCAATTTTATACAAGAATATCCTCTAGGTTGTGCTCTTTTATATTAAATTCTTAATGATGGGGTAAATTTTTACACCTCCCCCACACAACCCTTATGATATATTAATGATTAGAGAACTATTTATCTCTCATTGATCTCTCCCATGTAAACATGATACCGTGTTGCTAAGCCCAATTTCTATTCATTGGGTTAACCTTCAACTTCAAGGGTTTTTCTCATCCAAAGATGATTTGTTAAGTGTAATTTGATAATATTTTATTCTATTATGTTTTTTATAGTATATATAAATATTCCCTCCAATCATTCAATTCTATCTTCAATGATATGGGTTTTATAAAGGAAATTCATCTTAAAATCCTCTTAAAAGTCCCCTTTATGAAATTCAAAGAGATTGCTCTTTTTTTAGGACATGAGTGTAAAATTCATATTTAATGATGTTACATCACCATAGTTTCTTCGTTATATGTTTTTTAATAATAATATTTCATTATCTTTTATGTGGTATTTATGTTCTAAGAGTGACTTTTACTAAAAAAAGTGTATTTTGAAATGTGAATGTGTTTACTCAAGGGTTTAAATGAGTTATGAAGTGTTTTATCCAAGATATGTTCCATGGAAATTATTTTTGATCCATTTAGCCCATTATAACTCATGATATGTTGGTTTATCCCATTATATCTCAAGATTTGATTGGTGAGCCCCATTATATCTCTCCAATGCATTGGGTACTCCAGGGATTGATGTTGACCGAATGGTTATTACATTTGTAAGGGTGATTGTAAGAGTGATATGGTAAATACATCCCAAGGGAAATACATGATGCTTCTATGCATTTGAGTTTTTATGTTATTGGTCTAATTTGTTTTTATGTTAACACTTGACTAATGATTTCTTTCTTTTAATATCACTTACTGAGTTTTCTACTCATCCCAATATTTTAAAATGTTTTCACAGGTTATAATGATGTGAATGATAAATAAGGGACACATGATGAATTTTATTATGTTTTTTTAAGAAATCATGTTTTATTTATAATATTTTATACCTTCAAAAAAATGGAAACTATTTTGTAGTATCCTCTTTGTATGAATGTGGTTTGTTATGTATGTAAGATATCCTAATTCTCTAAAACTCTAAACCCAAAAGATTCTCAAAGTGTAATAATGTATGTGCATGACTAATATTTAATATTAAGTATTATTTTAAGTTTGGGTCCTTATTATATCCCTCCAATTAATTGGGTAATTATTTGTATATCAGGATATAACTATATGGTCTTAGGAGTGAAATGTGACTATTAAGATGGTCTTGGGAGTGAACCTTGACAACTATTATGTCCATGGGAGTGAACCAAGACTACTAATATGGTATGAGGAGTGAAATAATTCAAATAATATGGCCATTGGGGTGAACTGTGACTACTAATATTGTATGGGGAGTGAACCCATACTATTAAGATGGTCAGGGAATCGATGTCTTAGCTACTAGGGAAATCCGTATATGCTTATGAGTTTTCAAAACATCCATGTCTTATTCCAATGTTATGTTTTCATTGATTAGGAACTTTATTTAATTTTGATTCATGTCTTATAAACTTCCAATCTTTGTTCCATTATTTCTATTTTGATCTTTGATATGCAGGGTATGACCTTTTTTATTCATGATCACATTCTCATACCCATTATGCTCAGCTTTATGCTTACATGTCTCCCTTGTTTACCCTTACTGATCATCTGATAACACCACTTTTATATTCCCTTTACCTCAGGTTATGATGATATTTTTTATTTTTGAATAATCTATGAAGGGTTATAGTAATGAAAAACCAAGTGGGAGTGATATATCTCATTTATGTACCAGTGTTTATACTTTCATGTTTCCAAAGGCAGTAGAACAATTTCAGTCTTTGTGCGTCTGTTTGATTGATGTTTCAGTATTCCAAAATGGTTATGTAATGTCTATTTAAATCAAGAATGGGTCTTTACAATTTCTATCAGATAAAAACTTCTGTCAAAATTTGGATAATAGTATTAGAAAACCCTTGTGAGATCACATGGGATATTTCTAAAGATATGTCTAGGGTTGTCTCTATAAATAAGTATATGTATGAGTCAATGTTTAGGAAAATTTATTTGAATTTTGGTAAATGATACAGTGAGTGGGTTCCTAGGAATATATTATTTTTTAGATAATCCAAGTGGATTTGGCTTTGTTACATATTAACGTAAGAGTAACAACTCTGAAAAGATGTTTCCGGCCCAACTCATGGTAATCTAGTACATGAAATTAGGTCGCACTGCACACCTGGTTTGACCCTCCAATGGGATATTCATTGAATATTCACAAACAAATCATGAAACATTATAAAGGATTAGAATAGAATTTGGATATGAATAACTTATTGTGAACCAAAGCTAACATAGATTAAATAAGGTTTCATAAGTTAGACATCATATAAGTGACTTTTTATTATTATGTGGTTCCTCATTATTATAAATATTTCTTACAATATGAATTCTAGTTTTAGTAAATGGAAAGAACTATATAGAGTTGGGTTAACATTGAATATTTTGTAATAATTGATTAAAATGAGAAATGAAATTTTTTAATGACATGATAGAATGATATTGTGATTATACTGAATCAGTTATAGTGATATATGATAAACCGGGTGAACATTAGTGGTATTCTTAAGATTTAAAGAAGAGAAATATTGAAATTTATCCATGTTAACATGGTTATAAACATATAAGAAAGAATATTAATCATTCTAAATGTCAATAATAAGGTAATAATAACCTTTAAAAATACATCAAATGGAGGGAAAGATGTTATCTGTGTGGGAAAAAGGGTCATAAAGTGACAGACTATCATGGATTTCATTGTCTTATCTGTGGAGAAAATGGGAATTAAAAAAAATAAATTCCTTAACCTAAAAAGTTACTTCTAAATGAAAGAAGTAAATATTCCATGCCAATCATTGATGCAGAATGGTTGAAGGGATTATGTATTTGAATGCAAGAATTATGAAATATATAAGTATTATTCATTTTATGTGTTTTTCACTTAGGATTTACATGAATATGTTGAAGGGTTTTTATTTACTATATAAGTGATGGTGAAATTATGATTTATAGAAAGATAATCCTTAATATGAGTCTTATGTCAAGATAATGGTTTTTGGATAATGATATGTTTGATATGAATATGTAAATTAGACGATATTGATTACCTTGGAACTAGATAAGGACTTTTTGAAAAGGTAGATTATGTTTTCATGTATGATGTTTTCAAATTAATGGATTTAAGGAATATATTTAGTAACATTTGGAAAAAGGATGAATTCATTTTCTTCCAAATGTATTTTTGGTAATTCATTTTATTAGCATTCTTCAAGTGAATATATGATGAGGTTATACCCATGATTCAAATGTGAAACCTAGGAAATATTTGTTGATACATGTAAGATCGATGTTAACCTTATATCACGACCTTATTTATACTATTTTGGATTTTTATATTTCTTAAGGGTTATAAGGTCAACAATTCATGAAAATATTATGCTAAAAATTGGATGTAGTGTTTATGTATTAATATTATTTTGATAAACACCATTAAAAGGATAGTTAGTGATTAACCTTATTTCAATGATGACCATAATTTTTATTTTGGAATTCATATTAGTGTTGTTTTAGAAAAGGAGGTCATGTATGTTGGGCAGCAAATAACCAGTAAGAAAATTCCATGGGTTATGAAAAAATGACTGAAGGATAATAAGGGCTTCACGCCTACCACTAGCCTATGCACTTTCTTGGTTAATATATATTTATTTTTAATGAATAATTATTTATGCTGAACTAGTAGTTTTACTTGTTATGTTTATTGATCAATACATGTTGATAGTTAGATTTTTTATTCTTTTTTGGGCCTTAAGATCAGTTAAAAGTGTATTTTTGAACAATCATTTCATTAGGTAATGTATGTATTATAAATTGATAAATCACAAAAAAATTATGAACTATTTTACAGAAATATATTAAAAATTACTTAATGTTCTAAAAGTGATCAAAATTTTCCCCCTAATAAGTTAATTTTCATTGAGCTGTTTTCCTTTTAAATCATAACATATTAATGAATTTTAGAACCTTAAAATCTCTTTAATCATTATCATATTAGTGATTAATGACATTAATAACTCCCTATAAATATTTACACTTTTCATCCATGTCTAATCATCACTCCCATCTTATGTTCTCCTATATAGAACACTAGTTATATGATTTTGGTTAATAGTTAAGGTTCAAAAATTACCTTCTATGGGTTTTTTTACTATCCATTTTTAGTATGTGGGTTTATATGAATTAATTTTTCATATATTAAACCTTTTATTACCCAAGATTAATTTCAAGGGTGAAATTCATTTAAAGTGGGGTAAAATGTAACACCTTCATATTTTGTAATTTTTTTGAATTAATTTAATATTTTGATATTTTCACTTCACTTAATAAAAAATATATATAATTTTTATTATATAATAGCACTATGTTTCATATTGTTTTATAAAAAACACTAAGAGAATCTTTCATTACATGGAAAAATGACTTGGCCTGTGGTACACGCAAGACCAAGTTTTTGTGAAAGAACACTTTACTATTATAATTATTTAAATAATATATTTATAAACTTGAAGTTAATATTTTGATATAAATGGTAATAACAAATTTTTAAATATATTTTATAGTGGTTATGATATTGAAATATATAATTTTAGGTAATGTCTTTATAATAGAAACTATTTTTTCAAATGAACTGTTTTTCATGTCCTTACATGAAAAATAATAAAATAAATTCTAAAAACTCATAGAAAATGATTTTGATAATATAAAAATTATTTTTTTAGTTTTGATTACCAAAATTATCTTAGATTGATTTATTGGTATTTTTATAAAAAGATTCAATTTTGATGAATAGTGAAAAACACTACTTAGATGTCAAAACCTGACTTTTTAATTTAAATAATTATTTTACATTAAAATAATTTTAATGTCACAATAGATAAATAATAAAAATATTAATCACATTTATTTCATTGGAATAATTTTTATAATTGAATTAGATAAAAAAAATTATTGAACTTTTGAACCTCTCTTTTACATGCCTTCTAGCCACATTTGCAGGATTAGTAGTAAACATAATTTTATCGCTTCTGTTAATTAAATTTCAAAGAAAACATATATAAGTTTCTTGTAATCAGTATGATAATTTTTTCCTAATATTATCAAAATAATTTTTAGTGAATAATAACTGTTGATTTTTTTTTACCATAGTTAAAGGTCAATAGGTTAATTAAAGTTAAAATAGAATATTATGATAATATAAAATGCCCTATAATATGTCCTAATTTCATTAGATAATTGTGTGTCAACCCCAATCAAAATTATTTTCGTAAATATTATCCATTTTAAACCAATTTTGTTAGATTATGACATTTATTATATTTTATTTAAAGAATAATTTAAAACGCCTTATCCAAACTATAATAACAAAATAATTTTTAATATAATGTTATGAATAAAAAAATTAGACATTGATTATTCCTAAGGAATGTAATTAAAATTATGGAAATCAAATTAATTTAATTATATTTTTTATAAATTAAATAACTAAATTCAATTGTGACACAATGATGATGTAGTAGTTGGTTTATTAAAGAAAGAATCAAATAAATGATATTAATAATATTAAAATAAATTTAACGTGATCACTTTGATGTTATCCATAAATTTTTCTGGATGAATATGAAATTTTAGAGATTATTTAATGTATATTTTTTGAAGGAATAATGTTTTTAGGGTTTATAAAAAGTCATGTATTAAATAGTGTCAAAATTGACATAAATGTGATTTTAAAATAAATAATATTTTATTTAAATGTTATAAAAATCATAAAAATATAAGGTTATGCCAACTATATTTTATAGAGTTAAAAATGTCATAAATTATTCAATTGGGGTTCATTTTTAATATTATAGTAACTATATTAACCCTATAGTTTAAAAAATAAATTTTCATTGTAAAAGTATAATTATTTAACTAAGAGTTAAAGCCAAAAGATAAGGTCAATTTTGTAACCTAAAATATTTAAAATTCATTAGTTTAGAGGATTTATACCCATACTAATCAAATACTTGAAATAAATCACTTTGTAACTATTTAAAATCAAATATAATTTTATAATAAATTAATAGTTTATTAGTTCCCAAAAGGGCCCCTTCTACCTCTTATAAAAGGGAACCTCTCCATCTCTTTTATTCAAACATATAAATATTTTTGGCTCAGACTACCCCTAAATATTTCTCATAAAAATTTCCTCCTTTACTACTATAATATTTAATTTTGTCAATATGCAACTCATGGAATCCTTTTGGCACAAATCATAAAGAGTTACCAGATTTAGAGGTAATGTCTTCTCTCAAGCTCCTTTCCTTTGTTTTCTATCTCCACCCTCAAACACTCTTTATTATATTATTTTATGAAAATATAATTATAATAAATATTCTAGTCTCTTTTTATTATAAGGTTTCTACCAACAATTACACACACCTCCACCTAATGGATATCGAACATTTTGTTTCTCTGTACATCGAACTACTGCCTCACGAAACAATGATTATTCATTTTTCCTTTACCAAAAATAATGCTGGTCATTATGAAGAAAACAATATTTATATATTATATATATAATATTTATTATGTATTTAAGCTTCTTTGTTCCTTTTTAATACACATACATTTTTACCTTCCATTTTTTTTTAACATGACAATCTGGATCGAGGTTGTGTAGACTATCGCCCCCTTAAAGAGAATTGATTAATTAAAATACCATAGAAAATGTATTAAGGATTACTTAAGGGAAAACATATTATATGTATGATATATTAATTACATTTTAATAATCATATATATAGATACATACATATACATATTTAGTTTATATATTTTCTTTCAATATGGCAATTAAAACCAAAATAATGTTAATTCGAATGTACGACTTACCATCTCCATGAATGGTGTATTTAATTTCGTACTTCATTATAATATAGGTTATTTTAATATAAATAAAATTGATATACATGATATTTATATCATTATTTATATTTTGGAATCATAATTTAAGTATAAGGACCAATGATATAACAAATTAAGACACATATGAAGAACAACACGAATATTACCCAATGTGAAGCCATAACAAAGGATTATTAACATGCAAGTAATATATGGTAAGAATCAAACAATATGCGGTATTATATTTAATAATATTATTTGGAAAAAGATTTATAATAAACTTATATTTATTATACAGGAACCCAGTTTGTGTATGAAGAGAGTCAAGACCCAAGGTAAGGGGATTTTTGTGTCACCTTTATTTCTTTGAGACACATGCCTCATATACTACTTTTTTCTACTAGATGGTGTATATATAGCACATGAATGTATTTTATGAGTATCATCTTGAAGATAATGACATTTCCATTTCTTTTATTTATTTTTTTACATGGGGAATATGATTCTATTTATTATTACATGAATAGTGTTAATTTCACAATTGTTTACATATTTGGGATTGTTTCATTTTACATATTCATTGGGTAATATTAGTCATACATATCCTTGTTTTCTAAAAGCAGTTATAAATTTTTTTATTATAATATTAATTTTTAAATTCATTTTACCCATTTTGACTTTTTACTACACATTTTTAAAGGAATCATTATTTCATTTTCCCAACGAAGTAATATTTTACATTTTCATAAAAATCATGAGAATAATGTTTTATTTTAACATATATAGAATGAATGGATTTTTAAATTTTCATAACACCATATTTCCATGATTCTTCCCTTATATGTTATCAATTTTATTTTCAAATATATTTTTTTTATTTTAAAATTGAGTGAACATTTAATAAAAGAAAACTATTTCAACAATGAATGGAATTTTGTTAAGAAATGTTGTAAATAATTTTCATGATTCCCTTATATGTTTTCATAGTTGTTTCAAAGAAAATGGTTTCAATTTTTTTTAAAACCCAATTTGAAAGAAAAGGGTTTTAAAGATGTTTAATGTTTTAAACTGTGATTATTAGGGAAATTTTATGTTCTAAGTGATATTTGAAAATCATTACCCACCTATGATGACATTCTTTTTAATAGTTCAAGAATACCATTCATATTATCTCTATGAATGGATTATGTTTTGAAGGAATTATGTTTATGAATCCCCACATCTTTTATTGGTTTATGCTTTTGATGAAATTGTTACGATACCTATATCTTTCACATTGGTTAATATATGATAACATGTTTATAATCCCTTTTTTATTCTTTGGGTTGTGTTTATGATACATGTTTTCTATTTTTTGTGGCCCATTACTATATTATTTCATTATGTGATGTGTGGGACCTCTATCTCCCACCAATGTGTTTGGAAAATATTTATATCTCACGAGATAAACTACATAGTCTTTTGAGTGCACCTTGAATACTATGATGGTCTTGGGAGTGAACCTTGACAACTAATATGGCCATGTGAGTGAACCATTAAGACGGTATGAGGTAGTGAGGACATGCAACTAAAATTGACATGGGAGTGAACCGTGACTACTAAGATGTTATTGGGAAGAGAGAACACATATTACTATGATGGTCTTGGAAGCAATGTCTTAGATACTATGGTAATCAGTATATACTTTTGTGTTTTCCACACTTACATGTCTTTTTCCCATGTTATGATTTCATGAATTATTCTATTTTTTTCATTATTATTCATGTCCTATGAACCTCCAAAATATATTCCATGATATTTTATTATGATCATCAGTTTGTGGGGTATAATCATCTATTTTTGTGACCACATTCTCAACCCCCTATTCTCATGTTTATGCTTTCATATATCTTTTGTTTACCCTTACTAAGCAACTAATCTCACCCCTTTTATGTTTTCGTTCCCCAGTTTATGATGATATGTTTCATGTTTGAGGAATATTTGAAGGTCGATAGTCAAAAATAACCAAGTGGGGGATTATATAGCTCATTTAGGTAGAAATGTTTATGTTTCCATGTTTGTAAATGTACTAGACCAATTATGTTCCTTAGTCGTCTATTTGTATAATTTTTAAGTATTCCAAAAAATTTATATAATGTCAATATATGTGAAGCATGGGTCATTATTGTTGGAATCAGAGAAAAATTATAATTAAACATTGGGAAATGGGATGAGAAATCCTTAGTGATATCCCTAGGGATATTTAGAATGGAATCTCTATGTATGTCTCTAGGGATAAGTATAAGGATGAGTCATCATTTTGGAAAATGTACACGAGTTATGTAAAAGGATATAATGAGTTGGTTTCAAGAAATACATCCATTTCTTTATAATAAAAGTGTATGTGGATTTTTCATAGATGTACCTATGAGTAAAAACTCTGACAAGATGTTCTAGTCCTAACTCAGTGTAACCTAGTATACAAAAATGGGCCTTGCTACATACATGGTTTGATACTCACGATGGATATGATTTAAAAAATCAAAAAGTATTCATGAACCAGTATGAATGATTAGAATATAATTTGACTTTGAATAACCTAGGGTAAACCTAGGATGTCATAGATTACAGAAGGTATCATAATTTAGACATCCTATAAGTGAATTTTTATTATTTTGCGGTCCCTCATTTTTAAAACTATTTTGTACACTATGCTTTCAGGTTTTAGTAAATAGACGAACCCAAAAGGGATTGAGTTCACATTGAATCTGGTATATAAATTTGTTAATATGAGAAAATAAATTTCATAATTACTGGAGAGAAAGTTATAATGATTATGACGAATTTTTTATCACGATATATGATTAACAAGGTGAAATTTAGTGGTATTCCTATGTCATAAAATAGTAGAAATATGGGATTTTATTCATGTTAACATGGTGAAAAGCATTGAGGAAATAACATTAATCTTCCTAAATTTCAAGAATAAGGGAAGAAGAACATTGAGGATACCTCTAATGGAGGGGAAGATGTTGTTTCTATGGGAAATAAGTTCATAGAGTGACATACTATCATGGAGTTGAATGTATAATCTATGGAGAACATTGTAATTATCCAAATCAATTCCATTACATAAGAATTTAATTCTAAATCAAGGATGAACCTATTCCAGGCCAAAAATTAAAGAGGAAGGAAAAAAGTTTTTATGTATTTGGATTCAAGAATTATGAAATATATAAGGATTGTTCATTTTGGGTGTTTTTTAAAGAGGGTTTACAAGAATATAGTGAATTTTTCGGATGGACTAGATAAGTTACAGTGATATTATGTTTAAGGGAAATGAAACCCTTGAAATGTTCCTTATGTTAAGATAATGATGTTTGGATAATGATATGATTGATATTAATATGTAAATTGGATGATAATAATTACCTTGGAAATAAATAATGATTTTTTGACAAGGCAGTTTATTTTATAATGGATGATGTTTACAAATTCATGGATTTAAGGAATATATTTATTATGTTTTTTAATAAGGAAGCCAACATTTTTTCAAAACGTATTTATGGTAATTCATATTATTACCATGTTGTAGAAGAATATATGATCTGGGTATTCACATGTTTTTAATGTGACAACCAATAGATATTTTGTGATACATTGAGGATCAATGTAAAGCTAATTTCATGACATTCTTTAAACTAATTTGGATTTTTATCATTCAGAAGTATTATAAGGTTAATCATTCATGAAAGTTTATTTTAAACATTGGTTGAAGTATTTATGTATTAAGTTTGTTTTTATAACCCTAGTTAATAGAATATTTAGTGATTAAACTTATTTCAATGATGCCCATCATATTTATTTTTGGAAATTATATTACTGTGGTTTTAGAAAAGGACATCATGTATGTCAAGTGACAACCAGTCAAGTCTAGCAAGGCCATAGGTCTTAAACCCATTACCGATGTATGAAAAGGGTTTCACACCTACCAATGGCCTGCATGATTTCATGTCTATTGTATATTTATTTTTAATCAATAAATATTTATGATGAACCAATAGTGTCACTTTTTATGTATATTTATTAATTCATGTCGGTAATTAAAATTTTTGTTCATTTTTAGTCCTTGATATCTATTAAAATTTTATTTTTGGACATTCATTCTGAGAGGTAATGAATTTATTTTAAATTTATCAAAGAATAAACATTGTATGAAATTTTGTTTATAGAAATATATTAAAATTTTCTCAAAATTTCGAATGGTTCAAAAATTGATTATGAAATAGCTTAATTTTCATTGAGCTGGTGGAATTTTAAATAATCAAAGATTTATGAATTCGAGGACCCTAACAATTCAATGATAATTCACTTGTTTTTTATTGATGACATCAATCACTACCTATAAATATTTAAACTCTTCCTCTTTGTCCAATCTTTACTCCCAACCTATGTTTTTCTATGTGGAAACCCAGTTATATGTTACTTTGGGGAAACATTATGGCTCCAAATTTCCCTTTTTAAGGGAAGTTTTAGTATCCATTTTTATGAGGTGGTATTGTATGAATGAACTTTTCAAGTATTAAACCATTTATTACCCAGACTAACTTCGAGGGTGAAATTCATTTTATGGGGGTAGAATGTAACACCCACACATTTTGTAATTTTTTTTAAATTAATCTTTTTTTTGATATTTTCACATCATGAAACACTGAATATATATTTTTTATTATATAATAGAACTATGTTTTATTTTATTTTATATATGTCTCCAACAGAATCTTTCACTACACGCAACACTGAATTGGATTGTATTATAGCAAGACAGAGTTTCTTCGAAACAACACGTTACTATTGTAATTATTTAAATAATATATTTATAAACATTCCATTAAACATGTGATATGAATATTGGTAAATAATTTTTAATTATTAGTTATATAGGTTTTTATAATGAACAATATAATTTCCGGTAATGTCTTTATATGTTTAAAACTAATATTTTCTGAAATAAACTATATTTCATGTCCTTCTATAAAAAATAATAAATTAATTTTAGACACTCATAGAAATAGATTTTTAAAAAATAAACATTATATTTGAATTCTAAATATCAAAATTATATTTTGTTAAATTTTTTTTATTTTCTAAAAAGGATTCAATTTTTGTTGAATACTGAGAATACTACACGGTAGTTAAAACCCAACCTTTTCATTTAAATAATTATTTTACCTTAAATTGATTTGAAAGTAAAAATAGATAAATAATACATATATTTATCTAATTCAGTTCATTATAATAATTTCTATATTTGAAATAAATATAAAAAATTATTGGGCATTTGACGTTACTTTGACCCGCCTTCTTTCCACATTTGATGGATTATCAGTAAATATTTTTTTACCACATCTGTGATTTTAATTAAAAAAAACATAAATACATGGTTTTATTTAGTTTAAAAAATGTGGTCTAATATGATAAAAATAATTTTGGATGAATAGTAACTTTTTAATTTTACTTACCATGATTAATGGTTAATATGGTAATTAAAGATAAAATTAATCTTATAATAATATGAAATTACCCTACTTTAATTGGATAAGTGTATTTCTAAAAAAATAGACCTTAAGTTGAAAATAAGATCCTTTGTGTGCCACTTCTGTACGATTAGAATATTTATTATATTTTATTTTAAGAAGAGTTAAAAATTTAATATTCAAACATTAATTATTAAATAATTTAAATATAGGGTTATACACCATAGAAATTCAACTATAAAATTTAACTAAAGAAAGATAATAAATTTATCTCTCTCATGATAGTTTATTTATAATTTATAGTTATTAATCAATTAAATTTAATTGTGACACAATGATGATGTAGTAATAGATTTATTGAAGAAAGTATCAAATAAATTATATTTATAATATTAAAATAAATATAATTTGAGTTATTTGAGTACATAAATGAATTTTTTGGATGACTATGACATGTTAAAGATTCATTAATGTATATTTTTTGAAGGAATTATGTTTTATGGATTTTATAAAAATTCATGTAATATATAGTATCAAAATTGAAATAATTGTGATTTTAAAATAAATAATATTTTATTAAATGTTATTAATATCTATAAAAAATTTAAGGGTCATTCAAATAACTTGGCTAGTGTTAAAGAAGTCCTAAATTATCAAATTGGGAATCTTTTTGAATTTTATAGTAACTATATTAACCCTATTGTTTAAAAAACATGTTGTCATGGTAAAAGTTAAATTATTTAACTAATGGTTAATTCCAATATATAAGGTTCTTTTTGTGACCTAAACACGTCTAAAATTCATTATTGGAAAGGACTTGAACTCATACTCATTTTACCCTATAAATAAATCACGTTTGAGTTATTTGAAATCTAAAATCATTTTATAATAAATCAATCATTTTGGAGTTTCCAAAAGCCCTCCCACCCCTCTAATAAAAAGAAACACATCCTTATATTTTATTAACAACTATAAATCCTATTGGCTTGTTCAACCCATAAACATTTCTTCTCACACAAATTCCCTCCCTTCCTCCTAGATTATTTCCCCTAGGAAGAAGGCAACTCAAGGAAGCCTTACCTTATTTAGAGGTAATGTCTTCTCTTAAGCTTCTTTCTTTTATTTTCCTTCTCCAACCCCTACACTCTCATTATACCAATAATTTGTCACAACAACAGTATACTAAATACACTAGTTTTTATGATGGAAACTCTATATATATGTTAAATATGATATTTATTATTTATTTAGGACTCTATGTTACTTTTTACAATATATACCTTTTTACCTTCAATTTGATGTTAATACGATAATCTCGTTCGAAGAAATGTGGACTACCACCCCCTCAAAGTGACGGGATTCATTCACACAATAAATGGAATGTATTAAGGATGGGTTTAGTGAAATTATATGATATATATGACATAATAATTCAACTATAATAATTATATATATAAATATACGTACATATATATACATAATTCATTTCCATACCTTCTTTCAATACGACAATTAAAACAGAAACAGTGTTCACGCGTACGTTCAACATATCATCTCCCTAAATGGTGTATTCCATTTCTTAAATTATTATAATATAGATTATTTTAATATAAATATAATGTATATATATGATATTTATATCATGATTTGTATTCTGGAATAGTGATATAAGTATAAGGACCAACAATATCATAAATTTAGACACATGAAAAGAGAAAAGAGAATATTATCCAAAATGAAACTTGAAAATATGACCATTAACAAGCGCATTATATAAGTTCAGAATAAAACCACATATGGTATTATATATAATAATATACTTCTTTAAAATATTTATTCTAAATTTGTATTTATTATACAAGATTCCTGTTCGAGTATGAAGAGAGTCAATACACATGGAAATGGGATTTTTTTCTCACTATTATTTCTTTGGGAAACGTGCCATAAACACTAATTTTTTTCAATATGGTGTACATACAACTCATGAATGCCTTTTATGTATATTATCTAGAAGATTATTATGTTTATATATTCTTATATTTTTATACATGAGTTATATGAATCTATTTATTATTAAGTGATAATGCGCTCAGTGGCTGGGGTTGGCTCAAGAGTGATTCCTTTGGCGAACACCGGAGCTTATCATGTGGCAGAAAAGGTGGTCAGTTTAAACTCTAGTTCGATAACCAAGGTGGAATACTTCAAGTATTCTGTTAGTGGGAGCTCTTCTGATGGTTCTAATGGTTAGATTATTATCCCTCTTATTCATTTCGAACAAAGAATTCAGAAGATTTTGGATGGGGCTCTGGAGGTGGTGGTCTCTGAAAAAAAGATGCAATATGATGTGGAGTACCATAAACCATCATTAGTTTATAGATTCTGCCATGGGAAACCATATTTGTTGGTGTTCAGGGATTCTATGGGTTCCCACAGTTTCCAACACCTAGCGTCGATTTTATATTTATTAATGTATTCTTTTTTCATTCACCTCATCAATAGAGATGGCATTGTGCACGCTTGGGTAAGGGAGGAAAGGCGATGTAGATCCCATCGCTTCACCCCTTCACCTTGGTCATGGGAGTGAAACTTTTTAAAATAATCTTTTATGGGAATAGTTTGGATAAATCTTCAGGATATTCCCATTCATTTCCATAATCCTTCGATTCTGGCAGTGGTGGGAGACTCTTTGTGGTGTTTTATCTATTTTGATGAGAATACGGGGAGGTTGCTGGACATGGCCAATCCACAGATATGTGTTGAGATGAACCTTTCAGTGAAGCTTCCTCAATAAGTTATTATCAAATCTCCAAATGGGGTTAAGTAGTGGAAGTGATTCTTCTTTCAAGATCCTCCTAGGTTCTGTGCTGCTTCCAGATTTCATGGGAATGTGGTGGGGTTTTATAGGATAGGGATGTGAAGAGCATGAAGCTGGGGGGCCGTACCCATGGGTAGTTCCCATCAGAAGACTTCAGGGATTGAGTTTGTGGTTGGTTCTGGTGGTAAGGTAGGATTTCATGGATGTTATGGTGTAACATTTATGTCAAGGGAAAATCCATCATCATCTTAAATGAGGTTGGAAAACAACAACGACATGATGAAATCATTTGAAATTTCAAATGTTGTCAGATCCGATTCTGAAATATAAATCACCTTTTTAAAGGGACACATGTTTACATATTTTTTTCAGAGGTCATTGAGACGTCCAAAATGTTACCATTAGTTTGTGGACAATCCACACCGGTGGTGGTGGAAGGAAGCTCATCCATATTGGTTGCGACGTCGGCATCTTCTATGCATACTATAGAAAAAGACAATGTTGTTGTAGTGATTTTTCCATGTATCCCAATAGGGTTATAACCTCATGTTTTAGATGTTCGGATTTATTCTCTTCTCTCCTTAGAAATGTTGATGTTATCTCAGTTCTCTAGGGTAGGTTTCTTTAATGATGTTCTTGGGAAGTCTTCATGGAGGTCTATTTCAGAGGGGATGTAGGGGAAAATCATATTGTCCAATAACTCGCTAGATTTCTTGGTTCTGGTATCTTTTCATCCGGAGGATGTGGTTCCAATGTCCCCACCTTCCACATTGGGAGTCATATTATCCCTCTTAGATGGTTTAGACAGTCCTTTGAATAAGAAAGTTGTCATATTAAAGAAGGGTTTTTATTCTGAAGGATCTTCCCGAATGGTTACTCGCTCGATGTCCAAGGAGGATAGTCGTTGGAATCTATTTTTCTGAGATCAGGTAGAAATGCCTGAAGTGCTAAAATCTCCCTCCCTTAATATCTTCTCTGATTATTTGGAATGATTTTGGTCTAGGGTTCATTGAAAATGATCATTTTTTCCTTCTAATTCCAAGAGATGTAGGTCTTCTATGGCGGTTATTCTTGAACCTAAAAAAGACCCTATAATGATCATTTCATTACAAAAAAGATGGGATTTGGTTATCACTTTCATGAAAATCTGGTAAATCAATATATATGGATTATATGGACAAAATATATTCATGTGGAGTTGTTTCAAGTAGATGAATAGTGTATCCCTGTGAAACTTGGGTTTAGAGGCTCTGATGCTTTGTTCTACTTCATTTATGATAGTAGTGATTTCCTATAAAGAAGAAACATGTGGGAGTGACTGGAGTCATTTGATACGGCTGGTTTACCATGGTTTGTAGGAGGTGACATTAATGCTCTATAGAACATCATGAAGACGAAAATTGGATCAGTGTTATATAATAATGGCATGCTTGAGTTTAAAAACATTGTCTCTAGTAAGGGACACCTAGAATTGGGCTTTAGTGGGTGAAAATATACCTGTTGTAACAACCGAAAAGGTGGTAGTCATATATAGAGTTGATTTGATATATTCCTTGATAAAATTCATGAATTATAACTTGTTTCCAGAACATATTTCTCTCATTTATCTCCAACTCATTCGGATCATGCATCGTTGCTGGTGAAACTTAAAAAAGGGAGTCCGAATAATAAGGAGTTTATGAATTCGGTTAACTAACATAGTATGAATGTTTTCATGATAATGATGAAAGACTCCTGGGAGCAGGATATTGATGTAAGATCATGGGTTGGGGTATCTAGGAGTCTTAACTATCTAAAGGCTAATATTGGTTGTAGGTTTATGAATAAATAGTATTAAATGATTCTTTGTAGTCACTTCAGGATGAAATATTCTAGCTAGAAGACGTGCTTCAAACAGAGTTGGGATGAATCTACCATCATGATGTTATGAGACAAAAATTATTTTTTATATCCATGGTTTTTTGAGGTTGAAAGGGGATACAGATAAATATCCATGTTAAGATGGATTAAGGAAGGAGAATTAAAGAGTTGTTTTCTCCATGCATGTTTGAAGGAAAGAAAAAATATAAAACTTAACATCATACTTGAGGATGGATCATTTTATTCTAAGGTAAATGTCTCCAGAAAGTTGTCTTTGAACCACTTAGATCTGAATCTTGCAAGTGACCTTATAGGGTTATTTAGGGAGGGTGTCTCGGAGATGGATTATGGGGTTTTCATGGGACTTATTTCCAAACAGATTGATTTTGAGGATAACAATTCTTTAAGTGGTATACCATCTGGTGATGGGGTCTAGGAGGTTTTTAGAAACATGTATTTGGAAATTTCTCCCAGCACAAATCATTTTCCGAGAGATTTCTATGTGGTGTCATGACACATTGTTGGTTCTCATGTAATCGATGCTATGCATGATTTTTTTGGGGGTTCAATCAGTACGAGTTCATGTTCTTCCAAGGAGGTTATTTTAACAAAATCTAAATACCCATACTCCATTAATCAATATTGAACAATCTATCTATGAAATGCGTCATAAAATATTTTGGAATTTTTACTAGCTAGGGGGATGAATAAGGTGATTCTGAAGGTAATTTATCAAGATTAACCAGGATTTGTTAAAGTTAGAGGTATTCAAGGGGCGGTTGGCATTGCTCAAGAACTGTTGGAGGATGTTAATAATAGGGTGACTGGGTCTAATGTGATTATTTTTGTGGACATAGATAAGGATTATGAAAAGTTGGAATGGTGATTTATAATTCAGGTGGAGAGGAAACATGGTTTCCTAAATGGGTTTATGTTCTATGCTTCCATTGGTTCTCCTCTCCTTGGATCACTATTTATCTTATGGGGAAAGGTTTTTGTTTTTTCAAGAATGTGAGGGGTGTGTGATAGAAGTACCCCCTATCTCCCATCATGTATATCATTACACATGAGGCTCTCTTATAAAACATACACAGATGCATGGTGGAACGAAGGAATTTTTTTATATATTTCTCTAGATTTAGATGGATCTTACTCACATCATATGTTTTATGATGATATAATCATCTTTATGAATGGAATGATATCATATATTGTTAACTTTATGCATCTTATGTTGATTTATGGTAGCCTAAGTGGCCAATGGGTAAACTTCAGGAAGATAAATGTCTTTATATCCAATAAATTCTCAAGAAGAAAGATTTGGGTAATTAAATAAATTTTGGAAATTCAGCGGAAGCCATTAACAATGATTTATCTTGGGGAACCTATTTATAATGGTCTTTTGAAAAATATATTCTTTCAGTATCTCATTAATAGAATTCTTGGTAGGATTCTTAATTGAAAAAACAATTTTCTCTCATAGAATGGCCACGTGGCTCTGATAAATAGTGTTATTTTGTCTATTCTGATGCATTTCATGTCCATTATCTCTCCACCCAAGGGGGTTATTTCTAAAATGTATAATAAAATGATGATGTTTTTTTGGGATGACAACTCTATGGGAAGGTCTCATTGGGACTCTTTGTATCATGTGGTGAAGCCATTGGAAGAAGGAGGAGTCGGTCTCAGGGATGTCTCAATTTCATTGTTTTCCATACAGGCGCATCTGTCATGGTATTTAATTTTTTAGGAATTGATGGGGGCCAAAACTCTTAGAACTAAATATGGAATGAATTTGGAGTATTAGAATAGTAGGAAACTATCTTGGTTGTGGAAAATTGTGGTCTTTCACATAGAAATTCTACATGATTATTATCATTAGGTGGTTTAATAAGGGGATATAAAATTGTGGATATGAAATTAGGTTGGGTAGAAGCTTTTTTTTCCAAACATTCCATGGCTGAATATGTCCGTAAGAGAGGCTAGCCACCATCCCATATTTCTAAAATCCATTGTTAGCATGAAATTGATGGAAATATTTAGAGAAGTTGTGTTTACTGAAGATGATGATTGATATTGCTTTATAGTGTCTAGATCAAGATTATTTAATGGTCATGATTATCATGGATTGATTCGGTAGATAGGGGATTATTATGAATGGGGATCAAACTTGTGGGGTAAGAAGGTCCCCTTGAAGATTAGTTTCTATTTTGGAGAGCGTGGAACCAAGATCTCCCTACAGAGGATAATACCCACAAGAAGGGAATTCATTTGGCTTCTGGATGCTTCTTTTGTACTAACCCTCAATAGGTGTCAATGGTAAACCTATTTATCATGAGTCAATGGGATTTTAGTCTATAGTCTATTATAGATAAATGGGTGAGCTATAATGTAGCATGCACATCCATTCAGGACTTATTCGTGAGTTGGTTTTTAGTTCGGAACAACATGAGATGGAGTCCAAGATCTGCAGTATCGTTGTTATAGTGATCTTTTGGTCACTCTAGGATAAAGGGAATAAAGCAAGAACAGGGGTTCAGATATCATTATTTCTTTTCATGTGAGAATGAGGACTCTACATTATGAATTGGGATCGCTAGTTATGGGTGGAAAACACTCCGATATTCTTTGAAGTCTCCTGAATAGACCAATGGAAAGACCTAGATCTCAGTGATGTTGGGTAAGATGGCATCCCCCATGGAATGGATTCAATATTAATTTATATGGATATATTATGAATGTATAGATGCATAGGGAGGTCTGGTGAAGGACCAAAATGGTTTGGTTATGTTTTATTTTAGTAGAATTCATGGGTGGGTATGTTTGTTAGGTGAAGAAGTAAGAGCGTCGTGCACTAGTGTCATGCTTTAGAAAAGGTTATCATTGGTGTTTTTGAAACTAGAATCAGACTCTGAGCTATTGATTCAGGATTTAAATGGTAATTTTCATCCACTTTGTAATTTGACCTACCCTATCTGAAGTTTCACCTTTGATAGTTCTAATGGATGTTTTATTCATCATATTCCTAGAGAGGACAACTTTTTTATTGATTCCCTTTATCTAGAGAGTAGTCTTGAGGACACCATGATGGTTTTCTCTAACATGGGGTAGTTACATTAGGAATTTAATGTTTCTTCTAAGGGGATTCCCTATGGACTAATCACTTTAGACATCATTGATCTCTTGTCTTCCTGGAAAGGATCATTTCCTCTTTTTGAATAATAAAAAAAAAATTTCAATCAATTATTAAGATATGAGTTCTAATTTCACAATCTCTTCTAATTTGGTATTAATTCGTGTTAAGTATCTATTGGGTAATATTTATCATCCATGTCCATGTTTTTAATGATGTTTTCATAGAATGTTTTATTATCATATAGATTCATTTTTACCCATTTTTTACTACATGTTTTGAAAGAAAAATTTCTTTCAATTTCCAAAATAATTTATTTTTTAATTTTATGGTAAAATTATGAGAATAATGTTTTATTTTAATATATATTAAATGTATAGATTATTATGCATTAATAATTATTTATTTCCTTTAATATTCTCTTATAAATTTTCAATGTTCTTTTAAAATAAATTATTTTCTTTTTAAATTGTGTGGAATTTTAAGAAAAGAATACAATTTCAACAAAGAAAATATATTTTTCTCATGAATAGTATTAAATGATTATTATGATTCCTTTATATGTTTTCATGTTTTTTTCAAAGAAAAGGGTTTTTAATATGTTTTATGTTATAAAAAGTTATTTTTAATGAATGTTCTTTCCCTAAGTTATCTTTCAAAATCCTTCCCCACCTATGATGACATACTTTTTCATTGTTCTGGAGTACCATTCATATTCTTTCTCATAATGGATTATGTTTTTATCAGATGATTTTTATGAAACCCAACTTCTTCTTATGGGTTATTCTTTTGATGAAATGATTATGAAACCTCCATCTTATCTATAAGTTACGATATGATTACATGCTTCTCATTCCCATTATATTTCTAGGGTTATGTTTTTGACACATGTTTTTTGTTTTTGTAGAACATGTATGTATGATTTAAAAATCACATGGATGAGATATATATCTCTATATAATGTAATGGATAAATATTTATATATCATGAGATAAATTAGATGGACTTTTGAGTGAACCTTGACTACTAATATGGTCTTCAGAGTGAACATTGATTACTAAGATGACCATGCGAGTGAACCATGACTACTAAGATGGTATGAGGGGGAACTCATGCTTCTAATATGTCCTAGTGAGTGAACCATGGTAAATAATATTGTATGATAAGTGAACCCATACTACTATGATGGTCATGGATGTGATGCCTTGGATACTATGGAAATCAGTGTATGCTTTTTTGTTTTCCGCAATTCCATGTCTTATTCCTAAGTTACACTTTCATGGATTATACTCTTTATTTCATTATGATTCGTGTACTATGAACTACCAATATTTATGCCTTGATTTCTTTTATGATCTATAATGTGAGAGGTGTGATCTTCTACTTTCATGATCAAGTTCTCATACCTCCTATGCTCATGTTTATAATTATGTGTATCACTTATTTACCCTTACTGAGAATCTTAGATCACCCCTTTTATGTTTCCTTTCCCCAGGTGATGATGATATGTTTTATGATTGAGGAATCTATGAAGGTTGTTAATAAAGAAGAACCCATGGAGGGATTAAGTATCTCATTTGAGTACCAATGTTTATATTTACATGTTTCCAAAGGCCCTAGATCAATTACGGTCATCGGGAATATGTTTGTAAAATGTTTTATTCTTTCAAAAAAATATATGTAATGTCTATGTATTTCAAGAATGGGTCTTTAAATAGTCACCCCATATAATGAAGACGGTTGCATCTTGACCAGTCATACTGGTCGAGGTGGTGGTTGTAGAACTCTGGGGTGAGAGCATTGATATCAAATGGGAAGTACATTAATAGGAATTTATTATGGAACCTAGGGTAGAGGTTCATGTCAACTTAACACAATTCATTCCACACTGGTAGTGGTGGGGCTGGACCATCGACTATTATTGATATGATTCTTGTGGCTTACACACATTCAAGTGCATTATTTGATACAAGTTCCACAACCTCTTTTATATCTACTTAGTTTGTGTTCGTGTTGGATATACCATTGGAACATATGTGTGAGGTCATTTTGATTGATACATAATTATGGGTGCGAGAAGAAAATGTTAGGTAATTTAAGGTTTGTTCACTCATGGATGGTGGGTACCATTTTCTATGGGACTTGATTGTGTGTGATATATATGTTTTTGATTTGATTTTGGGTAAAAATGGATAGTTTTATAACAATATAATATTGAATGTCACCATCACATCATAATGTTTACATCTCTTGAGGGAGAAACATATTTCTATCATGGTAGTTGGGATGTCCGAGAAGGCCTTACATAGCCCTTTTTTTAGTAGGTGGGTCAACTCATAGGCTATGTGGCTTGTGATAATCATGTTGATGGGGGAGTATAACATCTTGTCGTTACCCCTAGGGTCGATCAGTTTTAGGGTGTATTTCCCAAGAAATTCTCATGGATGTATCCCAATAGATATGTAGATTTCATGAAAGAATTACTTTTGGGAGTGGAACCTTTTTTCATTTCACCATATATAAAATCACCCGAGGAAATCCAAAAACATGATACTATATTGAAAGAGTTTGATTGTAAAGGTTTTATTCATATTAAAATGTCACATCAGGGATCTCCTTTTTTGTTTTCCAATAAATTAAATAGATCCTTGTGACTATATGTTAGTTACAGGATGGTTAATTAGCTAATAGTTAAAAACCAATACCCCCTCCCTTAAAACAATTATCTTTCTTAACATATTAGAGGTGATTTAGTTTTCTCCACGATTTATCTAATATATGGGTATCATTAACTAAGGGTTATACCTTTTGATAAACTGAGGACTGCATTTATGTAAAAGTATGGTTCATATGATATTTTTTTATGAAATTCAGTTTAACCAGTGCGCTGACTTTTTTTTTCATGATGAACTGAATCCTTCAATCATAACTATACCTATTTTTACATGACTTTGTGGATGATATCATATAACACTCCAAAACTAATGAAGATCCTGGTCAAATTCTTGACATCATCCGAATTACACTTATAGAGAATAAAATATATTCGAAGCTATCCAAATTTTATTTCTTTATTCACAAGGAATATTTCATTGTGCACATCATATCATAGAAAGGTGTTTGCATAGACCCAAAGAAAGTTCATGTAGTTTTTCCTTTAGGGAACCCCAAGAATTTTTCTAATGTTATAAGTTTTCTTGATTTGTACAACTATTATCAAAGGTTCATTAAACACTTTTCTCATTTTTATCACCACTATCAATACTAACTAAGAAGGTGTCATGTTTGATTGGTCTGGGAAATGTGATAATTCCTTTCAGTAATTAAAGAGGTGGATGAGAACCACACAGATTCTTATCTTACCTGATCCAGGTAATAAATATACCTTGTTTTCAAGGCCTCTAGTGTTTCTCATGTGGAATTGTTGATTCAAAATTATTAGTTTGTGGCATATGGGGCACGGCTGTTGGGGTCTCATGGAAGAAATTAAACTACACACAAACTTGAGTTGGCATATGTGGTTCATGAATTAAATATTTGGTGACATTACTTGTTGGGGGAATGTTTTAAAGTCTATACCGATCATAAAATAATAAATTACATATTATCTCAGTGTAATTTAAATCTTCATCAGTGATGATGGGTTGAATACACGAAATCCTATTAATTTTAGTTGGTTTATTCACTAGGAATGGGAAATAGTGTTGTAGATTCTTTGAGTTGAAAGGATCAAAAGGAGGTGGTTCAGTAATCAATATTGGAGTGTAAGATAATGGAATTGTTTGTTGAGATACATCTTGATTTTCAAGATAGATAAGGGAAGACGATCCTTTCATCCTTGGTAGTTGATTCTACACTCTTGATCTAGATTAAGGAAATTAAGTATAAAGATCTGGTATATTTTCAATCGGGGGATGCTTTTAATGGCAGGGAGTCACCTTAATGTTGTAAAATTGGATATGATGGGATCATTTATGTTCATGGTTGTGGGGCCATGACAATTTTCATGTGAGAAGAGTTGATGTGTGATTATCTTGTATTTAATTGGTATGTGCATAATGGTTTTACACAAATGTATCATGATATTTATAGGCAGTTACGGAGGCTAGGGATGAAGAAAGATGTTGTTGGTTTCATGGGGTGATTCCTTACCTTCTAATAGAAGAAGGATGAGCATATGTAGTTGGGTGGTTTGTTTCAGTGATTTCACATTCTATAATAGAAATGGGATGATGTGTTGATGGATTTTGTTGTGGGTATTCCAAGTATTCAATGGATGGATGATGCAATTTGGGTGGATGTAGATCAGTTGACTTGGGTAGCACATTTCCTACTGATTTGAGAGACCATTAACATTGATCATATTGGTATTTTATATGTTTGGGAGATAATTTGGTTTCATGGGGTTCTAAAAATGATTGTTTTGAAACATAATATTCATTTTATATTGCATTTATGGATGGGATTACAGAAGAACTGGGTACCAGAGTATTGTTTGAGTATGTCCTTCCACCATCTTATGGATGGGAAGTTATAGAATACCATTCAAGTACTACATGAAATTTTGAGATCTTGTGCCCTAAAATTTCTAGGGATTTTGGAGAAGAACTTGGATCTCTTTAAATTAATTTATAAAAATTGTAACCATGAAATGATTCAAATGAAACTGTATGAGGATCTCTATGGGAGGTCGTGTAGTTCATAATAATGTTGGCTGGAATCTAGGAATACAATGTTGTTGGGACCAAGTATCATTTAAGATAAATCATAACTAGTTCATTTGATTTGAAAAGAATATAAAAATAAATCATACTAAGAAAATGTCATATGTGGAATGGTGTCATAGACCTATTGAGTTCATGGTGGATGATCATATTTTTCTATGGGTGTCACCAAGGTTGTTCCAATGTTGGATATTAAAGATGTTAAATTGGCTCCGAGGAATATGGGGTAATTTGATATTGTGGTGAGGATCAGACAAGTGGCATACGGATTAGATCTCCCACGACATTATAGTGGTATGTGTGAGGTTTTTCATGAGTTGATGTTTTATAAGTATCACCCCAATCCAACTCATGTGATCAATGTTGAGGATGTTGATATTATTGCTGATGCTTCCTTTGAGGGGCTTTGGGTTCGTATTGTGGAACATTGCAAGAAAATTTTTTATTGTAAATTTTTTCCTTTAGTTCATGTTTTATAGAATCATGGTAATGTTCAATAAGAAACATGGGAAAGGGGGTAAGATATTAGATCCCAGTGGCCAAATCTATTTTTTTTCAGAATCTTATAGATTCTTGGTTGTGTGTATTGAGGATAATCTATTATATGTTAGTGATTTTGTTTGGTTCTAGGATTCATAGAGGCATGTCCTTATTTATATTTTGCTTTAAATCTCTTACATTTTGTTAATAGGATGTTTACTAGGTGTATGAGGAGGATTGGGGGTGTTTTTGGGGTTCACAACATAAAAGTGATGGAAAATGGAAATCTAGTGTGTATTAACTGGCTGGTGTATTGTTAGAGGAAATAGTGCACCCAAATCCTTCTGGCTTGGTGGACGGGTACACGGTTAAGAAAATCGTGCAAGGGGGAAATCCAAATCATTCATAATTGGATAGAGGCATTCTTCACGGTTGTTGAATGGTTTGTAAAACCATTCATAATCTTCAGGTAACTGTGTGTATTCAACGTTCTCAAATAAGGGGTGGTACATGGGTGATTCATGGCACGAAAAAACACGTGGCCACATTATGCGCCCAATTTGAATGAAAAAATTTACCATCCCCCACTCATGGTTTTAAGTGTCTCTCCTAGTGTTCTTACCACTTCTTCCTCCCCAAACCTAGTGATCAACCAAAACCATGAAGTCTTTTCAAAGGTTGGTCTCATTCAATTATGAGATATTTGGAGTGTATTTGGTTGTGTATTGATGTTATGAGTAATTATAATCTGTCTGTTTCTTCTCTCTTCAAATTATGGAATGTGGTTTCATTATTCTTCTTAGAAAGTCATAAAACCCTCATTTTCAAGTGGATCATAGGTTGGGGCTTCGAAGGGTGCTTGAATCTAGATCTATGTCAAATGTTAATTAGTGAGTGTTCATCTATGGATCTAAGGTAGGTGGTGTATAATTTGTATTTCATACTCCTGAAGTTTATTTATGCATCTTTTGTAGTGTTCATTGTCCTCTATTATTGGGATTTTGATGCCTTTAAATGGGTTTTGTATAACAGTTCGATAAATGATGAATCAAACCCATAAAGATCCCCATGGGATGCATTGAGATTCACTAGACTAGTTTAGGACCACCAATGGGGTGTTCCAACATTCCCAAACATGAAAAAAATGTAAGGTTAATCATAGAATTTTATTTTTATTAAGTAGATCCCAGGATCAATAGGTTTTTTATTAGTTGAGTTAAAAAGGAAATATTGATGGCTGGGTCTTAACCATGATAATGTCATAATGTATTGTTTGTATTATATTGAAATGGTATACATGTTATAATGTGATTGTTCTAAATGACAATTGAATATTACTTGAAATGCATAAGTGGGGTTAATTCATATGAAATGATAAACATTTTAAAGTGGGAAAGTTCTTGTGAATTGATGAATGTGTTGAGTGGGATAATGTATGGGAATTGATGAATATGTTAAATGGACCATGATATAGGAATTGTGGAATATTATAAATATGTTATGTCATGGGATAGGAAGATAGGTTAAATGTACCATGCAATGTAAATGGTAATTGTGTTAATCAGTTAAACCTTGGTGTTTTTTCACATGTTTAATAGTTATAAAATGTGAATGTTATGTGTATTGGTTTGTATGTTCTATGTAGTAAATGGATAAATAATCAGGTTCAAATGGCTTGGTAATCCTGTGGGATTGGAATTGAGGATCTACTCTCACGGTTCGAGTTAGAATGAGGATCTAAAACCCATACAATAATGTAAGGGCTAGGGATGGGGAATAAGTCACTTTTCCCCTAATGGTTTTATTGGATGAAACTACCTTGACCAAGGATCCATGGTATGTGTATTGTGTTTTTTGAATTTATTTCTTCCATAGTAAGATAGGGAACATGGCTTATTCTCTTAGGCATAGTATTTTACTAGCTTAGTTCATTGTGTAAATGATGTAAATGACTAACCCTTGAAAAAAGTGATGAAATAGTTCAAGTGATTAAATTGGATAGTATGAATATTTATAACTAATAAAATGTTTGTTGTATTTTGTTTACAGTGAATATTATTTTGAACTTGCATACACTATTTGTTTAGACTGGATATTTTGTATACACTTTTGTTGGTAGCCTATTGTGTTGTGCTCACACCCTTCTTGGGTCAAAAATGGGTACCCGAAAAGATTTATTTTTTTTTTGTTCAGAACATTGGGAAATTACCTTTTCAATAGAGTTGAGATGGTATTGGGTTGCGCATGGGTCAGGAACCAAACTTGAAGTCATGACATCTTTTGAGGATTCATTGGTTTGTTCTTTTTGGAGTTTCAGCAACATTAGTACTATTAGAATGAGATGAAATAGTTACTGATTGGTTGTGGTTTGTAACCTATTTGGGAAATAATTGGTAAGGCAAGTTTCTCATTTTTTGATTTTTGTTTCAATTATTTCATATGTTATATTTTGTGTCTTACCCTGGTAAAGAGGGTATAGTCTTTCCAAGGGGTCCATTATACCCTCACTACTAGTCAGAAGCCTCTTGTATATGGGGAGCCATTCCTATGTTTATGTTGAAACACATAATGGGGAACTATTTTAGTGGATTATGATTAGGGGAAATTATAAATCATGTGCCAATAATGTAAACAATCTGGGGATTCGTGAGATAGTTGAACTATTTGGCCACAAAGTTTGAGAAACTGTAACCTAACCATGCATGCTCCAATATCTCATTTCACAAGGTCTAGGGGCTGATCTATATCATTTAACTACCCATGAACCTAACTATATTCCTCCCTCTAAAACCCAATAATGGGGCACAATTTTATATTCTAGGATACACAATTTCTACTACATATGTCCCAACTCTACAAAGACATGAAAAACAAAAAATAACCCTACGATACACCCAAATTAAACCATGGAATGATCCAATAGGTGAGGATAGAAACAAAATAATAAAATTACAAGAATGGTGGTAATATGATGTACAATATCCCATTCATAAAAAATTTATTTTCCAAGATATCCTTCCAAGAATACTCCATGTCAAAGTGATGAGACCATTACACACTCATAAGTGCCTCATGTTCCCAAGTCTAATTAGAATTTAAACCATGATTAAAAAAGACATGAACCAAAGTAATAGACCATCCATGAATAACCATCACCTCATAATAATGAATATGAATTGGTTACTTAGTCATGGAAAAATCAAGTTCCTCAAAAAGGCCATCCCTCACATAACATGACTTTGGTTTGAGAGAAATTTCCTAAATTGTGATACATAAAACATGTTATGAATCATCATTTTCTGAGATATAAAATCCCCATGATAAAACAACTTTCTAATATATTCAAAAAACTATAATGGTCACACATGTCTTAGTACAAGATTTCCTACTTTCCATTTTATGGTGACCCGACTGAGGTGAAACTCTCAAAAATACCATGTCAAAAACCAGAAACTCCAAGGGAATTTGAAATGTTTAACATATGATTTATAATCTCTTTGTTCCATTACCTTTTTATCATAGATAATGTCAATCATTTGTTCCATCTATTTGGCTAAACATGGCCCAACCAAGAAATATTCAATGATCTATGACAAATAAAATACATATTTAAATTGTCATACATAAATAAACTCAAAGGGTGACCTCTTAGTAGGAAACTAGTGTATATTATTATAGGAAAACTCACGAAGTCACATGTGGCTATCCAACACCCTATAATACCCAAAATAAAAATCATGAATAATATATTTATGAATTTAGAAAGATTATTTTTTTGTCATCTGAAAGTTGATGATATGTAATGATCAAAATTACAGGGGGTCCCATAAACTTGTAAAGGTCTCTAAAAAATTAGTTTTGAATATAGGGTCCCTATGAGAATCTATAACGGATAGAACTCTATGATATCTCATGAACTTTTAGACAGACAGACTTCCTATATATTCCTCACTGAATACATCACAACTATGAATAAAGTTAGCCAATTTTTTTATATGAATGATCACTAAAAATATCACATTATTATCTTAGGTATAATCAAGATACCCAAACATAAAATATATAAAAATATCATTCCACAACTACATCCGAAAAGGAAGGTGTTGAAAGAAAACCTGAATGTTTTTCTTTCTTGAATTTGACTTTATAATAGGTATAATAATGATAAAAAATCAGTGTTTTCATGTATTATACCATCCCATCAGAATCATCTCAACTATCATATAACATATTCATTGTGCTAGGGTTCATCACCAGATAATAATTATGAAAATACCCCATCACATAATTTATCTTAGTTTGTGGTTTGAGGTACCATATTCAAATGAATAGGATACCATTAGAAGAAAATGAAAACTCGCTAAAGGTCTCCCAACTATAAGAAGAGTTCATGATGTCACATTACTCAGCCTCAAACATCTATTCCAGAATAATCGTCTCCATAAGACAGAAGTTAAACTATACACTTGTAAAACATTTTCATTCAAATTCTCCAAACCATAAAAATGATGGTTATCAAAGAGAGATATCACTTTCAAATATATTGATGATTAATTTAAAGAATAGGTCATTATTTTCCTTCTCAAGGCATCTATAACAACATTTCCCTGACTAGGGTTGTATGGAATGTAGAAGTCAAAATACTGAAGGTATTCCACCCAACACCTTTGATAGATAATCAAATATTTTTAAGATAAGATATAGTATTAGATTTTTCGATCAGAGTAAATGGTAAACCATTCATAGATATGGCAATTCTACTAATCCTTGAGTTTATTCATCACATATGAAATTTTGAGATCATGATTCAAACATTTATTATGTTCTAAAAAAAGATTCATGGGAACCATAGAACACCACATGATCACCATACATGAAAACATGTCCCAAAAGCAATCTGGATGGTTCACAAAAACCACATAGACCTACCTAGATTTTGGTATAGTGAAAATATCCACAAAATTAAAAATTCACTTCAACTCATAATTTGTTTTTGATATTTCATATACTAGAAAAGTGTTAGTCATTTCCATGTAAGGACGGTCATTTTATTATAATTTTTTTTTAAAATTTAATGAAATAATATTAATTACCCACCAAAAATGAGAATAATTGAATCTAAAAAATATTTCATAGTTGTACCCATGTCGTAGTAGTCTTCACCATCTAAATATAAACTAAAATTCCATCTTCAGAAATCACGTGTTTTAAAAACATCACTTCTACAATAAAATATTAACACATCAATAGAATCAACTAAATCCAATTATCTATCAAAAAAATTAAATTCTCATACATAATGTGCATAATGTTTCTCAAAATTAGAGTAAACCAATATATAATCCAAAATTACTACTAAAATAAATAGAGATACTCCATAAAAATCATTCCTATTGACACAATAAAAATTCCAGGATCATTGTATAGTCCAAATACAAAACAAGGTTCTTATAATAGTCCATCCTACCCAGAAAAATAATTATCCATTATATTTGGATCATTGATTTTTAATAGGTTATAAATAGACTAAAGATAAAACACCAAGAACCACTAAACCCATTAAAATTGGGAAAATATCATTAATCCATTGAAATGGATACTTATCCTTTTCTATTACTGGTCTAAGTTTTTGGTAATCTACACAATGGTTAATGGTTCAATCATAATTATTTGAAAACAAATACATGTGTTATCCAAGGAATAATACAAAATATATTTAGTACATTTTTCAGAAATTCGTCCAATAGGGTGAATAAATCATTCACTTTAGCTATTTTCATTCAATTATAATGGATAGTGACAGGCTAGGTACCTAGTACCAGTTTAATAGAAAACTCCACTCCTCCCTGGTAGAATCCTAGAAAAATTATAAAGGAAAAAATATGGAAATTTATTACTATTGTAGTAAGATAAACACTCAAATATTCATGCTCTTGGTTGAAGTAGAACAAATATGTAATCCTGTCTAACACTGGAAGAGTTTCTCTTGCTGTAAATGATCTCGGGTCTCATTCTACCAATAAAATATAGAACATAATTTTTGGGGTAGTAAATGGTACAAGGTGAAGATAAAAGTAAATCTACAATTTTGGTGAATCAACCCATACATCCCTAAAATGACATCCAAATGCATCTTCTTGAGATATTAAAATTTTTAACTGATCTAAATCTATGATAAAGAGAAGGCACAAGAAGGAAAACAAGGACCCTTATCCCTCTTCACTATGAGGGCATATCAATATTTAACACATAACACATAATATCCATATGAATAATTAAAATATTAATAATGTGAGTCAATATAAAATAATGATATCATCCATCATCAAATAGAATAGTCACTAGATATGAATTCATAGTGAAAGTACCTCACACTGTCAAAAGACCTACATCAGCTTACTCTAGATAGTCATTAACTGTATGAAGAAAACATCATCAAAGATTCATGTGGATTTAACTCCTAGTTAATGATGTATCAGTCTAAAGTAATTCTATTTTTGGTACGGATAATATTGTTCCATTGAGGTGGATTTAAAAGGAAATTCATAACTTCTCTAGGTGTCTTAAGCGACCTTACAAGACACAAATTTGATATTCCTTTCTAAAAACTCACATTGAATGTTAGATATTTATGCATTAAAAGAAATGAAATATTTATTTTCCATACACCATAGAGGGTTATTCTATTTCTTATTGTTGTGATCAACTAAAAGAATAATCTCACTTCCTCTTTAATTTATAATAAATGACTAAACTACCACGGGTTGTAGTAGTAACTCCCTTGAACATCGACATACAATCCATGTTAAGCTTATGCATTGATGATATACGCAAAACATCCGAATAAGAGGTGATCTTCATCTTGAAAAAATGAGATTGAATAATATATCATATACCCATAAAATTTTTTTGTCCTTCAACTTCTAATTCGAAAATAACATTATATAAAAAATGTACAGTATAGTTATTTTCATTCTGATTCATAGTTCATGACACTTTTGGAGGGTGAGAAATTCCATAGACTTGACATAAATCAACAATTATGGATAGATATTCTCATTGAAATGGACTATGATTACATTCCACCTTAATATTTTATGTTTAGTCACTATAAAAATAAATTCACTTCCCCTTCTAGTATATCCTTTAAACATGAATCTAGAACATTTCACATTTATTAAATGTAGTATTTTTATAAAGTAAAAAAGAAGCTCAATATGTTTCAACCAATACTTCACCCACTGAGGATCATTAAAGCCTTGGGAATAAGGTGGTTTCATCCAATTAAATACTTGGAAGGAGATATTATTTCATCATTTTAAGGTTTCACTAATGGATCATGAATGAAGTTTTTTTTGGCTACCTATCCTTGAGATTTGACTACACATTGCACTATTTATACATGGTTCTGAAACGATAAGAGGGTATGATTTCCATGGTTCCACAAAAAATATGTCATCAGTTATGTTTAAACAACTTCTTTTGGTTATAGTACTACACGACATGATTAGGAAACAAGAAAAAATAAGTAATGATACTAAAATCATTAACTAAATCAATTTACATAGGAATATCAATTCAATAAAATAGAATTAAATTTTTTATGGCTTTAAATTAATCAGATCAATTTTTGGTAAGGGATAAAATTAGATCAAGTTAGTCCACAATGGTGTCTTTCCCTAAACACAAATAGTGAATCAAGGGTCTCTCTTATGAGAGAGATCTATGAACTCACTTGTGAACTAATCATTATATATCGATAATCACAACTCCTATCTATGAAGATATCATATAATATATTATGACATTAATGATAGACATAAAAAAAATCCTTGGATATAATTTTTCATGAACTAAATTTGATAACTTGTTATAGTTGTAACCGAGATGTCACTTGCACATCCCACAGGGAATTCTTGAGCCCCATCTGTAGGTGAATTGAACTTATTCATCTAAAAATAGTAAAAGGGAACCATTTCACTATTAAAAAAAACAATCAATAATGGAAACTAGAAGATAAATCAATGAATAAATAGTATTAGAAACACATCCAAATGATAAAAAACAAAAAGAAGATAGGTAAAAATCAAAATAGTAAATCAATAAAATAAAAATAAAATTACCATGAGGTTGAAGTCCTATAATCACCATAAGATACCACGAGCACATCTCTACTAGTCACCACCAACACCCAAGGTCATGTTATTAATATTCACCCAACACCTATATGTTTCTAGTTATCTTTTAATATACCAATCATAACATAATCTAAAAATTCCTAAAGTCAATGGTACATTGTTAGTAAGGATATCCAAGTATTATTTTAACAAATGTTTGATAAGTAATTCCATTAAAGGAAAACCATATATGAATAAAATTTCACAAATATGAGGTAAATAGAGTTATTTTTACATTTTCAATCAAATAAAATTTCCAAAAATACAGATGGTATGAATATAAAAAATATACTCAAATGAAAATATCCACTAAATAGAAGGCCATGAATTAAATATTTCAATAAAAATTAGAATTTAAAAATAAAATCATACAAAGCACCTGGTTTAATATACCCGAGATTTATTAATTCGCGGCTCTAGTATCCTCATAGTACACATTCAACCAATCAAATCTCAATGTGTAATCATGTCCCAATAGAAAAGGCTATGGGGGGAGAATCAATCAACACCCTACAAGGGAATTAAGTATAATTTGTTATAGTTTTATTTTTCATCTTCAATCTATTTCTAGGGGTTAAAGTCCTTGTGTGATTTTCCTTTTCACCCATTAAGTACTAAAGATCACATATTAGTTCAATAAATAATTCATTCATCGGAAAAAAATTCATTTCAAAAATAAACTCTTCATTCAATGTCAAAAATCTCTACTTCAGGTTTCCATATGTTCTTCCAATTTAAAAAAATGTGGGATTTTATCAAGTTCATACCATTAATTATCATTTTTCATTTAAATCACTTTTTCTCAATAAGTAAAATAAAATTATTTAATCGGATCCCTTTTCAATTCAAAATTGTAGAGGCCCAAAGATTAACATACATGGACATTACATTACTTTTGCAGAATACTTAATACATAACAAAAACAGACACACAAGGACCGTCATAGTTTAGTGTCTTTGGAAACTCAGAATATAATCTTCTAATCGTGGTGAAAGATCTTCAACATCTCCCATAAAGATCTTCCCCTTTTGTTTTCTTACCTAAAACCATTCTTCAAATCCTGGGAAAAAGAAAACATATAAAGGGTGAGATCAAATTCTCAGTAAGGGTAAACATAGAGAACATAAAACAATCCATAAACATTTGAATGAAAAAACGCGAACATAAAATCTAAACATCAAAATCACGAGAAAATGACATAAATATTGGAAGTAAATAAAGAATATATCATAAAGGAACATTAATAATGATAAACTAGAATGGGAATAAAACATGTAATTTTGGCATCCATTAAGCACATGTAATGATTTCCATAGTAGCCAAGGCATTGCTGCCAAGACCATCTTAGTGGACAAATCCCTCACTGAACCAGTTTTACTTGCCGTTCCAGCCCTGTATTACTGAACCATATTTACTTTCTGTTCTATAAATGTCTATATCATGAGATATAAATATTTACCCAATTCATTGGAGGGAGATATAGGTCCAACCCATCTCATATTTAAATCATTCTTACGTGTTCCACAAAACAATCATAAATCATTCATCATAACCCAAAGAATAAATTGGGTTTCATAAACATCATTCCATAATAACATAATCCATATAAAAGAAATGGATATAATTATATCATAAGAAAATTGAAACCATATAAATCATAGAGACATTATACTTGAAACATACACATATAAAATAATGTCATCTTATATGGAATATGGTTTTGATAAAGCACTTGAAATGAATTCTTGAGGAAAATATCCTTTCTTCTTGAAAATCATTTTCTTTTCACAAAATGACACACAATTTTAAAATAAAGAGATTTTGTTTAAAATAGTTATGAAATATTTTGGAGGAAGCTTCTTGAAAATAAGGCTTTATAAAACCGTAAAAATCCTTTCATGCCGTATAAGTTTAAAAAAACATTCTTCTCTTACTTTTGCCGGAAAAGTCAAAAAAATACCTCGTAACGTAAACAAAGTAATGATTCCTTAAATAACATGTAGTAAAATTCAAAAATGGGTAAAAAGGACTTTAAACATACATGAAACCATTTTTAGAAAACAGGGACATGGATGATAAATATAATCCTAGTTAATACTTACGAATAAACAATCACGGATAAAAACGAGATTGGAGAAGTTATCCCTTACAAAGATCTTTTTGTAAATAAAATAGATCACTTATGTGTATTCACTATAAGGATATAGAAAGAAATTATAAATAAATGATATTATATAAAAATTCATTTCTCACATAATCAAAGAACTATATAAACAAGAAAGAGAAGATCAACCCAAAGAACGGAAATTGGGTTAAGAAGTTCCCTTACCTTGTGTCCGACATGACTCGATCGTTCTTTAATCTCCTGAATAATAAACCGAAGTTAATTTATAATTGATTAATAAACTTTTTCAAATTTATTATTCCTTTTATATCACTTATTACCAAGTTATAAACATTATGTAACCATTTAGGTTAATAATGTTCGTTTTGTCGATATTTGGTACTTGATTCATGAATGGAATTCTTATAATTACATGTTGTTCATGTGGTCAAAGGTTAATTATAAACAGAATTATATTCATTATTTTTATATCATATATATCATATATATCCATAATATACATGTATTTATAATATTACATAACATATGGAGGTAAGAAATGAAATGCACCGTTCATTGAGATCGTAAGCCGTACGTACACATGAACGCTACTTTCATTTCTATTTTTTTTATTTTAATGGAATTGAAACATAATTATACATAGTTATATTATAATTCTAGTATAATTTCATATATAATATTATTAACTACATCCTTTATACATCCCACATAAGGCATTAACGAATCACATCACTTTGAGGGGGCGGTAGTCCGCACTTCCTCAAATGAGGTCATCATATTTACCCACTATGGAAACCATAAAGGCTTGATATAATTGGGAATTAAAGAAGAATAAGGAAATAATATAAATAACATAAATCCTATATAAATACAGTGCCATCATAATGGCCACCATGAGAGGCGGTAGGAGAAAATCAAACAATCATCATTTCGTGAGGCGTTAGTTTTACATCCACAGAAACATTATATTCTTCATCCACTAGATGGAGGTGTGTGTAAGTGTAGTTTGAATCATTCTCATAAAAACATACTAGTATATTTAGGATACTGTTTTTGTTACAAAATAAAGGATTAAAAAGAGTTTATGGGTTGGATAATTAGAATAAAAGAAAGCAACTTAAGAGAAACTGTTACCTTTAATTTGGGTAACTTCCATTGGCTTGAACCAAAAGAGACTTCTTGAAGTGCCTTATGCCTAAGTTAAGGATTCTAGGGGGAGTTGAGGGATGTAGGGAGCTCAATTGGGTAGAGTTTGTATGAGAAAAATGGCTTGAGAGGTGTGAGGAATTGGATAGAAATGGTCTCCTTTTATAAGGGAGAGGAGGGGCTCTTTAGGAAAGAGTGAAAATATTATTTTATAATATAATGATATTCAGTTTATATTGGTCCAAAATTAATTATAGTCAAAGATAATATTACTCATGGTCGAAATATAATCATCCAATCATAATTGGACATTTTTTGGATAATATTTTAATCATTATAATCTTATTTATTTAAATCATTTATTAATGAGTTAAACCCCGCATCATTATTGTGTCATAAACAATTTAATTAATTTGATGTCTAAAAATTATGAAAAAAATTCCATGATGTAGGAAATATGTTTATCTTTCTAATTAATATTTATTGTTGAAAATATGACTTATATAACACCATATAAAAATTAATTTACTGAAAGATTTTTGTTAATGTCAATTTTTTCTTTACATTAAATCAATTAATCTAATGTGTCATTGTCTTTCATAAGTGACTCCATGGGGTCACAAAATCGACTTAAGGATGCCCATGATCATAAATTACTCATACAATAAGTTTTGTACAAGTGTTAAGGTAAATTTGAATTATTATAATATTCTTTTAACCTTGAATTACCCTATTTACCTTTAACCGCATTAAATAAAAGTAAAAAGTTACTATTCACAAAAAATTATTTTCATCTTATTGAACCACATTTTAGTCCTTGATATTAACCGCGTATCTTGGATTTTAAAAATTCCACTCACAAAAGCAGTAAAATTAAGTTTTATTGAATTTCCAAATTCTCCTAGGAGGTGGGTAAAAAACGATGAAATGTTCAATAAATTTTTTATATATCTAAAATTATTATAAAATGACTCCAATTAATTACATTGAACTTATATAGGTATTATGTATCAATTTTTACCTAAAAAAAATTTAAATAAAATAAATAATTATTTAAATAAATAGTCGGTTTTTAAATAGTAACCCAATGTTTTCACTATTCATCAAAAATTGAAAGTTTTCAGAAAAATACCAAAAATTCATCCTAATATATGTTTGATATTCCGAATTCAAAAATGATATCCATTTTTCCAAATTAAAAACAGATAAGTTGTATTAATTAATTTTAAAATTAATTCCCGTTATCAAAACAAATAGCGTGTTTTTTAAGAAACGATAACTATCAAAAGATCGACACTTGTTTATGTTCAAATTCAAAGTGAAATTAATTACAATGACCAAAATTGGATTAAATTGTAAAAATATATTACAATTACACTTTAAAACCAATTAAAAGAATAATCTAACCATATAAATTATTGCGATGAAAAAAGTTGTTTTTAATTAAAATATAGCGTGTTTTTACTATTCATCAAAATATGAAAGTTATCAGAATAATATGAAAAATTTATCCAAATTAAATTTTTATATCCTGATTCCAAGGAATAATTTTATTTTTTCAAATTTAACTTATAAACATGTCAAAACTAGATTTGAAGTTGGTGTGCCATCAAAAGGCGGCAAAACTGCATTTTTTTTATAAATACTTATTTTACCCGAAAAATTTATTTTATTCTCATACCATGTTCTGGAAAATATGCAAGATGAATAATAATGTTATAAAATTCAAAATTTAGTTAATACTATTCCTAATGGCTAGTTTATAATAATATTATAACCATATATCATTGTTTAGTGAAACCCAGTATTGTGTACAACACACACTATCGAGGAAGATTGTGATTGCGTGTAATGCAAGCCAAGTCAGGGTTGCGTGTATTTCAAGACTCCTTTGTTGTTTTGTATAACAAAATCCAACCATATTTCATTTACACATTGAATATATATATATATATATACACACACTCAATGTTGCGTAGAATAACTACTATCAAACAAACTTGAAATTGTGTGTAACACGATCCAAGATTAGTGTTGCGTATACTGCAAGATAATACGGTGTTGCATATAGTGAAAGATAATCTTGGTGAAGCGTACAACAGAATATATGAAAGAAATTAAAAGTATATATCTTATAAAATCTCAGGTTTTTACAAAAACATATTTAATCAAAACCAACCCCATTTTTCTAAATCAATTAAAAAAGGGATTTTTCAAAAAACTCCATTAAATTTTAAACCATTAATAAAAATATTCTAAATTATAGGTCATCAATTGAAAAAACAGTCAATTGAAGAATGAAAACAAGTTTTCATGTGTAGGGAAAATAATTCAGGAACCAACATCCTTTTTTATATGATCTAGAATTCACCCAATACATGAAACACAAACCAAGATCTAATGTAGAGGATGATCAAAGGGGAATCCCTTAAAATAAAATTAATTAATATCATGAGGATCCGCCACTCTCAAAGAAGTAGATAATATTATAGATGAGAATTGAAATTCAGTGGGAATAAACTTACTAGATAATGATTTATTGCATACATTAACACTTTGATCCATGGAGAAGAGGGTAACGGGGGAAAACTAATTTATATAATATCTAATACAGAAAGGGTTGAATTATGTTTTTCTGTGAGTTGTTTATAGTTTATAAAATAGGTTTGGGGTTTTAATCGAGATTTAAAAGGACAAAAAATCCCATCACATGGTTTTTGATGTTATGGCTCATGGTTATCACTATATAGTGTTCCTAGACATGCACCTTATTCGGCCTCTAGAGAGAGTTTCATAGTTTGATCACACAATCTGACCAACCATGCACCAAATGTGTGAAACCTCTAATTATCTAAGAGATATCTTAATGGTTTGGCTGCAAGGATTTATAAATATTCAGCCAACCATTAATGAACCACTATCGCATAATGCATGTTCTACAGGGTTGGTTTCACATTTTAATAAATCATGCACCAAACCAAGTTTATCCCTCCAGATCCCAATAAAAGGAGTCTAATTTTTAATGATGGGTGACATGATATTTACTAATAATGAAAAAACTATTTTATTGTCAAAAAACATGAAATTAATCCCCAAAATCTACCCAAAAGAACCTAAAGAATAATCCAAACAGGATATAACAAAAACGAAGGGATAAGCACACCTGAAATCTAGTAAATGGATGTTACACACACTAACCAAGATACTTCAGTTTTTATCCTAAATTTATACCAAATAATATCAAATTGTCATAGAAACTTATTTATACACATCTATGATATCATTCAATGGATAAGGATTAACCTAATACATTTAATAACGAGACACATGAAAAATATCATGAACTATTTACGATTTTTGTTTTTTGTTTTTTGGATGATATGTTTCCTATATAAGTCACTCATTCAATTCAAAAGGTATAAGAGATCTAGGTTTCAATTTTATTTAGTTTCCAAACATCCTATACCCATTCCAAAGAGAAAATTAAAAAAAATAGTCATTGTGAATAAATTCTAATATTATCCACCTCTAATTGGAATATGATTTTATCTACTTTGAGAAATAATTTTGTTCTCAAATAACATGTACATGGCCTCTTATATGTTGAACTTTAGTCAACCCTACTATAGTAGCTTTACCAATCTCAACCAACATAGTTTCAAATAACATGGTCACCCATGTGATTATTTATTAACTTTCATACCAATAGGGGAATCCAAACTCTTATTTTATGAAATCAATTGTAAGATTAATTAACCCATATGTTGTCTTCTAAAATTCTTGATACAGACTCCCAAAATATAATAAAATATATGGATCATCTATGTTGTTAGATGGTATATATATGGGTTAAATGTTAATAAAATGTATAAAAATGTGCACAAGTACAGTTGTTATCACATCCACACCAATGATGTCAGTTGATAATCATGATCAAACATTATAAGCTTCAAAAATACCTGAATATTCGCCACCGCTATTAGATACTTCTTTACTAAACAATCCACAAATATCTATAAATTAATTAAAATTGTATGAGATGACATGATCCAAAAACCCCTATAAAATAATATAGAATCAAACCCTTTCATGGTATAAGGTAATCCCATAATAAAATATATGAAATTCATTCCCACACTAGTTATGAAATTCTAAAATTATGTAATAACCTAATCAAAACATGATTACTATATTTCACATCATATAACACAATACATTACGATAAAAACAGAGTTACCAATTTCTATATCATATAGAAAAATAAATCCTGTTGAATGTGAGATGCCTCATTGATGACCTAAAATATACTACCAAAGATGAATTGACGAATTTATTCAAAGAAAAAATAACTTCCATTGAAATTATAATTAATTTACCTCATCCTTAGTTCTACATAAAATGAACCCCACTTCATAATATTAAATCTCCATACTAGAACCTTATAAAATACCAAATGACACTCTTCTACCTATAGTGCTACTAAATATTTCACCATCATCTTCTAACTACTTTCTCACTCATAAATCTCATCATAATAGAAGTTTAAAATATACCAGTTTCTCTATCACATTATTTGTCCCACCCATCCATAAATAATTATCACTATAAAATTTCAAACTCAAATTAATAATTACCACACTAACAATTATGGGAGTATATGTGATGTAAGAATCATAAAAATTCATATATTTATCATAACATATCTCCCAAAAATTTAAATCATTATTCTAAAATATATAGCTCAAAAAATTATGATTAGAATAATTTATAAACTATTCAACATGGAATTAATTTAACGAAATCTCATGAGAAAACACCACAATCTGTATCTCTATATTATGTGTATCATTATTATGTTAATGGGATTCAACCTCCTAGAACATTTAGTGATAAAATATTGCACTCAAATTTGAAATAACAAAATACTTCATGAGTGGAATAAATATATCTCTAATAATAAATTTCATTATAATATAAATTTTTATTATAACTATTAAATTACATCTTTATTAATCATTCAAATTCATCTTGAAACTCTTTTGTCTGAGAAAAATCTTACCCCCTCTTATTTAATGTTGATAATTTATAATTTAATACAATAAAACATGAGAATAAATAATCTATAACAACATAATAACCCAAATAAAATCCATTCTTCTAAAACACTTCTATGAGAATTTGAAAAAATAAATGAGTCAATTATATTGGGGTGAATTGCTACACTATGATCCAAAATTGAATAACCAATAATTTGGATATTACATGTCTAGAATTGATATTTTGACATCATAATATATAATTTATGAACTCTAAGAAACACCAACACTATCCTAATATTATTTTATTTATTCTATTCTACCTCTGAGTAAACCCCAACATATTCGATAATGAAAACCCAAATAATATGAAAATTATGTTAAATTATACTTTTTTATTCCCATGACCATATTTTATGTATTAATAATATAAATTAAAATTATAGTATACTAAAAATTTCTATATTCACATAAAAAAATTAAATAATCAATTCATGAAAGCCACACACTTTCTGAGATGCATATTATTTTTCAATCATTGAGAACAAATATACAAATTTTAAATGACAAATTAAATTATATATATTTTGAAGTTGAAGTTAATTATATACCATCCCATATTTAAACCAATAGTATTAAATTCAAAATATTATTCACACAACTATATTTTTCATGAAGATAATATAGTATCCTCTAATGTCACATTGTAATGAATAAATATAAATTACAATAACAAATAAATATTAATCCATAACTAACATTGCTCTGATATAACCATATGTTATTCAACCAAAACTATAACATAAAATAAATTTATATCCGACAATACTAAACATATTATCTATCCTTGAATGTTTTCATTGAACCTCCACAAGATGTGCATCAAAATATGGGATAAAATACCTTTTGGATTATATCATCTCCCCCTTGGAATGGAAATTTATTTTCTTAATAAACATTTCATTCTAAACATTAAACTAAAATAATAACCATTCATATGGTAAATACAATTTTCACTTAATGAATCCAATATATCTAAAATATATCTGTCAATTGTTGAATCTATAAGAAATTGGGTTCTATGAGAATCAATAAAAACCTAAAAACACAAAACCGCAGACCCAATCCTTCTTCATCTATCCTCAGACTTTATTAATTAACTGTAGTGGTCTCTAAATATTATTTTCATATAACTCTAACTCATAAACCTATGTAATGGAGATAAATAAATACAAGTATCTAACTTTAATAAAAATATAAGTAAGACAATGGTAAATTTAAATCATATCGCAAACCATAAATAATTCTTATACGTATTGAGAATATATATTCTAGAGTTTTCAATTTTCAATTGGTCATCCAATTAATCCCTACTACTGACATATACCACATATATAGTTAAAATACATCAAAAAACCTCTATGATATCCTTTTATAATGCTATTATGTTCTAGTTGTATTAGTTGTCATTTATCCAACTACTGTTCTGAAAAATATTAATAAAGAGACTGACAAACCCAGAAGGTTGGTAATTAAACTATCAAACTCTTCTAACTCCACTAGAAACTTATAGTGAGATACACTTTTCATAATTATATATTACAGATTATTATATGAATATTCATTACATAATAGAATTATTCATGCTATAATCATATAGTTCTATTATATTTGGAAACACAGACATGTAAATAATTGTTTCCTTAGTGAAATACATTATCTCCCACTAAGATATTCAAAACAAGAACCATTATAAAACATATATTACATAATACCATTCTTTATAACCAAGGGAAATTAAATATAATAAAGGGTGAGGTCAAATACTCAGTAAGGCTAAACAATGGAGATATCAACATAACAAGAGAAAAAGCGTATGAGGACATGAGAATAACATTTTAAAATTACACAATACATATCACAGATCATAAAAACGTGTCCTAGAATAAATATTTTTTGTTCTTAAGACATCAACCATAATGCAAAAAAAATCCATGAGCTCATAACATTGAAAAATGAAATTGATTTTTTCTCAAACACATAAGCATATAAATTCATATCCGTAGTAGTCAAGGTTCATTTCTATACTATCATAACAGAATGGGATTAATCTCCAAACCATCATAGAATTCAAGGTTAAATCCATAGATTATCATAGTTGTAAAATTACTTTTTTAAAATGGGTTCACTACACCATTAAATCCCTCTTTATCTCGTGAGATATCCATATTTACCCAATGCATTGGTGGGCTATATAATTATAGTCCCACCCATCAAATAATGAAAATAAACAGACATCTTCCTCAAGATCATAAAACATTAATTAAATTATCACCAATATAAATAAATGGATTCTATAAAACTTTCATCATTTTATCATATAATATATAGTATAAAAGAATTACATTTGTTCGTGAGGTGATAGACTTTTGTAAATATAGTCGACAATTTAGTTTACCTTTTTATAGGATAACACATGAATGCAATAAATTTGATTAATATAATAACATATCAATATATGTAATATACAAAACTTATTATATATTCATATTTAATCAGTATTTGTAAGTGGTGGATTAATAAATAAAACAAAAGTTCTCAATAAACAATGATACCTTTTATTAAGAACAAACACTTTAGGTTTTCAACAAAATCTATCATAGGATATTTTCCCAAGAAAACTAATGACTCTATATTGTGGGGAAGGAATTAAAGAAATAAATATTTTTATTTATTAGTATAACATAAATGATTTTTAAGAGTGATGGGAGATGATAGTTGGAGACCTTTTATAAATGGGGGGAGAGGACACAATTGGATGTTTTAAAAATTATAAAATAAAACCATATTTTACACACACCAGATGCATCCATAATGTAACATATATGATTATATGATATATGGTCTAAATATGGCAATTAAATATAAATATGATATGTGTTTTGGTCTTTTAAACACTTATTGTTTTAGTTTGTCACCAAGGTAACATGTTTTAACCATAATCATGGTAATAAATGTTTACTATTTTTAACATTAATTATGAAAAAAAATTTATGATTTCAATATTATATAATATTAATTATTATAAGTAAAAATATGGAATTAATTTTACCAAATTAATTTCATAGAATTGGTAGAATTTATCTTCAAATCAAACTCGCATAGGTGATGAAAAATCGATTTCCAAAGTAAAATGTTTCATAATTATTAAAATATTATATATAAATAATAAAAATGAAATTGATTCCAATTAACTCAATTGGATTAGTAATAATTTAATTTAACCAAATTTACTTTTAAAAAAACATTAAAATAAAATGGTATGTGTAAATACTTTAATCTAAAAGGTATTTTTTACAAAAAAAAATCATATTTTTCATTAATTATCAAAAAATAATATTTTTAAAAAATCATTAAAAACTGAATCTTATATAATATTGATATATTGACTTAAAATAATTATTTTATATTTTCAAATAATTTTTTTTCTTGTGGGAAAATTTCATTCAATTATTTTTTCATAAAAAAAACATTAAAAATAATTTTTGTTGAAAAATTTATTTTTTGAACGATATAAATACTTTACTAAAACAATTATTAGATATAATTCTATATTATTCCTTTATCTAAAAATTATTTAATTAATTTTTTTAAAATATATTTAAATTCATACACCAATATTTAACTGATTTGTTTCAGTGGTTGTGTTTGAATAATAATACTAATAGCATATTTTTTTTAATTAAAACTAAATGTTGTGTGTAAAGGATTCTATCAAAAAATATATTTACATTTAAAATATAAATTATAAAATATGTGGTTGTTAAATTCTACTCCCCTTAAGAATAATTTTTCCATAATAATTATATTAATTTGATAAAAATAACAGACGATACTTATGCCTCATCATATCATCAAATTTGCACATAACATCTCCAACTTGGTGGTTTCACCACAAAACATTGAATAGTTGAGTGGAATGATTTTTTATTAATTTATCTATATTATCTTGTATACTAATATGTTTTTCATCATAGAAAATATCAAGATCCAATGGTATGACAATTAATATTATTAAATGTAAAGGATCAAGTATGTAATCACTAGTAGAAAATGTTTTTAACATCATTAATTTGACATCAGTTTCTTATAAACTGATGTAAAATATGTTTTTAGATAATTTTTGGCATCTATTGTTTTAAAAATTGACACAAAAATTTTTAGAAAACTTATATTTGGTGTTGGTTGTTAAAAAACCTATGCTAGTAATATGATTGTTTTTACTATGTTTTAGATTATTTCTTAATATTCTATTTGACTAGTCATGGATTATAAAATAGAGTTACATATTAATTGTTATGGATGTTGTAATTGAATCTTCTATAAGATAAATCTTAAAGAAGTCAAACTTTCAATGTCCATAAATTTTAATATGTAACTATGTTTTAGCTTCATAATCATTCTAATATAATCTTAAGAAATTATATAAAACAATTGAATTTTATTTAAAATGTTGGCGTCAATTTCTTAAAAATTGACGCCAAACAATATATTTTTTATATTTCACGTTAGTTTTTTAAAAAACGGATGAAAAAAATAATTTTATTATTTTCGAATCGATTAAAAAAGAGTTGAATTTTTTTTAATTTTTAGAATTATTTTATTTAAAAACCGACACCAAAAATATATTTCTTTTAATTTTTTGTGTCGGATTTGAAAAAAAAAACTGAGGTGAAATATTTTTTTTTCATTTTTGCATTGATTTTTAAAAAAACAGGCGAGATTTTTTTGAACTTTTTAGCATCAATTTCATTAAAAACTGACACCAAATAATATACCGATGAGTGTTTTTTTGCATTGATTTTGTAAATTTTTTTTCCAAAAGAACAATGTAAATCCTCTTTTTCATTGATTTCAAACAAATCTAATGCCAAAGTGTATTCTCTAATACATGCGATAAAAATTTCAATTTTTTTTCTCCAAAAAGTGTTTAACAATTTAAAATCCTGCCATTATTTTTGTAAAATGATATCGAAAATATATATTTTTACTATATATAAATCCATTTTCTCCATCGTTCATCATTTTTTACCTCTTCAATTCAATCGTTTTTTCAATGTAGATTCAATCGTTAATTTGAAAATGTTACCTATTCTAAAAATTTATTTTATTTATTATTATTTTACTACATTTCTAAAAAACTTTATTATCTTTCTTATAATGATGGTTTATTCTTATGATCCAGTTACAATTATAAAACATTCGGATATGATTTACCATCAATGGTGTAAAATTAATTTTCGATCATTGTTTTCATTGTCACACGAGTTCTACCATAAATATAGGAGATATGATGATAAACATCATATCATTTTGACTGATGATCCTAAAACCATTGAAATATTTTTAAGATATTAGGTTAATTTTATTTAATTTGATGTTTGTGTTTTTTGTTCATGGTTATCATGTTTTCTTTGAAATGCGTTTTATTAATAAAAACATTGAAATGTTGAACTTCTGACAGCCATAACTTTTAATTTGTAACTCTGTTTTAGCTCCACGACCCGTCAAATCGAAGAATTCGAAATGATCTAAAGAATAGAAGAATAAAATTTTCTTTTTTAGAATATGTTTTTTGAATAAAATGTCGCCAATTTTTTTTCATTTATGGAATCTATTTTTTAACTGATGCCAAAACTAATTTATTAATTTTTTGGCGTCAGTTTTTAAATAATCTAATGCAATAATTGATACTGATGGGTTTCATTACATCGATATTTTACAAAAATAAGGCTATAAAAAAAATTTAATTCATTTTTGGCATCTGATTGCAAATAATCATATAAAAAATCATATTTTTTTAGGTCGGTGACTTCAATGTCGGTGAAAATATGACTTCAAAATTTAATAAAAACAACTTACTTTAATGACCTTATTTCTACTAATTACATCATAAATAGTAAAATGTGGAACATATCATTGAATTTTGATTCAGAATATTAAAATATAAAATATACCCTAGTATCCAATTTCATTTCATACATAATCTCATAACCTTATTCAATGGATAAATTATCAAAAAAAAATTCCCACCAACATCAAACTCCACATGACACTAATTATCATCTATATAAATTTTATGTTAACTCTAAGATGTATTGTTGCATCATCCAATAGATTTGAGTTTCTCTAGAAACTCCTCAACTAGATATTGTCAAAATATATTTCTTTCTCCAACTTCATCCTAGAAATGAAGACTTTTAGACTTCATTCTAAGGAGGGATTCATGTAGAGACAACTTAATGCTCGTGTGAAATATATTATTTTAAGAAATATCAACTAGAGAAGGTGATTATCCCTACAACCATTGAAATCCATAGTTAATGATCACAGAATATCTTCTCAGGTTTTAATGGTTCTCTCTATTATACCATCATTATATTGATGATACACAGTGCACAAACTAAACTATGTATCAAGGGATTGATAATGAATTCAACAAAACTCTGAGATAAAACAGAGATCCCAATAATATACAATATAATGTTTTACTCCATGAAAAGATTAACCATTCCTTAATATATATACTGAAAATAAAATCTATATAGAAATATTCTCCAATAGTGATGAATTGTGATGAATTAATAATGAGATTGACTACAACCCATATATCATCATTCTGGTTATGTATTTTGGGGATTATAATGAATGAAGTCCATGGTAGTGTTTTCCAATTTCTATTTTGACATGGTTAATGGATCTTAATTACCCATATAATTTTGTTCCTAATCCTTAGCTTACTAAAATACCATGAACTATGACATATTATCAGTAATATCTCTCTCCTTTTTCCAATCATAAAAACTCTTTCAGGTCACTATACATTACTCTACTTCTATGATGGATAAAGAATGAAGGAAAATGATCCTACTCCAATAACTCATTCTTAAAATGTGGTACTGATAGAACAAAATCATGTCTCATTATCCTTGTAATTTTCTCTTAGTCATGTCTCAAATCAGGAACATTTCTCACCTTATTTTGTAACTCTACATATTCCTTGTAATCCTCATTAATCATTACATGTATTGATGGATAAGCACTCATTTTTTAATTATAATATTTCCCACTTACTTTAATGTTTATAGGTACATACTTTAAAAATATAAAAATGTTGGACCTTATTTTATTCTCATCATAGATAATATTGTTTGTTTATTTCAACTCAAAGAATCGGCTACCTTCGCACTTTCATAGGGAGATAATGTTTTGAGAATTCATAATCTTTAAGCAGTTCAATCCATCTTATATAGAGTATATTCAACTCTTAATGTATGAATATATAATTGATACTTTTATTATTAGTATGTATTTAAAACCATTATCAATAAATATAATACCACTATATCTATAATGATAAGATTACAACATCTAATTAAAAAATCAAGTACTCAATAATTTTTTTCATGAACATTAAATTGTTTTAGGGAATAAGATATAACAATACCATTATTCTTGAGTAACAATCCCAAAACCATATTCAGTACATCGCTATAAAATACAAACCCTTCTCTACTATAGGGTATTGTAAATAAAGTTATTCTGAAAAAACTACTCTTTAGTTCCTTGAAATATCTTCACATTCATATATCCAATGAAAACATGTTATCTTCCAACTTAACATGGATAGTGGATTATATAGTTTAATGAAATATACCTCAAATGATGATAATATCATGAAATCCATAGAAGGTTTCAAATAGCCTTATATCAGTTTTATTGCGCTAATTTTAAATAAATTTCAACATTTATATATATATATATAACCTCTATTCAAATTATATGACCAAAAAATTAAACTGTTTATAGCCAAAATTCACACATTGTATATTTTTCATATAACTTATCCTTCATCAGGGTCTTCATTATAATTCTCAAGTAATATTCATGAATTTCCATTCAAAATTAATCTATAATTATATAATCTATAAAGACATCCACAAACTGATCAAGGTAAGACTATATACACTATTCATTAAAATAACGAAAATATTTGGGGAATAATGAAGTTAAAATGGAATCACTAGATATTCATAACATCAATAACTTGTATGGAATGTTTTCTTGGGTATACCCACCTTTATTTCAATTAATTGATGATATCCATAATGACATTTAATAATGGAAAAGTATTGTGCTATGTGTAGTTGATCAAACAATTCATCAAAATGCGGCTAAAGATATATTTTCATGATTTAAATATTTTTAAGATCCTAATAAACAATTTCAAGTCACACTTATCCACATTTATTTTTAACAAAAATCACATGTTCACCCCAAGGTGAAAAACATGGCCAAATAAATATCTTATAAAGATTCTCAAGGGGTTCTTTCTTCAATTTTTATACCTCAACTGGGTCTATTATATAAGATGTCTTTTAAATATGTACATCACAAAGTATGAGTTTGATTGAGAAATCAACTTCATGGTTCAGTGTAAGACTAGGAAACAAATTCTGAAAGATATCAACAAACTCCCACATGATAGTCATATGATCAATGTAATAATTTATCCAACCATATGAGAGGAAAACCCATTTCAATAAGAATCGAGTCTCATAATATTGATGGGATTTCTATTAGAAGTTCATATTTATCATCGCACTGATAACTGGTCATAGGTTGGTTTGGAATATAAAATTTGACCTTATACCATAGAAATTGATGTCATAGTTATGTATAGAAAGTAAATACATGCCTAATATAACATCAAATTTTACTATATGAAGCTTAATGAGATTTCAAGGAATCACATTACCCCAAACTATAACCAATGAAGATTTGTAAAATTTATATTTTATCATTATACCATTAGGTTTATTCACTGCTAATTGATTATCTAATCATTAAGTTTACTTTTTAAACTATTTTGAAATTATTTATATATATAATATGTGGTAAATACATAGTCAAATAAGACATGAAAAATTTTAGAGTGGATGGTATATTTACCCTTCACTGCTTTATTATCCTACCCCTCATCAGAAATAGTAATCATTAGAGATTTCCCTTTTTTTCTCAACACAATAAGTTTATGACATTGATCGTAGCATATAACCTTCATATTGGAGCACTCGTTGGAATAATACTAATAATATTTTCATTTGAAAAAATGGATTGTGGGTGGTTTATTTTGTGGAACATTTTAAATATTTTCATAAGTATTTAAATTATTTAAGTAACATTAGACTTTGATTACATGTATACCTTCCTTTCAAAAATTAAATCATTTACTCCCATTAAGTAAATTTCCCACTTATTTCTTTCAAAACATCAACCATAAATGAAATCACATGTTATTATCTCCATGGATTATATGGTTTCCTTTAAATATCATCATTATATTCTTATCAAAACCATGATATTGATTGGTAGCTCCAATATACATTTCATAAATGAAATCACATCAATCAATTTCTTTAGAACTACTAAAGTACCTTATATTTAACATTTATAGACTTGGTTTTAAGTCCATAATGAATCAACAAACCATATATTCATGTTAGATGATAATACCATATGTGTACCTCCCATTTAATTAAAAATATTTCATATACATACCAATAGATTCATCATATGTCTGTTTGGAATCAAAAACTTCATTTGCCTTTTAAAAAAATATATGAGGAATATACATATTGAAAAATAATCTCTTAAATTTATCCCACAATATTGATTCAATTTTATTTTAATACCCCACAATATTGGAATGATACCATTAATGATCTTCTTAACCTTCCAAATGATTGACATCAAAAATGACTTTTCCATCCTCCAAAAACTAGATAATTGAAAGTATATTTTAAATAATATTGATTTATTTCACAAAAACTAGTGGATTTGTTAAATGAATAATTGAAGGTGGAGGTTTTATCATGAAGGACTTAAAGGAACATTGTTCCATATTTTGTTCATTTTGATGTTAAGTATGATTTATATCCTTGTAAATTTATACGAGCATAGAAACAACAGTTTTCATTCTATATCCCACAATATTTGGTTTCTCTAGAGGAGAGTCCTTGAATTTTCCCCCACACTAAAAATTACCCTGATTCCTTCAGGTTCAATCCCTTGGCTAAACCCAAAAATCAAAGCACGAGAAATAATAATCACAGTGGGAAACCAAATAATCAAGAAAAATCATTTATAGGATATTTAAATCATCCCTCCTTCTTTTCAATGTATGAATCCTATGATTTGACCTAGGTTATTCATGGTCATTATCAATTTTAATTTTTCATGATGGATCTTAAATAGTTTGGGATATTTCAAAACTTATCCCCTAAGAATGTAGAGATAGGAATATAGAAATCCAAATTTTCATGCACCAAATTATGGTCGATTATGAACCCAATACATAATTTTTTTATTATTCACCCAAGGTAAAACAAAAATTAGTTCCAAATCACCTTGATAAATCTTGAGAAGGAAGTATTTTATTGGAATCCACTTGATATATACTTCAAAATAATTTTAGGATATTTTCTAATAATTATTATTAAATTTTTGGTTCTCATAAAATTTGTCTCATATTAAATTGTAAAGGATAACTAAACCTTTCATTGATACCAACTATAGTGACCCACACCTCCCATAATTAAATTTGGTATCATATAAGGTGAATATTAATTACATAAAATAATGATACACACTAGAATTATATAGTTCTTGAATCTTTAGAAACATTGATACATAAATAAGTAGTTCATATGTGGAATACATCATGTCCCACTATAATTTTCATAACAATAACCCTTCTTAGATTTGTCATTCATAATTCATTTCTTTATAACTAGTGGAAATAAAACATAATAAAGGGTAATATTAGACACTCAGTAAGGGTAAACATGGGAGAAATCAGAAAAACATGAGAATAATGGTATGAGAACCTGAGAAAAACATTTAAAAACCAAACCCTACAAATCCAAGATCATAAACACGAGTTATGAAATAAATATCTCTAGTTCATAAGAAATTATTCATAAAAGAATAAAAAGACCATAAAATCATAATATTAGAATAATACATATATTTCATATATACACATAAAAATTTAAAATCATTTCCATTCTATTCAAGGATCATTTATAATACTATCACAATGGAATTGGTTTAATATACAAACGATCATAGTAGTCAAGGTTTACACCGATGACTATCATAGTGGACAATGTCCCTAACTAAACCAGGTTCAATCCCCATTCCAACTCTATATATCTAATGATAAATTAATCATTACCTAATTAATAAGTGTGATATGTAATTTTGAGGCCACTTATCACATTATAAAAATAATATATATGTGTTCTATAATATCATAAAAAAATTATCATATCATGAAACTTGAAAAAAGTAGATTTCATAATCTTTCCATCCTGAAATAACCAATAGAAAAGAAACGTGATTCAAAATGATTTAACAATTCATCATAGTATAAGCCATGAAAAGTAATGGATTTTATAAATACATTTTTATAATTATCATATTACATAAATTTAAATAATAAGTATGGTATTATTATATCATATCTATATTATTTATTAAGAAACAAAATAGTATTTTATCCTAGATTGTGAATGCTTTTAAATAGATCATATGGAATATTTCATGAGGAAAATATCATTTCCAGCGTGAAATAATGTATTCAATATCTCAAAATGAAAAAAAAATATTAAAGGAAATAGTTTCATTGAAAAAAATTATTGAAAATTAACAATGAATCTTCAAGTAATTGAGTGGTCATTATAGTAGAAAATTTCCTTCATGTAGTGTATGTTAGAACAAAGATTACATTCGTATTTTTAGTAAAATCTCATAAGTAAAATGGAAAATAGATTTGTTTTAAATCAATTTTAAAAAAATTAAAACATGTCTAAAAATTACATTGAAAATTATATATTAATATTAAAAACCTTCTAAAAAATATTTTTTATAAGACATGGATATATAAGAAAAAGGATTTTGGACAAAAGACATAAATAAATTCAGTTTCCCATAAAAATATTCTAATTGAATATTGAGTATATAATGATATACAGATGGAATCAAAAAATTTAATTTCAAGAAATAACCTAAGGATAAAAACTCATTTAAAACTTGAGATATACATCATAATATTCCATCATGTGAATCACAATTATAAACAATCCTAATAGACATTGAGACTATAACAAAAAAACCCATAATTATTTTGTTACATTAAAATCAAGTCATCAAGAAAGATATGAACATATATGGATATTTATATAAAAATAATTTTAATTGTAATCTTTATAAAATATATAATTGGTAAGAATATAAACCACATAGTAAAAACAAGTGGTTTGTATTACTTTCTCTCTTAGATATAAAAGTGAGATGATTATCTCAAGTCTCAAATTTCTTCCTTTAGGTTTGAGCCTCCCATATGATAAATAATAAATTTCTTTATAAATATATTCTATAACATTATTTCCATATAACATACCATATATTATTTACTTATATCCTTTTATCATTGGTTAATTAACAATTATTTTTTAAAATTACTGTTTTGGGAAATAAATACAATTTTTTAATCATAAATGTTTTTGTTTGGTAGTTTTGGTCCATTTTCATTGATTATGGTTCTTTAATATATATAATTTTAATAATAATATAAATTTAATACATATTAATTATATAAATATTTAGATGAATCCAGAAATTTATATATAAATAAATAAATAACATCATTCTTTGAGATGGTAGGTTGTAAGTACACAAAAATGATATCTTAATTTTATTAATGGATGGAACAAAAAAAATAATAATTCAACTTTCCATAATAATTTTTTTATTATATATATAATATAAATTAATAAAATATAACATTTTTACTATCTATTTTAAAATAAAATAAAAACCATGTTACATCACTTTGTGGAGGCGATATTCGACATATATCACTGTTTGATGTTATCATTTTTTAGTGGATTGAATGGTAAAATTATATTTTCAATTATAAGTATAAAATTATAATTATGTCACAAATATCATATATAAACACTACATACATCATTATATCCACTTGTGATAGGCAGTGATCGAAAATGATTTAAAACAGTTTGTGAGGAAGTAGTAAGTCGTACACCTGATCTATGATTTTGTTTCTTGTTTTATAGAAGAGGGTATGTATATGGGTTTTTAAATTTACATAATAATATATAATTATATCTAATATAAAAATATTATTATATTTTGATAATTTTTTTAATTTTATGTAGATAGAAGAAGAAATATATCAAAAATTCTATATTTAGAATGATACCTCTTATTTGGACAACCACTTTATATTTTCATCAAAATCCTTATTATTAGGGTTTACCAATAAAAATAGGTAATTTAGTAAGTATTTATGGAATTTATTAAGATATTTGGGATGTTTTTAAAAAAAAATCTTTTTAATGTTGATATAGAGAGAAGAGTGGGTGCCCTTTCATAGGTAGGGAAGATGGCACACTATGAATTTTTGAATAGAATAAAATATAGCCTTGTTTTAAAAAAAATAATGTGATACTATATATACCATTACAAAAACATATATATTATATAAATATGATCATTACATAGAAATTATATAAATTTTTAGGTCATTTTAACCATTATTATTTTAGTTAAATCCCTTAGTAAACATATTTAACCTTAAATGTGGTAATTAATATTTAATATTTTTACTATACGTTATAAAGAAAAATTATGTTGAACATATTCTAGATTATTAATTATGATTATTAAAAATATTTAATCCAGTTTTTTAAATTCAATTCATTTAAGTGGTATAATTTTATTTAATATAAAACCCTCAAATGTGATGAAAAAATATTTCTCCAAAGAAAAAACATTCATGAGTACAATGAGATTTTATACCAAAATACTACAAGAAATTTATAACAACAAAAATTGGATTATGAATAATAAAAGTGAAATAATTTTACTATTAAAACATTATTAAGAGAAAATGTTTCTTCTAAATGCTTTAAATGAAATTTTTGATTTATTAAAAATATGTATTTTTCTATATTCATACTAAAATTAATCTACTTAAAAAATTTCAAAAATTCACTCTAAGATAACATTAAAATGTTGATTCAAAAAATTAAGTTTATTTTTTAGCTATCATTTCTAAAAATGTCTACAATTATTTTAATTTTTAGTTCACAAAAAAAAAACAATTAAAATCATTTTTGAGGAAAAACATATTTTGAATCATATACCCACTTTACTCAAAATTATATTCTTTTATATAAATATATTATATTTATCTAAAAAATTTATACATAAAGTTTACAATTTTATTTTTCCAATTCATACCACTAACTTTAATGGATTGATTATAATGGTCATGTTTAAATAATAATATTAATATTAAATTTTGGTTTATTAAAACATTGGGTTTTGTGTAATGCATGGTATCGATGAAATTTAATTTATTTGATGAAAAAATGCATCTTTCAAAATATTAGAGTGTTACATAACCTACCTCAGTTAATATTCATGGATAATTATGATATAATATATAAACACAATAGAAACATTAAAATATTTAGCGACTAATATCTAATTGCAAACATCTAGAACTTGAGAAATAATATTATACTAGAGGCTATCTTAAAAATCATTTATTAAATATCATTTTCATAGAAAAAATATAAAATTATACATATATATCTAATAAAAGTTATAAACCATTGAATACTCTTGAGAAAAATATCTTTTTGTTTCAAAAAATAGTATTCCTTGTCAATACATTCTAATAGCTCTCTAATGAAACTATTATAAATAATCCAAAATAAATATGGATATCAAGATTCTAGTCTCTATTGAAATGTTGATATCTAAACATATAATTAATAAAAAAAATTATATAATATTGAATCTAATATAAATAATATCAAAAAATTAAAAATACATAATTCCCTAAAAATATAACTGATATCTCTATTTTCAAATTATAAATATGACATTCTAATTATTATTTTTTCCTGAAAAATTTAAATTGATGTATTCTAATCATAAATAGGATTCCTTCACCTAAGAACATTATTTAACACTAATCTATTATATCTCACTAAAACCTCACCGCCAATGATGGAAAGAGTCACATTAAGTCAAATACCATTCATTATTTGGAAAATACCTCTATTAGAACTCATTCAAGGCCCTTACCCAAGAATATATAACCTATCGGAATACCCACTAATAGGAAACCTTATGTTTTTTATTCACCTCATCATACAGTACATCGATATGGAATCACAAAATATAAATTAATTCAAATATATAAGTCAAAACATACCATATGTATATGAGGAATATAAAACAAAAAAACTATATCATTCACATTTGCATAGATAATCACCCCCATCACAACACATAAAAAATAATCAGAACCTAAAACTATAGGTTATGTGAATGATTAACAATAATAATCCCATATTGTATGTATAATATTAAAAAATTATTGAATTATTGATTATAAGATACCAATATAGTTCAGAATGCAATATTTTTCAATAACATTTTCTCTCTTGTAGTCTAAATATAATATGTTCATGTAATACATCTTGCACAAGTCATGATTTCCTCACTATTTTCATTTTGAAAAACCATATTAAAAATTCTCCCTATATTACCATTATGTTATGAAAATAATTTCTGATAATACACTTAAAGCGATAACATTTTAGTGTTTCACCACAAAATCCCATCATCAATAATCCGTGGGTTAGAAGCTTGAACAATTTATATACCATCACTTATATATTAAAAAAATTTATATTTAAAAGTGAAAATATCCCATCACCAGTAACAATATATTTTATTTCCCAACAACAATTCATGATTAAATTATATATATTCATTTAATTTCAATTAGAACTATGAAAAAAATCGTTGAAAAAAATCAAACAACTCCTACATTCCACAAGACATGTGTGTTTACATTTTGCTCCATCAAAACAATTATGTTGTCAATGTCTAAGTTTATTTAATCCCACCAAAAACTATATCAACATAATATAATATATATATATATATATAGAAATGGTGAGTATATAAATATTAACTATTAGTTACTTTATATTACCCTCATGTGTCTATATGAAAAAATCATTCTAATAAATCGATTTATATAATAAATAAATAAAATTTTACTCGATAAGCATCACACCAAATTCATTTAGCCCAAAACTTATATTTTATGAGACATAATCATCTCAAAGAAAATCTATATAATATTCCTTAGAATATATCACAAAACTATTAATAATAAAACACAAAAATAACCATGTTTTTTAAATCCAATTTACACCTCACTATAATATTCTATTAATGTTATCCACCCGTAGGTACTTCATTATGTCCATACCACCACAAAAAATACCGTGTAGATATAGACCTATTGTTAAATCATAATGAAATATTTGAAATCGTGTAGTTATCCACTTATTGAGAACATTTAGTCAACAATAACTCTACAAGTAACTATACATCCCTTATTAAATAATTGCAATATCCATATTCATTGCTTTAATCTTTTTCAATCCTAAGATTAAAATAATGGTTTTATATAAGTGCACCATAAAGGGATCTTCTGGGATATCTTGCATCAAATGAGTTTCCATCCCCCAATGAGGAGTCTGAAAATATTATCTGGAATCCTCTTCAAAGAATATCACCTCTCTAACTTGTAAAGTCATCAAAATACATAAAATATAACTACAACTATATATATAAAAAACTTATTTATAAAATGCATCATTGTCATAATAATCACATTTCCCAAACCATTATCACCTAACTTGCCACAACTTTGACACATTTATCATACATTGAAACATTATTTAGGAACCCTTCATCCATATATTATTCTTACTTGGCCATCACTCGTACAATGTTCCTTCATAATATACTGACACCATATATATTTAATATTCTTACATATTGGTCTACCATAATTTACATCCTTCAAAGTAAATCATTGATAATATTACTCAAATCCAATATATACACAATTTGTAAAATATTATCAATTTTATAATGCATATCAATAACCCCTTTCGATAAAGGAATATCATAAACCACATCATTTCACATAAAAAACTCTATCTATTCAAAAGGGAGAGGTTATCTAAATTTTCATACAATATTCAATTGGGAAAACTATTTTATATACTTTTTTTAATAAACTATAACTTGTATGGAATATTATTCATAGAACCACATGATTTAGAATAAACCCATACTAATTTGAAATGACCCATGAAGATTTTACATCACCCCCTTTATCTCATTCTTAAAATCCTTCCAACTCTAAAATGTCATATGGTCCAAAAAAATATGAATTATTATTGGTTAAATGTTTTCCACTTTTCTTTATATCCCACATAATCACTTCAAAAGACATTAAAAGTATAGTACATGTCCCATATTCACAATTTAAAAAAAAAATTCAACACTAAATTTTTTACCCATGTCCTCCTTTTACATTTTACAAATTTTAAAATTTTTACTTTAAAAATAATCATAGATAATTAAAAAAAATATAAAAATATCCATGGTACATGATAATAAAAATGTTTACCGTAAAATCATGACAAGTATTTCTCAAATGTATTATAAATAATATTAATCATTAATTCAAAAATTTATTCACTCATTATATTATATTTCTAGTAAAATATTTTAAAAAATATTATTCAAAGAATAATATTTCCATATTTTACTAAAATAAAAAAAAAATATTATTTTTAGTGAATTATTTTTCACTTTTGTTTCTTAAATATATAACAAAAAATTTATATTTTCTAATAATAATACAATGAATTATTGTTTTGAAATTGAATTTTTAAGATTAATTGTCCAAAAAATTCATATTTATCCACTATATTGAATTTATAGTAACCATAAATTAATCATAAAAAATTATATAGAATTATCTACCCAACATGGAATTCAATATCAAGGTAGATAAAAAAGAAAAATTATGTATGAGAGTTTTAGTCCTTTATATCTATTCGAGGATGCACACAATTCTTATACATTTGATTACCACCGTTGATCATCTACTAAATTTTTATATTTTTATATCCTTTTCATTTTTATAATTATAGTGGAATTTTTTTTATTAAGATTATATTTTATATATAAAATTAACTGGAAATTTCATCAAAGGACATTGATCTTATAACCATTCAATTCAACTAACTTTATCTCCAATAATCTCCCAAACATAACTAATCACTAAATCATCTATTAAATTTTATTTAAAACCACTATATAAATTTGAATAACTTAAAATCCTTATAATTCATATTCATCATCATAAAATAACTTAATTTATAATTCCTATTAATGTCTCTATGTATCTTTAATTATATTAAAGAACTCACTGTACGCATTATTTACAACCTTTAATAAGGAAAAATGACCCTCCTTAGAAAATTATCATACCACCCTCTATGGGTAAACATTATACCTTTAATCACATTATATTCTCATAATTTCCCTTTAAAATATAAAAAATTTATAATCTATATTTCTTTAATATAAATCCATAAATCTTACAAAAAAAATTAAACTTTAAGAGGCCTCTAAAATAGATTTTCGTTTATAATCATTATTACCTAGTGGAATGATTTATTTATAAAAGAACCACTAAAATGAGTTAAGGATGATATATTTTATTTCTTGAAAATTATGATTCCAAAATAATATTGACTTGAGGAGAATAGTTTAATATAGTGATATGTTTTTTTAGATTAATTGAAGAGTGATCAATGATTATATATTTAGAGAGTTTCATTATAAAATTTCATTTATTAGTATGAGTTTATTATATTTTTATAAGGATTTATGTGTTTACGATATTTTAATAAGTTTTGTTATGTTACTTTACATTATCTCTATGAATTTATATCATTTTTGCAGGTCAATAAAGGAATTTAATCCTTAAATAACAATTTTTAATACAATTGAGAGTTATAATCTTACAACGAGAATTTTCATTGAATAAGGTTTTATATAATCAATAAAAATTAATAGTTTAATTAATTTTTTATCATCGTATTCCATTTAATAATACTTCATGGTTAGATCAATAATCTAATTTTTATTTGATTTGATATGTATAGACTAATTTTAATTAGTAGATTATTTAATTAAAATTTTATATTTCTTTTTAATTTTTATAATTTTGTAATGTGTCTAGAGAATAATATTATATCCACTATGATAATATAGTTTATGATGTCATTATAAACAAAAATATTTAATGGAACCTCAAAACCAGAATTCATCTATGAAGAAGTCCTTTGATAAATATTTCATCATAGCATAATTTACACATCTAAAGGAGGAAGACTCATCGTTAAAGAATATCACTAGAATATAAAAAGAAACAAACCATTGATAAATCTTATCTCATTTTTATGGGTAAAATTTAATACATATTTTATGGGACATAAAAATAATATGGAAATTTATATTTAATAATCTGTTAAACCCCTAATAGAGAATTTTTATAAAAATTACATAAAAAAGGAAATAAAATACATTATTTCTATAATCCATTAAAAAGGATATATTATTCATTATTATGATATCATTTTATAACTTTTTTAATAAACTATTACAAAATAATATTGTGATGAGAAGAGGAATAAATGGAAAACATTGTATTACAGAATGATGAAGGAAAAGAGGATTCATAAAATTAATTTTCATTTACATATACTAATATATTCAAAATCATTATTTAGTTTTTCGATACATTCATAGTGAACTTGTTTTTTCTAATGAATGTAAGATAGTTTTATTAAATTTCATGAAAATATAATAATATTCGAAATAATGTTTTATTTTCTGAGTAAATGGATTTGAAATAAAAATGTCCTCAATTGAGAAAATTTACATGTTTAAAATAGATCAAATTTTTAATTACCAAGTTGACATCAATATTATTCAATTGTAAATGAAATAATACAGTATTTTTTAAGATATATAATTTAAAACATTTTTTTATAGGATGGTAAAATTCTAACTAAAATTTAATGATATATTTTTTAGAATAATTATTTTACCTACCACTTTATCAAGACTAATATATTATTGTGTTGTGAAGTTTTAGTATGTGTGTATAGAAGTTTTATTATTATTGGGTAATAAATTAAACATTTTGAGAATAGTTTTATAAATTATGATGTTCAATTCTATAAATAAATAATGTTGTTTTCCTACTATATTGCATGAATTTTTTATCTAATGAATTTTATTGAAGATTTATACATGATAGTAATAATGTTAGGATTAAAAAATATAGCACTTTATAAAAGAAGTATATTATATCCTTATGCTTATTTTTGAGATATTTAATAGTGAATGATGAAATTGATTAATAAATAATATCCCAATAGAAAACATTATTACTGTAATAAATACGAAGCCAAACTGCTATTACATATAGAGTAATGACAAAGACATATAATATTACATTTATTACATTAATAAAATAGTTGAATTTAATGTAATATAAAAAAATAATGACATTACATACCAATTTATATATTGATGGAATGTTTAATGAAGTGAAATTTGCACATTAAGAGGGCATTGATTTTATTAATATTACTTTTGTTTCTATAAAAAATATTTGAAATTAAATGATTAATTTGAGGCAAGTATAAAAAATTATTTTTATAAATATAAATATAATTGTATATATTGATTAAAATAGTTACCAATAATGAAAAAAGTGATGATATAGCCTGGTAATTTCATTAATTAATAGAACAAGGCAATACAAAATGATCTACTATTACATTAATTAATAGATATTTTATAAAGGTTATTTCCTATGTGATTATAAATCAGATTGTGAAATGACTATACGAAGAGACTACATATATGTAGGAATATTATTAACAACCACATAAATTGATAAAATATATACATAATGGTTCCAAATATTTACAAAACATATAGCTTGTTGAATTTTATGATTTAAGTGAAGATCAATAGTAGTAATGATATATGAAATAATTAAAATATAATGAGGTGAAGAAAATGATAAACATAAAAAATAATGATATTTAACATACTATTAACTTTGATAAATGGTCAATTTGAATAGAATCTGGATATAGGTTGATGGTACTTATTTTTATGAATACACCATGTGTCGCTATTATTTTTTAAACTAATGATAATTCAATTTCTATAATATGTTTAATAATATCTATAGTAGTATTACCAGTTTCAAAATTAAAGAATTATGTCTATATTCAATGGTTTTGTATTTAATTTACCCTTATTTACTAAAATAGTTCTATCATTTATTAAAAGTAATGTAGCTTCACCATCATTAGCTAATAGAATTGAATATTTATTGAGTGAAGTATCTAAAAATACAAAATCAAATAAATCTACTTTATAAAATATTGAATGTACTAATATAAAATAATTGGATGTTCATATAAATTATAAACAATTAATTATTTTTAGTTTTGAAGTATCATATTCAAATAATTGACTGTTTTTTTTCTATTGAATTGAAATTTATTTAAACTAAAATTATATAATATTATCATGTTCACCCACAATGGTGTGAATATGGTTAACACTTCATTTTTAATTTATTGATATGGATAGGATTGACTTATTATATGGGGAAATTTTTTATGTTCTGGTAATCTTTTTAATAGTTTAAGGAGTTTATATCATTTAAATTTTATTTCTTAAAATTAATAATATTATATCTATTTTTTATTTGTTTATATTTTTACAATATTTTTTATAAAATTTTCAAACATATATTTACATTAATTTTTTAGTGATTATTCAGTTTTCCTTAATAGAAATTGGATGATATTGGATACATGATCCAATTCAAATTTTTTATGATAAGTATAGTATTGAATTTTATTAATATCTTCCTTGAATATTGATTTATATTTTTTTATTTTTTAATTTATAGGGATGTGTTGATGGTATAAAACTTTATACATTGAACTATGAGATAGATTCATAATGAGAGAATCTTCCAGAGCATGTTTTATCTCTGTATGGTGCATAACAAAATTAACAATATAATATTGCAGTATCCTTGATAAACATTTTTTTGTTATGCTATCATTACTTGTATGTTATTATTATATATGGAATATGATGATAACATATATTGAATATTTTTCTACAGTTAAAAATATTTATGTTTTGCAAAAATATATTTGATTTAAAATTCTCCAAAATTAATAATTGTAGAGATATAGAAAATATGATGACCATTTGAGAATTGAATGTTGTTATAACCCCCCATGTTTTTGAAAATTAACATCCAAGAATAACACTATGTGTATCATTATTTTTGTTACAATATTATCATTTAAATTTAAAATCAACTTTATAGTTACACTAACACATGATTTTTTAAAATATTACAATATGAATGAATGTATTAATAATTAAACACTCAATACATCAAGATTATTAATACTATGTTATTAATGATGACTATCATCATTGAATGTTATTTATTAAATATTGAAGATAAAATTAGAATGTTATTTATTTTATATAGGTAGATAGATTGTGTTAACAAAACTCGATTATTGTCACCAGAAAATTTGTTCCATACACTTCTATTTGGAATCCATGATATGGTCCTCATTAAAATGGCACAACTCATGTAGGGTAAGAAATAGATATTTCATTGTTAATACGATTAAAATAGATCCCAATTTGTCTCATGAATGATCACACACCATAGGATGGTTATTCAAAAAAACATTTCCTAATAGGTGACATGGGGTTGAGAACCTCCCATTAAGAGTAGGCTATATATTTCACATGCTGCTGATGAAGGGGGGTATCGACACCAATAAACCCATTTATTGGGGACAAATAAACATTTTTTATCCATATAAATTATGTTATATACAAGATCCCAACATACTAGTGATTATTTCTCTTTAAATTCCATGATATGGCTACTCATAAAGAGGGAACACACTACAGATCAAATGTTATAGATGTTTGAAGTGAGTAGTAATTTTTCCAAATTATAGTTGATTTCCCAAGACGGTGTACACAAGTTGACATTACTAGGTTTTATTCTACTAGTAATATATGACTAGGTATACAAACCTAGATTATTATGCCTCAAAAGAGGTCTCTCAAGTCCCCACACCTAGGTTCACACACTCTGGTTCACACACCCACATATAGTCTTCCAAGGTCAATATGCCCAGATCCACTATATAGAGAGAAACAACCAAGTACCATTGGGTCTAAAAATATATCCCCATAAATACCATATATAGTAATTTATGGAATAATAAATTTGTAATAACCAATAATGTAGTTATCATAAATCCCCCTTACTAGGGTTCCATGATCCTTATTCATACAATCAATCATAAGCTAAGGTACCACATACCTTAGTTAACCTTAGAGAATCCTTTCTGATATATAATATTAACCCATGTACTCAATTATGGTGGACTATTTCCCTAGGACCCTATACATGGATGGTCCTTCTCCTAGAAAATCCAATACGGTTGATTCTTTTGTCAAGCCCCTGTAATAGGGTGAATATTCCGCCATGTTTCCCATTACAACAAAGCCTTCGCTTAGGTCCCCATGCTAGGTAGAGTCTTCTCACATGTCCCTATAAATGGTCTCTAATTCATCCAAGTCTTATTATTTGGATATAATTCACCCTAGACTTCCCATGGGATATAATTCACTAAGTTCATACACATGGTCTCTAACTCATCTTGGATTTCCACACCAGATCTAATTATCCCAGTTCTTTAATAAGGGATCCAATTTAACCGGGTCATCCGTCTGGGCTCCAATCCACCTTGGTATTCCTCCATGACACCAATTATCCTTATCCACTACCCTAGGTAAACACTTTAACAAGGTACCCCTTTAAGTAAAATGATTCCCTAAAATCCTATACAAGGGAAATCCATCTTGTATGTCCCTATACCTAGGATTTATATTTTCTAGGTCTTCTGAGTGAGAAGAAATTTTAATAAGGTATCAACCTAGGATTAAAGTCATCCATCTCAGATTCATGTGCTCCAATTCACCAAATTCCATACACATGGTTCATAATTTACCCAGGTCCCTATACATGGGCTCCAATTCACCTGTTTCCCTATACCTGGGATCCAATCCAGTGAGGCCCCTATAAATGTATCTAGTTCTCTCAAGTTCACTGCATACAAGATTATCCCCACTATATATAACTATATTTTAGATAATAATCATTATTTCGACATACAACATGATTCAAAATTATTATCCAAGTTTCCTCTCACACCAGGAGTTAAGATACCCCACTTTGTTTCTAGAAAATGGATTTACTATGCTCACATGATAGATTGATTATATATGGTCCTTATACTAGTTGTAAATCCTAAACATATCCTATCCATAAATAATAATATATGTGGAACTAAATAAGGTCACTCCAATTCTTATAATCTACTCAATATCCTTTTTTTTCATCTTTTATAGAACATTTTTTCTTCCAAGGCCTCCTATTATATTTAAGCCCCAACCATTTCAGTATTTATTCCTCATATATTTACCTGTAGATAGGGGTAGACATCCTTATAGGGGAATCCTATTAGGATTAATCCATAACATATTTTTTTCTTTCCTCTTTTTCCAATTACTAATAGACAGTAAGTGGATACCCATATATGGTGGTTTTATTTTATCTGAGTACCTGTAATACACAATTTGATTTAGTTACTAAAAAATGTAATGTATTTATAATGGTATTATAATGTTTAATTGCCACATTTACCATTTCTAAGATCTCTCTACCATGTTTTCCTCACTAAATAACATAAAACTACAACGGAATCATCTTTACTACGTGATGATGAACTTCACAGACTAGTCAAGTCGCCCATCATAAATTTTTTAAACCCAAATAACATGTGTTTGGATAACTATTAACCAAAAAATGTTGGAAAACTATCTAAGGTACCATCACCCAATTGTTGTTTATAATATGACCATAAAATATGTAACTTGTCCCATTATGTGGCACTAAACTACAAGGGTTCTGATGCCCTTCATAGAGATATGTATAGTTCTGATTTCAAAGGCTCAATCTCAACACCAAAACAAATATTACATCACTATATAGTGAAACAATATAGACTTCCCCACTGTGTATATTTAAACTATATATTCTATATTTACTAATTGAAATATGGGGAACCTATAATACAAATTTATATTCACAGAGACACATGGGTCTGACCTTTAACTTACATAGTGGTTACTTTTTCAAATTTAGAATTCGGGAAATATTCAAGAATATGTATTAAATATATAATAGATCGAAAATGTAGTAAAATATTACCCACAAAATGATAAGATGATCCTGACCACATATCATAATCCATTGTGTATTCCAATGTGTCACTCGTAAAATCCCAATAAAATTATTTCCTTATGAAAGTAGGTATATAATGTCATGAAACATATATGGGAGTTGACGTTATAAGAAATTACCATTAGAAAATATGTGGTAATAACTAAATTTATTAATATACTTATATTTAAACCAATAAGTGACATGATGTTTATGTTATACAATTTTAATGACTGACCAAAAACATAATTTAATATTTCATTGATTTTTCATAAGTTCTGGTAACCATGCTCCTCAAAAATTATGAACAAATGGTAAACACCTTCCACTGACACAAAAAAGAGATAACCATTGAAATGAACCTATTTATAAAAAATAATAAACTTGTACTATTGATTTAATAAATCATTCACTGATGCTAAAAATGTTAATGTGACAAGTTATTATCATACAAGAAAAAATATGATCTACATTTTTTCTTCTAGTTCCTCTGAATATTAAAATATTTTTATAATTAATTATATGAAATTTCAATACAATCATAATATATAATTATATTAGTTATTTCCATCTTGGAAACAGTTATTTTTCCAAAAAGTTTTATTTTTTCTTTATGGTTATATCTATAATTAAATAAGAAAATATGGAATGGGATGGGAATCACATATAAATATAAAAATTCATTTAGTATTAATCTATACTTCATGAAAAGTTATATAGCATGTAGTGCATCGATTTGGATTGCATTTTTATAAAACATTAAAAATCTATATAAACTTTATTTTATAATTTTAACAATTTTTCATAACCACTAATTCATCTACTCTTAACTAAAATATTCATTATAACCAATAGAATAGTGATATAAAGGAAAAATTAATTTTCATAAAATAGATTTTTTATTAATGTGGTATGATGATAAATTAATGGAAGGGTTCCCTAAATGAACCGACTTAATAAAAATTATTTTATATATAGAGTGAATTTATTTATTCATATAAAAGAATTATTGGTTCATCTACATAAAATAAAAGTATTATAGATTGTATAAATATAAAGGACATGTTTTTTAATAAATTAATATTTTGAATTAATTGTTGGGTTATAGTTTAGGAAAATGATTTAAAAGATTACACAATAACCATGATTTGTTTCTAAAGTAGTAGAGTTAGTTTCCCATGGATTGTAAACATAAGCTATTACTTTTCTTATGCTTAATTATTATTTCCAATTTTCATTTATCTTCTCTGAACATCCAAACAATTAATTTATTGAAATAATTGTTCTTTATTATTTTTTTACAATGTATTCAAAAATAATTTGATTTAGGGATAAAATATGGGTGATTTAATTTCTTATTTAAGTTAAATGACTTGTATTTAATAATATTTATTTATTTTTTAAATAAATAATTTTTTTAGTTTAATTTATTGTTTTTTTCATCAATGAAATTATAGAAATTGGTTGGATATTTCACATGAAATATAGGATAATTTAATAGACAAGTATTTATCATGATCCAAATAAAACATCCACTTTTTGATTATTTAAAATATTTTTTGTTTTTTTTATTCCCAAATGTAATTTAATTTTATGTAGAAAAAAATAGAATGATCTATAAGATAAAAAATGTCAATGATGTTCAAATCATTGTTTAAAATTTGTCAAATTTCAAGAATAATGGTTCATTATGTAGATGCATTGATGTGACCATGAGAACCCTAACATAAAATTATCATCATAACCCATTTATAAGATGTTTACTTAGATATTTAAATATATTTGAAACAATATTAAAAAATGAGTCATCATCTTGTATGATAAATTTGAGTTGGTGAATAATATAAATATTGGGAATATTATAAGATATATGGGATTTCCCTTTAATATGAATGATAAAGTTATGGATTATAGAAAAACATGGATCTTGTTATTGGATATATACCATGATTTACTCTTTTTTAACAAATTATTATCTCAAACCCCTTATCAATATGTCATGCCAAACTAAAAACTATTATTAATAAAATTAAATAAACAATTATGGTGTGATAAATAGGAGGATTAAAATAATTATAAAAACACAGGATAGGGTAACTTTGGGGAGGACATTAAGAAATAAAAAATAGATATAACATTGCATATGTTCTATAGAAGAATATTCTAGACCTCGATATAACATTTCTTTTTCAGATACTCATTAGTTCATTAAATTATTTTTTTTATTAGTATAATTATTCTCATTTATGTTCCCATTAGAAAATATGTGAATAAAATGGATATATATTTAGTGACTATTTAATTGATGTTTTTAGGATTATTTATATTTTTTATTTCAAAATGTATAGTTTAATAATCACTAAAAAATAGAATCTTGAGGTATGATGAAGTAGTAACAGTGGAAGACATACTTATAAACTAAAACTATTAACATGGTAATTTATAAATGTATGCTACAAACATACTTATGGAAATCAGGGTTTGTAAATAAATTATATTTTTTTTCATTAAATAATAAATTCATAAAACCCTATAACGACTCATTTTTTCATAAATAAGTCCTATATATCATGAAATTGTTATTAGAATACATTAATCATTTCAAAATTTTAAAACATGAATTATGTAATTATAAAAATATTGTTCTTATAAAAAATGAACACTACATATTAATAGTTACTCAAATTTTCTGTTTCTAACTATTCACAGTTATCGCTTTATTGTAAATTTGTTTACATTTTTATTTTTATTTTTATTTTGATACAATATATTTAACATAATAAGTAACCAAAATAATGTTTTTCATTCATTTATATAATGTACTGACCCATGTTCCACATACTAGTTCCCCAAGCTAGTCGGTCGCATGACCACAAGCACATTTCCCCATATGCCAAAGGCTACCGACTAGTAGTGAGGGTCAGATATATCAACATTGGGATATTATAACATCTTTATCAAATTAATAGAAAAGATAAAATGTAAAATAATAACTGAATTATATAACCAATAATCATAAAATCCAGTATCCATTGATGAATAAAACATGAATAAAATATCCAAACCAAAATAGTATATATTTCATTCCAAATATGTGTCATGTTTCAAATGAAATGCCAAAATAAGTACACATTTATACTCCAAAGTGGTTCCTAACAGCTTTTACGGTTCCCTTATCCATGAAAAATCCCGAATCATCCATCTAACATTGGTCTCTTACCCTTATCATGTCATATAAAAATTAATTCTATTTGGATATCAATCAAGTAGTCCAAGTAGCGTGTGACTATAACTCAATAGACAACAACCAACGATATCTCAAACAATATCTTTTTAGTTAAATTGTATGAAATTATATAGATAATAAAATAAAATAAATACAATAAATATTTTACACATATTCAATTATTATTTATTTAACCACATAAACCATCAGGTTCTGGAGGACACCTGAACCATCAATACCTACTTCTGGCCAGGTCAGGTGTCTAAACCATAACACATATTCAATTAAAAAAATAATTATAACACATGATATTTTATTTTAAATTTCATTTCAATTAATATCATAACCACTGTAACCATGGTCACATTCCAAACACTTGGGCATAGAAGGCCATGGATAGGTGCCCTATGGGTATTTTAAGCATCAGTCCGTGTCCTAAAACCTGTTCAACAATAAATCATGAATGTGGGATTTAAAATCAATATCCTCTTTCCTACACTTATTATAAAATGCATCACATACATGGGATTTTGATGATGCAATATCTGTCCCACACTTATTATCACATGCATCTCATAAGTGTGATTTTGAAGCTGTGGTCTGTGTGCCACACTCATTATCACATGTGTTCATTTTGGGTCTATAACACCATTTCTAGAACCTCGTGGGTATTTGAAGCTTAATTATTAACCCCACACCACATTTTTCAATCAATCCAAAAATTGTCACACACACATCACACTTTACAAGGATAATCAATATTTACCCTCTTATCAATATATCACATAATGGTATACCATTATCAATTTATGAAAACTTCATCACTTTGATCACACGAAAATAATATGAACAATCTCCATTAATCTATTTATCAATATTTAGTCATATAAACAATTAACCCCATTTTGGTTAACCAAATAATCCCATTATTACTGTTATTCAATCAATTACATATCTCATCAATTAACCAATTATTAAATCCCAATATCCCATAAATTCCATTATCATATCATTCTATTAATTATTTAAACAATTAATTAACCCAATTCATCCAATTAAAATTTCATTAAATTAACCCCATTCCTTTATCACATGAAATATTAATTAAGTCTATTCCATTATTCTATAAAATATTTTAACAATTATTTTATTCAATAAATGATTCAATTTCCAACCATGTCAATTGAAATTTTACAAATCATACATGAAATAGGGATTTAAGACTATGGGAATTCAATTTGTAATACCTAAATCAAGATCATTAAAGGATGCTCACCATCAGAAATCTCCAATTGAAGTGGAAAAACCAATGTCATAGTGAGGAATGATATTTAGATTTGAATCCTAGAACCATGATAAAAAAAATTAGATCTATGGAAACCTAAATCTAGATACAGAACTAATGGGGAAAATATCCCTTCAAAATATAATAGAATTATGGGAGAGAGGGAAGAAACTAATCGTTGTAATAATCACTTATCAGAAAAGATGAAGATCTTCAATATATGATTTTATTTTCCAATAATAGATGTTGGAATGCTTTGGAATCCATCAAGGATCCTAAAAAAGAGAAATTAGTTTAGGGTCAATATCATGTGTTTTAGATATAAGATGTTGTTTTGGGAATTTTTCTTAAGAATTTTTTGGGGGTTTAATTTTACAAACACATGGTTTCCTACTCCAGCTGTGTGATTTTCCCTAACCATATGTCAAACTAGGTGCACCCACCTAGGGGGAGGTCAACAATTATTACTAGGAAGGTGAACCATTTTCCTAAATATGAACTAATCATAAAATCCCCCAATACCTAGGGTGGAATGGTTTACTGGGCCAGGGAAAACAGTTCAAGAAAACCAAGTGCCAACCATCCACTACACAAAACTGCTCTAAAAAACTCTCAAATTTCACCAAAATGCTCCTATGATAAAACAAAAAAAATATGAACTCAAAACAATGAAAATGAGTACCTATAAATGAGCTCCATATTTCCCCATAAAAGTATGAGATCTTAATATCTACCCGCATTATAACAACTACTCATCAAGTTATAATCAAAAGAATCTATAATATTCTGAGGTAACAAGAGCATGACACAGTGCATGCATATTTTCTTCTCTATCACATGTTTACACTTAAACACACACATCTTTTGATGAAATATAGTCTATCTGCATGGTCTTTCCCTATATCACTTTATCACCATGCTCCATGAAACATATTGGATGCTCCACAAAGGATGCATCACTTTCAAGATAAAAATAATCCACATAGATCACATTATAGTTGTCAGGGTGATACAGATAAACATACGACACATAAAAAACATCATTAATAATAGTGTATCTCTATGGAAGATCCAATAAGTATTCAATCTCTACAATTACCTCCACAATATAAAATAGTCCAATAAACATAGGCTCGACCTTTCATCTTCTCTATATCCTATGGTGATATGAACTATGAAAAAAACAAATGAGCACATGATCACTCTATGTAAACTATAGGGGTCATTGACATCTAAAAAATATATGAATTATTTCAACTCAATGACATACCTATATGATTTTGAATCAACTGAAACTGCTCTAATGTATCCTTCACAAGACTCATCCTCAATATCTCTAAGTCAGAAGCCTCCATCCATTATAGATCTGATCATAATGGCCTACCATAAAGATCCTTATATGGGGCCATATGAATTTTCAACTCATAACACTTATTATAGGTAAAATTGACCTATTTTAGGAGCTTCCCCCATAATCATTGATGTCTAGGGCACACACTCATAGAATATACTCAAGAAAATGTATAGTATGTTCCGACATCCCATCTTTCTATGGGTAGAATGTCATACATAGATAAAAGAGTATACCAAACACCTTCTACAAACCCTTCTTGAATCATGAAGTAATGTGTTGGTCATCAGCTAAAACAATACTCATTGTAACCCATTTCCGATTGACTATCTCCCATACATAAATGATTCTCAATTAATCTATTGAAAAAGTCTCCCACATATTAAAGGAATGTCTTAATTTCTTCAATTGATCTACAACCACCAAAATAGAATCATTTTGTGAAGTTTTCCTCAAGATACCTACCACCTAATTTTGGGAAACGTCATACCACTTCCATTTTGGAATGGGAAATGGATATGGTAACATAAAAGGTAGTTGATGCATAGAATTTACATGCTGATAGGTGTAGCATAGTGTCAAAAACCTGATATCTCCTTTTTCATACATAGATACAAAAACTATCATCTTAGATCATAGAAAATTTTAATCACACATGGATGCACTAACCAATTAGAGGATTGAAATCCATGCATCATATCCTCCCGCATACGTTTAGGCACAACAACCCAATTCTAGAAAAATATGATATCATCATCATCTATTGTCCAATATAAAGGTGACCCTTGCCATCTAGGATTTCCATAATGTCCTAACATTATGGATCCTCATAATTCGTCTCCCTAATCTAGCTGAAAATTGTAGAATCTTCTATAAATGATATGAGAGACATCTTTTCATGACCCTGCTAAAGACTAACATGAATATCTACCAGTAAAGACATCATTTTCCACTTCGTACTAGAATCATGAACTACCTGAGTCAGATTTTTCCTACATTAGGAATCAAAAACATTATTTCCCTTCCCTATATTTTACTCATGCTTAAAATAAAATGACTACATATACTCCAACAATATCGACTGCCAGAGATTAAAATCTCAATGAAAAAAGAATACTTCTGGTTCTTCTGTTCATTTTACACATTTGGATTTTTCCACACATATAATGCCACAAAAACATCAATGAATAACCTAATAATGAAAAATTTATCTAATCTATTAGTTGGATCTATTCATGTGGCCACAAAATTTGTGACCCACACACCACAATTTGATTTTCCTACATCATCACTGCTCCATGATCAATATCATAAGCATTATAAAATTTTGTATACCCCACCCATATCTCGGGAAGGATAAATATTGGTGTAGTAGGTGAAATCTTTTTTAGATCATGTAAAGCTTCCTTTAATGCTCCTAAAAATTGAAACATTACCTCTTTCTTGGGAAAGCCTGATTGAGGTGCTACAAAATGGGAAGTGTCTTGGATGAACCTCTGATAATAACCTCCTACCCCCATAAAATTGATCATATCCAAAAATCTATTGGGATTCTCCCAAGATACAACATTGTACACCTTCTCGGGGAATACTAAGGCATATTCCTCTGAGATGATATGACCCAATAAATATACTTAATCAATACAGAATTGACACTTATATAGCTTTGTATATATCTGATTCTCACTTTGTCTACTCAGTACATTTTTTTGATTTTCGATATGATTATCATGAGTTTGGAGTACACCAAGATGTCATCCATAGATACTACCACAAAATGATTTTGGTACGGGTGGAATATTCTTCACAATATATCAAAAAACACTACTACTCTGTTCTTCATCCAAATTTTAATCACAAAAAACTCATACATGTCATTCCTATTTCTTAATGTTTTCTAAGTAATTTCATAAGGCTGAACTCTTGATTGATGATACCCAAATCTCTATTTGGTCTATTAAAAAACACAAGATACCCTAAATATTTAACATCGATCATTGATACATCGATGAGAATCTTGTTTCATCACTATTATCAGGTTCAACTTCATGTAATCAACAAACATGAAAAAAATACCATCATACTTCATTGAAAACTAGACTGGGGAACCCCAAATGAGGTACATGGATGGATAAACCCTTTATCAATCAACTCTTCTAATTGGGTCTTACGTTCTTGAATCTCTTTTGGTTTCATTATATTTGGTGGAATATAAAATAGCTAAGATCCAAGCATTAGGTTAATTGTAAACATCACATCTCTCTCAGGTGGTATCCTTGAGAAGTCCTACGAAAACATGTCATCGAACCTGTCCACCATGGGTTGAATGAAAACATGATTTTCTCCCACATCATCTAGAAAAAGGATTTCAGCCTGGTGGTGACCTTCACTAGTTTCAAATTAATTGTCCCTATATGGCCCTCCATGATAACCCACTATCCACGATGAATGAAATTTTCACCCTCTTGAGACGTAAAATCACTCTCCTTTGATAAATATCAATGTGAGATAAATATTATATAATCCATTATATAACCATAGTTAGGTCAAATCATAAAATATCCAGAATGTAAGTTTTCTAATGGGAATAATACATTCTAACCTCGAGTGAACAACCCTTGAACAAGAATTTATGTCTTATTTATAAACCCAAATGTGTATTTATCATCATAACCAAGTTCATAAATTCCACCACCAAGATTTAACCATTAAAAATTTTGTTATATATAATACAATGAGAGGAACCAGTATCAAATAAGAAACTATCTGGTATATAATCTAAAATCATAGTTCCTCTAACTGTCAATAGTCCAACATCTTTATCCCCCATTATTGGATGAACGACATGCAATTGTCTTTCTGTTATTCCATGTGATGCAGTCTGAGTCCCCTATGCTCAACCATGCTAATGATATAGGATCTCTTTCTCTAATGTACTTAATCCACTGCCTCTACCTCCACGACTAGTATAACTATAACTGCCAGACATGTATATTGTAGAAGATACCCTTACCATAATCTGGTCCATCCAACCTAGTCCATCATTAACAATATGTCATCGGTTCTTGTAGAACCTCTAGATATTTCCCACCCAATCAAAGGCTCAACACTATAATAGTGGTTGGGGGGAAATGTCTACAAAAGTGACATGACCTAATGCACTACTAGGAGGTCACTTGGGTAGGTCCCATTTAAATGACCCTTCCCACTGGACAATGTTCTTTCTATCACCATGGATTGATTTCTCAAATCGATGCTTACGTCTCTCAAAAAAAGTACATTCTAATCATCCAGTAGAAACTAACTGTACTCCACTGGAATCCACCTCCAGGTTCCTTTAATGACGAGATCCTAAGTTACAACTTTTGAAAAATTATTCATCCTAAAGATTTTAACCTGGGACATATTTTACATTTAATACCATCATGAAACTATTTCTCCACACCCGCATCATCTCCTACCAATTCTAGAGGAATGAAGTGAAAATATTTAACATGATGAGCATAGTACATAATATTCATACTCCCTTGAGTCAGTCCCATAAACTCAAATTCCCTCTCCATCCTGAGTTCCTAAAAATAAAACTTATCCATGAACTTATCCTAAAAGTCATTCCACTCTATAATATAAAACTATCAATCTCAATTATAGATGTCCCACCAATGAATTTATTCACCACATAACATTTTAAAAACTAATTTTAATCTATTTTAAATAAGAGTATCTAGGTGTCCATGAGTCATCTTGATAGGCCCAATCAAAAAAATAACTACCTTAAGTCCACCCTCTTCAATAAATGTTAGATGGTGAATTCACTGAAACTCTTGTTTCTGGTCAAAAATTCTCTTCATAACCCAATTTGGGTGTCTCCCCATAATATACATGATGAAAAAAAGTATTCATATTACTACTCTCAGGCTCCTTCCTCTTGCACTATTAGAACCTGAGGTTCCACTACTAGAGGATCATTTACATCCACATCCTCCTATCATTCTAACAATAAATGTTATCATGGAGTTATATCTCTATAATTCAAAAAACATGTCTTACGACACAAACAAAACATTATACAAAATATTTGGATTCACAATAATCCATAACAATTCATCCCCTTTCATCCATACGGTCAAAACCGAGGAATTATCACTACCCAAAACCATATTATATCTTATTCAGGGTTGACATGGGTAAATATATTCACATTTTCAATTTTTCCATTAGACATCCAATTTTTTTCGTTTTCCATAATTTTAACAAATTCACTACAATATAAAGAACCATTTTCAGTTCAATTACAAAATTATCGAAAATAATTTCAATTTCAGTAACTTGTTGAACCCCTATTTTCTTGTGCATGCATAAAATTGATGCATCTCACAATAATTCCAGATTGCCTATAATGGTCCATCCAAACACAAATCTCATGCCATACTAGGCCATGAGTAAAATATAAGAATATATTAAAACAATAATCAAATCACACAACATGTGCACAAATAAAGGTGAAAAAGATCCATCTGTAAAAACAAAAATTAATAACTACAATCCCACACTGGTGCCTATATTTTACCATTGTACATGGGTTAGCTACTACCATGCACAAGATCTAAACTGAGGCCTAACTCATCTAATTATACTAAATAGTAATACAAAAAATAAAAGAAATGAAAACATGCTCTGATACCACTCTGTAACATCCTATCCTAGGTGCCACATATTAGTGCTATGAGTATGCCAATCACATGAAATCAAGCATTCCTCCCCGTACGCTAGAGGATACCAAATGAAAATAAGGTTCTGATATATCAACATGTGGATACTATACCCTATTTATCCGATCATCACAACACCATAAATACACAGCAAAAAATTATCTAACCAATAATAAGGAAAACCCATAACACTTAATTAATAAAACTAGAATACAAAATCAAAACCAGAACAGCAGATATGTCATGAAAAATAAGATTCATGTTTCTAAGGAAAAACTGAAATAAATTCCCAATGAATCTTATAATCATGTCCCAACTACATGCATCATTCCATCATGCATGCTCCTCCTGAAATCATCCATCTAAATAGGGATATTTCCCTAATTCATTACTAAAAACATGAATCCTATTCGGGTTCTAATCAGGAGTCCCATGTAGGGTCTGAGTAAAACTCAGTTGTCCAATAAAAATAACATCTAAAACAATATATAATCAATAATAGTGTATTAAGTTTTATAAATAATAAAAAAATACAAATAATATAATTTTTTTGCATATATTCAATTATTCATTATTTATCCACATAAACACTTGGATTCCTGAAGAAATGTGAACCCTCATTGGCACATGTCCAAGATTGAACCATAACACATATTCAATTAAAAAATTCATTATAAAACATCATCTTTAATTGTCCATTTCATTTCAATTCATATTATGGCTACTGGTAACCATGGTATAATGCTAACATTATGGGCCTAGAATGCCATGGCTAGGACCCTATGGCTATTTGGAGCATCAGTCTGTGTCGCACAACCCATTTATCAATCAATCATAGAAGTTTGATTTTAATGTAGTAGTTTATTTCCCAAACTCATTATCACATCCCTCAAATAAGTGATCTTTTGAAACAACAGTATATTTTCCACACCCATTATCACATTCATTACAAAATTTGGTTTTAAGTAGTAGTTAGTGTCCCACATTCATTGTCACATGCATTCATTATGGTTCTAGAATGCCATTCAACAAACCATATGGGCATTTGAATCATTTTTTAATGTCCCATGACACATTTATCAATAAATCACAATATATCACAAATATAACATTTATAACGGTTAATCAACATTAAACCTCTTATGAACATATCACATCGTGGTATACCATTATCAATTTATAAAAATTTCAACATATTGATCATATGAATATTATACGAACAATTCTCTATTAATCCATTTATCAATATTGATACATATAAATAATTAACACATTATAAATAGCCCAAAAATCCCATTATTCCCATTATTCCAACAATATGATAAGAAAACAAAAAACCAATTACACATTCCCAATATCCCATTAATTCAATAATTACATCATTCTATTAATTAATTAAAAATTAATTAACACAATTAGACAAATTTAATTTTAAATAAATTCAAGGCAATTCATTATCACATATAAATTTAATTATATCAATTCCATGATTCCATAAATTAAATAATAAATTAATTTATTCAATTAAATATTTTTTTTTCAAATATGATAATTGATATTTAAAAACACATATATGAAATATGAATTAATGAATATGGGAATTGAATTTATACCACCTAGCTCAAGAACGTTGACACATACTTACCATCACAAATTCCCAATTGGAGCGGAACAACCACGATCAGGCTGAAGGATGAGATCTAGATCTAAAACCTAGAATAAAGATCATATGGGTTTGATCAATGAATACCAAAATCTAGATATACTTACAATGAAGAAAATATATACCTTCAAAGGATAATAAAATGATGGTATTGTTGGAGAAAATATTTCAGGGTGGGAATACGTTATTGGGAGAGGTGAAAATCATTAATTCATTTTTCAATTCACCAAGAATTCTGGTTGAAATTCCTTTCAATCTATCCGTGAACATTCAAACGGAGAGAATGATGTTTAGGGTCTTTCCAAGGTGTATTTGGATATAAGATGGTAGTTCACTAATTTCTTAATGATTTTTTTGGGGTTTAATATTTGGCATAAACAGTTTTGTGCTTAGGATGCATAGTTTTTCTTAATGGTTCACCTAATTGTTCCCCTCATCTAAGGGCTCATTAAATTACTAATAAGAGGCCACATAATTTACCAAACTATATAAACCTATTAAATGAACCTATTCATAATTTTCAAGGTTCTTTTGGTACAAGGAAAACATTTTGGGAAAATTATGAGCTAATCATTCACTTCCCTAAACCCCTACAAAAATTTCAAAATTTTACCCAAACACACCAATGATAAAATGAAAAAATGATAAACTCAAAACAATAAAAATAGTTTCTTTAAATAAGTTCGATACATCACCAAAAAAGTTTTGTATCTTGCTGTTTAATTATTTATTCTACTATGTATCCATGTCATTCCCCTATATAGATGACCTGATACTAACCCAATTTTGTGTTACACAATCCATATACACTTAAAGAAGAAATCCATTTGTCAATCTATAATTAAAAATGAATCACATTTGATTATATTAAATGGGATAATGGGAATTATTAATTTGAATCACAGTATCATATATTTTTGAATTTGAAAATGCAATTTTTTTAAAAAAAATTGAATTATTCATTATATATATATACTCTATTTGGAATAATTTTAATATTTAAAACATAATTTATGATCATAATGATACATTTATCAGAATATATATAGCTATAGATCCTAGAGGATGGTTGTTTTTAATATAGTATTATATAAATTAGTATAATACATGAAAGATTAATTTAATTAAACAATAAATCTATTAGAGAGTCATTGAAGCGTAATGATTACATATTATTAGAATTAATTTGATCAAAATATTATAAAAAATAAAACAAAGAGTAAATTATAATACAAAAATTGATATTATGAATCCCTTATCTATTTGATAAATACCTGATGAATTTCTCTAATAATAGAAGAACCATAATATTTAATAATATCTAAATTTTAATATAATTGATAAAAGGGATTCGTATACATTTATCTAAGACCAAATTACTACAATATATTTCCAACCCACTATAAATATGTAATATATATAATCTATAAATCAAATATTTTTATAAATTGAAATGAATTAAAAAGTATGAATAATTTATTAAAAAAATGAATGATTTATTTTGATTGACGGTATTCTATATACATTCCATTAATATTATTAATAGTGTCCATATAATTAATTTATTAATTGACTTTTGATGCAATTAATTAATCATGGAATAACAATGATGGGATAAATTAAGTTTTTCATTCAACTAGATGAAATTTTAGTGAATAATTGTGCAATAATTTTTTTAGTTTATCACATCTCGACTTGTTGGTTAGTGAACAACTTGACTTCTCCACCATTAGGTCTGGGGGTCACAACTAGCGTTATGGAATAAAAACAATAATGGGAGGCATTTCAACCAATTAAAATAAAATCATCTACTAAACGGAATGAATAAACTAACATATATATATATATATATATATATATATATATTATGGAAATATGATAGTAATAATTACATAGAAAAACCCATATCCCCCACAAAAAAAATGAAACATTGTAAATATATCAACCCAATAATATAATAAAAATATATAATTATATTATATTACAACAGTAGGAAATGATCCAAAATAGAAATCAAATTTAACTCCAGTAGTCTTACTACACCAACACCCACGATCCCCTAAAGCCCTCTTAAGGATCTACAAATATATAAGTGACACTCCACAAGTCAGCATGCAAGAGTGAGAAATAATCCTAAGTATATTCTTCTCAATAATGAATAAATACATAATAATAATCATCTATAAAGGAAAAAATATAAAATAAACTTCAATAAATAATAGGTACAACCATGACATATCATTCTATCATAAGTATATGAATAGGAACCTATAGTCAACATATATCTAAACATTCTACCAAACCCATCTAAAATTGGATGATTTTTTTAGAAAATATTTTGTATCCCATTAGCGAATTAATTGAACACTACATCACCCCCCATACAACAAAATAATGCCTTAGGGAAATACTCATCTCAATTTTATATCATTGAAAAATTATTTCCCCATAGCTATGATGAAAATCATAAAACTCGAGGAAAAACTCTACAAAGGTTCATTTATATATCTAACTTAGGGAGGAAATACATTTTTATAGATTATAACTTTATAAAAAAACTTATATATCTTAGATATTTGGGAGAATGATTTTTAAATTTGGTTCACCAAAATCCACATCAATCCCTAGGGTATAACTGATTGGTGAAGTGTCACTGACCCCATGTGATAATAGGGTCTCATGATTAGTTACTATAACCACAATCATCTATAACTATATACTAGGTAATGGTGCATAATAAGTATAGGCTCAAACATCCACAATAAATCATATGTCACTCAAAGGGTAAAAAAAGACTAACCATAATGATTAGCATCTATAATTTTCAATACTCAACATCCTCAAATAAATAAATAGTTGAAATTAATTTAAATTATTTTATTGATATTAAATTAATTTTTATCCTACAAATTTAATAGTTAATTGAGTTTTATATTTTTTAAATAATTTTGAAATAATTTCCAAAACTATTAAATAGAAGGATTTTATTATCCATTTCTATTTAAAATAATTTCATAACCACTGTCTAGATTTATTTTATGATTTTTTGGTTTGAAAATTAATCGCGTATGATTAATTCCCAATTTTTATCAGCCATGATTAAATAAAAGGTAATTCTATGTGGATTTGTATTAATAAATCACACATTCAAGGGGCCATTTTTTATTAAATTATATGAAATAAAATTTCATTTTATTAGAATAATGGGTAAAATGATATATTGAGATAAAAATAAATATATAAAAGGATAAATATCATCATGTGATATTAACTAGGTTTTCTATTATATTTAATAAATATTAATTTATAAATTAAAATCGTTGTGCCAATTTTATATAAGGATTTCAATTGATGAATTAAAATAAAATCTGAGAACTTATAATCAATCATGACAATAAGAACCCAAATTTTATTTCATAGGGTCGAATTTATGAAAGAAGGGAATTTCTAGAACCATTTACATAAATTAAAAAGAATTGAAAATGTGATTAGATATGATAGAATAAGTGATTATATATGATTAAAAAAATAAAAAATAGAAGTAAAAACTGAGAAGGTAAATTATGGAAGATTTAACTGATATAAAAGAATGAATTTTTAATATTCAATAGCTATAAAAGAAAATATAATTAATTAATAAGGTTTCATTAAAATAATCTTGAGATATATAAGATTTTTTTGAGACCATATATTTTATTATAATTTGGCTACTCTATCTCAACTGATTACAGATTATTCAATTTCATCTTAGAATACATAGGAATGGTATTCCATTTTATAAAATAAATTTTTACTTAGGAATGGAATTTCATGTAAGGAAAAATATTTTCAAAACACTCTTGAATGACTATGTCCATAAAGATCAACTCATTTCAACATGGGTATCTAGTAGGATAAGGGGATAAGATAGAATCTTTTTACATGAATTAAAAGTTGAATCACAAAAGAATAATTATTTATGGTTAGATATGATATAATATAAATAATAAAAAATTACAAATTTAGATAATCAATGTAATTTAAATATGAGGACATGTATTCAAAATTCCACAATTTGGAATAATATGAAGATTTGCTATGACCAACAATGAAATAGGGGAAATATTCAAAGAAGATAAAATTTATATAGTGTAGTGGGTTATAGTGGGTGTTTTATATTTTTTTACAACATTATAATATTTCTTGTTCTCAGAATCATTGATCACGTTGAACATTTACTTTTATGGATAAACCCATTTAAATGATTTGTATAGGGTGATATAGGATCCATTTATTTTTCTTAATCAAATGTCTCATTAAATTAAATTCTTCTTCTATTAGTTGATATTGGTTTCAGTAGAAGTTTATTTTTTAGTATTATTTTATTCAATTTAATATTGTTTTCTCAAAATCACTTTCTGGGAAAAGTAATCATAATTCACACTTAAATTAATTTTCATCATATATTGTCTTGGTTTTCTAATAATGTTTCTGGAGATTACTGATACGTGTGTAGAATATGGTTAATTATTACTGAATTTCATAGAATTATTTTAAACCCATTTTAATTTTACTTAATAATTATGGATTAATTTTTTATTTACATATAATATAGATCTTTCTATATCTTTCGACATGAAATTGAATGGTTATTGATCAAGTAGTGATCATTTCATGGTAAAGACACACACCCATTACCAACCAATGTTAAAGGATAAGTGATTGTGAATTCATTCACTATTTTTTTAAAAAGAATAATAATTTATAAAATATTATAGTATCATTATTGAAATTAGTAATTAGACATTTTATAAAATAAAAAATAATCATCATAAAAAATTAAATTTGTGAAAATTGTTTTTGGTTCACTACATTTAACAGAAATTCCTGACACATTTTTAGTAATTTTTACTATAAGACATTACACACACCTTTGAAGAAACCTTTGGTCTATTCTATACTATATATTAACTCTAGGTTTTAAATTTATTTTTACAATCCTATGAATGTTGTATCAAAATAATATTGATTTTAATAATGATGTGGTTGAAAATTTATAAAAAATATTTACAAATATTAATATTTATGACTTGGTAAAACCATAACCATTTAAACCATTTTGATCAATGGATAAGAATAATTATACTATCTAAACTTATGGTTTTTAGAAATAGGGATTACCACACATAGAATTTAAGAACATTAAATCTCTTAAAACAAGTCAAATTATAATAAAGACCTTTGATTCTAAAAATTAGAAAATTATATAAAACCCTAAAATAATATAAGGATCTTGTATGAACCAAATGTTATAAATAAAAATAATAAATTTCTTGTTTCCTCATTCAAAAATAATTGATAACTCAAAACTAGTTTTATAAAATGTTTCCATGGATTTAGGGACTTATATGAGAATATTCTAGTTTGAATATTAAGTAACCCAAAATGTTATGTTTAACATTGAATACAAGATTAGTGGATGGGTGGTAAGTGAATGAAATAACATTATCATTATCAATTGAAGGAGTGTTATAAAATTTATATAAAACTTCCAACCAAGAGAAATCAATAGATTGGATTAATTTTAAAGCATGATTCTTCCTAATCTCATAAACTAATACCTTAAAAATGATATTTATAAAATAACGAAATTATCCATATAAGACCTGTATATGTAAATGGGTAGATTATTTATGTTGTGGACAATTTACACACATCAATGTATAAATGAACATCATTTTTTCGTCCCTCTTCCATGGGTTATCTGATAGTGATTTGAATTTTTTTGGTACATCATATACATAATAATTAATTGATAAAAAACCAACAAAATTCAATGAAATGATTGAAAATATAGCTTCAAATTTACTTAAATTTGTTACAAGACATACATAAACTGTAACACCCCGAGCTTCCACGATACGCTTCTCATTCAATAATGCAATAGCTTGTATTATACGCAACTTCGAGTTCTAAAACACTGCGACTAATTAAAGTAGCCGTTATGAATTGTAATAACCACTTTTTAAAATTATAGAAACTTTATATTTCAAAATGGACTTCATTTTTGGATTCGGAATATCGAAATTAGCCTATGTTGAATTTTTGGTATTTTTCTGAGAACTTCTAATTTTTTATGAATAGTGAAAAATACTTAAAAACAACTTTTTTGATCAAAATAATTTATACTGATAAATTATACTATTTAGTGGTTTTAAAGTATAATTAGAATATATTTTTACCATTTTATCCAATGGTGGTCATTAGAATTAATTTAACATTGAAATTGGACATAAACAATTGCCAATCTTTTGATATAAATTGTTTCTTAAAAACACGCTATTTGTTGTAACAGCGGGAATTAATTATAAAATTAATTAATGCAACTTATATGTTTAGAATTTTGTAAAATAGACATCATTTTTGAATTCGAAATATCAATTATAGCTTAGGGTGAAATTTTGGCCTTGTTCTGAAAAACTTCATTTTTTGATGAATAGTGAAACCACTAAGTGGTAGTTAAATAACTGATTTTTCGTTTAAATGAAATATTACCACTTCTGTGATTTGATTTTCAAAAATCCGACATACATGGTTGTTATTAAGAAGTAAAATGTGGTTCAAAAAGATTAAAATAATTTTTTGGTGAATAGTAACTTTTAAGTTCTTAATCGCGATTAGAGGTAATTAGTGTAGTTTAAGGTAAAAACAATGTTTTAATAATATGATATGAGATTGACACTTGTCCTACTCCTATTGGATGAGTCATGTCCGACCAAGAAAACCCATGGGTCAACTTGGGGACCCCATGGAGCCACTTTGGTTGGAAAATGACATTAATATATATTTATTTAATGTTAAAATTAAATTCACACAAACATGAGTTGTTTTAATAAAACAGTTTTTAAGTGGGGTTACACAAGTCCAAATTTTGATTATAAATATTAATAAGAAAGCTAAGAATATTTCCTACATCATAGTATTTTTTTATAATTTATAGACATTAAATAAATTAAATTATTTATGACATCATTATGATGCGGCGATGACCCCATTATTTAACGATTTAAATAAAATGAGAAGATAATGCAAAATCCAAGGCATACACTTGTCCAAAGCCTATTAGATGAAGAGATTTCGAACCCTTATCACCTTAGCCACGAATTATATAAGTGTGGGACCTTTAGAATCCAAAAAGCATTGTATAATAATGTAACATTTCAATCTTTCCAAAAGAGCCCCTCCTCTCCACTTATAAAAGGCCCCCACCTCTCCCACCTCATTTACACTTTCAAGCCATTTGGCTTGGCCAACCTATTCCCAAATACTCTCCCAACATCCCCCTATTACTCCTAGAAGCCTTACTTTGGGCAGAACTCTTCACAAGGAAGCCTTTGGCTCAAATCAAAAAGAGTTACCCGATTTTGAGGTAATGTCTTCTCTAATGTTGTTTTGTTTTATTTTTCTTCTCCAACCCCCTAAACTCTTTTTATTCATTTCTTTTGTAACAACAAAAATATCCTCAATATACTAGGATGTTGTTATAAGAATTATTAGAGCTACACTTACACACACCTACATCTAATGGTTAAAGAACATACGGTTTCTGTGGATGGCGAATTTCTGCCTCACGAAACGATGATTGTTCAACACTCATATAACACCTTAAAAGGTGGCCATTAAGATGTCACTATTTTTATATATGATATATAATATGTTTATGTTTTACTTATGATTCTTTATTTCTCATTTATGGCATACTTTATGATTTCCATTATGGGTAAAACGCGATAATTTCATTTTAGGAAGTGCGGACTACCGCCCCCTCAAAGTGATTTGAATCGTTAATACCATATGTGGGATGTATAAAGGATGGAGTAAATGGTATTATACACTATATTATACTGGAATTATATTATAAATTTATATCATTATGATTTCGTTCCATTAAAAATGAAATTGAAATGAAAGTAGCGTTCATGCGTACGTACGGCTTACCGTCTCCATGAACGGTGCATTTCATTTCTTACCTCTAAATGTTACGTAATATTATGAATGAATGTATATACTGGATATATATGATATATATGACATCTAAATCATGAATATAATTCTGGAGATAATGGATATTCTAACACATAAACAACTTGTAATTATAAGAAGTTTATTGATTGACTCAAGTACCAAGGATCGACAAAACAACCGTTATTAACTTAAATAATTACATAATGTTCATAACATGGTAATAAGTGATATAAAAGGAATAATGAACATAAAAAATGTTCTTAAGTAAATAGAAATTAACTATAGTTTATTATTCAGGAGGTTAAAGAATGGTCGAGTCAGGACAAGACGCAAGGTAAGGGAACTTCTTAACCCGATTTCCATTCATTGGGTTAATCTCCTACTTTCAAATTATGTCATGATATTATTATGTCATATCTTGTATTTTTACTTTATTTATGTGTAATTATAGTGAATACACATAATAGATCTATTTTATTTAAATTATCTTTGTAAGGGAATTTCTTAACCCAATTTCCATTCTTTGGGTTAATCTCCTACTTTCAAATTATGTCATGATATTATTATGTCTTATTTGGTATTTTTACTTTCTTTATGTGTACCTATAGTGAATACACATAATATATATATATTTTATTTTAAAAATGATATTTTTAAGGACTTCGTCTCAATCTCCTTTCATTGAGGCATATTTGGTTTTATACACAAATTTCTTTTATACGGTGTATAAACCACTTTGACTTTTACGTTTATTCAAAAGGAATCTTTTTTATACGAAGCATTTACTAAACGACAAAAGGGAATGTTTTTGTCGTACGTATGTGGCGACAACGACTTCTTCGCCGCCGTGACCACTATTTGAGTTTCGGCTTCCTCTACAAGCCATACCCTTTTTTTTAATGAAAAATAAATACCATGTTACACTTTTCTTTTATTTTGGTATTGAAAATGGTTTTGAAAGCGTTTTTATTATATCAATATGTTGTATTGATATCTTGTGATTGAAATGTGGAAATGTTATGTTTCCTTTATGCATGTTTTATGTGATATGATTATGTTATGGTTTATGAGATGTTTAAACCTGTTCATATGAGGAATGTATTTGACTTAATAAGTGACGGGTGGAGCCCGCTATAGCTCCTCGATGCATCGGTAGGTCTCATGAGACAACTAGACGTGGAATTGGCCGAGGCCCTTTCCCAATTTGATTTATGGTTTTGGCCGAGGCCTTAATCATTTTAGACGTCTTGGCCGAGGCCTTGACAAAATGTTTCAGAATGTCTGGCATTATACATTCCATCATTATGAAAGTGGTTATTGATATTGCATGTGATTATTCGACCAGTAGAATATCCATGTGAAGAAGTGAATGGAATTATCTCATTTTACTTTTGCCATATTATGTTGATCTTCAAGTTTAAAAGGCTTTTGTTTTAGTTATACACTGCCTTAAATGTTTATGTTTATTTATGAAAGCTTCCGCTATATTGTTATCCTTTCTGAGCATCTGAGCTCACCCCTTTCAATGTTTTAATATTTTCTAGGATGTGAAGAAGTATTTTATGAATGACCTGCAGGGGTAGTTAGAAAAGGATATGATTGTGGACTATGAAGACCATGTTATTGTAGTTTGTTTACTTTTTGATGTAATGAAAGACTTATGAATGTATCTAGTGTTTCCAAGGCTACTAAACTAATCGGTCTTTCGAGACTTGATCTTTTGTGATCATGCCAATGTTATGAAGTAATGCACCGACTCTGGGTAGCTGGGGTTGGGGCGTTACAGTTGGTATCAGAGGCAGTTTAGTACTAACCTTGGAAGCTAGATTTAGATAAGCTCTGATTAGATCACATAGCCCAAAGATAGACTTTGAGGATTAGTATAGAAGAACTTCCTAGAATTTTGTTATTGTAGAGATTTTGTGAGTTTTCCGAGCAATAAATCCCTGTCTGGATACGAGCAAGTAGAGGCGGCTCTGGCATAGATGTACCTAGGGGTAAAACCCGAAAACACCGCTTTGAGCTAGACTCGAACGGGAACTGGTGCACGACAACGGGCCTTGCAACACTCTTGGTTACGACACTCCCGGGGGATATGCTTAGGATAATTCTCATTTTCTTTACAATCCACTATGAAGGGTTATGAGTATATACTTTCTCAGAGGAAACATTTCTTTTTATGATTATGGATTATATCCATAAATAGTTCAATTTATGTTAAGTATTTTATAAGTCTGGAATTATGTATTTTGATTCATAAACTAATCTAGTTTATGCCATTGTATAGAAATGGCGCCCAGTAGAAGGAATGTGAACTCCAGCAGTACGTATGATCCAAAGAGTAAGAAGGATCGTATCTTTCATGGTATTAAGCCAACATTTCGAAGGGAAATAGTCTCCCATGTGTTCTCAACATATGAAGAAATAGTATCATGTGTCAATAAGATAAGTAAAGAATCCTCTGAGTCCTATGGCTTTGAAGCGAAGCAAGAGACGAAAGGGATGGAAGAGAGAATGATGGATAAAGGGATGAGGGGAAAGAAGAATTTTCCAATATGTTGTAATTGTGGGAATAAACATCATGGAACTTGCCTAAAGGGAATGGGAGTTTGTTATAAGTGTAGAGAAAAAGGAAACAAACTGCGTGACTGAAAGGGTAAGAAAATGGTTTCAAATGTACAATGCTTCTTCTGCAAGGATTGGGGACACTACGCAAACCAATGTCCAAATCATCAGAGTATGCCCCAAATGATGTTATTGGATAATAATCAAGTTATGATACTACCACAGATGAGGAGTAATGATTAGAGTTCTTATGTTGTTATTAAATAATTTTGTAATTTGAGTGTTGTATCAATGATGTACTGGTTATAATAATTATGGAGTATATAAGGATTGTACTGCAGTGCTATTTCATCTAGGACTTGAGATTGTGTGGAACCAAGAAAAGTGACTCCACAGTAGGATTAAATTTTTGGAAAATATATGGTTGAGAGAAAGATAGACCATAATATGGTTCTGATACTGATATTGTGATTTTGGAATAAGACGTGATTGATTTGGATAAATTATATTGGATATACTTAACTTCCTTGAAACTGATTGATGTTTTGTATACATTTTTGGATAGAAGGAGTATATCTAGTATTCTATAAGGAATAAGGGATCATGGTAATTCAGTATGTTTAAAAAGAATACATGATGAAGGTATTCACATGCTGTTACGTGGGAAAAAGGATCTTCATTATGTTTACCTTCCTTATAAAATTTGGACTGTGAGTTGGACAGAAGTATTTTGGATAACTATTAAGGTTGGAATGGATTAAGTTGATATTTGGATAGTATTGTTTAAGGTTAAAGCATTTCTGAAGATTATTTTTGGAATATTATAATACTATAGTTTTAGGAAAAGGAAAACCTGCAGGGTGGGGAATAACTCGTAGCATCGGACAAAGCTGCAGGAATCGAACCCACAATCATAGTGCGACAGGCCTTTATTTCCTACCACTAGCCTATAGGAAGTCCCTGGTTATTACAAAATAATTTTACTAATCTAAATGGTATGAGTTATCATTTGGAACCTTATACAATTAGGATAAGTATAATATTTTTGGGTTCTATTATCTTTTTGAGTGAAAGGTGAGTTGAAGGTTGAAACTCTAATTGTCAAGCATAAATATATATATACCTATCTGTTATTCAATGAATAAATTAATTCTTAAACTTTAGTAAAGGGATATTAAAACAAAAAATGTGTTATCCTAATACCTTATGTCTTGTTGAACTAATGATATTTTAAATCAACAAAGATTGAAGGCTCTGAGGCCCTCAATTTGACAGTTGATTGTGATTGATGATCTCAATCACTCCCTACGAATATTTACGTTTTTCCTCCAATTATATGTCTCTAATTGCCACCAATGTTCTCCTAATCGAGATCATAATTGGGTGGTGACTTTTTCATTTCCCTTTCCCTCTTATTAAGGCTAAATTTTATTAATCTTATTTCCGATGTGGGTTTTCCTCAAAGGTATTTTCTCTTTTCAACCTTTTATTTTCAAAGAAAAATTTCAAATTGCGAGGACGCAATTTATTGAAGGAGGGGAGAATGTAACACCCCGAGCTTCCATGATACACTTCTCATTCAATAATGCAATAGCATGTATTATACGCAACTTCGAGTTCTAAAACACTGAGACTAATTAAAGTAGCCGTTATGAATAGTAATAACCAATTTTTAAAATTATATAAACTTTATATTTCAAAATGGACTTCATTTTTGGATTCGGAATATCGAAATTAGCCTATGTTGAATTTTTGGTATTTTTCTGAGAACTTCTAATTTTTTATGAATAGTGAAAAATACTTAAAAACAAATTTTTTGATCAAGATAATTTATAGTGATAAATTATACTATTTAGTGGTTTTAAAGTATAATTAGAATATATTTTTACCATTTTATCCAATGGTGGTCATTATAATTAATTTAACATTGAAATTGGACATAAACAATTGCCAATCTTTTGATATAAATTGTTTCTTAAAAACACGCTATTTGTTGTGACAGCGGGAATTAATTATAAAATTAATTAATGCAACTTATATGTTTAGAATTTTTTAAAATAGACATCATTTTTGAATTCAAAATATCAATTATATCTTAGGGTGAAATTTTGGCCTTGTTCTGAAAAACTTCAATTTTTGATGAATAGTGAAACCACTAAGTGGTAGTTAAATAACTGATTTTTCGTTTAAATGAAATATTACCACTTCTGTGATTTGATTTTCAAAAATACGACATACATGGTTGTTATTAAGAAGTAAAATGTGGTTCAATAAGATTAAAATAATTTTTTTTTGTGAATAGTAACTTTTAAGTTCTTAATCGCGATTAGAGGTAATTAGTGTAGTTTAAGGTAAAAACAATGTTTTAATAATATGATATGATCTTGAAACTTGTCCTACTCCTATTGGATGAGTCATGGCCGACCAAGACAACCCATGGGTCAACTTGGGGACCCCATGGATCCACTTTGGTTGGAAAATGACATTAATATATATTTATTTAATGTTAAAATTAAATTGACACAAACATGAGTTGTTTTACTAAAACAGTTTTTAAGTGGGGTTACACAAGTCCAAATTTTGATTATAAATATTCATTAGAAAGCTAAAACGATTTCCTACATCATAGTATTTTTTTTATAATTTATAGACATTAAATAAATTAAATTATTTATTACATCATTATGATGCGGCGATGACCTCATTATTTAATGATTTAAATAAAATGAGAAGATAATGCAAACTCCAAGGCTTAAACTTGTCCAAAGCCTATTGGATGAAGATATTCAGAACCCTTATCACCTTATCCACGAATTATATAAGTTTGGGACCTTTAGAATCCGAAAATCATTGTGTAATAATGTAACATTTCAATCTTTCCAAAAGAGCCCCTCCTCTCCACTTATAAAAGGCCCCAACCTCTCCCACCTCATTTACACTTTCAAGCCATTTGGCTCGGAAACCCTCTACCCAAATACTCTCCCAACATCCCTCTCTTACTCCTATAAGCCTTACTTTGGGCATAACCCTTCCCAAGGAAGCCTTTGGCTCAAATCAAAAAGAGTTACCCGATTTTGAGGTAATGTCTTCTCTAATGTTGTTTTGTTTTATTTTTCTTCTCCAACCCCCTAAACTATTTTTATTCATTTATTTTGTAACAACACCAGTATCCTAAATATACTAGGATGTTGTTATAAGAATTATTCGAGATACACTTACACACACCTACATCTAATGGTTAAAGAACATACGGTTTCTGTGGATGGCGAATTTCTGCCTCACGAAACGATGATTGTTCAACACTCATATAACACCTTCAAAGGTGGCCATTAAGATGTCACTATTTTTATATATGATATATAATATGTTTATGTTTTACTTATGCTTCTGTATTTCTCATTTATGGCATACTTTATGATTTCCATTATGGGTAAAACGCGATAATTTCATTTTAGGAAGTGCGGACTACCGCCCCCTCAAAGTGATTTGAATCGTTAATGCCATATGTGGGATGTATAAAGGATGGAGTAAATGGTATTATACACTATATTATAATTGAATTATATTATAAATTTATATCATTATGATTTTGTTCCATTAAATATGAAATTGAAATGAAAGTAGCGTTCATGCGTACGTACGGCTTACCGTCTCCATGAACGGTGCATTTCATTTCTTACCTCTAAATGTTACGTAATATTATGAATGAATGTATATACTGGATATATATGATATATATGACATATAAATCATGAATATAATTATGGAGATAATGGATATTCTAACACATAAACAACTTGTAATTATAAGACGTTTATTGATTGACTCAAGTACCAAAGATCGACAAAACAACCGTTATTAACTTAAATAATTACATAATGTTCATAACATGGTAATAAGTGATATAAAAGGAATAATGAACATAAAAAAGGTTCTTAAGTAAATAGAAATTAACTCTAGTTTATTATTCCGGAGGTTAAAGAACGGTCGAGTCAGGACAAGACGCAAGGTAAGGGAACTTCTTAACCCGATTTCCATTCATTGGGTTAATCTCCTACTTTCAAATTATGTCATGATATTATTATGTCATATCTTGTATTTGTACTTTCTTTATGTGTAATTATAGTGAATACACATAATAGATCTATTTTATTTAAATTATCTTTGTAAGGGAATTTCTTAACCCAATTTCCATTCTTTGGGTTAATCTCCTACTTTCAAATTATGTCATGATATTATTATGTCTTATTTTGTATTTTTACTTTCTTTATGTGTACCTATAGTGAATACACATAATATATATATATATATATATATTTTATTTTAAAAATGATATTTGTAAGGACTTCGTCTCAATCTCCTTTCATTGAGGCATATTTGGTTTTATACACAAATTTCTTTTATACGGCGTATAAACCACTTTGACTTTTACGTTTATTCAAAAGGAATCTTTTTTATACGAAGCATTTACTAAATGACAAAAGGGAATGTTTTTGTCGTACGTATGTGGCGACAACGACTTCTTCGCCGCCGTGACCACTATTTGAGTTTCGGCTTCCTCTACAAGCCATACCCTTTTTTTAATGAAAAATAAATACCATGTTACACTTTTCTTTTATTTTGGTATTGAAAATGATTTTGAAAGTGTTTTTATTATATCAATATGTTGTATTGATATCTTGTGATTTAAATGTGGAAATGTTATGTTTCCTTTATGAATGTTTTATGTGATACGATTATGTTATGGTTTATGAGATGTTTAAACCTGTTCATATGAGGAATGTATTGGACTTAATAAGTGACGGGTGGAGCCCACTATAGCTCCTCGATGCATCGGTAGGTCTCATGAGACAACTAGATGTGGAATTGGCCGAGGCCCTTTCCCAATTTGATTTATGGTTTTGGCCGAGGCCTTAATCATTTTAGACGTCTTGGCCGAGGCCTTGAAAAAATGTTTCAGAATGTCTGGCATTATACATTCCCTCATTATGAAAGTGGTTATTGATATTGCATGTGATTATTCGACCAGTAGAATATCCATGTGAAGAAGTGAATGGAATTATCTCATTTTACTTTTTCCATATTATGTTGATGTTCATGTTTAAAAGGCTTTTGTTTTAGTTATACACTTCCTTAAATGTTTATGTTTATTTATGAAAGCTTCCGCTATATTGTTATCCTTACTGAGCATCTGAGCTCACCCCTTTCAATGTTTTAATATTTTCCAGGATGTGAAGAAGTATTTTATGAATGACCTGCAGGGGTAGTCAGAAAAGGATATGATTGTGGACTATGAAGACCATGTTATTGTAGTTTGTTTACTTTTTGATGTAATGAAAGACTTATGAATGTATCTAGTGTTTCCAAGGCTACTAAACTAATCGGTCTTTCGAGACTTGATCTTTTGTGATCATGCCAATGTTACGAAGTAATGCACCGACTCTGGGTAGCTGGGGTCGGGGCGTTACAAAAACTATTGAAATGTCTGATGTATTATTAATTGAATAAAAATTACAAGAATCTAAAGATAATGAATTAATAAAATTAGTTTGGTAGATTAATCAAATAAAATCAGGGGGTAAACTCAAAATTATTAATCTATAATGTCAATATCAGTCTAAAAATTATTACATGGTCCAATATGATCAATTTTAGAAAACTATGTGTTGTACATATACTAATAAATAAATATCAAATCAATAAGTTAACTAAGGTATAATATATAATTATGGAGATTAGTATTAATTTGGAAAAAAATTTCCTATAAGACCATTTAAAAATAATTGTAATTAGCCTCGAACATTATAACAATATTATAAACAATTATTTATTCAAATAAATTTCAATCAATGAACAATTTAAAAAAATAAATAAAAACATTCCAATAATTTATAAACACATGATGAGATCCAAAAAAATACAGTCATTAAAGTGAAAAAAGTGATATAATGGAATTGAAAATACATCTAGGAATTATAGTTGAAATTACGACTAAATGAATTGAAAATAGAAGATCAATCCATTCCAAAATCCAATGAGTAATTTGAGTATGGTAATAACCATGAGTGGAAAATAAATTCAACCAAACCTAAAATAAATTATAGAATAGTACTATTTATCCATTGAGTTGGAGGGTAAAAATATAAAAAATTTAGATAAAAGAAAGTAAACGAATAGAAAAATAATTTAATGAAAAAAAAGAAACATTATACTACAATTTACATCATGAATGTTAACATCAAATAGGATTAATATGAATGAAATCCAAAAATAAATTATTAATACCTTTACTAAGGTTGATATTAATATACCAACTACTGAATCCCTTAAAAAATTCCCTTATATGAAATTATTCACATGGGATTATGTAAATTGATTAAGAGACATAAAAAGAATTAATGATTAAAATTTGGGGAATATTTTTATATTATTTCTCTAACTATAGCTTCATTCCAACTTTTATGATCTGGTGAATTTTTATATAATTAAAAATTTGGACCCATATCATTTGAAGCTGAATTATTTAATATAGAATCTCATATTTTTTTCATTTATCATTTTTTATTTTCTTCTCCATAAAAGGGAGATTTTAATATAATAATAGTATTTTTAAAACTATGTAATAGAATTATTTCATTCCCAACTAGAGTGTTGGATGATATCTTGTTATTAATATGTAATTTAATATTCCTATTTAAAATAAATGTGATGTAAATACCAAAAAATTGGGAACCACGTAAGTCCCTAATAATCTTGGTAGGGTCACTCTTAAAAAGAGCAAAAATAATCAATGTTGTTGAAGTTACACTAATAATAGAGATTAAATAAAGGATTAAGCACATTAATGTCATTTATTATATGAAATTTCGGAATGAAGTAAACTATTTTTATTAGCATTCACACTTTGATGAATCTAATATATCTGGAGAAGCTATTTTAATAGAATATATTTAAAATTAGTGGAAAATGAGATTTTGAATTTCTGTTAAAAAATTATTATGAGAAATAAGATAAATTTATAAAAATAACATAGACTATGGTTACATGTAATATCATTGATGGGATTAATTATTTTGATGATAATAATGTTAATACTACATATCATATATAATTAATTCTAACCATTTAGTAATTTAAATGAAATATTATCTTATGATTAATCCTACCCAATTAAATATAATTTAAAATAATAAATTTGATTTAAATTTTGTGTTTATAGTCAAATAAGACAATTTATAAGTGATTATGTTTTGAACATTATCCTATTGTAAAAAAGATTTGATCAAGCTTTTTAGATAAAATTTCAGAACTATAAGATGTAGTTTAATAGATATTATATAGATTAGTTATAAAAACATAATGCATAATATCATTCTTAAATTTACTATAAAACATCAAAGAAAACCTCAAATTATACTAAACCCATCTTTAACACCCAATGATTTCTAAAAAAAAAATTTCCCTAAATAAAAGATTATTTTAAGAATGTTTCGAATGAATGACTAAATTAAAATGAATCCTGAAATATTATATGATAAAATTATTAAAATAATAAAACCTATATTAAAAAAAATAGTAATTAACTATAAATTAATTTCAAAATAACTACGATCATTTAATGTTTTAAAAGGGCTTCTTGCAATAAAAAACAATTTCTTTTATATATTGCATTTATTTGAAGGATAAATATTAAAGAATATAATTAAATTTTTTAAAAATTTTACTTCATTTTTCGATTAAGTGTCATTATATTAGATTTGGATTTTTTGAATGTTTTAAACTAATTGACTACTTGGTGAATAATGAAAATAACAATTTTTCTAAAAACTCTCAAATTTATGGAATTATCTTAATAAAAAACTAAATTAAATTTTTATGAGAAATTTTATAAATAAATGATATATATTTCATAAGTATTATAAATTATATAAATATATAATGTTTAACACATTTGATTCTAAATTAACATTTTACTTTGAAAATTTATTTTTATTCCCATATATTAAAAAATAGTTTTCATCACTTATAAATATTAAATATAAATACTAAAAATAATATTTTATATCATAATTTTAATACTATTTATCAATTATTGTTTTATTTTTAATAATTAATATAATATTACAACGATTAAAGATAACTATAATGAAAGTGGTGAAACTATTATGTTCAAATATTATTTTTATTAATATTATTTAATTTTTATCTAATCAATTAAATTATTTTATTTTAAATATTGACTTTAATATTATGTATATTCAAGTATGTAATTATGTTAACACAAATTTATGGGCAACTAATTCTAAATTTGATTATGAAGGTATAATGGTTGGAATGTAAATTTTCTTCAAAAAACTGTTTTTAGATTTATAAATTTTTTTAATTAAAAAATTAATTTTATATTATTCAAATATTTCATTATATGTAATTGAGACTATGTTTAGTATTATCACACCAAAATTTTTTAGTATGTGTTATTTTATATATTTTTTGATTAATCAGAATCCACATTGGTAAATACAAGTTACCTCAGAAAAAAGTAAAAATTAAAAATATAAGGGTAAATTGTAATAAAAATTTTAGGACATGAATTAATTTTTTATGATTTATCGATACAATATCACTACAAAACAATTATTTATAACTTTTTGGGTCATTAGACTGTAAATAGTGTAATGTTATCCCTGAAAAGTAACGATTTTTTACAAAAATCCCTTTTTCATTACTTTTAAAAGGGGCCTTAAACTACCATATAAAGACTATTAAAATCATTTTTCTCACATTAAAAACTACCCATTTTAAGTTATTTGTAATACTATTCCACATACATGAGATTTTGGTCCAAAAATACTTTCCAAATTCCACCATTTCCATGATAAACTTCCTGAGAAAGTTCAAATCCAAAAGTAATTACTTATCATTCTATAATATTTTTTCTAATTTATCATTCTAATTAAAACTAATAAAACCAATTATAACATTATGAAATTATTTTTAAGTATAAAATTAAATTTTTTATGTTTTTGAGAAAAAAATATTATCCATTTTTAAAATTCTCTTTAAGGAAAATTAGAATGAAATTTTTGTAAATGTGAGGACTGCTGAATCTGAGAAGAATCATGTTCTATTTTACATCACCAAATTACATTGTTGGTTGGAAAAGTATATTTAATAAATAATTATTATATATATTCTAGTTTTATTTTTTAAAAAATAATGATCCATATTACTTTTTTTTGTTTCCTTAAAAAATGAAAATAGCATTCATATATACGTTCTAACTACCACCACCAAAGAACAGTGCATTCCATTTTTCACTGCCACCATAATGGGCAGTTATAAATTATATTTGATGATTACATAATACATATTGGAGTAATAAATTTTCTGAATATATTTATTTCTATATTATACTACAATTAGTTATTATTTTATGGTAATCTATTAACACTAATAAATAAACTGAAACTAGTTCACCTCTGAATTCATCTTCTAAAAATGTGGAAATAATATCATGTAATTTAATTATCAAATTATATTTCCTAATAAAACAAAAAATATAGTACATTTAGACATTTATTAATAATTGTATTTGGGATATGAAGGTAGATCAACACTACTATTATGGAAAAAGTATAACGATTAAATTATAAACACACAATATAAAAAATATGTAAAAAAGAAATAATATACCAGAATAGAATTTCTATAAACTAAGAATATAAATGGAAATTTATAAAACAAAAATTTCAAATATGTAATTAATATGTTTCTCTACATGATATAGTTGGTTAAAGAACTTTTTTGTAAATAAAGATTAAAGGAAATGGAATTCGTAACTCAGACTCCCTTTTTCGAGTTATATAAAATGGATATATGTTTCATGTTTTTACCCCCATTTTTCTTTTGTTATGTGATAATTTTTAGGTGATTATGTTTTTGGTATTGATCGATGAAATTCATGGTGTTATTTTATACCTTTTTGGAATGTATTCAAAGATTTTAATATTTACATGGTTATTTTATGTTATTAATGGTGAATGAATTTTGTTTAGATGTTTTATTAAACCCATTTTATTTCCATGGTTTATGTATGATTTGTTAGGTTAATGATTTTAAAGTAGAACTAATTTATATGGATGATGATGGTTGGAGACCTATATCATCTTTCAATTAGATAGTTAAATGTATATATCTCATGAAATAATTATTTGTGAGCAAATTTTAGTTTCCCATAAGTTTACGCCCTAGTGGTATTATTCATGAAAGTATTGTTTCCTATAATAATAGTTAATCAATATTTAGAAGATATTCACCACTATAAACATATTCTATTTAGAATCAATAAATATAATTAATGTTTCTAAGATGTGGTATATTTAATGCGATTCTATATTGATCTTTTATAGTGTCATGTTCATTTTTTGTGTACTTCTCTACTAAAACTGCCTTTTGATTATTAAAAATGTTGATATGATATTTATCACATGTTTATGTTTTATCATATTATTATGATATCTCTGTTTTTGATGTGTTGATATGTTTTTACCAATTATAAATGTTTAATATCACCCCTTTTCTAAGTTTTCATTACCTAGGTTTTGATTATGGAAATTATATAAAAAATTCTTGGAATGGGGATTAGTGTTTTGAAGTTATGAAGAAATATAAATGAGTACAATAAAATAACTTTCATATGTAGTCACTTGCAAAAAGAAGTTACTTATGTAGAAATGGTTACATGGAACTAAACCTCCAATTCTCTAGTTTTTGTGACTATTTATGAAATAGAATGTTCATTCATGAGAAATAGTTATATTAATGTGTTTATTTATCTTGCGCCTAAATAGTTTTTATCAAATTAGGGTTTAGTTATTTTGGGGATCAGTTTGGATGGATATAGTAAAAACACATGGATAAGACTAAGGTATAAATCAAAGGGTAGTATAAAATCCTGATATTTTGGTAATGTATAGATTGTGTGTTGTATTCAATAAATTACATCAATAGCTATATAGTTGAAATTTGATCTAGTTATGACACTAATGTACATAGGTTAATCACCCTAAAATGGGCTAGTTAGTATCAACTCAATCACTACTATAGTGAATGATAGTGGGTATAAGACTATATATCTGGAAAAAAAATCCAATGGGATATTATTTGGTAAATTAAAATTCTTTTTATGAGGAATTATTATTGATATGAAAATATTTTGGATAGATTTCATAATAGGTAAGTGACCATGGATAACATTTATAGAAGAATAGAAATTCATATGTTAGGGTATAGATTAGTTGACCTGTTTTTTTTAAATAAATGGAATGTTTAATTTTTAGAAAATAATTTTCAGTGATATCATGGTTTAGAATATTTTAGTAAATTTCGTAATAATGTTTTTGAACATTATTTTTAGGATTAGTTTAGTAATTATTATAGATCCTAACCCAATGAAATTATACTCAATCAGGTGTTATTTCTGTGGAACTGAAATATAACGTGATGGTTTTAAATACTAATAATTTTTGTGGTTGAATTTTTCATTTAATTATTTATTGATATTCTACTATGATATTAATTATTCATCACTCACACTAAACACTATTGGTTTTAGTTATGGTATAATCCCAAAGGAATCATGCTTAAAATTAATAACATGGGAAGCGTAGAGATAATTCCAATGAGAAACCTAATAGAGTAAGAACTCAAGTGAGAAACCCAATGATTATGTCAATCCAGCAAATAGTAATTATCTGTAACAACATAGAATTAGTTGATTTTCCAAACACACCAAGAAATAGAATTTTGGAGTCTCATGAATATTCAGGTGATGAAGATAATTAAGTAATGGAAATTCAATTTCCATAACATCAAAAATCTATGAAGAGGAACCCATGTGATTGTCTTAAATGAAAGGGAACATGTTTCATGTATTGAAGGATTTTCAATCAAGATTATGATTGTAAAAATGTGATAAATAAGTTGTCTAATATATCTAATTGTATAGAAATGTTAATTAATATAACATCCATATTTCAATAATTAAAATGTAATTAGTTTTGCAATTATTTTGATCAATGCCCTAATAATGGATTATCAAGGATAATAGACATCAATTACGTCCAAGAATAATGAATCAAGGTAAATACCATGAATCAAAAATAACTGAAGTGTGTTCCACAAATGATGTAGTGAGAAGAACACTAATCATCTCCTCATGAATTGAGAGTATTTTGTTTTTTCTTTTTCAACCCACTACACTGTACATAAGAATTTCGAATCACTACCTAGATGACGAGATATGTAATTTTTAATAAAATAATTTATTGGCAAGACTATAGAATCCAAATTATATGTTTGTGGTAAATTTATTTTAAAAATAAAATTATACTTCCATTTGATAATATGGTGTTATATTACATATGAATTTTTGATCTTGACCTAGAGACCATAATAATTTCAAATATAGAAAAATATAATCTTAAAATAAACCCCTGACCACTTATTAATACATGTATAACTATAAACTAAAAAATAAAAATTAATACCATTATATTATGATATTTATCAAAATTAATTAAAGGAAAAAAAATAACATTAGTTATATACCTCTTATGAAGGAAATGATTGGTTTATTCAGCATACTAGGGATAATTAGTTTGATGAGTCTTCAAAAAATAAATATGGATTCATGTTTATCTTATGGAAACCCTTAAATATTTCATTAGTTATGAATAATTATTCTTTGCAGGATGCAATTTATTTATTTGGGGATGAATTTAATAACTCAGTATTTTGGAATATATTTTCCCTTAAATAATCACACTGTAAAAATATCATTTCATAAAAAAGACAAAACTATAAATGTTAGAATTTGAGGCAATATCCTTCCCTCTATAACAATGATTTTATAGAACCAATGGTATATATTCATATTTATCTACCTATGCCAATGATTTTTAAAATCCAATGGTATAGAGTTGACTATAAAATTTTTTTGGATAAAATTTAGTATAGGTCCAAAAAATAATATAAATGACAATCCCTCCTCCCCTCTCCACCAACGATCCCTAATCCCCATACCTTGATCGCTGACCTCCACTCTTTTAACCTCTACATACCTCCCATAATTCAACTATTTTTCAATTATTTTCTTCTTTAACATCAATTTAGTTAGCTATAAATACCTCATCCTATTTATCGAGAATCATTTTCATTTTTATTTGAGTAGAAAAACAAAAAAATGATCCTATTAGGTCATGTTTATTCATTATTACTTGAAAAATTCATTTTTTGATTATTTTAGTTATTATATTTCATTTTTAATTTGATTTTAGTAAAAATATATTTTATAAAATTTAGTTATTTTATACTATTACCAAAATAAAATATAATTGTTGGACTCCTCATGTTTTAATCATGTTTTAATGAACACAAATCTCATTACTGTTACTTAATCTTGATTTTCATTGCACATCTTTCTAATTCTCTTCAATCTCAATAATAGCTACACATCATGTTTTTATAATAACAAATCTTATGGATGTTAATTACTCTCTTTATTATTTAAAAGTATTATGCATAATCACAAATCTCACATATATTATCACACCTTTATATTTATGATTCACATTCTCTTACTCTCTAATGATTAACCTTAATCCATATTCTGCATATCACTATCTTAGTCCAAGTACAAATATTTGTCTAAGTATGGAGACAGCATGAAGGACTCACCGTGAACAGACACCGTGACCAGACACCGTGACCCAGACATTGTGAAGGACACATCGTGAAGGACTCACCGTGACAAGACACCATGACAAGACACCATGACCACTCACCGTGAACAGACACCGTGACCAGACACTATGACCAAACACTGTGACCAGACATCGTGAAGCTCACACTGTAAAGCTCATACCGTGAACCACATACTGTGAAGAAGACACTGTTTCCATAATCACTGTGACACTGTTTCTTATGTTTTTGTCAATATTATTTAAATAATGCTAACGGTCATATTTGTTGTTTTTAATGCAATTAATGTTATTTAATGATAGTTGTTGGCATTTTAGGAAACCGTATCTCGTACCTATGAGAAGGGAATCATTCCTACATTAGAACTCGTGGAATATAAGAAAGTCTGAGATGCAGTACACAAAAACAGGTGTGCACGTGTGAATATACAACACGAATAACTTACATACACCCAAGTGCACTGTGCTGAACAAGAAGAAAAGTCCTGAACAAGAAATAGAGTTCAAGACCTTAAAAGAACTCTCGTGAGTGAAATCCAATACGGCTGAATAACACACGATGAATCAAGAGATCTTTCTCACTCCTGAAGAAGACAAGATAAACTACGACACTCTGTTTTTCAACAGAAAAACCAGAGAAGGACTCAGAAGCATTCCTGCTGAATCCAATGAGTCCAGAGCTACATTGATAATCACTAGAGCTTTCTGAACTCTCATCTATCTTCTCTACGTGATTTATTTATTAATTTTCGAGAAATGTGGTGTACTCCGTATATATTTACACACACTGTCTCCTACACTGAACTGGAGGATATCAAAATCCTCACTCAAATTATCTTAACTTATGTTTAGCCATGTCAACTGTGGAAGAGGTCCTTGTGTGACCTGATCTTTGTTTTGTTGCCCACGAAGAACAGTGGTAGAGGTCCCTGCGTGGCCTGGACAGTTTTGTAAAACTGTTGTTAACCTCGATCTAGGGTGTGGATCAAATTTATATATATTTGATAGGACTAATTCTCGGCTTGAGATTGAAGCTCTTGTTATATCTGTTGTGAATATTTTATTTAAGTTTAAAGTATACTACATACATCTTATTTATTCCGCTGCAATTACTTTGAAATACAAAACTATTTTGAAGCTACTTTGATAGTTAAATTAGCAAGTGTTTGCACTTATTGTAAATCAATATGTTATCTTCAAAAGTTAGTTTGACCTTGTGGTTAAATTAACTGAGACCTAATCAATCTTTGAGAAGCTAAGTGAACATTTAAAAACTGTATAAATTCACTATAGTTTAACTTATTTTATAAATCAGGGGATTTTAACTAGACAATATTTTAATAGAAATTTTAATTGGAACTCAATTCACCCCCCTCTTGAGTGTCCACTCCGACCAAAATTTGGTATCAGAGGATTAGTTTTTGTTTAAATATTTTTTAAATACTCTATTTTTCAACTATGATTTTAGTTGCATCTTTAATGATCTTAAATTACTGTTAATTCTATATTTTTATCTCTTTAAATTATCTTTATAAAATATAGTTATGGATAATAGACTAGAGGGTGCTTCTACTAATAGGACACCTTTATTCAATGGTACAAACTATGATCAGTGGAAACTTAAAATGAAAATTCATTTAGAAAGCATAGGTCTTGATATTTGGACTGCCATAGAATCAGAATATAAACTTCCCACTACTGCTAGATCCACATTGGATGAACCTACAAAGACTGCATATAATAGTAATTGTAAAGCCATGAATTCCATGTACTATGCTTTAGGAGATGAAGAGTTTAATAGAATTTATGCTTGTAAAACTGATTTTTAAAGTTGGGATACTTTGGGTGTTTCTCATGAAGGAACAACCAATGTTAAAGAAATGAGATTAAATACTTATACTATTAAATATGATAATTATAAAATGAAAACTAATGAACCTATTTCTGACATGTATCTCAGGTTTAATGAGATAGTCAATACAATGAATTCACTTGGAAAGGTTGTTCCATCAAAGGAACAAATTATGAGAATCTTGAGATGTTTACCAGACCAATGGAGAGGGACATCTGTTTCAAACAGAGATTCATGTGAAATTGTTGCTCTACCTATCAAAGAACTCATTGGTAAGCAAGAACTCATTGGTAAGCTTATGATGTATGAGGAAGAACTCAAGGTGAATAAAGAGGAATATGATGAACCTAAGAGGAAATAAGTGGCTTTAAAGACTACTGCTTCAAAGAGAAAGGACAAAGATAAATCTCAACTACCTACTGATAGTTCAACCAGTGAAAATTCAGACTCTGATAGTGATGCTGAAATGGCTTAGATACCCAAGAGGTTTAAGAAATTTTATAGGAAGAAGAAATTCTTCATAAAATCAAATTACAAAGGAAAGTATGACAATAAGGGACATTGGAAGAAGGATTGGAAAAATTCAGATAAAAGTGATGAAGTTGTCTGTTATGAGTGAAAAAGAAAAATACATATTAAAGCAGACTTCCCAAAGCTCAAATTCAAGAAGAAATATGATTACAAGGACAATAAGTACAAAAAGTCTATGAAGGCTACTTGGAGTGCTTCTGAGGATAGCTCTAGTGAATCTAAAGCTTCTGAGACTGAAACCCGAAATAAGGAAAACATGTGTTTTATGACAAACACATCTGAGGTAATCTTAGATACTCCTGCTTTAAATTCTTATTATTCTGAAGATAGTGCAGAATCTGATTCTGATTATGAAAACATGACTAGTGAGGAATTGTTTGAATATTGTAATATGTTGGAAGAGACATGCAATGAACATAAAGATAAATACAAATCATTAAAGAAACAACATGTTCTCACTAATACTTTTAAAACTGAACTTACTATTGAAAAAGAGAAAAATTATCAACTTTTAAAGGAGAACACTGAACTGAAAATATCTAACAAGAAACTCAGAAAGGATTTAGATAAATTCACAAATGGAAAGGATACACTAACTCAAATTCTAGGAAAGCAAGTTGCACCAAAATACACTACTGGAATAGGCTACAAACCTGGACATAGACAGTTTACTAAGAATAGATTTATTCCAAAATCTGGACGGAATACTGCTAGTTCTAGTTCTGGACATTTATATAATTTAACTAGTTATATTCATAGTTACGGATCTAATAAGGGTTATCTTTCAAAGTATGTTGATTCTACAAATTTTATGAGACCCATAAGACAAATTTGGGTACTGAAAGCTTTGATTGCTAACCTGTCTGGACCCAAGAAGATCTGGGTACCAAAATCATTTCTTATCTAAATCTGTTTTGTAGGAAACCTACTTAAAGAGCTCCTATAGGAAGACTTGGTACTTGGAAAGTGGATGTTCAAGACATATGTCAGGAGACTTATCATGCTTTAAAAGCTTAGTCAGAATTGATGGAGGCTTTGTCACCTTTGGTGATAATTCTAAAGGGAAAATCATCGGATTAGGCCAGATTGGTAACACTGACTCAGTATTATTTTCTAAAGTTTTATTCATTGATGGACTTAAATATAATCTATTAAGTATTTCTCAGTTATGTGATGATGGTTTTAATGTTGAATTTGAAAATTATTCTTGCAATGTTTTTAATTCTAAAAATGATTTAGTATTTTCTGCCCTGCGAAATGAAAATGTTTATGCTGTTGATTTAAATTCTTTAGCCATACAGAATATTACTTATTTAAATGATTTTCGTAAAGAGTATTGGCTTTGGCACAGAAGATTAGGACACTGCAATATACCCTCACTTAGAAAACTTAATAGGAAGAACTTAGTGAGAGACCTACCCAAACTTGAGTTTCCAAATGACAAAGTTTGTAATCCCTGTCAAAAGGGAAGGCAACACAAAATCTATTTCAAACCAAAGAAAGAAGTTTCAACTTATCAACCTCTCGAGTTGGTTCACATGGATTTTTTTGGACCATCTAGAGTTTCTAGCTTAAATGGGAAGCACTATGTCTATGTCTTAGTAGATGACTTTTCTAGATATACTGGGGTATACTTCTTAGCTCACAAAAGTGAAGCTTGTTCTTACTTTGATAAATACTACAAATCCGTAGAAAATCGTAGTGGACATAAGATTAAAACTCTAATAAGTGATCATGGACGTGAGTTTGAGAATCATGAGTTTGAATCCTATTGCTCACACAATGGCAATAGTCATAACTTTTCTGCCCCCAGGAAACCTCAGCAAAATGGTGTAGTAGAAAGGAGGAATATAACCCTACAAGAAATTTCCAAAACCATGCTTAATAAATATGACCTGCCTATTTATTTTCGGGATGAAGCTGTAAATACAGCTTGTTATATTATCAATAGAGTCTTGATCAGACCTGTTCTTAAGAGGACCCCTTATGAGTTATGGAACCATATAAAACCTAAAGTCAATTACTTTAGAGTCTTTGGCTGCAAAGTCTTTATTGTTAATACCAAATATAATCTTGACAAGTTTGCATCCAGGAGTGATGAAGGAATTTTCCTAGGTTATTCTATTTCTAGTAAAGTCTATAGAGTTTTCAATAAAAGAACCAAGTGTGTGGAAGAATCTGTTCACATCAAGTTTGATGAAACTGATCCACATGAGCCCAAAACCTCTCTTGAAAATCTTGAAGAATATTTATCTGTTCTAGACCTTAATGACAAATAAAATGAACCTTCTATAAAGTCAACCAGTTCTAGAAATTTTCTAGAACCTGATTCTGTTGATTCCAAACCTGTTGATGAACTTGAAGTTTCTGGTCCTACCTTTACTAGATCAACTAGAATTCTAAAGAATCATCCTTTAGATGTTGTTGTAGGAAATCTTGATAGAGGGACACAGACAAGAGCTTCTCTTAGAAATCAGTTTCAACATCAAGCCTTCTTGTCACAGCTTGAACCTAAAAACATTGATGATTCTATTAATGATGAATTTTGGGTAATTTCTATGTAAGACGAACTCAATCAGTTTGAAAGAAATAAAGTTTGGAATCTTGTTGAAAGACCTAAGGAAACTTTATCAATAGGCACTAAATGGGTGTTTAGAAATAAAGTAGATGAATCCGGAAACATAGTTAGAAATAAAGCTAGACTAGTTGCACAAGGCTATAGTCAAGAATAAGGTATTGACTATGAGGAGACTTTTTCTCCAGTAGCCAGATTAGAAGCTATTAGGATTTTACTTGCTTCTACTGCACATCTAAATTTAAAACTATATCAAATGGATTTCAAGAGTGCATTCTTAAATGGATATATTTCTGAGGATGTTTTTGTTGAAAAACCATCTGGATTTTCAAACCCTCATTTTCCAAATCATATTTTCAAACTATCAAAAGATTTATATGGTTTAAAGCAAGCTCCAAGAGCTTGGTATGATAGATTAAGTACTTTTCTAATTTCTAATGGTTTTACAAAAGGAATAGCTGATCCTACTCTATTTATAAAAGTAATATCTAAAGATGTTTTAGTTGTACAAATTTATGTATATGATATTATTTTTGGATCTTCAAAAACTACATTATGTACTGATTTTTCTAAAATGATGCAAAATGAATTTGAAATGAGTTTAATGGGTGAACTTAAATTCTTTCTTGGTTTTCAAATATTTCAAAATTATGATGTAATTATTTTAACTCAATGTAAATATACTATAGATCTTTTAAAACGTTTTGGATTGGAAAGCAAAAAAAGTAGTGACACTCCCATGAGTACCACCTGTAAGATGGATCTTGATGAAAATGGTAAATCTGTTGAACAAACCACTTATATAGGAATGATTGGAAGTCTACTCTACCTGACTTCTAGTTGTCCTAATATTATGTTTAGTGTGTTTATGTGTGCTCATTTTCAAGCAAACCCTAAAGAGTCACATTTATATACTGTAAAGAGAATTTTCAAATACCTCAAGCATACTCCCAATTTAGGACTATTCTATCCCAAAGGACAATCAATTTAATTAGTTAGTTATTCTGATGCTGAATTTGCTGGATGTAAGATAGATAGAAAAAGCACCTATGGAACATGTCACCTTTTAGGAAAGTCACTAGTATCATGGTGTAGTAAGAAACAAAATTGGGTTGCATTATCAACTGCAGAAGCTGAATACATAGCTGCTGGAAGTTGTTGTGCACAAATTTTGTGGATGAAACACACGTTACTAGACTATGGATATCAATTCATACATGTCTCAATAAATTGTGACAACACAAGTGCTATTAATATTTCTAAGAATCATGTTTCTCATTATATGACAAAACATGTTGATGTAAGACATCACTTTTTGAGGGATCATTATCAAAATGGTGATATCACTTTGGAATTCATTGGTACTAAATATCAACTTGCTGATATATTCACTAAACCATTAAACTATGAAAGATTAGACTACATCATACATGATCTTGGTATGATTAATCATAAATGAATATCTTACTAATTTTAATGTTTAATACTTTACGGTACTTTACTTTAGGGTTTCATACTTACTGTTTCTAAGTTACTATTTTATGCTCACAGTCTGACAACTCACTGTCTCACCGTGACTATATAAAATGATCATTGTCTCACTGTGATGACTACAAACTGTCTCACCGTGATGACTAGTTTTCTGTCTCACTGTAATGCCTACTCACGGTCTCACCATGATTTTTTTTTATTTTTTTTAACCCGTATTGCGGTAATTTGTATTTCACCGCTATTTGATTTCCCACGTCTTTATTTTTATGAAGTTTGACATTACCAAATGATAAAACATAAGGGTTTCATTCGATTCCTTACCCAAACTCTCTCCTAAACCTTGTCTTCCCTCTCGCCCGAACCTTTAGTGAATACCAAGGATGAAGCGTCCATATTCACCCTCGTCTGAGAAGCGCTGCTCTAAGAAACAAAAGAGGATACCGAGGATAGCTCCCGAAGGACCTCTAAACCCAAACCTGGTAAGCCGTATAGCTTTACTTGAAAAATATGTTTGCCCTTAATGGTTTCTATCTAGCAGATTGTTAGTTTTGAAAGTTTTAAGAAAACAAGGATGGCTTGAATGGTTCACTGGACAGAATAGACCGATTTACCCAAGGCTTGTATCTCAATTCTATCAATATGTGAAGTTTTATTTTGAGTTTGTAGAAAGCTTTATGGTGACCAGCTGGATCGATGGTCAGAAGTGCTCTTTCTCTTCAAGGTTGTGGGCTGCATGCCTAAGAATTCCACATGAAGGAGTTTGTGAAGATTACCAGAGAGACCCTCCTCCAACAACCGACATCTTTGACCTGGAGACTGTTTGGGAAAGTCTAACTGGAAATGGCACCAAGCGAAGGGCCATAGCTGATGAACTAGATGGGGAGACAAGACTTCTATTCAAGTTTGTTCAGAATTTGTTTAGTCCAAGAAAATGATATTTTGCTGTGATGAAGTATCAGGATGTGTTCCTAATTCACCTGTTGAAGAATGGCCATAAGATCAATCTGTGTAAGTATGTTATCAACCATATCTGTGAGCTGATCAAAGTAACTTCCAAATCCACCTTCCTGTTTTACTCATGGATGATTTCAGCTATGTTAGTTGCAAAAGGGATGGTTGGAACGAATGAAGAAATGTTACAGGATCTTGATTTCTGCCTATCCATGCCTATCATCAGAAGGATGAAGATAAGATGGAACCCCAGGAAGAAGCAGTGGGTTGAGGATAGTGATCAACTGTATAAAAAGTTTAATCCTGTTGACTATCCAAGAAGGCCTAAGAACCTAGCTGATCCTGGTTTGAAACCAGATGAAGTGGCTAAGTATTTAGAAGAAGAAGAACAAGAAGAAGTAACAACTGAAGTACCACCTAGAGAAGAACCTGTAATACATCCAATGGAAATAGTTCTGGTTGATGAGGAATGGGATGTTGTCCCTGCTGTTATCCCTACTGAAATACCTCAAGGAGAAGTAGTTGTTGTTTAAAATGAAATGACTAAGTATACTTTAGTTGTTCTTCGTGAGGAAGAAGCTCATCCCAATGCTGAAAGGAAATTGGTTTTTCCTATTTCAGAACAGCAAGCAACCTTAGAGGTAAATCTTGTTGAAGATACTCTTTCTGTTGAGAAAGAAGTAAGTCTGGAAGCTTATCCAGTGGAACAATCGGTTCCTGAGATTATTCCATCTGCTGAAGAAAGAATGGAAATTGTCTTTCAGTTGGCAAGGCAAGAGTTTGCTGAAGAGATTATGGATGATCTTGTGGATCTTTCTCATGTTCCTGAACCTCAAGAATGTGGAAGGGAAGCACAAGTTGAGGGGGAGGAACCTCAAAATCTTGATATTGTGGAAGTTGGATCTGCTGAAGCTTCTCAACCTTATGTCACTTTTTTTGTGTACTCTCGGTATGATTTCCCAAGCTTTTATAATGTGAATGAGTCACAGCAAGTGACTGCAACTAGAATGGATATTTCTTATTTGTTTCAACTAAAGTCCATAGCTCATTCAGAACTAGAACCAGAGCCCCTACCTCAATCTGAATCAGAATCTGAGTCTGAAGATGACTCTGAACCTCAACCAGAATCTGAACCTTTACCTTTACCTGTATCCTCACCTGAGCTTCACTCCTTTGTGACCAAATATGATCTGAATGTTTTTGGAGAGACTTTGTTAGCAGGAGTTGAGAAAATTGTCTCCACTCAACCTCACCCAGTGACTCAGTTAAGTCAAGAAGATGTATCAATTCTCTTGGAAAATATTATCTTGTATTCTCAACCAAGGAAGATCCATGTAATTTAAGAATTCAAAGTAGAGAATAAGCTGCTGAGTGCTAATGTTGCAAATATGAAAAGTATGGTAGCAAGTCTACAGAATGAAATATCTTTGAGATCAGAGCCTGTTCCTGTTTCTTCCCCTGCACCTATTGAAGTTTCTCTTGATTCTTATGATTCCCTCCTTGCTAGGGAGATTGTGTCTCAAGTACATCCATACATACTATATTTTGATGAAAAGATTTGACAAAGGCACACCAAGATGCTGGAACGCATGAGAGAGCTTTTGGAAAATCTGAATAAGCTAATAGATGAATACACTGGATGTCTACAAAAAGTTCTGAAACAACTCAAAGTTCTAACCGAAGCTATCAAGGCTTCACCTGTTTCTAGTCAGACCTCCACACCTTCATTGGATGATTCTATGCTAAGATCCATAATAAAGGAAGAATTTAAGAATGCCTTCAGTGGCTTGGATCTATCTTTTTTGTCAGAAGTGATTAAGAATAGTGATAGAGCACTGGACTTGGTTAGGATTAATTCTAAGATAGCCAATGATGCTCAACAAGAGATCTCCAAGAAAATATATTTTTATCTCTCCTGGATTTTCTCTAAAAGTGATATGACAGATCACTTTAGATATCTTGTGGAAAATTTGAGAACCCCTCCAGTGACTCATGCTTTTAAAGATCGAGTTCAGAAACTTTCAGAGTTCACCAGATTGTTGGACAGATTTCTGGATAATAAGGATGATTTTGAAAAGGCTATGCAGTATGGTGGTGAAATCATTACCGATTTCATCAATCTTTTGAAGCCGTATCAGTATGTGCAGAGTACTGCTATAGTTTCTCCAGCTGCTTCACCTCTTAGACCTGGACTACCTGCCTTAGCATCAACTACCATGACAGTTAGCCAAGATCTTTCTCAGATCCGACCAGTCATTCTTGACCAACCCCAGCCTTGATTTTCTACTATTCCTACTTTGTCTCCATCTATTTTTGAAGGTCTACCCTTACCCTTGTTGTCTACCACTTCTATGCCTTCTTCTACTTCAGCACCATCTCCTGCTACTGATAAAGGAAAAGACAAGGTGGATCTCTGAAGAGTCTGAGGACTATTTTTCTTTTTGATGGGATGTCTTTTGTTGTTTCGTGTTTTATTGTATTCTGAACCCTTTGTTTAATACCAAATGTAGTGTTTCATTTCATTCTCTCTACTTTTTGATAATCCCAAAAGGGGGAGAACAACTACAAGTGCCAGTTCTATAATAGTATAAATGTTGGAGAAAAATTACAAGCATCAGTTCTATAATGTTTTTGCTATGCTAGTATCTTAAATTTTACATGTCATTTATATTCTGCCTATATATGATTTGTGATCATCAAAAAGAGGGAGATTTTTGGACTCCTCATGTGTTAATCATGTTTTAATGATCACAAATCTCATTACTGTTACTTAATCTTGATCTTCATTGCACATCTTGCTAATGATATTCAATCTCAATAATAGCTACACATCATGTTTTCATAATAAAAAATCTTATGGATGTTAATTACTCTCTTTATTATTTACAAGTCTTATGCATAATCACAAATCTCACATATATGATAACACATTTATATTTATGATTCACATTCTCTTACTCTCTAATGATTAACCATAATCCATATTCTGCATATCATTGTCTTAGTCCAAATACAGATATTTGTATAAGTATGGAGACACCGTGAAGGAATCACCGTGACCAGAAACCGTGACCCAGACACTGTGACCATACACCGTGACCACTCACCGTGACCAGACACCGTGACCAGACACCGTGACCCAGACAACGTGAAGGACACACCGTGAAGGACTCACCGTGACCAGACACTGTGACCAGACACCGTGACCACTCACCGTGACGAGACACCGTGACCAGACACCGTGACCAGACCTCGTGACCAGACACCATGAAGCTCACACCTTGAAGCTCATACCGTGAACCACATACCGTGAAGAAGACACCGTTTCCATAATCACTGTGACACCGTTTATTAAGTTTTTGTCAATATTATTTAAATAATGCTAACGGTCATATTTGTTGTTTTTAATAAAATTAATGTTATTTAATGATAATTGTTGGCATGTCAGGAAACTGTATCTCGTACCTATGAGAAGGGAATTATTCCTACTTCAGAACTCATGGAATATAAGAAAGACTGAGATGCAGTACACAAAAAGTGGTGTGAAAGTGTGAATATACAGCACGAAGAACTTACATACACCCAAGTGCACTATTATAAACAAGAAGAACAATCCTGAACAAGAAGGAGAGTTCAAGACCTTAAAAGAACTCTCCTGAGTGCAATCCAATACTGCTGAATAACACATGACAAATCAAGAGATCATTCTCACTCCTAATGAAGACAAGCTGAACTACGACACTCTATTTTTCAATAGAAAAACCAGAGAAGGACTCAAAAGCATTCATGCTGAATCCAACGAGTCTAGAGCTACATTGATAATCACTAGAGCTTTCTAAAATCTCATCTATCTTCTCTACGTGATTTATTTATTAACATTCGAGCAGTTTGGTGTACTCTGTATATATTTACACACACTGTCTCCTGCACTGAACTGGAGGATATAAAAATACTCACTCAAATTATCTTAACTTCTGTTTACCCATGTCAACTGTGGAAGAGGTCCTTGTGTGACCTGGTCTTTGTTTTGTTTCCCATGAAGAACAGTGGTAGAGGTCCCTGTGTGGTCTGGACAGGTTTGTAAAACTTTTGTTAACCCCAATCCAGGGGGTGGATCAAATTTATATATATTTGAGAGGACTAAGTCTCAACTTGAGACTGAACCTCTTGTTATATCTACTGTGCATATTTTATTTAAGTTTAAAGTATACTACATATATCTTATTTATTCCGCTGCTATTACTTTGAAAAACAAAACTATTTTGAAGCTACATTGATAGTTAAATTAACAAGTGTTTACACTTGTTGTAAATCAATAGGTTAGCTTAAAATGTTAGTTTGACCTTGTGGTTAAATTAACTGAGACCTAATCAATCTTTGAGAAGCTAAGTGAACATTTATAATCTATATAAATTCACTACAGTTTAACTTATTTTATAAATCAGGGGATTTTAACTAGACAATATTTTAACAGAAATTTTAATTGGAACTCAATTCACCCCCCTCTTGAGTGTCCACTCTGACCAACAATAATGTTTTTTTGAATAATATATATAAACTGGTGATATAATTAATTATTATATAACTTTTTTATGTTGTTAATGTATTATGGGGGTTATGAAATTAGTCATTTAGTTGATTTATTTTCATAATTAAAGATCATAATATTTCATAATTAATTTCAATCAAATATTATGTATTATTTTTTCTTATTTCAAGTATTCTATGTTATTGTGTCGTTAATAGTATGCATTAATTGTAGAATATGTTATATATTATTCTTTTTTGGATAGAAAATGTATGTTTTGTGGAAAATAATACTAAAATGGGTATTCTTATTCAGTTAATGGAAATGATCTAAATAGATGCGACAGTAAATCATATATTGAATCTTTTGTGAATATTTCCCTAAAAAAATGTATACATTAAAGTCCAGAATTATGATGTTGGGTAAGTCATTGTTCTTATTCTTAAGTAATTGTTTTCCATAATAAAATCATATATATATAATTGGATTTGTGTCAAATTAAATACAATGAAGTGGTTTTAAAAAAAAATTCTTCAATACACATATATTTAATTTAGTTTTATAGTAGCTTTTTCTCATTTTATGTCTTATACATTGTTTGATTCATTAAATGTATGCATCAGAATTATAATATTTCATTTATCGTATTCTTTATTTAAATATCTTGTTATTTTCTTTAATAAATTTCATATTACAATTTATTGTAATGATTTTTTTATTTATTGTTCATTATATTGATATTAGTATAAGTGTTTCCCCTATAATAGAAACCTTACAAGATAGATATATCATAATGATGAGATAACAAATGGATTTCAAAATAATTTGTATTTTTTAGAAATTCATATTAAACAATGATACATATGATGGTTTTATACATTTTCCATGTAATAATCTTTTCATAGAATTTAAAAATGATGATGTAGAAAGATTAAAAAATTAATGCATGATGCTAGGACACTTGTATATAAAGAATTTACTGAAATAAAAATTCATTGTTATTAATGTAGATATATCATGGAGACCCCATGTATGGAATTTATAATACCATAATTTATTTTATTTGAACAATTTTCATGGATTTCCTTCTTGATAATGCAGATATTCCCTCAAATTGTTATATAAAATGCAAGTAAATTAAACAATATTTATTTTCTAATAATAAAATTTCGGATTCCTTGAAATATTGTAGCTTATTCTAGGAGAAAATAGATGTCATTAATTACTATAAAATGATTTTTTATATCTTCATAGAAGAAAAATAATGATGGAACACCATCTCATGTTCGAGAGAAAGTCATGTGGAAAATTCAACTGATTTCTAGGTTTCAAAATCTATTCTTATCTACTGAAATGTTAACAACATTTCTTAAATAATTAAGGATAATGATGAGTTGGTTTATCCTTCATATGTATTATCATAGAAAAAATTCGATCCTCAATAATAAAATTTCATAGTAGAGGAGTAAAATGTTAGGTTTTGTTTATTCTATCTAGGTTTTCATCTATTTTGTGAGATACATGCATATCATTACACATGGCCAGTTTTGATTCATGTTTATAATCATCCCTCGAGATTTTGTATGAAAAAATCATTCACATTAAAGAGTGTAAAAATATTATTACCTTTTACATATTTAATGATATTCATGTATACTTTTAACATTTAATAAAATAGTTCATGTAGCTTTAAGGTGTGGTTGTGTGCATATTTCATGTTTCAAGGAAAAATATATTTTTGAATATTACTTAGATTCTATAAATAATAAATTATTTTCATAAATCTTAAATAATGTTCAGTTAGAGCGTAAATTATAATATATCATGTCTAATTTTTAGGAAGAATACATGGTTTAATAGAATTAAATAATTCCAAAGATTCATTTTAATGGGGTATTTTTTATTCGTTTTAATTGATCATATTTACAATAATAATCACCAGAATTTTGATAATATTATTGACTCTAAAATTCCACCTCAGTGTATTTTAGGAACTAATAATTTTATTGAATTAAAAGGTATATTTTTTTATTAGTTAAAGACCAGATCATATCTAAAAAGAGGAAGAATTATGGAATGGAATCTCCACACAACTGGAAAAGGAAAACTATTTTTTCACTTGGCATATTAGTGAACGAATTTATTATGGTATTGTTGCAATGGAACACACATATAAGAAAATTATCTTTTAAATTCCACATTTAGTTCCTTTAAATATCATTGGGAATACCAAAGATGGCTTATCATCATTTTGTGACTTCTTCAATTGGGGTATAAAACTAGAACTGCATTTTTTTGTATTAGTGAATGTAAATTGAAACATCATATTCTTATAATGTGATAAAAACTTCAGAGAAAAATAAATTTCAAAAAGTATTATGGAACATAAATATTCTTAATGGATATTAAATAAAAATATCTAAATGTGTTAATAAAATATATTTGAAACTAAAATCTCAAAAACCTCATGATAATCACATCCTTATTAATTAATTTATTCAAATAAAAATCTAGCATTTACAATACCATAATTTATGTGTTGTAATGAAATGATTGTCCTATTTTTATAGAATTATTTGTTCGCAAATGTTATCTAACTATATCCTGGTCAAATTTATTTATAGGAACCCTTTATATTTTTTGGATTGAGGGAAATCTAATCCATGGTCATTTTTTATTTGCATGTTTCAACTAAAAAACTTATTTGGGGACTCATGTGATTTTATATGATATATCCTAATGAAAGAAATATGTTTATAATGAATACTTATGTAAAAAATAAGAATCATATTAATGGTTCAATTATGAGAAGTAATAGTTCTAAAAAATTAATGTAATTTTATTCAATGTATTTTTTTGATTTGAGCACAATATGTAATAATCCAATGAAAAATTGTTATGAAAATTATGGGTAAATTTTCCCTCAATTCCATATCATATCAAAATATGAGTAATTATTAGTTCATATACATTACCTAGGTTCACTACCTCATTTTTCTCCATTTTATGGCCTTGTTTTCCACCCTATATTCCCTAATATTGCGCTCTTCATTAAGGTTTTAGATCTATCTGATGTGTTTTCTCAACTTGTGTTATTATACAAAGATTTATTAAAAGACTTGGTTCTCCTGAAACATTCCTTGGTGGAGCATTTCTAAAATCACCATCCCTCATTCATGTGTTATTTTTTTCTTTATTATTATATTAGAAGGCAACTATCGACCTTTTAACAAGTAGTGAAAAATGTCTTAATTCTCATCAAGGGTTGATTTTGTCATTTCTAGGTCTAGATCTACCCACATATAAAATATATCCCATATATAATTCTTTATATGGTAATATGACTTTCATATGATTCACAATGCTTTCAATATGGAATTTTGGGAAAGTTATCATGAACTTCCACTAAATTTCCAAAAGAATTTTATCATTTTCATTATTAGAAACATGGAAATACATTTTTTTGATTATATAATATATAAAATACCATTTTTAATCAAATATCCTCACTAATATGAATTAAATTATATGTTTATAAACAACTAGGTGAGTGGGTTTGGATTACAGTTGCGGAATATTTACATTTCAAATAAGAAATGGTCACAGAGACTTGGATGGATTTTCGGTATTTAAAATCCTGGGGTCATTTGGCTTCATAATGTTTTCATTTTAATTGATACCAATATGGGGGGGGGGGTAATTTTTACCACTCATGATTCATTTGGGATTTCTCCTCACATTTTCCTCTCTTTTGTCCATTTTTATATTAATGAAACTTCCATTATTGATCCTTTTCATAAAGAACTGAGACCTATGAATTCTGATCCAAAATATAAATACAATTATTCAACATGATACATGATTTGGGTGATTATGAGACGCATGTTTATTTCCTAATAGATAATGGACTAATACATCCCATGGTCTCTACTTATCTTAGAGAGACAAAGTGGTAGGTGGAATAAGAAATGGGAAAGAGAACAATCAAGAACATTGTACTAACTTTGATTGAAAAACCCCCAATATGGTTGAAGACCACTCTTCTCAATACATGGTTTTCATGGTCTGAATGGAACAACTTCTCTAAGACCAAGGTCTTTTGGATAGTGTGACTTATTAATCTCAAATCATCTTCTCAACCATTTTTCATCTTTAAAATGGAATGAGAAGGGTAATGTTAACCTATAAGGATTTCAAGCATATATTCCAATATGTAAAATAATGAAACTTTGGTCAAGGTACATTGATGATATTGATCTAAGTAAAAATGAAATAGACACCCAACCATTGAAGAAATATGGATTGAACCCCAACTAGTTCATGATCATTGGGTTTTGATCAAGGAAATTAAATAAAGGTAACCTCATTTCTTGAAACATACCAATCAAAAATGGAATGAAAATATGTCCATGAAAGTACTACTAAAATTTTCTAAAAATGTTAGTAACTAAATCCTTTGGTAAATAAAGGAAATATAATGTAGATTCAAGGTATGTGGATATTTACCTTGTTAAATATTTGATATAGAAACATGATATGTTTGGAGACAAAGCTATAAATACAAATTATGGGGCCGAGTATCATCAATGTGTTAGGCAGAAGGGAATATATTCTTTACTGTAAAGGGAGTTACTTAATGTTGTTTGAGGGAAGGGTAAAATTGTGTAAGCTAATATATGAAAAGATGAGGTTATTCAACTACAATATAAAGAAGTAATGTTACAGAATAATGTCAACGTACTAAAATAAGAGGCTGATAGAATGTTTTTGAGGACTCTCTAAGTTGATCTAAATTATGAGAAAATATTCTAAACTATAAAACCCGATTGGACTTTGGAGTGTTGCATTGAGAATGGGAAAATAATTTGGGAGGAGTATATTTAGAAATTGGAAATGATAACCAACCTTTTTTAATATCTAATTAAGAATGGCCCATACATCAAGTCAACGTCAATTGAATTTCATCTTTTTAGGGTGAAGGATTCTACCTCTATTAAAATTTTCTAGAATGGTACTATGTTCTATAAATATATCCCATTATTATTTTCCTATGAGAATAAGTGATACTTTCAATATTCAAGATCTTACTTCATAGATTAAATAAAATATATGATCATTAAAATTTTCAAAAAAAAATATAGATATTAATTTAGTTTTATTATTAACATATATTTTAGTTATTGGGTTTACATGTTGACTCTATTTCTCAATAAATACGTGGCTTATCATGTGGTCCCAACTCCTCAATTTTTGAAGAAAAATATTTACTAATCAAATGGTATAAATTTATTACATTAGATCATGTAGTGAACATGATAAAACCACATGATGGGGTTATGGTAACATGAGTACTGAACTATTATGATAGTGCATAAGATTATAGATCTTAAAATGAGGATGTTTCTTATTACAGGTTTGTTTGGAAATTATTTTTACTATATTTCTACTCTTAATATTGATTCATTATGATGAAATAAAGAGTGATTGATTGAATAATGTGACATGTTACTTTTATTGATTAATTTTTATTTATTTTTATTGAAGGGATTCAGTTCTTATCTAACAATTGACCATATATTTTTATGTCATTGGATAAAACATCTGTTTTATGTGAAAATTAATCTAAGAGATTATTACAGTGTCATTACTGATGTAATCCTGAGCAACATATATGATTATTGTGGGGATAAAATTTAATCCATCGATTCCCTTATATGTGTTGACAAAAATATTGTATATTATGACATAAATTTTCCACCAACCAGAATTTTTTTTAAACCTAATGTGATGGTGGGTAATTTATAAATACAACCATTTTTGTTTATAGTTTATTCAATATATCTTGATTTGGTTTTCTCATTTTGGTATGTTTTTAATTACATTATTGTATATTATATTTGGAATTATATATTTGATTTTTTTATATCCATTTCATTTGATGATATTTATTTCAATTCATAAAAGAGGGTTTAAACTATTTTTAAAAACATATAAAAATTGGGTTTAAATTAACATTTCTAAAAAATATTATTTAATAAAAAACTTTAGAAAAATATTCTAAACACCTTTTAAATAATGATCTAAACTAGGAAAATAAAAATATTTCAATATTGGTATATATAATAGGATCATAAGATGTTGTTTAGGACATTATTGACTTCTAATTTTTATGTAAAATATTTAAAAGCTATTATTGAAAAAATAAATAAAATTATAATATAGATTATAATAGATATTGAATTAATTATAGGGAAGTCACTGTTTTATAATAATCAATGACTATGTGATCCTGGGCCACCTCCTCTGTTTCCCTTTGTGACTACAATAATTATATTATTTTTTCTTCATTATATTTAATTTAATTTTATAGTTCATTAGAAAATTTTATTTTGTTACTTTCATCTGAACTTGTTTTAAACTATTCTTATCATATAGTAAGGTTTAGCGTCATGGATGATTTAATGGGGGTGTGACTAGAGCAACATGGATAACACATCATACACATTCACTCACAAAACTTCGAATTGATATTCTATATACCACAAATTTTCCTCTACCAATTAAACCTTCATATATGATCCTAGTTATTCAAATATTATAATTTTATTTATAAAATCCTTCAAATATACCATTTATATATCCTATGATTTATATGCATCCCTTCTACCCTTATCCTACCATGTCAACGTCACCTCCATTTCAAACTTTTATCTTTCTAGGATCTGATGATTGTGCTCCTTCTGATTCTACTCCAAAGCATGTAGATTACCCATAGAATGCATTAGAACAAGAACATCCTTTAGAGGATACCAATCCATAATAGACCACAAATCTATCATATCCTAATGATCATCCTGGATAAATTTTGTGTATATAAGTGTGTAAAATTATATGACATCAATTTGTTTCAGTTGTATTATGAATAAATTATATTTTTTACCTTTATCATATTCAAATGGAACTTGAAATATGTGATATGGAAGCACCCATATTTTTTAAACCTCAATCCTCGAAATCCAAATCACTATTGATTATAGTAAAGATAACCAAATGATAAGTAGACATTCAAGACAATGCAGAAGTATTTTGGTGAAGTTAGAAAGTGTTGTGATATTATTACAGATCAACTAGTCTCATAAAGGCATATAAATAATAAAATTAAGAATAAATCAATGGATGGTATATGTGAATGAAATGTTTTTTAAATGAAATATATATTATTACTTAATTTGAATGAATTAACATATTCTTCAAAACAACTACTTAACATTCCCAATGGTCAAGCTGAAAAGGTGTCAATATTGATAGAACTTAGAGAATTATAGTGATTATATAAACCTAAGCTATATTTTGACTATAGTAGTACATTCATCAATAGGTTAGAGGGGGAACCAATCGTCCACTAGTTTACTAATATACAATACCTAGAAATGATGGTTTATTGTAAAAATATTTAGTTTAAAGTATTATTTAACTTTAATGTTTGTTATTGAAAATTTAGTTCTTATTAATTTTATTGAATTTATCATTTGTTTAATCTGAAAGAAAAAAATAATGACTATATGAAGTACAAGCACACTTCAGGGTGCAAGGAAATGTATCAGCATGAGAGGATACATGTACTTTTTATAACCAACTATGTTTTACTAAGAACTAACACAACGGAATGAAACAAAATATTTGTCGAAATAAACTAAATATATGTTAATAAATGTAATTGGAATATAATAAAACTTTATATTACCAGATAAAAAATATTATTCTTAATATAATAACACTTAAAATATCCAACTAAATCAATACTAATAAATATTAATAAACATTATATAACCAATATTGAACTAATCCTATTCAATTAAACCCACCATAAAATGAGTAGGATTAAAACTAACAAAATAGACAAATAAATATTATACTAATCTAAATTAAGAATAATCTATTCAAATGGAATAAAACCAAACCAATGATAAATATCTCTATCATACTTATCCAAATATAATAATACCCACTGAAACCAAATTGAAAAAAATAAAAAAATCCAAAATAAAATTCAACTATTTCAAACCAATATAAACATACTATCCTATCACAAATATTATTAAACTAAATAAAACTACATTTCTTTGAAATGAATGAAAGTGAAATAATGTAAACTATTTAGATTAGTAATTATTTAATTGAAAATTTGTATAATTTTATCATTTTGTAAATAATGAAGAAGGTAAATTAACCAAATCCTAATGAGTGGGAGGAATGAAAAACACAATGAATTTATATAAAAAATACAAAAAATGAGACCAGATGTAAAAGAATTGAATTGAACCATAAAAAACATAACCAATTCAAAAAAATGTGGATATAAATAATTAAAATTTTTCCATGTAAAATTGAATTTAATTTATTGAATGTGATCCAAAATAACCTATGAAAAACCAAAACAAGGAAAACCAAGTCTAATTTAATTTAATTTAATTTAATTTTGTTGAACTGAAATGAACTACCGTAAATTAACTATATTGAATAGAAATGATTCGATTTGAAGCATACTAATTTATTCTAGATGTAAATACATGAAATAATCCTATAAAATTTTTATTTAAACCAAACTAACTCAAAAAAAATACAAAATGATTAAAAATGATTAAAATAAAATTTAAGATCATGTCCAACCCGAATGAATAAAAAATTTAATATAACAATTCTAAATATACCCTAAAAAATTTGTAGGATTGGTTTATTGAAATTATATCAAATTTTTGGGATTGATCAATCCAATATTGAATAGAAATTTTTATTTTTTCAAACTCATATTATTCAATAATTTAGTCATATAAAAATAAATTTCAATTCTATTAAGTAACACTCGGCATCAAAAGTTGTTTGCCTCGAGAAAAATTGTTTCTTCTGGTATGAGGAAAAAATATAGAAGTGTTGAAAATGGAAAAACCTAAAAATTATTGTCATTATTAATACTTTTAAATATAATATTGATATATAGTTCATAAATAAATATCTTATTTATATTTTCAATAGTGTTCCATGGAAGAACTCCATGATTAAGAAGATGATATTATTAGGACTACTTATCATTTGAGATATGTATTTTTGGAGGAACATAAGTGGAGTTTGATTTCATCTATATTAGAAGGTTTTGCCCAAAAATATTATACCTCATCGAGTGACTCTCAAATATCACCTAGAAATGATCTGAAAAAAACTCACGTAGAATCAGTTATGGCTAAAAAATTGCTATATTGAAGCATTAAATAGGAAAAATTATCAATGAGTATTTCATAAAAAATATAACAGGAATATGTCCATCACATCAGTTATATTATTTTATAGTTTTATTATTTGGGTATGATAACAATTCACTATTTATATGATGAACCAAGTGATGTTATTGATGGTCTTTGTGGAGGTCGATGCGAGGATAATCCTAGTGATGATGATGATGACGATACTGAAGAAGACGATGCTATTGAGGATTGTCATGATGTCGATGATGATTATGATAAAATTTTTGGTGGTGTGGGAGATATTTAACCTCCCTATTTTTTGATTTGATAGAAAATAAAAACATTATTTGATGGTGTTCAATGAATAAAACTGATAAATTGATTCAATTTATATGTATGATACATTTTTGTGAATGGTTTGAAAAATATTGATATAGTAATCAGTTAGTTAAATATTAAATATACTATATATATACTACATGTAATGTTTATTATGGTTGGTATTTTGTTTATGAGCTGTGGTAGTGATTTTATAGATATTTTAGATGGCCTTATGGTGATAGAATAAGATAGAAACCTACATTACTTTTTTACCTAAACTTTTGTTATACATTTATACCAACAGTTTAGAATAAACAATTTGTACTCAAAATTTCTAAAGGTCTATATCAAAATTCTTAGGGAAAACAACTGATATATACCTACATCATTCTAAACACCCTATTATTCATATAAATATTAGTAAATAGTATACCAAAGGTTCTATGGTCAATACCAATGGTTCAAAACTATTTGTTTACAGAATTTTTACTGTATGGTAAAATGCTCTACACCATATTACATAAGATAATTATAATAGTAATGAATCCTATTAAATATATAAATATTATATGATAATAATCAATTAATAAGTCAAAAAAAAGAACACTTAATGTTTTAAAAGATAATTTTTAGTAAAAATAATTCTCTTATATATTTTATTTTTAAATATATAAATTTTAGAAATATATAATTTTAAGTTTTTATAATTAACTTCATTTTTTATTAATATTATCAAAATTATCTTACTATAAATATTTGAAAATTTTCTAAAATAATTACGTTTAGTGCTTAGTGAGAATATAGATTTTGGACAAAAAAATATATAGCTTTATGATATTGTATAATCATAAAAATGAAATAATGTTTTCTGAAAATGAATTTCTATAAAATATGTATAATTAAAAATATTTATAAAACATTTTGAAATGATATGTTTAAAATTTTCAAAACTTATGTAACATTTTACAAAAATGCTTTTTTATTAAATTATATTAAAAATTATTTTTCATCACTAATAGAAATTTAATCTATCAAAATTGATTTATCATTTTATGTCATCATGTTAATATTATATTATAAATTTAAAATTCATAGGTATAAAAGTATGATTACTATTATTCAATTTAATTACAGTGATAATAGTGAAACTATTATTTTCAATGATTTATTTGGTTAATATAGGGTAATTTGTATCTAATTAATTAAATGAAATTATTTTAATAAATGAATCCAATATTCTTTTTAATAATTTTTTTGATTATATTGACACAAATTTAATAAATAATAACTTAAAAATATCATTAATAAGACAAAATGGTTATAGAACATTTGTCATTAGAAAAATATATTTTCTATTTATCAAATGTTTTAAATTAAAATTAAATTATATATTATTTAGAAATTTCTCTAGATTAAAAATAAATTAAATTTAGGTTCACAATAACGAGATTTTTTATGGGATATTTTATATTTTTATTAAAACACATGTTACATGTGAATATAAATATTTCCCTAGTAAAAATTTAAACTAAGGTAAATGTAAAAATATAAGAGTAAAGAACTTAAAACCTATTTGAATAATTTTTAAAAATTATTTTTTTCGTATTTAACAGGCCAATACCACCAAAATATTCATTATTAAATAATTTTGGAGTTATTTACCCTTCAATAGTGTAATGATATCATTGAAAAGTGAATCATATTTGTGAAATTCTCGTTTTCATCACTTATAAAGGGGGTATCTCACCACACATAAAAAAAATAAAATAATTAGTGTTCCTCATGAACATGAGATGTTATTTATTTATTTATAATATTATTCAACATAATTTATCTTATAGTAATAAAATATTATCCAAATTCTCCCATTTCCCAGAAGAACATCAAGAGAAAGTTCAAATCCCTAAGTAAGCACTTATCATTATCTAAACATTTTTCATTCATTATCTTTCTCATTAAAACATATAAAACACAATATAAAATTATAAAATTATGGTAAAAAATATACCAAATATTTTTTATTCTTATTGTTTAAAACAATTATCCCCATTTCAGTTTTTTATTAGGGAAAATAAGTACCACATTCAATTTGAGACTACCACCTCCATGGAACAACATGTTTTCATTTTTTAACCGCTATACATGGACAACATAAATATATAATATAATATATATTTGTGATATATAAGAAATTTTTATAATATTAAATAAGTACCCATGTTAATATTCTCTCTCATTCATTGAAAAAAATTACCATCCATGAATATTTGTGGAATACCGCCTCCATTGAAAGATGCATTCCATTTTTCACTACTACATTCATGAAATGTTTCAATTATAACTGATATGTTTATATGATATATAGGAATAAAAATATATTTATTGTGTTTCATTATTGATAGAATAAAAAATTATTATATTTATATTGTAATCCATTGATACTTAAAAATTACACAAAACTAGTTCATCATAGAATTTACCTTCATGAAATGTGATATAAATATCATTTTATAGAATTATAAAATTATGAATAATAATAAAAAATAAATTATAAAAAATTTAATGGATTTTTTAAGATGAAATTTGGGGAAAAAATGTAGATTTACACTTCTATTATTAAACTATAAAAAATGATCAAATTATAGACACCCGATGTTGATAATATGTAAAAAATATTTAATATACCTAAATAAATTATTATAAATTAAGTGTATAAATTTAAATGTATATGAATAATATTATTAACTATGTAATTAAGATATTTATCTTCATTATATGGGAATTTAAATCACTTTTATGGAAATCAATATTTAAGTTAATGGATTTTGTAACTTAAACTCATTATTTTGTGTTATACGATATCTTCTAAAAATATTTTCATCTATGATCACTAAATTAATTTATATTTCATTTTAAATGAATTTCCCTCTTATATATATGGTTAAAATTTGTTTTTATTTAAAATAAACTTCCATTAATGGTTTTCATTTAAAATATTTGATCATTGTAAAATGTATAATTTTTGTAAAGAGGCTCATACATATGATTATTACATAAATAGTTACAACTTTATAGTCTTAGAGGATAGGCTACATAAATAAAATATTTTTTCCACCATCACTGTAAACCACTTGTTCTATGTTTTGTGTTACTCTTTTTAATATGGAAATTTTATTCATGTAATATAATGATATGAAAGTGTTTATTTATATTTGGTTTTTATACCAATATTGATAGAAAAAATAAAAAAAGACATTTACATGTTATTAGGGACATAAATAATTTAAACAAATTTTGTTTCATAGTCTATAGGTAAAATGTATACAGTTACAAAACTATTTAGAGAGATTGTTGTAAAGGATGAACAAAATGAACTAATTACTTTAGAATTCTAAAATATAAGGAGAGTTTTCATTGATTGTAGAAAATAGAACATGTCAGAAAAAATAAAACATTTTATCAATCAAATTTTGACCAATTTCTTGATTATGTTTTGGGAAAAACACACTATTGGTTCTTATATGGATTTATTTGACATTTCATCATTCCAATTTCAATTGATAACTATGATCAATACCATCACTGATCCTTATATAACTATTTCAAATAGATGATTTCTTTTGTATTATTCAACACACTTAGTAAATTACTAATAGGAATGTTAATAATTTTATATCAATTATTTAAGGATTATAGTAAATTATTTCTCAATTATTTCACTATGTTTATAAATTTATTTTATCAGTTTTTTTAAAACAATGATAATGACTTGAAACTAAGAATTAAAAATAACCTTCTGTTGAAATTTTAAAAATTTTATTTCATAGTTGAGAGAGCCTATGTTTATTGAACATGAATTTCAAAAAATGGGATTTAATTTGAAATTTTTGAAAGTGAAATAATTAAAGTTTTACCTTACCCAGCATGTGAAAAAAAAATATAGATAATTAGTAAGTCATGTTGGATTCTACTGATAATTCATCAATTATTTTAGTAACATTCCTTACAAATTTATTTTCAACTTTAAGAAGATTTTAAACTTTTTGATGCCCCTTTTGGATGTATTTTGTTTAGATAATGTGTAAACTTACCACACTAGTAGTTATACACTTTATTAGTTAGGACCATCCATCTAGGAGTTTTTTTATTCTTTATACCATGCTTTAGATAAGTTATTTTCTCAAAAAATAGGTAAATAATTATTCCATTACCCAAGTATCATGAATACTAGTTAAAAAATAGAACCACTATACCACTACTTAAAATTAGTTCTTAGAAGTTTTATATAACATAGAAAAATTTAAATCATATGTATTTGGAACTGAAGTAATTATTTACGCTAACTATTTGGCCCCTAGGTATTGGATGAAGAAATAAAACAAAAATACAAAGCTTGGGGGATGGATGAAATTGATAATGGGATTTTATTTAAAGATAAAAAAACGGAAGTTTAATATAAAGTTGTATATCTAATGATTATGCTACTCCACACTACATAAGTTGATCTTCCAAAAAAGGGGATACTTTATAACTTCATTCAAATGTACACACTAAATTATGGGTGAAATGTTACCATGGTTTCCTTATATGGTAATTTTTTAATATATCATGTTCCCTCAAACCTTAGTCAACACTAAATTAAAACAATCGTGACTAATTCAAGATTATATATACAGGGTGACCCATATCTCGGGAAAATTTATCATGACACAATGATTTGAAGAATTTTTCTTGGAAGTGAAGTAAAATCTATAAATGAGTTAGGAAATAATTAAGCCTATATATGACCCTTTGGTCCCCAATTAACTATTTTTTTTATAATTAGATAAATATTTTTTGTTAATATTTAAATATTCTTATCAATATAGTATAAAAGTTTAAAATTATAAATTCACTTGAAAGTTTTAAATTAAACAAGAAATACTACAACAAATAATATATATATTTTTAAATCATTAATGAATGGTGAATAGATAAAATAAAATGATTTTCCATTGTTTTGGATATTCATCAAACATGTTAACTATATATTATATTCCAAGATATGTAGAAACTAATCAACTATAACTAATGAATCATATGTGGTCTTTAATTTTTTAAGGAATACTATCTTTTATATATTTCAAATATAAATGGAAATCATATGTGACCAAGGACCCCATTTTCTGGAATATAATCCTTGAAGCATTAATAATGTGGTATAGAGTAACCCATATAAAACATCAACCAGTTATAATCCTTGAAAAAATGTCTACAATAATGTTTCAAACTATGAGATTAATAGAATGTTGGAAAGTAATTTCATGCAAAATTAAAAATATTAGAGAAAATTATGAAAGATAACTTGTGGGATTGAAAGATATAATATCAAACGCCAATTGGAATGATCCCCTATTGGGTTTTCTAAGGTAAAAGTTATCATGTTCTTGTATATTTTTAATAAAAATATTATTGGGTACTAATTGAGATAAACATGGATTTGGGAAAGGTTTAATAAAAAACGATATTTTGAAACTCAGAGTTGGATGAAATTTAGAGAGAACCATAATTAAATATAGAGAACTTCAACAAAAAGGGAATAAGTGGTTCTCTATAATTAAAGACTAAATTTGAAACTTTGTAAAACTCATAACATAAATTAATTTTATTTGAAATTAATTTGGATTTTCCAAGTATTATAATCTAATATCAAAAAAGTAGAGAAGAAATAGTTCACTATTAGGGGAAAAAGGTTTCCATATTTTTTCCCATCTATTTGACAGAACGGTGGAGGTGGACACTATACAAAAATAATTACACCGATAAATCCATTAGGTTATTCTATTATATACACTTTTTTATTATTATCCAAACATTAATTCTTTTATACATTTTTATATATAATGTAATTCATTATGGTCACTGTATACTTTATGGATGGGAGATGGAAGCCTTATAGATTTGAATGAATTTTTTGTTTTCTTTCCATTTTTGTGAGATTTTATTTTATTAAGTGTGTTTTTTAATAATATTGATTTAAAATTGAATACATTTTTACATTCAAAACTTATTTAAATATTGAGGAATAAACAGAGCCTCAGAAACTCAATATAGCTGAATGAAAAATGAACATACTTCTAGGTTTAGAATTTATGAAACTAGTGTAAATACTATAGATTTTTTAATCTCTGACCATAAAACACATCCAAATATTATAATAACATAAATAAGATTCTATTAAATAGTTTTTTACATATTATTTAAATTTATATTGTTTATTGATTGAACCAATCCATGTTTGAATAACCATAATTTTTTCTGTTAAGAATATCAAATAATTTATGAAATTTTGTTAAAAATGATTGAGGAAAACTTTTTTTAAAAAAAATATCCTTTTATAATAAATTTATTTTGAAACATAAATTGATATATATAACATGATCAATTACCTAACAATAATGAATATTCTTGATATTTAGTCAAATTATAAGACCAAATATCCCAACCCATCATGTTCTAGAACTACTGACCTAGTCGGAGTTCAACTCAAGTGTAGGGGATATCAATTTTATATGTAATTTTTGGGGGAAACATAATTTCTAATAAATATAGATAACAAAAATATCTTTAAAAATTTAAAATGGGAGTTATAGTAACTACATAAAATTCACGTATTACTCTATTTATTCATGATTTTAATATGTGAAAAATTGATAAGAAATAAATGGCGACGGAAGAAGAGGTAAGTTATATATATTTCCACTGAAGTGCTTTATGTTAAATCATCTATTGAAAATTAAATTTTTTTTAATAGAGGATCATTTTTAATGAGAATTATCTAGGGTATATTCTTGACATTAATGTTTTAGAAATTTATTTTCCATCATTAAGAGCCCAACCTCCCCATCCCACCTCTAAAGTTTTTAATATATACACCTACACAGTATTAGCTAAAAAATACTTATAATATCACAAGAATAAAAACAACTACTTATCATATATGTCAATGATTTAGAATCTCAGAAAGCCTATCGTGACCATCCCATGTGATTGGAATGATAAAAACTAATCATTCATATTCATGATTTGTGTCTTGATGGAAATATTTCCAAAAAAAAGGTAGGTAAAAATGATAATGGAATATTTGAAAAAAATATAATTTAATTTAATTTAGTTCATGGATAAAATTAATTAGGGATAATTTAAGAGGCATGATATGTTTGAGTGACATTATATTTCAAAATGGAACATACATTGGCTTGTGTTTTGAATAATAATTGGTTAATATTATTTATGAACACATAACCTATAGTATAGATGATTAAGTGTGGGGGAATTGACATAGAAAACACTTTTGTTGTATTTTATTTATATTAATTTAATTTTAATCCAATATAATTGTTAATTAGTTGGTACTCATGAAATTTAGGTAGTTTGGAATAATTTTTAATTTATTTCTAAAAGGGTAAAATTCATGGATTTTATTATTTATTTTAGTTTTACAATTTTATAAAAGAAAATTACTCAATTATATTTGAGTGTTTTATTATTATATAGTTATAATAGTATCCATATATGATTAATTTTATATTTTCATGATTCATTAATGTCTAAAAGTGAATTATACGTGTCTGCATATGATTACATCTCACATTAAAACATCCATGTGATATTAAAATAGTCATAAGGCCTAGATCATGTGGTTAAATCAAAGGTGAAGGAGTTCATATGCGATATAAAAAAACTAGTGGAAGAATAAATTTCATTGCGTGAAATTAGTTAGCTCATCTTATTTCATTAACTGTGCTAACCCATAAATCCACATGCTTCTGTCAGATTAAACAAGACAATTCAAGGGATGAATTAATATAACCTCCAAGTATACAAAATCGTGTATGAGATTAAAAACGTAGATTTAGTTTCAAGAGATAATTTTTTTTAATTCATCATAGTTTTGTATCAAATTTTAAAATTTGATATAGATGGATTTGATTTAAAATTAAATATTATAAAGAGGTTTGGAATTATAAAAGTTGTGATTTCAAGTTATTAAAGAAGATGAAGAACATAAGTAAAAGTTTTAGAAGATAAATTTTAGAGCATTCAATTGACACTTATGAATAACTATATATTATTAAAATTTTATGGAAAAATATACATGTAATTTAAACGGTAATATTAGAAACCCCAAAATTTGATGTAATAGTTTACCAACCCATTTTAAGGTATTGTAGTTTGGAAAATAAATCAGAGTTACATATGTAATTTTTGATTGGTTATGATAATTCTTACATAATGTTTATAAGGTTTTAAAAATTGAGAAGTTATAAATATTTAAATGTAGTGAATGGATAAATATGTTCAAAAAATTATAAATAACTCTAGTTATAGATGTCATATCATTGTTATGGAAAGACAAATCATCTTGAGGTGGCTATGATATGATCATCATTTGTGAATTTATAACCAAATTAGAAGATAATGAATATAAAAGTCCTATTATCATTATATATTGGGAAGAAGGAATTCAAAGTTTGTACTTATCGGTAATTAAAATCCTTAAATAGAATATTAAAGATTCATGAAATTAAGAATCTTTTAAATTTTGAAACTAACTAAAATGGGCATGGTGATGCTTTTTAAAGAATCTATATGTTCTGAATATGAGAGGGGATAAAATATGGAATTACGGTTTTTGATACATTATTATCATATTCATTATATCAAGACACGTTTATGAAATTTTCCATCCACACGGAGGGATAAAATCATTTAGTCATTGATATAGGGGAATGAGGATTATTTTTAATACTTTGTTTGAATCTACTAGAATAAAATCAAATTCTATTATTTGATCTTGATTTCAGTATAATGGTAATTTTTTGATATATAATTAAATTTTATTTTTTATTTTCATTATATTTTCTTGGTTTGATGATCATAATTATCCCTTCTCTTAATATTACCATGTTATAATTTAATATGCATGGTTTTATGATAAAAGTTTTATCAATTACTTACACATATGTTAAATTTTGTAAATATATCTATAATTTCATTGGTTTTACTTAAACCCATCAGAGGATTATAAAAAATTAATTAAGAATTTACTATTGATATATATATATTTTATATCTCAATATCATCCCATATATTTATGAAGGATGATTGATAAAGGAATTATTATTTCATGACCTGGACCCATATTCACTCTCATCCTATGAAAAATGATAAAAGATTTTATATCACATCACGTATCAATTACTGAAAAGAAAATTAATCATTCATGCCTATTATATCATTATAATTGTAAATATAACCTCTAATACAATCTATAATCATCATCATATTAAATTCAACTTTTTTTAAATTTCATTTTCATTTCTCTCAAATTAAAGAAAATCCAAACCCCATTTTTCACAATTGTTAAAAGATAACTGTTCACCCATTTTTGGAAATATTCTTTGGTATCCAAAAAAATATATAATAACCATTGGTTTTAGTTATATTTTTAAACATAAACCTCAGTTATTTTATAAATAGTAGGGTTTTCATGTGAAAACTCTTATAAAGAAGTCCATTATTCCACACAATAACTAAGGAATTTTATCTTACTAATCCAATAAAATTTTATATTTTAATAATCACTCTTCATTATAACTATGACTAATAATTAGAAATTATAGACTTTTAAATCATAATGACACAATAATACAATTTTCATATTAATATATAAGAATTACTATTATTAATAGTTCATTATAAAAGTATGAGGTATCAAAAAACTCTCTATATTAATACTAAACACTTATGAAATATTAATCATGGGCATTTTTTTAAAAAAAAATAATATACCCATACATTTTTGGAATCACGGTGAGTAATTCCTTAAATAAAAAATTCCACTTTAAATATAAATTCATCAAATTCAACTATTTTGTTTTTTAAAAATGTATAAACAAACTCCTAGTGGTTTTTTAGAATTAAGAGGGGTATAATGGTATTTTTTTGATCAATAGAAACAACCTCAAATCACGCTGCATACATGGGTTATTTCCACCTAGTGGTGAATTTCCATGTTTTAACCCTCACATATATATATGGGATGTTTATCATTGTGTTCATGTATGGAACCATCTGAGCTATATGAATAAGATAAGATATCCCAACATCACCAGGATTGGAATTAGATTTTCTATGTCCCATGTGTCTACTGTTTCCATAATGGGAACTCTCAAATAAAAATTATTTTATAGACTCAATATAGGAATGGTGGGTTCAAATGTATCATATGTGTCTATGTTAGATATCATTAAATCAATAGAATCATATTGTTATTTCTCTACCTGGGTATTTGGTTTATAATACACTTATGAAACACATATGGAATGTGTAGTGACCTTAGATACTTATTTTTAATTAATTTAATAATTATAAAATAGTGTTCCTCTCGTAATAAAATGTGTATTGTGATTAAAAAGGTAGGGATATATGGTAGAATCACCACTTTTTGATTCCATATCTAATAATTTAATGGTGTATAATTCTCATAGTTTTCATTTCCTACCACCTCTAATAGTGTATTCTTAGTGATAAAATTTTTATAAACATCATTAAAATTAATTAAAAAGTAACATCATCTCAAGGATCATAGCAAATTAAGAATTATCACCCAATTTATTCATTAAGGCTACTATAATTTATAGAGATGTTCAATTATAGATAAAATTATCACCATTATAACTCTTAATCCATAATTCGGAACTACCTCAAATTAATTACATTTGGTTTGTTTTGAGAATATTTATCTATGGTTGTATGTATTTTTATGTGATTCATTATTGACTTAATCCAATTAGTAAATTATCCCAACATGAAAAATTGTCATGTCTTTATATTATCTCCAAAATTAAAGAACCAACATATTAAAAATTCAATACATTAAAAATATTAAAAGACACATAACAATATATTGAATATAGTATTGATATTATAGGGTTTAGACTCTAAAATTACGAGAAATGTTTTTAAATAATATTTTATATTAATATTTTCTCAAAATTTGTCAGGCATACTTTAGCCATCAAAGGCCCTTGTTTATATTTCTTTCCCAAATATAATATAATTTATTTATATAATATGGTTGGTCCACTTTTGTAATAAGGATGTGAGAGATGTTTCTCAAGAAAAAAGTTAATAATGAACAAATAATAAGGCCAAACTAAATATACATATGTATTTGGATCACTCTTATTCTAAGAATCTCCCTTGGAAAAAATATTACTCCTTGATAGAAATCATGATATATGGTGTTAAACCTAATAAAAATATTTTTTGTTTTCCTAATATTCATGTATGAAATTTTTTGATGAGAATATAAGTTTTGAAACAGAATAAATTACCCATGTATATGTATTACAAAGATAAATTTAAGAATTGAAGTAAAGGGTGCGCATGTATATTGAGAGTTGAACATGGATTTTGATTTATAAGCACCACAGAGATTGTAAGTTATTCTTTAATGTATTAATTGGTTGTAAATGGATATTACTAGTGAGATAATTTCATTTTATATTTCAATTAGGATCTTTTCACATGTGAAAAAATACATGAACACTTCTATAATATTTGAGGAACCATAATTGTGATTATAATTCCTGAAGCCTAATGATTATATTGAATTAAAATTAATATGATGTTTAATTGAAGAAAATAATGGAATATCAAATTAGGGATACATTTATTATCAAATATCATAATGATTTGATTTTAATTGTCCTTAAAAAATATCCAAATTCTTTAGGAGTTGATCTGAAAAATATGTTATAGGTTTTATAAACATAATTTCATTTTATGTATTTTTTAATAGAATTATTATGTATAAAATTTATTAGATTTATGTTTAGAATACTATTGGATAATTCTAGAAAAAACTGAATAATATATTATTCTTAATTTTTTCATCTTATTACTTATGAATGATCAAAAGATATAATTAGAAATTTTTTGGGGGTTTTCATAATGATATATAACATCCCCTAAATGGTATGTAAATTTTATAATCTTATATATAATAAATCCTAAGGAAATGATATGTTATATTGGCAATGCGGTTTCTGAGATTCATAAAATATACTAGATGTTACACATGATCTTATAAGTGATATATCCTATATTTAATTAATAATTAAGATCTATAAAGTGATTCATAATATCATTTAGAATATGAATAATGTTATGTCTATACTTCCAAAGAATACCTAAAATTAACAATAATTTTATGGTAATATTTTCTATTTAAAAAATGAGATTTTTCTAAAGAATAATAAAAAAGTAGAGTCAAATCCAAAATATCCTTATATTAAAATATAAATGAATAATGACCACTGATATTGTATGAGTAATCAATTATTAATGCACAAGGTGGTGATGAATTGGATATTTTTTGAGATGGGGCTTATTCTTCAATGGAGAGAAGAGATGAATATGGATCCATAATAATGATATAACTACAATAGAGTTAATATTTTATGTTCTAGTAAAGATTAAACATCATAATTATTATTTCAATAAATTAATGAATATAAGTTCAGACTATTTTGGGGGGACTAAAACATAATAGTATTGTGCACATTGAAATATGCCTGACATAAAAGATTAATGGATATAAATTTTTCCAGATAATTAAATAAATAATGACTTTGTAATTATTATAGTGATCAAGAGGAGAATTTGATACTATGATTTCAGAGAAAAATTATAATTGAATAAATTTCACTAGATGGAGTGAGTTAAAAGACTAATTAATATGGTGAGATTTAGCAGTTTTCATATATTTGGAAACGAGAAAATATTTTCATGTTAATTCTGAAAAAAAGAAAAAATAGAAAGAAAATATTATTGTGTGATATATCAATGTTTTGGTATAAAAATAATACATTAAATCCAAGAAACTAAGATAGTATACCATCCCAATAGAATATTATATATTATCAAGTTTGAATAAATATAGTTGCAAAGTAGATTCCACAAAAAAATTATTAATTAAAGAAGAAGAAGAAGAAGCAAAGAGAATGGCTTGGACTGATTCAATTCTGAATATATTTTGAGTCAAAAAAATATTGGGAACCAATAAAATTATATAATATTATCTTATAAATTATAGGAGAAGCTGATGCATAGGGGTTCAACTTATTAATTCCAAAAAATATAATAATCTAGAAATATTGAAAATGTTTTGCAATAATCCCTTATATTTTTATATCTAAATAATTTTATGATAATTATTACTGATTTTTGTAGAGTAATCCATTAATATTTATCTATTCTTGTCAAAAAAGATCAAATTCATATTTGATTGTTGTAGAGTAATCCATTTTGGGATAATCATTATTGGTTGGTTCTAGGAATATATGATCAAGGATATATACAATCTTATTCTTCTCAATGATAATAAAATAGGAGTACCATGTGAGTATAATAATAACCACCATACACTAGGGACATATTTATCCACTTTTGAGTAAAAAATCATTACTAATTTCATTTTACCAGATTATTGACATTACTATTTATCATATCATATATGTTGGCTATATGATAATTGTGAGAGTGTTATCAAATTACCCAAACTGGTGTAGGGTAAAAAATGAAAAAAATATAATTTATTAAAAGATGTTCACATCGATTCAACCCACCCACCCATCCAACCATAGTGTGGTTTTACCTATCCTTCATAGAACCATAATAGGAAATAAAATACAATGATAAAACCGCAGTTTTATATATTAAAATTAAATATTCGAGGTTTCCGGTTTTTTTATTTTATCATAAAAATTAATCATTAAGATAATACATGAGGAATATACATCTATTATCTATCTAAATACTGCCTCATTCAAGACCTGAAAGAACCGAATGAAGAAAAAGATAAGAATAATGAAGATTTAATATATCTTAATCAAATAGGAAGAATTGAATTCTTCATTATGTTGTAATTAAGAAAGTGAAAGGGAATGATCAATGATGGAATCAATATCCTACATTCCTAGTGGGAGGGGAATCAAGTGGAGGATCATCTAGCTTCGATTGAGGTTCCTATAAATGCCCATGTTTGGGTGCATGATATCACTTCTCTGATGGTAGAAGGGATTAATCTGATCTGTGGGGATACCCTCGACATTAATTGTTTCAGGCCTCCCTAGGGTTTTTGTTCTATTGTTGGAGGTTGTGGGTTGATGGTTGTTGGTTTGGGGTTCTGGCCTCTTTATTTTTTTTTAAAAAAGTAACTTAGGATGGATGGATAAATGGATAACGTTTTATGAAAAAATTCATCAATGAGATGATATGAATGAATTTTATCAGTTAATATTAATTGATTTTTCTTTGAGATAATGTAATTATAATCACATTCCATGTTTTTTGTTTAAAAAACCATTTACAAATGAATTAGATAACACGTCTTAATAATTTTTTTATAAATCATTTATATGATCATGATATTATTTTATAAATACCCTATAAAAGATTTGAAAACATGTATTCACTTTTATTTGGGGAAATTCTAAAAATATTTAAGTGGTGATCAACCAAATTTAATAGGATTCTGAATTATTAGATGATACATTGTATAAAAATATATTTCCAGGTTATAATATCACAAGACAGTTTGATGAAATAGTGATGAAAATTCATTTTTGTAGATTTTTATGAAAATACGAAAATCCAATTTCATTATAAAATACAAGAGAATTAATATTTGTTGATTTTCGGTTGGAAACAATTTTATCCATGATAGATATTAATAAATTTTCTTCAATATAGATATATTTTAGAACATTGTGGTGGTTGAGGTTTTTGTGTAAAACTACAGTTGAAAAGAAAATCGTGTGGATGAAAATTTTTATTAAGTTTATTTTGTCTTTAGATTAAAATGTTTATTTTTCTTAATGTTTAAATTATACTAATGTTTTTGGTGTAAGTTTAATTTTTTTTGGAAAATGATGTTTTTTCATGATAGTCATGTGATTGTTTACAATAGTCAAGGTGTGGAACATAGAAGTCTGGCATGGTATATTTCAATTAGAAAATGCATTGCGCTTGTAAGAAGATTCATTTTGTTTAAGGTGTTATATGTGTAAGGGGATTCAAATTAGAGGGGATTCTTCCTTGTAAATTTTATTCAAGCTAGACAGGTATGTTTACTCTTGTTTGTTTTTTGAAAGGTGTACTTGTTTGAATGGTGTGATATATTACCCAAAAACATTAAGGGTGATGTAGAGGTTTTTAACTATAAATAATATATTATCCAATCGTTGTATTATATAATGAAAATTTTGTGAATATATAAATGATTAATTATCATGAAATACATACATTAAAATAACAAGGAGAATATAGTTGGGTGAATAATGTTTTAGTTACTATACACGATACAACATACAATGGAGAAAGTTCCTGGGAATAGATAATTCCATAAACATATATTATGTGAAGTAAAATGAGCAATGAAATTTTGGTTTAAATGGTGGTGAAATGGTAGAAGCATGATGAAATTTCTATGAGTGATACCAAAGTGAAAAATCATTTTTTAGTGATAGTTTCCATTGAAAATGAGAAAACATTTTTGAATATATATTCCTATGTGAAAGTAAATACATTATTGAGACATAGAATATTGAAGGTACATGGGTCGTAATTTATTAGTGAACATTCCTAATATAATTACACAAATAAATGGTGTGAAGTGTTGTTTTTTAAAATGTATTTTATGAATTGTACAATGAACACTCATAGAGCATTTTCACTTAGGGTTAATGGTTATTATTGTGATTTAGAATAACATTGGAGAATTATATTCCTACCAAAATGATAGAAATACTAATAAACATTCATTATCATATCTAAGTGACCTTCATGTTGAAAAAATGAGAATACATTCTTCCAAATAAGTGAGTATAGGATGAGTCAATATAAGTGATCAAAGAGAGGTGGTGTGTTCTTCCCCAAACATTATTTCATGTTTTGTGATATTTTCATATAGTAACCAAGAAAAAATATATATGCACTAAAATATTATATCATAGTTGACAAAAATAAAAATAAGAAATTCTTTTTATTCTAATCCGATTATCCCATTATTTTAAACAAGGTCAAAATTCTAATGTTGGGATTTAATTTCTACATTTTTATTTTTAGTTAATGTATGATTATCTAAAAAGGATTAAATAATTCCTAAAAAATTGGTATAAGATACAATGTATCCTAATAAAAATTATATACCCTGATCACCGAATATAATAGGCTTTCTAAGGTTACAATAAGTTGAATATAAGGAATATTTTCTATGCAACAAATATTTCTTAAAAATTTTATTTACATGGAGAATATAGTAAATTAAAAATGAAACCCTTTATAGGATGGATGGAATTACCATATCTGTATAGATAAAATGATATCACACTTATAATCACTTGGATATGATTTTTTTATTCTATAATACATGGTATACACGTCGATGGTGTATCATAACCATACATGACTGATATATGTAGGATGTTTCATAATGCTGATTCTGAAAATCAGATTACATTAGCTAGAGATCTATTTTATCAAATATTTATGTAGGTGATAAACTAAATAATCACCGAGGACATATGGGGTAAATTCAATAATATATAAGATGGTGACTACAATGTATAGGAGGTTTAGATTTAAGTGCATCATAATAAGTTTAATGATGTAAAAATATTCCTTGATGAATATATTTATGGATTTTAAAACCAAAACAAATATGTTTCTGGTGAAATTTTGATAATTTTGGAGGATCTAAATGTTAGGGATATTTTAAATAAGTTAATTGAAATACCTCAAACTATTAATAATAAAAATGTATCATAACATGAAGAAATGAAATAGGATGAACATTCAATAGATGATATGCAATGAATTTTGGCTACATATGAAATTCATGTTAAGATGTAAGTAATGTAAATTCAGCCAAATAATAATATGACTTTCAATTCTATGAAAAAACAATATATCACAAAATTTTTATATAAAAAAGAATATTAAACCAATGAATATATATCTTTTAGGGTAAGATATTAAATAAAAGGAAGGGTATATTCTAAGTAAAGATATAATTTTCTGATTTCTTGTGTGGTAAATTTAGTATTAATTCAAAAAAAATACAGAATGTTGGTTCATAGTTAAGTGATACCTCATTCTCGAATATTTGTTTGGAAAATAGATTCATTGGGAAATATTTGAGAATAAATAATATGATGATGATATAGATTTTTTTGACGAAATAGAAATAGATTTTAATTTATATATTTATGTTTTTATGATGGATATATCTTTAATGGACAAATCAAAAAAGAATAGAGACAATAAATTAGAACATGTCCTTAACCTCAAGGTAAAACTTCGGGGGGTCTTGAAGATCTCCTTGATCTATGGAATTAAAATCAAAACAATATTGTGTTTTTGATACAATCCTTTAGTATTTGGATCATCTTGAATTTGATTCTGTCTGGATAGAAAATAAGTAAGGCTATCAATTAGTTATTTATGTAAATACAAAAGAAGTGGCGAATCTCAAGATAAATATTAAAGAACAATATAAGGTGTTAAGGAACATAATTATTGTTTAGATAAGAAAAAAATGTTATAATCCATTTAATAAGATTTTAAAACATTAATAAATTAATTTAAATATTAAATAATGTAATGATATTCAAATAAAAAGTTTAAATTCATGAAGTCCCCATATAAAGAATTACTATAAGTGGTTAAAAGATGCATAGAAAGTGTTAATAAATTATTAAATGAAACAATACCAAGGATCATGGGTAAAAGTTGACTCAATTATTTAAATATTACATATAAATAATGAATAGTTGTATAGAATATCAAAGTTAAACATAAGGTTGGGGATTTTGGAATAAACACTAAGGTATTAAAAGTGAAAAAAATTATATTAAAAATGGAATTCCAATGGATGTAAATATTCCATAAAATTTATTGGATGATTAATATACAAGGATAAATTTTAATATTAAAGTATTGTGGAAAAATATATGTGAAATGATATTTCCATTAATGTAGTGTGAATTATTGGTCTATATAGGCCACACGTGGTCCTTCAATGAATAGTAGAATAATTCTTTTAATTGAAAAACATCGAGATGTCAACAATGAAGAATAAGACTATATTATTAATCTCATAGAATAAATTCATTATATTTATATTTTATTAATTGTTAAAATTTATACATATAAAAATAATAAATAGTTGTCTGAATTGTATATGTTGAAGAAAAATTAATTCAAAACAACCTTAAGAGTTTCTAATATATAAAAAATATATAACCCTTTTGGATAAAAATACAAGTATGATTATACTTCTTGTCCCTTTATGAAATAGGTGAGGAAACCTTATGACTCAACTCAACTTAGTATCTCAAGGAATTAGTAGAATAATAGACAGAGGGATAACCACTATAAAATAAACTTCAAATAAGCAAAGAATTGGAGATCCTAGTTTCTAGATTGTAGGTGTTCATCCTACATGATTTTAAATATGAACATTGTGAAAAATATGATGTGAATATTTGATAAAACCATGTGTTTTTTTATCAATTTAACTTTTAATATCCAAGGAAGTATAAATATCATAGTAAAAAGTGATGATTAGAAGAAATAATCTTTCATTTATGTGGATGGATTACGACACAAGATATTTTGTTTGAGTGAACTCCTTGACTATGGGAAAGAGATTAATATTAATAAAATGGGTATTTAACCAATAATAGGGGTGAGAACTCTATCATGAATGGTTATAGGATAAAATTTAATTTATATCATGTGGATAGTAAATAAAACACTCTTCTCCAAACAGTTTTAGAGATGATCAACTTGTTTCCCGAGAGTCCAGGCCACATTAACCATTAGAGTATTTAAATTTTATCCTATATTCATGATTTAATTGAAATTAATAATCTAAAGAGATATCTTGAAAATACCTAGGATACATTTATATAGAGAGTAAATTTCAAAATATCTATATCCGTAAAATAAAAAAAAATGAATCTAGTCTCATTGATAAGGTTGAGTCTTATGTATATGGTCCAATGAATCCACATGAAACATGGGTTGAGAGAGAATTAACCTTTTTATTGATGATTATAGTATAATGGATTGTCTTATTTTCGTGTAGATCAATAAATAATCCATTGAATCCTTCAAGATTTTTTATATGATAATTATAAAAAGAATATATGCACAATTAAACTCTTTTCTCATGGAAATTATAAGAATCTGTTGAAGTTTAATACTGCATCATGAAACAAGAATTTAGTATCTGGTAACTTCATTAATAAGTCATCAATAATATAGTATTGATAAATTATGAAATAAACAAAGTAAAAATATATCCAATTCATTTCTCATCAACAATTCTATCTCTTTCCACTTTAAGAAGTAAGTTGTAGATGTTATGGTGTATGATCAAAAGTGAGTACTTTTTTCCCAAGGGATGATATAAATACCTATCAAAATTGATATATAATTATTGAATATCTAAAATAATTATAAATTTTTAAAAGAACTATTTTTATCTAGAATGATGCATGAGATTAATTAAATTATTTTTTATGCAATAAATGAAGGATTTTTTACGATACTTGAAAATACTAAGCCCAATTAATACTATAATCAATGCCTAATAAAACTATGAAATTTTTATTGTAAATTTCATTGAATAAAATGATGTAAAGTATTAAAATTTTTAAATATTGATTGAATTATCTGAAGAGGAATAGAACATTGGTAATAATTATGGGTATGTTAAAAACTCAACAAATAATTAATATATTATGTATAAACATAAGAAAGAAGTAATTATTAAATAAATTAAGTCTACATGTAAGAGGGCGAATACGAGAATGGAAGTGGATCTACCCTATGTAAAAAGAGAAAAATCAATTCCATAATAAGAAATATGAATAATAAACATTCCATATGCGACTTTATTTCCAAGTGTTTAACCAATTTCATTTGATGATGTAGAAAAATACGAGTCATGGGTTAGAGCCTTGAATACAAAATTGCATCTCATTGATATGAATCAATATCGGAAGGTTCTGAATAATAATCAATATTATAAATTTATTGGAACAATGTGTGTCATCAAGAATGAATTTCATGGGCCTGGGAAAGTGATCTTAAAAAAGACAGGTGTCATATCTAAAGTCTAATGAACTAAACCTTTATAAATGAAATTACATTATAGAATGAATAAATTTATTTTTTATTATTGTACTTATAGGAAACAGAGGAACTAAATTTTTTATTTTTAGACAATTATAATTTATATAATTTTAGATTTAAAATACAGATACAATCGTAATTATTAACAGTATCTATGTTATAAATTGATCATATAATTAATATATATTAATGGTTATAATAATTTCCATTTGTCCTAGACATAGAAAGATATAGCCATGACCTCTAGGATCGTATCCTATTAAGCCCATTTATAAGATCTCTCATAGTAAATTGAATCACTCAGCTTTACCCTTGACTAAGACCATGCTCATATTCAATAATTAAATCATAAGAAGAATAGTTTATATGAGAAGTTCAAGCTTACCAAGATCATGAACCAATCCATGTTCTCCAAATAACCCCACGAAAATATCATCATCACACACCTTACCCTTATGATATTCACTAGTTTTACAGAGGGATTTGTATCTACACCCTAACGATATGAATTTAAATATTTTCCATCAAAAAAATAATTATTTTATTTATTCATTTTAATTATTAATTTTATAATGCTTAAATTTTATGTTCGATAAAAATATGATTTTAATATAATGAAAGATATTTTTTATTTTTGGAAAATATTTTGTTTCAATCAAGACACACTTTTTAAATAATTTAATCCCTTTTAAAATAAGATATATTTTATTAAAAAAATTATTACAAAATAATATTTATTAAATAAAAATGAATATATAATTTTATGATGACATATATAATTTTTTTCAGAGTTATAAAAAATGTTATTGTCAAAAAAATTATATTTTAATAAATATGTATTTTTATTTAAAAGTGTGTATTCTCATATTTAAAAAAAATATTTTGATAGAATAAATTTTAATTTTGAAATCATCATGTCTAAAATATCCTAAAATGAATTTTTCATAATTGTCTTAAGATAATCAATTTTTTTGGAAAAAATTAAATTTGGTATAAATAGAAGGTATGCATTATGACATCATAATCACACATATGTTATGTGGTATGTAAAATCCTATAGTTTATAAATGATATTTTATTATTAAAATAGACCTGTATTATATTATAAATTATTATTCAAATATAATACGTAGAAAAACGAATAAGTCTTCATTATATTAATGAAATTAATAATAGTAGTAAATAAACAAACCCAATAAAATGCCACATATTTCATGGTGACAAAAATATAAAATAGAAAATATAATATGGAAAAATATGGTTTACCCTAATCTTCTAGGGTCATCCCTCCAATGGAGAACACTATATAAAGAAACAAAATATTAGTAAACCAATTGACATTTTAAAATATTCAAAGGTAGAACCATGAGATAAATTGATGTAAACCTTGAAATTATGAACTAATAGGTATTTTTAGTAGGTAATTTTTAAATTTGAATAGTAATGTGTCCATTTTAATATTAACCAGACCATTTGAATATTAATCTGACTATTGTGAATAATATCCTAACCATTGAAAATAACAACCTGACCGTCAGAATAGTAATTTAACCTAAATATACTAAATTTGAATAGAAATATTATTTATCATGAGAAATTAAATTAAATAAAAGCATTATAATTTCAAATATTAAATATCATGATTAAAATATACAATGAAAATATTATTAGGTTATTAATAAATTTTATTTTAAAGTATTTCATAAAAAGCATAATTTTTTAATAATAATTAAATTTAAATTTATTATAAATTTACTTATAAAAAATTGATTTCATTTTTTAAATCAAAATTTCAAACTTTTACAAGGATCAATTTGGTTAATTTTCTGAAATACATTATTTTTCTAGGGAATAGTAAAATTATAGTTTTTAACGTGACCATTATATCTTCATGTAGATAATTCATGATATAATATTTAAATTATCCCTTATTTAACTTTTGGATTGGACATGGTATATTAAATTTCATAAATTATTCACAAAAATGTGATAATGTTAATTTAAAAATCTAAATATCATTTTCCAAAACATAAAATCAAAATTGATTCAATAAAATAATAATTTTTCTTTCTTTCAACATTCCTTTTATTAAACTCAGTTAATTAAAAATATAAAGATGTTTAAATACATCAATCCATTTTTATATATTTATAAATTATTTATATTGTAAAGAAATTACTGTTATAATTAATATCTTTTATATATTATTTTATTCAATATTATATTATAAAGTACCCCTCTCCTCATGTATAAGTAACCCTTCTCCCTCCTCTTGAAAAAACACTTATCCCTCACATACAAAATAGAATAACCTTCCAGAATCTTCTATCTAATTACCCTTAGAATACCTAGGGATATTCTGTAGTAAAACAACTCTAAACATCAAGTGAGTTTCAGCATTGTATATAAGAAGCTACACTGAGGGCTTGGTAAGTTTCGATCGACTCTTTAGTTTTTTTATTACTTATTTTTCGTCTCCTCCTTTTTCACCACCCCATTCAAATTCAAACCTCATAAGATCAATTAATAATAAATTTCACATTATATTATTTATTTTCACTTTTTTTATTTATCATATTTTTTATATATAAAAATAAATATATATATTTCATACTTCCCTTTCCCACTCTCTCAACATTGCCCCGTCAAAGGTCGGTTATCCATCTATGGATACATCGCCATATGAACAGTCATAACCATAATAATAGATAGATATTATTAATTATATCTAATATATAAATATTTATTTACATATATTATAATTTTTTATAATATATTCTACAAATGTATAAATTATATTGAATATAAATAAATAAATCCAAGAAAAACGGATAATTTTTAAGTAAAACATCATATCAAAATAATTTCCTTATAACCAAGGAAATTATAAAATATAATCAAATGACAATAATTTATTAATAGTGTTATAAATTAAAATAATTCACTTTTAGATCAATGATTTAATAAATATTCTTTTATTATCCATGAGGCGCAAAAGCGATAAAATAAAGTGGAATTTACTGTAAAGGGATTCTCAAACCCAAAATATATTTTTTGGTTTATCCTTATTTCATGAAATATTTTATATGGATATTCCAATAATTTTCCTTAAATATAATTTCATTATTATTCCCTTTTATTTCTAATATATACATGGTTCCACCTTGATTTTCTATCCAAATACGTTGATTTTCTGAAAATACTTTTCTTTCACAAACATATCTTATACACATCATGGGTTATTTCTTATCCAAAAAATCATCTTTTATTCCAAAGTATTATTCCAAAATTTTATTTTTTAACCCTAAATTTTATTCATGAATGAATTATTTATTATATCCTTATGAAACTAATTACTTTACATGGGTTATTCCATGACAATGATTGTTAAACATTATATGTTCCATGCATAATTATATAGATGATATGATGTGACGGTGGGCCTGAAATTATATAGACCTCCAATAATTAATGTGAATTTTATCTTTATATAATGTCTATTATGTGTGAACATGATTCTAAAATTTTTCACAATGATGATGTTATGATTATACAGATAAGTTATGTATGAACATGGTGACAGATTTATTCAAAACTAAGCGAGGTATTTGAAAACTAATACATGATGTTTCATTTTATGCATATGAAAAATTCCATGAATTTATAACATTTTATCTCTTAGTAAGTTTATGATGGTTCTATTCTTTTGAAATGATGATAATCATTATACTCACTCATGTTATATTGATTCCTATCCCTTATTCATCATCTTGGTGGGATAAGTCGGCCTATCACGTCGAAGATATTCTTAATGACTACCTGAATAAAAAGTTAGCCTTTCTTAAATTTGATATTATAAATGGTAAATTATTATAGTAATTTTAACATTTTTTGAAATGGTCCTTTGATGTGTTTTGTGGTTTGATGTCCCATTGTATAGAATATTGTGTGCCTTCCCACTTTTCCCTTAAAATTAATTTTTTGAAATAAAAATATAATTTATTGTCAGTTATTTTTTTTAAATAATAAATTATTTATTCATTAATTTCTCAGATAAATTTTGTTATAACCATTATAGTTTTATAAAATGGTAAAAACATAGAGATACTAGGCCAACAACCCATATTAGGGATAATGAAATAATTTCCCAAATGACACCCCCAATGCGAGGGGAAGTGGAGTTCAAAACAATAGGGATATTATTACATAGTTGTCTCGTTATATTAATTTTAACATAACCATATGAAACATACACCTTAACCAAATAATAATTAACTATACATTGAGTATTTTATATAAACAACCCCTTAAATGTTATGGATCTTATGAACCACTTTTCAATGAATAGTTACTGAACTCAATGGAGAATATCTTTTCTTGGCCCCAATATTATGAGAAGGAGACCTGTACTCTATTAATATATCGTTTATATGGAGAAGATGATAAGTTGTGGGAATTGATAAATAACACCAATACAAAGGATTAAATGAAAGAGATGTGGGATAATAATTTAAGAAAATATTTCATAATATGTTTTCCCTTTAACTCTTTAATTAAATATGGTGTGAGAATTCATAAATATAAATCAAAATGAATGTGATTTTTTTCGAAAAAATGATTATGTAAAGGAATGAACCTTTTAAATCACTAACTATGTTTGAATTCTTCAATTGTTGGTAGAAATATCATTATGAAAGTCTGTTTACTAAACCTTGGTTTCTTTAGGGGAATCAGGATCATCAGCCTCTAAAACCAACGAAAAAAGGTAAATCTTATTCCATGACTAATTCTGAAGCAGTTTATTAAAATGAAGTTTTATAAGTCACACATCATATTCAATCAAGAATGTTAAGGTTTTATTTAATTCTGGTTCTATGAATTAATTTGAATATTTAAAATTTTCTAGAACTCTTAATTTTAAGCCATGGTGACTTTAATTATATGTTTCTATAAAAACACCTAGGGATTCAATCATTCAAACCTAAGTGTTTGAAACTTCAATTAAAGTACTTGGGATGTTTCTTTCATATAACTTCATAATCCTTCACTTAGTTGAATTTGAATCTATACTTAGCATGACCTGGATCTCATTAAATTAAGCATCCATCAACTGTTGGGAATACGAAATATCTTTTCATATTATTAACCATCTGATACACACTACAAAAAAATATAGGATTAGCAGTGGGTTTTTAGAGGGGGTTATGAAAATCCCCCTATAAATTTATTTCCTATATGAATTAGATGGGGTAATGCATAACCTCTTCTAATAATCAAATTTATAGGGGGTTCAAAACCCCCACAAAATTTTTTAATAATTATTTTTTTAATATTTAGATGGATTTTAGAGGTGGTACTATCAAAATTGACGTTACTTTTATATTCAGTGGTGATCGAACCACGATTCACTATTTCATTTTCACCCTTACACCATTGTGTTAAACTAGTTTTGTATTGAAAATAATAAAAATAATAACAAATTTCACTTCATTTTTTAATCCATTATTTTTTTATCATTGTTAAAAAGAGAAATGTTAATTGTTTTGATAATTGCATTCAAGGTGGAGGTGATTTGGAGGGCCTATGATGATGCCCATAAAAAATGGGCCAAACTGCACAGGATCCAAGCACACCACTTTACTGAACCGCATACTGCTACTGAACTCTGCATCAAAATGGTCTGGACATGTGTGGACCCCTACATAATTCATTTGGATACATTTCATATTAAGGAACCCAAGCCACATTTAGCCATCTGGTGGCCCAACCAACCATCTATATCCAGCATAGTGAATCTGTACGAAGTCAAAAGTGGTGTGATATGATCTGTCCAGATCATGGGATCTATTTTTTCACAAGGTTTCAAATATTATATGGAGAAATTAAAGAGGTTGGTAAACATGTTTATAGTTTTTTTCAAAGATATATTCAACTATCAAGTGGTAAAAAACCATGGGCCAAGTGGTTTTACATAATATGGGTTCCCAAAACCACGTTCCACTTTGCTAATAAAATGGAAGATTGGCCTCCTCATTTTTCAAGTTAAGAAAGGGAGTGAAGTGATGCGAATTTGGAATCTCAAAGGATTCCTATCCTCTTCCTAGATGTTCCGAAGGCCTTTATTATCATTTGGTAATAAAAATTGAAGAAGGAAATCCATCCAATCTTCCTCCTCCTCCCGATGTTGAGCTAAACAGTGGGCGTTCGTTGTGAGGGAGATACACACATGTCAAGGGAGTTCTGATGCATATATTAGCTACTGTTTTTGAGTAATTTTTTTGTTAAATATTTCATTCCATCTATCTTACATCATTTAATATTTGAATGATTTTTTGATACATGTCAATGTAATGCTTTTAATTTCTAACCGATCAGTGTGAGGTTTTGAGTGCGTGAATTGTGTTTTTTCGATTGGACAGAATAAGAATTATTTTCATAGCCAACTTTTTGAGATTTCAATATGCCTTGGAATCTATTATTCTATTCATAAACATTGTACTTGGACAATATTATTTCTATATCATAGTTTGGTTCTTTATGAAATGAAATAAAATCTTAGTAATTAATCGAGATTCCAATTAATTTCAACCAAAGAAATACACCAAACCTAAATTAATCTCTATGAATAATGAACATGAAATGTGTGGTGGTGAAATCACAATGAACAATTTTTCTAATAAAAACACACTATAAGATTCGAAAACTCCTTGATATATTACCTAAGGTCTTACCTAGACTATAAATAAACCTGAAAATCATAATAAATTTAACGTGTCGTGACAACACATTCAGATTTTGGCACTATTATAGGGGAGCTCTTTACTTTTTAGTTTGTGTTTTTTATGAGATATTGTAATTTTTTTGAATATTTATTTACCTTTAAAATCTAGTTGTATTCTGATATATTTGTTATATAGGTTTGGTACATGATGCTTTCTAATCTGGTGGGATTACCTCCTTTTGAACCCGAACGAGAGAGGATCATACGTCAGAGATATTGAGACACAAAAGATAACCCTTCGATGGAGGACACACAAAACATCAACACCCTTCCTGATCCTTTATTTTATTCTTATGTAACCAATATAAAAACTGAACTATACTTTATTAATATGGATGAAAACAATTGAACATTAAAATAACTAACCTCGCCTTATGTTGATATCCATCCAACTTATATTAAAATGGAAGGCGAGGAACCCAATTTTGAACTAAAATTTGGTTTAATTCATTTATTAACAGCATTTCATGGAATCATGGGGGAAGGTCCACACAAGCACATAAATAAATTTCATATTGTGTGTTCTACATTATGACCAACTAATTTTGATGAAGAAAAACTAAAGCTAATGGCATTACCTTTCTCATTATAAAGTATTACAAAAATTGGATTTATTGTGTCAATTCACCAATTAGTGGTTGGGAAGACATGAAATAGATTTTTCTTGTAAAATATGTCCCAGCCTCTCAATCTACAAAACTATAGAAAGATATTTTTCTTGTAAGTTAGTCATAATGGGAAACATTTGATGAATATTGGGAACACTTTAACGGTTATGTTCATGTTTCTCACACCACCAAATAAGTGATCAACTTTTAATTTAGTATTTTTATGAAGGTTTAATTCCAATTGATCATAATATGATTAATGCTGTTGAAGGTGGTGCACTAGTGGATAAATTCCCAATTTTTGTAAGGAACCTGATTAAGAACATAGTACAGAACAATAAGCAATTTTTATAATGTTCTAGTCTACCCATTTGAGGTGTCCATGAGGTGCAATTTACATAATTCAAGTAGATTTTAGACAGAATGTTCTAAAACATAAGTACCCTTTTTCAAGAACATTCTCTTTCATAAGGAGAATCTCAATATCCTCCTCCAATCCATTGTGGTATATGTTCTTCGAACACACACTAGATTGACCAATTCCCCCAATTGATAGAATCTTCTTAGAGTTGTGAGGAAATATTTCTAGGCTGCTCATGTAACCAACCCTTTAGGCAAGAACCTTACTATCCATCGAACCCTAGGTGGAAAGAAAAGAAAACCTATAGGCTAGGGTTTATTCAAACCAACATTAACATTAATGAAACAAACCAGGGCAGAGTACTCATACACCACCACCTAGAAATCCTCAACCACAACAAAGACCTTTCAAAAAGACCCATCCAAAACCTGAGCCTAGCCTAGAATATATGATAAAAAACATGGATTCTAATGATCTCTAATTCTAATAAAACTCTCAAGATTCCATACAGGACCTAATTACCCAATTAGGACAACTTTCAATCTCAGTGGGGGAAATCCAAATCCATGGGTCAGGGAAACCACCTTCTCAGACATTAGTTAACCCTAGGGATAATGGAAATTTCAGTTCCATCTCCCTAAAGAGTGGAACTAACCATAAAATCAATATGACCCTACCAATAGATTCTTCCCATATTAAGGAAACCACCATCCCAACAACTGGAAATTCTCCAAATGAGGTAGAACCTTTTCTTGAGAGAATCCCCTCCAATGAAAATAGTGTCTCTGTTTATGAGACACCTAGCCCAACCATTCCTCTTCTATATCTTAAAAGGGATACCCAACCTAGAAAACAAATATTATCATAACTTGAAAAATAAATATTGGAAATTTCCAAAAAAGTGTAGGTTAACTTCTCCTTGATTGATGTTGTGAAGAAAATACCAAGATACACCATGTTTCTAAAAGGGATGTGTAGACACTGAAGGAGACATCGTGGATATTAAAAGGTTTTCTTGGGGAGTAATGTATTACGATTAATAGATCCATCACATCACAACAAGTGGAACAATCTGGAGACATTATCAATTTGATTCACCATTGGGAGTATTTATTTTCAAATACTATGATTTATTTTGGATCTTCTATAAATGTGACGCCTCACTAAATTTACTCTTCATTGCAGGTCAGATAACATAATCCCACTTGAACTTTTGTTCAACTATCTAACTAGATTACTGCACTCCCCTCCAGTGTTTTAGAGGATGATCTTGTGAGGGTGAAAATTTTCATTTTTCCTACTGATTTTTATGTGCTTAAAATAGATGACGATATGATGAATTGACATGCACCAATTATATTGGTGATACAGAACTTGAAAACATCCAAAACCATATTTAATTTCCATAATGGTACATTATCTATGGAATTTGGTTGTGACCTAGTCCATTTCATCATCCTTGATTCCATGAAGAACCTCTCATAAGAACATTCATCTATGTCTGTAAATTCAATTGATGTACTCCCTTCCTCTAAAAACTCTTAATTTCATTCCCCCAATCCCCTTTCAGAGATTTCATATTTGATTGAATTTCATGGTAATGAATCATGCATTGATTATTGTAGTGGCCTTGAAAAATGTCATTCATGTTTATTTGTTGATAATTTTCTAACACTGTGGATCCAATGACCATCGATGATACTTCTAATTTTTTAAAAGCTCATTCCCCATATAAGGATGATACCATTGAGCAGTTAGATGATATTAGTGACCTATCACTTTCACACTTACTCCCATCAATAAATAATCTACTTGAATTGGAACAGAAACAACTTCCTAAATATTTAAAATATAATTATCTTGAGAATGGAAAAAAGTTTCTTATCATCATTTCTAGTTCACTCCCTCCTGATCATGACTTAAGACTGCATGATCTTTTGAGGGAGTATAAACAAGATTTGGGATGAAAAAATTCATACATTTCTGGTATTAGCCTATCAATTTGTACACATCATATATTGTTAAATGATGAGATTAAACCAGTTAGGTAGTCACAATGTTGACTGAACCCAAACCTCTTAGATGTTGTTAAAAAGGAGGAAACACAGTTATTGGTTTCTGGAATCATTTCCCCCAAATCTGATAGCCAATGGGTCAGTCAAGTACAATTGGTTCTTAAAACAACAAGTCTTTCTATAATAAAAATTGAAAATAATTAATTGGTTCCAAATCATGGGCATAATTGTTGGTGTGTCTATATAGACTATAACCGACTGAATCAGCACACTTGAAAGGACCATTTCTCTTTTCCATTCATTGAGAAAATGTTTGAGAGGCTTATAGGGAAGCCCCATTAATATTTTATTGATGGGTATTTTGGATATTTTTAAATCCATATTTCCCCCGGGCATAAATAAAATACAACCTTCACTTTCCCCTTTTGAACAATTGATTATAGGAGGGTGTCGTTTGTTCAGTATAATGCTCCGGTTACTTTCCTTTGATGAATGGTTAGTATTTTTTTCAAATTTCCTGAAGAATTGCATGGAATTATTCATGGATGATTTCATTGTTTTTGGATACTCTTTTGATTAATGTTTGATTAGTCTTGGTTCAGTCTTATGTCCCTATATAAGAAATAATCTTGTTTTAAATTATGTGAAATTCCATATCATGGTGTGACATGGTATAGTTTTAGGGAATTTCATTTCTGGGGATGGTATCCAAGTATATATATAAAAATTTGATGTCATTTCATCATTACCAATCCCTGAAAATTTATGGGATATGTGGTATTTAGTTGGTTATGTGGTATTTTACCATCGTTTCATTAATGACTTTTGTAAAATTCCAATCCACCTATACTGATTACTCCAAAAAGAAAAAGAATTTTTTGATAATGAGTATGAGGAACATTTTAAAACATAAAATGGAGTCTCACATTACCCCAGTTAATCCAACGACCTTGAGGGGATTTACCATTTGAGTTCATGTGTGATTCCTCTATCTATGAAGTTGGGGAATTCATGTCATGATGGGTCGAGCGAGCTCCACATTTCATTGAATATGCCTCACATACTTTGGACCCTACCAAGAAAAATAATTCACAAGGGTAATAGAATTACTTTCCATGGTTTTTTAATTGGAATAATTAAGGTCATATATTTTGGGGTCCAAAGTCGTTGTGTTCGTAGACCATGAAGCCCTACTGTATCTCCTTAAGAAACTGAAAGCCAAACCACATCTCATTCATTGGATTCTCCTCCTTCTAGAATTTAATTTTGAAATTATCGATAAAAAAAGAGAAAATAATGTTATAGAAAACCATATTAGTTCGATCCACCCATAATAAAAAATTTACTCATCCCCCTATATTCCTATAAATGATATGTTTCCCGATGAGAAACTATACCAAGTGGAAGATTCTATTACATAGTATGCTGAAATTCTAAATTATTTTGCATCATCTTGCATTCCTACTGATTTCAACAAAAACTCGGTTGACCATCTAAAACATGAGTCATATTGGTACATTTGTGATAACCCATATCTTTGGCACACATGCAATGATCAATTCCTTAGGATTTGTGTTCCTGGAAGCGATTTTTAGTCCTTCCTTAGGTTTTTTCACACTCTTGATTTTCGGGGGGCACTTTGGTCCCCAAAAGACTGCTCACAAGGACTTCGATTATGATCCCTTTTGGCCCACATTGTTTCATCATTCCCATGACTTTGGTAAATCTTGTCATTTCTATCAAATAATTGGTAATGTATCTAAAACAAATGATATACCAAAAAACCCTTGCTCTTCCATGATATTTTTTTTATTTTTGGAGCATTGACATTATGGGACCATTTCCCATTTCATTTGGAAACCTGAAAATTATTTTAGTAGTGGATTTTATTTAAAAATAGGTAGAGGAACGAGCTACAATGACTAATTGTTCAAAGGCAGTTGTGCAATTTTTTATAACACAAATTTTCTTTAGGTTTTTCTTACATAGGTTCATCATCAGTGAAAATGGTTCTCATTTTTGTAATCAAACAATAAAATTTCATTTTCATCTATATAGGCCTGGGAAAAGAGTTTCTTCTACATCTCACCCAGAAATCAATGGTCAATCTCAGGTTTTAAATAAGAAGGTAAAATGGATTCTTGAAAAAATGGTTCAACCTAATAGAAAAGATTGGAGTCTTAGACTTGAGGATCATTTATGGGATTATTATAATTATTTCAAAACTCCCATTGGAATGTAACCCTATAATCTTGTGTTTGAAAAGAGTTGTAACCTCTCTTTTGAGATTAAGAACCAGGCCTACTAGGTAATCAAACAATGCAATTCAAATATTTCTGGTGCAGGTTCTCAAAGGAAGTTGTAGATTCATAAGATAGAGGAAATGAGAATAGATGGATATGAGAACTTCAGGATTTATAAGGAGAGAACCAAGGCTACCCACGACTATCTCATCCTTCATCATTAGATACACATTTGGAAAATGATCCTCTTATATAAGTAAAGGTTGAATTTGAATCCAGGTAAGCTTCATTCACACTGGTTTGGACAATACACTATTACTAATGAGTCTTTATTTCGTGTCATCCAGGTTCAAAATGATGAAACCAAGAAAACCTTCACTGTTAATGGGAAGTGGCTGAATAACTTCCATGAATCCATTATGAAGTCCCTGATAGAGGAACACCATGTTCAAGATGTAATATATGAGCGAAAATCACAAGGATTTATCCTTCCTTCTCACATTATTTTTCTATTATAGTTAGGAAAATACACACTTTAGGTGTGGGGATGGGTATATTTCTGGGTTTGTGAAAAAATTTCATCGTATTTCTTCTTTTTTTAACTTTTTTGGATGTTGAATTATATTGTTACTTTACCCCCTTTCCCTCTCACTAACCTTTTTGACCAAATATTAGTTTTTTATGCCATCTTTATCATTGAAAATTGATGCCCATTTAATCATGGAAGTTATTGAAAATGAATGTGGAATTTCTATATATCATGTTGTTTTAGCATTCAAAAAAATTGATGTAATGTTAATTTTAGAAATAATTCTATATTGTGGTGTGACTCCTTTTTGAAATTTAGTTTTTTTGATGATAAAAAATGGTTGTATCATTTTGAAACTCTTGAGAAGAATGGTTCCCTTGTTGGGAATAGTTAAAAGGGAAATTTTTGTCACTTAATTTCTAGACACAAAATTGCACCCAACTAGGAATTGTGAAATTTTCTAATTAATAAAAGGTAAATATAATGTTGGTTGATTTATCTCTATATTTTAAAATCATTTTTCTATACATCTGTTCCTTATCCAGTCTACTTCATTACTGTACTTAGTTAACCTATGTGTTTGTATCTGTTATCTTACTGTTATAGGCCCTCATAAAAAAATAAAAAATAAAAATATTTGCATATTGGGAATGTCAAATACGACCCTTCCTCTACCTTTGATCTTGTTATAACTATTAAAATTAGTTTTGTGATAAGATCAAACATGGATTTGGGGAAGAGTGTGATATTTCTTCCAATTTCAATGTTTTAAAAAAAATAAATGAAGGGAATGATGAAATGTGAAACATATTGGGATACCTTTGTCAAGTTATTATGGTTTGAAATTTAGGAATTCATAAGTGAGTGGGTCTTAGAATTTGATTGCAAATGATATAGGGAAGGTTCAGTGGAAATGAACATATCAGTAGACAATTTTTATAATAAATTATATTTAAATGATATAAATTAGAACAAATACCATGAAATGGTTGTCATAGACACATGTGGAGAATTAGTGAAATGGTTATCTTTTGAACTATTTCCTCAAATTTTTATCATTCAACATCTTGAATTTATTGTGGATATAATTTTTGAGGCATATTTTTGTTTTATAACTAACAATAACTCCTTGGTGTGATTTTTTATTGGATCAAATTTCAATCAATAATTAAATTTTCATTGAATTTTAAATCTTTGTGAATCTGAAAATAACAACATGAATAATTTTGGGAAATTTGAATTTACCCAAGAGTTTAAATGTTTAGGTGTGGTGGTGTGATTGCATCGTGATTCACTGTTTCATTTTCACCCTTACACCACAGTGTTAAACTAGTTTTGTATTGAAAATTATAAAAAAAATTATCTTCATTAGGTGATTTGGAGGCCCATGATGTGGTCCAAGAAAAATGGACCAAGCTCCGCAGGATCCAAGCACACTAGTTTACTAAACCGCCTACATCTACTTAATTGTGCATTGAAATGGGTTGAAATTTTGTGGGGGGAGTCCAAATTTAATTGTTCTACATTTAATATGAAGGAATCCAAGCAGCATTCAGATATCGGGTGGCCCAACCGACCTGATCTATCCAGCATATTGAATCTGTACAAAATCAAAAGTGGTGTGTTGTGATCTGTCCATATCATGGAATATAGTTGTCCAAATGGTGCCAGACGTTCTGTGGAGACATTAAAGAGGTTTGGAAACATGTTTCTAGGTTTTTAAAAAGTGATATTCTACTTTCAAGTGGTATAAACTATGGGCCATTTGGTTTTTCAAAATTGGTGTGCCCAAAACCACCTTCCACATTGCCTATAAAATGGAAGCATAGGATCCTCATTTTCAAGTTTGTCCAAGGAGTAATGTGATGAAATTTTTTAGTTCCATAGGATTCCTCTCCTCATCCTATATATATGTAGTCCCCTATCCTCATAGGGGAATAAATAATGAAAAATGAGTTCCATCCGAGCTTCCTCGTCCTCCTGATGTCGAGCTAAATGGTGGGCGCTCATTGTGAGAGATCTACACACATGTCAATAGAGTTACGAGGAATATATTAGCTAATGTTTTGGATTAATATGGGTGTTTAAACATTTAATTCCACGTAACATATAGTATTTCATATTTTAATGCTTTTTTTATGCATGTTAATTTTATACTCTTAATTTCTAACCAATCGGTGTGAGGTTTGGAGTCTGAGACTTGTGTTGATCCGATTAGACAACACAAGAATCATTTTAATACCGACCCTCGTGAGATTTTAATCAGCTTCAGAAGCTATTATTACATGAATAAGAAATGGACCTTGAAAATACGATTGTTACCTCATGGTTTGGTTCTTTATGCATTAAAAAAAATATTAGAAATTAATCGTGATTCCAATTATTTTCATCCAAAGAATTACCACAAACATAAATAAATCAATATGAAAAATTAACTTGAAATGTTTTTAGTGAAATAAAAATGAACCCTTGGTATCATATTTTCTACAATCCACTCGGGTTTTCAACTATTAAACATTTAATGTTATGTTATTTTCATAAAACCGTATTCAAATTCACCCTCCTGTTTTAGAAAACTTTATTAAAACACACACTATAAGCTATCAACGCTCCTTGAGATAAGACCTAGGGTCTTCCCTATAGTATAAAACAACCTTAAAATCATAATCAATTTTATGTGTCATTAAAACGTGTTCATGTGGTGCTATATATTTAGTCTAATTTTACCAGAACTATATATATAATATTAATTTGGAATTTATATGTGCAATATATATATATATATATATATTCTTATTTTGGATTTTAGATGATATATATATATATATATATACTTTTTTTTCGGAAGTAGTGGGTGTTCACAACCCCCTCTAATCTGTTAATGTAGAGGAGATTCATAACCCCTTCTAATATCTTAATTTAGAGGGGGGGTAATCCCCACTAATTTACTATATTAGAGGGGATTTGGATCCTTCCTAATTTCTTAAATTAGAGGGGGTTCATGAATTTCTAATAATCCCTTATATTTGAGGGGGTTTTTGAACCCCCTATAATTTAAGAAATTAGAAGGTGTTCATGAACCGCCACTAATATCTTTTTTAGAGTGGGTTATAACCTCCTTGTATTTTTTAGATAAATCTCATATATATTCAAATTTTATAATATAAATATGTGGGTTGACGCACAAATCTGTGTGTGTATATATATATATATATATATATTTCATATAAACCCATTATATAAATGTATTTAAATATATTATCTAAATACTTTAAATATGTAATTATACATATAATTAAAATTTGTACATATATAAATATTTGTATGAATAATATCAATATATTTATAAATATATTTATTAAAATTTATAAAAACTATATGTGGTTTTATAAATACAAAAGATTTAATAAATACATTTATATTATGATTTATACTATACATATTTTATATTAAATAAATATGTAGTATATATGTAAGTATAAATACGTTTACATTATATTAAGTATAAAAATATATATAATGTATAAAAAAATTAAATATATATATATATATATGTTGACCTCACCTGTTTTGATAATCCCAATTATGTGTTCATATATTATGCTACTCTCAATTACTGATGATCTACATTTTAATTCTTTCAAATCAGTGATCAAGTTAATAATAATGTTTAAACAATCTCTGATTTATGTTAATCTCGATTATCCCTGTTTAGATTTGAAACAATTCTAAGTCAATTAGATGTGGTTTGCATGATAGCCAGAGCTACCGATAGCCAGAGCTACCGATAGCTAGAGCTACCGATAGCACAGAGCTACTGATGCACACAGTGCTACCGATGCACACAGAGCTACCGATGCACACAGAGCTACCGATGCACACAGAGCTACCTATGTACACAGAGCTACCGATGCACACAGAGCTACCGATGCACACAGAGCTACCGATGCACACAGAGCTACCGATGCACACAGAGCTACCGATGCACACAGAGCTACCGATGCACACAGAGCTACCGATGCACACAGAGCTACCGATGAACACAGAGCTACCGATGCACACAGAGCTACCGATGCACACTGGGAGCTACCGATAAGAGCTACTGATAAGAGCCACTGATAAGAGTTTGAAGAGCTACGGATGGAAGATCCCTACACCGAGTCAACCGTACACGTCTTCAAACAAACGGATACCTATAATGAACTGTGGAGTCAAATCCTATATCCTCGACACTATTTGTTTATTATACTAACGGTTACATTTGTTACTTTTGATGCATTTAATGTTATTAAATGATTTATGTTGCCATTTCAGGAAACCGTACCAAGTACGATCAAAAAGTATAATCATTCCTTCTTGTCAGAAAAACAAAAAGGGTATAAAGAGGACATCGTGTATGTATCAAAAGCGTGTGTGAAGGAAAACTCGATGAGATCAAGCACACAGAACACACTTGCGATCAAGCACAAAATGTGCCAAGATCAACTGGAGAACTTGCACTCACGAGACTACTAATACCAGCCTCCAGAACATAGAGCATACATCGAGCAGTCTATGCTAAAGAAGAACCACACAAAACTCATCATTCCTTGAGCCAATAAGCAAGCTGAACCTCGATGTCAAGGAAGCAGATGATACTCTGTTTTCCAGACAAAAACTAGAAGAAGACTCAGAACGAATTCTAATCAACAAAAGGAGTCGAGAGTTGCACGAAGATCACTAGAGCCTTTTCTAATCTCTAAATCTTTATCTCTGTGATTTAATTTTTACATTAAGAGCAGTGTGTGTTATATGTTTTATTTTACACACACACTGTCTCCTGAACCTTAACTGGAGGATTTGTAAATCCTCACTCACTATCCTTTCATTATTTTTCCCACTATGGATAGTGGTAGAGGTCGTGTGTGACCTGGACAGCTGGTTGCTGTTGTTTTGTTTCCCACGGATAACAGTGGTAGAGGTCTTGGACCTGGACAGTTGTAAACTGTTGAACCCCGATTCTGGGTGTGGATCATCCTTATATAAGCTTTTGAGAGGGCTAAGTCTCGGCTGGAGACTGAACCTCTTGGTTAACTCCTCTGTGTTTTTAGTTAAAGTTTATATCCATACAATACATATCTATTTCATATTCCGCTGCTATTACTTTGAAATATAATTTTTCTTCAAAGCTACTTTGATAGTTAAACTAGCAAGTGTTTATATTTATTATAAATCAGTAAGTTAGTTTCAAAAGTTAATTTAATCATCAGATTAAGTTAACTTAGAACTAATCAATCTTTGAGAAACTAATTGAACCTTTATAATCTGTATAAATTCACTACAGTTTAATCTGTTTTTGAAATTTGGGGGATTTTAATAGAAATTGTTTTTAGCAGAAATTTTAATTAGAACTCAATTCACCCCCCTCTTGAGTGTCCACTCCGACCAAAATTTGGTATCAGAGGATTGTTAATACCTTCTAAATTACTCTGTTTTCAACTGTGATTTTAGTTGTATTTTAAAGTTCTTAAAATTTCTGTTATTCCTAAATTTTTATCTCTTTAAATTTTGTTTATAATGGATAATATACTTGAGGGTGTTGCTACTAACTGGCCACATTTCTTTAATGGAAATAACTATGCTCAGTGGAAACTTAAAATGAAAATTCATCTAGAAAGCATGAGTTTTGATATTTGGACTGCTATTGAATCTGAATATAAAGTTCCCACTACTGATAGATCTACTTGGGATGAACCTACAAAGACTGCTTACAATAATAATTGTAAAGCTATGAATGCTCTGTACTGTGCTCTAGGAGATGAATAATTTAATAGAATTTCTACATGTAAAACTGCTTTTGAAATTTGGGATACCTTGGCTGTTTCTCATGAAGGAACAACTAATGTTAAAGAAATGAGATTAAACACTTATACTATTAAATATGATAATTTAAAAATGAAGCCTAATGAACCTATTTCTGACATGTATCTCAGGTTCAATGAGATAGTGAACACAATGAGCTCACTCGGAAAGATTGTTCCTGCAAAAGAACAAATTATGAGAATACTGAGATGATTTTCAGATAGATGGAGAGGTACATCCATTTCAATTAGAGAATCCTGTGACATTGGAACATTTCCTGTCAAGGAGTTAATTGGTAAGCTGATGATGTATGAAGAAGAGCTTAAAGTAAATAAAGAAGAAGATAAGGAACCCAAAAGACAATCTGTAGCATTTAAAACTACTGCCTTTAAGAGTAAAGACAAGGATAAACTACAAATGGAGACTGAGAGTTCAATGAGTGAAAATTCAGAATCTGACAGTGATGCCGAGATGGCTCAAATAGCCAGGAGATTCAAAAAGTTTTATAGGAAAAAGAAATTCTTTAGGAAACCAAATTACAAGGGAAAGTATGATCAACAAGGCAAATGAAAAAAGGATTGGAAGAAGGCTGACAGGACTGATGAAGTTGTCTGCTATGAATGCAAGCGAAAAGGACATATCAAAGCAGACCGTCCAAAGTTAAAATTCAAAAATAAATATGATTACAAAGACAAGAAGTACAAGAAAGCCATGAAGGCTACCTGGAGTGCTTCAGAAGACAGCACTAGTGAAGCAGAATCTTCGGACTCTGAAAGGAATCGAGCCAACATGTGTTTCATGACAAATACTTCTGAGGTAACATCTGACACTCCTGTTTTAAATTCATATTATTCTGGAGATGATTCTGATTCAGAAAACGTGTCAAAATCTGAACTATTTGAGTACTGTGATATGTTGGAAGAAACCTGTAATGAGCTTAAAGACAAATACAAAGGTTTAAAGAAATAGTATGATTTAAGTGTTAAGCATAAATCTGATCTTGATATAGAAAAGGAAAAGAATGCTCAACTACTAAAGGAAAATACAGAATTGAAACTATCAAATGAGCAACTTAGAAAGGATTTAGAAAAATTCACAAATGGAAAGGATGCGTTAACTCAAATACTAGGAAATCAAGTTGCACCTAGATATGCTACTAGTTTGGGATACCAACCTGGACAGAGACAGTTCACTAGAACCCGATTTATTCCTAAGTCTGAAAAAAATTATTCTAGTTCCAATTTTGGAAATTCATATGCTTCAACAGGTTGTTCACATGGTTATAGACCAAATAAAGTTTATCTTTTAAAATCTGTTGTTTCTGTTAATTGTATGGGACCCATAAAACAAATTTGGGTACCTAAGGCCCAGATTGCTAACCTATCTGGACCCAAGAAAATCTGGGTACCAAAGTCATTTCCTGTTTAAATCTGTTTTATAGGAGACCTGCTTGAAGAGCTGTCACAAGAAGATATGGTATTTAGATAGTGGGTGCTCAAGACACATGACTGGAGATTATTCTTTCTTCAAGAGCTTAATAAAGGTTGATGGAGGTCATGTCACCTTTGGTGACAACTCTAAAGGAAAAATCATCGGCCTAGGCCAGATTGGTAACACTGACTCAGTATTAATTTCTAATGTTTTATTCATTGATGGACTTAAATATAACTTGCTTAGTATATCTCAATTATGTGACGATGGGTTCAATGTCAAGTTTGAAAATGACTCTTGTGATGTTTTTAACTCCAAAAACTCTTTAGTATTTTCTGCTCTAAGGAATGAAAATGTTTATGCTGTTGATTTAAATTCTTTAGCCAAATAAAATATTTATTGTTTGAATGCTTTTCATAAAGAATCTTGGCTATGGCACAGAAGATTAGGACACAGCAACATTCACTCACTTAGAAACCTGGCTAGGAAAAAATTAGTTAGAGACTTACCTAAGTTAGAATTCCCAAATGACAAAGTGTGTAATCCCTATCAAAAGGGAAAACAACACAAAGTTTCTTTTAAATCAAAGAAAGAAGTCTCAACTTATCAACCACTTGAGTTGGTTCACATGGATTTGTTTGGAACATCAAGAGTTTCTAGTTTAAATGGGAAGCATTATGTCTATGTTCTTGTATATGACTTTTCTAGATATACTTGGGTGTACTTTCTAGCTCACAAAAGTGAAGCTTGTCCTTAATTTATTAAATATTCCAAGTCTGTAGAGAACCTTAGTGGACTTAAGATTAAAACCCTAAGAAGTGATCATGGTCGTGAGTTTGAAAATCATGAGTTTGAATCTTACTGCTCACACAATGGCTATATTCACAATTTTTCTGCCCCTAAGACACCCCAACAAAATGGTGTAGTAGAAAGGAGAAACCGAACCCTTCAAGAAATAGCAAGAACCATGCTCAATGAATATGAACTGCCTATTTACTTTTGGGCTGAAGCTGTTAATACATCTTGTTATGTTATCAATAGAGTCTTGATCAGACCTGTTCTTAAGAAAACCCCATATGAGTTATGGAACAATAGAAAGCCTAAGGTTAATTACTTCAGAGTTTTTGGTTGCAAAGTCTTTATACTTAATACTAAAGATAATATGGATAAGTTTTCTCCCAAAAGCGATGAAGGAATTTTTCTGGGTCACTCTATTTCAAGTAAAGATTATAGAGTTTTCAATAAGAGAACCAAATGTGTGGAAGAATCTGTTCAAATCAAATTCGATGAAACTGATCCACATGAGCCTAAAACCTCTCTTGAGAATCTTGAAGAAGATTTGTCTATTATGGACCTTAATGATAAATCTAAAGAACCTGTTATAAAAACATCCAGTTCTGGACTTTCTCCAGAATCTGCTTCTGCTGAACCCGAACCTATAGATGAACCTGAAGTTTCTAGTCCAACCTTTACCAAATCGACTAAGATTCTAAAGAATCATCCTTTAGATGCTGTTGTTGGTAATCTTGATAGAGGAACACAAACTAGAGCTTCTCTAAGGAACCAGGTTGAACATCAAGCTTTTCTGTCACAACTAGAACCCAAAAATATCAATGATGCTATCAATGATGAATTCTGGGTAATAGCCATGCAAGAAGAGTTAAATCAATTTGAAAGAAACAAAGTCTGGGAATTAGTTGACAGACCCAAGGAAACCTTGACAATAGGCACAAAATGGGTTTTTAGAAATAAAGTTGATGAATCAGGAAACATAGTTAGAAACAAAGCTAGACTAGTTGCACAGGGATATAGTCAAGAAGAGGGTATAGACTATGGAGAAACTTTTTCACCTGTAGCTCGACTGGAAGCTATTAGGATCTTACTTGCATATGCATCACATCTGAATTTCAAGTTATATCAAATGGATGTCAAAAGTGCATTTCTAAATGGTTTTATAATTGAAGATGTTTTTGTGGAACAACCACCTGGATTTACAAACCCTCATTTTCCAAATCAAGTTTTTAAACTTTCTAAAGCTTTATATTGTTAAAAACAAGCTCCAAGAGCTTGGTATGATAGACTCAGCAATTTTCTTATTTAAAAAGGTTTTACTAAAGGGATCGCTGATCCAACTCTTTTTATTAAAAGAATTTCTAAAGATGTTTTAGTTGTACAAATCTATGTTGATGATATTATATTTGGATCTTCTAAACACTCTTTATGTACTGATTTTTCAAAAAGTATGCAAAATGAATTTGAAATGAGCTTAATGGGGGAGCTTAAGTATTTTCTTGGTTTTCAAATTTTTCAAACTAGAGATGGAATTATTTTAAATCAAAGTAAATATAAAAAAGATCTTTTAAAACGTTTTGTATTGGATAGCATTAAGGAAAATGATACACCTATGAGTACTACCTGTAAGTTGGATACAGATGAAAGTGGGAAACCAGTGGATCAAACCAATTACAGAGGTATGATTGGGAGCTTACTTTATCTTACTACTAGTCGACCAGACATTATGTTCAGTGTATGTATGTGCGCTAGATTTCAAGCTAATCTTAAGGAATCACACTTACTGGATGTTAAAAGGATTTTTAAATATCTTAAGCATACTGTACATTTAGGTTTGTTTTATCCAAAAGGACAATCATTTGACCTAACTAGCTATTCAGATGCTGACTTTGCTGGATGTAAGTTAGAAAGGAAGAGCACATCTGGAACATGTCATTTACTTGGTAAATCCCTAGTGTCATGGTGTAGTAAGAAACAGAACTCAGTTGCATTGTCTACTGCCGAAGCAGAGTACATAGCTGCTGGTAGTTGCTGTGCACAAATTCTGTGGATGAAACACACTTTATTGGACTATGGATTTGAGTTTAAACATGTTTCAATTTACTGTGACAACAATAGTGCAACAAACATATCTAAGAACCCTGTATCTCACTCTAGAACCAAACACATAGATGTAAGACATCATTTTCTGAGAGATCATTATCAAAAAGGTGATATTACTCTTGAATTTATTGGCACTGAACATCAATTGGCCGATATTTTCACTAAACCTTTATGTTCTGATAGGTTAAGTTACATTAGGCACGAGCTGGGGATGATCAATTCTCACCGATGCTGAAATTCTCACCGATTATAAATTCTCACCGATGTTGAAATTCTCACCGATGATCAATTCTCACCGATGATCAATTCTCACCGATGCTGAAATTCTCACCGATGATCAATTCTCACCAATGTGAAATTCTCACCGATGTGAAATTCTCACCGATGCTGAAATTCTCAACGATGATCAATTCTCACCGATGTGAAATTCTCACCGATGTGAAATTCTCACCGATGCTGAAATTCTCACCGATGATCAATTCTCACCGATGTGAAATTCTCACCGATGTGAAATTCTCACCGATGTGAAATTCTCACCGATGCTGAAATTCTCACCGATTATCAATTCTCACCGATGCTGAAATTCTCACCGATAATCAATTCTCACCGATGCTGAAATTCTCACCGATGATCAATTCTCACCGATGTGAAATTCTCACTGATGTGAATTTCTCACCGATGTGAAATTCTCACCGATGTGAAATTCTCACCGATGCTATATTTTAAAACTTCTTTCTGCCGCCAAGAATATGAATTGTTTTATTTTTATGTTATTTTACTTTATTCGTTTATTTATGATTCCTACATGATAAAACCAAGCCTAAGCCGCTTCTCACTCCACCGAACCCAAAACCTTTCACCTTTGAATCCTAGCTCCCTAATCGACTGAGAACCCTAAATCCGCGATGGCAAAAACCAAGATTCATGCCAGCAGAGATGACAGTGTAGAGCCTAAAACAAAGAAGCAGAAAGTGCAGCAAGAAGCTCGTGGAAGTAATGTCAGAACTAGGTCGGGAAAGCGACCAGTAAACCCTCATTTGCAGAATAGAGATGTTGTGATTGAAAAGGAGCTATGCGTAGATTGGTTGCTACCAAGAAAGTCGTTAGTGCTTTCAATTCTGGAAGATCAGAGATGGGTAGATTCTTTTTCAAATAAAAATGGTCCCTACTACCCGAAGTTAGTGAAACAGTTCTACGAATTCGTAAGCTTCGAGAAGTCTGAAAATGAGAATCGGGTAAGTTCTTTTTTAAATGGAAAAGAAATGTCGTTTTCTTTAGTAGAGTGGGAAGAATGTTTAAAAGTCCCACATGAAGGTGTATCCGGGTATGTCTCAAGAGCAATTACACCTACCAGTAAAATCTTTGACTATGAGACCGCTTTAAAAGAACTAACGGGAAATGGAAGTCAAAGGCAAGTGGTTGCTACTGAATTGGATGGAGAGAACAGACTGATTTTCAAATTTGTTCAACATGTTTTGATACCGAGGAGAGGAGATTTTTCTAATCTGAGATATCAAGATATTTATCTTCTACATATGTTAAGACATGGTGTGAAAGTTAATCTGTGCAGACTGCTGTTGAATCAAATGGAAGACATGATTAGGCCAAAATCAAAGACTAATGCTTTATTCTTTTCCAAAATGATCTCTGTGATGATAAAAGTGAAAGGGATAGCTCAGTCTCAGGATGAGATAGTTGTAGTTAAGAATAACTTCTGTATCACTACTACAGTTTGTAAGTACATGAAAATCAATTGGAACCCATGGAAAGGAGAATGGGTCAGTGATGACCAGAGGGTGTATGACAAGTTTAATCCTGTGGATTATCCTTCAAGGCCAAAGGATAAAAGAGATCCAGGTTTAGGATATGATGAAGAGGAACCCGAGTATAGTGATAAGTCAGAAAAAGAAGAAGAAGAAGAAGAAGAGGAAGAAACTCCTATGGATATTGGAGGAGATCCAGACCTGCCCCCAAGTCCTGTTACTGAGTTTGTATACTCAAGAAAAGGAAAAGTAGAGGAAGTGTTATCTATTCATGAGGAAGACCAGCCAGTTCCTCAGCAGGAAGGAGAAAAAGAGAATGTATATGAATCATCTGATTCTTCTAGGTTGAGTCTGAGTCCATTGATTTAAAACTCAGTTGTGCCTACTGATGAAGTAGAAAAAGAAAGAGAAGAAGCTGTACCTGTTTTAGAAAATCTCCTTACTGCTGCTGAGATGGAAGTTGTTATGGAAGATTCTGATGAAGAAAGACCAGCAGAAAATGTAGTTGTTGTACATAGGAATGCACCCATTGAGGGGGAGCATCATTCCAATCTTGGAAATGTTACAGTGGCTGTTGAGATTGAAGACTGGGTAGAAGACCCAGGTTTTATAGTCTGTGGTTTGGATTATCCTGATTCGGATAATGAAGTATCCTTGAATTGACCAAAGATCATCTATGACATCAATTCTGAGTTATTGCCTGATGATGTGGTCCGAGTATATGATTTAGATGTGCTGAAAGAAAATCTCAAAGTCAGTTTTGTAGAATAAGTAAATACAATGGAATCTTTTTTAGTTTACTCGATTCAATCAGTCATGAATGATTCAGTAGTCATCTTAGCTTCTGCACGAGTATCTACTACAGCTGCTCCTACTGATTTTGTTACAAAGTCTGATCTTGAATCCCTGAAGCATGAGCTGAAAGAATCCTTCACTGCCTCAGTTACTGAGATGAAGCACTGTTTTCGTGAAGAAATGAAGTTGTTAGAACAATCTTTTGAGCTTTATCTTGGTTTCAATCTCTCAACTTTTATGGGTGAGCTAATGGAAGCAGTCAAAGAGTGCTAGACCCAATATTCTAGAATAGAAGCAGATTTTGAAGCCTTAAAGAAGTCTGTAACTACTTTAGATTCTTACATGAGCTCAAAGCTTCAAGATGATAAGGATTTAGCCTATGTGAAAAGTGTTGTAAGCCAAATGGTTTCAGTATTTGAAGATTTCAATTCTTCTATAAAGGATCATGTTAAAAATCAGGACTCTCAACTGCAAACTCTGATTAGTGGCTTGACCAAAAGTTTCAAAGAAACTGTATCCTTCTCGGTTGGTCCTCTAGCTTCAAAACCTGCATTTGATTTGAATCAGTTACGAGCTATGATGAAGGAGGAGCTTGGTTCTATTTCAACCAGTGGCTCTGTGGACTCATCATATCTAAGCTGGGTAGTGCTCTCTACAAGAGATTCAGTAAGGGAAATAATGAAAATCGTCCACGACACTATGAAAGAGGCCTCTGCCTCTCAGGAGGAAATCAAGAACAAGGTGGATTATTATTTCCAAAGGATTTTTACCAAGCAACAACTCACCCATCATTTCAAGCTGATGTTGGAAAACATGAAATTACCCCCTGTAACTCAAGCCTTCCGAGAACCAGTGAGAAAGCTAAGAGAGATGACTCCTGCCTTAGAAAAGTTTATGGAGAACAAAGATGATTTTATATCTTCTATGAAAAGAGGAGGAGGTATCATCATGGATTTCAGAAATCTGTTGCTGCCCTTTTTGCATGTTGATTCCAGACCAGTTATTGTCCCTCCTGCCTTGCCTGCCTCTGCCTCTACTGAGTCTCCAGTCCAGATGACTCCTGCTCAGGCCATCCGAAGCCTCACACCTATGATCACTCAACAAACTTCCCAATACAGGCCAGACACTGTATCAGTGGCTCAGCCTCCTGTGATCATTTCTTGGATTCCAAAGCCCTCACTCACATCCTCACCACCTGCCTCCTCTTCTGATCCAAAGGGAAAATCTCATGTTGAAGATCCAGATTTCTAAAGTGGCCAGGCTGTTTGATAGGAATTGTCTTTTTTTTTCTCTTCTATTCTGTTTATGTAAGTTTTGTCTGGTCTAATACAAATGATTTTCTTTACACTATCTCTATTTCTCAGTTCTCTCTGTCTACTTTCCCACTTTTTGATTATCACAAAGGGGGAGAAAATTATAAAGGGGGGCAATATCAAAGGGGAGAAATTTTGAGCCTTTGCTACTATTCTTACATTTCCTTCTTTGGTACCAACTCTTTCAAATCTGATCTCTGATACTATTGTATTTAATACATCCTATGATAATTTTTGATCTATTTCATTCTATTACTATTTCCTCTATTTCCTATGATTTCTTTGTTTGAGAAATTATAATATAAACGTTATATTCTCTTATGCTATATTCTCACTATTTTTGGTCATATCATAAGTTGTGATTATCAAAAAGGGGGAGATTGTTGACCTCACCTATTTTGATAATCCCAATTATGTGTTCATATATTATGCTACTCTCAATTATCGATGATCTACATTTTAATTCTTTCAAATCAGTGATCAAGTTAATAATAATGTTTAAACAATCTCTGATTTATGTTAATCTCGATTATCCTTGTTTATCTTTGAAACAATTCTAAGTCAATTAGATGTGGTTTGCATGATAGCCAGAGCTACCGATAGCCAGAGCTACCAATAGCCAGAGCTACCAATAGCACAGAGCTACCGATGCACACAGAGCTACCGCTGCACACAGAGCTACCGCTGCACACAGAGCTACCGATGCACACAGAGCTACCGATGCACACAGAGCTACTGATGCACAGAGAGCTACCGATGCACAGAGAGCTACCGTTGTACAGAGAGCTACCGATGCACACAGAGCTACCGATGCACACAGAGCTACCGATGCACACTGGGAGCTACTGATAAGAGCTACCGATAAGAGCCACCGATAAGAGTTTGAAGAGCTACCGATGGAAGATCCCTACACCGAGTCAACCGTACACGTCTACAAACAAACGGCTACCTATAATGAACTGTGGAGTCAAATCCTATATCCTCGACACTATTTGTTTATTATACTAACGGTTACATTTGTTACTTTTGATGCATTTAATTTTATTAAATGATTTATGTTGCCATTTCAGGAAACCGTACCAAGTACGATAAAAAAGTATAATCATTCCTTCTTGTCAAAAAAACAAAAAGGGTATAAAGAGGACATTGTGTATGTATCAAAAGTGTGTGTGAAGGAAAACTCGATGAGATCAAGCACACAGAACACACTTGCGATCAAGCTCAAAACCTGCCAAGATCAACTAGAGAACATGCACTCACGAGACTACTACTACTAGCCTCCAGAACATAGAGCATACATCGAACAGTCTATGCTAAAGAAGAACCACACAAAACTCACCATTCCTTGAGCCTATAAGCAAGCTGATCCTTGAAGTCAAGGAAGCAGATGGTACTCTGTTTTCCAGACAAAAACCAGAAGAAGACTCAGAACGAATTCTAATCAACAAAAGGAGTCGAGAGCTGTACGAAGATCACTAGAGCCTTTTCTAATATCTAAATCTTTATCTCAATGATTTACTTTTTACATTAAGAGCAGTGTGTGTTATCTGTTGTATTTTTCACACACACTGTCTCCTGAACCTTAACTGGAGGATTTGTAAATCCTCACTCACTATCCTTTCATTCTTTTTCCCAATGTGGATAGTGGTAGAGGTTGTGTGTGACCTGGACAACTGGTTGTTGTTGTTTTGTTTCCCACAGATAACAGTGGTAGAGGTCTTGGACCTGGACAGTTGTAAACTGTTGAACCCCGATTCAGGGTGTGGATCATCCTTATATAAGCTTTTGAGAGGACTAAGTCTCGGCTTGAGACTGAACCTCTTGGTTAACTCCTCTGTGTTTTTAGTTAAAGTTTATATCCATACAATACATATCTATTTCATATTCTGCTGCTATTACTTTGAAATATAATTTGTCTTCAAAGCTACTTTGATAGTTAAACTAGAAAGTGTTTATATTTATTATAAATCAGTAAGTTAGTTTCAAAAGTTAATTTAATCATCAGATTAAGTTAAATGAGAACTAATCAATCTTTGAGAAACTAATTGAACCTTTATAATCTATATAAATTCACTACAGTTTAATTTGTTTTTGAAATTTGGGGGATTTTAATAGAAATTGTTTTTAGCAGAAATTTTAATTGGAACTCAATTCACCCCCCTCTTGAGTGTCCACTCCGACCAATATTATATATATTATACAATTATATTATTCATATTATATTATAAATATTTTATTATATATAAATATATATATTATATTATTATATTATATATATTTTAGTACACCATATTAATTATAAATTAATTTAGTAAATATATATATGAATATATAATATATAATTATATTATAAATTTCTAATTATATGAATATATTTTATTTTGGGTGTATATATTTGAGTATACAAGATATAATATGAATTTATATAATTAAATGAATAAATATATAATATAAATGTATTTAATATAATATATGTATAATATAAATCATAAAATAGATGTATCTTATTAATAAAACCAACATATAATTTTTTTAGTTTAAAAATTAGGTGTGATAATATTAATAATAATTAACAATTTTATTGCCACACTCACTAAATTATAAAATAACAATTACATATATATATATTATAATTATATTATATCGACAAATTTAATATAAATATATAAATATACACATGAACTTACAAAAAAATATAAATATAAATATAAATATATGTATATATATATATATATTTGTAAATATAATTTTTTATATGTATTATTTATAGAAATAATTATATATATATATAAATTAATATATAATGTTATTTATATTTCAATGAACAAATATATATACATATATATATATATATATATATATTGTCATGTATTATCTATGTATCTAAATAAATTAATAATAATTTTAAAGTTAAAAAAAATAAAAGTGTCATGGTGGTATGGGAGTCATGGCCTTTGTTTTTAGGGAGGGTTAGAAACCCAGGAATATTTTCTTGTCGTAGAAGAGGTATTATTGGTCATGCATTACGAGTCATGTCTGTTCGGAATGTTGGGGGGGGGTGTCCATGACCAAGGGAGGGGCCATGGGGGTGTCTATGAAAAAACAGAGGGTCCTGGGGGTGTCTACGACTAGGTGTGCATCTTGGGCGGTGTTTGTGCCATGGTGCGGGACTGGTCACTCTCTGTTGACAAATAGAGGGGATGAGGGGGTTTCTTGTCACTATGAAGGGACATGGGTTGTGCCTTTCGACAAAAAACTGGGCACTTGGGTGTGTCTATAGACAACTAGAGGGGATGTGGGCATCTATAGAAAAAGGGTGGGGCACCTGGGGGTGTCTACATTGTAGGGTTGGAGTCTAGTTAGTGTTCAAGGACAAATGGTGGGCGTTAGGGTGTGTACAGATTGTGTAGAGGTGGAGTCTGGTGAGTGTTCGTGGACAATGGGTGGGTGTTTGTGGACAATGAATGGGGTGACTAGGGATGTCTGCAGACAATGTAGGCATTGAAACCATATAAACCAAAAAACTATTTTAGATGCTTTTAAAGATAAACCCCCTCAAATTAAATAATAATGTGAACTTCAGAGGCGGTTCTAACCACCTCTAAAAAATTCTTCACTTTAGAGACGGTTATAACTACCTCTAAATCATCCATTTTCATGGATTATAGGGAAAAATTATACGGTGCTTAAACCCCCTCTATAATTTCCACCTCTAAGAAGTTATATATTATACCATAACTTATTAAAATCATCCTCTAACATGATAGGGAGTCCATATTAGAGGTAGCTCCACATAACATCTTCTAATTTGTATAGATATCGTTATAACCCATCAAAATAGGTACTTCTTTTGTATCAACTCCTCTTCAAATGAAAAGAAGATCATGAATCCCCTTTGAAAAATCCCCCAATATAGTGGGAGTTAATACCATTTGAATAAAGAGACCTTTCCAAAATAGTTGATTCAAATGAAGTTATCCACATAGTGGAAATTAGCATTGTGAATAAATACATTTATATGCTTCCTAAGGAGTTACATGGACTTCCCCCCAGTCCATAAGGTATAGTTCTAAATATAATGTATACCCGGACCAACACTTATATCTATATTACCCTTTTGGATTTCCCCAATTGAACAAGATCAGTTAAAGAAGTAGCTACAATATCATTTAGACCAAGGGTTTATACGCCCTAGTGAAAAACCTTGGGGTGAGATAGTTCACTTCCTAATGAAAAAGGTTGGATAAATGTATTTTTGTATCAATTTTCAGGATCTCAACAATATCACCATAAAGAAAAAGTATCACATTCCTAGTATTTATGACTTTTTTGATCAACTATGAGGATATCATTACTTCCCAACATATGGTCTTTATTATGGATATCAGCAACTTAAGGTTAATATGAAATATAGTTAGAATATATAATTTCATAATAATAATGGGAACAATGAGTTCATAGTGATTACCTTCAAACTTAACAATGCTCTTACAATCCTCATTGATATTATTAATTATTTATTTAGAGACTACATTGATATTTTTCATTTGTTTTTATTGATTCTATTTTCATTTACTTCAAGTTAAATTAGGGACATAAGTAGTATCTAATGACTATTATAGAAGAATAATGAAGAAAAAAATTTACACTATGTATATCATATGTGAATTTTGGATGAAGAAAGGTGCATTCTTGGGGTACATGATCACAAGTGAGAAATTTTACCTAGAAACTTCAAAGCCAAAATAAATTGAGGAATGGCCTAGAACCTTGGGTGTCATGTAAAGATATAGTTTTTTGGATTATAAGGGTACTAATGAGATATTTTGAGACGTTCCTCCTGATTTTCTAGAAAATAACTATGATAAAATGGAAAGGGTTAATGTTTCTATCGATAGGAGAATGTGATAAAAGAATCAAGGAGATAAAGAAGAGGCTAATCAAAACACCTATACTCACATTACCAACAAGCGGAGAAGGTTTAATGATATAAAGTGATTCTTTAAAAAAATGATGGTGATGTGGACTCATTTATAATGTTAAAGTGATAGATTATTCCTCATGGAAGTTGAATATCCAATAGCATAACTATTTTACACATGATCTGGATTTGGAAGCTATGAACTTCTCACTAATGATTTTGAGACAGTATCTCTAAAGTGAGAAGTGTGAAAAATATATCGATCATTATAGTCTAAATTATACATTCAAATATAAGTATATAAATATGAATTAAATAATATTGTTATAGTTATTCAATGACTATGATTTCTCTACTCACTACCATCTAGAAAATGTGACAAAGGAAGATGATACTCTTAGAAGAAAAGAACTGACTACTTTATCCCTGATGGAGATTAATAAAGACTCTATCTTCATGTATATGAGAAGGATGAATCTTGAAATAATAATAGCAGGGAATACATCATACCTTTATTTTATTATTTTGTATCTATCTATCCAATAGAATATCAAGGAGGCCGAAAGGAATGATTTTAATAAAAAAGGTGAAATCAGTAATGTATTGGGAGCTATATGAGTTCCAAATTGATTAATATGGTCTGATACTATTTGGAATGAGGTATTGTGTTCTTTAATTACATAATATAAAAAATTATATATTGGATAATCTATATAGATACCCTTTTTTATACATCTTATATGTACAATGATGTACACTGATCTTTATGAGCACTTCTAGTGGGATATTTTGTATGATACAAAGTCAAATATGATCGGAATAAGTACAAAGGGTTGAGGCACCCATTACCTATAACCATGAAAAAATGGGATAATTTTTCTATGTAATTTTTCACTAGTCTATCAAAGACATCCAAAGGAAATAATGTGATATGGGTTTTGGTGGATCAACTCACCCCAACTTCCCACTTTATTGTTATTTTGGAAAATTTATTTATTTAATAACATTCGAAGATATATGTGAATGAGGAGGTGAGGATTCATAGGGTTACACTTAAAATAGTATCTAATCATGATTAATTGATCACATCTAAATTCTATGTAAGTCTTAAATAGGATTTGAGTATTTAATTATATTTCGACAGGGCCTATCACCCCCAAAATGATGGACAATATTAATGTACTATTTAGATGCATTAAAAATTATAAGATCCATGTCAATGGAAATTGAAGGTGTATGGGAAAAGCATATCACATTGGTTTAGTTCTAGTATAAAAATATCTTCCACTTATGTATTAATATGGGTCCATATGACTCTCTGTATGAGAACCGATGTATAACTCCAACTTGTTGGTATGAAATTGGAAAACAAATACAACATGGACATAATGTTGTGCAAGATATGGAAGAAAATGTTCAATACAAACAAAAAAATATAAAATCTTATCATATTTGGTAAAATACATATGATAACAACCATTAAAGGGACTTGGATTTTGAATTCAATGACAAATTGTTTTTTTAAATATCACCATGGATGAGATTTATGTGGTTTGGAAAAAAAATAAACTTAGACTAAGGTACAATGGACCATTTGAGATCCATGATCACCTAGGATAAGTGGAATATTGTCTTTAATTTCTATCATGTATGACTCCAGTTCATAAATTGTTCCATATATCACTCTAGAGGAAGTACATATCTGATCAATCACATGAAATGAATTTAAAGGTGGTAAAAATAGAAAATAAACATTCATACAAAGAGAATCTAGTGAAGATCAAGGCCTATAGAGAGAAATTTCAATGAAACAAGATGACTCACATTGTAAAAGTGTTCTAGAGGAATGATTAGTATGGATAAGTGACATGGTTACCAGAGTAATCAATAAAATTGTGCTACCCTTACCTATTCTAAACTGATAATTTGATTTGAAATTTCGGGGATAAAATTTCTAAAAGGTGGAGGAATGTAATGACCCAAATTTTACAAGTGATATTTTATTCTTGAAATAAATTTTTATTATATTATACATTAATAAACATATCCAGTACAAAGAGAAGACAAAATTTCATTATTCTATTAATTAAACTCATTACATAAGTAAATGAATAAACAAACTAAAATGCCAAATATTTTAAGTTTAAAATATTAAATTAACAAGATATAATGGTAATATATAGATGACCCAAATATGTTAGAATCATCCCTCCCATTAACAATGCTATAGAAAAGAAATAACATATTAGTAAAACAATTGAAATTATAGAAAATAAAAATGTAGAACCCTGATTAAAAATTTAGTGAATAATGAATAAATGAATGAAGAGGGGATTATAGGAGGTAATGAGACTATTGGAGCAATAATGTGACTTTTTTAATAGTACCCCAGTCGTTGTAATTTTATGTTGCCAATAGGGAATGGTAAACTAACCATTAGGAATAGTAACTAGACTGTTTTAATAGTAAATTAAACTCAAAATAATTAATTATGATATAAATAATTTCTATCAGGAGTAATTTAATTAAATATAAATTTTATGATGAGAATTTTTTTTATCATGATTAAAATATTCAAAGAAAATATAAGAACCTTTTAAATATATAATATTTTAAATTACTTCATAAATATCATATTTTATATATTAAATATTAAATGTTTTACCTTTGATATAATATTTTATATTTGATTTATATTGTCAGCAATTTAATATTACATGTTTTACCTTTGATATAATATTTTATTCAAAATTTTATTCAAAAAATACCTCAGTCCTGAAGTATAAATAACCCCTCCCCCTCCCCTTAGAAAATAACTCATCTCAATAATAACATATAAAATACTCTATACAAATATTATAATTCAAGACCCATATAATTCCTAGAGACGTTGTGGGGAAATCCAATTTCATACATCAATATATTTTTAGTGTCTTATAAGAGAATATACATCAAGGATTAAATAAATCATTAACTTCACTACATATTTTTTATTAATATTACTTTAATGCTCTTTAAATATAATTTCCATATTCTTACCTATTCATTTGGGGAGATACATGTTTCCAACCTGATTTTTAAGCCAAATTCGATGATTTTCTAAAACAATCATTCCAAAACAAATATTTAACTTCACATGTATTATTTATTATACTAAAAAATGTTCTTTAATTCTAAAATGTGATCTCACTTCTCAATTGGGAACAAAAAACATTATTCATAAATGTAGGATTTATGAAATCCTTTCGAAACCAAATCCATTCAATGGGTTATTTCAGGATTATGATTATTATACTTTCTATGTGGCTTGCATGATTGTGAAAATGTTCTGATGTGAAGTGTGGGCTTGGGATTATATACCCCTCCAATTCATTGGGAAATGTGATTCATCTCATGATATAATTTTTATCAGGAATGAACATGATTCTATATTTGTTCACAAAGATGATGTTATTATTATGCATATACGTTATCCATTAACGTGATTCTAGCTTTTTTCAAAACTATTTGTAGTATTTGACCACTAAAATAAGATGTTTCATTTTATAAATATTGCTTATCAAAATCCTTTATTAACTATTTTACCTCATTATTTTGATGATGATCACGTGCCTATGAAATGATAATGATGATTATAATGACCTATGTTATATTGATTCATGTCCCTTATCAATAATCTTGTTGGTCTTTTATCTCATCCCTTTCATTAATGTATATCCCCAGGTGATTACATGTACCAACAAAAAAATGATATTTTAGAAGGATAAATAAGATGAATTTAAATAATTTTTTATGGTTTATTATGTACAAGTTATATATGATCTGAATTTACCCAAGACACTAAACCTTTTGATCATGGATTTGTATTAATATTATGTTGTTTATATTAAAATATATTAATAGTCATGAAACAAAAAACAGGGTATCTATATAGAATATTATGTGAAATTATCCATGACCAAAATTAAATTTTAAATTAAACATATTTCTTTATTTTATTTTATTAATTTCAAAAATCCTCAATGAATCTTATAAAATGTATAATATATTCTAATGTTTTAAAATGAATTATTAATAATCATAACTTGACTCCACATAACCAAGGGTATCATTTTTATTATTTTGGTTACTAGAATTATAAAATAAATAAATATTATCCTCATTGATATAATCCATGTTTTAAAACCATTAAATGGTTTTTAGTGGTGATTATTTTTTCTTAGAGTCCAAAACCTATGTTTAGAAATTTATAAACAACTACCCCCTCTTTTTCTAGAAAAACCCACCCATATTCCCATTCCATTTTATTAATAAATCTTTTATAATGAATTTAATATACTATTCCTATTCTATATACCTCCCAATGTTCCACCAGTATCTTAAAAATATCATCTCAAGAATTAAGAAGAACCCTCTCTTGGTAAGAGATCCTATCCTTCTCCCCTTTATTCAATCACCATCTTTATATTATGCTTTTTTTCCCAATCGTTCATATTGGGATATGTTTTTTAAAAACCTTGTTATTATAATTATGGTTTAAATGTTATGAGATACCCATTTCACTACCATTAATCCCTTCTATTAATCATTATGTTCCCCTGTAATACAACCAAAATTACATTGTGATTTTTCCATGCCAAATCTGTGTTTTTTGAATACCCATCCCCATTTCTAATCTATTTTATTCAACTTGATGTGCATATAAATCATTTATTGTGTACTTATAGGTATATAACCCACACTTCTTAATCATGATATAAAATGTTATTAAATATGAGTTAATAATTAATGATCCATGTGTAACATTTTTGCATGTACATGTTATTAATGTGATTGGTGGGATTTGAATTATATATCTCTCAACATTTGGGAATTTTTTTATCTCATGAGTTTCCATGTATGGTTCAATGAAAGTCATCTTAATCACACAATATTAGGTTTTCTCAGTGCTTATAATTGAATTATTAATATGACACAATGTTTTATGTTGTTATAAAATACCTAGGTTTCCTTTTATGTTTTCATGTTATACAAAGCCACATTATTAAGGATTAAGACATACAACCCTATTATATTAAAAATATATTCCTCTTAGATCTCATGTACTACATTACCTTATTCTAGGATTTTTTTATTCAATTTTTCTTTATAACTAACATCTTTCAAATGTGTTTCCCTAAGATATGACATTTTGTTTTAGAAGTAAAGAAATTTTTAAAAAAAATATTAAATGTGTTTTAATAATTGTTTTTCTTTTTAAATTGAATTTTTTTTATGATATGTACCTAACTAAACAATGAAACCATGACTCACTATCATATATGGTTATATTAACTGCATCATTATGAAATAAATCATGAGATAAAGTCTATTAATGATATAGGATTTCATATAAATATTGTACAAAAATCCATTATTTCAATGTTGAATAAAACTTTTCACCGCTATATTGACATGAATAAATGAAGTTATTTTTCATAACAAAAATTATTTGTCAATTGAATAATTTATAAATGGATATAAAAATGAAATCCAAGATTGTTGTACTATAAGATGAAGTTTATATTGAACATCTTATGGGATTTTTTGTTATTATTGATGAAACTAACCTGTAAAATATTTTAAATTACCATGTATATTATAAATTAAAAACATTTATCGGTATATACTCTCTTGGAAATATAATAAATGAGGTAGTAATTAAAAATTTGTATTGTGTGATCAACATATATGTAAATACCTCAAAGAAAGAACAATTTATGGTTCTAATTTATGTTGATGATATAATATTTGGGGGAAGAAAAAAAATATGGAGGAATTTTCTAATATTCTGGTTTTAGAATTCTAAATATCCATGATTAGTGAAGTCACTTACTATATGTTTATTTAAGTTGTTTATAAGTAGACATATATTTTAATCTATCAAGTTATGTATGTGAGATAGATATTTAACATATTTGATATAAATTATTTTTAACCAATGTGAACTATGATAATTGTTCTAACCATTATTTATAAGAATAATTATTGTAAATTTATTATCCTATCATGAATAAAAGGATAATTCGCATCTCCAATATTTAGCTTCAGTAAAATAGATTTTGTTTTTGAAAAATATTTGGAATCTCATTCTCAATGAAATCAAAAAATTTAGTGTCATGTAGTAGTTAAAAAATTCAAAAGATACATCTTAGGTTCTCCAAATTTTGGATTTATCATCGATAAAATAATGGATTGAGAACTATCATTAATTTTTTATACAAACCAGTATGGCGATTTTTTAGACAAAAAATCTACAAGTATTTGTGAATAATTTATTAGAATTAAATTTATACACTGTTTGATTAAAAATATGGTTATTACATCTTTGAACATGGAATAAGTAAAATATATCTTGGTCACCAAGGAATGCAATCAACTAATACGAATGAACTAGTGGTTTTTGGAAATTGTTAATGAAGTTGCATAACCATTGGTGATAATTTTATGAAAATTTTGATTATGATCAAAAAAAATTCCTTATATATATATAATACTAATCATATTAATATATGATATAATAATATCAAATAAAATTAGATCTAGTGATTAAAATAGATCATGTGGGAACTGATTTTTTTGTGGCTTACATATTGACTATTTTGTTTTCCATTGAATTCATATAAAACCCAATAACCAAAAACGGGTGTCATCCTTATAATACTGGAAATATATATAATAATCACTCCATGAAGGATCGATCAGTTTAGAAATCTTGAAGAACCCAATACATACATGATTACTATATTAAATTTCAAATATAAAATACATAGAATAAAAACAAGCATTCATATATGATGTTATTCATTATATACTTGTTCATACCCTAGGGAAATAATAAATTATAGGCTCATATTCTAAGTAAGGGTAACATTTCAAATAATCTATCAAGATTAAATAAGGAATAATCCATATATAATGGTAAATAACTGAATACACATGCCATTAAATCAACAACTTGAGTAGGAAATGAGTCCATATATAATATCAAGTATAAAAATAACTAAATTATCAATGATTTAAATGATTAATTTCAGATGTTAAGATCTCAAACATCAGATATCTTTACCTTCAAGGCCTTATACGATGACATTTTAATTGATTAATACACCAAAAACCTAATTAATATTTTTGACCAACAGGTTTTTCTCATGAGACGAATTAATGCATCAAGGGGATATATAATTCCAACCCTATCTCATAAATACATACCCAATGCATTACTCATATATTTAATTATCAATTTTATTCATAAAGAATATTCCTTAACAACAAATATCACTATTGAGTAAATAATATGGAATATTAATTTTTCCATAGTTAATCTAATAACATTTATAGAAAATCATCGTATGTTAAAAATATATATGGTTTAAGTAATAATCATACCCATGATACAGAAAATATTTATAATTAACATAAATTTTATGTTTACTGAAATAAATAAAACAAAATTGAATGATTTAATGAATATTTATTGACCCCATAATTCATAAGAGATAAAAGATTACCTCGAATTCATTAGATATATATGTTATGCAATAAAATAAATTCTATCATAAAAATGGAAGATAAATATTAAAATAACCATTATTAAATAGTTTGTTTTACAAAAAATTAAAAATTATAAAAGAAGATAAATATAATAAATAGTTTTTTGTCATGAATCTTTGTTAATGTTTTATATGTTTTAAATATATATTCCATAAAATTTTTATAAAGAATGTTGAAAATGAACATTTCCTAAAATTTAAGAAATATTCTTTTAAAAAAATAAAAAATAAAATTATAACATAAATATTCTTACTAAATCATTTTTGGATATAAAAAGAAATTTTTAAAACCAATTTTGAAAAACATGAACATGGAATAAAAATGTACTCGATTAAAAAAGAAATAATATAAAATTTTCTTTTTAAAATTTATTTTCATGATTACTGTAATGATGAATAGAAAAAATTAGAAAACAATTATTTAAAATCATTAAATATTCATATGGTAAAGAAAATTGATAATTTTTATAAATGATATATTTTGATATTCCTTCAATGAAAAAAATAAGTAATCAAAAAGAATGAGATAGGAAAATAAATTCATAACACTTTGGAAACTTTTAAATTATAACCCCTTAATAGAGTAAACCTAACATGGGAATATAATATTCATTAGTAAATATATAATAATTTAAATACATCGAAGGGTTAGTTTAAAGGAAACAAAATAATAAATATTCTCATAAAAGCAAATATATCTCAATGGAGTGGAAATTGAGATTAAATCTCTTACCTCATGTCTGACATTCCTAATAAGTTATTTTAACCTACAACATAATAGATTTATATTTCATATAATTACATAAAAGTACTATATGCATAACTATAATATCATATATGGTGAAATTATAATAAGTTATCACACTTTTGTTAACAATATTTTTATTATTATAATTGATTCAAGTGTTAACTACATCATTTTTCACAAAGAAATTTGGATGGTTCTTATAAAAATATTTTGATTATAGATAAATAATATAAATTATTTTTATAATGACATATAAATACCATATATATATATATATAATCATTATATATAGATATATTCATCCATAAAAGATAGAAATAGAAAAAATAATTGCATTATTCTTAGAGGTGGTAGAACTTTTGCACGCCTAAACGCTATTTTCACTTTTTGAGGGATTGAATGAAATAAAGGAAAACAATAGTAAACCCTTATAAAATAATTATTAAATAACATATATATATTTATATAATTTAAATTATTTATATCCTTATTACCCTTCATGCAAATCAGTAATTAAAAATGGATCACTTCATTTTGTAAAGGTCGTACTCCATATGTACTTATAGGCGGCGTTATCGTTTTCCAGTGAATTTAAAAGTAATAAGGTATATATTATATTATAATTTAAAAATGATAACAATTTCATAAATAACATTTATATTAAAAATTTTCGTTTTTACAACCACCCAATTATAAGATGCGATGAAAAAATAATTACATTACTACATGGAGATGTGAAGTCATACTAAAACAAAAGCGATGTTTTCACATTTCATATGACAGAAAAGGGAGGTAAAATGATTTTACCATAATCATAAAAAAAATAATTTTCTTTTTGATACAGTATTTATTATTTCAGGATGGTTATAATAGATTTAGATTAAGTAGAATAATATATGAACTTAAATGATTCATAAAGATGATTACCCCTTCTTTTATAAAAATCTATTAGATCTATTATTTAGGACCTTTAGAATTGTTTTTAAAGAATATCAAAACAAATAACTAATGTATAAAAGAAATTATAATACAATTTTTAAGGTTTTTTTCTATATATTAATTTCAATAATATATAAGGAAAATTGATAATGTGGTATTTTTATATGTTAGTAGAGGGGCACATTTATAATTACTTACAGTTTAAAATTTATATAAAATAATTTATATGTAAAAATGTATCCAAATTGATATAATTAAAGTATAGAATGATAATGAGAATAAATAATACCATAAAATAATATTTGGACATATTTTGGATATATTTTTACCATTAATTCTTTGTTTTAATATATTGTTCTCCCTTTTGATGATTACAACGATAACATAGTTATTTACACATTAGTGGTCAAGAAAGTTACTATAAAAGTACAAGTGACACATAAATGCACCATTATTTATATTTTAAAAAATATTACACTCAATTTTTTTATGATAATATTTTTTTGATTTTAAATCATTTAATAAAACATTATATATTATACAACTTTATTAATGTCTTTTTTAACATTATTCATTTAATACTATTTTAAAGATATCAAGATAATGAAATTAATTGACATATAATCCTTTGAAAGATTCATAATATGTTAAATATATCTATAAAATTCATGGGACACTATAACCCACCCAATTTTAAAACATTTAGAGTTTTTTAAAACATTTTATTGATTTTTTACTACTTCCACATTCTCTGTTTTAGCATTGAATAAATACTTTGGGAAATATTTCATAACTAAAAAAATTAATATGTTAAGAAATTATTTAATATTTTAAATAAAATTTTAAAACCAAACATTAGTGGTTTTACCCCTATACTAAAATATTATTTATATTAAATGAAATAGAGTGAATTTTTTTTCCAATACTAAAATATTATGAAGTTAAAAATCAAAGATAAACTGAAGAGGGTCATGTTTTAGATATTTTTATGATTATATATGAAATAAGGTCATAAAATGGAATAAATTAAAGCTCTGTATATATTTTATAATCCTTATCATATTAATTTTATCCTTCACTACTTAAATTACCCTGTACCGAGGTGATAAATTTTTTCATAATTACTATTCACAACGTCTAAAAAAGGAACATTTATTACTATTTTGAAAATATTAATTAAAATATGCAATCCATTTTATCTCATTAAATTCTAATATGTTTTAGAAATTATTTTAAAAATAAAACCAAAAAATATGATGAAAAACAAATTCTACAAAAAAAAATTTTGCTTAAAATTGACTTATATTATAATATTATAAAATAGAGATCCAAATAGAATTAAATATATTATTTTAAATAAAATATATCTCATATAACTATAAAAAATAAAAAAAGTAAAATGTTACTTTTTATATTACATGACTTAATAAAAAGAAATGATTGTTTTATAAAAAAATATATTTTTAAAATTATTTGAAAATTTAATATTTTTAGAAAAAAACAATAAAATTAAACTATGAAAAGTATAACATGATGAAAAAAATTTAATTTCTTTTATATAATAATATTTCAATAGTCATTCATGATTTATTTAATATTATAGTTGTGTATAGAGAAAGCTATTAAATAAATCAAATTTATTTAATTAGAAATATATAATAAAATCATTGGGAGTTATATAGTCATTTATGAATCATTTTTTGAAAATTAGTGTTCAACCAAATCACTTATATTGAGGAAGCTCAAATGTTTCCTCTTTATATATTTGAATCTAATGCTTTAAATCATGTGTTTACTATTTGGTAGATTCTTTCTCATGGGGTTTCTTATTGATGTTTTAGAATGAATATTTTGTGAAATTAAATAGAAACCAGTGGAGAATGAAAACATGTCCTAAAAAATTTGGTTTAATAATAATATAATCTATTAAAAGAAGATTTGATGGTATCAAATTTATAAAAAAATATAGTTAGTAGGTAATAAAATTGAATGATCTTGAATATAATGGGGGTTTTGAAAGAAAAATAACCCAGGACATGGAATTATATCTTAAAATATTGTTTTTACACAAAAAATGATTATAAATACTTAGAGGAATGTATTTAATATTACCATGTCATTTTGAGAATTTTTTTTGGAATATCATTTCACATTTTATTAGAAACACACTGAAATGGAGAGAATTTTTCATGGAACATCATCCATGAAAGAGATTGATGTTTTGTTTGTTAAAAATATTATTATGGTAGAGAAGGTTGATGTGATTGAGTCATAAGTAGAAAATTGATGTTGATAAGAAAATATTATATAATAAAAACGTTAGTTTTTAATTTTATATTCAAAGGAAAAGGTTATAGTTTAGTGAATTTTTAGAAGTCTAGAAGATAGTTTTTCGATGTTTAATATTGATTTTGTGAAAAGGAAGTATTTTTATGATTTTTTACAGATCAAGTTATTATTGTCACAGTGTGTAGCATTCTAGTCAGGAAAATTTTACACTAGTTAGGAAAGGCAACACAATATTCAATAGTTTCACTCTTGTATAGGTATCATATATTCATGAGTTTTTCACTATCAAGTATTCATTATTTATATGTATAATCATGATATGGAGGTAGGCTCACGTTGGTCTAGTTATGAAAATATAAAGCTATTAAAATTATATGATGTGAAAAAATATGGTTTGAGTAAATTCTTTATTTTTCTTATATATATAGTATTATCTAATAAAAAATTAGGTTGATGATTTGAAGAATGGTTGAACACTTTTTATTTTCATAGGGTTTATAATAACATTCCTGGGTGACACCAACTATGGAAATAAATTTTCACAACACATAATTGAGAGAACAAACATGGGTTTGGTAATACTGGATAAGATGGATCTATGAATAGGAGTGATCAAATGAATTCTTCTAGAGATTTTTATTAATATTTTTTTGAAAGAAGGCTATAATGTTAAGAAAGGTCTTTGAGAAACAACTGAGAGAATGGAGAAATGTTATAGAGAGGTACCTAGGTGAAGGAATTTACTTGATAGAATGAACATACCTAATAGAATGAATAGAAAAAACTAGAAGATTATTGAGTGAAGTTATATTTTTTTAGTGAATATACTAGAGTGAAGACCACATTTAATTTTTAATAATAGTTTCATTTGAATAAGGGGGTTTTTACAATAAATCGTGAACACACATCGAACTTATGTGCTTATTACTAATTCTTATTCTTATGAGTTATAATTAAATTAGATCATAATATTGTAAGCTTAATGATGTGAAGAAACTTATAAATTATATATGATTTTGATATATTCTTTATGTCAATAAACTGAGAATACAATCACCTAATTTAGTGTGAAGAGGAAGATTTAGTTCTAGTGATCTGATGGATGAGGTGAATTCTTCCCGGAAAATTATTGCAAATATAGTGGTCCTATAATGGAGAGGCCAAGGATAAAAAATATATTTACCCACAAAACTAGTTATTCGAATTGGTTTATGATACACCATCACACTATTGCGTGTATGCACCTTGGCTAATCCCATAGTTAGAAACAAAGTAAACAATATTTTCATTAATTTAAATATTTTTTTATTATGGTGGATGTGATATTAATAACAAATTTATTTATTAAAATTTTAAATTATACAATAAAAATTGTGGAATGTGATCAAATTTAATTCAAGAATTTGTTTTACCCCCCCCCCCAGGGTGTCTAGATTTGCAATGAATCCCATAAGAATAAATTCCAAGCATTATATGAAAAAAAAACAAATTTCACTTATGTCATGAATTCAAAATATTAATTCAATAAAATTTTTATTTAAATAGATCAATATAATTATACCATATTAATTATATATAAGTGTTTACTAAAAAAGTGGTTTTTCATTTAAATAATATAAAAAGACACTTAATGTTATGTTTCTTAAATTTGTGGTGAAATTTAAAAATATAGATGTGACACAAACTTATCCTTCATATAAATGAGAGATAAAAATTTAAATAATACATTATGATGATAAGTTCATATGTGTTAAAATATAGATATATTGTTGAATGAGTATATAGGTATGATCAATTGTTGAATCTAATACAAGAAAAAATTTAAATATAACCTTTGTTTTATAAAACAATTATTATTTTAGGGATTTCTTGAAAACGTGTCACTCATAATGGAAAATATATAAATAAATTGTGAAAAAAATTATGTAACCACCTACTACTTTGATGGTGGATGATATTATAAGAATGAGAATATTTTCCGCCAACAGAATCCCCACTAAGGGTTAAAATATCACAAAAATGTAAAGGTATTCATGTTATCTAGAATTTGTAAGAGTACATAAAATAATTAATGATTGGCCATTGATGAAGTCATAGAATGTTATGGAATAATGTTATATTTTTGGAATATTATTTCAATCCCTAGAAATTGAATAAATTGTTAATCAATGAAGAGTAAGTCTGGGTTGAATTAATATTAAAAGAATAAATACAAGAATGTTTCTTTATCAATCATATTTGAATATCTTGTAAATCTATATGGTTTTTAAAATAAAGGGTGTCATTATAATGAAACATGCTACATAAAATAAAGCATTTAGTTTTCATGAGAAATTTATAGTAGATGATAATAAAAGGTTTGGAATAATTAATGTTTAAGATATGGTGAGATAAAATTCATTTTAAAGGAAAATAATCATTTTTATCGAATAACACCAATTAATGAAAGTATATATTCTTCTCCAAACACAATATATAGCTTCTTATATTGTGTGATAAGATTAAAAAACCATATACTATTTAAAAACATCAATGGATTTTAGTTTTGAAGGAGGAAACCTAAAGAGATAATGAATTTAGTTTAATATATGATTGAAATAAAAGGATTTGTTTTGTTTATGGAATCTATGGAAAAAAACCTTCATCTCATAATACGTTTACTTGAAAAGGTTTTCATGGGAAACCATATGGGAGATCAAATAAATCATTCCATGTTCTTAAATAATTGATGTTTATTTATCCAACCTAATTGTAAATGAAAATAAAGATGGTAAAACCACAATAAAGGGCCAACGATATATGGAAAATATGAAACACCACATTAATAATAAATCACGTTTCATGGGATATTTTTCAGAAATAGATGATCAAAGAGTCATGAGGATAATACTAGACGTGGAATGTTTGGTAGAAATAATTCTAAACAAATTACCAATCTACCAACCCAAGTGTATATACTAAAGAAGTCAAATATTGAACTAAGAGAATATTGTTATTTAATGGATAATTTAATGGAGAAAATTATAGATATTTTTTATTTTTAAAATAAGTTTAGATATGCTTCCCATGTCGAATATGGATTAAAAAAAACAAATAATTTATCAATAGTACTCTAAATGTTGAAGCTAAATTGATACAATTAATATGGTTGATTAGAAATTATCAAGCTTGTTTCCCTCATATATTAGAAAAGTAGAACCACAATATTCCAATATATATTTTAATGATTTTAATTGTATATATAATTTAAGGTGACTCATTTTTCATTGAGAGAACTAACAAAATAATAATATTTAAAAATATAGAAAACATATTATAATTCACTGTATTAAAAGTTAACTAATAATCGATATCTTGAATAATATTTTATTAATATTTCTATATTGATGAAGAATTTATTTGAATATATCCTCTGAAGGAGATATGATAGATAATTATTGTGAGAGATTCTAGAAGTTAATATTTTATGATAATGTAGAAAACTATTAAATTTCATGACAGTGTCATTGATGATATATATTTTCATATTCTATAATCATTGTTTTTAAAACTATATATTATTAAATGGGAGAAGATATATTTGTAAATAAAAATAAATAGGATATTATTTCAAGGAATAAATCATTATGAATTATATGGTTTTGGAAATCAATTCGAAACTTGATGTTTTTAATGCTAGGCAGGGATCACATAGACATAGATTTTATGAGTTCATAACATACTAAATTTTTATCATACTTTACACTTATCATCAATAAGTGTGGAATAAAATTATCGAGAACATATCGAGATCAATTTTTAATATGGGTATTTTTAAAAAAAATCTAAAAGGGGGGTTTTTGTACATATTTGTGATTTTATTATTTTTTAAAAAATTGTTGATATCTAATTTTTTTCGAAGATAAGATTTAGATAATATTCAAGTAATAATTTATAAGTGATGAGAATATGATATGATAAACCTAGAAAAAGGTTATAAATATTTAATTATTTATGAACACAAGATGTGTTATGATCAATTTGTATTTGTCCAACACTGAGAGTTGGGTGAGTCAATGTTGTATAACATATTAAAAATTAAATACCTTTTAATTATTTAACAATGAACCTATATGTGAATGGATATATCAATTTTCACTCACCTTTGGCCTTTATTCATAAACTATAAGTAGTTAATAAACTCACTATGGAACATTGGACTTATAAATGAAGTTCACCTCAAAGATTGACGATGTTTTCCAATGTATAGGGTAATTTTCTTCCCAATGACACATAACATCACATTTATTATCAATACAAATATTTATATGAAAACCAAATACCTTTACACAAAATATTAAATGATTATTTAACATTAATAACCATTAATAAAACATGGGTATCATAATGTCCACATGAATTTGGAAGAATAGGTTCTCTATACATAAAAATGGTTACCATATTTTATTTTCCATAGTTATCTCATAAAATACATTTGAAATACTTAATCTAAAATGAATAACTAGGGTAATTCATAAATAAAGGGGTTTTCAAAAAAATTAGGGATGTAATAAACAAAATAGTGAAACATAACATGTGATTCAACATTATTACATGATATTATAAATGAGAAGTCATAAGAGTAGTCATATGGAATAATAAATTAAGTACCATAGTATCAAAAGATCATGGAATCATAGGAAATGTGGAACCAACATAAAACATGGAATAAACATAATTCAAGTATAAATACCTACAAAATATCTCATGGTGGAAGGAGTCTCATAATGGATTTGGTTCACTTGTGAATCCCTTATATAACGCAGCATGAGACAAAACATTACCCAATGCATTAGAGTGATATTTTTTCACACCCATTATAACATGTTCATAATCTATGTGTTCTAAAAATGAATTCACTCCAAAGGAATAATATAATCATTACCCTTGAAAGGATAATGGGTTTCGTAATATCTCATCATATCATATTCAATGGAAATTTCATAATGAATGAATTTTAGAAATGATCATTTTCATATATTACTCCATCAATGGAAGGGGTAATAAACTGTGAACATATATGAGTGGAATATATACATAATTAAGAATAAATATAGAGTATTAATGTTCTTTTAATTAATGAAAATATATTAAAAATTTATTAAAATATCCATTTTATATTGAATAACATGGAAGGATGTCATATGAGATGGAAAATGATTCTTAAAAGTCTCATTTAACATTTATTATGGGAAATATAATTACTATTTCGAAAAATAAGTATTTAAAATATAGAACATTATCAATAATTTAAATATATTTATTGATAATAACCTTGGAAATATAAAATTTATCTATTAAACAGTGAGTGTTTAAGATAGATGGAGATTTGTGTTCAAGATAAATATATTAACAAACAAAAATTCCATTCATTTTTTTAAAAGAAAAGTAAAAAAAACATTGTTCAGAAATTTAAAGAAATTTTAAATTAAATAAAAAATAAAAAAAATTAATGGTAAAATTTTCATTAAATAATCAAATTAAAAAATTTGAAACCATTTTTTGAAATGAAGTATTTGGAAGAAGATTGATTTTCCACCAAAGAGTGAGATGAACTGTGATATTCTTAAAAAAAATTTATCAATAATTTTAAGTATAAAAGAGATTAAAATGGAAAAATTACTGGAGAACATAATGAATACATATATTATAATAAAATTAATTAGGTTTATTATAGAATTATCAAATAATTTCATTCAATGAAAATTCAACAATAGGAAATCCCGATTAAAATGATATTGAAATATAAACCCTTATTACTTTGGTATATTTTGAATCATAAATAACCATGGTAGATATAGATGAATCATAAAATATAATATAATAATTTCGGATGGATTCATGATATATTATTTAAATCGAAATTAAGTTCACCATTCAATAGAAACTAGGTGAATAAAAGAACTTTTGTCCCAATGAAGGATGTTTGAGATAAAACTATTACATTTCTCATACCATTCAGGCGAGAGTTAATAAATTTGGTTAATATGTGTAACAAATGTATACAAACACAAATAGAAGTTCAAATTGAACATAATTCAATCAATTTTTATTTAACACATATTTTTTAACAATATAATCAATGTCGTAGTCGTATAACCCAATAAATGGAAATTAAATTATGAAACCCCTTACCTCATGTTTTCCATTAGTTATACACTATTTAACCTAATTTATATTTCTTTAATACATTTTATTATCATATTCAAGAATCATATTATTATTTATAATAACATGTATGATCCTTTTACAACATATTATTATGCCTTTGATATGAATCTTTCATTATCACTGTTATTCAGAGTGTTAATTGACTTGATTTCACTTGCACATTTCATCATGAAAGTTATGAATATTGATAATTGGTTATAATTAAACAATATGAAGAATTATATTAATGTTACAAATATAATTTTTTAAGATACACCTTCTAGATTATTTTTAAATTTTGAACATGGAGAATGAATCACATTGCATCATGGATATGTTAGGTCATACGTATGTCAGAACGACGTTATCATTTCCTTAACAGGTGAAAAGATACAGAATAGGATTGTATTTTAATTTAATAGAATTAATTTATTGTCATATATATACCATACATTCGTTAAAATTTTCTTTTCTCCCTTACTTGTAAAGAGTTAGTGAAAAATATATCACATCTCGTTACGAGATGGTAGTCCTTCGTACACATGAACAACATCATAATTTATTTAAATGAAGGTAAGGTAACAAATTATAAGATATATTTATTTTAAATAATGATAAATATTTTCATAATATCATATATCAACATCAAATTAATCTTGATTACATTAAATGTATGGTGTATGTGAAAAAATAATTGCATCTCTTCGCGTGGTGGTAGTCCCCCGTACACACAAGCAATGATATCAAATCCCATACAGAATAGAAAGTAAGATCATAGATGTGATATTATTATCAAATAGTTATAATTATTTCCTAAATAAAATTTATTAAATATAAAAACATCATTTTATCATATTGTGAGAATCATTGATGGAAAAAAATTATATCAGTTCGCAAGGTAGTAGTCTATTGTACACACAATAAACTGTTTTGTTTCCCATTGGATAGTGGATGATATGGTAATAGGTAATACACTAAAAAAAATTTATGTATATAGAATATAATTAGGTTATTATATCAGTATTATTTAATATTATTTTAAGGATTTTGAAGAAGAAATGGAATAAAATGCTTGGTTAATGATGTTACCTCTTCATCAGACATCTTCTTTAGGTATTCAACAAATACATTTTGATGCTTGATTTCTAATCAAAAAATGGATTTTTGGAAGAGGGGATAGAATTAGGTAATAAATTTGGGATGATATTTTATGAACCAATATGCTTTGTAAGTTTTAATAGGAGAAGGCAAGTGCTGACTTTTATAAGTAGGGGAGAGGACACATTAAGACTATTTCAGAAGAAAGCATTCCACCAACATTTTTCTCATGCCACAAGGATCCAAATTGAAAATTCACGAACATAAAAATATAAAAGTGACAAATAGGACCATCAAATAGTAATTACGCCTGTTTTGGGTCATTTTTAGCCCTTATCTTTTTATTTTAACCCTGGGTAAACTCGCTTTTACCTTAACCAATGTAAATATGTTTTACATTTTCAATATTAATTATAGTACAGAAACAAGTTAACTATATTATATAATATAAATTATTATTATTCCTAATATGGAATAATGTATTATAAATTCAACTCAATTTTTTTTAGAATTTAATTTAAAATTAAATCTGCATACTTATCGATAAAATGGTTTTTCAAGAAATGATATTTTTATGGAAAATATGATATCATATTAACTATATGACAAGTAATAATAATTAAATGAATATTAAATAATATTTATAGATATATATTCTATAAATATTATTTAAATAATTAATGATTCTTATGTTTCTTGAATTATTTAAAATGGATAAACATTATACACATCAAAAGTTTTTTAAGAAAAATGGTGTTTTAATGCCTAAAAATAAACTTCTCCCAAAATATATTATAAAAATGATTTTAATTTTATTAATGGTATTTAATATAAATAAATAATACATAAAATATTTCAAGGAAAATTAAAATAATATTGGGACATATGTTATTTATAAAATGATGATTTCATAATATTCTATATTTTTAACTATTCACAAAAAATAAATATTTTTTGAAAAATACCAAAATTTCAACCTATGTAAATATAGATATTCATATTTTGAAATTTATTTTTTAAATTAAGTTTTTTAAAATTATTAAAGATTAATTTTTAATTATGTTCACAAATCACAAATAAACCAAATTTTAGAAAACAAATATGATTTTTCAGAAAATATTTCTTCTCCCAAATGGTTGTTATTTTATTTATAATCAGTACATAACAATTGAATTTGTTTTATTCATTATTAAACCATATAATTTCCATAATTTAGTTAGTCATATTCATACCCACCAACTTAAAGGCTATGTTACTATAGTCATGTTTAAACAATTATATTTTGATAATGTATCATGTTTTATTTAAACCCAATATTGTGTCCATTTCAAGCTATCAAAGAGATTGAATTTGTTTTAAAATAAATATGTCATAAAGCCCATGGTGTTACACTCTCTTATCAATTTTTTGTTTCATATCTTATACGCTATTGAACATGATGATCCTCTTTTAAAATATCATTTTCTAACATTATATCCTCCTTAAATAATATTTCCCCAAAATGTAATATTTATCTCAGAAAAAAGGTGTTTGATATTTTAAAATACCTTTGTTGGAAATCCAAATCATAAATGGGGTTAATAAAAAATTATCATGATAATAGATATAGTCATTCACTAAGGTAATGTAGAATAACACATTATTGGGTTTCCATATAGGAGAACATTATTGAGAAATAGAAACATGGACATTGAAGAGAATTATAACACACAAGGACTAAGAGAGAGTAAGAGAGATCATTTATCACAATAATATGAATGATTGAGAGAAATTAATCTACTATGAAACTAAAAAACTATGATGGATTAAAAGGTTATTTCATTATCGAATATGAATGTAATAGGGTAAATTTTTAGTTTCAAGATCCACTTCCTAGAGTTGAGGGGTTATTTTTTATCAAGATAGAGTACATCAAGAAATATATGTACATGATATCTTTTTAATTAAAAAATACCATTTCAAACTTTCATTGTGATTAGATCAATTTCCTCTTTAACTATTCTTATAAGGAAATGGATATCCAATAATTTTTTTTCTTAAGCACTATAATTAGGTTTAAAAAGATCATAAGATCCATAAAAAATTACAATCCATTCCTCATATCTATATTAAGATAAAACTAATTATAAAAATGTATTATAATTACCAAAATGAATATGAATATGTTAATTTTCCAAATTAATAAAAGAAATAAATTTTTTAACAATGATATTTCCTTAAATTAATAACCCTGTATCCAAAATAACATCAATGATCTCAACATAAAATCATGTTTTAACATCAATTTTTATATCACACGCTTTCAACTTACATCTCCCAAAAAATAATATAATTCTTGACAAAATATAATTTAAGTTAAACCAAAAGGTCATATATACTTAAAACTATTAAAAGTTCTCTTAAAATATCATTAGTCACTCCAAAATAAAATTACATGATCATATAATATATTTACCCAAATAAACATAATATTTAAAATTAGAACCTTTTAAGTAAAAACAATGTTATACTACCCAGTATACCATGTAGGTCAGTGATAGGTGTCGCTCCCTTATCTCCCTTCTATTCTAGGTCCACACCCGACAAACATGTGGGATGTGATGGGTTTTCACCTGGCTTGGGTGTTTTATAATTTATAAAACTATGAAAAAACTTATTTAATGATCATAGTCATAATTCATCTCGATCATATAATATTCGAAAAAAATGTAATGATCATCTTTAAAAATAAAATTACTCATCAAATCTCTTTTTTTAACCACTATATTTTCTATTATAATCATTATTTTCTGCAAATTTAACGAATTACCTCAATATCAAGAGCATCTCCATGATTATCTTTTTCTTCAATAGAGTATCACCTTTATATTAAATAATTGTTCTAGTTTATTCACCATATTCTTTCAAATACATAAATAAAAAATTATGTATTATAATCCTTTTATATTTCATGATTCACATAATTCTAGAATCACATTATATAAAAATTTCAATCATTATAATTCATTATTGTACCATTAATTGGGATTCATCATCTTATTCCTTACCTCATTACATTCACATGTCATTTTAATTCCCTCTATCATCAATAAAAAACATTACTCAAATATCATTGTTGATAATTTTCATTAGTTTTCCCCTAGGACATTACTTTTCAAAATTACCATTTTTCTTCATTTAAATAATTTGACCATTAATTATTCCTTACTAAAACCATTATTATCTTCTATTTAATAAACTAAAATATTCATTTTTCATTGAAAATTACATATTTGTGCCCTTCATATCCACACATAAATATAATTATCCATCCTTTGAGACATTACCTTTTGTTATTATTTTGAAATTCTCAACATATATTATATTTAATCTTAATTATTTTATGGTCTCCACAACATGAACTCTAAGGGAACTATGTTCTTCTTTTATTTGGTGAATCTAAGAGTTGTTTATGTTGAATTTTGTCAATCCTATATCACGAAAACTGATTATGAATAATCAAAATATCAATTTCTCTAGTGATCATTAGTTTGGTTTCTCATCAACACATTTTCTATCACATTCTGTTTTAATCTAATTCCTTCTAGTTCCCACTATTGAAAAAAACCCATAAACCATATTTTGGGGAAAAAAATTCATAGTGATAAATATCATAATAATGAAAGAATATTTATATGATTTTTAAATCATGACACATAAATTTCAATCTAATGCACCCCGGATTTAAACTAGACCATTCGTGATCATCATATATTTAAATCCTTCATGACGGTGTATAATTGTTTTTTTAAATTACAAAGCATATCCCCTAGGAGTGTCAAACTGGGTGTGTAGTAAGACATGTTGTCTTGTACCAGGTAACCCATGAGTCAACCCCAACATGCCTTTTTCTGAGTTATTAACCCTGGGTACATATGTATCAGAACAATATCCACTTGTAGTATCTAGAGAGAGATGTAATTTCTCAAAAACCACTCACTATGTATTTCCTAGATATTTTATGATATTTTTCAGTAGTTAGTTTTATTATTAAACGAATCACTAGGGATATCACTAAATCTTATCATCCTAGATCTAAATGTTAACTAAACCATTCCTCCAATACCTAATATAGAGATCCAATCCTTCTATAAATATTATTTTATTATTCTTAATAAAAAATAACCAATAATATGATATAGGGATTATAAATTCCTATTGGTTTTGGAATAATAAGTTCTTAATACATAAAAAATGTAATCTTTATTTTATTTTCCATATTTAGCTCCTAGAATACATTCAAGCTCCTAAATCTACAAGGGATAACCTAGAGAAAACATAAATAAAGGGGTGGGTTAAAAATAAAAAAATAAGAGAATAAATATGATTAAGAATGATAAAATGTGATTCAAAGTTATAACATGATATGAAAAAAGATAAGTCACAAGAGTAATCACATGGAAGAATATCGTAATGAACGTGAAATAATAATCTTATTTAATCATCAGAAATATATATGCATCATATAACATGAAATAAACATGGTTGAATTATAAAAACCTAGAAATATCACATGGTGGACAGAGTCCCATAATATATTATGTTCACTCCTTAAATCCCATACATGATGTCTCATCAAAATAAAATATTACCTAATGCATTGGATCTATATGTTGGTGAATTCATTATAACATGTTCATTATTTATGTGTTTCAAATAAAGGAAATGCATCATAAGGTATAACATTATAATTAAGAATAGAAATAAAATGGGATTTATAATCTTGATTAATATGATATTAAAGGAAATTTCATAAATAATACATTTGATAACTGTTCGTGAGCCATATGTTACCCCTTAAAAGGAAGGGAGAATAAAATAGGTTTGTATGTGAGACATATATACATAATTTAGAAGAAATAAATAATATATGATGTTGTTTCAATGGATGAAAACGTTTTTAAAATAATTCTTCAGTAAAATAAAATTTTTACTTTGTGTAACATGAAACGATGTCATCATATATTGAAAATGATTTTTGAAAGATCACATTGAACATTTCTTGTGGAAAATATCCATCCCATTTATAAAAAAACATATCTAAAATTTAAATAATTCTCAATCATTAAAGAACACATTTTTAAAAAAAATAAACATTGAATAATTGAAAGGAATTTTTAAAACATTTTGTTTCCATGGTATAAAAAATGTTCTGTTCTAAACAAATACTTTCGAAACTGTTTATTCCTTTTACATTTTATAAGAAAAGTCAAAATAATCATGTTTAGAAAATGATCGGAATTTTAATTTTAAATAGTTTTTAAGAAATAAAATTATGGGTAAATTTTATTTTAATAAATCATAGCAAAACATTTATAAAGTAATTTTTAGAAAACATGGGTTTAGAAAAGGAAGGATTTTCAACTAAAGAGAGAAATGAAGTCAGATTAAAAAACAATTTCTCAACCATTAAAAGTAAATAATAGATTAAAATGCAACCATTTTTAAAAAAACATGAATAAAAAAATAATAATAAAATTAAATGGGTTTTATTATAAAATTATCAAATAAAATACTTCAATGAAAATTCATGGAAAAGTAATCCCAATTAAAATTATATTGAATCATAATCCCATATCACATTGGTAACTTTTGAATCATAACTTCCTGAGAATAAATAATATTAATTGTGAAGTAAAATATTATTATTTTTGATTTATTCATGATATATTATTTAAATTTTATGTATATACACTATTCAAAGAAAATCAGGTGTATAAAAGGACATGTTCCTCAAAGAAATTTGTTAGAGGCTAAAAACCTACAATGTTTGTATCATTGAGATGACACGTAAAAAATTGTGTTATTATGTATAAAAATGTATATACAAAAAAAAATTAAATAAAACATAGGGAAATAAAAATTCATTTCACCAATTTTTTTTGGAAAATATAATTAATGAAGTTATTTTATAAGCCAATGAATGGAAATTGAGTTAAGAAACCCCTTACCTCATGATTAATTTTAGTTGAGTTCTATTTAAACTAAAAAATACTGGTTTTAAAAATTTTATAAACATATACCAAACTCTTAATATTATTTATAATATAATAAATGATCCTTTTATAACATCTTATTACCCATTTTATAATAATATTTCACTATCACTATTGTTTCGGTTGTTTTCCTTATTGTATTATTTATGTTTTACCCTAAAAGTTCTAGATATTGAACATAGTATAAAGTTACACCATAAGAAAAAATATATAAATTTTTCAAAAAATAATTTTTCCATTAGATACATCTTTAGAATCATTATTTAATTCTGAACATGGATAATGAATCACATCACTCTGTTGCCATGGTAGGTCATATGCACACACGACCAATGTTATCATTTCCTTAAATGGTCAAAGAGTTAGTATGTGGATTCTATATTAATTTTATAGAGTAACTATAATTTCACATATATCACATGTATTAAATAAAATTAACCTTTTTTACAGTCTCTGTAAATATTTAGTGAACATGAATAACATCTCTTCACGAGGCGGTTGTATCCTGTACACACAAAAGACATTGTCATTTATTCAATGGATAGTAAGGTATGAAATTATATGATATATTTCATTTACATAATTATTTATATTTCAATAATATAATATACCAAAAAAAAATTAATCTTTATTACCTACCAGTTAAAGCGTAAGTAAAAAAACGAATCACATTGCTTCGTAAGGCAGTAGTCCGCCATACACACAAGCGAAGTTATCGTATTCCATTTGGAGTGAAAAGTAAGAAGGTATATGTGATATTATAATTCCATAGGTATAAATATATTTTAAATATCATATATAATTATTAAATATATAATTATATCTATACATTATAGATTTTGATGCGAAACAGATTACATCATTTTTTTAAAGTTGTCGTCCACCATACACACGATCAATAGTTTCATTTCCCAATTAAGAGAGGAGTAGATAATTTTAATTCATGAACATTAAATAAACATATATAATTATATTTAATATACTAGTTTTATAATATCATCATTGAATACTAATATTTGAAGGTTGTGGAAGAATAAATAAAATAAAATGTCTTGTTAAGGACATCACCTCTTCATGAGACTACATCATGAAGGTTTCACCAAAAGCCATTATAGGATGGATTTATGATCAAACCAAGGATTTTAGGATCCATTTAGTGACATAAGAAAGTGATTTGAAAATTTAAATTTTTAACCAATGGGTTTTTTAATTGTAAATATCCCTGGAGAGTGGTTATCCATTTATTAGTGGGGGAGAGGAAGCATTTAGATAATTTGAAAAGAAAAATTCCACTAACATTTTCCACTTTGAAAAGGACCCATAATTAAATTTTTTGTAACATTAGAAGATAAATTGTCAAAATATCACTATTAAATAATAATTATTAATTTTTTTGGGTCATATTTAACCCTCCTTAATTAATTACCCCCCCCCCAATAAACCCATTTTTAACATTGCCAGGGAAAATAAAATTTATTATTTTCACTATTAGTTGTAGTATAAATTTAAGTATACCATATTAGATATTATAAATTATTATTTTTCCTAATATAGAATCAGTTTTCTAAAATTTAACTCTCATTAGTGGAAGAATTTAATTTATAATTGAACCCACAAACATGTCAAAATAATAGTTTTTCAAGAAATGCATATTTTTAGGAAGAGAATATATCATATTAACTATATGACATGTAATCATAACTAAATGAATCAAAATTATTATTTATTAATATATATTAAATAAATTTTCTTTAATTCCTTCATCAATATAGGTTAGTTTAATTATTTAAAATTTATAAATGTTATAAAATTTAAAAAACATTTAAAAAATGTGTTTTAAATCCTAAAAATAAACGTGTACAAAAATATAGTACGAATATTATTTAAAATTAATTAATTTTATTTCATATAAATTAATAATAAATATTTTCAGTTTAAATTACATTTAAAAACTAATGGGACTCAGTTAATTAAAATAAATGATAATTTTAAAAAATAAAAAAAATTCTATATTAACGGGGAATTCATATTTTTCAAAAAAACCAAACATTCACCATAAATTAATTTCCATATACAAATTAAAAAAAAATTAATAAAAATTTTTTTATAAAATTGGTAAAAAAATACTAAATATTTTTAGTATTACATGACTAAATATCCTTTTACAAAAAAATGGTTTTACATAAAAAAGTCTTTATCATTTAAATGGTTCATATTTTATTTCTAACCATCAAGTTACCATTGATTGATTTTATAAATGTGTAAACCATATAATATCATAATTTATTTATTCCTATTCATACCCTCAAACTTAATGGTTATGTTATAATGGTCATATTAAAATAATAATATTTTTAAATAGTATAGTGTTTCATTTAATCCTGGTGTTGTCTGCATCACAAGCTTTCAAATAGAGTAAGTTTAATTTTAAAATTAATATACTATACAATATAAAGATTTAAGATTATCCTATAATATTTTTTTGATGTCACATAAACTATCATAGATTATTTTTTATATATTAAAATCTAGATTCACTACACTTGGGCCAGAATATTCTCATATTTGTACTCCTAACACAAACTAAAAGCTCTTAAAATTAACGGTTCTTTTTATAACACCAATAATTATGAATTATAGTAATTTAGACTTGTTTACTTCCCTAACATTATGAATTTTATCACATTCCTCAATGCATATAAATCTATGATGTTTCCTCTTCTCTTATTCAATCCATACAATAATGAAATATTTTAGTCTAAAATTATGTGTTTGTCCATTGTGGTATGCTGTATCTTTAGTAGTAAAAAAGAATATATCACTCACTTCATATTCTTAAACAAATAAGGATGATAAAATTATCAATGAAACTCAATTTTTCAAGTGATGACACAAAAAATCTATAATATGAATAAATGTTTGGTTATATCTCCCCTACTTCGAATCATTGAATGTGAAAGGTAATAACATCATTAAATCACACTCTCGATTTATTCATCAAATATATATATATTAACCTATGTGAATATTATTCCAATAATATATTGAACTTTAATGATCTTACATTATCTATACATAAACTAATTCAAATCCATCATAGATATATTTTTCTTTCTTCTGAAGACTTGACAATTTAATCCTTACGATGTCTCTAAATTATCATCAGATAATTATTTTAAACATTCTAAAAAATTTATTGAACTTTATATAATATATATTCATGAAAAAATGATGGATGATGGATTTTGTAATAAATCCCTACTCATGATGCGGGTCCCATTAAATTATTTTATGGTATAATTATAGAATCTCTAAAAACTACTTGACCTAGTTTACATTATCATTTTAGAATTGAACCAAACATTCATAATAATTCATCACGACATGAATCCCTCCAATGAAATCTTTATTATCATGCATCTAAATTGGGTAATTATCTCATAATATGACATTATCTTAAATAAAAAAAACATCCATGGTTTTTTCGTTAATCTCTTACTATATAATAGGGTGATCATCCTTATAAAAACATAGATAGAATATTTTTTATTGACCATTAATTTAATCTTGAATAATTTATTAGTCTCAAGCCCCAGATATTTTTAATTTTGACTTAATAATCATATTATTATATCATTTAACATCTAAATTTATCTTTCTATTTATCTATTTTTTTTCACAAATGAGCTGGATGGGATACCTTTACTCATAAATTTATGTTACCTTGATATATTACTAATGACCTCAAATTTAATCTTATATATCTAGTTTATTTAATAATTTTATTAGTTTCATTCACTGATTACATTCATATATACTTTATATGACTCTTACACATGCTTCATATTACTTAATTGGATGTTTAAGATGTTATTTAAACAATTCATAGTTTGTTTTACTTAACAACGTTTTCTATTAAGTCCCAACAAATTTCATATGAAACACTAGAAAAAATATACATGAATTCACAAAATATATTATGAATCTCTCTGAAAGATATATTTCATATGTTTCTAAATTCATTTTTTAGGTAGGGAATATCAAAACAAAGAATATTTCCCATAGATTCAATATAATACCTTATATATACATCCAAATAATTTTATGAATTAAGTGCTTCTTCCAATTTTTAATCTATAATGTCATAAATGACATGTATGCATAGGAAAAAATTATCAAATCTCTAGGAACTTAAAACTCTTTAATTAATATCCAACCACATGAAAACATCATTAAACACTTTAAGTCATTTTAGAAAAATATCAAATCAACTTCATTAATTACATAATATTTTTAAAGATTATTCACTCCTTATAGTATTTAAAAATTAATTTCAATACCTCAACCAAATTCATCCCATCCCAACACATTATCCAATTGTATTCTATATATCATCCTAACCATATATATGATACATAATAGGATGTATATTTATTGGAATATAACTCATTTCCTTTACATATATAAAATTTCATTCAATCTACACAAACTATGTATTTATTATCTTTTTGTGATTTCCCGAATATCTGTTAAAACAAATCCTTCAGTGTGAATTTTATATAATGGTTATCATGAATATTATCATGCAATTGTGGCAGAAACTCAAATACTTTTCCATTTAGTAATAGATCTCTAATATTACAAATGACATCATATCTAATGGAAACATCTCAGTTAAAATGGCATCATCTAATTCAATTCATTTCCATTGTAAACATTATATGAAACTCAAGAATTTTAAAATCATTCAAGTAAAACCATTATTATTTTTTATTATCATTTTTTAATTGATCAACCTAGAAGTAACTTCCAACATTAGTCTTCATGATTCACTAGTTTTCTCAACTTAGTTAATACAGATAACTAACTTGGGAACTTCAGCATTTTTCTTATAAATATTATTGGTAACTATAAACCAATTCTTTCATGTGGATTTTACTGATTGACAACATGAATAGTGTATCTATCCTTATTAACAACAAATATAACTCAACACAATGTGGGATTAATAACCTCCCTCATTGTATTTTTTTATTAACAATGATATAGAAAATTTTGGTCAATATGTTATTCTTCTATTTTATTACCCACACCCTTATTAATAATAAATACAAAGACTATTAATAGAGGATAGTATCCATTTAATTAAATAAAATTTACACAAATTATTCAACACTATGTCTTCTTGAGAAATATTTAGAATAATATATCAAAAAATTGATCCCTAAAAATAAAAAATATAATACTTACTAAAGATTCTATTCTTATAGTTTGTTCATATATTTCCATGGTGATACACATGGTGGAAAATATTCTCATGAAATTTTACCATCTATAATTCATATATGCATCTCAATATATAGGTTAAAATATTCAAAAAAATATTCAAGTTATGTTCCATAAATAATCAATCAAATTTCATTCATTTCATTGATCATTTTTTTATACCCCTTAACACTATATCTTGCTCTTCCAAATTAAGTTTGAGAAAATGTGTATCCATACCTATTCAAGGATATTTTTAAATCAATTTATATAAACTCTATATTTTTATGAAATGATATTTCTATAATACTTCCAAACATCTACCCCTAAAGGGATAAACTCTATCTCACTTTATCAACATTGATCAATTTATTAAGGATAAGCCTTAAAATACTAAATTTATTGATAATTTATAGATTGTAAATTACATCAATTATGAAATAGTTCTTCTATATTTCTCAATTTTTATTATTCTCCCCATAATCAAATAAAACAATCAATAATATTCTTAAAAAATAAAAAAAATAAATCTGAGGATAATGTGGAATTCCTTTGGAAAATAGCAAGAGAAACAATTATGATAGTTGATTCTCAACCCTGAACCTCCTCTATTTCTTGTTCTATGTTTGTGGGGGATCTCCATGAATTGACTTTATGATTTCCAACTAGTATTCCATATGAGAAGATTAGTTTCTTGTGATTTTCTAAAACTTATTTATGTTATAATATATTCATTTGAGTCCAATAAATCACTTGATTCACCTAGTTCTAGATTTAACTTTATTATAATCTCTTCTTTACATTGTAATATGATCACGTAGAACATATCCATCTTGTATAAACCCCCCCAAAAAACATCTCATGATCTCTTGTATTGTCACCTTTTAATATATCTCTCTTTCTTTAGTAGATAGATTTTCCATATAACCCAATCCTGACTTACCTCCCCTACATTGAAAATTTTGATTTCATTAATCTTGTTTCATTAAATTATTTTAGAACATTATTATTAATTAAAAAAGGTATATATCCAAATTTTGACCAAATTTATTATATTTTTCTATAAAAGTTATCCAAGCCTCCAAATATTCTTGAAATAAATTAATTTTAAAATTTATTATGTGGAATTATATTCAAACAACTTTTCTACCACTTTTTCTTATACTTATTATATTTAAATAATATAAAATATTATTTGAATAATTAATTTTATTTTTCATAAAAATTTTACAATACATGAAATATCCAATTAAATATATTCTTTTATGAATACTAATGAAACCATATTTGATTCTTTGTTTTTTTGAAGAAAACCCATTATTATTAGTATATTTTAGGGACGAACTTATACCATAATTACTAACATATTCCAAGAAATTAGTGGGGGTTTCTTCAACAATTTTCATTATCCATAAATTTCAATATTTTTATTTTTGAACTTGCACTATGCCTGAGACAAAAATTAACAAAATAAATATTTTCTGGGAAATATGGTGTATTTTACATTAAAGATTTAATATATTTATCAATATATTGTCTCAATTTTTCATTCCATGTATCAGAAGAATTTTAATTAATATTTAATCATACAATGATTTTATCCTTTAGTGAAGGATTTTCTTGAACAAATTCAAAATTATTCAATTTAACCAAAAGATTTATACATTTTATATTAAGTGTATTTATATGATCATCAATGAATTTCTATATTCCTTAATAGTGAAATATTATATACCCAATACCCTTTAAAGTATATTTAGGCAATTTATTATTCTAATATTGAATATTTTTATGTTACTTAATCCCATATAGTTTTACTTTTAGCTGTGTATTCCTATCATCAACAAAATCCATCAATTCTTTTGAATTCATGAATCGTTTCCTCATTATTTTTCATTACCTCTTATTTATTTAGGATATCATTAAGAAAAATACATTCAAACTTTGGATCATTTGACTTAATATTCCTTTATTCTAGGAATGTAGGCCTTATATAACATTATGAGATCTTTGCTTAACATTAATTTCTATCCTTGTGATTTATCCATCCTCTCATAATCAACATTAAGATATGTGATATTCTAAAACAAGTATTTTAATAATTCATGTCTAGAAGTTAACATTTCATTTGTAACTTCCTACATGGTCTTCCTAAAAATAGCATATACTTCATCATTCATTTTTTTGAGGTATGACCATCCTCGATGTTACTTGGTTCTTTTAAATGAGAATTTTTTTAGTTGATCATAGTTATATAAATATATAACATGAATACCAAGAAAATTAGGATGTGAAATTGTTTTCCTCATTTTTAATATATTATCTTCTTCGCCGGATATCATTATTCCATTATAGATATTAGCTTTTCTTCATTTTATATTGTTGAGGTTTAACATTCTTCCTCTCTTCATGATAAGTATGACTACTTTAATTTCATCATTACCATTTTCTTCCTATTTTTTTAAATACATAAAAAAGATAATATTTAGATCAGTGGTTTATATATATTCATTAATTTTATAAATCATGGTTTCTTTAGAAGATATTATAAAAACTTCAGGTAAAGAGATTGTTCAAAATGAAATTATATTTGTAAACTATTCACTGATACCTATTCTATGATATCTTGGGATCTAGAAATTAGTAATTAATGTGATAAATTTGTGTTTTATAACTTATTACCAATTAAAATATTTTCTATTCTATATTTTTAAACATATTCAGTGAATGAATCTATCACTCTTTTCACATATTTTGGTTAAATGCACGTATTATGAATTAAAAAGATACTGAATGAGGGAAATCATATTTTTGAATTATATTTTATTTAGAAAAAATATGACAATTATCCTGGTGTATGTTGGTTGTTATCACATTCACAAACATCTTCACATTAATTATATTGAGAATGCTCGGGAGACCAAATTCCCTCTGACCCCTACTTTTGGAACCAACCAAGTAAAATGAAAAAACCTAATTGAAGCTCTTAAAAAATGGTTCATATTATATTACCTCAAATTATGATCTATAGTAGTGTACACTCATTTATCTCCAGAAAACCAATAATTTCATCACCTTATTCATATAAAATCAATCCAATAAACTACCTCTTATATTCTTTTAACCATATAATATAGAAATATCAGATGCTAGTGTTTTTATTTCCTCTCCTTAATATTATATAACATTAAATAGTGGTAATTTTTGTCTCAATCTATTATTTTCCTTCAAAGTGTAAGTATGATCCCCTTTTGGTTTGTTTTGGACTTCTCTACATTAAACATATAGAATAATCAATGTGAATTAATGTTTCTTTATATATATCCTCTTTTAATATACTAAATATAAAAGACAATAAAACTATCTTATCATGTTATTGTTTTTTATCTTTAATGCTTATATATGTTCACAACCAAATGAATAATATTTCTATAATTGATATTAGTTTAGTTTTTTTCTAAATCTGTTGTCATTAACCTCATTAAAATGGATCCAAAATAATATCTTCTATTTTTACTAATGAATTCACCATTAAGTACTTACGATCTCACTCAACTATCATGGAATCATTTGAAAAAAATAAATAATAACTTATTTCCCTTTAAACTATACTTGTGCACGAAAATATTAAATTTTACTATTTTAGCATGAAACCGCTACTTAAAATATTGGATTCATTTAGATTATTTTATGGAATCATCATAGAAACTTTAATTAAAGTGTGATCTAGTTAATTTTCTCATTTAAATGTATAAGAAATAATTTATGGGATTTCATCACATCATTTATATCCCATGTGAAATATTTATCATCATATACCATGAAGTTTACATTTTCTTAAAAAATTGAATTCATCATAAATAATAGAATGAGCCTCAATTTGTATTTCAATATTAGTAAACTTCAGTGTCATGATAATAATTATCATCTTGTGTTAAAATTATTATTTAATTATATAAGAATATATTCTCTAAAAATTATTAATAGAATCACATGATATTTAAAACATTTAAATAATAATCTTATCATCACTATATTTATCTTTCAAACATATTTTTTGGATATCATGCATTTTCCAATTTACTGAATACAGTGGCCAGGTAAACATTATGTATACTTTATAGATACTTTGTTATATTACCTTTTTTTATTCAAAGACTCATACTATAACTGGTTTTAAAATTTTAAAATTTTATTTATCAAGGTATTTCTTAAACCTTTTTACAATTCATTAATTTTTTTTTGAGTATAGATTTAATGATTGATACACTATAATAAATTTTTATATGTATATCTACATTGCATTACTATATTATGATAGTGTATAACTCATCACCCAATACAGGTAGATGGAATTTTATGATTATATTTCAACTAAATCTAGTGATCATGGAATTTCACCATTAGAGTTTTTTACACATAAAAAAACAGATTCAACCTGAGAAATTGTGGAGTTGAAGAAGTTACATGAGAGAAATATGAAGAGTTTCCAATCATTTAGATATTATTCATCATCTCACTATTATTGAGTACTTCAGATTTTATTTTCATTAGAGGGAGTTTCATATATAATATATTTGTGGGGTTTTCATTATAAATTAGATATTTATTTCTTATTATAAATTTTCTATGTTTAGTTATTCTTATAAAATATATTTTGATCTAAAAACTAGTTGGTTCAGTCATTAAGATTGATGGATTTTTATAATGGGAAGATGGATACATTCCAACGTGGTTATACTCGACAATGCATAGAGTTCTTGAGCTTGTGAGTCAGATTAATATGATTATGGATATCCAGTGATAAGAAGTTATAGTTTCATAGTGAAGGAAACTAATACCATCTGATGAGGTTTTCAATCAAGAACTTTTTAATCTTGGATAGGGGTATCTAGAAAAAATTAAGATATCATATTTCCACAATCGATAAAAAAACGATTTCATATGAATTAGAAGTGGATTTATAATATATTTTAATAAAGGGTATTCATATTGATATTTTATTCTCCAAAAAATTGTTTCTAATTTTTATTATATATTTATTTTTTGTTTTTGTTTTTTTATTTATTGAACAGTAGTGAAACAACCAATAGTTTTATATAATGTTTTATTTATTCTTGGAATAAACTAATCTAATCAGATGTTATATCAACAAATTAGCATAAACATTGACTGCGATGAAAATTTAAACCCAAATTTTAGACTATAATTTAGCCCCCCTCCTAGAAAAACTTATCATTCCACATCCACAAGATTAAGACCAAGACATGGTATTAGAGATATAAGATTTTCTAGGAGGTCTCTTTATTTCTGCATTATTCTCTTATCATATACTTTATTTATCAGAAATTATAGTAGTTTTAAACTAACGTGTTGAAGATAAAAAGGTCCATTTTATTTTTCCATGCTTAGAATTTTTATTATAACATTATACAAAAAATTCATAGTCAATCATTTCTTTTACATGGTGTGGACTATGAATATTGGTGTGACTAGATTAAGATATTAATTATAAATATATGATATGTTCATCTCTTTATGATGACCAAAAATTATAAAACTCAAGCCTATGATTTTTCTTTATTTACACAAGAAGAAATGATATACTATTATGAGAACTAAAAATTCTAGAATACATTAATCTAATCGATGATTAGGAATATCTATAATCAAATTTCTACATTTGAGATAGATGACAGTATACATAATATATTTGAGATAAATCCTTATGGACTTCCAAATTTCTTCAAAATCAAAGCAATATGTTATGAGGTAACTATTCGTACTTTAATTCTATACTTATAGAATCAGTGGAATGGATACAAAAATTTCTTAAAACAATACCTAATAGAGTTCGATATTTAGTAGAGTGGAAAATTTCTAATGAATAACCTATAAAAATAAGATTTAAATTTTTACAAAGGAATATGAATACAAGAGGATAGTTATATGGAAACTAGTAATATTATTATTTTTAGTCAAGATGATATCATTGGAAACCTAATGAAATATATAATTAAATTAAAGTGGTATACTGATAAATATAAAATAATTTATTGAGTTTCATTAAATTCATGTTCCGAATTATTTAACAAGTACTACTCAGAAATATAAATCTAGTTCTATGAATAAGTATAGACATCAATTAGATTATAGAAATAAGAAACATAGTAAATGTAATTTGAATCATATATTAATGATAATGTATAAAATTAACATAATGAAAAAAACTTCCTGTATTATTATCAAAATTAAAAACATGGAAATGATTATTCAGATGATATTAACTATGGGTGACAGAAACATGGACCCATGAGACTAGTTATTCCAAGGTAGTAGAATAAATATGAAGATGGTAAATCTATTGAGAAGAAATAAATAAAAAATTTAAATTTTATTATTGATACATGAATGGTCCAAGAGGATATGTAGTTTAATATAAATAATCCTTTAGGGGATGATAACCAAAATGTTTTTGTTCTCTATTCGAATTTCCCTAGAAATGAATACTGATTAACAGGTAAGGTAACTCATAATACACTCTAGTAATTATATTTAATTTATAATGTCTCATTTTCATTAGGTGATCATATTAGTTTCTCTTAATTAGAATATGGGGATGATATTATATAATTGGATGAAATAAAAATATATATGGATTTAATAAAAAATAAAAAAACCAAAATAAAGATCAAAATATTGTTAGAAAAAAATTATAAATATGAAATTATAATTTATAAATACTCATATAAAATTCATAAAAATGATTCAATGTTAAATACTAGGTATTTTAAAATATAAATGGATAAATGGAATAATGGTAAACTCATGGAAGATTTATCTAAATCTAAAAAGAGAAATTTTTTAGATAACTATTCAATTAAAATCCCAAATAGTCTCAATAAAATAACTAGAATATTGGAATGATGAAGTTCAAATAAAATCCAGAAATGGATGTTTAATGAAATTAATGACTAACTTTAATACACGAATAAATTCATTAGGAACTTTTTATATAGTGTTCAATCCTAAAAAGGAAAAAAATAAATCCTCGTTCAAAGACCACTGAAGATAAATTCATCAAAATAAATAAATTATATCATGTTATGAACCATTATTTATTAAAATTACGAGTGGATGAAATTGGAAAAGTTGTTTTAATTTGAACAATTCCAATATCTAAGAAATTATAAATCTTATATTTTGAAAGGTCTCATGGTCATTAAAAATAAATGATTATCATATATGGAATTCATAAATGTCTTTTTACTAATATTTATAGAACCAAGAAATTATGTGTATGAAAACCATATCATTTTTCAGTAAACTATGATGAGTACTGATATTTAGAACATGTGGTACATAGATAGAGGTTGTTTTTATTTTATGAACAGAGAAAATAAAATATTTATAGTATAAAAAAGTTAAAGGATGGTTAAGTTGTATTTGGAGAGATCACACAAGGTTAGAATTATGGTATGGGTGATTTTTTATATCTTATTAATTCATTAACTTCAATTATTCGTTATATTCTATAAATTATTTATAACCTCATTATCATTTTTAGACAATATGATGATGGTTGCTCTATATAAATTAGAAATGATAATTAAACTCTTAAAATTTCATATTAAGTTAACAATTTATTTACTAAAGGGAATGATAATTTTAATACTTTGATCTTAGATTCCATTTGTGATAAATATTTACCTTATCATAGTGGATTAGATTACTATTCATGTATTTAAAATAGGATATCAATATTGTAATGTCTGATCATTAGCTAATATATCTTGTAATGTATAATCTTGGTATATGGATGAACAAATTTTAATTTTAAACAATATATGATCCTTCCAAATTTTGTAAGTAATTGAAGTCTTGATTCAGGACCATCAGTGAATAAAAAAAATCATTTATTTATATTTAGTGAATAAGGTCATATTTATACCTATAAAAGATATTAGTATTGGAGGAAAATACAACAATCGTGACTTTATTTTTGAGTATACCAGATATACTAGGACATATTTTATAAAACATAAATCAAAAGAACTCCCTTTTTTCAATTGTTTTTCAGTCATGTTAAAATATTAAGAAACATATATGAAAAATGTCTAAATTAATTAAGATGGGAGGTTTATAAATTCTATTTTAATACTTTTTGGGGTGAAAATAATTATCTATTTATTTCTCAAAAATAAGAACTCAAAAAGAGAATAGAGTACTGTAATAAATGAATACAAAATTTCATGAAATAACCTGGAAAATGATTTTTGAATATTTGGTAGATATATTTTTTTGGTGGATTTCATGATTGAAATATGGTACACTATAAACCATATTTTATTTCATCTGTTATTTAACATAACCCCATAAAAATTATATGTTGGATGAAAATAGAAATTTATATTATCCAATGTTTTGGGATTCCATGTGTTTATTTTTGAATACTAAACAAAATCTTTGTATATTAAATATAATATTTTATGAGGGTAAATTACTTGTTTATTCCACCACTACTAAAGTGTAATATTTTCCAAAAAAACAATTAAAAAATGATACATGTCAAGGTAGATGAAACCAATCCTTATTCAATTTTAATTTTCTAAAAATATCATTCCCTGAATATGATTTTGAAATGAGCTACATTTTATTACCTAAATATTACTTCCCTTAACCGAAGATTAACATACATAAAATTACACAAAAAAAATCATTCTAGAATCTAAGTTAATGGATGTCAATATATTGGTATATACAGATATACATTATTTTTTTTGTCTAGTAACACGATAGTCCTAATTAATCATCCCACTAGGAATATCATTAGTGATGTAAATTAACATGTTAAAATGGGGAATTCCATTTGAAATGATTGTGAGTATTAATAATTATTATCTAAACTCAAACATATATTGACTAAAAGAGCCTTAGGTTATTAATGACGGATATTTTTCATGAAAAAAGTTGTTAATAAATTTAAATTTAATATATTTTGGAACATGGTTATGTTTTTGAATGTCATCTTATATATAGGTGTGAAGTGGGACTTCCATAATTTAGTTCCTGAATATAGTATCATTTTCTATAATAATGAATGATTAATTTATAAGGTTTATATTTATAAATGGGGAATAGATTATAGAGAAGATTATTCTATACTGAAAGTCCTAAGTTTATCTTCGTAAAACTATATTTGAATATCAACTTAATTTTATCTATATAAAATTAATAGTGGGAGTTCTTTTCTTGATGAATATATTAAATATGACGTTCTTTTAGTATAACCCCCAAAAACTAAAATTATAAATTATATAGAGAATGTGTCTAAACTTATCAAATATATTTTGGGATATAAAGAAGATATGAGATATTGGTATAATCTATTTAAGTATTTTGTAATTCAAACCAATTCCATTAAATAAATAAAATATACCATGCTTTTCAATATAGTTATTAATGAAATTATCATTGTTAAAACTTATTTTGATGATAGTATCAATAGATCAAACGAAAAAAATATTTCAAATATTTTTTTGGATCATTTGTACAGTGATTTTAAGATGATCATGATGGTTGAATTCTATTTATTTCTTGGATGATAGATAATTTAGAGACCATAAGGAAATAGTTATATTAATATAATTATTTAAGAAATTTCCATAAACAATGTTCTTTTCAACATTCCTCTAGTATAATTTCTTTATTAGGTACCTATTGTGAACATAAAATTGATGTAACCAGGGAGCCAATTTTCCAAAAATTGTTTAAATTGATGATTGGAAGCTTATTTAAATTAAAATCCAATCAAATGGACATTATATTCATTGTTTAATTAGGTTAAATATTCCCAGAAAATATAATGGAATCCAATATTAAATTTGGAAATTTTATCTTCAACTAACTAAAAGGAACACCTAAAGACAGAATATTTTATTCTTATAAAAATAAATTTTCACTTAATTTTTAATCAAACACATATTTTTTTGTTTAAAATGGATAGGTATATTACTACTAAAAATTTTAATTTCCAAGACAAGTACTTGGACTCATGTTCTAGAAATAATCAATACTCACCTTCTATAGTAACCCACACATTTCATACATAGATATTACAACTTTTTGGAAAATTATTAATTATATAACATAATGATCCATTCTATAACCACATTTTTCTAGTATGTTTGGATGCTTGTAATTTTAAAAAACAGGTTCAAAAAATGAATACATAATCACCCACTAAGTTCTTCGTAGCAATAACCCTTCTTATAAATATTATAAATAATAACTTGCATCATAACCTAGGGAAATGAAACATAGGAAATGGTGTGTTTAAATTCTATATAATGGAAAAAAATGGATATCTAAACAAATATAATCATAAGGATGGGATAACATGATAATAACTTTTAAAAACTATACAATTCATATCATAGATCATAAATATGGGTCATGGAATAAATCATGTAAGTTTATAAGTCATTAACCATATAGAAATAAAAGAAAAAAAATGAGGGCATAACATTCCATAATATATTGATCTTTGGCATACATATAAGCATATAAAATCTTATGTGAATTCTACCCACCAAAAAATTCCTAACATTTTAGTCTCAGGAATACTAAATGTGTTCTTACATTATGATTGGGATAACCTCTTATATACCCTATTTTTTGAATAGTATAGCCTTCTATGAACCCTATTATTTTAAAATTAGGATAACCTCCAACGTACCCACTATGAATCTAGCATGGGATAACTGTCCATTTACTCTTTGATCTCATAAAAAATTAATCTTTACACAATTCACTACAGGGATATAAAATTTTGGGCCCACCCGTCACATAAAAAAATCATAAATATTTGTTCCAAAAGATCATAAAACATTCATCATATCATAACACATGAAATCTAAATAGGGTTCTTAATCATTTCATCATAGCATAATTCATCTAAAATTAACATTTTTCATAAACATTTCATCCTTAAATCATATCATTAACCATGTAAAATAAGTGGATTATATTATCATATTTTTATCATAATCATAAACCATCTGGATAAAAAATGATTTTATCATTATATCATATAACCAATAAATCATAAGAGAAATTTTAAGTTTCTTTTGTTAATAAATAAAGATTTCATAAAAATATTATTAAAACTAATTGAGAAAAATACCCATTCCATTTTGTAATCATCTATTTAATAAAAAATGATTATAAAATATTAAATAATAAATATTCTGGGAAAATAACCAAATTAACTACAAATAATCATAAAATAATTTAGTGGACATAATGGTGTAATATTATGTTCAATCTATGTATGTTAGAATAAATTACCCCATCACATTTTTTATAAAAATCCACAAGAATCATGTTTGGAAAATATCAAGATGAAACCTTTAAAAAGATTTTTAAAAATTAAAACATGTGTAAAATTGATTTTAAATAAAAATATTTAACTATTAAAAACATTCTTAATTTTTTTTTAGATCTAGATATGGAAGACAAATGTTTGTTCACCGAATAAATAATTAAATTTGGGTTTCCTTAAAAACATTATTTGTTAATCTTGATTACATAAAGAGGGGAACATTAAGGTAAAACATTTGATTTAAAGAAATATAATGATGGGTTTAAAATCCATTAGTTTCTTCAGAATATTTTATATGATTTGATTTTTGGAATCATAATAATCATAAATCCCATTTAATAAAGTTCTTGAATCATAAAACCCTTACCACCTTGTTGAATTTCGAATCATAGGCCCTGTGAAAGATAAAAATGTATATGGATAAGTATATTGTCATGACCCGACCCTACCCGGGCACTAGCCGCAACTACCCCAAGCCCGCCTCCATAGGCCAGGGGCTGGCGACCAGCGCCGAAGGCATAATAACTCGGGGAGGCCTTTGCCTAAGCACTTGTAAACATACACGTAGCAAACTCAATGCAACAATGCAGAGTAAAAGTAAAGACAAGCAAAGAAAAGGAGACAGAAACTTCCATATATATACCACAAAGTGCATCGACCTCTACAAGTACAAAGAAAGATAAAGGTACACTGAAAGGTAAAGGGGAAAAACACGTGCCCAATCAGAAAAGTGTCACAACCTGGCAACATGTAAACAAAAGAAAATAGCTGGTGGGTCTCCCACCTGGAACCCGGCTATGACCACCGCACGCGGTCCAAACTCCTGAGCTCCTACGCTCCACTGAAGTCACGACCAACCTGTCCGTCGTCTGCAAGGGCACACCAAGTGCGGGAAAATCCCAAGCAGGGGTGAGTATAAAAATACTCAGTAGGATACCCCGAAGGCTCGAGGGAGCAACAAAGGAGGTACCAAAGGGTGAGCAGTAGAGCGAACAGGGAAAGTAAAGGAGTCCAACCGAGGGTGCAGTAAAGAGTAACAGCTCAACCCAACAAGAGGAAAGAGGGTAAACTCGTCCAGACACAAGGAGCTGGAAACGGTGAGAAGATGAACTTCCCGTCGAGTCTTCGCTACCTATAGCAGGAGAGTAGACTCGTCTAACCATGAGAAACTAGACACAGAAAGTATGTGGCATGCCCCACGCGTCTTCGCCTCTCTTGGAAGGAGAGTATCCAAAAACCAAGGAGTGGGTACTCGTACGAGGTATATAAATATATATGATCTACCAAGAAGCCCAAACAAGCTCGTAAGGGGATCTTCGTCCCGTAGCTCAGCCCAAGAAAATGAGTCTCCAACCGTCCCAAAGGTAATACCATCATCGATGCCCAACATCCCGCACGTCTTCCCTCAATCACAAGCCAAGGGGCTCAGTCACCGCACCTTGATACTATCTGCATTGGGTGGCACTGAGTCGCCCACACGGTTTTAGATCGCGTCACAAGAATGCGTCTCGGTGGGGAAAGTGCCCCTCGTACTTGAGAGTCCTAGGGAAATTAAAACCACACCTCGTCACTGCCCTGCAGTCGAGAGGTCTCCTCAAGACAAAGCCATTCCATCACTGACCCGTACAACCAAGGGTCCCACTCCGGTAATCACGGAGGTAATCCACAGACTATCCTAGTCGAGAGGACTGAGTCTGGAATGCTAACAGGTGTCCCACTGCCCAGCCCTGCTGGAGGGTAATTCATAACCAATATCAGGTGACCCACTGCCCAGCCCTGCTGGAGGGTAAACCCTAATACATCAACCGGCGACCCACTACCCAGCCCCGCTAGAGGGTAGACCATAAGACGTCATCAGGCGATCCACTGCCCAGCCCCGCTGGAGGGTAGACCATAACACATCATCAGGCGACCCACTGCCCAGCCCCGCTGGAGGGTAGACCTGGAATAAGTCGACAGGAGACCCACTGCACAGCCGTGCTGGAGGGTAGACCTGGAACTAGATGAAGGGTGACCCACTGCCCAGCCCCGCTGGAGGGTAGACCCTAAGGGGTCGTCGGGTGACCCACTGCCCAGTCTCTGTTGGAGGGTAGACCCTAATAGCGTCGGGTGACCCACTGCCCAGTCTCTGCTGGAGGGTAGACCCTAATAGAGTCGGGTGACCCACTGCCCAGTCTCTGCTGGAGGGTAAACCCTAGAAGTCAGTGAGCAACCCACTGCTCAGCCCTGATGGAGGGTAAGCCCAAGGAAGTCGATGAGTAACCCACTGCCCAGCCCCGCTGGAGGGTAAAACTCAAAACTGCCCTGGCCACATCCACTGAAGGGTACAACACTGGCCAACCAAATGCGGAGTGGGTATTGTGCAACCACCCAACTGTAGAACAACTCACCCAAAGGGGGTTCTGCGCCTGTTCCATCACGGGGTACCACTAGCACTGCTACTGGCCGATCCATCGAGAACGAAACCAGGGGGAGACCACTCAACCCTGCTGGTCAACAAATGAGCACCAAACCAGGGGAAACCTCCACCCTGCTGGTCAAAAAAACACACCGAGGGACCCTCTACGTCGCGAGAGGTCAAAGTACGTAAGGCAGAACACGACACGCACATGGGGCCCACACGACGTGTTGCCCCAAGTCAACCCCAACCAAGCGCACGAACATCTCAGGTACAAACCACACGTACCTCCAAGCACTCTCGTATACTCCCAGAGTATACCCCGTTCCAGCCCATAGGCTATTATGCACCCGGCACCCAACGTCAACGCGAAGGCATGACGTAACATTTCCAACTGAAAGGCCCGGGCACGGCCAACCACATCTTGTGAAACACATACATCACTCTCCCAAGAGTGCACGATCACATGCCAAGGGCCCGCCACAAACAAGGTAGGGCGAACCACCACCGGATAACCTTTCATGCTTCCACATTTAATAAGATCACGTATAAGGTTCCTCACAACAATACGGATCACACCATGATAATCCTCATGGAAAAACACGCAAAATCGACTACTTACTTGCCTCCAACGGATATCCGACGAAAAAGGTCACCAACACCGCCTCACACCCAAACGGCGTCCCGTTATCCCAAGCCTCGGCCCTGAAAATAGTTGGGCGCATCGCACCATTGCAATCCCCTCGGGAAAACACGTCAAAAGCACTACTCACTTGAGTGCAACTGATATCTGGATAAAAGGTGCATCCCGACGCACCTCACTCGAGCAGTGCCATGTGGAACCCGCATCCCGGTCCTAAAACTCAATGAACGGATCGCACCGTTGTGATCCTCTCTAAAAAGTACACAAGATGGACTATTCACTTGTCCAAAACGGTCGCCCGACGATTAAGATGGAAAATCACCATCGACGCCCAAACAGACCTCATGGGCCCTGCACCATCATCCCGAATTAGGGCGGGCGGATTGCACCACTGCAATCCCCACAGAAAAACATCCAGAAACGACTACTCGCACGCCCCGAACGGACGTCCAGTGAAAAAGTCGTGAAACGCTGCCCGCAACTCAAAGACGGGCCGTGGGGCACGCACCTCAACTCCGGCCTCAATGCCTGAAACCACCCTGCAATGCTCCGCCTCGGTTTCGGGGTTCCAATGCCACTAACAGCGCTTAATTCGGACGTCAGACGCGTCCGCGCCGTCCAAAACAAGATTCCCAGAGAAAACGGCAAACCCCTCGTCGTACGTGTCACACCACCGAGGCCCCTCGTTTCGGGAATTAAAATTCCCGAAACCATCTCAATGTGTTCCCCTCGACGCAAGGTCCGTGCTGCCACCAACGACACGCAAAACGGACACCCGTAGCCTGAAATACGGGCGTCCGAAGACTGAGGTGCAAAGCCCCTTGGGCCGGACCGGCCCTCGCCGGCCGGCCCGGTCCGCACAGCCGGCCCGCGGCTCAGCCGCGGGTCCGGTTCACCCTGCCGCGGCCAGCTGGCCGTGGCTTGCGTCTACCGACTGGCCACCTCGCGGCTGGTTGATTCCCCACAGTGACCCGCGTTTTGCGGGTCGCGGTCGTTGCACAGGGGTCGCGCGCTTCGCGGCCCCCCTCTCCTCCGCTTTCCGGCGCCCGCGGCCGGCTTCCGACAGCCACCGCCGAAGGCCGTTGCCACCTCCCAGAAGTGTAGCCGCCACCTTCGAAGCCCCGACCGACCGACGACCACCCTGCTCCGCCGCCATCTACCGCCTTCGACCCTCGCCGGAAACCGGCCGTGGCCAGAAAATTTCCAAGGACCACCGAGAACGATCCGGTGGTCGAAATTTTGATCCGGATAGCTTTCCGGAAAGCTCGGGACGAGATCTACGCAACCACGGGATTTGTTCGAGGATCCAATGGTGCGATTGAGAATAAATGAGGATTAAAATGGGGAATGGGAGGAAAACTCCTATCCGCCTACCTCATTGGGCTTCGCCCGGCGCTTCCCGCGCGATCCGCCGCGCGCCATCATCTCGCCAGAGCCACCTCGCCGGAGCTCACCGGAGCTCGCCGGAATGGAGGAGGGAAGGGGAGAGGGTGTGATGGAGGAGAAGGGGAAGAGAAGAGGGAGGGGGTGCATTTATGTAATAACACTTAAACACCCCCGCCCGACACGCCCCCGACCCCGCTCTCGAAGTAGACAAAAAGGAGGGCGTCCCTGGGGTAAACACGATGCTTTGATCACAACAGCGGTCTCAGAATTTTAATCCGAGACCCCGTTCAAATGTTATTAAACTTAACGTCTGAAGCCACTAAATTACGAAAATGCCCCTGGGGCCATTTTTCACAAACGGCCTACGCCCACAAAACTTATACGCTTCTTAGGGTAAACAGCACGCTCCGAACTCAACGGTGCCCTCGGTTTTCCAATCCGAGCCACCGTTTAAGAGATACCTGCATTTCGCCATTAAACGAATAAATTAATTAATTATTTATCCGTTTAACGTTCCGGGAGCAGGCGAGGGCTCCAAACATCCCATGCCGACCAGTTTTATGTCGTTCCTAGGGTAAAATCCCCATTCCGGACCCATCTGTACACTAGGATCTCTGATCCGGAACTCCGTTTAGGAGTTATTCCATTTATTTTGCGTTTCCAGTGTGAACGCACTGAAAATTTAATTTCCGCCACTCCGGGGCTCGGAATCACACACCGTCTGAAGGCGCTTCTCTGGAATATTATCAAGAATATTCCAAAGTCTTTCGTAGAAAAAACCGAGTTCTTAAATATATCATATAATTTTCATGTTATGAATCATAAAATAACTACATGGGTATTATATACACCAAAAAAAGAAACTAGTAGTGAATATGGCATGTGTCCCATAGAAAGAAAAGTTAGATAAAATATCTCATGTCTTAACTCTAAATACCTTAATATGGGTTTAAAACACCTATATAATAAATATTGTTTTATTATAAATTTATTTCCAAAACATAATAATATATATCATATAATATGTTACTTACATTTAAATTTTTTCACCTATTTGTTAATAATTCATTATTAAAATCACTATTACGGGTAACAACAAATGCCTTTTTCATGTGAGTCATGGTTTGGTAGTTTTGGTAATTAAATCTTTATAATGGTTAGATAATATCCATAATTATAATCATGAAATATATATGAAATAAATTTATTATATTTATATGTAGAATCATTCATAAAATTATACATAGAAAAATTATTTACACCATTTATGGAGATGGTAGGCTGTATATATGTGTGAACGTTGTTTCCACTTTTCAACAGATGGAAATAAAGAAAGGAAAATAAAAATTCTCACTTATATAGATAATGTATATACTCAAAAAAATCTATCTTTATATTCTTCCATATCAAAATAAAACAAAGGCCACATCAAATCATTTTGTGGAGAAGGTTTTCCACACATATGCTTGAGTGATGTTATAATTTATAAATAGATTATAAGGTGAGTTATTAGAAGTTATACTATAATGAAAAATTTACAACAATGTCATACATTTCATATATATACTTTAAATCTATCATTATATTCATTCATTAGATGCTATAATTGAAATTTAATTACATCGGTTTGTGAGATGGTATTTCTCCATACACAAGATTAATGATTTTTTCCCATTTAATTGAATAAGAAACGAATATATGTTATTAAATTAGCATAACAATATCTCAGTATACGGAAGAAATTTTTTATTATTTCAACATAATTGAAAAATATTTTAAGGATATTGAAGAATAAATATAACCAAAACCCTCGTTTATAATGATACCTCTTCTTCAAGAAAACTCTTAGGTTTTCACCAAAATTTCGAAAGACTGATTTATAATAAAGCAATTCCTATATGATTTTGTAAGGGTGTAATAATTTTATTCTGGAAGGTATTTCCCAATCCAAAAATATTTTTATATTTAAAAAAAATATTAGAGTTGGTTTCCTTTTATAAATGAAATGGATGGGGATTTTTTTAAATTAAAAAAATGTTAAATATGGGGAAGTTACTCTCAATCAAAGTGCGTCTAAAATTGATAAATAATGAACTAGAGGGAATATATGCTCAAGATAAACCTAAAAACTAAAAAATTGCACATTTTTAAACATTTTATATCTATAACCTCTATGTTTACTTAATTTTATGATTTTAGATTTCACTATGGTAACTAGTTTTTACATATGTAATATATCCTTTACGCCCAAAAATATAAAGAGCCATATTAGATAATTTTGAACCACTAATACGTAATATGAGAGAAAAATCCAAATAAAAACTCCAATATCTTTATAAAATAATTTTTAACACAAGCCCATGCATCGTAAATAACTCAGTTTTAACCTTAACTATAATAATATTTTTTTAATATTTATTATATCCCTATAATTAGTTGACCTTATTACAAAATATTTATTATTATGATTCCAAATTGGGAATGAATTTATTCAAATTTTATTTGAAAAATAATATAATTAAATTTAAAATTAAACATACAAACACAATGAAAAAGAAGTTTTCCAAATAAACAATTTTCAAATGTATAAAAACATTTATATCAAAATAGAAAAAATTATTGATTCCAATGACTTAAATTGAATTATTAATAATATTAATGAACTAATTCTACATTTAAAACCTTTTAAAAATATAATTTAACTTTGTATATTCATTAATCATAAGAGTAGTTTTCAATAAAAATCAATACTTTTCACTCTTCATTGATAAATCAATATTTTTAAAAAATACTAAAAATATCACTTTAACCTGATTTGGCATACTTATTTCAAAAATGAAATTAATTTCTAAATAAATTTTCACAAATTGGGAAAAAAATAAATTTATTATCATTTTATAAAATTTAATTCAAATCATTTTTTAGGGAAAATGTATTTTGGAGGTGTATAAATACTTTTCTAGTAGTGAAGTGATTATTTTCCAATATATTTTATTTATCTAAGAAATTTTTAATTACTTTTAAAAATAAAATTATTCCTATTAATACCACCACATTTAATTTCCATGATATAATGAAAATGTTTAAATAATAATATTTTTATAAGTGTGTGGTGGTTCGTTACAACTCATAGTTTCATGTAACACATGTTTCAGAAGAAATTAAATTTCTTTGAAAAAGTATATATTTTAATATATTTGGATTTCAAATTTCACCCCCCAATGAATTTCTCCATTAAAATTAAATTACTTGGTTGTAACCAAATGATGATACTTCTACTTCATCATATCCTATTGTTTAATATAGAATCCTCAAATTGGTTGTTTTACCCCAAGATTTTGACCAAGTTAGTGGTCCTATTTTGTATCTCTTTTCCTCTATGATCTATAATGTCCATCGGGTTTTCTTTAGAAGAAAGATATGTCTCGAATGGTATGATATATGAGTTTAATTTTGTGATGGATTGGGTATGTACTTTCTTAATAAGGATACATGGAACACATCGTGAACTTGAGATAGGTTCAGTAGAAGTTCCAAGAGAAAAGATATTTTCCCTACTCGATCAAGAATGTCAAATTTAAAAATATACCTAAGTCTTATTTTTATTTTTTCCTAATTCTACTAACCTTCTTCCATGGTGATATTCATAGAAACACATTCTTTGCAACTTAAAACTCAAAATATCATCAACAATTATTTGCATACAATTTCCATCTACTTTTTTCTTCCATTTTGTGTTGTTGAATGGATATAAGTTTCTCAATTATTTATTCCACAGTAATATATCCAATTATCTTTATTTCTCCAACTTTATCCAAAAAAGTTGAATTCTATATGTCTTTCTATATCGGGATTCAAAAAGAGCCTAAATATTTTATCTGGTGAAATAAATAGTTGTATAAAATCATGTCTAGTGGATGGTCATGATCCAAAACATATTTTATATAAATAGAAAAATATTGAAACATATCCTATGGGGTTTTGATGGTTTTATTAAATAGACCGTTTGTCTAATGACATTTTGTAATGTTGAAACATAACTCTATATCCAAAACCTGCCGAAACATTCACTAAACATAGAGGTAAACCTTATATTCCGATCAGATACAATATATTGTTGTACTTCGGGAAAAAATAACACTCTCATAAGGAGTATAATACAAATATGATCCAAATAAAATTCTCTGATGGCAATGAAGTATGCCAGTATTGTAAAGATATCAATTAAAACCCATATAGAAATATTTCCTTTAGATTTATTTAGGCGTTTGAAGAAAAAATCATTGTGGTTTTTTTCACAGCACTATTATGGTGTATTCATGTTTGTATCATATCCTTAGAATTATATCACTCACCCTTAACTTGTTGACATACCAAACACCAAGATTCATAATCATCTATATCTCTCTTCATTTTCCCTCAAAAAATTATTCATTCAGATCTATATACATTTTTTTAATTTTAGGATGAATAGGGAATAAACAACTATGATCCTCATCTAACATATCCTTCTTTAAATTTTTTATCTATAGAGCATATACATTGTTCATGAAAAATATCATTCCATCACAATTTAGGTTAATCTTTAGATTGTTTTGTTAACTTCTTCTATACTTCTATGTCTTCCTTTTGTACCTATTTAACCTTCACATGGATATATAATTAAACACTAATTTTAAAAATATATAATTTCTACACATCCTTAAAAATTTAAAGATCAATCCTTTTAAAATATAGAAATGTTAGATCTTTTGTGATCCTCATCTTGTATATGCTAGCATGATCATTTTGACTCAAAGAATCAGCCACCTTATTCTCTTTCTCATTGTGGTAGTGTATTGAGCGGTCATAATTATTAATCAGCTCCAACCATCTTCCCGTCAAGATATTCAACTCATTCTATGTGAAAAATATACATTAAAATTTTATGATCTGTATATATATCAAATGTCTCTTAATATGTATAATGAACCCATATCTTTAATTAAAAACATACTGTAGTCAATTATAACTCATGAGTTGGGTATTTTTTCTCAATAACCATCAATTTTCATGAGGCATAAAATATCACCATATCATTCTTCATGAGAATGTATCCTGGTCCTTTTTTGAGGCATAAATATTAATATATTAAGAACCCTCTCTGTTACAAGGGAATGTAAGAATAGGTTAGATAACTAACCTTCTCTTAAGTAAATTGAAATTTACCACACATTTATCTTCCTAGTGAAATATTTCATCCTTAAAAGTTTAATCAGTATGTGCATTAGACAATAATGAAAAATTCTCCAAAAACACTAATAACATCCCAAAAAATCATGAAAACACTATATATCAGTCAAATTTGTTTTTTTGAGAAAAACATTAATAATATCAGTGTTTGATTTATCCAACAATACACAGTAACTTGAGAATATATAACCCAAAAAAGATACCCATTATTTCTGAATTTATCACTTTGTAAATTTTTCATACAACTTCACCTCTCTTGGGGTATTAGAAACCATTCTAAACTAACCTTCAATATCTTAATTTTCAACAGAATATAAAAGAATATAATCTATAAAGACTACCACAGACTGATCAAGGAAGAATCCAAACAATATATTCCTTAAATCACAAATGATAATAGGGGATTAGTAAAACCAAATCTAATTACTATAAATTCTTAGTGTCCATACCATGTACAGAATATTTTCTTGGGTATATCCACTTTCTTAACCCACAATTCTTGTTTTCTAGAGAGAAGTTCAATCTTGTAAATGTTTTTAGATCCATGTATTTGATTAAAAAATTCATCAATAATTGGTATATGATACTTGTTCTTGGAATTGATCTTGTTCAGTTCTTGATAATAAATAAATATTTCCATAGATGACTATATTTTATTATAAAATTAACTGGTGAACATAATTTTGGCACACATCGGTTAACGAATCCCATTTCGAGATTCCCCTATAGTAACTTATTTAATTTATTCCACTCAATTGGGGATATTAAATTTAGAGTATTTAAAATATGTTTAGTACCGTGTATGGTTTTTATAGAGGAAACAACTTCACGATTCGACAGAAGACATGGTAATTATTTTTAAAATAAGTCAACAAACTCTTGCACAATAGGAATTCCTCGAATTTTGTGTTTCTCCCCAACCATCTAACGTAAACACCCTTTTTGAATATAAATCAAGACCCACACAATGAAGTTGATTCACATTGAAATTTTATATTTATTTTCGCATTGATAAAAGGTTATATGTTGGCTTGGAATATCAAATGTGACTTCCCTTCATATCAATTGATGTGGGATTCAGGTATAGAATCCCAATTTATGTGAAAGAAAACATAACATTCAACCAAAAGGAAGAATAATGAGATTTTTAAGAGACACATTCCCAAAAACATCAAATAGAAAAGAATCATAAACGTGGGATCAAATCATCATACCATTAAGGGTTTTCACTTTAAATTCAATATCAAATCATTGAGGTGAAACTAGGATACCCTTATAAATAACATTAGGTTTAAAATAGTGGGATTATCTGGATTCAAATAAGAAACTAACAATTCTACATATTGTGGTAATTGTACCTTTCACAACGTCCTTATAATACCCATAATTATAAATAGTTATCACATGATATTTCCCATTTTCTTTGGTTTATGAGTTCACTAATATCGATCGGAAAAATTAAACATAAAATTAAATAATTGTTTGGTTTAATTATCATACACCTCTTATTAGAAAAACTATAGCATGGGTGATACATTTTACGGATCTTTATCCTTATTCACATCATTACCTAAATTTTTCCTATCACTTTGGCATTTATCCACTCGATAACCTTCCATTCCACATTTAATAAATTTACTATTCACCATAGTAAAATTTCCTTCATCTTTCCTTCTATTATTAGAGCATAAAAGAAAATATCATTTTCTCCCTCCATGGATTTTAGAGTTTTTTTGAATTCTATATTTTTCCTTATAAAAACTTTGATGTTTAAGTGTAAAAAAAATCTATATTTCTACCTTCATATTACATCATGGGATATATTATCATAAATTAAATAGCCTTATATCTATTTACATTCTAAGAATTGGTTTCAATCCATAAAATAATATATCAACATTTTCATGTTGGATGATTCTACCATAACTATACCTCCATGTCTCCTAATATATTTTCCTAAAATCTACAAATAGATTCATTATCATTTAGATTTAGATCAAGGTATTCCTTTTATATGTTCAAACAAAAAACTACGACGAATGTAATTATTGAAAAAATTAGTTCTTAAAATCATCCAACTATAAGTAGTCAACTGGTTCCTATTTTCTCATATTCTTGATTACATTCAACCCTTGATCTTCCACACATACTAAAATTTGGACAATAAAATTTAATTTTTCATACTATAATCACTGAATAATGGAAAATATCATTTAATTGTAATAATAAATTTCTCAAATATTAGTGGATCAGTATGAATAAAAAAATAAGGTCATTTTTTCAACATGAAGGAATCAAATGAATACAGATACCTCCTTTTATCATTTGGTTGTTCAGTGTGATTCCTAGATTGAGAATTTTGTGTTATCATAGTAACTATATTTTTCATTCCATATCTTGTAAAATATATTTTCTTGAGGAGGAAAATCATTGAATTATTTATTACCTTCATCATTGCCAGATTTATTCAGGTTTATTCCATTAACTAAAACCAAAACACATAGTGTGAACAACAATAATTACAATGGGGAAACAGATAGTGATGAAAAATCATTTTTGGTATATGTGATTAACTGAATCGGATACCCTCATGAATATGTACCTGACCCAACCTATCACAAACCCGATGGAAATTCCTGATCCCCAATAACTGTATAATGGCATCAAGGAATGAACAATAACTATAGAGATTGATTTCATCCAACTAAAAGAAGACAATATGGCATACATATACCTAGAATAGGGAAACTGTGGAAGAGATGTCATAAAATATTTGATATAATTGAAAGGAAACAACATAATAAATACTACCCTAATGTGGATAAACAAACTAAAAGGTATGAGTCCAATATAAATGGAAAAACCTAAAATTATAAACATCTACTCCATTTAAATATGTGGGAAAATACCAATTTCTCACTAACAGCTGCCCAAAAATAGCTAATCGAAACCTTGTTTCCTCACTATGGCACCTTTCAATCCCCTACATTAAAATAAATAACAAGATATAAAAACTGATTAATGGGTCTTTATGGTGTGAGCTCAATAGGTTCAATAGCACCCACCAAGGTTTTGTATTACATGCCTTCTTAAAAAAATATAAACAAAATCAATTTTAAAAGAAAACGAGGAATTATAATAAGTTAAATAGTTATTGTATCAAAAGTGTGGTGAAATACATCTGTTTTTACGTTGATACATATAATACTAGTAAATCAGCTTTGAAGAACATAATATATATCAAAGCAGTTAAAAGCATGCCTCAGGTATCATATCAAATCCTAAACGGTAAAACCTAAAAGAACAAGTAAAATCATGTATAGGATTGCAACAGGTTGGGAAACTAGAACACTCATACCTATACATAGAAGATAGAGATTGTTAGTTATTCAGATATAGAAATCAAATCAAGAGATGAGAGTAAAAACCCAAATATTGAACTTCCCAATAGGCCTAACAAGTCCCTATAATAATGGGCCAAGTGATAAGATGAAAACCCCATGAGTGAACCCCTGATAGTATCAATGAATGAGGCATATTACCATACCATCAACATAAGTACCCTTGGATCCCTATGTTCTACATTTACCAAAACAATTAATCACAACCATGATTTGAAATTGGTTTCACAAATCAACTCCATAATTCATAAAAAATATATTTTATTTTAATAAAATAAGGGGAAAACTACCTTTTCCCAAAAACCAATTTTCACACAAATGAATATAGATCAATCAGTTATTCTATTTTTTTAAAAAAAAATAAAAAATTCTAGAAAAATAATGTTCATCCAATACAAGATATATATATAACCACCTAAATAAAAACCATGTTATAAATTTATGTGACAATGGGTAACTAACATAGAAGAATGAATAGTCAACAACATAGGACCTATAATAAATTCTTACATCTCAGAATCAATTCAATACAAAAATTAGTTAGCAGAGAACAAAAAACAACATGTACCACATAAAATCATTTGTCTCACAGAAACGAACACAAAGGATAACATGTAGAGGAGAATTTCCCAATGTATCTAGAAAGGATCAATAAGAATCTCCACTATAAGGAAAAAATGTCTTAAAACGTACTGCAATGACACTAATGTGGCCAACAACAAAAGAGAATAAAAAGGATCACTCACTCGGAGAGACACAGTGCAACCACAATGAAGATAAATCACCAAATCAAATGATCTATAAAGATAAAATATCTCTAAAATATCTTGGGATATGACCAAGGTTGGGAGAGAGGATCTTGTGAGTTGAATTAAAAATTATCAGTTATGTAGTTCCTAAAAACTTATAGTCCTCACACATTTCATGGCATAAATCCCATGTTCATTAAATGAAATCCAATAAATTTATATACTCTGAAAAAGGTGACACGTTTTTTCAAAAAGAACCAGTTGACCTTTTCATGATGTGAACCAGTATCCCAGTGTGAAATTGTTTTAGGTTTTGTGTCAATACACTGCATCAGTACTTCAATGGTTTCACATCATGTAACCAATACATACAGTGAGATTTTTTACTAAGCGCATTCTATATAAACTGTTAGAAATTTTCCTGAGTAAACATAGAACCCAAAAGACATATTTTAATTCCTTTTTCACATTAATACCATTAATTAAAATGTGCTTAAATCCCAAAAAATTATGTTATTTTCCCTACAAAGGCTTATTATCTTTGGAAATCCCCCGATGCACCCAAATAGAATGAAAAAATCATAAAAATGAAAAAAAATTACCCTTAAGGATGTAACATAATGATTAAAACTCCCCAACAAAAGAAAATTATTCCTTGAGAAGCCATGTAGAATAATGAAGGTATATAAAGTGTTGAGGTCACTAATCCTTCACTGGAGTTTCATGCTCCCAAGTCTCATGATAATGTGATATGTGTTTCCACAATACTATGAATAATGGTACATACTTCCCATTAAATATATTCAGTTGACAATCAATTATTATCATAAAATAATCTATGATGGAAATTTTTGTATTTAACCAAATCTCTTTAATATCAGAGAATTACAAGAATCATGATAATATTTTCAGAGATGAGATATATGGAAAAAATCATGCATCCCCATCAATTGAATAGAAAAATCCAAATCATATGTAACCTTACTAAGACACTCAATAACCTCAAATGGTTAAAAGTTTCTCAGAGCCAACATCTCCTATTTTCGGAGATGATGAAAACCCATATGAAGAGAATATTTCAGGAAAACCTTATCACTAATGTAAAACTCCAAAGGATGATATTGATGACCTTCATAAAATTTAAACCAACTTTATGTTGCAACTATATGATAACATATACCCTGAATACTCACCAAAGTTACCCCAACAATACTTGTTCCCACAAAAGAATCAATTATTACCATTTCTCTATAAAAAAGTGTTCTTCAAGGTAGACCATACAAATCTTCAAAGGGATCCATTTTGATCGATGACTGATATGTATTTTTATAAAAAAACATAACCAGTCAGAGATGGTTATCTCATTATCCAACAAAATCGATGCTATAGGAATTGAACAAAACCTATATACCTAAGTATCTTGTTTAGTTTTACCATCTTTCTATGGATGGAATGTTTTACTCATCTTGACCTGAGTCCCATCACCTCCTATAGACACTTAAAAAATCGTGAGGTACCCCACGGATCCTTATCTGAAATAATGGTCAAGGGAACCCCATGAAAAATGATAATATCTTGCATATACATTGTACCTATATCATCAAATTTAGTTTTATCCTTAATCAAAATGAGATGAACCTATTTTTTAAGAATCAATCATAGCTAAGATATCTTCCTTCCCTTAAAGAGTGTATGGTAATGCAATAACAAAGTCCATGCACACCTTATACCATTTTCAAACTAGAACTGGAAGAGGATGAAGTATTATATATGTTTAAAATTCTCTTCCTTTTCCTATTGTTAAGTGTAATAGTGGGACACATACTCTTCAATGTGATGATTAATATTTGGAAACCAAAAATCACCATCTCATGTCATAATAAAACATTAATGTTCCAAGATGAACAACACAAAAAGAAGTACAACAGTAAAAATACTAAACTCCCCATAGATTCTAGGATTAAAAACTAATACGAAAAATGTATAATACCATATAAATAAAGAACGTAATTAGAAATAGTCTCCTCACTATATATGGTTCCTCAAATTACTCTAAACTCATAATTCTACAACTAACCCTGTTGAATATTCTCAAGGAGATATTATGAAAATTTAACACTAGTCAAAACCCTACCCAAAACATCCTCTTAAGAATCTAGAGACAACTGATTGAAGAGTATCATAAGGTTCGACTTTCCATTTGATTATAGAATAACATGAGATAATACATTTCATTTGAGGGTGTTTGTAATGAAAACCCTGTCCCCTAAGGTTCAGGAAATGTCAACATCAATCATATGTGGGTAATCCACCCACCATATTTTTTGGAGATTCAAATATTTTTAAGAGATGATATAGAATAGAATATTATGATTAGAAAATACTATAAACCTTTCAAAGAATTAGTGTTTCCAACACTTGAGAACACAAATAACTGAAGCAAGATCTATTTCACGAGTGGGGTAATTTTGATCTTGCAAACCCATCTCATGAGAGAAATAAGCCACAACAATATCATCCTCTAAAAAAACAAAACCCATGATAGCACTAGAAGCATTACAGTACACCACATACCCTTTACTAGGCCCAGGTAAGATCATAATAATAGATGGAGTCAAAATTTGTTCCAACTCATTGAAATAAGAATGGAATTTTTCAACCCATATGAATCTCACCACTTAAACTGAAAGAGTGATCAAAGGTGAATAAATCTTTTATAAATATCTTAAAAATGTTTGATAGTATCCATCAAGGAAAATGAACCTCTAATTCTAAAAGTTATTTTGTGGAACCTCCCACAATACAACAAACTTCAGCATCTCGAGATCAATCAATAATCCAAGCTCAGAAATCACTTGTCCAAAATAACATCACTTCTTAGATCTAGAAACATCATTTTTGAAATATTTCCATAGAAATAGTGACTCTTTATGATTTCCATAACCAAATTCAAATAGTAATAATGCTTATAACGACCCACACTTTACATACATTGTTAATACTTCAAAATTGAAGCACACTTATTACAACATATGACAAAACCACAAAAGACCGTATAGGTATAGTGTCTTTAGAAGCTGGGAAACATAAACAACTGGTTCATAAATCTTCTACAGTGTCTCCCATTTATTTCATCATCTAGGGTCCCTTTTAGAATATTCTACTTAATATCCATCTTCCTGACCTGGGGAAAAGAAAACAAAAAAGGGTGAGCTCAAATGCTCAGCAAGGGCAAATAAAGGAAATAAAAAAATCATATCATATCTTTTTGAAAATCATAACCTGAAAAAGAGATCATAATATACTAACATGGAATAAATCATAGAAGTGAAAATGAGATACCCATAATCATAACATGAAACTTGAAACTTTGTGGCATGCACACATAATCATGAAACATCATTTCTTGTTAGTCATGACTCATTGCCAAGACTATCTTAGTGGACAGAGTCCCTTTCTGAACTGAGTCACCCTCGTTCCAGTCCTGTTTCACTGAACCGGTATAACCTACCGTTCCAGCCATGTCTATCTCATGAGATATGAAATCTTTACCCAATGAATTGGAGGGAGATATAGGTCCCACCCATCTCATAATGATACCATTCTTATGTGTGCCACAAAATCTTAAAACATACATCATTGCATAACCCATGTAATAAAAATGGGAATCTTAAACATCGTGACATCATAAAACAATTCATATACGATAAAGGAATTCATAAAAATAATTCCATCACAACATAATCAAATCAATGTAATAATCGGGATAAAAATAGAAACCTTTATTATCTTATATGGAAAATAATTTTGATAAAACAATTGAACTTCATTCTTGAGGAAAATATCCTTTCTTCTTCAAAAACACTTTTCCTTTCTTAACATGTCATACAATTTTAAACTAAAAGAAGTTGATTAAAAATAAACTTGAAAACTTTAAAAGGAATCTTCTTGGAAATAATGTTTTAAAAATCCATTCATGCCGTATAAGTTAAAAAAAACATTCTTCTCATACTTTTGTTGGAAAAGCCAAAAAGTACCTCGTACGAAAAAACAACAAAAGATTCCTTTCATATTCTTTACTAAAAACTCATCTAAGGGTAAAATTGGATTTAAACAATTGTAGGTGGATGGAAATAATATTACATATTCAAGAAACATGGATGTGGATGATTAAATACACCCCAGTAAATACTAAAGTATAAACAATATCGGATAAAAATGAGATTGTGATATTTCCCTTACCTTAGGTCCGATTTGCTTTGTACATGTCCGAAGATCCTGAATAATGGTTTAAATAATGTTATTGACTTATTACAGAATCATACATATTGATATGATATCATATATGGTCATATTCTTAGCTTCTTGTTAGTAATATTTCATTGTTACTTGTTACTCGGGTCCTTATTGCCTTTTGTTCTTATGCGTGTTTTGCCGAATAAATTCTTATTCTTCTTTTAAGGTTATAGATACCTTATATACAGAATGGTATTATTGTAACATATATCATATTTATTCATTCAATTCATTTATATAATTACTATGTAATGATGATCATGTAGAACGAGTCGCATCACATCATGGAGACGGTATTCCGTACGTACGCACGATTGATGATATCGTTCCTATGATCGTGGAACTATATTGGAGTATATATATATTATTTCAGTATCAATAATACTTTATAATAATCATAAATAGTTACTCATTACACCAATATACCCATCCTTGTAAGGTGATGGTGGAAAATAGATTACACCACGACGTGGAGACGGTATTCCGTACGTACACACGCGCGGTGATTTCATTTTTCCGTAGGATGGATAGAAGGTGAATTAGGGTTGTTTCATATTTATAATAACATATCAGTATGTAAGTAATACTGATGTTATTACTTTATCATGAAACAACTAAATAATAAGAAGTTGAAGAAGAAAGAAATTGAAAAGATCAGTAATGGATATTACCTCTTCTTTGGAATGCCTTTTTGAATCCTCCACTTAGGGAACTAATATTGGTCTTTGAAGAAGACCAAGACCTCTAGGATTATTCTAGGGAAGTGGAGAGGAGAAAATGGCAGGGGTTGGTCGAGCTTGAGTGCTCAAATTGGTGTGAGGAGGAGGGGGAGGAGGTGCCCTTTTATAAGGGAGGAGAGGGGCACCTTAGGAATATCTCAAAATATTATTTTATATTAAATTCAAAATCGGTTTATAATGGTTCCAAAGGGTCTTATTTCGAAGCTAAAGTTTGTATGGGTCGAAATACTATCAACCAATAGGATTTATACAAGTTTAGGGTATTATTGTAACCTTATCAATTAGATTTAACTCTAAGTTAAATAATTTAACTTTTACCGTGTCTTTTTTTGTTTCTTTCACTATATGGTTAATACACTTACTATAACATGCCAAACGAACCCCAAATTGTTTATTATTAATATATATATCATTATATAAGTCATTTGGCCTAACCTTAGATTTTTAGGAATAAAATAACAATTAGTAATATAATATTTGATTTCAAAACTATTTTGTGTCAATTTTGACACTATTTGATATATGATTTTTGTGAAAGTCATAACAGAATTATATGTTCGAACTAAATTGATTAAATCAACACTAATATATCATAGTAACCTAGAAAATTAGTTTAATTCATAAAAAGTCTCAAATTACATTTATTTTGGTGTTTATAACATCAATTATGTCAATAGTTCATTAGTAAGAAAATTACTGCATCATCATTGTGTCATAAATAAATTAAATTATTTAATGTCTAAAAATTACAAATAAAATACCATTATGTAGGAAATCTGTTTATCTTTCTAATGAATATTTATAGTTGAATTTATCTTATGTATAACCCCATATTAAAAATGATTTACTTATTAAACTTTGATTTTGACTATTTTAACCCTTCTTTAAATAAATTAATAATAAATGTCCTAATCTAACCCAAGTGGGCCTAAATGGTCATATTTTATTCCTAAGTTTGTTTTTGGTCGAATTAAACTTATCCAATAGAATTAGGACATGTGTTAGGGTAATATTAAAATCATTTTACCCTTAGTTACCCTATTTACTATTAACCGCGGTAAAAAAGTAAAAAGTTACTATTCACCAAAAAATTATTTTTATCTCATTGAACCACATTTTACTTACTGATATCAACCGTGGCTATTGGATTTTCGAAATTCCATTCATAGAAGCGGTAAAATTAAGTTTTATGCAAAAATTCCATTTTTAACCTACCACTTAGTGGTTTCACTATTCATCAAAAATTGAAAGTTTTCAGAAAAATACCAAAATTTCACCCTAGGCTAATTTCGGTATTCTGAATCCAAAAATGAAGTCCATTTTGAAAAATAAAATTTATAAAATTTCAAAAAGTGGTTATTACTATTCATAACGGCTAGTTTTAATAATATTTTAATAGCATATTGTTGTTTAGTGAAACTCGGTATTGCGTACGACGCAAGCTATCGAGGAAGGTCGTGATTGCGTGTAAAGTAAGCCAAGCAAGTGTGTAGTGAAATATTCCTTTGATGATATATAAAAACAAAATATTACTCATAAAAATCTCAGGTGTTACATTCTACCCCCCTTAAAAAGAATTTCTCCCTCGAAATTCGTCACTTTGTAACAAACAGATGAGGATACTTCTCCCTAATCATATCCTCAAGCTCCCATGTAGCTTCTTCAAGTTGGTAGTTCCTCCATAAAACTTTCACCAAGCGAGTGGTCTTGTTTCGTAGGACTTTTTCGCTACGATCTAGAATCTCTATCGGCTGTTCTTCATAAGAAAGATCTTGCTCCAGCGGTACAAATTCTGAGCTGAGTACATGTGAAGGATCTGATATGTACTTTCTCAGGAGAGATACATGGAACACATCGTGAACTTGAGAGAGATTCGGTGGAAGCGCCAATCGGTAATCTACCTTCCCAACACGATCCAGTATTTCGAAAGGACCGATATATCTAGGGCTCAACTTCCCCTTCTTTCCAAATCTTATAACCCTCTTCCAGGGAGATATTCGTAAGAACAATTTATCACCCACTTCAAACTATAGGTCTTTTCTTCGGTTGTCGGCATAACTTTTCTGTCAACTCTGAGATGATCTTATGTGTTGTTGAATAGATCTGACCTTTTCTTCCATTTCATCAACGAGATCAGGTCCTAATAGCTTTCTTTCCCCAACTTCATCCCAGCAAGTTGGAGTCCTGTATTTCTTTCCATAGAGAGCTTCATAAGGAGCCATCTGAATACTGGAGTGAAAGCTATTATTATAAGAAAATTCCACCAAAGGTAGGTGTTGATCCCAACCTCCTTTGAAATCCATAGAGCAAGCTCTCAACATATCTTCTAGGGTTTGAATTGTTCTTTCAGACTGACCATCTGTCTGGGGATGATAAGCAGTGCTGAAACTCAACTCTGTATCCAGAGTATGCTAAAGACTTCGCCAGAACTTCGAGGTAAATCTCAGATCCCGATCAGATATAATAGAAATTGGTACTCCATGCAATCATACCACTTCCTTTACATATATCCTGGCAAGCTGATCTAGAGAGAAATCCTCTCTAATAGGAATGAAGTGTGCAGACTTTGTAAGACGATCAACTATGACCCAAATAGCATTATTGCCTTTGGAGGTTTTAGGAAGTCCTGTGACAAAGTCCATAGTGATGTTTTCCCATTTCCATTCGGGTATGGGTAATGGTTGTAACATCCCCTTAGACTTCTATCTCTCAGCTTTAACTTGTTGACAAACTAAGCATCGAGAGACATATTCAGCAACATCTCTTTTTATGCCATCCCACTAGAAGTACTCTTTCAGGTCCCTATACATCTTCGTGCTTCCAGTATAAATAGAGAATGATGAACTATGAGCCTCATCCAGCAGCTCCTTCTTTAATTCGGGGATGGGAGGAACACAAACCCGATTCCGGAACTTTATTATCCCATCACAATCAAGGTTGAATTCAGGAACATTTCTCACCTTTTATTGTAACTCGACATCTTCTTTATGTGCCTCTTTAATCTTCACATGTATAGATGGTTGAACATTCATTTGAGAAAGATAAGATTTTTCCCCTTCCATTATAATTCCAAGATCCATCCTTTGTAAATCCATAAATATTGGATCTTTTGTGATCCTCATCATGGATAAACTAGCATGGTCTTGTCGACTTAATGCATCTTCCACCTTGTTTGCTTTCCCAGGGTGGTAATGGATTGAGCAGTCGTAATCCTTAATCAGCTCCAACCATCTTCTTTGATGCATATTCAACTCCTTTTGTGTGAAAATATACTTTAAAATTTTATGATCAGTATAAATATCACACCTTTCACCATAAAGGTAATGCCTCCAAATCCTTAATGCAAAGATTACCGTAGATAACTCCAAATCATGTGTTGGGTAATTTTGCTCATGGATTTTCAACTGTCGTGAGGCATAAGCTATCCCCATATCATTTTGCATAAGAACACACCCCAATCCCTTCTTGGATGCATCACTGTAGATCACAAACCTTTCTCCACTACAAGGCAGTGTGAGCACAGGTGTACTGGATAACCTTCTTTTCAACTCCTTGAAATTCTCTTCACATTCCTCTGTCCAGACAAACTTAACTCCTTTCCGAGTCAACTTGGTGAGTGGATTAGATAATAGTAAAAAATATTTTACAAAATGTCGATAATATCCTGCCAAACCAAGAAAACTTCGGATCTCAGTTACTGTTGTTGGTCTTGACCATCTTTCGAAAACCTCTATTTTTGCTGGATCCACAGATATCCCCTCTTTTGAGATTATGTGACCCAAAAATGCAACTTTTTGAAAGCCAAAATTTACACTTGGTAAATTTGACATAAAGCTTCTCCTTTATCAGGGTCTTCAATATAATTCTAAAGTGATCTTCATGCTCTTCCTTGCTCTTTGAATAGACAAGAATATCGTCAATAAAGACTACCAAAAATTGATCAAGATAGTCTCTAAAGACTCTATTCATTAGATCCATGAAGATAGCAGGGGCATTAGTAAGACCAAATGGCATCACTATAAATTCATAGTGTCCATACCTTGTACGGAAAGAGGTATTTGGTATATCCTCCCTTTTGACCCTTAATTGATGATACCCTAAACGAAGATCAATCTTGGAAAAGTATTGAGCTCTGCGTAGTTGGTCAAATAAGTCATCAATGCGCGGGAGAGGATATTTGTTCTTGATAATGATCTTGTTAAGTTCTCGATAATCAATGCAGAGTCTCATTGATCCATATTTCTTCTTAAAAAATAGAACAGGTGCTCCCCAAGGTGACACACTAGGGTGTATGAATCCCTTATCAAGATTCTCTTGGAGTTGCTTCTTCAATTCCTGCAACTCAATTGGGGTCATTCTATAAGGTGTCTTTGAAATTGGAAAAGCACCCGGTACGAGTTCTATTGAAAACTAAACTTCACGATTTGGTGGAAGACCCGGTAATTCCTCTAGAAAGACATAATCAAACTCCCATACAATGGGCATATTCTTAATCGTGAGTTTCTCACCAACAATTTGAGATAAATAACCTTCATTTAGTGGAATCAATACCCATAAGATGGAAGAAATTTCCACTGGAAGGTTATGTTCATCCTTGCATTGATAGACGATTGTAGATTGATCTGGAATATGAAATGTGACTTCCCTTCTTTGGCAATTGATTTGAGGTCCATGTAGAGAAATCCAATCCATGCCAAAAATCACATCAAATTCCACTAATGGAAGGATCACAAGATTTGCAGGAAGCACTTTCCCACAAACTTTGATCAGAGAAGAATTATAAACTTTTGATGCAACTGTTGTGCCATTAGGTGTTGTCACAGCTAACTCAACATCTAATTGTTGAGGTAGTATGGTGATACCCTTAGAAAATTTTTCAGAAATAAAAGAATGGGTGGATCCAGAATCAAATAAAACATTTTCTACTTTAGAGTGGATGGTAAGTGTACCTTTCACCACTTCATTATCGTACTCCACATCACTGATAGAAATTGCATGTGACTTTCCTTTGTCTTTAGCCTTAAGATTTTGTTGACGTTGACCATCATCATCAACCCTTGGATTTGGGCATTGATTGGCATAATTCCCCATCTCCTTGCACTTGAAACATTGAAGTGTAGTAGGTTCATTCTGTGTATCCCTTCCTTTTTTTGCGTCATTAGACATCTTCTTCCCATTATCGCGTCATTCAAATGCACAATGACCTTCCTTTCCACATTTAAAACATTTACTTGTCCCTTTAAGACAACTCCCTCTATGTTTCTTTCCACACTTTGAGAATAAGGGAAAGCTCATCTTCTTTTCAGTGTGCTCTTTAGATTTTCCTTTGAATTCCATCTTCCTCTTCTTATCAAACCCATGTGACTGATGGGTTACTCCAATCTCCATATCGACTTTGAGATCACATCGAACGATTTCCTCGTAGCTATTGAAGTCCCTTATGGATAACGCCCTTCGAAGACTTGGTTTTAAACCACTAAAGAATCAATTGATCTTACTCTCAGGTTGGATAATAATACCAGAAGCGTACCTTGCAAGTCTTGTAAAATTTGCTTCATAGGTACCAACAGATTCATCATCCCTTTGCTTCAGTTCAAGAAACTCTTTATCTATCTTTGTTCGGAGAATACAAGGGAATTACTTATTGAAAAATAAGTTCTTGAACTCGACCCATTCCATAGACTCAATTTCATCCCTTTGCCTCGTATTCTTAATAAGACTCCACCATTGATCAGAATCTCTTTCCAAACGATACACTGCTAGGATGACTTTATCATGTTCAGAACATTGAAGAACTGAAAATATCTTTTCAGTAGTACTAATCCATTGTTCAGCAACTAATGGATCAGTAGACCTGCTGAAAGAAGGTGGACGCTGCCTCATGAAGGATTCAACAGAATGTTACTCCTTCCATTGCTCATTTGGAAGTCCTGCATGATTCATAGCTTGAGAAAGTTGTGTGAGCATGGCTACAAGATTTTGTATTCCAGCTCCCATATCGTTTGGTTGCTCATGGGGACAATCATTGCATTGCCCATCGCATTCCGCATTAACATAGTTCCTTCGGGTTCCATCCATTGACTAAAACCAAGAAGAGTAGTGTGAGCAACACTAATTATAATAGGAAAACCACATAATTCAAGAATAAAATTTTCATGCTTAAGGTCTTATCCTAGGTTATTCATGGCCATTTCTAAAACACTAAGATTGTGTTCTATTCTTAGACTTATCCTTAGGGTTCTTACTAAGTCTTTCACATCCTAGTTTCCAAAGGTTGACTATACCTTTCCTCTGATACCAACTATAACGACCCATACTTTACATACATTGTTAATACTTCAAAATTGAATCACAATTATTACAACATATGACAAAACCACAAAGGACCGTATAGGTATAGTGTCTTTAGAAACTGGGAAACATAAACAACTGGTTCATAAATCTATTACAGTGTCTCCCATTTATTTCATCATCTAGGGTCCCTTTTAGCATATTCTACTTAATATCCATCTTCCTGACTTGGGGAAAAGAAAACATAAAAGGGTGAGCTCAAATTCTCAGCAAGGGAAAATAAAAGAAAATAAAAAAATCATATCATATCTTTTTGAAAATCATAACCTGCAAAAGAGATCATAATATCTTAACATGGAATAAATCATAGAAGTGAAAATGAGATCCCCATAATCATAACATGAAACTTGAAACTTTTTGGCATGCACACATAATCATAAAACATCATTTCTTGTTAGTCATGACTCATTGCCAAGACTATCTTAGTGGACAGAGTCCCTTTCTGAACCGAGTCACCCTCGTTCCAATCCTATTTCACTGAACCGGTATAACCTACTGTTCCAGCCATGTCTATCTCATGAGATATAAAATCTTTACCCAATGCATTGGAGGGAGATATAGGTCCCACCCATCTCATAATGATACCATTCTTATGTGTGCCACAAAATCTTAAAACATACATCATTGCATAACCCATGTAATAAAAATGGGAATCTTAAACATCATGACATCATAAAACAATTCATATACGATAAAGGAATTCATAAAAATAATTCCATCACAACATAATCAAATCAATTTAATAATAGGAATAAAAATATAACCCTTTATTATCTTAGATGGAAAATAATTTATATAAAACAATTGAACTTCATTCTTGAGGAAAATATCCTTTCTTCTTCAAAAACACTTTTCCTTTCTTAACATGTCATACAATTTTAAACTAAAAGAAGTTGATTAAAAATAAACTTGAAAATTTTAAAAGGAATCTTCTTGGAAATAATGTTTTAAAAATCCATTCATTCCGTATAAGTTAAAAAAACATTCTTCTCATACTTTTGTTGGAAAAGCCAAAAAGTACCTTGTACGAAAAAATGACAAAAGATTCCTTTCATATTCTTTACTAAAAACTCATCGAAGGGTAAAATTGGATTTAAACAATTGTAGGTGGATGGAAATAATATTACATATTCATGAAACATGGATTTGGATGATAAAATACACCCCAGTAAATACTAAAGTATAAACAATCTCGGATAAAAATGAGATTGTGATATTTCCCTTACCTTAGGTCCGATTTGCTTTGTACGTGTCCGAAGCTCCTGTATAATGGTTTAGATAATGTTATTGACTTATTACAGAATCATACATATTTATATGATATCATATATGGTCATATTCTTAGATTCTTGTTAGTAATATTTCATTGTTACTTGTTACTCGGGTCCTTATTGCATTTTGTTCTTATGCGTGTTTTGCCGAATAAATTCTTATTCTTCTTTTAAGGTTATAGATTCCTTATATCCAGAATGGTATTAGTGTAAAATATATCATATTTATTCATTAAATTAATTTATATAATTACTATGTAATGATGATCTTGTAGAAAGAGTCGCATCACATCGTGGAGACGGTATTCCGTACGTACGCACGAGTGATGATATCGTTCCTATGATCGTGGAACTGTATTGGAGTATATATATATTATTTCAGTATCAATATTACTTTATAATAATCATAAATAGTTACTCATTACACCATTATACCCATCCTTGTAAGGTGATGGTGGAAAATAGATTACACCACGGCATGGAGACGGTATTCCGTACGTACCCACGCGCGGTGATTTCATTTTTCCGTAGGATGGATAGAAGGTGAATTAGGGTTGTTTCATATTTATAATAACATATCAGTATGTAAGTAATACTTATGTTATTACTTTACCATGAAACAACTAAAGAAGAAGAAGTTGAAGAAGAAAGAAATTGAAAATATCGGTAATGGATATTACCTCTTCTTTGGAACGCCTCTTTGAATCCTCCACTTAGGGAACTAAGATTGGTCTTTGAAGAATACCATGACCTCTAGGATTATTCTAGGGAAGTGGAGAGGAGAAAATGGCAGGGGTTGGCCAAGCTTGAGTGCTCAAATTGGTGTGAGGAGGAGGGGGAGGAGGTGCCCTTTTATAAGGGAGGATAGGGGCACCTTAGGAATATCTCAAAATATTATTTTATATTAAAGTCAAAATCGGTTTATAATGGTTCCAAAGGGTCCTATTTCGATGATAAAGTGGGGATGGGTCGAAATAATATCACCCAATAGGATTTAGACAAGTTTAGGGTATTATTTTAACCTTATCAATTAGATTTAACTCTAAGTTAAATAATTTAACTTTTACCGTGTCTTTTTTTTTCTTTCACTATATGGTTAATACACTTACTATAACATGCCAAACGAACCCCAAATTGTTTATTATTAATATATATATATCCTTATCTAAGTCATTTGGCCGAACCTTAGATTTTTAGGAATAAAATAACAATTATTAATATAATATTTTATTTAAAAACTATTTTGTGTCAATTTTGACACTATTTGATATATGATTTTTGTGAAAGTCATAACAGAATTATATGTTCGAACCAAATTGATTAAAGAAACACTAATATATCATAGTAACCTAGATAATTAGTGGAGTTTATAAGAAGTCTCAAATTACATTTATTTTGGTGTTTATAACATCAATTATGTCAATATTTCATTAATAAGATAATTACTGCATCATCATTGTGTCATAAATAAATTAAATTATTTAATGTCTAAAAATTACAAATAAAATACCATTATGTAGGAAATATTTTTATATTTCTAATGAATATTTATAGTCGAATTTATCTTATGTATAACCCCATATTAAAAATGATTTACTTATTAAACTTTGATTTTAACTATTTTAACCCTTCTTTAAATAAATTAATAATAAATGTCCTAATCTCACCCAAGTTGGCCTAAATGGTCATATTTTATTCCTAAGTTTGTTTTTGGTCGAATTAAACTTATCCAATAGAATTATGACATGTGTTAGGGTAATAGTAATATCATTTTTACCCTTAGTTACCCTATTTACTATTAACCGTGGTAAAAAAAGTAAAAAGTTACTATTCACCAAAAAATTATTTTTATCTCATTGAACCACATTTTACTTACTGATATCAACCGTGTCTGTCGGATTTTCGAAATTCCATTCAGAGAAGCGGTAAAATTAAGTTTCATGCCAAAATTCAGTTTTTAACCTACCACTTAGTGGTTTCACTATTCATCAAAAATTGAAAGTTTTCAGAAAAATACCAAAATTTCACCCTAGGCCAATTTCGGTATTCCGAATCCAAAAATGAAGTCCATTTTGAAATATAAAATTTATAAAATTTTAAAAAGTGGTTATTACTATTCATAACGGCTAGTTTTAATAATATTTTAATAGCATATCGTTGTTTAGTGAAACTCGGTATTGCGTACGACGCAAGCTATCGAGGAAGGTCGTGATTGCGTGTAAAGTAAGACAAGAAAGTGTGTAGTGAAATATTCCTTTGATGATATATAAAAACAAAATATTACTCATAAAAATCTCGGGTGTTACAATGCTCATGCCCAGGTCTCGAATAAACAAAAATATCATCCACAAACACTAACACAAAAGTGTTGAGATACTCACAGAATATTTAATTCATCAAATCCATGACACTTAATAGAGAGTTAGTCAGACCAAACGGTATCACAAGATATTAATAATGGATCTAACTACTCCTAAAAGACTTCTCTAGTATATTCAACTCCCAAACATTGAGTTGATGATAACTAGACTGATGATAAATCTTTGAAAACACTATTCTCAATTTAACTGTTAAAACAAATCATCAACATAGGGAGAAGGATACTTATTATTAATAATCACATAATTTGACTTATAATATTCCATTCACAATTCAAATGAATGATTTTGATTCTAGGAAAATTTCACAGGATCTTCCCAATGTGAAACACTATGGTGAACAAAACATTTCAAAATAATATAATCCAGCTAAATATTGAGCACTTTAACTACACTAATTCTATTTGATAATAGTGTATTTAGATATGATGCAAACCTAGAACAAGAAAAATCATGAACTCCAACACCATCTCTGAATGAAGGTTATAGAATTTTTCAATAAAACATTATAAAATTATAAACAACAACAGGAAGATCAAAAATAGATAAAAATATGATAAGACTAATTTATATTCACGTTTTGGAATCATTTTTTTTAAATTTTATCACACTTTATTCAAAAATGTATATGATTTTCGTTTTTTAGGATGTGTGTAAGTGATACTTTAAATAATAATCTATTGAGATAATAAAATTAAATGACTTTACATGATGTGTGAGGATCATTCCCAACATTCCTATGAAAAAATAGCATAACCCATGAAATTTAAAAATATATTAAATAATACAAGATGTGAAATCCAATTTTGCATTGTGTATGCTTTAAATTATAATTCTCTCTCAAAAAACATGTTGTGAAGATATTGCATATTGTGAGAAACATACATATCCTGAAAGATGGAATATCTCCAGATTCTGAAGATACGGGATGTGAAATTTCTCAGATATGCTATACACGGGGAAATCATGGGATTGATATTACATTACATGAATTCAATGTATATTTCATGCAATAACCAAGGAAAATCCCACCACAAGAAGTCAAATGACGTGAACACCTGCACATCATGTAATACTATGTTCTATTTATATATAGAACATTGATAGTCATGGAGAGAGACTTGTGGGAAATAGATTATTTCTTTTTTTTTATCATTTTTCTTTCCTTGTTTCTCTTCCCTTTAAATTTTTATCAACTCATTTTGTCTTGTTAATCTAATATGTGTTTTGTCTTATTTTTTTCAATCGTTCTTCATCTGTTTCAATCTATCTTTCCATTTTAACACATGTTTTCCTTCAATTATGTTGATAAATTTCAATACCTACCACATTATTTATTAATAAATAATTCCAGAGTGTTTTGGGTCAACTCTTACCAACTTTCAATTGAAAATTTATTTATTCCAAACTTTAAACTCTGAATTTTTCTATTTACACTATTTTATTAATATTCCAAGAGTGTTTGATAATATTTCTCTAATTACGATTATGTAAAGACCCGTAAAATTCAAGGTAAATTTTATATTAATTTGTTTTGGGATTTTACAAGAATGTAGTTTCTGACGGCACCTGATTCTGAGGCCCGGTGTGCCAGGAATTAATTTCCGAAGTTAGGCTTGGGTACGTTCAGTGAACGAATGAGCGGGTTTTTCTAACTTTAAAACCGGTGCTCAGAATTGAAATATGAGGGCACCGATGAACTCACAGCGCTGGTAATTGCTTAGAAACACCATTTCTGGAGTTGCGGTTTCTCGGGTGTGGTTTATAAGTTTTGGGGTTACGTAATAGAATAAAATAAAAATGGTGCGACCACTTTTTATTTTACTTAAAGCTGCTTAACCTAAGCTAAGTGATTGGAGTGGGACCCACAATATCCTACACACAAGGTAGGATATTTGTGAGGTGGGGCCCACACGATCCACACTGTTTCTTTTCTTCCTAAGCCCCCTACTTTAATAAAGTAACGCACCCACACCCCTTTTAAGTGGAAGTCAACCCTTACGTTTTCTGTTTATGAAACGCCTCAATTAATTTGGACAATTAAAACGTTGCAATTAATTCATTTTAATTGATTGTTTCATTTTTGAATTTCAAAAGCATGGATTGAGAAATAAAATAAGACAACTCTTACTTTATTAAGGGTTGTTGGGTTGTGAGAGGCTTGGGATAATTCCTTCAAGTTCTTGAAGTTCTTCCTCCTTGACGAAAAACGTGAAGAATACCGACCTCCGACGACGGACGACAGTGAGAGATGCCTTCCTCGGAGATCGACGACCCGATGCACATCACCTCGTTCTTTCCACGTCAAAGGAAGGGAGTCACCGTTCCTCCACGACGTGATGATCCACATTCTTCCGCGGCGATCAATTCTGCGACGTCCCTTTCCGAGACAACCTCGTTCGACGACTACGCTCGAGGTAGGGGTTCATTTTATTTGTTTGTTCGTGATTACTTCTGTCATTTCCTCCTTTTCAATTTGAGCTGCCAGATATCGCAATAACAGGAGGAGGTCGGAACACACGAACATGGCCGACCCTCCTCCCCCTTGTTGGATTGATTTTGTTGCGGCGCGTGTACGGTGGTGCGGTGCCGAAGCACCGCACGGAAAATATTAAAGGACGGAGAAGCGTGGCACCGTCGCGCCGCGCCGTTGAAGACGAACTAAACCGTGGTGCCATCGTGCCGCGCCGAAGAATCAAAAAAGCACCCCGGCCAGAGCGGGACCATGACGGAGGGGCACGGCGTGGTCGTGCCACGCCAGACGGACTAAGGCTATGGCTTAGGCCATGGCGGAGCAGGGACCGGCGGCCGGTTCCGGGCCACCGGCGTCAGAGCAGGGGGATGGGTCCATGCCAGTCACGTGACGGCAGCAGCCGGCCGGCCAGATCGGGCCGGCCGGTTATGGGAAAACCGGGGGTTCGTAACACCCCGGTTGGCCAGCAGGTGTGCCCCCCCACCACATGGGGGCCGCTGCTTCACTACATGGGGGGAAGCGTGCCCCCCCTTCACCGCTCGGCCGTTACGACCGAGCCGCCTGGCCGCATGGCCACCTGGCCAGGCCAAGCACGCCCAGGGCGGGCCGCCAGGGCGGGCTGTGCCAGCCGGGCCCGGCCGCACCCAAGAGGCCGGACCCTGACCCAGGTCAGGTTGACCCGGTTCGGGCTGACCCCGGGGGTACCGGGCCGGGTCGGACCGGGCCCGAACCCCCTAATACCGGACCTCTCAGGGTCTTTTGCCCATAACTTGGGCTGCGGACCTCCGATCGACACACCGTCAGCTGCGATGCGATCCTTGGATCGACACGGTCGTTCCGATATATTACACTCAAGGTTTCGGATAACCTTGAGTATGGTCGGGTTGGTTCAGATATGAAACCAACCGGGCCCTCGGAGCGGAAACACTTATATCTTGAGCTCTGGACGTCCGATTGACGTGTCATCGACTTTTTTGGATTCCTCTTGATGAGACGTAACTTTTGGCATACTTCGACTGAGTTTTGGTTGTAGTTGGATAGTGGCTGGGATGAATTGTACCCGAAATCCAACCGGGCCCCTAGAACGAAAAAGATGATATCATTCAGACCGAACGTCAGTTTTAAGAACCGTCAGCGGAGTTGGTGTTCATGTTGAGAAACGGCCCCTATGAGCTTACCCTATGAGAGTTTGGGGTACAGTTGAGATACGGCCAGGTTGGTTCGCACACAAAACCAACCGGGCCCCTGGGATGAAAATTCAAGTAACTCACAGACCGGGCGTCTGACTGACGCGCCGTCTGTTGCATTGAGACCCCTATGATGAGGTGGTCCTTTGAGATACTTATCCATGGAACATCGTGATACTTGGAGTATCTACCAATATCTCGTGGAGTGGACCCTCCCGGTGATGAGATAGTAGTGTGAAGAGACCTAGTAGCTGGCTGATACTTGACGACTATTGATCTATCGATTCAGTGTGTTTCAGATAGCCCAGTGGAGAGCGCTTGGTTGTAGCGGCAGACCCACGGAGGAGGAGCGCTTGGTAGTAGCGGCAGACCCGCGGTACTCAACAGAAGGAGTACCTCTGGAGGCTATGAGGGGGATATCTTGGTTGTAGCGGCAGACCCACGACAGAGTAGCGCTTGGTTGTAGCGGCAGACCCGCGGTACTCAACAAAAGGAGTACCTCTGGAGCCTATGAGGGCGAGCGCTTGGTTGTAGCGACAGACTCATGGTGGGAAGTTCTTGGTTGTAGCAGCAGGCCCATAGTACTCGACAGGTGGAGTACTATAGAAATCCAAGGTTAGTGGGGCATGCTTGGTTGTAGTGGCAGGCCCACTGTACTCGACAGAGGAGGAGTTCTCCAGAAGCCATGGTTTCGACATCATGATTTAAAATCCTGGTTGAGCTGAGTCTGTGACCTTTTTCTTACGTCATGATTGAGATGGGTCACTTGATAAATTAGGTATATGTATGGGAATATACCTGGGTAGTGGTTATCTGTTGATTTCATAATCTTTGTGTTTCCTCATGATTGAGATGGGTTACTTGATAATTTGGGTATATTTATAGGAATATACCTTAGTAGAGGTTATCTATTGAGATGTTCCCTGTGGTTATCATTATTGGATTTTATGAGACCTTGAGGGTCTCGGGGTCCCTACTGAGTATCGTTATACTCACCCCTGCACAGGCTATGTCCGCACCTCGTTGTGTTGATTGCAGATGACGGGCAGCGCAGACAGAGGTCGAGTGTTCAAGGACTGGACGGTACCCGGAGGTTGACCTCACGACGAGACAGTATCCGGTGGTGGACTTCACGACGAGGCGACACTCAGAGGAGGTTTATGGGAAAGAGCGTTGTGGAGGCTATCTGTACCTACCCTCCAGGTAGGATCCGTGGTGGACGATCCAGGAGCTGCGCTATCTGTACCTACCCTTCAGTTAGGATCCGAGGAGGATGACCCAGGAGATGTTTTTATCTTCTTCCAGCTTCTTGTCTTTGTTGTACTTTCTTTCAATTGTAGCTATACTTTCAATCGGGTTTGTATTCTGGCCCATTTACTTTTCAGTACTTCTTTTTTTCACTTAGTGTTTTACTTCTGCTTATACTCTATGGTGTTTTTGTTTACTTTTATAAAGGCAATGCCTTCCCAGTTATCAGAATTTACGCCTTTGGTGCTAGTCTCCAGCCCCTGGAATATGGAAGGCAGGCTTGGGGTAGTCACGGTACGGGCCCCGGGGACGGGTCGTGATAAATTGGTATCAGAGAGGTTTGGTTCTACCGTAGAACTAAGGAATCTGATCTTTTTCTATGTGATGCAATAGTATTAAGGGTACTGAGTGTGGTTTTTAGTTCAGGGAGTCCAGTGTTGCTGTGGCGGCCGTTGTATCCATACACCAGGACCCTGACTAATGATTTCTGACTTTGTACATGAAAACACTAATTGCATGTGTGTTTCCAAAGCTTTAAAGTCACCTCAAACTAGGTCAGCTCACCAGGTATAAATCGTTGACCGTGTCGCATCTTTTCAGGATGTCTCCACACAGACAGTCAGTTGGAGTTCCGAGAGAGTACTCGATGATGGACCACAGATCGGCGAGGCTCCAGTGCGGGGCCCTTTTTACTATGTTGGAACCCTCGGGTGGTGTACAAGCAGCACCACCACCTGTTGGGCAGCAGATGCCCCCAGCCTTACTAGTGAACTGTGCACGCCGGCAGAGCACGTTGCACGAGTTCCAGTAGTAGTGGCCTCCGAGGTTATGAGGCGAGGCCGCTTCCCAGACAGCAGAGCACTGGATGGAGGCGATTTCTAGAGTTTTTTGCCTAGCTGAGACATCAGTATAGTGGATGGTGGACTTGGATACTAGTGTTTTCCAGTGAGTGACCATGAGGATGGTCCATATAGCGATGAGGCTTTGGTACGTGGACCAATGCCTGAGATAGTGCCTTCGGGTAGTGTGTCACCTATACATCACTACATGTTGGTCTGCAGTTACAACCGGCGGTACCAGTAGGTGACACTTGTAGGCTTACTGCCTTACACATGTTCTAATATTAGATACCCTCATGTTCTGAGGTGAGAAGAATCATAGGCAGCTGAGAACTGGCTTGAGGAGGTGGCTGAGATTTTTCTAGAGCTTACACAGCTTCGGCAAGATGATGTTTCAGTAGCTGAGTAATCATCGAGGCATACCAATTGTTCTTGGTACTTGATGAATATGATATGATCAGTGCTTTAGAGCTTGGACCTTAGAGTGAGGTGTGTCTAAAGGATATGTGAATAATCACTCTTTTCTCTATGCATTCCTACTTATGTTAGGGTTCTAGAAAGAACCTTTGTGGTTAAATGTTCTTTGGATGGTCGGTTTTAGCCAGTGAATGTTAACAGTGGGAAGATGCGAACTGGCGTCAGTCTCAGAGACTTGGGCGTGCAAATGTTTCAAAATGAGGAAATGTTAAGGACATATTAATCTACAGAGTAGCAGACATGGAGGCAGATCTAGGAGGGCATCATGAGGTGGTGTACATATCAACATGTTACAACCACCCGCCCTTTTTGTTCCCTCCAGGCTCAGGGAGCTGGAGGGAAGGGAAAGATAGTAGCTGCATGCGGTCAAGGAGAGTGAACCAATGGCTCTATGAATGATTTGAGTGACAGTATATTTCCATTACAAGCTTCCATAGTAACAGACGTTGATATGAATCATTCCTTCCTTCCACAAATCTTGTCCCAGACTTAGAGTTTCCAATTAAGCCATTGACATGACCCTCATGTCTGGAGATACCTTAGGAGGAGACTTGATAATCACACTTACGCCGACAGTGTGATATAACCCACGAGGCGATAGTTTTGGCTAGAATCTCTTGGTGGTAGCGTCGAGGCCTTACGATGTTGGTCTGAGTATGGATTGGATCCACATTTCATACATGGATTGACTGTATTAGGCAAAAAGGTTGTGGTTTATCTTCAACGTTGGGATGGGGTTTTCTTTGGTCGGCGAAAAGGAAAACTCAGGCAGCACAGGATGGAATCATGCATAAGAGGGTGCATTCAATCACTCAGGAGATGGCCAAACTTACCTTTGTGCCAGAATTCTCCATAGTTGTGGCACCACTTCCAGCAAGGATTTCAAGAGCTGGGTTGACCGGTGCACCCAACCTGTGGGCGTTGGTTACATAGTTCACTGCGATGCATTAGGGACTAGACTCAGGTGTGTTCTGATGTAGGAGTGGGAAGTGATCGCCTATGGATCACGGAAGATGAGACTGCATTGAGCTGACAAGAATCCTCTAGAGTTCAAGGATGACGACCAAGTCCTTATACGGGTCTCACTTCGACGAGGTTTACGGAGATGTGGCTGAGGAGGAAAGTAATCTCCGAGGTGAAGTGGACCTTTTCAGGTCATCATCTGGGTAAGCGAGGTGGTTTACCACTTGACCCATCCACCTCAGTTGCACCGGGTGCATGACGACTTCCACGTATCTCAATTGAGGAGATATGTGCTTGAACTGACGCATGTCATCGACCATGGGGAACTGGACATTGGTGATGGGGTGTCTTTTGCGAGGTTCTATTAGAGGTCAAGGATCGACAGGGGAAGATCCTATGAGGATGGTCGATTCATTGGGTGCGCTTTCACTGGAAGTACGGGATCCTCTAGGTGAGCCCAAGGGAGCGGAAGGCTCAAGTGTGTGATCAGTACCACTTTTGTTTCCCTAGTTTGTTTTAAATCTTTACGAGGACGTAAAGCCCTGAGGTGGGAGTAATTTAAAGACCCATAAAATTGAAGGGAAATTTTTTCTTAATTTTCTATGGGATTTTACAAGAATTCAGTTTCTGACGGTGCCAGATTCTGAGGCCCGGTGTGACCGGAATTAATTTCCAAAGTTAGGCTCGGGTACGTTCCGTGAATGAATGAGCAGGTTTTTCTAACTTTAAAACTGGTACTCGGAATTGAAATCTGAGGGCACCGATGAACTCGCAGCACCGGTAATTGCTTAGAAAAATCATTTCTGGAGTTGTGTTTGCTCGGGTGTGGTTCTTAAGTTTTGGAGTTAAGTAATGGAATAAAATAAAAATGGTGCAACCAATTTTTATTTTACTTAATGATGCTTAACCTAAGCTAAGTGATTGGAGTGGGACCCACAATACCCTACCCAAAAGGTTGGATATTTGTGAGGTGGGTCCCACACGAGCCCCACCATTTCTTTTCTTCCTAAACCCCCTACTTTAATAAAGTAATGCACCCGCACCCCTATTAAGTGGAAGTCAACCCTTGCGTTTTCTGTTTATGAAATGCCTCAATTAATTTGGATGGTTAAAATGTTACAATTAATTCATTTTAATTGATTATTTCATTTTTTAATTTCAAACGCATGCCTTGAGAAATAAAGTAAGACAACTATTATTTTATTAAGGGTTGTTGGGTTGTGAGAGTCTTGGGAGAATTCGTTCAAGTTCTTGAAGTTCTTCCTCCTCGATAAAGAACGCGAAGAACACCGACCTCCGACGACGGATGACGGTGAGAGATGCCTTCCTCAGAGATCAACGACCCGAAAAGCATCACCACGTTCTTTCCGCGTCAAAGGAAGGAAGACACCATTCCTCCACGACGCGACGATCCGCCTTCTTCTGCGGTGATCAATTCCGTGACGTCCCTTTCCGCGACAACCTCATTCGACGACTACGCTCGAGTTAGGGGTTCATTTTATATGTTTGTTCGTGATTACTTCTATCATTTCCCCCTTTTCAATTTGAGCCTCCTGATATCGCAATAACGGGAGGTGGTCGGACCCCACAAACATGGCTGACCCTCCTCCCCCTTGTTGGTTTGATTTTGTTACGGGGTGTGTACGGCGGCGCAGTGCCGAAGCACCACACGGAAAATATTAAAGGAAGGATGGAGAAGCGCGACGCTCTAGCGCCGCGCCGTTGAAGATGAACTAAACAGCGGTGCCGTCGTGCCACACCGAAGATTCACAAAAGCACCGCTGCCGGAGTGGGGCCGCGGTGGAGGGGCACGGTGCCGTCGCACCGCGCCTGACGGACCAAGGTCATGGCTTAGGCCGCGGCGGAGCAGGGACTGACGGCCGGTTCTGGGCCGCCGGTGTTGGAGCTGGAAGACCGGCCCATGATGGTCCCATGGCGGCAGCAGCTGGTAGTCCAGAGCGGGCCGGCCAGTCTGGGGAAACCCAGGGGTTCATAACCCCCCGGTTGTCCAGCAGGTGCGGCCCCCACACGGGGGCCGCAACTTCACTACGCGGGGGGCAGCGCACACCCCCTTCACCGCTCGACCGTTACGGCCGAGCGCGCCCAGGCCGGGCTGCCAGGCTGGACCGCCCAAGACGGGCCGGGCCGCGCCCAGGCCGAGCCGGGCCATGGAAGCTAGGTCGGGCAAGGCCCAAGCAGCCAGACCCAGACATGGTTCGGGTTGACACGGTTCGGGCCAACCCAGGGGGTACCGGGCCGGGTCGGACCGGGCCCGAATTCCCTAATACCGGACCTCTCACGATATTTTTCCCATAACATGGGCTGCGTACCTCCGATCGACAAACAGTCAGCTGCAATGCAATCCTTGGATCGAGGCGGTCGTTTTGGTATATTACACTCAAGGTTTTGGAGAACTTTGTGTTCGTTTGGGTTGGTTCGAACACGAAACCAACTGGGCCCTCGGAGTAGAAACTCTTATATCTTGAGTTCCGAACGTCTGATTGACATTCCGTCGACTTTGTTGGATTCCTATTGGTGAGACAGAACTTTTGGCATGCTTCATATGAGTTTTGGTTGTAGTTGGATAGTGGCAGGGTTGGATTGTACCCGAAATCCAACTCGGCCCCTCGAACGGAAAAGCTGATAACTTTCAGACCGGACGTCCGTTTGACGAACTGTCAGTGGCGTTGGTGATAACATTGAGAAACGGTCCCTATGAGAATACCCTATGATATTTAGGGGTACAGTAGAGATACAGTCTGGTTGGTTCGCACAGGAAACCAACTGGGCCCCTGGGATGAAAAGTCTAGTAACTCATAGACCGGGCGTCCAACTGACGTTCCGTCTGTTGCGTTGAGACCCCTATGACGAGGTGTTCATTTGAGATACTTCTCCGTGGAACTTCATGATACATGGAGTATCGAAAAATAGCTCGTGGATCGGACCCTCCCGATGATGAGCTAGCAGTGTGCCGAGACCTAGTAGCTGGCTGAGACTTGACGACTGTTGATCTATCGATTCGGTGCGTTTCAGATAGCCCAATGGGGAGCGCATGGTTGTAGTGGTAGACCCACGATGGAGGAGTGCATGGTAGTAGTGGAAGACCCGCAGTACTCACCAGAAGGAGTACCTCTGGAGGCTATGAGGGGGAGCACTTGGTTGTAGCGACAGACCCACGGCGGAGGAGCACATGGTTGTAGCGGCGGACCCGCGGTACTCAACAAGAGTACCTCCGGAGCCTATGAGGGGGAGCGCTTGGTTGTAGCAGTAGGCCCATGGTGGGAAGCGCTTGGTTGTAGCAGCAGTCCCATAGTACTCGACAGGAGGAGTACTTCAAGAGTCCAAGGTTAGTGGGGTGCACTTGGTTGTAGTGGCATGCCCACTGTACTCGACAGAGGAGGAGTTCTACAGCAGCTGTGGTTTCGACATCATGATTTAAAATCCTGGTTGAGCTGAGTCTATGACCCTTGTGTTAACCTCATGATTGAGATGGGTCACTTGATAACTTATGTATATGTATGGGAATATACCTGGGTAGTGGTTATCCGTTGATTTCATAATCTCTGTGTTTCCTCGTGATTGAGATGGGTTACTTGATAACTTGGGTATATGTATGGGAATATACCTAAGCAGAGGTTATCTATTGAGATCTTCATTGTGGTTATCCTTATCCGATTTTGCGAGACCTTGAGGGTATCAGGGTCCCTACTGAGTATCGTTATACTCACCCCTGCACGGGATATGCCCACACCTCTTTGTGTTGGTTGTAGACGACAGGCAGTGTAGACAGAGGCCGAGTGTTCGAGGACTCGACGGTACCTGGAGGTTGACCTCACGACGAGAAAATATCCGGTGGTGGACTTCACAATGAGGCGACACTCGGAGGATGTTGACGGGTGAGAGCGTTGTGGAGGCTATCTGTACCTACCCCCCAGGTAGGATCCGTGGTGGACGATCCATGAGCTGTGCTATCTGTACCTATCCTTCAGGTAGGATCCGGGGAGGACGAACCAGGAGCTTCTTCTATCTTCTTCTAGTTGCATGTCTTTGTTGTACTTTCTTTTAGTTTTATCTTTACTTTCGATTGGGTTTGTATTCTGGCCCATTTACTTTTCAGTACTTCCTTTTTGTACTTAGTTGTTTACTTCCACTTGTACTCTGTGGTGTTTTTTTACTTTTATAAAGGCAATGCCTTCCCAGTTATCGGAATTTGTGCCTTTGGTGCAAGTCACCAGCCCCTAGCCTATGGAAGGCGGGCTTGGGGTAGTCACAGCATGGGCCCCAAGGACGGTTCGTGACATATTAGTACAATAATTATAGGTTAAACCACTTATGGTAAGTCTCGAGAGTAAGGGTTTATATAAACATAATGAATTTATAAAATTAATCTTGGTAAACCTGTGGCTAGTAATTTGGTTAGGAAATAACTTTAAATTTCATTATTTCAGACATCCCTGACTATGGGTAGTGTGGTTGAATTAACCTGACCTAATTGGAGCTAGGAAAGGCTATGACTGTTAGCTTGTGAAACATTCTTCCAAAGAAACTAAACATAAAGCATCATGGTAGTTATCACTATATAGAAAATGTAATAGTTACAACTTGAATAGGTCAAATTTTTTAACCATAACCAATTAGTTTTATTTTCACCACTTCAAAGCATAATACATAGTTCTATTCCATGTCAGACTTAACATTATCATTTTTATTGCAACCTTGAAATTAAAAATGATCCATATCTCTTTCTTGAATATAAAAAAATATATGTAGATTTAATTAAATACCAAACTAAAAATAATTTGTAAGGAATCTTATAAAAGGGGTTTGATATCACTGGGTTACGTGTCATGTAGTGTTCTCCATGGGTTTGACACCACACTTCCACTTCACTATTCTCTTTTAGAATGTGTAGTATGGGATAATAGAAATTCAGATTTTATTCACACCCATGGTGAATTAATGTAAGAACCCAGTTCTTATTCATGAGGTATGAGTCTCTTGTTTTCCTTTTTCCTTAAGTGTTTTCGAGAAAATAAGGAAGGTGGGGGAAAATCCCAAATTTTGTGGGTACACACCGTGTACTTTGGCCATGTGGGATGAGCAAACGGGGGTGTATGCCTGTCGGCGATGAAGCGTGTAAAAACTAACTACACACCATGTAAATAGTATATATACACCGTGTAATCAATCGGAAGGTGAACAGTAAGGCGGTGGGAGTATGCACCAGCTGAGTGACCGTACACACCGTGTATTCAGAAATAAACGCTGTGTAATCATGTCGACAAGTGAAAAGTTCGTTGGTGAAAAGTAGCCACTAGAGGAATAGTTAAATGATGAAAGTGCATGTATTGTAGTCTGTTTTTTTCACTTAAAACGGACAGTAACATCCTCATTTAGCATAGGATGCAGCAGACGCGTTTGGAGATCGGTAGGAGATATCGGAGCTTAGAGGAGCTCCCAATCGCACGCCGGGAATCAGTTTCTTCCATGGTCGTTCTTGTTTGAACCATGCGGGTAAGACCTTACTTCTCCTTGATCCATTATTACCAATTCTTTCCTGAGGGAATGTTATTATAGATTGAATGGATTTTCATTTTTCCCAGATCTCTATTATTCTCAGACATTTTGTGAGGCGTCGTTCATGAATATTGATTAGAGGAGATCAAAGTAGGTGGTCTGATGTTTAATTCCAACTAGTAAGTGTTTTTGTGTACCAATGTGCTATGGGCCCATGTTTTGAGTGTTGTATAGCTGAGGTCTTGATTAATTAAATACCTATAATTTCATAGGTAATTTAATGAATATGTATAACTATTGTGTGGGATCATTACTTCAATCTAGGGCCACCTCGTTTGTGTGTTCCCCTTGTTTAGCCGTTTGGAAAGGATACCCAAGGGTATTCCATATCTATAACATGTTTTAATTTTTATTGATACAAACTTATATGAATTGCTTGTTGTGATTTGCGCTTGGCCCGGTTACTTTCTTTGCCTGAGGGTAGTGTTTTTTTAGCGTGAGGGCAACTGTTTGTTTAGCCCGAGGGAAACTATTTCATTTAGCATGATGGAAACATTTCATATATCGGAGGACAGTACTTCTATGCCTGAGGGAAATAACTCGTTCCTGAAGGTAGTATTTGTTTACTTGAGGGCAATCACCTATGGTTTTTGATTCTATTTACCTAAGGGTACGGTTTTTCATGTCTGATGACTCTATTTATTTGGTATATTCACTGTGGTGATTTTACATGTTATCCCTTCCAATCTACATCACAGGCTTGGTATTGTTCTACCTTATACTTGTTAGATAGCTTGTTGTAGTTTTGTTAAGGCACTATTTAAGAGATTGTTAGCTGAGGCCAAGTCTTAGGAATCTATAATTCACTTATCCTGAATTGTAAGATAATAATTAAATGGAAATGGAACTGGTAGGAGTAGATGCTTTTGAGTACTTCCTAGTTTACTGCATTTTCATTTCTCCACACTGATTTTGCACAAATTCACTATTAGTTGTGCGCGGGCATTTGGTGTTTGCCTAATGGGATTTATTTCTCACACCCTGTTTGGGTAATGTCTTGGGTCCAAACAGATTATATTGCGGTAGATGTGGATAAGGGAAAGGGTCCCTATACGGGTACTTTATTGTTTCAGATGAGTAGGAGAGCATGGGACCGAGATTAGGCTTGCGATGCTGCTGAGTTCCTGCAGCGCTATTTTATTTTGATTTTCTGTATTTTTCCCTTGTATTGTATTGTTCAGATTGTAGTGTATCATGTTCTAGCTGTTTTCTTAGACTTAGGGACATATTGCATCATTATATATATGACTGTTGGTATTTATTTACTTCAGTACTCTGTCTATTTCTTCTTTATTATTGTTTACTGCTTTCTCTTTTGTATGTTTGTATTTGTTCCACTGCATTATACTTTGACAAATGAGGTCATAGTTTCCCCACTAACAGACCTAGGCCCTTGAAACTAGTCGACAGCCTCTGGCGTTTGGGGAAATTCACTTGAGTACATGTGACTAACCGGGTTCGGAGCACCCGTTGAGTGCAACCCAGATTTGGGATGTTACAAAGTGGTATCAATGGAGGTTTTCTTTTTTTCTGAGTTATTTTATTATTTGGTGATGACAGAAAGATATTGATTGCTAAGGGATTCAGTTCCAACTGTGCTAGGGAGTAGCAACCCCATGTACAGGTAATTTTCAGATTACCTCGAATTAAATTGTGCTTTTCTTGTTTATGATTTTTACAGTTTATTTTATTTTCACCATTGGGTGCCGCACTTGTGGTGTGCTGTTTATATTTTTATTCATGGGTACTATTTATTTGCAACCTGATTAGATGAGGGTATGCCATCTCACGCATCATTTAGGCACATGTTAGAATCACATGTCCTACATAGTTTCAATGTCATATAGGTGCATTAGAAATTTCATGTTGTCGTGATAGACGTTGTGCTAGAAAATGTGTGCTGTTGTGATTGATTCCTTAATAAAATACCTGCTATTCGATAAGGTATTGTTATGTAAGGTTTTTTAGAATGAACGCCAAACTTTGGTTCTTGAGGAATACGAGCCCTCATGGACTGGAATTTTGTGGCTCATTGACTAGTTTATTTTGTTATAACATGTATAAGATGCCAAGATTTGATTCGTGAGGAGTATGGGCCCTCACGGATCAGAATTTGGAACTTAAGTGTTTGTTTTGGTGTTTTTTTGTCTATGGAGAAGTTTCTGAGGCTTACTATCTAGAAAAACCCAGAATACACACTGTGTAGTTTTGACTACACACCATGTACTATCTTGTTCAAGAATAAGTGGGAAAATTTTTATTACCTGACGTTTACCCTATGTACACACCGTACAGTTGCTACCCATGTCATTGGTCGTGTGGGCAGAAAAACGGGACAGTAAAACATTGAATGCACACGCCGTGTATGGACTGTACATGTTGTGTAGTGTAACCTGGTAATTCGTCCGTGTAACTAACAACACAGGTCGGTGTAATCCTTTCTTGTATACACAGTGTCCATCTGGATCACTCTGGGTAGTGTGATCCTTGTATACGGCCATGTAACTAACAACATGGGTCGGTGAAGCTCATCTAGTACACTTCGTGTACCTGTGGGACACATCGTGTAGTCTTGAATGGGGAGAGACCATGTGTACTTGGCCATATGGTTAGGGAAACGAGGTTGTTTACATGCCGGGTGCAGGTATAACATGCCGTGTAGTGTTAGTCGAGTAGCTGATCATGTCACTAACAACATGGGAAGTTGGAATTTAAGGTGTACACGCCATGTAGATCTTATACACACTTTGTTTTCTTGTTTTGTAAAACTTGAATGTTTTCTTTTCTTTGTTCCCTCCTTACGCTTTCGGTTCTTAGTCCTTGATAATCTTGATCAAAGGCGTTTGTTTGACCTTGTAGATTCATGCCGCCGAGATGACCTCAAGTTGTTCACCAGGAGAGCAGCAACAAGTATACTTCAGAGATGGTAGGCTATGGGCTACCGATGGATCCTCTAGCAGATCCAGATGTGGTGACAGCTATTATACTTGACACAAGTGAGGATGTGCAGTTCCGTGACGGCTTCATGCGGTTTATGCAGACCTTCCAGGGAGCACCGCCGGCTGCCACATCTATGGCAGAGATGACTCATATATTCCTGCAACAAAATCTTCCTATGTTTTCAGGGGATGGTGGACCCCTTGCTATTGAGTCTTGGATGGGTTCTATGAAGACTATCTTCAAGCATCTTGAGACACCTCTAGGGTGGAGGGTCAAGCTCTCTACATACATGCTACGTGATTCTGCCAAGATATGGTGGGATGTTACCACCCAAACTGAGCATCACAAAGACATGGTGTTGGAAGATTTCCAGCCACTATTCTATGATTTTTTCTTTCCGGAGACGCTACGTGAAGATCGAGCTCAAGAGTTCATGAATATTTTACAGGGCTCCATGTCAGTGGGGGACTATTCTGCCCACATCACTGAGCTAAAATTTTTTGCACCTGTTCTGGTGGGTGACGAGACGTTGAGGGATAGAATCTTTGAGGATGGTCTTCGATATGACATCCGAGCACTGGTGAACATTTTCAGGTTGCCTACAATGCATGCTATTTTGAACCAAGCACTGATTACTGAGCGGAACCTGCAGGAAGCTAGTGGTGTAGGCCAGGGTGGTTCATTACCAGTTTCTGGTACTATTTCTACCAGTAAGAGGAAGAGGAAGATTGATTTCTCTCGTGGTGATAGTACTTGACAGAAGATTTCTTCTGGTGGCTAGGTAATATGCTACCAGTGTGGAAAATAGGGGAACAACAGACCGCAGTGTCCACGTGACTGAGTGGAGTGCCGAGCTTGTGGCAAGATTGGTCATCTGCAGCGCTTTTGTAGGGTGTTTCCACGAGCGGCTAGTGAGCGGGGTTCTGTGCATACTCCACGTACATGAACTGGGCTAGCAGCTTCTCACTAGTCAAGAAATTGGGATACGTTGGGGCATTCAGGCTGAGGTGGTGGTCATGGCCGTGGTAGCCAGACACAAGGATCTCAGAGACAGCAGGGCGGGTCAGCTTAGGGTAGCCAGGCTGTGTAGTAGGGCCGCAGCACTAGGAAGGCATATGTGGTGCAACAGACCCAATAGGAGTAGGATCCCAGACCATCCACTGTCATAGGTACTATTCTAGTTGCTTAGGTTTTATATTCAATACATTTTGATACGGGTTCTACACATAGATTTATATCTGTGCACATTTTGGAGAGCCTTGGGCCTTGTGTTTCTTCTTCTTCAGTTGTTATGAAACTAGACACTCCGTTGGGGACTAGAACAGCTAGTGTGCGTCAGTGCAGTGAGTGCCCCTAGAGATTGGTGGGGGTCTCTTTCAATGGGACCTCTATGTCTAAGATATTCCGATCTATGATGTCATTCTTGGGATGGACTGGTTGGTACCCTTTCGAGCCTTTGTTGATTGCTATCATTGCAGGTTGAGTTTCACATCACCAAAGGGTGGAAATTTTCTATACAAGGGTGAATGGGATGTCCAGGTGAGTCGAGATGCACCCGAGAATTGTGTGAGAGGTGGAGTGATGGCCCAGATTGCGAGTTTGTATCTGGATGACCAGGGAACTTTTTAGAAGGATTTCCCTCCAGTGGTTGATCTTTTTATAGATTTCTTCCCGGATGAATTTTTAGGTCTTCCTTCCAGAGTGAGAGGTGGATTTCTCTATTCAGCTAGTGCTAGGAGTAGCACCGGTCTCCATTCCTCCTTATTGGATGTCTACACCAGAGTTGTAGGAGCTCAAGAGGCAGTTTGAGAAGTTACAGGAAAAGGGTTTCATCTGACCCAGTACTTCTCCTTGGGGTTTTCCTATCTTATTTTCGAAGAAGGCAGATGGTACCCTCAGACATTGTGTGGATTATCAGAAACTGAACTAGTTGATGTTCACAAACTGATATCCTTTACCGAGGATTGATGATCTTTTTGATCAACTTAGAGGATCAGGAGTGTTCTCTAAGATTTACTTGAGATATAGATATCATCAATTACGCGTTAGACCATCGGATATTCCAATTACATCTTTTTGAAGTCGATATGGTTCATACGACTACTTGTTCATGCCGTTTGGACTCACAAACACACCATTAGATTTTAGGGCTCTGACGAATCGTGTGTTCCACCCATATCTGGATTCTTTTGTAGTTGTCTTTGTGGACGATATCTTGGGGTACTCTCACACTCTATACGACCATGAAACCCATCTTGAGATCGTATTGAGTACACTGAGAGAGAATCAGTTATATGTTAAGCTCTTTAAGTGACACTTTTAGATGGACCAGATTCACTTCTTGGGTCATATCATCTTAGTGACAGGAGTAGCTATGGACCCAGAGAAAGTGAGAGCACTAGTTTCCTGGGTGCAGCCTAAGAACATGTTTGAAATAAAGATTTTATTGGGGATATCTGGTCACTAATGGCATTTTATATAGGAATTATCCCACTTAGAAGCGTCGTTGATGGGTTTGACTAAGAAGGGTGTGATGTTCGATTGGTCATAAGCTTGCGAGACAGCCTTTCCGGAGCTGAAGGGAAGGTTGACGTCCGCACAAGTCTTGATACATCCCGAGCAAGGGAAGATATTTACAGTTTACTGTGATGCATCAGGTATTGGGTTGGGAGCAGTGTTGATGCAGGGTGATCGAGTAGTGCATACGGGTCTCGGCAGGTGAGGCCACATGAGAGGAATTACCCGACGCATGATCTCTAGTTGGCAGCAGTTGTTCATGTGTTACATTGTTGGATACATTATCTCTGGGGAGAACATTTTTTTGGTGATTATAGACCACAAGTCTTAAATATATCTTTACCCATTGTGGACAAAATTTGAGATAGCGAAGGTGGGTTGTGTACCTTCAGTCCTTAGATTTCGAGCTTGCCTATACACCTGGTAAGGGTAATATAGTGGCTGATTCACTGAGCAGGATGACTCAAATACAGGTAGTGCAGGAGGCTAGTAGTGAGTGGTAGCTTATAGCTTTGTTCTCTGAGATGAATTTGGTGGTGCACGACAGTCAGGGGAAAAACTATCTTTCATCCTTACCTATGACTTCTACCCTCCAAGAAAGAGTGAAGATGAGACATCTATCAGATTCAGAATGCCTAGTTCAATGGGAGTCAGTGGAAAGTGAGTACCCTCCTCCCGGTTGGATGATAGACGATGATGAGGTACTGCATTTTCATGGACGAGTGTGGGTTCCAGGGGACATATGTGAGGATTTTATGTGGGAGTTTCATGCTTCGTCTTGGGTGGTACATCTCGGGGTTACCAAAATGTACCGTGACATGAGACGTCAGTATTAGTCGTTGGGTATGAAGAGAGAGGCAGCTGGTTTTGTTACAAGATGTTCCACATGTCAGTAGTTGAAGGTGGAGCATCAGAGGCCAGCAGGACGATTACAGCAGTTACCCATCCCGGAGTGGAAATGGGATGATGTCATGATGGACTTCGTGACCGGGTGGTCGAGGCCACCTAAAGGAAATGATGTCGTGTGGGTTTTTGTAGACAAAATCACGAAGGTAGCTCACATTTTTTCGATCAAGGAGACCATCGGTGTTGACGATCTCGGGAAGTTGTATATCTAAGTGGTAGTACATCTTCATGGGGTACCTCATTCTATCATTTCAGATAGGGATGCTCGTTTTACATATCGTTTCTAGGAGAGTTTTCTTGAGGTCACTCGGTACACAGGTGCTTCTAAGCACAGATTACCACCGTTAGACTGATGGCCAGTCAGATCATATGATACAGGTGCTAGAGGAAATGTTGCGCGCATGCGACCTGGACTTTGGGGGATTTTAGGAGAAGCACATACCCCTAGTTGAGTTTTCCTATAATAATTGTATTCAGGAAACTATTGATATGACACCTGACGAGGTTTTATATGGTAGGCCATGATGATCACCTTTGTGCTGGTTAGAGGCTAGTGAGGCAGCTGTACTGGGACCTTGTCTTGTGTAGGAGACTTAAGATCAGGTCTAGTTGATATAGAAGCAGATGGATACTGCACAGTCTTGTCATAAATCTTATCCTAATCATCGTAGATGACCCTTGGAGTGCGTGGTCAGGGATCACGTTTTCTTACATTTTTCACTGAGGTTGGGACAGATGATGATCGAGAGACTGGGTAAACTTTCACTAAGGTATGTGGGGCCTTTTGAGATTATAGAGAGATTTGGGCCGGTTTCCTATCCGTTGTAGTTACCAAAGAGGTACTGGGCCATGCAAGATGTATTCTATGTATCTCAGCTACACCGTTATCACTCAGACTGGTCTCACGTCTTTCATCAAGAGGAGGATGAGCTTCATACCAATTCATTCTTCAAGGATCATCAGATTCGTATTGTTGATAAGAGCACGAAGGATCTCCGAGGCTGTTAAGTTCCTCTCATGTGAGTGCTATGGAATCATGGCTGAGTGAAGGACGAAAACTAGGAGCTCGAGATCGACGTACGTGCTCAATGGCCAGAGTTGTTCTCAGCTTTATCTTCACCACCCTTGGAAGGGAAATTCGAGGAAGAATTGCTTCAAGGGGGGATATTTTTAAGAACCTTGTTCTTATTCATGAGGTACGAGTCTCTTCTTTTCCTTTTTCCTTAAGTGTTTTTGAGAAAATAAGGGAGGTGGGTAAAGATCCCAAATTTTGTGGGTACACACCATGTACTTTTCCACACACAATGTAGTTTGGCCATTTGGGATGAGTACACGAGTCTTGTAGGCCTATCATCCATGAAGGGTGTAAAAACTAACTACATGCCATGTATATAGTATATATACGTTGTGTAATCAGTCGGCAGGTGAACAGTAAGGCAGTGGGAGTAGCCGCCAGCTGAGCGACCGTACATACCGTGTAATAAAAAATATACATTGTTTGAACTGTGTGGGTAAGATCATCCTTCTCCTTGATCCGTTCATACCAATTCTTTCTCGAGGGGATGTTTTATGGGTTTTAATGAATTATCGTTTTCCCAAAATCTACATTGTTCTTAGACATTTTTGGAGGCGCCGTTCACGTATATTGATTAGAGGAGATCAAAGTAGGTGGTTTGATGTTTAATTCAAATTACTGAGTGTTTTTTGTGTACCAATGTGCTAAGAGCCCATGTTTGGTGTGTCATATGTTTGAGGCCTTGATTAATTAAATACCAAGAATTACATAGGTAATTTAATGAATATGTATTACTGCTGTGTGAGATCATTGCTTGGATCTAGGGCCACCCCGTGGGTGCGTTCCCCCTGTTTAGTTGTTTGGCCAGGATACCTGAGTGTATGCCATATCTATAACATGTTTTATGTTTCCTTGATAGGAACTTATATAAACTGCTTGTTCTGATTTGGGCTCATCCCAGTTACTTTCTAATCCTGAGGGTAGTGTTTTCTGTCCCATGAGGTCAAGTGTTTGTTTTAGACGAGGGCAAGTATTCCATTTATCCTGAGGTAAACGTTTCATTTGTTTAAGGACAATACATTCGTGCCTGAGTGCAATAATGTTTTCCTGAGGGCAGTTTTCGTTTAGCCTGGGTGAAATCACCTGCATGTTTTGATTCCATTTACCCGAGGGTAAGTTTTTTCATGTATGAGGACTCTGTTTAGTTCATATATTCACTGTGGTTATTTTACATGTTATACCAACCAAGCTAAAGCACAATATTGGTATTTTTTTACCTTGTACTTATTAGATAGCTTGTTATAGTTTTGTTGCGGAACTGTTTAGGAGATTATCGGTTGAGGACGATTCTCAAGAATTTATAATTCCATTATCCTAAATTGTTAAATAACAATTAAATAGAAATGGAACTGGTATGAGTATCCACTTTTGAGTACATCCTAGATTACTGCATTTTAATTTCTGCGCACTACTGTTGCACAAATTCACTATCAGTTGGGCGCAGGCCTTTGGTGATTGCCTACTGGGATTTATTTCTCACACAATGTTTTGGTCATGTCTTGGGCCCAAATAGATTATACTGTTGTAGGTTTGGATAAGGTCAAGGGTCCCTATTAAGGTACGTGATTTTTGTATAAGAGTAGGAGAGCATGGGACTGATCTTAGGCTTGAGATGCAGCTCAGTTCCTATTGCACTGTTTTATTTTTCGTTGCTGTAATAGTCCCCTGTATTGTATTGTTCAAATTGTAGTGTATCTTGTTCTTGCTGCTTTCCTAGAATTAGGGATGTATTTCATCATTATATATATTATTATTGGTCTTTCTTTATTTCAGTACTCTGTCTATTTCAGCTTTAGTATTTTTTATTTCTTCTTTTTTTATATGTTTTTATTTGTTCCATTGTGTTACATTATGATAAATGAGGGAATAGTTTTCCCATTATAATACCTAAGACCTCGATGCTAGTCAGCATTTTCTTCCATTTTTGGAAATGCGCTTGAGGTCATGTGACCAACCAGGTTCAGGGCACCTATTGACGGGCACCAGGATCCAGGATGTTACAATTAAAAAATACATGGGAGTGCATAATTTTTTTGTGTAGTTTTTGGGGAATATTTTTTGTTTATCATACATAGTATGCATTGGTATGAACATGGGATTAACTCACTTGTTAATCCTTTTCCATTTAAATTGTTCATTCTTTTTGGCACCCCAACATCCTTCTTTTTCTTTATCTTATTGCATGTGATAGTTCTCTCTGACTAGTTCGAGGAGTCTTGATGCTAAATAAATGATCAATATTTATTCAAATATCGATAGATATCTTTATAAAAATTGATGTTTAAGTATGGATGGATGTAGATATCTTATGGGCCCCAACCCTCTAAATTTTCCTTATGTGCCAGCTAAACTGAAATATATGAAACCCTTAATGTAGTAGTCCACCATCATGGATTATGCATTTCCATCTATAAGTGGTGTTATTTCCAATATTTTGTGCCCTCATATCTAGGTGAATAATTTCAAAATGAAATCTGGACCCAACATTATGATCCAAAATATGAGCTAGTTTAGCAGAATTCATTGAAAATATCCCCACAAGAAAATCTCTAATTTTCCATAAGTTTTTTACACATTTTTCAAACAAGTTGTGTCATCTTGTAACTTTTGGATCTGATTCTACCCATTACCCTTGTCTAATAGAGCCCATTATAGGTTTATAATCCAAGATATTGAGTCAATCAAAAGTTTTACTGATCCATCTAGTAAGTTCCTCAATATATATTTCCAAACAATATGAACTTTGAATCTCCAGAAAAATAATTATAAATTCACTCTAGAAGATAGAGAGTTATCTTGGGAGGCATGGGTTCACTTCACGGAGCTCACCTGAGAGTTCCCACATCACAAACTACATATGTGGCTTTCGTTGAAAATGATCTATCAAGGCATCCACCCCGTTTCGTGGATGGATTGGGATGCCTCCACTAATAAAGGGATGATTATAAAGACACCCAATGTTTTCCAATAACTTTTAGATGAGGTATCTCATAATTATTGTCTATGGAAGAGAAATCGAGGACCACCTCAGCACAGAATCCATCAAGTGTAAGAAAAAATCATCTTGAGGAAAAATTAGAGGCCTTTAATATAATATAGAACTATTTCTACTACCTACTCCATCCAAACTACAACCTTCCCTTGTTCTAGATATTTAATAGTTTGAGATGGGTGGAGGCCTAAACCCATATAAGTAATACATAGCAGGGATGGAAGAAACATGAATAAAATATTGTAATTACATTAATTACAATCAACAAACCCAGCAATTCTTGAAACCTTAGTAATAACAACAGAAATACCAACAAAAATTCCATCGATAGAGGGCTTCTCAATAGCTATAGAAAAATAATCAAGGGTATTATCAATAGAGGAGTTCACAAGTTCCTCTGTGGAATCATGGAACAGTTGGGTTCCTACTTCAAAAAAATATCTCCTTGGACACCTCAAAAAATAACCCAGAAAACAATCCCTCATATAGCGAACCAATAATTCCATCCATATCCATAAATAACACCCCAAAAGACCCCTTCTCATCATGCTTTTTAAAAAAAATGGGGACCATAGGATGACCACCCTTGAAATAAAAATTAAAACCCAAAGGGAAAACCTCTAAAACCTAGAGCACCAGGGGGGAAATTCCCAAAAACACTGTCTAAAACATTGCCATGTAGACTACCTAGTAATACTGAGATGAACCCAAGAGAGAAATCCAATGTAGTTTTAATATGGTTTAGAAATTTTTTTCATTTTTCTCAACCCTGTATAAGAGAGGAAAACAATCCTCAATAACCATGAAAATGTAACACTATAATTAATGAGGATAATAGTGATAGAAATCCAAATGTAATCCAAGAACAAAAAATAGAATGATCACCTCATGAGAAATACCTCATATTAGATTAACTATAGAATTTGGACATCTATGTTCTGCCATCATCTTATATACCACCTCTACCCTTCATAAAAATAATGAGTCAATTAAAAATTAAAGGGAAATATAAAAAGGTTTTATAAATTTTCAAAAAATTGTGTATAAATATCCAATTTTTTGAAGCTGTTTAAAAAATTCTTACATATGGTAAATAATTAAGGGAATAAAATTTCAACAAAATGATAATGGATGACCAATGAGTCATTTCACTAATAGGATAATTATCTATTATTATTTATAATAATCTCCCACCTAATATTAGAGTCGATGGAAGTTTCTCAATCCCATTCACCATAGGGGAATGTAACATTAGAAGATCCTTATACAACCTAGGATCAGACATTAATATCATGTCAATGATGTTATTCTATATGTTGTGACTCAAATAATTAAATCCAAGAAGAGTGGCACTCTAACTAACCAAACAATTGGTCATATATCCCTAGGGAATTCTCAAGTATGTCTAAGTCAATACTAAAAAATTCATCTTTATCAGGGATTTACGCATCCTTTACAGGGATGAAGAAGGGTATGTTCTTGATATCTTATAATAATTATTTCTAGCCATTGGGAGATGAGATAAATTTTCATATTTTTTGAGAGAAAAAAAGAGGCGTTCGATCCAGCGAATGTCACCAAGCAAGGTGGTCATTCTTTTTACTGTGAGGAAATTATATCATAGACAAGAAATTTGCAATAATGAACACTAAAGACAAATGAAATAAGAAATATCGATTAGAAAATTAGGGTTATGAATTTGAGGGAGTAAACTATATATAATCTATGACAAGGTATATTATCTCATCATTAACACCCTTTGTCCTCCCGCCACCAACGATGGAGCTAAAACCCCTTTTGAGGACACTCAACTACATGTTTCGAGAGATGGAAGAATCACTACTTATCATCATCAGCAAGGAACATTCCTCAATAGAAGAGGATAATTAGATATAATTCCTCATGATACACAAGAATATAATCTCTTGGGTAGTGGTTGTTAATAAAGGTACTAGCCCCATATTAGGCACCCACAAGATCCTGTTATAATAATATTCAAAACATAAATTCCAACCACATAGGAGACTACCCCCTGAATTAAAGTGATGGTTAAAAAATAAGTTCTAAATCTTCTAGAAACTAGAATAAAATTTTTAATCTCTTACAGTGAGTGGATGATTTCACTACAAGTTGTTTCAACAAATAGTGGCCTCACAGTTGTGAAAAATGATGATGTTGACCTAATCTAAACTCGAACCATTACTAGATGGAGAGTATGAATGGATTATATATATTTAAACATAGAAACCTGAAAATTTAATTTCCTATTACCTTTCATGGATTACATTCTAGAGTGATTTGAAGCACATGTATTTTATTATTTGCTTGACATATTTTTAGGATACAATCAAATTGAAGTCGACCTAGATGACTAATCCAAAACAATATTCACATGTTCATTCAGGACCTTATACAACAAATTCATGTCATTTGGTATGTGAAATCCATTATCATCCTTGAAAATGTGCATGACACATGTATTTCACAATATGTGGGAGGAATTCCAATAGATTTTTATGGATGCTATCTATTTATTTAGAAGATCCTTCAAGGTATGTTTATAAAATTTAGAATTAGTACTAAATGATTGGTAAGATAAAATAGAAGTGATAAATAGGAAAAAATTTCATTTCAGGGTCCACATAGGCATAGTCCATTGATAAAAAATTTCAAAGAATGGTTGAATGTTGACCTAGAAAGGATCAATGTAATCAAAGACTTAATTGATCCATCAGCAATAAAAGGAATAAAGAGATTTCTGGGCCATGTATAATTATACTGTCACTTCATAAAAGATTTTGAAAAACTCACCCACCCATTCAAATATTTATTATCAAATTATTATCCTTTTTATTTCATAGAATAGTGCCATTTTTCATTAAATGTTGTATAGAATAGCATAGTGTCTACTCTTGTTATCACTTCCCTATACTGAGATAAGGAAATAGAGTTCATGTGTGACATCAGTGACTTAATTGTGAAATATCTATTAGGAAAACACATAAGACATATATATTTTCCAATAAAATATTCTAGTCAAACATTGAATGATGATCAGAAAAATTATATAATAATGTAAAAAATAATTTTTTGCAGTTGTTCATGGGAATTGAGATATTTTCGTCATATATATTGGTGTCCAAAGTAGATTTTTACACTCACCACACATCCCTTAAATATATACAAGACAAACTATATTAATCAATGGATTATAAGGTGGATACTACAACTACTACAGTTTGATATAATCATAAAGTACACTAATGAAATAGATAATTTCATAGATGATCATCTATCCAGACTCTCATTAACTATTATTAATGATGATGAAAATTTCAAAATTGAAGTTAACTTCCCAGATGACATATAATTAAAAATAAACACTAATCCATGCATGTGGTTTTTAGAAATTCATAATTATTTGTCCACATGATCACTTTACTCAAACATATCCTATCAATATAGGAGATGTTTTTTAGTTAACTCCTCACAGTAGTATTATGATGAGATACTACTTTTTAAACACTATGCTGATGGATTGATGGGATTCTACATTCCAAAAGATGAAATTAAAATCATGTTCGACATGTATCATATGTCCCCAACTGGAGGGCGTCATGGACCTGAATGTACAATGGCCAAAATCCAATAGATATGACTTTTTGTTTCTACACTCCATTAATATTCATGAAATTTGTGTCAATGCTATGATCAGTTCCAGTGAACAAGAACAATAGGGAAGTGAATTGAAATTCCCCAAAACCCAACTTAAGAAGTTGAAATTTCTTATTAATGGGAAATATACTATATGAGGAAATTGACTAATTCCCATGGGAAGTTCTATATCCAGGTTTTCATTGAATATATATTCAAATGGTATAAATTTGAATCCACTATTAATTATATGGGAAATGTGCTCATTAAATTTCTAATGAATAATATTTTATAGGTTCAGATAACCCCAATTTCCAATAAGTTGTCAAGGCACTCAAATTTCCAACAATGTAGTAAAAGGATTACAAGATAGATACGGAATCCTATATAAAAATATAACACCCTACAACCCATAAACAAAAAGGGAATATGAATTATCAAATAGAGAAATAACAAAATTCTTTAAAATTCCATAAATATAAGTTGAATTGTATGGAGCCTCCAACAGTATGGTGCACCTTATCTATATCGCACGTCGAATCAAATAACCATCAATAAAACTCTATATTTACTCGTAAATGGAAATTCATTCCATTTAACAGTGGAACTAGAGACTCACTCATATTATGAAATTAAGAATTTAAATATGCTTTCCCAAAAAACTGTGGAAGTCATGATTATACAAATTGATAAACTAGAAGAGATAATGAAACATTATTATATGGACACCTGAATTTATAAAGAAAATACCAAGAAGAGGAATTTATAGCATATCATGTCATGATTAATTACACCCGGGGACAAGGTTTTTAATTTGATTCCCAATATAGACTATTCCCCAGGAAGCATAAATCATTATTGTTAAGGACCATTCAAGTTTTAAAGGTTTTACCATATAGGAATATTAAAATTTAAAAAGGTGTGGCACTTCCATACATGGTTAAATGACATTGACTAAAGATATATCAAGAGCCATTACATGAGGGGTGAGTCATCACTCTTAGATTCATCTGAATGGAAAAGATTATATGTCTCAAATTTAAATTATGTTTTGACTAGGAGGTATCCTACGATATGTCAAACATGCTATAATTAGTTAGATTTTATGTTAGGAATTTTGTGGGCACGCTAGATGAAATGGAAGAATGTCCTGACTCAAATGAAGAAGAAAAATTCCAAAACACACATCATGTATTCATCACATTATGTGAAAATTTCATGGCCTAAAAAATAAAAAGAAACCAAAAATTTTATTTCATGTAAAGTTAGACGAAGAGAAATTTCTGGGATCATGAAAATGTTGTGACAATAGGGTCCATACCCCCCACCTTCTTCCATTGATCTCTCTCTCTCTCATTGTATTACACTGTCGTTGCACCTATCATGCTCCCACAACTTCTTCCAATCCTCTTTCCCTTACCTATTTCCTCCTCCCCAATACCACCGCAAATGGCCCTCACAAAGAACCTCCACATACCTCCTACTGATCACACAACTGAGCATGAGGATCCTCCTTGGTCAAATCACTGGATGGTTTCTCTCCCTTCATCACCCTCTACATCCTCCTCCTCCATCTCAGATCCAGCCTCTTCTATCCCCTCATCCACTACAAATTCACATTCAACTTCCTGTGGGTCCTAGTGTTCCACCCCCATGTAACTGGTAATCATGGAACGTCTACAGTTAGATCCTATATAGACCAACAAGAAAATAAATATCATAGTGCCCAAGAGGCTCCATTTTCACAAGGAGGTCATCGAATTCATTGGAAGGATGAACCTATCCCCCATTATGGAGGAGTGTCCAGAGACCTTCTGTGTGATCTTCATTGAGTTTTTGGCCACCATATACCTATCTGTCAACAACCCCACCTACTAAAATGGTGTAAGACCCATTAATCTCACCCTCAGTGAGTTTTGCATCATCCTTAGCCTCTACTCTATCCAATTTTTCAACTAACTAGTATTTATGACTCTATTAAATGATCTTGGAAAGTAATATGTCATTTTACACTAGAGGTTGGTAACTTATGACCCCCAGAGTTACCATGATCCTTGAACTATTAAGTTCACCCAAATCAGAGGCACTACACTAATGATCATTCGCCAAGAATTGACCCATGCCTAGATGATGAGCGCAAAGGCACATGGGAGCATAATTGAGATGGATGTTATTATTCATGAAATATCCATGGGTGGCCAAGCCATCAACATAGATTTCTAGTTCAAAATATTATATGAGACACAGGTGAGGAAAACGACAGGTGCTTTATGGTAGATTAATTCATTTCACACCTCAAAATAATCCTCAATGTGTTGGATGTTTCACATCCCCTAACATCCCTAAGACTGATGGATTAAATTCTCAACCTCTTGATCCAAAATATGGGGCTCTTGAGGAATCATAGAGAAATATACTAATCAGTGTTTGCTGGATAAAATAACCATATTTTCCTCTATCTCCACTCTCCCTTCCTCGCACAATCTATTTCACCATCCCTACCCACCAACCACCCTTTCGTGGCCCCACATCATCTTCCATCCCCACAACCCCTCCTTACCCACCAGAATCGCCCACTCATTTGACATATCCCGCTTCCCAAAAGGTCTTTTTAGAGGTAAAGGTATGTTGTCGTTAGTGTCCATCCATATCACCATCTACCGAGGTACCTTTCTTTGACCCTAAATTCAGAAACATGACAACTGTCAGGATCGATTACTTGCCCCCCTATCCAGTGAGATAGCTTCCACCACGATGGAACATTTTGATAAGTTTATGATCATTCTAAAATCCCCAAATAGAAAATATATGGGGAAGGGAAGCCTGAGAGACCCAATATTTGGGAGGGTTTATTTGATGTTGTTATTGGCGACTCGAACCGGACTATTTCGTTTTCCCTTATACCTCCTCACCTATTCTACTCTCGCATAGTTCTGTTTTTTTGTGTCCATGAATCTATGATGTACTTTGTTTCATATATATATATATATTATATACATATTGTTTCCTTCATTCTTACTTATAATTTCACTTCTAGATTAATTTATCCATATCTATCTCTTCTACCACCTCAATGGTTATTTATGAGCCTGTCTTGCCACTGTCTTCCCTCTTACATCGGATGTTTCAACATTTGGATGACCTCAAGAACCAACATGAGGAGGTATCATTTGAGGTAAATGGAAATTTTGGATCCCCACCAAGTCAAGCATAGATGTAATTCATTCCTTACAATATTCATGATCAATATACTACTAAGGTTTTTAATCATTCCAATAATTCCTGCGAGCTTGATGTTACTCCAACTAGTTCTTATAGGTGGTAGGAGACCTTTGATCCATGGGAAAATACTGACATCATTTCTTATCCATCAATCTAGTTGATGATAGTGTTTTTAGATATTTTTGGGAGGCAATCAATATTTATAAATTCCTAGATATATTGAGGCTATTTTCCATTAGTTTTTCCACAAAATTTCATCAGCCACCTCAAAAGTCATCATAGACTGAAACAATAATCATTTAGGGGAAAGTTATTTGACTACCAAATTGTATATGCTTATCATTTTTTTAAAATATATATTTATTTTAACTTATCGATTAATTATTTTTCAAACTATTGATTTATCCATTTTGTCTAATTTTTAGGTATCTCAATTCGACTTTACAGTACGCCAATTTCACATATGGCATGAAATTAATTATATGGAGCTCTCATTTCAATATTTTTCATTCCAAATATTAATTTTCATATTACATATACTTTTTTAGTATTCTCTCCCACAATACATCACAAAAAGTGTGGAAATTATTTCAAAATATGTTTGCGGGGGAATATTTGAGTTTATTTTGTAAATATACCTGATATTGTTTATTATCATTAGTATAGGATAAATTTTCCATTGAATAGAATGATTTAAACAATTTATATCACAGAACCCATTTGATTAAAGGAAATTTTTTGTAAATTTTCTTAAATCCTATTTTTTCCTACTTAAAATTCCAACTTGATTGTAGAGTTGATTTGTTTAATTATAAATTAATTATTATTCAAATTATATTTGATTGATTTATTATGCGATGTTATTCCCTAAGTAATTTAATGTGTTATTTTATTCTCAGATTCCTAAGAGGATTCTAAACCCTTACTTTCATATTCATATGTGATCATATTTCTTGGGGGACTCTTAGGGCTTGTGAACCTATCAAAACATGCACTGAAATCTTTTCAAAGGTGTGAATAAACTAATAATATAATAAAATTATTGAGGAAATATTTTTTGAGATATATATTCATGAAAAATAACTTTTTATTTATCCTTATTTAACTAGTAGTATCTATAAATGAAATTTTCAGGATACAATTATTTGGACCCTATTTTCCCTTCTTGTCCTACTCAGGGTTTTTTTATGGGATTCTAATGATAAAATGTGGGGGGTTTTTTCTTATCTTAAACATATGGGATGTTTAACATTTAGGATATTATTGGCGGTATTTTCACTATGATGATAGTTCATGATTACCTATGTTATTCACCATTGATTTATTTGTGCCATAAGAAAATTTGGATTTTGTATTCAGGGTAAAAATAACTAATGCTGGACCAATTATATTTCATAAAAAAAATAAATTATATTATAGATGTGATACCTATCATGAAAACAATTTTCAAAAAAATATATAAAATAAAAGAAAGGAACATGGCATTTTCCCTTTTATTAATTGACACATTCATGGAAATTTACTCAGTTGTTGGGAGCACGAGTATATTCATTCCCAAGAGAAGTTTCCTTTAATATGATATTCATTATTATCATGCATTGGGTTACAATGAAAACCCCCAAATTGGTAATATTTTTTTATTATCCACTATCCCTCATCATTATATTCATTTGAACCTTATTGCATAATCCCTCATTATTTGTAACACCCCAAAATTTTATGAAAAATATTCTTTTTAATTTCATTAATTTCTTGTGTTGTACGCTACACCAAAATGAGCTTGCACAACATGCATCCCTAACTTGGCTTGCATTACACGCAATCGCGACCTTCCATGATAGCATGTGTTGTACGCAATACCGAGTTTCGCTAAACAATGATCTGTTATATAAACTAGCCATTATGAATAGTAATATCCACTTTTTGAAATTTTATAAATTTTATCTTTCTAAATGGACTTCATTTTTGGATTCAGAATATCGAAATTATCCTAGGGTGAATTTTTGGTATTTTTCTGAAAACATTCAATTTTTGATGAATAGTGAAAACACTCGGTTACTATTCAAAAACCAACTTTTTATTTAAATAATTATTTATTTTATTTAAATATATTTTAGGGTCAAAATTGATACATAATACCTATATAAGTTCAATGTAATTCATTGAAGTCATTTTATAATAATTTTAAATATATAAAAATTTTATTGAAATTTTCATCGTCTTTTACCCACCTCTTGGGAGAATTTGCAAATTCACATAAAACTTAATTTTACCGCTTCTGTGAGTGGAATTTTTAAAATCCGAGAGACATGGTTAATATCAAGGAATAAAATGTGGCTCAATGAGATGAAAATAATTTTTGGTGAATAGTAACTTTTTACTTTTTTTACCACGGTTAAAAGTAAATAGGGTAATTAAGGGTAAAAATGATATTATTATTACCCTAACACATGTCCTAATTCTATTGGATAAGTGTAATTCGACCAAATAAAACCTTAGGAATACAATATGACCATTTCGGCCCACTTGGATTAGATTAGGACATTTATTATTAATATATTTAAAGAAGGGTTAAAATAGTTAAAATCAAAGTCTAATAACTAAATAATTTTTAATATAGGGTTATACATAAGATAAATTAAACTATAAATATTAATTAGAAATATAATAAGATTTCCTACATAATGGTATTTTATTTATAATTTTTAGACATTAAATAATTTAATATATTTATGACACAATGATGATGCAGTAATTATCTTATTAATGAAATATTGACATAATTGAAGTTATAAATACCCAAATAAATGTAATTTGAGACTTTTTATGAATTACACTAATTTTATAGGTTAATATGACATGTTAGTATTTATTTAGTTAACGTTTTTCTAACTAATCATTCTGTTATGATTTTCACAAAAAATAAATTACCAAATAGTGTCAAAATTGACATCAAATAGTTTTTAAAACAAATATTTTATTATTAATTGTTATTTTATACCTAAAAATCTATGGTTCAGCCAAATGTCTTATATAAGGTTATATATATTAATAATAAACAAATTGGGGTTCTTTTGGCTTGTTATAGTAAGTTTATTAACCTTATAGTGTAAGAAAACAAGAAGACACGGTAAAAGAAAAATTATTTAACTTAAAGTTAAATCTAAATGATAAGGTTAAAATAGAAACCTAAACTTGTCAAAATTATATTGGATGAGAGGATTTCTACCCATAACCACCTTAGCTTCTCAATAACTTAATTTGGAGCTATTAAAAACCGAATATGACTTTATAATAAAATAAAATTTCTAGTTATTCCAAAGGTGCCCCTCTCCTCCCTTATAAAAGGGAACCTCCTCCCTCTTTTCCTCACACCACTTTGAGCCTTCAAGCAAGGCCAAACCCTGAAAATTTCTCTTCTCAACTTCCCTAAAAACATCCTAGAGGTTCTGTTCTTCTTCAAATACCAATCTTAGTGCCCTAAGAGGAGGTTTCAAAAAGGCGTGTCGAAAGAAGAGGTAATATCTGTTACCGATTCTTTCAACTTTATTTCTTCTTGTACTTCTTCTTCTTTAGTTGTTTAATTATGAAGTAATAACATCAGTATCACTAATATAATGATATTTTATTATTAGTATTAAACAACCCTATTTCACCATCTATCCATCCTACGGAAAACGAAATCACTGTGCATGCGTACGTACAAAATACCGTCTCCACGCTGTGGTGTAATCTGTTTTCGACCACCACCTTACTTGGATGGGTATAATGGTGTAAAGAAATAACTATATATAATTATTTCAAAGTGATATTGATTCTGAAATATTATACATACACTTCAATGCAATTCCACGATCATGGGAATGATATCATCGCTCGTGCGTACGTATGGAATACCGTCTCCACGACGCGATGAGATTCATTCCCCATGATAACCATTCCTGAATGATTATAAAGTATATATAAAAAGTAATCATGAAATATATTAAATAATAATGATAATTTATTTATGTTTATATATATGTATGTCATCTACTTAATTTCTTTCAATTCAATAAGGAAACGAAAATAGCGTTCATGCGTACGTACGACCTACCATCTCCATGAACGGTGTATTTCATTCCATTTAATCGATATATAATATATATATATGTATATACTGAATATATATTATATATAAATCATGCTTTACATTCTGTAATTAAGTAAATTAGGATATAAGTAATAATATCAAGAACAACAAGTCCAAACACGTACGATAAATAACACGATTTAACCCAAAACGCTGCTTTAACATGGATCTTACAAAAGAATGGGTAATATAAAGTCATAAGTGAACCATATATGATATAATAACAATTAATATTATTCTGTAATAAGTCAATGACATTATTTAAATCATTATACAGGAGGTTCGGATATGTACGAAGCATATCGGACCTAAGGTAGGGGATAATTTTGCAAATCCCATTTTTATCCGAGATTACTTATTCATAAGTATTTACTGGGGTTATTTCTATCATCCAAGTACATGTTTTATAAAAGTGTTTTAATGTATGTTTAAATTCATTTTTAACCATTTTTGACTTTTTCTAAATGGTATGTAAGGAATATTGTTTTTACCATACGAGGTACTTTTTGACTTTTCTGACAAAAGTACGAGGAGAATGTTGTTTTTAACTTATACGGCTTGAACGTATTTTAATGTTTTATAATGCCTCATTTTCATGAAGCTTAATCTACATGATTTTATGACTATTTTCAACAAAATACTTTTATTTTAAAAGTGAATCGTATTTTTTGAAAAGAAAATGATTTTGACGAAGAAAAGATATTTTCCTCAAGAATTCATTTCAAATATTTTATCGAAACCATTTTCCATCTAAGATGACATTATTTCATATGTGTATGTTTCAAGATTAATGTCTCTATGATTTAAATGGTTCAATTTTCATATGATGAAATGTCCATTGGTTTTATATGGATTATGAAATGATGGGATGATGTTTATGAAACCCATTTTATTCTTTGGGTTATGATGAATGTTTTAAGTTTATTTTGTGGCACACGTAATAATGATTTCATTATGAGATGGGTGAGACCTATATCTCCCTCCAATGAATTGGGTAAATATTTATATCTCATGAGATAGACATGGATAAAATGGTAAGTTAATCAGGTTCCGTGTTACAAGACTGAAACGAGAAGTGAACTCGATTCAGAAAGGGACTTTGTCCACTAAGATGGTCTTGGTAGCAATGCCTTGGATACTATGGAAATCATGACATGTGCTAAATGGTTTCCACAATTAAATGTTTTATTCCCATTATATTTTATCATGATTGATGTTCCATTATGATATATGCCTTACATACATCCATGATTTATGTCTTTGCTCAAGATTTTGATGTTTAAATTTCATTTTCAAGTTTTTTTCTTTCAAATATTTATGGATTGTTTTATGTACAATATGTTTTCCATTACTGGGAATTTGAGCTCACCCTTTTTATGTTTTCCTTTACCCATGATATAAGGAAAGGTTTTAGGTAAGAAAAAAAGGGAATAATGCTATAGGATATGTTGAAGATCTTTCAACACGATTAGAAGATTACATTCCATGTTTCCAAACACACTAAACTATTAAGGTCCTTGTGTGTCTGTTTTTGTTATGTACTAAGTATTCTGAAAAAGTAATTTAATGTCCATGTACGTCAAGATTTGGGTCTCTACAGTTGGTATTAGAGGAAAGGTTTAGTCAACCTTTGGAAACTAGGATGCAAAAATGTTAGTGAGATCCCTAGAGATATTTCTAAGGTATGTCTAGGGATGTCCCTAAGGATAAGTATACATATAGTATATAGTCCTAGAACTACGGTAACGATCACATAATTTAACCTAAGATGTTTGATATTGAGGGTACTCCCCCTTTATTATGTTGTTTTCCCTAGCATGCTTTTTTCCTCTCACACTATTCTTTTTGGGTTTTAGAAAATGGATGGAAACAGGAAGATTCACGATAATGGAGGATATGACGGACAATGGAATGATATTCTTCATGAGCAACCAAATGAAACAATATTTGGAAGTCCAAACATCCGTGTTATGCCTAATCAGCAATCTCATAATATGATCAATAATCTCAACTTTTGTAAGTTTCCCGACTCAGATAATAAGAGAAAGATGGAGTTTCATTTAACACCATGGACAAGGATAATAGTATTGCTATGACATCAACAATAATTAGATGTTTTAAATGTGTAATTAATGGGCATTATGCAAACCAATTCCCTAAGGGAAAATCTCATGAAGAGAATAAGCATGGTCCTATGAGTAGTATTTATGTGGATGATGATGAAGAGACTACAAATGAAATATGAGATGAAATAAATGATGAAGCTCAGTCAGTGGTTTAAGAAGTTAGTGGAATGATTGTATGTTTATAAAGAATAATGTATGGTGCTATAGAATAAAGATTCATCTAAGGATGGTTAAAATATTGTTTTTCCTAAAGTATTTGAAAGTATATGTTGAATGGTATCGGTAACCATGGAAGGTTATTCATATATTTTTGGAAAGTAGATGATATGCGCATAATGAAGGGATAAAGAAAATAATGAGATGTTTGATTGTATTCATGAGATCATGACTGATATAAGAACTTAGTGATATTATGGTTTGATTATATAGATTTTTTTGGTATTTTGGTATATGGAAAGAGATACCTTTTGACAGTATTCATGTTTTCACTAATGTTCTATGGTAATTTATGTTTCAATATAATATATGAATAAGGTATTCATGTGTTTGGAATGCAACCAACAGTATATATCTTATGATATATGTGAGATAAATGATTGTATTTACATTCTTGGTAGATAACCTTTCTAGTAATTGTTTTCTATATACTATGATCTTGGACCGAATTTTTTTAGATAAGCCTAAAGATTGGAATGGATTATGTTGTAAATAAGTTATTATTGTTTAAGGATATAACTTTTTTCAATATTATTGATGGGATGTTATAGTAATGTAGTTTTAGAAAAAGGACAACATGCAGGATGGGAGACAACCCATCGCGTCGAACAAAGCTGTGGGAATCGAACCCACAACCGAAGTGCGATAGGCCTTTATTTTCTACAAATGGCCAACTGGAAGTCCCTGGTTAGTATAAACTAGTTTTAATTTATTAAGTGGTATGATAGATGAAGTATATTTCCATTTTTGGAATGATATACGATAGATGTACTTATGTATATACCTATTGACAACCTTTTGATTCAAACAGATGGAATGACCCATCATTCTATCACATGATCTACTAACACTTCACGAATGACAAATTCAACATCATTGCTTTAAAAGATGAAGTGGAAATTGTTCAAGGCATGAACAACGGTGATATTATATCGAAATAAAGAAGGTATTTCTTCTAATTCAAAATTTTCAACTTTAGGAAAATGACATTGAAAACCAAAAATGTTGTCATAGTGGTCTTATATCTGATAGATCAATTGGTACCTTATATCATCACAAATGTATGGCCTTGTGATTGATGGCTTTTTCATATCCATGTTCTCTACCACTCTCTATCATAACTTCATGGTTAGATTTTTCTTCCATATCCATATTTTCACCTATGTTCTCCTATGTGGAAACCCAGTGATTAGTTAATTTGGGTAACCATTACGTTTCATACTTTAGTTTTTAAAGCCATGTTTTGGTATTTCTTTTTATGATGTGGGTTTCTATTAAAGAATCTTTCAAGTAGTAAACAATTTATAACCCCAACGAATTTCGAGGGCGAAATTCATTTTAAGGGGGGTAGAATGTAACACCACGAGATTTTATGAAAAATATTCTTTTTAATTTCATTAATTTCTGGTGTTGTACGCTACACCAAAAGGATCTCACACAACACGCATCCCTGACATGGCTTTCATTACACTCAATCGCGACCTTCCACGACAGCGTGTGTTGTACGCAATACCGTGTTTCTCTAAACAACGATATGTTATATAAACTAGCCGTTATGAATAGTAATACCCACTTTTTGAAATTTTATAAATTTTATCATTTGAAATGGACTTCATTTTTGGATTCGGAATATCGAAATTATCCTAGGGTGAATTTTTGGTATTTTTCTAAAAACTTTCAATTTTTGATGAATAGTGAAAACACTGGGTTACTATTCAAAAACCAACTTTTTATTTAAATAATTATTTATTTTATTTAAATTTATTTTAGGTCAAAATTGATACATAATACCTATATAAGTTCAATTTAATTAATTGGATTCATTTCATAATAATTTTAGATATATAAAAATTTTATTGAACTTTTCACCATCTTTTACCCACCTCCTAGGAGAATTTGCAAATTCACATAAAACATAATTTTACCACTTCTGTGAGTGGAATTTAGAAAATCCGAGAGACATGGTTAATATCAAGGACTAAAATTTGGATCAATGAGATGAAAATAATTTTTTTTGAATAGTAACTTTTTACTTTTCTTGCCACTATTAAAAGTAAATAGGGTAATTAAGGGTAAAAATGATATTATTATTACCCTAACACATGTCCAAATTCAATTGGATAAGTGTAATTCGGCCAAAAACAACCTTAGGAATAAAATATGACCATTTAGGCCCACTTGGATTAGATTAGGACATTTATTATTAATTTATTTAAAGAAGGGTTAAAATAGTTAAAATCAAAGTTTAATAACTAAATCATTTTTAATATAGGGTTATACATAAGATAAATTAGACTATAAATAATCATTAAAAATAAAAACAGATTTCCTACATAATGGTATTTTATTTATAATTTTTAGACATTAAATAATTTAATTTATTTATGAAACAATGATGATTTAATAATTATCTTATTAATGAAATATTGACATAATTGATGTTATAAATACCCAAATAAATGTTATTTGAGACTTTTTATGAATTAAAATAATTTTATAGGTTAATATGACATTTTATTATTGATTTAGTTAACTTTGTTCGAACTAATCATTCTGTTATGATTTTCACAAAAATCAATTACCAAATAGTGTCAAAATAGACATCAAATAGTTTTTAAAACAAATATTATATTATTAATTTTTATTTTATTCCTAAAATTCTAAGGATAGGTAAAATGACTTAGATAAGGCAATATATATTAATAATAAACATCTTGGGGTTTGTTTGGATTGTTATAGTAAGTTCATTAACCTTATAGTGTAAGAAAATAAGAAGACACGGTAAAAGAAAAATTATTTAACTTAAAGTTAAATATAAATGATAAGGCTAAAATAGAAACATAAACATGACTAAATTCTATTGGATGAGAGGATTTCGACCCATCCCTACCTTAGCTTCTAAATAACTCAATTTAGAGCTATTAAAAACCGAATATGACTTTATAATAAAATAATATGTTTAGTTATTCCAAAGGTGCCCCTCTCCTCCCTTATAAAAGGGAACCTCCTCCCTCTCTTCCTCACACCACTTTGAGCCTTAATTCTCTTCCAACCCATGCCAATTTCTCTTCTACAATTCTCTAAAAACATCATAGAGGTTCTGGTCTTCTTCAAAGACCAATCTTAGTTCCCTAAGAGGAGGTTCCAAAAAGGCTTGTCGAAAGAAGAGGTAATATCCGTTACCGATTATTTCAACTTTATTTCTTCTTCTACTTATTCTTCATTAGTTGTTCCATTATGAAGTAATAACATCAGTATCACTCATATACTTATATGTTATTATATTTATGAAACAACCCTATTTCACCATCTATCCATCCTATGGAAAACGAAATCACCGCGCGTGCGTACGTACGGAATACCGTCTCCACGCCGTGGTGTAATCTATTTTCGACCACCACCTTACTTGGATAGGTATAATGGTGTAAATAAATAACTATATATGATTATTAAAAAGTGATATTGATTCTGAAATATTATACATACACTTCAATTAAATTCCACGATCATGGGAATGATATCATCGCTCGTGTGTATGTACGGAATACCGTCTCCATGACGCGATGAGATTCATTCTCCATGATAACCATTCATGAATGATTATAAAGTATATATAATAAGTAATCATGAAATATATGAAATAATAATGATACTTGATTTATGTGTATATATATGTATTTCATCTACTTAATTTCATTCAATTCAATAAGGAAACGAAAACAACGTTCATGCGTACGTATGGCCTACTATCTCCATGAACGGTGTATTTCATTCCATTTAATCGATATTTCATATATATATATATATATATATATATATGTATGTATATAATGAATATATATTATATATAAATCATGTTTTACATTCTGGAATTAAGTAAATCAGGATATAAGTAATAATATCAAGAACAACAAGTCCAAACACGTATGATAAATAACACAATTTAACCCAAAACGCTGCTTTAACATGGAACTTACAAAATAAAGGGTAATATAATGTCATAAGTGAACCATATATGATATCATAACAATGAATATTATTCTTTCATAAGTCAATGACATTACTTAAATCATTATACAGGAGGTTCGGATACTTATGAAGCATATCGGACCTAAGGTAAGGGATAATTTTGCAAATCTCATTTTTATCCGAGATTGCTTATTCGTAAGTATTTACTGGGGTTATTTCTATAATCCATGTACATGTTTTATAAAAGTGTTTTCATGTAATTTTAAATTAATTTTTAACCATTTTTGAATTTTACTACATGGTATGTAAGGGATATTTTTTTTACCATACGACATACTTTTTGACTTTTTCAACAAACGTACGAGTAGAATGTTATTTTTAACTTATATGGTGTGAACGTATTTTTACGGTTTCACAACGCATAATTTTCATGAATCTTACTCTACATGATTTTATTACTATTTTCAACAAAATAATTTTATTTTAAAAGTGCATCACATTTTTTGAAAAGAAAATGATTTTGACGAAGAAAGGATATTTTCCTCAAGAATTCATTTCAAATGTTTTATCAAAACCATTTTCCATCTAAGATGACATTATTTCATATCTGTATGTTTCAAGTTTAATTTCACTATGATTTACATGGTTCACTTTTCTTATGATGAAATTTCCATTGGTTTTATATGGATTATGAAATGATAGGATGATGTTTATGAAACACATTTTATTCTTTGGGTTATGATGAATGTTTTAAGTTTATTTTGTGGCACAAGTAAGAATGATTTAATTATGAGATGGGTAGGACCTATATCTCCCTCCAATGCATTGTGTAAAGATTTATATCTCATGAGATAGAAATGGCTGGAATGGTAAGTTAATCCGGTTCAGTGTTATAGGACTGAAACGAGGAGTGAACTCGATTTAGAAAGGGACTTTGTCCACTAAAATGGTCTTGGCAGCAATGCCTTGGCTACTATGGAAATCCTGACATGTGATAAATGGTTACCACAATTACATGTTTTATTCCCATTATATTTTATCAGGATTGATGTTACATTATGATATATGCCTTACGTACTTCCATGATTTATGTCTTTGCTCAAGATTTTGATGTTTAAATTTCATGTTCAAGTTTTTTGCTTTCAAATGATTATGGATTGGTTTATGTTCACTATGTTTGACCTTATTGAGCATTTGAGCCCACCCTTTTTATGTTTTCTTTTCCCTATGATATAAGGAAAGGTCTTAGGTAAGAAAAAAGGGGAATATTGTTATGTGATATGTTGAAGATCGTTCATCGTAATTAGAAGGTTACGTTCCAAGTTTTCAAAGACACTAAACTATTACGGTCCTTGTGTGTCTGTTTTTGTTATGTACTAAGTATTCCGAAAAAGTAATGTAATGTCCATGTACGTCAAGCTTTGGGTCTCTACATTATTAATATTTTATTTGTCTTTACGAAGTATAGATTATATAACACATGAAATCCTATGGGTTGGACCATGAATTCAGGGTATTATTCTAACTCCAATCATATTTTACCATGAGTGATTAGAGAAAATTAATTGTCAGTAAAATTGAATCGGGTGTACAAAATATAAGGAATAGTAGATTTTTTTAAAGATATATTAATTTGGTTAAAGAATATGGTTACAATGAATGAATGAATTTCTCAATAGAACTAATTTTAGAGGACCACATTTTTATGGTGACACTTGGTATTACTGACATTTTTTTTAATGTTTGGTTCTTGTTTTAAAATTTATTTCTTCTTTGGAATCCTTGTTCAGATCATATTGCGTTATGATAAACAATTGTTCAAGTGTGGGAATGTTTCATAAGACTAATTAATATACATCTTCTAGATTCCTTTTTTTTATAATTTTACTACACTTATTTGATAATGAACTTATTATTTGTTTGTATTTATTGGATTTTGGTAACTAAGGACTTAAATGAAAAGCTGTTGAGAAAGGAAACAGTTAACAATACCCATCATAAATTTCATTCATGATGTGTATTCATCCTTTACAATATGACTGTAAGATTATAGAATAGACCATGAAAATTTTCTAGACATGAAACAATACATGATTTAAAACCCCATTACACTACTTATAGGATTTTAATTCTAACTAGTGCTCAAAACACAAGACACGAAGCTATACCATGTTGCAAGAAACATACATGTCATAAAAGAGGTGGTATCTACCGATCCCAAAGATGCAGGTCATGAAGGTTTCCTAATATTAGATACACTAATAAATATTCAGATCAAGATTACATGACATGAATACAGCATATACATCATGTATTCACTAGGATAAAGGCCATCGTAAGAAGTTATATGATGTGAACACTAACAAATCATGTAATCCTTTGTTCAATTATATAAAGAATGTAAAACATCATTGGATAGACTTCAAGGAAGTAGGTTATTTATTTTTTATTTTTTATTTATCTGTATCACATCCCTTTCAACTATAATCAACTCCTTTTATTATTTTAATCAAATCTATTTTTTCATCTATCGTTCTCTAATTGTTCTCCTTTTATTTCAAGGCCTCCTCCATTTTTTACATTTCATTTCCACCAATAATAACATTTGATGTCAAAACATAACATGTTATTTTTTTTTACCTAATTCATGTTACTTTTTGGATGATTCTTTTCTAGATTCAATATAATGATGCTTGATTTCAGACTTCTTAACTCTAAATTTCACTATTTCTATCGTTGTATCAATATACCAAGAATTGTTTCTAGTAATTCAGTTAATAGATTACTTTTAATTTCATTCCATCATGTAACCCTGGCCATAGGTAGTACGATTGAATAAACCTGACTTATCTAAAGCTGAGCAAAGCTAAGACCGTTAGATTATGATAATTTCTGTCAATGATTGCTTAAAAATAATTCATCTATGTTTCTAATTGTATTATAACCAAGTAATAATTTTATATTTAATATATCTAATTAGTTTGACAAAAACCATTTAGTGAAATTTTTACAACTTCAATGCCTAATTCATAGGTTTATTCCACGTTAGACTTATGTTTTTTCTTTTTACTAAAAAAATAAAATTAACTCAATTCTCTATATCTTCCATAACTCTGAAAATAATTCTATGTAGATTTAGTTAAATTCAAAATAGAATATAATTCATAATGACTTCTATACAAAGTGTTCGAAATTTCTAGGTTACCGGTCATATTGTGTTTTACATGGGATCGACCCTATACAAAAATTTTACCAAGCCATAGTATCAAGTTTATTTTTGGATAATAGATATTATAATTTTATCTAAACTCATACAGAGTTAAAAATATCTTCAGAGAAAATCAAACTCCATCAAGATCAACTCATACATAAGACAAAAAACTTCTAAGCTATGGGTGTGAAGGTGTTGTATAACCAAATCAAAAATCCAAATCTCAATAAAATACCCAATATCTATTATTAAAATCAATGAAAAAATGATGATAATAATCAATATCAAATCGTTGAGAAATAATACAATCTATTCTGATAATTATGGAAACTATATCCAGGTCGATAATGAGAAAATATCTGACTAAATCTTCATTAGTGATCGATGGTGAATAAGGAAACTAAAACCCCTTCTATTCTATATTCCTAAGATGTGCTACAAACATCATAACAAAGGGAGTTAGCATCTTATAAAGTAGAAAAATATAAAAAATAGGTATATATAAATGATTGTGAGAAACCAGTATCAAATAAAGCTATATCTACAGTAGATGAAATAAATATGGTATCTCTCACTATCACTAGAACCACATCAACCATTGGGGAAAAAACATCTAATATATGAATGTGATTCATTCCCTAGGATTGGGTATAGATCCCTATAAAAATTGAAGCATCTTATATGGATTCATTTTCCATTTGATACGATGATCCTTGACTATAAAAGGGAAATAGACAAAGTATGATAAACACATTGTAGTGGGCCATGTCATACACAACTACTACACACCATCAATGCGAGGAATAAGAATTTGGAGTGTGAAAAACCCTTTCATAGAGATAGTAAGTCATGGTCACACTATTGTAGATAACTAAAGGTACATAAGAGGCCCACTTTTAGAACTACACCAACCACTCCTAGGATGATCATGTCAGTTCCTCTTCCTTCCCTGTGAACCACTAAAGCTTCTACTGGGTGGAAGTAAATGGGAATAATAACCAACCTTTCGTTCCATATTCATCTTTTAAATAATTTATCTATTTACTATCTTCAAATATGTATAATGATTTAGAAAATATATATATGATATGATATCCACTAACAAACCCTACATGTAATTCTTAGCTTTCATCTAATCATTCTTTACTACCTTAGGAGAAAAATAAACCTGCTCTGTGAAATGATCTATTTGAACTAACACCAAATTATCTTGTTATTCTAATAATATGAAATCCAAATACATCATAATTATTAGTGGATCAAGAAAAACTATTTAAAATAATGGGTTTTGAAACTGTTCCAAAACTAGATAGTGTCTTTATCCATATGCACCATGGAATCCCACCATCACATACTGGGACCCTCAAGTCTGAACACCAAAAAATTCACCATGACATTATCAGGTGTATACAAAAAAGTTGAATAACTAATAGAAATTTTCTAGCTATTCCTCTTCCCCTTGAGGTTCATTCATACCCTTAAGGGATGGTGGATTCTCATTTAACAACTCTCATAATAGATCCCCTTCTCCTTAAACTCTTCGATGTACCTTTATAACATAAATCTATACATAAGGTACATTTTTTTCTACAATAATAAATTCCCACATGATAGCCTCAATAAGATAATAATATAGTAATATATTTCCTTTAAGAATATCCACTAAAATGATGTGAAAGGAAAATTTAAAATTTTCTTGTTATTATTTGAAAATTCCCATATTTAAATTCAATTATTTGGTAAAATATTCCTTTTTTGGAATATATGAAATTATTAATTTAATATTATGTTTGATTTAAACATGATTTTTTAGATATAGTTTTTTTATATTCAAAAGACATACATTTTAATTAAATATATTTTAAAAAATTAATGATCCTAATGTTAGCACCTCCTTGTCCATCATGGGTAATTGAAACTCTATCCCACCGAAACCTCACCGCCAAAAAATGATGAATAATTTCACCTAATGAAATTATGAATTGTTCCTGGATCTAAAAAAGAACAACCTCCACAATCCTTGCTAAAACCCCCATATCTAAAAATTTAAAAGAATCCATTTGAAGGCAATGAATGTATGAAGCACTATTAAAGAGGATACACCAGTTGTGTAATCAACTATTGATCATCAACTTATATGGTCCAACATTAAAGTAGATCTCCACTGACCATCATCACACCACCAAAGTAGGTTGAAGAAGCTAATTTTATTCTAGCCTAGATCTTAAGAACCACTATGAACCACCAGTCAAATATGTGCTGATTGATTCTATGACTCATCATCACATTTTTCTATTTATAATGACATCCAAGCCCATCATATTCTACTCTTCCATTCCAATGAAACCTAAATCCTTTCCTAGGAAAAATTGTCTTTCTTCTTCCTCATATATACTTTTTATTTACTTTACACTTTGATGTAATTAAGAACTATGACTCCCAACATTACCGAGAATGATCATTTGTGAAGCATGGATCAGTTTTCAAGACACTATATTCAAGTTGGATATGGACACATATCGATTATCCATCCCTGAAGAAGCCACTACTCGATACATAAATTGAGGAACATTATTGAGGAACTAGAGGATGATCATAATTCTCACATGGAAGCGCACCAAGGATGTTTTAGCATCTTATATAAATAAAGAACTATTCATGTTGTTGGAGGGGCCTCAATCCCACACTAGATCTGGAAGAAGGTAATCTACTTATTTCATACTATATTGAAATTTATTCTATAATTAATCCCATTATATAACACTAATCCCTTAGTGGCTACACTAAGGATATTTCCCCTGCCCCTTCTAATGAATTCATGTTTGACCTATTCAATTCCTTCTATTTATATCTCTATATTTATTCAATGTTCTTAAACCATAGGTTATTTCTTATATCATTTCACTCCGATTTTATCCCCTATTCTTCTCTAGATGCCACACAGAAGACACTTACTGCTTCGGATCATGAGTAGTGGGTTCATTTAACGGTAATCTAAGATTTTTTATTATTGGGATTGGTGATATTGGATGTTTTTCAAGATATTTTCATACATAAAATAGAAATGAAACATCTAGGATAAAGAAATACCGAGATATTTCTCTGGATTAGAGAAAAAATAGACGATTAAAATTGAATAATGATTTAACTGGGTATTTAGTGGATATCAAAGGAGAATCCACTTTATTTCAAATTAATTTAAAACTAATCGACTAATTATTCCAATTATATTTAGAAAAATTGAACAAATAAAGTGAAAATGAAACAAACCCATAGATTTGTCCTCTCTAGAGATAGACTTGATTCATACTACTACTACATTTTAATCGAGATCAAATATTTTTTTATTGGAAACCATGTGACAAGAAAACCATCATTAACCCTATCGAGGAAAATAATGATGATGTTATAGAGGCATACCATTGCACACTAAAATAGAAAAAACGATCAAACAATAAGATAATCCCAGTTAAAACTATAAAACCACAAGAAAAAACTGATATTATGATCAACATCTCAAATTGTTGAAATATATCCAAACATCCCATGGTAATTTGCATCTCTTCTTGGCAAGATATAGTTATTAACCCACTACAACCAACCTCTCAAGTCTCAAAAATCCTATCTATATTCTAGAAAAATCCAAAAAACGAGAAAGACCCGACCTTTGATACCAATCTATGATGAACCAACATGGATAACCTCTTGAATCAGTACCCAAACTGACTCATTACCTACCCAAAGGGCATTCCTGATCCCCACATGTTGTTGACTAGTAACCAAGAATAAAAAAAATAAGAGGGAATGATTTTTTCCAACTTAAAGTAGAAAAAATTGAATAAATATACATAATAGGAAGAAATAGGGTAAATGATAACAGGAAATACATTCCATAGATAAAAGGAAACAACAGAACTGATACAACTGGAAACTGGATAAAAAATATCTAAGTAAAATTACAACAATAAAGGGCCAAACCACAATGAGAAATAGATCATCCATGTGATAAATTAGTCAAAATCCCACCATATCACCATCAAATACCTATACATAGATGACTAAAAACTCACCACCTCAAGGATGAGACTTTCATTTTCCTTTATCGAAAGACAAAAAAGGCTTAAAAACCACTTAAGGGGTGCACAGGGTGTGATAAAAACAATCTTAGTAGGATCCCACGCAAGTGCTCCATATCAAGTCTCTGTAAGAAAAATTTTAATATTCTAAACTTTTATTAATTGAAGGAATTAAAATAAGATAAAACATTTTTTTATCAAAATAATGGTAAAATATTTCCCCTTTTCCATATTTCCAAATAATCCTAGTGAAAAATTTTCAAACCATATCACATATATCACAAAATGTAAAAGAATGAATCAGGTATCATATCTCATACAAACCAGTAAAAACCAAAATCAAAGGTAATATCAGACCAAAGATGAGAATAGTCCATGAAATATAGAATATCGGTACCCTGACAAATACAATTGTGATAATCAAATAAGGATCCAGCACAATTGTGAATGGTCATGAGGTTACTAACCTGGGAAAATGATATATTTGGAGTCAGGCAACTAGGTAAACAAATAACGGATACATCATAGTTTTTGAAAAAAATACTAATATTTCTACACCCCACAATCCATTTCGAATTGTTACTAAGAACAAGAATAGGTTGTGAAATCAAGATCTAAAGACGAGAAGTGGCCCCTACCTCTTTCAATTAGTTTTCTATATCTCTTAGTGTTAAATATAGACCCCAATGATTTGTTTTCTAAAAATTACCATGAAAGCCTCACTTTCATGCTCTGGATCTCCTCCCTGATACTCTAGAAATTTGTAACAACCCAGTTTTTGCTGCGGAAGACTTTGGAATATTCTTTATGTTATTCCAGAGCAGCGCCTTCAGACGGCGTGCGATTTCGAGCCCCGGTGTGGCCGAAATTAAATTTTCAGTGCGTTCACACTGGGAACACCAAATAAATGGGATAACTCCAAAACGGTGATCCGGATCAGAGATCCGAGTGTAATTATGGGTCTGGAATGGGATTTTTACCCTAGAAACGACATAAAACTTGTCGGTGTAGGAAGTTTGGACCCCTCGCACGCTTTCGGAACGTTAAATAGATAATTAAATTAATTAATTCATTCGTTTAACGGCTTAACTCAAGTATACCTTAAACAGTGGCTCAGATTGGGAAACTGATGGCACTGTTGAGTCCGTAACGTGCCGTATACCCTTGGAGGGGTGTAAGTTTTTCGGGCGCGGCCCATCTGTGAAAAATGGCCCAGGGGCGTTTTCGTAATTTGGAGACCCCGGGTGTCAAGTTTAATATGTTTTTAATGGGGACTCAGATTAAAATTCAATGATTTCCGTTGTGTTTAGATCGTGGTTTTTAGCCTAGGGGAGGCTTAATCCCAACCCCATCGGGAGTTCGGGTTCGGGCCGACGGGCGGGTGGTTAAGTGTTTTCTATTTAAACACTTAACTCACCCCTACCTCTTCTTCTTCCTCATCTGGACAATAGTAGGTGTAAGACCTACCTCTCCTCCTACACTCTGGTGAGGCAACTCCAGCGAGATGCGGCAACTCCATCGGTCCGTCCGTGAAGCGTCGGGCGAAGCCCAACGAGGTAGGATTTGTCGTTTTCGTTTTATTCTCCCCACACCTACTTTGAGCCCATTTTATCATGTCTAATTGCTGTTGGATTTTTGATCAATGAAAATTAATGTGTAGTATATTATATTCCCTTACCAACTCATCTTTCGGATTCAAATTCCGAGCTCTATGGCGTCCGAAATCATCCGCCGAAGTTTGCGGGTTTTGAAGTTTCCGGTGGGTTTCTTGCGGTCCGGGGAGGCGGCAGGACAATGCGGCGGTGCACTGGTGGCTTCGGCAGCAGCTGGTTTTAGGGCGCGGTGGAGTGGCTGGGTGAGCTAGGGGCGCGGCGGCCTTCAGTAGAAGAGGTGGCCGGGGGGCTTCGGTGTCGGCTGGGGCTCGCGGGCGGCGAGCGGGCGCCAGGCGGAGGCGCTCCGTGGCGCGGAGCGAAGACCAGGGTCGCGCCATTCGACCTCGAGGCCAGACCAAGACCAGCCAGAGGCGGGTCTCCCGGGGAAGGACCAGCCCTGTCGGCCGGTCGGTGGTTGCGGGCTGCAGTGGAGTGGACCGGACCCGCGGCTGGGCCGCGGGCCGGTAGGGCGGACTGGTCAGACTAGGCTGGTCCAGCCCAAGGGGTTTTCCCCTCCAACTTCGGACGCCCGTATCTTGAGCTACAGACATCTGTTTTGCGTTTCGTCAGTGGAAGAGAAGACCTCACATCGAGCATAACACATTGAGATGGTTTCAAAAAAATTTAATTCCCGAAAATAGGGGTCGTGGAGGCACGAAACGTCTTTAAGTGAATTGACATTTTTTCGGGGGACATTGTTTTGGACGACGCGGACGCGTATGACGTCCATTTTGAGTGCCATCAGTGGGGTTGGGACCCTGTTGCCGAGGTGGAGTTTTCCAATGTGGTTTTGGGCGTCAAAACCGTAGTTGAGGCATGGGACCCAGGGCCCGTCTTTTGAGTTGCATGCAGTGTTTTTTAACTTTTTCATCGGGTGTCCGTTCGGGGCGTGCGAGAAGCCGATGTTGTGTGTTTTTCCGAGGGCATTGTATTTTTGTAGTCTGCCTGCTTTAATTCTGCATGCTACTGCGGGCCCCGTAAGGGCTGTTTGGGCATTGATGGTGATTTTACATCTCTATCACTGGGAGACCGTTTTGGACAAGTGAATAGTCCATTTTGTGTGCTTTTTCGAGAGGATCGCAACGGTGCAATCTGTTCATTGTGTTTCAGGACTGGGTTGTGGGTCCCACGAAGCACCGCTCATGTACGGTGCGCAAGAATGCATCTTTTTTCCCGGATATCCGTTGCGCTCATGTGAGAAGTCTTTTTGACATTTTTTCCCTAGGGGATCGCAATGGTGCGATGCACCCGACTGTTTTTGGGGCCGAGGCTCGGGATCACGGGACGTCGTTCGGGCGTGAGGCGGTGTTGGTGACCTTTCCGTCAGATATCCATTTGAGGTGAGTAAGTAGTCTATCTCACGTGTTTTTTCACGAGGATTACAACGGTATGATCCATTTGGTTGTGCGGAGCCTCATACTTGATATTATTAGATGTGTAAATATGAAAGGTTCCCCGGTGATGGTTCTTTTACCATGTTTGTAGCGGACCCTTGGCTTGTGATCGCATGCACTCCCATGTGAGTGATGCCAATGCTTTAAGATATGTGGTTGGATGCGCCTCAGCCGTTGAGGTGGCTGGTTGGAGTTGTTACATTATGTATTCGCGTTGATGTTGGGTGCCGGGTGCACGTTAGCCTTTGGGCTGGAGACATGGTATACTCTGGGAGTATACGGGGGCGTTGGGATGTACATGTGGTTGTTTGTACCTGAGAATGTTTTTGCGCTCAGTTGGGGTTGACATGGGGCCCAACGTCATGTGGGCCCCATGTGCGTGTCGTGTTCTGCTCTCTGTACTTTTGACCTCGTGTGACATAGAGGGTTCCACTGGTCATGTTTGTTGACCAGCATGGTTGAGTCTTCCCCTGGCTTGGTGCTTCTTTGTTTGACCAGTAGGGTTGATTTTTTCCCCTGGTTCTGTTCTCGATGGTTTTGGCCGACAGAGATTGTTTGGGTTCCTCTGTTTCTTCAGCTGTAATGGGTTTCAGTACTGTGCCCCTTCCACCGGACTACGGCACCATTTGCGACTACGGGTGTTCGTATAGTGTGGGTGTTTTCCCACTTTTTGGGATGATTTGTCTCGGTCCTCTTCGACAATGACTCAGCGAATTGGTGTGTGATTGTCCTGAGATGCCAGGGGAGTTTCTCCCATTCCTTTGTGTTCTCTGGTATAGTTTTTGTTGATTCGGTGTGACCAAAACTTTACACAAGCACTAATCCTCTACCCAAGAGGTTGTTTCCAGCAGGGCTGAGGTTGTTACGAGTAGGGCTGAGGTTGTTTTCAGCAGGGCTGAGGTTGTTTCCAGTAGGGATGAGGTTGTTACCAGCAGGGCTGAGGTTGTTTCGAGCAGGGCTCACCACTTGTACCATCCAGCAGGGATGGCCAGTACAGCGGTGTTCACTGAGCAGTACCATTCAACAAAGATGGCCAGAGTAGTTCCGGGTTTACCTCCAGTGGGGCTGGGCAGTGGTCCCCGATTCTAGGCTTACCTCCAGCAGGGCTGGGCAGTGGTCCCCGATACCAGTCTTACCTCGAGCTGGGCTGGGCAGTGGTGCCCGATTTCGAGCTTACCTCCAGCTGGGCTGGGCAGTGGTCCCCGATGCCCGGTTACCTCCAACTGGGCTGGGCAGTGGTCCCGTCACCAACTTTATTCGTGTCGCCATCTAGTGGATTACCCTGTTATGGGACTGGGAAGTGTGGCACCCGTTGACTCTTACCGGGTCTCCCTATAGTGGAAACACGTCGACTTCTAGGGATCCTCCAGCGGGGTTGGGCAGGGGGTCACCTGTTGACTTTGGGGAGACCTCTCGACTGCGGGGAAGTGACATGATGTGGTTTGACTTTACCCCAGAACTCTCAAGTACGAGGGGCACTTTCCCCACCGAGACGCGTCCTTGCGATGCGACTTAAAACTGTGCAGGTGAGTCAGTGCCTCCTAAAGCGGATAGTTTCGAGGTGCGGTGATTTGAGCCCTTGACTTGCAGTTCGGGGCAGACGTGCGGTGTGCTGGGCATCCATAGTGTTTACTTCTAGGACTGTTGGATACTCACTTTTCTTGGGATGAGCTATGGGATGGAGATCTCCTTATGACCTTGTTCGGGCTTCTTATTGAGTATATGTATTGGTATATACCTTGTTCCCGTACCCACTTCTTGGCCTTGGTTACTCTCCCTCCAGGAGAGGTGAAGTTGCGCGGGGTATTCCATGTGCTTTCTGTGTCTAGATTCTCATGGATGGACGAGTCTACTCTTTTGCTATAGGTAGTAAATACTCGACGAGAAGTTCATCTTCTCACTGTTTCCAGCTCCTTGTGTCTGGACGAGTCTACCTCCTTTCCTCTTGTTGGGTTGAGCTGGACTCTTTACTGTACACTTTACTGCACTTTCAGTTGTTCTCCTTTAATTTCCCCTATTTGATCTACTGCTCACCCTTATGTACATCCTTTGTTGCTCCCTCGGGCCTTCAGGGTATCCTACTGAATATTTTTATGCTCACCCCTGCTTGGGCTTTGTTCGCACTTGGTGTTCCCTTGGAGATGACAGATAGGTTGGTCATGAATTCAGTGGAGCTTAGGAGTTCTGGAGTGTGGACCGCATGCGGTGGTTGGAGTTGGGTTCTAGGTGGGGGACCCTTCAAACTATTTTCCTTTTTGTTTACCTGTTTCCAGGTTGTGGCATTTTTCTGGTTGGGCGAGTGTTTTTCCCCTTTTCTTTTCAGTGTACCTTCAGCTTTTACTTTTTTCTTTTAGAGGTCGATGCACTTTGTGGTTATTTATAGCAGTTTCCATTTTTTTTACTCTGCTTATCTTTTCTTTTACTCTGCACTTTTTCATTGAGTGTGTTGTGTGTGTGTACATGTACTTAGGCAAAGGCCTCCCTGAGTTATTGTGCCTTCGGTGCTGGTCGACTGCCCCTGGCCTATGGAGGCGAGCTTGGGGTAGTTGCGGCTCGAGCCTGGGTAGGGTCGGGTCATGAAAAAGTTGTATCAGAGGAGGTTCTTTCATTGGGACGACGATTGGACATCCCTAAAATAAAAGTAATTGGTTGGGATTTAGGGCAATAGTGTTAACGTGTCTCTAGAGCGGCTCTTAGGCCAGGTAGTCCAGTAATGGTGTGGTGGCCGACATATCCATTCACCGGGACCTTGATAACCCGCTTGTCGACTTGGAATGCTGCGACACTTGTTGCAGGGAAAATATGGTTTGTGCATCACATAGGATTGAGTCTTTGACTGTCCTTCCTGAGTCAGCTCCCCATCATTGTTGTTGTTGTTATATACATATATGCTCATCTGACCGTGACACTCCTTGATAATATTCAGGATGTCTCCGCGAAGAAAGCCAGCCAGGATACCAGCTTCAGTGCGTGAGGACGACCCTGTGAGCTATGAGGCCTTATTCCAGTACCCATCATGTGAGCCCCTTTCTCTGGGTGGGCTAGTAGCAGCACCCCCACCTGTTGAGCAGCAGACAGCTTCAGCAGTGCAGGCTGAGCATGAGCGAAGGTTGAGCGCGCTCCGTGAGTTCCAGTGGTAGAGACCGCTGAGGTTTAGTGGTGAGCCAGACCCATAGTCGGCAGAGGATTGGCTAGAGACAGTGTTTAGCCTTTTTAGGATTGTGCAGACGCCGAAATATCAGAGAGTGTCTTTGGAAGCCAACCTTTTTCGTGGAGCTGCTTGGTGTTGGTGGAGTCTGGTGACTCAGTTTCTTGACGAGTCGTCACTTTCGTGGGGTGACTTTAAGTTATTGTTTTGTGAGGAGTTTTTCCTCTCCTACTTGCACTCCATTCAGATTCATGAGATCCTTCAGTTTTAGTAGGGAGGGATGACAGTGGCCGGGTACGCGACTAGTTTCGCAGACCATGCACACTTTTACCCGGACTTGGTCCATGACGACAAAATCTGAGCGCAGAAGTTTGAGCAGGGTCTCCGTCGAGAGATTTGTGTTGTCATAGTACCCTTGGGTATTTACACATATGCAGGGGTGCTAGAGAAGGCACTGGTGATAGAGAGTTTCTTGTCACATTCTAGAGTTGGTGGTGGCAGCAGGCACGTTGGAGCTGAGACGTCTTCCGTCGATAGCGGGCATCGGCAAGCAGAACCTCGATGCAGGTGGCTTTCTGACAACCAGTCTCAGGGGCATGGTCGTACACAAAAGTGGCACCGGAGGGCACCAGTGAGGCCCGAATAGGGTCGGTTCTATGCTTGCGATGGGCGAGGTCACCTGGCATGGGACTGCCCGACTAGGCATGCAGAGAGTTTCGGGCAGGCAGTAGTTGCACCACCACGACAAAGGCATTGCCATAATCGGAGTAGCGCCTAGAGAGGTGGTGATAGCATAGGAGTGGGAGGAGATGGTACTGGGGGACGACTTTACGAGGTCTTCTCATCACCACTATGCGGTCCATGTTAGGCTCTGGGAGATGACAATTGGGACCGCGGACAGCCACGAGCTTTGGATGTCTACGATCCTACAGACCATGAGGTTATGAGAGGTACGCTCTACAGCTCTTCTAATTTTTGTAGTAGAATTGTTAGATTCTGTGTGTGAAATGATTTTCTCCCTGCTCCTTGCTTGGGGTGTTTACTCCCATAGTTTTGTTTATCTATATTCTCCAATAATGAATAATTGTCAAAATAATTAGAAAAATATATTGTTTTCTAGTATACCTCCCTAGAGATACATTTTTGGATAATTATTTGTTTTTCACATCCTGATCTTTTTCACAATGCTTCTTCAACTTAGCATCATGTTGATCATATTCCATAGTTTCTTCAAGACAAGCCTATAAAACATAAACATATAATTTTTCCTTCTATAAAAGTTAACCCATTAATTAATGGTTTATTTATCATAGAATAAATGATTCTAATAAATACAAAATATATTATCAGGTCATCCATTAAGAAAAAATATATTTACTCCCGTATCACTTTTTATAACCCATGATACCATGAGAAGGGGTGAATTAGGGTTTCTCTATATTTAAATTTATTTTTTGACTAGGTTTTATTATTTAGGATCTTGTTCTTATATTTGTATGAAATTTCTAAACCTATCACATATTTATTTTCATATTCATCTGAACTGAATCTAAAGAACATAAGTAGAAATATAGCGAATTCACCAGACACATGGTGTTTACCTAGTTCCCTACAAAGATATAATATAGGGATCATATGTTGATGGTGTTTCAACATATATGGAATTAATACTACTCATTATAGTTATTACAATCATTTAGGAATGGTACAATGTTGATCCTAGGGTGAATCCCTCATATTCCCTCTAAAAGTGATTTGATTAAGGATTTCAACAGTTTATTAAAATGTTTTTTTATAAAAGATGGTTCCTCGGACAAAGAGTGAGACATGCTTTAATAGTATATTAACATATGGGTCTCTTAATTTTTAGAAATAAAATCCTTAATTTATGAATATTAAACTCTAGGGAGATGCTTTGTTAATCTATTATTAATTGCACTCTCCTTCTTTAAACCAAATGAGATTATATTCATTTAGATGGGAATTTACTATGTGTCTTACAAAAAACATAGTATCAACAATTAATCTCTATATTAGGATAATTCTATATTAAAATTATCTTGTTGTACTCCTCCTCCAACATCTAAATGTATTATAGGAACTCCTCCACCCTTCATTATTTACCTCTCAATTTAAACCAGAAATCATAAAAAGAATTTTTTTTGAAATAATTCTTCTCCTTCTATAAAAGAATAAATTAAAATGTTTATATCATATCCTCGTTCCCTTTTAAGAACTAGATCATTATTTTTCCTATTCTTCTATTCTTCTTTGACTTAGAATTATTTCACTGACAACGGTATTGTCTCTCTATTTTATTTCATTCAAATTATTGTACTCTTCTTATAGAAACATAGAATATCATTATAATATATTTTTCTATATTTATAATTTGAAAATAATCCAATAACATAAGTCTCATGGTATTTTATTTATTCTCCCAGGATTCATGGTATAACTTGATTTTCATTTTCATTATGAGTTATTTTGTAGAATTTTTAATATCAAAGCTCCAAAAAATAGCACTGATTAAAAACACATTTTGAATTCTTAAACTACATATCTGGAATTAATTAACAATTAATTAAACTATTATTTCTCAACAACTCTCCATTATTCAGGGATTATATTTCAATCTAGTTAGCTTATTGTAATCATCCTTACATGAATTCATTTTTGTGGTTATTACATATTCCTTATGATTTTAATTTATTCAAAAACTAAATATACAATAGAATTTCAATTAAATAATTAGAATTATATTGAATTTTCTTTCTCTATTATGGATTGAGAATATGAATAATCATATATAACATTCCTAGGAAAACTAAATTTTGTTTCATTTTATATTGATTCTAAATCAAATATAATAAATTAAATAACCCTTAAACTCTATACCCTTATAAATGGGTGTCTATTAATAACTAAACTACCCTAAAATTTAAAGCATATGGTCAAACAATTGACCCTACTGTGACCACTCCCCCATATGTGAAGCATATACCTGTATTCATGGTGATCACTTAAGATATACAAGGACTGAATGATCTAGATTTCATGCATTTCCTTTGGTAAGGTTGAGAATGACCATGCTAACCATTTCATACATTTCATTGAAATGACCCTAAATCGGATATCTAATACAAAAATGTTATAACTGTTAAAATTATTGGTTACTTACCTCTCCATATCTACTACGTTAAATCCATAATTTATTCTAACACACTAAATCATCCATCACTTCAATTTCAATTCCATACACAATTGGGTGTAGGCAAAGAAATCTAATCAAGCATATAATCTTGATTCAATGGTCTACATAAAAATTGAAATCCCTCAAACACCTGTTCACCATCTTGTTAAGAGATATTCTAATAAAGTATTAAAATAAAATATCTAACTATTGGAAAATAGAATATCCCTAACCGATCAATAATACCTCATGATATCAATAATTATCCATGTCTATAAATAGTAACTATCATTGGAAGTGGGTGTCAAACTCTCCCAATTAATAGGAAATGTCCTCATGGTCATCACCTATGAGAATCTAACATTGAATGGATGTATCCTAGTGTAGGATTGTAGATAATCTCACTAAATATGGTAAAAAGGATGGTATAAGTCATAATACAATCACAAACTCCCCTAACTATCTCTCTACCACCTTATTATAATCTCTATCCTTGAATATATGAATCATATTTTTCTGATAATGGTTATGTGTCAAATTCCATGTGTTTTCATCAAATACTACCATACCAAAACTAGAATAGAACTAAATAGGCCCTTGGGATATCCTATCATCCTCTTGTTATATTGAGGTCTCGAGTATGTGGGGTGAATCATCTCCACATGAAAATATATTGTCGAAGCATGGTGTACCGACATGGACACCACAACATAAGATCTTGTCCTTCAATGTTTCATGATGTATTCTCCGAACACTGTAAAATAAGATATTTATATTATATTGTAGTCACACACACTATATAATATTTTAAATATAAAATTATACTCAAAACTATAAATAATGAATCAATACTAGAATCCTTTATAATGCATGAATCCCTCCTATAGGTAGCTTGGGATTGGTTATATAAAGGTACCCAGAGTTTAATAATCAGTTTCAGTACTAATCAAAAGTATTTCTATCACATAATTTCAATCTATGTTCTCCACAATGTCTAGACAAACTGATTTTTCTTTAGGTAAATTTCTAAAAAATTTCCCAAGCAATTTTGACCATGCTCTTACTCTATACTATATCCCATTCTCTAATACAATTTTACTACATCCTTGATTTTCATTTAGTGAAAATGAAAAACCCACCTTCACAATGTTATGATATAGAAACTAGTGATGAGGTATCAACACATTAATTTGAGGAATTACCAATAATGAACTTTACATTATATTTTAAAACTATAGAAACAAAACAAATTCATAATCTAAATACATCTAAGAGAGTAAGTTTAAATAAATAGCAATAACACATGCAAAAAAAAAAGAAATTCCATAATGTAATTTTATTAAATAGATAACAAAAAATGAAATAAAAAATTTAACTATATCTCAAAATCATGAAAATTTTAACAATTTCAACAAAAACCATCTCCCCTAATCCTTTTGATCGTAAACCTAATATATTGTGAAGTGATTTCAATTATTTTTATAGACATAACAGAGAGAGTAAAAATAAACATTTAAGGGTAATAAATAATAATAGGTTTGGTCGTACCTTATAATGAATAAACACATAATAATAAATAATTGGTCATGTGATGACACTTAATAAAGTTTAAAAATGTACAATCATAACCATGTCATCCTAGTTAATCCAAAGGAAGTGAATGGATCGCCCAGGTCTTCCCTTATCTCATATTTGAACATTCTTTAAGTAATATATCATGATACAATCACCATTTATCATATCCCATTGGAGTTTTCCATGAACACAAATTCTCTTTATATTCATTTAAATGGAAAATTGAGGAAATACTCATCTCTATGGAATTGTATAGGATATATACATCTCTGTAGCTACAATGATATATCCAAGAACTATTGGAAATACACATACCATGGATTACAATAATATATCTATAAGTTGGAATAAATACATGTATATAGTGTCTAATTATCTAACTAAACCTCTCAGTCCTAGGTTTATGGGTCAAATGGAAATAAGTATAGTGCATTTCTATCTACCTAAATGCTTGTTGATATAACTAGTTTATTGACGATTCACGAAAATTTAATGGTAATGGGGACTTGAGATTATATATCATCATCTTGGTAATCTATAACTCTAATCAGATCCTTAGGGAGGAATTAGTACAAGACCAAATATCATCATTGAACTCTATATCACTCGATGTGTGAGAATAGGGTGATCCCAAATGATAAAATTTGATAATTTTCAATGGTTTACTATATCTAAAAAACACAATGGTTTTACCCACAACATGTTCCATAAATAGTTCCAATCTTCCATATAATATACATATCATTTGATTCCACTAATACAATAATCCTTGTTCTCTATAATTCATTCATCACATGATCCATTGTCATTCCCCATAGAGCATACCCACAAAAATCATCTTGCTAATAGGATATAAAAAATTTATCAAAAAACTTATTCTTAATAATTATTTATAAAGGGTAGAGGTTGTGTAAAACTCACCATGTCACCGATTAAGAACATCCAAGTGTGTACCAAGGTAACCATCTCTGATAAAAATGAGACCTCGTAATGTTTTAAATCATGGTGATAATTATGTCACATATAAGAACCTATTTTATTAGAAATTTTAAAAAATCATCTACTTTGGATCTTTATAATTGTCTAAAATGTTTATCAATGTAGCCAAGTCATCAATAGGGGTCAATGGTTTTTTTAATGTCTAATAGAAAGAATTCTTTATTCCCCTATACACGAGTGGGTGTAAGAACCAAGTTTTCTCCCAGGTATGGATCCTTTAAATTTCGGTCTATTTCCTTATCTTTAACATAATAAAGATACCTAATTAGTTAGAAAGGGTCTCAAGGGTGTCTAGAACCCATCTTTTCGTGGAAGCTCTCTATTTCTTATGGTTAACACACGATTAGTGCAAGGTTTGGATTACAATGTGGATAGAAATTTTCAGAAAGAACCATATCACATCGTTGGAACACGGACATGCGGCCTAACCATACAAGTTACCCTTCCGCCAATGTAACCATGCACGGTTTGTGCATGGTTTGTCAAAAATTGCAGAAAAACAGTCCATGGGCTATTTTTTATATGTAAATTGTATTTTTTTTCTTTTATGGATATATTAAGTCACCTCCTTCTTCTGATTATGAGTTATAGTAGGATTTACCTCAATGAATCTCATTTTTGTGATTTTTTGAAGGCCAAAACTAGGTATTTAAGGATCTTCATCATCCATGTTCTGATTGAGCTTTCATTTATCACGTTGGATGTGAAATGGTAAGTACACAAGTTAATTTAAGACATTCTTCTTCTCTTTGTCTCGACCTCGTTATCATTGTTTGAGGATTTTTACACTTTTATTTGATCTACTCTAATCAGAACTAAATCAAGGGTCAATACTGTACATTGAGAGTCGTACAACCCTATTGTGGGTGGTCCATAACTCATCCCTCAAGTTTTTAGATTTATGAATTGTTGTATGGGGGCCACCAATTCCATCAGGTGCTGTTAATAGAATTTATATGTCATGGTTATAATCATTATAACTATATGCTTATGCTCTTTTCAAAAATGGTATTACATTTTGGTGGTTATTCCCACAATTCTCAACATCCTGTGTAAGATTTATAGACATAATTGGGTTTTCAGTATTTGACATGTGAGAGCCACCGTTCGAGTGCGACTTGTCAAAACCCCTCTAAAGGGAATATTTTCTATATGAAATAGCTTGATTTATATTGTGAATCACATAATGGAATGTACCATATATGCACACCACATGACACCCTATGGTATTTTATTGAAATTGGTAATTAAATGTGAAATTGAAACTACAAATTATATTAATTATATGACTTGACCGAATTAAATGTTAATGATTAATAAGTTTCAAGTCTGTAGCACCTCTTACCATATTAATGGAAGGTAGTGGAATGGATCATAATTATTGAATATGCCTTAAATTTAATTAATAATGGTTTCATGATACTTGACCATATTACACTAATGAATGTAAAGGATTGACCCAAATAAAAAATAGCATGAATTCATAATTAAAAAGAAATGTCATAACTCGAGGTCACCTTTTATTCTTATCCCGGAATGCCATTAGCACTCGAGGACCCCATTCCGATTCAAGGATGTTGATTTCTAAGGTTGAGACACACCTAGATCTTGATACCTTTCTATTCTTGGATTTCTAGTATGACACAATATGATCCATCACATAATAATAAAGGATTCCTTGGATACACTACTTTGATCCATCATCGAAATAAAGGTTACTTGGTAACATCATATAAGGATATGTCCCTACTTAGACCCATTTTAACTTGGATGAACACCTTGCATTTGATAGTCACGTTATTGTGGAATTCCTTAGAATAATCTACCTAGATTACACTCTTACCCTTATCCAGTCTATATCTATTACAGGGTTGTAAACTATTTAGGTCTATGTTGCTTTGGTTATTACCTTGTAACAACAATATTAAATTTTTTTACAGGTTACATTGTTACATCTTGGAACCTTAAAATTTGTAACATGTGATTATTTATAAGCTGGTAATAATCAATTTATGGACTGGTTATGTTCATAGGACAACTGAGTGCCGAAGTAGGTACTTGGTTATTTAGTTACATTGTACTTCTTTACTTTATATATGAAAGCCTACACATTTTGACATTCCCATTACATGATATGAATGTTATAGACACTATTAAATGTGGCCCACTATAATTTATCTCATACCCTCTCTTTGGGTATCATTTGGTACACTAAGTATATTACATGAATGCAGGTGTTGGTAAAGGGAACCCTACAACTTTGAACACAAAATTTCTTGTTGTTTAGAATGTATCGTGATAGTAGATCACAGACCCAAAGCTCAAGATTCTTGGTATTGTATTTTGATTTTCTTTGTACATTTTTGGAACATGTTATTCATGTTCTTTATATCGATATTTTCTAGTTTTCAAGATACATGAAATATCATCATAAATTGTTGAATGTTATCCAGTTGTATCATTTATTGTTACTATTATATCTATTTTCCATTATTCATTCTATTTACTTATATTACTACCTCAATTTACCTATATTATTAATCATCCACTACACTACACTTTGGTAATTAGGGTATAGTCTCCCCATGGACACACCCTTGTCCATTACTACTAGTCGGCATCCTCTTTCGTTTAGGGAGATTCACATGAGGCCATGTGGCCCCCCGAGCTTGCGGAACCCATTGAGTGGAATTCGGATCTGGGATATTACAAAGTGGTATAATAAAAGTTTTCTTTCCAATTTTACGTTTTGGAGACAATATATTATGGATTATGAACACTGGTAATTTGTTCATAACCTATTCTTGGGCATCGCAAGCCCATGGTCAGCATAAAATCCATGTTACCTAAAATATAAATCTTGTTCTAGTTTTTCCTATTATAGTCGATATTATTTCATTGTTCGGTGATGGACATGTTGTGTGGAGTTGTTGATTTTTACTCTAATTGAGTATTTTCTTTTATCCTAGGCTCGATGATATGAGTGAAATCAGTGTTGTTACATGAATCATTATACAAACCTATAATTTTCTTTTCATGCATATTTCCAAGCCATATATTTGTATTTCACTACTTTTCATTTCTTGATATACATGCGATTGTTGAGGGATTCTATGGTAGTTTTCATGTATATATGTTACTCTTGGTTCTGATTGAGTGATTAAATGTCTCAATTCATGAGTTGTATTGTCCCTGATGGGTTGGGATGAGAAATTTACCGAGTCTATCCATTATTCCATAAATAAATTGGTGTCATTTCTAGTGATAATTGTATGGAAACTAATTCACCAAAAATAGATATACATTCTAAATCGAATCATGACATCTAAAATGAAATGGTTTCACATCCTTATCCCACCTTGCCAAGTATATTAAATGTAAAGGAATGAAACTGGTAATTAAATGTAAAATGAAATTAAACATATACATGAGAATTTATCGATACCTGGACATCTTAGTGGGTAGTTGGGGTAGTCTTCCTTAGGTAGTGAGTTTTATTACATTCATCTTCAGCAAGTGATGATCAATTTATTCTTAAGATTATTTCTAAGGTATGTTCTTGGAACTTATAGATCAATGTCCCCATGACGTCTTCATATCATATTCTTGGATGGTGGTGATGACATTTCCCTAGTCATGGTGGGCCTTGATATGCTAGTCTTACATCTAGGAGTTCCAATTGATGCACCACCACCTATACCTAAGTTGGGAACTAGTGCCAAAGTTTTTGATAGGTTCCTAAATCTGATTCAGTACATGCATGGTGCTCCAAGACTTGAACCTTCAATGGTTGATCTGAATCATGGGTTCCAACAGCAGCATCCAGCTACCTTTTTAGGGGATTGTAGTCCTTAGGCTATTGAGTCTTCACTAGAAGAAATTATATCTATCTTCAAGAATATAGAGATTCCTCCAAAGTGGAGGTTCAATTTTTCAACACACATAATTTTGGATTCAGCCAAGAATTGGTGGTATTTGATTACCCAAGATGGCCTTCATCAAGGAATGTTAGGTATTGATTTCTAGACTATGTTATATGATCAGTTCCTTCCTCATATCCCGACATATGATATGGTTAGAGAGTTCAGGAATCTTTAGTAGGGTTCTATGTCCTTCATCGATTATTCCTCACATTTCATAGAGTTGTGTCACTTTGCACCATCTCAAGACGATGAAGATCTTTTGTCTGATACATTCATCATGGATGGGAATGTGTATTCCATCAGTATGCAGGTAAATGTATTTCTCATGGAGACGTTTTTTTTAATATTCAACTTGTCTCTTATCACTGAGCGAAACATGAGAGACGTAAATATTATTGATTAGAGGACCAGTTTCGTGTCAGGCTTGTAGTTGTTTTTATAGAAGGAAGTGTTCCCTCTAGGTTTCTCATTATTGCAGTGACAACCATATTGACTATTTTGTAATATCTAATGTGTGTCATCAATGTGGGAGATGGGGTAATTCAAAGCCTCAGTGTGATAAAGACCCACAGGAGTGTCCGACATGCAGTCGTATGGCGCGTCTTCATAATTTAATCAGGACCTTTCCACCTGCCTCGAGTGAAAAAGAATTAGCGCCAACTCACCATCAGGAGTGAGTTATATTAAACCACATTGGGTGGTGATTTGTAATAGAATTAGTAGTTTTAGATGAAGGAGGTGGCCATGGTCAGGGTAGTCAGACCCCTGATCACCAACATCACCAAAATAGAAATTAATGATCGTGGTAGTCCATATTTTTTATAGGACCATGGACCAGGACAGTTGAAATCACTATAGCTGATACCCATGGATTAGGCTTTGTGACCATATATAGTACAAGGTATTATTCTGGTGGCATATCCTATAGTATCGACATTATTTTATACAGGTGATTTGAAATATTTTATAACTATATCTATTGTAAAAAGTATCATACTAGATATATAGTATTACTATGGTATAATGAGCCTAGATACAAAATTAGGGTATGAACAGTGGGAATATGCCTATGTTGGGACTACCCTCTTGAGAAAGGAATTTTCACTTTCTTATGAAACCTATTTGTTCTTGAGAAGATAGGATTTGATGCCATTATTGGGATGGATTAGTGGGTTTTGTATCATTATTTTGTAGACCTATATCACCAAAGGATGTCATTTACATCACTATAGGGTAGTAGTTATCTAAATAAGGGTGATTGTGATGCCCAAACTAGTAAATCTAGACCAGAGAATCATGGGATATGTGGAGTGACTGCCTAGATTGAAAATATCTTCATGGAAGATCAGAGTTTATGAAATGTTTATTTTCCTTCAGTAGTGAATCTTAATTGGATGTATTTCCCAACAATTTTTCTAGCTTACATCTAGAGAGAGGTATATTTTACAATCGATCTTTTTCTAGGAGAATCTCCCGTGTCCATTCCTCTATATAAGATGGAACCTACAAAGCTTCAAGATCTCATATGGAAATTATAGGAATTTGAGGTAAGAGGTTTAATATAGCCTAGTACATCCACTTGGGGTTTTCTCGTGCTTTTTTACAAGAATTAGGATCGGACCTTCCATATTTGAATGGATTACATAAGGATGAACTAGATTATTGTAAAGAACTAGTATCTACTACCTCGAGTAGATGTTCTCATTGACCAGCTCCGACGAGCTATGGTCTTCTCAATGATTGGCCTAAGATCGGGTTATCATCAATTGTGACTAAGGCCATCAGACACACCTCATAATTATTTTCATAGCAATTATGTTCTATATTAGTACCTAGTTTTGTTGTTCGGTATTACGAACTCACCTTTCCATTTTCATTGCTCTGATTAATAGTGTGTTCCAACCCTCTTGGGATTTATTTGTATTGGTCTTTGTGGATGAAATCTTGTTGTATTCTCAAGCTCATGGAGACCATACCAAACATATTGATATCCTTATGAGTACATTGAGAGAGCATCATCCTTACCCCAATCTTGTAATGTGTAATTTTTTGATAAAAAATTTCACTTATTAGGTCATATAATATAGGAATAAAAAATATATGTTAACCCTGAAAAGGTTAGTGATGTTATTTCCAAGGATCATTCCAAGAATTTTTTTGATAGACATAGTTTCTTGGGGATGGCTGGATATTACATGTGTTTCATATAGGACATTTATTTCATTTCGTTACCTCCTACATTTATTACAATGAAGGGTGTCAATATCATATGAACATTATAATTTGATAAAACCTTTTAAGAGCTAATGGGGAGACTTGTATCATCACTTATTCTAATTATTCATAAGATGGGTGGAGGTTCTACTGTTCTCTATTAGTTATCAAGAATTTTCCTAGGAGTAGTTTTGATGTAGGAAGATGGATTAATTGCGTATGGATATTGGTAGTTGAGGCATCGGGGGATAAATTACCTAACACACAACCTTGAGCTAGTAGTAGTTGTTCATTCCTTATGTTGCTAGAGACACAATGTTCTAGGTGAGTTATTTGTGGTGTACATAGACCACAAGAGACTGAAATATATCTTTTCTCATAATAAATTGAAATTTATACAATGAATATGGGTCAAATATCTATAATCCTTTGATTTTGAGAATTCCTATACACCTGGGAAGGGAAATATAGGTGCATATGTGCTGATTCGGAAAACTCAAACATAGACTGTAAGAGGATCTAGTGATTAATGGATGGTAATTGCCATTTTTTGAGCTACATTTGGAGTTCTATGATAGTCACGAAGAGTATTACCTCTCATAATTCACAATTACTTCCTCCCTACATGAGAATGTGAATAGTAGACTGTTTTTAGATCGTTACAGTTTCATTCTCTGTGAGAGTATATTTGGAGATAACCTGCCTCTGGATTATTCTGTAGATAGAGATAATATCTTGTTTCTACCTGGAAGTATTTGGGTTCCTACATATATGAGATTGGAGTTGATGAAATATCCTTATACCTCACAGTGGGTAGTTTATCCGGGCTTCTTATTGTTGTATCAATACATGTGACACCAGTATTGGTGGCCTGGGATGAAATACCATTTTTTATAAATTATCACTAGGTGTTCCACCTTTCAGTAGGTGAAGATGGAGCACTAGAGACCTACAGGCTTGTTACAGACACTTCTAGCCTAAAATGGAAATAAGAAGTTGTTTCAGTGCATTTCGAAGTTAGCTTATGAAGGTCGCTGAGGGAGAGGGATGCTATTTGGTTGGTCGTTGATGGACTAGCGAAATCACCCCACTTCATTCCTATTCAGGATACTTTCTCAGTTGATGAGATAAGATGACTATAATTCCTTGAGATCATACGACTCCATGGGGTCCCATGTACCATCATTTCAGATAAGTATATGCTCATTTCACATCACAGTTATGGTAGGGTTTACAGAAAGCTATGGGAACTTGGGTTCTTCTAAGAATATCTTTTCACCCTCAGACTGATGTACAATCGGAATGGATAATATAGGTTCTAGAGTATATGCTCTGATAATGTGTCAATGATTTTAGATGTTCTTGGAAAAATAATTTCACTATAATTGATTTCTCCTATAATAACAGCTTACATGTGACAGTTCATATGGCTCATTTTGTGGCCTTATATGGTCTTCCATGCCATTCACCCCTGTGTTCGCTAGTGGTATGTGATCCAGCCCAACTATGTCTTCATATAATTCAAGAGACAACATAGAAGGTTCATATGATCTGAATGAATATGACTACTAACCAGTATATAAAAAAATATTATGTCGATCACCGTCGATGACCTCTATAATTCGATGTCGAAGATCATGTTTTATTTTGGGTATCGCCCGAGCTAACGAATAGATGGATACTAATGCAAGGGAAGATCTTTCCTCAAAATGTAGTCCCATTTATGATTCGAGAGTGAGTCGGGATAGTATCCAATCAGTTTCTACTTCCTCAGGGGTACCATTCCATGCACGATGTCTTCCATGTTTCAAAACATCACTAGTATCTTGTCGACCCATATCACACTTTTGATCCTTAAGAGGTTGATTTATATATTTATCCAACCTTGTATGAGTATCCAGTATGCATCATTGATAGGAGTACAAAGTCTCTCTAAGGCATGTATGTTCCTCATTTATGAGTGTTATAGAAGCAAGGTCACGTGAAGGATGAGACTTGGGATCGGGAGGCTGATGTACATGCCCAAGAGCTAGAGTTTTTCTCACACATTGTTTCTCCACCCTTGGAAGGTGAACTCAGGGGCGGTGAGTTCTTTTAAGGGGGGAAGACTGTAAGAAACTAGTTTTTCACTCAAGTATAAATCCTTTATATTTTAGTCGAATTCATTATTTTGTATCTAATATAGAATCCAAATGAGTTAGAAAAGGTGTCCGAGGTGTTCGGGGAATGTTCAGAGCCCAAAAACCATCATTTTGGGGAAACTTTCCATGTCGCACGGTTAGCGCACAATTATTGAATGGTTTGGATAACTGTTCAGGTGGAAATTTTCAGGCAGAACCATATCACATTGTTAACACAAATCCATGCAGACTCACTATAAAAGTGACCCTTATGCCTAAGTAACCATGCATGTTTTTCACATGGTTTTTCAAACCATGCATCCAAACTATGCATAAGACATTTTTCTAGGTAAATTGTTTTTCTGTTAATAATATACTAAGTCACATCCTTCTTATTAAGAGTTCTAGCTAGATTTACCTCTATGGCTCTCATTTTAGATATTTTTAATGGCCAATGATAAGGATTGAAGGATATCCATCATCCAGGATCTGATCGAGCTTCTTTTTCCCAAGTTTTATGCAAAATGTTAAGTACTCAAGTCCATTCTATCTATTCCCCTTCTTTTTTTTCTCTACCTAGTTACCATGGTTTTAGAATTTTTGCTTTTTTCTTGGATCTGCTTCGATCAAAGCAAAACCATGAGATAATACCAATGGAGGAGAGTCGTACAACCCTAAAGTGGTTGGTCTATAACACATTCTTCATGTTTTTTTTATTTTGGAATTATTGTGAGGGGCCCACTTATTTCATCGGGTGATATTAATAGAATTTATATTCCATTCTTATAATCATTAGAACTGTATGTTTTTATTTTCCAAAAAATGTGATTAATTATTAGTGGTTACGCCCACAATGCTCAACATCTCATATAGAATTTTTTTTATATAATTGGTTTTTTAGTATTTGACATGTTAGATCCACCATTCTATTGTTACTTGCCTTGAACCTTCTAAGAGGAATATTTTCCATATTAAATGACTTCATTTATACTATGAAATAAAAAATGGAAAGTACCATGTATTCACACCACTTGACCCGCTTAAAGTAACTACACAAAATTTATAATTAAATGTGAATGGGAAATTGGAATGTATATTAATTATATGAATTGACCAAATTTAATGTGAATGATTAATAAGTTACATGTCAATATCACCTATTAACACATTAATGGAAGGTAACGGAATGGACTGTAATTACTAAATATTCATTAAATGGCATTAATAGAGGTCTCATGCTACTTGACCTTATCACACTAATGAAAGGCAAAGCTTTAACCAAATGAAATATTTCACGACTTCATAATTAAACAGGAATGGTCTCACTTGAGCTCTCATTAGATTATTATCGGGGAATGCCATGAAAACTCGAGAACCCCATTATCATTTAACGATATGTATTTCTTAGATTAAGACCCACCAAGATCCAGATCCTTGTCTATTCATGGATTCCTAGTGTGACATTATAGGATCCTCACATTGTATTAAAGGATGCCTTGGATACACTTTTGGGATCCATCTTTGACAAGTAGGTTCCATGGTTATACCCATAGGTACCTGTCTATTCGTAGCCTCTTTTTACCTTGGATGATCATCTTGGATTCAATAGGCACTTTATTATGGAATGACTTGGAATATGATCCTCGTATTACACTCTTACCCTTAGCCGAGATACATTTATTACTGAGTTGGCGACCCATGAGTTCAACGTTTCCATGGATATTACCTTGTAACTTCATTATTAAATTTTCTTACATGTTGTATTCTTACATCTTGGACCCTTCACATTTGTAACATGTAACTAATTTATAAACCTGTAGTAATCAATTAATGAGATGGTTATGTTTAGATTACAGTTGAGGGATGAATTAGGTACATGGGTATTTATTTACATTGTACTAGTTTAATTTATATATGCATGTTTTCACACTGTTACATTTCCATTATACAGGTCAGATGTTATAGAAAACATTTGTGGTGGCGCACTAAGATTTGTCTCACACCCTCACTGGGTTCTGTTTGTTACCTGGAGTATATTACATGAATACAAGTGTCGGTAAAAAGAGGAATACAACTTTGAACACATGATTTCTATTTTTTTGGATGTATCTTGATAACAAACAACTAAGATGGACCACATGATTCTTAGTAAAGTCTTTGTATTACCTTTATACTTTTGATGAACTGGTTATAACTTCTATCATGTATCCATGTTTTCTAGTTTTCTAGATACATAACATATCACCATCTGTTGTTGAATGCTATCAAGTTGTTTTAGTTATTGTTAATGTTGTCTCTATTTTTGGTTGTCCCTTTTGTTTACTTATATTTATTTCTCTATTTACATTTTTTTGAATCATCCACTACTCTGTGCTTTGGTAATGATGGTGTAGTCTCCCCATGGACACACCTTATCCCCCCGCTGCTAGTCGTTAGCCTCTAGAATTCAAGGAGATGTGCTTGAGTCCACGTGACCAACCAAACTTGAGGGAACCTTTAAGTGGAATTCTGGTATATGAATTCACAGTAGGTGTTCTTAGCATATCGATAGATGCAACATGAAACTGCTCATGAACACAGGGTGTGTCAGGCACTCTTTTGCACATGTCATTACATCCTGGAAATCCAATTATTGTCATATGTCCCATAATCCAACAAATTGGTGTGTGATTGGATGAGAAAAACATGAATGATATGTCCACATGAGGAACTATCTGATAAATATATTCATTTGATTAAAATATAGAAAAGGTATGCACTAGATTGGATAATGTGGCAATGTGGGATTTCATCTTTTTAATCATATCAAACAGTATTGGCCTTCATATGGTTTTCACATTTAATACTCAAAAAATATATACAATGATTGGAAACTGATAGATTGTTTGAATGACTAATCATGAAATCAAAAATGAGGGATCCATTAGGGGTATTACATGATAACTTTAGTCATTTATTGGGGATACACAATGAAATATTAACCTCCTACTATCAGAACCCATGTCTAGGAGGGTTATTCCACTAGTGAATTCACTGTCACTAGCTAACTCTTTTTTTCAATTCATATAGTGATAAATTTTCTTAGCTAAAAAAAATAAAAACATTTAAATACTATCCTCAATATAAAAAAGTAATTATTTTTACAAAACAAGGTCATTATGGATACTAAAACATAGATTTAAGTTCAATTGTTTACAAAAATCTCTGTACAATAATTCATAATCAATATTTAGATTGACCCTAAACTAGTCTCATTAGGCTCATTTTCTGAAGAGATATCCAAGAATATATGGAATTCTAGTTGATTCATCTTTGATTTACAATAATAAATAAATTATAAGATTATGAAAAAATATATTTTTTATAGGTTATCTCTTAAATTACATAACAAAATTACAAGAAATTAGTGTCATTAAAAATATTGATATTTGTATAAAAACAATCATAAACATTTGAATGAGAATCTATGTTTTATCTCTATAAAATCTAGTGATAGTTATAATAAATCTAAAATTTTCATTATATATTCTCTAAATACTAATTTTAGATTTCATATAAAAATAATTCATAGTTTATACAATATTCATTAGTTTATCAAACATGATTTACAAAATATGTTTTGTCTATTTTGATTAACAAAGAGGGGAAATAATTTTTAGAGCACAAAACTTACAGAAATAATGATGTTCAAAATCTATTTAACCACAATTTAGATCTTGGATCACTCTACCTCATTAATTCTCCATTTCAAATCCAATTTCTTCCTCTATATCATAAAAGTGAAATGGTTCATGTACTAAAAAAATATGATAAATTGAATTACATATACATTTAGTAGAATAAGGTGGGTTTATAGAAACAATATAGTCATTACTACTTAATGTCATCTAATGCACTAAAATTATTCAATGTCACTAAATTTTTTGAACATCCCACAAAGACGAAAACCACAAAGTTTAAATTTGATCATAAAGTGTTATCATTTTCTGAAATTACAAAGAATGGAAAAATTACTATGTTAACCCTCTTATAATGACTACTAAATATTTATTCATTCATTGATAAAAGATCTTTTAATCCACTAGTAATGTATTCTATAAAGTGAAACTAGTAATATTACATAATATATACATAATCTTAAACCTAATTTCTCAATAAATTGATATTATAGAAACATGATTAATGGAAAATTATTTTGAAATTAAAATTTATATAAGTTCTTCATTAACTAATTATATATATATATATAATTTTATTTTAAAAAACAAAGTATATATGTAAAATTTACACTACTATGTGATATTTTTCTATTATTAAAATTATGTCATTATATTTTACACAACCATTATTTTAAATTCAAAACCAAAAATTGTGAATTATATTTTTATAGGGATTTATAAAGGAATAAGGAATATTATAGATGATCCCTTTTTTAATAAATATTATCTAGCATAGAACAATCCTCCATAATATTCATTGATGGAATAAGGATGTTTATATTGTGTAAGAGCATTATGATTCGAGTAAAAATTTCTTCTTTATCAATGAGAGTCAAAAAAATATGTTAATTATGAAAACTATTAGTTTCTAATTTATTAAAAAATTGAACTATGAAACCTATAGAATAGAAATAGGGGTAAAAATATATCCATGATAAGAGTAGTGAAGGATATATATTTTTATTTAAAACACTTTAACTATAATTTATTATACTAAATCATGAAATGATAAAATTTATGAAAATTCTAAAAGTATAATTTATAATAGAAAATTTAATTTTGGAATGTTATAAAGCTATAACATTTCATTATATGGGGGAATATTTTCTTTATGAATTGGAAAAAACAAAAATAAAGTCTTTTAAATGCTATAAAGTTATGTTAAATTTTTATATGATAAATATTCTTTAAAAATTATGCAAATAATAAAAATTAATTATAATAAGTATTTAGATATTAATATTAATAGAAAATATATATATATAATGGATGAAATAAAAAAATCACAAGCGCATAATAATAAAGATATATGAAACATGAAAATAAAATATTTGGGTTCAAATGACTCCTAATCACCCATACCCTAACCACTAAGAACATGATATCATGATAATAAATGTAGTGAAATTTCATGATTTTTATTAGACTATATAGAAACATGCATATATATGTAACAATTTTTGAGTCCATATAAATGATTCCATTGTGCACAAAATATTAATATAAAATCATCATTATAAACTTGATATTAGTAGAGAATAAAATTATACAATTCATGAAATGGTTTATTTATATGATTCAAAGAAATATTAAATAAATATTTAACTACCTTGGGAGTATAATAATTGATTATTAATTTATATAAAAATAAACATACACACACCCAATTAGAATGGGTAGAAATATAAAATTGTCAAAAATAATTGTGTATAATATATTATGAATTGTTTTATAGTGCTCCAACCTAGTTTACAAAGTCCATTCTGGAATCATTTATGGCCTCATGGAAATATCCTCATATATAAAATGTTTTTCACTAATGACATGAGACAATTATATATAATTGGAACCCTATTTGCTCAGTATCATGGCTGATAAAAAATTAATGATAAAAAATTTATGAAATAATGGTTGGGATAATATTGAATCATAACTACTATAATTATATAAAAATGACACCATATATAATAAAAAAATTATATCCCAATGAATGTAAAATATAGAAAAAAAAATATAGATCACCCTGGGGGTTCACCATATAATGAATGGTAACAAAATATATAAAACTATATTGTATTTTCTTCTAAAAAAAGATCAAGAAAATGTATTATTGTTATTACATATTAAATCTAGTATCACTAACTCTAAAACATTACATGGGGGTTTTACCCCTTATTATATCATTGATAGTGAAATGTACATATCCACCTACTTGAATGAGTTATGTGTGAATTTTAAACATAATAGAGAACCACCAATAGGACCTTAACTTAATTTCAATTAAATATGTGATTTTATGTGTTATATATTGAATAATGAATTATAATAATAAATGACAGTTGGGTCATTTTTAATTAACCAAGTTTACACATCCCTTGACAGAACCATATTCTACAATAGTTAGTGAAAGTGGTAACCACACGCTAGAAGATTACTATTCAATATTCAACATATTATACCTGAATACAACTTAAATGATAGTGTAACAAAGATAATATAATAGTTATAAACTAAACATTCGGGAAAGTATAACATAAAACATATATTAGATATAAATTGAGACCTAAAAAATATGTAATGCCCGAATGGCCCGAATGCCTTCAATTGTTTTTTGATAATCCACCTTTTGTGGGGTGAGGTGGAATACTTACAAGGCCCGAACACATAAGAGACTATTACATGACTCGTACGTCTTAAGGGAATCACCCGGACAAGAAATATTGGAACTTCTCCTCCCCAAAAAATGTCATGATATCATCAATCCACCTTCGCAAGCCTGGTCGGAAAGTTGTCTTTTGTAGAGATTCACAATCATGGACATGAGGGAAATGCCATAACCTCTCATTCTTCCAATTATATTAAGCTCTACTCTTGTTAATGTTCCTTCTCTGAATCCTCATCTAGAGCCTTATCCCTTGTATTTAGACTATTATATCTTTATATTTCATTTGACCCAAAGGCCTCGGGGTGGCCTGAAGGCCTTAAGTTGGCCCGAAGGACTTGAGAGACAACTAGACCGAAGGCCTTGGGTGGCCCAAAAGCCTTACAGGACCTGCGGACCAAAATAATGTCCCGAAGTCCCATATGGATGAATAGTTCAGGATCCTATAGTACCAAACAGTTCCTTTTATAGTGATGCTATAGTACTAGAAAATATGTCTCTACTTAGATGTAGTCTCAGGTCTGTTGGATGAACTTTCCTAGTCCTCACCAACAGGGATGAGGCACATGTGCCTAAGAAATATGTAATGTAGATAACATTTTGGACAAGAACCTAAAACCATGAAATATGCAACATTAACAACATTTTTGATAATTAATGAGTTATTAGGAAGATATAACCAATATACCCTTGTGTATAAGAACACAATTATAAATAAGTTGTAATATATATAATTATATAAACTTTCATTTGTTGAGTTAGTAATTTGAATATATTTTCATCATTCCTTGTTTACTTTTATGAAATCAAAATTTTAATGATTTTTGGGACAGGTTGAGTGGTTATTAATTTGAGAAATAAAATTATAATATAGAATCGTTTATTAATAATTTATAGAACAATTTACTTCGTGGTATTGTGCTGGTTTTCATGGTAAAATATAACAATATTTGGAAGGCTCTGATGGTCCACTAACCCCGTGATGGCCTCTATCTAGGTATTTGGTAATAATCAAGAAATAAGTTAAGGGGAATAAGGTACCCAATGCCCTCATGTTTTTCTTTTAATTATATTTATTTTTTAATAATCTGAAATTCTGAAACTAATAAACCTTAAAAATCACATGGAAATATGACACCTTATATATTATCCAAAAATTTATTTACTTCCAAATTGGATTACTATCATTTTTTTATTTGATTTTTAATACATAAATCCTAGTGTATCACCGGTGGTATGCTTAATCTCTTCCCCTATTTATTTTTCTTATTAACTATTACTTTGGTATTTTTAATTATGAATTCCATATTTTATGTTTTTATGTAATTTTATGATTTCTTATATTTTATGTTGATTTTTATAATGGTATCTAATATATACACTTCTATAACTTTTATGTGGGTGGTCCATAAGTGTTCTAATTTTTTAATATGAGTCTCATGTGATTTGTTATGTGTGCATCCAAGAAGCAATGTGTGATTTCCCATGATTTTATTTTTTATGTAATATTATTTGATTCTATTGTGATTAAAAACTATGGGACAGATATAACATGATTTCGAAAGTGATTTTTTTATAAAAAGGGGTTTTTATTATGATTTTACGGAATGGTGGACTATTTTATGTTCCCCTGGAGTGTCCCTTAATACTAAGATACTCTTATATGTGTGGTGTTGTCATGAGGAAAGACATGTGATGGGAATCTGGTGTTACTTATGGCTGGTTAACGTATTTTATATGTGTTATAGGTGAGGATATATTTGCCTTAGAGTGGGATGTCTTGGAAAGGTGAGAACTCAGATTAAAATTGAAAGGAGGGGTTATATATATAAGAACCAACCAAATATTAATTATAAAATATACTTATAAAATATAATTGGTTTTTTTATTATCATACATCTCCATAATGGACTTTGAAGTGGGTTATAATGATATAAACATTAATTTTTTTTATATTCACATAATTGAGGTACAATATAGTCAACCATAATGTTATATTTATAGAGGAATGATATTCTATTTTATTCTACATCATAGTTATGGGATAACACACTATGGTATCTACAGTGCAGATATTGGTATGGTTTAGATTATATTATCACTAATTATTAGATTAGTATGGATATGTAAAGGTAGATATATTGAAAACAAAAAATTTCAATAAAAAATATTGTATTGATTGATGATTTTAATGAATTGTCTTATTGTGATATTGGAATTTTTAATATGAATATGTGCCCTATGTTCACCCTTAAGAATTTTTGTGACATGTTAATACATGAAACCATCACTGGATAAATAATTTGTATTTCTATGTGAGAGGCATGCTTAGAAACCATTTAAGTGATAGGTATTGTTTCATGTTATAGTTATTATTTGGGAATATCACTTCATAGAAGAACATATGTATTCTATATTTATTTAAATATAATATTAGTTTTAACATATTCAAATTTTTACACTCCCTTTATGTGAATATTGGTGGGAATGAATACTTTAGGATTAGAGATATGGGTAAGGTTAAGGGATCTATCTTTTTATGGATGATATTACATGAGGATGAGGACAGTTTAAGGAATAGGGTAGAGACTCAAAACCTAGTTTTTATACATCTTTATTCATTTATTATTTTTAGATGTTATTTTATATATTTCCCCCATTAGGTGATCCATTTTTATATATATGTCTTCTATGAAATTTTTATTATTTAGAATTTATTATTTATCTATACGTGTTTCATTTATAGTTTGATCATTGTTTTAATATTTAAATTATATGGAAATTACCAACACAAGAGTACATTAGTGTAGTTAGAGAATAAAGAAATTTTAACGAGGCTAGAACATAAAGAATCATGAATTTTTAATTCATATCAATAATAAGCTTATGTAATAATATTTAAAATGTTTATATGGAAGTTTATGAGGTGATAATTTTGGTGAATTAAAATTGAAGTAATTTTTTTGATTTTGTGAGTATGAACGATAATATATGGTGGCTATGGAGAGTGAAAAAGTAAACCAACTCAGTGTACTAGGATCTTAGTAGAGGTTGTAGGGGAGGTTCCCACTTGGTGGGTCCACTGATTGGTTGGTGCTAGAATAACAAGTACTCAGTTCCACTTAGACCTTTTTTTTAGTTAGTAAAATGGTAATTACGAAATTTAAAATTATAAACCCACTCATGGTTCTATATTTTAGTGGTTTAGGATGTAATGGAGGTTAAACCCTCTCCCCCTATTCTTATCCCATTATTCCACTATAGTATATAATATCTAGATCTTGTATCTCTATTAAATTATTATGATTTCATCTCCATTATTATTCACCATTCCCCAAATTTTTTTCACTCTAATATTTAATGGAATGAATAAAAAAATCTATAATTTCCATAGGTTCATGGTATAATATCTCTGATATAAGAGGGATTCTATCTTTTATTGGTAGAGGGGAATACAAGTGGAAGAATACAAATGGTTACATAGTATTATTATAAAGGTAATAAGATAAACTAATAATTCATTGGTGTTTTTCTACTAAATGGGATTTAAATATAGTTGGATCGATATTGGATGATTGGTATTTTTCCTGTAGGTGTCTCTGGGAATTGTTAGAGTAAATAGTTCCATGTTTCTCATAGTTTTGGAATGGATACCTCACATAGTGAGTTTTATCTCATTTAATTAAAAATAAACATTTCTAAATTACTTGGGTAAATTAGTAATAATTTTATTATAATCAATTTTTACGTCTCTTGGATGGGTCAGGGGATTGAGATAATTGATTTTTTTGGAATGTTTCTCTACTAAGGATTTTAAAAGCCTGGTTGAAGTGATAACTATCGTTTGGGGTGGGTATTGCCTAATGATATTTTATTATAGAATTATACATATACCATGTGTATTATTAGAGTGGTTAGTTAGGTGTGGGTAACCCACAATAGATACATGTTTGTTTTCCATTGTGTTATGAGGGGATATGGGGCTGGTTAGACTCCATGTGGGTGTTAGAGTGATATATATTATAAAATGGTAACCAATAGTTATGTTTCTTATTTTTGTGACTTGGTTAAGGAGAATAGGAACCCTAACATGGGGGGTCTCATTTTTTATTTATCTCCTTTAAGAGCTATGGGATCATGTCTTGTAATCTAATTCTTATCTTCAGTGATTTATTGGGGTATGCATGTAGATCATTACCAGGATCGTTACATGACATGTGGGAATTGTTGATCACATGTGAATGAGATGTAATTTATCAAAGTCTGGTTTACCTATTCCTCTGGTGATGATTATAGAGTATCCTTATCATTATATTACCATTGAATTTTCTTTACACATGGACATTTCTGGCCTTGTTTCCATGGTACAATTACTAAGATACCTATGGATTGGAACTAAGAGGGGTGTCATTTTACCTATATTATATAAAATTTTGTCTAAGGAATTCACATGTTTTACATAGAAATAGAAACTCTTGTATTGGTTTTGTTATGTCATGAGATAATCTTAAAAAGGTGACTTTGTATAATGTATTCCCTTTAATGTGTGTCACATATGAGATGGGTAATTATATCAGATCTAAATATATGTCAAGGGAGGTTGGGTTAAATATTTTATAATAGATATAAAACATAGTGGGAATGGGTATCATAATCACTATAAAGGGTTTAGTGGGTAAATATCATGGGTGATAAATCATTCGTCATATTTTTTTTAATTTTTATGTATTTTATTATTCCTATAGCGATAACTCATTCACCATGGATATTTATTTTATTTATTAACATTTTATTCATCATTTTTTGTTTATTTGGTGATTAATTGTTCAATAATGTTTTGGTTATTGTATATTTAGGGCAAACACTAGTGGATTTTTTGGTGATTGATCATTCACATTAAACATTTTTTTGGTTGTACACCATCCACCAAGGGACTCTTTTTCAAATCAATCATTTCCATGAATATTTATGCAGTGGTAGGCCACTCACTTATTGATGTTATTAGTAAAGGGATCATTCACAAAAGATATTTCTTCAGTGATTCATCTACCTAAAAGAGGTGTGATTGTGATGTTTTATCAACATATAGGATTTAAATGGTGATTTTTCATCCATCGAGAAGTAGTTTAATGGGGATTTTTCTTCCACCTATAGAAGTTGTGATGATAATTTGTCATCCACCTATAAGAGGTGTCACAATTATCAGTTTTCCAATTATGGGAGGAATTATTGTGTTTTTTTGTTCACTAGTTGAAATATTTCATGGTCTTGGGTCATTTAAATGGTATAGAAGTGATTTTTATATTTTATTTTTCTGGGAGATATATAACAGTAATATATCATTCACAAAGAGGATATGTGTAGAAATAATTCATTCATTGTGAGTTTTTTTTATGTTTATAACCCATTAACACTGACTTATGAGATGAGGGGCATGGTTTGTTTCCCTTGGGATGAGTTTAGATTATGGATATATCATCCCACAACTAGAATTTCTGAATTACGTACGAGTTCACAATTAGTGTGACTTCTAAAAAACCTTATTATGAAATTGGTGTAAACATATGAGGTTTATGACTTACTTTAGATCCAATTCATGCATACACACACAGAAAGAGGTATGTGTGAGTGTGTGTCTACAAAGTTTAATATTAGTGGTTTCCTACTACGTTTTATTATTCCATCCTACAACAGAAGCATGGAATTCTCCAAAATATTATATATGACATGAACACATAGTTGAGGGTCTACTAGTTGGGAAGATCACAGAGATTTCAGTAAAATTATTGATATGGAACTAAGGTGATGTTGAGGATAGTGATTGAGTCTCTTTTTATTTTTATTTATCATCTATATCTATATTTAATTTTATAAATGTAATTGGATGTCTTTTTTATTAATAAGATCTGTGACCTATATATATATTCTTTTATTTCATGTATATATTTTTATTATTTTTTTAATTCTATTTTAAATTAAAACATTTTTCACAATAATGTTATATCTATTATATATTTTTTAATGATTAATTTTGTAATGATACTAAGGCTATAGTCTCAATATGATTAGTTCATTAACCCTCACATATACTTAACATCCTCTATCATATAAGAAGAATTTTATGAGATCATTAAGATCTATGAGTCATATAATTTCAGGATTATCGGTCTAAGGATGTTACAATATTTTATCATGTATTTGTTATGTCCATCTTACTATTAGGAATATAGTGGAAGTAGATATGTATTGTTGTAGAATTGGAGGGATGCTATGTTGGGGATACTCCATCAAATTTATGTTCTTACATACTAGTTTCAATATAGTTTGGTTTCTTCTTATTTCTTTTAAACTATTATAGTTGAGTAATTATTTAATAAAATGTTATTGGTTAGTGGTTTATGGTTTCTATCTTTGTCTGAGGTGTCATGATGCTAGAAATCAAGAACCATATTATAAAATTTTGATTCATGTGACATTTTTACTTGAATTTATTGATCTTGATATGAGGAATGGTTCCTTTTTTAATTTTCACAGATAAAAAATATGGTGTTTTAATAAATATCATGTTGGTGGAATTATTCTGAATTATACCATGGGCATAATTATTATAATATGTCTGATGACTACTTATATCTATATATATATACATATGTATCAGATAATAGACTCTGGATTTGTTAGGTTGAGTAATATTTTTTCCCTAGTAATATATGGATATTATATGAATGTGTGTGTATGGGTTAGTGGGATTTGTTATTATCTACTTATGTTTTGATTTTAATCGAGAAATAATGATATACATTTATTGTTGTAACATATTTATTTTGATTATGAGTTTTATGATGTCTCAATATTTTATATTTTGGTATAGGGATAATAATACTAGACATTTATAAGATATATAAAATTATATAATATTATAGGATTACTTTGAAATGTTTGCGACTTATGCAAAATAACCACTTCAGGTGATGTGATATATATGTGAAACAGTTAATTGACATGGTTATAGAGCCTAATTATGATAATTTGGACTCTAGATAGTGGTGTGTTGAGTATTATCTTTTTAGAATGGGTTTTTCCTCTAATTATGAAAAAATGGGTTTGGAATATGTGGTAAACTAATATAGAGGGGATAACTTAGTAATGCAGATTCCTTACAATTAAGAGGATGGATATAAGATTCATGTAATTAAAATGAAAATCTAACTTTCTATGGTCGGTTATAATTTTTACTCGAGGGGTTTAATTGGTAGGTCTATATTTATAATAAAAACCAAATATTCGTTCTTATTTAGGTTTATAATCATTGAAAAAATGGTTAGTTGATTACGTGTTTGTTCTTGGGAATGATGTGAAAAAACTCATGGAAGTATGAGTTGAGTGGTATGGATAGGTAGCACGGGGGTGAATTCCTAATTAATTGTGGGTTTTTTTAAAATGCTTGTATTTGTGCAATATTGTGAAAGTGGTTCTTTGGAAACACCCTTATAATTGGATTAAGATATTGAGTCTAATACTATCCACAACAGTGGTGGAATCAAATTCTTTTATCCTGGCCATGGGTGGTTAGCATAGTTATCAGTAATGAATAATTATAATTTTAAAACACGAAGGATGAAATGAATGAGAATAATTTTGAAACTCTCTATATAGAGGAGAGATAGTTTTGGTTTGAGGAGACTTGTGAATTAGAGGGAAATTCATGCTGATGTTTGAAGACATTTTTTCTGATAAGGACTTGGACTACTTAGTCACCGCAATGACTTAGATCTAAATAGTTTGAAGTTTATGAAATGTTGTATGATACTTATTGGGATGTGATCATGTATTATGAGTTCCATATACAGATAATATATTTCAATTTTTAATTGAATGTTGTGGATAAGGGAGTTATCTATAATAGAGTGATTTCATGTGTGACAAATAAAAATTATGGCTCAATGTATTTTCAAGAAAAAAATTAATTGTTATAGTCAATAGAATGGGGAGTGATCATTCCTAGATATTGTGTCTTTATAGCATTATTTTATGAGAAATAATGGCTCATAAAAAATTTGTGTAACTGATATTTGTAAATCATGTGATTATTGAATAGTGAAATATTAATGGATATGTGATGTAGTGGATTAAGGATCACTAAGATTTATGAAATAATAATGGCCATGTTTATTAGTGTGGTTCTATGAGACCAAAAGTGTGTTTCAAACATGGAGTGTGAGTAAATATTATGTGTTTAAAACATTAATTAGATAGTGATATCTCTTTATGTGTGGGAATATGAGAGTAATGCAACAATATTTCCAATCACTAATGGGGATGTATATACCTAGATATTCAGTGTACAAAGATTTTTAAAAAAAAATTCATACAATAATTATGAGGAACTCCATGATTTTCTAGACTCTTGTACGGTTCTATTGGGATTGGTAAAATGGGGTATAGAAAGTGGTTCCTACAAGAGTTTGTGTTAGTCTTATTTTGGTTTTGATAAGAATCATTTTGGTAAAATGAGAATAAGGGAAACTTTTATTGTGGGGTAACCTCATTGGATGATAAGTTATGTACTGTTTTTAGGTGTATTTATGGTATGTATCAAGAGTGACACATATAAAAAACTTTAATCAATGTTGATGATAGTTTTGTGATAATTCTACTATATAAGTAGCTAGGGTGTTCTTCAAATAACATATAATTCATTTTATGGGTATTAATGTGGTTGATTGAGTGGATTAAATATGTTTTATAATTAATGACTTGAGTTATAGGATATTGTCTAGTAGGGTGAACATGTTTGGTTTCTTTATAAATGGTCACGTAAGGTGACTAATACTATGGAATATCAGTTCTCATGGGATGTATAATGCCATGTGTAATGAAGAAAATATTTATGTTATGAGTATATTTTTGGTTGTAAGCCCATGGGTTATGATAAGAATGGTTGGTAGGTTCTTTGGTGTTGTAATAAGAAAGAGATAACTGTATTTAAACTAGATACATCAACCATTGTTTTATGATTTGGGTGGATTTTGAATTTGAAAATACTATTGAGAGTGATTAATTATCTGTCAGTTCATGGAATTTGTCAGTGTTGTTGTGAATAAGACATCATGTCACCAAGAGATAGTCAGTTTTGTTGGATTATCCACTAGTTTAATTGTGTGTGATTGAGAACAATGATCTAGACAATGACTAACCTAAATCAATATAGGGTTTAACAAAGTTGTGTTTAACTTTAGTGTGTAGTTCTTAGAGATTTTGAACATTCAACTACTTCAGTGGTGGTATAGGAAATACCACAATCATTGGAATATCTAAAATTATAGCATGTTATTGATATATGTGATTGAAATAATTCATGGATGATGCATATAAAGGCTTATTTGGTATGAGAAGTGTTAGGGTTGGGATGTTTAAACGACCCGTATTAGTTTGTGTTGGTGGAATTAGTAAAAATTATATTATTAAAGATGATGTAACCTAGACCTTTTTTAATTATCAAATTTATATAATATTTTATAGTATATATGTACATTTTAAATATTGTAGTTGAAATGTTTGAGGTATTAATTATAGTGGATGATACCCAAAGGGGGTTTTGTATTTTAACTAATATAAGTGGATGACTACAGATAACCACCATATACCCAAGTCTATATGCATGTGTTACTTGATGGAGATTTATAAGAAGATGACTCATAGGCAGGTAAAATGGTTTGATGGTGATTTATACAAATTGGCTAATGATAGAAGACTAGGTACCTAGTACCACCAAAAAAAATTATAAAGGAAAATATGGAATTTTTCATTTTATATTGAGAAAATCACTAGGTTTTCCATAAATATGAATGTTCAATTTATATCTTCTCTTTCTCCCTTCCTCATTTGTATCCCTGTTCCTTAATTATAGATGGTTGGAATTAGGTTCTGAATATTAATTCCACTATATCATGGTGGGTTTACATTGATCCGTGACTTATTCCTTAGAAGATGTTTAAGGAGTATATAGAGGGATCAACACACATGGTATTGTATCATTTCACTGGAGGTAATTAATTATTTAATTATAATTTTATTTTCTAAGAATTTGTAATTTAATTAGTGTTTTTTAGTTTCTAATTTTCTAGCTCTAGTTAGCTAACTTCACTACATTGATCATGGTTTTTGTGGGCATACATCTCCCAGTTATTTTTAATACATTTATCTCTAATTAAAAATTGTTTAATTGATTGGATAAATTAATTATAAGGTCAATATTATTAATTTTTAAGGGTCTTGGATGAAATGGGTGGTGATTTTATCTTGGTGTTACTTGATTGGGGGTGGTTTGATCTTTTTAATGGTCTAACACTAGAAAATTGTGGATGCTTCCTAGTAATAAATCATTATATGTCTTATATAGATTTTTAGCATGGGTTTAAATGAATGGGGGAATTTATATGGAACCATGAGTTGGTTACCTTGTGTGAGTTGAGCCCTATAAATCTGGTTAGGCTCATAAAGAGACCTAGAGTGTATTAAATTTTTATATAGTCATCTATGGTTGTGTTTCTTATGTAATAGGTTGGACTAAAGGTTAAATGGATCATGAGAGGTGGTTCCCAAATATTATTTAGTGCCATTAAGGCCTAAGGAGGTCTTGTATAATTAACTAATTCTCACCTAGAGTGATGGTTAAGGGAGATCCTATCTATTCTTAATAATCAAGAAGATTGAAATTTTGTATTAGGTTGGCACATGGTGAAAACATGAAATGGAAACATATTCAAATTTCTTATTCCAAATGTGATGTGAAAGGACTATCTAAATTTTGATAGGTCCCTTGAAATTTACTAATTGAAAAAATATCTGTTGATAACCATGTTCAGTTGTGATAAGTAATTAGATACATATGGAATGGAATCATGGTGGTCATCCCAATACCTAACAAACATAAGGACGAATTTAGAGACTTCTCCAGTGTTCCTTTTATATTGTAACTCATTTTTTTTGTTATTTTGTTTAAGAAGTGGATTTGGTGTGAAACTTTCTCTCTATTAAGTTACCATTTTTGGATGTGTAATTAAATGGGATCTTATATCGTGATAAGGGAGGATGGTTCGACATAAGTAAACTTTGTGTGAACCATTATAGGATTGGGGATTCTAATAAAAATTTAGGAATTTTTGGGACAATTCCATGGGTTATGAATCCTACACCCTGTCTATATTGATGCTATATTTTTTTTTCTTATGCTTAAAATGATTACACATTTACCATTGTTACAATATTTCAATTGGTGATATATTATTCCCCCATTTTTTATTCTTTTAATGTAATTTATTCACTTATATTATAGTTGTTTTAGTTGTAGGTTTTCTACCTAGGGATTGGCTCTATTAATGGATCATTCACCTTAGATATTATTTTCATGTTATTATATTCACCAAGGTATATTTTTTTATCATACAATCACCTTGGATGTTATTGTAGTGGTAGATATTCTATTTAAGTTTTGTTTTCATTCAGGGATCATTATCCTTGGATATTTTTGTGATGTTTCTTCCACCTTTAGGAGGTCTGATTGTTTTCTGTATTCTAACTAATAGAGGTGTGATGGTGACGTTTCATCCACCAGAAGAATGTGTGATATTGATGTGTTTCCCACTTGGATAAGATGTGATCATGATATTTTTTACACTTGAGGTAATTTTTATATTGATGTGTCATTACTTAGGTACTTTTTGATAATGATAGGTCATTCAGTTGGATGATATGTGATAGTAATATGTCATTTGACTAGGGGATACATGATGGTTATGTATCATTCACCTTGATGACATGTGTGGTGATATGTCGTTCACTTATGGGTTTTAGGTGTGGTGATAACCTGTTCACCTTGATTCATAAGATCAGTTGGATAGTTCATTCAACCTTAGTTTTTATAAATACTACGGGTATATCATATCATTCTAGTACTAGTAGTGGTAGGTATGATTTGACTATCAAGGTGACTTCTTGAGTACACAACAAATTGACAGTTCTATTCATGTGATGTTAATTTGTTATTTTTCCTCTATTTCATGCATTAACATATAATGTAGTTATTAGTTTTTTCACCACTAATAGAGTCCTACTGAGTTTAATGATTACACCCCACATAGGATCCTTGATGCATATACAAAACATTGGGTTGACATTCCGTGATGGTAGATGTTATAGTATAGTTTGATAATCTAGGAGAGATCAGTGGAATCATAGAAATGGTCTAAATGTAATTCTAAGGACTGCACATGAGTCTTATTTTTTTTCTTTTTTATATATTATTATATTAAATATGATCTTCCAACTGTTTGTAATTTTTGAGTTAATTACTATGGAACATATTTGTACATTATTATATAGATTTATCACACTGTTACAAATTCCCTGTGAGTTAATCATAGATCGTAAAACATATTAAATATCCTTAGGAATATAGGGGCGTGTTCATGATGTTTAGTGGAAACCTCAAACATAGATATGTTCTAGTTGATATATCATGGGTTTTTATATGTAAAATTTATTGTAAATTATGTTTTGTTATTATTTTTTTAATAATTTTCAGTTATCTGATGAAGGGAATTATCTTACATCATTATTTATCAACCCTATATGCTAGTCTATAGGCTCTTGTGTATATGGATTCATGAAAAATTTAAAATGTCACCTCTAACTTAAATACATATTGAGTGATCCCAGTTGGGGAAATAAAAAGTTATATTAGATGATTTTTTTATTTATATTCAAAAATAATTTATTCTGAAACAAGAGTGTATAAAATGTGTTATATGTCCTATTTTTATTCATAATTAAAACTTATATGGGGAAAATACAAGTAACCAGGGACCATATTTCAATTATTGGATTTGATATATTAATTTTTTATGATTTTTTTTGGATTATTATTTGGGGTTCAAAATTTAACATTCTCTCTTACACCAGTGTGGTAAGAGGGAATGGATTTTTTAATTATATTTTACATATATATTTACATCACATTAATGTGTTTTCTATTGATTTGTTTCCTTAAAAAATGTGGTTTGATTGTATATTATGTCTATAATATGTTAAATAATGATTTCTTATATATATTAATGGTAGAAGATTACTAAAAAACCCCTCAAAAACAATTAAATGTTATTCATACTTGAAAACTTATTTTATGATTTTTACATTATTTATGTGCCTAACCCTCAGTAAGGGTTAGTGGGGAAATATATTTCATGAGTTAGATAAGACACTTTTTTGGATAGAGTGTCTGTTGAATACCATGGTGTAATTTTGGAAAAATATTTCCTTAATATATGATATCATCTACTGTGATATATGTGTACTAAACCATGAACTTGTCATTTTAGTGATATTACACTATATATACCTCAAGAATTGAATGTTAATGTATAATACGAGGATGAACACTTATCTATTTTTATGAAAACACTTATTGTACAAAGGACAACTCTTGATGTGAATGTTTTAGAGAGTCTAATAGATCTTGGTTATGTGAGAGCTAATACAGGTATGTTTAATTCAATTTTAGAGTTATCCACCTTTCATTATTAGTATGGATGGACATCTAGAAATTATTTCCTAGATTTATTCTTTTTACTATGTTTTTTATTAGATTTCAACACCCCCTTAGTGTAGGGGGATTCTTGTTAAATATATGTTATGATGATAGATAAAACCATAATAGAATATATTATTCCCATTAAATAAGTATTAGGGGATATCATAGAATGATATTTAGGATTGTTTCTTATATTAGTTCTTTTGAATGATTTTAGGGGTGGGTAATTCCCTAGAGTTTATACATCGGGTTCAAGGGGCATGATTATGATATATTATATTGAAATATTTATATGTATATTCTTATCAACATTTATTTTAGCGTTTTATGTTACCAAAAGGTTTTAATTTTCAAAGGATAAATTAATATATGTTATATAGGTTCAATTGAAAGTATTTCTCATTACATATTTTTTGGTGTTTGTGATTTATTTATTAAAAACTAAATAGAGGTAATTACACAACCACCTTATAAGTAAACATTATTATGTATCAAAATTAAGGTGAGTTTTATAAGAGATATCTACAAGTTTGGTAACATAAATTTATTTATTTAAGTTTACTTATGGGTTTTGTATAATTGATTACTGACGTTTATGGTATCACATTTAACAATGTGACAATAGTGAACAGAAGTAGAAATACATGGATGACAATGAGAAGTACATTGGAGAAGTAAATATTAGTTTTGGTAAATCAAATTATAAATTGTTGGGGTAGGGTTATGTGGATATAGTTTATACATTTTTAAGCACATTTTTATATAAAATTTCATGTTTTATGAAAAAGAGAGCTAATATTGAGGGATTTTTAATATTTAACATATTTGGGTGATAATAGGATTTAATTGAATAATCAAATAAAATATTTAATTTTTTATGGTGAAAATATGTTTTATGTTTTACTTATTATATTCTTTTGTAGACATGTTTTCCTATTTTTCATTGACTGAAATTTTATTTATAATTTTTCTCAAAGTTATAGTATCTTTTGTATTAAAGAAATTATGTTATGTATAGTTTTTAATAAATTACATGAGAAAAAAATATATTAAATAAAATTTAAATATATCATATTCATATAAATTATTTTTAATATTGAACTAATATATTACATATTGATTTATTTCCTTACATTGTGATAAATTATATTACATTTACATGAGATTATATGTAATGTTTTTTTTGAAAATACATAAGTATTTTGGTGGATGTGCAATTTACCACATTTAAAAAAAATTTAAGAACCAAGACACAATTGGTAAAATAAAATATTTTATTATGTGATATGTAATAACCTTATAATCATAAATAAGAAAAAAATCCATCACCATTATGAATGTGAAATTATTATGGGGACCTAGGTTGAACATTGTTGATGCCAAAAGGACTTAAATCAAGGAAGGATTATTGAGATTCCAATCTTGGGATATGGGTTCACTAAACATAATTAACAAAATCCAATAATTTGTCTCTAATAATGGATAAAGATCTTGAAATTTCCTAAAATTGGATATAATTAAATTGTACTTCTAGATGTTTCCATAACAAGGAATGGATTTATGACAAATTATGATCCCAAATATGAATCAAAAAATAATCCAAACCTATAAAAATATTTTAATAAATGATGAATGATAATAAAAAATGAATATTATAGAAGAAATTTTACAATATGAATTCATTTATCATTAGTGTAAGTTGTGTTACTCGTAATTGTGTTTATGACTTGCAGATAAGTCTTACAAGAGGATCAATATATAATAATATATAAATGTAAGGACTTATAGGGATGATTAAATAAGTAATATGATATTCTATTTAATATTATTAATAACCATTTTCATCCCCATTTTTGTTTATGTTTTAAATATCATATTTCTAGGAAGTTTTCTTTGTTCATGTTTCTTGAGGAGTAAGATGGAATAGAGTAAACATGAGGTGTTTAAAAAATTACTTATATAGAATTATGTATTTCATTCACTAATAATTTTATATATTTGATGTTGATAATTATTTTATATGAAGTCACCAAGCGTGGATCTTGAACTTTACTTGATCGAAATAGAAGAATGAAATGTTTACTAGGGACACTAAGATAGAGTTATTGAGGTTACTACTATTGATTGTTGTGTGGACTCAGTTGAGCATAAATATGGGTGTAACGAATGGGGAATATGAAATATTTATTTGATATTATTGTAACTAGCTTCATTTGGAAGAATATAAGGCAAAGGATACCACATTTTGTCTACATGGATAGTTATAATGACTTGATATTTTCGATCCTATAAAATTCATACTGTGTTCAATATCATATGTATCATGCTACACACAACATAAAAAAACAAAATATAAGAATAATTAATTTTTAATAAATATATAATAAATAATAATATAGTAAATGATTTATATTTTTATATTTAGAAATGAAGCAATTAGTATGAGTGAATATTGAAAATATTATTTTCAATCAAAGTCATTTTCATTATATAACATATTTTCTTTAAATATATATATATATTTAAATTTTTTTAAATTAAAAATTTTAATTTTAATTTTACTTTTTAATTCATCAAAAAATCTTATTATGTATTTTTTAGATTTTTATAAAATAATCAATTTTTAGCCGAATAGTGAAAAATATAGTTTTTCCTAAAACGGTGAACATTATCCCATTATTAGTATATGGGAAAAGCCTATAAGATTAAAGTGTTTAAATTTTTCAAAGAGATATATATATATTATAATTATTAAATATTAAATAATTATTATGAATTTATAAATTATATTATTATATATTTTAGAACATAAGAAAAATTCTATTATAATTTAAATATATTTTTTTCAGTTATTTTATTTAACTAAACCATCTAAAATTAAAATTATATTTTAGATTTATTTTAATGAATAATTTAATTTTTTTTATTTATGATTTATAAATTACTATTATTGAAATTACAAACCATAAAAAATGTATGTTTTATATAAGTTTAAATTTTTAAAACAATATTTTTTAAAAAATATAATTATCTGTTATGTTTTTAAAATTTAAAATAAAATTTCCTCATATTTGTGAAATTATATAATTTAAATGGAGAAAAAAATGAAAATTATCATGTCAAATTTTGGTAACAATGCTTTACATTTATTTTTAGTAATAATATATTTAACAAGATTAATATTTAATTAAGAGTAATAAGTGTTTAAATGACTAATCTAATGTTGATAAGATTTTAATAAGTTAAATATACATTCTAGATATAATTTTTTATTTTTAAAATTCATACCTTCATCCCTTACCAACCTTCCTTCACCTAAATCACATATATGTCGTGTCATTGTATTTTTACCCCTTACTTGACATTTTGGTTCCATGGAAAAGCACATTCCCTTCACTGGTAAAAGAGACCACTTAAACCCCTTCTTCACAAACCCATAAATTATAATTAATTGTTTAAAATATAACCAATTTTTCTTCATATAAAACTCCCCCACTAACCATTATTCAATTCCCTTCATTTTCAAGGATAATTCCAAGGAAAATGAAAGTTCTTGATGTGAATATTACTCTCTTCATTTTCTTTCTTTTTAAATTTCTCCTTACTAATCTACTATAATATTTTTAATATAATATATTTATTTCCATATATATACTGTAATTTCATTTTATTAAGTTAACATCAATTATCCCTTCATATTATAGACTCTTCCATGTAAAAACATGCATCGATCATGTGTATGTGTGTACTACCACCTCCACAAAACAATGTGGTTCATCTGCCATCATAGATTCTTTGGGATGGTATCAAGGATGGATTTGATGAATATATAATTTTTTTTAATTTAATAAATTAATAAATTATCCCATTTTACATTTACATTCATTCTATCAATTCGTTAATGAATGAGATCCTTAATCATGTGTATGTATGGACTAGAATATCAGTGACCGACATATTTTATTTCATATAACCACCTAAAATGGATAGAAAATTTTTTTATCAATGAACTAATATTTATTTAAAGATTTATTAAAATTATTAAATGAATAATTTTAATATATCATCACTTCATCCATTGCGAAATGGGTTCGTTAATCGTTCATATGTGCAGACTACCGCCTCCAAGAATTATGAATTTCATTTTTCAACACGACCCATCATTAATGGTTCTATTAATGGATTTCAAGAAGATATAAGATATATATTAAATTAATATTCTTATATAAATGTTTTATTAACATTATTTAATAACACATTCTTACTCATTTTATGATTATGACACTCTTATATTTTAATTGGTTTACCACCAATTTAAGCGATGTTGTAAAATTGATATTGTGAATGATTAACTATTGTTATATAATGATAATGATATGTAAAATTATGGTATCACGGATTTTTTAAATGTTATTTATCTATCATATTAACATATAGACATGTTAATAATATATAATCATTGTTTATTAAAAATGGTTGAAACACGTTTGTCTCTTGCTTCATCATGAGGTGTATATACACAAACTCATATGGGTTGAAAGTGGAACACTATAAATAAAAATTGGATATAAGTTATAGAACCATGATTATTATAGGAATAGTTAAATTGGCATCACTGATCATGGATTGATATTAACAATTCAAATCATTTGTAAGACAATTAAAATTTTTAACACCTAATGTTAAAAAAAATCTGTAATGACCTTCTATATTCATAGTAAATAATTATAAAATAATTATATAAAAGGGTTATTGAGATGGAAAAGGTTATGAAATAGGAGATTAATATAGTTGTGGTTGTTTTATAGGATGTTATGTTATGATAATCTATGCAGGGAAATAAGGTAAAATCTCTTCATTGAGACACATTTTACTTTATGCACCAATTTAATTTTATATTGTGTTTATGAAATCAAATTTTTATGTTATGATGAAATAAATTTTATATATTTTATTTTATAATAAAATTAAATCCCTTACTTTATCTAGGTTTTTGAATTAAAATTTTACTCAATTCATATTTTTTTCCCAACTCATTTCCTTTTTCATGTGAGTGATGAAATATTTTTTGGAATTTGATTATCCAAGTTTCATTTTCAATTAAATACATATTAAAATGGTATTTGACTTAATTATTTAGGGTTATTACATATCTTAATTAGTATTCTACCATTTTATGGAACACTTAATCAAATAAAATCATGAAGTTGATAATAATAACTTTGACACTTTATAATGTATATTTTCCATAAATATCCAGGTTTCACCTATTGAAAGTACTTTCTACAATGACAAAAATAGCCTTCATGTTTCAATTCACATATTATTACTTAATGGATTTACCATACTTGTAATAACCTACCATTAAAAAATACAAAAAATTATTCTCAATAAATGAATTCAATTTCATTCATTTGAAGGATCTTTTCAGGTATATAGTTTTACAGAACTACGTCATAACTCTTACATAACAATGTAAAGTATTAAAATGTGGAAACATCCACTCAATATAATTTTTTTATAAAATATAAACATTTAAAATAACTTTTTTTTTGATGAAAATTCTTCACAACTTTCATCTTGACCTAATCCTTGTCCCTATTTTTACTTTAAACCATTTGAAAGCATTTTAAAATATGGGATGAGAAAAGATTCTTTGCAAGGGAATCAAAAATAAATAAAAGAACCTTTTATTCTAGTAATACTTATAAAAAATATTATTTATCAAAGAAAACATTAGTCTTAGAATAATAATTCAATTACACAAGAATTAAACTTTTCTGCCCACAGATTTTCCTAAATATTTTAATAATAAATCGTAATGGAAAAATAAAATTCATCAAGGTTTCTTGGAAATCATAAAAAATTCCTGAAATGTTTTTCACCGAACCTATAGTAGTGAATGTTGGGATTCACCATCACTGAACCCCGCAACCAGTCATATCTCACCATCCACACCCTATGCCTCACTACCATAGATTCAAAACTGATGATCACAACACCACTAACCTTTCCTAGAACTTGTCTACACTCTCATTACTATTGGTCTAGTACATATACCAACTGAATATGATCCCCAAAATAAATGTGGCCTAATGTTCCTATGTCCAGCATCCCTATTGGCGTCACACCATACCTATTCCACTAATAACCATTACCACTAAAAATGGAAAAAAACCATACACATCAAATATTGGGGGGGGGGGTATTATATGGGTAAATGTTTAACATAATTCCCCTTTCCCATTATATTAAATATGTGGGTTTAGATGATCAATTAACCCCTTTTTAAATCTTTATATTTCCATAAAACCCATATAAATAATAGATAATCATATGAGTTACATCAAAAATAATTTTCGTATCACTATTATAAATGGAATAACCTTCATAGTTACACAAGGAAAAACCTTCACATTTACTAATTAAATAAACTTAATGGTTACCAATGCAATAACCTTGATGAATAAAAATGGAATAACCACAATGGTCAACATCCAATTTAAATATTATCCAATGTATTAGAGGGATTCCATGAACCCACACATACATGATTTGTAATGGAACCACCCATCATCATAAACAATTTCCACGATCCATAACATAATAATAATAAATAAAAGAATTTATTTTTTAACATTACAATCATAAAAATATTCTTTCCACCCAAGGGAAAACATTTTCAGATGTTGAAATATCCATTCCATTTAAAAACAGTTAAAATAAAGTAAAATTAGGTTTTTATATATAGAAAATATGAAATAATATAAATTAATTAAACCATAAAATAGTTTCTTATTTTAAAAGTAAACCCCATATATTGAACATATGTTAACATAAAACATTAATTATTGTATTCTTGTGAATATAATTGTATAAAATACATAAAAAGATTAATTTTGAAAAATTTCAAAAGAAATTAAAAAGAGAAATAAAATTTAATTTATTATTAACCCATGTCCATATAAATACATCTTTGAAATAATTTTATGACTTTGAAAATATAATATAAATATTTCGAAAATTAATCTTTATAAAATTAAAAATGATGTTCTAAAAGTAAAGTTCCCTTACATGAGTTGGACTCGTCATGTGCATTATTTATATAAATTATTAATAGAATTATGTTAATTATTTACTTAATTAAAAACATTATGTTAAGTATTCCTTCTTAACATGTTATAATCAATTACCTAATCAATTAATTTCACATCCAATATTTTGATGATATTTGTCTTATATATCCAAATGAATTCAATATGTTTATTATGGTCAGTGAGTCCATTATCAGGGCATCTTTAAAATACTAAAAACTACATAATTATCATTTATAAATAAAAATTTAAAATTTAAAACAAACTATTAAATATTTTTATAAAAAATTAATTATTTTATAATCATTGATATAGGAGGTCATACGTAAAAATGAGTAATGTTCCCATTTTTCAAGGACCATGATGGGAAGAATGTAAGTCATATTTTAACTTTAAAAAAAATCATAATATAATAAATATAATATTAAGTATTAAAATATATTTATATATATCATTAATATGATGTGGTGAGGACAATTGTATCACATCACTTCGTGGAGGAGGTAATTCACACATATGCATGAACGGTGTTATAAATTTTTAATGAATGGAAAGGTAAAAATTAGATGATATATTAACTTTATAGAATGATAAATATTTAATTAATATCATATATATATATATTAAAATCATAATTATATCCAACCGTTATAAAAATGTATGGAAAATGAGTTATATCAGTTCGCGAGGTGGTAGTTTACTGTAAAATTGAAGAATGGTTTTGTTTCATATTTGAGGAATGAATGTGTTGGTCAGAGTGGATACTCAAGAGGGGTTTGGGTGAATTGAGTTCCAATTAAAATTTCTGTTAAAATATTGTCTATTAAAATCACCCAATTTATAAAACAAGTTAAATTGTAGTGAATTTATATAGATTGTAAATGTTCACTTAGCTTCTCAAAGATTTATTCGGTCTCAGTTGATTTAACCACAAGATTAAACTAACCTTTGAAACTAACCTACTGATTTATAATAAGTGTAAACACTTTATAATTTAACTATCAAAGTAACTTTAAAATGGTTTTTTATTTCAAAGTAATAGTAGTGGAATATAAAATATATATGTTTTATACTTTAAACTGAAACTAAAGATGCACAAAAGATATAACAAGAGGTTCAGTCTCAAGCCGAGACTTATTCCTCTCAAATTTATGTAAATTTGATCCACACCCTAGATCGGAGTTAACAATAGTTTACAAAACTGTCCAGGCCACACAGGGACCTCTACCAAAGTTAGTTATGAAAAAAAAACAATGACCAGGCCACACAAGGACCTCTTCCACAGTTGTCATGGGTAAACAAGAGTTAAGATTTTTGGAGTGAGGATTTTGATATCCTCTAGTTCAGTGCAGGAGACAGTGTGAGTGTGTGTGTGATATATACAGAGTACAACACACTGCTTGAAAGTAAATAAAAAATCACTTAGAGAGAACAGATAAGAGTTTAGTAAGCTCTAGTGATTAGCAATGCAGCTCTGGACTCGTTGGATTCAGCATAAATGCTTCTAAGTTTTTCACTGGTTTTTCTATTGAAAAACAGAGTGGCGTGGTTCAGCTTGTATTCTACTAGTGAAAATTATCTCTTGATTCGTCGTGTAGTATTTAGTGGTGTTGGATTGCACTTATGAGAGTTCTTTTAATTTCTATTAGTCTCTTTCTTGCACAGGATTGTTCTTCTCGTTCAGCACAGTGCACTTGGGTATATGTAAGTTCTTCTTATTGTATCATCACACTTGCACATGTCTACTACAGCTCAATCTTCCTTATATTCCACTAGTTCTATCAGTAGGAATGATTCCCTTTTCATAGGTATGAGATACGGTTTCAGTGGTTATTTAAGTTGTGTCTTCTTCACGGTATGTGCTTCACGGTATGTGGTTCATGGTATGTGCTTCACGGTGTGTTCATGTCATGGTGTCTAGCTCACGGTGTCTGAATCACAGTTTTTTCTTCACGGTGTCTGGGTCACGGTGTGTCCTTTACAGTGTCTGGGTCACGGTGTGTCCTTCACAATGTCAGGGTTACGTTGTTTCTTTCACGGTGTCTGGGTCATGGTGTGTCCTTCACGGTGTCTGTCTGACTGTCACTTTGTCTTGCACACGGTTTTTCTTACTGTGTCAGCCATCACGGTGTCTCTATACTTAGTCAAATATCTGTATTTACACTTAAACAGTAATATGTAGAATATAGATTATGCTTAATCATTAGAGAGTAAGAGAAGTTGAAACATAAATATAAAGATTGGATAATATAAGTGAGATTTTAGATCATGAAAAAGATTTGTAAATAATAATGAGAGTAATTAACATCAATAAGATTTTCTATCATTAAAACATAATAAAAACATGATGTGTAGTTATTATTGAGATTGGAGAGCATTAACAAGATGTTCAATTAAGGTTGAGATTAATTAACTGTAATAGGATTTGTGATCACTAAAACAAGATTAATACATGAGGAGTCCAACAATCTCCCCCTTTTTGATGATCACAAATCATGTACAGTAAAAATATAAATGAAATGAAACATTAAAGAGACTAGAATATTAGAATAACAAAATTTGAGAATAATAGATTCGATAATAACATATCTCATTATAGTACTAATACATTGACTTTGTCTCCCCCTTTTGGGATTATCAAAAAGTAGAGATAAATGGAGTGAAACACTGCATTTGTCAGTAATAAGGCTCAGAAGAAAACATATAGGGGAAATACAAATAGGAAACAACAGAAGACATACCATCAGAAAGAAAAAAATCCCCTGGAGTCATCAAGGATCGACCTTTTCTTTTCCTTTATCATTAGAAGGAGTTGGTCCTGATGTAAAAGAAGTCATAGATGTGGTAGACAGAGAGGGTAAGGGTATACCTTCAAAAACGGATGGAGACAAAGTAGGAGTATTAGAAAGGTTGTGGTTGGTCCAAAAAAGGATGGAGCCAAAGTAGGAGTAGTAGAAGATCTAGGTTGTGGTTGGTCAAGAATGACTAGCCGGATCTAAGAAAGAGCTTGGCTAACTGACAAGGCAGTTGAGGTGAGGGCAGAGAGACCAGGTCTAAGCGGTGCAGCAGCTGGAGCAATAATAGCAGTACTATGCACATGAAGATACGAATTCAAAAGATTGATGAAATCAGTAATGATCTCTCCACCATATTTTATAGCCTTTTCAAAATCATCCTTATTCTCCATGAATTTATCCAACAGTATGGTGAACTCTATAAGATTCTGAACTTGAGCTTTAAAAGATTGAGTTACAGGAGGGATTTTCATGTTTTCCACAAGATAATTAAAGTGACTTGTCATGTCACTTTTGGAGAAAATTCGGGTGAGATAAAAATCTATTTTCATGGTTATATCCTGTTGATTATCATTGGCTATCTTATAATGGATCTGAACAAGATCAAGTGCTCTATCACTGTTCCTCATTACTTCAGCCAGAGGAGAAAAATCTAAACTACTGAAAACATTCTGGATTTCTTCCTTGATTATGGATCTAAACATAGAAGCATCCAAAGAAGGTGTGGAGGTCTGACCAGAGGGAGAAAAAGCCTTGAAAACTTCGGTTATAACATTGAGCTATTTTAAAACTTTCTGCAGACATCCAATGTACTCATCTGTGAGCTTATTCAGATTTTCTACAAGCTCTATCATGCGTTTCAGTATTTTTGTGTGTCTTGTTCAAATCTTCTCATCAAAAGATAGTAGATATGGATGCACTTGAGACACAATCTCTCTAGCAAGGGTGGTATCAGTTGGTTCAAGAGAAACAGAAATAGGTGCAGGAGCAAAAACAGGAGCAGGCACATGCTCTGATCTTTAAGACAGTTCTAATTGCAGGTTTTCCACCAAACCTTTAAAATTTAAAACATCATCACTAAGAAACCTATTTTCAACCCTAAATTATTGAATCTCATGGATCATCCTTTGTTGAATATTTAATATAATATTTTCCAGCATAATTGAGGAATCTTCTTGACTTAACCGAGTCACATGATGAGGTTGAGTGGATAAAATCTTCTCAACACCAGCCAAGATAGTCTCTCCAAAGACATTCAAATCATCTGTAAATACAAAAAAGTGTTGCTCGGGTAAGAGTGAAGTAAAGTTAGTGGAACAGGTTCTGGTGTAGATTCTGGTTGTGATTCAGAGTCATCTTTAGACTCAGATTCTAATTCATGTTGATGTTGAGGCTCTGTTTCTGGTTCAGGTTCTAAATGAGCTACCAACTTCAATTGAAACAAAGAAGAAAGATCTATACCAGTTGTAGTCACTTTATTTGACTCAATCAAAGCATGAAAACTTGAAATTCATACTTAGTGTACATATAATATGCAATAGTAGGTTGAGATTCTTTAGCAGATCCAACTTCTATAATCTCAAGGTCTTGAGGTTCCTCCCCCTCAAAATGTGCTTCCATTTTCAGATTCTTGAGGCTCACGAATTGGGTCATGATCCACGGGATCATCTCTAATCTCTTCAAGAAATTATTTCCTTTATAGCTAAAAGGCAATTTCCATCCTCTCTTCAGCAGAGGGTATGTACTGAGGAACCAATTGTTCCACTAGTTGTGCTTCCAAACTTGCTTCTTTTTTAACAGGGAGATCCTCTTCAACAGGATCTATCTCCACCATTTCTTTTTGATCTAAATCAGGAAAAACCAATTTTCTTGCATCCATAGGATGTGTTTCTGGATTGACATACTCACTAGAAGCAGGAGATTCTTCTTCTTTAAAACAAACAACAAGTTCTTCTCTTGAATGAATTTCAACATGAACATCAACAAGGACAACAATCCTTTCTTTTTCAATAGGATCTAATTCTATGGGAGGTATTTAAGATTCTTCTCTAAGTGGTGCATCAGCTGCCCCTTCCTCTTATTCTTCATCATCTGAGAATTCAGCCACATCATCTGGTTCCAAACTAAGATCATCTAGGTTCTTAGGTCTTCTTGGATAATCAACAGGATTAAACTTCTTATAAAGCTGATCATTATCCTCAACCCACTGCTTCCTCCAGGGGTTCCAACTAATCTTCATCCTTCTGAGGATTGGATTTGATAAGAAGAAATCAAAGTCCTCTAAGTTTTCATCATTCGGTCCAACCATTCCTTTGGCAACTATAATGGCTGAAATCATCCTTGAGTAAAACAAGGAGGTGGATTTGGAAGTGACTTTAATCAGCTCACAGATATAGTTAATAACATACTTGAATAGGTTGATCGTATTTCTATTCTTCAACAAGTGAATCAGGAACACATCCTAATACTTCATCACCACAAAATCCACTTTTCTTGGAATAATCAAATTCTGAACAAATTTGAATAGTAGTCTTGTCTCCCCATCTAATTCAGCAGCTATGGCCCTTCGCTTGGTGCCATTTATAGTCAGGATTTACAAAGCATTCTCTAGGTCAAATATGCTAGTTGTTGGAGGAGGGTCTCTCTGGTAATCCTCACAAACACCTTCATGTGGAATCCTTAGGCATGCAGCCCACAACCTTGAAGATAAAGAACACTTATGACTATTGATCCAACTGGTCACCATAAATATTTCTCCAAAATCAAAGGAAAACATCACATATTAGTATAGTTGAGATACCAATCTCGGGTATATCGGTCTATATTTTCTAGAGAACTATTCAAACTATCCTTGTTATCTTAAGATTTTCAGGATTAAAGACTTATTATACAACATCCACTCAGGGAAAACCTCATTTGAAGGAATTACGGTATGGTTAAAAATGTTTGGGTTTAGGGGGCCTTCAGGTGAAATCCTCTGTATCCTCTTCTGTTTCTTAGATCGGCGCTTCTCAGACGAGGTTGAAGATAGATGCTTCATCCTAGGCATCCACTGAAGGTTCAGGCGATAGAGGAGAAGGCTTTCAAGAATGAGAAGATTCGGGACAGAGTTTGGGTAAGGAATAGAATGAAACCCTTAAGTTTTATCATATGGGAATGACAAACATCATAAAAACAAAAACGTGGGAAATCAAATAGCGGTGAAATAAAAATTACCACGATACAGGTTAAAATAAGAGTATAAATAATCTTCACGGTGAGACCATGAGTAGGCATTACAGTGAGATGAAAAACAGTCATCATGGTGAGATAGTTGGTGGTCGTCACGGTGAGACAGTGACCATTCTGTGCAGTCACAGTGATAAAGTGAGTGAATTGTTCTGTCACGGTGAGACAGTTAAGTGACAGACCGTGAGTACAAGGTATTAAACTGTGAGACCGGAAGCATTAAACAGTAACTGTGAAACGGTGACCATCAAACCATAAAGTAAAATATAGTAATGTATTATAACATTAAGATCAGTAATATATCTATTTATGATTAATCATACCAATATCATATATGATGTAGTATAATCTTTCAGAATTTAATGGTTTAGTGAATATATCAGCAAGTTGATATTCAGTACCAATGAATTCCAAAGTGATATTATCTTTTTGATAATGATCCCTCAAAAAGTGATGTCTTACAACAATATGTTTTATCCTAGAATGTGAAACATGATTATTAGAAATTTTAATAGCACTTGTGTTGTCACAAGTTATTGGGACATGTATGAATTGATATCCATAGTATAGTAATGTGTGTTTCATCCACAAAATTTGAGCACAAAAACTGCCAGCATCTTTGTATTCAGCTTCTGCAGTAGATAATGCAACAAAATTTTGTTTCGTACTACACCATGATACTAGTGACTTTCCTAAAAGGTGACATGTTCCAGAGGTTCTTTTTCTATCTAACTTACATCCAACAAAATCATCATCATAATAACTAACTAGTTCAAATGATTTTCCTTTGGGATAGAATATTCTTAAATTGGGGGTATGCTTGAGTTTTTTGAAAATTCTTTTTACAGCATTTAAATGTGACTCCTTAGGGTTTGATTGAAAAAGAGCACACATACACACACTAAACATAATATCAGGATGACTAGCAGTCAATTAGAGTAGGCTTCCAATCATTCCTCTATAAGTGGTTTGATCAACAGATTTACAATCTTCATCAAGATCCATCTTACAGGTGGAACTCATGGGAGTGTCACTACTTATTGTACTATCTGATCCAAAACGTTTTAAATGATCTCTAGTATATTTACATTGAGTTAAAATAATTCCATCATCATTTTGAAAGATTTGAAATCCAAGAAAGAATTTTAGTTCACCCATTAAACTCATTTCAATTCATTTTTCATCATTTTAGAAAAATCGGTACATAGGGAATTTCTTGAAGATCCAAAAATAATATCATCTACGTAGATTTTTACAACTAAAACATCTTTATAAATTCGTTTTATAAAAAGATTAGAATCATCTATACCTTTTTTAAAACCATTAGAAATTAGAAAAGAACTTAATCTATCATACCAAGCTCTGGGAGCTTGTTTTAAACCATATAATACTTTTGATAATTTGAAAATATGATTTGGAAAATGATTGTTTACAAATCCATGTGGTTTTTCAACAAAAACATCCTCAACAATATATCCATTTAAGAATGTACTCTTGACATCCATTTGATATAGTTTGAAATTTAGATGTGCTGCATAAGCAAGTAAGATCCTAATGGATTCTAATCTGGCTACATGACGAAAAGTCTCCTCATAGTCAATTCCTTCCTCTTGACTATAACCTTGTGCAACTAATGTATCCTTGTTTCTAACTATATTTCCATATTCATCTACTTTATTTCTAAACACCCATTTAGTGCCTATGGTAGAGGTGTCCTTAGGTCTCTCAACTAGTTTCCAAAGTTTATTTCTTTCAAACTGATTGAGTTCTTCTTTCATAGAAATTACCCAAAATTCATCATTAATAGCATCATCATTGTTTTTTGGCTCAAGCTGTGACAAGAAGGCTTGACGTTCAACCTGATTTCTATGAGAAGCTCTAGTCTGTGTCCCTCTATCAAGATTATGAACAACATTATATAAATAATGATTCTTTAGAATTCTAGTTGATCTCGTAAATGTAGCACTAGAAATTTCAGGTTCATCTATAGGTTCGGGTTCATTAGAAGAAGATTCTGGAATAAGTCCATAACTGGTTGTCTTTACAGCAGGTTCATTGATTTTAACATTAAGGTTCAGAACAGATAAATCTTCTTCAAGATTTTCAAGAGATGACTTAGGCTCATGTGGATCAGTTTCATCAAATTTAATGTGAACAGATTATTCCACACATTTGGTTCTTTTATTAAAGAATCTATAGGCTTTTCTAGTTAAATAATAACCTAGAAAAATTCCTTCATCACTCTTAAAAGAAAAATTGTCCAGATTATCCTTTGTATTGAGAATAAATACTTTTCATCCAAAGAATCTAAAGTAAATAACTTTAGTTTTTCTATTGTTTCAAAGTTCATAAGGGGTCTTTTTGAGAACAGGTCTGACTAAGACTCTATTAATGATATAACAAGCTGTATTCCCAGCTTCAGCCCAAAAGTAAATATGTAGGTCATATTTATTAAGCATAGTTCTAGCAATTTCATGCAGGGTTCTATTTATTCTTTCTACTACACCATTCTGTTGAGGTGTCCTAGGAGCATAAAAGTTATGACTATAGCCATTGTGTGAGAAATAAGATTCAAAGTCTTGATTCTCAAACTCATGACCATGATCACTTATTAGAGTGTTAATAATTAGTCCACTAAGGATTTCCATAGATTTGTATTATTTAACAAAATAAGAACAAGCTTCACTTTTGTGAGCTAAGAAGTATACACAAGTATATCTTGAAAAGTCATCTACTAAGACATAGACATAGTGCTTCCCATTTAAGCTAGAAACTCTAGATAGTCCAAACAGATCCATGTTAACCAACTCGAGTGGTTGAGAAGTTGGAACTTCTTTCCTTGGTTTGAAAGAGATTTTGTGATGTTTTCCTTTTTGACAGGGATTACACACATTGTCATTTGGAAACTCAAGTTTAGGTAAGTCTCTAACTAAGTTATTCCTAGTCAGTTTTCTATGTAAGTGTATATTGCAGTGTCCTAATCTCCTATGCCATAACAAAGACTCTTTATAAAAATCATTCAAACAAGTAACATTTTTTTAGCTAAAGAATTCATATCAACATCATAAATATTATCATTTCTCAAAGTAGAAAATACTAGAACATTTTTAGAATTAAAAACATTACAGGAATCATTTTCAAACATGACATTAAAACTATCATCAAACAATTGGAAAATAATTAACAGATTATATTTAAGTCCATCAACAAATAAAACTTTAGAAATTACAACTGAATTAGTGTTACCAATTTGGCCTAGGCTGATGATATTTCTTTTAGAATTATCACCAAAGGTGACATAGCCTCCATAAAACTTTATTAAACTCTTGAAGCATGAGTAATACCCAGACATATGTCTTGAACATCCACTATCCAAATACCATGTCTTCTTGTGGGAACTCTTCAAGAAGGTTTCCTAAAAAGCAGTTTTAGATATAATATGATTTTGGTACCCAGATCTTCTTGGGTCCATAAAGGTTAGCAATGAATGATTTTGGTACCCAAATTTATCTTATGGGTCTCATATAATTTACATAATCAAAATATTTTGAGAGATAAAATCTATTTGATTTATAAATATGTGAATAACTAGTTGAAGCATATGAATGTCCAGAACTAGAACTAGCAGTATTATGTCCAGATTTAGAAATAAATCTATTCTTAGTAATCTGTCTCTGTCCAGGTTTGTACCTTATTACAATAGTGTATTTAGGTGCCACTTTCTTTCCTAGAATTTGAGTTAGAGTGTTCTTTCTATTGGTGAACTTCTATAAGTCCTTCAAAGTTGTTCATTTGAAATTTTCAGTTCAGTTTTTTCCTTTAAAAATTGAGCATTTTTCTCTTTTTCAGTAGTAAGTTCAGTTATAACAGTTGTAGTGAGAGAATTCTCTTTCTTTAATGATTTGTATTTATCCTTAGGTTCATTTCATGTCTCTTCCAGCATATTACAGTATTCAAATAATTCCTCACTAGTCATGTTTTTAGAATCTGAATCATATTCCGTTCCCAAATAATTGGAATTTAAAGCAGGAGTTTCAAAGGCTACCTCAGATGTGTTTGTCATGAAACACATGTTGGCACGATTCTTTTCAGAATCAGACATTTCAGATTCACTTCTACTGTCTTCAGAAGAACTCCAGGTAGCCTTCATAGCTTTCTTGTACTTAAGGTACTTGTAATCATATTTCTTCATGAATTTTAGCTTTGGGCAGTCTGTTTTAATGTGTCATTTTCTTTTACACTCGTAGGAAACAACTTTATCACTTTTATCTGCCTTTTTCCAGTCCTTCTTCCAATGTCCCTTATTGTCATACTTTCCCTTGTAATTTGATTTCATGAAGTATTTCTTCTTCCTATAAAATTCTTTAAACCTTCTGGAAATCTGAGCCATTTCAGCATCACTATCAGAGTCTGACCTTTCACTTGTTGAACTGTCAGTTTTTATTTGAGCTTTCCCTTTGTCCTTGTTCTTTGAAGAAGTAGTCTTGAAAGCCACTAATTTCCTTTTTTGGTTCATCATCTTCCACTTCATTCACCTTGAGTTCTTCCTTGTACATCATAAACTTACCAATCAGCTCTTTTATAGGTAGAGATTCAATGTCACATGACTCTCTGACTGAAACATATGTGCCTCTCCATCGGTCTGGTAGACACCTCAATATCCCCATAATTTGATCCTTTGCAAGAACATCCTTTCTGAGTGAACTCATTGTATTTACTATCTCATTGAACCTGAGATAAATATCAGAAATAGGTTCATCAGTATTCATTTTAAAATTGTCATATTTAATAGTATATGTATTCAATATCATTTATTTAACATTGGTTGTTCCCTCATGAGAAACACCCAAAGTATCCCAAATTTCCTAAGCAGTTTTGCAAGCAGATATTCTGTTAAATTCCTCATCTTCTAATGCATAATATAAAGCATTCATAGCCTTAAAATTATTATTTTAAGCTACTTTAGTAGGTTCATCCCAAATTGTTCTTTCAGTTTCTGGAATTTTATATTGAGATTTTATAGTAGTCCAGATATCAAAACTCATACTCTCAAAATAAATTTTCAGTTTCAGTTTCCACTGGGCATAGTTTGTACCATTGAAGAACGGTGGTCTGGTGGTAGTAGCACCCTCTAGTCTATTACCCATAACTAGATTTTAGAAAATAGTTCTAAAGAGATAAAATTTAGAACTAAAAGAAATTTAAGATCTTTAATGATGCAACTAAAATAACAGTTGAAAAACAGAGTATTTCAAAACAAAACCTTTAACAAAAACAACATATGATACCAAATGTTGGTCGGAGTGGATACTCAAGAGGGGGGGGGGGGGTGAATTGAGTTCCAATTAAAATTTTTGTTAAAATATTGTCTTTTACAATCCACCAATTTATAAAACAAGTTAAACTATAGTGAATTTATACAGATTGTAAATGTTAAAATAGCTTCTAAAATATTGATTAGGTCTCAGTTAATTTAACCACAAGATTAAACTTACTTTTGAAACTAACCTACTGATTAAAAATAAGTGTAAACACTTGATAATTTAACTATCAAAGTAACTTTAAAATGGTTTTGTATTTCAAAGTAAGATAAGAATAATATAAAAGATATATGTAGTATAATTTAAACATAAACTAAATATGCACAGAAGATATAATAAGAGGTTCAGTCTCAAGCCGAGACTTAGTCCTCTCAAATTTATGTAAATTTGATCCACACCCTGGATCGAGGTTAACAACAGTTTAAAAAACTATCCAGGTCACGCAGGGACCTCTACCATAGTTCTTAGTGGGAAATAAAACTAACGACCAGGCCACACAAGGACCTCTTCCACAGTTGTCATGGGTAAACAAGAGTTAAGAGTTTTAGAGTGAGGATTTTGATATCCTCCAGTTCAGTGCAGGTGAAAGTGTGTGTGTGTGTGTAAGATATACAGAGTATGCCACACTGCTCGAAAGTAAATAAACAAATCACTTAGAGAGAACAGATAAAAGTTTAGTAAGCTCTAGTGATTAGCAATACAGCTCTGGACTCGTTGGATTCAGCAGAAATTTTTCTGAGTCATTCTCTAGTTTTTCTGTTGAAAAATAGAGTGTCGTGGTTCATCTTGTATTCCACCAGTGAGAATGATCTCTTGATTCGTCATGTGTTCTTCAGTGATTTTGGATTGCACTCATGAGAGTTCTTTCAATGTCTTTCAATATCCTTATTTCTCAATATTGTTATTATCATTCAGTACCGTGCACTCGGGCATATGTAAGTTCTTCTTGTTGTATCGTCACACTTTCACACATGTACTGCAGCTCAATCTTCCTTATATTCTATGAGTTCTAGCAGTAGGAATGATTCCCTTTTCATAGGTACGAGATACAGTTTCAGTGGTTATGTAAGTTGTGTCTTCTTCACGGTATGTGCTTCACCGTATGTGGTTCACGGTATGTGCTTCATGGTGTCTTCATGTCACGGTGTCTAGATCACATTGTCTGAATCACAGTTTGTCCTTCACGGTGTATGGGTCATGGTGTTTCCTTCACGGTGTCTGGGTCATGGTGTTTACTTCATGTTGTCTAGGTTATGGTGTGTCCTTCACGGTGTCTGGGTCACGGTGTGTCCTTCACGGTGTATGTCTGACTGTAACTGTGTATTCCACACAGTCTGTCTTACTATGTCAGCCATCAAGGTGTCTCTATACTTAGAAAAATATATATATTTAGACTTAAACAGTAATATGAAGAATATGAATTAAGCTTAATCATTAGAGAGTAAGAGAAGTTGAAACATAAATATAAAGATTGGATAATATAAGTGAGATTTGAGATCGTGCAAAAGATTTAAAAATAATAATGAGAGTTATTAACATCAATAATTTTTGAAATCATTAAAACATAATTAAAACATGATGTTTAGTTATTATTGATATTGGAGATTGTTAACAAGATGTTCAATTAATATTGAGATTAATTAACAGTAATAGGATTTGGGACCACTAAAACATGATAAATACATGAGGAGTCCAAAAGAATGAGATGGGTAAAGGTAATTAAATTTACACAATAATCTCATAGAATGTTTTAGTTAATATATTTATTATATCATCATGGATGAATAATGTTTCAAGGAGGTGTAAGAAGATATAAATCTAAAACATTATTTTAAAATTTGTACCTCTACCTTGGATAATATCCTTTAATTTACATGTTTTGACCACTAAGGTTGGTATTATGTCTAAAAAATGACATCTAAAATGGGTGGAGGGATTATTTGAAGATATAATTTTAGGTATTGGACAATGAAAAAGGTTTTTTAAGAATGAATAAAAGAGTAGAGTAGGGTATCCTTTGTAATAGAGGGGAGGGGCACTCATGGAATTACATAAATTATTAAATTTATATAAAATTCTTTTCATCAAAAAATGGAACAAAAATGATATAATTTTATTCTAGGATGCATGTTAGTCTAAATAATATCATAAAATAAAATTTCTATAAGTTTCGGTGATTTTTCCTTTCTATGAATTTTGTATTAACCCCCTCGTTAACCCTTTTGACACTTACCATGGTATCAATGTTTTTTACACTAAAGGATTTGAGAAAGTCTCTATAAAAGGCAGAAATGACTATAAATTAACCATGGTTTATATTTTAAACCATATTTCAAACCACATTTCAACCATGTCGATAAATATAGTATTCTTAATATTTTAAATCATTTAATAAGATATTATTTATTATAAAATATCCTTAATTTCATTTATTAAATTACTAATATAATTTATCTTTGAATGAAACCGGATAGAAAAGGAATTCAAATATAATCCCCTAATAAAATCTATAAAATTTTATATTTGACTAAAATATCATATAATACAGTAATTCTCAAATTTTTATTAATTTTAATGTTTTTTAAACAAATTTCTAATAATTTAAAAAATACACAGTCACTATTTTATAATAATTAAAAGTAATTATTTCATCATTAAAATTTATAAATATATTACCATAACAAAAAATAATTTTTCTTACAAATAAACATTTATAAGAAAACATAAATTTTCCCCTTTCACAAAATATTATAGATATTAAAAGTAAAAAACTGTTCTTTTATACATTATCATTCACATTAAAATTATAAAGGTCAAAATCTATGAAATATGGAACCATGTTTAAATATTATCAAAAAATTGAAGAAATGGATGAAATAAACTAATACAATAGGTTATATTCTAGTGTTATAGTCGTTTTTTGTTCTTATCAATTTATCTGAAATAATAATTACCAGATTTTCCCTTTATATGGTGGAAATTATTTACTAAAGTTGTAATTCATAAAAAAAAATTGCCCAATATAAAAAATTTAGACCATGTAATTGAAAAAAATAAATCCAATTTTCGTGATTGAATTCAAAAAATTGGTTTTATTTAATTTAAAATTAAACTCAGAAGACATGATGAGAATATTTTTTCAATAAAATGCAATTTAAGTGTAAACAATGGTTTTTTATCGAATTAATGTATGAAACTGATTCCAAATAATATAATGATATTATATTAATAAAAAGGAAATAACTAAATTTTAATAATTAACTAAAATACAATTTAACTTTTTAAATACTCAAAATAATATGCAGTACTCAATAAAAAAAATATATTTCTTACTATTCACTGAAATTAAACCATTTAGAAAAATAAAAAAAATTGCTTAAAAGAATATTTATATTTACATCTAATAAATGTTATAATTTACATAAAATATAATTTCTAAAACTTCTAGAAGGGAATTATATTATTCTCTCTCAAAAATCTATAAAATTATTTTTTGAAGAGAATATATTTTTGATGTATATAATGGATTTTCTAAAAGTTAATTGATTATTTCCGAATTATCAATCAATACATTTTTTTAGTATCATATTTATATATATTTTATAATGTGATCAATCCTATCCATTATCTATAATCCAATTTCTTGGATAAAATAGTCACATTTAAATACTATTTTTTTAGTATATCCCTATGTGCTGAAATTTTTGTGTTGCATGTGATGAAATGTTTTGATCATAGTATTATTTTGAAAAATCATGGTGTTAAATTCATCCCCCACCATTTTAAAAAATTTAAACCCCTATATTTTATATTTAAAATTTTAATCAAGGGTTTTACATTTTTTAATACCATTTATTGAAATCCCAGATTCAAAAAAGATTAATAAAATATTATCTTAAACAGTGGTAAAGGGAAATATGAACTATGAAGTTCATATAGAATAACACACAACAAGGTTTACTAATATTATAACATTATCGGTAAGTGGAAATATTCATATTAGGGAAAAATTAATTCATTTATAATGATAGAGAGTGAAAAAAACACTAATCACAATAAATTGAATGACCTTGAAGAAGTCAATGACCACAAAATCCATATATCAATGTGTTGTGAAAAATACCATAAATTTATTAGAAATTATGGTAATAGGATATAATTTAGTTATGACTTATATTTCCTAAATTTAACAAAAAATTTTACCATATAAACTAATTAAATAAGTAAATATACTTACTTTCTGTATATAATTTCTTCCTTTCATCAATTTCCATAATAATCTCATATTTTTCTACAAAATATGAGTATTGAAGGTGAATTTTTCTTGATAGAGAAACTAAAATCTAATTTTATAGGATTTAATATTTCCCCAAAAGGAAAAAAATCTATTCCTTATGTTGTTAGGCATTAACTAAGGAAAAATGATTACCAAAGGGTAAGTTGATTCTAAAAAGTTAATGAACCATTAATCTCCCAAGATTCAATAATAACACCAACAAATTAACTTATATCATTTAATAAAAAACTAACCTTATTTTTTTTAAAATATTCCAAACCATATTTGAATCCAAAAAATCAAAATGGTTTTGATCTCAAATTCTTCTATTATTAATTTAATATTATCCTTAAATAAAATTGGTGAATCATAAAGTCATACACCCCGAACAATGAAGATTCCCATTAAGAATATTCTCCAAAATATGATAATCGTTTCCATAAATTACATTAATTATAATAAAGAGAAAGTAAAATCACATATACTTTCAAAATATAATTCAACTTTTTTTCATCCAATGAAATCTCATTTATCCAAATGTATTTCCATTTAATTTAATTGTATAATTCTCCCAAGAAATGTAGTGAACTTCTTCTGAAATAAAATTAATCACATAGTCTTGAAGTCACTTTTAAACATCATGGTTATCTATATGATAAAACATAAGTTCCCAAAAAAATTAATATATATAATAGTTTTTGTAATATAAAAATTTTATAAAAACATATACATCACATAATATAGTGGTAATAACATCACCCTTTTCTCCCTTAGATTGTGGCTTCAATCCCTACATACCATTCTATATTTGGCTAATTATTTCCCAATCTATGGGATTTTGTTTTTCTAAAACAATATTAATTAAGTTCTTATAAAATTTCCAGAATAGGATGACAATCCTCATAAAAAACATTAATAATCCATTATAATAAAAACTTTAAAGGTTATCAATACATTTAAATATATGTCCACATAATGAGAAGTGTTTTCTTACTCAAATAAATTGTTCTAATGATAAAATTAGGTCTTACATATACCTCAAACATCTATCAGAAATCAGTAAATTTCTCTAAAAGTAATCTCATAAAATAAAACATCAAAATTGTATTAATTATTTTAAAATTATTATCATTCTTAGATCTACCAAAAAATCATAACTCTTGAATCCCTATATATATATTCAATTTATTCCTTAAATGTTCTTAATAATTAATTCAACATGATTTTATATATTATTAATCAGTAATTAAATCCAATAAAAAATAATATATACCATGTGTTAAGACTAAACAGTATAAAAATAGAATCCTTGATGAAATCCATATTTTTCATATCTCATTTCTTGTTTCCCAATCTTAAACTCTCATGATAATACGAATTGAAAAACATATATATGTATAGTGTTTTTGGTCCCATTCTTGATCTTTCACTATGAAATAAATTTCTATAATTTATATTCCCCCCAAATTTAAAAAACTCAATATATTCTTTGTAATGAACATTATTCCCCTTCAAATAATTTACAGGGCACTTCCTTTTTTCCTAGGAAGACTATCGTTTTATGCACTCCTCTACAACATATAAAAAATCATCATGTTCTTTTATGAATTTTTTCATGGAGATGTTTCCAACATTTATGACACATAGGTTGTTAAATATTATTACTATTATGATCTTTAATACCTTTACTTCAACACCTCATTTTGTCTTTCTTATTTGATGTGTTAGGAAACTCTCCAAGTTCATGTTATAAATCATAACTCATGATAGTTAGTTAATAATAATTAAAAGAGTTTTCACTGCATCTCTCATACTTTTTTACTACGTTTTTAGAACAAAACGAAAAAATCATTCAAATAAATCAAAACATTGGTCTCTTTTGGATCTATCCATTTACTAAAACCAAAAATCTTATTGTGAGAAAATCAATACAGTAATAAAAACCTATCTTTTGTAGAGGATAAACACTAATATATATTTAACCATGTTATCTTAAACTCTTTAAATTTAGTGAAAATAAAATAATTCTCCTTAAAATACTAATAATTTTTGTTATAGAGTACATTTAACTTGTGTTGAAACAAAATCATTTCCTATACAGTTACCAAAATTGTTCCCCTCATTCCAACAACAAGGACTTTTCCTTAACCAATTGCAAAATTGAATCATTGAAAAATAATTCACTTTCATTGATTTCAATTATATTTTTAGGTTTATAGTTTTATAGAATTAACTAATAAATTGTATATAAAAAATCCATATATTAAAAATTGGGAACATCTATTCAATATCAATTTTCATATAATATAAAATATTTAGGATAAAAATTTTTATTTTCATAAATAACTACATAATTTTCATATTAACCTCACCCATGACCAAAATCACACTTAAAAACCTTTGAAAAAAAATTTAGAACATGGTATGAGCACAAAATTATTAGTAAGGGACATAACAAATAAAGTAACTCATTAATCCGTAAATACTTAAAAAATTCGAAATAAAATTTGGGATCAAAATAAATACTTCATTACCTTATAAATTAATTATTCTTCCCAATATTTTCAAAAAACATTTCATAATAAATCCTAAATTAAAAAATGAAACACCTAATGGTTTCTTTTTAATCATGAAAATTTATTGAAATTTTTTTCACAGTGTTATACTTTTCACACTTAAGAATTATCATACTATTTCCATTCAAAATAAGTTTATTTATTGAATTTTTGAAATTTAAAGATTTCCATAAAACATTATACGTATCATAGATAAATTATATAGTAAACTTGAGGCATAATGTTTATATCACTATTACAAATAGAATAGATCTCATAATTACACATGGAATAACCTTTCTATTTAAAAATGGAATAAACTTCAAGGTCACTGATGGAATAAGCTTCACTATCAACATATAACATAAATCATATCCATTGATTTAGTGGTATACCTATGAACCACTGATATATGGTTTATAATAGACCAAAAATTGTTATAATGAATTAAAATAATTATAACATAATAAAAACATTTAAAATATTTATATTTTAAACATTATACTCATACAAATATTATTTTCATTCATATGAAAACATTTCTGGTTATTAAAATATCCTTTCTATCTCAAACCCTTTTTTAAAAACTCTCATAACATAGGATAGAATAATTTTTCTTTTTAAAATCATGAAATATTTTAAATTAATCTAAATATAAAATAATTTATACAATTGTGTGAAAACCATTTAAGATATATACATTAAAATCGATCATTACTTTTTTTGTTTCTCTAAAAACATTACATATAAAATACATAAAATTAGCTATTGAAAAACATTGAATTAAATTAGATTGTATCAGAATATTTCATTTATAATAAATAATTTACATATAAATACCTCAATAAAATAATTTTATGAATATGTATTTGAAATATAATTATTTAAGAAAAAAAATCAATAAAACATTAAAAATGAGGTCTCCAAAGTAATGGGTCTATAACCTAACGTTATACACATCATATATATTTTTATATTTTTTAACATTAAAAAAATGTTAAATATTTACTTACCTAAAATCATTTTTCAATTTTATTATTCCCTTTTCAATTTTATAATAAATTTCTTAATCGATTAAGATCACGTCGAACATTTTGACGAAATTTGACATATATGTCTAAAATGACATCGATAGGTTAAAATAGTTAAAGGGTTTATTATTAAACCATATAAATAATAATAATAATGTAAAAATTATTATTTTTATATATCAATTATTCTTTTATAAACATCTATTAATGATGGTTGTGAAAAATGAACTATTTTACAATCACTGTGACAGTCGGTCCAACATACTCATGTTTAACGATTACATTTTTCAATGATCATGATGGAAAAAAGTTAAGTTATTTTAAATTTACATAATTATATTTATATAATAAAATTAATATTATATCTTTTAATAAACTTATATATATCTTCAATATGATGTGTTGAATGAAAATGAATCACGTCACTTTGAGGAGGTCGTAGTCCACACGTATGCACGAATAACATTATCTTTTTTTAATAAATGGAAAGATAATAAATTAAATGATAAATTATATTTATAGAATGATAAATATTTAAATAAAAATATATTTATGTATATTTAATCCATCATTATATTTATCTATGATTTGTTATAATGGAAATTGAATCACATCATTTTGTAAAGTAGTAGTCTGTGAACACACGAACGACGGTTTCGTTATCCATTTGATGAAATAAGGATATGGTTATAAGTTATTAAAATAACATAATAAAAACTAATTATATGGGATATTAGTTTTTCTTTATATAATTTTGTTTTAATAAAATTTTAATGTGGTTCTATAGAAAATAAAACTAAAACATTCAGTTAAAAGTTATACATCTTATTCAGGAAATATTATTTTCTATACACCTTAAGTCCTATATGGTTGTTATTACTCCTAAAACAAGGCCACATGAATAATGTTATGGATTATTGGAATATATTTTGTTATTTATTTTATAAAAAATGATATTAATGTGTGAATAATAGAGTATAGGAGGTTCCCTTTTATAAAAGAGGGGAGGGGTACTCTTGGAATTAATTAAAATATTAAATTAATATAAATTTATTTTCATCTTCAAATTATTTAAAAAAAATATTATTATAATATAATATGATTATTATTCTATATCATCCCATCAAATAAAATTAGGAAATGTTTAGGTGATGTTTTTCATCATTATATTTTATTAACCCCTCATTAACAATTTTGACACATATCATGGTATCAATGTTTGTTAAACTAACAGAGTCATAAAAGTTAGTATAAAAGGATAAATAGATCCTAAATGAAAAATGGTTGATTTTTTAAACCATATACTAATCAATTGTCCAAATATAGTATTTTTCATACTTTTAAATCACTCACTAAAATATTACTTATTATAACATAACATTAATTTAATTTCAGGAACAATTTATATAATGTTAACTTCAAAAGAACATGAATGAAAACTAATTGGAATATAATCCATTAAAAACATCCATAAAATTTTATATTTATCTAAAAAATAATGGAAATAATAATGAATTCAAATTATATAACTTTAAAAAATTTTAAAATCAATTATTATATTTTTCTATTAATTGAATTAATACTTTTTTGGCATTGCATAAGAATTTAAGGTAATTATTTCTCCATTAAAAATTAGATATAAATAATCAAAATAAATAAATTTCTATTTCAAAAACCATTTATAACTAAAAATAATTTTTTCTCTATTGCCAAATATTTTTTATATTATAAAATAAAAAGTGACATTTTTTACGTTATATTTCACTTAAATGTTATAACGGTAAAAATAGAAAACTTATTTCCTAAAGATTCCATATTATTAAAAAATTTAATTATGTGGAAAAACTAAAAGCATCTAATAGGATAAATGCAAGTGTTATAGTCATTTTTCATCCTTTTCATATTAATTTTAATCATAATTACCAGATTTACCCTTAACATGGTGGAAATTATTTACTATAGTTACTATTTAAAATGATCTAAAATAAAATGGACCAATTTAAAATTATTATAACACTTGATTCAAAATATTGAATGCATTTTTCATTATTAAATTTATGAAGTTGAAATAATTTAATTTCATATTAAATCTGCAAAACATTATGAAAACAGTTTTTCAAAATAATGTATTTAAAAGTATAATTTTTTTTGCTAAATACAGTTGTAAAAGTAATTCTAAAGACCATAATTTTGTTATTTGTTATCTGAAATACAAATTAAATTAAAAAAATAAAATAAAAAAATATAATTAGAATATAGAAATGCTTTAAAATAAAATATATTTTTCCACAAAAATATGATTTCTTCACTATTTATTGAAAAATAAATATTTTAAATATTATCAAAAAATATTTATATACTTTTAATAGAATATAATTTCTAAATTTTCCACAAATTTATTATAATATTCCTTCAAAAAAATAGAAAAACATTTTTTAATAAAAATTGTTTTTGTAGAATAATATAAATTTATAAAAACATGAGTTCTTATTTAATAAGAATTAATAAATTAATTTTATTTATTATAACCATTATATATATATATACTATTATTATTTTATTCCTATTTATTGCAACCAATTCAATGTCTAGGTTATAAAAATCACATTTAAATATCAATATTTTTATAGTATATCTCAATTCATTGATAGTTTAGTGCTTTGTATTAATAAATCTATTGAGCCTAGTATTTTTCTAAAACAAACGTTGTTACTAACCATTTTTCTATATGGGTATCACTAAATGGTTTTAATTAAATCTATACATTTTCTACATTATTAGTTTTTAAAAAAAATTCTCCAATGTAATGTTTTATAATTTTTGAAAATTTCATCTTTAAAATTTATTTTAAAATTGTAATTTTCAACTTCTTTGAATTTTTTAAGAAATTGTTTTTAATGTAGATATTTTAAATTTTTTCGTGGGTCATTTTTTACCAAAATGTATCTCTTTTACAAGATTCTATATGAATGTATCTCTCCCCCACCTTTGTCCTTTTATAAGAAACTTCAGCTCACTGTAATCATGTTTTCAAAAAAATAATATATTATTCTCGTGGTTAAATAAAATATTTTTTAAAAATATTTGAAAATAACAAAGGAAATCCTTATTTTTAAAATAAATTTTCCTAAATTTTAAAATATGTTTCCTTATATATGTGGTATTCTTGAACTATGGTATTCTTCTAGTGAAACCATCTTCCATATTTATGTTTATGGAGTATAAAATTATATTTTATATTTATGAGATTATCTATCATTGATTTTGTTTTCTTACCTTATCATTAACTTTTATAGGAATTATTCTATTCTAATTCATTTCTCTATGAATGACCTATGTACTATTACATTATTTGATGTTTATTCACATTGATTCATAATACATTGATTGGTTGGGGGGAAATTGTTGTCTGAACCATATATCCATTTACTATATGGAGTCAATACTAGGTCCTTAATCATCTTTACAGAGTGGTATTTACATAGACTGATGACTAAAGTCAATAGAAACCCATTCTTAAATGGGTTATCATGTTATGAGTATTAATTTTATTATGAAATATTTCATTATATGATCACTTTTGAAAGATATTTAACCAATTTTATTTACATGGATTTTTTATTATATGATGAATGATTTTCATGTGGCACACATAAGTATAAACATGTTATATAATTTCTGGGTCCATGAATTTTATAACCCTCTTCTACATTGGGAAAATTTTCCATCTCTTGAAATATCATGGGGAAAGGGAAGTGAGCCAAGCTAACTATGGGAGTGGATAGTTGGCCTAATAAGTTGTGTTATCTTAATGAGGTAGGGAACCTTGACATTAACTTATGATTTGATGTTTATGGTGTTTCCACATCCATATGACTCAATAATATTATAATATGATCGTGTATATTATTTTCTATTATATTTTAATTTACCATATATTAATACCATGCTCTTTATGATGTTATCTCATAACTCATGACATGTAAAATTTGTCTCACTATAATGATTTAATTTGATTTTTACTATACAGAGCATCTAAGCTTACTATTTCTTATGTTTCCTTTTCTCTAGAAAATAAAATAATGTATTGTTTATGATATTCATAAAAGAGTGTTTCATGTGGAAAATGTAGGGCTGATCTTCAAGACTTAATGTGGAAAAACAAGCATCTTATTTAGTGAAAAATATCCATTTTTTGATAAACATTTGGTTTCATTAGTTATTGACTTTCCCTAATTATTTAAAAATCTCAACTAAAAGTCATTTGAATTAAAATGCTTTAAAAATATTGTAATCATATATGTTTATAATATATAGTGTTATATGTTATTTGTGTTTGACATTGGATCTGGTAGAACAGGTCTAGGGGTATTATCATTGATTTTGGATTAGTGTTTAGATAAATGATTTGGTTAGTATATTATTTCATAAGGATAATTTAATATATAAGAATAAAATAAATGATTTATGAGTTAAGTATGATATTATATTCAATCATATAGATAAAATTTTAGGATTGAAGTGTTTTATATGTTATGTTTTTTTCTGAATTATGACAAGATAACGTTAGGGAGAACCATAAGTATAAGACTAGAAATAGGAAAAAATCCTGAAATTATTTGAACATATTATTTTATGGAAGTCAAATAAATTGGTGGACATAATAGAAAAATGTCCTTTAATAACCTATGTTGAAGATAAATACTCATAAGTAATATTGTTCACATCATTTAGAAATTATTAATGCTCAACTTATTGTTTTCCTTTTTTACATTCATTAATTTAAGTGTTCTTATACCTATACATTCTTTTGAACTGATGAATAGAGTAATAAGTAATTGAGTTAAAAATGGATGAAATGGAAAATGTAGTGATTATCTTGAACTTTTATATAGTGGGAAAATAAAAAAGGTTTTTAATATTTTTGTTATTCTAAATCAAATATCATGTATTATGAGTTAAAAAGTAAGCATAATTGAATTACATGTCACAAAAAAATCGGATGGAGTAACTTGAAACATCTAGTAACAAATTTTAAGTATGAAATTTTTTTCAATTTCAATTATATGAAATTTTTGGAATGAAACACACTGGTTGATATATAGAAGGAACCATAAAATCATTTATGTGTTGAAAAGGTGGACATTAATTATCTATTTGTAAAGGGAAAACGAAGAATTCAGTTAACATTGTAGAGAAATAATATTTTTATTTTATTTCTACTTAAGAAATTATTGTAGACATTTGATTTGATATTATATCTTAATTCATGTTTATCATTTTTTAATAAATAATTAATGTATATGTAAAAATTTGAAGTATTTAACTTATTTATGGTTGTGGAATGTAAGGACCTTAGATACAGAATGCTTTAAAATACATATTTTTTCTATAAATTCGGTCACACACTACACCTCACATAAAAAACCAAAAAATATTATAAAACATTACTCATAAATATATAATAAACCCTAATACAGTTAACCATTTATAGTTTTTTCCTCTCTAATGTAAATATTTGGAAGTATTTATTATTGAAAAGTTGATTTTCAACAAATTCCAATTTATTAATATTATGTATTTTCATTCAAAAAATATAATTTTAAAAAAAATTCGAAATTTAATTTAATAATATAATTTTTTTTTAATTCATAAAAAAGTAATTCTAAATATATTTTTTAAATTATTTTAAATCATCAATTTTTATATGAATTGTGAAAAAAATAAAATTTATCCTAAAAATGATGATTTTTATCACATTCTTAATGTATGTACAAGGAATGAAAATTTATAAAGCATTTACATTGGTAAAATCTATATTTAAATGTAATAATTAGGAAATATAAAATAATATTTTGAACTTAAAAATTCTACTTTTTATATTTCGGAGATTAACTGACCTTTTATTATAATTTAAAGTAAAATTGTAGTTTTTTTTGTTTTAATTAAATATTTTCTAGTGATATTCAGGTTTTTATTGATTTTAAAGACAAATAATTTTTTTTAATAATAATCCATTATTTTCTTGAAATCAATGACTATAAAAATCTTGAATTTAAGTTAATTATTACACACTTTTATTTAAAAGAAATTTTTATTTGTTATGTGTGTTTAATTTAAAATAACATATTCTTATATTTTGGTATCTAATTATGTTAAATGGAGCCTAAATATTAAATCATTATGTCTAAATTTGGTAATATGTCTCAATATAAACATTTAGTAATAAAATAATTGACATGACTAATATTTAATCAAGAGTAATGAGTGTTTGCATGAATGATCTAAGGTGGTTCTAATTTTTGTAAACTTTCATGAATGTTAAACCATTTAGAAATATATTTCTTTGGGTTTAAAGTATTTCAGGCATATCTTACCAAAATTACTTCACCTAGATATCATGTAATTTCATTTTGACCCAATAAATACAATTCTTTTCCATGTAAAATTCTCTTCCCGTTACCTATAAAAGGGTCACTTATACCACATCTTTACAAACCCATAAATAGTAATTACTTGGTGAAACGCTGCCCATTGTTTCATCCTAAAACTCACTCCCATGAACCACATACTTTAGCCACCCTTCAAAATTCTAATCCCATCACTTCCAAGATTATATATATGGAATATCAATTCTCTTGATGTTATTATTACTCTTCTATGAGTTTTTATTTATAATTTTCTAATTCCAAATATTTACTAAAATTGAAAATATAATGAATTAAGTTTCTTATATATACATAATTTTAATTACATTAAAGTTAAATCAATTGTTTATTCATTATATAGAAACCTCTATGGAAAGTAAATGAATCAATCGTGAATATGTATAGACTACCACCTCTACATCATGATCTGTTTTTTATCCCTTATCACCTCTTTCGGATGGTATAAATGATGATATGGATGAATCTTTTTTTCTATTTCACATATATATGTTTAATTATCACCATTTACATTTACCTTTGTTTCTAAAATTCATTTATTAATGGTATTATTAATCACGTGTAAGTGAAAACAACCAACACCATAAATGACATGTTTTATTTTACTTAACCACATAAACTTTATGTGCTTAAATGTTAATTAATGAAAAAATATGATTTTTATAACCTTATTATAATTCATAAGTGATGAATTTTTATATACCATCACATTTTCTAATTGGAAAAGGGTTTATTAATCGTAAATATGTGCCGACTGTCACCTCCATGAATATGGATTTTCATTTGTCGCAATCACCCATCATTAAGTATTTTAAGAATTTATTGGTTCAATATATAAGATATATATTAAATTTAAAATTTTTATAAATCTTATATTAAAATTATGTAATATAACTTTCTTACTCATTCAATCATTATGAATCACTTTTATTTCTGTCGGTTTACCACCTTCTTAAGAAATTTTATAAAATTTATATAGTAAATGATAATTAAATTTATTATATTGTTAATGAAATATAATATTAAGGTATTAAATATGTCTTAAATTTTGTAGTGTAATAACATTATTATCTAAAAGCGTTAAAAAATATGATATTTTTTCTTTAAAAACATTGGAACCATCTTCTGCATCATCTTCATCAGTCATAATTAAAACTATCAGGTGGTAAAAGTTGAGCATCATAATTAATCATTGAATATATATTATTTAACTGTGGGTAATATAGGAATAATTTTCATGGTGTTAAATATCAGAGATCAACATTAGTATTACAAATCTTGTGTAAGAAAAGTAAAAGTGTTAACACCCAATACTAAAAATGTAAAATAATGAACAACTATATTTATAGTAAATAATTATAAATGAATTATATAAAAGTATTATAGAGATTAATATGGATATCAAATAGATTATTAAGATATTTATGGTGGTTTTACAGGAATTTAGATTAGGATCATCTAATAAGGGAAATACGATAAGGGATTTTTGTCACAAACTCCCTTCGTTGAGACACGTGTTGCCTTATAAAACAACTTACATTTATAAGGTGTATGTGTTTACATATGTTTATGTTATTATAAAATATATTTTATTCATGGTATTTTATGTACATTTTAAAGATATTAATCCTTCAATAGTTTTTATTTAAAATATTACTCAACACATTATTATTTTCTCAAATCAAGCCTTTTGTCCCATGAGTCATGAAATATCTTCTTGATTTTATCTGCCAAATATGTTTTTTCTACCATTATATTTTTAAATAGAGGATTTCATTTTTATATATTTATATTACATGTCTTCCTTAATATCCCCCTTGATAAAATTCTTCCTAAAATAATTTATGTTGTTGATAAGAATAACATATATACATTACCATGAATTTTTTTGTTTTATGTTAGTGATTTACCCATGGAATGTATATTATATAATTCTGTAAGTCACCTTCACACATATATTCACCAATTGTTATTGAAATGTTTTATCATCATTTTTATGATTTAGATTTCACTAAATAGTTTTCAGCTAATTTAAACATTTATTGCATGGTAAGTTTTCAAAAATTTATTTTATTATAAAGTAATGATTTAAAATGTTCTAAAATTACGTTTTTATATATTGTTTTAAAATTAAAATCTTTAGCTACCTAGTATTTTTAAAAAAATTTAAATTAAATATTTTAAATGTTTCCATATGGATCTCCAAAATGAATCTCTTTTACACATTTTAGGATGAAAATATTCTTTAACACACTTTCCATTTTCTAAGATACATCCTATTCATATTTCATTTATTTTAAAAAAGGTAATTATTATTTTCTTAGGTTAATAAATATTTATATTAAACAATTCAAAGGACCGGAGAAATCCTTATTTTCAATGTAATTTTACTAATACTTCTAAGTGTGTTATTTATATATGTGGAATACATGATAAAGGGTATTATTCAAATAATGTCACATTCATTCTTTATATAGATATCTTATGAAATTATCATTCACATATATGGTATGACCCATCACTTATTTTTGATTTCTTAACTATCGACTTGTGTAATCATGATTCTATTCAAATTTCAACCTCTGTAAATTTCCTTGGTTCCATTACCTTGATGTAAGGGTGTTAACATGAATACCTAATACAATAATTAATAGGGGAAATCATTGTCTTAACCATATATCCATTTTCTATAATGCATAAATATCATATTCGTAACTATCTTTATATAGTGGTATTTACCAATAATGATTCCTAATGCAAATGGATACCCATATCATTTAAATAGTTTATTATATAATGATTATTGTTTATGATAGAATATTATATCAATGGATATGACAGAGGGGTGAATTTTATATAAGAAACATAAACTAAAAAAATTCCCAAACCTCTTAATTATGATTTCTCGAACATAAATATAATATCATCCTCAGAGTTTAATAATAAGACACAAATATTTTCAATGATATACAAATTTATAAAAGTTATAATAAGTTAACATTATAAACAAATGCACATTTGATATAATAGACTTATATAAATAAGTAAAATAACAGGTTAAAAAATTAATATTATCTTAAAAAAAGAATTATAAAATATTTATACTCTTTAACCATAAGAGTTGAGGAATTCACAAACCCAATCATTTTGTATCCCCAGTTTCCAACATAATAATAAGGTCTGTCATTATACGGTAAGAAATCCCATAATCACAAAGATAAGAATATTTATATTCCCATCCTTGGAATCCGCTGACCAGCCTAATTGGAATCAGTAGTCTTCTTATACCATGAATACCCCAATATAAACAAAGGTCAGATAAAATGAATAAAAATGTAAAAGAATATAATGCATTTAATATCCTCACACAGATTCCATAGAAAAAACACTCAAAATATTATAAACAATTTATGTAACAAGATGTAATAGTAAAGAAATGTTAAAAGGGTTTTATTCATAAAAGAGTCTTCTCAAACAACATTGAATTCACATGTTTTTATAGGAACCAATCCAACTGCAATATTTCATGATTCTCATAGTTGGTTGGAATGGCCTTGAATGAGTTCCCCCGTGATTTCTCATCATTTTATGTATATCTTCATCCAAATTAATTTTGATATCATTATCACAGTTTTTTAAAATTCATTATTATGATAGAAATAATTATGATCATCAAATTACAAATATTATTCTTCAAAAAGAAAATTTTTGGTTTAGTCCAATGCATAAAAAATACATTAATTCGATAAACCATATTTCATCTATCTGATGGATTGGAGTTTTTCACTATGGTGGACTCAATTTTTTCAATATGAAGGACTATACTTCATAAATATTATGGTTCAGACATATTCAGTCTAATGGACCAATCTACATTAGTCTAATAGAGTAGAAATAGGAAGTTTGATGGATAAGACATAGTTAGTCTAATGGATCATTCTTAGTCGGTCTAGTGGACAAAACTTAGTTTGGATGATGGATTAGACAGAGGTAATCAAATGGATATAAAATAGTCAATTTGATGGGATAGACTTTCTATTAAAACTTATAATCCTTAGTTTAGAAATATTTTTTGTGTTCAATGGAATAATATTTTTTAGAAAACCATCAAAAAATAATTAGGAAAAGTAAAATTCGTAAAACATAGTGTTTGATAAAGTCTATTTCGATTTTGAAAAATAAGCATAAAAAGTTAATAATTTGAAACATTTGAATCAACATTATCCCCATTTTCTAAAATCAAAAAACACAATATCTAAAGAGAAAAATTCATAACATTAAAAAACATACAATACCATTATAAGTTTAATAACATAACATTATTCTTATACTTAAAAAAAATTATACCCCTTTCATTCCTATCTCCTTGTGTTTTTAAATCAATTTTTGTTAAACAAACGTTATCCAAAAAAATTTAGGACATTGGTTGGATAATAAATTCTTAAATATAAATTATTTACAATAAAAATTCTTCCAATAAATTCACTACCTTTATGATTTTCCAAAATAATAAGAGTGGTAAAATGTATATCTAAAATTTTAGAAAACAAAATTAATAAAAAATAGTTTAAAAATTCATTAACAAAATAATGTAGAAAAAACATTCAGCCAACTATGATTGGAAAAAATCTGGGCAAAAATATGCGGAGAATGATTCATTAAATAAAATATTCAATGAATAGATGATTTTTAAAAAATTATGTGTTGAGATTTAAAATTATTAATTCTTCCACAATTTCTTTACAATAACATTATTCTTTCAAAATTATTATTTATTATTATCTGACATTTATGATGATGATTCAAACTTACCAAAAATCTCTTCTAGAACATGAAACATTCAAATATCATACTTCAAACTGATCACCTCTTCATCAAGAAAATGGATTTTTCTATTCTCTAATTTCAAATTCACAACATATTCTTCTAGGGATAAATCGATTATATATATATCCTTGATTTCATGATCATGAGATACTTAAAAATTATTCAACTGGTTAATAATCATGAAATTTTCAAAGAAATTATAAGACAAACTATCACAAGAATCTAAAATATCCAAATATTAATTCATAACATCTTTAATTTGGTAATAATGAAATTTTATGTATCCTTCTATTTATTTAGACAATCTAACAAATTGTTTTATTATTCTTTAATATTTCCTAGCATCATCATTGAAGGTTTTTAATTCATCTTTATTATTTATAATGGTTTTATCTATCTATTTCCAAGCATCATATTTTCATAAAACATTAAATCTTCTTTGAATGTTCTTGGATCTGGATTTAATAATAGGATAATATATATTAATATCAATAAGATTTTTCAAAGATTTATTAAAATAAATAGATCTCATTTCATCCCTTTGATTAGATTAAATGGATAGGGAAATGGATGGGTTTTATGACACATCAAAAACATATCTATGAGAAGTATAAACTTTTATTTTCCCTTTATCTTTCATTTTTACATTATCTGAAATTAAAACAACAACAAAATTATTATCAGACTCACCCTTGTTTGATAAAATTTAATGAGATTGTTTATTTTCATGTTTCTTCTCAAAAAATTGTTCTTTATTAGAATCTTTCACCTCAATATCTTTTTTGGACCATGTGGTAAAAGAGATGGTCTTAGAAGAACTCTACTCATCCTCTTCTTATAATTTTTTCTTCTTCTACTAAACATTCATTCAACTATTCTAATATCTTTAAAAAAAAATTGTAAAATTTTCATCACTTAAAAAAGTTACATTCCCTTATTTCTTCACACATTGATGAATTTTTACTTTAACATGTTCTAAAACATATTTTTATCCTTAAAAAAATATACCTATATGTTTCTCAATAGATACATGAACATTAAATGTTTTATCTTGTTCTGGTTTGGATAGAATAGATTGATCAATATCAGACATCGGAAGAATTTATTTAGGAGCAGTCACATTATATATTAATTGAATACAAGATAATTGAGAAATTGAAATTGATCCTTCTTGATCAGTAACATTGAAGTATTTATGTTCTTGTTCCTTAACATCCATAAGGATTTCAATGAATTTAGCTTCTTCAAATATGATCTTTTTCTTATTTTTCTTCTCTTTATCCTTAATAATTTCATGATTAATTTTTTTATTGATAATGACCATTTCATATCAAGACCAAACACATGATCACTAGGATCCTTTAAATCTTTTCCCTGAATCAATTATCTATAAACCACATCTGACATTTCTTTTACATTATCTTTTTCTCTTGGTTCATTTTTTCGTGAATAATATGATTTAGTTGAAGAAATTATGTATTATAAACATATTTGTATGATATGTAAAACAATTTTTTCTAATGTTTTATAACAACCAACATCATCGTAGAAATATTTTCTTCCCGGATCAAATAAACCTTCTCTCCTATAGAAACTAAATTATTCATAATTTTAATAAAAATCATAACATTTACCAATATTTTTTTGATGAATCATAGAAATTGAAAAATCCTCAACATCATTTAAATTTTCTTAATTTCTTCAATAAAAATAAATAGAAACTTCACTATATTAAATTGCCTCATATTTAATAATAAATATTGCAGAAATATATTGAAACAATCAAATTATCATTATACCCTTTTCATGGAATAAGATACCCCGCTAATAAAAAAGTTATAACTCTTATATAATGTTTTAAAAGGATACCAATCCTTATCTTTTCATAAGAAGTAAATAATGAAGTATCATACATATACATTTTAAAACAACCAAGATTATCTGAAAGATTTTGGGTAACTAGATATGCTTCTCCTTCTAAAGTAACTTCTTTGAAATCATCTAATTTGTTAATATAAAACTTATAAAATACATCAAAAATAAAAATATTGATAAATTCCAAAACATATTGAACACTAAAAATCCCAAAAGAGAAAAAGTTATTCATAATCGCTAAATAGTGAAAATCAAAATCTTATTTTTTTTAACACATACCTTTTCCCATCCTTGAAACATGATAATGAACATCAAAAATGGATCTATCTTATTAAACCATGACTTTTCAATCAATCATTCCTTCTCCACTTCTATGTTATCAATTTCGTTAGTAAACGTAAATTTTTAATGATAGGGGAAAATTACTATTCAGATGAGGAAAATTTTAATTTTACTAATTCCAAATAATTTGATACATAATATATTTAAGGGCTGAGATTCATGATCATTTTTATAAATTGATGAAGAATTTAGTGGCCCACAATTGAATTTTTAGGTTCAAGGGTAACCTTTTGGCTTCTATAAATCTGACGGTTTGAAAGAAATCCCATTTATAATCTAATGATTAATATTTAACCTTAAAAGAGTAAATTTTAATTATGAACACTTAATAGTTTTAAGGAAAACTATCATTAGATGATCTTATTTTCAGAAAATAAATGATCAATATTTTTAAAATTTTGATATGTTTTCAAACTATAGATAATTTAAACATCGCAAAAAGACAACATTAAAGGATATTATAAACAAAAGAAAAAAAATTAACTCTCAAAGAAAAATGGAAGCTTTATGTGTGCATTTTTGTTTGATAATTATTCTTCTTGTTTTTCTTATGTAATTTTTTTTATAAAACAATGTATCAAAAAAACTGAAAAATAAAAAAAATATTAGTAAAACTAAAAAAATTAGAAAAATTAATGTTTCAAAAAAATAAAAAAATTAAAAAATATATAGACTCTAGAAATACTAAATAATTTAAAACAAATTAACTTTTTTAAAAAATTCGTAAATTTTAGGACATATATTGTTTTCAGAAAATAAAATTATAAAAAACAATGTTCTCAGAAAAAGTAAAAAATTTATAAAAATCTATGTTTTTAAAAAATTTAAAAATTTAAAAAAAATTAATGGATTTTAAAAGTATTAATTTTATAATAAATAAAGTTTATTGAAAACCAAAAAACAATGAAAATCAATGTTTATGAAAACAAAAAATAAAAAATTTAGAAAACCCAAATTTTTTAGAAAACAAATATTAGATAAACTTAAGTAATGATTTGTGTAATCATCTTATAAAAAGAGTTCATTACTATAATAATTTTGATAAACAAGATGTAGAGATGATTAATCATTTAGTGTGGAATATCCTTATTTTTTTGTCTAATATATTCAAATTTATCAGAAATAAGGGGTTTAGTAAATATATCATCATGTTGTTCTTATGTTCAAATTAGTTATCAAAATATATATTCTTTTATGTATTGTCATAAAGGAAATGGGGTCTTATATCTATGTTTTTAGGTCATGACTGATGTGTTGGATTTTTAATTAATGTTATGGTACCTGTATTATCACAAAAAATTGAATTTTAAGTAAAATTTATTCCAAATTCAGTGAGTGTGTGTGGTATCCACAACATTTGAGTAAAACAACGTCCATATAACACAAATTCTTCTTCAATAGCATAATGTGCTACTGAATTTTTATCATACTAGATTAAAAAACTAAAAAATCTACTAGTAAATAAAATTTTTTGCATATACTTTCTTTATGCATCTTATATCCACCAAATTCAGTATCTGGAAATATTTTATATTCAAAATCATTTATAGAAGTAGAAAATAATATTTGATCCGTAGTTCTATTAAAATACGGAAATATTAATTTTAAATTCATAACATCAGACTCCTTTTAATTATCTAGAAATATTGCACAAATGTATACATAAATTATTAAATTTGAGAAATAGATGTTATGTGTAGTAAACTAAGAATAGTTTTTCTAAAAATATTTTAATCAACTACTTTCCTAGATTCATCAATATCTAAATTATTTGAGGTTTTGATAGGAGTACTATTACATTTTTATTGGAATATCTAAATTTCTTAAGAAGATATTATATATACATATGTATACATATAAAGTTCTTTTTTGTTTTTGTGAAATTTTGAAAACAAAGAAAAAAAGTAAGTTCACCCATAAAGCTCAACATAAAATCATATTTAATAAGATTCACAATGGAATGAAAAATATATTTTAAATTTGATCCAAATATAATTTCATTCACATAATTTTTAAGAATGGTGGTGTTCTTGGAATAATTTTTAATAAAAAAGTGTTGGATTTCGAACTCCCTTAACATAATATTTCTGTAACAAAAATATTGTTAATCTATAATATTAGGGTCTGGAACCTTTTTTTAAGTCCATAATGTTCCTTATTATGTCTGAATTAATTTTTTGGATATTTTTTGTTTTCCAAACCATGGGTTTTCTATATAAACATCTTCCTATACATATCTATTAAAAAAATAATTCTTCATACAAATTAGAAAAAGTTTGAAATTAATAAATGGTGTATGTGCTTTAAGGATATAGATAGCTTCATTTTTAGCATCTTAATCATAAGCCTCATCATATTTTATTTCCTCATATTGATTATAAACCTAATGAACAAGTCTAAATTTATTTATAATTAAAATTCAATTCCGTTACTTTTATTTTGAAAATTTTATTTTCAACCATATTAAGTAAAACTTTTGGTCATCTAACTAAATCAAAAATTTGATTCCTTCTGAATTCATTAATTTTATCTAGAAAAGGTTTTATCCAATATTTCCCACCAAAATCCTCATCATGAGTTTTAGGTTAAAATTAAGATAAAAATTCAGAATGATCAATTTCATTTCATACGAAACTTCTAGTTCTCACACATTAAACTATATCACAAATTATATTATCACTATAATGATTCCTAAGGATCAACTAATTCTGTGGGTTTAAAAAACTATATTCCTCAAAAATATTTTGAAATTATCATAATGAATAACTTCAAAAAAACTTCATTAGTTTTTTTCTCATAGGAAAATTTTTCCAACATGGGTTGAAAATCAGTTTTTGAAATAACATCCAAAGATGTGAATATTGTTTCTTTGAACACAAAATTAATCAGTTTCATAAAACTTTTCAAGAACTATTTAATCAAAAATAATTTGGTTTTTAATAAATACTCGATATTAATTACTAGTTTTATAATATCCTAGAAATATTACTTCATCATATTTTGATGAAAATTTATTTAAACTATCTTTAGTATTCATAATGAACACTTTACATCCAAAAAAAATATTTTAAGAATGTTTTGGATTTCTTCTGTTGAACAATTCATAAGTAATTTTATTAATAAAATAAATAATTAGAAGTGATTTATATTATAGTATAAATTACTAAATGAATTATCCAAAAATGTTTATCATATGAGTATTTACTAAACATCGTTCATGTAATTTTCTAAAGAATTTCATTTCTTCTTTCATTTACACTATTTTTGTGTGTAGTTATAGGTGTTGAAATATTATCAATAATGTATTTTTAATTCAAAAAGTTTCAAAATAAAAATTCAAAAAACTCTCCACCAGGATAACTTTCAACAGTCATAAAGGGTATATTTTACTCATTTTTAACATGGGCTAAAAAAATTTAAAAAAAGGGTTCGGACATTGTTCCTTCTAAATAGACCCATGTATATCTATTTTAGTCATCAACTAAAAAATATATACATTAATTTCAGCCAATAATTCCACTTTTTGAAAGACTAAATATATCCATGTGTATTAACTATAATGAATAAGAATTTGAGACTTCAATAAAAGATTTAAAATTTTACATATTTTTTTCCAAACTGAAAAGGACCACAAAAATCAGAATAAGAAAACTTAAACACACATATATCATTAACTAGTCCTTTTCTTATAGATTTTATAAAAATAAATAAAATTATAGTGCCAAAAAATTATTTTCTATAAGAAATATATAGCTTTCATTCCACTAAGGCATGGTAGATATTGGATCATAAGTTAAGTGTGTAAAAACACTCTCATTCTCATTTGTAGAAATAATAAATTTCTATTATGAATTATGAATATTAAAATTATAATTTATGGAGTTCAAACGATATAACTAATAATATAATTGAATTATAATAATAAGTTTGGTCTTAATATATACAATAAATTAAACAATTGAAATTAAATATTTTCCAAGAAGAACAATATTACATATTCCAATGATTTATTCTTGAGCATTGTCACCAATTAAATATTTCCCACCCCTTATAATTATAATTTTCTTGAATAAATTCTTGTTCCTAGTTATATGCCTAGAACATCCACTATCCTTATACCAAATGTTATTTATGTTCAAACACTTTTTGTTTTCCTAAATGTAAGAATACTTTTTTTGAAACCCAAACCTAGTTTGCTCCAGCATTATTAAAAAATAAAATGTTCAGAATTCACATCAACCCAACTTCACTATGTTGAGAAGTTGTTAATTATTTTTAAAAATAGAAATTGTTAGATCCAAAATATTTTAATTTATTAAAATAACATATATCCTTCCAATGTCTAACACTTGGAAATTTTATACAGAATGGGTCACTTTTTAGAGAAAAATGGTTTTTTTTTTAATTTTGGTTTTTTATTAGTCAAATTAATTCCAGAAACATCCCTATGATGTTTAATATGTGTTTTCGTTTTATAAAACATTTCTTTACCTATAGTAAATTTAGATAGTAATTTTTTAAGACATGAAATTTCCAAATTTAGTTTCACAACTAAATTGTTATCCTTACATTATTTTTAATAGTATTAAGTTTTTATATTTATTTTGAAAAAATATTTTTATAAATCTTATATTTCTTCAAATATTTTTTTTAAAATAGTTTTATCCACATTATATTTCTCTTAATATTTAAAAAAAATAAATTTATCATGATTATATTTTACAAACTCTACTTAAAAATTGGTCTCAATATTAGATTTCTCTAACAGTTTTAAATTCCTAGACATTTTAGTAGTAATAATTGATATTCTTGAATTGACATTAGAATTTTTTTCATTAGAAATATATAGTTTTTTAAATACATTGAGTTTTATGTTTTCTAAAATTTTATAAAACCTTCAAACTTCTTAAAAGCTTGGTAAAGTGTTATTTTCATAAAATTTAGTAGATTAATCATTTGAGGATATAGAATTATTCTCAATTTAATTATTCAGACTATTAGAATTTAATGAAAGATTAGGCAAGGTTTCAACAGATAGCTTATCCATTAAATTATTACTATTTTTTGGAATTTAATTAAGGAATCCAATATTCATCTGATATTAAATTTCACTATCTAATGAATTATCTGAAGAACTAAACCTCTACTATCACTCCATGTATCTGAAGCTATTGAACATTACAAACACATATATCTATATAAATTCATAGAATTTATCTTATAGTTAACATTATTCCTATCATTTCTATAAAGCGTTGGAAAATATTGACTTATATGATATAATTTATCACATTCATAACATATCATTCTATAATAAATATTCTTATCACTCTTACCCCTAAAATTATTCATATACATATATCTAAAATATTTCTTCCCAACAATAATGTTCATTCTCTTAGAAATATTGGTTAACTACTTCTCAATATATTTATAAAAACTTCTCGCTCTTTTAACCTAAATATTATTTTATATTCTAATTATTTGAAACTTTACAAATATATCTCACTTTCTTAAAATATATAAAGTAGATGAAAACTATACTATATTTTTATTTTTTCTATTTCAACATCTCTTTTAAATCATCCATTGTATTTTATATGATAACCAATCAAATAACATATTCTCAACATAGTATTCCTTTTTATATCATCATGTTTCATTATTTTAGATTACCACACTCCGGAAATAATTTTAATAATATTTTTAACTAAAATGTCATCTTTAATATATTTTCCATCCATAATCTATTAAATATTAACAATTTTCATGAAAATCTGATGCATCCTAGAAATCGATTTCCCAGGTAAAAAATCAATTTCTTGAAAATTTTCTCGAATAATTTCTCTTATAATTTCAATAAGATTAAAAGTAATAAAATGAGTAATCTCTATCTTCCTCTAAATACTATTTGTAGCTTCAAAATAACAAATTTTACTGTAGAAATTAATTTTTATATAACATAATAAAGCATTCCATATGTGATTATTTATATGATATTAAATATTATATTAATTTTTAATTTTAGAAACTTATTTCCTAGGTTTTTAATAATTCCAAATATAATTATAATGTTATCTACTCCAGTTTCAACAAAAAAATGTTTTCATAAGATCTCTCCAATTTTCATTATCATCTCCGTCAAAAATACATGGTCTTCTAGGAATATTATTCTCAAGATTTTGTACATTTAAACCTTCTATCCTTTTAAACATGAAAAGTATTCTATATATAAAATAAACGATTCTATAAAATAGTTTATACACGTAATATAAAAACATTTTTTAACAAAATTTATAAAACATTATAAACATTCCTAAAATAAAAAAAGTAAAAACAAGAAATTTAAGCAGTAGAACCTCACATTGATACTAATTTTTAGATTGAAGTGTATATAAATGGATAAAATAATTGGGGTTAAAGTTAAAAAACATAAACTAACTAAGAACCCAAACCAATTAATTAATATTTTTTAGATAGAGATAAAATTCGATCTTCTAAGTTTATTAACCGAACACACAAATTGTCTGAGATATCTGAATTTAGTAATGTTATAGAAAGTAAAACATTCATAAAAATGAAGATTAAAAATAATAAATTTATCGAGATAATTAAATGAAATGTAAGAATGGATTACAAAAAAGAAATTATAAAACATTTCTACTCTTTAACATAAATAGATAAGGAGGATAAAAACCCTTACCTTGGGTATCCCTAGTTTCCAACCAAACTGTAACATCTATCTTTCTACAGTAAGAAATTCCTAAATCAAAAAGATCAGAATATCTATCTTCTTAAACTCAAATTCCCTCAATCATACTGATCAAAATAAGTAGTATTCCTATCCCTAGAATCACTCAATCTCAACCAAGATCAGATATAATTAATACAAATAAAAATGGCTCTAATTAATTTATAATCCTCACTCAGATTCCTTATAAAAACAGTCTAATGATTTTCAAAGTCTATTTTAAAATATGTTATAGTAGGGAAAGATTCATATATGTTGACTTGAAAAAGAATCTTCCCAAACCTCCTAAAATGATCCTCTATTTATATTCACATATCCAACAGTCATATTTTGTTATTCTAAGAGTTGGTGGCAATAGACTCAGTTGGTCTCTATCTTGATATCTCAGCATGTTCTATACATCATCGTCCAATATCATTTTGATATCGTCATCAAAATATTGTAAAAGTATTCTATCATGTAGAAATATTTTTTATCATTCGATTATAAAATTTATTCTTCTATTGGAAAAAAATTATTTTTTCTAGTGGATCAGAACAATGTTAGTTTGATTGACTAGAGTTGGTTATTCTAATAGACTAAACACAGTGAGCATGATGGACTAGACTTCATCAACATGAAAGGCTGGGCTTCATCAATCTAATTGATTGGATTTTTTAAAATCTGATGGACCAGAATTCGATAGTCTGGTGGACAAGAATTCACCAGTCTGATGGGCTTGACTTTGTCATCCTGGTGGATTAATATTAGTCGTTATAATATATTACACTTAGTTAATCTAATGGACTTGAATTTGTCAGTATGATTGATCAAATTTAGTCAGTCTGATTGACAAGAATTTTTTAGTCTGATAGACTAGACATAGTGTGAAAATTTATTATAATCATTTTTGACATATTTCTGGAACTTATAGAATAAGTAGTTTTATAGAAAAACATTCTCAATGTATTGGTAGAAATAAATTTAGTAAAAACTATTTTGAAAGAAATTGTGTATTTATTTTCACGAATAAGTATAGAAAGTGTAGAAAGTTAAACCTTCATATCAAAATACTGATAGAATTATGAATGATTTCTTTTTGTGATTCATTTTTTATGATACATAACCAATTTCAATTTATTGGTTTACTGATGAAATGATGATTTATTTTCGTATGGATCACATGTGTATATACTTGTTATTTAACATGTGGCCCCATCAGTTTATAGTGCTCTAATACATTGGATAATGTTTCTATCTAATGAGATATCATGGTGTGTGGGATGTGTACCTAGCCAGATATGGGAGTTTTTAGTTAGCCTACCAACTGTGTTATGTTAATGAGTTAGGGATCCATGAATTATGATTATGATGTAATGTTGGTATTGTTTCCATATTCCTATTATGCTATAATTTATAATATGATTGTTCTTATTATATGATCTTGTGTTATCATTTCTGATTTCTTGATTTTATGTTATTTTTGAAATCATGTCATGACACCTGACATCTATATGTTTTCTCACCCTTATACATTACATTGATTAATACCTTACTGAGCATCTGAGTTCAAGACTTCTCATGTTACCATTTACCCATGTCATAAAATAATGTACTAAGAATTTTAATCAAAGAATAGTATCATGTGTGGAGAATTTATGGTATATATTGAAGACTCATTATAGTTTATTTAGGTTCTTATATAGTGTAATAACTGTCAATTTGATGATGAGGTCTGGGTTTTATTAGTTATTGGTTTTTCCTAATTCTATAAAAAATAAAAAATAAGTTACTTAGATTTTAAATTTGAGAAGTATATTGTAATTATATATATATATATATATATATATATATTATAGCGTTGTATGTTATGTGTTTTTAATATCAAATATGAGAGAGTAGGTATGGGGGGATACAATAATTTTGATTAGAAATAATTATAATAAAAGGATAATGAAATAAAAAAATAATTATTAAGGAATAACAAAAAATATATTTTGTAGACTGAATGAGTGGGTGAATATTAAAAAATTTCTTAATTTTGGATATAATAAATTATGTACGATACATTTTTTAATACTATTTTAACCCAAGGATATAGTGAAAAAAATTTCCATATTGGAAGAATGATAGAAAGGATATCTACCATTTTATGAATAGGGATACGGGAGAGAGTAAGATTGGATGGCCAAAATTTGACACACATAAAGAGTTTCTTGGACCTAAGATAGAGTGATAAAGATGAAGACATTTGGTGAGAGGTTTTCTCCCAATAGAGAAGTTTTTGATTTATTTTCTTATTATTTTATTTTTAATTTTTTTAATAGACTTCTTGTGTGGTCATATTGTGCTATAAAAAATTATTAACAAAATTTATATAAGTAAATTATATTGAAATGAAATGATATTGATTTCTAATATATAGAATTTTTTCATGATTTTATCTCATTTATCAAGAATTTTATCTCCTTTAAGGTATTCATATAATAATTTTATGATAAAATTTTCGATGAATGTAATGAATAGTTATTCTTTATTGTGAAATAAATTATTTTTATTATAATGAATCAATGGATTAATGTATGAAATAGATAGAATAATGGAATAGTAAAAACTTTTAATTCTATTATTATATTTTAAAAATTATTCATGAGAATATATTTAATCTTCTCTAATTTATTAAAGGTGATAGGTAATGAAACATTGACCCTATAAGATTCATCCATTGTAATTTTATTACAAGAGGTTAAGACTTGATCTTCTCTATTATTGATCAATTTTTATACATAGAGGTCATAGAAATGTATATATAGCTAAGTGGAAAAGAGGTAATTAAAATTTGTTTCCTCATATATTTTATACAATTATGATTAACATTGAATCCATAACCGATTTCATTTTCACTAATTTCGATCAGTACAATATTCATTGGTTATTTAATAGTTTATCTCTTCTCTACTTCTATATTTTTTGAAAACTCTTTTTTAAATTAATTATTACAATTTTCCCTTCGTAATTTTATCAATATCATACAAATTCCTCATTTGAAATTTCAATTTCACTTTAGTTATTATATATATCTAATCTTTTAGGGATGAACTTTCACCACTGTACTAGGTAGATTAGGTATAAATAATATTTTTTTCCATTTTATGATCAGGGTTGGTTCAAAATTTGGATTTATTTCTATGGAAGGATAAATGTGATCATGAAGAAAATAAATCAATCTAAAATTACATATATAAAAAATATATTCAAAAATATAAAAACTCGATGGAGTATGTAGACAAGGTCAAAATCATAGTATATCAAATATTTAATTCTATGTATTAATAAACATAATATATATATATATATTATTAATATAATAATTAAATAAAATAATTGAGTGAGAGATTTTGGAAAAAAGGTTTCAATATTAAAAAAAACTTATTGAGCCTCAGAGTAAGGAATCATCAACTCCCAATTATTTCATAAAACATTAATTCTTAGGGTGGAACTAAAGAAGTAAAATTAAGAGTTAAAAAATTCTTATTTTTCACTAATTACATTAATCAATTACATTACTAATAAATATGATTTATCCTTTATTAGTTACATTTAAAAAATGGTTTTGTATTTTCAATTATTAAGGTTGAGTGAGGATGATCTTAGGTGTTCACTTTTTCTTGAAGGTCAATACTGGAAGTTGGTTTCTTTAACTCGTTGAAAAAATTTGAACACATGGATATAAGTATATAAATTTTTGTTAAAAAATTTTACACAAAACATTTATAATTGGAATATATGGATCTAATTGTGGGATTCTATCAGGAAAATATTGAGACTTTCTATAAATATTTGAAGAGATTTGTGAACCTTATTTGGAAATTTACTCATCACCAGGTTTTTATAATATCAAACTGGAAGATTTATATGAGGTTATTTTACCTTCATGTCAAGATTTAGTTGATAAATATTATGTATGTAAATCCATATATAAATAAGATGAATTATTGTGGAAAATATATAACACTCTTTCACTAGAAAATAAATGCATATATTCTAGATAAGAGTGGTCAATAAGGGTGATAACTAGAATGATCCAATGTTAAAAATGAGTTCTCATATTTATAAACTAAATTTAAATATTTCATCATTTCTTAATCAAGAAATAAAAAAGAGATATAATATTGATTTTTATTAAAACTAGTAAAAAATATAAAAGGTAATATAATCTCATGGGATAGATGAGAATCCTTAAAACTACTTTCCAAAATTTGATATGGCTACTCAACCCATTTATAATTATAATTATATTATATATATTATTATGTTACAACCTAATAATAATCTATTTTATAATAACTATAACCATGGCTATAGGAACAACCCAATCCTGTCTTTGAAAGAGTATAAAATTTCTTGTTTACCCACTACCTTTGGTTTCCCAAATCAGCTAGGATCACAATATATCAATATAAAAATATGGTTGAGTCATATAATTTTCAAGGGAAACATGAAGGTATTATGTATAAAATAATAAATAAATTATATTCAACAATGGTTGAACAGGATTCAAAAAATGATGAAATAGAATCTTGGACCCACTACTTTTAACTAAAATTGGATCAGTTGGAAAGAGTCTAGATTTTTTGTGAAATGTTTAAGTTTTAATGTATAATTTAAATGAATTATATGTTAAATTGAATTTTTATCACAACATTAATGGGTTTTAAATAAAATAAAATGTGACGTAGTAAAATTAAAAATATGAGATATAAGTACTAAGTGAATCTTAAAATAAAAATATGATAAAAAAATTGAACATGTTGAAAGAAAGGTAACAAATTAATGAGAACCAAATTTTCCTGCTCAAAACAAAAAGAATAAAATGAAATAAAATTTTATATAGTCAATGAATTAAAAAATTCTGGAGTTAGTTAAAAAAGAGGAATTGGTCTATTTTACAATAATTTACTCTACTAATTCAATAACTATAAAGGATCGAACAAAAATTATTAACAAGTCTATCTAATGTTTATTGATATAATTAATACATTTAACATGGAAATATTATTTGTTGAGGAATTGATTAAAATTCCATCCTATATGAAATTAATAAAAATATTCATATCCAATAAAATGATTTTAGGGAAAGTTTCCACTATAAACATGAATGAGGAATGTAGTGTAGTTTTACAAATTATTTTTCCTTTAAAACTAAAAAACCCAGGTTGCTTTATAATATCAGGTAGGATAAGAGGAAATAATGGTTATTCTTTTGTGTTACCTTGTATTTACTATCAAAATAATTCCATACTAAATATTTCATAACTTGGGTCTTAGGGAATTGAAATCCACATTAGTGACCATTTTTATTACCAAATAGGTCCATTACCTGATTAATTTGGAGGGTTGATGAAATATTAGTTAATTTTTTGGAATATTGAATTACTCACTGATTTTATTTTTCAAAAATAGAGTAGAATAAAACTTTTTTAATCATCTTCTATAGGGCTCTTCTTAAAACTGTAGGAGTAAAAAATATTTCATTACGTAAAGACACTTTTACAATTCATGATGAACAAGATTTGTTTAATTTATTTAAGAAGTCCATATTAGTGGAGAGTTATAACTTGAATTATGTTATTAAACATTACTTAGATCATAGATTTTGATGGATACCCGTGAACAAAATTGGGAGCTAATTAATAGTATGGTTGACTAGCACATTATGTTTTACCTAATTGAATCTGAAACCACAAGAGAATTTTGAAGGCAAGGGTAGTCTAAAGGAAAAAGTTTGAAAATCATTTCTAAGTTTAAATAATTGGTTTAATATGATTAATACTAATATGTTATAATTGTCTCTTAAAATATTAGTCAAAACTCACAACCTCTGTATTTTTTATAAATCATCTTTTCTTGATTATAATTTTGATTCCAAGCCTCACATGTACAATACTGAGTTTTTAAGCCTATTTCCTAATATTTATAAAAATAAACTGAGTCTTTTAAATACTCAAAATTTTAAAAATATTCTAAAGATAATCTTGATCATTTGGGAGTAATAAAAAAGCCTTTTCTCGATTCAATTAATCACACAAGGGGGAATTTGGATAGAATTTCAAAAGTGCATTATAATGATTCATAATTTACATACATTGATATTACTTCATAATATAAGCATACTTATTACAACATATAACAAAACCATGAAAGGACTCTATAGGTATAGTGTCTTTAGAAACTGGGAAACATAAACAATAGGTTCATAAATCATCTACGTTGTCTCCTATTTATTTAATCATATATATATTCCCTTTTTGGAATATCCTACTTAATACCCTTCTTCCTGAACTGGGGAAAATAAAACATACAAAAAGGTGAGCTCAAATGCTCAGTAAGGGTAAAAAAAAGAAATATCAATCATATCATATTCATAAGAACATTACATTTTGAATATCTTAACCTGCACAAGAGATCATAATATCAGAACATGGGATAAATCATAGTGGTGAAATGTAATCCCAATAATCATAACATAAAACATGAAACTTCGTGGAATACACACATAATCATAGAAAATAATTTCTTATTACTCAAGACTCATTGACAATACTATATTAGCAGACAAATTCCATTTCTGAACCGAGTTCACTCCTAGTTCCAGTCATGTATAACTGAACCAGTTTAACTTGCAGTTCCAGCCATGTCTATCTCATGAGATATAAATCTTTACCCAATGCATTAGAGGGAGATATAGTTCCCACTCATCTCATAATGAAACCATTCTGATGTGTTCCAAAAAAATCATAAATCATATATTATAGCATAACCCATGTAATAAAAATGGGATTTATAATCATCATGCCATCATAACATATACCATAAAAGAACATCATAAAAATAATTCCATCATAACATAATGAAATAAATGTAATAATAGGGATATAAATAGAACCCTATTTTAACTTAGATAGAAAATAATTTTGATAAAACACTTGAACTCCATTCTTGAAGAAAATATCATTCCTACTTCAAAAACATTTTTCCTTTCTTAACATGTCATACAATTTTTAACTAAAATAAGTTGACTAAAAATAAACTTGAAAACTTGTAAAGGAAGATTAATAGAAATATTTTTTTATGAAATCATAAATATCCATTCATGCCGTATAAGTTAAAAAAACATTATTCTCATACTTTGGCCGAAAAAGTCAAAAAGTACCTCGTTCTAAAAACGACAAAAGATTCCTTTCATATATTTTACTAAAAACTCAAAAAATGGTAAAAATGTATTTAAAAAATTGCAGGAGGATAGAATTATTAAATATTTAGGAAACATGGATATGTATGATAAATATTCCCCAGTAAATTTTGAAGTATAAACAATCTCGGATAAAAATGAGATTGCGAGATTTTCCCTTACCTTAGGTCCGATAAGATTTGTACATGTCTGGACATCCAGTATAATGATTTAAATAATTTCATTGACTTATTAAAGAATCATACTCATTGTTATGATATCATATATTGTCATATTCGTTGCTTCTTATTAGTAATATTTCATTGCTACTTGTTATTTGGGTGTTTATTACTTTATGTTCTTATGTGTGTTTTGTCGAATAAATTCTTATTCCTCTTTTTATGTTATAGATGACACTTTTAAATAATGTTACTAGTGTAATATATGTCATATTGATTCATTCAATTAATTTATATAATCTTTATTCAATGAAGATCATGTAGAACGAGTCACATCACATCGTGGAGACGGTACGCCGTACATACGCATGAGTGATGATATCTTTCCCATAATTATATGAATGGAATTTGAGTTGATGAAATAATATTTCAGAATCCGTATCATGTTATAATAATCATATATAGTTATTACTTACACCATTATACCCATCCAATCATGGTGGTGATGGAAAATAGGTTACACCACAGCGTGGAGACAGTATTCCGTACGTACGCACGCGCGGTGATTTAATTTTCTGTAGGATGGATAGAATGTAAAATATGGTTGTTTCATTTTTATAATAATATATAATTATTTGAGTGATACCAATGTTATTAATTTATGATGAAACAAATAAATAAGAATAAGTAGAAGAAGAAATAAATTGGAAAGAATCGGAAAAGTATATTACCCCTTCCTTGACGCGCCTCTTCTTAACCCCCTCTTAGGGCACTAAAGATGGTCATTGAAGAAGACCATAACTTCTAGGATGTTTCTAGGGAAATGAAGAAAAGAAATTTCTAGGGTTTTTCCGAGCTTGAAGGCTCAAAGTTTTGTAAAGGGGAGAGGTAGGAGATACCCTTTTATAGAGGAGGAGAGGGGCACCTTTGGAAACCTCAAAAATATTAATTTATAAAAAATACAAACCCAATTAAAAACATCCAAAAATGACTCATATTTGAATATTAGATGCGATAGGGTCGTAATATCATCAAAAAATAAAATTTAGACAAGTTGGGAATTTATTTTCAACATTATCAACTTGATTTATCCTTATATAATCTATTTAATTTTATTTGTGGTAATAAGATTCTAAATTTTAAATTGTTATAAATAATTACTTATGTACTATGAATTGTCCATAATTGGATAAATTATGACATTTTAGACCATATAAATTTTAATTTATAATTTTTAAATATTTTTGTTATTTTTAAACCATTTTATAATATGTTATTTTTATAAAATAACAATAGTGTCAATTTTGACACTATTAATTTATTTGAATTAAAATAAAATCTAGATAGAAGATATGTTCTAAATAAAAGAATTAATAGCTTCCTAACATGTCATAGTAGTCTATAAAATTCATTTATCATATTAAATAGTTCATATAATATTTATTTTAATATTTTTAAAACCATTTATTTGATATTTTAATCCATAAAATAATTTCAACATAACTATTATGTCATAATTAATGATAATTATTTAATACCTAAAAATTATAAATAAATTCACATGATGTAGATAATTTTACTAAATTTCAGTATAATATTAATTTTAGAAGATTAATTAATTTTATCACTAAATTAAAATTATTATACTTATAAGATTTAAGAAAGTGACATGTTGTCACTTTCTTTGGTTTTAATAATAATTAAATTATTTTCATTAAAAAAAGTCCATTAAATGAATCTAATCTGACCCTTAGGTGATATGGTTTGACTTTTAGTCAACCAATAGTATTTTGGCAGGAGTTAGGGTAATTTTATAATCTTATGTTTACCCTTAATTACCGGATTTACCTTTAACTGTAGTAAATAAAAATTACAATAGTTACTATTTAAAATGTCAAAAAAAGTAACCTATTAACATTATTTGGACCCAATGAATCCAAATATGGAATCCATTTTTCAAAATTCAAAACACAGAAGTTGCAGTAATTAATTTAAAATTAATCCCGTTGTTAAGCAAACATGTTTTAAAAGTTAAAATATTGCTAAAGATTGAAATGTTTTTACCTATGAATTCAATGTAAAATTAATGCTAATGACATACATTTTATTAAATGGTAAAAATATATTCTATTCATACTTTAAAACCATTCAATATTATAATTTAACCATATAAATTATTTCGATGAAAAAAGTTTTTTTTAATTAAAATATAGCGTGTTTTTACTATTCATCAAAATATGAAAGTTTCCAGAATAATATGAAAAATTCATCCAAAGTAAATTTTAATATCCTGATTCCAAAGAATATTTTTATTTTGTTAAATTTAACTTATAAACATGTAAAAACTAGATTGAAAATGGGTGTGCCATCAAAAGGCGGTAAAACTGCATTTTTTGAAAAATACTTCTTTTATCTGAAAAACGGATTTTGTTTTCATACCTCATTCTAGAATATGTGTAAGATGAATTATAATTTTATAAAATTGAAAATTCAGTTAATACTATTCCTAAAATCTAGTTTATAATATTATAATAATATATCATTGTCTGGTGAAGCTCAGTATTGCGTACCACACAAGCTATCGAGGAAGGTCGCGATTGCATGTAATGCAAGCGAAGCTAGTGTTGTGTGAAGTGAAAGATTACTTTTCATACAACAGAAGATATTAAAAAAAATTCTAATAAAATCTCAGGGTGTTACATTCTACCCCCCCTTAAAATGAATTTTTCCCTCGAAATTCTTCACTTCGTAACAAACAGATGAGGATACCTCTCCCTCATCATATCCTCAAGCTCCCATATAGCTTCTTCTAATTGGTGGCTCCTCCATAAAATGTTAACCAAGCGAGTGGAATAGTTCCATAGAACTTTTTCGCTACGATCCAGAATCTCTATAGGCTGTTCTTCATAAGAAATATCTTGCTCCAGCGGTACAACTTCTGAGCTTAGTACATGTGAACGATCAATAATGTACTTTCTCAGGAGAGATACATGGATACATCATGAACTTGAGAGAGATTCAGTGGACGTGCCAATTGGTAAGCTACCTTCCCAACACGATCCAGTATTTCGAAAGGACTGATATACCAAGGGCTCAACTTTCCCTTCTTCACAAATCTCATTACTCTTTTCTAGGGAGATATTCATAAGAACACTTTATCACCCACTTCAAACTCTAGTTCTTTTCTTTGTTTGTCGGAATAACATTTTTGTCAACTCTGAGCTGCTCTTATGTGTTGTTGAATAGATCGGTCCTTTTCTTCCATCTCATCAACCAAATCAGGTCCTAATAGCTTTCTTTCCCCAACTTCATTCCAGCAAGTTGGAGTTCGTCATTTCTTTCTATAGAGAGCTTCATAAGGATCCATCTGAATACTGGAGTGAAAGATATTATTATAAGAACATTCCACCAAAGGAAGGTGTTGATCCCAACCACCTTTGAAATCCATAGAGAAAGCTCTCAACATGTCTTCTAGAGTTTTAATTCTTCTCTCAGATTGATCGTCTGTCTGAGGATGATAAGTAGTGTTGAAACTCAACTCTGTATCTAGAGTATGCTGAAGACTTCGCCAGAACATCGAGGTAAACCTCAGATCCCGATCAGATATAATGGAAAGTGGTACTCCATGCAATCTTACCTCTTCATTTACATATATCCTGGCAAGCTAATATAGAGAGAAATCTTCTCTAATAGCAATGAAGTTTGTTGACCTCTTAAGACTATCAAATTTGACCTAGATAGCATTATTGCCTTTGGATGTTTTAGGAATCCTGGTGACAAATTCCATAGTGATGTTTTCCCATTTCCATTCGGGTATGGGTAATGGTTGTAACATCCCCTTAGAATTCTATCTCTCAGCTTTAACTTGCTGAAAAACCAAGCATTGAGAGACATATTCAGCAATATCTCTTTTCATTCCATCCCACCAGAAGTACTCTTTCAGGTCCCTATACATATTCATGCTTCCAGGATGAATAGAGAATGAAGAACTTTGAGCCTCATCCACTAGCTCCTTCTTTAATTCTATGATGGGAGGAACACAAACCCAATTCTTGAACTTTATTATTTCATCACAATCAATGTGTAATTCAGGAATATTTCTCACTTTCTTTTGTAACTCTACATCTTCTTTCTACACCTATTTAATCGTTACTTGCATAGATGGTTGAAAATTCATTTGAAAAAGATAATATTTTTCCCCTTCCATTATAATTACAAGATCTATCCTTTTTAAATCCATAAATATTGGATCTTTTGAGATCCTTATCATGGATAAGATAGCATGGTCTTGTCGACTTAATGCATCTTCCACCTTGTTTGCTTTCACAGGGTGGTAATGAATTGAGAAGTTGTAATCTTTAATTAGCTCCAAACATATTCTTTGGAACATATTCATCTCCTATTGTGTGAAAATATACTTCAAACTTTTATGATTAGTATAAATATCACACCTTTCACCATAAATATAATACCTGCAAATCTTTAAAGCAAAGATTACCGTAGCTAACTCCAAATCATGAGTTGGGTAATTTTGCTCATGTATTTTCAACTGTCGTGAGGCATAAACTATCACCATATCATTTTCTATGAGAACACACCCCATTACCTTCTTGGATGCATCACTGTAGATCACAAACCTTTCTCCACTACAAGGCACTATGAGTACAGGTGCACTGGATAACCTTCTTTTCAACTCCTTGAAATTCTCTTCACACTCCTCCGTCCACACAAACTTAACTCCTTTTCGAGTCAACCTAGTGAGTGGATTACATATCCTTGATAAATATTTCACAAAAAGTATATAATATCCAGCAAGACCATGAAAACATCGGATCTCAGTTACTGTTGTTGGTATCGACCATCTTTCGATAACCTCTATTTTTTCTGGATCAAAAAATATCCCCTATTTTGAGATTATATGACCCAAAAATTAAACATTTTGAAGCCAAAATTCACACTTGGTAAATTTGGCATAAAGCTTCTCCTTTCTCAGGGTCTTCAATACAATTCTCAAGTGATCTTCATGTTCTTCCTTTATCTTTGAATAGAAATGAATATCATCTATAAAGACTACCACAAACTGATCAAGATATTCTTTAAAGACTCTATTCATCAGATCCATGAAGATAGTAAGGGAATTAGTAAGACCAAATGGAATCACTATAAATTCATTGTGTACATAACTTGTACGGAACATTGTCATTGGTATATCCTTCGTTTTGACCCTTAATTGATGATACCACGAACGAAGATAAATCTTGAAAAAGTATTGAGCTCCGTGTAGTTGATCAAAAAAGTCATCAATGCATGGGAGAGGATATTTGTTCTTGATAGTGATTGGGTTAAGTTCTTGATAATCAATACAGAGTCGCATTGATCTATCTTTCTTCTTAACAAATAGAACACGTGCTCCCCAAGGTGATGCACTAGATCATATGAATCCCTAATCAAGATTCTCTTGGAGTTTCTTCTTCAATTCCTGCAACTCAATTGTGGCCATTATATAAGGTGTCTTTGAAATAGGCATATCACCTGGTATGAGTTCTATTAAAAACTTAACTTCACGATTTGGTGGAAGACCTGGAAATTCCTCCAGAAATACATAATAAAACTCCCATACAATGGGCATATTCCTAATCATGAGTTTCTCTCCAACCATTTGAGATAAATAACCTTCATTTATCGGAATCAAGACCCATAAGATGAAATAAATTTCCACTGGAAGGTTATATTCATCCTTGCATCGATAGATGATAGTAGATTAATCAGGAATATTAAATGTTATTTCCCATATTTGGAAATTGATATGAGATCTGTATAAAGAAAGCCAATCCATGCCAAGAATCACATCAAATTCCACTATAGGAAGGATCACAAGATTTGCAGGAAGCACTTTCCCAAAATCTTCAATCGGAGAAGAATTGTAAACTTTTTATGCGACTGTTGTGCCATTAGGGGTTGTCATAGCTAACTCAACATCTAATTTTAGAGGTAATATGGCGATACCCTTAGAAAATTCTTCAGAAATAAAAGAATGGGTGGATCCAGAATCAAATAAAACATTTTCTACTTTAGAGTGGAAGGTAAGTGTACATTTCAACACATCGTTATCGTACTCCACATCACCGATAGTAATTGCTTGTGACTTTGATTTTTCTTTGGCCTTAAGAGTTTTTTGAAGTCAATCATCATAAAAAACCCCTGGATTTGGGAATTTATTAGCATAATGACCCATCTCCTTGCACTTGAAACATTGAAGCGTTGGAGGTTCATTATGTGTATCCATTTCTTTTTTCACATCATTAGACATCTTCTTCCCATTATTTCGATATAGAACTGCCCGATGACCTTCTTTTCCAAACATAAAACAGTTACTTGTCCCTTTCAGACAATTCCCTCCATGATTATTTCCACAATTTTAGCATAAGGGAAAATCATCTTTTTTTAGTGTGGTCTTTAGATTTTCCTTTGAATTCCATTTTCCTCTTCTTATCACAACCATATGACTGATGGGTTACTCCAATCTCAATCTCAACCTTGAGAGCACATAAAACAATTTCCTCGTAGCTATTGAAGTCCCTTATGGCTAACGCCTTTCGAAGACTTGGTTTTAAGCCACTAAAGAATCAATAGATTTTACTCTCAGGTTGAATAATAATTTCGGAAGCATACCTTGAAATTCTTGTAAAAGTTTCTTCATAGGTACCAACGGATTCATCATCCTTTTGCTTCAGTTCAAGAAACTCCTTCCCCATATTTTTTGAAGAATACAAGGGAAGTACTTATTGAAAAATAATTTTTTGAACTCATCCCCTTCCATGGACTCAATTTCATCTCTTTGCCTCATATTCTTGATAAGATTCCACCATTGATCAGCATCACCTTCCAAACGATACACTGCTAAGATGAAATTTTCATGTTCAGAAAATTATAGAACTGAAAATATCTTTTTAGTGGTACTGATCCATTTTTCAGCCACTAATTGATCAGTAGACCCGCTGAATGAAGGTGGATGCTACCTCATGAAGGATTCAACAGAATGTTTCTCCTTACTTTTCTTGTTTGGAAGTTCTGTATGATTCATAACATGATAAAGTTTTCTGATCATATCTACAAGATTTTTTATTCCATCTCCCATAACGTTTGGTTGCTCAGGGGGACAATCATTTCATTTCCCATTGCATTCTGCATTAACACAGTTCCTTCGGGTTCCATCCATTGACTAAAACCGAGAAGAATAGTGTGAGAAACACTAATTATAACAGGAATACAACATAATCGGTAATAAAATTTCACACGTTAGGTCTTATAATAGGTTATTCATGGCCATTTATAAACCACTAGTGTTGTGTTCTATGCCTAGACATATCCTTAGAGTTCTTACTAAGGATTTCACATCCTAGTTTCCAAAGGTTGACTGTACCTTTCCTCTGATACCAACTATAACGACCCATAATTTACATACATTGTTATTACTTCATAATTGAAGCATACTTATTACAACATATAACAAAACCATGAAAGGACTATATAGGCATAGTGTCTTTAGAAACTAGAAAACATAAACAACTGGTTCATAAATCATCTACGTTGTCTCCCATTTATTTCATCATATCCGGAGTCCCTTTTTGGCATAACCTACTTAATACCCCTCTTCCTAACCCGGGGAAAAGAAAACATACAAAATGGTGATCTAAAATGCTCAGAAAGGGTAAAAAAAAGAAATATCAATCATATCATATTCATAAGAACATAACATTTGGAATATTTTAACCTGTACAAGAGATCATAATATCATAACATGGGATAAGTCATAGTGGTGAAATGTAATCCCAATAATCATAACATAAAACATGAAACTTTTTGGTATAAACACATAATAATAGAAAATAATTTCTTATTAGTCAAGACTCATTTCCAAGACTATCTTAGCGGAAAAAGTCCATTTCTGAACCAAGTTCACTCCTCGTTCCAGTCCTGTATCACTGAACTGGTTGAACTTTCCGTTCCAGCCATGCCTATCTCATGAGATATAAATATTTACCTAATGCATTGGAGGGAGATATAGGTCCCACCCATCTCATAATGAAACAATTATTATGTGTGCCACAAAATCATAAATCATACATCATAGCATAACTCATGTAATGAAAATGGGATTCATAAACATCATGCCATCATAACATAATCCATAAAAGAACTTCATAAAAATAATTCCATCATAACATAATGAAATCAATGTAATAATAGGGATAGAAATAGAACCCTATATTATCTTAGATGGAAAATAATTTTGATAAAACACTTGAACTCCATTCTTGAGGAAAATATCCTTTCTACTTCAATAACATTTTTCCTTTCTTAACATGTCATACAATTTTTAACTAAAAGAATTTGATTAAAAATAAACTTGAAAAATTGTAAAGTAATCTTCATGGAAATATTTTTTTATGAAATCATAAATATCCATTCATGCCGTATAAGTTAAAAGAACATTCTCCTCGTACTTTGGCCAGAAAAGTCAAAAAGTACCTCGTTCTAAAAATGACAAAAGATTCCTTTAATATCTTTTACTAAAAACTCACTAAAGGGTAAAATTGGATTTAGACAATTGTAGGAGGATAGAAATATTATATATTGAGGAAACATGGATATGGATGATAAATATTCCTTAGTATATTCTAATGTATAACCAATCTCAGATAAAAATGAGATTGTGAGATTTCCCTTACCTTAGGTCCGATAAGCTTTGTACGTGTCTGAACCTCCTATATAATGATTTAAATAATGTCATTTACTTATTACAGAATCATAATCATTGTTATGATATCATATATGGCCATATTCTTAGCTTCTTATTAGTAATATTTCATTTCTACTTGTTATTTGGGTGTTTATTGCTCTATGTTCTTATGTGTGTTTTGTTGAATAAATTCTTATTCCTATATTTATGTTATAGATTTCTCTTTTACATAATGGTATTAGTGTAATATATATCATATTTATTCATTCAATTATTTTATATAATTGTTATCCAATGAAGATCATATAGAACGAGTCACATCACATCGTGGAGACGGTAGGCCGTACGTACGCACGAGTGATGATATCAATCCCATAGTTATATGAATGGAATTGGAGTTGATGATATAATATTTCAGAATCAGTATCATGTTATAATAATCATATATAGTTATTCCTTACACCATTATAGCCATCTAAGCATGGTGGTGGTGGAAAATAGATTACCCCACGGCGTGGAGATGGTATTCCGTACGTACGCATGCATGGTGATTTCATTTTCCGTAGGATGGATATAAGGTAAAATATGGTTGTTTCATATTTATAATAACATATAAGTATGTGATTTATAATGATGTTATTAATTTATTATGAAACAAATAAAGAAGAATAAGTAGAATAAGAAATAAATTGGAAATAATCGGTAAATTATATTACCTCTTCTTTGACGTGCCTCTTCTTAACCTCCTCTTAGGGCACTAAAGATGGTCATCGAAGAAGACCAGGACCTCAAGGATGTTTCTAGGGAAATGTCGAAAATAAATTGTTAGGGTTTGGACGAGATTGAAGGCTCAATTTTGTGTAAAGAGGAGATGGAGGAGGTGCCCTTTTATAAGGGAGGAGAGGGGAACCTTTGGAAACCTCAAAAATATTAATTTATAAAAAATAAAAAACCAATTAAAAACATCCAAAAATGACTCATATTTATATATTAGATGAGATATTGTTTTAATCTCATCAACTAATAAAATTTCGACAAGTTTGGAATATATTTTAAACATTATCAACTTGATTTATCCGTATATAATCTATTTAATTTTATTTGTGGTAATAAGATTATAAATTTTAAATTGTTATAAATAATTACTTATATTTTGTGAATTGTCCATAATTGGATCAATTATGACATTTTAGAGAATATAAATTTTAATTTATAATTTTTAAATATTTTTGTTATTTATAAACCATTTTATAATATGTTATTTTTATATAATAACAATGCTGTCAATTCTGAAACTATTCATTTATTTGAATTTAAATAAAATCTAGACAGAAGATATATTCTAAATAAAAGCTTTAATAGCTTTTTAACATGTTATAGTAATCTATAAAATTCATGTATCATATTAAATAGTTCATATAATATTTATTTTATTATTTTTAACACCATTTATTTGATATTTCAATCCATAAAAGAATTTCAACATCACTCTTGTGTCATAATTAATAATAATTATTTAATCCCTAAAAATTATAAATAAATTCACATGATGTAGATAATTTTATTAGATTTCTGGAGACTATTAATTTTCAAAGATTCGTTAATTTTATCACTAAATTAAAATTATTATACTTATAATATTTAAGAAAGTGACATGTTGTCACATTCTTTGGTTTTAATAATAATTAAATTATTTTAAAGGAAAAAATTCTATTAAATGAATCTAATCTGACCCTTAGGTGATATCAGTCAACTTTTAGTCATCCAATAGGATTTTTTCAGGTGTTAGGGTAATTTTATAATCTTATGTTTACCCTTAATTACCCGATTTATCTTTAGCTGTAGTAAATAAAAACTTACCATAGTTACTATTCATAATGTCAGAAAAAGGTAACATATTAACATAATTTGGACCCACTGAATATAAATATGGAATCCATTTTTCAAAATTCAAAACACATAAGTTTCAGTAATTAATTTAAAATTAATCCCATTGTTAAGCAAACGGTTTTAAAAGTTAAAATATTGCCAAAGATTGAAATGTTTTTACCTATTAATTCAATGTAAAATTAATGATAATGAAATAAATTATATTAAATGGTAAAAATATATTCTATTTATACTTTAAAGCCATTCAATATTATAATTTAACCATATAAATTATTGCGATGAAAAAAGTTGTTTTTAATTAAAAAATAGCGTGTTTTTACTATTTATCAAAATATGAAAGTTACCAGAATTATATGAAAAATTTATCCAAAGTAAATTTTTATATCCTGATTCCAAAGAAGAATTTTATTTTTTAAAATTGAACTTATAAACATGTCAAAAACTATATTTAAAATGGGTGCGCCATCAAAAGGCGGTAAAACTGCATTTTTTGAAAAATACTTCTTTTATCCGAAAAAACTGATTCTGTTTTCATACCTCATTCTAGAAAATGTGTAAGATGAATTATAATGTTATAAAATTCAAAATTCAGTTAATACTATCATAATAGCTAATTTATAATATTATAATTATATATCATTGTCTGGTAAAACTCGGTATTGCGTACCACACATGCTATCGAGGAAGGTCGCGATTGCGTGTAATGCAAGCCAAGCTAGTGTTGCGTGCAGTGAAAGATTCCTTTGAGTATAAAATAAGATATTAAAAAAATTTCTCATAAAATATCATGGTGTTACATGCATAGAATGTTTGTCCCTTTTATCAAAAATTTTTTAGTAGTTGATTTTTCATTCCCTAATCTTAGGCAATTCTTGAGAGAGAATGAGGATTTTTCCTCTTCTTACAAAATGGAAAAAAGTAGAGATAATGAGTATTTTATAGTTGAAAACTTACAAAAATTTCTTAGATATTATGAAATTGTTGTAATAGTTTTTACACCTATTTTTAGAATTTGGAACCCATGAATGTGAGGGACACTATGAGAATATTTGAACTCATATAGAATTTTTTCTTGGTTTTTATCCTCTTATGAGTATTATTTTTAATTTTTTGTTCATTGAAATATAGTGAAAATGTTTAGAATTATTGGGATAAAATATATCATGATGAATGAAATATATAATTTCATGGGATTTCAATCATAGTTCAATTAATAAATGTTTTATTATTTTAAATAAAAAAACCCTCATGATTTTTTTTATAGTTTAACATTCTACCTAGGGAGGTGTTTCCTATTTTAAACTTATTCTATAATTTAAATTGAAAATTAATGGTTCTACTAGAGAATTACACCAACCATATAATTATTTTCGTGGAGATTCACTCTCATATCCTCTAATTTATTAATGGGGTTTGTTTTACTGATTTGAAATGTTCAAATTTAATTATTAATTTATCCTATACTTTATGTGATTTAATTGAAGAAAAAACGGGATCATTGAGTGTCATAAATGAGAGTGATCAATTTTTTTATACACTAAGGGAGCCTTAATTATTACATGATTCAAATATTTTAATCTAGTTTAAAATTTAAATTGATTAACTTATTTTATACTACTTTGATATTTTGCAGGGAATTTAATGGAAATGAAGTTTTTAAGATGGTTTAAATCATTTTAGTGCTAAAATTAGTCTCTTATATGTTTTCTCATGGTTTATACTGAATATTTATTTTAACATTCACTCAGAATATCCATATAAACTCTAAAATATATTTTAATATCCAGTTATATGTGTTGAAATCATGTTGATTTTTATATGGTCCATGTTCATGATTATATCTGATAAACTGTAAATCCATTCGATAAATAATGTATTTTAATTTTTATTCAACCTTTGAGGAAAATATTTAGGACAATGTTGGGTTTTATGTGTAATATCCCTCAAAATACTTATGTTCATTATATTTTAATTAATTTTTGGACAATAGATTTTCTAAATTGGGTTGAAGGGGAACCCTACATGACCTGTGGGCCTAAGGAACAAGTTCTAGAAGTGACCCTAAAGGCTAAACAATTAGACATACATAGAATTAACCCCCCCCCCCCCCCCTCAACTCCGGGTAAATCCTTAAATCTCCTAGATTCCCGCCCCACATGGTTGATCAGCTATAATTTTCCCTTGTAGAACTACAAGGATCCAAGTAAAAATTTGGTATACCATACCCTTCTCATCATTCCTAGTCCATTTAGATCTATTGGTAGGGTGCTACATATTAAATATCCTCTTTTGGGTCCTCCATGTAATGATATGACCTTATATACCGATAATCTTATTCTATGACCCAATTTTTTTGGCTCTGATACTGCCATCACCTTCCCCTCAGACGAGCCTCGCCACCTCAGATTGAATCCACATCTTTTAGAATGCTCTTTTATACCTATCACTACTGACACTAAGGATACCCACCACTGTGGGCATACGCCGTTCTTTCACCGTTGTTGATATCCAACAGTTGAGACTGACTCCTTCCTCTATCTCATCTCTACCACTATCATCGAGTAAATTTCCAATCGTCACCCTTACCAACAACAACTCCTACCATCATCGAAGCCTCAACCACAGTCTACAACCACCTGTCGTGCATGAGCTCCAATCGAATCACCATCCATAAACAAACACCATGTCTCTACGCATCTGAAATGGACCCATTTTGTGACTACCCCAAGCTAGGCGCTAATTGGGTAGTGGCTAGAGAATATAACCATGTAGGTGTATCCCACAATTGGGAGGCCTTTTCCTAAGTACCTATACACACACACACACACAAACACACAATAACCAATCAAAAAATCATGAAATGTAAAAACATTGAGTAGATTACACATGCATACACTACTCAGTGTTTTTAGATTTCATCTTTTTGGGATTGAAGATTATGTGCATTTGTACAGGAACTTAGAAAACTTCCTTCTATTTGTGGGATATTCCAACTCAGTGCTAGTCGATATCACCTAATCTATTGGTGGAGGGATTTGGGTAGTCATGCCAGGGGGCCCGCTGAGACGGGTCTTGACCGAGTGGTATCAAATGAGTTCAGTTCTACTTTATGACTAGGATTATGTGATGTTGGTTTGAGGAAACAGTGTTACATGTTTTCAGTTCGGATTTCAGACCAGGGAATCTAGTGATGGTGTGTTGGCTGATGTACCCAAACACTAGGACTCTAGAGTCCTACTTTTTGACTTGGTAAAACAAAGAACTGGATATAGGTAAAATTAATGTAACATGAATCATTTAGCATTTGGGTGTGTTCTCATGTCCTTCTTGAGTCAGCTCACAAGATATACTCTACTGACCGTGGACCATATTGTTTTATTTTAGGATGCCTCCATAGAGATATCCAATATAGATTATAATGTGTGATCATGAGGATGATCCTACAAGAGATGAGGTGCCATTACTAGGTCATGTACCAAAGATACTCCACGCACCAAAAATATCACCTCTTGGTCATTTAATAGTGATATCACCACCTGTCGGGTAGTACTTACTACCAGTGCTACCAATCGAGGATGCACAGAAGATGAGTGTGTTACATGAGTTTTAGAGGCATCGACCTCCCACATTTTGGGGTGAGACAGACCACTAGATAGATGAGGTTTAGATTGAGGAAATTACATGTGTCTTCAGCTTCATGAGAACACATGTAGACCAGATGGAAATCCTAGTCACGAGTCTTCATCAGAGTTCATAGGGACAGTGGTGGAGCTTAGTTACCCAGACACATGATGAGGCACCTCCCTCTTGGGCAAACATCGATTGACTCTTTTGAGAGGAGTTCTCCCCTATTTTGTTACACTCAGTGTGCATACAGGAGCTCCTGCATCTGTAGTAAGGTAGTCCGACTATGGAGGAGTACTTGGAGAGGTTTATTCATCTTTATCGCTACTGCAAGGATATGGTGTGACACTCGTTATTCAGTTCTCGGACCTTATACTAGTTGATACACTGGGATATTAGGGCATCAATGATATCTCTTATTATCCTGAGATATGTCGGGGTATTTGATTGAGCTCTGCTAGTGGAGATCCTTCTAGAAGAGCACACGCCAATAGTGGGAGATGCCAGTATGCATCAGGTAGTTGATTCTTCATCGGTAGGTAGATGAAAGCAGTTAAAGGGACCCAAGTGGTTTAAGCACTCTAAAGGATAATCCGTATACATGGTATCAGTGGTGTGGGGCTCTAAGGGTAGAGCGAGTCAGGTGAAGGAAATTTTGTGTTACTTGTGCGGTGGCCCAAGATAGCTGGGATGAGATTGACCATCCCACAATAAAAAAGATCAGGAGATAGTTTAGGGACCATCATGAAATAGGAGGAGTCATGATGAGGGTGTTTTGTATGAATGTGGGCATGGAATAGGATTGGGTAGTGCAACAGCAGGTAAACAGAGGTTCAACCTATTAACACCACCACCCCTACGTGGTCTACCATGGGATTAGGGAGCTAATGGACATGGACAAGGACATATGCAAGAGATGTATTCTTATTACCCTAGTGCTCTAGGGATGATTAGAGTATTATTTTTTACTTTTCAACCCTATTTGATGTTTTTTTGGAAACGGGTTCTTCTCATTATTTTTTTCCATACCCCTTGTTTGAGACTTAGAGATTCTGGTTAAACATTTGACTTGAGCCTTACATTTAGAGACTCCTATTGAAGGGGATTCTATGATCACACACTGGTTCCAAAACTGTAACTTTACTCGTGGAGGAATGAGTCTTGGTTGGGATCTCTTGGTCGTAGCATCGAGGCATTACGACATCATTCTCAGAATGGACAGTTTATCTACAATCCACCCTCATATTGACTATTTTATGGGAAAAGTGTGGTGTGTCCATGGTGATTGGACTGTGTTTTCCTTTCTGGGGGAAAAATAAATTCATGAAGAGTAGGATGAATTTACTCATAGTAGGGTGTAGTCAATTACTCATAAGTTCACTAGTCTCACCCTCATTATAGTGGATGATAGTAGTCCTTAGTTTTTTGTAGTGGTGGTAGAGTATGAGGACCACATTCTTGAGAATATCCTCGAATCACCTCAATGTAGGGTGGTAGACTTCTGAATTGATCTATACCCTAAGAAGGAATCAATATCTTCCTCATCAAATCGAATGTCTCCTATAGAATTTTGTGAACTTAGGGTACCATTGGAGTATATACAGGGGAGTATGGGCCCTCACGGATCAGAATTTGGGACTAAAATGTTGGTTTTAGTGTTTTTTTCTCTGGAGAAGTTTCTGAGGCTTACTATCTAAAAAACCCAGAATAAATGCCGTGTAGTTTTGACTACAATCCATGTACTCTTCTATTCGGGAAGAAGTGGGAAACATTTAATTACACAGCATGTACCCTATGTACACGCCGTGTAGTTGCTACCCATGTCATTGGCCGTGTGGAAAGAAAAATGGGACTTTAAAACTTTGAAGGAACACAACGTGTACCGACTATACAAGTCATGTAGTGTAACCTGGTAATCCGGTCATGTAACTAACAACACGGGTTGGTGTAATCCTTTCTGGTACACGTCGTATCCATCTAGAACACTCAGTGTAGTGTGAGCCGTGTATCTGGCCATGTTACAAACAATACGGGTCAGCTAAGCTCATCTAGTACACGTCGTGTACTTGTGGGACACGCCGTTTAGTCTTGACTGGTGAGAGACCATGTGGACTTGGCCGTATGGCTAAGGAAATGGGGTTGTTTACAGAACGTGTGCGGGTGTAACATGTCGTGTAGTTTCAGCCGAGTAGTCGGCCGTGTCACTAACAACACGGGCAGTGGGAATTTAATCCATACACGCCATATAGATCTTATACACGCAGTGTAGTCTTGTTTTGTAAAACTTGAAAGTTTTCTTTTCCTTGTTCCCACCTTACGCTTTCGGTTCTTAGTGCTTGATAATCTTGATCTAAGGCGTGTGTTGGACTTTGTAGAGTCATGCCGCTGAGACGACCTCGAGTTGTTCACCAGGAGAGAGGAAATAAGTATACTCCAAATACGGTAGGCCATGGGATACCGATGGATACTTCAGCGGAGCTAGCTGTTATACCGGACTAATACATGGATGCTCAGTTCCGTGAAGGCTTCATGCAGTTATGCAGAACTTCCAGGGAGCACCACCGGCTGCCACATCTATAGAAGAGCAGAATCGAATATTCTAGAAACAACATCTGCCTATGTTTTCCGGGGATGGTGGACCACATACTATGGAGTCTTGGTTGGGTTCTATGGAGACTATCTTCAAGCATCTTGAGATGCCTCCAGGGTGGATGGTCAAGCACTCTACAAACATACTGCGTGATTCCGCCAAGATATAGCGGGATGTTACCACCCAAACCAAGAATCACAAAGACAAGGAATGGGAATATTTTCAGGCATTCTTCAATAAGTTTTTCTTTCTGGAGATGCTATGGGAAGATCAATCTCGAGAGTTCATGAATCTGTAGTAGGGCGCCATGTCAGTGATGGACTATTCTGCCCGCTTCACCGAGCTAAAACTTTTTTCACGTATTCTGGTGGGTGACGAACATTGAGGGTTGGATGCTTTGAGGATGGTCTTCGATATGAAATCTAAGCACTGGTGAACATTTTCAAGTTCCCTACAGTGAATGCTATTGTGAACCAACCACTGATTACTGAGCAGAATCTGCAGGCAGCTAGTGGTGCAGGCCAGGGCTGTTCAGCACCAGTTTCTGGTACTATTTCTACTGGTAATAGGAAGAGGCAGATGGATTTATCTTGTGGTGACAGTACTATCCAGAATATTTCTTCTGGTGGCTTGGTAATATTCTACCAGTGTGGCAAAGAGGGGCACAAGACACCGCAGTGTCCAAGTGACTGAGTGGAGTGCTGAGCTTGTGGAAATATTTGCCATCTCTAGCACTTTTGCAGGGTGTTTCCACCAGTGTCCAGTGAGAGGGGTTCTGTGAAGACTCAGCATATAGGATCAAGGCTAGCAGCTTCTCACTAGTTAGGGATTTGGGAAACGTCAGGGCATTCAGGCTGAGGTGGTGGTCATGGTCGTGGTATCCAGACACTAGGATCTCAGAGACAACATGGTGGGTCAGCTCAGGGTATCCAGGCTATGTTGCAGTGCCTCATCACTTTGTAGTCATATGCGGTGCAACATACCCAATAAGAGAAGTTTCCCAGACCTTCCACTATGAGAGGTACTATTCTAGTTTCTTCTGTTTTATATTCAATACCTTTTGATACAAGTGTTACACATAGCTTTATATTTTTTACCATTGTGGAGAGCCTTGGGCCTTTTTTTCTTCTTCTTCTATTTTTGTGACCCTAGACACTCTGTTGGGGACTAGAACGGCTGGGGTATGTTAGTGCAGGGAGTTCCCCTAGAGATTGGTGGGGGTAACTTTCAATGGGACCTCTATTTCTAAGAGATTCTGAGATATGATTTCATTCTCGGGATGGACTGGTTGGTACCCTTTTGATCCTTTGTTGATTGCTATCATCAGAGGTTGAGTTTCACATCACCGAAGGGTGGAGAGTTTCTATACAAGGGTGAATGGGATGTCCATGAAAGACGAGCTAGACCGAAGCATCGTGGGAGAGGTGGAGTGATGGTCCAGATTGCGATTTTGTATCTAGATTACCAGGGAACTTGTTAGAAGGATTTCCCTCCAGTGGTTGATTGTTTCAGGGATGTCTTCTCGGACGAATTTTCAGGTCTTCCTTCCGGAGCGAGAGGTATATTTCTCTATTGATCTAGTTTCAGGAGAAGCACCAGTGTCCATTCCTCCTTATATGATGTCTACACCGGAGTTACAGGAGCTCACGAGGCAATTGGAGGAGTTGAAGGAAAAGGGTTTCATCCAACCCGGTACTTCTCCATGGGGCTCGCATGTAATGTTTGTGAAGAAGGCAGACGGTACCCTCAGACTTTGTGTGGATTATCGGAAACTGAACCGGTTGATGGTCAAGAACCGATATCCCTTACCGAGGATTGATGATCTTTTTGATCAACTTAGAGGAGAACGAGTATTATTGAAGATTGAATTGAGATCCAGATATCATCAGTTACGTGTTAGACCATCGGATATACCGCTTATAGCTTTTCGGATCATATATGGTCTATACGAGTACTTGGTCATATCGTTCAGACTCATGAACGCACCAACAGATTTCATGGCTCTGATGAATCGTTTGTTCCTCCCATATCTGGATTCTTTTGTGGTAGGCTTTGTAAATGATATCTTGGTGTACTCTCACACTCGAAACGACCATGAAACCCATCTTGAGATCGTATTGTGTACAATGAGAGATAATCTGTTATATGATAAGCTCTCTAAGTGCCACTTTTGGATGCACTAGATTCACTTCTTAGGTCATAACATATTAGATGCAGGAGTTCCTATGGACCCAGAGAAATTGAGAGAAGTAGTTTCGTGGGAGCATCCTGATAACATGTTTGAAATACAGAGTTTCGTGGGGTTGCATGGTTTCTACAGGAGTTGCTATGGACCCAGAGAAATTGAGAGAAGTAGTTTCGTGGGAGCATCCTGATAACATGTTTGAAATACAGAGTTTCGTGGGGTTGCATGGTTTCTACAGGAGTTTTATACAGGAATTCTCCCGCTTAGCAGTGCCGTTGATGGGTTTGACTAAGAAGGGTGTGATGTTCTATTGGTCAAAAGATTTCGAGATAGACGTTCAAGAGCTAAATGGAAGGTTGACATCTGAACCAGTCCTAATACTTCCTGAGAAAGGAAAGACCTATATAGTTTACTGTGATGCATCAGGTATTGGGTTGGGAGTAGTGTTGATGCAGGGTGATCGAGTAGTTGCGTATGGGTCTCGGAAGTTGAGGCCACATGAGAGGAATTACCCTACACATGATCTCAAGTTGGCTGCAGTTGTTCATGTGTTACACTATTGGAAACATTATCTCTTGGGAGAACATTTTGTGGTGTTTATGGACCACAAAAGTCTTAAATATATCTTTACCCAATGTGACCATAAGTTTAGATGGTGAAGGTGGGTTGAGTACCTTCAGTCCTTCAATTTAGAGCTTTCCTATACACCTGGTAAGGGTAATGTAGTGGCTGATGCACTGAGCAGGAGGACTCAAATACAGGCAGTGTAGGAATCCAGTAGTGAGTGGAAACTTATGGATTTGTTCTCTGAGATGCATTTGGAGGTTCACGAAAGTCATGGGAAAACCTATATTTCATCCTTAACTATGACTTATACCCTCCTGGAAAGAGTAAAGATGAGACAACTATCTGATTCAGAAGGCTTAGTTCTATGGGAGTCGGTTGAAAGTGAGGACCCTCCACCTGATTGGACAATATGCAGTGATGAGGTATTGCATTTCCATAAATGAGTGTGGGTTCCAGGGGACATATGCGAGGAGCTGATGTGGGAGTTTTTTGCTTCTATTTGGGAAGTACATCCCAGGGTTACCAAAATGTACCGTGACTTGAGACATCAGTATTAGTGGCTTGGTATGAAGAGAGAGGTAGATGGTTTTGTTACGAGATGTTCCACATGTTAGTAGTTGAAGGCGGAGCATCAGAGGCCCACCATTCTGTTACAGAAGTTACCTATCCTGGAGTGGAAATTGGATGATGTCGTGATAGACTTCGTTACCGGGTGGCCGAGGTCACCTTAAGGTAATGATGTTGTGTGGGTTATTGTGGACATACTCACAAAGGTAGCTCACTTTTTGCCGATCAAGGAGACCTTCAATGTTGATGAGATGAAGAAGTTTTATATCTGAGAGGTAGTATGTCTTCATGGGGTCCGTCGTTCTATCTTTTAAGATAGGTATGCCCATTTTATGTCTCGTTTAATGAAGAGTTTTATGAGGGAACTTGGTACATAGGTGCTTCTGAGCACAACTTACCACCCTCAGACCGATGGCTAGTCAGATCATATGATACAGGTGCTAGAAAAAATTTTGTGTGCATGCGTCCTGGACATTGGGGGCTCTTAGGAGAAGCACATACCCCTAGTCGAGTTTTCCTATAATAATAGTTTTCAGGAAACTATTGATATGGAAGCTTACGAGGCTTTATATGGTAGGCCATGATGATCACCTTTGTGCTGGTTAGAGGCCTGTGAGGTAGATTTACTGGAACTATGTCTTGTGAAGGAGACTTTAGATTAGGTCCAGTTGATACAGAACAAGATGGCTTCTGCACAGTCTCGTCAAAAATCTTCTGCTGATCGTCGTAGACGACCCTTGGAGTTCATTGTCAGGGATCATGTTTTCTTACATTTTTCACTAAGGTTGGGACATAGGAGGATTAGGAGACAAGGTAAACTTTCACTGAGGTATGTGGGGACGTTTGAGATTCTGGAGAGATTTGGGCCGGTTGCTTATCAGTTGTAGTTACCACAGAGGTACGGGGCCATGCACGTTGTCTTCAATGTATCTCAGCTACGCTGTTATAACCCAGACATGTCTCATGCCTTTCAGCCCGAGGATGTTGAACTTCAGACCGATGCATCCTTCCAGGAGCATCCGATTCGTATTTTTGATATGAGCACGAAGGTTCTCCGAGGCTGGTAAGTTCCTATCATACGGGTGCTATGGAAGCATGGCCGAGTGAAGGACGAAACCCGGGAGTGGGAGACCGACGTACGTGCTCAGTGGACAGATTTGTTCTCAGCTTTATCTTCACCACACTCGGAAGGGAAATTCGAGGATGAATTAATTCAGGTGGGGTAGTTTTTAGGAACCTGGTTCTAATTATTGAGGTGTGGGTCTCTCCTTTCCCTTTTTCCTTAAGTGTTTTTGACAAAATAAGGAAGGTGGGGAAAATACCAAATTTTTTGGGTACACGCCATGTAGTTTGGCCGTCTGGGAAGAGTACACGGGGCGTGTAGGCCTGCCAGTGATGAAGGGTGTAAAATATAACTACACGTTGTGTACTTAGTATATACACGCGGTGTAATCAGTCGGTAGGTGAATAGTAAGGCAGTAGAAGTAGCCTCCAGCTGAGCAACCATACACACCGTGTATTCAGAAATACACGTCGTGTAATCATGTCGACAAGTGAACATTTCGGCGGTGAAAAGATTCTTCCATAGGAACAGTTAAATGATGAAATTACACATCGTGTAGTCTGTTTTTGTCGCTTAAAATCGGTAGTAGCCTCCTCATTCAGAAGAGGATGCAGTTGATGCATTTGTAGCTCGGGAGGAGAGGTCGAGGTTGGAGGAGCTCCTGATCGCACATCAGGAATCCGTTTCTTCTGCCATAAATCTTGTTTGAATTGGGCAGGTAAAACCTTCCTTATCCTTGATCCATTCATACCAATTATTTCTCAAGGGGATGTAATATGGGTTTGAATAGATTATCTTTTTCCCCAGATCTACGTTGTTCTTGGACGTTTTGGGAGGCGCTGTTCATGTATATTGATCAGAGGAGATCAAAGTAGGTGGTCTGATGTTTAATTCCAACTGCTGAGTGTTTTTGTGTACCAATGTGCAACACGCCAATGTTTGGGGTGTCGTATGGATGAGGCCTTGATTAATTAAATACCTAGAATTGCATAGGTAATTTAATGAATATGTATAATTACTATGTGGGATCATTTCTTGGATCTAGGGCCACCCCGTGGGTGCGTTCCCCCGGTTTAGCAGTTTGGCCAGGATACCCGAGTGTATTCTATATCTATAACATGTTTTATGTTTTCTTGAGAGGAACTTATATGAATTTCTTGTTGTGATTTGGGCTCGGCCCGGTTACTTGCTATGCTTGAGGGTAGTGTTTTGTTTCCCATGAGGTTAAGTGTTTGTTTAGCATGAGGTAAAGTATTCCATTTAGCCTGAGGGAAATGTTTCATATGTCTGAGGACAGTACATCCGTGCCTGAGGGAAATACCTCTTTCCTGAGGTTAGTATTCCTTTAGCCAAAGGGAAATAACCTGCGTGTTTCGATTCTATTTACCCAAGGGTAAGTTTTTGCATGTATGAGGACTCTTTTTAGTACATATATTCACTGTGGTTATTTTACATGTTATACCTACCAAGCTAGAGCATAGGATTGGAATTATTTTACCTTTTACTTGTTAGATAGCTTGTTGTAGTTTTCCTATGGCACTGTTTAAGAGATTGTTGGATGTGGCCGAGTATCAGGAATTTATAATTCCATTATCCTAAATTGTTAAATAATAATTAAATATAAATGTAACTGGTAGGAGTAGCTTCTTTTCAGTACTTTCTAGTTTACTACATTTTCATTTCTGCACACTACTATTGCACAAATTCACTGTCAGTTGGGCATGGTTCTTTGGTGGTTGCCTACTATGATTTATTTCTCACACCTTGTCTGGGACATGTCTTGGGCCCAAACAGATTATATTGCTGCAGGTGTGGATAAGGGCAAGGGGCCCTATACATGTACTTGATTTTTGTAGAGGAGTAGGAGATAATGGGACTGAGCTTAGGCTTGCGAGGCTGCCCAGTTCCTGCTGCGCTATTTTATTTTGATTTGCTGTAATTTTCCCTTATATTGTATTGTTCATATTGTAGTGTATCATGTTCTAGTTTCATTCTTAGACTTAGGAACATATTACATCATTATATATATGATTGTTGGTCTTTTTTTATTTCAGTACTCTATCTATTTCATCTTTCGTATTGTTTATTGCTTCCTCTTTTGTATATTTGTATTTGTTCCATTACATTACACTTTGAAAAATGAGGGCATATTTTTCCCATTATCAGACCTAGTCCCTCGATTATAGTTGGCATCCTCTGGTGTTTGGGGAAATGCGCTTGAGGACATGTGACCAACCGGGTTTGGGGAACCCGTTGATTGGCACACGGATCCGGGATGTTACAATTAAAAAAAACCTTGGGAGTGGATAAATATTTTGTGTAGTTTCTGGGGACTCTTTTTTGTTTCTCATACATAGTATCCTTTGGTATGAACATGACATTACCTCACTTGTTAATCCTTTTCCATTTAAATTTTTCATTATTTTAGGCACCCCAACATCCTTCTTTTTCTTCATATTATTGTATGTGTTAGTGCCCTCTGATTTGTTCGAGGAGTCTTGATGATAAATAAATGATAAATATTTATTCCAATATTGAAAGATATCTTTATGAAAATTGATTTTTATGTATGGATGGATGTAGATATCCTATGGTCCCCAACCCTCAAAATTTTCCATATGTTCCTGCTAAACTGAAATATATGAAACCCTTAATGTAGTAGTCCACCATCATGGATTTTGGATTTCCATCTATAAGTGGTGTTATTCCCAATATTTTGTGCCCTCATGTCTAGGTGAATAATTTCAAAATCAAATCTGGACTCATCATTATGATCCAAAATATGGTCTAGTTTTGGAGAATTTAAAGAAAATATCCCCACAAAGAAATCTCTAATTTTCCATAAGTTTGTGACACCTTTTTCAAACAAGTTGTGTCATCTTACGACTTTTGGATCTAATTCTACCAATTCTCCTCATCTAATAGAGCCCATTATAGATTAAGAATCCAAGATATTGATTCAATCACATGTTATAATGATCCGTCTAGTGATTTCCTCAATATATATTTCCCAACAATATGAACTTTGGATCTCTAGAAAGATAAATATAAATTCACTCTAGTAGACAGCGAGTCATCTTGGGAGGTATGGGTTCACTTCACAAATCTCACCTGAGAGTTTCCATATCACAAACTAGATGTGTAGATTTCTATGAAAACATACTATCAAGGAATCCACCCAGTTTCGTGCATGTATTGGGATGCCTCCACTGATAAAGGGATGATTCTAAAGACACCTAATGTTTTCTAATAACTTTTAGATGAGGTGTCGCATAATTCTAGTCTATGGAAGAGAAATTGAGGACCACCTCAGCACAAAATTTATCAAGTGTAAGAAAAAATCATCTAGAAGAAAAATTATAGGCCCTTAGTAAAATGTAGAATTGTTTCTGCTACCTACTACATCCTTACTACAACCTTCCCATGTTATAGATTTTTAATATTTTGAGATGGGTGGAGGCCTATACCCAAATAAGGAATACATAGCAGCGATGGAAGAAACATGACTAAAATATTTTAATTACATTAATTACAATCAACAAACCCAGCAATTCTTAAAACCTTGGTAATACCAATAGAAATACCAACAAAAATACCATCAATATAGGGCTTCTCAATAGATATAGAAAAATAATCAAGGGTATTATCAATAGACGAGTTCCCAAGTTCTTCTGTGAAATCGTCAAACCTTGGGTGCCTACGTCAAAAAAACATCTCATTGGCCACCTCAAAAAATACCCCAGAAAACATTCCATCCTATATTGAACCAATAATTCCATACATATCCATAAATAACACCCCAAAAGGCCCCTTCTCTTCAATAAAATTTGAAATATTTTCTCATCGTGCTTTTTAAAAAATGGGGACCATAGGATGACCATCCATGAAATAAAATTTAAAACCCAAAGGGAAATCCTCTAAAACCTAGAGCACCCGGGGAGAAAATTCCCAAAAACACTATTTGAAATATTCCCAGGTACACTGCCTTGTAATAATGAGATGCACCCAAAAAAGGATGCCAATGTAGTTGTACTATGGATCAGAAAAGTTCTGAATTCTTCTCAACCTTGCACAGGAGAGGAAAACAATCCTCAATAACAATGAAAATGTACCACTATAATTAATGAGGATAATGGTGATAGAAATCCAAATGTAATCCAAGAATAAAAAATACATTGAGAACCTCATGAAAAATACCTCATATGAGATTAAATATAGAATTAGGACTTCTATGTTGTACCATCATCTCATATACCACCTCTACCCTTCCCAAAAATAATGAGGCAATTAAAAATTAATGGGAAATATAAAATTTTTTCATAAATATTCAAAAAATTGTGTATCAATATCCCATTTATTTAAGTTGTTTAAAAAATTATTACATATGGGAAATTCTTAAGGGAATATAATTTCAAAAAAATAGTAATGGGGGACCTAGGAGTCATCCCACTAATGGGATAATTATTTATTATTATTTAGCATAATCTCCCACCTAATATTAGATTCGATGGAAGTTTCTCAATCCCTTGCACCATAGGGGAATAAAACATTAGTATATCCTAGTACGACCTAGGATTAGACATTAATATCATGTCAATGTGGGTATTTTGTAAGTTTTGACTCAAATAATTAAATCAAAGAAGAGTGGCACTCTAACTAACCAAATAATCGGTCATGTATCCCTAGGTAAGTCTCAAGGATGTCTAAGTCAATATTAAAAAATTCATCTTTATCATGGATTCCCGCATCATTTATATGGATTAAGAAGGGTATGTTCATGATATCTTATAATAACCATTTCTATCCATTGGGAGATGAGATCAATATTCATATTTTGTGAGAGAAAAAGAGAGGTGTTTGGCCCAGGGAAAGTCTCCAAGCAAGGTGGTGATTCTTTTTACTGGGAGGACATTATATCATAGACAAGAAAGTTGAATTAATGAACACTAAAGACAAATGAAATAAGATATATCCATTATAAAATTAGGGTTATGACTTTGGGGAAGTAAACTATATATAATCTATGAAAAGAGATATTATCTCATCATTAACACCGTTGGTACTCCCACAACCAATGATGGAGATAGAACCCCTTCTAAGGACACTCAAGTACATGTTTCTAGAGATGGAAGAATCATTTCTTATCATCATCAGCAGGGAACATTCCTCAATAGAAGAGGATAATTAGATATAATTCCTCAAGATACATAAGAATATAATGTCTTGGGTAGTGGTTGTTAACAAAGGGTCTAGCCCCATATTATGGACGCACATGATCTTGTTAGAATATGATTCAAAATCTCAATGCTAACCACATAGGCGACTCACCCCCTGAATTAAAGTGGTGGTTAAGAAAAAAGATCTAAATCTTCTAGAAACTGGAATAATATTTTTAATCTCTGACAGTGAGTGGATGATTCCACTACAAGTTGTTTCAACGAATAGTGGCCTCATGGTTGTGAAAAATGACGAAGTTGACCTAATCTCAACTCGAAACATTACTAGATGGAGAGTATGCATGGATTAAAGAAATTTAGATATAAAAACCCAAAATTTTAATTTCCTATTACCTTTCATGGATCAGATTCTAGAGTGATTTGAAGCACATGTATTTTAATATTTCCTTGACAAATTTTGAGGATACAATCAAATTAAAGTTGACCTAGATGACTAATCTAAAAAAATATTCACACGTTCATTGAGGACATTATACAACATATTCATGTCATTTGTTATGTGAAATCCATTATCATCCTTCAAAATGTGCATGAAACACGTATTTCATGGTATATGGGAGGAATTCCAATTGATTTTTATGAATTCTATCTTTTTATATGTAATATCATTCAAGGTATGTTTATAAAATTTAGAATTAGTCCTAAATCATTGTTAAGATAAATTACATGTGATAAATAGGAAAAAATGTCATTTCATGGTCCACATAGGCATAGTCCATGGATAAAAAATTTCAAAGAATGGTTGAATGTTGACCTAGAAAGGATAAAAGTAATCAAAGACATAATTGATCCATCAACAATAAAAGGAATAAAGAGCTTTATGGGCCATGTATAATTATACCATAACATCTTAAAAGATTTGGAAAAACTCAACCACCCATTAAAGTATTTATTATCAAAGTATTATTCTTTTTATTTCATAGAATAGTGACATTGTTCATTCAATGTTCTAAAGAATTGCATTGTGTCTACTCTTGTTATCACTTCCCTACACTGAGATACGGAAATCAAGTTCATGTGTGAAGTCAGTGAGTTAATTGTGATTTATGTATTAGGAAAACACATAAGACATAAATTTTTTCCGATATGATATTCTAGTCACACATTGAATGATGATTAGTAAAATTATATAATAATGGAAAAAATAACTTTTTGTAGTTGTTCTTGGGAATTGAGATATTTGTTTCATATATATTGGTGTCCAAAGAATACTTTTAAAGTCACCACACATCCCCTAAATATCTACAAGAAAAAAATATTAATCAATGGATTATACGACGGAGACTAAAACTACTGTAGTTTGATATAATTATAAAGTACACTAATGAAATAGATAATTTCATAGATGATCATCTATGTAGACTCCCATTTACTATTATTAATGATGATGTATATTTACACATTGAAGTTAACTTCCCTAATGACATATTATTAAAAATAAACACTAATCCATTCATGTGGTTTTTAGAAATTCATAATTATCTGTCCACAGGATCACTCTACTCAAATATCTCCTATCAACATAGGATATGTTTTTTAGTTGAATCCTCATAGTAATACTATGATGAGATACTACATTTAAAAACTACGCTGATGAATTAGTGGGATTCTACATCCCAAAATATGAAATAAAAATTGTGCTTGACATGTATCAAATGTCCCCAACTGGAGGGTGTCATGGACCTGAATGTACAATGGCCAGAATCCAATAGATATGACTTTTTTGTCCTACACTCCATTAATATGCATGAGATTTATGTCAAGGCTACAATCAGTGCCAGTGAACAAGAATAATAGGGAAGTGAATTGAAATTACCCGAAACCCAAATCAAGAAGTTGAAATTTCTTATTTATGGGAAATATAATATATGAGGAAACTGTCTAATTCCTATCAGAAGTTCTATATCCAGGTTTTAATTGAATATATATTCAAATGGGAAAAAGATGAATCCACCATATTATATGGAAAATGTGTTCATTAAATTTCTAATGAATAATATTTTATAGGTTTAAATAACCCCAATTTCCAATAAGTTATCAAGGCACTCAAATTTCCAACAATGTAGTAAAAGGATTACAAGATAGATATGGAATCCTATATAACATTGTAACACCCTAAAACACCAAAACAAAAAAGGGAATATGAATTATCAAACAAAGAAATAACAAAATTATTTAAAATTCCATAAATACAACTCGAATGGTCCTGATCCTCCAACAGTATGGTGCACCTTATCCATATCACACATCGAATTAAATACCCATCAATAAAACTCTATATTTACTCATAAATGGAAATTCATTTCATTTACCAGTGGAACTTGAGACTCACTCATATTATGAAATTTAGAATTTAAATATGATTTCCCAAAAAAATGTGGAAGTCATGATCATACAAATGGACAAACTAGGAGAGATAAGGAAACATTATTATATGAACACCTAAATTTATAAAGAAAAGTCGAAGAAGAGGAATGTCCAACATATCATGTCATGAATAATTACACTAAGGGACAAGGTTTTTAATATAATTCCCAATAGAGACTATTCCACAGGAAGCATAAATCATTATGGAAAAGGACCTTTAATGTTTTAATGGTTTTACCATATAGGAATATAAAATTTAAAAATGTATGGCACTTCAATACATGGTTAAATGACATTGACTAAATATATATCAAGATCCATTACATGTGGGGTGAGTCATCACTCTAAGATTCATCTGAATGGAAAATATTCTATGTCTCAAATTTAAATTATATTTTTACTAGGAGGTATCCTAAGATGTGTGAAACATGCTATAATTAGTTATATTTTATATTAGGAATGTTGTGGGAACACTAGATGAAATGGATTCATGTCATAACTCAAATGAAGAAAAAAATGCCTTAACACACATCATGTATTCGTCACATTATGTGAAAATTTCATGGCCTAACAAACAAAAAGAAAACAAAAATTTCATTTCATGTAAAGTTAGACGAAGAGAAATTTCTGGGATCATGAAAATGTTGTGACTGTAGGGTCCATACCCCCTGTTCTTCCATTGATCTCTCTCTCTCATTGTATTCCACTGTCGTTGCACCAATCCTTCTCCAAAAACTTCTTCTAATCCTATTTCCCTTACCTGTTTTCTCCTCCCCACTACTACCGCAAATGATCCTCACAAAGAACCTCCACATATCTTCTATCGATCAGACAACTGAGCATGAGGATCCTCCTTGGTCAAAGCACTAGATGATTTCTCTCCCTTCATTAACCTCTACATCCTGCTCCTCCATCTCAGATTCAACCTCTTCTATCCCCTCATCCACTACAAAGTCACATTCGACTTCTAGTGGGTCCTAGTGTTCCACCCCCATGTAACTGGTCATCATGGAACATCTACAGGTAGATCCAATATAGACCAAAAAGAAAATAAATATCACAGTGCTCAAGAGGCTCCATTTTCACTAGGAGGTCATCTAATTCATTAGAAGGATGAACCTTTCACCCATTATGGACGTGTGTGAAGAGACCTTCTGTGAGATATTCATTGAGTTTTTGGCCACCATATACATATCTGTCAACTACACCAACTACTAAGTAGGTGTAAGATCCATTAATCTCACCCCCAGTGAGTTTGGCATCATCCTCACTCTCTACTCTACCTATTTTTTAAACTACCTATTCTTTATGACTCTATAAAATGATCTTGGAAAGTCATATGTCACATAACACTAGAGGTTGCTAGCTTATGACCCTCAGAGTTACCATGATCCTTGAACTATGAAGTTCACCCAAATCAGAGGAACTGCACTCATGATCATTAAACAAGAATTGACCCATGCCTAGATGACGAGCGCAGAGGCACATGGGAGAATAATTGAGATTTATGTTCTTATTCATGAAATATCCATGGGTGGACAGGCCATCAACATGGAATTCCAGTTCAAAATATTATTTCAGATGCAGGTGAGGAAAACAACAGGTGCTTTTATGGTAGATTAATTTATTTCACACCTCATAAGAAACCTTAATGTATTGGATGTTTCACATCCCCTAACATCCCTATGATGGATGGATTAAATTCCCATCCTCTTGATCCACATGATGGGGCTCTTGAGGAATGATAGAGATATCTACTGGTGGGTTCCAAGATCCTTTGAGGTAATAACAAGGTGCTCATCCGCCCTGCCCCATCCAACCCCACCCCAACCTCTACCATCACCCCATCCATAGTTCCTTATATACCTACCCCCATGACCGTACCACACACTACCACCATCCCTATCCCTACCAAATCAGCTACCACCGCCATCATTGGCCCTATAGACTCTTCAACCCAAACTTTTTTTCATCCAACCTATGTCCTACTAATCAGTGTTTGGTGGATAAATTGAACCATATTATCTTCTATCTCCACTCTCCCTTCCTCGTACCATCCTTTTCACCATCCCTACCCACCGACCACCCTTTTGTGGCCCCACATCATCTTCCATCCCCACAACCCCTCCTTACCCAACTGACTCGCATACTCATTTGACATATCTTGCTCCCCAAAAGGTCTTTTTAGAGGAGGAGGTATGTTGTCATTAGTGTACATCTATATCCCTATCCACCGAGGTACCTTTATTTGACAATAAATTCAGAAACATGACAACTGTTAGGATCAATTACTTGCCCCCACTATCCAGTGAGATAGCTTCCACCACGATTGAACTTTTTGATAAGTTAATGATCATTCTACCATATCTAAATAGAAAATATATGGGGAAGGGAAACCTGAGAGACCCAATATTTTGGAGGGTTTATCTGATGCTGTTATTGGTGACTTGAACCAGACTATTTCATTTTCCCTTATACCCCCTAACCTATTATAATCTCGCATAGGTCTATTTTTGGTGTCTGTGAATCTATGATGTAATTTGTTTCATATATATACATGTCATATACATGTTCTTTCCTACCCGATTAATTTTAATTTCACTTCTAGATTAATTTATCCATATCCATCTCTTCTACAACCTCTATGGTTATTTATGAGCCTGTCTTGTCACTATCATCCCTTCTACATCGGATGTTTCAACATCTGGATGTCATCAAGAACCAACATGAGGAGCTCTCACTTGAGGTTAATGGATTGTTGGGATCCCCACTAAGTCAATCGTAGATGTAATTCATTCCCCACAATATTCATGATCAATATACTCATAAGGTTTTTAATCATTCCAATAATTCCTGCAAGAATGATGATACTGAAACTAGTTCTTATAGGGGGTAGAGACCTTTGATCTGAGGAAAAATACTGACGTCATTTCTTATCCATCAATCTGGTTGACTATAGTGTTTTTAGATATTTCTGGGGTTAAATCAATATTTTAGAATTCCTAGATATATTGAGGCTATTTTCCATTACTTTGTCCACTACATTTCATCAGCCACTTCAAAAGTCATTATAGCATAAATCAATAATCATTTAGAGGGAAGTTATTTTACTACCAAATTGTATATTCTTATCATGTTTTTACATATATATTTATTATAACTTATCTATTAATGAATAATCAAATTACTTATTTGTCCAATTTTTAAAATTTTAAGGTATCTCAATTCGACTTTACAATATGCCAATTTCACATATGGCATGAAATTCATTATAAAGAGCTCTCAATTATATATTTTTTATTCTAAATATTAATTTTCATATTACATATAATTTGTTTGTATTATCTCCCACAATTCATCACAAAAAAGTGTGGAAATAATTTCAAAATATGTTTGGGGGACCTATTTGAGTTTATTTTGTAAATATACATGATATTGTTTATTATCATTAGTATACGAGAAATTTCCAATTAAATAGAATGATTTAAATAATATAAATCACTACACCCATTTGATTAAAGGAAAATTTTGGTAATTTTTCTTAAATTGAATTTTTATTCTTACATAGAATTCCAACTGGATTGTAGAGTTGAGTTTAATTATAAATTAATGATTCTTGAAATTAAATTTGACTGATTTATTACGTGATGTTATTACCTATGTAATTTAATTTTTTATTTTATTCTCACATTCCTAAGAGGATTCTAAACCCTTACTTTCATATTCTTATCTAATCATATTTCTTGGGAGACTACTAGGGCATGCGTACCTATCAGAACTTTCACTAAAATCTTGTCAAAGGTATAAATAAAAAAAATCTATTAAAATGATTGAGGAAATTTTTTTTGAGATATATATTCATGAAAAATTACTTTTCATTTATCCTTATTTAACCATTAGTATCTATAAATGAAATTTTCTGGATACAATTATTTGGCCCTATTTTCCCATCTTGTCCTACTTTGGTTTTTTTTTTGCATGGGATTCTAATGATCAAGTGTGGGGGGTTTTTCATCTCTTCAACATATGGGATGTTTGACATTTAGGATTTGATTTGTGGTATTTTCACCACGATGATAGTTCATGATTACCTATGTTATTCACCATTGATTTCTTTGTGACATAAGAAAATTTGGATTTTGTATTAGGGGTAAAAATAACCAATGTCGGACCAATTATATTTAATAAAAAACTATATTTCATTATATTATGGATGTGAGACCTATCATGAAAAAAATTTTCAAAAAGTATATAAAATAAAAGAAAGGAACATATAATTTTCCATTTTATTAATTGACACATTCATGGACATTTACTCAGTTGTTGGGAGCACCAGTATATTCTTTCCCAAGAGGAGTTTCCTTTACTATGATATTCATTATTATCATGCATAGTGTTACAATGAAAACCCCCACATTGGTCATATTTGTTTATCATCCACCATCCCTCATCATCATATTCATTTGAACCTTATTGCATAATCCTTCATTATTAATAATTTATTTGTCTTTACGAATTAGTGATTATATAACACATGATTTCCTATGGGTAGGATCATGAATTCAGGTATTAGAATAACTCCAATCATATTTTACCATGAGTGATTAGAGAAAATTCATTGTGAGTAAAATTGAATCGGGTGTACAAAATATATGGAATAATTGGTTTTTTTAAAAGATGGATTAATTTGGTTAAATAATATGATTACGATGAATGAATGAATTTCTGAATAGAAATAATTTTAGAGTACCGAATTTTTATGTTAACACTTTGTATTATTGACTTTTTTTTTGAATGTATGGTTCTTGTTTTAAAGTTTATTTCTTCTTTGGAATCTTTGTTCAGATCATATTTCATTATGATAAACAATTGTTCAAGTGTGGGAATGTTTTATAGGGCTAGTTAATATACATCTTCTAGAGTCATTTTTTTATTATTTTACCACTATTATTTGATAATGAACTTATTTTTTGTTTATATTTGTTGGATGTTGGCAACTATGGAATTAAATGTAAAGATGTTGAGAAAGGAATCAATTAACTATACCGATAATAAATTTCATTCATGATGTGTATTCATCCTTTACAATATGACTGTAAGAATATAGAATAGTCCATAAAAATTTACAAGACATGAAACAATACATGATTTGAATCCCCATTACACTACTTCTAGGATTTAAATTATAACTTGTGCTCAAAACACAACACACAAAGCTATAGCATGTTGCGAGAAACTAACATTTCATGAAAGATGTGATATCTACTGATCTCAAAGATGTAGGTCCTGATTGTTTCCTAATATTAGATACACTAATAAATATTTGGATCAAGATTATATGACATGAATACCGCATATTCATCATGTATTCACTAGGATAAAGGCCATCATAAGAAGTTATATGATGTGAACACTAACACATCATGTAATAATTTTGTTAATTATATAAAGAATGTAAACAATCATTGGATAGGCTTCAAAGAAGTAGGTTATTTATTTTTTTTCTTTTTTATTTATTTTTATCTCATCCCTTTCAACAATAATCAATTACTTTTATTATTTTAATCAATTCTATTTTTTCATTTGTCATTATCTAATTTTTCTTCTTTTATTTCAAGCCCTCTTCCAATTTTTACATTTCATTTCCCTCAATACTACCAATTAATGTCAAAACATAATAGGTTTTTTCTTTTTATCTAATTCATGTGACTTTTTGGATGATTCTTTTCTAGTTTCAATAGAATTATTATTGATTTCAAACTTCTTAACTCTAAATTTCACTATTTCTATCATTTTATCAATATACCAAGAATTGTTTCTAGAAGTTTAGTTAAAAATTTACTTGTAATTTCATTCCTTCATGTAACCCTAATAATAGGTAGTACGATTGAATGAACCTGACTTATTTAAAGATGAGTAAGGCTAAGAACATTAGACTATGATACCATCTGTCATGGAAGCATAAAAATAATTCATCTAAGTTTTTAACTGAATTCAGACCAAGGAATAATTTTATATTTAATATAACTAATCAGTTTTTCCATAACCATTTAGTGAAATTTGCACCACTTCAATGCCTAATCCATATGTTTATTCCATGTTAGACTTAAGTTTTTTCTTTTTACAAAAAATTATAAAATTAACTCAATTCCCTATATCTTTTATGACTATGAAAATAATTCTTTAAGGATTTAGTTAAATTCAAAATAGAATTTAATTCATAAAGACTTCTATACAAAGTGTTCGAAATATCTAGGTTACCTGTCAGCCTGTGTTTTACATGGGATTGACCCCATACAACAATTTTACCATGACATAGTATCAAGTCTATTTTTGGAAAATACATATTATAATTTTATCTAAAATCATACAGAATTTAAAATACCTTCAGAGAAAATCAAACTCCATCGAGATCAACTCATACCTAAGACAAAGAAGTTCTGAGATATGGGTGTGAAGGTGTTGTATAACCAAATCACAAATCCAAATCTCCAAAAAATACCTAATATATTTCATTAAAATCAATAAAAATGATTATAATAATCAATATCAACTCGTTGAGAAATAATAAAATCTATTCTGATAATGATGGTAGCTAGATCTAGGTCGATAATGAGAAAATCTCAGTCTAAATTATCATCAGTGATCGATAGTGAACAAGGAAACTAAAACCCCTTCTATTTTCTTTTCCTAAGAAGTGATAAAAACATCATAACAAAAGGAATTCACTTCTTATAAAGTTGAAAAATATAAAAAATAGAAATATATAAATGATTGTGAGAAACCAGTATCAAAAAAAGCAATCTCTACAGAAGATGAAATAAAGATGGTATCTCTCACTACCACTAGACCCACATCAAACATTATTAAAAACACATCTAATATGTGAATGTGATTCATTCCCTAGGATTGGGGACAAATCCCTATAGAAATTGAAGCATCTTATTTTAATTCATTTCCCATTGGATATGATGATCCTTGAAAATAAAAGGGAACAGACAAAGTCTGATAAAAACATTATTGTGGGCCATGTCATACACAACTACTACACACCATCGAATATGGGGAATAAGAATTTCGAGTGTGAAAAACCCTTTCACATAGAGATTAAGTCACTATCACACTATTTTCAATAACTAAAGGTGCATAAGAGGCCCACTTTTAGAACTACACCAACCACTCCTATGATGATCATGTCAGTTCCTCTTCATTCCCCGTGAACCACTGAAGCTTCCACTGGGTGGAATTGGATGGGAATAATAACAAACCTTTCATGACATAATTGCCTTTTAAATAATTTCCCTATATACTATCTTCAAATATGTATAAATATTTAGAAAAAATTGATATGATATGATATCCACTCACAAACCCTGCATGTACTTCTTAGCCTTCATCTAATCATTCATTACTACCTTGGGAGAAAAATGAACCAGCTATGTGAAATGATCTGTTTAAACTAACACCAAATTCTCTCCTTTTTCTAATAAGATGAACTCCAAATACATCAAAATCATTAGTGGATCTAGAAAAACTATTTAAAATAATGGGTGTTGAAACCTTTCAAATACTAGACAATGTTTATATCCACAGGCACCATGGAATCCCACCATCACATAATGGGACCCTCAAGTCTGAACACCAAAAAGATCTCCATGACATTATTAGGTGTATACAAAATGTTGAATAACTAATAGAAATTTTTTAGATATTACTCTTCCCCTTTAGGTTCATTCATACCCTTAAGGGATTGTGGATTCTCATTTAACAACTCTCATAATAGATCCCCTTCTCCTTAAACTATTCGATGTACCTCTATAAGATAAATTTGTATATAAGGTACATTTTGTTCTACAACAAGAACTTCCCAGATGATAGCCTCAATAAGATACTAATATAGTCATATATTTCTTGGAGGAATATCCACTACACTAATGTGAGAAGAAAATTTAAATTTTTTTTGTTATTATTTGAAAATTCCCATATTTAAATTCAATTCTATGGTAAAATATTCATTTCTGTAGAATTTATGAAATTCTTACTTTTATATTATGTTTGATTTAAACATGGTTTTTTAAATATATATTTTTTATATATTTATGTTATACATTTTAATTAAATAGATTTTAAAAAATTAAAGATCCTAATGTTAGAACCTCCTTGTCCATCATGGGTAATAGAAACTCTTTCCCACCGAAACCTCATGACCAAAAATGATGAAGAATTTCACCTAATGAAATTATTAATTGTTCCTGGATCTAAAAAATAACAACCTCCATAATCCATGATGAAAACCCCATATATAAAAATTTAAAAGAATCCATTTGAAGGAAATGACTGTATTAAGTGATGTTAAAGAGGATACAATAGTTGTGTCATCATCTGTTGATCATCCACTTCTGCGGTCCAACGTGAAAGAAGATCTCCACTGACCATCATCAAACCACCAAAGTTGGTTGAAGAAGCTAATTTTCTTCTAGCCTAGATCTTTGGAACCACTATGAACCACCAGTCAAACATATGCTGAATGATTCTATGATTCATCATCAAATTTTTCTATTAATAGTGACATCTAGGCCCATCCTCTTCTACTCTTCCATTACACTGAAACATAAATCCTGGACTAGGAAAAATTTTCTTTCTTCCTCCTCATATATTCATTTGATTTACTCTGCACTATGATGTACTTAAGAACTATGACTCCAAACATTACTGAAAATGATCATCTGTGAAGCATGGGTCAGTTGGGAAGACACTATATTCAAATTGGAGATGGACACATATCGATTATCCATCCTTGAAGAATCTAATACTCGATACATAAATTGAGTAACATTCCTTAGGAACTAGAGGATGATCACAATTAACATATGGAAGTGCACCAAAGATGTTTTAGTGTCTTATATAAATAAAGAACTATTCATTTTCTTGGAGGGGCCTCACTCCCACACTAGATCTGGAAGAAGGTAATCTACTTCTTTCTTACTATATTTTAATATATTCATTAATAACTCCCTCGATAGAACACTAATCCCTTAGTGGATACACTGAGGATATTTCACCTACCCCTTCTAATGAATTCATGTTTAAACAATTCAATTCCTATAATTGATATCTCTATATTTATTCAATGTTCTTAAACCATTTGTGATTTTTTATATCATTTCACTTTGATTTTATCCTTATTCTTCTCTAGATACCACACAAATGACATTTACTGCTTTGGATCATGAGTAGTGGGTTCATTTAATGGTAATATGAGATTTTTTATTATTGGACATGGTGATATTGGATGTTTTCAAGATATTTTCATACATACAAAAGAAATAAAACATCTAGGATAGAGAAATACATAGATATTTATCTGTATTAGAGAGAAAATAGAAGATTAAAATTGAATAATGATTTAACAGGGTAGTAAGTGGATATCAAGGATAATCCACTTTATTTTAAATGAATTTAAAACTAATCAACTAATTATTCCAATTCTGTTTAGAAAAATTGAACCCATAAAGTGAATGTGAAACAAACCCATAAATTTTTCCTCTCTAAGGACATACTTGATTCATACTACTACTACATTTTAATCAGGATCAAATTTTTATTTATTGACAACCATGTGACAAGAAAACCATCATTAACCCTATAGAGAAACACGATGATGATGTCATAGAGGCATATCAGTGCATAATAAAATCGAAAAAATGATCAAACAACAAGATAATCCCAGTTCAAACTAGAAAACCATAATAAAAAACTGATATTATGATCAACATCTCAAATTGTTGAAATATATCCAAACATCCCATGGTAATTTGCGTCTCTTCATGGCAAGATCTGGTTATGCACCCACCGTAACCAACCTCTCAAGTCTCCAAAATCCTATCTATAGTCTAAAAACATCCAAAAAATGAGAAAAACCCAACCACTAATACCAAACTATGATGAACCAACATGGATAACCTCATGAATCAGTACCCAAACTGACTCATTACCTACCCAAAGGGAATTCATGATCCTCGCAGGTTGTTGAATAATATAAAATAATCAAAAACAATAAGAAGGAATAAATTTTTCCAACATAAAGTATAAAAATAGAATAAATATACATAACAGGGAGAAATAGGGTAAATGATAACAGGAAATTTATTCCATAGCTAAAAGGAAACAACAGAACTGATACAACCGGAAACTAGATAAAAAACATCTAGGAATAATTCCAACAATAAAGGGCCAAACCAAAATGAGAAATAGATAATCCATGTGATAAATTAGTCAAACTCCCACCATATCACCATCAACTACATAGACATATATGACTTAAACCTCACCACCTCAAGGATGGGACTTTCATTTTCCTTCATCGAAAGACAAAAAAAGGCTTACAAACCACTGAAGGGGTACATAAGGGGTGAGTAAAACAAGCTTAGTAAGATCCCACCCAAGTGGTCCATATCATGTCTCTGTAGAAAATTTTGAATATTCTCAACTTTTATTAATTGAAGGAATTAAAATAAGATAATTTTTTTTATCAAAATAAAGGTAAAATATTTCCCCTTTTCCATATTTCTAAATAATCCTGGTAAAAATTTTCAAACCATATCACATATATCACAGAATATCAAAAAAAGAATGAGGAATCATATCTAAACCAAACCAGTAAAAACCAAAATCACAGGTAATATCACACCACAGATCAGAATAGTCCAGGAAAGATAGAATATCAGTACACTGACATAAGAAATTGTGATAATCAAATAAGGATCTAGCCCAATTGTAGAAGGTCGTGAGTTTATTGACATAGGAAAATTATATATCAGGAGTTAGGAAACTAGGGAAACAAATCATGGATCCATCACAATTGTTTTACAAAAGACTAATATTTCTACACCCCCAATCCATTTGGAATGGTTACTAAGAACAAGAATATGCTGAGAAATCAAGATCCAAAGCCGAGAAGAGGCCCCTATCTCTTTCCATTAGTTTTCTATATCTATTAGAGATAAATCTAGACCCCAATTATTTATTTTCCAAAAAGTCCCATAAAAGATTCACATTCATGCTCTAGATCTCCTCCCTAATACTCTATAAATTAATACCACCATCCCCAATCCCCTTTTCCATCTTGTCCCATGAATCCTATTGAAATTTCCCCTCATAATGAGAATCCTAGATGAATCATTCCATCACATTCTCAATTTTGTTCAACACAACATTAGAAACATTAATCACAAATATAAACTAAAGGTTTTTTACAGAACCACCATGAATGTTGAACCATAAAAGATCATTTTCTATAGATCAATGTAGGGTGTGTTCTCAACAAAATGATAACGTGTGTTGGGTCATATATAGGGTGTAAAGCGTGCAAGGAATGAAACATTGTGGTGCAGAGACATCACCATGAAATATAAATTTATTGTGTGGTATCTTCAAAATCATTCTATACTGACGGGTGATTTGGTGATTAAGAAAAAAATTGTGATGGCTTTTTTGAGTCTATGTTTCATGAATATCAAGGATGAAACCATAGACTTTATCTTTTTAGAGGGTGATTGGGTGGTAAAAATTTAGAATGATCTAGGTGGGACCTTTGGGATGGGAGCTTAGGGAATAAATATTTTTTCCTTTCTTCATTCCCAGTTTTTAGGTACCGAGAATAATTATACTGAAAAGAATGTGGGGGCGATTCTTCTTGCAGTAGGTCATTGTAGCATTTCAAGTGCATGGAACCAAATCCATCATAGGGGCATGTTGTGATCATCCCTGGGCATAATGGAACAAACCATATTCATCGTGGTCAAAATTATCCTAGTGGTCAAATGCTGGGAAGCTTCTTCTTTTCTAATTAATATCAGGGATGGTACTTCTACAAATACCACTTTCTAGACTATTCAAGGGAGTTGGGTGTGATAGAACCCAAAAACTAGTATGTTGAAACTCATAGAAGATAGATCATACTGGTAGGGAGACATGTGATGGGAGGGGTCATTTGGGATCCCCAAGGGGTGTTGTGATCGTCCTTTAGTACTGGATTTGGGGAGGTGGAATCCCGCATAGTAGAGTCTTGTGGAATGTTGAAGGGAATTGAATTTTGCACCTCTCACAACATTATACTAGAGTCCGTGGGAACAGACTCAACAATCATTCCTGGCTCATTGTAAGGGAAACTATAAATCCCATGGTACATTACATATATTATCCGTAAATGAAAAAGGATTATGGAATCATGGGTGGACATCAGTCGTACTTTGTGCAAGGGGAACATGGTTATAGACGCCTTAGCCTCTGAATAGCCTGATGGAGATGATTATATCATACATTCCAGCTTGGGGTCTCTCCCTCAAACATGTTATAATTTTTTCTATGGATGAATCACATGGTCATAATTATTTAAGACCACATTAAGCTTGTTTTAAACTAAGAAAGAACCCTTTTTGAAATAAATAAGTTCACATTTGATTAATGGAATTTTTTTTAACAAAAACAGATCAGAAAAAGGTTCATCTAACATAGTTTAGAAATGAAACCACCTACCTCAAACATGATTGGATCCTACCAACAATGGGTTCCCTAAACATGAAAAGAATGAGAAGACCACAATGGAGGCCCTAGAATTAATCCTTACATCTACAAATTAGTTCAAAATGAAAAACGGTTATTAGATAATACAAAAAAACACATACCTCAAAAAACAAGCATGTCACACCCCAAAAAACAAAAAAGGTTAACCTTTAAAAAAAGATCATATAATGTATTTAGAAAGGATCAGGAATAATCAAAAACACAAGACCAGTGAATCTAAAAATTTAGTGAAAAAAAATTATGCGACCAATGGAAACAAAGAAGCAGAAAGATCAATTACACGAAGAGATGATGCACAACAAAAACAAAAATTAATGTCATAATGAAATGGCCTAAGAGGATATGATATCCCCAAGAATAACGTGGAAGAGTTCCATGGTTTCATGATAGGATCATTCACATAAAAAGAAAAATAATTAGGTGTGAAAAACATAAATACTATAGGCATCACATATTTCACCACATGAATATAGGGTTCATGATATGAAATCCCGAAAATGTATATTGGTTAAAAAAGGTTTCGCTACATATAAGAAAACAGTAATTGAAAATTTACCTACATGAACTAGTTTCACATCATGTAAATTTTTTATGATCTGCACTGATTTATGGAATCCTACCAATAATTTTTTTAGGTCATTTAACCAGTTCGTGTCATGAAAATTACCAGCAGGAAGATTCTGTTAAAAATTTATAAAAAACAGTTGTCAACCCAGATCCCAAAAGAAATCCTATTAATCTTTTTTCACATGTATTACTAGACTCAATTAATTCAAAAAATATAACATCTCTTAACATTATGTCAGTATTATTATAAATGTGTTTATACCTATAACAATCCCACAATGCACCCAAATAGAAATGAAAAATGCGACAAATGGAAAAAATGTTCCTAAAAGGAGGTAATGGGGTGTTGCATTATATCTAAATCATGAAACCATATTTTCAATCTATTAAACCATAGTTTTATCATAGGTCATTCTTGGTCATCATGTTTTAAAATCCATCATAATAGTTCATATTGATTTTGTGAATTTCCCAAACATAACCCCCAGTAGTATTGAATGATATGTGCAACAAGGCCCATTATCATGCACTTGGTGATGATCAAGTCAAAACCCAATTAACCCTTTTCGGTGTTATTACACCTAGATATAACTATTAATGATCCAAATTAACTTATTGTATCTATTTTGGGATGAAATCTCATGGAAAAATTTTTATCTACCATTTATATCAGAATTCGATGAAATTTTCTTATATAATGACTTATCCCTATAGGCTCTCACAAAAGATTTCTCTTCTTAGATTCAAAAGGTTAACTAAACATTTTATGATACAAAATATAAAGACCCACAGTTTTAATACATTTTTATTACATATTATTATATGAATATTCATTATATATCATAAAGTCTCTAGAAATAATCATGTAGGTTTGTATCTTTGGAAAAATGAATAAGTAACTAATTTGTTCGTAAGTGAACTACATCATCACCCACTAAGTTCTTAATTATTATGACCCATCATAGACATATCATATGTAATATCTTTTTTCATAATCGATGGAAAGGAAACATAAGGATGGGTGGTTAGAGATTCTTAGTAAGTGAAATCATTAGAGATATCAATATAAAATGAGAATAAGTTTATGAGAACACGGTGATAACAATTGAAAACAAAATCTTGAATATCATATATCATTATCCCGAGTCATGGAATAAATATTAGAAGTTCATAATTCATGAATAAAAAATTAATCAAAGAAATAATTCTTGATAAAATAACATTATCATAAGATATATATTTCTAGAATACAAATAACCATAAAAAATCATATTCTAATACTACCCACCAGGAAAATTCATAACATGTTAGGCTTGGTATAACCATCTATGTTCCTATTTCTAGTTTGGTATAACTACCAATGTTCCTATTTTGGGTTTGGTATAACCTATTGTGTACCCTCGCTTCAGATTGGGATAACCTCTCATGTACACTTTATTTTTGATCTTGGGAAAAACTTACGGGTGACCTCTTTTTTAGGATTTGCATAACCTATCATGTATCCTTTGATCACATAGATCATTAATATTTACCCAATATATTGAGGGGATAAATAATTTTTGGCCCACATATCACTTGATGAAAATAACACATCATTATTCAAAAGATCATACAAAATTAATAATATCAAAAAAAAATGAAATGGGTTTTATAATCAATTCATCATAGCATAACCAATTAAAAGTAATAGGTTTCATTAATATTTCTACTTTTCATCATAGAAGAACCCATGGAAGAGAAAGGGGTTTCATAAAAATATTTCTAACATGATCATAACCCACCTAGAGAATGATGCATGATGATATTTTTAGATCATATCTCAAGTAAATCTTAATAAACATCTTTTTTTTCAATGAATATAATTTCCATAAAATATAATTGAAACATTATTGAAGAAAATATCATTTTTATTTGAAATTATATTATTTTAAATATAGGATAATTACTATATATTATAGAAACTTTTTCTTTGAAAATAACATTGGAAACATGTAAAGGAATCTTTTATTAATTGATTTTTTATTCTGGTAGATTGAAATTTTTTAGTTCTAGTTAATAACAATTATCTACATTTCACCTTTCCTTAGAAAAAAACATCATTCATGTTAAATACGGACAATAACCTCCATGAATGTTGTATTTTTTTATCATAAAACCAAATTCATTATTATAAGAATGTATTTATAAAATGTGATATTTATATCATACATAAGATTCTGGAATTATATATCATTATACACCTATATCCCTAAACATTTTTTAAAAGATAGAAACATTGTCCTGACATACATGCAGATTACTGGATCCATAGATGACATATTTAATTTTCATCACCAACTTACAAGGATGATTATAAATTATTTTTTATGGATCTATACGATATTGAAAATTAATATATTTCATGAATATGATTATTAATGGATGATACAAAAAAATAACAATCATTATAATGTGATCTTTTAATATCTCTAAATTTCCTGAAACAAGATCTTCAAAAAAATTCATAAAATATAACTAAAACATTCATGTAATGATATTGTACCCTTATAAATCATTAGTAAAATTCTATTATAGTATCGTTAATAATATAATAATTATGAACTTCAACAAAACAACAATAATTCATATCTCTTTTATAAAACTCATATGAAATAATTCATGTCAAAAACATCAAATAATGAAAATAAAAAATTACTATGTAGTAAAGTTATAATGAATTATTATAATTAAAATATAATAAAGATAATTGATTTGAATAAGGTTCAAAAATTAGTTATCAAGATATTTATTTTTATTATACAAGTTTTTAAAGATCATTCGTAATATTCAAGAGTAAAAGTTAAGGGTTTTAATCTCAATTTCCCTTTACTGGGGAATGATTTCATGATTTCACTTCCATTTTCTTCATTACATACAAAATATACATATCCTTTAAAGTTACATTTTATTAATCACACTCTAAATTCCCATGTGAAGTTATAATTTTCTGTGATTTAATTTTGGTCATCATTTGATCTAATTATTGAATTCATTTTATATAATACCATTTAGAAGTGTAAAGAAACCCACATTCATTCCATGGGTTCTTTATTATATGATAGATGAAACATTTTATATGTAAAAAATATGTCTAGATATTTTTTTGTGGGTAATATATCACCCTAAAATGAATTAGTTGTGATTTTTTTCTAATAAAATAAAAATGGTTTTTGAGTTATGATTCATGAGTCACTAATGGGAGGTGAGTTATGATTCTCAAGTCACTAATGGTCATATAAAGTAATGTTGGAGACACCATATACTAGGTCAATGTATTTTTATAACTATTCCATTATGTAATATTTTCTAATAATTACTTTTTTTCATAGTTCCATATTATTTTCCGATTCCTTGACATGTCATATTTTTCAAGTCATATTCTTATAATTAGGCTTTACAGATAATATTTACCATCACCTATCTCAATACTATTTTGAAACGGTTAATTTTTGTTCATTTGAGATTCAATATTATTTTATGATGAATTAATGAAAAATATTACTGTTCCATGATTTTTTAAAATATATTTCTCTCATTATCTTTTTTTCTTTCAATATTATGATCTAACACCAGATAAAATATTAATAGGTTTTACCTTAATTAGAATTTTATCTCACCCATTTATTATATATCTATTACCATGGTTATGAATATGAGTAAATCATAGGGTAAGTCTTAAAGGGTTCTACTTTGGTTTATTTATGGGGAAATCTTAAAAAGTATTTTAAAATAAGTTTCTTATATATTTTATCCTCTATGAGATTAAACATGCAGTTCTTATGATTGTGTTACTATTTGTGAGAAGTAATTTTAACTATATAAATTATTTAAAATAAATATATATTTTTCTTTGGGAATCTCATTTGGTATCAAATACAAAGATTTATGTATTATTTTAGCACCAGATATGGGAGTGTGGGATTAGGGTGTCACATTTCCTTAAAATGATGGGACCTTAGTCTTCTAGGACCAGTCACATGCTATTCTATATTCCTTCATATAAAAATATTCTTTTATTTGAGAGATTTTAATTTTTTCATGAAACAGCCTTAAATTCACTAATCCTAGATTAAGAAATTTGCTGATTTTACTTATTATGGATTCTTTAGAAGGAATCTACAATTAATTTTTTCCCTTTACGTGTCAAATAATTCATCCAAGATCATTGATATTGAAATATTTAATTTTCAATTAGTAAATAATACCATTAATTATTGAGCAAGATTATGTTCATAACATCCTCCTCTCATTAATTAGTGCATTGGGAGGGAAAATTCATACAATATTTTTTTTTTCACTGTGTCCATTTTATTTCCAAACTAATATGCATGTTTTTCAATTAAATCACTTGGATCCTTTATCTTTATACCCATTTTATTTATTTAAAAATATAAATATACTAATATTTTTCAAAATATTTAATTTCCCAAGTAAACAAATTCTATATATTGATATTTTAGTTTACGTAGAATCACTATTTGATCCCAATTATCATACATGGGTTGAATCTCATCCTAGTTACTATAAGCACAACATCCAAATTGGATAATTGATGAATTTTTCATTTCATCATTGGAATCCATTCCTCTGTCATTATATGGGAAAAATTGTGAACTTATAGATTTGAAAAGAACCTTTCATATATTTTTTGGAATTATATTTATTGATAATGTTATATAGGTTTATTTTATTTTTACGATTTGGATTATAATGAGTCTGTTTTATTCTTATTCTTGTTTTTACATTTTCTTATAAGGTATTCTTTACTTGAGTTACATAAAAGTGTATCACTATTTTTGGTTTCATGTTTAACTCTTGATACAGGGCATAAAATGTTCTTTACTCCCATAGTTTTTCTATCTATCTTCTACAACAATGAATAATTGTTAATATAATTAGAAAAATATATCGTTTAATGGTATACCTCCCTGGAGATACATTTTTGGATGATTATTTGATTTTTCACATCATGAAATTTTTCTCAATGCTTCTTCATCTTACCATCATGTTGATCATATTCCATAGTTTCTTCACGACAAGCCTATAAAATATAAACATATAATTTTTCCTTCTAGAAAAGTTAACATATTAATTATTGGTTTATTTATCATAGAATCATTAAGTCTAATAAATAAAAAATATATTATGAGGTCATCCATTAAGAAAAAATCCATTTACTCCAGTATCACTTTTTATAACCCATGATAGCATGAGAAGGGGTGAATTAGGGTTTCTCTATATTTAAATTTATTTTTTGACTATGTTTTATTATTTAGGATATTGTTCCTATATTGGAATGAAATTTTTTAATCCTATCACATAATTATATTCATATTCATCTAATCTGAATCTGAATAACATAAGTAGAAATATAGCGAATTCACCAGACACATGATGTTTACCTAGTTCCCCACAAAGGTATAATATAGGGATAATATGCTGATGTTGTGTCAATATATATGGAAATAATAATACTCATTACAGTTATTACAATCATTTAAGAAATGTACAATGTTGACCCTAGGGTGACTCCCTCATATTCCCTCTAAGAAGTGATTTGATTAAGGATTTCAACAGTTTATTAAAATGTTTTTTTATAAAAGGTGGTGCCTCGGTCAAAGAACGATACATGATTTAATATTTTATTAACATATGGGTGTCTTCATTTTTAGAAATAAAATCTTCACATTATGAATATTCAACTCTAGGCAGATTCTTTGTTAATCTACTTATTAATTACTCTCTTATTCTTTAAACCAAATGAGATTATATTCATTTAGATGGGAATTTACTATGTGTCGTCCAAAAAACATAGTATCAACAATTCTTCTCTACATTAGGTTAATTATATAGTAAAATTATATGGTTGTACTCCTCCTCCAAAATCTAAATTTAGTATTGGAACTCTTCATCCCTTCAATATTTACCTCTTAATTTAAACCAGAATTGATAACAAAAAATTCTTTTTGGAAATAATTCTTCTCCTTCTATGAAATAATAAATGAAAATGTTCATATCATATCCACATTCCCTTTTAAGAACTAGATCTTCAATTTCCCTATTCTTCTATTCTTCTTCGAATTATAATTATTTCACTGACAACAACATTGTCTCTGAATTTTATTTCATTCAAATTATTCTACTCTTCTTATAGAAAAATAGAATATCATTATGAGATATTTTTCTATATTTATAATTTGAAAATAATCCAATAACATAGGCATCATGGTATTTTATTTAGTCTCCCAGTATTCATATTATAACTTATTTTTCATTTTCATTATGAGTTATTTTGTAGATTTTTTAATATCAATGCTCCAAAAAAATAGCACCGATTAAAAAACACAATTTGAATTCTTAAACTACATATCCGGAATTAATTAACAATTAATTACACGATTATTTCTCAATAACTATAATGACCCATACTTTACATACATTTTTAATACTTCAAAATTTAAGTACACTTATTACAACATATGACAAAACCACAAAGGACCGTATAGGTATAGTGTCTTTAGAAACTGGGAAACATAAACAACTGGTTCATAAATCTTCTACAGTGTCTCCCATTTATTTCATCATATCTAGGGTCCCTTTTAGCATATTCTACTTAATATCCATCTTCCTGACCTGGGGAAAAGAAAACATAAAAGGGTGATCTCAAATGCTCAGCAAGGGCAAATAAAGGAAATAAAAATCATATCATATCTTTTTGAAAATCATAACCTGCAAAAGAGATCATAATATCTTAACATGGAACAAATCATAGAAGTGAAAATGAGATCCCCATAATCATAACATAAAACTTGAAACTTTGTGGCATGCACACATAATCATGGAAAATCATTTCTTGTTAGTCATGACTCATTGCCAAGACTATCTTAGTGGACAAAGTCCCTTTCTGAACCGAGTTCACTCCTCGTTTCAGTCCTGTATCACTGAACCGAAATAACCTTCCGTTCCAACCATGTCTATCTCATGAGATATAAAATCTTTACCCAATGCATTGGAGGGAGATATAGGTCCCACCCATCTTATAATGAATCCTTTCTTATGTGTGCCACATAATCATAAAACATACATCATCGCATAACACATGTAACAAAAATGGGATTCTTGAAACATCATAACATCATAAATCAATTCATATAAGATAAAGGAATTCATAAAAATAATTCCATCACAACATGAACAAATCAATTTAAAAATAGGGATAAAAACAGAACCCTATATTATCTTAGATGGAAAATAATTTTGATAAAACACTTGAACTCCATTCTTGAGGAAAATATCCTTTCTTCTTCAAAAACATTTTTCCTTTCATAACATGCCATACAACTTTAAAATAAAAGAAGTTGATTAAAAATAAACTTGAAAACTTGTAAAGGAAGATTCTTGGAAATTTTGTTTTAAAAATCCATTCATGCCGTATAAGTTAAAAAAAACATTCTTCGTACTTTTGTCGGAAAAGTCAAAAAGTACCTCGTACGGAAAAACGACAAAAGATTCCTTTCATATTCTTTACTAAAAACTCACCTAAGGGTAAAATTGGATTTAAACTATTGCAAGTGGATGGAAACAATATTACATATTGAGGGAACATGGATGTGGATGATAAAATACACCCCAGTAAATACTTACGAATAAACAATCTCGGATAAAAATGAGATTGTAATATTTCCCTTACCTTAGGTCCAATTTGCTTTGTACGTGTCCGAAGCTCCTGTATAATGGTTTAAATAATGTTATTGACTTATTCCAGAATCATATATATTGATATGATATCATATATGGTCATATTCTTAGCTTCTTGTTAGTAATATTTCATTGTTACTTGTTACTTGGGTCTTTATAACTTTTTGTTCTTATGCGTGTTTTGTCGAATAAATTCTTATTCTTATCTTTAGGTTATAGATAATTCATTTCCAGAATGGTATTAGTGTATTATATACCATATTCATTGATTCAATTCATTTATATAATCATTATGAAGTGAAGATCATGTAGAACGAGTCGCATCACATCGTGGAGACGGTATTCCGTACGTACGCACGAGTGATGATATCGTTCCTATGATCGTGTAATTGTATTTGAGTATATATATATAATTTAAGTATCAATATTACTTCATAATAATTATATATAGTTACTCATTACACCATTATACCCATCCTTGTAAGGTGATGGTGGAAAATAGATTACACCACGGCGTGGAGACGGTATTCCGTACGTACGCACACGCGGTGATTTCATTTTTCCGTAGGATGGATAGAAGGTGAATTAGGGTTGTTTCATATTTATAATAACATATCAGTATGTAAGTAATACTGATGTTATTACTTTGTCATGAAACAACTAAAGAAGAAGAAGTTGAAGACGAAAGAAATTGAAAAGATCGGTAATGGATATTACCTCTTCTTTGGAACGCCTCTTTGAATCCTCCACTTAGGGAACTAAGAGTGGTCTTTGGAGAAGACCAGGACCTCTAGGACTATTCTAGGGAAGTGGAGAGGGGAAAATGGCAGGGGTTGGCCGAGCTTGAGTGCTCAATTTGGTGTGAGGAGGAGGGGGAGGAGGTGCCCTTTTATAAGGGAGGAGAGGGGCACCTTATGAATATCTCAAAATATTATTTTATATTAAAGTCAAAATCGGTTTATAATGGTTCCAAAGGGTCTTATTTCGAAGATAAGGTGGGGAGGGGTCAAAATCCTATCAACCAATAGAATTTAGACAAGTTTAGGATATTATTTTTAACCTTATCATTTAGATTTAACTCTAAGTTAAATAATTTAACTTTTACCATGTCTTTTTGTTTTCTTTCACTATATGGTTAATACACTTACAATAACATGCCAAACGAACCCCAAATTGTTTATTATTAATATATATATCCTTATCTAAATCATTTGGCCAAACCTTAGATTTTTAGGAATACAATAACAATTAATAATATAATATTTGATTTAAAAACTATTTTGTGTCAATTTTGACACTATTTGATATATGATTTTTGGGAAAGTCATAACAGAATTAAATGTTCGAACCAAGTTGATTAAATCAACATTAATATATCATAGTAACCTAGAAAATTAGTGGAATTCATAAAAAGTCTCAAATTACATTTATTTTGGTGTTTATAACATCAATTATGTCAATATTTCGTTAACAAGATAATTACTGCATCATCTTTGTGTCATAAATAAATTAAATTATTTGATGTCTAAAAATTACAACTAAAATACCATCATGTAGGAAATATTTTTAGATTTCTAATGAATATTTACAATCGAATTTATCTTATGTATAACCCCATATTAAAAATGTTTTAGTAAATATACTTTGATTTTAACTCTTTTAACCCTTCTTTAAATAAATTAATAATAAATGTCCTAATCTAACCCAAGTGGGCCTAAATGGTCATATTTTATTCCTAAGTTTGTTTTTGGTCGAATTACACTTGTCCAATAGAATTAGGACATGTGTTAGGGTAATATTAATATCATATTTACCCTTAGTTACCCTATTTACTATTAATTGTGGTAAAAAAAGTAAAAAGTTACTATTCACCAAAAAAATTATTTTCATCTCATTGAACCACATTTTAGTCCTTGATATTAACCGTGTCTCTCGGATTTTCGAAATTCCATTCACAGAAGCGGTAAAATTAAGTTTTATGCAAAAATCAGTTTTTAACCTACCACTTAGTGGTTTCACTATTCATCAAAAATTGAAAGTTTTCAGAAAAATACCAAAATTTCACCCTAGGCTAATTTCGATATTCTAAGTCCAAAAATGAAGTCCATTTTAAAAAATAAAATTTATAAAGTTTCAAAAAGTGGTTATTACTATTCATAACGGCTAGTTTTAATAGCATATTGTTGTTTAGTGAAACTCGGTATTGCGTACGACGCAAGCTATCGAGGAAGGTCGCGATTGCGTGTAAAGCAAGCCAAGCAAGTGTTGTGTAGAAAAAGATTCCTTTGATAATTTATATAACATAAAAGTCTCGGGTGTTACATTCTACCCCCCTTAAAAAGAATTTCGCCCTCGAAATTCGTCACTTTGTAACAAACAGATGAGGATACTTCTCCCTCATCATATCCTCAAGCTCCCATGTAGCTTCTTCAAGTTGGTGGTTCCTCCATAAAACTTTCACCAAGCGAGTGGTCTTGTTTCGTAGGACTTTTTCGCTACGATCCAGAATCTCTATCGGCTGTTCTTCGTAAGAAAGATCTTGCTCCAGCGGTACAACTTCTGAGCTGAGTACATGTGAAGGATCTGGTATGTACTTTCTTAGGATAGATACATGGAACACATCGTGAACTTGAGAGAGATTCGGTGGAAGCACCAATCGGTAAGCTACCTTCCCAACACGATCCAGTATTTCGAAAGGACCGATATATCTAGGGCTCAACTTCCCCTTCTTTCCAAATCTCATAACTCTCTTCCAGGGAGATATTCGTAAGAACACTTTATCACCCACTTCAAACTCTAGGTCTTTTATTCGGTTGTCGGCATAACTTTTCTGTCGACTCTGAGCTGCTCTTATGTGTTGTTGAATAGATCTGACCTTTTCTGCCATTTCATCAGCGAGATCAGGTCCTAACAGCTTTCTTTCCCCAACTTCATCCCAGCAAGTTGGAGTCCTGCATTTCTTTCCATAGAGAGCTTCATAAGGAGCCATCTGAATACTGGAGTGAAAGCTATTGTTATAAGAAAATTCCACCAAAGGTAGGTGTTGATCCCAACCTCCTTTGAAATCCATAGAGAAAGCTCTCAACATATCTTCTAGGGTTTGAATTGTTCTCTCAGACTGACCGTCTGTCTGGGGATGATAAGCAGTGCTGAAACTCAACTCTGTATCTAGAGTATGCTGAAGACTTCGCCAGATCTTCGAGGTAAATCTTGGATCCCGATCAGATATAATAGAAAGTGGTACTCCATGCAATCTTACCACTTCCTTTACATATATCCTGGCAAGCTGATCTAGAGAGAAATCCTCTCTAATAGCAATGAAGTGTGCGGACTTTGTAAGACGATCAACTATGACCCAGATAGCATTATTGCCTTTGGATGTCTTAGGAAGTCCTGTGACAAAGTCCATAGTGATGTTTTCCCATTTCCATTCGGGTATGGGTAATGGTTGTAACATCCCCTTAGACTTCTGTCTCTCAGCTTTAACTTGTTGAGAAACCAAGCATCGAGAGACATATTCAGCAACATCTCTTTTCATGCCATCCCACCAGAAGTACTCTTTCAGGTCCCTATACATCTTCGTGCTTCCAGGATGAATAGAGAATGATGAACTATGAGCCTCATCCAGCAGCTCCTTCTTTAATTCAGGGATGGGAGGAACGCAAACCCGATTCCTGAACTTTATTATCCCATCACAATCAAGGTTGAATTCAGGAACATTTCTCACCTTCTTTTGTAACTCGACATCTTCTTTCTGCGCCTCTTTAATCTTCACATGTATAGATGGTTGAACATTCATTTGAGAAAGATAAGATTTTTCCCCTTCCATTATAATTCCAAGATCCATCCTTTGTAAATCCATAAATATTGGATCTTTTGTGATCCTCATCATGGATAAACTAGCATGGTCTTGTCGACTTAATGCATCTGCCACCTTGTTTGCTTTTCCAGGGTGATAATGGATTGAGCAGTCATAATCCTTAATCAGCTCCAACCATCTTCTTTGACGCATATTCAGCTCCTTTTGTGTGAAAATATACTTTAAACTTTTATGATCAGTATAAATATCACACCTTTCACCATAAAGGTAATGCCTCCAAATCTTTAATGCAAAGATTACCGCAGCCAACTCCAAATCATGTGTTGGGTAATTTTTCTCATGGATTTTCAACTGTCGTGAGGCATAAGCTATCACCATATCATTTTGCATAAGAACACACCCCAATCCCTTCTTGGATGCATCACTGTAGATCACAAACCTTTCTCCACTACAAGGCAGTGTGAGCACAGGTGCACTGGATAACCTTCTTTTCAACTCCTTGAAATTCTCTTCACATTCCTCTGTCCAAACAAACTTAACTCCTTTCCGAGTCAACTTGGTGAGTGGATTAGATAATCGTGAAAAATCTTTTACAAAACGTCGATAATATCCAGCCAACCCAAGAAAACTTCGGATCTCAGTTACTGTTGTTGGTCTCGACCATCTTTCGATAACCTCTGTTTTTGCTGGATCCACAGATATCCCCTCTTTTGAGATTATGTGACCTAAAAATGCAACTTTTTGAAGCCAAAATTCACACTTGGTAAATTTGGAATAAAGCTTCTCCTTTCTCAGGGTCTTCAATATAATTCTCAAGTGATCTTCATGCTCTTCCTTGCTCTTTGAATAGACAAGAATATCATCTATAAAGACTACCACGAATTGATCAAGATAGTCTCTAAAGACTCTATTCATTAGATCCATGAAGATAGCAGGGCCATTAGTAAGACCAAATGGCATCACTATAAATTCATAGTGTCCATACCTTGTACGGAAAGCCGTCTTTGGTATATCCTCCCTTTTGACCCTTAATTGATGATACCCTGAACGAAGATCAATCTTGGAAAAGTATTGAGCTCCGCGTAGTTGGTCAAATAAGTCATCAATGCGTGGGAGAGGATATTTGTTCTTGATAGTGATCTTGTTAAGTTCTCGATAATCAATGCAGAGTCTCATTGATCCATCTTTCTTCTTAACAAATAGAACAGGTGCTCCCCAAGGTGACGCACTAGGGAGTATGAATCCCTTATCAAGATTCTCTTGGAGTTGCTTCTTCAATTCCTGCAACTCAGTTGGGGCCATTCTATAAGGTGTCTTTGAAATAGGCAAAGCACCCAGTACGAGTTCTATTGAAAACTCAACTTCACGATTTGGTGGAAGACCCGGTAATTCCTCCGGAAAGACATCATCAAACTCCCGTACAATGGGCATATTCTTAATCGTATGTTTCTCTCCAACCATTTGAGATAAATAACCTTCATTTAGTGGAATCATGACCCATAAGATGGAAGGAATTTCCACTGGAAGGTTATGTTCATCCTTGCATTGATAGACGATCGTAGATTGATCTGGAATATGAAATGTGACTTCCCTTCTTTGGCAATTGATATGAGCTCCATGTAGAGAAAGCCAATCCATGCCAAGAATCACATCAAATTCCACTAAAGGAAGGATCACAAGATTTGCAGGAAGCACTTTCCCACAAACTTCGATCGGAGAAGAATTATAAACTTTTGATGTGATTGATGTGCCATTAGGTGTTTTCACAGCTAACTCAACATCTAATTGTTGAGGTAATACGGTGACACCCTTAGAAAAGTCTTCAGAAATAAAAGAGTGGGTGGATCCAGAATCAAATAAAACATTTGCTACTTTAGAGTGGATGGTAAGTGTACCTTTCACCACATCGTTATCGTACTCCACATCGCTGATAGAAATTTCATGTGACTTTCCTTTGTCTTTAGCCTTAAGAGTTTGTTGACGTCGACCATCATCATCAACCCTTGGATTTGGGCATTGATTGGCATAATGCCCCATCTCCTTGCACTTGAAACATTGAAGTGTAGTAGGATCATTCTGTGTATCCCTTCCTTTGTTTGCATCATTAGACATCTTCTTCCCATTATCGCGGCATTCAAATGCCCGATGACCTTCCTTTCCACATTTGAAACATTTACTTGTCCCTTTAAGTCAACTCCCTCCATGTTTCTTTCCACACTTTGAGCATAAGGGAAAGTTCATCTTCTTTTCAGTGTGCTCTTTAGAGTTTCCTTTGAATTCCATCTTTCTCTTCTTATCAAACCCATGTGACTGATGGGTTACTCCAATCTCCATCTCGAATTTGAGAGCACATCGAACGATTTCTTCGTAGCTATTGAAGTCCCTTATGGCTAACGCCCTTTGAAGACTTGGTTTTAAGCCACTAAAGAATCGATCGATCTTACTCTCAGGTTGGATAATAATACCAGAAGCGTACCTTGCAAGTCTTGTAAAATTTGCTTCATTGGTACTAACAGATTCATCATCCCTTTGCTTCAGTTCAAGGAACTCTTTCTCCATCTTTGTTCGGAGAATACGAGGGAAGTACTTATTGAAAAATAAGTTCTTGAACTCGTCCCATTCCATAGACTCAATTTCATCCCTTTGCCTCGTATTCTTAACAAGATTCCACCATTGATCAGCATCTCCTTCCAAACGATACACTGCTAGGATGACTTTATCATGTTCAGAACATTGAAGAACTGAAAATATCTTTTCAGTAGTACTAATCCATTGTTCAGCAACTAATGGATCAGTAGACCCGCTGAAAGAAGGTGGACGCTGCCTCATGAAGGATTCAACAGAATGTTGCTCCCTCCTTTGCTCATTTGGAAATCCTGCATGATTCATAGCCTGAGAAAGTTGCGTGAGCATGGCTACAAGATTTTGCATTCCAGCTCCCATATCGTTTGGTTGCTCAGGGGGACAATCATTGCATTGCCCATCGCATTCCACATTAACACGGTTTCTTCGGGTTCCAGCCATTGACTAAAACCAAGAAGAATAGTGTGAGCAACACTAATTATAATAGGAAACCACATAATTCAAGAATAAAATTTTCATTCTTAAGGTCTTATCCTAGGTTATTCATGGCCATTTTTAAGATTGTGTTCTATGCTTAGACTTATCCTTAGGGTTCTTACTAAGGCTTTCACATCCTAGTTTCCAAAGGTTGACTATACCTTTCCTCTGATACCAACTATAACGACCCATACTTTACATACATTGTTAATACTTCAAAATTTAAGTACACTTATTACAACATATGACAAAACCACAAAGGACCGTATAGGTATAGTGTCTTTAGAAACTGGGAAACATAAACAACTGGTTCATAAATCTTCTACAGTGTCTCCCATTTATTTCATCATATCTAGGGTCCCTTTTAGCATATTCTACTTAATATCCATCTTCCTGACCTGGGGAAAAGAAAACATAAAAGGGTGAGCTCAAATGCTCAGCAAGGGCAAATAAAGGAAATAAAAATCATATCATATCTTTTTGAAAATCATAACCTGCAAAAGAGATCATAATATCTTAACATGGAACAAATCATAGAAGTGAAAATGAGATCCCCATAATCATAACATAAAACTTGAAACTTTGTGGCATGCACACATAATCATGGAAAATCATTTCTTGTTAGTCATGACTCATTGCCAAGACTATCTTAGTGGACAAAGTCCCTTTCTGAACCGAGTTCACTCCTCGTTTCAGTCCTGTATCACTGAACCGAAATAACCTTCCGTTCCAGCCATGTCTATCTCATGAGATATAAAATCTTTACCCAATGCATTGGAGGGAGATATAGGTCCCACCCATCTTATAATGAATCCTTTCTTATGTGTGCCACATAATCATAAAACATACATCATCGCATAACACATGTAACAAAAATGGGATTCTTGAAACATCATAACATCATAAATCAATTCATATAAGATAAAGGAATTCATAAAAATTATTCCATCACAACATGAACAAATCAATTTAAAAATAGGGATAAAAACAGAACCCTATATTATCTTAGATGGAAAATAATTTTGATAAAACACTTGAACTCCATTCTTGAGGAAAATATCCTTTCTTCTTCAAAAACATTTTTCCTTTCATAACATGCCATACAACTTTAAAATAAAAGAAGTTGATTAAAAATAAACTTGAAAACTTGTAAAGGAACATTCTTGGAAATTTTGTTTTAAAAATCCATTCATGCCGTATAAGTTAAAAAAACATTCTTCGTACTTTTGTCGGAAAAGTCAAAAAGTACCTCGTACGGAAAAACGACAAAAGATTCCTTTCATATTCTTTACTAAAAACTCACCTAAGGGTAAAATTGGATTTAAACTATTGCAAGTGGATGGAAACAATATTACATATTGAGGGAACATGGATGTGGATGATAAAATACACCCCAGTAAATACTTACGAATAAACAATCTCGGATAAAAATGAGATTGTAATATTTCCCTTACCTTAGGTCCAATTTGCTTTGTACGTGTCCGAAGCTCCTGTATAATGGTTTAAATAATGTTATTGACTTATTCCAGAATCATATATATTGATATGATATCATATATGGTCATATTCTTAGCTTCTTGTTAGTAATATTTCATTGTTACTTGTTACTTGGGTCTTTATAACTTTTTGTTCTTATGCGTGTTTTGTTGAATAAATTCTTATTCTTATCTTTAGGTTATAGATAATTCATTTCCAGAATGGTATTAGTGTATTATTTACCATATTCATTGATTCAATTCATTTATATAATCATTATGAAGTGAAGATCATGTAGAACGAGTCGCATCACATCGTGGAGACGGTATTCCGTACGTACGCACGAGTGATGATATCGTTCCTATGATCGTGTAATTGTATTGGAGTATATATATATTATTTCAGTATCAATATTACTTCATAATAATCATATATAGTTACTCATTACACCATTATACCCATCCTTGTAAGGTGATGGTGGAAAATAGAATACACCACGGCGTGGAGACGGTATTCCGTACATACGCACGCGCGGTGATTTCATTTTTCCGTAGGATGGATAGAAGGTGAATTAGGGTTGTTTCATATTTATAATAACATATCAGTATGTAAGTAATACTGATGTTATTACTTTGTCATGAAACAACTAAAGAAGAAGAAGTTGAAGACGAAAGAAATTGAAAAGATCGGTAATGGATATTACCTCTTCTTTGGAACGCCTCTTTGAATCCTCCACTTAGGGAACTAAGAGTGGTCTTTGGAGAAGACCAGGACCTCTAGGACTATTCTAGGGAAGTGGAGAGGGGAAAATGGCAGGGGTTGGCCGAGCTTGAGTGCTCAATTTGGTGTGAGGAGGAGGGGGAGGAGGTGCCCTTTTATAAGGGAGGAGAGGGGCACCTTAGGAATATCTCAAAATATTATTTTATATTAAAGTCAAAATCGGTTTATAATGGTTCCAAAGGGTCTTATTTAGAAGATAAGGTGGGGAGGGGTCGAAATCCTATCAACCAATAGAATTTAGACAAGTTTAGGATATTATGTTCAACCTTATCATTTAGATTTAACTCTAAGTTAAATAATTTAACTTTTACCATGTCTTTTTGTTTTCTTTCACTATATGGTTAATACACTTACAATAACATGCCAAACGAACCCCAAATTGTTTATTATTAATATATATATCCTTATCTAAATCATTTGGCCGAACCTTAGATTTTTAGGAATACAATAACAATTAATAATATAATATTTGATTTAAAAACTATTTTGTGTCAATTTTGACACTATTTGATATATGATTTTTGGGAAAGTCATAACAGAATTAAATGTTCAAACCAAGTTGATTAAATCAACATTAATATATCATAGTAACCTAGAAAATTAGTGGAATTCATAAAAAGTCTCAAATTACATTTATTTTGGTGTTTATAACATCAATTATGTCAATATTTCGTTAACAAGATAATTACTGCATCATCTTTGTGTCATAAATAAATTAAATTATTTGATGTCTAAAATTACAAATAAAATACCATCATGTAGGAAATCTTTTTAGCTTTCTAATGAATATTTACAATCGAATTTATCTTATGTATAACCCCATATTAAAAATGTTTTAGTAAATATACTTTGATTTTAACTCTTTTAACCCTTCTTTAAATAAATTAATAATAAATGTCCTAATCTAACCCAAGTGGGCCTAAATGGTCATATTTTATTCCTAAGTTTGTTTTTGGTCGAATTACTCTTGTCCAATAGAATTAGGACATGTGTTAGGGTAATATTAATATCATATTTACCCTTAGTTACCCTATTTACTATTAACTGTGGTAAAAAAAGTAAAAAGTTACTATTCACCAAAAAAATTATTTTCCTCTCATTGAACCACATTTTAGTCCTTGATATTAACCGTGTCTCTCGGATTTTCGAAATTCCATTCACAGGAGCGGTAAAATTAAGTTTTATGCAAAATTCAGTTTTTAACCTACCACTTAGTGGTTTCACTATTCATCAAAAATTGAAAGTTTTCAGAAAAATACCAAAATTTCACCCTAGGCTAATTTCGATATTCTAAGTCCAAAAATGAAGTCCATTTTAAAAAATAAAATTTATAAAGTTTCAAAAAGTGGTTATTACTATTCATAACGGCTAGTTTTAATAGCATATTGTTGTTTAGTGAAACTCGGTATTGCGTACGACGCAAGCTATCGAGGAAGGTCGCGATTGCGTGTAAAGCAAGCCAAGCAAGTGTTGTGTAGAAAAAGATTCCTTTGAGAATTTATATAACATAAAAGTCTCAGGTGTTACAATAACTCTCCATTATTATTGGATTATATTACGCATTATCTCACTTATTAATCATGACCATTGATCCAAAACAAAATATATAGTTTCATATTAGTAATTCAATCATGTTACCAATCATGTATTATGATTGATAAAAAAACATTTTAATCTATATAGCTTATTGTAATAATCATTACAAGAATAAATTTTTTGTGGTTCTTACATATTTCTTATGATTTGAATTTATTCAACAACTAAATATACAATATAATTTCAATTTAATAATTTGAATTACATTGAATTTTCTTTCTCTATTATGGAATGATAATATGAATAATCATATATAACATTCCTAGTAAAACTAAATTTTGTTTCATTCTATATTGATTCTTAATCATATATAATAAATTAAATAACCCTTAAACTCTATTCCTCTAAAAATGGGTGTCCATTAATAACTAAACTACCCTGAAATCTAAAGCATATGTTCAAAAAATTGACCCTTCTGTGACCACTACACCATGTGTGAAGAATATACATGTATTTATGGTGATACCTTAAGATATATAAGGACTGAATGATCTAGATTCCATGCATGTACTTCGATAAGGATGATAATGACCATGCTAACCATTTCATACTTTTCATTGAAATAACCCTAAATCAGATATCTAATCCAAAAATGTTATAACTATTAAAATTATTGGTTACATACCTCTCCATATCTAATACTTTAAATCCGTAATTTATTCTAGCACACTAAATCATCCATCATTTCACTCTCAATGCCATACAAAATTGTGTGTAGGAAATGAAATATAATCAAGCATAGAATCTTGATTCAATGGTCTACATAAAAATTGAAATCCCTAAAACCCATTTTCACCATCTTGTCAACAGATAATCTAATAAATTATTAAAATAAAATATCACACTATTGGAAAATGGAACATCCCTAAATGATCAATAATACCTCATGATATCAATAAGTCTCCAAGTCTACAAATAGTAACTATCATTGGAAGAGGGTGTCAAACTCTCCCCATGAATAGGAACTTTCATCATGGTCATCACCAATGAGAATCTAACATTGAATTGAAGTATCCTAGTGTAGGATTGTATATAATCTCACTAGATATTGTAACAATGAGGTTATAAGTCATAATAAAATCACAAACTCTCTTAACTATCTCTCTACCACATTATTAGAATCTATACCCTTGAATATAAGAATCATATTTATCTGATAGTGTTTATGTGTAAAATTTCATGTGTTTTCATCAAATACTACCATCCCAACACTAGAATAGAACTAAATAGGCCCTTGGGATATCCTATCATCCCCTTTTTATAGTGAGGTCTCATGTACGTGGGGTGAATCATCTCCACATGAAAATATATTATCGAAGTGTGTTGTGCCGACATGGACACATCAAAATAAGATCTTGTCCTTCAATTATTCATGATGTGTTCTCTGAACATTGTAAAATAAGAAATATATATTGTATTGGAGTCACACACACTATATTATATTTTAAATATAACATTATTCTCAAAACTATAGAAAATGAATCAATACTAGAATCATTTATAATTCATGCATCCCTCCTATAGGTAGCTTGGGATTGGTTATATAAATGTAACCAGAGTTTAATAATCAGTAAGTGTACGACTCAAAAGTATTTCTATCATAGAATTTCAATCTATGTTCTCCACAATTTCTAGAAAAACATATTTTTATTTAGTTAATTTTCTAAAAATTATCTCAAGTAATTTTGACCATGCTCTTACTCGATACTATATCCCATTCTCTAATACAATGTTACTACATCATTGATTTTCATTTAGTGGAAATGACAAACCCACCTTTACAATGTTACGGTATAGAAACTAGTGATGACATATCAACACATTAATTTGAGGAATTACCAATAATGAACTTCACAACATATTTTAAAACTATGGAAACATAACCAATTCATAATTTAAATACATCCAAGAGAGTAATGTTTAAATAAAAAGCCATAACACTTGAAAAAAAAATCCCATAATGTAATTTTATTAAGTAAATAACAAAAAATGAAATATAAAATTCAACTATATCTCAGAATCATGAAAATATTAACAATTAAAAAAAACCATCTCCACTAATCCTTTTGATAGTAAACCTAATATATCATGAAGTGATCTCAAGTATTTTTATAGACATAATAGAGAGATTAAAAGTAAACATTTAAGGGTAATAAATAATAATAGGATTGGTCATCCCATATAATGAATAAAAACATAATAATAAATCATTGTTCATGTGATGACATTTAATAAAGTTTAAAAACGTACAGTCATTACCATGTCATCCTAGTTAATATTAAGGAAGTGAATGGATCTCTTAGGTCTTCCCTTATCTCATATTTGAACATTATTCAAGAGATATATGATGATATAATCACCATTTATCATATCCCATTGGAATTTCCATGAACACAAATTCTCCTTATATACATTTAAATGGAAAATTGAGGAAATACTCTTCTCTATAGAATTATATAGGAAGTATACATCTCTTTAGCTACAATGATATATCCTAGAACTATTGTAAGTACACATACCTTGGATTACATTCATATATCTATAAGTTGGAATAAATACATGTATTTAGTGTCTAATTATCTAACTAACCCTCTCAGTCCTGGTTTTATGGTTTAAATGGAATGACATACAATGTATTTCTATCCACCTAAATGCCTAATGGTATAACTATATAGTGAAGAATCACTAAAACTTAATGGTAATGGGGTCTTGAGATTATTTATCATTGTCCTGGTAATCTATAACTCCAATTAGATCCTTGGGGGGGGGGAATTAGTACAAGGCCGAATATCATCATTGAACTCTATATCACTCGATGTGTGAGAATAGGGTGATCCCAAATGATAAAATTTGATAATACTCAATGGTTTACTATATCTAAAAAACACAAGGGGTTTACCCACAACTTGTTCTCTAAATAGTTCCATTCTTCCATGTAATATACATATCATTTTATTCCACTAATAAAATCATCCTTGTTCTCTATAATTCATTCATCGCATGATCCATTGCCATTCCCCATAGATCATAGCCACAAAAATCATCTTGCTAATAGGATATAAAAAAATTATCAAAAAAATTATACTTAATAATTATTTATCAAGGGTAGAGGTATTGTAAAACTCACCATGTCACCGATTAAGAAAAGCCAAGTTTGTAACAAGGTGACCATCTCCGATAAAAATGAGACCTCGTAATGTTTTAAATCATGGTGAGAATTCTGTCACATATAAGAACCGATTTAATTAGAAATTTAAAAAAATTACCTACTTTGGATCTTTATAATGGTCTAAAATGTATATCAATGTATCCAATCCATAAGAGGGGTCAATGGTTTTTTTAATGTCCAATGGAAAGAAACCTTTATTCTCCTATACAAGAGTGGGTGTAAGAACCAAATTTTCTCCTATGTATGGATACTTTAAATTTTGGTATATTTCTTTATGTTGAACATAATATAGATTCTTGATGATTTAGAAAGGGTATCAAGGGTGTTCGATGAAAGTTTGGTGTATGGAACCCATATTTTCGTGGAAACTCTCTATTTCTTATGGTTAGCACACGATTAGTGCATATTTTGGCTAACTATGTGGATGTAAATTTTCAGAAAGAACCATATCACATGGTTGGAACACGGACATGCGGCCTAACCATTCAAGTTCCCCTTCCGCGAATGTAACCAAGCATGGCTTGTGCATGGTTTGTCAAACATTGCAGAAAAATTGTCCATAGGCTATTTTTTATGTGTATATTGTATTTGTTTTTCTTTTATTGATCTATTAAGTCACCTCATTCTTCCTATTACGAGTTACAGTATCATCTACCTCAATAAATCTCATTTTTGTGATTTTTTAAGGCTAAAGCTAGGTATTTAAGGATCTTCATCATCCAAGATCCGATCGAGCTTTCATTCATTACGTTGGATGTGCAATGGTATGTACACAAGTTCATTTAAGACACTCTTCTTCTCTTTTTCTATCGACCTCGTTATCATGGTGTGAGTATTTTTCCACTTTTCTTTGACCTACTCCAATCAGAACTAAATCAAGGGTCAATATTGTACATAGAGAGTCGTACAACCCTAATGTGGGTGGTCTATAACTCATCCCTCAAGTTTGTAGATTTATGAATTGTTGTTTAGGGGCCACCATTTCCATCGGGTGCGGTTAATAGAATTTATATGGAATGATTATAATCATTAGAACTATATGCTTACGCTCTTTTCAAAAATGGGATTACATTTTGGTGGTTATTCCCACAATTCTCAACATACTGTATAGGATTTATTGACAGAATTGGGTTTTTATTATTTGACATTTGAGAGCCACTGTTCGGGTGCGATTTGTCAAAACCCTTCTAAATGGAATATTATCTATATGAAATAGCTTGATTTACATTTTTAATTTCAATGGAATGTACCATATATTCACACCACATGACACCCTATGGTATTTGCTTCAAATTGGTAATTAAATGTGAAAGGGAAACTAGAAATTATATTAATTATATGACTTGACCAAATTAAATGTGAATGATTAATATGTTTCATGTCTGTAGCACCTCTTACCATATTAATGGAAGGTAGTGGAATGGATCATAATTGTTGAATATTTCTTAAAAGGAATTAATAATGGTTTCATGATACTTGACCATATCACACTAATGAATAGAATGGATTGACCCAAATAAAAAATTGCATGAATTCATAATTAAAAAGAAATGGCCTAACTCGAGGTCACCTTTGATTCTTATCGTGGAATGCCATAAGCACTCGAGAACCCCATTCCTAATCAAGAATACTAATTTCTTAGGTTGATACACACCTAGATCCTGATACCTATCTATTCTTGGATTTCAAGAATGGAACCATAAGATCCATCACATAATAATAAAGGATTCCTTGGATACACTCCTTTGATCGATCATTGAAATAAAGGTTCCTCGGTTACATCCTATAAGGATATGTCTCTGCTTAGACCCATTTTTCCTTGGATTAACATGTTGCATTCAATATTCACCTTATTTTAGAATGTCTTAGAATATTCTACCCAGATTTTACCCTTACCCTTATCCAGGCTATATCTATTACTTAGTTGTAAACTATTTAGGTCTACGTTGCTTTGGGTGTTACCTTGTAACATAAGTATTAAATGTCATTACAGGCTACCTTGTTACATCTTGGAACCTTAAACTTTTTAACACGTTATTATTTATAAGCTGGTAGTAATCAAATATATGGACTGGTTATGTTCAGGTGCTAACTTAGGGACCAATAGGTACTTGGGTATTTTGTTACATTGTACTTCTTTACTTTATATATACATGCCTACACATTTTTACATTTCCATTACAGGTGCCGAATGTTATAGACACTGTTGGTGGTGGCCCACTAATATTTATCTCATACCCTATCTTTGGGTATCATTTAGCACACTAAGTAGATTACATTAATTCAGGTGTTGGTAAAGGGGGCCATACAACTTTGAACACATAATTTTTGGTTGTATAGAATGGATCTTGATATTAGTTCACCGCCCCAAAGCTCTGTATTCTTGGGATTTTATTTTGATTTCCCTTGTACATTTTTGGAACATGTTATTCCTGTTTCCCTATATCCATATTTTCTAGTTTTCAAGATACATGAAATATCCTCATAAATTATTGAATATTATCCAGTTGTATCATTTATTGTTACTATTGTATCTATTTCCCATTATTCATTATATTTACTTATATAACTACCTCAATTTACTTATATTATTAATCATCTACTACACTACACTTTGTTAATTAGGGTATAGTCTCCCCATGGACACCCTTGGCCATCACTGCTAGTTGGCATCCTCTTTCGTTTAGGGAGATTCACTTGAGGCCATTTGGCCCCCTGGTCACGGGGAACCCATTAAGTGGCATTTGGGTCTGGGATGTTACAAAGTGGTATAATAGGAGTTTTTTTTTCAACTTTAATTTTTGGAGACAATATACTAGGGATTATAAACACTGTTAAATTTTTCATAACCTATTCTTGGGCATCGCAAACCCATGGTCCGCATAAAATCCATGTTACCTGAAATATAATTTTTTTCTAGTTTTTCTTATTATAGTCGATATTATTTCATCATTCGGTGATGCACATGTTGTGTGGAGTTGTTGACTTTTAATCTAATTGAGTATTTTCATTCATCCTTGGCCCGATGATATGAGTGAAATCAGTGTTGTTACATGAATCATTATACGAACCTATAATTTTTTTTCATGCATATTTCCAAGACATATAGAGGAATTTCACTACTTTTCATTTCATGATGTACATGCGATTATTGAGGGATTGTATGGTAGTTTTCATGTATATCTATTACTCTTAGTTCCGATTGAGTGATTGAATGTCTCAATTCATGAGGTGTATTGTACCTCATGGGTTGGGATGAGAAATATACAGAGTCTAGCCATTATGACATAAATAAATGGTTTTCATTTGAAGTGATAATTGTATGGTCACTAATTCACCACAAATAGATACACATTATAAAGTGAATCATGACATCTAAAATGAAATGGTTTCACGTCCTTTTCCCACCTTTCCAGGTTTATGAAATGTAAGGGACTAAACTTGGGAATTAAATGTAAAATGAAATTAAACATATACATGAGAATTTATCGATACCTGGACATCATAGTGGGTAGTTGGGGTAGTCTACCATAGGTAGTGAGTTTTATTACATTCATCTTCTGCTAGTGATGATCAATTTTTACTTAATCTTTTTTCTAAGGAATGTGCTTGGAATTTATAGACCATTGTCCACACGACGTCTTCATATCATATTCTTGGAGGGTGGTGATGACAATGCCCCAATCATGGTGGGCCTTGAGCTACTAGTATTACCTCTAGGAGTGCCACTTGTGGAACCAACTCCTATACCTAAGTTGGGAACTACTGCCAATGTTTTTGATAGGTTCCTACATCTGATTCAGTCCATGCATGGTGCTCCATGACTTCAACCTTCAATGGTTGATATGAATCATGGGTTCTAACAACAGTATCCTTCTACCTTTTTAGGGGATGGTAGTCCATAGGCTACTGAGTCTTCAGTAGAAGCAGTTGTATCTATCTTTAAGAATATATATATTCCTCCAATGTGGAGGTTCAATTTTTCAACACACATACTTTGGGATTCAGCCAAGCATTGGCGGTATTTGATTACCCAAGCTGGCCTTCATCAAAGCAAGTTAGGGATTGATTTCTAGACTACGTTATATGATCATATCCTTCCTCATATGATAATAAATGATAGAGTTAGAGAGTTTAGGAATCTTTAGTGGGGTTCTATGTCCCCCATCAAGTATTCTGCACATTTCACAGAGTTATATCACTTTGCACCGATTCTACCTGATGAAGATCTTTTGTTTGATACATTCGTCAAGGATGGGCATGTGTATTCCATCAGTATGCAGGTAAATGTCTTTCTCCTAGCTAATTTTTTTTAAATATTCAATTTGTCTCTTATCACTGATTGAAACCTGAGAAACGTAAATATTACCGATTAGAGGACCAGTTCCGCATCAGGCTTGTAGTTCTTCCTGCAGTAGGAAGTGTTCCCTCTAGGTTTATCATTATGGAAGTGACAACCATAGTGACTATTTTATAATATATAATGTGTTTCATCAGTGTGGGAGATGGGGTAATTCAAATCGTCAGTGTGATAGAGACCCACAAGAGTGTCGGGCTTGAAGTCGTATGGGGCATCTTTAGAATTTCATCAGGACCTCTCCACCAGCCTCGAGTGAAAAAGAATTCTTGATAGCACTACAATTAGGAGTGAGTTATATTGAACCAAATTGGTTGGGGATTTGGAATAGAATCAGTAGTTCTAGATGAAGGAGGTTGTCATGGTCGGGGTAGTCAGACCCCTGATCACCAACAACACCGACATAGAAATTAATGGTCACGCTAGTCCATATTTTTTTTAAGGTCATGGATCAGGCCAGTTGAAATCACTATAGATGATACCCAAGGATTAGGCTATGTGACCATCAATAGTACGAGGTATTATTCTTGTGGTATATACTATAGTATCATCTTTATTTGATACAAATGCTTTGAAATATTTTATCTCTATATCTATTGTGGAATGTATCAGACTAGAGATATAGTATTAATATGGTGCAATGACCCTAGATACACGATTAGGGTATGAACAACGGGAATATGCCTATGTTGGGACTACCCCCTTGAGTCATGAATTTTCACTTTTTTATGAAACTTCTTTTTCCTCGAGAAGATAGGCTTTGATGTCATTATTGGGATGGATTAGTTGGTTTTTTATCATTATTTTTTAGACCTATATCACCAAAGGATATCATTTACATCACCAGAGGGTAGAAGTAATCTAAATAATGGTGAGGTGGATGTCAAAACTAGTAATTCTAGACTAGAGCATCATGGGGTATGTGGAGTGACTTCCTAGATTGAAAATATCTTCATGGTATATCCGAGTTTATGAAAAGTTGATTTTCCTTCATTAGTGAATCTTAATGGGATGTCTTTCCTAACAATATTTTTATCTTACATCCAGAGAGATGTATATTTTACAATCGAGTTTTTTCTAGGTGAATCTCTAGTGTTCATTCCTCTATATAGGATGGAACCTACAATACTTCAAGAGCTCATACAATAATTAGAGGATTTTGAGGCAAGAGCTTTTATATGGCCTAGTACATCCACTTTGGGTTTGCTCATGTTTTTTTCCAAGAAGTAGGATTGAAACAACCAACTTTGAATGGATTACATAAGGTTGAACTAGCTTATTGTAAAGAACTAGTATCTACTACCTCGAGTAGATGTTCCCATTGACCAGATCCGATGAGCTAGGGTCTTCTCAAAGATCGACCTAAGATCGGGTTATCATAAATTGTGAGTAAGGCCACCAGACACACCTCATAATTATTTTCATAGAAAGTATGCTCTATATTAGTAACTTGTTTTTTCATTCAGTATTATAAATGCACTAGCCATTTTCATGGCTCTGATGAATAGGGTGTTCCAACCCTATTGGGATTAATTTGTATTGGTCTTTGTGGATGACCTCTTGTTGTATTCTCAAGCTCATGGCGACTATTCCAAACATCTTGATATCATTATGAGTACACTGAGAGAGAATCATCCTAACACCAATCTTGTAAAGTGAAACTTTTTGATAAAAAATTTCACTTCCTGGGTCATATAATATTGGAATTAGAAATATATGTTAACCCTGAAAAGGTTAGTGATGTGATTTCCTAGGAGATTTCCATGAATGTGTTTGATAGACATAGTTTCTAGGGGATGGATGGATATTACATGTGTTTCATATAGGACATTTATTTCATTTCTTCACCACCTACATTTCTTACAGTGAAGGGTGTTAATATCATATGGCCATAATAATTTGAGAAAGCCTTTTAGGAGCTAACGGGGATACTTGTATCATAACCTATTCTAATTATTCATAAGAAGGGTGTAGGTTTTACTATCCTCTATGAGTTATCAAGAATTTTCATAGGAGTATTTTTGATGTAGCAAGATGGATTCATTGCGTATGGATATTGGCAGTTGAAGCCTCATGAGATAAATTACAAAACACATGACCTTGAGCTAGCAGTAGTAGTTCATGCCTTATGTTGCTGGAGACAGTATGTTTCAGGTGAGTTATTTGTGGTGTACATAGACCACAATAGACTCAAATATATCTTTTATTATAATCAATCGAAATTTATACAATGAAGATTTTTCAAATAACTACAATCCTTTGATTTTGAACTTTCTTATACACCTGGGAAGGGCAATGTAGGTGCATATGTGCTGATTCATAAAAATCAATCATAGACTGTATGGGGATATAGTTATGAATGGATGTTAATGGCCATTTTTTTGAGCTACATTTAGATTTCCATGATAGTCATGAGAAGTATTAACTCTCATCATTCACAATTACTTCTTCCCTAAATGAGAATGAGAATAGTAGACAGTTTTTAGATCATGAAGGTTTCATTCCATGTGAGAGTATATTAGGAGATAACCTGCCTCTGGATTATTATGTGGATAGAGACAATGTCTTTAGTCTACCTGGAAGTATCCGGGTTCCTACATATATGATATATAAGTTGATTAAATGTCCTTATACCTCACATTGGGCAGTTTATCCAGGAATCTTAATGATGTATTAATACATGTGACACCAGTATTGGTGTCCTGGGATGAAATACCATATTGTAGGAATTATCACTAGGTGTTCCACCTTTCATCAGGTGAATACAAAGCACTAGAGACCTACTGGTTTGTTACAGACACTTCTAGCCTGAAATGGAAATAGGAAGTTGTTTCTATGTATTTCATAGTTAGCTTAACAAGGTCGCTGAGGGATAGGGATGATATTTGGTTGGTCATTGATGGACTAATGAAATCACCCCACTTCATTACTATTCAGGATACTTTCTCAGTTGATGAGCTAAGACGACTATAATTCCTTGAGATCATATAACTCCACGGGGTCCCATGTACCATCATTTCGGATAAGTATATACCCATTTATCCTCACAGTTATGGTAGGGTTTATAGAAAGCTATGGGTACTCGGGTTCTTCTAAGAATAGCTTTTCACTCTCAGACCGATGTACAATCAGAATGGATAATATAGGTTCTAGAGTATATGATCTGAGAATGTGTCCTTGATTTTATAAGTTCTTGGGGAATGCATTTCCATATCATTGAGATATCCTATAATAACAGCTTACATGTGACAATTCAGATGGCTCATTTTGTGGCCTTATAAGGTTAGCCATGCCATTCACCCCTGTGTTGGCTAGAGGTATGTGAGCTAGCCCAACTAGGTCCACATATCATTCAAGAGACATCATATCAGGATCAGATGATTAGAAATAATATGACTACTACACAGTATATAAAAAAATATTATGTCGATCACCGTCGATGACCTCTATAGTTCGATGTCGAGGATCATGTTTTATTTTGGGTATCTCCCAGGCTAAGGAATATATGGATACTAATGCAAGGGAAGCTCTTTCAAAAATACATATTCCCATTTAAGATTCTAGAGTGAGTCGGGATGGTATCCAATAATTTTCTACTTATTCATAGGTACCATTCCATGCACGATGTCTTCTATGTTTCAAAACATCACTAGTATCATGTCGACCCATATCATAATTTTTATCCCGAATAGGTTGATTTAGATATTGATCCTACCTTGGATGAGTATCCAGTTTGCATCATTGATAGGAGCACGAAGTCTCTCTGAGGCAGGTATGTTCCTCATGTATGGGTGCTATAGAAGCAAGGCCACGTGACAGATGAGACTTGGGATCAAGAGGCTGATGTAAATGACCAACGGCTAGAGTTTTTCTCAGACATTTCTTCTCCACCCTTGGAAGGTGAACTCAGGGGGGAGAGTTCTTTTAAGGGGGGAAGACTGTAAGAACCCATTTTTTCACCCAAGTGTGAATCCTTTAAATTTCATTCCAATTCATTATTTTGTAACTAATATAGATTCCAAATGAGTCCAAAAAGGTGTCAGGGGTGTTTGAGGAATGTTCGGAGCCCAAAAACCTTCTTTTTGTGGAAACTTTCCATGATGCACAGTTAGGGCACAATTAATGCATGGTTTGGCTAACTGTTCAGAAAGAAATTTTCACACAGAAACTTATCATATTGTTAGCACAAATTCATGCGGACTCACTATAAAAGTGACCCTTATGCCTAAGTAATTGTGGATGGTTTTCACATGGTTTGTCAAACCCTGAATCCAAACTATGCAAAATACATTTTTCTAGGTAAATTGTTTTTCCCTTAATGATAAATTAAGTCCCCTCCTTACTATTATGAGTTCTAGATGGATTTACCTCTATGGCTCTCATTTTAGATCTTTTTGAGGGAAAAATATAAGGATTGATGGATCTCCATCATCTAGGATCTGATCGAGATTCTTTTTTTCAAGTTGTATGCGCAATGGTAAGTACTCAAGTCCATTCTATCCATTCTTATTCTTTTTTTCTCTCGACCTAGTTACCATGGTTTCAGAAGTTTCCCATTCTTCTTAGATCTACTTAGATCAGAGTGAAATCATGGGAGAATACCAATGGAGGAGTGTCGTAAAACTCTAAAGTGGTTGGTCTATAACACATTCCTCATGTTTGATTATTTTGGAATTATTGGGAGGGCACCACTTATTTAATCAGGTGATATTAATAGAATTTATATTCCATACGTATAATCATTATAACTATATGTTTTTATTTTCCAAAAAATGTGATTACTTATCAGTTGTTATGCCCAAAATGCTCAACATCCTATATAGAATGTTTTTACATAATTTGTTTTTTCGTATTTGACATGTTAGATCCACCATTCAGTTGTTACTTGGCTTGAACCTTCATAAGGGAATATCTTCTAAATTAAATGACTTGATTTATACTATGAATTGAAAAATGGAAAGTACCATGTATTCACACCACATGACACACCTAAGGTAACTACACAAAATTGATAATCAAATGTGAATGGGAAATTGGAATGTATTTTAAGTATATTAATTGACCAGATTTAATGTGAATGATTAATATGTTACATGTCTGTATCACCCATTACCACATTAATGGAAGGAAGTGGAATGAATTGTAATTAATAAATATTTTGTAAATGGAATTAATAGAGGATTCATGCAACTTGACCTTATCACACTAATGAAAGTCAAGTATTTAACCAAATGAAATATTTCATGACTTCATAATAAAACAGCAATGGTCTGACTTGATCTCTCGTTATATTCTTATCAGGGAATGCCATGAAAACTCGAGAAACCCATTATCATTTAACGATATGGATTTCTTAGGTTGAGACCCACCTAGATCTTGATCCTTTTCTATTCATGGATTCCTAGTGTGACATCATAGGATCCATCAAATTGTATTAAAGGATTCCTTGGATACACTGCTTGGATCCTTCTTTGAAAATTAGGTTCCATGGTTATACCCATAGGTACCTGTCTATTCGTAGCCTCGTTTTACCTTGGATGATCATCTTGGATTAATTAGGAACCTTATTATGGAATGACTTGGAATATTCTCCTCGTATTCCACTCTTACCCTTAGACAGGATACATTTATTACTGAGTTGGGGACCCTTGAGTTCTACGTTTCCTTGGTTATTATCTTGTTACTTCATTATTAAATGTCATTACATGTTGTCTTATTACATCTTGGACCCTTCAAATTTGTAACAAGTAACTAATTTATAAACATGTAGTAATCAATTAATGGGATGGTTATGTTTAGATTACAGTTGAGGGCTGAATCATGTACATGGGTATTTGTTTACATTGTACAAGTTTAATTTATATATACACGTTCTCACACTGTTACATTTCCATTATATAGGACGGATGTTATGGAAACCATTTGTGGTGGCACACTAAGATTTTTCTCACACCCTCTCTGGGTTCTGTTTGTTACCTGAAGTAGATTACATGAATACAAGTGTTGTTAAAGGGAAGAATAAAAATTTGAACACATGATTTCTATTTTTTTGGATGTAGCATGATAACAAATAACTGAGCTAGACCTCGGGATTCTTGGGGTAGTCTTTTGATTTCCTTTATACTTTTTTAGAACTAGTTATACCTTCTATCATGTATCCTTGTTTTCTAGTTTTATAGATACATAACATATCACCATCTATTGCTAAATGATATCAAGTTGTTTTAGTTATTGTTAATTTTGTGTCTATTTTTGGTTGTGCCTTCTGTTTACTTATATTTATTCTGATATTTACCTCTTTTTAATCATCCAGTACTCTATGCTTTGGTAATGAGGGTGTAGTATCCCCATGGACACACCCTATCCCCCTGCTACTAGTCGTTAGCCTCTGGCATTCAAGAAGATGTGATTGAGTCCATGTAACCAACCAAACTCCAGGGACCCATTAAGTGGAATTCAAGTCTATGAATTCATAGTGGGTGTTCTTGGCATATTGAGAGATGCGGCATGAAACTCCTCAAGAACACAGGGTGTATCAAGAACTTTTTTCTCATTTCTTGACATCCAGGAAATCCAATTATTGTCATATGTCCCATAATCCACCAAATTGGTGGGTGATTGGCTATGAAAAACATGAATGATATGCCCACATGAGGAACCATATGATAAATATATTCATTTGATTAAAATATTTAAAAGGTATGCACTAGATTGGATAATGTGGCAATGTGGGATTTCATCTTTTTAATCATATCAAACAGTATTGGCCTTCCTGGGGTTTTAACATATAATTCTCAAAAAATATAAACAATGACTGGAAATTGATAGATTTCTTGAACGAATAATCATGAAATAAAAAATGAGTGATCCATTAGGGGCATGAAATAATAACTTCATTCATGTAGTGGGTATACCCAAAGAAATATTAACCTCCTACTATTAGATCCGATGTCTAGGAAGGTTATTCCACTAGTGAATTCACTATCACTAGCTAAATCTTTTGGTCAATTCAATGTGTGATAAATTTTTATAGCTAAAAAAACATTTAAATACTATCATCAATATACAAAAGGTATGATTTGTCCAAAATTAGGTCATTTTGGATACTAAAATGTATATTGAAGTTCAATTGTTTTCAAAAATCTCTCTACAATAATTCATAAATCATAATTTAGATTGACCCTAAACTAGTCTCATTAGGCTCCTTTTCTGAAGAGATATCCTATCATATATGGATTTCTAGTTGATTCATATTTGATTTACAATAATAAATAAGTTATAAGATTATGAAAATTTGTATTTTCTATAGGTTGTCTCTTAAATTACTTAACAAAATTAAGAAAAATTAGGGTCATTAAAAATATTGATATTTGTATAAAAACAATCATAAATGACGGAATGAGATTCTATGTTTTATCTCTATAAAATCTAGTGGTAGTTATTGTAAATCTAAAATTTTCATTATATCTTCTTTAAATAATAATTTTAGATTTCATCTAAACATAATTCAAATTTTATACAACATTCCTTAATTTATCAAACATGATTTCGAAAATATGTTTTGTCCATTTTGATTAACAAAGAGGGGAAAAAAATTAGAGGAAAAAACTTACAGAAATAATGATGTTTAAAATCCAAATAACCACAATTTAGATCTTGGATCACTCTCCCTCATTAATTCTCCATTGTAAATCCTATTTCTTACTCTATATCATTAAAGGGAAAGGGTTCATGTACTAAAAAATACTATAAAGGGAATTACTTATACATTAAGTAGAATAAGGTGGGTTTAAAGAAACTATATATTTATTACTACTTAATGTCATCTAATGCTCTAAAATTATTCAATGACAATAATATTTTCTAACATCCAACCAAGATGAAAACCCCTAATTTTAAATTTGGTTATAAAGTGTTATATTTTTTAAAAATTCCAAAGAATGGAAAAAATTACTCTGTTAACCCTCTTATAATGACTACTAAATATTTATTCATTCATTGAGAAAAGATCTTTTAATCCACTAGTAATGTATTCTATAAAGTGAAAATAGTAATATTACATAATATATACATAATCTTAAACCTAATTTCTTAATAAATTGATATAATATGAACATGATTAAGGGTAAATAATTTTGAAATTAAAATTGATATAAGTTCATAATTAACAATTTTTTTAAATATATATATATATATATAATTTGATTTTTAAAAACAAAGTTTATATGTAAAAATGATACTACTGTGTAATATTTTTCTATTATTAAAATTATGTCATTATTTTTTACACAACCATTATTTTAACTTCAAAACCCAAAATTGTGAATTATATTTTTATAGGGATTTATAAAGGAATGATGAATATTATAGATGATCCATTTTTAATAAATATTATCTATCATAGAACAATACTCCATAATATTCAATGATGGAATAAGGATGTTTCTATTGTGTAAGGGCATTATGATTCCAGTAAAAATGTCTTTATCATGTGAATCAAAATTATATCTTAATTATGAAAACTATTAGTGTAACATCCCAGGTAAATAAAGAATAATAAATTTTCTTATTTATTAATATTTTCGAATTAAATATTAATTTTACTTTAAAGGGGTTTCTATGTTCGATAGCGTACCCGATACGCAACAAAGAGTTTCTTTGAAATCGTATGTTGCACACTAGTAATAAAATAATATTATTTTAAATGTTAGTTAACACGTAGCTGTTGTACTCACGAGGATGGATAGAAATAACTAAAATATGATTATATATGTTTGTTAAATGTTTTTAAATTTATCTAATAAAGGATAAAGGCTTAAAATATGAAAAGAATTCAATTTTAGGCTTATATACTCTAATTTTCACGAAAGGTCCACTTATCAACATTTGATGGAGAACCGTCATTAAAAATCATTTTGGTCACCATTATACATTATATTGGACCAATTAAAACTCTTATTTAGAATCGGGACATCAAATATTACTTTGTGTAATTTTTTGGTATTTTTCCGATAAAGTTCATTTTTTAATGTATAGTTTAAAATGTTGTATTTTAATTCAAAACCTATTTTTAATCTAATTTATTAAGATGATTAGATTATCTTTTGAATTAGTTTTAAAGTGAAATTAGAATATATTTTTACCATTTAATCCAATGGTGGTCATTGAAATCAATTTCACTTTGAAATTGGACTTAAACAGGTGTCAATCTTTTGATACTTATTGTTTCATAAAAACACGCTATTTGTTTTGAGAGTGGAAATTAATTATTAAATTAATTAATGAAACTTATATGTTTTCAATTTTGTAAAATGGACTTCATTTTTTAATTCGGAATATCAAATATAGCTTGGGGTGATGTTTTGGTTTTTTTCTGAAAAACATCAATTTTTGATGAATAGTGAAACCGCAAAGTGGTGGTTAAAAAATTTGATTTTTCATTTAAATGGTACATTACCACTTCTATGTTTTGAATCTAAAAAATACAATTTAAATTATTTTCATTATTAAGTAAAATGTGGTTCAATGGGATTAAAATAAATTTTGGTGAATAGTAACTTTTATGTTTTATTAATCACGATTAAAGGTAATTAGTGTAATTTATGGTAAAAATGATATTATAATAAAATGAAAATATCTTGACACTTGTACTAACCCTATTGGATGATTTATGGCCGACCAAGGCAACCCATGGGTCTATTTTTGGTACCCCATAGAGCCACTTGGGTATGATAATGACATTTATGCTTTTTATTTAATGTTAAAGTAAAAATTACACAAACATGAAATGTTTTACTAAAACAATTTTTACGTGGGGTTATAAAAGTCATATTTCTCACTATAAATATTCATTAGAAATATAAAATGATTTCCTACATCATGATATTTTTTTTATAATTTTTAGACATTAAATAAATGAAATTATTTATGACACCATGATGATGCAGTGATTACCTCATTATTTAACGATTTAAATAAAATGGAAAGATAATGTACTATCTAAGACCTACACATGTCCAAAACCTATTGGATGGGTAGTTTTCGAACCCTTATCACCTTATCCTCCAAACAAATAAATGTGGGACCATTAATAACCTAAACTCATTCTAAAATAAAATATCATTTCCTTACTTTCCAAGAGTGCCCCTCCTCTCCTCTTATAAAAGGCCCCCACATCTACCTCATTACCCACACTTCCAAAGCCTTTGTCTCGACCAACCCCTGCTCATTTTGTCTCTACACATCCCTCTCTTACTCCTTGAAGCCTCACTTTGGGCATAAGTCTTCCCAAGGAATCCTTTGAGCTCAAACCAAAGGGAGTTACCCAATTTTAAGGTAATGTCTTCACTTGAGTCATTTTGTTTTATTTTGCTTCTCCAACCCCCTAAACTCTTTTTATTCATTTCTTTTGTAAAAACTACAGTATCTTCCATATACTAGGAAGTTGTTATAAAATGTATTCAATATACACTTACACACACCTACGTCTAATGGTTAAAGAACATACTGTTTTCGTGGATGACGAATTTCTGCCTCACGAAACGATGATTGTTCGATATTCTTATAACACTTTCAAAGGTGGACATTAAGATGTCACTATATTTATATATGATATATAATATTTTTATGTTTTCCTTAAGATTCTGTATGTTTCATTTTGGTCATACCTTTATGGTTTCCATTATGGGTAAATGCGATATCTTCATTTAAGGAAGTGCAGACTACCTCCCCCTCAAAGTGATTTGATTCGTTAATGCCATATGTGGGATGTATAAAGGATGTATTTAAAGTTATTATATATTATGTTATACTGGAATTATAATATACCTCTATATCATTATTATTTCATTCCATTAAAGTATGAGATAGAAATGAAAGTAGCGTTAATGCGTACGTACGGTTTACCGTCTCCATGAACGGTGCATTTCATTTTTTATCCCCAAATGTAATGTACTATTATCAGTACATATATATATAATGGATATATATGATGTATGTTACATATAAATGATTAATATAACTATGGAATTAAAATATACATACCTCTCATTTAGTTTTAATTCCATTAATATGACATAGAAATGAAAGTAGCGTTCATGTGTACGTACGGCTTACCGTCTCCATGAATGGCGAATTTCATTTCTTACCTCTAAATGATTATGTAATATTATAAATACATGTATATGATGGATATATATGATAAATATGATATCCAAATCAGGAATGTCATTCTGTATATAAAGAACCTTTGACCACACGAACAACATGTAATCTTAAGAAGTCCACTTTCGACTTAAGGACCAAATATCGTCAAAACAAACATTATTAACTTAAATTATTACGTAGTGTTTATAACATGGCAATAAGTGATATAAAAGGAATAATGAACTCGAAAAAGGTTCTTAAGCAAATAGAAATTAACTCAGGTTTATTATTCAGGACGTTAAAGAGCGATCGAGTCAAGTCGGACCCGAGGTAAGGGACTTCGTCTCAATCTTCTTTCATTGAGGCATATTTCGTTTTATACACAAATTTCTTTTATACGGTGTATAAAAACCTTTGACCTTTACTTTTATACAAAAGGAATATTTTTCAACGAAGCGTTTTACAAAATGACAAAAAGGAATGTTTCTTTTAACGTACGTGGTGACAATGACCTTTTCCGCCGCCACGAGTATTATTTGGTCTTTGGCTTCCTCAACAAGCCGTAATGTTTTTAAAATAAAATAAATACCATATACTCTTTTATGTATTTTGGTATTGAAAATGGTTTTGATAAAGGATTCTATTATGTCAATATATTTAAATGATATATTATGATTGAAATGTGGAAATGTTATCATTCCTTTATATTGGTTTTATGTTTTATGAATTTATAATGGTACTTGGACTTTTTATGGGTGGTTACGCGATAAACCATATGAAGGGTGGTGCCGTGAATACCAATATGGGTGGTTACATTATAACCTCCAATGCATTGGGTATGGAAGTCGACCGTATGGCTATTCCATTAAGTATGTATGGAAGTTGGCCGTATGGTTATTCCATTTAGTGATATGTGTGGAAGTCGACTGTATGGTTATTCCACTTAAGTATGTTTATGTCCCAAGTTACCTTTATATGTTATGTGTTCTTTATATGGGTTTTATGGTAATATTTTGGTTACAAAAGGGTAAGTAATGATATTTTATTCAGTGAATAATTTTTTACTACTTCATGAAGGTGAAGGTATTACTTTGATAAAGTATACATGGTTTACTTGATGTTTGAAAAACTAACAGTTTTCATTGTTTGTGTATCCCTTACTGAGCTTTTTATGCTCACCCCAAGTTTCATTGAAATGTTTTTCACATGAATTAATTTGGAATAGGGTCAAGGATGGGATCAAGGGAATGTCATGCTATATAAAACATGGAACTAGACATGTTTCTTTTTAAGGGTTTTTTTATTATTCTATGGAAACTTCGTAGAAGCATCTACTTTGTAATCTTTTGAGATGTAATAGTTATGTTCTAACTCTCTAAAACTCTAAACCTGAAAAGATACTCAATGTGAATTATTCATTTAATTCAATATTAAGTAAGGTTTATGGCCGGGGCCTTATAGTTGGTATCAGAGGTCAGTTTAGACAACTTTAGGCGTTAGAAAATTGTTAGATTATAAGTTAATTTATGGTATGACTGAAATGACATAGCATTTAAAGATTACCATGTTGCTTCGCCTAAAATATTTCTGTGTTCAGAATGGTTTTCCATAGAGGAAACAAAGCAGCTATGTTGGGATGACATCAGGAGGAAGACAACCTTCCAAATCATCAACCTGAGATGGTCGGAATCGGAACTGAACAGTTTGTTACAGTGATAGCATAATTGACTCAGGCTATAAGTGGTGGTGGTATCCATGCACGAGATCAGCCAGATCAACCGTAGAAGAACATGTCATTGGTGGAACATTTAATGAGGAAACATCCCCCATCATTCAGACGATCATCTGACCTCGTACAAGATGAAGGGTGGATTAAAGCATTGGAGAAGATTTTTGATGTCATGGGGTGTTCAGAACATCAAAAGGTTAGTCTTTATGTTTACCATTTTGAAGGTGAAGCTGATCAGTGGTGGTCGATGGTAAAAAATATCAGGGACAGTGATGAGATTGAGGATCTTCACTGGGACAAATTCAAAGGTATGTTTCTTGAGAAGTATTTTCCTAAGGCTGTTCGACTTAGGATGGAAAATCAATTCTTGGAATTGAGGCAAGAGGAAGACTCAGTGCATTCCTATGAAGCAAAGTTCACTCGATTGGCAAGGTATGCTCCAAACTTCATACGAGATCTTGATAGTAAAATAAACCGTTTTTACTCAAGGTTAAAGCCAAATTATCGAAGGGCTTTAGCTTCTCATGAGTTCAAAAGTTATGAAAAAATTGATCGATGTGCAGAGAAGGTGGAAATGGAGTTTGCCGATGATCAGGTGTTCTATGACAAATAGCGGAATAAAAGGTCTAGTTGGTAGGAAAAGGGGAAGAATTCATCAAAGAAGCAAGGAGGTAAGAAAACCAATTATCCATCCTGTGAGAAGTGTGGTAAAATGCATCCTGGAGAATGTTTATCCAAGTCTGGTAAGTTCTTTCGGTGTAGTAAGTCTGGTCATATTGCTCGTAACTGTAAAGAAGATGATAAAGAAGGCAATGAAACGACAGCGTTAAAATGTTTTAAGTGTAATGAAATGGGTCATTATGCAAATGAGTGTCTAACGAAAAACTCGACTGGGAGAAATCAGCCAGACTACAAGAAGAAAGGGGTGGTGAAATCCTTTACAACAACCTCAACAGATGTTGGGCCATCGAATGAAGTGGTATCAAGTACACTATTTTTTTCAGATTATGCCAATGTGTTGTTTGATTCAGGGTCTACACACTCTTTCATTTCTAAGAATCTTTCTAGTAAATTGGAAATTCCATCTCATGATATGAATCCTGAACTTATGGTAAAAACACCCGGAGGGAACGTTGAGACAAAAAGGAATTATAAGAACCTTCTTATCCTTGTGTGTGGAAATAATCTACCATCAAACCTTATTGTTTTGCCTCTAGTATAGTTTGATGTTATTTTGGGCATGGATTGGCTTTCTGTTTATCATGCTAAGATTGACTACAGAGCTAAAATGGTTTCTTTTCAGAAAGATTTTCAGTTTGTGTACAAGAATGAACCCTTGCTTTTGATAAAATATCAGGAAGTTGAGAAACTAGTAAAAGAAGGAAATGAATGTTACCTTGCACATATTATTGAAAATAAAGGAACTGTTCAGATTAATGATGTGCCAGTGGTAAATGAGTGTCTTGATGTTTTTTCTGATGAGTTGTCTGGTATTATTCATGATCGGGATGTTGAATTTACTATTGACTTAGTTCCTGATTCAAAGACAATTTCAAAACCACCTTATCGAATGGATCAAGTTGAACTTTTAGAGTTAAAGAAGAAATTGAAGGAGTTATTAGATAATTGTTTCATTTGACCTAGCACATCACCATGGGGTGCTCCTGTCTTTTTTGTTAAAAATAAAGATGGCTCAATGAGACTTTGCATTGATTATAGAGCCTTTAATAATATTACTATTAAGAACAAGTATCCTTTGCCTCATATCGATGATTTGTTTGATCAGCTCTAGGGAGCTCAGTATTTTTTGAAGATTGACTTGAGCTCGGGGTACCATCAGTTGAAATTGAAAGAAGCATACGTTCCGAAGACTGCGTTCCATACTAGATATGGCCATCATGAATTTGTAGTTATTCCTTTTGGGTTAACCAATGCACCTGCTGTATTCATGGACCTTATGAATTGAATTTTCTATGAGTTCTTGGATATTTTTGTGGTTGTTTTCATCGATGATATTTTGGTGTTTTCTAAAACTAAAGAGAAGAATGAATGTCATTTAAGGTTTATCTTGAAAACCTTAAAAGAAAAGAAACTATTTGGGAAATTCAGAAAGTGTGAGTTTTGGTTGCAAAAAATTTCTTTCTTGGGTCGCATTGTTTCAAAAGATGCCATAACTGTTGATCCTGCTAAAACAAAAGTTGTTGAAGAATGTCCAAGACCCACAAATGTAACCGAGATCCGTAGTTTTCTTTGGTTTGGAAGGTTACTACCGAAGGTTTGTTGAATATTTTTCAAGGTTATCTAGTCCAATGACTAAGCTAACTCGTAAGGGTGTTAAGTTCATCTAGACAAAATAATGTGATGATTGTTTTCAGGAGTTTAAAAGAAGATTGGTTAATGCTCCATTTTTGGCACTTCCTTCCAGGAATGGTGAGTTTTTTATATATAGTGATGCTTCGTTGAAGGGACTTGGCTGTGTCCTTATGAAGAATGATCAGGTAATTGCTTATGCTTCACATTAGTTGAAAACTCATGAGGTAAATTACCCTACACATTACTTGGAATTAGCTGTTGTTGTTTTTGATTTTAAAATTTGGAGGCATCATTTGTATGGAGTAAAGTGTGAAATATATACTGATCACAAAAGTTTAAAGTATATATTCACTCAGAATGAATTGAAAATGAGATAGAGGAGGTGTCTAAAATTAATCAAGGATTATGATTGTACAATTCACTACCATCCAGGAAAAGAAAATAAATTGGCTGATGCTTTGAGTCGAAAAAGTAATACTGCATTAACCATGCTACATTTGGAACGAGATCCTTTGGTTTTTGATTTGATGAACTTTGGCATAGAAGTTGTTGGTGCAAGAAGTTATTCTGTTTTGTTTTAGGTATCAGTGAGATCATCCCTATCAGACAGAATTAAGCAAGCACAGAGGGAAGACAATGAGTTGCAGAAAAAGGTAGAGCTGGTTCAGAAGGGTAATTTGCCTGAATTCAACATTGATAGTGATTGTGTTTTGATATTTGGGAAGAGATTATGTGTGCCTTGTGATTCATAGTTGAAGAGAGAGTTGTTATGTGAAGCTCATAGTTCCCCATTTTCAGTTCATCCTGGCAGTACTAAGATGTACAGAGATCTGCGGGAGTATTACTGGTGGGATGGAATGAAAAGAGATGTTTCTGATTTTACTATGAAGTGTTTGACTTATCAGCAGGATAAAGTAGAGCGGTAGTTACCGAAAGGGATGCTTCAGCCTTTACCAAGGCCAGAGTGGAAATGGGATAATATATCCATGGACTTCGTTGTGGTATTACCAAGGACATCTCGAGGTAATAATGAAATCTGGGTTATTGTTGATCGCTTGACTAAATCTGCTCATTTCCTTGCTATACGAGATAATTTTTCCTTAGATCAACTTTCCCATTTGTATCTTAAAGAGATAGTCAGGTTACATGGAGTTCCTCTCTCCATTGTATCTGACCGTAATCCCAGGTTTACTTCTAACTTTTGGAAAGGCCTTCAGAAGTCGTTGGGTACTGAATTAAATTTTAGTACAACTTTTCATCCTCAATTATATGGGCAGTCAGAATGAACAATTCAAACCTTGGAGGATATGCAACGAGCTTGTTCGATGGAATATCAGGGAAGTTGGGACCAACATCTTTCTTTGGTTGAATTTTCATATAATAACAGTTTTCATTCCAGTATACAGATGGCACCATTTGAGGCATTATATGGGAAGCGGTGTCGAACTCCATCATTTTGGGATGAAGTGGGTGAAAGGAAGCAGATGGGACTAGAATTGTTAGAAGAGATGGCAGAAAAAGTTCAGTTGATTTAGAAACACATGAGAACAGCTCAGAGTAGGTAGAAGCGTTATGCGGATAACCGGAGGAAGGATCTATCTTTCGAGGTAGGTGATCATGTTTTTCTCAAGGTTTCTCCATGGAAAAGTGTGATGAGATTTGGTAAGTAAGGAAAGCTGAGTCCAAGGTTCATTGGACCATATGAAATTCTGGAGAGAGTTGGATCAGTTGCATACAGAGTGGCATTACCTCCGATTTTATCTCAGGTACACAATGTTTTTCATGTTTCGATGCTGAGAAAGTATATGCCAGATCCATCTCATATTTTGAAACCAGAGGTAGTTTAGCTGGAAGAGAACCTATCTTATGAGGAACAACCGGTCCAGATTCTTGACCACAGGGGGCAGGTGTTACGGAATAAGGTGGTTCATCAGGTAAAGGTTTTTTGGAAATACCATATGATTGAAGAGGCAACATGAGAATCTGAAAATGCTATGAGGGATAAATACCCCCACTTATTTTGATAAGTGAATAAAATTGCGAGGATGAAATTCCCAAAAGGGGAGAAGGATGTAACATCCCAGGTAAATAAAGAATAATACATTTTCTTATTTATTAATATTTTCGAATTAAATATTAATTTTACTTTAAATGGGTTGCTATGTTCGATAGTGTACCCAATACGCAACAAAGAGTTTCTTTGAAATCGTACATTGCACACTAGTAAAAAAATAATATTATTTTAAATGTTAGTTAACACGTAGCAGTTGTACTGGTAGGAATGGATAGAAATAACTAAAATATGATTATATATGTTTTTTAAATGTTTTTACAATTATCTTATAAAGGATAAAGGCTTAAAATATGAAAAGAATTCAATTTTAGGCTTATATACTCTAATTTTCACGAAAGGTCCACTTATCAATATTTGATGGCGAACCATCATTAAATATAGTTTTGGTCACTCTTATACATTCTATTAGACCAAATAAAAATATTCTTTAGAATCGGGACATCAAATATTACTTTTTGTAATTTTTTGGTATTTTTTCGATAATGTTCATTTTTTAATGAATAGTGTAAAATGTTGTATTTTAATTCAAAACCACCTTTTAATATAATTTATTAAGATGATTATATTATCTTTTGAATTTTTTTAAAGTGAAATTATAATATATTTTTACCATTTAATCTAATGGTGGTCATTGGAATCAATTTCACTTTGAAATTGGACTTAAACTGGTGTCAATCTTTTGATACTTATTATTTCACAAAAACACACTATTTGTTTTGACAGCGGGAATTAATTATTTAATTAATTAATGCATCCTATATGTTTTGAATTTTGTAAAATGGACTTCATTTTTTAATTCAGAATATCAAATATAGCTTAGAGTGATGTTTTGGTTTTTTTCTGAAAAACATCAATTTTTGATGAATAGTGAAACCACAAAGTGGGGGTTACAAAATTTGATTTTTCGTTTAAATGGGACTTTACCACTTCTGTGTATTGAATCATAAAAATCCAATTTAAATTATTTTCATTATTAAGTAAAATTTGGTTCAATGGGATTAAAATAAATTTTGGTGAATAGTAACTTTTATGTTTTATTCATCACGATTAAAGGTAATTAGTGTAATTTAAGGTAAAAATGATATTATAATAAAATGAAAATATCTTGAAACTTGTTCTAACCCTATTGGATGTGTTATGGCCGACCAAGAAAACCCATGGGTCGATTTTTGGTACCCCAAAGAGCCACTTGGGTATGATAATGACATTTATGCTTTTTATTTAATGTTAAAGTAAAAATGACACAAACATGAAATGTTTTACTAAAAAAAATTTTACTTGGGGTTATACAAGTAATATTTCTCACTATAAATATTCATTATATATATAAAAATCTTTCCTACATCATGATATTTTTTTTTATAATTTGTAGACATTAAATAAATTAAATTATTTATGACACCATGATGATGCAGCGATTACCTCATTATTTAACGATTTAAATAAAATGGAAAGATAATGTAAAATCTAAAACCTACACATGTCAAAAACCTATTTTATGGGTATATTTTGAACCCTTATCACCTTATCCTCGAAACAAATCAATGTTGGACCATTAATAACCGAAACTCATTCTAAAATAAAATAACAATTTCTTACTTTCCAAGAGTGCCCCTCCTCTCCTCTTATAAAAGGCCCCCACCTCTACCTCATTACCCACACATCCAAAGCCTTTGGCTCGACCAACCCCTACTCATTTTTTCTCTCCACATCCCTCTCTTACTCCTTGAATCCTCACTTTGGGAAGAAGTCTTCCCAAGGAAGCCTTTGAGCTCAAACCAAAGGGAGTTACACGATTTTAAGGTAATGTCTTCACTTGAGTCGTTTTGTTTTATTTTGCTTCTCCTACCCCCTAAACTCTTTTTATTCATTTATTTTGTACCAAATCCAGTATCTTCCATGTACTAGGATGTTGTTATAATAAGGATTCGATCTACACTTTCACACACCTACGTCTAATTGTTAAAGAACATACTGTTTCCGTGGATGGCGAATTTCTGCCTCACAAAACGATGATTGTTTGATATTCTTCTAAAACCTTCAAAGGTGGCCATTAAAATGTCACTATATTAATATATGATATATAATATGTTTAGTTTTTCATTAAGCTTATGTATTTTTAATTTTGGGAATACCTTTTTGGTTTCCATTATGGGTAAATGCGATATCTTCATTTAAGGAAGTGCGGACTACCGCCCCCTCAAAGTGATTTGATTCGTTAATGCCATACGTCGGATGTATAAAGGATGTATTTAAAGTTATTATATATGATTTTATACTGGAATTATAATATACCTCTATATCATTATTATTTCCTTCCAATAAAGAATGATATAGAAATGAAAGTAGCATTCATGCGTACGTACGGCTTACCGTCTCTATGAACAGTGCATTTCATTTCTTATCCCCAAATGTAATGTACTATTATAATTACATATATATATAATGGATATATATGATGTATGTTACATCTAAATGATTAATATAATTATGGAATTAAAATATACATACCTCTCATTGAGTTTTAATTCCATTAATATGACATAGAAATGAAAGTAGCGTTCATGCGTACGTACGACTTACCATCTCCATGAACGGTGCATTTCATTTCTTATCTCTAAATGATTATGTAATATTATAAATACATGTATATGTTGGATATATATGATATATATGATATCCAAATCAGGAATGTCATTCTGGATATAAAGAAACTTTGACCACACGAACAACATGTAATCGTAAGAAGTCCACTTTCGACTTAAGGACCAAATATCGACAAAACAAACATTATTAACTTAAATGATTACGTAATGTTAATAACAAGGCAATAAGTGATATAAAAGGTATAATGAACTCGAAAAATGTTCTTAAGCAAATAGAAATTAACTCAAGTTTATTATTTAGGACGTTAAAGAGCGATCGAGTCAAGTCAGACCCGAGGTATGGGACTTCGTCTCAATCTTCTTTCACTGAGGCATATTTTGTTTTATACACAACTTTATTTTATACGGTGTATAAAACCCTTTGACCTTTACTATTATACAAAAGGAATCTTTTTCTATGAAGCGTTTTACAGAACGACAAAAAGGAATGTTTCTTTTAATGTACGCGGTGACAACGACCTTTTCCGCCGCTGCGAGTATTATTTGGTCTTTGGCTTACTCAACAAGCCATAATGTTTTTAAAATAAAATAAATACCATATAATCTTTTATGTATTTTGATATTGAAAATGGTTTTGATAAAGGATTCTATTATGTCAATATATTTAAATGATATATTTTGATTGAAATTTGGAAATGTTATCATTTATTTATATTGGTTTTATGTTTTATGATTTTATATTGGTACTTGGACTTTTTAAGGGTGGTTACGTGATAAACCATATGACGGGTGGTGTCGTGAATACCAGGACGGGTGGTTACGTTATGACCTCCAATGCATTGGGTATGGAAGTAGGTCGTATGGCTATTCCATTAAGTATGTATGGAAGTTTCCCGTATGGCTATTCCATTAAGTGATATGTGTGGAAGTTTCCCGTATGGTTATTCCACTTAAGTATGTTTACTTCCAAGTTACCTTTATATGTTATGTGTTCTTTATATGGGTTTTATGGTAATCTTTTGGTTACAAAAGGGTAAGTAATGATATTTTATTCAGTGAAGAATTTTTTACTACTCCATGAAGGTGAAGGTATTACTTTGATAAAGTATACATGGTTTACTTGATGTTTGAAAAACTAACAGTTTTCATTGTTTGTGTATCCCTTACTGAGCTTTTTATGCTCACCCCAAGTTTCTTTGAAATTTTTTTTCAAAGGACATAATGTGGAATAGGGTCAAGGATGGGATCAAGGGAATGTCATGCTATTTAAAACATGGAACTAGACATGTTTCTTTTTAAGAGTTTTTTTATTATTCTTTGGAAACTTAGTAGAAGCGTCTACTTTGTAATCTTTTGGGATTTAATAGTTATGTTCTAATTCTCTGAAACTCAAAACCTGAAAATATCCTCAATGTGAATTATTCATTTTATTCAATATTAAGTAAGGTTTAAGGTCGGGGCCTTATAATTTGTTTCTAATTTATTATAAAATTGAACTATGAAAGCTATAGAATAGAAATGGGGTTAAAAATATATCCATGATAAGAGTGGTGAAAGATAGATATTTTTATTTAAAACACTTTAACTATTATTTATCAACTGAATCATGAAATGATAAAATTTATAAAAATTTTAAAAATATCATTTATAACATAAAAATTCATTTTGGAATGTTATAAATCTATAACATTTTTTTATATAAGGGAATATTTTCTTTATGAATTGGTAAAAACAAAAATAAAGTGTTCTAAATGCTATAAAGTTAAGTTAAATCGTTATATGAAAAATATTCGTTAAAAATTATGGAAATAATAAAAATTAATTATAATAACAATTTAGACGTTAATATTTATAGTAAATATATATATATAATGGATGAATGAAAAAATATCACAAGCGCATAACAATAAAGATATATGAAACATGAAAATAAAATATTTTAGTTCAAATGACTCATAACCACCCATACCCTAACCACTAAGAACACAATATCATGACAATAAATATAGTGAAATTTCAGGATTTTTATTGAACTATATAGAAACATGCATATATATGTAACATTTTTCGATTCCATGTTAATGATTCCATTGTGTAGAAATTTTTTAAATAAAATCATCTTTAGAAACAAGAAATTAGTAGAGTATACAATTATACAATTCATGAAATGGATTATTTATCTGATTCAAAGAAATATTAAATTAATATTTAAATACTTGGGGAGTATAATAATTTATTATTAATTTATATAAATATAAACATTCACACAACAAATTGGAATGGGTTGAAATATAAAATGGTCACAATTAATTGTGTGTAATATATTATGAATTGGTTTATAATGCTCCAGCCTAGTTTACAAAGTCCATTATGGAAACATTTATGGCCTCATGGAAATATCCTCATATGTAAATTTTTTTCCAATAATGACATGAGAAAATTATATATAACTGGAACCCTATTCACTCAGTATCTTGGGTGAGAAGAAAATAATGATACAAAATTTATAAAATAATGGCTGGGATAATATTGAATCATAAATAATATAATTTTACAAAAATAACACCATATATAATAAATAAATATTATCCCAATGAAATTAAAATATAGAAAAAATATAGATCACCCTGGGGGTTCACCACATAATGAATGGTAACAAAATATATAAAACTGTATTGGACTTTCTTCTAAAAAGGATCAAGAACATGTCTTATTGTAATTACATCTTAAATCTAGTATCACTAACTCTAAAACATTACATGGTTGTTTTACCCCTTATTATATCATTGATAGTGAAACATACACATCCCCCTACTTGAATGAGTTAGGTGTGAATTTCAAACATAATAGAAAACCACCAATAAGACCTTAACTTAATTTCAATTAAATATGTGATTATATGTATTAAATAATGAATAATGAATTATAATAATAAATGATAGTTGGGTCATTTTTAATTATCCATGTTTACACATCCCTTAACATAACCATATTCTACAATAGTTTGTGGAAGTGGTAACCACACGCCAGATGATTACTATTCAATAGTCAACATATTATACATGAACCAAATTTAAATGATAGTGTAAAAAATATAATATCATAGTTATAAACTAAACATTCGGGAAGGTATAACATAAAACATATCTTAAATATAAATTGAAAACTAAAAAATATGTAATTCTTTATTGTCCTGAAATCCTTCAATTGTTTTTGATAATCCACCTTTCGTGGTGTGAGGTGGAACCCCTACAATGCCTGAAGGCATAAGAGACTATTACATGGCTCGTACGTCTTAAGGGAATCACCCAGACAAGAAATATAAGAACTTCTCCTCCCCAATAAATGTCATTATATCAACAATCCACCTTTGCAAGGCTGGTTGGATATTTGTCTTGTGTAGAGATGCACAAGCATGGACATGATTGCAATGTCATGCCCTCTCATTCCCCCAATTACAGTAAGCTCTACTCTTGTGAATGTTCCTTCTCTAAATCCTCATCTAGAGCCTTATCCCTTGTATACAGACTAGTATATCTTTATATTTCATATGACCCAAAGGCCTTGGGGTGGCCTGAAGGCCTTGAGGTGTCCCGAAGGACTTGAGAGACAACTGGACCGAAGGCCTTGGGTGGCCCCAAAGCCTTACAGAACATGAAGACCAAAATAGTGTCCCAAAGTCCCATATGGATGAATAGTTCAAGCTCCTATAATACCAAATAGTTCCTTCTATAGTGCTGCTATAGTAATAGAAAATATTTCTCCACTCAAATATGGTCTTAGGTATGTTGGATGCACTTTACTAGTTCTTACCAACCGGGATTGGACTCATGTGCCTAAGAAATATGTAATGTAGATAAAATTTTGGACAGGAACCTAAAACCATGAAATATGCAACATTAACAACATTTTTGATAAGTACTGAGTTATGAGGAAGATATAACCAATATACCCTTGTGGATAAGAACACAATTATAAATAATTTGTAATATATATAATTATATAATCTTTTATTTTTTGAGTTAGTAAATTGAATATATTTTCAACATTCCTTATTTAGTTTTATGACATCACAATTTTAATGATTTTTGGGAAAGGTTGAGGGGTTATTAATTTGAGAAATCAAATGGTAATATAGAATCCTTCATTAATAACAGATATAACTATGTACTTTGTGGAATTGTTCTGGGTGTCATGGTAAAATATAACAATATTGGGAAGGATCTGATGGTCTACTAACCCCCTGATGGACCATGTCTAGGTATTTGGTAAGAATAAAGAAATAAGTTAAGGGGAATATGGTATCCAATGCCCTCATGTTTTTCTTTTAATTATAATTATTTTGGAATAAAATCAAATTATTAAACTAATGCACCATAAAAATCACATGGAAATATGACACATTATATATTATCCAAAATTTTATTTCCTACCAAATTGGATTCCCCTCATTTTTTTATTTGATTTTTAATCCATCAATCCTAGTGTATCACCAGTGGTATGCTTAATATCTCCCCATATTTATTTTTGTTATTAATTATTATTTTAGTATTTGTCATTATGAATTCCAAATTTTATTTTTTTTATAATTTTATGATTTCATCAATTTGATATTGATTTTAATAATGGTATCTAATATATACACTTTCTAAAACTTTTAGGTGGGTGGTCAGTAAGTTTTCTAATTTGTTAATATGAGTCTCCTTTGATTTGTGATGTGTGGATCCAAGAAGGAATGTGTGATTTCCCATGATTTTTCTTTTAGGTAATATTATTTGATTCTATTGTGACTAAAAACTATGAGACCGATATAACATAATTTCAAAAGTCATTTTTTATAAAAAGGGTATTTTATTATGATTTTACGACATGGTGGACTATTTTATGTTCCCCTGGAGTGTCCCTTGATACTATGATACTCCTACATGTGTGGTGTTCTCATGGGGAAAGACATGTGATGGGATTTTGGTGTTACTTATGGCTGGATAACATATTTTATATGTGTTATAGGTGAGGATATAGTCGCATTAGAGTAAGATTTCTTGGAAAGGTGAGACCTTAGATTAAAATAGGAAAGTGGGGTTATATATATAAGAACCAACCAAATATTAATTTTAAAATATAATTATAAATTATTATAATTAATGTTTTTATTGTATTATTAAATATTATAATTCAATTCATAAAAAGAATATGGTTAGTTTTTTTTATTATCATACGTCTCCATGATGGACTTTGAAGTGGGGTGTAATGATATAGACAATAATTTTGTTTTATATTCACATGATTGAGATACAATACAGTCAACCATAATGTTATATGTATAGAAGAATGATATTATATTGTATTCTATATCATAGTTATTGGATAACACACTATGGTATCTATAGTGTGGATATTGGTATGGTTTAGATTATATTATAACTAATTATTAGATTAGTATGGATATGTAAAGGTAGGTATATTGAAAACAAAAAATTTCAACAAAAAAATATTGTAATGATTGATTATTTTACAAACTTTTCTCATTGTGATATAAGAATTTTGGATATGAATATGTACCCTATGTTCACCCTTAAGAATATGTGTGACATGTTAATACATATAAACATCACTGGATAAAGCATGTGTATTTCTATATGAGAGGAATACTTAGAAACCATTTAAGTGATAGGTATTTTTTCAAGTTATAATTATTATTTTGTAATATCACTTTATAGAAGAACATATGTAGTTTAGATTTATTTAAATATAATATTAGTTTTAACATATTCAAATTTTTATACACCCTTGATGTGAATCCTGGTGGGCATGAATACTTCATGATCAGAGATATGGGTAAGGTTCCATGATCTATCTTTTGATGGATGATATTACATGAGGATGAGGATAGTTTAAGGAATGTGGTAGAGAATCAAAAACTAGTTTTTATACATCTTTATTCTTAGATTATTTTTAGATGTTATTTTATATATTTCTTCCATTAGGTGATCCATTTTTTATATATATGTCTCCTATGAAATTTTTATTATTTATAATTTATTCTTGATCTATATGTGTTTCATTAATATTTAGATCATTGTTGTAATATTTACATTATATGAAAATTACCAACACAAGAGTTAATTAGTGTAGTCAGAGAATAAATGGATTTTAACGGGGCTAAAACCTAGAGAGTCATGAATTTTGAATTCATATTAAGAATAAACTTATGTAATAATGTTTAAAATGTTTATAAGAAAGTTTATGAGGTGATGATTTTGGTGAATTAAAATTGAAGTAAAATTTTTTCTTCTGGGAGTATGAGCGATACTATATGGTGGCTATGGAGAGTGAAAAAGTACACAAACTGGGTGTACTAGGATCTTAGTAGAGGTTTTAGGGGAGGTTCCCACTTGGTTGGTCTAGTGAGTGGTTGGTGCTGTTATACCAGGTACTCGGTTCCACTTAGACCTTGTTTTTAGTTAGTAAAATGGTAATTCAGACATTTAAAATTATAAACCCACGCATGGTTCCATATTTTATTGGTTGATGATGTAAGGGAGGCTAAACCCCTCTCCCACACTTCTTATCCCATTATTCTACTATAGTATATAATATCTAGATCTTTTCTCACTATCAAATTATGGTGACTTTCCTCTCCATTATTAATCAGCTTTTCCCAAATTTTCTTTCTCTCTAATATGTATTGGAATGACTAAAAAAATATATAATTTCCATAGGTTCATTGTATAATCTCTCTAATATAAGAGGGATTCTATTTTTTGTTGGTAGATGTGGATCCAAGTAGAAGAATACAAATGGTTACATAGTATTCTTATAAAGTTAATAAGCTAAACTAATAATTCATTGGTTTTTTCTACTAAATGGGATTTAAATATTGTTGGATCGATGTTGGATGATTGGCATTTTTCCTGTAGGTGAATCATGGAATTATTAGAGTAAATTGTTCCCTGTTTCTCATAGTTTTTGGAATAAATACCTCACCCGGTGAGTTTTATCTAATTTAATTATAAATAAACATTTCTAAATTAATTGGGTAAATTAGTAATAATTCGATTATAATCAATTTTTATGTCTCTTTGATGAGTCAGGGGCTTGAGATTATTGATTTGTTGGTGATGTTTCTCTGCTTAGGATTTTAAAATCCTGGTTGAAGTGATGACTATAATTTGGGGTGGGTAGTTCCTAATGATATTTTATTATAGTATTTTACATATACCATGTGGATTATTAGAGTGGTTAGTTTGGTGTGGGTAACCCACAATAGAGACATGTTAGTTTTCCCTTGTGTTATGAGGGGATATGGTGCTGGTTAGACTCCATGTGGGTGTTAGAGTGATGTATATTATAAAATGGTAACCACTAGTTATGTTTCCTATTTAGCTGATTTGATTAAAGGAAATAGGAACCCTGTGTTTGGGGGTCTCATTTCTGATTTATCTCCTTTAAGACTTATGGGATCATTTCTTGTAATGTAATTATCATCTTCAATGATTTATTGGGGTATGCCTGTAGATCATTACCAGGATTGTTACATGATGTGTGGGAATTGTTGATCACCTGTGAATGATATGTAATGTTTCAAAGTGTGGTTTACCTGTTCCTCTGGTTATGATTATAGATTATCCTTATCATTATATTACTATTCAAAATTTTGATTTTTACAGATGGACATTTATGTCCTTGTTTCCATGGTACAATTGTTGAGATACCTATGGATTGGAAATATGATGGGTGTCATTTTCCCTATATTATGTAACTATTTGTCTAAGGAATTCACATGTGTTATACATAAATAGAAACTCTTGTATTGTTTTTGTTATGTCATGAGATAATCTTAAAAAGGTGACTTGGTATAATGCATTCCCTTTAATGTGTGAGACATATGAGAAGGGTAATTATATCAGATCTAAATATGTGTCAATGGATTTTGGGTTAACTATGGTATAATTAAAGTAAAACATATTGGGAATGGGTATTCTAGTCAATAAAAAGGGTTTAGTGGCTAAATCTCATGGGTGATGAATTATTCATCATATTTGATAAATTTTTATGTATTTTATTATTCTTATAGTGATAACTCATTCTCCATGGATATTTCTTTTATTTAGTAATATTTTATTAATCATTTTTTGGTTATTTAGTGATGAATTGTTCAATAATATTTTGGTTATTGTATATTTAGGGCAACCAATAATGGATTCTTTTGTGATTGATCATTCACCTTAAACATTTTTTTGGTTTTACTCCATCCACCAATGGATTATTTTTCAAATCAATCATTTTCCTTGAATATTTATGCAGTGGTAGGCCACTCACCTAGTGATGTTATTAGTCAATGAATCATTCACCAAAGATATTTCTTCAATGATTTATCTACCTAAAAGAGGTGTGATTGTGATGTTTTATAAACATATAGGATTTTAATGGTGAATTTTCATCCACCGTGAAGTAGTTTAATGTGGATTTGTATTCCACCTATAGAAGGTGTGATGATAATGTGTCATCCACCTATAGGAGGTGTCATAATGATCAGTTCTCAAATTATGGGAGGCATTATTGTGTTTTTTTGTTCACTAGTTGAAATATTTCTTGGTCCTGGTTCATTAAACTGGTTTAGATGTGATTTTTATATTTAATTTTCTTGGGATATATGTAACAGTATTATACCATTAACCAAGAGAATTTTTGTAGAAATACTTCATTCATTGTGAGGATTTTTTGTATGCATATAACTCATTAACATTGACTTATGAGATGAAGGGCATGTTTTGTTTTCCCTTGGGATGAGTTTAGATTATGGATATATCATCCCACAACTAGAATTGCTAAATTAGGTATGAGTTGACAATTAGTGTTAATTCTAAAAAACCATTTGATGAAATAGATGTAAACATATGAGGTTTATGACTTACTTTAGATCCAATTCATGCATACACACACATGAAGAGGTGTGTGTGTGTGTGTACAAAGGATAAGGTTAGTGGTTTCCTACTCCATTTTATTATTCCAACCTACAACAGAACCTTAGAATTTTCAAAAATAATATATATGACATGAACACACCATTGAGCGTCCAATAGAGGGTAAGATCACAGAGATTTCAGTAAGATTATTGATATGGTACTAAGGTGATGTTGAGGATAGTGATTGAGTCTCCTTTTATTTTTATTTATCATCTATATATATAATTCAATTTATCAATGTAATGGGATGTATTTTTTATTAATAATCTCTGTGACCTATTTTTAAATTCTTTTATTGCATGTATATATTTTTATTTGTGTTTTAATTCTATTTTAAATCAGAACGTTTTTCACAATAATGTTATATCTATTATAGATTTTTTTTGTTTGATGCTTAATTGTGTGATGATACTAAGGTTATATTCTCACTATGATTAGTTCATTAACCCTCACATATAGTTAACATCCTCTATCATATAAGAAGAATTTTATGAGATCAATAAAATCTTTGATTCGTATAATTTCAGGATTATGGGTCTAAGGATGTTACAATATTTTATCATGTATTTTTTATGTCCATATTACTATTTGGAATATGGTGGAAGTAGATATGTATTGTTGTTGAATTAGAGGGATGTTATGTGGGGGATAATCCATCATCTTTATGTTCTTACATAATATTTTCCAGATAGTTTGGTTTTTTCATATTTATTTTCTACTATTATAGTTTATTAATTCATTAATAAAATGTTATTGGTTAGTGATTTAAGGTTTCTATCTTGTTCTGAGGTGTCATGATGGTATAATTCAAGAACCATATTTGAAAATTTTGATTCACATGACATTTTTACTTGAATTTATTAATCATAATATGAGGAACGATTCCTTTTTTAATTTTCACAGATAAGAAATATGGTGTTTTAATAAATATCATGTTGGTGGAATTTTTCTGAATTATACCATGGTCATAATTATTATAATATTTCTGATGACTACTTATATCCATATATATATATATATATGTATCAGATACTAGACTCTGGACTGGTTAGGTTGAGTAAGATTTGTTCCATATTAATATATTGATATTATATGAAAGTGTGTGTATGGGTTAGGGGGATTTGTTATTATTTACTTATGTTTTGAGTTCAATCGGGACATAATGATATACATTTATTGGTGTAACATTTTCAATTTTATTATAACTTTTATGATGTCTCAATAGTTTATATTTTGTTATAGGGATAGGAATACTAGACATTTACAAGATATATAAAATTGTATAATATCATAGGATTACCTTGAAATGCATTCGACTTATGAAAAATAACCACTTCAGGTGATGTGACATATATGTGACACAGTTAATTGACTTGGTTATAGAGCCTAATAATGATAAGTTTGACTCAAGATAGTGGTGTGTTGAGTATTATCTTTATAAAACGGATTTTTTCCTAATTATGAAAAAATGGGTTTGGTATTTGAGGGAAACTAATATAGATGGGATAGACTAGGAATGTGGATTCCTTAAAATTAAGAGGATGGATATAAGATTCTTGTAATGAAAATGAAAATCTATCTTTGTATAGTCGGCTCTAGTTTTAACATGAGGGGTTTCATTGGTAGATCTATATTTATAATAAAAACCAAATATTTGTTCTTATGTAGGTTTATAATCATTGAAAAATGGTTAGTTGATTACGTGTTTGTTCATGGGAATGATATGAAACAACTCATGGAAGTATGAGTTGAGTGGTATGGATAGGTAGCACTGGGGTGTATTCCTAATTAGTTGTGGGTGTTTTTTTGAAAATGTTTGTTATTGTGAACTATTGGGAAAGTGGTTCTTTGGAAACACCCTTATAATTGGATTAAGGTAATGAGTCTAATACTATCCACAACATCAGTGGAATCAATTTCTTTTATCCTGGACATGGGTAGTTACCATAGTTATCAGTAATGAATAATTATAATTTTAAAACCTGAAGGATGAAATGAATGGGAATAATTTTGAAACTATCTATATAGAGGAGAGAGAGTTTTCATTTTAGGATACTTGTGACTTAGAGGGAAAATTCATGCTGATGTTTGAGGAAATTTTTTGTGATAAGGACTAGGGCTCCTTATTCACCCCAATGACTTAGATCTAAATAGTTTGATGTTTATGGAATGTTGTATGATAACTATTTGGATGTGATCATGCATTATGAGTTCCATATAAACATAATGTATTTCATTTTTTAATTGAATTTTTTGGATAAGGGAGTTAACTATAATAGTGTGATTTCATGTGTAAAAAATAAAAATTATGGCTGAATGTTTCGTCAAGAAAAAATTTAATTGTTATAGTCCATAGAACAGGGAGTGACCATTCCAGGACATAGTGTATTTATAGCATTATTTTATGAGAAATCATGTCTTATAAAAAATTTGTGTAACTGAGACTCGTAAATCATGTGCTTAATTAGTAGTGAACTGTTAATGGATATGTGATGTAGTGGATTAAGGATCACAAGGATTTATGAATTACTAATGGCCAGGTTTATTAGTGTGGTTATATGGGACCAAAAGTTTCTTTTTCAAACATGGAGTTTGAGGAAATATTACATGTTTAAAACATCAATTAGATAGTGATATCTCTTTGTGTGAGGGAATATGAGAGTAACATGACAATATTTCCAATCACTAATGGGGATGTATATCCCTAGAGATTCAGTGTAAAAAGATTTATCATAAAATATTTCATACAATAATCGTGAGGAACACCATGATTTCATAGACTCTTGTATGGTTCTATTGGTATTTGTAAATTGGGGTATAGAATGTGGTTCCTACAAGAGTTTGTGTTAGTCTTATTGTGGTTTTCATAAGAATCATGTTGTTAAAATGAGAATAACGGAAAATTTTATGGTGGGAAAACCTCATTGGATGATAAGTTATATACCTTTTTAGGTGTATTTATGTTATGTAACTAGAGTGACACATATAGAAAACTTTAATTAATGTTGATTATAGTTTTGTGATAATTATAGTATATAAGTAGCTAGGGTGTTCGTCAAATAACATACAATTCAATGTATGGGTATTAATGTTGGTTGATTGAGTGTAGTCAATAATTTTGATAACTAAATGACTTTAGTTATAGGATATTTTCTAGTAGGGTGAAAAAGTAAGGTTTTTTATAAATTTTCATGTAAGGTGACCAATACTATGGAATATTAGTTCTCATGGGATGTATAATGCCATGTGTCATGAATAAAATATTTATGTTATGATTATATTTTTGGTTTTAAGACTGTGGTTTATGATAAGAATGGTTGGGAGGTTCTTTGGTGTTGTAATAAGAAAGAGATAACCTATTTTAAACAAGATACATCAACCATTGTTTTATGATTTGGGTGGATTTTGAATTTGAAAATACTGTTAAGAGTGCTTATTTATCTGTCAGTTCATGGAATTTTTCAGTGTGGTTGTGCATGGGCTATCATGTCATCAAGAGATAGTCGGTTTTGTTGGATTAACCACTTGTTTAATTGTGTGTGATTGAGAAATATGATATAGATAATGACTAACCTAAATCAATAGAGGGATTATCTAAGTTGTGTTTAACTTTAGTGTGTTGTGCTTAGAGATTTTAAAAATTTAACTACTTCAGCGGTGGTATAGGAAGTACCACTACCATAGGAATATCTAAAATTTTAGCATGTTATTGATATATGTGATTGAAATAATTCATGTATGATGCACATGAAGGCTTATTATGTATGAGAAGTGTTAGGGTTGGGAGGTTTTAATGACCCGCACTAGATTGTGTTGGTTGAATTAGTAAAAATTATATATTTAAATATGATGTAACCTAGAACTTTTATTAATTATCAAATTTATATAAGATTTTACAATATATATGTAAATTTTAAACATTTTAGTTGAAATGTTTGAGGTATTAATTCTAGTGGATGATACCCAAAGGGGGTTTTGTGGGTTTTTTATTTTAACTGATATAAGTGGATGACTACAGAGAACCACTATATATCCAAGTCTATATGCTTGTTGTACTTGCCTGATATTTATAAGAAAATGACTCATAGATAGGTAAACTGGTTTTATGGTGATTTATACAAATTGGCCAATGATAGAATACTAGGTACCTAGTACCACCAATAAAAAAATTATAAAAGAAAATATGGAATTTTTCATTTTATATTGATAAACTCACTAGGTTTTATGTATATATGAATGTTAAATTCCTATCTTCTATTTCTCCATTCCTCCTTCGTATCCATGTTCCATAATTATAGATGGTTGGAATTAGGATTTGGATATTGATTCCACTATATCATGGTGGGTTTACATTGATCCATTAATTATTCCTTAGAAGATGTTTAAGGAGTACATAGAGGGATCAATTCACAAGGTTTTATATCATTTCACTAGAGGTAATAAATTACTTATTTATGATTTTATTTTTTAAAAAAATATAATGTAATTAGTGTTGTTTTGGTTTCTAATTTTGTGGATTTGGTTAGATGACTTCACTATATTGATCAAGGTTTCGGTGAGAATACATATCCCAGTGATTTTTAGTACATTTATCCCTAAGTAAAAATTGGTTTATTGATTGGATATATTATTTATAGGGTCAATATTATTAATTATTAAGGGTCTTCGATGAAATGGGTGGTGATGTTTTCTTGGGTTTACTTGATTGGGGGTGGTTTGATCTTTTTTATGGTCTAACACTAGATAATTTTAGATGCTTCCTAGTACTAAAACATTATATGGCCTATTATATAGATTTTTTGCATGGGTATAAATGAATGGGGTAATTGATATGGAACCATGAGTGGGTTACCTTGTGTGAGGTGAGCCCTATAAATCTGTTTAGGCTCATTAAGATACCTAGTGTTAAGACCCAGAAATTTCAAGGGAATTTTTTTTCTTAATTTTATTTGAATTTTACATGAACGCAGTTTCTGATGGCGCCTGATTCCGAGGCCCGGTGTGCCCGGAATCATTTTCCAAAGTTTAGCTCGGGTAAGTTCAGTGAACGAATGAGAGGGTTTTTCAAACTTTTGAACCGGTGCTCGGAATTGAAATCTGAGGGCACCGATGAACTCGTAGCGCCAGTTTTTGCTTAAGAAGACCCTTTCAGGAGTTGCGTTTGCTCGGGTGGAGTTTTACTTAATTGGGTTAGCTAATGAATAAAATAAAATATTGTGCAACTGATCTTATTTTTTTTCAAGGAAGTGTTAACCTAAGCTAAAGTGGTTGAGCAGGACCCACATCCTAACTAATCCACTCAGTAGGATACTAGTCGGGTGGGCCCCACATGATCCCCACCTTTTCAACTTCCTCAACCACTCCTTAATCAAGGTAGCGCACCCGAACCCCCCTTTTAAATAAAGTCAACTCATGCGTTTGATTTAATATTAAACGCCTCTATTAATTGGGCGGTTTAATCATTTCAATTAAATTCAATTAATTGGTTGATTCATTTTTGTTGAATTTCAAATTCGTTGGCTTGTGTGTTAATAAAATAAAACAAATCTTGTTTTATTATTGTTGGGTGTGTTGTGTTGAGTTTTTGGGAGAAAAATGGGAGTCTTGGAGTTCATTGTTCTTCGTCGAAGAATGCGAAGAACGCACCGCCGCCGATGAAGAACGCTGACCTCCAACGACGGACAACGGTGAGAGACGCCTTCTTCGGTGATCGACGAACCGACGCGCGTGTCCTCATTCCTTCTTTCCACGTCAATGGAAGGAAGACAATGTTCCTCTGTGACGTGATGATCCATCTTCTTCCGTGACGATCATTTCTGCGACGTCCCTTTCCGCGACAAACCTCGTTCGAAGACTACGCTCGAGGTAGGGGATTTATTTGTTTGTTCATAAATACTTCAGTCCCCTTTTCTTAATTTCAAATTGGGCCACCTATTTCCACAATAACAGGATGAGGTCGGACCGCACAAACATGGCCAACCCTCCTCCCCCTTGTTTGTTTGATTTTATTACGGCACATGCGAAGGCGGCGTGGTGTCGTTGCACCGCGCATAAACAATGGGAATGGGAAAAGATGCGTGGCATCGTCGCCCTGCGCCGATGAAGTCGAACAAGGTCGCTGGATGTCGTGCCACACCGAAGAATAACGATAAACACCACGGCCAGAGCGGGGCCGCGGCGGAGGGGCCCGACGAAGCAGGGACCGACGGCCAACTTCTGGACGCCCGCGTCGGAGTAGGGGGACCGGCCCGCGCCAGTCCTGTGGTGTAGCAGCCGGCCGGCCAGAGTGGGCCGGCCGTTTATAGGAGGAGACGGGGGTTACGACCCCCGTCTGGCCGGAGAAGAGTGGCCCCCACATGGGGACCGCGGTTACGAACTTGGGGGGCATGCCCCCCCCCCCCCCCCGCACCCCAAAACCGCTCGGCCGTTTCGGCTGAGCCCTCTGGCCAGCGGACCGTGCCCAGGCTGGGCCGGTCCATGCCAGCCAGGCCAGGACGCACCCAGGTGGGCTGGACCTGGACCCGGGTCGGGTCAACCCGGTTCGGGCCGGCCCAGGGGGTCTCGGGCTGGGTCGGTCCAGGCCCAAAAACCCCACTTTCGGACATATTACGGTCTTTTACCCATATCTTGGGCTGCGGACCTCCGATCGATGCAATGTCAGCTGCGATACGATACTTGGATTGACATGGTCATTCTGATATATTACACTCAAGGTTTTAGATAACTTTGAGTATGACCAGGTTGGTTTGGATACAAAACCAACTGGGCCCTCGGAGCGGAAACGCATATATCTTGAGCTCCAGACGCCCGATTGACGTGTTGTCGACTTTGTTAGATTCCTATTGATGATACGAAACATTTGGCATACTTAGACTGAGTTTTGGTTGCAGTAGGATAGTGGCTGGGATGGATTGTACCCGAAATCCAACTGGGCCCCACGAATGGAAAAGCTGATATCTTTCAGACCGAAAGTCCATTTGAAGAACCGTCAGTGGAATTGGTGTTCATGTTGAGAAACGGTCCCTATGCGCTTACCCTATGAGAGTTCGGGGTATAGTTGAGATACGGCCGGGTTGGTTCGCACACGAAACCAACTGGGCTCCTGGGACGAAAAGGCTAGTAACTCATAGATCAGGCGTCTGATTGACGCGCCGTCTGTTGCGTTGAGACCCCTATGATGAGGCGGTCCTTTGAGATACTTATTAGTGGGAACTTGAGATACTTGGAGTATCGACCAGTAGCTCGTAGAGAAGACCCTCCCGGAGACAAGCGTTCAGAGTATGGAGACCGTGTAGCCGACTGAGACCTGACGACTGCTTGACCGACTCAACTTAGAGTAAGTCGACTAGCCCAATGGACGGAGCACTACTTTGTTTGGGTTCAGACCCATGGCGGATGGAGCACTACTTGTTTGGTTGCAAACCCGCGGTACTCGTCCGGAGATTACCTCTACAGGCTATTAGGGGGTGTGCACTACTGTGTTTGGGTAGCATACCCCGGCGGGAAGCACTACTGTGTTTGGGTGGCAGGCCCGCGATACTCGACAGGAGGAGTACTTTAGTAGTCTTAGGTTAGTGAGAAGTACCTCAGAGTCATGAAAGGATCACTGTACACTCCAGAGACGAGGCTCTTCAGCAGTTACAGTTTCGATAATGAAAATATTGGTTTGAACTGAGTCTATGATCTTTGTGTTTCCTCATGATTGAGATGGTTTACTTGATAACTTAGGTATAAGTATGGGCTGATACCTAAGTATGGGTTATATGTTGTGATTTTGCTTTGTGGTTATCCTTGTTGGATTTAGAGAGACCATGAGGGTCTCGGGGTCCCTACTGAGTATCGTTATACTCACCCCTACACGGGTTATGCCTGCACCTCGTTGTGTTGGTTGCAGACGACGGGCAGTGCTGAAGGAGGCCGAGTGTTCGAGGACTGAACGATACCCGGAGGTGGACCACACGACGAGTCAGTATCCGGAGGTGAAATTCACGACGAGATGACACTCGGAGGAAGTTTATGGGAAAGAGAGTTTTGGAGGCTATCTGTACCTACCCTTCAGCTAGGATCCATGGTGGACGATCCAGGAGCTGCGCTATCTGTACCTACCCTTCAGGTAGGATCTGTGGTGGATGATCCAAGAGATGCACTATCTATACCTACCCTTCAGGTATGATCCGAGGAGGATGACCCATGAGCTACTTCCATTCTTCCAGCTATTGTCTTTTTCTGTTGTACTTTTGTTCAGTTGTAGTTGTACTTTCGATTGGGTTTGTATTCTAGCCCATTTACTTTTTAGCACTTTCTTTTGTTCTTAGTGTAAACTTCCGCTTGTACTCTGTGTGTTTGTTTACTTTTTTTAAGGCAATGTCTTCCTAGTTATCGGGATTTACGACTTTGGTGCTAGTCGCCAGCCCCAGGCCTATGAAGGCGGGCTTGGGGTAGTCACGACATGGGCCCCGAGGACGGGTCATGACAAATTGGTATCAGAGGAGTTCGGTTCTACCGCAGAACTTATAACTCAGATATTTTATTTCTGTGAAGCGACAATGTTAAGAGTACCGAGTGTGGTTTTCTGTTCAGGGAGTCCAGTGTTGGTGAGGGCGGCCGACGTATCCATACACTAGTACCTTGACAACTGATTTCCGACTTTGTGCACGAAAACACTGATTGCGTGTGTGTTTTCAAAGGTTTTACCTTAAAATAGCTCAAACCAGGTCTGCTCACCAGGTATAAATAGTTTGACCGTGTCACGTTGTTTCTTCAGGATGCCTTTTCACGGACGACCAGCTAGAGACCAGAGGGATGTGCGTACTGACAGCTTGCTGAGCGATGAGGCTTCGGTACAGGGCCCTCTTGCAATTGAGGCACTAGCGGATGCACGAGTGGTACTACCATATGTTGGGCCACCGATGCCACCAGCCCCAGCAGCAAGCGATGCACGTCACTTGAGCGTGCTACACGAGTTCCAGCCCCAGAGGCCACCCAGGTTCCAGGGAGAGATGGACCCACAGGCGGCTGAGGATTGGCTAGAGGCTGTGGTGAGAGTCTTCAGGCTAGTATGGACGCCATTAGACTTTATGGTGATCTTTGCTGCCAGCCTCTTTCAGGAAGCAGCTGAGAGATAGTGGAGTCACCTGTTCCTGTTTTGTGACGGCATGACCTTCACCTGGGAAGACTTCGAGACCTTCTTTAGGGTGTAGTTTGTACCAGTAGCTCTACACCTCGAGTGTGTTCAGGAGCTGCTGCCTTTGCCGCATGTTTTTTCATCAGTAGCCGAGTCATATGTTGGCAGTAGACAGATGATGCAGAGTTCCAGGAAAACCATACCAGCAGTTGAGCGATATAGTGTTTTAGGATCGGTGGTCCGGTGTAACATCCCATGTAAGTAATGAATAATAGATATTTTTATCTATGTCTATTAATGATTAAGATAGTGTTTTAGAGGCTTAAAATGAAAATAAATCCAATCTTAAGCATGGAATACACTAATATTCTTAAAAGATTGTTTTACTGCCTTATGATGGAAAACCCTTTTTAAATCTATCTTTTCAAAATTTTATAAACATTGTTTTCCAAAATAAACTTATTATTTATGATTGGGACATAAAAATTTACTTTGTGTGAATTTTTGATATTTTTCTGAAAATGTTCATTTTTTAATGAATAGTGAAAAATACCACATTTTACATCAAAACTACTTTTTAATATAATTTATTTATATGATTAGATTATCTTTTGAATTGGTATTAATGTGTAATATGAATATATTTTTACCATTTAATCCAATGGTGGCCATTGGAATCAATTTCACTTTGAAATTGGACTCAAACTAGTGTCAATCTTTTGATACTTATTGCTTCATAAAAATACGCTATTTGCTCTGACAGCGGGAATTAATTATTAAATTAATTAATGTGACTTATATGTTTTTAATTTTGTAAAATAGACTTCATTTTTGAATTCGGAATACCAAATAGATCTTAGGGTGAATTTTTGGTAATTTTCTGAAAAACTTCAATTTTTGATGAATAGTGAAACCACTAAGTGGTACTTATAAAAAACTGATTTTCCGTTTAAATGAAATTTTTCCATCATTGTGTTTTGAATTTCAAAAAATCCAACATACATGGTTTTCATTAAGAAGTAAAATGTGGTTCAATGAGATTAAAATAATTTTTTGGTGAATAGTAACTTATTAAGTTCTTAATCGCGATTAGTGGTAATTAGGGTAGTTTAAGGCATAAATAATGCTTTAATAATATGAAATGACCTAGACACATGTCCTACCCTAATTGGTTGTGTCATGGCCGACCAAGACAATCCATGGGTCAACTTGAGGACCCCATGGAGACACTTTGGTTGGGAAATGACATAAATAAGTTTTTATTAAATGTTAAAGTAAAAATGAAACAAACATAATATGTCTTACGAAAAGAATTTTTACATGGGGTTATAAAGATCAGATTTTTGATTATAAATAGTAATTGGAAAGATAATAATATTTAATACATCATAGTATTTTTTTTATAATTTTTAGACATTAAATAAATTAAATTATTTATGACATCATGATGATGCAGCGAGGACCTCATTATTTAACGATTTAAATAAAATGGAAAGATAATGTAAAATCTATGAACTAAAAATGTCCAAAAACAATTAGATGAGTTTATTTCGAACCCTTATTACCTTATCCACGAATTATATCAATGTGGGATCTTTTAAAACCGAAACACATTTTCAAATAAAGTAATATTTCTTTACTTTCCAAAAGTGCCCCTCCTCTCCTCTTATAAAAGGCCCCCACCTCTACCTCATTTCACACACTCCTCAAGCCTTTGGATCAGCCAACCCCTTCCCATTTACTCTCTCCACATACCTTTCTTCATCCTAGAGGATTCCCTTTGGGCAGAATCCTTTCAAAGGAAGCCTTTAGGATCAAATCAAAAAGAGTTACACTTTTAAAGGTAATTCATTCTCTCAAGTTCGTTTGTTTTATTTTGCTTCTCCAACCCCCTAAACTCTTTTTATTTACTTCTTTTGTAACACCACCAGTATCTTCAATATACTAGGATGTTGTTATACGATTTATTTGGGCTACACTCTCACACAACTACATCAAATGGTTAAAGAACATACGGTTTCTGTGGATGGCGAAATTCTGCCTCCCGAAACGATGATTGTTCAATACTCAGTTAACACCTTCAAAGGTGGCCATTATGATGTCACTATTTTTATATATGATATATAATATGTTTATGGTTTCCTTAAGATTCTTTTTTCTTCATTTTGGGCATACCTTTATGATTTCCATTATGGGTAAACACGATATCTTCATTTTAGGAAGTGCGGACTACCGCCCCCTGAAAGTGATTTGATTCGTTAATACCATATGTGGGATGTGTAAAGGATAAAGTTAATGATATTATATATGTTATTATACTGTAATTATAATATACTCTTATATAATTATGATTCCATTCCAGAAATACGAAATAGAAATGGAAGTAGCGTTCATGCGTACGTACGGCCTACTGTCTCCATGAACGGTGCATTTCATTTCTTACCTCTAAATGTGTTGTAATATTATAAATACATGTATATGATGAATATATATGATATATATGTTATCCAAATCATTAATATCATTCTGGATATAATGAACCTTTGACCAAATTAACAACACGTAAGTGTAAGAAGTCTATTTTTGACTTAAGAACCAAATACCGACAAAATGAACATTATTAACTTAAATGATTACATGATGTTCATAACATGGTATAAAAGGAATAATGAACTTGAAAAAGATTCATAAGAAAGTAGAGATTAAATCAAGTTTATTATTCAGGAGATTAAAGAACGGTCGGGTCAAGTCGGATACGAGGTATGGGACTTCGTCTCAATCTCCTTTCATTGAGGTATATTTTATTTTATACACAACTTTCTTTTATACGGTGTATAAACCCCTTTGACTTTTACGTTTATTCAAAAGGAATCCTTTTTATACGAAGCATTTACTAAACAAAAAAAGGGAATTTTTTTGTCGTACGTATGCGGTGACAATGACTTCTCCGCCGTCGTAACCGTTATTTGAGTTTCGGCTTCCTCTACAAGCCATACCTTCTTTTTAAAAGAAAAATAAATGCCATGTTTTACTTTTCTTTTATTTTGGTATTGAAAATGGTTTTCATAATGTTTTTATATCAATGTGTTGTATTGATATCTCGTTATTGAAATGTGGAAATTTTATGTTTCCTTTATGCATGTTTTATGTGATATGATTATGTTATGGTTCTTGGGCATTATTATGAAGATGGGTGGTTCCGTGGTAAACTAAGGGCAGGTGAGCCCGTTATATCTCTCCAATGCATTGGGTAACGCGAAGGAGTGAAACGTTAAGGTTTCTCTGAAGAGATTTAGGGAATATACTGTGATGGGTATTCCAAACGTAACCAAGAGGGTTACTCCCTACGTAAGAATGTTATGGATGCCTCAAGTTACCTTTATGTCTTATGATTTCTATGATTTATTCATGATTTTATGAGGTATGTTAAAGTGCCTATGTTTTATGGGTAAGGTATGATTTCATTCTTATGTATATATGAACTCAGGTTTCCTTTCCATGTTTTTTATAACCCATACTGATCTTTTTATGCTCATCCCAAGTTTTTTGAAATGTTTTTCACAGGTCTAGGGAAAGGTACATGATATGATGATAGTGTCAAGGAAGTTTCAAGAAATAATCCATGTTTTATTTCAAATGTGTTTCCATTTATGGGAATGAAGAATACTATCTTTATGTAACCACTTTGTTTATATGTGGAATGTAATGCAAGTTTTATGATCTAATTCTCTAAAAATCTAAACCTGAAAAGATCCTCAACGTGTAATCTTATAATAACTCAAGATAAAGTAAGGTTTAAGGCTAGGGCTTTATAGTTGGTATCAAAGGTCGGTTTAGATAACTTTAGGAGTTATAATTCTATTAAATGATTATCCAAAAATATTTTTTTGAAATGATATAGCATTTGAAGATTACCATGTTGCTTCATCTAATAAATGTTTGTTTAGAATGGTTTTCCGCAGAGGAAACAGGGAAGCAGTGCTAGGAAGGCATACAGAAGGAAATAACCTTCCGAATCAGCATCCAGAAATTGTCAGAATTGGAACTGAACAGTTTTTTGCAGTAATGGAATAGTTGACTCAAGCGATAAATGGCGGTGGTATCCATGCACGAGATCAGCCAGATCAACCGCAGAGGAACATGTCAGTGGTGGAAAATTTCATGAGGCAACATCCACCATCATTCAGAGGATCATCTGACCCTGTGCTAGCTGAAGGGTGGATTAAAGCACTGGAAAAGATTTTTGATATCATGGGGTGTTCAGACAATCAAAAGGTTAGTATTGCTATTTACCGTTTGGAGGGTGAAGCAGATCAGTGGTGGTCTATGGTTAAAAATATCAGGGACGCCGATGAGATTGATGCTCTTGACTGGGATGAATTCAAGGGTATGTTTCTTGAGAAGTATTTTCCTAAGGTTGTTCGACTTAGGATGGAAAATAAATTCTTGGAATTGAGGCAAGAAGAAGACTCAGTGGCTACCTATGAAGAAAGGTTCACTCGATTGGCAAGGTATGCTCCAAATTTTATCCAAGACCTTGATAGTAAAATCAATCGTTTTTACTCAGGATTAAAGCCAAAATATCGAAGGGAATTAGCTTCTAAAGAGTTTAAAAGTTATGAAAAGCTTGTTCGATATGCTGAGAAGGTGGAAATGGAGTTTTCCGATGACCAAGTGTTCTATAACAACCAGCAGAAGAAGAGACCGAGGTGGCAGGAGAAAGGTAAGAATTCTTCAAAAAAGTCTGATGGTAAGAGAACTAAGTTTCCAGTTTGTGATAAATGTGGAAAAAGGCATGCTGGGGAATGTCTTCTGAATTCTGGAAAGTGCTACCGATGTGGTAAGATGGGACATAAGGCTCGTGATTGCACTGAAAAGGATCAAGGTGAAGGTAAGAACAAATTTGATTTACAGTTAGTGAAATGTTTTATGTGCAATGAGATGGGTCACTATGCAAATGAGAGTCCGACAAAGATCTTGAGTGATGGGAAGCAGTTAGACTAAAAGCAGAAAGGGGTGGTGAAATCCTTTGCAACTACTTCAGCAAATGTCGGGCCATCAAATGAAGTTGTATCAGGTACTTTGTTTGTTTTTTCAGATTATGCCAGTGTGTTGTTTGATTCGGGGTCTACACATTCTTTCATCTCTGAAACCTTTTCTAGTAAAATGGGAATACCATCTCAAGAAATGACTCCTGAACTTTTGGTAAAAACACCTGGGGGAAATGTTGAGGCAAAAAGAATTTATAAGAATCTTCCTATCCTTATCTGTGGAAAGAACCTACTTGCAAACCTTATTGTTCTACCTCTAGTAGAGTTTGATGTTATCCTAGGTATGGATTGGCTCTCTATTTACTATGCTAAGATTGACTGTAGAGATAAAGAAGTTTCTTTTCAGAAAGACTTTCAGTTTGTTTACAAGAATGAACCCTTACTTTTGATAACATATCAAGAGGCCAAGAAACTTGTAAAAGATGGAAATGAATGTTACCTTGCAAACGTCGTTGAAAATAAAGGAACTCTTCAGATTAATGATGTGCCAGTGGTAAATGAGTATCCTGATGTTTTTCCTGATAAGTTTCCTGGAATAATACCAGATCGTGAAGTTGAGTTTACTGTTGACTTAGTTTCGGATGCTAAGCCAATTTCAAAACCCCCTTATCGAATGGCACAAATTGAACTTTTAGAGTTGAAGGAGCAGTTTCAAGATTTATTAGAGAAAGGTTTCATTAGACCTAGCACATCACCATGGGGTGCTCCTGTTTTATTTGTTAAAAAGAAAGATGGTTCTATGAAACTTTGCATTGATTATAGAGCCTTGAATAATATCACTGTTAAGGACAAATATCCTTTGCCTCATATCGATGATTTGTTTGATCAGCTCCAGGGAGCTCAGTTTTTTTCAAAGATTGACCTGAGATCGGGGTACCACCAGCTGAAGGTAAAGGTGGCAGATATTCCGAAGACCGCGTTCCGTACGAGATATGGCCATTATGAATTTGTAGTAATGCCTTTTGGGCTAACCAATGCACCTACTGTATTCATGGACTTAATGAATAGAATTTTCCATGAGTTCTTGGATAAGTTTGTGGTGGTTTTCATTGATAATATTTTGGTGTTTTCTAAAAGTAAATAGGAGAATGAAAGACATTTAAGGGTTATCTTACAAACCTTAAAAGAAAAGAAACTGTATGGGAAATTCAGCAAGTGTGAGTTTTGGTTGCAACAAATTTCTTTCCTTGGTCACATTGTTTCTAAATATGGAATAACGGTTGATCCTGTAAAAACAAAAGTTGTGGAAGAATGGCCAAGACCCACAAATTTAACCGAGATTCGTAGCTTCCTTGGTTTGGCGGGCTATTACCGAAGGTTTGTTAGAAATTTTTCACGGTTATCTAGTCCAATGACTAAGCTAACTCGGAAGGGTGTTAAGTTTATCTGGACAAAAGAATGTGATGATTGTTTTTAGGAATTGAAAAGAAGATTGGTGAATGCTCCAGTTTTGGCACTACCTTCCAGGAATGGTGAGTTTGTTATATACAGTGATGCTTCATTGAAAGGACTTGGTTGCGTCCTAATGCAGAATGATCAGGTAATTGCTTATGCTTCACGACAGTTGAAAACTCATGAGGTAAATTACCCAACACATGATTTGGAGTTAGCTGTTGTTTTTTTTTTGCTTTAAAAATTTGGTGGCATCATTTGTATGGAGTAAAGTGTAAAATATATACCGATCACAAAAGTTTAAAGTATATATTCACTCAGAAAGAATTGAACATGAGACAAAGGAGATGGCTAGAATTAATCAAGGATTATGATTGTACAATTCATTACCATCCGGGAAAAGCAAATAAAGTGGCTGATCCTTTGAGTCGAAAAAGTAATGCTTAATTAACAATGTTGCGTTTGGAACATGATACTTTGGTTAAAGATTTGATGAACTTTGGCATAGAAGTTGTTGGTGCAGGAAGTCCTTCTGTTTTTTTCAGGTATCAGTGAGATCATCTCTATCAAATAGAATCAAGCAAGCACAGAAGCAAGACAGTGAGTTGCAGAAAAAGGTAGAGCTGGTTCAGAAAGGTAAGTTGTCTGAATTAAACATTGATAATGATTGCGTTTTGAGATTTGGGAATAGATTGTGTGTGCCTTGTGATTCACAGTTGAAGAGAGAGTTGTTATGTGAAGCTCATAGTTCTCTGTTTTCAGTTCATCCAGGCAGTACTAAGATGTATAGAGATCTGCGGGAGTATTACTGGTGGGGTGGAATGAAAAGAGACATTGATGATTTTACTGTGAAGTGTTTGACATGTCAACAGGTTAAAGCAGAGTGGCAGTTACCGAAAGGGATGCTTCAGCCTTTACCAGTGCCAGAGTGGAAATGGGAGAATATATCCATGGACATTGTTGTAGGATTACCGAAGACATCTTGAGGAAATAATGCAATATGGGTTATTGTTGACCGCTTGACCAAATTTGCTCATTTCCTTGCTATACCAGATACTTTCTCTCTTGATCAACTTTCCCGTTTGTATCTTAAAGAGATAGTCAGGTTACATGGAGTTCCTCTCTCCATTGTGTCGGATCATGATCCCAGGTTTACTTCTAACTTTTGGAAAGGCCTTCAGAAGTCGTTGGGTACTGAATTAAATTTTAGTACAGTTTTTCATCCTAAATTAGATGGGCAGTCAGAACGAACAATTCAGACATTGGAGGATATGCTACGAGCTTGTTCTATGGGTTATCAGGGAAGTTGGGACCAACATCTTTCATTGGTTGAATTTTCATATAATAACAGTTTTCATTCCAGTAAACAGATGGCACCATTTCAGGCATTATATGGGAAGCAGTGTTGAACTCCAGCTTTCTGGGATGAAGTGGGTGAAAGGAAGTTGATGGGACCAGAATTGGTAGAAGAGATGGCAGAAAAAGTTCAGCTGATTCAGAAACACATGAGAACAGCTCAGAGCAGGCAGAAGAGTTATGCGGATAACCGGAGGAAGGATCTATCTTTCGAGGTAGGTGATCATGTTTTTTTCAAAGTATCACCATGGAAAAGTGTGATGAGATTTGGTAAGAAAGGAAAGCTGAGTCCAAGGTTTATTGGACCATATGAAATTCTGGATAAAGTTGGATCAGTTGCATACCGAGTGGCTTTACCTCCGAGTTTATCTCAGTTACACAATGTTTTTCACGTTTCGATGTTGAGAAAGTATATGCCATATCCATCTCATGTTTTGAGTCTAGAGGTAGTTCAGCTAGAAGAGAACCTATCTTATGAGGAACAACCTGTCCAGATTCTTGACCACAGGGAGCAAGTGTTACAAAATAAGTTGATTCACCAGGTAAAGGTTTTGTGGAAAAACCACATGATTGAAGAGGCAACATGGGAATCTGAAAATGCAATGAGGGATAAGTACCCCCATTTATTTGATAAGTAAATAAATTGCGGGGACACAATTTTATAAAGGGGGAAGTATGTAACATCCCAAGTAATTAATGAATAATAGATATTTTTATCTATGTCTATTAATGATTAAGATAGTGTTTTAGAGGCTTAAAATGAAAATAAATCCAATCTTAAGCATGGAATACACTAATATTCTTAAAAGATTGTTTTACTGCCTTATGATGGAAAACCCTTTTTAAATCTATCTTTTGACAATTTTATAAACTATTTTTGTCAAAATAAACTTATTCTTTATGATTGGGACATCAAAATTTACTTTGTGTGAATTTTTGATATTTTTCTGACAATGTTCATTTTTTAATGAATAGTGAAAAATACTGCATTTTACATCAAAACTGCTTTTTAATCTAATTTATTTATATGATTAGATTATCTTTTGAATTGGTATTAATGTGTAATATGAATATATTTTTACCATTTAATCCAATTTTGGTCATTGGAATCAATTTCACTTTGAAATTGGACTCAAACTAGTGTCAATCTTTTGATACTTATTGTTTCATAAAAACACGCTATTTGCTCTGACAGTGGGAATTAATTATTAAATTAATTAATGTGACTTATATGTTTTGAATTTTGTAAAATAGACTTCATTTTTGAATTCGGAATATCAAATATAGCTTAGTGTGAATTTTTGGTAATTTTCTGAAAAACTTCAATTTTTGATGAATAGTAAAACCACTAAGTGGTACTTATAAAAAACTGATTTTATGTTTAAATGAAATTTTTCCATCATTGTGTTTTGAATTTCAAAAAATCCGACATACATGGTTATCATAAAGAAGTAAAATGTGGTTCAATGAGATTAAAATAATTTTTTGGTGAATAGTAACTTATTAGGTTCTTAATCGCGATTAGTGGTAATTAGGGTAGTTTAAGGTATAAATAATGATTTAATAATATTAAATGACCTATACACATGTCCTACCCTCATTGGTTGTGTCATGGCCGACTAAGACAAGCCATGGATCAACTTGGGGACCCCATGGAGACACTTTGGTTGGGAAATGACATAAATAACTTTTTATTAAATGTTAAAGTAAAAATGACACAAACATAATATGTCTTACGAAAAGAATTTTTACATGGGGTTATAAAGATCCGATTTTTGATTATAAATAGTAATTGGAAATATAAAAGGATTTCTTACATCATAGTATTTTTTTTATAATTTTTAGACATTAAATAAATTAAATTATGTATGACATCATGATGATGCACCGAGGACCTGATTATTTAACGATTTAAATAAAATGGAACGATAATGTAAAATATATGAACTACACATGTCCAAAACCAATTGGATGAGTGGATTTCGAACCCTTATCACCTTATCCACGATTTATATAAATTTGGGACCTTTTAAAACCGAAACTAATTTTCAAATAAAGTAATATTTCTTTACTTTCCAAAAGTGCCTCTCCTCTCCTCTTATAAAAGGCCCCCACCTCTACCTCATTTCACACACTCCTAAAGCCTTTGGCTCAGCCAAACCCTGCCCATTTACTCTCTCCACATCCATCTACCCATCCTAGAGGATTCCCTTTGGGCAGAATCCTTTCAAAGGAAGCCTTTAGGCTCAAATGAAAAGGAGTTACACTTTTAAAGGTAATTCATTCTCTCATGTTCATTTGTTTTATTTTGCTTCTCCAACCCCCTAAAATCGTTCTATTTACTTCTTATGTAACAACACCAGTATCTTAAATATACTAGTCTGTTGTTATAAGATTTATTTGATCTACACTCTCACACAAATACATCAAATGGTTAAAGAACATACGGTTTCCGTGGATGGAGAAATTCTGCCTCCCGAAACGATGATTGTTCAATACTCATTTAACACCTTCAAAGGTGGCCATTATGATGTAACTATTTTTATATATGATATATAATATGTTTATGTTTTCCTTAAGCTTCTGTTTTTTTCATTTTGGGCATACCTTTATGGTTTCCATTATGGGTAAACACGATATCTTCATTTTAGGAAGTGCGGACTACCGCCCCCTGAAAGTGATTTGATTCGTTAATACCATATGTGGGATGTGTAAAGGATAAAGTTAATGATATTATATATGTTATTATACTGGAATTATAATATAATCTTATATAATTATGATTCCATTCCATAAATACGAAATATAAATGGAAGTAGCATTCATGCATACATACGACCTACCGTCTCCATGAAGGGTGCATTTCATTTCTAACCTCTAAATGTGTTGTAATATTATAAATACATGTATATGATGAATATATATGATATATATGTTATCAAAATCATTAATATCATTCTGGATATAATGAACCTTTGACCAAATTAACAACATGTAAGTGTAAGAAGTCTATTTTTGACTTAAGAACCAAATACTGACATAATGAACATTATTAACTTAAATGATTACATGATGTTAATAACATGGTATAAAAGGAATAATGAACTTGAAAAATATTCATAAGAAAGTAGAGATTAACTCAAGTTTATTATTCAGGAGATTAAAGAACGGTCGGGTCAAGTCGGATACGAGGTATGGGACTTCGTCTCAATCTCCTTTCGTTGAGGCATATTTTATTTTATACACAACTTTATTTTATACGGTGTATAAACCCCTTTTACTTTTACGTTTATTCAAAAGGAATCCTTTTTATACGAAGAGTTTACTAAACGACAAAAGGGAATTTTTTTGTCGTATGTATGCGGCGACAACGACTTCTCCGCCGTCGTAACCGTTATTTGAGTTCCGGCTTCCTCTACAAGCCATACCTTCTTTTTAAAAGAAAAATAAATACCATGTTTTACTTTTCTTTTATTTTGGTATTGAAAATGGTTTTCATAATGTTTTTATATCAATGTGTTGTATTGATATCTCGTGATTGAAATGTGGAAATTTTATGTTTCCTTTATGCATGTTTTATGTGATATGATTATGTTATGGTTCTTGGGCATTATTATGAAGACGGGTGGTTCTGTGATAAACTAAGGGCGGGTGAGCCCGTTATAGCTCTCCAATGCATTGGGTAACGCGAAGGAGTGAAACGTTAAGGTTTCTCCGAAGAGATTTAGGGAATATACTGTGATGGGTATTCCAAACGTAACCAAGAGGGTTACTCCCTACGTAAAAATGTTATGGATGCCTCAAGTTACCTTTATGTATTATGATTTCTTTGATTTATTCATGATTTTATGAGGTATGTTAAAGTGCTTATGTTTTATGGGTAAAGTATGATTTCATTCTTATGTATATATGAACTCAGGTTTCCTTTCCATGTTTTTTATAACCCATACTGAGCTTTTTATGCTCATCCCAAGTTTTTTTGAAATGTTTTTCACAGGTCAAGGGAAAGGTACATGATATGATGATAGTGTCAAGGAAGTGTCAATAAATATTCCATGTTTTATTTCAAATGTGTTTCCATTGATGGGAATGAAGAATACTATCTTTATGTAACCACTTTGTTTATATGTGGAATGTAATGCAAGTTTTATGATCTAATTCTCTAGAACTCTAAACCCAAAAAGATCCTCAACGTGTAATCTTGTAATAACTCAAGATAAAGTAAGGTTTAAGGCTGGGGCCTTATATGCAGAGCACCTGGGTTGGGGTCAGATCCAGGCATGACAGACTTGGACAGTGTTACTCCTGCGGAAGGAAGGGTCACATGGCACGTGACTATCCGACTCCCTGCACAGTTGATCTGCATTCGTTGGAGGAGCCACCGAGACAGAAGCAACGACGGGTGATTGAGCAACAGTTGAGCAGTGGACAAGGCAGTAGAGCTCTAGAAGCAGGTGGACAGGATAGGAACTAGTGGATACCTTTTTGTTTTGGTACTTATAGTTCCATGTTTTTGTTGTTGTTGTTGTTTGCTTGGAATATGAGCTGGTATAATAAAAGAAACTTATCTTTGTGGTGTTTTCTTTCTTGTCATTTTGTTTGGTTGATACTGAGAGGTTCTGGTTTAAAATTGTTGACTTGACCCTCAATTTAGAGATTTCTACTGGAGGAGACCCAGTGACCTCACACGGATGCCGATAGTGTGACTCGACCCTTGGAGGCGAGAGTGACAGTTGGATATCTTGGTAGTTACATTGAGGCCTTACGACGTCATCCATGGCATGAATACATCATTCATGTCAGGATTGAATGTATTAGGCAATGGGCGTGGTTCATCTGGGAGATGAGACCAAGTTTATCTTTTCAGAAAGGGATAAATCTTAGCAGCTCTTTCAGATCGTAGGCAAAGAAGGTGTAGATCATTCAGGAGCGGATGAAGACTGCACAGTGCAGTAAGAAACAGGAAACCGGCACCAGTCTTAGAGACTCGGGCGTGTTAAATGTTTCAAGAAGATGAAGCTTTAAGGAGAGATGAGTCTGCGAAGCAACAGACGTGGAGGCAGAGCTATGAGAGAAGTATGAGGTGGTGTAAATTTTAACATGCTACAACCACCCGCCTTAGTTGTCCCCGCCAGCCTCTGGAAGTTGGAGGGCGGAGGAAGAGTGTGGCTACATGCGGTCAAGGAGTGTGACCAAATGGCTCTAAAAATGATTCAAGGGAAAGTCTGTGTCCACTACTAGCTGTCATAGTAACAGACGTCGATATGAATCATTCCTTCCTTATACGAATCTTGTCCCAAACCTAGAGTTTCTGGTAAGCCGTGGACTTGACCCTCACGTCTGGAGATACCTTGGGATTAGACTCAATAACCACACTTATGCCGACGGTGTGGTCAGACCCTCCAGGCGAGAGTTTCGGTTAGAATCTATTGGTGGAAGCGTCGAGGCCTTACGATGTTTGTTTGAATATGGACTGGGCAATCACAGTTCATGCACAAATAGAAGGTATTAGGAAAAAAGGTTGTGGTTTAACTACGATGTCGAGATGGGTTTTCCTTGGTCGCCAGAAAGGAAACCCTAGGCAGCACAGGATAAACTCATGCATAAGAGGGTGCGGCCAATCACTCTTGAGTCAGCCAACCTTACCCTCGCGACAGCAGATGTTTTGAGTTTTAGTTCCAAACAGGAATTGGAGACCTCTATAGTTCGAGGATGATGATCAAGTCCTTATACGGGTCTCACCTCGACGAGGTTTACAGAGATGTGGCCGAGGAGACATGTTATCTCCGAAGTCCAATGGACCTTTCTAGGTCCTCGGCAGGGTATGCGAGGTGGTTTTCCGCTTGACCCATCCACCTCAGCTGCACCAGGTGCACGATGACTTCCATGTATCTCAACTGAGGAGATACAAGCATGAACCTTCGCATATCATCGACCATGAGGAGCTGGACTTTGGTGATGGGGTAACATCACGGAGGATCTAGGGGGGATCGAGGATCGATAGGAGCGAATCCTATGAGGATGGTCGATTCCTTGGGTGCACTTTCACTGGTAGTACGGGAACCTCCAGGTGAGCACATGGGAGAGGAAGGCACAAATGTGTTCTCAGTACCGCTTTTGTATCCCTAGTTTGTGTTAAAGCTTTACGGGGACGTAAATCCCTGAGGTGGGAGTAATGTAAAGACCTAGAAATTTCAAGGAAAATTTTTTCCTTTATTTTCTTTGGAATTTTACAAGAACGCAGTTTCTGAAGGCCCCTGATTCCGAGGCCCAGTGTGCCTGGAATCATTTTCTAAAGTTTAGCTCGGGTACGTTCAGTGAACAAATGAGCGGGTTTTTCAAACTTTTGACCCGGTGCTCGAAATTGAAATTAGAGGGCACCGATGAACTCATAGCGCCAGTTTTTTCTTAAGAAGACATTTTCTGGAGTTGCGTTTGCCCAGGTGGAGTTTTACTTAATTGGGTTAGCTAATGAATAAAATAAAATACTATGCAACAGATTTTATTTTTATTCAAGGAAGTGTTAACCTAAGCTAAAGTGGTTGAGCGGGACCCACATCCTAACTAATCCACTAGGTAGGATACTAGTGGGGTGGGGCCCACACGAGCCCCACCTTTTCAACTTCCTCAACCCCTCCTTAATCAAGGTAACGCACCTGCACCCCCCTTTTTAAATAAAGTCAACTCATGTGTTTGATTTAATATTAAACACCTCTATTAATTGGGAGGTTTAATCATTGCAATTAAATTCAATTAATTGGTTGATTTATTTTTTTTGAATTTCAAAGCCTTTGGCTTGTGTGTTAATAAAATAAGACAAGTATTATTTTATTATTGTTGGGCGTGTTGTGTTGAGTTTTTGGGAGAAAAAGGGGAGTATTGGATTTCTTTGTTCTTCGTCGAAGAACGCAAAGAACGCACCGCCGCTGATGAAGAACGCCGACCTCCAATGACGGAAGATGGTGAGAGACGCATTCCTCAGAGATCGACGACCTAATGCACATATCCTCATTCATTCTTTCCATATCAAAGGAAGGAAGACACCATTCCTTCGTGATGCGACGATTCGTCTTCTTCGGTGATGATCATTTCTGCGATGTCCCTTTCTGCGACAAACCTCGTTCGACGACTATGCTTGAGGTAGGGGATTTATTTGTTTGTTCATAAATACTTCAGTCCCCTTTTCTTTGTTTCAAATTGGGCCACCTATTTCCACAATAACCGGAGGAGGTCCGACTGCACGAACACGGCCGACCCTCCTCCCCCTTGTTTGTTTGATTTTATTGCGGCACATGAGAAGGAAGTGTGGTGCCGTTGCACTGCGTAGAAACAATGGGAATGGGAAAGCATGCGTGGCACCGTTGCGCAGTGCCGATGAAGTCGAACAAGGTCGCGGTGCCATCGTTTTGTGCCGGAGAATCATGAAAAACACCACGGCCAGAGCGGGGCCGCATCGGAGGGGCGCAGCGCCGTTGTGCCGCGCCGGAAGGACCACGACCGCGACGGAGCAGGGACCGGCGGCCTCCTTTCGGCCACTAGCGTCGGAGCAGGGGGACTGGCCCGCGCTGGTCCCATGGTGTAGCAGCCGGCCGACCAGAGCGGGCCGGCCGGTCGGAGAAGGAGCTGGGGGTTACGACCACTGGCTAGCCGGACAAGAGTGGCCCCCTCATGGGGGGCGCAGTTACGAACTGGCGGGGGGCACCCCCCCCCCCCCCCCCCCGCGCACCACAAAATCGCTCGGTCGTTTGGGCCGAGCCCTCTAGCTAGTGGACTGCGCTGGCCGTACCAGCGCGCCGGGCGACGCCGGGCTGCACCCAAGCGGGCCGGACCCGGACCCGAGTCGGGTCGACTCGGTTCAGGCCGACCCAGGGGGTCTGGGGCGGGTCGGTCTTTGCCCAAAACCCCCACTTTCAGACCTCTTACGGTATTTTTCCCATATCATGGGCTGCAGACCTCCGATCGATGCACCATCAGGTGTGATACGATCCTTGGATCGACACGGCCATTTCGGAATATTACAGTCAAGGTTTTGGAGAACTTTGAGTACGGCCGGGTTGGTTTCGATACAAAACTGACCAGGCCCTCGGAGCGGAAACGCTTATATCTTGAGCTCCGGACGTCCAATTGATGTGCCGTTAACTTTGTTGGATTCCAATTGATGATACAGAACTTTTGTAATACTTTTCCTGAGTTTTGGTTGCTGTTGGACAGTGTCCGGGTTGGATTGTACCCGAAATCCAACCGGGCCCCTAGAACGGAAAAGCTGATATCTTTCAGACCGAACGTCCGTTTGACGAACCATCAACGAAGTTGGTGTTCACGTGGAGAAACGGTCCCTATGAGATTACCCTATTAGAGTTCGGGGTACAGTTGAGATACGGCCGGGTTGGTTCGCACACAAAACCAACAGGGCCCCTGGGACGAAAAGGCTAGTAACTCACAGACCGGGCGTCCGATTGACGCGCCGTCTGTTGTGTTGAGACCCCTCTAACGAGGTGGTACTTTGAGATACTTCTTAGTGGGACTTTGAGATACTTGGAGTATCGACCAGTAGCTCGTGGAGCAGACCCTCCCTGAGACGAGCGTTTGGAGTATGGAGACCGTGTAGCAGACTGAGACCTGACGACTGCTTGACCGACTCGACTTGGAGTGAGTCGACTAGACCAGTGGATGAAGCACTACTTTGTTTGGGTGCTGACCCATGGCGGACGGAGCACTACTTGTTTGGGTGCATACCCGCGGTACTCGTCTAGAGAGTACCTATGCAGGCTATTAGGGGGCGGGCACTACTGTGTTTGGGTAGCATACCCCGGCGGGAAGCACTACTGTGTTTGGGTGGCTGGCCCATGGTACTCGACAGGAGGAGTACTTCAGCAGTCTTAGGTTATTGAGAAGTACCTCGGAGTCATGATAGGATCATTGTACACTCTAGAGACGGGGCTCTTCAGCAGTTAGGGTTTCATTAATGAAAATCCTAGTTTGATCTGAGTCTATGATCTTTGTGTTTCCTCATGATTGAGATGGGTTACTTGATAACTTAGGTATAAGTATGGGATTATACCTAATTAAGGGTTATCTATTGTGATTCTGCTTTGTGGTTATCCCTATTGGATTTAGAGAGACCTTTAGGGTCTCTGGGTCCCTACTGAGTATCGTTATACTCACCCCTACACGGGCTATGCCCGCACCTCGTTGTGTTGGTTACAAATGACAGACAGAACTGACGGAGGCCGAGTGTTCAAGGACTGGACGGTACCCAGAGGTGGACCACACGACGAGTTATTATCCGGAGGTGGACTTCATGATGAGATGACACTCGAAGGAGGTTGACGGGAAAGAGCATTATGGAGGCTATCTGTACCTACCCTTCAGGTAGGATCCGTGGTGGACGATCCAGGAGCTGCGCTATCTATACCTACCCTTCAGGTAGGATCCGTAGTGGACGATCCAGGAGCTGTGCTATCTGTACCTACCCTTCAGGTAGGATCCAAGGAGGACGACCCAGGATCTTATTTCATTCCTCCAACTGTTGTTTTTTTATGTTTTACTTTTTTCAGTTGTAGCTGTACATTCGATTGGGTTTGTATTCTGGCCCATTTACTTTTCAGCCCTTTCTTTTGTTCTTAGTGTATACTTCCGCTTGTAGTCTATGTGTTTGTTTACTTTTATTAAGGCAATTCCTTCCTAGTTATCAGGATTTACGCCTTTGGTGCTAGTCGCCAACCCCTGACCTATGAAGGTGGGCATGGGGTAGTCACGACACGGGCCCCGAGGACGGGTCGTGACACCTAGAGTATAATAAATTTTTTTATAGTCATCGATGGTTTAATTTCATATGTATTAGGTTGGAGTAAAGGTTAATTAGATCACAAGAGGTGGTTCCCAACTATTATTTAGTGCCATTAAGGCCTAAGGAGGTCTTGTATAATTAACTAATTCTCCCCTAGAGAGATGGTTATGGAAGATCATATCTTTTATTAATAATCATGAAGATTGATATTTTGTAATAGGGTGGCACATGGTAACAACATGAAATGGAAACATATTCAAATTTCATATTCCAAAAGATATGTGAAAAGAGTATCTAAATTGTGATAGGTCCCTTGAAATTAACTAATTCAAAAAATATATATTGGTGACCATGTTCAGTTGTGATAAGTAATTAGATACATATAGAATGGAATCATGGGGATCATCCCAATACCTAACTTACATAAGGAAGCATTTAGAGACTTTTCTAGTGTTCCTTTTCTATTGTAACTCATGTTTATTTTTTTTTAGGAAGGGGATTTGGTGTGAAACGTTCTTTATATTAGGTTACCATTATGGGATGTGTAGTTAAATGGGATCCTATGTTGTGATAATAGAGGATGGGTTAACATAAGTAAACATGGTGTAAACTATTATAGTATTGGAAATTCTAATAAAAAATTTGGATTTTTTGGGACAATGCCATGGGTTATGAATCCTACACACAGGCAATATTGATGCTATATTTTTTTCTTATGCTTACAATGATTACATGTTTACCATTTTTACAATATTTCAATTGGTGATATATTATTCCCTCATTTTTTTATTCATTTAATATAATTTATTCACTTATATTCTAGTTGTTTCACGTGTAGGTTTTCTACCTAGGTATTGGCTCTATTAATGGATCATTCACATTAGTTATTATTTTCATGTTATTATATTCACCAAGGTATATTTTTTTATCATACATTCACCTTGGATTTTATTTTAGTAGTAGATATTATATTTAAGTATTTTTTTAATGATGGATCATTATCCTTGGATATTTTTGTGATGTTTCTTCCACCTTCAAGAGGTCTGATAGTTTTTTGTATTCTAACTGGTAGAGGTGTGGTGGTGATTTTTTATCCACTAGAAGAATGTGTGATATTGATGTGTTTCCAACTTGGATAAGGTGTGATCATGATACTGTGTCCACTTGAGGTAAGTTTTATATTGATGTGTCATTACATAGGGAATTTTTTATAATGATAGGTCATTCAGTTGGAGGATATGTGATAGTAATATGTCATTTAACTAGGGGATACATGATGGTTATGTATCATTCACCTTGATGACATGTGTGGTGATATTTCGTTCACTTATGGGTTTTAGGTGTGGTGATAACTTGTTCACCTTGATTCATAAGATGAGTTGGATAGTTCATTCAACCTTAGTTTGTATAAAGACTATGGGTTTATCATCCCATTCTAGTGCTAGTAGTGGAAGGTATGATTCGACTATCAAGGTGACTTCTTGAGTACACAACCAATTGACAGTTCTACTCATGTGATGTTTATGGGATATTTTTCCTCTGGTTCATGAATTAACATATAAATTATTTTTTAATTTTTTCACCACTAACAGAGTCCTACTGAGTATAATGATTACACCCAACATAGGATCCTTGATGCATATACAAAACATTGGGTTAACATTCAGTGATGATAGATGTTATAGTATAGATTGATAATCTAGGAGAGATCAGTGGAATCATAGAAATGGTCTTAATGTGATGCTAAGGACCACACATGAGTTTTATTTTCTTTTACGTTTTTAGATATACTTATATTAAATATGATATTCCAACTGTTTGTAATTTTGGAGTTAATTACTATGGAACATATTTGTACACTATTATATAGATTGATCACACTGTTACAGATTCCATATGAGTTAATCATAGACCCTAAAATTTATTTAATATCCTTAGGAATATAGGGATGTGTTCGTGATGTCTAGTGGAAACCTCAAACATAGATATATTTTTGCTGATATATCATGGGTTTTTATATGTAAATTTATTGTAAATTATGTTTTGTTATTATTTTTTCAATTATTTTCAGTTATCTGATCAAGTGAATTATCTTACAACATTATTTATCGACCCTATATTCTAGTCTACAGGCTCTTGTGTATATGGATTCATGAAAAATTAAAAATGTCACCTCTAACTTAAATACATATTGAGTGATCCCAGTTAGGGAAATAAAAAGTTATATTAGAGGATTTTTTATTTATATTCCAAAATAATTTATTCCAAGATAAGAGTGTATAAAATGTGTTATATATCCTATTTTTATTCATAATTAAAACTTATATGGGGAAATTACAAGTTACCAAGGACCATATTTAAATTATTGGATTTGAGATGTAAATTCTTTATGATTTTTTTGGATTATTATTTGGGGTTTAAAATTTAACATTCTCTCTTACACCAATGTGGTAAGAGGGAATGGATATTTTATTTATATTTTACATATAATTTTACCTCACATAAATGTGTTTTATATTGATTAGTTTCCTTTAAATAAAGTTTTTTCTTTGTTTATTGTGTCTATAATATGTTAACTAATTATTTCTTATATATATTAATGGTGGAACATTACTAAAAAACACCAAAAATGCTTTAATTTTTATTCATACTTGAAAACTTATTTTAGGATTTTTACATTTTTCATGTGCCTAACCCTCAGTAGGGTTGGGGGGAAAATATATTTCGTGAGTTAGATTAGACGATTTTGTGGATAGAGTGTCTGTTGAATATCATGATTTAATTTTCTTAAAATATTTTGATTATATATGATATCATGTACTATGATATATGTGTACTAAACCATGAAGTTTTCATTTTATTGATATTACACTACATATACCTCAAGAATAGAACATTAGTGTGGAATATGAGGATGAACTGTTATCTATTTTTATGAAAACAATTATTGTACCAATGATAACTCTTGATGTGAATGTTTCAGAGAGTCTAATATATCTTGGTTATGTGAGAGATAATACATGTAGGTTTAATGAAATTTGAGAGTTATCCACCTCCCATTATTGTTGTGGGTGGACATATAGAAATTATGTCCTATATTTATTCTTTTTACTATGTTTTTTATTAGATTTCAACACCACCTTAGTGTAGGGGGATTCTTGCTAAATATATGTTATGATGATAGATGAAACCTGTAACGCCCCGACCCCAGCTACCCAGAGTCGGTGCGTTACTTCGTAACATTGGCATGATCACAAAAGATCAAGTCTCGAAAGACCGATTAGTTTAGTAGCCTTGGAAACACTAGATACATTCATAAGTCTTACATTACATCATAAAGTAAAAAACTAATAACAAAGTCTTCATAGTCCACACTCCTATCCTCTTCTGACTATCCCTGCAGGTCATTCATAAAATACTTCTTCACATCCTGGAAAAAATATTAAAACATTGAAAGGGGTGAGCTCACATGCTCAGTAAGGTTAACAATATTACGGAAGCTTTCATAAATAAACATAAACATTTAAGGCAATGTGTAACTAAAACAAAAGCCTTATTGAACTTGAACATCAACATAATATGGAAAAAGTAAAATGAGATAATGCCATTTACTTCTTTACATGAATATTCTACTAGATGAATAATCACATGAAATATCAATAACCACTTTCATAATGAGGGAATGTATAATGCCGGACATTCTGAAACATTTTGTCAAGGCCTCGGCCAAGACGTCTAAAATGATTAAGGCATCGGCCAAAACCGTAAATCAAATTGGGAAAGGGCCTCGGCCAATTCCAAGTCTAGTTGTCTCATGAGACCTACCGATGCATCGACGAGCTATAGCGGGCTCCACCCGTCACTTATTAAGTCCAATACCTTCCTCATATGAACAGGTTTAAACATCTCATAAACCATAACATAATCGTATCACATAAAACATGCATAAAGGAAACATAACATTTCCACATTTCAATCACAAGATATCAATACAACACATTGATATAATAAAAACGCCTTCAAAACCATTTTCAATACCAAAATAAAAGAAAAGTATAACATGGTATTTATTCTTCATTAAAAAATGGGTATTGCATGTAGAGGAAGCCGAAACTCAAATAGTGGTCACGGTGGCAGAGAAGTCATTGTCGCCGCATACGTACGACAAAAACATTCCCTTTTGTCGTTTAGTAAATGCTTCGTATAAAAAAGATTCCTTTAGAATAAACGTAAAAGTCAATGTGGTTTATACACCGTATAAAAGAAATTTGTGTATAAAACCAAATATGCCTCAATGAAAGGAGACTGAGACGAAGTCCTTACAAAGATAATTTTTAAAATAAAATAGATATATTATGTGTATTCACTATAGGTACACATAAAGAATACAAAATAAGACATAATAATATCATGACATAATTTGAAAGTAGGAGATTAACCCAAAGAATGGAAGTTGGGTTAAGAAGTTCCCTTACCTCGTGTCTGACTTGACTCAACCGTTCTTTAACCTCCTGAATAGTAAACTAGAGTTAATATATACCTTATTAAGAACCATTTTTAATTTCATTATCCTTTTTATATCACTTATTACAATGTTATGAACATTATGTAATTATTTAAGTTAATAACGGTCGTTTTGTCGATCTTTGGAACTTGAGTCAACAATAAACTTCTTATAATTACCAGTTGTTTATGTGGTAGAATATCCATTATCTCCATAGTTATATTCATGATTTAGATTTCATATATGTCATATATATCCAGTATATACATTCATTTATAATATTACGTAACATTTAGAGGTAAGAAATGAAATGCACCGTTCATGGAGACGGTAAGCCGTACGTACGCATGAACGCTACTTTCATTTATATTTCCTATTTAATGGAATGAAATCATAATGATATAAATGTATAATATAATTCCAGTATAATATAGTGTATAATACCATTTACTCCATCCTTTATACATCCCATATATGGCATTAACGATTCAAATCACTTTGAGGGGGCGGTAGTCCGCACTTCCTAAAATGAAATTATCGCGTTTTACCCATAATGGAAATCATAAAGTATTCCATAAATGAGAAATAAAGAAGCATAAGTAAAACATAAACATATTATATATCATATATAAATATATTGACATCTTAATGGACACCTTTTAAGGTGTTATATGAGTGTTGAACAATCATCGTTTCGTGAGGCATAAATTCGCCATCCACAGAAACCGTATGTTCTTTAACCATTAGATGTAGGTGTGTGTAAGTGTCGCTCGAATACTTCTTATAACAACATCCTAGTATATTGAGGATACTGGTGTTGTTACAAAAAAAATTAATAAAAAGATTTTAGGGGGTTGGAGAAGAAAAATAAAACAAAACAACATTAGAGAAGACATTACCTCAAAATCGGGTAACTCTTTTTGATTTGAGCCAAAGGCTTCCTTGGGAAGAGTTCTGCCCAAAGTGAGGCTTCTAGGAGTAAGAGGGGAAAGTTGAGAGAGTATTTGGGCAGAGGTTGGCCGAGACAAATGGCTTGAAAGTGTAAATGAGGTGGGAGAGGTGGGGGCCTTTTATAAGTGGAGAGGAGGGGCTCTTTTGGAAAGATTGAAATGTTACATTATTATACAATGCTTTTCGGATTCTAAAGGTCTCAAACTTATATAATTCGTGGATAAGGTGATAAGGGTTCGAAATATCCTCATCCAATAGGCTTTGGACAAGTGTAAGCCTTGGATTTTTCATTATCTTCTCATTTTATTTAAATCGTTAAATAATGAGGTCATCGCTGCATCATAATGATTTCATAAATAATTTAATTTATTTAATGTCTAAAAATTATAAAAAAAACTACTATGATGTAGGAAATCTTTTTATATTTCTAATGAATATTTATAGTCAAAATTTGGACTTGTGTAACCCCACTTAAAAACTATTTTAGTAAAACAACTCATGTTTGTGTCAATTTAATTTTAACATTAAATAAATATATATTAATGTCATTTTCCATCTAAAGTGGCTCCATGGGGTCCCCAAGTTGACCCATGGGTTGTCTTGGTCGGCAATGACTCATCCAATAGGATTAGGACAAGTTTCATGCTCATCTCATATTATTAAAACATTATTTGTACCTTAAACTACACTAATTACCTCTAATCGCGATTAAGAACTTAAAAGTTACTATTCACCAAAAAATTATTTTAATCTCATTGAACCACATTTTACTTCTTAATTACAACCATGTATGTCGGATTTTTGAAAATCAAATCACAGAAGTGGTAATATTTCATTTAAACGAAAAATCAGTTTTAACAACCACTTAGTGGTTTCACTATTCATCAAAAATTGAAGTTTTTCAGAATAAGGCCAAAATTTCACCCTAAGCTATAATTGATATTCCTAATTCAAAAATGATGTATATTTTAAAAAATTCCAAACATATAAGTTGCATTAATTAATTTTATAATTAATTCCCACTATTACAACAAATAGCGTGTTTTTAAGAAACAATTTATATCAAAAGATTGGCAATTGTTTATATCCAATTTCAATGTTAAATTAGTTATAATGACCACCATTGGATAAAATGGTAAAAATATATTCTAATTATACTTTAAAACCACTAAATAGTATAATTTATCACTATAAATTATTTTGATTAAAAAAGTTGTTTTTAAGTATTTTTCACTATTCATAAAAAATAGAAGTTCTCAGAAAAATACCAAAAATTCAACATAGGCTAATTTTGATATTCCGAATCCAAAAATGAAGTCCATTTTGATAAATAAAATTTATAAAATTTCAAAAAGTAGGTATTACTATTCACAACGGCTAGTTTAATTCGTTGTGGTGTGTGTTAGAGCTCGAGGTTGCGTACAACACACGCTATTGCATTATTCGAAGTGAAACGTACCGTAGAAGCTTGGGGTGTTACATTCTCCCCTAAATCAATAAATTGCGTCCTCGCAATTTGAAATTTTTCTTTGAAAATAAAAGGTTGAAAAGAGAAAATACCTTTGAGGAAAACCCACATCGGAAATAAGGTTAATAAATATATAACATTAAAAGAAAGCAAGATAAGTACAAAGGTCACCCGATATAGCCCATTCTAGGATTCTATGAAAATATGGATATGGAGGAGAAACAAACCATCAAGGTCTGATGGAGAGTTATAGAAAACAGGATTAGGAGAAAGTTTAACTACAAGAAAATCACAAACTTGTGATTGGTTAAACGGTCATTGAATCCCCAGTTGGAAAAGTTAACCGACAACATTTTTATTTTAAGTTACCTTTTATAATGTTGAGGAATTTATTTAGTAGATTTACTAAGAACGTAAGGGAATATACATACTTGTTATGTATACTTTCATTCTTTAATAAATTTTTACCACAAACCCATATTTTACTCCAAATGGTAACGGAACTCAAAAATATTCTTTTTTATCCTAATTGTATAAGGTTCCAAATATTAACACATACCATTTAGATTAGTAAAAATATTTTTTAATAACCAGGGACTTTCTGTAGGCTAGTGGTAGGAAATAAAGGCTTGTCGCACTATGGTTGTGGGTTCGATTCCTGCAGCTTTGTCCGACGCGACGGGTTATTCCCCACCCTGCAGGTTGTCCTTTTCCTAAAACTATAGTATTATAATATTCCAAAAATAATCTTCAGAAATGCTTTAACCTCAAACAATATTATCCATGGTTCAACTTAATCCATTCCAACCTTAATAGTTATCCAAAATACCTCCATCCAGACTTTCTCTAAAAGGTCTCTAAATTCCAAAATCAATTGTAACATCAGATTCCCCAAACAAAGAAAATTTTCTCTTATTGTCACATACTAAAAATATGATTACCTTAATCATATTAAAATCTTACTGAAATCAAAAAGTACTGTAGTACAATCTTTATATATATCACATTATTCTTATAACCAGAATATAATCCTTGAGTCCAAAAGCACCAATACATTAATTATTCCGCTTCAACTATAGTCACAGCATAAGATTGGCCTTGATCCCTTGGCCTTTTCTGAGGTAAGTTTCCTTGATGCTTAGGACATTCATTTGCATAATGCCCCATTTCCCTCCAATTGTAGCATTCAACTTTGACAGCCTCATTCTTTCCCTTGCAATCACGAGCCTGGTGACCCTTTTCTCCACATTTATAACAAACTCCCATTCCTTTTAGGCACGTACCAGGGTGATTCTTCCCACAATTATCACATAATGGAAAATCCTTTTTTCCCTTTTTCCCTTTATCTGTCTCGTGTTCCCCCATTCTCTTCTTCTCTTGCTTTACTTTGTTGTCATACGACTTAGAGAATTCATTTTCCGTCTTGATAGCATAGGAGACAATATCTTTGTATGATGAGAAGGATTGTGATACTAAATCTCGACGGAGAAATGGTATTAACCCATCAAAGAAATGATCAATCTTACTCTTTGGGTTACGTATATAATCGGCAGCATGCCTCGCTAACCTTGTAAAGTTGGCCACATACTTTGCGACATTCTCATCCTCCTTCTGCCTCAGACTCAGAAATTGCCTTTCCATATCTGCTCGATGGTCACGAGGAAAGTATTTTTCTAAGAAAAGCTCTTTGAACTCCCTCCATTCCATATTCGATACGTCATCATCTTCCTTTTTGTTTTGAATTAGTGACCACCATTGATCGGCATCTCCAGTGAGGCGGTAAACTGCCATGACAACTTTATCCCTTTCACTACTCCCCAAGGCATGGAATATTTTCTCTAAGGAATTTATCCATTGCTCAGCTACTATAGGATTTTTACTCCCATTGAAGGTTAGTGGTTGTTGCCTCATGAAACGGTCTAGCATTGATCCTCCACGCTGCAGATCAGGGTGCTCCATACGAGTAAGGTTATTTTTCATAACCTGCGTGAGTTGTCCCAGTACGGTGAGAAGCTGATCAGCAAAAGTCGTATCACTAGCTCCACAATAATTATCTTGAGCAGGAGGGCAATCCCTACACAGAGTGCGTGCATTGATACGGTTTCCATTCCTTCCACTAGGCGCCATTTCTAAACAATGGCATAAACTAGATTAGTTTATGAATCAAAATAAATAATTCCATACTTGTAAAACACTTTACATAAATTGAACTATTTATGGATATTATCCATAATCATAAAAAGGTTTTATTTGAGGAAGTATATACTCATAATCTTTCATAGTGGTTTGTAAATAAAATGAGAATTATCCTAAGAATATCCCCCAGGAGTGTCGTAACCAAGAGTGCAGCAAGGCTCGTTGTCGTGCACCAGTTCCCGTTCGAGTCTAGCTCAAAGTGGTGTTTTTGGGTTTTACCCCTAGGAACATCTGTGCCAGAGCCGCCTCTACCTGCTCGTATCCATAAAGGGATGTATTGCTTGGAAAACTCACAAAATCTCTACAATACCAAAATTCTAGGAAGTTCTTCTATACTAATCCTCAAAGTTCATCTTAGGTCTATGTGCTCTAATCAGAGTATATCTAAATCTAGCTTCCAAGGTTTGTACTAACCTCCCTATGATACCAACCGTAACGCCCCGACCCCAGCTACACAGCGTCGGTGCGTTACTTCGTAACATTGGCAAGATCACAAAAGATCAAGTCTCGAAAGACCGATTAGTTTAGTAGCCTTGGAAACACTATATACATTCATAAGTCTTACATTACATCATAAAGTAAAAAACTAATAACAAAGTCTTCATAGTCCACACTCATTTCCTCTTCTGACTATCCCTTCAGGTCATTCATAAAATACTTCTTCACATCCTGGAAAAAATATTAAAACATTGAAAGGGGTGAGCTCAGATGCTCAGTAAGGTTAACAATATTACGGAAGCTTTCATAAATAAACATAAACATTTAAGGCAATGTGTAACTAAAACAAAAGCCTTATTGAACTTGAACATAAACATAATATGGCAAAAGTAAAATGAGATAATTCCATTTACTTCTTCACATGGATATTCTACTAGATGAATAATCACATGAAATATCAATAACCACTTTCATAATGAGGGAATGTATAATGCCGGACATTCTGAAACATTTTGTCAAGGCCTCGGCCAAGACGTCTAAAATGATTAAGGCCTCGGCCAAAACCGTAAATCAAATTGGGAAAGGGCCTCGGCCAATTCCAATTCTAGTTGTCTCATGAGACCTACTGATGCATCAAGGAGCTATAGCGGGCTCCACCCGTCACTTATTAAGTCCAATACATTCCTCATATGAACAGGTTTAAACATCTCATAAACCATAACATAATCGTATCACATAAAACATGCATAAAGGAAACATAACATTTCCACATTTCAATCACAAGATATCAATACAACACATTGATATAATAAAAACGCCTTCAAAACCATTTTCAATACCAAAATAAAAGAAAAGTATAAAATGGTATTTATTGTTCATTAAAAAAAGGGTATGGCTTGTAGAGGAAGCCGAAACTCAAATAGTGGTCACGGCGGCGGAGAATTCATTGTCGCCGCATACGTACGACAAAAACATTCCCTTTTGTCGTTTAGTAAACACTTCGTATAAAAAAGATTCCTTTTGAATAAACGTAAAAGTCAATGTGGTTTATACACCGTATAAAAGAAATTTGTGTATTAAACCAAATATGCCTCAATGAAAGGAGATTGAGACGAATTCCTTACAGAGATCATTTTTAAAATAAAATAGATATATTATGTGTATTCACTATAGGTACACATAAAGAATACAAAATAAGACATAATAATATCATGACATAATTTGAAAGTAGGAGATTAACCCAAAGAATGGAAGTTGGGTTAAGAAGTTCCCTTACCTCGTGTCTGACTTGACTCAACCGTTCTTTAACCTCCTGAATAATAAACTAGAGTTAATATATACCTTATTAAGAACCATTTTTAATTTCATTATCCATTTTATATCACTTATTATAATGTTATGAACATTATGTAATTATTTAAGTTAATAACGGTTGTTTTGTCGATCTTTGGTACTTGAGTCAACAATAAACTTCTTATAATTACAAGTTGTTTATGTGGTAGAATATCCATTATCTCCAGAATTATATTCATGATTTAGATGTCATATATATCATATATATCCAGTATATACATTCATTTATAATATTACGTAACATTTAGAGGTAAGAAATGAAATGCACCGTTCATGGAGACGGTAAGCCGTACGTACGCATGAACGCTACTTTCATTTCTATTTCGTATTTAATGGAATGAAATCATAATGATATAAATGTATAATATAATTCCAGTATAATATAGTGTATAATACCATTTACTCCATCCTTTATACATCCCACATATGGCATTAACGATTCAAATCACTTTGAGGGGGCGGTAGTTCGCACTTCCTAAAATGGAATTATCGCGTTTTACCCATAATGGAAATCATAAAGTATGCCATAAATGAGAAATACAGAAGCATAAGTAAAACATAAACATATTATATATCATATATAAATCTAGTTACATCTTAATGGACACCTTTGAAGGTGTTATATGAGTGTTGAACAATCATCGTTTCGTGAGGCAGAAATTCGCCATCCACAGAAACCGTATGTTCTTTAACCATTAGATGTAGGTGTGTGTAAGTTTAGCTCTATTCCTTATTATAAAAAAATCCTAGTATATTGAGGATACTGTTGTTGTTACAAAAAAATGAATAAAAAGTGTTTAGGAGGTTGAGAAGAAAAATAAAACAAAACAACATTAGAGAAGACATTACCTCAAAATCGGGTAACTCTTTTTGATTTGAGCCAAAGGCTTCCTTGGGAAGAGTTCTGCCAAAAGTGAGTCTTCTATGAGTAAGAGGGAAAAGTTGGCAGAGTATTTGTGCAGAGGTTGACCGAGCCAAATGGCTTGAAAGTGTAAATGATGTGGGAGAGGTGGGGGCCTTTTATAAGTGGAGAGGAGGGGCTCTTTTGGAAAGATTGAAATGTTACATTATTATACAATGCTTTTCGGATTATAAAGGTCCCGCACTTATATAATTCGTGGATAAGGTGATAAGGGTTCGAAATCTCCTCATACAATAGTATTTGGACAAGTGTAAGCCTTGGATTTTGCATTATCTTCTCATTTTATTTAAATCATTAAATAATGAGGTCATCGCTGCATCATAATGATGTCATAAATAATTTAATTTATTTAATGGCTAAAAATTATAAAAAAAATACTATGATGTAGGAAATCTTTTTATATTTCTAATGAATATTTATAGTCAAAATTTGGACTTGTGTAACCCCACTTAAAAACTGTTTTAGTAAAACAACTCATGTTTGTGTCAATTTAATCTTAACATTAAATAAATATATATTAATGTCATTTTCAAACTAAAGTGGCTCCATGGGGTCCCCAAGTTGACCCATGGGTTGTCTTGGTCGGCCATGACTCATCCAATAGGATTAGGACAAGTGTCATGCTCATCTCATATTATTAAAACATTATTTGTACCTTAAACTACACTAATTACCTCTAATCGCGATTAAGAACTTAAAAGTTACTATTCACCAAAAAATTATTTTAATCTCATTGAACCACATTTTACTTCTTAATGACAACCATGTATGTCGGATTTTTTAAAATCAAATCATAGAAGTGGTAATATTTCATTTAAACGAAAAATCAGTTTTTAACAATCACTTAGTGGTTTCACTATTCATCAAAAATTGATGTTTTTCAGAATAAGGCCAAAATTTCACCCTAAGCTATAATTGATATTCCGAATTCAAAAATTATGTCTATTTTAAATAATTCCAAACATATAAGTGGCATTAATTAATTTTATAATTAATTCCCGCTGTTACAACAAATAGCGTGTTTTTAAGAAACAATTTATATCAAAAGATTGGCAATTGTTTATGTCCAATTTCAATGTTAAATTAATTATAATGACCACCATTGGATAAAATGGTAAAAATATATTCTAATTATACTTTAAAACCACTAAATAGTATAATTTATCACTATAAATTATTTTGATTAAAAAAGTTGTTTTTATGTATTTTTCACTATTCATAAAAAATAGAAGTTCTCAGAAAAATACCAAAAATTCAACATAGGCTAATTTCGATATTCCGAATCCCAAAATGAAGTCCATTTTGATAAAAAAAATTATAAAATTTCAAAAAGTAGGTATTACTATTCACAACGGCTAGTTTAATTCGTTGTGGTGTGTGTTAGAGCTCGAGGTTGCGTACAACACACGCTATTGCATTATTCGAAGTGAAACGTACCGTGGAAGCATGGGGTGTTACAAAACCCTAATAGAATATATTATTACCATTAAATAAGTATTAGGGGATACCGTAGAATGATATTTAGGATTGTTTCTTATTTTAGTTCTTCTGAAAGATTATAGGGGTGGATAACACCCCTGAGTTTATGCATCAGGTTCAAGGGATATGATTATGATATATTATATCGAACTATTTATAGGTATTTTGTTCTCAACATTTATTTTAGTGTTTTATGTTACCAAAATAGTTTAATTTTATAAGGATAAATTAATATATGTGATATAGGTGAAACTAAAAGTATTTTTCTTTACATATTTTTTGGTGTTTGTGAATTATTTATTGAAAACTAAATAGAGGTAATTACACAACCACAATATAATTAAACATTATTATGTATCAAAATTAAGGTGATTTTTATATGAGATATCTACAAGTTTGGTAACATAAATTTATTTATTTAAGTTTACTTATGGGTTTAATATAATTGATTATTGAGGTTTATGTTATCATATTTAATAATGTAACAATAGTGAACAGAAGTAGCAATACATGAATGAGAATGAGATGGACATTAGAGAAGTAAATAATAGTTTTGGTAAATCAAATGATAAATAGTAGGGGTAGGGTGATGTTGATATATTTTATACATTTTTATGCACCTTATTATACTAAATTTGATGTTTTCTGTAAAAGAGAGCTAATATTGAGGGATTTTTAATATTTAACATATTTGGGTGATAATATGATTTCATTTAATAATCAAATAAAATATTTAATTTTTTATAATTAAAATATGTTTTATGTTTTACATATTATATACTTTTGTAGAAATTTTTTGGTATTTTTCATTGATTGAAATTTTATTGATAATTTTTGACAAAGTTATAGTATCTTATGTATTGAACAAATTATGTTATGTATATTTTTTAATAAATTACATAAGAAAAAAAAATATTAAATAAAATTTAAATATATCATATTCAAATAAATAATATTTAATATTGTAATAATATATTACATATTGATTAATTTCCTTATATAGTGCTAAATTATATTACGTTTACATGAGATTATATGTAATGTTTTTTTGAGAATACATAAGTATTTTGGTGGATGTGCAGTTTACCACATTTACTAAAATTTTAAGAACCAAGGCACAATTGGTAAAATAAAATATTTTATTATGTGATATGTAATAACTATATAATTATACATAAGAAAAAAAATCTATCACCATTATGAATTTGAAATTATTATGGGGACCTAGGTTGGACATTTTTGATGCCAAAAGAACTTAAATCAAGGAAAGATGATTGAGAGTCACATATTGGGATATGGGTCACTAAATATAATTAACAAAATATAATAATTGGTTTCTAATAACTGATAGAGATCTTGAAATTTCCAAAAATTGGACATAATTAAATTGGACCTCTAGATGTTTCTCTAAAAAGGATTGGGTATATGAAAAATGATGATCCAAAATACGAATCAAAAAATAATCGAAACCTATAAAAAAATTAATACTGGATAAATGATACTAAAAATGAATATAATAGAGGAAATTTTACAATATGAAATCATTGATCATTAGTGGAAGTTGTGTTACTCGTAATTGTGTTTATGACTTGAAGATAAGTCTTAAAAGCGGTTCAATATAGAATAATATATAGATGTAAGGATTTATAGGGATTATTAAATAATTAATATAATATTCTATTTAATATTTAGAATAACCATTTTCATCCCCATTTTTGTTTATGTTTTAAATATCATATTTCTAGGAATTTTTCGTAGTTCGTGTTCCTTGAAGAGTAAGATAGAACGGAGTACACATGTGGTGTTTAAAAAATTACTTATATGGAATTATGTATTTCATTCACTAAAAAGTTTATATACTTGATGTTGATAATTGTTTTAAATGAAGTCACCAAGCATGGATCTTGAACTTTACTTGATTGAAATAGAAGAATGAAATGTTTACTAGAGACACTAAGATATAGTTATTGAGGTTAATACTATTGATTGTTTTGTGGACTTAGTTGAGCATAAATATGGGCGTGATGAATGGGGAATATGAATGATTTGTTTGATATTATTGTTACTATGTTCATTTGGAAGAAAATAAGACAAAGGATGCCACATTTTGTCTGCATGGATAGTTATAATGACTTGATATTTTTGATCCTATAAAATTCATACTATTTTCAATATCTTATGTATCATGCTACACACAAAATAAAAAACCAAAATATAAGAATAATTAATTTTTAATAAATATATAATAAATGATTTATATTTTTATTTTTAGAAAGTAAGCAATTAATTTGAGTGAATATTGAAAATATTATTTTCAATCAAAGTCATTTTCATTATATAATATATTTTCATTATATATATATATATATTTTTTAATTTACATTTTTTAATGTGATTTTTACTTATTAATTCCTCAAAAAAATCTAATTATGTATTTTTTAGATTTTTATAAAATAATCAATTTTTAGCCGAATAGTGAAAAATATAGTTTTTCCTAAAATGGTGAACATTATCACATTCTTAGTGTATGTGAAAGGCCTAAAATATTGTAGTATTTAAATTTTTCATATATATATATATGTTATAATTATTAAATCTAAAATAATTATTATGAACTTATAAATTATATTTTTATAAATTTTAGGATATAAGAAAACTTTTATTAGAATATAAATATGTTTTCCCTTTATTTTATTTAACTAAACCATCTCAAATTGAAGTTATATTTTGGATTTATTTTAATGAAAATGTTAATTTTTTTTATAATCTATAAATTACTATTATTGAAATTAATAACCCTCAAAATTTTATCCTTTACGTAAGATTAAATTTTAAAAAAATTATTTTATTTAAAAATATATTTATGTGTTATGATTTTTTAATTTAAAATAAAATATCCTCATATTTGTGAAATTATTTATTTTAAATGGAGAAAAAAAAATTATCATTTCAAATTATGGTAACAATGCTTTACTTATATTTGTACTGATAATATAATTAACAAGATTAATATTTAATTAAGAGTAATAACTGTTTAAATGCCTAATATAAGGTTGATAATATTTTAATAAATTAAATATACATTCTAGATATAATTATTTATTTTTAAAATTCTTACCTACATGTCTTACAAAACTTACTTCACCTAAATCACATATATTCCATGTAATTCTATTTTTACCCCTTACTTGACATTTTGTTTCCATGGAAAAGCCCCTTCCCTTTACAGGTAAAAGGGACCACTTAAACCCCTTCTTCACAAAAACATAAATTATAATTGCATGTTTAAAATATAACCAATTTTTCTTCCTATAAAACTCTCCCAATAACCATTATTCGATGCCCTTCATTTCTAGGTATAATTCCAAGGAAAATGAAAGTTCTTGACGTGAATATTACTCTCTTCATTTTCTTTCTTTTAAAATTACTCCTTTCTAATATACTATAATATTTTTAATATAATATATTTATTTCCATATATATACTGGAATTTCATTTTATTAAGTTAACATCAATTATCCCTTCATATTATAGACTCTTCCATGTAAAAACATGCATCGATCGTGTGTATGTTTGTACTACTGCCTCCACGAAACAATGTGGTTCATCTACCATCATAGAATCTTATGGATGGTATCAAGGATGTATTTGAGGACTATATAAATTTTCATTGAATTTAATAAATTAATAAATTATCACATTTTACATTTACATTCATTCCATCAAATCGTTAATGAATGAGATCTTTAATCTTGTGTATTTGTAGACTAGAACATCAATGACCGGTATATTTTATTTCATATAACCACCTAAAATGGATAGAAAAAAAGTGTAATCAATGAAATAATATTTATTTAAAGATTTATTAAAATTATTAAATGAATAATTTTCATATATCATCACTTAATCCATTGGGAAACGGGTTCGTTAATCGTTCATATGTGCGGACTACTGCCTCCAAGAATGATGAATTACATTTTTCAACACCACCCGTTATTAATGGTTCTATGAATGGATTTCAATAAGAAATAAGATATATAATAAATTAATAGTCTTATATAAATGTTTTATTAACATTATTTAATAACACTTTCTTACTCAATTGATCATTATGACACTCTTATATTTTAATTGGTTTACCACTAATTTAAGCGATGTTGTAATATTGTTATTGTGAATTATTAACTAATGTTATATAATGTAAATGATATGTAAAATTATGGTATTAAAGATTTTTTAAATGTTATTTAATTATCATATTAACATATAGACATGTTAAAAATATAAAATCTTTGTTTATTAAAAATGGTCGAAACACGTTTGTCTCTTGCGTCATCATCAGGCGTATATACAAAAAATTGCATGGGTTGAAAGTGGAACACTATAATTAAAAATGGTACATAAATATAGAACCACAAGTAATATAGGAATAATTAAATTGGTATCATTGATCATGGATTGATATTAACAATTAAAATCATTTGTAAGACAATTAAAATTTTTAACACCTGATGTTAAAAATAATCTGTAATGACCTTCTATATTCATAGTAAATAATTATAAAATAATTATATAAAAGGGTTATAGAGATGTAAAAGGTTATGAAATATGAGATTAATATATTTGTGTTTGTTTTATAGGATGTTATGTTATGATCAACTATGGAGGGAAATAAAGTAAACTCTCTTCATCAAGACACATTTTTCTTTATGCACCAATTTAATTTTATATTTTTTTTATGAAATCGAATTTTTATGTTATGATGAAATAAATTTTATACATTTTATTTTAAAATAATTTTAAATCCCTTACCTTATCCATGTTTTTGAATTAAAATGTTACTCAATTCATAATTTTTTTCTCAACTCAAGTCCTTTTTCATGTGGGTCATGAAATAACTTTTTGATTTTGATTATCCAGGTTTCATTTTCAATTAATTACCTATTAAAATGTTATTTTACCTAATTATTTATGGTTATTACATATCTTTATTAGTATTATATCATTTTATGGAACACTTAATCAAATAAAATCATGAATTTGATACTAATAACTTTGACACTTTATAATGCATATTTTCCAAAAATATCGATGTTTCACCTATTGAAAGTACTTTCCAAAATGATAAAAATGACCTTCATGTTTCAATTCACATATTATTAATTAATGGGTTTACCATCCTTGTAATAACCTAGAATTAAATAATTAAAAATTTATTTTTAATAAATGAATTCAATTTCGTTCATTTGAAGGATCTTTTCAGGTTTATAGTTTTATAGAACTAGGTCATTACTCTTACATAAAAAAATAAAGTATTATAATGTGGAAAAAACCAGACAATATAAATTTTTTATACAATATAAACATTTAAAATATAATTTTTTTTCCTTTCATGAAAAATCTTCACAACTTTCATCTTGTCCTAATCCTTGTCCCTATTTACACTTTAAACCATTTAAAAATATTTTAAAATATGGGATGAGAAAAGATTCTTTTCAAGGGAATAAAAAATAAATGAAAGAAACTTTTATTCTAGGAATACTTATAAAAAATATTATATATCAAACTAAACATTAGTCTTGGAATAAAAATTCAATTACATAATAATTAAACATTTCTACCCATAGATTTTTATAAATATTTTCATAATAAATCGGAATGGAAAAATAAAAGTCATCAAGGTTTCTTAAATATCATAAAAATCTAAAGAAATTTTTTTCACGAAACCTATTGTAGTGAAAGTAGGGATTCACCATCACTGAACCCCGCCACCATTCATATCTCACCATCCACCCCCTATTCCTCACTAAAATAGATTCCAAACTGATGATCAAAACACCGCTATCCTTTCCTAGAACTAGTTTACACTCTCATAACTATTGATCCAGTACATATACCAACTGAATATGATCCCAAAAATGAATGTGGCACAATGTTCCTATGTTCAGCCTCCCTGGTGGCATCACACTATTCCTATTCCACTTATAACCATTACCACTAAAAATTAAAAAAACCATACACCTCAAATATGGGGGTATTCTATGGGTAGAGGTTTAACATAATTCCCCTATCCCATTATATTACATATATGGGTGTAGATGATCACATAACCCCTTTTTAAATCATTATATTTCCATAAAAAACCCATATAAATAATAGAAAATCATATGACTTACATCAAAAATAATTTTCGTATCACTAATATAAATGGAATAACCTTCACAGTTACACAAGGAAAAACCTTCACATTTACTAATTAAATAACCTTCATGGTTACCAATGAAATAACCTTAACAAATACAAATAGAATAACCATAATGGTCAACATCCAATATAAATATTAACCAATGCATTATAGGGAAGCCATGAACCCACCCATACATGATTTAAAATGGAACCAACCATCATTATAAACAATTTCCATGATCCATAATATAATAAAAACAAATAAAATAATTCATTTTTTAACTTTACAATCATAAAAATATTCTTTCCACCCATGGGAAAACATTTTCACATGTTGAAATATCCATTCCATTTAAAAACATTTAAAATAAAGTAAAATTAGGTTCTAATATATAGAAAATATGAAATATTATAAATTAATTAAACCATAAAATAATTTTTATTTTGGAAGTAAACCCTATATATTGCATAAACGTTAAAATAAAAAAATTCATTATTGTATTTTTGTGAATACAATTGTATAAAATATATAAATAGATTCATTTTGAAAATTTTCAAAAGAAATTCAAAGGGGAAATAAAATTTAATTTATTATTAACTCATGTACATATAAATTTATCTTTTAAATAATTTTATGAGTTTTAAAATATATGATAAATATTTGGAAAATTAATCTTTATAACATTAAAAATCATTTTTTTAAAGTAAAGTTCCCTTACATGAGTGAGACTCATCATGTACATTATTTATATAAATTATTAATAGAATTATGTTAATAATTTACCTGATTAAAAAAAATTATGTTAATTATTCATTTTAACATGCTATAATCAATTACTTAATCAATTAATTTCACATCCAATATTTTTATGATATTTGAATTATATATCTAAATGAATTGAATATGTTGATTATGGTCAATGAGTTCATTATCAGGGAATATTCAAAATACTCAAAACGACATAATTATTATTTATAAATAAAAATTTAAATTTTAAAACAATCTTTTAAATATTTTTCAGAAAAATTAACAATGTTATAATCATGGATATAGGAGGTTGTACGTAAAAATGAGTAATGTTCCCATTTTACAAGGACCATGATGGGAAGAATGTAAGTGATATATTAACTTTAAACAAAATAATTATATAACAATTATAATATTACACATTTAAATAGATATATATATATATCATTAATATGACGTGGTGATGAAAATTGTATCACATCACTTTGTGGAGGATGTAATTCACACCTATGCAAGAATGATGTAATCAATTTTTAATGAATGGAAGGGTAAAAAATTAAATGATATATTAACTTTATAGAATGATAAATATTTAATTAATATCATATATATATATATAAATATTAAATCCATAATTATATCCAACCATGATAGGAAGTGATTGAAAATGAGTTATATCAATTCGTGAGGTGGTAGTCCACCGTACACTCGAACAATGATTTTGTTTCCTATTTGAGGAATTAATGAGATGGGTAAAGGTAATTCAATTTACATAATAATGTCATAGAGTATTTGAGTTAATATATTTATTATTTCATCAAGAATGGTGAATATGTCAAGGAGGTGTAAGAATATATAAATCTAAAACATTATTTTAAAATTTGTACCTCTTCCTTTGGATAATATCCTTTACATTACACGTTAAGACCACTAAGGTTGGTATTATTGCTAAAAAGGACCTCTAAAATGAGTGGAGGGATTATTTGAAGATATAATTTTTGGTATTGGATAGAGAAAAAGGTTTTTTAATAATGAATAAAAGAGTAGAGTAGGGTCCCTTTTGTAATAGAGGGGAGGGGTACTCATGGAATTACGTAATTTATTAAATTAATATAAAATTATTTTCCTCAGAAAATGGAACAAAATTGATATAATTTTATTCTAGAATGCATATTAGTCTAAATAATCTCATAAAATAAAATTTTTATAAGTTTTGGTGATGTATCCATTCTAATAGTTTTGATTTAACCCCCTCATTAACCATTTTGACACTTACCATGGTATCAATGTTTTTTACACTAAAGGATTTGAGAAAGTCTCTATAAAAGGAAAAAACAACCATTAATGAACCATGGTTTATATTTTAAACCATATTTGAAACCTTATTTTAACCATGTCGATAAATATAGTATTATTAATAATTTTAAATCATTTAATAAGATATTATTTATCATAAAATATCATTAATTACATTTATTAAATTACTAATATAATTTAACTTTGAATGAAACTGGACAGAAAAGGAATTCAAATATAATCCTCTAATAACATCCATAAAATTTTATATTGGACTAAAAATATCATAGAATACAATAATTCTTTTATTTTTATTAATTTTAATGTTTTTTAAAAATATATTTTTTCTAATAATTTAATAAATACTCGGTCACTATTTTATAATAATTAATGGTAATTATTTCATCATTAAGAATTATAAATATATTACCATAATAAAAAATAATTTTTCTTCCAAATAACCATTTATAAAAAAACATAAATTCTTCCCCTCTCACAAAATATTTTAGATATTATAAGTAAAAAAGTGTCCTTTTTTACATTATCATTCACTTTAAAATTATAATGGTCAAAATCTATGAGATATGAAACCATGTTTAAATATTATCAAAAAATTGACAAAAATGGATGAAATAAACTCGTCCAATAAGTTATATTCTAGTGTTAGGGTCATTTTTTGTCCTTATCAAATTATCTGAAACCATAATTTCTAGATTTTCCCTTTCTATGGTGGAAATTATTTACTAAATTAGTTATTTGTAATAACCAAAATAATATAATGGGCCAATATAAAAAATTTAGACCTTGTAATTCAAAATATTAAATCCATTTTTCATGATTAAATTCACAAAATTGGTTTGATTTAATTTAAAATTAAACTCAGGAAACATGATGATAATATTTTTTTCAAAAAAATTAAATTTAAGTGTAAACAATGGTTTTATATCGAATTAATGTATGAAATTGATTCCAAAGAATATAATGACATTATATTAATAAAAAAGAAATAACTAACATTTAAAAAGTAACTAAAATACAATTTCACTTTTTAAATACTCAAAATAATATGCAGTTTTCTATAATAAAATGTATTTTTTATTATTCACTAAAAAATAAACCATTTAGAAAAATCCAAAAAAATCTCCTAAAAGAATTTTTTTATTTACATATAATAAATGATATAATTTATATAAAATATAATTTCTAAAACTTCTAGAAGTTAATAAATACATTTTTTTCAGTATCATATTTATATATTTTTTATAATGTGATCAATCCTATCCATTATCTCTAATACAATGTCTAGGATATAATGGTCACATTTAAATAATATTTTTTAGTATATCCATATGTGCTGAAATTTTTTTGTTGCATGTGATCAAATGTTTTGATCCTAGTATTATTCAGAAAACTCATGGTGTTAAATTATTCCCCCACTATTTGAAAAAATTTATAACTCTAAATTTTCTCTTTATAATTTTAATCAAGGGTTTTACAGTTTTTAATACCTTTTATTGAAATCTCACATTCAAAAAATATTAACAAAACATTATCTTAAAAATTGTTAAAGGGAAATATGAACTATAAATTTCATCTAGAATAACACACAACTAGGTTTACTAATAGTAGAACATTATTGGTATGTGGAAATATTCGCATTGTGGGAAATTTTAATTTATTTATAATGATGGAGAGTGGATTAGAACACTAATCACAATAAATTGAATGGTCTTAAAGAAGTTAATGACCACAAACCCACATCTCAATGTGTTTTGAAAAATACAATCAATTTATTTGAAATTATGGTAATAGGATATAATTTAGTTATGACATATATTTCCTAAATTTAATGAATGTTTTTACCATATAAACTAATTACATAAGTAAATATAATTACTTTCTGTATATAATTTCTTCCTTTCATCAATTTCCATAATAATCTCATATTTTTCTACAAAATATGAGTATTGAAGATGAATTTTTATTTAAAGAGAAACTAAAATATAATTTTATAGGATTTAATATTTCCCCAAAAGGATAACAAGTTATTCTTTATGTCTTTAGGCATTAAAAAAATGGTTGCCACGAGGTAAGTAAATTCTAAAAACTTAATGAACCATTAATCTTCCAAGATTCAATAATAACACCAACAAATTAACTTATATCATTTAATAAATAAGTAACCTTAATTTTTTTTAAATATTCCCAACCAAATTTGAATACAAAAATTCCAAATGGTTTTGATCTCAAATTATTCGATTATTAATTTAATATTGTCTTTAAATAAAATTGGTCAATCATAAGGTCAGACACCCTGAACAATAATAATTCCTAATAAAACTATTCTCATAAATATGATAATCTTTTCCATAACTTAAATTAATTATAATAAATATAAAATAAATTCACATATACTTTCAAAATACAATTCAACATTTTTTCTTCTAATAAAAATATCATTTTATCCAAATGTATTTCCGTTTAATTTAATTGTATAATTCTCCCAAGAAAACTAGTGAACTTCTTCTGAAATAACATTAATCACATAGTCTTGAAATCTGTTTTCAACATCATGGTTATCTATATGATAAAACATATGTTCCCAAAATAAAATTAATCATAATATATATAATAATTTTTGTAATATAAAAGTTTCCTAAAAACATATACATCACATAGTATAGTGGTAATAACTTCACCCTTTTCTCCCTTTGATTACAGCTTCAAGCCCTAAAAACCTTTCCAGATGTGACTAATTATTTCCAAATCTATAGAATTTTATTTTTCTAAAAAATATTAATTAAGTTCTTATAAAATTTCCAAAATAGGATGAAAATCCTCATAAATAAATTTAATAATAAATTATAATAGAAACCCTAAATATTATCAATACATTTTAATATATGTTCACATAATGAGAAGAGTATTCTTACTCAACTAAATTGTTCGAATGTTAAAATTAGGTTTTACATATACCTCAAACATCTATCAAAACTCATTAAATTTCTCAAAAAATAATCTCATCAAATAACTCATCCAAATAATATTCATTATTTTAAAATTATGATAATTCTTAGATCTACCACAACATCATAACTCATGAATCCCTATATATATTCTATTTAGTACTTAAATGTTCTTCATAATTCATTCACCATGATTTTATATATTTTTAATTAGTAATTAAATCCTATAAAAAATAATATATACCATGTGTTAAGATTAAACAATATCAAAATAGAATCCATGATGAAATCTATATCATTCATATCTCATTTCTTGTTTCCCCATCTTAAACTCTCATGATAATACGTATTGAAAAAAATTTAAATGTATAGTGTTATTGATCCCATTCTTGATCATTCTCTATGACATCAATTTCTATAATTGTTATTCTCCCCATATTTAAAAAACTCAATAGATTCCTTGGAATGAACTTTATTCCCCTTCACAAAATTTACAGAGCACTTCCTTTTTTCCTAAGCAGATTATTGTTTTATGCACTCCTTTTCCACATATAAAAAATCTTCCTTTTCTTTTAAGAGGTTTTTGAAGGAGATTTTTCCAACATTCATGACACATAGGTTGTTAAATATTTTTACTATTATGATCTTTATCACCTTAACTTATACACCTCGTTTTCTCTCTCTTATTTGATGTGTTAGGAAACTCACCAAGTTTATGTTATTAATCCTAACTCATGATAGTTAGTTAAGAATAACTAAAAGAGTTTTCATTGTATCTCTCATTCAATTTTACTATGATTTTAGAACAAAAAGACAAAATCATTCAAATAAATACAAACTATGGTCTCTTTTGGATCTATCCATTTACTAAAACCAAAATTCATATTGTGAGAAAATAAATACAATAATAATAACCCATATTTTGTAGAGGATAAAAACTATTATATATTTAACCATGTTATCTTAAACTCTTTAGATTTAGGGAAAATAACCCTAATTCTCCTTAAAATACTAATAATTTTGGTTATAGATTACATTTAACTTGGGTTGAAATAAAATCATTTTTTTTAAGTTACCAAAGTCTTTCCACTCATTCCAACTACAAGGACCTGTGCTTAACTAATTGAAAAATTGAATCACTGGAAAATAATTCACTTTCATTCATTTCAAGTATATTTCTTGGTTTATAGTTTTAGATAATTAAGTAATAACTTGTACATAAAAAACCAATATATTAAAAATTGGGTATATCTATTCCATATCAATTTTCATATAATATAAAACTATTAGGATAAAAAGATTATTTTCATAAATAACTACACAATTTTCATATTAACGTCACCCATGACTCAAATAAAACTTTAAAACCTTTGAAAAACATTTTACAACATGGTATGACCACAAAATTACCAGTAAGGGACATAAAAAATAAAGTAACTCATTAATCCATGAATACTTAAAAAAATTCAAAATAAAATTTGGGATCAAAATAATTATTTCATTACATTATAAATCAATTATTCTTCACAATATTTTCAAAAAACATTTCATAATAAATCATAAAGGAAAAAATGAAACACCTAAAGGTTTCTTTTAAATCATGAAAATTTATAGAAATGTTTTTCACAGGGTTATACTTTTAACACATAAGAATTATGATACTATTTCCATTAAAAATAAGTTCATTCCTTACATTTTTGAAATAAAAATATTTCCATAAAACATTATACTTATCATAGATAAATTATATAGCTAACTAGAGGCATAATGTTAATATCACTATTAAAAACAGAATAGATCTCATAATTACACATGGAATAACCTGCATATTTAAGAATGGAATAAACTTCATGGTTACTGATGGAATAACATTCATGATCAACATACAACATAAATCATATCCATTGAATTAGTGGTATACCAATGACCCACTGATATATGGTTTATAATAGATCAAAAAAATTTACAATGAATTAAAATAATTATAACATAATCAACACATATAAAATATTTTAATTTTTAACATTACACTCATAAAAATAATATTTTCATCCATATGAAAACATTTACGGTTATTAAAATATCCTTTTAATCTCAAAAACTTTTTTAAAAACTCTCAGAACATAGGAAAGAAGATTTTTTCTTTTATAAGTCATGAAATATTTTAAATTAAACTAAAAATCAAATAATTTTTACAATGGTGTGAAAACCATTGAAGATGTATACATTAAAATTGATCATTACTTTTTTTTATTTCTCTAAAAATATTCCATATAAAACACATAAATTCACTATTGAAAAAAGTTTCATTAAATTATATTGTATCAGAATATCTCCTTTATAATTAGTCATTTACATATAAATACCTCAATAAAATAATTTTACGAATATGAACTTAAAATATAATGATTTAGAAAATAAATCATTTACACATTTAAAATGAGGTTTCGAAAGTAAAGTGTCTATAACCTAATTCCATACACATTATATATATTTTTATATTTGTGAATATTAAAAAATGATAAATATTTACTTACCTAAAAACCTTCTTCAATTTTATTATTCACTTTACAATTTTATAATAAATTTCTTAATCGATTAAGATCACGTCGAATGTTTTGAGGAAATTTGGCATATAAGTCCAAAATGACATCAATAGGTTAAAATGGTCAAAGGGTTTATTATTACACCATATAAAAAATAATAATAATTGAATAATTATAATTTTTATAAATCAATGATTCTATTATAACCATCTATGAATGATGGTTATGAAAAATGAACTATTTTATAATCATTGTGACAGTTATTCCTACGTACTCATGTTTAACAATTCTATTTTTCAATGATCATGATGGAAAAAAGTTAAGTGTTATTTTTAATTTACATATATAAATTTATATAATAAATATAATTTTATATCTTTTAATAAACTTATATATATCTTCAATATGATGTGTTGAAATAAAATGAATCACGTCTCTTTGAGGAGGTGGTAGTCCACACATATGCACGAATAGCATTATCATTTTTTAATGAATGTAAAGGTAATAAATTTAATGATAAATTATATTTTTAGAATGATAAATATTTAATCTATAAAATAAATATATATATTTAATCAATCTTTATATCTATCTATGATATGTGATAAAGGAAATTGAATCAAATCATTTTGTGAAGTAGTAGTCTGTGTACACACGAATGATGGTTTCGTTATCCATTTGATGAAAGAAGGCTATGGGTATAAGTAATTAAAATAACATAATAAAATATCATTAAATGGGTTATTATTTTATCTTTATATATTTTTGTTTTAATAAAATTTTAATGAGGTTCTAGAAAAAATAAAACTAAAACATTCAGTTAAAAGTTATACCTCTTATTCAGAAAATATTATTTTATTTACACCTTAAGACCTCTTAGGTTGTTATTACTCCTAAAACAAGGCCACATGAATCAGGTTATGTATTATCAGAATATATTTTGGTATTTATTTTCTAAAAAATGATGTTAATTTGTGATTAATTGAGTATAGGAGGTTCCATTTTATAAAACAAGGGAGGGGTACTCTTAGAATAAATTAAATTATGAAATTAATATAAATTTATTTTCATCTTCAAAATTTTTAAAACTAATATTATTAAAATATAATATGATTATTATTCTATATCATCCCATCAAATAAAATTAGGACATGTTTAGATGTTGTTTTGCATCATTATATTTTTTAACCCCTCGTTAACAATTTCCACACATATCGTGGTATCAATGTTTGTTAAACTGAAAAAGTCATAAAATTTACTATAAAAGGATAAATAAGTCCTAAATAAAAAATGGTTGATTTTAAAAACCATATACTAATCACTTGGATAAATATATTATTTTTTACACTTTTAAATCACTTGCTAAAATATTATTTATTTTAAAATAACATTAATTTAATTTGAGGAACAATTCATAGAATGTTAACTTCAAAACAAATGAAAGAAAAATAATTTTAATATAATCCTTTAAAACATCCAAAATCTTTTATATTTATCTAATAAATCATGGAAAATAATAATTAATTCAAATTATACTACTTTAAAAAAATTTAAAATCAATTATTATATTTTTCTATTAATTTAATTAAAACTTTTTTTGCGTTGCACAAGAATTTAATGTAATTATTTCTTCATTAAAAATAAGCAATAAATAACCAAAATTAAGAAATATCTATTTCAAAACCCATTTATAACTAAAAATAATTTTTTTCTCTGTTGCAAAATATTTTTTATATTAAAAAATAAGAAGTGACATTTTTTACATTATATTTCACTTAAATATTATAATGGTAAAAATTAAATATTTATTTCCAAAAGATTCCATATTCCTAAAAGTATTAATTAATTGGAAAAACTAAAAGCATCTAATAGTATAAATGCTAATTTTATGGTGATTTTTGCTCATTTTCATATTATTTTTAACCATAATTACCAGATTTACCCTCATCATGGTGGAAATTATTTACTATGGTAACTATTTAAAATGATCTAAACTAAAATGGACCAACATAAAATTATTATAAAACTTGATTCAAAATATTGAATGCGTTTTTCAATATTAAAATTATGAAATTGGAATAATTTAATTTCATATTAATTCTGCACAAAATGATGAAAAACAGTTTTTCAGAATAATGTATTTTAAAGTATAAAAAAGGTTTTTTGCTCAATACTGTTGTAAAATTAATTCCAAAGACCATAATTTGATTGTTTTTTATCTGAGTAAAAAATTAAATTTAAAAATAAAATGAAAAATATATTTAGAATATAGAAATACTTTAAAATAAAATATACTTTTTCAATAAAAATATGTTTTCTTCACTATTTATTGAAAAATAAATATTTTATATATTATCAAAAAAAATTTATATACATTTACTAAAATATAATTTCTAAATTTTCCAAAAAATTATTATAATAATCTCTCATAAAAATAGAAAAACCTTATTTAATAAATAAAAAAATTTGTAGGATAATATAAATTTATAAAAACATGAGTTCTTATTTCATAAGAATTAATAAATTAATTTTATTTATTATAACCATTATATATATTTAGTATAATTATTTTATTCCAATTTATTCCAAAAAATTCAATTTCTAGGTTGTAACAATCACATTTAAATTATAATATTTTTAATGTATATCTCAATTCATTGACAGTTTGGTTTTCTGTATTAATAAATCTATTGAGCCTAGTATTCTTATAAAACATACGGTGTTACTAACCATTTTCTATATGGGTATCACTAAATGGTTTTAATTAAATCTATACATTTTCTACATAATTAGTTTTTAAAAAATATTTTCCTCCAATATAATATTTTATAATTTCCCAAAATTTCTTCATTAAAATTTATTTTAAAAATGAAATTTTCAACTACCTTTAATTTTTTAAGAAATTATTTCTAATAGAGATGTTTTAAATTTTTTCTTGGGTCATTTTTTACCACAAGGTATCTCTTTAATAATATTCTCTATGAATGTATCTCTCCCCCATCTTTTTCCTTTTATTAGAAATTTCATCTCACTGTATTTTTCTTTTCAACAAAATAATTTATTATTCTCGTGGTTTAAGAAAATATTTTTTAAAAATATTTGAAAATGACAAAGGAAATCCTTATTTTTAAATAAATTTTCCTAAATTTTAAAATATGTTTCCTTATCTATGTGGTATGCTTAAACTATGGTATTCTTCTAATGAAACCATCTTCCATATTTAAGTTTATATAATATAAAATTATATTTTATATTTATGAGATTATCTATCATGGATTTTTTTCTTTCCTTATCAACTACTTTTATTAGAATTATTCTATTCTAATTCATTTCTCTATGAATGACCTATGTATTGTTACACTGTTTTATGTTTATTCACATAGATTCATAATACATTGATTGGTTGGGGAGAAAATTGTTGCCTAAACCGTATATCCATTTACTATATGGAGTAAATACTAGGTGCTTAATCATCTTTAGAGAGTGGTATTTACATTGACTGATGACTAATGTCAATAGAAAACCATTATTCAATGGGTTATCATGTTATGAGTATTAATTTTATTATGAAATAATTCATTATATAATAATTTTTGAAAAATATTTAACCCATTTTATTTACATGGATTATTTATTATATGATGAGTGATTTTCATGTGCCACACATAAGTATATACATGTTATACAATTTCTTGGGTGTATGAATTTTATAACCCTCTTATACATTGGGATAATTTTCTATCTCCTGATATATCATGGAGAAAGATAAGTGAGCTTAGCTTAGTATGGGAGTGGATAGTTAGCCTAATAAGTTGTGTTATCTTAATAAGGTAGGGAACTATAACTTTTGCTTATGATTTGAAGTTTATGGTGTTTCCACATCCATATGACTCAATACTATTATAATATGATCATGCATATTATTTTCTATTATATTTTAATTTAATGAATATTAATACCATGCTCTTCATGATGTCATCTTATAACTCATGACATGTAAAATTTGTCTCACTATAATGATTTAATTATATTGTTACCATACTCAGTATAAAATCTCATTATTTCTTATGTTTCCTTTTCTCTAGAAAATAAAATAATTTATTGTGTATGATAGTCATAAAAGAGTGTTTCAAGTGGAAAATGTAGGGCTGATCTTCAAGACATAATGTGGAAAAACTAATATCTTATTTACTGGAAAATATCCATTTTATGATAAAAATTTGGTTTTATTAGTTATTGACTTTCCCTAATTCTTTAAATCTCTCAACTAAAAACTGTTTTGATTGGAAATGTTATAAAAATATTGTAATCATATATGTTTATAATATATAGTGTTATATGTTATTTGTGTTTGTAATTGGATCTAGGGGAATAGGTCTAGGGGTATTATACTTGATATTGGATTAGTGTTTAGATAAATGTTTTGGTTAGTATATTATTTCTTAAGAATAATTTAATATATAGGAATAAAATCAATGATTTATGAGTTAAGTATGATCTTATATTCAATCATATAGATATAATTTTAAGATTGAAGTGTTGTATATATTATGTTTTTTTAATTATAACAATATAACTTTAGAGAAAACCGTAAGTATAAGACAATAAATAGGAAAAAATCCTGAAATTATTTGAATATATTATTTAATAGAAGTCAAATAAATTGGTGTACATAATTATAAAATGTCCTTTAATAACCTATATTGAAGATAAATACTCATAAGTATTATTGTTCACATCATTTAAAAATTATTTATTTTCAACGTATTGTTTTTCCTTTTTTACATTCATTAATTTAAGTATTCTTTTCCCTATACATTATTTTGAACTAATGATTAGGGTAATAAGTAATTGAGTTAACAATGGATGAAGTAGAAAATGTAGTGATTATCTTAAACTTCAATATATTGGGAAAATAACAAAGGTTTGTAATCTTTTTATTATTCCAAATAAAATATCATGTATTATTAATTAAAAGGTAAACATAATTGAATTACATGTCATAAAAAAATTAGGATGGAGTAACTTGTAACATCTAGTAATGAATTTTAAGAATGAAAAAATTTTCAATTTCAATTATGTAAATTTTTTTGGATGAAACACACTGGTTAATATATAGAAGGAACCATAAAATCTTTTATATGTGGAAAAGGTCGATATTAAGTATCTAGTTGTAAAGGGAAAATGAAGAATTCAGATAACTTTGTAGAGAAATAAGATTTTTATTTTATTTCTTCTTAAGAAAATATTGTAGACATTTTATTTTATATTATATCTTAATTCATGTTTATCATTTTTTTAATAAATAATTAATGTATATGTAAAAATTTGAAGGATTTAACTTTTTTAAGGTTGTGGAATGTAAGGACCTTAGATACAGAATCCTTTAAAATACATCGTTTTTCTATAAATTCTGTCACACACTACACCTAACATAAAAAACAAAAAAATATTATAAAACATTACTAATAAATATATAATAAACCCTAATATAGTTAACCATTTATAGTTTTTTTGTCTCTAATGTAAATATATGGTAATATTTATGATTGAAAAGTTTATTTTCAACAAATTCCAATTTCCTAATATTATATATTTTCATTAAAAAAATATAATTTAAAAAAAATTAGAATTTTAATTTAATAATATAAAATTTATTTTTCAATTCATAAAAAAAGTAATTCTAAATATATTATTTAAATTATTCTAAATGTTCAATGTTTATGTGAATTGTGAAAAAATACAATTTATGCCAAAATGATTTTTTTATCACATTATCAATATATGTACAAGGAATGAAATTTTATAAATCATATTAATTGGTAAAATCTATATTTAAATGTAATAATTAGGAAATATATAATATTATTTTGATCTTATAAATTCTACTTTTTTTATTTCAGTGATTAATTGACCTTTTATTATAATTTAAAGTAAAATTATTGTTTTTTTGTTTTAATTAAATATTTTCTGGTGACATTCAGGTTTTTATTGATTTTAAAGCCACATAACTATTTGTTTTAATAATAATCCATTATTTTCTTGAAATCAATAACTATTGAAATCATGAATTTAATTTAATGTTTACACTCCTTTATTTCAAAGAAATTTTTATTTTTTATGTGTGTTTAATTTAAAGTAACATATTCTTATATTTTTGTAACTAATTATGTTAAATAGAGCCTAAATATAAAATCATTATATCTAAATTTGGTAATATGGCTAAATATAAACATTTAGTAATAAAATAATTGACATGACTAATATTTAATTAAGAGTAATGAGTGTTTGAATGAATGATCTAAGGTGGTTTAAATTTTCTTAAATTTTCATGAACATTTGACCGTTTAAAAATATTTTTTTTTTGTTTTAATGTATTTTTAGAATATCTTACCAACATTACTTCACCTAGATATCATGTAATTTCATTTTGAACCTATAAATAAATTTTTTTTCCATGGAAAAGTCTCTCCCTTTACCTATAAAAGGGTCACTTATACCCCATCTTTACAAACCCATATATTTTAATTACATGGTGAAACGCTTCCCATTGTTTCATCCTAAAACTAAATCCCATGAACCATATACTTCTTCCACCATTAATAATCATAATCCCATCACTTCCAAGATTAATTATATGGAATATCAATTCTTATGATGTCAGTATTACTCTCATATGTGTTATTATTTATAATTTTCCAATTCTAAATATTTCCTAAAATTTAAAATATAATGAATTAAGTGTCTTATATATATATAAATGTAATTACATTAAAGTTAAATTAATTGTTTATTCATTCTATAGAATCTTATATGAAAAGTAAATGAATCAATCGTGAATATGTGTAGACTACCACCTCTACATCATGATGTGTTTTTTATCCCTTATCACCTCTTTCGGATGGTATAAATGATCATATCGATGAATATTGTTTTTCTATTTCACTTATATATATTTTTAATTATCACAATTTACATTTACCTTTGTTTCTTACATTCATTTAGTAATGATATTATTAATCATGTGTAAGTGAAAACAACCAACTCCATAAATGAAATGTATTATTTTACTTAACCACGTAAACTTTATGTGCTTAAATGTTAATTAATGAACAAATATGATTTTTATAACCTTATTATAATTCTTAAGTGATGAATATTCATATACCATCTTTTTTTATAATGGGAAATGGGGTTATTAATCATGAATATGTGTCAACTGTCGCCTCCATGAATGAGGATTTTCATTTGTCTCAATCACCCATCATTAAGGATTTTATGAATTTATTGGTTGAATATATATTATATATATTAAATTTATAATTTTTATAAATGTTATATTAAAATTATGTGATAGAACATTCTAACTCATTAAATCATTATGAATCACTTTTATTTTTGACGTTTTACCACCTTCTTAAGAGATTTTATTAAATTTATATAGTAAATAATAGAGAAATTTAAAAGCTAGTTAAGGAACTATAATAATAAGTTATTAAATATGTCTTCAATTTTCTCGTGTAATAATATTATTATCTAAAAGCGTTAAAAAATATAATATTTTTTCATTAAAAACATGGGAAAAATCTTTAGCATCATCTTCATGAGTCGTAATTAAAACTATCAGGGGGTAAAATTAGAACGTAATAATTAATCATCAAATATATATTATTGAACTATAAGTAATGTAGGAATCATTTTCCAGGTGTCAAAGATAAAATATCAACATTAGAATTACAAATCTTGTGCTAGAAAAGTAAAAGGGTTAACACCCAATACTAAAAATGAATAATGATGAACAACTATATTTATAGTAAATAAATATAAATTATTTATATAAACGTGTTATAGAGATTAATAATGATATAAATTAGATTATTAAGATAGTTATGGTGGTTTTTCAGGAATTTAGATTGGGATCATCTAATAAGGTAAATATGGTAAGTGATTTTTGTCACACACTCCCTTCGTTGAGACTCATGTTGCCATATAAAACAACTTACAATTATAAGGTGTATGTGTTTCCATATGTTTATGTTATTATCAAATATATTTTATTCATGTAATTTTATGTACATTTTAAAGATCTTAATCCTTCAAAAGTTTTTATTTAAAATATTACTCAACACATTATTATTTTCTCAAATCAAGCCTTTTTCCGATGAGTCATGAAATATCTTCTTGATTTTATCTTCCAAATATGTTTTTTTTTACCATTATATTTTTAAATGGTGGATTTCATTTTTATATAGCTATATTACATTTCCCTTTTAATATCCCCCCTTGATAAAATTATTCCTAAAATAATTTATGATTTTGATAAGAATAACATATATACTTTCCCATGAATATTTTTGTTCTATGTCCATGATTTACCTATGCAATGTATATTATATAATTTTCCAAGTCACATTCACACATTTATTCACCACTTATCATTGAAATGTTTTATCATCATTTTTATGATTTAGATTTCACTAAATAGTTTTAATGTAATTTAAACATTTCATGCATGGTAAGTTTTCAAAAATATATTTTATTATAAAGTAATGATTTAAAATATTCTAAAATTACGTCTTTATATATTGTTTTAAAATTTTAATTTTTAGCTACATTGTATTTATTAAATTTTTTTAAATTAAATATTTTAAATGTTTTCATATGGATCTCCAAAAGTAATCTCTTTTACACATTTTAGGGTGAAAACATCCTTCTAACACATTTTCCATTTTCTAGGAGACTTCCACTTCATATTTTCATGTATTTTAAAAAAGGGTATTATTATTTTCTTCGGTTAATAAAATATTCATATTAAATAATTCAATGGATAGGGGAAATACTTATTTTCAATGAAATTTTTCTAATACTTCTACGAGTGTTCTTTATCTATGTGGTATACATGATCAAGGGTATTCTTCAAATTATGCCATATTCATTCTTTATATAGATATCTTATGAAATTATCATTCACATATATGGGATGATCCATCACTTATTTTTCATTTCCTAACTATAAACTTTTGTAATCAAGATTATATTCCAATTTCAACCTCTTTGAATTTACTTGGTTCCATTACCTTGATGTAAGGGTGTTAAATCGAATACCTAGTACAATGATTAATAGGGGAAATCATTGTCTTAACCATGTATCCATTTTCTATAATGCGTAAATACCATATTCTTAGCCATCTTTATATAGTGGTATTTACCAATAATGATTCCTAATGCTGATGGATACCCATATCATTTAAATAGTTTATTACTTAATGATTATTGTTTATGATATAATAGTATATCAATGGATATAGGAGAGGGGAGAATTTTATATAAAAAAACTAAACTAAAAAAAATTCCCAAAGCTCTTAATTATGATATATCAAACATAAATATAATCACATCCTCAGAGTTTAATAATAAGACACAAATATTTTCAGTGATATCAACATTTAGAAAAGTTACAATAAGTAAACATTATAATCAAATGCACATTGTAAATAATAAACTTAAATAAACAAGTAAAATAAAAGGTTAAAAAAGTAATATTATCTTACAAAAAGAATTATAAAATATTTATACTCTTTAACCATAAGAGTTAAGGAATTCACAAACCAAAACATTGTGTATCCCCAGTTTCCAACATAATAATAAGGTCTATCATTATATGGTAAGAAATACCATAATCACAAAGATAGGAATATTTATCTTCCCAACCTTGGAATCCTCTGACCAACCTAATTGGAATCAGTAGTCTTCTTATACCAAGAATACCACAATATAAACACAGGTCAGATAAAATAAATAAAAATGTAAAAGGATATAATGAATTTAATATCCTCACTCAGATTCCATAGAAAAAACACTCAAATGATTAAAAAAATTAAAGTAACAAGATGTCATAGTAAAGAAAATTTCAGAGGGTTTTATTCACAAAAGAGTCTTCTCACACTTCATTGAATTCACGTGTTTTTATAGGAACCAATCCAATTGTAATATTTCATGATTATCATAGTTGGTTGTAATGGACTTGAATGTTCTCCCTCATGATTTCTCTTCATGTTCTGTATATATTCATTCAAATTAATTTGGATATCATTATCACAGTGTTTTAAAATTCATTTTTATGATATAAATAATTATGATCATCAAATTACAAATATTATTCTTCAAGTAGAAAAAAATTGGTTTAGTCCAATGCAACAAAAATACATTAATTTGATAAACCATACTTCATCTATTTGATGGATTGGACTTTTTCACTATGGTGGACTCAATATCTTCAATATGATAGACTAGACTTCATCAATATTATACTTCAGACTTATTCAGTCTAATGGACCAAACTACATCAGTCTAATAGAGTATACATACGAAGTTTGATAGATAAGACAAAGTTAGTCTAATGGATCATTCTTATTCGGTCAAGTGAACAAAACTTAGTTTGGATGATGAATTAGACAGAGGTAATCTGGTAGATATAAAATAGTCAATTTGATGTGATATACTTGGTATTAAAATTTATAATCCTTAGTTTAGAAATATTTTTGTGTTCAGTAGAATAATTTTTTTTAAAAACCATTATAAAATAATTAGGAAATAAAAATTTCTTAATACATAGGATTTGATAAAGTCTATTGTGATTTTTAAAAACAAGCATAGAAAGTTAAGAATGTGAAATATTTGAATCAACATTATCCGCCTTTTCTAAAATCACAAAATATAATATCTAAATAGAAAAATTCATAACTTTGGAAAACATACAATACCATTATAAGTTTAATAACATAAAATTATTCTTATACTTATAATAACTTTTACCCCTTTCGTTCTTATCTCCCCATGTCTTTTTAAATTCATTTTTGTTTAATAAAAATTTTCCAAAAAATATTAGGGCATTAGTTGGATAATAAATTCTTAAATATAAATTCTTTACAATAAAAATTGTTTCAATAAATTCACTACGTTTATGATTTTCCAAAATAATAAGAGTGGTAAAATGTATATCAAAAATTTTAGAAAAAAAAACTAATAAAAAATTGTTTAAAAATACATTAACACAATAATGTAGAAAGAAATTTCAGCCAAATATGATTGGGAAAAAATCTGGGAAAAAATATTTTGAGAATGAATCATTAAATAAAATATTTAATGAAAATATGATTTTTAAAAAATTAAGAGTTAAGAGATAAAATTATTCATTCTTCCACAATTTCATTACAATAAATTTATTATTTCCAAATTCTTATTGATTATTCTTTAACTTTGATGATGTTGATTCAATCTTACCAAACATCTCCTCCAAAACATGAAACATTCAAATATCATACTTCAAACTGATTACCTCTTCATCAAGAAAATTTATTTCTCTATTCTCTAATTTCTAATTCACAACATATTCTTCTGGGGACAAATGGATTTTTTTCATATCCATGATTTCATGATCTTGAGATACTTAAAAATAATTCAACTCATCAATAAGCATAAAATTTTCAAAGAAATTATAAGACAATCTATCAAAAGAATCTACAATATCCAAATATGAATTATTTACATCTTTAATTTGGTAATAATGAAATTTTATGTATACTTATATTTATTTAGAAAATATAAAAAAAAATTATTGTACTTTAATATTTCCTAGAATCATCATTGAATGATTTTAATTCATCTTCATTATTTACAATGGTTTTATCTATCAATTTCCAAGCATCATATTTTTATCAAACATTAAATCCTCTTTGAATGTTCTTGGATCTAGATTCAATACTAGGATAATATATATTAACATCAACAAGATTATTCAAAGCTTTATTAAAATAAATAAATCTCATTTCATCCCTTTTATTAGATTAAATTGATAGAGAAATGGATGAGTTTTATGACACATCAAATATATAGCGATGAGAAGTACTAACTTTTATTTTCTCTTCATCTTTCATTTTCACATCATCTAAAACTAAAACAACATTAAAATTCTTATCTGATTCACCATTGTTCGATAACATTTAATTAGATTGTTTATTTGCATGTTTATTATCAAAATATTGTACTTTATTAGAAACTTTCACCTCAATATCTTTTTTGGACCAAGTGGTAAAAGAGAAGGTATCAAAAGAACAATACTAATATTTTTCTTTTACTTTTTTCTTCTTCTTCAAAAGATTCATTCAAATATTATAATATCATTAAAAAACTTTTGAAAAATTTTCATCACCTCAAAAATTTACATTCCCTGATTTCTTCACACATTGATGAATTTTTACTTTAACATGTTATAAAACATATATTTATCCTCAAGGAACTATACCTACATGTTTCTTAATAGATATAGTAACATTAAATTTTTTTACTTGTTCTGGTTCTGACGGAATAGATTGATCAATAACAAACATTAGAAGAATTTATTTAAGAGCAGTCACATTATATATTAATTGAATAAAAGATAATTGAGAAATTGAAATTGATCCTTCTTGATCAGTAACATGGAAGTATTTATGTTCTTGTTCCACACCATCCATAAGGATTTCAATGACTTTAGCATCATAAAATATTATCTTTTTCTTATTTTTATTCTCTTTATCCTTCATAATATCTTGATTATTTTTCATTAAATATAATGACCATTTAATATCAAGACCAAACACAGGATCACTAGGATTCTTTAAATATTTTCACTGAATCAATTATCTATAAACCACATCTGTCATTTCTTTTACATTATCTTTTTCCCTTGGTTCCTTTTTCCATGAATAATATTCTTTAGTTTAAGAAGTTATGTATTATAAAAATGTTCTTATGATATGTAAAACTATTTCCTATAATTTAGTATAATAACCAACTTCATTATAGAAATTTTTTCTTCCCTGATCAAAGATACCTTCTCTCTTATAGAAACTTAATGATTTATAATTTTAATCAAAATCATAAAATTTACCAATATGTTTTTTATGAATCATATAAATTGAAAAATCCTCAACAACATTTAAATTTTCTTAAATTCTTCAATAAAAATAAATAGAAACTTCACTGGATTAATCTAACTCATATTTAACAATAAATATTGCACAAATATATTGAAAAAACTAAAATTATTTCTATTCCCTTTTCATGTAATAAGATAATATTTTAATAAAAAAGATATAACTCTTATATCAAGTGTTAAAAGGATATAATTACTTATCTTTTCATATCAAGTAAATAATGAAGAATCATACTTATACATTTTAAAACAACCAAGATTAGCTTAAAGATTTTGGGTAACTAGATATGCTTCTCCTTATAAATGAACTTCTTTGAAATCATCTAATTTTTTAATATAAAAATTATAAAATTAATAAAAAATATAAATATTGATAAAATCCAAAACATCTTTAACACTAAAAATCCCAAAAGGGTAAATGTCATTCATAATCGCTGGATAGTGAATATCAAAATCTTAATTTTTTTAATACATACCTTTTCTCATCCCTGAAACATGATAATGATATTTAGAAATGGATCTATCTTATAAAACCATGACTTGTCAATCAATTTTTACTTCACGTCTTCTATGTTATCAAATTCGTTAGTATACATAAATTTTCAATAACAGGGGAAAATTACTGATCAGATGAGGAAAAATCTAATTTGGCTAATGCCAAATAATTGAATTCATAAGAGATTTAAGGGATGAGATTCAAGATCATTTTGAGAAATTGATGAAGACTTTAGTGACCCAGAATTGTATTTTTAGGTTCAAGGGTATCCTTTTGACTTCTATAAATCTGATGGTTTGAAATAAACCCCATTTACAATCTGAAAATTAATATTTATCCTTAAAAGAGTAAATTATAATTATGAACACTTATTATATTTTATGAAAACTATCATCAGATGAGGTTATTTTTGGAAAATAAATCATTAATATTTTTAAATTTTTGATATGTTTTTAAACTATAGAAAATTTAAACTAGAAAAAAGACAACATTAAAGGACTTTAAAAACTAATGAAGAAAAATTACCTCTCAAAGAAAAATGGAAACATTACGTGTGTACTTTTGTTAGATAATTATTCTTCTTCTTTTTCTTATGTAATTTTTTTTATAAAACAAAGTTTCAAAAAAACTGAAAAATAGAAAACATATTAGTAAAACTAAAAAAATAAGAAACAAAATGTCTAAAAAAAATTAAAAAAAATATAGTATCTAGAAACACTAAGAAATTTAAGAAAAAAAATAATTTTTTTAAAAAAAATATAAAAATTTGAGGACAAATAATATTTTCAAAAAATAAAATTATAAAAACCAATGTTCTCAGAAAAAGTAAAAAATTTATAAAATTCTATGTTTTTTGAAAATTTATAATTTCAAAAAACCTAATAATTTTTAAAAATATTAATTTTAGAATAAAAAAAGTATATTGAAAACCAAAAAACCATGAAAATCACTGTTTAAAAAAATAAAAAAAAATAAAAAATTTAGAAAACCCAAATTTTTTAGAAAACAAAATATTAGATAAACTGAAGTAATTATATGTGAACCCATCTTATGAAAAGAGTTTATTACTATAATAAGTTTGAAAAATAATATGTAGATATGAATAATCATTTAGTGTGGAATATCCTTATTTTTTGTCTAATATATTCAAATATATCGAAAATAAGGGGTTTAGTAAATATATCATAAAGTTGTACTTGTGTTTAGATTAATTATCAAAAGATATCTTCTTTTATGTATTGTCCCAAAGGAAATTGGGTCTTATATCTATTTTATTAGGTCATGATTGATGTGTTTGATTTTTAATTAAAGCTATGGTAAATGTATTATCACACAAAATTTGAGTTTAAGTAAAATTTATTCTAAATTCAGTGAGTGTGTGTGGTATCCACAACAGTTGAGTAAAAAAACATCCCGCTAAAATAAATTCTTCTTCAATAGCATAAAGTGCTATTGGTTTTTTATAATACTAGATAAATAAACTACAAATTCTACTAGTAAATAAAAAGATTTATGTACTTTCTCTATGCATCCTACATCCACCAAAGTAAATATCTGGAAAAAATTTATATTCAAAATCATTTATAGAAGAAAGTAAGCATAGATCCATAGTTCCATTCAAATAATGAAACAGTCATTTTAAATCCATAACATGGGAATCCTTTGAATTATCATGAAATATTGCACAAATGTATACACAAATTATTAAATCTTAAGAAATAGACGTTATGTGTATTAAACTAAAAAATATTCTTTAAATATATTTTGATCAACTAGTTTCCTAGATTAATCAATATCTAAAGTATTTGAGGTTCTGATAAGAGTACTATTACATTTTGTATTAGAATATCTAAACTTCTTAAGAAGATATTTTATATACTTATGTTGACATATAAAGTACCTTTTTTTTGTGAAATTTGAAAACTAAGAAAAAAAGTATGTTCACCCATCAAGATCTACATAAAATCATATTTAATAAGATCCACAATGGAATGCAAAAGATATTTTTGATTTGATCCAAATATAATTTCATTCACATAATTTTTAACAATGGTGGTGTTCTTGGAATAATTTTTAATAAAAAGTGTTGGATTTCCAACTCCCTTAACATCATATTTCTGTAACAAAATTTTTGTTAATCTATAATATCTGGGTCTGTAACCTTTTTTAAGTCCATAATGTTCCTTATTATGCCTAAATACATTGTTTTGATATTTTTTATTTTCCAAACCATGGGTTTCCTATATGAACGTCTTCCTATATATATCTATTAAAAAAAGAACACTTCATACAAATTTGAAAAAGAATGAAATTAATAAATGGTGTATATGCTTTAATAATACAGATAACTTCAAGTTTAACATCTTGATCACAAGCATCATTATATTTTATTTCCTTATATTTATTATAAACCTAAGGAACAAGTCTAAATTTATTTCTAATTAAAAATAAATTTTATCACATTTATTTTGAAAAATCCATTTTTTAACCATATTAAGTGAAACTTTTGGTAATACAACTAAAGCAAAAAATTCTATTCCTTCTGAATTCTTTAATTTTATCTAGAAAAGGATTTATCCAATATTCCCCACTAATAGCCTCATCATGTTTTTTATATTGAAATTAAGATTAAAATTTAGAATGTTAGATTTTTTTTCATAAGGAACTTCTAGTTCTCACACATTAAACAATATCACAAATGATATTATCAATATGATGATTCCTAAAGATCAACTAATTCTGTGGGTTTAAAAGACTCCATTACTCAAAAATATTTTGAAATTATCTTAATGAATAACATCAAAAAATAATTCTTTAGTTGTTCTCTCATAGGAAAATTTTTCCAACATGGGTTGAATATCAGTTCTCCAAATAACATCCAAAGATGTTAATTTTGTTTGTTTGAACACAAAAAGAATCAGTTTCATTAAATATTTCAAGCACTATTTCATAAAAAATACTTTTGTTTTTAATAAATACTCTATACTAATTACTAGTTTTATAATATCCTAGAAATATTACATCCTCATATTTTGAAGAAAATTTATTTAAACTATCTTTAGTATTGAAAATGAACTCTTTACATCCAAAAAAATCATTTTAAGAATTTTTTTGATTTCTTCTATTCAATAATTCATATATAATTTTATTAATAAAATAACTAATTAGAAAATGATTTATATTATAGTAGGAAGTACAAAATTAATCATCCCAAAAATGTTTATCATATGAGTATTTACTCAACATTATTCATGTAATATTCTAAAGAATTTCATTTCTTCTCTCATTTACACCATTGTTGTGTGTAGTTATAGGTGTTGAAATATTATCAATAATAAATTTTTAATTCAAAAAGTTTCAAAATAAAAATTCAAAAAACTATCCACCGGGATAACTTTCAACATTTATAAAGGGTAGATTTTACTAATTTTTAAAATGGTCTAAAAAAATTAAAAAAAAGATTCTAACATTTTCCCTTCTAAATAGACCCATGTATATTTATTTTAGTCATCAACTAAAACATATATATATTAATTTCATCCAAAACTTCCACTTTTTGTAAGACCAAATAAATCCATGTGTATTAACTATAAAAACTAAGAATTTGAGACTTCAATAAAAGATTTAAAATTTTACATATTTTTACATCCAAACTGATAAGGATAAAAAAAGAATAAGAAAAATTAAACACACATAGATCATTAACTAGTCCATTATTATAGATTTTAGAAAAAGAAATAAAATTATAGTGCCATAAAATTATTTTCTATAAGAAATATGTATCTTTCATTTCACTAAGTCATGGTAGATATTAGATCCTAAGTTAAGTGTGTAAAAACATTCTCATTCCCATTGGTAGAAATAATAAATTTCTATTATGAATTATGAATATTAAACTTATTATTTCTGGAGTTCAAAATATATACCTAATAATATAATTTAATTATAATAATAAGTTTGGTCTCAATATATGAAATAAATTAAACAATTGAAATTAAATATTTTCCAAGAAGAACAATATTACATATTTCAATGATTTTTTCTTAAGCATTGTCACCAAATGAAAATTTTCCGCCTCTTATATTAATAATTATCTTGAATAAATTCTTGTTCCTAGTTATATTCCTTGAACATACACTATCCATGTAACAACTGTTATTTATGTTCATACACTTTTTATTTTGGTGAAAGTAATAATACTTTTTTGAAACCCAAACCTGGTTTTCTCCAGCATTATTAAAAAATAAAATGTTCAGAATTCACATCAACCCAACTTCACTATGTTCAGATGTTGTTAATTATTTTGAAAAATAGACATTGTTAGATCCAAAATATTTTAATTTATTTAAATAACATATATACTTCCAATGTCTAACACATTGAAATTGTATATATAATGGATCACTTTTTAAAACAAAATGGTTTTTTTAATTTTGGTTGTTTATTAGTAAATTCATTCCAGAAACATCCATATGATGTTTTATATGTTTTTTCATTTTACAAATAATTTATTTACCTATAGTAAATTTTGATGGTAGTTTTTTAAGACATGAAATTTCCAAATTTAGTTCAACAACTAAATTTTTATCCTAAAAATTAATTTTAATAGTATTAATTTTTTATATTTCTTTTGAAAAAATATTTTTCTCAATATTATATTCGTGGAATATTTTTCAAAAAATAGTTTTATAAACATTATATTTCTCTAAATATTTCAAAAAAATAAATTTATCATGATTATATTATACAAACTCTACTTAAAAATTAGTATTATCAATGTTAGATTTCTCTAACACTTTTCAATTCTTAGACATTTCAGTAGTAATCATCGATATTCTTGAATTCAAATTAGAATGTTTTTCATAAGCAATGTATAGTTTATTAAATACATTGAGATTTAGGTTTTATAAAATTTTATAAAATCTTGAAACTTTTTAAAAGCTTGGTAAAGTGTTATTTTCATAAAATATAGTATATTAATCATTTGAGGACGTAGAATTATTCGGAGAATTAGAATTTAATGAAAGATTAATCAATTTTTCAATAGATAGATTATCCATTAAATAATTATTATTGTGTGGAATTTAATTAAGGAATCCAATATTCATCAGATATTAACTTTCACTGTCTAATAAATTTTATGAAGAACTACACCTCTACTAGCACTCCATGTATCTGAAGATTTTTAACATTACAAAAAACTTATTTCTATATAACTTCTTATAATTTGTCTTATAGTTAATATTGTTCCTATCATTTATATAAATCTTGGGGAAATATTGACTTATATGACATAATTTATCACATTCATAACATATCATTTTATAATAAATCTTATTATCACTTTTACCCCAAAAATTATTCATATACTTATATCTAAAATATTTCTTCCCAACAATATTGTTCATTTACTTAGCAATATTTGCTAACTACTTCTCAATATATTTATAAAAACTTCTCTCTGTTTCAACCTAAATATTATTTTTTATTCTAATTCATAGAAACCTTATCTATATATCTCACTTTCATAAAATAGATAAAGTAGATGAAAACTGTACTATATTTTTATTTTTTCTATTTCAACGTCTATTTTCAATCATCCAATATATTTTATATGGGAACCAATAAAATAATATAAACTCAACATAGTATTCATTTTTTACCATCAAGTTTCATTATGTTGGATTACCACACTCCTGAAATAATTTTAATAATCGATTTAACTAAAATATCATATTCAATATATTTTTCACCCATATACTATGAAATATTAACAATTTTCATGAATATCTGATGCATTTTAGAAATAGATTCCCAATGTAAAAAAATCAATTTCTTGATAATTTTTTCTTATCATTTCTCTTATAATTTCAATAACATTAAAAGTAATAAAATGAGTAATCTCCATCATCCTGCAAATACTATTAGTAGCTTCATAATAAAACAATTTACTATAGTTATTCATTTTTATATAAGATAATAAAGCATTCCTTATGTGATTATTTAGTTGATATTAAATATTATATAAATTTTTAAATATAGAAACTTATTTCCTAGGTTTTTGATAATTCCGAGTATAATTATAAATATATCTTCTCCAGTTTCAATAAAAAAAGTTTTCATAAGATCTCTCCAATTTTCATTGTCATCCCCATCAAAAATTGATGGTCTTCTAGGAATATGATTCTCAAGAGTTCTCACATTTAAACCTTCCATCTTTTTAAAAAAAATATTATATCTATAAAATAATTTTTTCTATAAAATAGCATATACACGTAATATAAAAACATTTTTTAACAAAATTTATAAATCATTATAAACATTCCAAAAATAAAAAAAGTAAAAAATAGAAATTTAAGTAGTAGAACCTCACTCTGAAACTAATTTTTAGATCAAATTGTATAGAAATGGATACAAGAGGTGGGGTTAAAGTTCAAAAACATAAACTAACTACTAACCCAAACCAATTAATTAATATTTGTTGGATAGAGATAAAATCTGATCTTTTGAGTTTATTAATCGGACACACAAATTGTCTGAGATATCTAAATTTATTAATGTTTTATAAAGTATAACTTTCATAAAAATGAAGATTGAAAATAATAAATTTATAGATATAATTAAAAGAAATTTAATAATGGATTACAAAAAAATTATAAAATATTTTTACTATTTAACATAAATAGATAAGGAGGATAAAAACCCTTACTTTGGGTATCCCCGGTTTTCAACCAAACTATAACATCTATCTTTCCACATAAAGAAATTCCTAAATCAAAAAGATCAGAATCACTATATTCATAAAATCAAATCCCCTCAATCATCCTGATCAAAATAATTAGCATTCCTACCCTAGAATTCACCAATATTATATACTAGACTTCATCAATATTATATACTAGACTTCATCAATCTAATGGATTGGATTTTTAAAAAATGGATGGACCGGAATTTGATAGTCTAATAGACCAGAATTCATCAGTCTGATGGGCCAAACTTTGTCATCCCGATGGATTAGTCTTATTAGTTATAATATATTACACTTAGTTAATCTAAAGGACTAGAATTAGTTAGTAAGATTGATCAAATTTAGTCAGTCTGAGGGACTAGACTTTTTCGGTCTGATAGACTAGACATAGTGTAAAAATTTATTATTAATATTTTTAGACATATTTCTACAACATGTAGAATAAGTAGTTTTCTAGAAAAACATTCTAAATGTATTGGTAGAAATAAATTTAGTAAAAACTATTTTTGAAGAAATTGTGTTTTTATTTTCGAGAATAAGTATAGATAGTGTATAAAGTTAAATCGTCATCTCAACATACTGATGGAATTATGAATGATTTATTTTTGTGATTCATTTTTAATGATACATATCCAATTTAATTTTATTGGGTTATTGATGAAATGATGATTTATTTTCATATAGACCACATGTGTATGTACTTGGTATTTAATAGGTGGTCCCATCAATTTATAGTGCTCTAATACATTGGGTAATGTTTTTATCTCATGAGATATCATGGTGTGTGGGATGTGTACCTAGACAGATATGGGAGTGTGCAGTTAGCCTACCAACTAGGTTATGTTAATGAGTTAGGGATCCTTGAATTATGCTTATGATGTAATGTTGTTAGTGTTTCCATATTTATGTCATTCTATAATTTATAATATGATTATTCTTAAAATATGATCTTATGTTATCATTTATGATTTCTTGATTAAATGTTATTTTTGAATTCATGTCATGCCACTTGGCATCTATATGTTTTCTCACCATTATACATTACATTCATTAATCCCTTACTGAGCATATGAGTTCAAGCCTCTTTTGTTTCCATTTCCCCATGTTATAAAATAATGTATTAAGAATTTCAATCAAAGAACAGTATCATGTGTGGAGAGTTTATGGGAGATATTGAAGACTCATTACAGTTTAATTAGGTTCTTATATAGTGTACAACTACCAATTTGATGATGAGGTTTGGCTTTTATTAGTTAGTGGTTTTTCCTAATTCTATAAAAAATAAAAAATAATTTACTTAGATTTTAAATTTGAGAAGTATATTGTAATTATATATATATATTGAAATTATTTTATTATAAGTTATGTGTTTTTAATATCGAATATCAGAGAGTAGGTATGGGGGCTACAATAATTTCAATTATATGTAATTATAATAAAATGATGATGAAAAAAAATAATTATTATGGAATAACAAAAAAATATTTTGTAGACTGAACGAGTGGGTGAATTTTTCTAATTTTCTTTATTTTGGATATAGAAATTGGGTAGGATATAGTTTTGTATACTATTTTAACCCATGGACATAGTGACAAAAATTTCCATATTGGGAGAATAATAAAATGGATATCTACCATTTTATGAATAGGGATAGGGGAGAGAATAAAATTGGATGGCCAAAATTTGACACACATAAAGAGTTTCTTGGACCTGAGACGGAGTGATAAAGATGAAGACATTGGGTGAGAGGTTTTCTCCCAATAGAGAAGGTTTTTATTTCTTTTCTTATTATTTTCATTTTAATTTTATTAATATACTTCTTGTGTGATCTTATTGTGCTATAATAAAATTATTACCAAAATTTATATAATTAAATTATATTGAAATGATATGATAATTATTACTAATATAGAGTATTTTTTCATGATTTTTTCTCATTTATCATGAATTTTCTCTCCTTGAAGTTATTTATAAAATAATTTGATGATAAAATATTCAGTGAATGTAATTAATAGTCAGTATTTATTACGAAATAAATTATTTTTATAACAATGAATCAATGGATTTATGTATGAAATAAATAAAATAATGGAATAGTAAAAACTTTTAATTATATTATTATTATTTAAAAATTCTTCATGAGAATATATTTAATCATCCCTAATTTATTAAAGGTGATAGGTAATGAAACATTAACCCTAGAAGATTCATCCAATGTAATTTGATTACACGAGGATAATACTTCATCTTCTCTATTATTGATCAATTTTTATACACAAAGGTTATAGAAATGTATATATAGCCAAGTGGAAATGAGGTAATTAAATTTTTTTCCCTCATATATTTTATGAAATTATGATTAACATTGAATCCATAACTGATTTCATTTTCACTAATTTAGATTAGTACTATCTTCACTAGTTATTTAATTGTTCATCTCTTCTCTACTTATGTATTTTTTGAAAACTTTTTTTTAAATTCATTATTACAATTTTTCCTTCATCATATCATCAATATCATACAAATTCTTCATTTGAAATTTCAATTTCACTTTAGTCATTCTATATTTATAATCTTGAAGAGATGAACTTTCACCATTATACTAGGTATATTAGGTATAAATAATATTTTTTTTCCATTTTATGATTTCGGTTGTTTAAAAATTTGGATTTATTTCTTTGGACGGATAAATGTGATCATGAAGAAAAAAAATCAAACTAAAAAAACATATAAAAAATCTATTGAAAAATATAAAGACTGGATAGAGTGTGCAGACTAGGTCAAAATCATAATATATCAAAAATTTAATTCTATATATTAATAAATATAAAATATATATATATAATTAAAATATTAATTAAATAAAATACTTTACTGAGAGATTTTGGAAAAAAAGGTTTCAATAATTAAATAATATTATTGAGTCTTAGAGTAAGGAATCATCAACTCCCTATTATTTCATACAACCATTAATGCTTTGGGTGGAACTAAAGAAGTAAAATTACAAGTTAAAAAATTATAATTTTTCACTAATTCCATTAATCAATTACATTTCTAATAAGGATGATTTATCCTTTACTAGTTACATTTACAAAATGGTGTTGTATTTTTAATTATTAAAGTTGAGTGAGGATAATCTTAGGTGTTCAACTTTTTCATGAAGGTCAATAATGGAAATTGGTTTCATTAACTCGATGAAAAAATTTGAATACATGGATTTAAGTATAAAACTTTTTTGTTAGGAAATTTTACCCAAAATTTTTAAAATTAGAATATATGGATTGAATTGTGGGATTCTGTCAGGATAATATTGAGGCTTTGTATAAGTATTTGAAGATATTTGGGAACCTTATTTGGAAATTTACTCACCACCAGGTTCTTTACAATATCAGACTAGAAGCTTTATATGAGTTAATTTTACCTTCATGTCAAGATTTAATTGATAAATCTTATATATGAAAATCCAGATTGAAATAAGATGAATGATTGTGGAAAATATATAACACTCATTCACTAGAATATCAGTGCATATATTCTAGATAAGAGTGGTCAATAAAGGTGATAACTAGATTTATCATATTTATAAACTAAATTTACAACTATCAACTATTCTTAATCAAGAAATAAACAAGGCAAATAATATTGATTTTTATTAAAACTAGTAAAAAATATACAATCAAATATAATCTCATGGGATACATGGGAATCCTTAAAACTACTTTCCAAAATTTTATATGGCTACCCAACCCTTTTATAATTATAATTATATTATATATATTATTATTTTACAACCTAATAATAATATATTTTCTAATAACTATAACCGTGGCTATAGAAACAACCCAAACCTATCTTTGAAACAGTATAAAATTTCTTGTTTACTCAATACCTTTGGTTTCCCAAATCATCTAGGATCACAATATATCAATAGAAAAATATGGTTGAGTCATATAATTTTCAATGGAAACATGAAGGTATTATGTATAAAATATTAAATAAATCATATTCAAAAATGGTTGAACATGATTCAAAAAATGATGAAATAGAATATTGGACAAACTACTTTTAATTATAATTGAATCAGTTGGAAAGAGTCGGGATTTTTTGGGAAATGTGTAAGTTTCCATGTATAATTTAAAGAAATTATATGTAAAATTATATTATTATCACAACATTAATTGGTTTGAAATACAATAAAAAGTAACATAGTAAAATAGAAAATATGAGATAGAAGTATTGAGTGAATCTAAAAATGAAAAAATGACAAAAAAAATTGAAAAGGTTGAAAGAAAGGTAAAAAATTAATGAGAACCAAATTTTCCTCCTAAAAAAAGATTAAAATGAAATAAAATTTTATATAGTCAATGAATTAAAAAAATATGGAGTTATGTAAAAAAAAAGGGGAATCGATCTATTTTACAACAATTTACTCTATTAATTTAATAACTATAAAGGATCGAACAAAAAATAATTAACTATTCTATCTCATGTTTATTGATATAATTAATACATTCAACATGGAAATATTATTTCTTGAATACTTGATTAAAATTCAATCATATATGAAATTTATAAAAATATTCATATCCTATAAAATAATTTTAGAGGCATTTTCCACTATAAACATGAATGAGGAATTTATTGTAGTTTTACATGTTAATTTTCCTTTAAAACTAAAAAACATAGGTTTCTTTATAATATCAGGTGGGATAAGAGGAAATAATGGTTAATGTTTCTTGGGTTACCTTGTTTTTACTATAAATATTAGTCCTTACTAAATATTTCATCACTTGGGTCTTAAGGAATTCAAATCCACATTAGTGACCATTTTTTACATAATAGGTCCATTACATAATTAATGAGGAGGGTTGATGAAATATTAGTTATTTTTAGGAATATTTCATTACCCAATGATTTTATAGTTCAAAAATATAGTGGAATGAAAAGTCTTTAATAATATTCTATAGGGATCTTCTTAAAACTATAGGAGTAAAAAAATATTTCATTAGGTAAATACACTTTTCCAATTCGTGATGAACAAGATGTGTTTAATTTATTTAATAAGTCCACATTATTGGAGAGTTATAACTTGAATTATGTTGTTAAATATTTTTTTAGATCATAGATTTGGATGGATAACCATGAACAAAATTGATATCTAATTAATAGTATAGTTGACAAGCAATTTAGGTTTTACCTAATTGAATCTGAAACCACAAGATAATTTTGAAGGCAAGGGTAGTCTAAGGAAAAAAGTATGAAAATCATTTCTAAGATTAAATAATTGGTTTAATATGATTAATAATAATATGTTATAATTTTCTCTTAATATATTAGTCAAAACTCAAAACCTCTGTATTTTTTATAAATCATCTTTGCTTGATTATAATTTTGATTCCAATCCTCAAATCTAGAATACTGAGTTTTTAAACATGTTTCATAAAATTTTTAACAAAAAACTGAGTCTATTAAATATAAAAAAATTTCTAAAATTTCTAAAGATAACCATTCATGTTTGTGAGTAATAAACAAGACGTTTCTCGATTCAATAAATCACACAAGGGGGAATTTGGATAAAATTTCAAAAGTGTATAGAATGTTTTTTCCTTCTATAAACATTTTTTTGAAGTATATTTTTCATTCCCTCTTCTTAAGTAATTCTTGAGAGAGAATGAGGATTTTTATTCTTCTTCCAAAATGGAAAAAAGTAGAGATAGTGAGTATTTTATAGTTGATAACTTAAGGAAATTTTTTAGAGATTATAAAAATTCTATAATAGTTTTTTAATCCCATTTTTAGAATTTGGAACCCTTGAATTTGAGGGACACTATGAAAATATTTGTACTCATATAGAATTTTTTTCTCGGTTTTTATCCTCTTATGAGTATTATTTTTTATTTTTTTTCATTGGAATATAGTGAAAATGGTTAGAATAATTGGGATAAAATATATCATGGTGAATGAAAAATATAATTTCATGGGATTTCAATCATAGTTCAATTAATAAAAGTTTAATTATTTTAAATAAAAAAAAACCCATGATTTTTTTATAGTTTCACATACTAGCTAGTGAGGTGTTGCCTATTTTTTACCTATTCAATAATTTAAATTGAAAATTAATGAATCTTCGAGAGAATTACATCACCCATATAATTAGTGTAGTGGAGATTCACTCTCATATCCGCTCACTTATAAATGGGGTTTTTACTAATTTCAAATGTTCCAATTTAATTATCAATTTATCCTACACTTTATGTGATTCAATAAAAGAAAAAATGGGATCATTGAGTGTCATAAATGAGAGTGATCAATTTTTTGTACACTAAGGGAGCCCTAATTATTACGGGATTCAAAATTTTTAATCTAGTTTGAAATTTAAATAGATTAACTTATTTTATAATAGTTTGATATTTTTATAGAAATTTAATGGAAATGAATTTTTTTAAGATGGTTTAAATAATTTTAGTTCTAATATTAGTCTCTTATATGTTTTTTCATGGTTTATACTAAATATTTCTTTGAACGTTCACTCATAATATCCTTATAAACTCTAAAATATATTTTAATATCCAATTATATGTGTTGAAATCATGTGGATTTTTATATGGTCCATGTTCATAATTATATCTGATAAATTGTAAATCCATTTGATAAATAATGTATTTTAATTTTTATTCAACCTTTGAGGCCAATATTTAGGAAATTGTTGGGTTTTATGTGTAATATCCCTCATAATACTTATGTTCATTATATTTTCATTAATTTTTGGACAATAGTTTTTTTAAATTGGGTTGAAGGGGAACCATACATGACCTATGGGCCTAAGGAACAAGTTCCATAAGTGACCCTGAAGGCTAAAAAATTAGACATACATAGAATTAAGCCTCCCCAACTACAGATAAATCCTTAAATCTCCTAGATTCATACCCCACATGGTTGATAAACTATAATTTTCCCTTATAGAACTTCGAGGATCCAAGTAAAAATGGGGGATACCATACCTTATCATCATTCTTAGTTAAGTTAGATCTATTGGTAGGGTGATACATATTCAATATCCTCTTTTGGTTCCTCTACTTATTCTTCTGACCTTCTATACCAATAATCTTATTCCATGACCCAGCTTTTTGGGCTCTGATACTCTCATCACCTTCCCCTCAAATGAGCCTCGCCACCTCAGATTGAATCCACATTTTTTAGAATTTTCTTTTTATACCTATCACTACTGACACTAAGGACACCCACCACTATGGTCATATGCCGTTCTTTCACTTTTGTTGATATCCACCAGTTGAGACTGACTCCTTCCTCTATCTCATCTTCGACACTATCATCGAGGAAATTTCTAATCATCACCTTTGCCAACAACAACTCCTACCGTCATTGAAGCCTCAATCGTAGTCTACAACCACCTGTCTTCCATGAGCTTTAATCAAATCACCATCCATAAACAAACACCCTATCTCGACCCATCCGAAATGGACCCATTTTGAGACTACCCCAAACTAGGCACCAACAGGGTAGTGGATAGAGACTATAACCAAGTAGGTGTATCCCATAATTGGGAGGCATTTTCCTAAGTACCTATACACACACACACACACACACAATATCCAAGAACAAAATCATGAAATGTAATAAAATTGAGTATATCACACATGCATACACTACTCAGTGTTTTTTGATTTCAACATTTTGGGCTTAAAGATTATGTGCATGTGTACAGGAACTTAGGAAAAAGCCTTCAATTTGTGGGATATTTCTACACAGTGCTAGTCTCCATCCACTATTCTATTGGTGGAGGCCTTGGGGTAGTTATGGAAGGGGGCTCACTTAGATGGGTCGTGACCGAGGGGTATCAATTGAGTTTAGTTCTACATAATAACTAGGATTATGAGAGGTTGGTTTGAGGAAACAATGTTCTGTGTTTCGAGTTAGGATTTCAGACCATGGAATCTAGTGATGGTGTGGTGGTCGATGTACCCAAACACTATTACTCTAGAGTCTTAATTTTTTACTTGGTAAAAGAAAGAACATGATATAGGGAAAATTAATGTTACATGAATCATATAGAATTTGGGTGTGTTCTCATGTCCTTCTTGAATCACCTCACAAGGTATAATCTACTGACCATGGACCATATTGTTTTATTTTAAGATGCCTACACATAGATATCTAGTATAGATTATAATGTTTGATCTTGTGGATGATCCTCTAAGAGATGATATGTAATTATGAGGTCATGTACCAAAGATACTCCACGCACAGAAAATAGGACCTCTTGTTCATTAAATAGTGATATCACCACTCATCGGGTGGTAGTTACTACCAGTGCTAGAAATTGAGGATGCACACAATATAAGTGGGTTACATGAGTTTTAGAGGCGTTGAACTCCCACGTTTTGGGGTGATACAGGCCCCTAGATAGATGAGGATTAGAAGGAGGCAATTACATGTGTCTTCAGCTTCATGAGAACACATGTCGACCAGATGGAATTCCTAGTCACGATTCTTTATCAGGGATCATAGGGACTACGGTGGAGGTTAGTTACCCAGAAACATGATGAGGTGCCTCCCTCTTGGGAAGACATCGACTGACACATTAGAGAGGAGTTCTCCCCTATTATGTTACACTCAGTGTGCATACCGGAGCTCCTGCATCTACAGTAAGGCAATCAGACTATATAGGGGTACTTGGAGAGGTTTATTCATCTTTCTCACTAATCCAGCGATATTTTGTGAAACCCATTATTCAGTTCTTGGACCTTCTAGTAGTTGTTACACTGGGAGATTAGGGCCTCCATGATATATTTTGGCATCCCTAGATATATTGGGGTATTGGTTTCATCTCTGCTTGTGGGGAGATTTATGGAAGAGCACACTCCAGGAGTGGGAGATACCAGTATACATCAGGTAGTTGATTCTTCATTGGTAGGTAGATGACAGCAGTTGAAGGGACCCAAGTGGTTTATGCACTCCAATGGATAATCTGAATACATAGTATTAGTGGTGCAGGGCACTAAGGGTATAGCGAGTCAGGTGAAGGAAATTTTGTGTTAATCGTGCGGTGGCCCGGTATAGCTGGGATGAGATTGACCATCCCAAAATACAGAAGATCAAGAGATAGTTTTGGGACCATCAAGGAAAAGGAGGAGGCGTGATGAGGGTGTTCTGTGGGGAGGTGGACGTGGCATAGGAGTGGGTAGTGCATCAGCAGGTGGACAGAGGTTCAGCCTATTAACACCACCACCACTAGGTGGACCATGGGCTTAGGGATCTAATGGACAGGGACAAGGATAGATGCAAGAGTTGGATTATTATTACCTTAGTTATCTAGGGATGATTAGAGTATTATTTTTTTCTTTTCCACCCTATTTTCAGTTTTGGTAGACACGAGTTCTTTTCATTATTTATGTTCCATGCCCCATGTTCTAGACTTAGAGTTTCCGGTTGAACCTTTGACTTGACCCTTACATTTAGAGACTCCTATTTAAGGGGATTATATGATCACACGCTGGTTCCAAAACTGTAACGTTACTCGTGGAGGAATGAGTCTTGGTTGGGATATCTTGGTAGCAGCATCGAGGAATTACGACATCATGCTCGATATGGACTTTTTATCTACAATCCACCCTTAAATTGACTATTTTATGTGAACAGTGTGGTGTTTCTATGGTTATTGAATAATGTTTTCCTTTTGGGGGGAAAAATAAATTCATGTAGAGTAGAATGAATGTACTCATATTAGTGTGTAGCTGATTACTCATAAGTTCACTAGTCTCACCCTCATTATAGTGGATGATAGTAGTCCTTAGTTTTTTGTAGTGGTGGTAGAGTATGAGGACCAATTTCGTGAGTATGTCCTCGAATTACCTCTTTGTAGGGAGGTAGACATCTAAATCGATCTATACTCTAGGAAGGAACCAATATCTTCCTTGTCAAATTGAATGGCTCTCGTAGATTTTTGTGAACTAAGGGTACCATTGGACGACCTACAGGGGAAGTGCTTTGTAAGAACCATTGTTTCTTTCTAGTTGGGCCCAGTTTTATTTTCCAAGAAGGCAGATGAGAGTATGAGGTTATTTTTGGACTTATGGTTCCTTAATTAGGTAACATTTAAGAATATATATCCACTATGAGGATTGAAAACCACTTGGATCTGCTGAAGGAAGTGAGGTGGTTCTCAAATATTAACCTTAGATCTGGCTATCACCATTTTTATGTACAAAATGGGGATATACCGAAGATAACCTTAAAATGGTGGAATGGCCAAAATTAGTAATTGTTTATTTCATTTGGAATGATGAATACCCCAATAGTGTTCATGGGACTCAAAAAAAGGATTATACATCCTATCATAGACTGGTTCGTGGTGGTCATCATTGATTACATCCTGGTGTACTTAGTGTCTGACGAGAAGCACACGATACACATAAGGATGGTCTTGGACGTGAACCAAGACCCCCAGATTTATGGGAAACTCCAGATGTTTTAGTTCAAGATTTGGGTGGTCCACTTTCTAGGACAAGTCATTTCAGAGGTTGGATTTGCAGTGGGTTTGGTGAAGATTGAGGTGGTACTTTCTTCAAAGCCACCCAGGAGTGTTACCGAGGTGTGGAGTTTCCTTGGTTTGGAAGGGTATTATTGTAGGTTTGAACCAAATTTTTTCATAGTAGCAGTACCCTTGACATCTTTGACAAAGAAGGGGTATCCCTTCATGTTGATAGATAATTCCCAGTAGTGATTTCAAGAGCTGAGGTAGAGGTTGACGAGTGCTCTCATCTTGAGACTACCAGAAGTGGGATTCATCTATGCATTGTTATATAATGTGTCAGGGATCGGGCTTCGTTCTGTCCTAATGTAATGTCAAAAGTTAATTGCCTATAGTTCACGATAGTTGAGAAAACATGAGGAAAACTACATGACCCATGATCTTGAGTTAGTAGTGGTATTCTTCGCATTGAAGATGTGGAAACATTACCTGATGGGTGAGGGTTTTACTGTCTACTATAACCATAAGAGTTTCAAGTATATCTTCTCTCAAAAGGATCTAAACTTGAGATAGAGGTGATGGATAGTGTTTCTCTAGGACTATGACTTTGATATTATCTATACTCCTACACAGGGGAACATACTGAAATATTCTCTTAGTATAAGATCTTTCATGCAATTTCTGAGAGAGGTGTTGGAGAATTTGTCCTCATTGAATATATACCAAGTTGATAGAAATGGAGAAAATTACATCCAGTCTATGGTTTTCACCCCTCCACTCTTGCAGTGAGTTGTGGAGGCACAACTCAGGGATACAGACTGTGAGACCCAACGTGAAATATTGTCTATAGAGAATTCCCTTGATGGATTTTCAATAGGTGGGGAGCATGTCATTATTTTTAATGGATTCACAGTTATACTAGTAGAGTTGTGAGATTAGGTTATAAGGGAGTTCCATATATCTCTGTTGGTGTTTCATCTATGTGTTTCAAGGATATACCATGACCTCCAATGTCAGTTCTCATGGGAAGGGGTGAATAATCGAGTGGAAGAGTTCATTTCTTGATTTCTCAGTTGTCCGTAAGTGAATATAGAGCACTAGGTTCTAGTGGGCTTGACCCAACCACTTTTGGTGGAAGAGTGGATGTCGTATGGTATATCGATATACATTGTTATGGGTTTACCACACATTTATAAGGGACATGATACCATCTGGGTGATTTTTGACAAACTCACTATGTTGTCCCACTTCCTATCGATCCATGAGCATAGTTCAGTATAAAGCTCAGGATGCCTCTACCTGAAGTATATTGTTTGGCTTCATGGAGTTCCATCAACGATCATTTTAGAGAAGGATTCTAATTTCACATCCCATCTGTGGAAGGGACTTCAAGATGAATTTGGGGCTCAATTACACTTAATAATGGAATTTCATTCCTTGATGGATGTCCAGACAGAGAGAACCATTCAGGTTCTTGATGACATGCTACGTTCTTGCATCCTAGACATTATTTGTATCTGGGAGGATCACCTTCCACTAGTGGAGTTTGCGTACAAAAATATCCAACACTCCACCATTAGTATGGAACCATTTGAGGCCTTTTATAGGCGACCATACTGGTCACCACTTTTATAGAATGACCTTGGAGATTCATTACTCATGGTTACATAGTTGGTATGTGCTACTATTGAGAAAGTGAAGATCATCCAAGAGTGGATGAGGAATTCATAGAGTCAGAAGAATTCAGGTGTTGATAGGTTAAGGATGACCTTGGAGTTCGATGAGTGAGACCATGTGTTCCTTTAGGTCCAAACTCGATAGGGAATGCATAGATTTGGATGATGAATAAAATTTTATCCTAGAGACACATCAACCCTTTTCAGATTCTGAGTATAGTTAGTGAGGTGGCGTATCACGTAACTCTGCTCTCATAGTTTCACTAGATGCATGATGTCTCCCATCTGTTTTATCTAAGGATGTACATGCATGATCCATCACAAGTTGTCGACAAGAGCGATATATACATTTAGGATGGGAGACTTTTGTAGAGCACCCAGTGGAGATCAAGGAACGATAAAAAATGATCCTTTTCGGGCAATCGATTTCTCTGGTGCACGTTAGGTGGTAGCATGGGAATCTAAAATTGATCACTTGAGTGTTGGAATCTTTTATTCAGGTTCAGTACCCTCTCTATTTTATTGGATAGAACTTGTTTTGTCTTTTGGGGACCTAAATCCCTATGGTGGGGAGAATGTGATGACACATATATTCTCCAGTTTTTTTAAATTAATTTGAAAAATTCCGAGACTAGGTACTAAGAAGGAGTGAGATTCATAGGTCTATTGTACCTGAAACAACTCATTGGAAAATGTAAATATTTTAATAAATCATGTGGATAGTATTTCATTAAACTCGAATAACTTCTAAATGGATGTCCAAATAAGAAATCAAAGGGAATGGTTTCATTTAGAAAAGAAACTTTTCTTTTAGTGGGGCCTATAATCATCTAGAGAGGACTAGAAAAAAAAGTTTGTTTTTTGACATATCAGTAATAAAATATTTATTAAAAATATTTTATTGCGATGCAAAAAGGTATTCTATTTTTAAATGAACATTATCAGAGAATTTAGGGTTATAATAATAACCCTAGAATTCCTCTGATAATAGGATAAGGATTTTTCTCCAATGAACATTGGTATATCAAGAATCAACAATGAAGGATCGGTAATCGGATCATGGATCAAAGATACACTAATCGATGAATGACAATGATGCAACATCACCCTTCAACCACAACTGATCCAAAATCCATGTTGGGCATTCATTTTCTTTATGATCTTTTCCATTTTTAAAATTAAATGATGTTCTAGGAACAACCCTTGAATAGGTTGATTTGCGATTCGATCATTTATACAGGGTGGATAATTTATACGGTTTGATTATCAGGTATGATTTTGTTCATATATTTATTTTATTTTCCCTCTACATTCACCATTATAACACGAATAGATCAGGGAATAAATGAACAAGGCCATGATCCATTCTTTGGGCACTCTTGTGCGATTGTCTCTTTCCCCCAATCTTTCTACATTCCTTGTTCTTTGGGAAATATGAACAAAGGATCATTATGAATTTGATTCGTGGAGAAATGATCCAAGACCAAGGATCCTAAACCACAATGATATTTTTTATATGTGAAGGAAAAGGTACGATGTGAATCACTCGAGGTAGTGGTTTACAATGATGTCCATAAGAGTTTCTCTAGCCTAGTTCAAGTGGAGTGTGATAAGGACAATGGTTCATTGGTAGGGCATCTGAAAGTGGAGGCAGAAAATGGCATGACTAGGGGATAACTTGATGGAGTTCGAGGAGAATGGGCTATCATCAGGGTGGCCAGTGGTGGGGCTTGAGGTCACATTCCAGATGGGACTGTGTGGGAGCCCGAGGCAGTAGAGGCCACAGGTAGTGACTGGGGATGCGACGGTGAGGATTTCTGTATGTGTCTTGGTCCGTGTGTAGCCCACGGCAGCGGAGGCTGCGGGTGAGTCCAGGGATGTGGTGTCCATCCACATAGACCATGTTGGCACATCATTGACTGGGTGCTAGCAGTTGGGTTGGTCGCATGTAGGAGAAAGGGATGGGCTATGCCGCTCCAGTGCCTGGTGAGCTGGGTCCCACGGTCCAGTAGACCATGACCAGTGGCCCATCAGGACAGGCCCAATGGACTTGTGGGCCAGGCCGGATCGGGCCTACTGGATCGGCCCAGGTCATGTCGGCTAGACCTGGCATGTCGGTTCAGTAGTTCAGACCCAGACTAGACCTGGGTCTGACCCTTTTTATAAAAACATTCGTAACTATCAGACTGTGTGTTCTTTTGATGATCCATTTATGACATTTTTAACCTTTAGATGAGATAGTACTTTTGAGGCATTCTAAGTGAGTTATTGTGGAAGATGGAATATGAACTAATGGAATGAGGAGTAGTTTATCTGGGTATTAGTGCACTATAAGTAGAATCTTATGTATAGTTGTGACCAAATGATTATGTGACATGGGGATACATGACTTATTGACACTTTGTGTGTTATTGACACTCTGTTTTTGATGGAAAATGTGTGTGTTATCGACACTCAATGTGTCATCGACACTCTTTTTTGAATCGACACTATGTGTGTTATCGACACTCTTTGTATTATCAAAACTACGTGTGTTACCGATAAGGGGTGTTCTGTGGACTATGTCTGATAATCCTATTATTCATTCTATAGACTTATACCTATGTAAGATGATTGTACATCATGTGTTTTCATTGTGGAATACCATTTATTTCTTCTTGGTATACTTTGTGTATTTATTTGTGGTATACTTCGTGTATTTCAATGTATTGTATTTCATATATTCCTTAGTGTTATACCTTTGTGGTTTCATGGTGTCCTTCTAAGTATTTTTTACTCACCCCTATAAGTGATTTTCCTATACATGTCATTTCATTTGAAGATGATCGATGCTTTGATGGAGTTCAAGGTGTACTAGGACCAGATGGTGCTTAGAGTGATCAGACAGACAAGGTGTGCTCCTATGGCATGAGACAAGTGTCCTACACCAACCATTCTGTTAGGGTTTTCTATGGATGAGTTTTAAGATCATTTTTATTTACTTTTGCAGACTCTTTCTTTCTTGGACTTTTATTCTATCCATGTTTACTTTATAGTTTCATAATTTTGTACTGTGTGGATGGTATCTTAGTGTATACATGCATGGTCTACTCATTGTTTTTACATTTTAGCATTTTAGGATTAGAGATTGTGTACATGTGTATAATTACATTTGGAAATGCCTTCCATTTTTGGGATATGCCTACTCGTTACTAGTCTCTATCCCCTAGCGAATTGGAGGCGGGCATGGGGTAGTCAAGGCACAGACCCCTCTAGGACGGGTCATGACACACCAAATGTTTGTGGTCTCAAGGATTAGATCCTGTGATTGATATAGGATTACAAGGTTCATTTTTAATTATTTCATACCTCAAGTGATTAAGATCAATATCCAAAGAATATAAAAGATGACTATGTTTGATAGTGTGAAAATACACAACATCGAGCCTAAACAAACCATAAAGTATTATTATTTAAATATGACCACTATAACCTAAATATTAAATTGGAAGATATTAAGAGGGTTAACTAATTTATGAAATATATATTAATTCTCAGATCAATAAAAATGTAATGATTAATTATTAGGAAATAAGAACACAATTTTTAGTAATAGAATTTTATTCTTCGATGATATTTTTTCTTCAAAATGGTATTTCATTGTTTTTTTGAGAAAATAATATAATTAATTTATATAAATTTTAGATATTTTATTTTATTAAATTATGATTTTTTTCTAATCATCATATCAAAATTATTCTATGGTGCGATTTGTAAAATTATCGGAAAAAATTGATTTTTAAATGTATAATGAAAATTATGGATATTTATTTAAAAATGTATTTCACATTCAATTGATTAAAATGTAAAATTATATTTTGGGATTAGTTTTTAAATTTAATTATTTTATATGAATTAAAAATAATACAATTATATTATTATTAATGAATTTTATACTTCAATTTGGTATAAAAATATTCTTATTCATGGAAATATAATTTTCTATTAACCTGTTTTCCATGACGTTGTTCTGGTTTAATTTTAAAATAAATAATTTGGATTATTTATTTTAAAAATTAAAAAATGAATTCATTATTTTTAATTTAGAGGAAAAATTTTTGTAAATATTTCCCTTTAACTAATCAATATTATTAATAGTAACCTTAGTGATTTTGTTACCGCAATCAAGTGTATATTGGGTAATTAAGGTAAAAAAACCAAATTATAAGTAATAAAAAATTATCCTAAGGCTTGGATTAATTTTATTGGATGATTACACCTCATCCATTATTACAGAAAAGTCAAATATATATCCTTTTTTTCATTTGAAAATTATTATGACTATTATATTGTTACATATAAATATAACTCCAAAAATCCATTCTCTTTATTTGAATTTATCTAATTTTTTGACATAGGGATAAAAATATGATACGTTTGGTTATAAAATTATATTTTACCTAGAAATTATTTTTTCATATTGGTAAATTATATTTAACTTTTAGTGAAGAATCATTTTCCATAAATTCTTATGCAAGACATACATAGTTCTTGGGAAAGAAGTAAAAACATCAATAAAATGAGTTTAAAAATTAAAAAATAATACTATTTGAGTGATTTTTTATGTTAATTTTTTTAATATTATAATAACATATTATATAAGTATTAATTTATTTTATTAAAATTACACTTCTTTATTGTAGTTTTGAAATTCCAATTATATGAGTAGTTCCAAAATTGACATTAATGTTATTTTATAACAAATAACATATTATTAGATGTTATCAAATTCCTAAAAACATATTTTAATAAAAGTGATTTTGATAAGGTCTCAAATATCAACCATTGTCCTTCAATGGTAATTTTTTCCTTTTATAGTAAATATATCAAGCCTTTAAGAGTAAAAAAACATTGATATCACTATAATTATCAAAAGGGTTAACTGGGGGTTAAACAAGATAAGTGTAAAAAATGATTAAAAATTAACCAAATTTTATTTAATGATATTATTTAAATTATAACCCATAATATATTTCATTATTATAAATTTCAATACATTTATATATTAAAATTAATTTATAGTAATTTAATATTCTATGAAATTCCAAGAGTACCTCTCCCCTCTCTTATAAATGGGTGCATATTATTCTATTTTATTCACACATAAAAAGTATTTTGGATAATATAATAGCCTTTCCAATATCGTAATTATTTCCCTCATCGCATCCAAGAGTCCATTGTCTGGTCATAAAAAAACATATTACGGATATTTTGGTAAACTGTAAGAGGTATTCAAGAAGAATAGGTATAGTTCTTAACCAAACATTTTTGTTTTATTTATAATTCCACATCATTCAAGTATTATTTAACCATAATAATATAAAAAACCATTTTATTATATATAATAATATTTTTTTAATTTAATAACTTTTATCCATATCCTCTACCTTTAAATGGGAAATTAAACCATTGTTCATGTGTACGGAAAACTACCACCTCACAACAAGATGTAATTCATTTACCATCACCATATCGCATGGATGATTTTAATGATTACATTAATGTATATATATTATATACATTAAATATTTATAATTCATAAATTATATTCTGTCATTTACCTTCTTACCTTTCAAGTCACTGATAAAAGATCATGTCATTTTTGTGTATGTCTGAACTACCGCCTCAACGAAGCGATGTGAATCATTTTTCATCATCAAAAAAATTATATTAAATAAAAGTATATTTAAAAAAATAATATGTAATTTCTTATATTATAATAATTATTTAATGATAAAACAATACTTAACTTATCTCCACAATGATTGTTAAAAAAATGTAAATGACACACATTGATATGTACGACCTATCGTCTCCATAATTATAACATAGTGAATTATTAAAACCAATATTTCATGGATTATTTAAAAGAAATAACTAATTTATAACTGCGATAATTATGTTTTTATAACTATTTTTTATATGTTTTAATAATGAATTCCTTTACCATAGTCACCTACCGAAGTCATTTTAGACATATGAGCTGAATATCATCAAAATTTCTGACATGGAAATAAATTCTTAAGTAACTTGTTAAAAAGTGAAATTAAAGGAATGATATAAAAGTAAAATTTTCTCTTTAAAATATATAATAAACATAAGTTTATTATTCAAGAAGATAAGTAACTCACAATATGAGTTTGAGTCGAGGTAACAGACACTCTTTCTAAAATCTTATTTTAATGTTTTTCATTTAACTCTTTTTGTTCCATATCGATATTTTTTAAAATATATCACTAATTTATTTATATGGACATCCAAAATTATAATGGATATTTTATGTCCCTTTTTATTTTAATTCAATTTTTTTCAAATAAAATATTTTTACATGTTTTATACAGTATATTTTGACAAAATGGAAATAAAGTGAAAGTTGTATTTTAATATTTATAGTGTCAATGTATTTTCTTCCTATTACAACCATTATTTGATGTTTGGATTCCAAAATAAGATTTCATGTTTTATATAAAGAAAAACAATAAGGAATCATCCTTTAAACATTATGTAATATTGAATTAAATTAATAATTCACATTGAAAATCTTTTCAGGTTTAGAGTTTTAAAGAATTAGAACATAACTATTGCATCACAAAAGACTACAAAGTAGAAACTTCTACTGAGTTTCCATTTTTTCACAAAATAAAATATCTTGAAAAAATAGTCAGCTCTATTTCCATGTTTTAGATGGCATGAATTTTCCTTGATCCCATCCTTGACCCTATTCATCATTACGTTCTGTGAAAAACATTTCAAAACGTGGGATGAGCATAAAAAGCTCAGTAAGGGTTATAATTAAAAGAATGAAAACATTAGTCCATCATTAGATACAAAACATTAGTTGTTTAAAATACCTCATGAAATCATAATATTTATGAATAACACATAGAAAACATAAATCATAAAGGTAACTTATGGCAACCAAATCATACTTACATTTTAGCTATCAGAGTTATGTATGGAGTTACATTTGTAATACACATCACTTTATATTCCCTAAATCTAGTAGGAGAAACATTCATGTTTTCCTCCATCATGTTACCCAATGCATTGGAAAGCTATCTCTGGCTCACCCGCCCTAGGTTTATCATAGAACCACCTACATACGTAAACAATTCCCACGAACCATAACATAACATAAGAATAAAGGAAAGATAGCATTCCTACATTGCAATAAAAATATATCATTTCAGGATATTGAAATAATAAATACATTCTCATAATCATTTTCAATACCAGAATACGTGAAAATATTATATGGTATTTTTTTCCTTTTAAAAACATTATGACTTGTTAAGGAATCTATAGATGAAATAATACTCGCGACAGCGGAAAGGTCATTGTCACTGCTTACATTAAAAAGAAACCTTTTTTTGGTCATTTAGTAAAATTCCTCGTAGAAAAATATTCAATTTGAATGTAATGAAAATTCAATGGTGTTTATACAACGTATAAAAGAAATTCATGTATTAAAACAAAATATGCCTCAATGAAAGGAGATTGAGATGAAGTCCCTTACCTCGTGTCTGTCTTGATCTGTTTTTTCTTTAATCTCACAAATAATAAATTAAATTTGATTTCTACATGATTAAGAATCCTCCTTAAAGTTTATTATTCCTTTTTATATCACTTATATCCATGTTATAAACATTATGTAATCATTTATGTAAATAACTGTCATTTTGTCGATATTTGGTACTTGAGACAAAAATTAACACCTTATAATTACAAGTTGTTCATGTGGTCAAATATCCATTATCTTCATAATGATATTAATGATGTAGATATCATATATATCATATATATCCAATATATTTATGTATTTATAATAGTACATAACATTTGGAGATAATAAATGATATGTACCATTCATGGAGATGGTAAGCCGAACATACGCATGAACGCTACTTCCATTTAGATTTCTTATTTTTATGGAATTAAGACATAATGATACATAGTTATATTATAATTTAAGTATAATAAATTAACCCCATCCTTTATACATTGCACATAAGGCATTAACGAGTCATATCACTTTGAGGGGGTGGTAGTCTGTACTTCCTAAAATGAAATTATCCCATTTACCCATTATGGAAACCATAAAGTAATGATATAACTGAAAAATACAGAAGAATAAAGAAAACATAAACAAAATATATATCATATATAAATAAATTTCCATCATAACGGCCCCCATGAGAGGCAGTAGGAGTTAATTGAACAATCATCGTTTCGTGAGGTGTTAGTTTTCCATCCACAGAAACATTATTTTCTTTACCCATTAGATAGATGTGTGTGTAAGTTTAGTTTGAATAATTCTCATAAAAACATCCTAGTATATTGAGGATATTTGTGTTGTTATAAAATAAAGGAATAAAAAGAGTTTAGGGAGTTGGAGAAATAAAATAAGACAAAGGAACTTAAGAGAATATGTTACCTTTAAATCAGGTAACTCCCTTTGGTTTGTACCAAAAGGGTTTCTTGAAGTGCTTTCTGCATAAGGTAAGGCTTCTACAATGAAAAGAGGAATCTCGGTAGCTTATTTAAGAAGAGTTTTGACAAGACAAAGGCTTGATAAGGGTGATAAATTTGTAGGAAGTGAGGTCTTCTTATAAAGGAGAGGAGGGCCTCTTTTCGAAATTTTGAAATATTATTTTATTATATAATGATTTTCGGATTCTTAAGGTCCAAAAAACATTAATGTCGATGATAAGGTGGACTATATTATAAATAAAATCATACAATAATAATTGGGAAAGTTTTGGATATTGTTTTAATTCTTTTTTCTTATTTATTTAAATCATTAATTAATGATGTAAACACTGCATCATCATTGGGTCATAAAATTTTTTATTTATTTGATGTATAAAAATTATAAAAAAAATTACCATGAAGTAGGAAATTTTTTTAAATTTTTAATGAATATTTATAGTCAAATATATCAATTATATTACCACATATTAAAATTGTTTTAGTAAAACAATACCTAAATATGGCATTTTTATTTTTACTTTAAATAAAAAGTTATTAATGTCATTATCTTACCAAAGTGGCTCCATGGGGTCCCAAAATTGACCCATGGATTTTCTTGCTCATCCATTAGTCATCCAATAAGGTTTTGACAAGTGTCAAGTTAATTTTATATCATTATGTCATTATTTTTACCTTAAATTTCATTAATTACCTTTCATCGCGGTTAATAAAAGTAAAACAATTACTACTCACCAGAAATTATTTTCACCCCATTGAACCACATTTTACTTACTAGTTACAACCATGTATTTATAATTATTGAAATTTAATTCAAAAAATCGTTAAAATTTAATTTAAATGATAAAGTCAGTTCTTTTTAATTACTACTTAGTGGTATCACTATTCATCAAAAATTGAAAGATTTAAGAAAAATTCCAAAAATTCACCCAAAGCTAAACATGATATAATGAATTAAAAAATGATATCTATTTTAAAAAATTCAGAAAATATAAGTTTCATTAAATAATTTTATAATTAATTCTTGTTGTCAAAATAAGAAACGTGTTTTTCAGATATAACTATGAAAATATTGATACTTGTTAATGTCCAGTTTTAAAGAGAAATTACTTCCAATGGGAAATATTGGATTAAATGGTAAAAATATATTCTATTTAAACTTTTAAACCAATTAAAAAGTTAATCTAACCATATAAATAAATTAGATTAAAAATAATATTTGAATTAAAATAAAATATTTCTCACTATTCATTAAAAAATGAACTTTATCGGAAAAATTACAAAAATTTACACAAAGTAAATATTGATGTCCTGATTCTAAATAATGATTTTATTTGGTCAAATAGAATTTATTAAACTAAAAAAACTATATTTACAGAGGGTTCACTAACAAAAGGTTGTAAATCAACCTTTTAGTGAATATTAGAGTATTTATGCTTAAAATCGAATTCTTTTCTTATTTTAAGCCTCTAACTTTTATTGAACAACTGTAAAATAATTTAGAAAACATGTATAGTCATATTTTAGTTAGTTATGTCCATTCCCACCAATATAGTGGCTAGTCATTAACTACCATTTAAAATAATAATATTATATTGTTAGGGTGCAATGTAAGATTTCAAAGAAACCCATTGTTGTGTTTTGGGTATGCTATCGAACATAGCAACCCATTTAAAGTGAAATTAATATTTAATTCACAAATATTAATAAATATTAAATAAGTCTTGTTCTTTTTTACCGTTGATGTTACATCCTTCCCCCTTTTGGAAATTGTGTCCTCGCAATTTTATTCACTTATAAAATAAATGGGGGTATTTATCTATCATAGAATTTTAAGATTCGAATGTTGCCACTTCAACCATATGGTTTTTCCTCAAAACCTTCACCTGATGAATTACCTTATTCCACAACCCTTGCTCTCTATGGTCATGAATCTGGATTGGTTGTTCTTTATAAGAGAGATTCTCTTCCAACTGAACTACCTCTAGACATTAAACATGACATGGATCTGGAATATAATTTCTCAACATTAAAACATGAAAACCAATGTATACATGGGATAAACATGGAGGTAAAATCATTATGTACACAACTAATCCAACTTTTTCTAGGATCTCATAATGTGTAATGAACCTCAAACTCAACTTTCCATTCCTAACAAAATGCATCACACTTTTTTATGGAGAAACTATGAGAAAAACACGATCACCAACCTCAAAAGAAATATCCTTCCTCCAGTTATCTGCATAACTTTTCTACCGCCTCTAAGCTGTTCTCATGTGCTTCTAAATCAACTGAACTTTCGTTGCCATATCTTCCACAAATTTCAGTCCCATCAGCTTCCTTTCCCCCTACTTCATCCAAAAAAGATGTAGTTTGACACCACTTTCTATATAATGCCTTAAATAGAGCCATTTGTATACTGGAATGAAAACTGTTATTATAAAAAAATTTGACCAAATAAAGATGTTGGTCCCAACTTCACTGATAATCCATCAAGAAAGCACGTAACATATACTCCAAGGTCTAAATTGTTCATTTTAACTGCCAATCTGATTGAGGATGAAAATTTGTACTAAAATTTAATTCAGTACCCAACGACTTATGAAGGCCTTTAAAAAAAGTTAAAAGTAAACCTAGGATCACGATCAGATAAAATGGAGAGGGGAACTCCATGAAACATGACTATCTCTTTAAAATACAACCAAGCAAGTTGTTCTAGAGACAAAGTATCTTGAATAGGAAGTAAATGAGTAGATTCAGTCAGTCGATCAACTATAACCCAGATTGAATTATTACCTTGAGATGTATTTGTTAATCCCACAATGAAGTGTGGGGATATATTTTCCTATTTCCACTTTGGAAGCGGGAACGGATGAAGCATCCCTTTTGGTAACTGCCGCTTTACTTTATCTTGTTGAAAAGTTAAACACTTCACAGTAAAGTCAACAATATCTACTTTCATTCCATCCTACTAGTAATACTCATGAAGATATATATGCATCTTAGTATTGCCAGTATGAACTGAAAATGGAGAACTATGAGCTTCGCATAACAAATCATTATTCAATTGTGAATCACAATGCACTCATAATCTCTTCCCAAACCACAAAACACAATCATTATCAATGTTAAAATCAGGAAACTTACCATTCTAAACCAACTCTACATTTTTATGAAACTTGTTGTCTTCCTTCTGCTCTTTCTTAATTCTTTCTCTTATAGATGATTTCACTGACACCTGAAAAAAAGGAAGAACATCCAGCACCAAAAAATTCTATTCCAAAGTTCATCCAATCAAAACCCAAAAGATCTCATTCCAAACATAGCATGGATAATAAAGAATTACTTTTTCTACTCAACGAATCAACCGGTTTATTATCTTTTCCCGGGTGGTAAGGGATCATGAAATCATAATCCTTGATTAGTTCTAGCCATCTCTTATGTCTTATGTTCAATTATTTCGGAGTGAATATATGATTTAAACTTTTGCAGTTAGTATATATTTCACATTTTACTCCATACAGATGATGCGTCCAAATTTTTAAAGAAAAAACAACAACAGCTAATTCCAAATCATGTTTAGGGTAATTTAACTCATGAGGTTTCCACTGATGTGAAGCATAAACTATTACCTAATCATTCTCCATAAGGACACAACAAAGCCCTTTCAACAAAGCATCACAATAGAAAACAAATTCACCATCTCTAGAAGGCAGTGCCAAAACTAGATCATTCACCAATATTCTTTTCAATTCCTATAAACAATCATCCCATTCTTTTTTCCAAATAAACTTTACACCTTTTCAAGTTAATTTAGTCATTGTACTAGATAACCATGAAAATCCTCAACAAACCTCTGGTAATAACCTACCAAACAAAGAAAATTATGGTTTTACGTTATATTTTTGTGTCTCTGACATTCTTCGACAACTTTTATTTTAGAAGGATCAATAGTTATGTAGTTTGTTGAAACAATGTTACCAAATAATGAAATTTGTTGTAACCAAAACTCACACTTGCTGAATTTTCCATACAGTTTCTTTTCTTTTAAGGTTTTCGAGATAACCCTTAAATGAATTTCATGTTCCTCTTAACTTTTTGAAAAAAAAAATATCATCAATGAAAACAACCACAAACTTATCCAAGAACACATGAAAAATTCTATTCATAAGAACCATGAATATAGTAGGAGCATTGGTTAACCCAAAAGTCATAACAACAAATTCATAATGACCATATCTTGTATAAAATGATGTCTTTGGAATGTCTGCTTATTTTACATTCAAATGATAGTACCCTGACCTCAAGTCAATCTTTGAAAAATACTAAGCTTCAAGGAGCTGATCAAACAAATCATCGGTATGAGAAAAAATATACTTTTCATTAACAGTGATTTTATTCAATGCTCTATAATCAGTGCAAAGTCTCATTGAACCATCTTTCTTTTAAAAAAAAGACAAGAGAACCCCATGGTGATGTGTTAGGTCAAATGGAACCTTTATCTAATAACACCTCTAATTGCTTCTTTAACTCTAAAAGTTCAATTTGATCTATTCGATAAGGGGGTTTTGAAATTGGATTATCCTCAGAAACTAAGTCTATAGTAAATTCAACTTTATGATCAGGTATAATACCGGGAAACTCATCATGAAAAACATCAAGGTACTCATTTACCACTAGGACATCATTAATATGAATAGTTCCTTTTTAAAACAATATATGCAGGGTAACATTCATTTACATCTTTTACCAGTTTCTCATATTCTTGATATGTTATCAAAAGTAAGGGTTCATTATTGTACACAAACTAAAAATCGTTCTAAAAAGAAACCTATTCATCTCTATAATAAATCTTATCATGATAAACAGAAATCCAATTCATACCCAGAATAACATCATACTCTACTAGAGGTAAAACAATAATTTTTTCAGGCAGATTAGTTCTACACATAAGGATAGGTAGGTACTTATAATTTATTTTTGTCTTAACATTTCCCCTTTGTGTTTTTACAATAAGTGTAGAATTCATATCTTGATATATAATTCCCAATTTAGTAGAAAAATTCTAAAAAATGAAAGAGTGTGTAGACCCTGAATCAAATAACACATTGGCATAATCTGAACAAAAAATAGTGTACCTGATACTACTTCATTTGATTGCCCAACATCTACTAAAGTAGTTGCAAAGGATTTCACCACCCCTTTCTGCTTATAGTCTGGATGATTTCCCTCAGTTGAGTTCTTCATCAGACACTCATTTGCGTAATGACCCATTTCATTGCACTTAAAACAACTTACTGATTGTAAATCAGATTTTGTCTTACCATTACCCTGATCTTTTTAGTGAAATTATGAGCCTTATGTCCCATTTTACATCATCGGTAACACTTACCAAAATTCAAAAGACATTCCCCATCATACTTTTTACCACAATTTTCACAAACTGCAAACTTGCGTTTCTTACCATTAGACATTTTTGAAGATTTTTTCCATTTTTCCTTCCACATTGACCTCTTATTATGTTGTTTTTCAGAGAACACATGATCATCAGCAAAATACATTTCAACCTTTTCCACACATTAAAAATATTTTCCATAACTTTTGAACTCACGAGAAGCTAAATCCCTTAGATGCTTTGGAATTAATCGTGAGTAAAAATGGTTGATTTTACTATTAATATCTCATATAAAATATAGAGCATACCTTGCCAATTGAGTAAACTTTGCTTTATAAGAAGCCACTGAGTCATCCTCCTACCTCAACTGTAGGAATTGTTTTTCCATACTAAGACGAATAACCTTAGGAAAATATTTCTTAAGGAACATTCCTTTGAATTCATCCTAATCAAGAGCATTAATATCCTCACTATCCATGATATTTTTCACCATCGACCACCATTGATCAAATTCACCTTCAAAATGGAAAACATCAAGACTAAACATTTGATGTTCTGAACACCCCATAACATTGAATATCTTCTCCAGTGCTTTAATCCACCCTTCTGCTAGCACAGGGTTTGATGATACTATAAATGATGGGTGATGTTTCCTTATGAAATGCTCCATTATTGACATGTTCCATAGAGGTTGATCTGGCTGATCTCGTGCATGGAAACCACCAAAATTTATATCCTGAGTAAAATTTTCCATCACTATAGCAAACTTCTTAGTTATGATTCCGACCATTTGCAGGTTGCTGACTTGGGAGGTTGTCTTCCTCCTGATATCGTCCTAACATAGATTTCATGTTTCATCTATGGAAAACCATTTTGACACAAAAATATCTTAGACAAAACAACATAGTAATCCGTAAATGCTATATCACTAAAATATTAACATAAATTAATTTATAGATATTAATTTATCAATACCCTAACTCCTAAAGTTGTCTAAACCAACCTTTGATACCATCTACAAGGACCCGACCTTAAAACATTACATAATATTGAATTAAATGAATAATTCAAATTAAGGATATTTTTTAGGTTTAGAGTTTTATAGAATTAGGAAATAAATATTACATCTCCAAAGATTACAAAGTATACACATCTACTCAGTTTCCATTTATTTCACAAAATAAAAACTCTTGAAAAAAAGTGTCACGTTTATTTTCTTGTTTTAGATAGCATGACTTTTCCTTGATCCCATCCTTGAACCTATTCATCTTTAAGTCCTCTGAAAAAAATTTCAAAACACGGGATGAGAATAAAAAGTTTAGTAAGGGTTATGAAACAATGAATGAAAAGATTAGTTTATTATTACATAGATAACATAAGAAATTTAACATACCGTGTGAAATCATAAGATTTATGAATAACACATAGAAAATATTAATCATAAAGGTAACTTGTGGCATCAATATCGTACTTACATTTTAGCTATCACAACTATTTAGGGAGTTGCATTTGGAATACCCATCAACGTATATTTCCCAAATATCTTAGGATAAACATTCGTGTTTACCACCATCACATTACCAAATGAGTTTGAGAGATATCTCTTTCCCACCCTCCCTAGGTTTATCATGGAACCACTTTTATATGTAAAAAATTTCCAAGAACCATAACATAACAAAAGCATAATGGAAAGATACTATTCCCACATTGCAATAAAAATTTATCATTTTAAGATATCGAAATAATAAATACATTATAAAAACCATTTTCAATACCAAAATAGAAAAAAAATTAATATGGTATATATTTTCCTTTTAAAAACATTACTAATTGTTATGGAATCCATAGATCAAATAATACTCGTGGCGGCGGAAAGGTTATTGTCACCGCTTAAGTTAAAAATAAACTTTCTTTTTTGGGTTATTTAGTAAAATGCCTCATAAGAAAAATATTCCCTTTGAATGATATGAAAATTCAAAGGTTTTTAACAACGTATAAAATAAATGTTTGTATTAAAACAAAATATCCCTCAATGAATGGAGATTGAGAAGAAGTCTCTAACCTCGTGTCTCACTTGACCCATTCATTCTTTAATATCCTGAATAATAAATTAAAGTTAATTTATTCTTGATTAAGAATCCTATTTCATGTTTATTATTAATTTTATATCACTTATTACCATGTTATAAAAATTATGTAATCCTTTAAGTTAATAACAGTCATTTTGTCGATATTTGTTACTTGAGTCAGAAATGAACACATTATAATTACAAGTGGTTCACATGGTCAAATATCCATTATCTTCATAATGATATTAATGATCTAGATATAATATATATAATATATATCTAGTATATGTATGTAATATATAATAGTACATAACATTTTTATATAAGAAATGAAATGCACAATTCATGGAGATGGTAAGTCGTACGTACGCATGAATGCTACTTCTGTTTCTATTTATTATTTTAATGGAATTAAAAGATAATGATACATAGTTATATGATAATTATAGTATAATTTCATATATAATATCATTAACTTCATCCTTTATACATCCCATATAATGCATTAACGAGTCATATCACTTTAAGGGGGCGATAGTCCGCACTTCCTAAAATGAAATTATCGCATTTACCCATTATAGAAACCATAAAGGTATGATATAAATAAAAAATACATATGAATAAATAAAAAAACATAATATATATCATATATAAATACAGTTCCATCATAATGGCCACCATGAGAGGCGGTAGTAGTTAAATGAATAATCATTGTTTCGTGAGGCGTTTGTTTTCCATCCACAAAAACATTATGTTTTTTACCCATTAGATTTAGGTGTGTGCAAGTGTATCTCAAATGAATTTCATAACAACATCCTATTAAATTTAGGATAATATTTTTTTTATAAAATAAAGTAATAAAAAGAGTTTATGGGGTTGGGGAAGTAAAATAAAACAAAATTACTTAAGAAACGACATTACCTTTAAATCACGTAACTCCCTTTGGTTTGTACTAAAAGGGTTTATTTAATTAATATATGCCTAAGTTAAGGCTTCTAAGATGAAGAGAGGGATATTGGGAGCTTATTGGAGAAGCGTTTATATGATCCAATGGCTTGATAAATGTGTTAAATGGGTAGAAAGTAAGGGGTTTTTGTAACGGAGAGGAGGGGATCTTTTGGAATGTTTGAAAATATTATTTTATTATATAATGATTTTCGATTTCTGAAGGTCCAAAAAACAATAAAGACAAAGATATGGTTTCCCATGTTCGAAGTAAAATCTTCCAATAATAATTGGACAAGTTTTGTATATTTTTTTTTTAATTCTTAACTTCTTATTTATTTCAATCATTTATTAATTACGTAAACATTGCATCATCGTTGTGTCATAAATAATTTTTTTTATTTGATGTATAAAAATTATAAAAAAAATAAAATGATGTAGGAAAGTTTTTTATCCTTAAAATGAATATTTATAGTGAAATTTATCAATTATATAACCCCACATTAAAATTTTTTTATTAAAAAAATACATGTTTATGACATTTTTATTTTTACTTTAAAAAAAAAAGTTATTAATGTCATTATCTTACCCCAGTGGCTCCATGGGGTCCCAAAATGGACCGATGGATTTTCATGGTCAGCCATGACTCATACAATAAGGTTAGTACAAGTTTCAAGGTAATGTTATTTCATTATAACATTCTTTTACCTTAAATTACCCTAATTACCTTTAATCGCGGTTAATAAAAGTAAAAAAATTATTATTCACCAAAATTTATTGTCCTCCCATTAAAACACATTTTACTTACTAATTACAACCATGAATGTAGTATTTTTTAAATTAAGTTCACCAAATCAGTAAAATTTCATTTAAATGAAAAAGTTGGTTTTTTTAATTACTACTTAGTGGTTTCACTATTCATAAAAAATTTAATGTTTTCAGAAAAATTCAAAAAATTCACCCTAATCTAAACTTGATATTCCAAATTCAAAAATGATGTCTATTTTACCAAATTCAAAACATATAAGTTTCATTGATTAATTTTATAGTTAATTCCCGTTGTGAAAACAAAAAGCGTGTTTTTAAGAAATAACTATGAAAAGATTGATACTTTTTAATGTCCAATTTCAAAGCGAAATTACATCAAATGAAAAACATTGGATTAAATGGTAAAAATTTAATCTATCTACACTTTAAAACCAATTAAAAGGTAATTCTAACCATATAAATAAATTAGATTAAAAATAATATTTGAATTAAAATACAATATTTTTCACACTTCATTGAAAAATTAACTTTATCAGAAAAATTCCAAAACTCTACACAAAGTAAAATTTTGATGTCCTAATTATAAAGAAGGATTATATTTTGTCTAATATAATGTATTAAGGTGAAAAAAATATATTCAAAGAGGGTTCACCATCAAAAGGCGGTAAATCAACCTTTTAGTGAATATTAGAGGATTTGTACTTAAAATCGGATTATTTTCTAATTTTAAGCATCTAATATTTATTGGATAAATGTAAAAACATTCAGAAAACACATATAATAATATTTTCGTTTGTTTTTTCCATTCCTTCCAATAGAACGGTTAGGCGTTAACTGTCATTTAAAATAATAATATTATATTGTTATTGTGCAACGTAAGATTTCAAAGAAAACCATTGTTGCGTATCAGGTGCGCTATCAAACATAGAAACACCTTTAAAGTAAAATTAATATTTAATTAAAATATATTAATAAATATGAAATATTTCTTATTCTTTATTTACCTGTGATGTTACAAAAACATATTTTTCTATTTTGGGTATTTTTTATTAAAAATGTACTTTAAAAAGAAAAAAATATTTTTATTTCTAAAAGTATTTTTCATATGAGTTTAAAATATTTTTTCAAAGGTTTTATGATGGAAAATGAAAATAAAAAAATATTACATTTATGGTACTTGAGAATTATATATGTGGAATGATATATATCGATATACCTTATATAATGTCTTGAGCTCTATTATATCTCATGAGATGTGGTCGAGACCGATGTATCTTATACAAAGGGTGAGACCCATTTTAGCTCTTCTATGCATTAGATTGTACTTCTTGTTTTCAAAAGAAATAAGGAGGTTGTTACCTCAGGGCTTATCCCATGGATATAATTGCGCTCTACTTATTTCAAAAATCGGTTATAATTGTAATAATATAAGTTTCCTAATAGTTTTCCTATTCTATTTCCATGGGGTTTAAAGGTTTTCATTGAGAAAAACGTGTGTGTGTTTTTATGTGGAAATTATTTATTACTTTCACATAAATAGCATTCATATAATGGTAAACATTTCATGGGTTTTCAGTTTTTTCACTAGAAAACTGTATTTATTCTTTTTATGTCCCTTATTGAGATTTTTGTCCACTTCCCCTATTTTTAAAATGTTTTTTATGGGGTTTAAGGATGGGAAAGAGAAAAGGGGAAGTCAAGCTAAAATCCATAAATATTTATCTTGAAAATAAAACATGTTTTACATTAAATTTTTTATTTTTTGGGAAAATGCATACTATTTAGATCTGTCCACTTTTTAATATATAGGATGTTTATATAATATTAATTTCCTAATTCTATGAAAATATAAACATAAAAGATATTTGGTAATGATTGAAAATTAATTCTAGTCTAAATGCCCTAGATTATATAATTTTTAAGGCTAATTCTTTGTGGTTGGTATTATATAAGGGTTTAGATAAACTAAGAGATTTGTATTTTTAATGAGATATTATCATAAGATTTATGGATACTATAATTGGTTATACGAATAATTTTTATCACAATTTTAAAGGAATAAGAAGTTTTGAGGTTTTAATTTATTTGATTTTATGGTAATTACTGATATTTTGGAAAAACATTTTATTAGGTTTAGGTTCATGTTACCCTTTAGATTAATGGGGGGATTATTTTAAAATAATATTTTGTAATTTTATGATATTTAATCAAAAATGTATGAGATAACCTTTAAAGTTAAAATATTTTTTATGTTTGAAGTTATTAAAGATATTGTTTTGGATTTTAAGGTTAATATTTTACAGAATTTAAATGGAAATTATCTTTACAATGACTATTTTCATTTTAACATAAAATAATTCATTTCATGTTTTAATGGTGTTCTTCACTAAAATTAAAGGCCTTTATCAAGATTAAATAAAAAAATATGTCAAAAATCCTTCTTATCCCTAATATATGATTTAATAATATATATCCTAGAAAATTTTGTTTCAAATAATTATGAAATCTTTTTGAACATCCAAATATTTTATAATAAACTAATGGATCTATCCAATAACTTTTCATTTCTCTAAAATTTCTATGAGCTATTGTATTTATTTTATTTTATTTCAAGATTTAGACTAATCTATCTAATTTCGAAATGTAAACAACACTATGGACTTGAAAATTTCATTTTTGGTTATATGGAATTCATTCTACAATATAAAAGGGACATAAATAGTATAAATAAAGCCCATGATGTCTGGAATTAAGATATACGTTGTTTTTTTTTTTGAGATCTATGTATGAATCATTATTGATTTAATATTTATGAATCATAATGAATTATTTTATGTCATTGAATAAGATGACAAATCATGGTTAAAGGTTTAAGAATCAATTGAAACGAATAATGTGTTTATGAATACTATTATGATATATTCTAAATATTATGATAATTATGAAGCATTTTATACTATATTTTTCATTCAGAATTTGTAAAAAAAATTAGTTGAGATTTATAAATTTAAAAAGTGGTTTAGTGAAAAAGGTAAAACTTTTTTGAGACACTCATTTAAGTACATGTGATAAAATGAAAAAAAAAATCTATGATTTATTACCTCCTTCATAATAAATTATGAAATTTAAATTTTTTGTAAGAAAATGATCTTTATAGAAAACATGAGATGTTAAAAAGTGATTTGGTGATTAATAATTTTCTTAAGGATGTTCATCATATTATTGGGAATGTAATAATAATTAAATTATTATAGTTTTAGTAAAAGGACAACCCATGGGCTGGGATAAAACTAATCACATCTAGAAGGGCCATAAGTCTAAAATCCATAATCAAAGGATGAAGTGGGTGAAATTCCTACCACTATCCTGCGTGATGTCCTAGTTAATGTGAAATTATGAAAAATATTACTTTTATGATAGGAACATATGATTTATCATAAACATAAATATAGGATTGAAAATTTATTTGGTGATTAAGTTATTAATTTTATTTCGGAATAAGATCGCTATATTTTTTAGGAAAATTATATGATAAACGTTAACAAAACATTATGGGATTTAATTTGACTAATAAATGTTTAATTATCATTTGGAAAAACATATTATTTTAATATAGATTTATTGAGATTCAGATCATTTATGGAAAATATTATCATATCTCATAGGTTATATAGAGATGTCTTATACATTTATGGTATGATATTTTTGGAGAGATTGATGGTATCTAGATATTAATAATATATTTATCTTAGTAGAATATATGAAAAAATATTTTCAATATTATGGTTTAAATCTCAATAATGAATATTTAGAATAAGTTTAAGGATATTTATTGATAGAATTCTTCAGTTGAACATTGGGTATTACTGTTGAATTTTTGATATTAATGTGTTATTTTTTCATTTGAAGGTTTATTAATTTTGGGAGTAATATTATCTTATTCAAACCACTTAGGTTTTTTTATCTCAAAATATTGGATAAATAAATTATTATAATTTCATGGAATATATGATCCATTCAATGTTTATTTTAGTTCTTTGGGCATAAAAATCATTTTTAATAATCATCCAATGAATAAAAGATGATATTTTGATATAAATTTACTAAATGAAAAAATTATATATACAAAGAAACAAAATTCTCTATTTTAGGAGTCTATATTCCATAACACTAGGAAATAGATCTAAAAATAAAAAAATCTTATTACTTTCTCTTTCAATGTATCGATGGTCATTTTCACACCTCTTTAGTTTATAGTTTTGTGGTCCGTGACTTTTTAATGAGAATTCACATTCTTATGATCAATGATATCTATAACTATCCAAAATTATTTATAAAATATGATTTTATTCCTTTCTATATTTTCAATTTCAACTAATGTTCTCTTATCTAGAAATCATGTTATTTGTTACTCTAGATGACCTACTTATTTCCCTTCGCCTCTTTTCAAAAAGAAGATTTGACGATTAGGATTTTAAAAAAAATGTATCTTGAAAATTCAAAAACATGGTTACTAAACCCAATTTCAAATTGAGATGATTCCATTTATTAAACGGTTAATATAATATCCTAACTTCTTGAGATATGACTATGTTTGGTAGCATACAAGATACACAACCCTCATCCTAAACAAACCACTAAATATTATTATTTTAATATGATGTTTATAACCTAAACATTAAATTATAGGCTGTGAATAAGGTTAAATAATTTATAAAATATATATAAATTTATTTATAAAAAATTATTTATTAATTATTATGAAATAATCACTCAATTTTTAGTAAAAATAGTTTATTATTTAAATATATGTTTATTCATAAATTTATTTTATTGTTTTTGTGAGTGAATAATAAAATTAATTATGAAGCCCAAATTTATTAAATAATCCCTTTTATTTTTTAACATTATGAATAGTAACCTGATTAATTTTTCTACCACACACAAGGCTAAGTAGTGTAATTAATGTTAAAAATAAAATGATAATGACTAATAAATTACACAAACACATAAATTTATTTTATTATATTAGTAATTCTAATACATAATATTCTATAAGTCTAATATATTCCCTTCTCTTACCAATTGTCCATGATGTTAACATTTATATTATTTTATATAAATAATATTCAAAAATGTAATTCTCTTTATTTTTTTATATATACATTTTTAATATAAAGATAAAGGGGGGATATGTTTTTTTTAATATTAATTTAAAATATAAATTATTTTTTCATCATGGTGATTTATTTTTATTTTTTTTGTATAAAATATTTCCTTAAATGTTTATGCAACAATTACATAATGCTTGTCCGAGTAGTAAAAAATAAACTAAATTATTTCAGAAACTCAAAAAATAATGTTATCTTAGTTAGTTTTTGTGATATTTGATTTCTTTAGATTAAAATTACATATTATGAATATTTTTATTCATTTTTTTGACTTCCATTTTATTCTTTTAAGTTTAAAATGAAAAATAAATGAATAGTTGCAAATAGACATTAATTTAATTTTATAATTAATAATATTTTTTAAAATGATATTAAATTCAAAAAAAACATATCCATGGACAATTTAATTTTTAAAATGTTGTTAATATAAATCATCGTCTATTCATTTTATCCTTTTCTTTCTATAGTAAATATATTAAACTCTTAATAATAAAAAATCATTAATATCACCAAAATTGTCAAAAGGGTTGAGAAATGTTCATAATAACATGATAGGGGTACAAATTAGATCCAAAAATTTCCTATTTTTATTTTATGAGGTAATTCATTGTCATAAAAATATTTTATTTTAATATTATCCATTTGGATCCATTTTAACTTCACAAAATAGTTATATTAATTTAATATTTTATAAATTCCCAGGGTACCCCTCCACTCTCTTATAAAAGGGAACCTATTATTCTCATTATTCACGCTTTAAAATCATTTAGGTTCACCTAATACCATCCCAAATACCTTCCATAAATCCCTATAAACATCCAATAAAAAATTATCATAAAACAAACATACATAAGGATTTTGTGTAAACCATAAGAGGATGTCCGAAGAAGAGGTATAGATCTTAACCATGTGTTTTTATTTTATTTCTTCTTCAACATAATTCAAATATTATTAAACTATGAATAAAAATAATGCCAATATCCTCCATATAATAATATATTATTATTTTAATCACATAACCTATATATATATCCTCTTTTAATAAATGGAAAAAAAACCACCATTCGTGTGTTTAGTGGATTATGGCCTCGTGAATCGATGTAATTCATCTTCCCTAAGCATCTATTAAAAGTATTTAAAATGATGAATTTAATGTATATATGTGATATTCATGAAATATTTACTTTTATTAAAAGTTAATACATCATTTTCCTTCTCAAATTTTGATTCACTGAAAAATGATAATTTCGTTAATGCAAACGTGTAGACTACCACCTTCACAAAGTGATGTCATTAATTTTTCATTTCAACATAACAAATATTATACATATAATTATATTCAAATTAATAATATGGAATTTATTCCATGATAAATAATTTAGAATTATAAATTAATACATACATGTTTCCATAAATATTATTGAAAAATGGAAACATTATACATGCGTAAATACAGCTTACCCTATCTATTATTATAACATAGTTAATTTTTCATAACCATATTTCATGACTTGTTTTAAAAGTATAATTGATGTATAAAAAATATAATTATTTAATTATTTTTAATATAAATATTATGTAATAAAGACTTCTTGGACCATATTCAATCTACCAAAGTCATTTTCGATATATAAATCAAATATCAGCAAAATATACAACATGAATATAAATAATAAAGTAATGTAATAAAACATGGTAATACATGAAATAAAATTAATTATAAGTAAGTAAAAGAATCTATATGAAATAAATAATTAATATAAATTAATCATTTAGGATGGTAAGGAATTTATGTTATGGTTAGGGCTCGAGGTAAGGGACTTTCTTTTAAAAATCATATTTTAAATTTTTTCTTATTAAATATTTTTAGTCAATGTACATATTTTAAAAAATAAATCATTAATGTATATATATACATCAAATAATTATAAGGAATAATTTATTTCTCATTTTAATTTCTTTTAGTTTTTTCAAACATAATCTTTTTAGATTTCTTATATGGAACAATGTGATAAATGGAAAATGGTAATGTGCTATTTTAACATATATGGTGTCAACAGATTTCCCTCCCTTGAACCATTACATTATGTTTTTATTCCTTTACATGATATAATTTTATATTAAAATGAAAACCTTATTTTCCTTTTTTGTTATTTTTTTATTATCAAATATTTATTAAAAGAAAAGGGATCCAAAATTGTTTTTCATATGGTTTTAAAAGTCCTTTTAAAATGTTTTATATTGAAAAGGTTAATGTAAAAAAAATTAAAAATGATATGGTACTTGAATAGAGTTTATTTAAGGTTGGGGATCCACATATAGCTTATACAATGGGTTGACCCCCATTATAGATCATGAGAAATAGGTAAGCCTGATATAGCTTATATAAAGGGTAGGACCTATCATATCACTCCAATTCATTATGTAATGTTCCTTCTCTTCACACTCTATAAGGAGAGAGATACCAGAGGGTTTCTCCTATGGATTTAAATAAGCTCTAATTATTTCTAACATGGTTTGTGAATGTAATTATCTATTTCTCTTGGATGAATTTTTATTTTATTTCTCTAGCTTTTAAAGGATTTATTTGAGTAAAAAAATTCATGTGGAGATTATTTATTAATTTTTATAAAAGAACAATGACATGAAGGGAAAATTTTCACAAGTTTTTATGAGATTTTTTATTATACCAGTTTTTTTTTAAAAAACATGGGTTTAAGGATGGTTAAGAGAAAATAAGAATTCATGAAGAATTTTTTTAAGATTTATCATGTAAATAAATTATTTTTTACTTTATGTGTAATATTTTTGGGGAAAAATTAATAGTAAGTATATTTTCCCACATTTTAATATATTGGATTTTAATGTAATAGTTTTGACCTAATCCTTTAAAACTCTAAAATTAAAATAACATTGGGTGTTAAATAAAATCAATTATAGTCTAATAAAAATATCTTATATAATTTTTCAGGTATTATCCATAAAATATTGTTGAGGGGAGGATATTAATATATTCCAAATACTATCTAATATATTAAAAATCAAAACTACATTAATTTACATTAACAAAATGATTTTTCTTGAGAATCAGTTTTCTTATTTAGTCGGTGTATATTTAAAAAACCACAATAGTGTTTTTCTATGTTAATTTTTATTCCATTTTCTCCATGGGTTTAATTTGACAATATCTATCATATTTTTCTCTTGACAATTATTTTTTGTTTATATTTAAATATTACATTTTTCTTTTTCAGTTAGATTTTAAATTTTTTATTAGAGTTGAACTAGTAAATTCTATATTCAAAAGGTCTGATAAATAAACACCTAAAACTATTTGTGGTGTATCTATTGAAATTGATGGTGGATTTTATTTATATTGAGCTATTATTTATAAGTTTTTATTTATATATCATCACGTTGTCTGTTTAATTTTGTTAGATGTTATCTTACGGATTAAATAATGTGCTTTTTATGTTCTCACCATATAAAAATAAGGATGTTTGGAATAAAACATCGATATAAAATGAATTATGGTTATTTTATTTAAAAAAAATAAATTTTATTATATTTTTGAAAATTTGAAAGCCTTTTATTCCAAATATTTATTTTGAGAGAAAATTAATTTATTTTTACTTAATTGATTTCATGAGGGAATACACTTATAAAAATCACTTCATCGTGTGAATTTTAATTTTTCATTTTGGATACTAACACTCCTTCAATAAGTGTGTTTTACTAATTTCATATTAAAATGAAATGGATTAAGTGGGGGAATTTGATGTCACTTTTTAATATTTTTACCACATACATTTTATAGTAAATATGGTGCTTTTATAAATTGAGATGATATTAATGAATTATAAATATTTTTCTAAAATAGTTGAAAATTTTATTTAATAAAATAAAAATGCTAAATCTTATATTTCTTGTGCTAAAATAGAAATATATTTGGTTTTTTATTCATTATATGGTTTTATAAACCTTATTTTGAATTTGTTAATGAATGTTGATTGAGGAATTTTTATTAATATATTAATATCTTTTTTAAAGAAAATATTATTATATAAATGTATTTTAATATATTACATGTGAAAATAAACATATTACATAAATTTTTAAAATATTTTGTATAAATAAATTATATTAAGTATTAAAATTATTTGTTACATTATAAAATATTATATTATATTTTGATAAATTATATTATGTTTTTAAGTGATGATACATAAATTGTTTTATGGTAACACTTAATGATTTTAGGGTATATGAAATATACCAAGGTATTTAAAATTTTAAGAACCTTGGAAAGTTGGGTGATATGTAATATTTTTGGAGGTAATATATAATATTCATAGAAACTATACATAAGATTAAACATATATACCAGCATCCTATGTGTGAAATTATAATAATAACCCTATATAAACTTAATTGAGACCTAAAGGATTGGATTCATGAAAAATAGACGAAGATAGCATGATTGAGATCTAGGTGTGATAAAGAGAACATATTGAATCTAATAGCTAGTGGGTCAAAGCTGAGGAATATATCAACACTATTTGATTCCATTCGTAACTGAATCAAGAAGCATATTTTTTCTTAAAGGAATAATGGTTTGATGATGGATGAAAACTTATGTTTTAACACAAAAAATGATATACACATATGAAAATGGTGGAACAATAAATGAATTTCATTACATAATGATGATTATAGTGGAGCCTCAGTAATTTAAAATCATCGTTCATCAAAATTTCTTGTGTTTATTGTAGTTAGTTTTGTGAATTTCACATAAATCTTAGAAGAGGAATGATGCAGTATAAAACAAAAATAATATCCATGATTTGATAGATTGTACATATAATGCGATATTTGATCTGATAAAGAGAACAATAATTTTCATCCCAAGTGTTGTTCATGTTTACAAGTTCATAATTATAAGAAAATTGGTTAACAAAATTTTTTTGTGTTCAATGTCGATTTAGTGCAGTTGAGGTTGAGAGTTCATGTTAATGGAATCAACAATCCTGGATCTATAACATAATTTCAATGAAATATAGGAATTATTGGTTGAAATAAGACACTGCAATTTTTTTTGTAAGGCTAATATCATTAATTTTGTGGTTCATTCATGAGAGATTAAAGATAATTTTCTTGAAAGAGGAAAATTAAAGATGTGTTTGATATTGGTGGGATTAGTCCTGTATAAAGGAAGATAAACTAGACGAAATATAATTTTGCCTTTATAAATCTTGGGTTCGTGTAATAATAAAATTAATATATGAATGAAAAACAAAATTATGATGATTAAAAATATTCAATAGTTGACTGGGAAAGCAGGTGAAAATTTTTAATTTCCATGGTTTTGGATACAATATCATAAGGAGATGGAATTCAAGGATGTAGCTTTAACCAATGGGTATCTTTTAAACTAATTCCATGCTTCTAGGATAATAAAAAACTATTAATAACTTCTAATACTTTTGAAAACAGATAGGATATTCTTATAGCGGAAGATTCATCACAAAGAAGTTGTTTCTAGGACTAGAATGATGAAGATAAATACATGGGTAGAGTGTATTTATCCAAATTAAAAAAAATGTTCACTTGTATTATTATCTTCATATTAATTTTAGATATATATTTATTATATTATCTTTTTGTGTTCTTGAACATTATTAGTTAACTTTATTCAGCCAAACCAGATTGAAACAAATTAATAATATTAACTATTCCGGACCATGTTTTTTACTATCTTCTATCATTATTCATAGATTTTTCCTCACCGTATTTTTTTTATTTTTTATTAATGATAAATTGAAGGGTAAAATTATAGAATATAAATTATTTTTGTCAAAAATCACTCCGTTTAACACCAATATATTGATAAAATGATGTGGGAAATAATTAGAATAAGGGTTGTATCAAATCTTATTTTTCTATTATCATTTATTAAAATTCATCATGAGAATATAATTAATCGGCCTTTATTACCAATGGAAAATATGTCGTGAATAATTTACCCATTAAATGTCATTGAAATTAATTTAATTAAAAAATAATTATACTTTATCTTCCCTATGGGTGAATAGTCATTACTAATAAATTAGATTGAACTCTATTGATATATTTACAATGGTTATTTGATTCAGATTCATTTATGCAATGCATTTAGAAAATTATGAAAGGAAATAAGATAGGAATATAAATCATGTTCATTAATTCAGAATTATTTTTTTCTTCCCAAGTTCATTAATTATTCCTCTTCTCTCTTCTCCTATGATGATTCCACTCACATTCCATCATTTTTATTTTCAATTTCTTGTATTGTTTTCTCACAATTATCAAATACTTTCCTTATTTGAAGTTATTGTTCTTTTTGGTCATGATAAATTTCATTCTCTGAAATTTTTACTATGTAAATCAAAGAAAGAGGACTAAGGTAACATACCATGATCAAACTTTATATTTTTACTTTGAATAAATAATTTTTGAATAAATTATTTCACACACATCATTGAACCCACCTTCTTATTTAGTGTGTTAAACTTATATAAGAGTTAATATGAACATGAAAATATGATGAATATGATAAAATATGTTCTTTATAGAAACAAACCATAATGAAATTTTTATAAGAAAAAAACAAGTATTTATTTTTCATTAAAATAAATTTTTAATACTGAATTTAGAAATTTAAAAAAAAAAATTATCTTCAAAAAAGGTTTTCAATAAGGGTATTTATTAATATATAAATAGGAAAGTTATTTTATAGAATCATATTTTTTTATGAATTTTATTAATTTATTCACGTTATAAGAATTAATATTTTCCAATAAATAGTGATTTTATTTTAACAACAATAGTTCTGAAATTTATAAATTCTTATAAACAAATGGGTTTGGCTTTCTAAATCATCATGTAAAAATTATCCATTGTTGAATATTTAAAAAAAGTAAAAAACTAAAAATTTTGGGTAAAAAATATGTTATTTATTTACAAAAAGTATTATGAAATGATAATCAACAAAAAAATATTTAAATAGATAACATAAATTTTTTAACAACCTAAAAGAGGATATATCATCAAAATAATTTATCTTAAAGTAAGAAAATTATGTTTCCAAACATATAAATAATCTTCCAAAACCAAAAGTATATATTTTTAAATTTAAAAACAATTATTTTTTAATGAGAATCACTTCCACTTCAGAAATAATATTATTTTAGGGAGTTAGGTTCTTAAACATTAAAATAATAAAAAATAGAATTTACATGTATAAAAATATCATCTAAAAACATGGTCTGTATATTGGTTTTACATTTTTAAAAACCAAGAAATCCAAGGCCAATTTTTATAAGTTAATAAACAATTCATCTTCATTTTCTTTATATACCCACCATATTTTATATTCATCATCACTCTCATCCAATGAGCATAAAATTTCACTAATGTTATCTATATAGATCCAATTTGTGGAGTTTCTAAAGATACAAGGGACCATTTTTGAGCATTAAGATGTTATCTCTCAGGGTAAGGGCTTCTCTTCACCTTTCCTCTTCTCTATTCATGTACATTATTTAAAACAAACCTTCTTTATTTTTGATTTATTATTATACAAGGAGATTATAATAATTATTTTATATTATAATTGATTATTTATTAATGAGATACAACCATTTTATCTAATTATCTCATTCAATAATATGTCATGTATACCGACTTTCAATATCATCTGTCAGTTTTCCATGCCATAGTTTTGTGTTGTGAATACCAACCCCTACTTTCATTCAAGGGTATTCATAAGATTTAATTATAATAATTTGATTGGGTATTTCTATATATGTATCTTTCATTCCTTATATAAGGGTTAAAATTGTTATATACATTCTTACGATATAAGATCTATGTGGTTTGCATAAATTTAGAAATATGAAGGGTGTTCCGAGATAGCACTCCACTACATTGGATACAAAATTAATTTCTTGAGATGACAAGTTTAGGATACCATAGGATTACAAAATTGTAATTATTCATGATAATTTGGTTAAGAATCATGGGAATACAATTTATGACACCTTTGTGATTAACCATGTATATATTTTAATGCATTCCTTTTTGTTATTTGGTATCCATATTTACATGTTATGCATCATATACTATAATTATTATCATATGTTATGTCTCATGTTTTATACATGATGATCAATCACATTCCATTAACTTTGTGTATCCCCCCACTGAAAATTATGCTCACTCTTTCTTTTTGATGTATATACATAAGAAATAAAATGATGTGAGGTAACCTAATAAAGATTTATAAAGGATACATTAAAGATGATTAAATAATTTTTATGTTTTTTTGAACATGTAGGGGAAATTCATCCTTGTTTAAGGAATGGAATCTCACTTTAAAATATGTTTTAGACGTAACCCTTACATGATCTAAAGGCTGAATGGCTCAAAGTACCATTACAATTTGGTGGCTTGAAGGCCCTATGAACTAAAGTCCCATGATGAAAAACCTAACCTCACATCATGATCGCAGTCTCCTTGCTGTGATTCCCAACACTATCAGTCGTTACATTGCTCCACCCAACTCTAAGTTTATTATAGATGTCATTACCCCTTGCCTCCAAGAGTACTCATCCTAGGACAGTAATGAGTGAAGTGAGATTATGACTACCTGACTACCGCCTCCAGTGGGCTCTCGGTTGGAGACTATCACTGAAGAAATGATAAGAAAACATATGGGAAGCATTAACCTCTAAGAGAACATGAGGAAGAGAGATATTAATAGATACACCAATCAAAAGATTCTAAGATAAATATATAAATAATTTCCAAGTGAAAACATATATTGACATATAGTACTATCACAAGTAAAAGGGAAACTATATGTACCAAAAAGGTAAAGACAACAATGACCATCAAGCCCAAACACCACCTGTAAACCGACGATCTTGTAATATTTATCCCGATCTCCAACCTACATTGACATACATGAAAAATAGTTTATATATGAATAGGGTGATCATAACAGTATACTCAGTAGGATCCTCCTCAGATCCACTATTACAAAAGGTAAAAAACGTACACTAAAGCAAAGTGAACAAAAATGAAACTAACATGTTAGCTAAACAAGTATACTAATTTATCGGGATTAACATAGCCAACTCTCATAAACTATCCCAAAAAAGAGAGCATATAAAATAGTAAATAAACATCAAGGTAATCCCACTCGCACATCCCGGTTGGTTTTCCTCTCTAACTTGATGTCGCACATCCTGAACTATATCTCTCCAAAATATGTCATCCCAAAGGAACCTCACCATGGAATCACAACATGAATCTCTTTAAACACATCATCACATCATCCCATATAAAATAATCATATATAGTAAATAGTTATTTTCTTGTATCCAGCACATCCTTTATGAAGTGTATCAAAAATTGGGCATTATCCCTCAAGCCATCACACCATATACACAGAGTAAGTACCTGATTCTTTAAAAGACTATAATCTCCATTCCTATAATAATCTTGTGGATACTATATTCGGTAATATATGTATATGAAATCACCAAAATCCATCACATCCCTCTATGTACATATATGGGGAAACTAACTTCCATGCATACGATCTCAAGTAAGTACCAGGAGAATAGAGTGGGGCCATAGGCAGTATTCATCAATCCATCCTCCCACTAGGATGTGGGGAAAATACCCTACCATAGTCTACATGGCATGAGTCACTGAAACCAACATGGGTGGGGTAGCATATGAAATAGTAGAAAATACAAGATATAATATAGATCACAACCATGCTATTGGAATAACCTAGTATTAGACTCAAATATATCTAATGTCTCATGGACTCCCAACTACCACTACAAAGACCAAATATCCTATTGTAACTCAATAATTAAAAATTGATACATTAAACTAAATTCCCACTAGGTTTATTCCAAACTGAATATATGGTTGATCAAGATTAACATATTTTCATCATTTTAATTCCATCAATACCAAAACTATGAGTTAATTATTATTTAATTCATTATTATCATCATTTCATTAGACATGTACTCTAGAAAATCATCCTAGTCTGTCAGAAAGAGGAAAAATGAATCCAAGCACAACCAACTACCTCATGTATTAGGGAACAGAAAAAAGATATTGCATACAACATGTATATTGAAAATTAAACGGTTTTAGAAGTTATACCACATCTCTCACAAAACAATCAATGGGTAAGCCCAAATTCCACTAATTCCATAATCTCTAATGTCATATGTGACACCCACAAGTATATTCTGATGTATCTTACCATAATAGTCATGAAATTCTACCACGTCATCTGGGCCTCCCCGTCCCAAAACATCATCCATAAAAGGCTCATTGATCCAAGAAAAATATATCATCTAGGACTTACCACTCCATATCACACATAATATAAAAAATCACATCCATAGAAAATCATAAAAGCACCAAGAAAAAAGAAAGAATATCATACATGGAAATCTAGGTCCTAAAACAAGGCATCCATCCATCACACATAAACAAACCCTTATATCTCCAAACTAAAGGAACAAATCCTTCTACAAAAGATAGTAAACTTGGGACCAAGAAATTATATTTACAAGAAAATGATTCCTATTATATCTTTTATTAACCAATTAAATACTCACACATTCCAATTATGCGCAACAGAAGGCATCAAGGTATTAAAAGATTCCAAATTAATTAAACAATTAATTTAAACATTATTTCATGAATCTGACCATTCTCATTTATCATTACATTTAAATTATTATCAACAAAAAACATAAACATGCATCACACTAATTATAAATTCCATTAATCAAATGAGAGATCACATTTAATTAAACATGTATTCTCGCATCAATTTTATTATAACCAAATTATAGCAATCACCGAGTTACAAACTTTCCTCTTTATTATCTATCCAATTAGTTATCAATTAATTCTGTGTCTACTATATTTATCAAATTCAACATGATACTCTAATAATAACAACAAGAAAACAAATGATATCATTGATATCACACTATCTATAAAAGAAAGTAGGAAATTGATGTTGATATATGAAGAAGAAACATTAATATGTGATCATTGTCCAATTTATTTAATAAGATTCAATATTATTAGGTTATTTCCACTACCATAAAAAGGGATAAAGCATGATCAATTCATAATTGAATTTAAATATAAGAGAATTAATTATTCCCTTACCTCAAAGCATCAACTTCCTTTTCATGAGAACACATCAACGTTGTATATCTTGATCACCTCTCTTATATGAATATGCATCCCATTAAGGACCCTATAGCATAACAGCATCCAAAAAACCAATAATTATCCCTTAAAAACATGGAGATGATTCTCCATTTCATGTAAATAAGAAATTTGATGATCTAAATCAAAAAACAAGGGTAGAATAGGTATATTATACCTTATATCCTGATGAATTGAATATTAAATGCCAAGGATCTATAAATATTAGAATCAATCCAAAAATCATAAAGGAAGGGTTTTCTGTTTTCCATAAATTTAGTAGATTTTTAGTGTTTGAGAAGAAACCTGTTGAGGTTCATCCCTTTTAGTCACACTGCATAGGGCTTTTACAAATCATGAAACCCATTTTCATGTCATGAAAATGTCGAACTTTAAATCTCATTGAAAGTCATATCACCTTGATAAAATTAATCCCAAAAATGTACAAATTATGTAACACCATTTTAATGGTCCTTAACAAATTATGAACTTTGAATACATAATGAGAAACACATTCATATTCTTAAAATTATCCCTGCATCTAGACTGTAGCAGCCAAACCCCTCTAGACTCACTCCAGTCCTCCTCTGAGCACCACAAGCCTCAAAAATATACCAAAGATTTATAATACATAGATCTAGGACCTTACATTAGATATATTTCAACCAATTATTGTCCTCAAGAATCAAAAACCAAACCTAAAGACAAAATTAAAAGTTTTTGTGCAAGAGGCCAACCAATGTGATATATATCAAGGATATCTCCATCTTAGGGGCACAACCACCTCATCGTAGGAATAGTGAAAACCACACAACAATAATAACCATATTTTAAACACTGTCTTGAGGGAGATACCTCTCAAATAAAATTCAAGATAAAATATGAATAAACTATATCATCAACCAAAAAGGTCAACAATAACAAGATATCAATATTAAAATAGAAGAGACCAAAATAAAAAATCAGAGTACTAAGTGTGCATATACAACTCGCGTTCTAATGTACTCTCCTTCATGACACTATATCACAACATGAAATTAAATAAGGGATTATAATTCATATAAAACACTTTCTCCTGAAGATATGAAATCTCTATAGGATACTCCTCGAAGTTCACATCATTTTAAACATCGATCTCCCCCAATCAATGACATGAGTGTCATCATTAAGATAAAGATGGAGACTCGACACATCAAAAACATCATTTATCCATATTATCTATAGGATAAGTGTTATATAAAACTCTATAGACCAAACCCAAGCCAATACTATAAAAGCTCTAACAAATTAGGTAGATAACATACTCTCGTGACCAAGCCTTTTCTTCTGATAGCAATGAGTCGCCTTTATGAACACATGATCTCAAAATCCAATCTCTAGAGGTCCCCTCCTATGATTGGAACAATATTTCTAAAAATAATGTGTTTCTTTCATACTCTTATCAATTACTTAAAACATTTAGATCTTTTTTTCCAGTTCTGACATGATAATTTTTTCCTCTCTGAATCTGATCATGCCAAACAAAGAAAAGTATGGTTAGTCATATAAAGATTAAAATAGATCCATACCAATAGAAAAGTGGAAAATATTAGTAAAAAAATTCAACCAAGGATAGGTGCTTCATACATGAATCACCAAAATCTGTGAAACAAGATCATTTCATGTCTTTAAGAGTTTGTATGTTTCGCTATTTTTTATCATCTGTCTGTGAATGAAAATCAGTGTTAAAGAATAACTAAGAATCAAAATAATTTAGCAGATATCTCCACACCTTGCAGGTAAAATAGGTATCCCAATAAGATATGACCATTCTAAGGACTAGTTGGAGTCACACCACTGACTCTAGATACATCCTCGACAAAAAATCCACTAATATTGACCCTCCGATTTCTACAAAATGGAATTAAATCATTAAATAATTCACTATCACGCATATTTCATCATAGAATCCCTAGGATTGATGAAAATTGGTAAACTAGTTCATCGATATGTCCTCCCACATCAACTGGAGATCATATAATGGAATGAGTAAACCACCAGGATGACAGTGATTAGACATCATCTTATGGTAGACCAAACATCGAAAAACAAACTCTTTAACTACACTCTTCATACCAGGACACCAAAACTGACATCTTAAATATCGGTACATCTATTTCACTATGGGATGCGCCAAAATGGTAAAACTATGGAACTCATAAAAAACCATTACACACATATCAAAATGGATGAAAATCCTTTACTATAATAACACATGATGTTTTCCAACATCAGAAAAACCATTAGGGGAATAAAAAAACAACCAAGTCCCAAAAACCTTCACATCATAATCTCCCAACTATGAACCCTCCACTTGCTGCACCGAATATGACTACAATATCATCTGAAAAAACTATGCATCCAACCACTCTCGTATCTTGATGCATCATTGAGAGTTCCTTCATCACTCACTAAGAATCCACATATTCACGTATGGTATCACTAGATGAATTCGTAGTCATCACATCAGCAAAAAAAATATCTTTCCTAGCATATATGAAATCCTAAAGTTTCAATACTATAATAATTCTTTTCACTAATGCTAACATAAGGTCAATGCTGTTTGGGATATGACATACATCAAGCATGTATGGTCAGTAAAAACTACAAAAAAGTCACTAATTATGTAATGTGTCCAAAAATTCAACGAAAACACAACTACCACCAACTCAATATTATGGGTGGCATAGTTACACTCATGTGAAAGTAATATATGAGACACATAAGAGACAAAAATAATTTTTTTATATGAACACAACGTAATAAAATATATAAAGTATCATAAAAACCCTCAAACTGAACTCCTTTTACTATAAAACAAAGGAATATATAATTCACCAAATTCTCATTCAAATACTAAGAAGGTGCATGACACTAGTCATTCCACAAGAATTATTGATCCTTATGGTCATATATTACAAAAGAGTTGCAACCCAAGAGAAATTGGTTATAAACCTCTTGTAATAGCCAGCAAAACCAAGGAAACTTTGCACCTTTTCCAGTGTCATAAGGGACACTAATGAAATAACCACCTATAACTTCAAAGGATCTATAGATACTCCCTAATAGGTAACAACATGACCTGTGAAATGGTCTTCATGATCCGAGAACACACAATCGGAAAACATCTCAAACTACTACTCATGATGAAGAACATACCAAATGTAATGGATATTCTCTGCATGATTTTCCTCTAACATAGAGTATACAAGGATTTTTCTGATGAAAATTACACTGAACCTATCCAGGAACTTTATGAACATTGAATTAATTAACCCCATGAACATGGATATATCATTTTTCACACTAAATTGCATCACAACGAACTCATAGTTCCCATAATGGTAGAATAAATAAATCTTTCAGATATCCTCATCATTCAGCTGCATCTGATGAGATCATAGCCATAGATTGATCTTTGAGAACAAACATTCTCCATAAAACTGATCAAATAATTCATTAATCGATAGAATATGATAATATTTCTTCACTATCACTTGGTTTAAGTGATGATAATTGATATAATTTCTGAAACTACCATCAATATTCTTCATGAATAGAACTGGTTCGCCAAAAGCTGACATGCTTAACTGAAATAATTGCACTGTAATTTATCATTGATATATGATAATTTCTTTAAAAAATCATAAGGAAAAATAAAATATGGAGAAATCAAGATAGGATACATTCTAGTTGTTTATAAATCATAAACTACATCACTTTTCGAGGGTGTAATGCTACAAACTCCTCTTTAATGACATTAAGTTACTCTTCCACAACCTTAGGAAACACTTACTACTGAACCTCTAATTAGGTCAACATTAGCTGATCTATAAATGATGATAAGGATGGAAGATTCCTCCATCCCATATGAGGGTCTCACTCACCAATTAACATCCCTGTATCCCCCTTAGAAACATAAAACACAACATTCCTCCTAATGAAATCAATGATAGCCCACACAAAAAACCAAATATCCATGTTGAGGATGATGTCATATAGTGGTATCCATAAACATAAGAAATATTCCTCAAAGTGGTGGTTCCCTGACACTAGTTTATAGTCTCCATATAAATAATATAATTCATGATGAACTCAAACTAGTGTGGTCAATACTATGTGCATGGGAAGACTCCCTACCTTAATCTCAAAGCATGGAATATGGTAGGTGATTTAAATCAGATCTTTACTCTGGTATCAAACAAAGAAAACACCCATATAGAAAACAAGAAAATGGTACATTGACTAACATCTGGATTTCTTGGAGATGGAAAATTCTAAAGTATGGAGATGAAAATGACATTCTCTATAACCTCTTTCTCCTGGATGATGACCACCTCCACAATTACGCTCTTCTATCTAAGGATGACGATGGTATTAGGGTGGTACTATACTTTCCTTATCTCCTCTCTGGTAATCCTAAACTAAAACATCCATATACTGTTGTCTCTGAAGAAATTATCTCAACTAAATAACCTATAATAGAACAACTGGCACACACTAATTGATCAGAATGGTCTAGAAATCTCGACACTAATGACCATGGCCTCCATAATAAAAATATCCATCTGATCCCTTAGAATAGGTCTGAGAGCTTCCATTCATAATTTAATAAGATTATAATGGATGTGACCTACCCCAGGCTAACCAAAATATACTCTATCTATAAAATTGGGAAAACTATAAAATAAACTAGCTTCAATATGATTAATGAATACTCTCCTCTTTAGAAAATCTAATTCTATCCTATATCATCTCAATAAACTTTTATGTTTCCAATACCTAGAGATATGTCTTCTTCATAAATGTGGGGACCTGGAAATCGATCTCTGGTTAAAAATCCTCCACAAAACCTATCTCCATATCCTCCCCATCTAGAAATAGTTCTGAAGTATATAGCATAAGGTTCATGAAATAGATCCAAAACACTTGCACAGTGGAAGACACATGAAGAAGGGTAAGGACATCTTGGTATCTAAATTCTTTTGTTGTCAAATAAAGAAAATATTCTTTGAAATTGTCTCAAAACATCTCCCAAGTGACTTATGAATCCTCAATATCCCCACGGAATAAGAACCACAACTTCCTCACTACTCCACATAGCATCATTAAAACCACTAAAACCCATTTCTCCTTTCAAGAACAGATCATACATAGATCTATATCAATATCATCCAACCAGTATTGTTACACTGAATCAAAAATGTGTTCTCATAATTTATAGATACTTGTGTTGAAACTCTTGGAGTGTCCTCCTCCACCAGTTATAGTCATCCGCAAATACTCTATTGAAATGTACTGGCACATCCTATTGAACCTATTTGGTTTGACCCTGAAAATTATGCCAAACTAGATCCATCTCTGTAAAATGATCAAATTGTTAGAGATCATACACCAAGAACATTGAATACTTAACCTTAATTATTTATTTATTTTATTATCTTATTAATTTTTAAACTGTCCCAAGGACTAACCATTTCAAACAAAGGTTAAACGATGAATTACACATGCTGATTTCCTAGGTCTATACCCTAAAAATTTTGTCAATTCTCATAGTAGACTAAGTAAACCCAAAGTTCCATAGATAATATCATAGGGGGACTTAAATATCCATGTCATATCCAGTATTTCATGTTTTCATTTCATATTTATCTTAGTCCATGCTATTTCTCTACCAACCCATGCAATGTCACATGCGCCAGACTCAAAACATCATCCTATCTCCCAACCCGAGCCTTTGATTATGCTCTAACACAACCCCTCCCCAATAGTGTACCTCTCCTAGGATGTAAATGAGGGAAGGGATAGGGAAACTGCAAGGGTCCTACATCAAATAGACCTTGATTTGGTGACTGAGGGTATAATAAGAATACATAAGGGAGGCATTTACCTATAAGATAATATTAAGAACAGATCGATACGATAAAAACACAAATTAACACCTACTCATACATATATATAAAAAAATCACATGTGTAAACCTAAAATATCATAAATTTCTATAAAAACTAAAAGGGAAACTATAAGTACTAAAAAGGTAAAGACAATGGCATCCACAGAATCCAAAATAGATCATTGAAACCCACGATATAATAATATTTATACTGATATCCAACCTACTTTGGATAACATGAATAAATAGTTTATATATAAGTTGGGTGATAAAAACAGTATACTCATTAGGATCCCCCCTAGAGCATCTCATAAAAAAGATAAATAAAACATGTTAAAGCTAAGTGAACTATAGAGAAACTAACTCGTCAACTAAATAGGTATAATAAGATCTCATCCTCACTATGGATAAATCTCACCATGTGTTTCATACTAGGGAACATATAATATGTTAATGAAACATCCTGGGTACCCTACTAATGTATCCCCACTAGTTTGTTGCTCAGCCTCAATGTCATGGATCTTGAGCCATCTTACTCAAATATAGGTCATCCCAAAGACACCTAGTGAAGGAATCACAACATTCACCACATAGAACACATCATCACATCACCATATATACTAAAAAAATAGTTTTTAGGATCCAACACATCTCGTATGGCATGTATCAAACTTTAGGTGTTATACCTCAAGATATCACATCCCATACAAGGTAATTACCTCAATACATCACAACCGATATCCATAATACCTATAATAATCCTATGGATACATTATATTCTAATATATGTATATGAAATAACCATAATACAACACATTCCTCTACACACATATTTAGGGAAACTAAATAAAGTGCATAATTGCACATCTAACTACCAAGAGAAGAAAGTTGGGCCATAGGGGGTAGTCATCCTTTTATCCTCCCACCAGGATGTTAGGAAAAAATACCATCCCAGATTCCATTTGGTATGAATCAGCCTAACCAAAATGGGTGGCATATGTATGAAATCATAGAATATAACAGTTATAATATAGATAACAACCACCCTACTAGGAATAACATAGTTTAGAATCAACTAAATCAAATGTCACTCATACACCCAATTACCACTACTAAGATCAGATATCCAATAAGCACATAAGAATTTTAAATATACAAATTTATTACATCTTTCCTTTTTATCATCTCCTTCTATTAATTAGTTCATTATCTGTTAATTAAAAATTAATAATTATTTAGTGAAACATTAATTTAATCATTAGAATAAAGTTCATTCCCTCTATAAATATTTCATAATGGGTCCACAGTTGATCAATATTTATATATTTTCAGTATTTTTCTTCCATCAATAAAGACCCCATAGTTTAGTCATTTATTATTTCATTATTATCATCATTCCAAAAACCAGGTACTCTAAGAAAACCATTATAAGCTCCCAGAAAGAGGAAACATGCCACAAAGCACACCAAGTTACATCCAGTTGTGGGTAAAGGAATGTTGATAAAACAAACAAATTTTTCATCATCCATTAAATAGATTAGAAGTGAGAAACCTACCTATCAGCGTCACATCAATAGTAAATCCTAGATCCAACCTATCACAACATCTTGGGTTCCGTCCATGACACCCACATGTATATCCTAATGCAAAACACCATCAGAGTCACCATCTTATTCCACATCATTCGGACCACCATGCCCCATAACATCATCCATCACAGTCTCATTTATCCGAGGCTCATATCACATCCGGGCCTCCTCACCCCATATCACATCGCATATAGAATCTCACATTTGTACTGCATCATTAAATAGTTGAAAATAATCAAGCATATCCAATACATAAATCTATGTCACAAAACAAGTTATCCATCCCTCACACATAAACGAGATCTCACGGCTCGAAAATCAAGGAACTCATCCTTCTCAATCAAATGGGAAACTCAGGCCCAAGAAATTATATTTATCATAAAATTATTTCGTATTCCATATTTAATTAACATATTCATTATTTATAAATTCTAACTATGTAAAACCTAAGGTATCAAGCTATAACAAGATACCAAATTAATTTAACAATTAATATAAATTTTTTTCCAAGCATCCAACCATTCTCATTTATAATTCATTCTAAATTATTATCAATAAAATGCATAATCATGGTTTAAATTATTTATAAATTATATTAATCACATTAAATAACACATTTAATTAAACATGAATACTTTCATTAATTTGTAATTCATTAAATTACAACAATCACTATAATATAAACATTCTTATTTTTTATCCAAAAAATTAATTATCAACTAATTACATATTTATGTAATTTATCAATTTCAACATGGTACTCTAAGAATAATTACATGTAAATAAATCATAGCTTTGATATCAAACTATCTTGAAAAAAGGGGCAATCCTATATCAGGATATAAAGAAACAACATCGACATGAAATCACTATCCAATTTATTTAATTCAATTAAATATTATTAGTTTAATTTCATTTCCATCTGAAGTGATAAAGCATGAACAATTTATGATTTCATGTAAATAAAATAGATGTGAGGAATCTCTTGCATCAATGTTTCAATGTTCTTTGCAGGAGAGTGGACCAAAATTGTAGATCCGGATCACCTCAGCCAAAAGAAGTTGCATCCCTCCAAGGAAATTGTGGCATAGACTCACTAAAAAAACCAATAAAAAATCCATTAGAAACATATAAATTATACTCCATGACAAAGAATGATGAAATGGGAGGATCCAAATTGAAGAACCTTGTTAAAATAGGTAGAACATACCTTGGATCAACGCAAATCAAAGATAGAGGCCCAAGGACCGATCACCATCATAAGGAATCCAAAATAACTAAAATATGGGTCACTGGATCACCTATAATTTGAGATAGACATGGGGTTTGAGGATAAAACATGGGAATTTAATCCTTTATAATAATTATTCATAAGAAATTTAGATAGTGTTAACCCCCTTTTCAAGATGTGTAAATTTTTGGATTCATATCCTTCCAAAAAATGTCACCTCAAGACAATTAATCTTGAAAATATACACATCATGTAACACCTTGTGAACCGACCTTAACATGACATAAAATTTGAGTACACAATGTGAACAAATGTATATGCCATGTATTCTCCTTACTTAAATATTTTACTATCTAAACACCTTCATACTCACTTCAGGCCTCTTTGGAGAACCATAGGCTCTAGAAATATTAACAATGTGCCAAAGCACATAGATATAATACAACAATAGAAACCCCCTATTAAACCCACATCTGGGTGGATTTCTAGATGATTGTTTTCATCATTACCATTTATCTTTCATGCTTCCCACCCAGTAAAGCCTTAATGTCTTCATGGCATTTTTCCTTCTATGATGTGTTGTGTCGCTTGTCTGTTCATCGCCTATTAAATGATATGTCTCCCTCTATACTAATAATCATCAGGTTGTGCTACCCTATTCATTTTCATGGAAGATAACTACTATATAACAAGATTTTATAGGGTAAGATGATAGGTTCCAATGCACCAATTTATCTTTCAATATTCATACATAGTAATGATGCTTTAATCTAAGCTACACTACCTACTTAATATACTACACTGATCAACTGGTCACTTCGAATCACCTTATTTGTGTAGTAAATAACTATATTCTAAGACACTAATCTGAAAAATATTCTTTATAAGTCAGAAATGTAATATATTGTAAAAGAAATATATTAAAAATCATGTATGAAAAATATGGATCATTATAGTTTGTATTAGATAATTTTTTAATTATTTTTAAAAATTATAACTATAAAACATTAGTGAATACCATAAGGATATTTATTAATATAGTAAAAACAATAATAAAATTTAAATTATAGTGTGTGTGGTTTCGTATTAATAACATCCTTGTATGGATACAAACAAGTCGATTTAGAATTTGGAATAACTGCACTTAGAGGTAATAATCCTAAAAAAAGGTTTATTGGGTATAAACTTGATCTTCACTTCGTGTGTGACTAGTTGTCCTAACTGAATATATGGTTTGACACTCCGAGGGCATATGATATGAAAATTTTAAAACTTTATTTATAAAATCACTATTAATGTAATGTGAGAACCCAAAAAGTTTACATGCTTCACAAAATATCAAATTTCATAAGAAACTATCAATCTATTTCTAAAAAATAAAAGGATAGAATTATTCATCCTCTGTAAACTCCATGAGATAGAGTATGCCATAATTCATGTATTGTCTTTGATGGGGTCCCCGAAGAGGTATGGAAACTTTTCTTAGGTATGGAATATATTCCTATGTATTTATTTTCCCCATGTTGATTATGTGAGACAATATATGATCTTGTTTGTGGATCTTATCAATATACTCAAAATTTACATCAAATCAAATCACTCTCTCATGCATTTGGTCATCATCCAATTTTAAAACATTAATATCAAAATAATTCTGTATTATCATCTCCTATGAATATAGAAGGACATTCAGGTCCTCCTTCCCTTCCTCCTTAATCTCTACTTCCTTATCACTACAAACAGAAACCTCGTCACTCGGAGTTGTTTCTAATACCCCTAGAGTTTGATATTCATGTACCACCTAAGGATATAGACTTGTATATATATTTGTATTCATTATTTTTATCTCAGAACTAGTGATCATTGTCTTCATAATGTTGGAGTAATATTTATGCTGCTTAGCTTTTTTCATCTGGTTTAGTGGAAAATTTCTAGAATGAAAATTTGCTTACTTTTTATTCCTTAATCCGCACCCAATAAATAGTATTAAAAGATGGTCATGATTATACTCTAAATATTATTTTGAATCTGAATACTTATTTTAGATATCCCTCAAGGTCCTAGGCTCGTCTGACTTCTTCTTCCATCTTGGGATGATGGACTGCCACCCTTTAGGATCAACAGTCTCCTTCTTCTCATCATAGTATGAAACATTAACATCCAAAACCATAATTTTGTTACTCAGATTAAAAATTGTAGTTTTCTTTATGGGACTCGGGATACTTTCTTCATTCACCCACCCTTTTCTTAAATATGAGGTGTCCTGTTTTGATCCTTTATAAGACTTGAAATTTCTTGAAACCCTTGAACTGAGAGAATTGGTTAGACTATTTTTATAATGACCATTTATCTCATTTTAAGCAACCAAAACTTTAGGATAAGAGGTAACATCATTTGGTGTGTTCAACCCAGGGTTTTTCATGGCATACTTATGATTACCATCACTCAAGGTATTTTATAGAAGGACCACCTAAGAATTTATAATCATTCCTTTACAGAATCTGAGATCGTCATGACCAAGATCTCAACAAGATGAAAAAATTGAAGACATAACTTGTAGTACACTTGTTTTTTATAAAATATCTCACCTTCAAAATCAACACAGAAAAATATATCGATACCTTGGAGACATCCACATTGATTTAAATTTATGGATAAATTGGATGAAAAGTAGTGCGGGTGTGGTATTTGGATCAGAGGAATCCGCCCACTATATTTTCAATCAACCAAAGGACCATAAGAAACTAAAACTATAAGGGAATATCAGGAAGGTATTTCAAAATATTTATGATGAGGTGATCTGGCTTCAGGTAAAAATTAAACGACTATATAAATAAGAAAATTTAAAACCTAATAAAACTCATGGAAAATTCACAAGCACTTTATAAACAATTAGGATTTATTTAAATATGTTGTTTTGTATTATTTTTTTATTAAATATAGATAACTGTTTTTTAGAATGTATGTCGGGAAATATAAATAAACATTTGTGTTGAAAGGTTATTCAGTGACAAGTAATTCAGTTTATATTAGGAAAATGATGAGATGTTTTTAAAAATATATGTAAGTAAGGTTTATATTAATTGATATGTGTTAAAAAATTATTTATTTTTTTAGAAAAAATTCAAATTAGTTTGGTTTTATTATATATTAACGAATTTCATGATAATTTTTTGTTGGATATTTTTAGTATTATGATAATAAGTATTATAAATCCCAACTTAATGAAAACTATACTTTAAATAAATTTCCATAGGTTAAAGTAATGTTTCCATAACATAAAATGTTATAGGATTAGTTTGGTTATTTTAGCCAGTAATAATATTAAATTGAAATATATATATATATATAATAAATTAAAATATCATATAAACCTTTGAAAATTATTAATTTTTTTAACCCAGAAATTTTCTTCAACAATGTCAAAGTCAACCTGGAGATGGGTGGTCAGAAGGAAAACAACCCTCCTTCCTCTCACAACAGATTTATTTAACACCCTGATGTTTCAAAAAGAAGAACATTTTTTTGATGGAGTATGTTTTAGGGAAAACCTTGCTTAAACAACCCCTGAAATAAATTTCAGTCAATTTAATCCCATCGATGGCTTGCAGAACACCAAACCCCGAGTCGAAATGAACCAAAATACAATATAAAATTATAAACTGACTATTGAATTTTTGGGTATTAATTTTAATAAATATATATTTAAAATTATTATTATCAATCGATTATAAATTAAATTAGAATCATTTAAAATAAAAATAAATTTTTTCTTAAAAAACTATATTTTTCTAAAAGATAGTTTAGTCACTCTTTTTGTACATACATTAAATTAGTTTTTAACAAATTTAGAAAATTTATGTGATAAAATTAATTTCATTTTAAAATTAAATTATCAAAATTATATTATGGTTAATTTTTAGTATTTTTCTAAATTGTTTCATTTTTTGATGACTAGTGAAAAATACTAAATTTTAATTGAGAAGAGCCTTTTCATTTAAATTATTTATACAGTTAAATTGTATTATAAATTCGTTTTAAATTACAATTGTTTCAATTATATATATATATATATATGTATATCCAATTTAGTTAAATTTAATAATTTTAATATTCAATTTTTATTTAAAATGTCATTAATGTTTTATGATATTCCCTTTTATACTCGGCTTTCTGATCACAAGTGTGGGATAAATTTTAAATTAAAATTTTCTAATTCTGTGAATGGAATGTTTAATAATGGATTTTATATTTGGAATCATTATAATATTATCTAATGAGTATTGCATAAATTCTGTTAATGGAATGTTTAATAATGGATTTTATGATCATGTTTGATGTTATATAGTTTCATCATCACAAGAATAATAATCCTAAAATAATATTTTTCATTGATTCAGGTATTGACTGCCTCGGCATTCTCATTCATTATTTGTCCTAAATGTATAATTGATATATAAATTTTATAAATATTTCAAGTTTATAATTCTTATGATGATGAATATATATAATATGCACTAGAACCTATACTTTCCTGACAAATAATGTATGAGATAACGAGGCAATCAATACATGAATCAATGATAATAATGAACGATTATTAACAAATGGGTGATAAAATGTCATAAATAGATCATTTTTGATATTATAAATATTAATATGGTTCTAATATAAATTAATAAAATTACTAAAACCACTATACATGAGGTTAAATCACATTTAATCAAAAGGAATCGTTATGTAAGGTATTTCATAACTCAATTTCTATTGATTGGGTCAAACTTTATCTTCACTGATTATGTCATGATGAGATTATGTATGTAATGAAATTTGGTTATTTTAAATGGTATTTCCACTCTTTTATTTGGACATAAATTTTATTTTCAGATTCAATTCATTTATTAATCAACACATAAATGATATGATCTTTATAAGGGATTTCATCTTTGTTTCCCTTTATTAAGGAATATTGAGATGTTATGCAACTGATTTTTTTTATATGGTGTATATAAATACCCTATGACATGTAATATAATTATTTCTTAATAATTCAGGGTATGATATGTTTTAATTTTAAATATATCATCCAATGAGATTTGACATGGATGTTACCAATTTGTACAAAAATTCAAAACTCAATTTATGTTTATTGGGTCATATTACTTGTTTTTCGGTATTTTATATTCTATGATTATGTGTATAAATACTCTTGAATATATTAGGTTTTATTTAAACTTTTAATATTTTTATTTACATTTTATCAACATAATTCATTGATCAATTCTCACTTTAATGTTATGATCTTTGTAAAAGTTTATTTCACAATCTCATTTTTATCATCTTTATTTAGGCTTGAGTTTCCAATGAATAAAATTATTGTATAATTTTATAATAAAACCATTTAATTTTATTATAAATTTGTTATTAATTATATTTTCAATTAATTTTACCATTTTAATCTCTTTTCTACATAAAATAATTGAGAATGTTTTTAAATAAAACATGACTTCATTTCACTCTTCTGTTTGAATTATGTTTTCTTCCAAAACCATGTTTTTTTTAAAAAAATATTTTTAAAACATAAAAAAAATTAATAAATAATTTTTTGAACAGATTTAATTTTTATATACTCTTTTTAATGAAATATTCAGGTTTTTTAGAATGACTCTCATTTGAATTTTACCTAATAATTTAAAGGAATATTCGTTTTAATATGTACAGTATAAATAAAATTTATAGCCATCATGACCACTCAAAATTTATAAATCTTCATTTATAAGATTCAAATATTATTTTACTATATAATTATTTACAACATGTTCTATTTTAAATGTTTATTTTCAAAATTAAAATGATATTTTCATCAATAATGTTTTTAATGATACTTTTTAATTTATTTCTACTAGCCAGTGAAAACAACCCTGTATATTAAAATAATCAATTGGAGAAATGTTGGATCTATACCATACTTATAAATCCTCTAAATGGTTTATGATTATTTTGAACAAGGATAATATTAACATTCACTTGTTTGATTAATTTTTTAGTCATTAAATTTCCTTTAAATTATTCAATTTACTGTAATCACCATACATTAATTTTCTGCAAAAATATATATATTATTTTTTATGGATATGATTATTGATTAATAATTATATAACTTCTACATATGTTGTTATACATTGAATATAATTTTTTTATCTAGGGAAATATTGAAAAATCCATATCCTTTAATTTATATGGATATTTGATGATAAGAAACATTGTTCATGGACTAAATTTAATATTTTATATATGAGGAATGATTTGGACCCCCAATGGAAGGTGGGGAAAATAATTATATATCTCTCGGTGCTTCGATTGAATCATGAGGAAAATAAATAAGATATAATTAAGTGGGTTTTTACCTATTGTTTAAAAACATCTTTTGGAAGGTCTTGACTTTAGGGTTATCAGGTTACTAAGAACATTACATCCAATAATTAAGTATTTACTTTATTTAGAATTCATTTATATTTATCCATGATATTTTCAAATTAATATTATCTAACGATTCATTTCATTCTCAAATAAGTGATTAAATGGATTTGTTTCAGTTATTTATCTTACCATGTTGATTATTCTTTATCCAGTAATGATAGTCAAGTTATTGATTAAATTGAAGGTGTTTTTAGTTATTTAATTTTCCACATTTACTAACCATTGTCTTATCATGATTGTCATGTTGTTTAAATAGAATTTTTATTTAATTATTTACATTTTCATATTGATTATGTTTATTGATTCTTGATAACTTTCATTATACTTAACCCTTACTAAGAATTTTATATCACAATTATTTTTTTCCTCTCCCTGGAATCTATGAAGTGTACAATAAATGATATGAATGTATTTATTAGAGAAAAATATTTTATTCTCAAAAAAAGGTTATGCTATAATTTTTTTTCAAATATAATTAAACACTCAAGTTTGTATCTAGTTTACCATGACAATTAAACTATTTAGTCCTTCAAAATGTGATTCCATATATCTTATTCTAATGTAATAAATAAATAATTTGGCACTGGTCTACCAAGATTGGGGTAACTATAGTTGGTTTGAGAATATTGTTTATAGAAACATTGGGAACTATATTATGGAAAACATAAATTAGGAACCATAACCCTATGATAAGCATTAAGGATAATTATAGAAGAACATCATAATGTTTTGGTATGGTAACTATTATGTGATTTTTACTAGAAATACATCCCTATTAGGATACTATAAGTGGACATGTTTCTAGAACAGATATACCTAAGGGAGATAACTCAAAAATGATACATTGGGATTGTAATAATATTAACCTAGTTCATGCCAATGGGCCTTATTATATTTTTGTTTTGATACTCCCATGGTATATTCTTCAGATTATATAATTTTTTCTTACAAACCATTATGATGGGTTTGAATAAATGATGAAAATGAATAACCTATGTTAAACCAAATGTGTCTCGTACTAAAAAAGGTGTCTTGAAGGAATGGGAAAATGCCTAATTTTTCGAAAGGAATGCAATAAAGCAATGCATTTTTGAGGAAAAATGAATATCCTGATAGAAGGAAATAAAAATAATTTTTGTGATCCATTTATATTTTTTGACATAAATGTGGGGAACCATGGAATTATCTGAGTTAATTCTAACTTATAAAGGATAAACCATTGACCAAGGAAGGATGTATTGAAATAAAATTGTTGATGTATTTATTAGGATTATAGAATTATATGGTATAATTATTTTTACCAATAGTATTTTAGTTATATGAATCTGGAAGCATCTAAGGATTGTGTTAATTTTAGAAGTTCATATATATTCATTAACGTAATAGTAATGGATACCATCATGGGTTTATGAATTTAAGGTTGATACTAATTTAATTTTCTTAAAACAACCTTTTTTATCTTATTCTAGTCTAAAATTATTAAGGATATATTTGGATACATTTAGGGAAATATAATGAATTATTTTAATTATATATTTTAGTGAAAAGTTCTTCTAAGGGATAATTTTCATATATTTTTTAGGGAAGATTTTAAAGGTATATGTAACAATTTGGATTTTTCTTATCTTGATGTTGAATTAATTATGGGTCATCACTATTCGAGAATGTAATAGGATCTATATTAATATATTTTTGAAAAAAGTATAACCCACATGTTTGGTGACAACCCTTTCCATTTGAAAAGGTCATGGGGATTGAACACATTACCGAAGGACAATAGGGGTGTAGATCCTACAACTATACTATGTGGTATTTTGGTTAATATATCATTGATTTTAGTTAAATGGTTTATTGAATTAATATTAATTATGAACCAGTAGTGTTTCTGTTGAGGTTTAGAGATTAATATTTGATATTATATAACTTTTTCTGTCTATATATGATTTGAAAAGTATTTAGATATATATGGAAAGAATTTTCACTCTTTATAGATCATAAAATCCATTTAAACTTAGTTTTAGTGCTTTACGAATAGATAAATTGGTTTTTGGATATTCATTTTATGGAGTTAGAGAGGAATTAGAAATTCATCAAAGTAGAAAAAAGTAAAATTATTTTTATGAAATTGAAATTTATCAAGTAGTATATATCCTTATATTAATCGATAGTAAAATAAATCATAAAATTTATAAAAAGGATCTATAAAAAAATATTATCTTATTACCTTCATATACAATGAATCAAATTGTATTTTCAATCATCACAGATTTATGGTTTTATGGTCCTTATTTTTCAATTAAAAAATCACTTTATTGTGATCAATGACCTCTATCTTTATCTACATTTATTTAATATTTTCTTCCATGTAAATATATTCAATTATCACCAATGTTATTATATATTGAAATATAGTTTTCCTATATTAACATTGTACTTTTTTATCTCATATAAATAGGATACTTTATTAACACATTTACAATGTGGGTTTTTCAACAAATTTATTTCCATATTAAAAACCCATGTTTATTGAGATCATGTAAAGATTAAGAGGAAGTATATTATTTAAGGGAGGGATAATGTAACACCATCAAATTTTAAAAGAAGAAAATTTATATTTATAGTTTATTTGACATCAAACATTGAGCTTAAACAACCCCTGAAATATATTTCTTTAGATTTAATCTCTTTAATATCTTTCAGAACACGCAACCCCATGTCGAAATGAACAATAATATAGTATATCATTATAACATAACAAATAAATTGGTGGATATTAATAGTAATAATAATATTATGAAAAATATGGTTATATATTAATTATTAATAAAATAAGAATCATTTGACAGAAAAAAAATTGTTTTTGGAAAACTATTTTATTTTAAAAGTTGGTTTAGTCGCACTTTTTGTACCTAATTTAAAACTAATTTTTACCAAATTTAGAAAACTTTTTAAGTAAAAATATATTACTTTTTTAATTTATAATAAAAAAATTATCTTTGGGTGGATATTTTAAAATTTTCTCTTCTTTCCCATTTTTTGATGAATAGTGAAAATACTAAATATCAATTGAAATTTTATTTTTTAATTTAAATTGTTTATAAAGAAAAAATATATTTTTTATCAGTTTTAATGTATAATTAGTTCAATTATATATCAATTAATATGATTTAGGTAATTGGGATCATCTTCATTTAGGATTTTGATATACTAACTTTGTAAACTTTTGGACATTTTCTCTTTGAAAACCCTCTATCTCATTATGTTTGTTGGATTAATTATAAATTAAAAATTTCCAATTATGTGAAGGGATATTGAAAAATAGATTCCATAATTATAATGAAAATAAATTATATTATCTAATAATTTCAACTTAATTTTTTACCATAGTGAATTGTAAAAAAATAGTAAAAAATATTTATCGTGGTTAAGGTAAAAATGGATTTACCGTGGGTTAAACAAATTATATATTTATAAAAATTAACAAAAACATAAATAAAAATGTCTGGACATATTACACTCTATAATGTCAAATTGTAGATAATTGTGCATTTTTACCCATTATTCATGTGTGGTATATGTATTTTTTCAAAAATTACATGCGTGCCACTCACCTAACTTATAAAAGACCACCCCAACATATCTCTTATTTATACCATAAAACCATTTTGGTTGAGCCGATACCTATCCAAACCATTTCCCAAACTCCATCCCATCATCTCATAAGCCTAATCATGTTTATTTGATTTATTCATCCAACTATTTTAATTCCTATTAAACCATGATTATATAATAAACTCAACGTATTAAATTTAAATAGATTTTTTTATGATAATTTATAACCTAAAACCATCCCCAAATCCAAAAAATGGGTTATAAAATCATCATTCGTATATATGGAGAAATAATGCCTTACGAACCGATTTTATTTTATTTCCATTACAACCCCTTGTGGATGGGTATGATAATGGATATAAAGTATATATATTATATTTATAACATTATTATAAAATTTGATCCATTATATCATATATACCTTTTTAGTTTTCTTGTTTTAGTGGATGCGATGAAATTTCTTGTGTATGTAGTGGACTTCCTCCTCATGAAGCATTGTGATTCATTTTTCACTGATGCTTTACAAGGAAGGTAATAAGGATATATTTAATGAAAATATGTCAAATTAATGACATAATAAAGATATTAGTGAAATATTTACCATCTATAATGGATAAAATATCAATTTATTTCTTACCTTTTCACTCCCTTAAGGATGATAACATCACCCGTGAATGTGTAGACTACTGCCTTCACTAAGTGATGTGACTCTCTTTTCATCACCACAAAACATGGATGATATGTATAAGAATATTTAAAGAAATAATATAGTATTTATTATATAATGATAAATATGGAAATATAAAATATTACTTACATCATTTTCTATAATGATCTTTGAAACATAGAAACGTTAACCATGTGTATGTATGTCCTATCATCTCCATGATTGTAACGTACCTCATTCTTCAAAACCATCATTCATGATTGGTCTTAAAAGTATAATTGATTTATAAATATTATAATTATTCCATTATTATTATTTTAGAGATTCTGAATCTTTATAATATTCATAAGAACCATAATATTCATAAAAACATGAAATAAGAAAAACAAGGAAAGTAACACTTCAAACCATGAAAATAATGAAATATTATTAATGAATGGGAGATAAGATGTTATAAAAGGATCATATATTATGTTATTAATATTAATATGGATTAATTATAATTTAATATCATGTTTAAAACTAGTATATTGTTTTTTAAATCACATTCATCCAAAAGGAATCATGACGAAAGGGATTTCATAACACATTTTCCATTCATTGGGTTAAACTTCTACTTCACTAATTATGTCATGATAAGATTATGTTTATAATTAAATTTTATTATTTTATGTTTCATTTACCATTTTATAGATATATTTAAATTTTATTGGCCAAATAAATTCATTTATGAATCCCCACATCAATGATATAATTTTTGTAAGGGACTTTATCTTGATTTCCCATCACTGAGGCATATTTTAATGTTATGCACCTAATTTATTCTATACAGTGTATATACAGACCATTATATTTTTAATATCATTATTCCTTTATTATTCATGGTATTTAAAGTATCATTGTTAATTATTTCATCCAAGTATATTTTAAATGAATGTTACAAGCTGGTAAACAATTTCACAACTCTGTTTGTTTTTATTGGGTTATATAACTTCTTCATTTGACTTTGATATTCTCAGATTATGTGTATAAATAATATTAATTAAATTATTTTTTATTTTAAATTGTTTCATATAGATTTAAATTTTATACACATAATCTATTTGTTTATTAATTCTCACTTGAACATTGGAATCTTTATAAGGGATTATTACACAATCATATTTTAATCAAGATTATTTATGCTTGAACTTACATTAAATGAAAATTATTTCATAATTTTTTAATAAAACCATTTAATTTTATTATATTTTGGTAATTAGGGATATTTTTAAGTAATTGTATTATTTTCCCAATTTTGGTATATAAATTAATTGAGAATTTTTTGTATGAAAATATGACTTTATTTATCTCTTCAGTTAGATGTCTTTTTTCTTCCAAAACCATGTTTGCTAGAAATTTCTTCAAAAATGTTATTAACATTTCCAAAATGATTTATTAAATATATTTTTATCTTAAATTACTTTTTTAAAAATGTTTTGAAATGAATCTTCCTGTCGTTTTCAAAATAATACATGTTTTTCTTTTACTAAAAAGTGAAAGAAATAATTTTTTTAATGTTTATGAAATGAATTTAATTTCTAGCCATCATGACCACAAAAATATTTTAAAGATTCATTTATTAATTTAAAATACCATATTCAAAGAAAAAAATCTAAAAATGTTTTGATTTAAAAGGTGACTTTCAAAATGAAAAGGATATTTTCTTTAAGAATGTTTTTAAAGATCAATTTTATAGTATTTTTTTCATTAATAACAAAAACCCTTTATTTTACATATACTCTATTGTGGATAAGATGAATTCATACCATAATTATTCTTACTCTAGATGGTTTATGATTATTTTAATAAAGGATAGTATTGAAACTCATTATCTTTATTTATATATGTTGTCATTAAATTTCCCTTGAATTATTCACTTTCATGTGATCATTGGACATTAAATTTACCATAAATATCATTATTATTTATTATAGATATGATTATTTATAAAACTGAATAAAATTTTTACGTGTGGTGTTCTATATAGTATGTTTTTTACCTTTAGAAATAATATTAATCTATATTCGTTACTCAATATAGATATTTGATGATATGACACGTTTTTCATGAATTAAATAGATTATTCGATATATGAGTAATGATTTGGACCTACAGTGATGGGTGGAGACTAGAATTTTATTGACCCTCGATACATTGGTAGTCTAATAAGTTGAATCAGTACACTGAAATTAATTGGGTTTCTAAATGTAGTTTTAAGCCACCTTGTGAAATGTATTGATATTAGAGGTATCATGTGATTGAGAACATGATGTATAATAATTAATAATTTCCTTCATTAGGAATTAAATTATTTTTATGCATGATATTTTAACCATGATATTATATATATATATGCTTTTCATAATTAGTTTATTTATTAAATGGCAGGAATTTTCATATATTTACCTTGCTATATTTATTATTCCTTATCAAGTTATGGTATTAAATTTTTTCATTAAATGAAATTTTTTTAAGTTGTTAGTCTTTCAAAATTGATTATCATTATCTTATCATGATATTCATGTTGTGTAAATGGCATGTGTGTTTATTTATTTACATTTCCATGATGATTCTTATTAGTTATTCATGATTTCTACCATTGTACTTAACGATTACTAATAATTGGATATCATATTTATATTTTTTCCTTATTAGGAATTCATGAGGTATACAATTACTGATATGAAAGGATATTCTAGAGAGAATAATGATATTATTAGAAAAAACTATTGTAATTTTTGTTTTCAAATGTTATGAAATACTCAATTATGTATCTAGTTTACCAATATGTCTAATACATTTGTCCTTTGGGATGTGATTCCTTGTATCTTATGCCAATGTAATAATGTAAGACACCAAATATGTGCTACTGGGGTCAAGGTCACTATAATTAATTCTAATAATAATTATATAATGTAGCTTAACTAATTTAGAAACATTTCCCAATGTCCAACATACACGCAAATAGATTTACAATATATCTCAATCCTCTTATATACATTTATATTATGAAATCATTGGAAAAATTTGACCATATTGGGAAAACCTAACTATCCCATCATAATCATTTTGGGTAATACCATATAGGACATTGTCATTTTTTTCATGATAGAGAAATTATAAGAAGTACTTAGATACATCCATTCAACTATAAATAGTGGTTACCATTGAGGAGAATATTTCATTCTATTTTTTAATGATTGTTTTTAATATAATAAAAATCAACCATTATTCATAATAATAATTTTAAATCATAGCCCAGGGTTTTATGGAAATCTAGGTTAAAATAATGTTTTAAATCAATATATTTAAAACAAGTGTTATCTATATATTTCGATTTTCTTCAACAATTACTTCGATCATGATGTAAAAATTATACATTGATAAATCAAGTAGTGGAATTTGGTAAGATTTTAATCATTTTATCAATAAATTATCCCAAAAAGGTGTGTCATGTAATATCATACATCAAAAATTGGATTGGAATGTTGGGAAGTCTATACTTTAAAGATAAAAAAATTATCTGATTCTCTAGTATGAATAAGATAAAATTATGAGGATACAATTAATTTAAATGGGTTTAATATAACATCTAAAAATTTTACTATGTATTTTCAACTCTAATAAATATTTTTAATGAATAAATGTTTCCACATTAAACATTGATCCCACATTATTTTGAATATCAATTTTATATGAAAGATAAAACTTGCATAATTTAAGGAATAATATGATAAATTATATTTCTTATATAAAAAAGAGTAATTGAATTTTTTTAAAACAGGTGCCTAATCATTATTAAAAAAAATTAATGACGAATTTAGACATTTGAAATTAAAGTTTATTTTTATAAAATGGTTTTATAACAAAAATATTATTCATATATATGTTATAAAAAAATTTATAGAATCATTGATTTTATTCTAAAGGTTACAAATTTAATCATGTAACAAAAATTTTTATTTTAAATAAATAAGTATTCTATTTTTAAAAATTAAAATTTTCCAATTTATAATTTTTTTTGATAAAATGGATATCATTTTTGAAATCATCATTTCTAAATCAGAAATGGGGAATTTTTCATAATTTTTGTAGATAGTATTTTTTTAATAAAAAGTATAATTCGGTATGTATATATGCTATGTATTATGACATAGTAATAACTTAAAAAACATTTAATAATTGATATAATGTTTTTCTTAAAAGAATCGTCATTCTCATTAAAATAATTAATTTTATATTATAAAATATAATTCCCAAGCTTATAAATAAAATCAAAAAAACTGAAGTATATTTTTAGATATTAAAAGAAATTCTTTATGAATAAGAATCACCTCTATCCAAAAATTATACAATTTTAAGGGTTTTGTTTTTTAATAATTAAAATACTAAAAAACTATCTGTTGTGGTCTTCAACCATGGTCACTAACCCTGGAAAGGAAAATGGTGTTACATATTTCATAACGTAGATGTCAAATGACTATGTTTAGAAATTAATACATAATTCTTCTTCATTTCATAAAAATACCCACCCATTCTTCCATTCATATTCAGTTTATATACATTTATCACTAAATTCTTCTCATTTTCTCTCTATTGAGTCTCTCTAAAGAGTTCTTATGGTTCTAAGGACTCATTCTTGATCTTTAAAAAGATATATCATAATGTAAATGATTTTCTTCACCTCTTCTCTTCCCTATTCATGTACTTCCTTGTAACAATCCTTTCAATTCCAATTTATTATGTTCTCATGAATTTATAATTATTATTTTACAATCTAATTGATGAACTATTAATGATATACAATGATTATCTCTCATTAATCCCATTTTATAATCTATTATGTGTATTCATTTTTTTGGAAAAAAGTATTTAATATTTTGTTCCATGCTTTTATGATGTGAGTACCCAATACTAATTTCAATGGAGGTTATTTATATAGATATTATTATACATATTTTATTTATAAATTCTGTGTATCAAGAAAACATTCCCAATTCATGGGTTGTAGTGATGAAATTATTTCTTATTATATATAGTATCTATGAAACATGTAAATTTAGACATAATAAGGGTTCCATGGTAGAACTTCAATGCATTGTGTAACAAATTAATCAATATAGAAGACATGTTTATGATAATTTAGTTGTTTTAAGTGGTAATACTTCTTGATAACTTGGTTAATTTTATGGATCCTAACCCCAATATCCCAGAGTCGATGTTAGCTTTATTATATTGGAATATGATACAAGGAATTACATCTTAAAGGATCAAATAGTTTAGTAGTTTTGGTAAACTAGATATATACTTTTTTCTTCCATTACATTTGAATAAAAAATTAAAAAATAATTTTTTATAGAAAAATTATTCCCTATAGCATATCCTTTTATATCATTCATAGAAAACTTCATAGATTCTTGATAAATGAAAATAAATAAGGTTGATACCAAAATCTCAGTAAGGGTTAAGTGCAGTGGAAGATATCATGAATTAATAAGAATAATAAATATGTAAAGGTAGATAACTGAATGCACATTAGATGTAATTAATAAATTGATAAGTAAGTTCATCAATAGATAATATCAATGTTAAAATATCATAGATAATAATAAATTTGGAAAGGAAAACTATTCCAGTCATTAGGAGGTGACTCTTGTTATGGTTGGTGATCATTTGACTATAGCAATTGTGAATGAAGTAGTTAATAATGATACTAAAATGATTTTGGAGGATACTCCACAACCAGATGTAAGGACTGAGATAGTTGGGAGTGTGGATAAATTTTCTTCTGAACTCCCACCATTGGAAAGTAAAAATGAATTCATGGACCATATAATGGTTGTTAATTCATACCAATTGGTAGATAAACATTTACATGGACCAATAATTATTGATAACATTACATCTATGTAAGAACCTGGTTCTTATATTGAGGTATGGGCTTCTTCTTTTTCCTTTTCCTTAAGTTTTTTTGAGAAAATATGGAAAATGGGGAAAAATCCTAAATTTTGGGACTACACGATGTGTACTTTTTCCACACTCCGTGTACTTTTCGCTGTGTGGGATGGGTACACGGGGCGTATAGCCTTGTCGGCGACGACGGGTGTAGGAACAGACTACACATCGTTAAGTGGTACCTTACACGCCGTGTAGTCAGTCGGCAGGCATGAATAGTAAGGTGGTGCAGTCACCGCCAGCTAGGCGATAGTACACGCCGTGTACTCAGGTCGACGGATGAAGAGTGTGGTGGTGCCGCCAGATGAACAGTTAAATGAAAGAAGTACACTCCGTGTACTCAGAAGTACACGTCGTGTACTTTGTTTTTTTGGCTTAAAACGGGCAGTAGCCTCCTCATTTGGCAGAGGAGGCGTTTGATCCATTTTGGAGCCAAGGAGGAAGGTCGGACCTTTGAAGATCCGTCAGGGGTTCGTATGGAATCGGTTTCCGCCTCGGACGATCTCGTTGGAACCGCATGGGTAATCCCTCTCTTCTAATAGCATGTTGCATACCAATTCTTCTCTTAACATATGTTATTTACATTTTAATGGGTTTTGTTCTTCATCAGATCTATGCAGTTCTTTGGCATTTCTGGAGTCTTCGTTCGATTATAACGTTTGTTGGTGTATAAGGTAGGTGGCTTTGTGTTTATTTTCCAACTGTTGTGCATTTTTGTGCGTTTTTGTGCCACGAACCCATGTTGGGGTGTCGTGTGGCTGAGGTCGTTTCTATATTTAATGCCTAGAATTGATTAGGTACTTAATTTTGATAATAAAATGCTGGTTCGGATCGTTTCTTGGATCCGAAACCACCCCAGGGGTGTGTTCCACTATTTGGCCATTTGGCCAGGATACCTGAGGGTATTCCTTTAATGTAGTAATTGTAGAATTTCCTTGAGAGGAATTGCTTGTTTACAACATTTTGACATGTTGGGCATGGCCCGGTTACCTGTTTAGCCTGAGTGCGTTGTTGTGATTAGCCTGAGGGTGTAACTGTATAAGCCTGAGGGTGTAGTTTTCTGTTTCACCTGAGTGAAACCTTTCGTGCCTGAGGGCTTGACTTTTGTGCCTGAGGGTGACACTTCGTATGCCTGAGGGCGAGAATTTCTCTTACGCCTAAGGTAAATACCTGCGGGTGGGATTTGTTATGGCCTGAGGGCAAGCCTGAGGGTGTTGTTACTATTTTAACCTGAGGGCACGGTACTGGTTGGCCTGAGGTCTTGGTGATGTTGAGCACAAAAATGTTACTAAATTAAATAAATTAAATAAAAAATAAAATGGCAATTAAATTGTTAAGTTAGTTAATTTTTAGTACTTCTTACTCTATTGCATTTTACTATTGCACACTATTGTTGCATGCTTACATGCAGTTGGGCACGGGACATTGGTGGGTCCCTACTGGGATATATTTCTCACACCCTGTTTGGGACATGCTTTTTGGCCCAAACAGATTATGTTTCAGTAGGTTTAGATAGGGGAAGGGTCCCTATACAGGTACTTGACTGTTGTTGTGGAGTAGGAGGGCATGGGACCAAGCCTAGGCTCACGATGCCGCTGCCAGCTGTTTTTCTTGTTTTGACGTACTTTGTATTTTGTTGTACTATATTGATGTATAACATGTTATGGTTGTTTTCATAGAACATGAAACATGTCGCATCATCACTTATATATTGTTGGTTATATCCACTACTGTAGTTTATTTCAGTTGTGTATGTTTACTGCTTCCACTATCATTATATGTTTATTCTGTATTCCGCTGCGCTACACTTTGAAAAATGAGGGCATAGTTTCCCCACTATCAGACCTGGGCACTCGCTGCTAGTCGGAAGCCTCTGGCGTTTGGGGAAAAGCGCTTGAGGTCACGTGACGAACCGGGCTTGGGGCACCCGTTGCGTAGCACCCAAGTCTGGGACGTTACAAAGTGGTATCAGAGGGGTTCTTTTCTTTGACTTACTATTTGGAGCCGTAGTCAAGGATAGGATGAGGGTGGTAGTTGGTAATAAGATGTGCCCGGGCATAGCTAACCCGTGTACAGGGAAAATCCATTCTACCTCGTATTTCTGTACTTCTTTTGATTTTGCAATTTTACAGTTGATATGTTTTCACCATTGGGTGATGCACTTTAAGATTGTGCAGTTTATATTTTATCTATGGGTTCTATTTAGTTGCAACCCAATGAGATGAGGGTATGCCATCTCATGCATCATATAGGCACATATTAGGTATCACATTTCATGCATAGTTTTCATGCCATGTAGGTGCATTATAATTTGCATGTTGTTGTGATTGTTTTTGTGCTAGAAAATCATGCTGTAGTGATAGATTCTTGATAAATACCTGCCTTGTGATATGGTGTTTTTGTTTGAGCTTGTTTGTAGAATGGACGCCAAAATTTGGTTTTTGGGGAGTATGGGCCCCCATTGACCGGAATTTGGTGGATCATTGATTGTTTATTGGTTATAACACACATAAGATGTCAAACATTGATTCGTGGGGAGTATGGGCCCCCACGGGTCGAAATTTGACACTTAGGTGTTGTTTTACGGTATTTTCTGGGTTCCGGGGAAGTTTCTAAGGCATACTGTCCGAAACCCATTATACACGCCATGTAGTATTTTTATACACGTCATGTATGCTCTTATGTTCAGGAAGAAAAATGAACTTTTTGAGTAGAGGCCGTGTACCCAGAGTACACGCCGTGTAGTCTCTTCCTGTGTCACAAACCATGTGGGCGCCGACACGGGGTAGGCAAAGGCTTGGGTAAAACACACTGTGTAGCTTTTTGACACGCCATGTAGTGTGACGTGGAGTCCGGCCGTGTAACTAACAACACGGGTCGGTGAACTCCTTGACCGAACACGCCGTGTAAATTCTAAACATGTCGTGTAGTGTGACCTGGGGACTCGGCCGTGTAACTAACAACATGGGCCGGTGTCACCTCTCCCTGAACACGTCGTGTACTTTTGGGACATGCCGTGTAGTCTTGTCCGAGGACGGACCGTGTGGAGTTAGCCATGTGGCTGGGAAACGAGATGGTGTACACACCGTGTGCGGCTGTAACATAGCATGTGTAGTTAAGCCGAGTAGTCGGCCATGTCACAGACGACACGGGCATTTGTAAAATAACATCGTACACGCCGTGTAGATATTATACACGTCGTATAGTTTTTGTTGAACGGAAGACGTGTAGAAGGACCCGGGTAGGGGAAAGGAAGTCAAGTACATGTCATGTAGTCATTGTACACACCGTGTAGTCTTGTTTTTCCAATTTTTCATGCCTTCTTCCTCTTGTTTCCTTTGTGGTTTCTTCATTTTAGTTTTAATAATCTTGAATCTGAGGCGTGCTTTGGACCTTGAAGTGTCATGCCGCCTAGACGACCGTGAGTTGTTCGCCAGGAGAGCGGCGATGATTATACTCCGTAGATAGTGGGTCATGGGCTACCAGTGGATCCTCGAGTATAGCCAGATGTAGCACCAGCTATTATACTGCACACAGGCGCGGAGGCACAGTTCTGTGAAGGTTTTATGCAGTTTATGTAGACCTTTCAAGGAGCACCACAGGCAGCTACATCTATGGCTGAGCCGACTCATATCTTTCAGCAGCAGCATCAGCCTACGTTTTCAGGGGATGGTGGACCATAGGCTGTAGAGTCTTGGTTGGGGTCAATGCAGACTATTTTTGAGAATCTTGAGATGTCTCTAGGGAAGAGGGTCAAACTCGTGACATATATGTTGCGTGATTCCGCCAAGAGGTTGTGGGATGTTACCACCGAGTCATAGAATCAAAGAGACATGGCATGGGAAGACTTTCTAGAAGTCTTTTATGAATTCTTCTTTCCCGAGATGTTGAGGGCAGATAGAGCTCGAGATTTCATGAATCTGCAGTAGGGCGCCATGTCGGTGATGGACTATTCTTCTCGTTTTACGGAGCTTCAGCGTTTTGCACCCGTGCTAGTGGGTGATGAGACGTTGAGAGCCAGACGTTTTGAGGATGGTCTTCATTATGACATCAGAGCACTGGTGAATGTTTTCAGGTTTCCTACTGTACACGCGATTGTTAACCAGGCGTTGATTACAGAGAGGAACCTGCAGGAATCAAGTGGTGTGGGCCAGGGCAGTTTAGCACCAGTTACTGGTATTATTTCTGCTGGCAAGAGGAAGAGACAGATGGACTTCTCTCAGGGTGGCAGTACCAGCCAGGCAGCTTGTTCAGGTGGCCCGATCAGGTGCTACTAGTGTGGCAGAGAGGGGCACAAGAAGCTGCAGTGTCCACAAGACCCAGTAGAGTGTCGAGCTTGCGGCAAGATGGGTCATCTGCAGTGCTTTTTCAGGGCGGTGCTACCAGTGTCTAGTGAGAGGGGTTCTGTGAAGACTCCACATGCGGGAGCAGGACCAGTGTATTTTTACCAGTCAAGGAACTGGAATACGTCAGGGCGTGCAGGCAGGGATGGTGGTCGTGGCCGTGGTAGCCAGACACGAGGATCGCAGAGGCAGCAGGGTGGGACAACTTAGGGTAGCCAGGCTGTGTCGCAGGGCCGCAGCACTAGGCATGCATATGCAGTGCAACAGAGCTAGCAGGAGCAGGATCCTGGACCTTCTACAGTCAGAGGTACTATTTTAGTAGCTTTTGTCTTGTCTTCAGTACTTTTTGATACGGGTGCTATGCATAGTTTCATCTCTTTACCCGTTTTGGAGAGCCTTGGGCTCGGTGTTTCATCTTCATATGATATCATGAGGCTAGACACTCCATTGGGGACTAGAACGACTGGTGTGCATCAGTGCAAGGAGTTCCCCCTTGAGGTTGGAGGGTGTCACTTCCTTTGGGACCTCTATGTCTTAGAGATGACGAGCTATGACATCATTCTCGAGATGGACTGGTTGGTTCCCTTCCAAGCCTTCGTAGACTTCTACTGTCGCAGGGTGCGTTTCATGTCACCAGAGGGCGGGGAGTTTCTATACAAGGGCTAATGGGATGTTCATGCGAGTCGATATGGGCCAGAGCATCATGGGCGAGGTGGAGTCACATCCCAGATGGCGAGTTTGTATCTGGATGATCAGGGGACTTGTCAAGAAGATTACCCTCTAGTTGTTGATCGTTTCATGGATGTCTTCCCAGACGACTTTTCAGGTCTTCCTCTGATGCGTGAGGTGGATTTCTCTATCGACCTTGTGCCAGGTGCAGCACCGGTGTCCAGTCCTCCTTATAGGATGGCCACGCCTGAGTTGAAGGATCTCAAGAGGCAGTTAGAGGAGTTACAGGGAAAGGTCTTTATCCGACCCAGTACTTCTCTTAGGGGTTCTCCGGTCCTTTTTGCGAAAAAGGCTAATGGTACCCTCAGACTTTGTGTGGATTATTGGAAGCTGAACCAGTTGATGGTTATGAACCGATATCCCTTGCCAAGGATAGATGATCTGTTTGATCAGATTTGTGGAGCACGAGTGTTCTCAAAGATTGACTTGAGATCTAGATATCATCAGTTGCGCATTAGACCATCTGATATACCTCTCACAGCTTTAAGGAGTAGGTATGGTCTATATGAGTATAGGTTTATGCCATTCGGACTGACGAATGCTCCAGTGATTTTCATGGCTCTGATGAATCGTGTGTTTCATCCGTATCTTCACTCATTTGTGATAGTATTCGTGGAAGACATCTTGGTTTACTCTCACACTCGACACGACCATGCCACCCATCTTGATATCATATTGAGTACACTGAGAGACCATCGGCTATATGCTAAGCTCTCAATGTGCCACTTTTGGATGTACCAGATTCACTTCTTGGGTCATATTATCTTAGAGGAAGGAGTTGCAGTAGACCAAGAGAAGGTGAGAGTAGTAGATTCCTGGGATCATCCTAAGAACGTGTTTGAGATACGGAATTTCCTAGGGCTGGATGGTTACTACAGATGCTTCATACAATACTTAACCCACTTAGAAGAACCATTGACAAGTCTGAATAAGAAGGGTGTGAAGTTTGTTTGGTCAGAAGCATGTGAGACATCTTTTCAGGACCTAAAGGGAAGGTTGACATCAGCACCAATCCTGATACTCCCAGAGCAGGGGAAGAGCTATACAGTTTACTGTGATGCATCAGGGATTGGGCTGGGAGCAGTTTTGATGTAGGGCAACCGATTTATTGCGTACGGGTCTTGGCAATTGAGGCTGCATGAGAGGAATTAACCGACACATGATATCAAGTTGGTTGTGGTTGTGCATGTGTTGCGTTGTTGGAGACATTATCTGTTAGGAGAGCATTTTGTGGTTTTCACCAACCACAAAATCCTCAAGTATATCTTTACTCAGCGTGACCTGAATCTGAGGTAGAGAAGGTGTGTTGAGTACCTACAGTCCTTCGATTTTGAGCTTCCCTACACACCTGGTAAAGGTAATGAAATAGCTGATGCAATGAGCAGGAAGACTCAGTTCCAGGCAGTGAAGGAGGCCAGTGGTGAGTGGGAGCTCATGGATTTGTTCTTTGAGATGCATCTGGAGGTGCATGACAGTCAGGGGCAGACTTATCTTTCCTCGTTATCTGTGACTTCTACCCTCTTGGATAGAGTGAGGATGAGGTAGCTATCTGATTTAGAAGGCCTAGTTCTACGAGAGTCGGTGGTAAGTGAGGACCCTCCTCCAGGTTGGACGATAGGCGATGATGAGGTTTTTCATTTCCATGGACGTGTATGGGTTCCAAGGGATACACGCGAGGAGCTGATGCGGGAGTTTCATGCTTCAGCTTGGGTAGTTCATCCCGGGGTTACCAAGATGTACCGAGACTTGAGACGTTAATACTAGTGGCCGGGTATGAAGAGAGAGATAGCTGGTTTTGTTACGAGGTGTTCCACCTGTCAGTAGGTGAAGGCAGAGCACTAGAGGACAGTTGGACGGATACAGCAGTTTCCCATTACAGAGTGGAAATGGGATGATGTCATGATGGATTTCGTGATGGGATTATCGAGGTCACCTCGTGGAAATGACGCCGTGTGGGTTGTTGTGGACAGACTCACGAAGGTGGCTCACTTCTTGCCAATCAAGGAGACCTTCGTTGTGGACGAGCTTGGAAGGTTGTATATCCGAGAGATCGTACGTCTTCATGGGTTCCCTCGTTCTATCGTTTCAGATAAGGACGCCCACTTTACATCTCATTTTTGGCAGAGTTTTTAGAGGGCGATGGGTACACAGGTGCTTCTGAGCACAGCATACCACCCTAAAAAAGATGGTCAGTCGGAGCATACGATATAGGTGCTAGAGGACATGCTATGCTCATGTGTCCTAGACTTTGGGGGCTCTTGGGAGAAGCATATAACCTTAGTCGAGTTTGCCTATAACAATAGTTTTTAGGTGACTATTGAGATGGAACCATACAAGGATTTATATGGTAGGCCATGCCGATCACCTTTGTGCTGGTTAGAGGCAGGTGAGGCAACTTTACTAGGGCCACAACTCGTACAGGAGACATTTGAGAAGGTCTAGTTGATTCAAAAGTGGATGGCTACTGCGTAGTCTCATCAGAAATCTTACACTGATCGCCGCATGCGACCTTTAGAGTTCGAGGTCGGGGATCATGTTTTCTTGCGTGTTTCGTCGAGGCTGGGACACAAGCGGATTAGGTGACAGGGTAAGCATTCACCGAGGTATGTGGGGCCATTCAAAATTTTGGAGAGAGTCGGGCTGGTTTCCTATCGGTTACGGTTACCGCAGTGGTACCAAGCCATGCACGACGTCTTCCACGTGTCACAGTTGCGTCACTACCATTCAGACCCATCTCACACCTTTCATCCAGAGGAGGTTGAGCTGCAGCATGATGCGTCCTTTGAGAAGCATCCAATCCATATTGTTGACAGAAGCACGAAGGGTCTCCGAGGTCGGTCAGTTCCTCTCGTATGGGTGTTATGGCAGCATGGCCGAGTGAAGCACGAGACCTGGGAGCGGGAGGCCGATGTACATGCTCAGTGGCCAGAGCTGTTCTGAGCCTTATCTTCGCTACCCTTGGAAGGCCAATTCGGGGACGAATTTCTATAAGGGGGGAAGTTTTTAAGAACCCGGTTCTTATTTTGAGGTATGGGCTTCTTCTTTTTTCCTTTTCCTTAAGTGTTTTTGAGAAAATATGGAAAATGGGGAAAATCCTAAGTTTTGGGACTACATGCTGTGTACTTTCTCCACACTCCGTGTACTTCTGGCCGTGTGGGATGGGTACACGGGGCATGTGGCCTTGTCGGCGACGAGGAGTGTAGGAACCGACTACACGTCGTGTAGTGGTACCTTACATGCCGTGTAGTCAGTCAGCAGGCTTGAATAGTACGGCGGTGGAGTCGCCGCCATCTGGGCGACAGTACATGTCGTGTACTCAGGAGTACATGTCGTGTACTCAGGTTGACGGATTAACAGTGTGGTGGTGCCGCCAAATGAATAGTTAAATGAAAGAATTACACGCTCTGTACTTAGAAGTACACGCCGTGTACTTTGTTTTTTCAGCATAAAACGGGAAGTAGCCTCCTCATTTGGTAGTGGAGGCGGTTGAGCAATTTTGGAGCCAAGGAGGAAGGTCAGACCTTTAAAGATCCGTCGGGGGTTCATCTGGAATCGGTTTCCACCTTGGATGATCTCGTTGGAACCGCATGGGTAAGCCCTCTATTCTCCTAGCGTGTTACTTACCAATTCTTCTCCTAACGTAAGTTATTTATGTTTTAATGGGTTTTGTTCTTCGTTATATCTATGCCGTTATTGGGATTTTCTGGAGTCGGTGTTCGAGTATAATGTTTTTTAGCATATAAGGTAGGTGTCTTTGTGTTTATTTTCCAATTTTCATGCGTTTTTATGCGTTTTTGTGCCATGAACCCATGTTGGGGTGTCTTGTGGCTGAATCCGTTGCTATATATAATTCCTAGAATTGATTAGGTACTTAATTTTGATAATAAAATGCTGGTTGGGATCGTTTCTTGGATCTGGGACCACCCCCAGGGTGTGTTCCACTGTTTAGCCATTTGGCCAGGATAACCAAGAGTATGCCTTTAATGTAGTAATTGTAGAATTTCCTTGAGAAGAATTGCTTGTTTACTTCATTTTTACATGTTGGGCATGGCCCGGTTACATATTTTGCTTGAGGGCGTTGTTGTGATTAGCCTGAGGGCATGACTGTATAAGCCTGAGGGCGTGGTTTTCTATTTCTCCTGAGGGCAACCTTTCATGCCTAAGGGATTGACTTTTGTGCCTGAGGGAGACACTTCGTATGCCTGAGGGCGAGAATTTCTGTTACTCCTGAGGGAAATACCTGCGGGTGGTATTCTGTATGGCCTGAGGGTAAGCATGAGGGTGTGGTTACTATTTTATCCGGAGGGCACGGTACTGGTTGGCCTAAGGGATTGGTGCTGTTGAGCACAAAAATGTTACTAAATTAAATAAATTAAATGAATAATAAAATGGAAATTAAATTGTTAAGTTAGTTACTTTTTAGTACTGCTTACTCTATTGCACACTGTTGTTGCATGCTTACACGCAGTGGGGCACGGGCCTTTGGTGGTTTCCTACTGGGATATATTTCTCACACCCTGTTTGGGTAACTCTTTTAGGCCCAAATAGATTACGTTTTTGTAGGTGTAGATAGGGGAAAGGGTCTTTATACAGGTACTTGATTGTTGCTGTGGAGTAGGAGGGCATGGGACCGAGCCTAGGCTCGCAATGACGCTGCCAGCTGTTTTGCTTGTTTTGTCGTACTCTATATCTTGATGTACTATATTGATGTATAACATGTTATGGTTGTTTTCTTATAACATGAAACATGTAGCATCATCACTTATATACTGTTGGTTATATCCACTACTGTAGTTTATTTCAGTTGTGTTTGTTTACTGCTTCCACTATCGTTGTATGTTTATTCTATATTCTGTTGCGCTACACTTTGAAAAATGAGGGCATAGTTTCCCCAATATCAGACCTGGGCCCTCGCTGCTAGTCAGCAGCCTCTGGCATTTTGAGAAATTCTCTTAAAGACACGTGGCGAACCGGGCTCGGGGCACCCGTTGCGTGGCACCCGGGTCTGGGATGTTATAATCTAAGTCATAATTCCCTCTTACTGACAATTGGATCTCTAATTTTTTTTTAAGAAGGCGGTTCCTCAGTAGAAATACCAAGGCACAATTTATTTAATATTAAAGAAAGGAGTTACATGAGTCTGAAGGATGGGAGTTTCTTACAATATTTTTCATACAAATGATGAAATTCAAGAGGTAGAGTATAGGACCATGTTAATTCAGGGTTGATACCTTTGTTAGAAAGAGCATATACAATCATGTTCGCCTCTTGATATGGTTGAGTGACAATGTTGTTGATATCCTGAAGCATATCAAGACATCTCATCCAGCGGGTGGTAACAGTCCAAGTGAGATGAATCACCCCATTTCAGATATCTTGGACGATTGTGGTCAAATCACTCTCGATCCAGATCTTCCTCCATCCTGGTTGTATAGAAAAATTGACAGCATGTATTGTAACCAGCATTTTTCCTCCTCTCATCATTTTATTGCTATGTTTTCACGTCATATCCATGGGTTATTCCTCAACGTTCCTTTCATAGATGATCCGTTCCTGGTTTTGTACATAAAGACTTATTTCTATGTGATTTTAGGGTTCTAGTAATTTCCTTGTGTTCTTGAATCATTAGTCAATATTTCCCCTACTCTAACCCCATATTCCCAGCAGCTCTCCATGTTAGACACAAAGAGGGGGTAATAAAGGGGTTTTCAGATCTGTGGTCGGCGATCAATGAGTTTCGAGGCACTGCTCGAGTCTTCTTCATTATCATTGATGTTGTCGCTTCGAGTACTCAGTCATTGATTCTTTCTCTCACCTCGCGTTCTATGGATCCTATCCAAGTTGGATCTAGAGCAAAAATAACTATGAGGTTTTGGGATGTGTTTTTTTGTAGACATTACTATTCTATAAGAGTTCTCTTGAGTAATGGTGTTGTTTCGGGGTGGAAATGGTTTTTTGGGTGAGTTGTCGTGATCGATTTATATCTGGATTTAGGTGTGTTTTCTTCTGGTTGTAGAGGTGGCCAAAGACAATCTACGATGGTGACATGTTGAGGTTTGTTATGTTATATTGAGTATGATTATTCTATGATGGCGGTTGATGATGTATGGGGTATTTGGTTGGTGGGTTCTTTTGGGTGATGTAGTGTCAACGATGGTGGTTGATGTTCTTTCTCTCTCAATGATGTTCGGTTTCTAGGATGTTTTTTCATGGTTTTTGATGGCATCAATGTTGTTTTACTGTGGTGACCTTTTAAAACTATGGTAAATGTTGACGACATTTGAATGGTTGAAGGGTGGTGTTGGTTTTCTCTAGTCATAATCTCTGGTGTTGTTGGGGTTGAATATGGTGATGTGGTGAGGATGGCGATGATGTGATGGTGCAATAGTTCTTCAGGAATGTTATAGGATTTGTGGGATTTTGTTCCCATAGTAAATGCTCTTACACATTATTTGTTTCACCCTAAATTTTGAATTTTTAATGCCTGATGTATAGTGTAATTTGGTCGGTTCCCACTCTACCCTCAAAGTGGCTTTTATGAAAATACCAATAAATGATTTGGAGGTTACTACTTATATCACTATTATAAAATTACGATATACCAATAGTTTAGAATCATTGGTATAGGCTGTAAAATCGTTACTATATCCTATAATAATGGTTGTCCAAACCGTTGGTCACTGAGGTGTGGGTATAGACATATGACAATATTAATTCAATAACCATTGGTATATGGAACCTTACAGCACATTATACCAATATTTTCTAGTAATAATTGTTATAACTTGTTACCAATGGTTTGATGTAAACCATTGGGAAATATTTAGATTTCAGGTCTATTTAAATGTTTTACAAACCATTGGAATAGAATTTTACCAACAATTTTTTTTAAACCATTGGTATTGATTCAGTTTCACATATACACCAATGGTTTTTAAGCTATTGGCCTAGATTTAATGCAAATCTACTAGAATGCATCAGCCTTCCTCCCCTTGTGCACTTACCTACATGAATAACACCAATGCAATTACCTGTACAAAAATCAGAATTCACAATTACAGGCAATTACCTACAATTACTTGTGCAATTACCTATAATTGCAATACATTAAGAATAACACCAATATTGAAAAATATGATCCAAATAGTATTCCATAATAATAACACCAATATAATTGCAGTAAACAGTATAGAATTCAAAAGAATGCCAATTCATAATAACACCAATACACTAAATAGAATACCCAACTAGAAACTTAAACACCTCGAAAACAAACATCCCCATAAACACAACACTTTCAAATATGATCCAAAAAGTGAGGGAAGATTAATTCTCTCATTTGGGAAATTTATGCAATATCCATTATTTGTTCTTGATTAGATTTTAATGGATGGAATTATATAGATTTTAGATACTAATGATTTTCAATAATGGTGTCTTGTTAGTGAAAAAATATAATCTAGTTTATAGGTACTATATAATCATTGATGATCAGGTTTCAATGGATTATTTGGGTAGTTTTCAATCTTTGGGGAGTGGATACCCATATTGTAGTGTGGTGTAATATATAGGGGTTTTATATACCATTAATATATTAAAATGTGGTGTAATATATATGGGTTGATGGATTATGTTATTAATGTAATTTCATGCGAATTTTAGCCATGAGTTTTGAATGAAAATTTGAAATTTACCTCCATAGTAGATAATATATTGGAAATAAATCATGTTTTTTTAGATAATTTACTCAATATGGGGCCTTGGATTGTATTTTACAATATAAATAGTGTCAAGGGTTTAATATGTATTTGAATGGAGTTGGAGGAGTGGAATGTAGAAATGATAACTATTGAGGTGGATCTTGAGGTGTAGTATAATGCAATGTACATAGTGGTGAGTTTACAATTAGTAGTTTGAGGGTTTGACCCTCATTATCTATAGAATTTGTTTATGTTCCTTACACCGTGGTCTCACTGGGTAATGGATAGGTCATTGGATATGATGGTCAAGAGCTTGATATAATGATGCATGAACAAAGACACATCTATAGTGGGTATTTTTATTCCATTCAATGTAATGTAACAATCATGATAATCAATCTTGGATTCATGGAATAAATATTCAAAACCTTTTTTTGGTGATGGGATATTACTGAAAATATACCTGAGTTGATTTTATTTCATTGATTAATTCCAAATATAAACTTACATGATATATTATATAGATTCCAAGAATTATCCTTGATCTCATGATGAAATTGAAATGATCTTGGGATGACTCAGGTCATGGGGGTGTTGGTATTTAGGGTATGTACTATTGAGATATACAGAATCACACTGAAAGAAAAACACATGAAAATACACTACCAACATTTCAAAAAAACAATACTGAATAGTGATGAATACACACCTAAAAACTAATAAAGCACCATATAAATAACTGTAGTAAATGCACCAAAAAAATAGGCAATATAAAATACAATGATAGGTGGGTATGGCCTATGGTTCAAATTATGATGGTGATGCTAGTTAGGGTACGTGTTTTTAAGATATATTAGCTACCCTATAACACAGAGCTAGGTGGGGATGGTTGTATGTATAACTGATGGATATGATATGAGCTATTACTACTGTTTTTTCTCATTATTTACAATCTAACCATGTTGTACAGTAGTGATGATATCCACTCTGAGTGAGAGGTCTAAGGTATGTGACATGGCATGAGAAATAGTATATGACCCTACCCTTAGTAAGAGGTTAGTGTTCCGGATATGATATAGGACCTTTCCCAGTATCCTAGATGTGATACAGGACCTTAATATGAGTGAGGGTATAGTATTCAGGATGTGATACCAGACCTTCCCTTGATTTGAGGATATTGATCATGTTGTGATACTTGACCTTACCTTACGTTAGAGAGTAGTTCCTATGATATGATATAAGACCTTATCACGAGTGAGAGGGTAGTAGTTAAGATATTATACAGAACCTAACCTCGAGTGAGAGGTTAGTGGTCAATATATGATATGTGATCCTGCCTCGAGTGATTGGTTAATAGTTAGGATGTAATACTAGACCTCACATTGAGAAATAGGGCATAAGAATGAGGATAAATATGAGATAGAGACTTGGTGTAGGTCTCTAACCAGAGTGAGAAGGTGGATGTCGAGACTAAGATGTATAAACCATCCCTAAGTGGTAGGGTATGAGTTTGGGTTTGTGTTCTGACAATAATTCTTTTTCAACATTCTCTAAATCATTTGAGGTCATATATCTGGTATCCATAATTAGCACCTTCTTACCATTCATATTATTGCATGTTGTATATTGATACTTGTTTTATTTTCCCATATATGTATACACAATATATAATAATGTGTATTGTGCGATATTTGTGAGACCCTGCCAAGTTATATCATGGTGATGTTATCTGTTATTATTGTTTTTCATTTAGCTGTAATTTCTTCTGTTTACTCTAATGTTTTATTTTGATTATATTATTTATATATTTTTATTTAGGAGGATATAGAGAGTATAATATCCCCATGATACATATAGAATCTCACCACTAGTATAAACTGTCTGATATAAGGGTAAGAGTTACTAATGTCTTTTGGAGATTTACCAATGACTTTATATGATCTATTTTAGTCGAGACAGTACAAAGTGGTTACAAAGAATTGTTTTTTGTTGTTTGATTATTTGAGAATGGTATTTAGAGGCCAAATGTGTCGTTGAAACTTGTAATAGACCTTGTACTGGTATGTAACTAACCCATGTATAAGGGAGGTCAAATATAAAGGTGTTGATATTGTTTTTCATTTATTTTTAGTGTTATAATAGATATTTTGATTCAAGTATGATGTTTTGGGTGATCTATTATTTATTTTTTTAATTTTATCATGATTTGGTATGAAAGTGTGGGTTACTTCATCATAAAGGTTTGTATACTTGGACATGTGAATGACTCCTTACAGGTGTTAAATTACTTTTATAATGAAGAAATTTGGTTTATAAAATTGTTAAAAAATTATTGATAATTGTACGGAATGGGTTTTGATTAATTATTTTGTCAATAATAACATATTCATTGGTTTATAAAATAACTTATTGGAGGTTACTTAATTAATTGGGACCATTGTGGAGATTATTAAGTGATGTTTTGATGTGATTGTGGTTATTCTCCTAGTGTTTGACAACCATTTAATGTGTAGTTTTGTGTATTAGGTGCCTTATGATGGGATCTAGGTATGAGTGCCTAGGTATGGGTTATTTATAATAGGTGTTGTTTGGGTAAATTCATTTTAATGAGTTAAGTTGTAAATGGTGATACTAGTGCAAGATGATATTATGGATCTCTCTATAGTGATTATAAGGTTCAATAGGTAGGCTACTAGTTATATCTATTAGAGTAGCAGGTTATAGTTAGCTAATATTGGTTGGTTGATCCTCATTTTACCTCATGGTTAGAAGATGGATTTTTATTATTGATCTAGGTACATAAATGAAAACATACTATGATGAGAGGAGCATGGGTATATGGTTAGGTTGTTAGTGAAATTCTTGATAGGTTTAAGTTCTAGTGCTCAATTTCTTTAGGCATTGCCTTGGGTGTCCTATGAATGATGGAATCCTACTTTCTTTATGATGGGTAGGTAGTCCTTATCGAAATGGGTAGACTATATTTTTCTTGAATTTTTTTTTAAATATGGATTTTTTACATCAATTTTAAATTCCCTAATTTAAATACTCATCCATGTTAATAAATATTGTCGGTATATATAATTTGATACTTTCAAGTAAAACATGATATGTGAATGAGACTAGATCAAAAATGGTGTCCAATAATGAAAAGAATCAAAAGACAATAAAATAAAGAAAATATGACTAAGAAGTGGTATAATGACTAAAAAAATAATATCAAGTTCTTCATCCAAGAGATTGAGTGTATGTAAAAATAGATTTTTGAAATATCTTTGATACCATGTAAGAAGATAATTCATAAAATCCATACCTCTATGTCATGTCAAGTTTTAATATTTATAGATAAAGAAATAAATATACATTTAATACCACTAAACTAATCAATACTTTGAATGTTGAAAAATATAATAAATTTCATAATAGCATAAGTACTTTATCAAAATAGATAACAATACTTTGGTAAAGGGTGATGTGATTAAAACTATATAGTATTTAGGCTAATTGAGACAATAATAATGTGACCTACTTAATCCCACATGTATTCAATAACAGTAAATTAGAAAACATAAAATATCAGTAATATTAGTTAAAAATATAACGGGTCAATTTGTCCCTCCTCAAGATCACCATCACTATCACCAATGTCATCATTCGCCGCATCCTCATCCTCATCCCTACCCCCTCCCGCATCCACTACCACATCCTCAGCCACATCCTCACCCTCATCCCTTCCCCTATCCTCATCCTCGGGCTCATCCTCACCCTTATCCTCTGCCTCGACCTCTGACTATCACTCGGTGTCGGCCTTGTTCTCAACCAAGGACTCAAAGTCATCCTCTTCCTTGGTCTCCCCCTCTCCATCGTCATCTCCATGAATAAAATCACCTCGAATTGAACTATAACTTCAACCTGTTGCAAAATATATTGAAATAATTGATGATATATATTCATCACAAGTTTTTCTGACATCTTCTGGAAGTGATGGACATAAAACATTCAGCATTTTCATAAACTTTCTGTTTTCCCTAGCAGACTGTTCTTCCACCTTTGTGGCCCTTTTTAGCTATTCTACTCATTACATAACCTATTCAAACATGGTGGAACTATAACCGGTACCTGGATAGTGCCAATACATTGAAATGACTATACCATTCCTAGGTCAGCAGTGTACTCTTTTACATTTCTCATCTCCCAACACTTGATGTAATTGATCATTTTGTACAAAATTTTTAGTTTCATGGGCATTAAGGGCATCTAAATAATCCTTTTACAAATATAAATAGATTACTAAGTTACCAAATAGATATTAAAATTTGAAATCAACAAAGTAAAACTGAAAATCTGCTATTTTGTTGGTTCGTTAACCGCACTTTTGTCTTTTTCCCTTCTACTCAAAAAAAACATTTTTCCTCAAGGCACCGATCATTCAATATTCAATAACTACCACTACAATGAAATTGAATATAGGAAACCATTATTAAAAATAGGTTACCAATAATGAATTTAATAATTCAAATTATATGAAAACATAATAAATCAAATAAATTATGCAGGAAACAATAGAAAGTGAAAGTCCTAAATAAAAATTATAAACAAGTACCATACCAACTTCCTCTCATGATCTAACATCGTAGTACATTACAGTGCATGGATGTATTTTTTAGCATTAATTTTTTATTTTTTATAGATGATTCCTAAATAAATTTCTATAATAAAAATTATATTATTAATGAAAAACATGAAATGTTTCATTAAAATACTTCAAATGTGATTAATACCTTAAACTTTATAGTCATCCAATGAGTAATCATTTGTCGATGCTATTCTATCGGACAACCATCCATGATTTTTACTGCCTATAACTTTGTTCCAACTCTAAAAAATAGTAAATATAAAACATATTCTTATAGTATCTCTAAATATCACATATCTCATTTGGACGTGATGCTCTTGCACCCTCACCATCAGGGAATTTAAACCAAAGATAACGCCAAAATCATAATTCATATAAATAAAAAATAATATTACATTAAATACGAAGGAATTTTTTACCCATATATGTGACCAAGAATTATACTTGAATTCATTTGGAAATTGTATCCAGGATATTGGATGGATGTGAATGATGTTGGAGTATTTGGAAAGCATCTCCAAAAAACTCTAACATTGTTGCCCTGTTTTTTTTCATTTGATTGTCCTCATTGTTGTCCATCAACAATTGTGTGTGGTAGTTCGACCCCAAACCCTTGCGTGTACACCACTTCCCCATCCACCTATAATTATATGTATTTTTTATAATAAAAAATTAATATTATATCAATATATGTTATAATGGAATAAATTATGGTAAAAAATTTATTAGGGTTATAAAATATACCTGCGACAGTCTACTCAAAGGGTGCCTCTGGATCCACTACCACTGAAGAAACATCACCATGTATCAGTGTAGTGGGTTGTAGTGTATTATCCATAGGCATATACTATTTTAGAGCAAGAGTTGAAGAAATAATGTAGAAGCCCATAGAAAAATAAGTATATAGTAAAGAAGAAGGAATGGATGACTGAAAAACTTCACAAAATGGATGAGGAGTGAGAATCCTCATGGGATACATTAAATATGGGTGAGGAGGCTCAGATGTGAATGGTGGAGAAAATAATGGAGTATTAAATATCATGTGTGTCCCTAAAAATACAGTAGGATCACAAAGTTTGGAAGATGGTACTTCAGTCGAAGGCAAAGAGTCTAAATGGGTATGCTGACTGGAGTGCCTAACTCTCATACGACCCCACTCGTACCTCCGACATGAGTACTATGACCACTACAAGGTTTCTCGTCAAATATTTGGTGCCTCAATTGTGGATCCTTCATAAGATTTTAAAATAAAATTAATCACATGAATTTATATGTTATTGATATAAATGTATTTGAAATAAAATACTCACAATATGAACTAAAGAAGGAATGCTCATCTCAGCCATTCGACGATTGTTTTCCGTCATTTTTTGTCTTCCTTTCTCCTCATATGGTTTCATTTATTTCATCTCAAAACAAATATAAACGTAATTATAAAATGATATCTATTGTGTAACTAAAAAATCAAATAAATTGAGACATAACTTATTTGTCTTAGGTCATTTGGTTAATTCTTTTGGTTTTTTAATATATTTGTTTTTTGGGATAGTTCATTATTTTCATTGGTATTGATTTTTATATAAATTATTTTAATAAGTCCAATTTAATTCATCTAGTTTCTTTTTATAATTTAACTATTTCTGTTTCGTTTGGTTTGGAAGGTCTGAATACAATTCAATTCAATATCCTAAAATGCAACTCAAATAAAACTGAAACCAGTAAATATTGAAAATACACATGAACGTCTAGTTGGATAAAATAAATTAATCAATATTAAATCAATTTTTATAGAAAAAACCTCAAAAACTCAAGTTGAGATAAACTAATAGAACTGATAACACAGACGAATGCTTCTAAATATTTCCCAAAACAACTTCAGGTTCACAATTAACTCTAACAATTGAAGTTTGTAGTCATCAAACGTAATAAATGGAACAGGGACATTGTGATTTGGGATGGTTTCAATTCCATCATCACCATCATCAAATATATGTCTTAGGATTACTTCAATAATGACACAAAATTCAGGTTGAATATGATCTTCGACATAAAAAACATGTTTCTCCATTTATTCCAATACATATGGTTCATCAGTCAAAAGAGTGTGAGTCATGTCAATAACTCAAAATACACAATCATCAATAAAGGTTACACTCCTCATAATTGAATCAAACTACTGACATTTCATCATAGTGATTCGACCATGAGAGTAATAGTCTAATATTATTATTATTTTTAATGACTCCACAATAAGATACGTTGTCAAAGTGAGATATATTATCCATTGTACTAGCATAATAGTATTGTGAGGTAGTTAGCATGCCACCATCATGTTGTGTTCTCATTTTCTTTGATCATTTAGTGATAATAAATCTATTCACATTGATCACAACTTATTTACATTCATGAACCACAGTATTATAGCCAAAATCCAAAGCTCTTATTTCTTTAGAGACATTCTCAGCAAGAAAACTCGATTCCTAAAATATAAATGAATATTGAACTAAATGAAATATTGATTTTGTTTATTTATTACATAAATTTTTTACCTTGAATTCAAACCAAATAGAAATCTATTTGTTATGAAAGGTCTCCCTCCTTATCAAAGATAAAGAAATATTCTTTCTATTTATCATTTCTTTATGTTCCCTATAGATAAAAATCGAAATAGTTTAACAGATATTCACAATTACAAGATTTGAGATAAGTTATACATGTTCATCTTACTTACGTGACGTATTCATCAAGAAAATCATAGTTGAACAACACTTTGCGATGTGACATTTCCCGCTCTTCAAGGATTAATGTTGAAAATTTATATGATAAGACAATTACTACTATTTCAAGAATTGATGGAAAACTGGGTTTAATTTTCTCATATTTTTCTTCTTCATTTCTCATTGGTCTATTAATTCTCGTAGTTATATCAGACAAATACTTTGAGCATAAATCCATACATTCTTGATCCAAGTAACCTTTCATGATAGAACGTTCGGGATGATTCATGTTTTATATATAAGACTTCAATTTGTACATATTTCTTTCATTTGGATACATCCAATGAAAAGTTATAGGTCCTACAAGAAGTATTTATATTTGAAGAAGGATAGTCAGGTTCCGCATGCAAGTGAAAAATGATGGAGGAAATATTTTCTATAACACACACAAAATTAATGGTGTATCAGATACATTTTTTTTGAAAGAAATACTTGGACCACTTCTTAGAACAAAGTTCTCTAAAAAAATGGTACAACTGAATAACTTAAACAATTGTATTTTTGGACAAAAGATGAAGGATTTTTTTTAGAATCAAATCATGTTGAAAGAAATGATAATCATGAGTCTTCAAAGATATCAACTTCAACTCTCTTAGGTTTCCCTATTTTGATATATTTCTTGAATAGCCATATAAAACATTAATAATCTCTAGTACTTATTGAAATTTATTTTTTCAATAGGTGTCATCAAATAATAAGTGCATGGAACTTGCCATTTATTTTCACTGATACACACATGATACAATTCTAATATAATACCCTAATCTACTAAGTCACTTCGAGATCGTAAATCATCATTTTTCTTTCCATTGACATTTAGAAGAATTGAAATAAACATTTCACATATATTATTTTCAATGTGAATTATGTCTAAGAAATGATGTAACAAATTGGTTGACAAATAACGAAACTAAAAGAAGATACTCCTCTTCTTCCAATTGTAAAAGGTTTCATTGTAAACATTCTTCCTCTTTCTAGATTTCATTTGACCCTTCCCGAATTAAAAAACTAAAATATTTTAATTCATTAAGCACATCAGTTCCAAACATACGCTGAGTTGGATCATCATTCTCCATGGTATTATCAAATCATCGATGATTATTTCTATATGTATGTTCCACTATAAATAATCATCGATGTCCCATAAAACAAAATCTATGGTGATATTTCATTCTTCTGGATTTAGTATTCTTCATACAAACAGGACATGATACTTTTCCCATCATGCTCCATGAATACATAATTTCATAAGTAGGAAAATAATTGATTGTACACATAAGTTCAAAACACATCAGAAATATTTCTTTCAAACATGAATCATATGTGTTCACACCCACGTCCCAATAAAGTTTTAATTATTTAATTAAAGGTTTTAGGTATACTTCTATATCATTTTTAGGATTATAAGGTCCATATATAAGTATAATCATGAAAGTCAAAGGTTTTCTACCACACAACCATGGGGGGAGGTTATAAATGTGTAGAAACTCAGTCATGTGTTGTGAGAAGTAATCATTTAACCAAATAAGTTAAAAATTTCAAATAAAATACTCAATCTCACATTATGTACATCAGCTGAAAAATCAAGATATCGATCATCAAATCTCTACATCGCAAATATATATGTAGGGTGAACCAACTGATTATTATTCTTCTTTCTCTCAGTATCATTCCATCTTATTTTTAATTATATTTCATCAGACATGAAAAGATTCTAGAGTTTGTAGATCAATGGAAAGTTCCACCTTACTTTTGGTATCACACGGGATGATGTTCCATTAGTTTTTGGACTTCATCAGGATGTTCCATATTTTATACTATCATTTCTTCCTAACTCTTCCAACAACAATAAGCATCAATATTTTAGGAAAACAGAAATTTTGTTTTTTTAATATCCATGTTCTTCAACTAACATCCATGCCATATAGTGGTTTGAGGGAATATCTGTAAAATATCAAATTATTTCCATCAAGAAGGTAAGAATTTAATCGATGGCAGTATTAGAAATACTATACATAGTTTTCCCATGAAATGGTTGGATTAAAAATTCATGTTTTTTTATTTTACTACATTTCATATATATTGGAGTCTTCACAGCATCATTAAATTTTTTCACCCTTTCAACATCATCATTTTCATTGAACACATCATGTGTGCTCGTATTGAAATCTTCTTGGGTAAAATCCTTTCTTTCTCATGATGAAGAATAAATGTAAACCAATCATATATAAAATTCTCCAACCTAGTCCTCTTATTTGGATACTCAGCATTTTGAGATTCCATTTTCTCCCCATTATTATACCGTACATAATAATATTTTTTGAAAATCGTATCTACATATATGGTAGCTAACTTTTTCACTACTCAAGAAAGATCTTCAAACACAATTATAACATGGGCAATGTATGTGACCACTATCTAAACCATTTTCAAATAAAAAAATGTAAAAATATCTCCAAATTTTTTGGAAATTCGATAGAGATCTGAAAAGATTCATGTTTTCAAATTCTATCCATTCTGTAAAAAATTCAATAATTCATTTCCTAAAATCAATTCAATAAGATTGAAGTTCAAAAAAAATATATTTATGTAAATGAAAATTTTTCACCTTATATAAAACCATAACTAACATAAAACTCTATATGATAATCTTAATATGAATGAAAACAAAATACAATATATATATATCAAAATTATATTGATAAAAAAATGAAATCTTGAATTGAAATATGGTGGGTGTGATGAAAAATCATTGTATAAAGAATGATCTCTCTAGGACACTTCTAAGAAAATAATTGACATTAAGTATATATTTATAGAGATCATTGTATTTGATAATTTATGATATATTTCTAATTAATAGTTTCATTTTAGTATTAGTAATTAGTGATTTTTTATAAGCTGTGTTATTTAAAAGGTATCCATCTTGGTGAAATGAAATAGAAACATATAGGTGCTCAATGAAAATGATATAAATCCATTGTATCTACACAAATGAAATATACTGGATTTATAGAAAAATTAGTGTTTCTATGAGTATACAGATGTCGTATATGAAAAAAAAATCAACGATTCTATGAAATTTTAATTATTAATTATAGATTATGCGGAAGATTACCCAAATGTTAACACATAGCGTTTTACTACCTATGTTAGTCATAATCTATGTTAAAACCATATCATTACATTATTATACGACCATATTGTGCAATGTGATTGACTATGGAAGTGGTAATAGGATACCAATAAATCACCCCTTATGACATGACTTATTTTAAATCATAATATATTCTTTGGATTCATGTATTTTGTAACCTATGACATTCACATATCGTCATTATGAAATATCCAAAGAAAATAATATGATTTATTTTGGATTTAAGGTTAATACTGATCAAGAATTTCTTTGGTACATGTGTTTCAAAAGTTTTATGTACTAGAGTATATATGTTGTGTGAGTACACTAACCATCACTATGTTGGTTTACTTCACTATGTGGGTTTAGCTAATGGAGTACATTATATATGAGATATTCTCATAAACGCAATCATGGTTATTGTTCTCATAATAACATGTTATTATGATCCTTCATTGTTATAATCCTTTTAATAGGTTTATTTTGGTATTTTTTTGTGATATCTATTGTGTTTTTGACATTATGTAAGTTCATTTAACAAGTTGTGTCATATAGTTAATGATATTCTTTAACTCAATATCCTATAACATACACCATCACACATACACAACATACTTCACCTATGTGATATCTAATGTGATAAACATGAAACATACCTTTAATTGTATAGACTATCATAATTGACACCACTAAAACCCAAATTCAATACAGTCTTATACTAATATTTGTACATATATGAAATGGTATAATAATTATATTCTAACTGATGTTCTAATAATGAAGAAAAAAGATATCCAAATAAAATATTTCTATTTGAAAATGGAATAATACTATTATAATATATAAAATAAATAGAATAAAATATTCAATTATAATTCTTGGAGAATATAATAATACAAATTATATTTATTTTCTTTATACTGAAACTATTTATACTTAATAAAAAATAAAAAAAGATGAAGACATTATTTTAATGACACGGATCAATAAGTATAACATATATAATAGTATATTATGTTATAATTAATATAATGTAATATAATAGAACAAGAACACATATGAAAATAGGAGTATAATAACAAAAAAATGAGTGGTTTGAAAAACATCAAAAAAATGAAAATTTCCCAAACAATCCCCTGGATTATTTCAAAACATGACAGAGGGTCCAATAAATTCCCCCTGAAATAATGAAAATATAAAACCAATAGGTATAAGTAATTTTAAATTAATGTTATAGAACAAGAAGTATATAGATCATTTGTATAAAATAAATAAATTTCTTCACTATATAATGTAGTAACATATATTTTGAGAATGATAAACTATGTCTAACATGATTAAAAAACAAGGTACAATGCAAACTAAGACATTAAATTTTATCATTTAAGGGGATATCAATTGTTAAAATATAAAATAGGTAAGACAGTAATGTAAAATACCCCTTAATCCAATCATTTATCCCCTTTGAAAAGATATGTTAGTGTAAGAACCGTCTTTTATAAACTCCCTCTAAATAAAATAAATCGTGCAAACAAACACAAAACAAGCAAATGATATTTCAGAAATTAAAAAAGTGTGTAATAAATTAAACATAAATAGATTAGAATATTTCATGTACACAAATGATAAATGGAATAAAATAAACTCACCAAAAAGTTGATAAATGTAGGAAGAAATGGAAGAACCCGATCTAAAGTGGGATAAATAGATCTAGAGTCGATTTTGTGTTGGACAATAGTGGTAGCCAGCTGTGAGAGAGCACCTGTGGTTAGGGAAAGTATTTGATCTGGAATAGAAATGGGATGGGCTAGGCAATATTTGGGGGATATGTGAAAATTCTCCCAAATTTCTAGCCAAAAAAAGGATTTTATCCTTGAAAATATAGTTGTCTACATTATAGAATAAAAAACCATCTACTATGATTTTCTCTTAAATTCATGGCTAGTATTACCCGATGACATGAAATTAAATTATTACAATATCTTTTATCCAATAGATGCATTATAAAAATAATCCTCATTGGCCCTTTTATTAAAACATTTAATCCTGTTTGAGATAAACATTCCAAAGGAGGTAAAAGAATTTGATGAATGACCACATCAGTATAAGGGAGCTCTCATTTAGACAAAATCAATAAAAAAAACAAAAAATAGATACATAATATTAAAATGAATGTAGAACTTATAGATTTAAAGTGTATAAAAATAGAATTATTTAAGATGTATCAATCGGTGAGAATAAGTTATATAGGTTGGGGAAGAGGGAGCTTCAGTTTAGGGAAACAATCATATAGAAGGGGAAACTGGAGTGCTGATTTATATATGGGGTGAACCTTACCAATGGATTTTGCAAACTATTGGGATTTATTTGTAGATGGGATAATATCCTAATGTTTTAACAAAACCATTGATATAGGTTGTCATTAAAAATAATATACCATTGTTTTTTACAAACTATTTTTATAGTCTCTATACAGCAACGGTATTTTCAAACCGTTGGTATAAATGTGTTGGTATAAAGTCTATTTCCACTAGTGTATTTTTATTCAGAAAATTTTAATTTAAAAATTTATGTACCCAAGTAATGAAACCTCCAGTGGTATGGACACTAAAATAGCCTCTCTAGTTTCCTCACTTTAGTAGGTAAAGGAGGCATCCGTAATATTATATTTTTAATTTGGATAATTTCTAATAGGTTTTCATTTACTCCAAGTTAAACTCTCTTATATTAATGAAATAAACGATATAAAAGGAATATTTCAAAATAAAATTGGTCAAGGAGGGGGATAAAAACAAAAAAAATTGTATAACTTCATGCAGAGAGATAGGAAATTGATCAGACCTCTTACCTTCAAAAAGTGTAATATAAAATAATTTATTATAAAGATAGCATTTTAGATCATATTGTTTCCTACTACTAAAACCTATTCAATGTTCCTCAAATATAGGAGGTCGATGGAATGTATTATTCCAAAACATATTTGTATTAGGAAAATGAATTCCATATTAGTATCCCTCTTCAATGTGAAATGATGGATACAGTTTTCTGCCATGACATGAGTAGTGCACCTAGCATAGATGGATTCTCTGATTTATTTTTTCATAAGTTTTGGGATGTTATACATATGGATGTATTTATTCTTTTATCCTCATTTTCTATTAGTTTAATCATTCCTAGAGGCCTCAATTCTCAGTTTCTCTCTTTGATTCCAAAAGTGTAATATTTTTGTGAGAATTATCTTTCTGATAATGTTTCCTTTATTAACACTATTTAAAAGTTGATTTCAAATATTCTATAAAATAGGCTTCCTATAATTTTTAATAAAATCATCTCTTACAAACAATTTTGTTTTTTAAAAGGAAAATACATTTAATATTTCATTGGAACTACTTTAGAGTGTGTCAATTATCTTTGAAAAGTAAGAAAGGAAGGTAGTATTTATCTTAAAATTGATATTAAGAAGTAATTTGACACCATGGATTATAATTTCATATATAAATTGTTTCATGTATTTGGATCTTATAACACCTTTTTAGTTGGGTAATGTATCTTTTTGGCTCATCCCATATCTCAATTCTCATCAATGGTTTTCCCAAGGGGTATTTCAAGTGATATTGAGGGGTGAGACAAGGTAAACCCCTATCATCTGTTCTATTTTATATTAGTAAAGATTTCCATTATATTATATTTTCTCACATGGTTGAATGGGGAAGGCTAAAACTGATACAAGCTACTAAGTCCCTTATTTCCCCATCTCATTTTCTTTATGTAAATGACATTAGACTTTTTCTACATGGTAAAAAAAAGAAATATTTGGTTTCTTTAACGCATTCTCCACCATTATGAATAAATTTCATGAAAAATTATAAATAGGGAAAATTTATTCATTTACATCAGTAACATATTACCACTTTCTATTAAAAAAGAATATTTTTCCGAAATGGGCATTAGAGAGAGGTCAATGCCATTTAATTATCTTGGGGTGACATTATTTTAGAGAAGGTATAAGTCATATTATTTCACTAGAATTTTTGATCAGATCAAAAGTCAAACTTCAACTTAGAAGGATAAGAATATTTCAATTGATGGGAGATTATGTTTGGAAAAATCTAAAATTTTATCCAAAATGGTATATTTAATTATGATATATAGATGGACCTAGGGATTAGGGAAGCTTCAAAATGTTTGTATAAAAAAATTCATTTAGTGTGGAAAAATTATGTAAAAGATAATAGTCAATATCCCTTTGAAAACCATTCAACCACTTTCCAATGGGGATTGATAATAAAAACATATAATGTTTTAATGAATCCCTTTAGGATCAGTTCATTTGGAATATCAGCAATATTCATCTAAATACTCTTGGATTTCTTGAAGATAGATTAATGGGAATGATGAGATAAGGAAATGATCCTTATATAGAATCTTCTATATGTGTAGATATCACATCCACATACCTTAGCATTATGACTAGCTTAAGTTGGATTATGAACAAGAATTAATCTCCTAAATTCTTGACTGACAATTGGACATGACATACTTTGTGTGATAATTATCAACCTTATAATTATTTATATGATTCTCATATATCTATAATATAGTTTCTTGAGTCCTATAACCTTCATATACAAGATGAGATTAATATAATCATCATTGTTTACACTTTTTCAACTTGTTCTTATTTTTTGGTTTGGGAGCCTTCCAAGAATAACATTCTAACCATTTGGCTCTTTTAATAGTAAAGTGCCAGTGACTAAAATTATGAAATGGATTGTATTAAATGATTCAATAAATCTCAGATCTATCCCTATAATTTTAATCTTACATAGATATTGTAAAACAATAGAATACCCTTTGATAAATTCATACCATCATTTGGTTTCTCTCTTTGTTCTAGGTGTATTTTATGCAATGAAAAAATGAGGATATAGAACACCTTTTTATAAGTTGTGCATCTTATTCGGTGTTATGTAATTATAGTTTTGATCTATTTTAATAAATAATATTTGTTATGTAATCTCTATAAGAATTATTTTTACTTTTCAATGCATTCACATTCTATCCTCAACTTCACTGAACTCTTATAAATGATCTAGTTTGACCACAAGGATTTCATACAAAAGGCACTATTTTATGTGGTAGTTTTAAACTGGTGAAAACTATAGTAATATTCAAGGAATAAAATGTATTAATAGAATTATATTGTGAAAATAGTGTACTCAAATTCATGGTGATCATAAATCTACTTTTTTCGAGAAAATAAAAGTCGTTGACTATGAAAATTGAAGTGTTCTAGCACCCTCCTTTGAATAATTTGATTAAAATTAACTTTGATGGAGATTTTAAAGGAAACCCTTCTCCCCTTGGGGTATGTAATGGAATTTCCTGATTATAATGGATGTATTATTTAATTTTTCTATTTCTCATGAGGAATATCATAATTTCTTGAAGAAGAGATGCAGGGTGCTATTAATGTCGGTATATTCACAAGAGAAAACGGTTAGAATAATTTATGGTTGGAATGTGACTCCACTAATATCGTGAGATCCATCATGAGTGGTATGTTATATCATTTTTAGAGACTCACTACTTATTGGATGAAAGGTATGAATTTCCTATTTTGTGGAAATTTCATATTTATACATGTTTATCAGGAGGTGAACAAAGTGGTGGATACTATTTCTAACAAATGAGTATAAAGGAATCTCACTTGGTCGGACACTACTGGAAAGGGGAGTTTTCCCAACACATTTATAACAACAACTCAAAGAACCGTTGTTATATGTTGTCTTTCCCAACGGTTTATATAAAACGTTGGTAAAGACCTTGAAGAACTCACTTTTCCCAATGGATTCATAAAACCATTGGGAAAATTGGGGAAAAACTGAGTTATCCCAATGTTTTTATGAAACAATTGGGAAAAGTTGGGAAAAACATAGTTTTCCCAACAGTTTTATGAAACCATTGGGAAAGATTGGGTATTCCCAACAGTTTTTAAGAACCGTTGGGAATAAAATCCCCAAATACCCAAATGCAGGCTGCGACCTCCCCACATTTCCAGAAGCCTTCCATTCGTCTCCAGACGTGATTCCTTGGCAGAATCAGTTCCCAATCCCCACATCTTCCATCGGATCAGCAGCTACCAGTTTATACTCCTTCTATATTTTATCAAGGATATAGTTCCACCTCTTATAAATCATATCCTTCTATTGTCAACGATTTCATTATTCCCAATTTTTAGGGTTTTTGTAAAATATTATGATTGTTCCACGAATTGTTTACTCAAATCCCTATGTCGGTGTATGTCCAATTAATGTTTTCATTACACATTTACATTTATAAGAGAATTATTTCTCTTTATTGTGTTCTAATTTTGAAGATTCATAGTTTTTTTAAATCTAGTTCAAATATTATAGGTTCATGTATAGGAACTAATAATAAATTGTTTGTAATATTTATTGATATTATTTCATGAAAATCACTCTTTCATTAAGATCATGCCAAACATGAAGATCGTGTTCATCTTAATTTTTGTACACTATGTGTATTATATAACAAGTATGTATCATGTTTCTATCAAAATCTATATATATATATATATAATGACACACTGTTCACTTATCCTTTGCACAATGGAACATATGGAGTATCTTCTTCAACTTTGCCAAATAGTATGTGGTCCTTAATTAGTACTTCATCCTTCTTCATGAAACTAATTCACAGAATGTCAAATTCGCAATATTAGTGAATATTATTTTTTCTAATATAACCATTAATCATTCTGCCTTCGACATCGTACATGTGTTATTCAATCACCTTTTTAAAACATAATGACCATTTTCACTGATTTGGGGTTCCTCAAAATGCTTGGGAAAATCAGAAAAATGCATGTATTGAATCATGTTTTCCATATGGTTTCATGGATACAAGTTCATCTCGAAAATCATGACTGCATGGTTCAAATATCATGAGGACCAAGAGATTATTATTCTTCACATAAATGATGTTTTTTTCTACAACTATGTGTTTTTTTCACTTTTGATTTGGCCAAAAGGGGAGCTTTGTGGTCATTAATCATGGTTGTGGGTGGTCATTTATGATGTAAGATAGTATGACTTCATTTTAATTGATATATCCAATATTATTATTGATTTATGTTCAATTTGATTATCTTTAATAAGTGATGTTATTTAATAAGTTTTTAATAATGGTTGTAATAATGACGATATGGTAAAAGGGTTCATATGGTGAGTATAAGGGTTCACATGGTGTGTATAACTGTTGACAGGGAATCAGTGAACTCCAGTCATTAATTTAAGTCTTCATTCTCACTAGCATGTATGAAATATAATGATGTAAACCCATCCTCACATGATTTCTTACCTTAGATAGTGTCCAACAAATAGAATACAAGCTTTTGAATTCATTAGTTAACCATGATCATATATTCCATTTCCCCCAAGATGACTGTACTAATATAACTTTAGGGTCAACTAAATATGGTTCTCATTGTACATTGTATATTATGTGTCCTTCTTGGCCAATACTCACTTTTATGAGGGTGGGGTGCTTTTCACTACATCGACTAGAAACTTCTTCCTTTATCATTTACTTAAATGTATTTTCTATTAATGTACAATCCTATTGAATTGTTTATGAAAAAATGACTTATATAAATTCTTTTTACAGGATGGACAGAAGTTGGATGTATGAAACCGATCGGATCTCAAGAAATTTTGAAAACAATTTAGAGAGCTTTATAGATTGTGTATTTCACAATGCTTTAGATAGTGGTCGCATTCACTGCCCATGTTCCAATTGTGTTGGTAGACCTTGGTTGAGCCGTGAAGAAGTCAGCTACCACATAACCAAAAATGGTTTTCAAGCAAACTACTTTGTGTGGTATCACAATGGGGAGAAAATGAAATCTCAAATTGGTGATGATCAAAATGAAAATACTGGAATGGAGAATTTATTAGATGATCGGTTTCTGTTTATTCGTCATCATGAAAAGGAAAGGATTTCAACTCAAGAAGACTTTGATATGAGCACAGCTGCTGCATCTAGTGAAAATGATGATATTGATGGGGTGAAAAAATTTAATGATGCTGCCATGACTCCAGTATATCGACAATGCGATAAAATGAAAAAGCTGGAATTTTTAATATGATTGTTTCATGGGAACACTATGTATGGGATTTCTAATACAGCAATCGATTACATTTTTACCCTCTTGAAGGATTTACTTCCAGATGATGCAGATATTCTCTCAAACCACTATATGGCATGGAAGTTAGTTGAGGAACTTGGATTTTAAAGAAACAAAAATCATGCTTGCCCGAAATATTAGAGTTCATTCTGGTAGAAAATCGCTGAATGAAATTATTGTATTAAATGTGGCACATTCTTATAGAAGTCAAAATCTGATTGAACACCATCTCTCATTCCACAGAAAGTAATGTGGCACTTTCCATTAATCCCCAGACTCCAGAATTTTTTTATGTCCGATGACATATCAATAAAAATGACATGGCATGATACCGAGAGAAATAAGACTAATGATGAGTTGGTTTATCCTGTAGATGGATTTTCATGGCAGAGATTTGATTCTCGCCATCCTGATTTTGCAGCTGACATGCGTAATGTGAGGTTGGGTCTTTCATGTGATGATTTTAATCCATTTTTGAAGATGCTTACATCGCACAACACATGCCCAGTATTTATACACATTTATAATCTTCCTCCATTGTTGTGTATGAAAAAACCTTTCACTTTCATGAGTATAATCATATCTAGTACTTCTTATCCCGGCATTGATATTGATGTCTACATGAAACCTTTAATAAAAGAGTTGAAACTTCTTTGGGATGTGGGTGTGCGCACATATGATGCATGTTCAAAAGACATATTTCATATGTGTGTTGCGCTTATGTGGACGATCAATGATTTTCCAGCTTATGCAATGATGTCTGGATGGAGCACGAAGGGAAAATTGTCATGTCCAGTTTGTATGAAGAATACACGATCCAGAAGATTGAAACATCGTTGTAGTTTCAGTTTTATGAGACATCAACAATTCTTTCCAAAGGATCATCCATATAGAATGAATCGTCGAAGATTTGATAATACCATAGAGACCGATGATCCACCTCAACGTATGTCTGGAACTAACGTGCTTAATGAATTGAAAGATTTTAGTTTTTCATTCGGGAAGGGTCAAATGAAATCTAGAAAGAGAAAGAATGTTTCCACTGAAGCCTATTACAATTGGTGGAAGAGGAGTATCTTTTTTTATTTTCCTTATTGGTCAACCAATTTGTTACGTCATTGCTTAGACGTAATGCATATTGAAAAGAATATATGTGAAATGTTGCTTTCGGTTCTTCTAGATGTCAAGGGGAAGACAAAAGATGATTTACAATCTCGGCGTGACTTGGTGGATTGGGGCATCAGACCAGAATTACATCATGTGCGTATCAGTGAAAATAAATGGCACCTTACATGTGCTTCTTATGTGATGACACCTACGGAAAAAAACAATTTCTGGAAGTATTAGAGACTATTAGAGTTCCGGATGGCTATTCAAGCAACATATCTAAACGGGTCAACAGAAGAGATTTGAAGCTAAAATCTTTAAAGACTCATGATTATCACGTTCTACTGCATGAGTTGCTTCCAATACCAATCTATCATCTTTTGTGCAATAATGTAAGGGTAGTTGTTATTTGGTTGTGACATTTTTTTAGAGATCTTTGTGCTAAGAAGTTGTCCAAGTCTTTCTTGTAAAAACTGTTGACAGATACCCCATTAATTTTGTGTGAGTTGGAGAAAATATTTCCTCCATCATTTTTCACATGCATGCTGCATCTGACTATCCATATTCCTACTGAAATACTTCTCGGAGGACATGTTTCTTTTTTTTGGATGTATCCAACTGAAAGAAATATGTTCACATTAAAGTCTTATGTCCGAAACAGAAATCATCCTGAAGTTTCTATCATGAACGGTTACTTGGATCAAGAATGTATGGATTTCTGCTCGATGTATTTGTCTGATCTTACTACAATATTGAACAGACCAATGAGAAATGAAGAAGAATAGTATGAGTAAATTGAACCTAGTTTTCCATCACTTCTTCAAACAGGAGGAATTCCTGGATCATATACATTGAAGACATTAAGCCATGAAGAGCAGTATATGGCATCGCATAGTTTTGTTCAACTGTGATTTGTTCGATGACTATATCAGGTAACTAAATTGATTATGTATATATTACATATATATCTTTTAAACTATTCATATTTTTTATCTACAGGGAACATAAAACAATGATAAATAGGAAGCATTGTTCTTTATCTTTGAGAAGGAGAGAGACTTTTCATAGTAAAGAGTTTTCTGTTTGGTTAAAATTGAAGGTATAAAATAATTAATGTTTAAAATAATTATATCAATATTTAATTAATTTTAATAGTCATTTATATTGCAGGTATTGAGTTTTTCTGTTGACTCTGTCTCTGAGGAAATAAGAGCTTTGGCTTTTGGTCCTAATACCGTGGTTCGTGACTGTAAATAAATTGTTATTAATGGGTACAAATTTATTGTCACTGAACGAGAAAAGAATATGAGAACACAACATGATGGTGTTATGGTTACTGCCACAACAGATTGTTATGCCAGTGCATCAGATAGTAGACTGCGATTTGAAAATATGGGTTATTATGGAGTTATTGAGAAAATAATAATATTGGATTATTACTCTCATAGACGAGTCACAATGATGAAATTCCATTGGTTTGATTGGATGACGAGACATGGCATATTTATTGATGATTGTGGATTTCGAGTAATTAATCTGACTCACACTCTTTCTACCGAAGAACTATATGTGTTGGCATCAATGGCTAAACAAGTATTTTATATCAAAGACCATCTTCGACCTGAATTTGGGGTTATAGTTCAAGTCATTCCAAGACATATTTTTTATAATGGTGATGATGGAATTGACACTGTCCCTAGTGCCATTGGAACCAATCCATTTATTTCTTTTGATGACTCAAATAGCTCAATTTTCAGAGTTGATTGTGAACCTGAAGTTGTGGTTGAAAATATATAGAATCATTAATCCATGTTCTCAATTATCTTGGCTTACCTCAAGTTGGTTTTCTAAGGTTGGTAATATTCAAATTGATTTAGTATCGATCACAAATATATTTTAGTTGACTTGACTGTTATGTGAATTTTCAATGTTTATTGGTTGCAGTTTTATTTGAATTGCATTTTCTAATTTGGAATTGAATTTTATTCAAACATAGTCAAACAAATATTTCTAACTTAGTGAACATTACAACTTGTATGATTTATTAAATCCATTCAAGCTCTTCTAAAACAATTGATAGCTGACTTGACCTTTATGTGAATTTTCAATGTTTATTGGTTGCAGTTTTATTTGAATTGCATTTTCTAATTTGGAATTGAACTGTATTCAAACATAGTTAAACAATATTTCTAACTTAGTGAACATTACAACTTGTATGATTTATTAAATCCATTTAATCTCTTCTAAAACAGTTGATAGTTAAATTACCAATGAATCCCCCTATTCTCTCATATATTTAGTTTTTTGGGTTACAAATTAGTTTTCTTTTTCTAATTAATTACATATTTGTTTTCAAAAGCAGGAAATGAAGCCAATTGAAGAGAGATGAAGGAAAAAAAATAATGGATAAGAATAGTCGAATGACAGAGTTGGGAATTCCATCATTAGTGCCTGTAGTGAGTAAATTATTTCTAATTGATATATTTAAAGAATATATAATGTCATGTGATTAATTTTTGTGTAAAATTTTTTGTAGGATCCACCTATAAGTCGATAGTTATTCGACGAGGAGCCTAGTACTGGTCCTAGTACTCAGGCTGGTGGTACGAGGAGGGTTTGTACCAGAGCGGGACGAGTAGCTGTGCGTACCCGACTAGACCTTGCCCCTCCCACTGACATGTCATCCTTCCCACATTCTGATCCCGATGTGTCATTAGGGACACATGGGATATTTAGGCCTCCCATGTTTTCGCTACCTTCTTCATCTTCTGACCCATCATTTTTACATCCCATGATGATTCCCACTCCCCAGTCAGCATCCGGTCAGACAGTTGTCCCATCTTCTTTTCCTTCTACATCTGTCTCTATGACCTTCTATATTATGTCGTCTTCGACTCCTGTTCCACCATAGGGTGTTCCATCAGTTTCTGTGGATCCAGCGGCGCTCAGCGATCAGACCGGCATATGTATATTTATAGAACCCTAAATAAAATTTATAGCAATATTTATTTTCATTATAACATGTTTTGATTAAATATTTGTTTTTCTTTAATGACATATACATCTACTAATAGGAGGCGTGGGTGGGGGCGTACACGCATGTGTTCGGTGTGGAACCGCCACACACAGGTTATGGTGGATTATAATGAACACAACCAAATGGTTGAGAAAACAGGGCCGCAATGTTGTAGTTTTTGGGTGATGCTTTCCAAATACTCCGACATCATTCCCGTCAGCCCGCTATCATAGAGACATTTGCCACATTAGGTCAAGGATAGAGCTTGGGTAGAGATATAGGTAAAAAATCTGTTCTATTTAATTCCATGAATTATTTTTGTATTTATATGAATTAATATTTTGATTTCAGCTTCGATTTAATTTTCCTGATGGTGAGGGTGAACGACTAGAACGTCTAAAGGATTTAGGAGAGCTTTGGAGAGCCTACAAGAATGAGTTGTATATTGGCTGGGTTGCTAGAGTTGGCACTAAGTTAGAGGCGGTACCAGTGGTGGATGATAGTCCTATAGAGCAGTATCATCAGATGATTACTCATTGGACGAGTACCCAGTTTAAGGTATTAATAACATTTGAGGTAATTAAATAATAACTTTCATGTTTTGAATTAATACTATCTGTTCCATTTTTGAATTTTATTTAGGAATCATCTGTAAAAAATAAAAAAAACATTCATGAAAAAATATACCTCCACACACTGGGATGCACTATGATGCCTGATCATGAGAGGAAGCAGGTATGACAATTGCTAATAAGTTTTCTCTACGCCTTAGACTTTCTTTTATTTTATCAATTATTTAATAGTTTTCTAATGTTTTCATATAACTTTAGTTTTCAATGTCATTGTAGAGGCAAATACAAAATATTGAAGGACGTGTGCCTTGAGCAAAACTGTTTTGCTCGAGTAGACGAAAAAAGGATGGAAGTTTCGTCAATGAAGCGACTCAGCAGCAGATTTTAAGTTTTAATCTATTGAATTTATATTTTAATATCTATTTTTTAACTTAATGATATATTTATATTTGTAAAAGGCTGCTTTAGAGGCCCTCGATGCCCAAGAACCAGACAATTTTTGACCAACAGATCACTTACATCAGGTCTTGGGAGAGGATCATTCTGACAGAGTATGATGCCGACCTTGGATAACCCCGACGAGGTATTGGCCATCCTCAGGTACGAGTTGTAGTGCCACCGAGCTGTAGAAAGTTAGGTCACAGGCTGAGAAAAGGGCCACAGAGACGGCAGAACAGTATGCTAGGGAAAACAGTGCGTTTATGAAATTTATTGAAGTTCTATGTCCTACACTTCCAGTAGAGGCCAGCCCATCTTTTGATGAGTATATGTCATCGATATGTTCTATATACGGTGCACCAGGTGGAAGTTCTAGTGTTGGTCAGGATAATGTCCATCTTGAAGATGATGATGGTGAGGAGTCTGATGCGGAAGAGGAGGGAGAGGAGGAGGGCGAGGCGGGTGGCAGGGGCGAGGAGGAGGGCGAGGAGGAGGGGGGGTGAGGGAGAGGAGGGAGAGGACGATGATGGGGATGAGGAAAAGGGTGATGATGATGGTGATGATGGTGATGGTGATGTGGGACAAGTTGATCCATTAAATTTTTTACTGATATTACTGAGATTTGATATTTAATCTATTCTAGTTGTTGGATTTATCTAGACACGTAGTATAGTATTGGAGTTGAGTTATTTTTATATATTATCTGTTTTTATGGATGTTGTTTTCTTTTAGTGGTTGTGTTTTTGGGAACCCCCCTCCTTCCTGGACCCTGGACAACCCCCCACCCTCCTCCCTGGACCCCGGATAGCCCCGCCGGACAGCCCCCCAGACAGCCCCCCCACCCTCTTCCTTGGACCCCAGACAACCACCCAAACACCCCCCGGACAGCCCCCGAACAGCCCCCCGGACAGCCCCCCCACCCTCCTCCCTGGACACCGGACATCCCCCCCCCCTCCCCGGACTGCCCCCCAAATAGCCCCCGGACAGCCCCCCCCCCCCCCCACCCTCCTTCCTAAACACCATACAGCCCCCTGGATAGCCCCCCCACCCTCCTCCTTGGACCCCGGACAACCCCACAAACATCCCCCCGCACAGCCCCCCCCCCCCCCCCCCCACCCTCCTCCCTGGACCCCGTAAAGCCCCTCGAACTGCCCTCAGACAGCCCCCCCCCCCCCCACCCTCTTCCTTGGACCCCGGAAAACCCCCCGTACAGCCCCCCCCCCCCCACCCTCCTCCTTGGTCCCCGGACAGCCCCCCAGACACCCACCGGGACAGCCCCCCGGACAGCCCCGCCAGACATCCCCCCCCCCCCACCCTCCTTGATTTCATTTAATACTAGAAAATCTATAATATATATTTTATTTATTTTCATCATGATAATCAATGTAAATCACATTTACACATCTAATCAATATCATAGATTCTTAGTATGTTATAAAAGAGATGTATTCATTGGGCATAACATTGTTAGCTCCGAAATGTTTCATAGAATTATAAACAAAAATCTAATACATACTAAGAATGATATAAAAATATTTTATATAAATATCCACAATATTTTAAGTAAATATCATTCCACTAATAGACACATGAGGATTCTCATAAAATGAACAACATTTTAAGTACATACGGAAAACCGACCAAACGCATTGGGTTTCCAATGAAACTTTAGGAGAACGATCCATGGGTCATATGTGACGTGTACGAATCAACCCCGCCTGAATCAGAGGCGTGGTGTGTCCGGCACCACTCAAAGTGTCTGCCTTTTGTTTCAAAAGAACGTCATTTTAATTGAAAAACATCAACTGGCATATGTAAAACCGACATAACGCATTCTAATTGTGTCGATACTTTATCACAACGATCCATGGGTCATATGTGATGTGTATGAGTCAACCCCGCCTCAATTATAGGCGCGGTGTGGCCACCATCACTCAAAGTGTCTGTCTTTTGTTTCAAAAGGACGTCATTTTAAGTGAAAAATATCAACTGTCATACAGAAAAGTGACCAAACGCATTTGGATTGTGTCAATACTTTAGCACAACGATCCATGGGTCAAATGTGACGCGTATGAGTCAACCTCGTCTTAATCAGAGGCACAGTGTGGCCAAAATCACTCTAAGTGGCTCTATTTTGTTTAAAATGGACAACATTTTATGTACATACAGAAAACTGACCAAATACATTCGGTTTCCGTTGAAACTTTAGGAGAACAATCCATGGGTCATATGTGACGTGCACGAGTTAACCCCACTTCAATCTGAGGCGCGGTGTGGCCGGAACCACTCAAAGTGTCTGCCTTGTGTTTCAAAAGGACGTCATTTTAATTGTAAAACATCAACTGGCATACGGAAAAGTGACCAAACGCATTCGGATTGTGTCGATCCTTTAGCCCAACGATCCATGGGTCATATGTGACGTGTATGAGTCAACCCCACCTTAATCTAAGGTGCAGTGTGGCCACCACCACTCAAAGTGTCTGCCTTTTCTTTCAAAAGGACGTCATTTTAATTGAAAAATATCAACTGGCATACGGAAAAGCAACCAAATGCATTTGGATTGTGTTGATACTTTAGAACAATCCATGGGTCAAATGTGACGTGTTTGAGTCAACCCCATCTTAATCAGAGCCACGGTGTGGCTAGAATCACTCTAAGTGGCTCTCTTTTGTTTAAAATGGACAACATTTTAAGTACATACGAAAAACCGACCAAACGCATTCAGTTTCCATTGAATCTTTAGGAGAACAATACATGGGACATATGTGACATGTACGAGTCAACCTTGCCTCAATCCGAGGCGTGGTGTGGCCGGCACCACTCAAAGTGTCTTCCTTTTGTTTCAAAAGGACGTCATTTTAATTGTAAAAGATCAGATGACATACAGAAAAGCAACCAAACGCATTCGGATTGTGTTGATACTTTAGCAAAATGATCAATGTGTCATATGCGATGTGTAAGAGTCAACCCCGCCTCAATATGAGGCGTGGTGTGGCTGCCACCACTCAAAGTGTCTGCCTTTTGTTTCAAAAGGACATCATTTTAATTGAAAAACATCAACTGGCATACAGAAAAGTGACCAAACACATTCAGATTGTGTTGATACTTTAGCACAACAATCCATGGGTCAAATGTGACATGTACGAGTCAACCCCGTCTTAATCGGAGGCACGGTATGGCCGGAATCACTCTAAGTGGCTCTCTTTTGTTTAAAATGGACAACATTTTAAGTACATACGGAAAACTGACCAAACGCATTCGGTTTCTGTTAAAACTTTAGGAGAATTATTCATGGGTCATATGTGACGTGTACGAGTCAACCCCGCCTCAATCTGAGATGCGGTGTGGCCGACACCACTCAAAGTTTCTGCCTTTTGTTTCAAAAAGAAGGTCATTTTAATTGAAAAACATCAACCGGCATACGAAAAAGCGACCAAACGCATTCAGATTGTGTCGATACTTTAGCACAACGATCCATGGGTCATATGTGACGTGTACGAGTCAACCCCGCCTCAATCCAAGGCACGGTGTGGCCGCCACCACTCAATGTGTCTGCCTTTTGTTTCAAAAGGACGACATTTTAATTGAAAAACATCAACTAGCATACAGAAATACGACCGAACGCATTCAGATTGTGTCAATACATTAGCACAACTATCCATGGGTAAAATGTGACGTGTACGAGTCAACATCATCCTAATCGAAGGCATGGTGTGGCCGGAATCACTCTAAGTGTCTCTCTTTTGTTTAAAGTGGACAACATTTTAAGTACATATGGAAAACCGACCCAACGCATTCGTTTTCCATTGAAACTTTAGGAGAACGATCCATGGGTCGTATGTGACATGTACGAGTCAACCCCACCTCAATCCGAGGCACGGTGTGGTCAACACCATTCAAAGTTTCTGCCTTTTATTTCAAAAAGACTTTATTTTAATTGTAAAACATCAGCTAGCATACGGAAAAGTGACCAAACGCATTCGGATTGTATCGATACTTTAGAACAACGATCCATGGGTCATATGTGATGTGTATGAGTCAACCCCGCCTCAATCTGAGGCACGGTGTGGCCACCACCACTCAATGTGCCTCCCTTTTGTTTCAAAAGGATGTCATTTTAATTGAAAAACATCATCTGACATACGAAAAAGCAACCAAACGCATTCGTATTATTTTGATACTTTATCACAACAATACATGGGTCAAATGTGACGTGTACGAGTCAACCTCGTCTTAATCGGAGGCACAGTGTGGCCGGAATCACTCTAAGTGTCTCTCTTTTGTTTAAAATGGACAACATTTTAAGTACATACGGAAAACCAACCCAACGCATTCAGTTTCTGTTGAAACATTAGGAGAACGATACATGGGTCATATGTGACATGTACGAGTCAAACTCGCCTCAATTCGAGGTGCGGTGTGGCCGACACCACTCAAAATGTATGCCTTTTGTTTCAAAAGGACATCATTTTAACTGTAAAAATCAGCTGGCATACAGAAAAGTGACCTAACGCATTTGGATTGTGTTGATACTTTAGCACAACAATCCATGGGTCATATGTGACGTGTACGAGTCTACCCCGCATCAATCCAAGGCGCGATGTGGCCGCCACCACTCAAAGTGTCTGCCTTTTGTTTCAAAAAGACGTCATTTTAATTGAAAAACATCAACTGGCATACAGAAAACTGACAAACACATTTGGATTGTGTCGATACATTAGAACAACGATCCATGGGTCATATGTGATGTGTACGAGTCAACCCTGCCTCAATCCGAGGCGCGTTGTGGCTGCCGCCACTCAAAGTGTCTGTCTTTTGTTTCAAAAGGATGTCATTTTAAGTGAAAAACATCAATTGGAATACGGAAAACCGACCAAATGCATTCATATTGTGTCGATACTTTAGCACAACGATCCATGGGTCATATGTGATGTGTACGAGTCAACACCGCCTTAATCAGAGTCATGGTGTGGCCAAAATCACTCTAAGTGGCTCTTTTTTGTTTAAAATGGACATCATTTTAAGTACATAAGGAAAACCGACCAAACGCATTCAGTTTTGGTTGAAACTTTAGGAGAACGATCCATGGGTCATATGTGACATGTACGAATCAACCCCGCCTCAATCCGAGGCACGGTGTGGCCGACACCACTCAAAGTGTCTGCCTTTTGTTTCAAAAGGAAGTCATTTTAATTGAAAAACATCAACTGGCATAAGGAAAACCAACCAAACGCATTCAGATTGTGTCGATACTTTAGTACGACGATCCATGGGTCATATCTGACTTGTACGAGTCAACCCCGCCTCAATATGAGGTGCGGTGTGGCCGCCACCACTAAAAGTGTCTGCCTTTTTTTCAAAAGGATGTCATTTTAATTGAAAAACATCAACTGGAATATGGAAAAGCGACCAAACGCATTCGGATTGTGTCGATACTTTATCACAATGATCCATGGGTCAAATGTGACATTTACGAGTCAAACCCATCTTAATCGGAGGCACGATGTGGCTGGAATAACTCTAAGTGGATCTCTTTTGTTTAAAATGGACAACATTTTAAGTACATACGGAAAACTGACCAAACGCATTCGGTTTCCGTTGAAACTTTAGGAGAACGATTCATGGGTCATATGTGACATGTACGAGCCAACCCCGCCTCAATATGAGGCACAGTGTGGCTGGTACCACTCAATGTGTCTCCCTTTTGTTTAAAAAAGACGTCATTTTAATTGAAAAACATCAACTGGCATACAGAAAAATGACCAAACGCATTCAGTTCCCGTTGAAACTTTAGGGGAACGATCCATGGGTCATATGTGACGTGTACGAGTCAACCCCTCCTCAATCCGTGGTGTGGTGTGGCCAGTAGCACTCCATGTGTATGTATTTTGTTTAAAATGGATATCATTTTAGGTAAAAATATATGGTATACAAAAAACCGATCAAAATATGAATTGAATTTCGGATTCCACATATAATTGTCATCTAAATTTTAAATTTAATTCTAAATGAATTATGTATGTTTATAATTACGTTATGAATTCTAATTTAATTATGGATGTGTATAGTTCCAGCATTATATGTTAAATGTGTATGAATTTGTTCTCTATATGTATGTGTTAGTTGGTTATTGTAGGTACAATAATTGTATATGTATGTTAGTTTATTGCAGGTATAATAATCGGATTGAAATTAGGGGGAACCCACAAAATGAGACCTGGTGGGAAAATTGGAGAGCTGTTGGGAAAATTGCAGAGCTGCTATGCAATTTTCCCAGCATAGGCTATGCCAATGGTTTTAAACCTTTGGCATAGCATTCTGTGTTCTGTTTTACCAACGGTTCATGGAACCATTGGTAAAAAACTTTTCCCAATGGTTTAGAAACTGTTGGGAAAGAGGAGATCTTGGGTTTTTCCCAACAGTTTGGCCAAACTGTTGGAAAAAACCTAGTAATTTCCTTTTTCCCAACAATTTTCTAGAACCGTTGGGATAGGGTAATTTTTATCCACCTTATCCTAACGGTTCACTATAAACCGTTGGGAAAAGCTTTCCCAATGGCTTACTTCCCTACGGTTTACAAAACCATTGGTATAACATACACCAACAGTTCTGTAGCCTTTCCCAACAGTTCTAAACCATTGGGAAATCCTCTATTTCTAATAATGGGATGATCTCTTGAGAGAGGTGGTATCACGTAATTAAATATATTATAATAAAATCTCATTCTACATACTTTTGTTGATTTTTTTTATCAACAAATCCCTCGACTATTCTGGTGGAGAATCCTTACCATAAAAAATCAATAACATGACTATAATAACTGGATAAGATATAATCAATATGGAAAGGTATATAACTAAAATAATTTTCAATTTAATCAATAAACTTGGAATTAAATGAATCCATTGATACTGTCATGGTGAAAATATCATAGATAATAATAATAACTAAAATAAAGGATATGCTTGGTTATTAGATTTCATTCCTCAGTCACCTGATAACTCTACCATAAAAAATTTTCAGAGTAAGGTTTAAAAATTAATAAAAACACATTTAATGTTTTCTTGCCTATTTTTCTCATGAGACCTAATAACGCATCATGGAGCAATATAATACTCGACCCCACCTGTCACTATAGGTCCAACATGTTCCATATAAATCGAATCATAGATTTAATTTGTGAATAAATATTCATTAACGTCAAATATCTTTATTGATTAAAAGATATAGATCTATCAATTTTTCCTAGTCAATCAAAAAATATTGAAGAAAAACACCATGTTTTTTAATAATATATAATTTAAGAAAAAAATAATATCCCTGATAAATAATATTGATATTTTAGAGAAATTTTATATCTACTGATCATAAAAAGGTGAATATTTTAATAAGAATTTAATGAAAACAAAAATGAAATGATTAAGTGAATTTATATACTATACTTGGTCAAAATAATCATAAACCATCCAATAGAATAATAAATATGGTATCAATAAAACATATCCCCATTAGAGTTAAAATAAATTATTTTTTTTGTTTATGAATTCAAATACCATAAAAATATCCTTAAAAAATTCTTGAATAAAATATACTTTTCATTTAAAAAATTAAATTTTAAAACATAAAACATATAGAAAATAATTTTATTTGAAAAAATATTTATATAAACTAATGATTTCTAGGATACTAGGACAAAAATTTCTTTAAAATGATATTGTAAAATTGAAAAATAATATTTAGGTAAATGATGTTCATAATGCTAATTAATTTTGTCCATGTCGTACAAGTTAAAAAGAACATTCATTTTGCACTGTAAAAATGCTATAATAGTACTTTGTTTAGAAAAAGGTAAGACGATTTATTTAAAATAATTTTTTTAAAATTAAAAATTGTTAAATATTTATTTAATAAATCATTTGGAATAGGTTAAGAAAAATTTTGAAAATATTTTTTGAAGAAATGGTTTTGGAAGTATATGGATTTTTGACCGAAGAGAAAAATTATGATTGAATTTAAAAAAAATATTTTTTCAAAAATTTTAAGTTTCAAAGAGTGGAAAATGGTACTATCACTAGAAAATATAATAAATAAATAGAAGATAAAAAATAAAATGGTTTTAAAATATGATGATCAAATAATTTTCTTCAATTGAAATACAGGTGAAAATAATCTCGATTAGAATTGGATTTTGAAATAAACCCTCACAAATATAACAACATTGAAGTGAGAATTAATTAATGAAATGATTATGTGAATCAACTGTAAGTCCACATAAAACAAGTGTAAATAAAAGATAATATAATAAAATTATTAGACATGATATTAGAATATCAAATACAATGGAGAAGTAAATTAACCCGACGAAAAGAAATTGAGTTATAAAATTATTTACACTTGGTAACTATTAAGTCAAATACACGTAGATTAAATAATCAAAATTAAAACACAAAATACCATGAAAAATGAATTATTCGTGATATTTATTTTTATAATTTTAGTATTCACACCATATAAAATTATTTAGGTTTATTATATTACGATATACCCCAATGAAATGAAATTTACGAGAAATTTCTTTCCTCACCCTTCGTTTTTGTTGAATGTTTTTTAACATGCTATATAGTGTCTAAAAAAATTTATTAACCTATAATGTAGCCATATTAATATATATAATTTGATATATGATCCTTTTATAATATCTTATCACACTCTCATTAATAATAATTCATTATTTTCAATATTTCTTGTGTTAATTTCCATGTTTTCTCATGCCTTTTTTCCTCAAAGATCTGGTTATTTCAAATATTATATAGTCATATTGTAACCTTCCATTAATTTTTTTAATAATAAATTAGGATATAAAAAATAAAAATCTAAATTAAATGTTTTAATTAATTATAATATTTATAAATAAGTATATTTTAAATTGATTTTAAATTAATGTTCTAAAAACAAATACTATTTTATAGTATTATTTTGTGTAAAATATTATTGTTAATTTGGATATATTAATTTGATTATTTCCACAAAAATAACTATAAAATTAATTAAATAACCAAATTTATTTTACCAAAGGTTCTTTAAGAAAATATTTTGAATGAATGTATTATACTTATAACCTTAATCAAAATATTTATTTTGTGATGATAGAAATATTATGTTAATTATTTTATCATAAGATGAGTATATTAAATATATAATAATTTTTTAAAAAATAAAAATTTATGTGACACTAATTTAATTAATGGTATTAATATTTTAATGTGATTTGAAATAAATAAATTTTAAATTTTCAAATTAGAGTAACTTGATTTATAAAATAAAAATAAAATAATTTTGTAATTTTTGAAATTATAAATATTTAATATAAAATCAAAATTTATACATGTTTGATAAATTACACTTTTTGTTTTAATATATATAATTTTATTAAACTACAAATAAAATAATTTGAAGAATAAAACAAAAGCTGAAATTTCTTTAATGTTTTATAAATATATACTTGACTAGAAAATATAAATTATATGTTTTATAAATATATATAATTATTTTATATATAGAAAGGTGATTTAATATATATGTATATATATATAATTATATTTTTTATAAATAAACATAATTTTTATTATTATTATTTTATTATATTTATTTATTTATTTATTATGGTTTTTTGTTAAAGAAAAAAACTTTTTTGTTTTTATTTGTTTAAAAAAATAACAAATCAATTTGAAAACAAAATTGGCATCACACACTTATATAACAAGGGATAAGGGTAAAAATGTTTAAAAAGAAAAAAAAAAAAAAGTTAAAAGAACAAGTGAAAACCAAGTAAATGGTTAATAAATGAAACCAAAACAAATAAAAAAAATTAAAATAAAGGGTTGTCTTCTCAACTGGACAACAGGTCACACTGAACCAATATGCTTCTCCCTTCTCCATCGTCAAAGTCATTTTTCTCCATGTCCCATTTCAATTTCATCTTCCACAAACAACATTGATGTATATATTTTTTAATTGAATCCAATCCTCTCCACTTATTCCTTCGGAATCTATCTAAATAAAAATTTATATCGATTTCAATCAGTGGGATTAATTAAGTTATCATAGTGTTTATAAAACTGTTAATTGCAAACATTGAACCCCCAACCCTTCTCTCCCAAACTCTTTCACTAATGTCCTAATGCCTAATTTCCTTCCGTAAAACACTTATGCTCACTACAACAAAACCGCCGTTTAGCGGCAGTTTTGTAGCAGCCATTCTAGGCATCGCCGCAAAACAATTTTTTTCCAGTCCCGTCCCTTCCCCCACCTCTTTCTTGACCGCTACGTCCCCCGCAACCCCTTCCTCCCACGACCCTGGCCCCCCGCGACCCCAGTTCCCTGTGAACCCGTCCACCCCGCAACCCCGGCCACCCTGCAACCTCGGTGACCCCGGCCCCCCACGACCTCGACGACCCTGCGACCCCGGTGACCCTGCTTCCCCAGCGACCTATACGAACCCTAGGGTTTTATTTCGACGTTTTTTCTGGTTTTGATATTAGTTATTTCTTTATTATTATTGTTTCTTATAATAAATTGTAATTAATCGATTTGTTTTAAATATTTCCATCCATTAAATTTAAAGCATGATTTGTTTTAATTATGCTATTAAATTTCATAACTAGGATAGATATGGAATTATTTTCAATGATTCCAAAGTAAAATTAATAAGTGTGGAATTTAGAAATGTACTTTACAAATATTTAACAGTACACAACATGATTTTTCAACCTATCTAATTGGATTATTGATAAATTTTTTAGTTTATGGATACCCCATGTATGGAATTAATGGGAAATCATAGTTTTAAAAAGTTATAAAGGGATAATATAATGTGTTGTCAATGTTGAAATGGATTTCAGTGATTCCCAGTGGACTTATAGATAGAATGATAAGAATAAATGGATAAATAATTATTTATAGGAATTTAGACATAAAATGGGAAGGAATAAAGTAAAATATTCCATGTGAATCTAATATAGAAAAATTCACATGGGTAATTGTGTTCTTGAATGTGTAAATTGATACAATTTTAGAAGAGATAGACATATACCATGAAAATTTTAAAGATTTTTAAATAATTAAATTTTAAATGACATTGACATAGGGATGACAGTGCATTTATAATGATACAACTGTAGAGTGCATGTAAATTTTTATTATTAAAGCTTATATAAGAAGACAATGGAGGTAAACAACCATCAACCAAATTATAGGCTAATAGAACAATTTTATGTTATGGAAATTTTAATAGATTAATGATAAGGATTTAAATGATATTGTGGTAGTTACAATCACTATCCACTCACATATAGAATGTATATTATTTTATTCTTGTTATATGTATTCATTAATTTCATTAAATCTTAAAATGAAAAATAATTAAACCCCAAGTCTGCTAGTTGTGGATTTATCAGTTAAAACTCATAGAGTAACTATCCAAGCATCAAAGATATATAATGATTCCCTTATTATAATTGGTGAGTATAATCTCTCCAAAAACATGGTGGTAATTCTAGTGGTTTTATTTTACATAATATCATACAAATATCTAACATAATAATAAATACCCAATATAAAATATCATATGCAGAGTTAGAGGAATTAAATAACAAAAAGAAAGATCTTTTAGAGAAGGATTTTATTCAACCAGTCAAATCATCTTTGGGAGACCTATTCTCTTCGTGAAAAATTTGGATGTATCATTACAGTTATTCATTGATTTTATAGAATATGATGGGATCATAGTGAAGAAAAAGTAACCTACTCCAAGTACTGATAATTTTTTTGATTAGCTAAATGGGGATCAATTCTTCACTAAGATTGACCTATGATAAGGGTATCATTTGATGAGGTTATTGAAAAAATATATCTCAAAAATATCTCATTTAATATGATATGGACCTTGTGATTATTTTCTACATATTTTGGATTGAAAAATTCTCCATCCATAAATATATATTTGATAAATAGAGACTTTAAGGAGTATATTGATAAATTTTTAAGTTGTCTTTATTGATTATATTCCGATATATTATGAATTTAATAAAGGTAAAGAAGATAAACTAAGGTTAATATTAAAAAATCTAAAGAAAAATCACTTTTTTTGTAAATTCATGTAGTGTGAGTTTTTCTTACCAAAAGTCACTTTATCTTGATTAATTTTGACTAGTGAAGGAACCCTAATAGACCTAGTAAATTCACTAAACATTTCGCTAAAATGGTTTCACGGCGGTTTATTATAAACTGCCGTGAAACCCTCCATATTTTTTTACGCTGCCGAACCTTCCCCCTACCCCGACCCCCCTTGTTCCCCCGACCCCCCGCGACCCCGCGCGACCACGTGACCTTGATGACCCCCCATGACCCCTGACGACCCCACGCGACCTCGCGACCCCGGCGACCCCTTCCACAGCGACCCGCGACACCGCAGCGACCCCATCTTCACATCCAAGGTGATTATTAGGGTTTTTTCCCATTTCCCCCTTTCTCTCTCCCCCTTATCTATTTCTTGGTTTCCTTTTAGGTCTTGTCCAGACCCTAGATGTTAGGGTTGAGGTTTAGTTCATTTTTCTTTGGATCTAGGGTATGCGGTTGGTATATGGGGCCTTGTTCTCCCTCCTGTTGAAGTTTCGTTGCATTCACACTCAAGAAGTGGGCATTTCCCTACCTTTTCTATCTAATTAAATCCATATGATCCTTGGGTGTTACTAAATAATTTTTAAAACATGATTTACACCTTGTTAATGTACTTGGTTAAATTATTATGGTGTTTTATTGGTGATATGATTTGTTAAAAATAGCTTTCAAAGTGAATCTTAAATTATGCCTATGTTTGCTTATGTCTAATGTGTGTGGTTAAATGTTAATTGCTCTTAAATAGTTAAATTGGATGATTTGTATGGTTCTTTACCTTATTAATACTTTATTTAATTTATTGGATGGTTTTTGGAATTTTTTATGTGGAACATGGTGATTTTTATAGTATGGTTAATGTGTTTTTTAGAAAGCTCTCTTAGTTTTTAATGATAATTGTTGGTCCTTTGGAAATTATATGAAATGTATGAGATTGTTTGAAAGGAAAGTGATGATTCTAAAAAAAATTTGGGTTTCTCATGGATGTTAAAGGGTTTCATTGGATGTGGGGACATCCATGGGTTAGTAGAGGATTATGGTGAACTTGAGGTCACATGGGGATTGCGGTAGTGGTTTGGTTTTGTTTTGGTGTGTTCAATGACATCACTTCATGGTGTATCTCTTATTGCATATTTTTGCATTCTGTTCAAATAATATGCACTATCATATTCAAGGAACATAAGTGTTATCTTACATATTCCTAGTTGATGGGCCTATAGGGTATACCATGACTTTTTCTAGGGTTGAGTGGTGATTTCTAGTTGGTTTATGTCTTTTGAATTTATCCCTAATATTTCCCATAGAAGTAAATTGTGAAGGACTTAGGGGAAAGAAACTTTGATTTTTCATAGTTCCCCCTTTGAAAGTTTTCAACCTGAAATTTTTTTCCTCTCAAATTTTTAGATGATCAAAATGATTCCCTATTTATACAAGGTAAATATCTTGTGAGTGGAGACTAGATTTTTCCAATGTCACCTATTATGGGTTTTTGATGTCGAGAGTGCCAATTATCTTTACATTAGTAGCTTATGGACTTTTAAGGTGTACCAATGTATTTTATGTCTAAGTTCAAACATTGTAGACCAATGTGTGGTTGAGGCTTAACGTTATAAAGATTTAATGAAAGTATGAGGTTTTCTCTACAGTCGTAAGTTTAAGGTAATCCCAAGTAAAATTAAGAGCCTAATACTCATACAAAAAGACTCAATTATGGGTTCACATAGATTAAATTTATATTTCATAAAAAAATTATAGAGGTTTATAGTTTTATGGCTTAGACCACAGAGGTGACGTTGTATATTCAACATAGAAGAAAAACTATCCCTACCTAAATTGTTTTTCCCCATACCAATTCATAATACCCCTAATAGGGGAGTATTCACTTTGTTTAAGGACTTGAAATATACATAAATGTTTGAAGTAAAAATTGGACATGTCCTTTCTATTATATCAAATCCAAATTTTATGGTTTGCATGATTTTTTTTAATATGAGTTGTTTGAAATATTGAAGATAAATTTTTATAGTACTAAACAAAAAACATATTTAAGTGAAAATAACATACATCATTCATTAGTTTTTAAAATAGATTTTAATGAGAACCCCACTATGGAAATCTAAGTGTAAGAATTAAAACTGCACAACCTAATGATATAATGAATAACAAAGGTCTCTCTAAATTCAAGGAAATAAGAAACAGTATCAAATTCAAAGAGAGAGGTAAATTAAAATAGATAGTGAAAATATTGAAAAACATAAAGAGAAATGAAACATGACAAATTTTCATGAACTGACCTAGGCTACCCATAATCCAGGTACCCAATCTAGAATACGATAAATCTCAAAGGGTGTCATATAAGGGATAAATATTTCTATTAATGTTGTCGTACTAATTGTATGAAAATCATGCATCTTTGGTGTGTTCAATGACATCACTTTCAATGGGGTGTTGTTTGAGGCAACATAAATGTGTGATCGACAGTGTTATAATAAGTGTGTAACCCGATATTCTTATTGCTCCTCAATGAGGTGTTGACACTGTCTCCTAGGGACCAGACTTGTTCGGTTTGTCTGGGCATGCTAAGTAAGTGGTAAATGTTATCAATGTATCATCTTTATTATATTATGCATAATTTATGATCAATGGGTCATCATTATTATATTATGTTTTTGTAATATTACACTATCTTATACATGAATCTCTTTCTCTATTTAGTAGTAACTATGTGTTTTAATTTTTTTTATTATTGTGTAGTAACATTGTGATATGTTTGGATAAAAGCTGGATCACATTACCGAGGAACACACCTCAGTATGTTAAGGGATTGAATGAGTTTTTAGATTTTTTAATTTCTAATCGATCTGTTGAAGGGATAATAAAATGTCCATGTCATAAATGTAAATTTAGAACATGGTTGAAGAGAGATGAGGTTTATGAACATTTAATACTGAAGAAATTCCCTGGTCAATATTTGAGTTGGATTTGGCATGGATAATCGAATGTTACAGAAAGATTGAGCACTGATGTTAATCCACAGAATGAGGTCCCAAGTTCATCGACAATGGAAAATGAAATGCAAAACCTAATAAATGATGCATTCGGAACTGCAAGACACCACTATCAGCATCAAAACATATCAGAACAACCATAAGAGGGTGCTACAAATTTCAACATGACAAGTGATGTTTTTGAGAATGTAACACAGGTAGATCAAGATTGTCACATATCATTGGATCCTCCTCTTTATTATGTGGATCCAAATGTAATAGAAAACTTTACTGAGGAAAATGACTTTCATGATTTAGTTGATGATGGAAATCAAGAGTTGTATAGTGGGTGTTTGAAATATTTAAATCTTTTATTTATGATGAAGTTGTACCATATCAAATGCATATGTGGAATTACAAATAAGGCAATGTCCATGATATTTAATTGATTCGTGATGCATTTCCTGAAGCCAAAATCTCAGAATCTTTTTATGATATGAAAAAAATTGTTAACAAGCTTTGTCTGAATTATACAAAAATACATGTGTGTCCCAATGATTGTATGATTTATTGGGGAGAGGATTCAAGTAGACAAAATTGCAATAAATGTTCTTCTTCTAGGTGGCAGAAAAAGGGTTATGTAGTAAGTCTGAATGATCATAATTTCATGGAGAAGAAGAAAAGGATCACACTTTCAAAGGTTTTGCGTTACTTTCCTTTGAAGACTCGATTGAAAAGATTATTCATGTCATAAAAAACCACCAAACACATGAAGTGGCATTCTTTAGATAATAACAATGATGGGTTAATGAGACATCCACAAGATTCCCAATCATGGAAGACATTTGATTCATTACATCTCGATTTCTCAGCTGATCTTTGGACTGTTCGATTGGGATTGGTTGTCGATGGATTCAACCAATTTGGGACTTTGAGTACCAATTATAGCATTTTGTCAGTTGTTTTGATCCCTTATAATCTGCCGTCGTGGATGTGTATGCAAAAAAAATCTTTTATCCTTTCGATGATTATTCCTGGAAAACAAATTCCTGGAAATGATATTGATGTATACTTGTAGCCTTTGATTGAAGAATTGCAGGAGTTATGGAGCAACGGTGTTGAGACATTTGATACTTCTTCTAAAACAATGTTCAAAATGCATGCTGCTTTAATGTGGACCATTAGTGACTTCCCTAGGCTTGGGAATTTATCTAGTTGGAACACTTACATGGGTTTGGATTTTCCATTTTGTAACTTTGAATTTGAGCCCAAACAGCTACCTCATAGTTGAAAATGGTGCTTCTTGTGTCATCGAAGATTTCTCGATGCATCTCATAGATTTCAGCTGAACAGATCAAAATTTAATTGTTCCATTGATTGTAGACCACATTCAAAGATGTTAAATGGTTTTGAAATATTGGAATAACTTGAAAATTTTGAAACAAAATTTGGGAAGGTTCATCATTTTAATGATAGCAGAAAACGAGTCTGAAGTGCATCGTCAAGTGAAACCGAAACGCAAAAATGGAATAAAAAATGTATATTCTTCAAACTTCTGTATTGAGAATTTAATTTGTTGCAGAATAATATTGATGTGATGAATATTGAGAAGAATTTCTGTGACAATTTTATCTTCACATTGCTTAATGAGCATAGAAAGTCGAAGTATCATCTCAATGCTTACAAAGACTTATAAGCAATGAACATAAAACGTGATCTCTGGCCAGATGAGAATGAAAAGTATCCTCCTACAATTTTTTCAATGAAAAATAGGGATAAAGATACATTCCTTCGAATGTTAAAGAATGTTAAGGTATCTGATGAGTATTCAAGTAACATATCAAGGTGTGTTGACTTGAAGAATCTTAAGTTACATGGATTGAAAAACCATGATTCACATATTTTGTTACAACAGTTACTACCATTGGCATTGCGTACATTATTAATTGAAAAAATTACTACTGTTGTACTCCAGTTCATCACATTTGTCAGAAAACTATGTGATAAATCTCTACATCCATTTCATCTTGAAAACCTCCATGAGAGGTTTGTATTGACCCTTTGCGCAGTGGATATGATCTTTCCTCCATCCTTATTTACTGTAATGATGCATTTAACTTTGCATTTGGTTGAGGAAGCTAAATTAGGAGTCCCCATTCATTATCGATGGATGTATGCAATTGAGAGGTACTTTATTTATATGTTTTCTAGTTAAGTAAACAATTTTTAGTACTTAATTAAATGCATAATTATGTTTATTTTATTTCACAGATATCTTGAGAATTTGAAATCATACGTGAGAAATAAAGCTAAACCAAAAGACTCAATTGTTGAAGACTATGTGGTTGAGGAGTGTCTTACCTTTTGTTATCGACACTTTGATTATATTGAGAAAAGATTTAATCGAGTCGGACGTGTTGACGACACATCGACTCAATCTCAAATACATCAGAAATTAAAAACATTTCCTGCTATTGGCCGATCAGTTGGGAGGACCTCAAATGTGACACTCACTAAATTGGATTATTACAGGCACATAGATATGTGCTGCTAAATAGTGAAATTTCAGATACATTCATTGAAGAGTTGAGGATACAAACAAAGAGACGAATGAGAGGCTGAACACGAAATGAGAAATATATAACGAAAGCTGTTAATAAAGAGCTTGTAGAATGGTTTGCACGATGTGTAAGTTCATAAATATTGCAATAAATAAGAATATTAGTTTGACACATACATTTTGTAAATCTAATAAAGTATATTTATTTTTTCAGATCATGAATACCGATACTCGAGCAGAGGTGTCAGAAGATTTGAAGTTTCTTGCTAGAGGTCCTCTAAAAGAAGTTAGAAAGTTCTATGCTTATAATGTGAATGACTTTAGATTTCGTACAGTAGATCGACAAGTCGGTTTGAGAACACAAAATACTGGTATATTTACATTTGCTGAAATGGAATACTATAGAAAGCTACATTATATTATTGAATTAAACTACCACGAACATTTTTCGGTTGTTTTATTCAAATGCAAATGGTTCGATATTATCAGAGGTGTTAAAAGAGATTCCTTGCAATTTACTTCTGTGAACTTCTCTCTCGTGATGGATGTTGGTGATCGTGAACTGCATGATCTATATATCTTAGAATCATAATCAAAAATGGTATATTATGTGAATGATGTAGCCAATGAAGGGTGGGGTGTGGTTTCTCACGTAATACAAAGAGATTTGTATGGTATGGGTGATGAAGTGGAAAATTTGACCTCTGAAATTGAATTTAATCAGCAACAGGAAGCAGAATTATTTGTCCATCATGATATTGAAAATATTAGTCTAGCAAGGATGAATGAAGTGGATGAAGGAATAGAGCAGGAAACTGACATTATTGAAGGGGGAAATGATTGTATGTACAATTATTTATTTATTCAGCAACCACTTGTTTCATTTCTGTAGTCATTCATTATCATTGTTATATATATTTTGTCTGTTAGTACTCCATCTTTTATCATTTTTAATTTTTTTTCTGCATAATTTTTTTGAAATATATATTCTGAACTTAATTTTATTTGATTAAATGACAGGAATGACAAGGAAGAAGCAGTACATTATTTCATCCAGTTCTGCGACATATGACTATCCATCTGGCTCCCTCCCCATGACATCTGAGGCACCAGCTACCGACACCCCTACACCATCTCTCACACCATCTTTGGATGTCCTAGTAGAGGCTGAGTCATCGACTCCCCCTTCAAGAGCCTCAGCAGTGGGGCAGCGACGCTCCCCTTCCAGTTCATCCCGAACATACTAGAGTGTCACTATCATAGGTACAAATTTTAATTAAATAAATTTATTACATTTTGTTTATACTAATTGTTTTCTCATTGAAGATGACAAAAATGCAACCATGGAGAAAAACATAAAAATTTCAGATGTTTGGAATCTGAATGGCGAGAAGATTGTTGTGCCATTTTATTCTTACGGGGTCCCTATGGATGATGTCGTGGGGTTACTTGGCCAGATTCTAGGCCAGTTGGCAGCGGAGCGCATTTCCCTTCCCATTTCATACAACGATTGGAGGAATATGCCTCCAAGCTGTAAGAATGAAGTGTTTGATTCTCAAATCAAGGTAAATTTATTACATTATATTTTAATTGAATGACATGTTACTAATATGTTCAAAATGAATTTCTGTATGCAGATGTTCTTCCACTTTACCATTGCTGATGTGATAGCACAGAAGTAAACATATAAAAATCTAGGTTAGAAGTGGAATGATTTTAAATGGAGATTGTGGTGTGATGTCAATGATGCTTCGTTAACACCACTGCAAATGTATGAGAATCTCCCCAGTGGGGTACCAAAAGAGCAGTGGAAAGTGTTTGTTGACAGGAATCTGGATCAGAAGCGGATGGTATTGAAATATATATATTATTATATTATCCTCATTTTACATTTATACATGTATATGAAAAGGACATGACATTCAATACATAAGTATTAATTTTCATTTTTTTTATTTCAGTATCTCTCAAGACAGAATGCGTCAAACCGAGCGAAGCAAGTCATCCCGCACACTGCGGGCTCAAAAAGTTTTCCTTGAAGTCGAACGACATTGGTAATCTATTAATTAGTTTAAATATTTATAAGACAATATTATCTATTTAATATATTGAATTGTTGATTTATCATTGATTAAAGCAGTCACAGAGTTTTGCCCATGAAGCATCCAGAACTGAACTGCAGTTGGATATTCACAAGAAATCATATGGTTGTTTTGTTAATGAGCCTTATAAAGAAGTTAGGGTATGAATTCAATTTTTTATCATAATAACTTATTATCAGTTTTTACTGGGTTAATATATATTAATATTTGAATTATAGGTCAAAATTAAAGAACTATGGGATGTCAATCTTGCGCATTCCTACTCTATCTCCCAGGATGACCCGGTTGCTAAAGTCCTTGGGAAGGAGCATCCTGGGAGAGTGTGCGGGATGGGTTTGGGACCCGTGCCATATGAGGTTTTTAGCAGGCCACCAGGGATAGCTGTTGCATCTAGTCCTGACTTTAGTCAGCCCAAACTCGGAGATTCTAAGAAAGAGATTGTTTCTTTATGAAACACAGTTCACTAGCAGGGGGATCAGATATATGCATTGCAGAAAGAGTTAACTAAAATACATCAGCAGATGAGCAGATATGCCCTAGGTGGGAGTGCATTGATTGGTGGTATGAAGGTAAATCACAAAAAATCAAAATCATTTAGTTTTCTAACTATCATTGGTTTTAAGTTTTAATATAAATATGTAACCGTATTTAATTTTCAATATAATGTTCTTACAGGTGACAGAACAAAGTGGAAATGAAGGTGGAGAGGGTGACGATGCATCATCGGACCCTGAGTAGTTGTATTGTTGATGTGTTGAACAAAAATGGAAACAGTTGGTTTGTATATGTAACATTTGTGGAACATAGTTTCCACCACACATTTTCATGTCCTAAAATTTGCTTGATTTCTCATGTTTCTTTTTATGCATTTTATTTATTTCTGATGTTTCTTTTTATGTCTTTATTTCTCTAGTGTGGTATATATCATTCCATTTAGGCCTGTGTTTTAATTGGTAGTCGAGATTTTGGATGACTCGGAGTTAAACCCATTATTTATGTGGGTGAAACAGTTTCATGTAGTAGAGTTTTCTAAAACAATATTTATCACTATACCATTAGAATGGCCATTTTATTAATTTTATGGAAAGTCGTGTTGTTAAGCATTTTTCTAGATAGGCATTGGGAAGGTAGGTGTTCTTGGCCTAGAGTTAGTGCAGAACACAACAAAGAATTTTGATATCATGCAAGATATGATGAATGAATCTCTCGGTATAAAAGGTTTAGTAAGGTGAGAAATATCTCTTTCACATTCATTATACCTTTCTAAGTGTTTGGGTGAGTTAGTGTGGTTGCATATCAGCTGTAATTTACAACTAATTTGGGGAGGATCCATGATGTCTTCCAAGACACCTAGATCTATCAGTATCTACAAGATAACTCTCACGTCTGATACTTGGGAGAGCCGGATGTTGAGAATGATGCAATGTTCATTGAAAAACTATTAATAATCAAGGATCGTAAGGATGAAGTGCTCTATGGATGAATTATTCATTTGGATCACGTTTTGTGGAGGAATGTTTTCCATGAGGAGAGTACTAGGGAGTGAGAAACAAATATGCATTCCCAGTACACTAATCTGTATTGAGTTGATGTTCTGAGCATTACTTTGATGTTTTAATTTTTTAATTTTCATTTAAGTGATGTCTGACCTTGTTTTGAAATAATATATGTTGTATCTTGAAATTGGGGAAGGAGCTCTCTAATCCATATTTCTAGATGGTGTGACCATATGTGATTACATGGTTGTTAGGTGTAGTGTGGGGCCTTGGGGATTAAAAAATTGTTTTGGAGAAAGATAACTATTGATAAGGGGTTATAGGATGTCGAGGTTTTCATTCTAGCTTTACAACAAATCATGGTGGTTTATACCTGATAGTTATGTTACAAGGTGGTTGTTTGGACCACTCTTTTCTTGGGTAGTTTTTCATTCTATAGGGTGAGGCTATTTTGAGAGCTATATGATGTAAGGGAGTAAGCCTCTTAGATTATTTACATTGTGAAACTTTAGTGATTAGGGTATTCTAGGGGATGTTTTTCACTCAATCCAGGAGTTTTTCAAAAATACAGTTTTTAACTATCCATGATTCAGCCCGTCAATGAGTTAGGTTTTCAGTGAATCATCCTATCAATGACTCTGTGATTTGGTGCCAGTGAGTCAAGGGTGTCAGTGTCGATGAGTCGTGGGTGTCAGTGTTAGTGCCATGGTGTCGGTTCCAGGGCATTGGTACAAGGATGTTGCTCACATGGAATCAGTTCTAGGGCATTGATGCTAGGGTATTGGTTCCAGGGTGACAATGTCATGGCATCGGTGATAGGGTATCAATGAGCCACCCATCAGTGAGTCATTTTATGTTTTCCCCAGACATCCCAGTCTCTCCCTTATGATTTTATTTTAACAAAAAATATGTTACCTATTGAGTTTGACTTTTCTTAAATCTTTTTCCACTGCATTCGAGGAGAATTATTGTTTCTCCAAACCGTAATCACCCTTAAATTTTAAAAAACCAAATTAACGATACATGGTGTGACCACAACATGTATTTCAAGTATTTCGAAGTCACCTCTCTAATTTTATAGTTATATATTTTCAAAAAAACCAAGTTTGATGTTATGTTTTGGTGTTTTTAAGAGTTTTTTTAAGGATATTTTTTATATATTTAATTTCCTAATGTCCTCGAGGATTTGAGATATTCAAATAGCATGGTCAATCCATGATCTGTTTTATCCAACACATTGAAATTATATCCCCTATTATTAGGATCTCACTCATTCTTAAGCCAAGATCCGCTAATTTACAGTGGATTATTTTCCTTCTCCCAAGGTGTGGAAAGAGTCCTTCCTCTTTATAAGGGGTTATAGTACATTTACTATTTCTACTTGATATCTTTTTTTATTGTTATGACTTATTGTGGATGTGTGCCTTATAAAAATCATGGCAATTGGTGGTCTTTTCTTACACACTTTTAATATTTTTATTGGTTATAATGCTGTGGGAAAATGTTGTAATGTGGAAACTTGTTAATAATGTACACATGGTTAATTAAATGGATGCTCGAGTAATAAGAACCATTATGTGATACCCTAGTAAAAAAATGTAATTCAAGAACAATGTTGGCTAAATCTGAATTTACCCCTGTTTGATGGGTGTGGTCATGTAATGTGTGTTATGGTTGGGTTTTATGGTTTATGTGGAATGTTTGTGAATTGAAGCGATAGTTCTATCTATGTTTGTGGGATTGATTTTTTAATGGAAGAACTTGTAGGTAGTTGAACTACCTTTGGTTGTACTATGTCGATCAGACAGGCTTCTGTATGGGGACTGCAATGTGGCATTGGTGGTGTTGTGCAGTGGGACTACAAGAATGGTTTTCATTCATTTTTGAGTTGGTTAGGGATTTTATTTTTTGGTAGTAATGGAATATATAATCTGAATCCCTTGAATAAATGAATAGAACGTGGTTAAATAAAAAGTGGCTAGATTATTCTTTGGAAGTATTTGTTGTGTGGGTTTGCATATAGCGGTAGAAACAAAAGTATTACTATTGGGTTGTTCATTATTTGGTTGAAACCTATAGGTTGGTATACTGTTTGATTATCTATATGTATATGAACATATAGTTTTTTGTAATTTCTATACACACCCAACCGTCATTTACCACCAAATTGTTTTTTTGTGATTTCTGGTTTTATCTGTTTTTCAGGGCAGTGGTGCAGCAAAAGAAAAGAATTATTTTTTTTATTTTGGTTAGCTTTTCGAGGCAGTTTTAACTGCCGCTACATGCATATTCATGGCGGTTTTGCGGTGGTTTACACCACCACGGAATAGTGAGAACCGTCGCTAAATCGTAGCATCGTGGTTGCCTCATTCTGCAGTAGTTACTGTGACTTTAGCGGCATTTTTACGGCAGCTGGAATTTGAGTTTATTCACGGTGGTTATAACCACCGTGAATAAAGTGATATCCATGGCCCGTAAAACAACCGCTAAATTCATAAAAACCGCTGCGAAATGAGGCAGTGACTACGCTTTCCTGAAACTGCCTCTAAATGAAAATAACCGCCGATAATAGATTGGTGACGCCCTATTTCACGGTGGTTTCTTTAAACTGCCGCCAAACAAAGTAGCGGCGGTTTAAACCGCCGCTAAACGCAAAAAAAAACCGCCACTAAACGGCGATTCTGTTGTAGTGGCTCTTTATTCCTTTTTTCCAAATTCCAACTCCATCAACTTACAGGTAAGGGTTCATTTTATTCCATCATTTTATTTTCATTTTACAAAGGGTTGAATATATATTTGTATATATATGTATATATACACATATATATAACTTTCAATTTTCGGTATATATGAAAAGGTTTGTTGCTTTATAGTTTCATTTCCAAAACATAAGGTTTGTAAGTTTTTATTTGCATTATGAAGTTATTTTAATTTACAAAGATTTACATATATATAACTGTGTGTGTGTGTGTGTGTAGTTATTTGATTATCCATTTTAAGAAAATATAAGATATGGGTTTTGATTTAAATATTAATTCTAAGCATATAGTTTTCATGGATTTAATTTTTTATTGTTAAAATTATGCGAATTATAATGATATGCATATATCTCTCTCTCTGTGTGTGTGTCTATGTTTCTAAATTTCATGATTTATTAAATATAGGTTTTGTTTTAAATTTTATCTTTAAGATAATATGTTTTAAGAAAAATCATTTATCAAAGGGTTTGATTGTGTTTTCAAAATATTGTTTTATGTATAATGTATAATGATATATATTTATGTATATACATATTATTATATAAATTTATTTGTTAAAAGGGGTTAATATTTTATTTCCAAATTTATATACAAAGCTATAATTTATTAATAATCTATAAATTTGTGGTTTATATTTATGTGTAACCTTAGATTTTTAATGATAATTGTTATTATTTAATGTACCAATCCTAAATAAGATATAATATCATGTGTGAAATTTTATATGCACCCCTTGGTATATCATTCATACTTAGGTATGTCCATAATGTAAATTATAAATATAAGACCACACATTTTTAGATCATGTATTCATTTAATTCTTTATCAGTTTAATTTATGATTTAAAAAGAGTGATATTTATTTCAAGGATGGGATTCTCCTAAAAAATATTTTAGAAACTCTCAAGAATTTTTTGATGACAAGTGATAAGAAGGGTTTTTTCTTTTAAAGAAATAAAATTTCTATATATATTTTTGAAATGTTTTAGGTTGGGATTGAGAAATGAATTTCCACTATAAGTGTTTTCAAAAATTGGAACTATTATGTTTTGTGATGTTTTGGGGAGTGAACTCATTAGTCTTAAGGGGACTTTGTTCTATAAGAGTTATGACAAGCGGAATTATGGTTTTTATTATGGACTACAAAGTATCATAAATGACCCATTAGAAATTATTATTTTAAATGGATAAATCCCCAAATATCTTATCAATTATAATTATTTTGAGGGAATACTGGTTGTCTAAGTTTATTTATTTAGAATTCAAAATGTTAAAAAAATATAATTTTAAGTATGTATATTTATTTTAAATAATTTTTTTAAAAGAATTTATTTATTGTTCTAAAACCTATTTCTGGGAATTTTAAATTCTCACCCTACATTCTAAATTCATTCTTTAGGTTTAGTAGATTTAACAGTGTTGTATTTTTCTATATGGAGGAAGCACACTAATGATTATTTTATTTACATAATTTATTTTTGTATAGTTTTTTTGTAACATAGTATTTGTATCTAATTCACTTGAACCTAGACCAGAAAAGGCCCTTTATTATATAATGTGTTGTGTAATTTTTCAGTTACTTTTACAAAAAACATTACCCAACATGTTTTAGCATTAACTCCAGGCAATTGGGGTCTAGATATTTAAAATTGGTATTAGAGGAACGGTCTATAAAACATTGAATATTAGATATTGTCGAGCCTAGAATTTTAGAGATCCTAGTGTTACTTAATTCTGAAGACATAAATTCAAAATTCTTTTTAGTCTTATGAAACAAATAATTATGGAACAATTTTATAGAGGGGGAATAATTTAAAACCCTAGTAATTTTTAAAAAATAAATTATGTTATGAAAACTAATAATTTAAATTATAAGTTTTACTTAATAACAATACCTAAAAATAATTATATTTAAAATTGATTTTAAATTAATTTTATAAAAACAAATACTATTTTATTTTATTATTTTGTGTAAAAAAATATTTTAATTTATATATATATATATATATATTTGTCTATTTCCATTAAATAACTATAAAAATATTTTAATAAATAAATTTAATTTATCAAAATCTAATTTAACAAAATATTTTTCATGAATGCATTTGATTTTATCCTTAATCAAATTACTTATTTTACAATGATATAAATAATAAGTTAATAATTTTATCAAAATTTCAGTGCATTAAATAAATTATTATTTGTAAAATGTTTTTTTATGTGACTATTTTAATTAATGATATTTAAATTTTAAGGTGATTTAAACTAAAAAAAAATTAAATGTTTATTTTATAGTAACATGATTTATAAAATATAAATATAACAATTATTATATTTTTGAAATTATAAATATATATAATGTAAAAATAAAATTTATAAATGTATTAAAAGATAAACTTTTTGTTTTAATATATATAATTATATAAATATAAAAATAAACTAATTTAAAGAATAAAACCAAAGATAAAAAAATGTGAAATGTTTTATAAATGTGTACATGACTTGAAAATATAAATTATATTTTTTATAAATATATATAACTATTTTATATATTGAAACATTATTTAATATATATATATATATATTTATTTATATGTTTTATAAATATACACAATTATCATTATTATTATTTTATTATATATATATATTGTTCTATTATGGTTTTTTTATTGAAACAGATATTTATTTTATTTGTGTAAAGAAACTCTAAAGCAATTTGAAACCAAAATTGTTGTGACACACTTAGCCAAAAGAAGATAAGTGAGAAAACGCTTAAAAAACAAATAGACAAAAGTGAAAACCCAAAGTGAACATCTAGTATATTTTTTAAATTAAATAAACTATAAAAAATAAAAAATAAAACTAAAATAAATGTAATGGGTTGTCTTTTCTGCTAGATAACAGATTGCACCAATCCCGTAGGATTTACCCTTCTCCATCATCAAATTCATAGTTTTCCTTGCGCATTTCGATTTCATCTTCCACAAACAACATTGATGGGTGTTTTCTTGACCAAATAAAATCATATCCACGCCTATCTTCGAAATCCATATAAATAGTAATTTATACCGATTTCAATCTATGGGGTTAAATAAGTTATCTATGTGTTTATAAAATCCTCAATTTCACACTTTGAAACCCCTGACCCTTCTCTCTCAAACTCCTTCTCCAATTTCCTTATGCTCGATTTCCTTCCTCAAAACCCTTCTACCTCTTCTTCCTTTTGTCCAGAGTCCAACACCATCGGCTTAGAAGTAAGGTTTCATTTTATTCCATAAAATTATTGTAATTTTACAAAGCCTTACATATATATATATATATATATGTATGTATGTATATTTGTATATTCACATATATAACTATATATTTTCAGTATATATAAAAAGGATTTTTGTTTTAATGTTTTATTAACAAAACCTATGGTTTGTAAGGGTTTATTTGTGTTATCAAGTTATTTTCATTTTAAAAATATTAAAATGTGTGTGTGTGTGTGTTTGTATATATAAATATTTATATGACAATCATTTTTTAGAAAATATAATATAAGTGTTGTGATTTTAATTTTAATTTTAAGCATATATTTTTCATGGATTTAATTTTATTATTTTTCAAATTTATTTTATTATATGTATATATTAGATTTTATTATGTATAGGTTTTTTTTAAAAATACCATTAAACTAGTATATTGTAAGAAAATTTGTTTATCATAGGGTTTGTTTGTGTTCTCAAAACATCATTTTATGTATAAGGTATAGTGTTATATATTTATGTATATACATATATTTATATCAATTTATTTATTAAAATGGGTTAATATATTATATCCAAATATATATACGAAGTTAAAATTTATTCTAAATCTATCAATGTATGGTTTAGATTTATGTGTAACCTATGTTTTTAAATGATAATAGTTATCATTTTATGTTCCAATCCTAAACAATCTATATTTTCATATGAAAAAATGTATTTTCACACCATGCTATTTAATTCATATTAGGTATGGTCATCATCTAAATTATAAATGACATCCCATGTATTTTTAGTTCATGTATGCATTTAATTCATTATAAATTTTATTTATGATTTAAAAAAGATGACAGTTATTTCAAGCATGGGATTCTACTAAAAATTATTTTATAAAAATTCAAGAATATGTTGTTTTGGGGGATGCATCGCTCTAATTAATAAGGTTCTCACGGCCATCCCAAAGCATGTTCTCTCATTTCTCAAAGTCCCTAAAATTTTTGTTTGCAACATTGAGAAAATCATGACTTCTTTTGTGTGGTATGCTAACATGGAAGGCCATTTCCACTAGGTTTCATGGACTAAAATGGAAAAACATGTGGAATTAAGGGGTATTGGTCTCAGAAATGTGGCTTAAACCATGAAGATACTACAAGACAAATTAGAATGGGAGGATTTGGAAGATAGATCTGTATTAGGTAAATTTGTTGCTAGTAAATACGGCGATGTTTCATCAGAGCCAAAAAGGAAAATATTTAATATGTGGAGGAGGCTATACGGGCCCCCAACTAGAGATTTAATATCAATATCGTTGGTTTGTTGGATGTGGTGACATTTTTTTCTGGAAGGATGACTAGGTTTGTGATATGCTCTGTTTCCCGGGATTCCTCATCCCTGAATTTACTTTCTCTCTAGACAGTGCCTTTCCAACGTTCATCTAGGACACTCTCAACCTACACCAGGAAGATATTTTTAATAGTATTAATCTCTCATCTGGTCTAGGAAACTTGTTTTTCACTGGTTCTTTATACATATCTTTCTCGTCTAAGGACTATTGTTATTCAATTCAGGCACATCCTGATTAATGGCACGAGAAAGCTTTTCCGGTGTAATGATATCCTTCCAAAATTAAACATCCTCATTTGGTTAATTTCTTCCCATGATTTTCCTACTAATGATGTGATCAGTAACAAGGGGATTTTACTGGTCACTAGGTTCTTCTACTCTTGGGTGTCCAGGGAAGAATCAGTCAATCACTTGTTCTTTGAATGAAAATGGGCCCATACTGTTTGGAAAGGCATCAAGAACCTTGATGGAATTTATGTTTCAGAGTGAAATGGCGTGTAATTTTTCACTCTTGGTTTTATGGGGTGGATTCGAATATTTTGGAATGTAGAGCTGGGTCCATTTTGATTGTGGATGGCTGCTAGTGTATCTGGAACGTGATAATGAAGGGAAGGGTAGAAGGATATCGATGTTATTGTCTCTCCAGGATAATATGGAAGAGGTTATTAATGATGGATTTGGTATCCCTCTTGAGGAATTGGGAGAATTATTTTTTCCTTGTGGAGGGCCATGAAGGTAAAAAGCAAGGTGCCTCCTCAAAATTCATCTCCCCAAACTACGACTCCACTAGGAAAATGGGTTCGGTGGAAACTCCCCCCCCCCCAACAATGGTTTCAAACTCAATAGTGAATTCTCATGAAATCTTGTGTTCATGAGTGGGTGTGGTGTGGTTTCTGACTCTAAGGACTTAGTTATTGTTGCCTTTATTATCTTCGATGGACATGGAGATTCTCTTATAGTAGAGGTTAAGGCCCTTCTCAGGGGGCTAGAAATTTTTATTTCATCTAACATTTCTCTCATTGAGATATAAATTGATTCTACTATCATCTTCAACTCTCTTCAGGGGAATATCAGTCCCCATAGACCATTTTCTATCTCATCTGAAGATGCAAGAAACTAATTGGGCGAGCTAACCTGAACCATACTTGGCACACAAGAAACTCAATCATGGAATACATTGCTTTAAATTGAAATAAAATTCCACCCTCATAATTTATTCTTCCATTGGTTATCTCCCCCAAGAATATATTAATTTTTTTCGCGTTAATTACATTGCCCTCAACTTCTTCATACCTTCTTGACATTGTTGTTCCCTTCTTTTTCTTATTAATAAAAAATCCTTCTTTGCAACCACTAAATGTTTTTTAAAAAATTGTCACTAGTATGTTATGTGACATTATGGGGAGTGAACACATAATCCTTAAGGAATATTTGTTCTATATGAGTTATTACTAGAGGACTTATGGTTTTATTATGTAATTCCAAGTACCATAAATTAAAAATTAGAAATTATTATTTTAAATGGATAATTCCCCAAAGATATTTTCAATTATAATTATTTTGAATAAATACTGGATTTCTATGTTTATTTATTTATAAATCCAATTTTATGAAAATTTACTTTTAAATATATATATTTATTTTAAAGAAATTTTTAAAATAGTTTATTAATTATTTTAAATACATTTTCTGGTCATTTTAAATGCTCACCCAAGATTCTAAATTCATTCTTACATGTTTAGTAGATTTATCAGTGATGTATTTTTTGATGTGCAGACGGTGCACAAAAGATTATTTTGTTTACTTAATTTAATTTTATATACTTTTGTTAAAATATAATTTTTATATCTAATTCTCCAAAACCTAGACCAGAAAATTTCCTCGATTCTGTAATGTGTTGTATAGTTTGTCAATTACCTTTATAAAAAAATTACACATCATGTTTTAGAACTGGATCCGGCCAACTTGGGTCTCAGTCTTTATACATATAATCTCTATAATAATAATAATAAAATAATTATCATATTTATAAATTAATTATAATTTTATAAACAATCATGAAATATCGTTAAAAATGAATTATATTATGATCATGGAGACTGAAGGTTATACGTATGCATGAGTAACATTTTCATTTTTCATTGATCAATATGGAAAGGTGGTATTATATATTTTGTAATTATATAATGATCATAATATCATAAGTACCATGTAATTTATTTAAATATAAATATATATACTATTCATGTGGTGTTGTGAGAAATACAAAGTCACATCTTTTCATGGAGGCGGTACTCCACACGTACACGAATGATGTTATCATCTTTGGTTGACTGAAGCGGTTTGAAGGGAAATGATATATATATTATATTTTTAAAATGAACAATATGTCATTAATATCATAATTATTTCAGGCATAGAGAATATAATCATTAAATATATCCTTATTATATTCCTTCAAATGAATTAGTGAAAAATGAATCACATCAATTTGTGAGGCGGTATTATGTAGTACACAAGAGTGACATTATCATATACCCTACAGAATGGAAATTAAATGGGTATATATGATATAATAATTATAAATGTATAATTATTTTATAAATATCACATATATTTCTATATAGTTTATATCCATCATCATACCCAAACATGAAATGTGGTAATGGAAAAAATGACAGTGATTCGTGATGCGATAGTCCACCATAGACATGAATGATGATTTTCATAACCTATTTGATGGAAGTGGAGGTCTTTGTTAGTCAAAATAATAACATAAAAACATATAAGTTTATGGAAGATAATAAGGTCATTATATAATCATGTTTGAATAATAATTTTATTCTGTTAATAAATAAATAATATAAAAACATTCATTCAAGAGAATTGCCTCTTCTTCGGGTATCCTCCTTAAGTTTGAAAAAAATCCTTCATAAGATGTATTTATTCCAAAAACAAGGATTATATGATGATAGGAGGTATATTTTGAAGTTATTTTGGTAGTTATTGGTTGAAAACTTGTTTTTATAGTGTCAATAATATAGGATAGTTGTTATACTTTTATAAGTGAGGTGAGTGGAGCACTTGTAAATTTTTTAACAGATTCAATCATAATTAGGCTTTTATCATGCCACAAGCTTCAAAAATGACTTAATATCAATACTAGAAGATATAAGGTAAATATGGCCAAAAATAGGTGTTTTACAAGTTTTTAGGTCATTTTCATTCCAAATATTCTTTTTTTATCCCCCAGTAAATCCATTTTTACCTTAACAAAGATAATTAATTTTCATAGTTTTCAAAATTCATTTTGGTCAAAAATTTAGTTAAACCTATTATAAATTATAAATTATTATAATAATAAAAATTTAATCCATTTTAATAAATTCAATTATCATAAGTGGTAAAATTCATTTAAAAATTAATCTCATAGAGGTAATGAGAAAGCTGGTTTTTAGAAAAAAATTTGTTCAAAATATTAGACAGTTTTTATATAAAAAATTAAATATTAAAAATGAATAAATTGTTATTAATATGTATTAATTGTTATGTAATATAACTAATTTTAATTTAATACTAATTTAAAATATAATTTAATATTATATGTTATGTAAATGAAATGGTTGTTTTCAATTAAAATTCTGTATTTTAAACTATTCATAAAAATGAAACTTTATATAAAAAACCATTAAAATTAACCCTAAACTGATTTTTATATTTATTTTTAAAATTTTTAATTTGTTTTTAAAAAATATATAAAACTGGTAATATTTATTTTTAAATTATTTGTGAAAACTGGGACTAATTTGTCTTTGAGAAAAAATATAGTTTTTTAGAAATTTTTTGTTTTGTTGTAAATGATCCTTATTTTACATTTAATCAATAGATAAACAAAATTATCATAATTTAGTTATTACTATTCATAAATATCATTAAAATGAATTAAATATAACTAATAAATAATAATAAAAGTATATTATTGTTTGTGATAACTTGGTCTTGTGTGTAATGGAAATTATCAAAGAAACTTGTTGTTGTGTGTATCATAAGTAATCAAATAAAGTTAGATTTATAATAAAATAATTATATTATAAAGTATTGGGGTGTTATATTCTATTAAAATCCTGGTGTTAATTTTCATACTCAGTATTAAAGAAAATTTTAAATAATTATAGATAATGATTGAGGTCCTTGATCACATGCAGGTGAATGATCTGTGGAAAGTTAGGGGCCTCAAAACCAAAAATATGCAATGACTTAAATGACCATATGATTCATCACACATGAACGTAATATGATATTATTTTTTTCAAGATCTTTTCCCTAGAGGTGAAAAATTCTTTTAATGTCTAATAATATAAGTCAATATAAAATTTATCCTTTGTTTATTCTTCAATCAGTTTCCAATTCATCCCATAATCCATTTAATGAATATCCAAAATTTCATTTTTAATGTTTGAATCACAAATATTCACTTTTGAATGATTATAAAATCTAGAAAGTAATTAAATTAATTTCCATCTCCCTCAAAATATTTTTTGAAAACCCATATGTGTTGCACAAGTTATCCAATATAAAAAATTAATTTAGAAATCATATAAGTAATGACACAAGTTCATCATTAATATTTATTTTTTAAATCATTTAACTAATGAAATATTAACGAATACATCATGTATGCCAGTGGTAGGCATTGAAACCTTATCATCCATCGATCAGTGGTTCAAGCCCTATGGCCTTACAAGACACAAATGGTTGTCACCCAAAATTTGGGTTGTTCTTTTTCTAAAATAAATTAATTTAATCGCTATAAAGTTATAAAAAAATTGTTATGGGCATCCTTGAAATACAATTAATCATTAAATATCATTTTTAATAAGGTTTTCAACAAATATTTTTCTATGAAGTGAAATAATCTAATATAACTACAATTATAATGTCATTAATGATCATAATAACCCTAAAGGTTATCAATACCTTCAAACATAGCTCTATAATATTTAAAGGTATTATTCCTCAAAAAAATTCCACCAAAACAACAATCCATAAATTTACCCCAACATATCACTAAACATGGTAGATTATAATCCCATAAAACATAAAAAAGAGGTGTTTTGGACTTTGAAATTATGATCAATATTAAACTAATTTATCCCAAGTTGGTATCTATAACTCTTAATTAAATAAAGGCATCTATTATTCCAAAATATAACACAATCCTTAGATGTTTCATGATGATTTTAGTAAAAAATACCATTAGTGAAAATACTTCAATAATTTTATACCTAAATCCAAATAAATAAATAGTTCCTTAATTTTATTTCAATATAAGTTATTCCTTGGTCTAGGGATTACCCTTTAAAAGAGGTAATTTAGTCAGATAATTCCCAAGTCCTCAAAATAAAAGATAATGAACTATAAATGGATCCTTAGGATGAGATTTATTTCTTTCCATTATACACTTAATTTTTAGTCGACAATTATTTAATTTATGCCCTTTATTTTCACACATAAATCAATTCCCCATTCTATTAATACACTTTTCTAGCCAGCCTCTTTCGAAATTTCTAACATGAATGAAATAAATCATTCTTTTCTTCATTGCCTACACAACTTGATCTCTTATAAAACTCCATTCTTATCTTCTTTGGTGAGTTCAAGAGTTGGTTATAGTATATGTTGTTTATCATATTTTAGGAAAAGTGATTAGGTTTGATAACAATTTCTTTAACTCCAATAATAAGCCCATTTGGTTTATCATGGTCACTACATTTTCCTTCATATTCAATTTTATTACGATTTAATCAAGTTCTAGACATTTACTAAAACCAAAAAGTATAGTGTGATAATAATAATCATAGTGGGAAAACCATATAATCATTTTTATTATCTCTAAATCATGACAAATTATTTTCAATTTATGAAACCTTAGGTTTATCCTAGGTCATTAGCTGTCACAAATCCTTCATAATGGTTTGTAAATAAAATATGATTTACCCTAATCATTTTCTTCCAGAGTTCCAAACCGGGAGTGTATTAATGTGTGTTTACGTGAACCATGTGACGATCGGGTCAAGAAAAATACACCATTTTCAGATTTATTAATACGAGTTTCCTTTTTTCAAGAACCACATCCACTTTTAGTATCTATGTAGGGAGATAGTTTCTAGGGAAAACACATCATATCTTCATTATAAAAACTATAGGATGTTTCTATAATTATCCACAATCTCATACCAACTATAGAGACCCCATCCCCAATATCCCATAGACAATGTCTGATTTATTACATTAGCATAAAATACAAGTATACACATCTCAAAGGATTGAATAGTTTAGTGGCTTTAGTAAACTAGATACATAAATGACTCTTTAATTACATGTCTTATACCAAAATTACAGCATAATTTTTTTCTTATAATAAAATTATTCCCTCTAGTTTATTCTTTCATATAATTCAAATTAAACATCATAGGTTACTGAGAAATGAAATAAACTAAGGGAGGTATCAAATTCTCAGTAAGGGTTATGTAAAACAAAATATATCATGAATCAATGATTATAATCAATATAGAAAGTTAAATAATTGAACAGAAATATTATATAATAAATTAAATTAAAAGTAGGTGCATCCATAAATAATATCACTAAAAAAATAGTATGTATAATAATCATTATTGAAAGGTAGATAACTAAAAAATTTCATTTAATTAATAAAATGACAGTAATAGCGGGATAAAGAATAATAAATATGGAAATGTAAATAACATGAAACACATACAATTTAATTAACAAACATAGAATGAAATGTATTGGTGATAATATCATTATGGAAATATCATATATGGTAATAATAACTAAAATGAAAGAAGTTTTCAATTATTGTATACAATATCTCGGGAACATGATACCTTTACCATCAAGACCTTTCACTAGATGGTTTTAACAATAGGTAAAAACTCATTTAATAGTAGCTTACATATTTGTTCCAGGAAACCTACAGATTCATTGAAGGGCTATATAATATCGAGACCCACCAATCAGTGCATTTCCAAAGAATTACTCATATATCGAATAATCAATTTAAATCATGAAACAATATGCTTTAACATCAAATATTAATAAAAATTAAAGGATATAGATTTATCAATTTTTATCAAGACAATCAAATAAATTTCTAAGTAAAACACCGTATATGTAAATAAGATACATTTTAAGAAATAAGAATATCCATTATAAATAATATAGAAATTTTGGGAAATTTTTAGTTTAATTATAACAAGATAGTGAATATTTATATAAGAGGTAAATTATTATAAAAATGAAACAAGGAGATGAATATTTATACTATCCTTGGTTAAAATAAGCCAAAATCATCCAAGAAAAGAATAAGGATGGTATTAATAAAACATATTTCCAAATTGGAGTAAAAATAAATGGATTTTATCATTTATAAATACAAATATGATAAATATATCTTTAAAACCATTCTTTATGAAAATATCCTCTTTTTTTGAAAACCCATTTTTAAAACAAAAAACATTTTTAAAATACTTTTCATTAAAAAATCAAGGTCAAAAACTAAGAATTTATAGGATATTGGAAAAATATTTTTTTTTGAACATCCTTCTAAACTTTAATATGAATCATCAAAGAAATAATGTTCATAAAATAGGGTGATTTTTGTACATGTCGTATAAGTTAAAAAAAACATTCCTTTTGCACTATGAAATTGTTAAAAAATATAATAACCATTTTCATTATTACATGCATAAACGTGACTTATTACATACAATATTCACATGATATATGATAAAAGATAGATATTTATAGTGTCTTTGGGGATTAGTAACATTAAAAAACAACTTAGAACATAAAACATAATTTCTTTATTGATATTTTTTTACATTACCACAAAATTCTTTCATATATAGCATTGCATGGGATAACCTGATTACATGCATAAGAAAAGGGTGAGCTATAAAGCCCAGTAAGGGAGTAAAAAAGCTATAACATGAAGAATATATTACATGTTAGGAAATATTCATATCAATAGAGCATAAGAGAAACATTAACATAAAGGCATGATATAGCATGATTGTCATAACATAGAAATGTGGAAAAAAAATTAACATGATATTAGCATGATCTAAGGACCATTGCACATGGAGCATGATTAAACCCACATTTTACTTTAATTAGAATGACTAAACCCTCATTTCACTTTATGTATCATGATACCAATATTAACCCAATACATTGGAGTTCTATTAGGGTCCACCCTTATTAATCAATTCATTTTATGCATAAGTGTGCCACATGGATCATATAATATAGATTCATTAAACATCATCATTTGTTCTACGATAAAGGACTATGGAATTAATATAATAAATTCCATAATCAATAATTAAATGATCATAAAGCTGAATACCCTTGATAGAGAAATGGGTATGGTAATCACTACACAATGACTTTGGCTTGGAAAATTTCGATGCAATTTTAGCAGCAAAATGGCACGACATAAGATTTCATAAAAAAAATTATGAGAGAGAAAGGGGTCTCTCATAATATCTACATTAAATTTACATTAAGGGGGTCATATAGTATATGTCCCATCATATGTAATGGAATTTATATCCATAATACAAAATAATTTCTTGAATGTAAATGATAAGACATAAATTCTTTACAGATTATTAGCATGGTAATAGGTGTACATGGGAGGAATTAATGAGATGGAAAGAGGACTCTCGTCATTAGGAGGGAAGTATGGAGAGGTGACAAATCATACCCCAAAATTTTTAATTGAAAAAAATGGTATAACAATATAATGAAATTTGGACAAAAATGAGAAAGGAAGAAATCCCTTACTTGGAAGTGTGATCCCAAAGGCTTGGGAGAGGCTTGAGAGTATCTTAATGGGAGCCCGTGTGGGTTTATATAGGAAAAGAGAGAGAATTCATTATTATTTAGGACTTGGGCACCACACAATAAACTAATCAAACCCACAAACCATATCATGGTTTTTTCCCATGGTTTTTGCCAAAGGGGAGTAAAAAACATTATATTACAATGCCAATGGATGAATTTATTAAAATATTAGGCTTGATTATGTGAAGGTGATTCATACTCTCAAGGAAATCAATTGAAAAAGATAAAATGATTTATAATTCTTGGAGGGTCCAATAAGGAAGCATAAAAGTAACCAAAAAAATATAAAATCATATTATTTTAAATCTAAAACATATATTGGCTGAACAACCCATTTTCAGTGTTGTATTACATCACTATTAGTTCATTATGATGTCATAAAACACATTATATAACAAAACGATATTTAATTTTTACCCAACAATTCAACCGTATCGGAAAATTATGAAAACATCACTGTTGGATGATTTCAATGTCATCATTCCAAAAATAATAATCATTTTATCTAAATAATTTTCTAAATATGTGAATTTTTAATTTTAAAATAAAAACTAACGTTAATCCAAAATTTAGGGGTTTTGACAAAAAACTTATTTCAAACATTAATAAAAATTATAATTGAATTCATAAAAATTATATGATCATTTATATTTAATAAAAAAAATTAAAAATAATATTTTCTTAAAATATCATTTAATTCAAAAATCCATTAATTCATCAATATAGATTTCAGAATTAAAAATTAAATAAATATACTATTTATGATTTGAAAACAATTTAAAAAGTAACAATAATAAATGAATATATATTCTTTGTTATATACAAAAATAATGCACATAATCATAGTTCAAAGGTATTGTTACATTACCCCTTACAACAACCGCATATGACCGAAGGGTAAGGTGTGTGACGATGAAAGTCTCTAGGGGTGGCTCGGATAACATCACTCAGGTGGTAATGTCTATAAACTTCCCTTTATCATGAAGGTAGTTCCGCTCGAGCTTGAAATGTTGAGGCTATGCTTGGGCTTGGTCAAGATAGAAGCCCAATGATGCCACCTCCTTTTCGAGCTCTGATAAATGGGCTTTGTATGGATCAATTCTACTAGATGAGGTCATCACTTCTTTTTTGTGAGTAAATTGGATTTTTTTTTAAATTCATATATTTATACTAATCATGTTATCACTGTTCAGCAGCTATATTTTCAATGGTAACAATTCATAATATTATTTTTAAATCCAAAATCATAAAACCAAATAAGTTGTTATGTTAAATAATTGTTTTACATACTAAGACATTTAATTAGATCAAGAAAAAATTTCATTAATAATAGTTTGGGTCATTTCAATATTCCCCCCTTAAGAAATTTCTCCCTAGAAATTTCATTTTCCCACACTAAAACAGATGTGGGTGTCTCAGCTTCATCGCTTCCTCTGATTCCCACGTTGCTTCTTCAAACTTGTGGTTTCTCCAAAACACTTTCACGAGGGGCATTGACTTCTTTCATAAAACGTTTTCCATGTGATCTAATATCTTTATCGGCTTATCTTCATAGTAGATGTCATTATCCAATGGTACCACCCACTACTAAAAAAACGGTCAAGGGAAGCACCCCCTTATAGGAGATGTCATTCTCCAATGGGTCAGGTATATATTTCCTCAAGAGTGACACACGGAATACATATTGTACTTTAGATAGGTTCGATGGGAGTGCAAGTCGATAGTCCACTACTCGAATGTGATCAATGATCTTAAAATGACTTGTAATACCCCAATCTTCCTCAGTACGCTTCTCTTTGAATAATACAGTAGCATGTGTTGTATGCAACTTCGAGTTCTAACTCACCACAACCAATCAAACTAGCCGTTATGAATTGTAATACCCACTTTTTGAAATTTTATAAATTTTTTCTTTCAAAATGGGCTTCATTTTTAGATTTCGAATATCAAAATTACCTTAGGGTGAATTTTTGGTATTTTTATGAAAACTTTCACTTTTTTATGAATAGTGAGAAACACTAAGCTATAGTTTAAAACCGAATTTTTATTTAAATAATTATTTATTCTATTTAAATTTACTTTAGGCCTAAATAGATACATAATACCTATATAATTTCAATATAATTCATTGGAGTCAGTTTATAATAATTATATATATATATATATATATAAATTTTAATGAACTTTTTACCGTCTTTTACCCACCTCTTATGAGCATTTGCAAATTTACATAAAACATAATTTTACCACTTCTATGAGTTGACTTTAAAAAATCTAATATACACAGTTGATATTAGTAAGTAAAATGTGGTTCAATAAGATGAAATTTTTTTGGTGAATAGTAACTTTTTACTTTTATTTACAACGGTTGAAAGTAAATATGGCAATTAAGGGTAAAAATGATATTATTATTACCCTAAAACATGTTATAATTCTATTGGATAAGTAAAATTCTACCAAAAAAACCTTAGGAATAAAATATGAACCTCATTGGTCCACTTGGATTATTTTAGGAAATTAATTATTATTTAATTCAAAGAAAAGTTAAAAGTGTTAAATTCAATGTTTAATAACTAAACCATTTTTAATATAGAGTTACACATACTTAAATTACACTATAAACATTCATTAGAAAGGTAAAAAAAATTCCTACATAATGGTGTTTTATTTATATTTTTTAGACATTAAATAAGTTAATTTATTTATGACACAATGATGATGCAGTAATTACCTAATTAATGAAATATTAAAAATATTGATATTATAAATATACAAATAAATGTAATTTGATACTTTTTATGAATTACAATAATTTTATAGGTTAATATGACATGTTAGGGTTGGTTAGATGAATTTTTTTCTAAGTAATAATGCTGTTATGAATTTATAAAAAACAAAATACCAAATATTGTTAAAATTGACAAAAAAGAGTTTTAAAACAAATATTATATTATTAATTGATATTCTATTCCTAAAAATCTATGGTTTCGAAAAAAAACACATATAATGATATGTGTGTCATTAATGAACCACTTGGGGTTCTCTTGGAAATATATAGTATGTTTATTAACCATATAATAAAAAATTACAAAGAGACATGGTAAATGTCAAACTATTTAACTAAGAGTTAAATCTAAAATATAAAGTTAATAGAGTGACCAAACCTATCTAAAAACTATTTTTTGAGTGTTTTTAGACCCATCCACACCATATCCTCTATATAATTTATTTTTGAGCCATTATAAAGCGAAATATATTTTACTATAAAATAATATTTCTAGTTTTTTCTAAGGTGCCCCTCACCCATCTTATAAAAGGGCAATTCCCTTCCATAAACTTCACACCTTCAAAGCTTTATGGATCTTCCAATATCTATCCAAATACCCTCTCAACTGTCCTCCCTTAATCCTAGAGGCCTTACTTTAGTCATAAATCCAACCTAATGATCCATTTTGATCGATTCAAAATGAAGAACCCGAAGAAGAGGTAAATATTTCATAACCTCTTTCATGTTCATTTCTTCCTCCACTTACTCTTTCTTTGTTGTTTCCATTTTAAAATAATAACTACAGTATATTCTATATAATTTTATGTTATTATAAATATGGTACAACCATATTCATTATTTTATTCATCATTTTAATGACATGTCACCATACGTGTGTATGTACGGGTTACCGTCTCCATGTCGTGGTGTAATTGTTATTCAATACACTATTATTTGGATAGTTATAATAATGATGTGTAATTGATTTAAATAATAAATATAACATGATAATTATTCTTTATATATGATATACCAACCAATTATATATTATTTTAATATAAAAAATAATGATATTGTTGCTCGTGTGTACGTACGGATTACCATCTCCACGAACGCGATGAGATTCATTCCCCATCGTATCCATTCAAGACTAATTTTCATTTTATGATTAAAAATAAATTTTACAGACTTTATATAATTATGTATATGAATAAGATACATCCCATCCATAACAAATATGACTCACATAACAAAGAATATAAAGTAAAACGGATCTATTAACACCTGAAACAACGATAATACTAAGATATTATTAACAAAGTAATGTTAAAAGATCATATATGATATCATATTAATGTATATTATTCATGTATAATTTAATAACAATTATTTCACCATTATATAAGAGGTTAACCTACCATCGACCAAGAAAAATTACAAGGCAAGGGGTTTCTTATCTCACTTTTAATTCCGTGAGATTTCCATTTGTTCAAAACTTATTTATTTCATGTGGTGTGTTGTGTACCTCCATTTGATATATATTATCATGATTCTATGTATTTTAATGATATTTTGTGATTCATATGGTAATTATTGACTATTTTTCATACTACTATAATGATTACAATGGGGTAAGGGTTAATTTCACAATCTCTTTATTATCTGAGGTTGTTTTTACGTAAGTATCTACTGGGACCTCTTTATCCTCCACATCCAGGTTTCTTAAAAATGTATTTCAAAACATTGTTACTATTTTATAGACTATGGTTTAAAGTCATTTATACCGTTGTTTTACTTTTTATAAGATTTTTATATATGAATCTTTCCGTCTTTTTACAAACAAGGTCCTTTTATAAACTTTTCGACAAAATTAAGGTAAGAATGTCTTTTTTTTAATTTATACGGCGGGTGAATATATTTTCCACCATTATAACATCATCAAAGCTTCCCTTAAAAGCTTATAAGAATATTTACAAAATAAATTTTTTCATTTATAATTATAGTAATTTTAAATGATTTCAAAATAGAAAGAGATATTTCTCTAAAAATGTTTTAATTTCATCTATATCAATATCCTTTGATGAATTTTAAGTTTATTTAAAGTTGATTTATTATGATACAAAACATCCATATTGTATTGAAGGTTTTGTGATATGTTTGACTATGGATGTGTTATTTTTATACCATTCATGGTTTATGGATAATGTATTGACATTTCATATACTAGTTTTAATACGAATGTTTATGTTAGGTTTCAACCTTTCCATATAAGGAATACATCGGACTTAGAATGTGATGGGTGGAGCCCGCTATAGCTCCTCGATGCATCCGTAGGTCTCATGAGACAAACTAGTGTCTTGGCACAACGCCTTGACAAAATCTTATTTTTAGTCTTGGCACAAGGCCATGACTATGTGGTTATAAAGTCTAGCATTATGCATTCCATCATTATGTAATTGGCTATTGATATTGCATGTGATTATTCCACTAGTAGAATATCCATGTGAGTATGGGATTATTTTTATTTTTATTTTCCATATTATGCTGAAGTTCATGTTTTAAAGGCTTTTGTTTTAGTCTTATAAATTGCCTTAAATTTTTATGCTTATTTATGAAAATTTCCGTTGAATTGTTATCCTTACTGAGCATCTGAGCTCACCCCTTTCTATGTTTTATTTTTCCCAGGATGTGAAGAAGTATTTTATGACTAACCTGTAGGGATAGTCTGAGAGGATATGAGTGTGGACTATGGAAACAATGTTGTTGTAGTTTTTCATTTTATAATGTAATTTAACAGTTATGAATATATCTAGTACATCCAGGGCTACTAAACTAATCGGTCTTTCGAGACGTGATATTTTGTGATCATGCCAATTTTATGTAATAATGCACCAACTCTGGGTAACTGGGGTTGGGGCATTAAAGTTTGTATCAGAGGAAGTTTAGTACAAACCTTTGAATCTAGATTTAGATAAACTCTGATTAGATCACATTACCCTAAGTTTGAATTTGTGGATTAGTATAGAAGAACTTCATAGAATTTTGGTATTGTAGAGATTTTGTGAGTTTTCCAAGCAATATATCCATGTCTAGATACGAGCATGTAGAGTGAACTCTGGTACAGATGTACCTAGGGGTAAAACCCAAAAACACCACTTTGATCTTGACTCGAATGGGGACTGGTGCACGACAATGAGCCTTACTACACTCTTGGTTACGATACTCCTGGGGGATATACTTAGGATAATTCTCATTTTATTCACAACCCTTTATGAAGGGTTAATGAGTATATACTTCCTCAAAGAAAACATTTTTATTATTATGTATTATATCAATAAACTTTCTAGTTTATGTTAAGTGTTTTACTAGTTTGGATTTATGTATTGTGATTCATAAACTAATATAGTTTGTGATATTGTTTATAAATGGAACCTAGTAGAAAGAATGTAAACCATATCAATGCACCCACTCAATGTAGGGAATGCCCTCCTACTCATGATAATTATAGTGGAGCTGGTGATGCAACTGGTGCTGATCAGCTAATCACCATACAGAGACAACTCACTCAGGTTATGAATAATAACATTACCCATATAGAGCACCCTAATCTGTAGCTTGGAGGATCAATGTTAGATCACTTCACGATACAACAACCACTAAAATTCAATGGGGGTAAAAATCCACTAGTATCCGAGAAATGGTTAAATTCCATAGAGAAAATATTACACACCATGGGGAGTAGCAAACGAGAAAAATTTGTCATGGAAGTTTACCGCCTCACTGGAGATGCTGATCAAAGGTGGTAATTGATTCAAAACACAAAGGAATATGATGAAGTTTAAAATATGTAATGGAGGGAGTTTAAAGAAATTTTCATAGAAAAATACTTTCTACATGACCATCGAGCATATATGGAAAGGTAATTTCTGAGTCTGAGGCAAAAAAAGGATGGGAATTTCGAAAACTACGAAGATAACTTTACAAGGTTAGTGAGGCATGTTGTAGATTATATATGTAACCCAAGAAGTAACATTGATCATTTATTTGATGGGTTACAACCATTTCTCCATCGAGAATTAGTCTCACAATCCTTATCACTATATAAAGATATTGTCTCATGTGCTATCAAGACAGAAAAATAATTCTTTATGTCTTACGGCTTTAAAGAAAAGAAAGAGAAGAAGAGATCTGCTGAACACTCTAGAAATGGAAATAAGGTGAAGAGGTGAAAATTTGAACATCCATCTTGCAGTAAATGTGGGAAGAAACACAATAGTATACTTGCCTAAAGGGAATGGTAGTCTTTTCCAAGTGGGTGAAAAAGGCCACCCATCTCGTGATTGCAAGGGGAATAAAGAGGATGCTGATGTTGAATGATATAATTGTAGAGAAAGGGGCATTATGCGAATAAATTTCCTAATAATTTGGGGAACATATCTCAGAAAAGGCCAAGGGATCAAGTCCAATCATAAGCTATCACTATTGCTGAGGTTGAAGCTCCGAAAGATGTGGTGGCAAGTAATTTAATGGTTTCCTCAAGTTTCAAAAATTCTTTATTTGATTCTGGATCATTACATTGTTTCATATCTTCCCAATTTTCTGAGAAAATTCGATATTTCCAATTTTATGTAACAAAGAAGTGGTAAGTAAAAACTCCAAAGGGAAGTATCATTGCAAAAAAGTTTTTTGAATCATTCCCCATTAGGGTATATTAATGTTCTTTATCTATTGATATCATCTTCATACCCATGATTGAATTTGATATAATCCTTGGTATGGATTGGATTTTAGACCATGATGTGAAAATTTATTGTAAGAAGAAGGAGGTTACAATTTTTTATGATGATAAGAAGTACCTTATCATTAGATCTGAATCATCACCACCTATTTATAATCTAGATCCACCCTAGTAGCTCAACTAAATTCAATTATTGTGGAGGAAGAGAATGAAATAACTATGGGTGATGAAAGGAATGTTCAAATAGAGGATATACCTATTGTGAAAGAATATGTTGATGTGTTTCTAGAAGATTTACCTGGACATCCTCTAGAACTATAAATTGATTTTTCCATTGATTTAATTCCTGGATCAAGGCCCATATAGAATACCCCTTATAGAATTTCCAATGTTGAATTAGTGGAACTAAAGAAAAAACTAGAGGAATTGAGAAATAAGGGATTTATTCGACCTAGTGTTTCTCCATGGGGAGCCCCTGTCCTTTTTGTTAAGAAGAAAATGGAACTATGAGGTTGTGCATTGACTACAGGGAGATCAATGCTATGAAAATAAAGAACAAGTATCACCTACCTCGCATTGATGATTTATTCGACCATCTTCATGGAGATCAATACTTTTCAAAGATTGACCTTTGATCTGGATATCATCAGATGTGTGTGAAGAAGGAAGACATTCCAAAAATGGCATTTTGAACCAGGTAGGGGCATTACGAGTTTACAGTAATGCCTTTTGGATTGACTAATTCACCCACTATCTTCATGGATCTAATGAATAGAGTTTTCAAGAAATATCTTGATGAATTTGTAGTGGTATTTATTGATGATATCTTGGTATACTCCAAAAGCTAATAAGATCATGAAAATCACTTGTGCATTATCCTAAAGACTCTTAGAAGACAAGAATTATATGGGAAGTTTAGCAAGTGTGAATTCTGGCTTTTGGAGATTTCTTTTCTTGTCCATATTTTCTCTAAGGATCAAATCTCTATTGGTCCTTCTAAGAACAATTCAATCCAAGAATGGCCAACACCAATGAGTATAACCGAGGTACGCAGTTTTATTGGTTTAGCAGGTTATTATCGACTTTTCATCCAGAATTTTTCCTGGTTGGCTAACCTATTAACAACTCTCACATGAAAAGGGGTTAAATTTTTCTGGACAAAAGAGTGTGAAGAATGTTTTGAATAAATGAAGAGAATATCAGTCAATGCTCTTATATTGTCTCTACTATCAGGGAATGATTGGTTTCTTATTTATAGTGATGATTCAAATAAATGACTTGGTCGTGTCCTTATGAAAAATGATAGGGTGATTGACTATGCATCATGATAGCTAAAAATTCATGAGCAATACTATCCTAATCATGATCTTGAGTTATCAGTTGTAATAATTTCTTTGAATATTTGGTGACACTATCTTTGTGGAGAAAAATGTGAGATATATACCGATCACAAGATTTTGAAGTATATTTTCTCACAGAAAGAACTCAATATGAGGAAAAGGAGATGGCTTGAACTTCTCAAATATTATTATTTCACTATACACTACCACCCAGGGAAAAAAATAAGGTGGAAGATGCTTTGAGTTGGAAGGATCGTGGAGTTTTGAACAAGATGAGAGTTGAAAAGGATCCTATATACATGGATCTAGTAAATATGGATATGGGAATAACCATGGAAGGTGAAATATCAATACTTTTTCAAATATTTTCCAAACCATATTTAATAGAAAGGTTATAGAGTTCTCAGACTGATGATGGGGAGTTTCAAAAGAATATTAAAGGAGTGAATGATGGAAGATTGAGTGACTTTGTGTATGAAGATAGAATTTTGAAATTTGGGAAGAGACTTTGTGTTCCTGATATACTTGATCTAAAAAGGTAATTTTGTGAAGATGTTAATAGTTCTAATTTCTCTATACACCCTGGTATCACCAAGATGTATAGATATTTGAAGGAACATTTTTTGCGGGACAACATAAAGAGGGAGATTGCCAATTTTCTGTCAAGATGTATGGTTTTTCAACAAGTGAAAGCAGTAAGGCAATAGCCTGGAAGAGTCATGCAACATATTCCTATATTGGAGTGGAAATGGGATAATAATACGATAGACTTTTTCATGGGACTACCAAAGACTCTTAGAAGGAACTATGTAATATGGTTCATTGTTGATTTTCTAACTAAGTCGGAACATTTTCTTGCTATAAGAGAAGATTTACCACTTGAACGTTTTGCAAGACTATATATTAATAATGTTTTAAGACTTCATGGAGTACCAATATCAATTGTTTCTGATCATGATCCTTGTTTTACATCAAGATTCTGGAAAAGTCTTTAGAAAGACCTGGATAATGAACTTCGTTTGAGCACTGCCTACCACCCCCAAAATGATGGACAATCAGAACAAAATATTAAAACCTTAGAATACATGTTGAGATCACACTCACTTGACTTTCAAGGTCTGTGGGATTAATATTTACCTCTGGTAGAATTTTCCTATAAAAATAACTTCCATTAAAGTACTCAGATGGCACCATATGAAGCGTAATGCGGAAAGAGATGTCACACACCTACCTGTTGGGATGATGTTGGTGAAATAAAAATTTTAGGCCTATAACTTGTGGAGGAAATGATGGAAAAGGTGAAGGTAATCCAAAACCACATCATGGAATCTCAAAGTAGGTATAAGATCTATACTGACAACCAAAGGAATGATTTGGAATTTTAGGTTAGAGATCAGGTTTTCTTAAAGGTATCTCCAAGGAAGGGTGTTATACATTTCGGAAAGAAGGGTAAATTGAGTCCCAGGTACATCAAACCTTTTGAAATTCTATAACAGATTGCGGTTGTAGCTTACCATTTGGAAATGACACCAAGTCTCTCCAAAGTCCATAATGTCTTCCATGTATCACTGTTGAGAAAATGCATGCCGGACCCAATGCATATACTCACTTATGAGGAATTTTAACTAGAACCCGATCTATATTATTGCAAAGATCCTGTCAAGGTTCTTGATACCAGTGAACACGTTCTGAGAAACCGGAAGACTCATCTAGTAAAAGTTTTATGGAGAAACCATAATATGGTTGAGGCAATGTGGGAACCTAAGGAACTTATGATGAAGGACCACGAGAGTATATTTATACAGTAATATTCTAGAAATTTCGAGGACAAAATTATTTGAATGATAAGATAATGTAACACCCCAAGCTTCCATAGTACGCTTCTCTTTGAATAATACAATAGCATGTGTTGTACGCAACTTCAAGTTCTAACACACCACAACCAATCAAACTAGCTGTTATGAATAGTAATACCAAATTTTTGAGATTTTATAAAGTTTATCGTTTAAAATGGACTTCATTTTTGGATTCATAATATCAAAATTAGCTTAGGGTGAAGTTTTGGTATTTTTCGAAAAACTTTCAATTTTTGTTGACTAGTGAAAAACACCGAGTTATAGTTTAAAACCAAATTTTTATTTAAATAATTATTTATTTTATTTAAATTTATTTTAGGTTAAAATAGATACATAATACCTATATAAGTTCAATATAATTCATTGTAGTCATTTTATAATAATTTTCTATATATAAAAATTTTAATGAACTTTTACCGTCTTTTACCCACCTCTTATGAGGATTTGCAAATTTACATAAGACATAATTTTACCGCTTCTGTGATTTTAATTGAAAAACACCAATAAACATGGTTAATATAAGTAAGTTAAATGTGGTTCAATAAGATAAAAATAATTTTTTGTGAATAGTAAATGTTTACTTTTGTTTACCACGGTTAAAAGTAAATAGTTTAATTAAGGGTAAAAATGATATTATTATTACCCTAAAACATGTCCTAATTATATTGGATAAGTATAATTCGACCAAAAAAAACTTTGGGAATAAAATATGAACTTCTTTGGTCCACTTGGAATAGATTTGTACATTTATTATTATTTAATTCAAAGAAGAGTTAAAAGTGTCAAATTCAATGTTTAATAACAAAACCATTTTTAATATAGGGTTACACATAAGCTAAATTCGACTATAAGTATTCATTAGAAATATAAAAATATTTCCTAAATAATGGAATTTTATTTATATTTTTTATACATTATATAATTTAATTTTTTTATGACACAATGATGGTACAGTAATTAACTAATTAATGAAATATTAAAATAATTGATATTATAAATATCCAAATAAATTTAATTTGAGACTATTTATGAATAAAACTACTTTTATATGTTAATATGGAATTTTAGGGACAATTAGATGAATTTTTTTCGATGTAATAATGCTTTTATTAATTTAGAAAAAACAAAATACCAAACAGTGTCAAAATTGACATAAAAGAGTTTCCAAAACTAATATTCTATAATTAATTTATATTCTATTCCTAAAAATATATGATTCAAAAAAAGGACTTATATAATGATATTTTTATCATTAATTAACCACTTAGGGTTCTCTTTCAAGTATATAGTATGATTATTAAACATAAAATATAAAAATACAAAGAGACATGGTAAATGTCAAACTATTTGACTAAGAGTTAAATCTTAAAGATAAAGATAATATAGTCACCCCAACCTTTCTAAAACCTATTGGATGAGTGTTTTTCAACCCCTACTCACCTTATCCTTTATATAATTCATTCTTTATCCATTATAAACCGAAATTTGTTTTATTATAAAATAATATTTCTAGATCTTTCTAAGGATCCCCCACCCCTCTAATAAAAGAGAACATCCCCTTCCCTCAAATTCACACCTTCAAGAACTTATGGATCTGGCAAAACCTACCCAAACACCCTCTAAACTGTACTCCCTTCATCCTAGAGTCCTTACTTTAGTCATAAAGCCAACCTATGGATCCATTTTCATCAAATGAAAAGGAAGAACCCGAAGAAGAGGTAAATATTTCATCACCTCTTTCAAGTTCCTTCCTTCTTCCACTTCCTCTTTCTTTGTTGTTTCAATTCTAAAATAATAACTCAAATATCTTCTATATACTGTGATGTTATTATAAATATGGTACGACCATATTCATTATTCTATCTGTTATTTTAATGACATGACAACATGCATGCGTACGTACGGCTTACCGTCTCCACGTCGTGGTGTAATTGTTATTCAATGCACTATTATTTGGATTGGTATAATAATTATGTGTAATTTATATAAATAAAAAATATAACATTATAATTATTCTATATATATGATATACCATACAATTATATATTATTTTATTATCAAAAATAATGATATTATCGATCGTGCGTACGTATGGATTACCGTCTCAACGAACGCGATGAGATTTATTCCCCGTCATATCCATTCAAGACTAATTTTCATTTGATGATTAAAAATAATGTTTAAATACTTGATATCATTCTTAATATTAATAATAAAGATCCCATCCATAATAAATATGACTCACATAACAAAGAATATAAAAGAATACGAATCTGTTAACACTTAAAACAACGATAATACTAAGATATTATTAACAAAACAATGTTAAAAGATCATATATGATATCATATTAATGTATATGATTCATGTATAATTTAATAACAATTATTTCACCATTATATAAGAAGTTAAACTACCCTCTTCCAAGAAAAATTACAAGGTATGGGGTTTCTTATATCACTTTTAATTCTGTGAAATTTCCATTTGTTCGAAACTTATTTATTGCATGTGGTGTATTGTGTACTTCCATTTGATATATATTATCATGATTATTAGTATTTTCATGATATTTTTTGATTCATTTGGTGGTTATTGACTATTTTTTATACTACTCGAATGATTACAATGGGGTAAGGGTTAATTTCGCAATCTCTTTATTATCTGAGGTTGTTTTTACATAAGTATCTACTGGGACCTCTTTATCATCTACATCCATGTTTCTTAAAAATGTATTTCAGAACATTATTACTATTTTATAGACTATGGGTTAAACTCATTTATACCCTTGTTTTACTTTTTATAAGATGTTTATAAAGGAATATTTTCTTAGTTTTCCGAACAAGGTCCTTTATAACCTTTTCGACAAAATTAAGGTAAGAATGTATTTTTTTAACTTATACGGCGGGTGCGTCTATTTTCCTCCATTATAACATCATCAATGCTTCACTTAAAAGCTTATAATAATATTTCCAAAATAAATGTTTTCTTTTATAATTATATGAAATTTAAATTATTTCAAAATAGAAAGATATATTTCTCTAAAAAGGTTTTTATTTCATCTATGTCAACATCCTTTGATGGATTTTAAGTTTATTTGAAGTTTATTTATTATGATACAAAACATCCATATTGTATTAAGGTTTTGTGATATGATTGACAATGGATATGTTATTTTTATACCACTCATGTTTTATCAATAAATTATTGGCATTTCATATGATATTTTTAATAAGAAAGTTTATGTTATGTTTAAACCTTTTCATATGAGGAATAAATTGGACATAGTATGTGACAGGCGGAGTCTGTTATAGCTCCTCGATGCATCGGTAGGTTCCATGAGACAAACAAGTGTCTTGTCACAATTCCTTGACAAAATCTTATATTTAGTCTTGGTAAAAGGCCTTGTCTATAAGGTTATGAAGTCTGCAATTATGCATTCCATCATTATGAAAGTGGATATTGATATTTCATGTGATTATTCTACTAGTAGAATATCCATGTGAATAAGTAAATGGCATTATTTTTATTTTCATTTTTCAAATTACGCTGAGTTAAATTTTAAAACGGTTTTTTTAGTCTTATATGTTTCTTTAAATGTTTATTCTTATTTATGAAAGTTTCCGATGTATTTTTATCCTTACTATGAATCAGAGCTCACCCCTTTCTATGTTTTATTTTTTCCCAGATACGAAGAAGTATTTTATGACTGACATGTATTGATATTCTAAGGGGATATGAGTGTTTTCTATTAAAACAATTTTGTTGTAGTTTTGACTTTTATAATGTAATGTAAAACTTATGAATGTATTTAGTAATTCCAAGGATACTAAACAAATCGTTCTTTCGAGACTTGATCTTTTGTGATCATGCCAATGTTATGTAATAATGCACTGACTTTGGGTAACTAGATTCGGGGCATTACAGGGACAATTTACCTTGGAATAATATTTCCTTTCTTCCCAGATCTCATTACACTCTTCCCCCATGATATGCAGAGAAATAATATGTCTCTAACATAAAAACTAGGTCTTGTTGAAAATTATTAGCATAGAAATTTTTTCGACTCTGAGAAGAATACATGTGTTGTTGGATGGTCTTAACTTTCTCCACCATCTCATCAACCATTTCTGGACCTAGGAGTTTTCGCTCCCCAACTTCATCCCAACATGTCGGTGTCCTGCACCTCTTCCCATAAAGGGCTTCAGAAGTATCCATTTAGAAGCTTGAGTGGAAATTGTTGTTATAAGAGAACTCAACTAGAGGAATATGTTGATACCATACTCCTTTGAAGTCCATTGAGTATGCTCTCAACATGTCCTAAAGTGTTTGGATAGTCATCTCAGATTGGCTATCATTTAGAGCATGATAATATGTACTGAAGTTCAGCTCAATATTCAAAGCATGTTGAAGACACTTCTAGTACTTAGAGGTGAATCTTGGATCTCAATCGGATATAATTGATAATGACACTCCATGTAGCCTTACCACATCTTTTAAGTATATCTATTATAGAATATACAATGAAAAATCCTCTCGAATTGCAATGGATTGTGCAGTCTTTGTAAGATGATCCACGACAACCCATATAGCATTGTTTCTGTTGGATGTCTTCAGAAGTTCGGTAACAAATTCCAGGGTGATGTTTTCCCATTTACATGTTGGTAAGGGTAATGGTCGCCTCATCTCCTCAGACTTCTACCTCTTATCCTTCACTTGCTGAAATACCAGGTACTTTGGTGAATACTCAGTGATATTTTTCTTCATGTTATCCCACCAATAAATCTCTCGGAGGTCTTGATACATCTCTGTGTTTCCTGTTTGAATTGAGAAATTCAAATTATTTGCATCTTCCAAAAGTTATTTCATTCCATATGGATTTGATGGAACACATATTCTTGACCAAAATATCACAATTCCTTCTTCATTTACTTTGAACTCTGAGTATTTCACTTTTATAAGAGTTTCCACTGTCTTCTTAATTCCCACATCATCCTTTTGAGCATCCTTTATTCTTTCCAAATGATATGGTTGAGAAATAATTTGTGAATGTATTGATGATTTTCCCTTCGTTGTGATTCTCATTCCCATATTCATTAAATCTATGAAGATTGGATCCTTTTCAATTCTCATCAATGATATAATTGTCGGTTCCTTTCTACTTAGATAATTCGCCACCTTGTTCGCTTTCCCAGGGTGGTAATGGATTGAGCAACCATAGTCTTTGATCAGCTCTATCCATATTTTTTGGCAAATATTCAACTATTTCTATGTGAATATATACTTGAGGCTTTTGTGATCTGTGTATATTTAATACTTCTCACCATAGAGGAAATTTCACCAAATTTTCAAATCGAAGATTACTACAGCCAACTCTAGATCATGTGTTGGATATTTTTTATCATGAACATTCACTTGCCTTAAATCATAGGCAATGAATTTTTCATTTTTCATCAACACACAACCTAGGACATTCTTTGATGAATCACAAAATACCAAAAAATGTTAACCACTTGTGGGTAGCATGAGCATAGGCTTAGTGATAAACCTTCTTTTTCAAATCCTTGAATCTATCTTATCATTCGTCACTCCAAGCAAACAGTACTCCCTTCTGAGTTAGCTTAGTTAGAGTATTTGACAATTGTAAAGAATTTCTCACAAATCGGCGATAATATCTAGCTAACCCCAAGAAGATATGGATATAAGTTACCAATACTGGCCTCATACATCCCTCAATTACTGCTATCTTGGAGGGATCTAATGATATCTCATTTCTTGTGATGATATGGGCCAAGAATGATAACTCTTTCAACCATAAATCACACTTGTTGTACTTTTCATAGATATTATCCTTTAGAAAGATTCTATTAATGTGCTTAGATTCTCCTCATGATCCTCCATGGTTTTGGAGTATATTAGAATATCATCTATAAACACTACCACAAATTTGTCAACGTAATCTCTAAAGACTCTATTCATTAAGTCCATGAATATTTTTGGAGCATTAGTGAATCTGAAATTCATTACTATGAATTAATAATCCTTGTATCTTTTACAAAAAAAATTCTTTGGTATATAATCCTTCTTCACCCATACTTGGTAATATCCACACCATAAAGACACCTTGAAGAATCATTATTCTCCACATAGTTTATCAAACAATTCATCAATTCGGGGAAGAGGATAATTTTTCTTTATCATGATTTTGTTGAGCTCATGATAATCAATGCAAAAGAACATAGAAATATCCTTCTTCTCAACGAATAGGATTTCTTAACCCCATGGTGAAGCACTTAGGCATATAAGGCCTTTATCCAGATTCTCCTGTAGTTAGTTCTTCAGTTCCTCAATCTCTACAATAGCCATTCTACACAAAGTCTTGGATTTTGGCAATTCCCCAAGTATAAGATCAATTGAGAATTCAACATCTATTCTAATAAGAAGACCAATAAATTCATTGGGAAACACTTCAGTGAATTCCTGCATAATAGGTATGTCTTCAAGGATGGTTTCTTCCTTAGACTCAATCATCTGAGCCAGATATGTGTGCTCATGGGGAAGTAATATTCATTCTTGAGAAGATGGTGCAAAATAAGATTCATCTTCATCCTTGTACTTGTACATAATCAGGGGTCTATTATCCATATAGTTAGTGAATTCTCTCTCACAACAATTTATGTTGGCTAAATATAAGTAAATCTAATCCAAGCCATTAATTTCATCAAATTCTACCAAAGATAGTATGACAAGGTTCACTGAGAAGTTAAATCCAAAAATTATGATAGGGGAGGAGTATTCAGGGGATACAAATATTTCCCCATTTGTCATTATCACTGACATTTTTACATTCATGATTTGCTATGGTGTTGTGATTGTTCAACTAAAATTTCAAGATTTAAAACAATGAGTAAAAATAGAATCAAAAATTACATCCTCTATTCTTGAATGCATAACTAGTCTACCAGTCACCACTTTGTTTTCAGGTTTCACTTCAGTGGTAGTGATGGAAAGAGCTCACCCTTTCTGCCTTAGAGGTTGTTGGTTTCCATGAAAACCCTTGTATTAGGGAACTAGTTTGCAAAGTGCCTTAGTTATTTGTAGTTTAAACAATGAACAATGTGTTGAGGTTCAAATGGAGCATTCCTATCCTCTGTCGTAGTCACAGGTTTTTATTGTCGGTATTTGATGGCTAGGTTCCCTTATCTTATGCAGCTAAAGTGTTACCTCTTCCCCTTTAGGAAATTTATGGGGTGCTTCTTTCCACCCCATCAGTAAGATGGATATTGTATTTTTATAGCACAGTTGTATTTATCCATTGGACCGCCAAAATTAAAGTCGACCATATTCTTCTTATCCCAATGAAACCCCTGAGATTCACTAATCTCTATTTCAGACTTTATGGAACATCGTATAATTTACTCATAGCTCTTGAAGTCACTAATCTCTAGAAATTTCCATAGCCTAGGATTTAACCTACCAAATAAAAAGTAAACCTTGCATTCGGGGGTAAAAAAAGTTAGAGGCATATCATTAAAAAAATTAAAATTTTCCTTGTATTCTATGATGGATTCATCATATTTTTCTTGAGTGAAAGGAATTCCCTTTCGATCTTAAGTCGAACGGTGCGCAGAAAATATTTATCAAAAAATATTTTCTGGAAATCTCTCAATTCAAACACCTTGATATATTCCTTAGGCTTTGTTTTTTATCAATTTCCACCATTGATCAGCTTCACCTTCCATACAATAAGAATCCAGAAGAACCTTCTCTTGTTCAGGACATTGAAGGATTGAGAAGATCTTTTTTGTGGAGTTGATCCATTGTTCAGCAATTAAGGGATCAGATAATCCATTTAAAGTAGGAGGTCATTGTCTCATGCAGCTCTCGATTTCAACTTGTTCTTTCTTAGGGGGGTTTTGAATGTTCCACTTTGACCCATGTTTCTATTAAAAACTTGAGTTAACTGAGGGAGTATCATGACAAATTTCCTGATTCCCACTCCCATTATATTGGTCATCTCATTCGAACAATCATGGCATTGATATTCACATCAGTTGTTAGCTCGAGTCCTCTTATTATTGGCCATTGGATGGAATAAAATAAATGTTAGGGGTCACATATATAGGGTAATCCAATGAAAAAAATGTTTGACATATAAATTATTTGTATTTTCATACCTTATTAATTTATAGAATTCAATCTATGTTATCCATGATCTACTTTCAAACATATATTCTTAGGAGAATTTTTTTATTCCATTAATAATGGTTAATAAATAGATTATGAATTTACTAAATCATATCTCTTGGGAGTTTCAAAACCAAGAGTGCAGCATGTCCCGTTGTTGTGCACCAGTTCTCGTTCATGTCTAGCACAAAGCGGTGTTTTCAGGTTTTACCCCTAGATACATCTATGTCAGAGCCACCTTACCTGCTTGTATCCAGACAGGTATGTATTTTCTTGATAAACCACTTACTCATTACTAAAAAAATTTAGGTATGTTTTTATTATAATTAGTCTTATCCCTAAGGATTTCACTAGGTTTTTCTAATCCTATTCGTAAAAATAACTAAACATATCCTCTGATACCAACTATATCAACCCTTCTCTTTATTACACAAATAAATGTGATTTATTATTTAAAATGTTCACTTGATAGAATAGAGAATATTGAGATATCTAGTGTATATGGGGATTAAAAACATTACATAATAAGATAGAATATAAAACACACTGTCTTTATTGAAAACTTCTTTTACATGACCACAACATTCCTTCGTAGTTAGCATTGCATGGGATAACGTGAGGACATGCATAAGAAAAGGGTGAGCTATAAATCCTAGTAAATAAGTAAATAAATAATAACATAAATAATATATTACATTTTATGAAATAGTCATATCAATGAAAAAAAGAGAAACATGAACATAGAGGCATGATATAGCATTATTATCATAATATGGAAATGTGGCAACAACATTTAACATGATATTAGCATGAACCAAGGATAATGGAACATGTAGTGTGAGTAAACCTTCATTGAAATTGAATTAGAATGAGTAAACCCTCATTTTACTTTACATATCATGATACTAATCTTACCCCAATGCATTTTAGATCTATCACGATGTTACATTCTTAATCATTTCATTTCCTGCATAAGTGGGACAAATGGATTATATAACATGGATTCATTAAACATCATCATTTATTATAGGATAAAGAAATTCGGAATTAATACATGAAACCCCATGATCAATAAGTTAATGTGTATAAAGTTAAATACCATTAATAGAGAAATGGGAATGGTATTCATTACATAATGAATTTGGCTTGAAAAATCGCGGTGCAATTTCAGCAGCATAACAGCGTGAAATAAGATTTCCTAAAATGGATTATGAGAGAGAAAGGGGAGTATCATCATATGTATATTAAATGGATAGTATTTGGGTAATATATATACATTCCCCCACATATTTAAGATAATTTAGATTTATAATACAAAATAATTGCTTGAATGTAAATGATAAGAGAGAAATTGCTTGAGGAATATCAGCATGGTAATAGGTGTACATGTGAGGCATTAATGAGAGAGAAAGAGGTATATAATCATTAAAACATAATTAGGGAAGCATGGGGGAGGTTCAAAATCATACTCCAACTTTTTTAATTGAAAACAATGGTATAACAATATAATAAAATTTGGACACAAATGATAAAGGAAGAAATCCCTTTCTTGGTAGTGTGATCCCAAAGGCTTGGGAGAGGCTTGAGAGCGGCTTCTTGATAGATTGGGGTTCATTGGGAGGATTATAGAGATAGGGTATAAGGGGTTTTTCGAGATCCAAATTCTTTGAGAGAAGAGGAAGTGGGATCTTGGGTGCATTTATAAAGGAAAAGGGAGGGAATTCTTTATTATTTAAGTTTTGGGCACCACACATTAAACTAATCAAAACCACAAACCATACCATGGTTTTTTCCCATTGTTTTCTCCAAATAAGAGTGAAAAACATAATTTTAGAAGTACAATATTCTAAATTATTAAAATATTAGGTTTTCTTATGTGGAGGTGTGTCATACTCTCAAGGAAATCAATTTAAAAAGTTAAAATATTCCATAAGTCTTGGAGGGTCCACGAAAGAACCATAAAATTAACCAAAAAAATATAAAATAACATTATTTTAAATATAAAACAAATATTAGATGAACAAACCATTTATATTATTTTATTAAATCACTATTAGGTCATTATGATGTAATAAAACACATTATATAATTAAACGGTATTTAATTTTTAGCCAAAAATTCGACTGTCTCGTAAAATTATGAAATATTCACCATTGGATGATTTTGACATCCTGATTTCAAATATAATATTATTTTTATATAAATAATGTTCTAAAATTTTTAATTTTTTAATTTTAAAGTAAAAACTAACATTTGTAAAAAATTCATGGGTTGTGACAAAAAACAACTTTCATATATTAATAAAAATTACAATTTTATTAATAAAATTATATAATCATTTATTTTTAATAAAAAATAATTTAGTAATAATATTTTATCAAAATATTTTTTAGTTCAAAAATCCATTAATTCATCAAATAGTTTTTTTAATTGAATATTAACTAAAAATACTATTTGTGTTTAAAAAAAAATTTACAAAGTAACAATAATAAAATGAATGTATATTATTTTTTATATACAAAAATAATTCACATAATATTTTTGTTGAGGTATTGTTACAGAACACCTTATAACACCCACATAATACCGAAGGGTAAGGTGTGAGATGGTTACAGACTCTTGGGGTGGCTCGGATAACATCGCACGGGTGGTAATCTCTATGAACTTCCACTTCTCCCTTAGGTGGTTCTAATCGATCTTACCATGTAAAATATCGTCTTAGGCTTGGTCAAGAGAATAGGACAATTATGCCACCTCCTTTTTGTTCTCCGACAAATGTTCTTCATACAGATCAATTCTACTAGATGTGGTCATCGCTTACTTTGTATGAGTAAATTCGATTTGTTAAAGTCTTATATTTATATTAATCTTGGGATCATTGTTTAATGGAAATATTAGAAAGAGTAAAAAATTTTAATGGTATTTTGAAATAAAAAATAATAAAACCAAAGAATTGGATATGTTTTATAAATATTTTACATAATAAGAAATTTAATTAGATCAAGAGTAATTATTTTTAATAAACTTTTGGGTCATTACATAAAAGTTCTTTTTTAGGAAAACGACAAGAATATTGCTTTCAAAAAAATAATAAAAAGTGAAAATGGTAATAATTTAATTAATAAATCATTTTTTCGTGGTTAAAAACATTCTTGAAAGCCTTTTTTATAAATCATGGTTTTGAAACAAAAATGGATTTTGGACCGAAGAGTTAATGAAATTTGGGTTTTCTTAAAAACATTTTCTTATCAATTTTTAGTACAAAATATTGGAAAAATAGTACTATTACATGAAAATATAATTAATTAATAGATTTCGATAAAATTAAATTGTTTTATTTGAAAATTATCAATTAATTTCCTTCAATAGAAACATATTTATAAAAGTCAAGATAAGAATGATATTTTAAAATAAACCCTCATAGAGCGTGTAACATTGAAGTGAAAATAAATCAATAAAAATATTATATTTATAAACTTTTAATATCCCTAAAAATTTTAAATAAATCTTAATATGATTTAAATTCATTAAATATAATCTTCTAAAATCAAAAAAAATGAAGAAATAATGTAACCCAATGGAAATAAATTGAGATATGAAATTATTTATTGGTCGATAACTTTCAAGAAAAATACAATTACATGAAATAATTCAAATTAACACCTAAAATACCATGAATAATAAATTTTTAATGTTATTAAAAATAAATGTGTAATTATGTATGCTAGATAAAATAATTTTGGTGCATAACGTTACAATATGCTTCAATAAAATAGAATTGAGATGAAATCCAATACCTGACGCTTATGTTCGGTTGAATGTGATTTAACCTCATTTATAGAAGTTTTAAAAATGATATCAACTTATATAAGAACAATATTAATATTTATAATAACATATATGATCATTTTATAACATCTTATCCCCCTTAAGTTAAAAATATTTCATTATTTTTATTGTTTTTGGTGTTAGTTGTATGTTTTCTAATGTGTGCCTATTCATGAAAAATCTAGTTCATGTGCATGTTATATAGTTAAATAAACTATAAAATAATAATAATGAAATAACTATCATATTTATACATCAATTATACTTTTAATAAAAATCACGAAATATAGATATAAGAAATGAATTATGTTGTGATCATGGAGAAGACATGTCATATGTACGTATTAGTATCATTTTCATTTTTTAATATTCATCATGTAATGGAAGTATGTAATATTATATAATTAAGGAATTATAATTTTATCATAAATACAATATTATATATTTAAATATACATAGATATATATCAACCATGTGGTATAGTGATAAAAATATAGTTATGTCATTTCATGAAGGTAGTTGTCCACCCATATATATACGTTGTTAAAACCATTCATTTAATTAAAAGGTAAGAAAGAAAATGATATTTATATTAACTTTTAATAATTATAAATATGTAATTAATATAATAATTAGGTCATGTATATAACATATAATCATTAAAATTATTATCATTACATTTCTTGTAAAGAGTTAGTGAAAAATGAATCATGTTGCTTTGTGAGGCAGTAGTTTGTTATAAAAATAAGCAGTGTTATCAAATACCCTATAGAATATATTGTAAAATTATATATAATAGGATGAATCTAGAGATATAATTATGTCATAATTATCATATATATATTTTATATCCTTCATCATACACAAAATTTAAAGGTGGTAATGGAAAAAGTAATGACATTAGTTTGTGAAGCGGTAGTCCATTATACGCACAAATGATAATTTTGTAACCCATTTTATAGAAGTGGAGGTGGTTATAAGTAATAAAATTTTCATAAAAAACTCATTACATTTCAGATACTAATGTAATTATATTATCATGGTTTAATAATAATTTTAGGAGGTGAATAAATATATAAAATAAACACTCTCATGGAAGAATGTTACCTTTTTTTAGTATCCTCCATTGGTTTTCCCCAAAGCATTCCTTGGTTGGATTTATTCAAAAAAATAAAGATTATAGGATTATATTATATATTTTTTAAAGTTATTTGGTTATTTATTAGGTGAAAAAATTGTGCAGGTGGGAATGAGAGAGGATAGGGGTGTCCTTTTATAAGTTAGGCAAGTGGCAGACTTGTAATATTTCGAAAAGAGTCAATCATACGAACATTTTTATCACCCAAAGAGCTTCCAAAATGAGATATTATCTAACCTATAAGAGATAAGGTAAAAATATGGCCATCCAATTAGACTGGTACTAGTTAACAATTCATTTTTAAATCTAATATTCTTTATTAACCCCTTAGTAAATCTATTTTTACTATAATCGTGGTAATTAGGTTTTATTATTTTCACTATTTATTTTGGTCATAAAAATAGGTTAAACATATTATAAATTATAAATTTTGATATTTACAAATATTAAATCCATTTCATGAAATTAAATTCACATAATTGAAGAAAAATCATTTGAAATTAATCCTTCAGATACGATAGGAAATTGGGTTCTTAAGAGAAAATTTTCAAAAGTTTAAAAAGTTATTATATAAAAATTAAATCGTAAAATGATTACAATTAAATAAATTGGATTAATTGATATATAATTTAAATAATTTAATTTAAAAAAAATCTAAAATATTATTTAACATTATATATTATATAAACTAAAAGGCACTTTCAATTCAAATTCAGTATTTTTTGCCATTCATAAAAAAACTAAACATTTCAAAAAAAATTACACTAAAGTAATTTTGATATTATAATTTCAAAAATAACGTTTCTTTTTTAAAAAAAATCTAAAACTGGTGAATATTAATTTTAATTTTGTGTGTTTAACGCAACTAATCCATCTTATAAAAATAGTACAGTTTTACAGAAAACATTTATTTTTATTTTAAATGATTCTTACATTAATTATAGTAAATAGATAACCATAATTTATTAATTTAGTTAGTATTATTGATACTCTCCATTACAACAGCTTGGTGATAACTATTAATTAATAATAATATTTTTTTGTTAAAACTCATTATTGCGAGTAACGTAATCTATCGAAGAAACTCATTATTGTATGTATAGTAAGCTATCGATGAAATTAAATTTATTCTAAAAGAAAAATATTTTAAATTATTAGGGTGTTATATAATACTATATTCTTGGTTTTTCATGTCACATATGCTATTAAAGACAACGTCCATCTTTAGGAATTTTGGGGTATTACATTAACAACCTTAGTAATTAGTTTTTCTACACCATAGTGATGAACATTGTTTATTAGATAATAAATATATAATTTTTATGTTATTAACATATTTGTATATCCTAAATCATATTATAATGATTAATATCTTCTATTATAACTCATTTTTTCTATTATTATTAATCATGTTTAATTTATTTTTCTATCTTCTTACTGAGATTTATTATTATTATTTCTTTTAGGTGTATGTCCCTAGAAGATCAAAATAATTAAATAACCTGACTCTAAAAGCCTATATTTTATGGTCAATTAATTAAATTTCATACTATATAAGGAATAATATCCTTATATATCATATATTTTAGTAGTCTTGATAAACTAGATACATAATTTAATTTCACATACATTTGAAAAAATAAAATATAAAAAAATATTCTTTGAGTTAGTATGTATTTCTCCAAGGATGTCACTACATATCAATAATAAAAAATTTCCTTAAATACATGGGAAATGAAACATTATTATGTTTTGAACTCTAATGCTCGGTAAGGTCATGATACAATAGAATCTATCATGAACACATAATATATAATCAATATGGTTGGGTAAATATTTGAAAGACATGATATTTAATCATTAACATAAACATAAAGAATAATATGGAAGGAATAAATGATTATTAAATTATTTCATATGAATAATCACATGAGATTGAAACTTACCAATGTATATTATAAATAATGAAAAAATAACATGGAATATTCACAACTAATCTCATTATGAGGTAATGATTAATTGAATATATCATAACCATTATGTTATGGCCTTGTGCTAAGATATTATTCATAAATGGGTAGGGCCTTGACTAAAAAACCCCATGGTAGATTTTCTAATGAGACCTACCTATACATAAAGGGTAAATAGGAGGACCACCCATAAATTATTTATTCCAATGCATATATTTATATAAAAGGGGTGAAAAATAATCAACATAAACATTCGTATTGATAACTAGCATATGAAATGTTAATACTTTGCTCAATTAAAAAGTATAATCATAAACCATCCAAAGTAATATGTTGAACAGTAAAAAAATAGTACATCCTTGGTTCAAGTGATCGTAAAACATCTAAATAAATAATAATGATAGTATCATTATAATAATTTCAAAGTAAATCATAAGATAAATAATTGAAGTTGATTTTGAATAATAGAAATATGGTAAATATTCAGAAAAACAAACATTCTTGAGGAAAATTTCCTTTACACTTTGAAAATACCTTTCCAAATCCAAAAATTTCCATAATATAAAGAAAAAATTTTCTCTTAAAATAAAATTATAAAAATTTAAATTATTAATTAAATCATCAAATGGTCATGATGGTAGGAAATTATCCTCATGCTGATTATGTTAAAACAAAGATTACATTCACATTTTTTTAAGATAAGTCAAAAGTATCTTATTTGGAAAATAAAAAGAATATTTTTTTAATAAAAATATAAATTAATTTAATAAACAATTTTTATAATGTTTAAAATATCATTAATAACATTTTTAGATAATATGGTTTTTGAAGATAGAAGATTTTATCCTGGAGAGAGAAATAACGACATATTTTATTAAAAACATTTTAACAATAATTTTAATACAAAAGAGAGGAAAATTTAAATATTTAATGAAAAGAAAATTAATAACCATAGTTGAATAAAATTAATTAGTTTCATGAGTTTTAAATTATAATATTTCATCATCGTAAATTTAATCATTAATAATCCGGATAAACGATGAGACTGTAAAACAAACCATTACCACTTTGGTAACTTTTGAATCATAAGACCCATGAAAAAAATAAAATAAACTATAACCTTAAAATCATGAATATAAATTAATTCAAGATGAAAAATATTAATGGGTTAGTATATAAACCACACCAAATAACTATGTTTTGAATATGGGATATGTCTCACAGAAGTAAAAGTAGGATGAAACCCCCTTACCTTAGATGTAGTTTCTTTCATACATGTCCATACCTCTTATATAATAAAATTATATATATTTGACATATATTAAAGAACCATAAAGATATATTTCATACTATCTATTATTTACATAGAGCCTTTTATGGCCCGTTTATTAATCATTCATTATTAAAATAACTATTTTGGGTGATAATTGCTTCATTTTTCATGTATGTTTTGGTTAGATAATATTAGTAATTTTACTTTGATCATGGACACATAATCTTAATGATGCAAAAAATTATATAAATATCATATATATTCATTAAATATGTATTTAGAGTGAATAATTAAAGTTAAATATAGAAAATGCATTACATCATACATGGAGATGGTATGTCGCACACACGCATGAACGTTGACTCTATTTTATCAATGAATAGAACAAAAGGAAATTAAATATTAATTAAACATTAAAAAATTGTTATTATTTTATATATATCATGAATATTAATTAAATCCATCCCTATTACCATCCATGTAAAAATAAAATGAAAAAAAATTTCACATCACTATGTGGATATGGTAATCCACAGGTACGTACAAGAATTGTTATTCTTTTCCAACGAAGTGGAAGTTACAATTTTATATGTGATAAAATATTTAAAGAATTATTTTTATTTTGTAAATATCACATATATTAAATAAATTTATCCTTGATACCTTCCATGTAATGATTAAGAAAAAAATGAAACACATCGCTTCGCGGGGTAGTAGTCAGTCATACACACAGGTGACAATATCGTATCCCCGCATGAAATGGAATGTAAGAATCTATATGGGATATAATAAATAATAAGTATAATAATTTTATAAATATATTATAAATATTTTAAATCCATAATTATATCTATCCCTATATGGTGGGGATGTAAAATGCATTACATCGGTTTGTGAGGTGGTAGTCCATTTTACACGCGTTCAACGGTTTCGTTTTCCATTTTTTGGAAGTGGATATGGATATCGGTCATTACATTAAAATAATAAAATTTTATTATATATTATATTATATAATATTATATTATATTATCTTAGTTAAATTATATTTAAAATAGGTAAAAAAATATATAAAACAAATACGCACGTTTTAGAATATTACACTTTCTCCAGATAGCCTCTAAGTTTTTGTCAAAAACCTTATTATGAGGGTTTAATAATGAAAATAATTATTCTATAATTTAATTAAGGAATTAATAAATATATTATGGTTTTGATTTTTCAATCCTAATATATTTTAATGTGTTAATAGGGGAGTATATCGGTGGCCTATTATCATTGGGGGAGAGGACCCACTTGGGATTTTTGAAAATAAAATTTTATACGCACGTTTTTTTTCATGGAACAAGCCTTAAATGAGTCGGTATAGAACATGGAAGATATAAGGTCTAAATATTACCCAAATAATATGAACTACACAACATTTTGGTCATTTATAACCCATATCATTCTAGTTTAACCCCCGGTAAACCCCTTTTAACTTTAACTACGGAAAATAATTTTTATAATTTTTACTATTCATTATGACAAAAAATTATGTTTAACATATTATAAAATATAAATTACTATGATTTCAAATATTGAATACATTTTTTCAAATTCAATTTACAAAAGGGGCATAATTCAATTTAGCATTAAACAGGCTAGCGCATTAGAAAATATTTTTCCAAAGAAATATTTCGAAGGATTGAAAGGGTTATATATCATAATTAAATAAGAAACTTATTACAATGAAAAAAATCAAATAAATTTTAAAATAAGTGAACCAATTTTACTTAAAAAAATTTAAAATATATTTTAAATTTTTAAATAATTTAAAATATATTTTAAATTTTTAAATAATTTAAAATAAATACATCTCTAAATAAACATTTTTATTTTTCATTACTCATCAAAAAAAAATTAAACATTTCAAATAATTATCAAAAAACCTTGAAGAAAATATTGAGATTTATATTAAAAAAATTAACTTTATTTTATAGATTACATTTTATTAAAAAAATTAAATATTAATTTATAATAATGTAAACAAAGTGTTATTAAACCACCTTTTAAAAAAATAATATTTTAAGAAAACATATATGTTACCTTCAAAGGGTTTGTAATTTAATTCTAATTAATCTATAACCATAAAATTTATTTTATTCATGTTTAAACCATTTAATCTTTCATAATTTATTTAGTCTTATTAATACCCTCCAAGTTAATAGATATTTTATAATTTTCATTTTTTATAATATTATTTTAATATTGTATAGTGTTTATTTTAAACCTGGTGTTGTGTACATCACAAACTATCAAAGAGATTTGATTTATTTAAAAATAAATATATTTAAAAGTATTTCGGTGTTACATTATTATCTAGTTTATGAGTTGTATATATTATATACTTTAAAACATAATTTTATTCTTTAAAAATATTAGGTTGGTACATTATACCCCCTTAAATGGATTCCATCATCACAAATCTATTTTTGTCATCATAGACCTAACCAAAATTGTTTAAATGGTTAATAATACAATCTCTTAATAAGAGGTAAATTAAAGTATGATGTTCTTCTAAAATATAACATAATATGTTCATAAATTTGATAATATTAGTGGAAAGTGAACATATGGACCTGGAAGAAAAGCGTAAATAATTATAGACAGTGATAGAGGTCATTGATCATAATGAAGTGAGTGGTCAATATAATGTTAAGTACCTCAAAACAATATATTGATAAGGTGTGATAAAAGACCATCGGTTCATTAGAAATGAAGATACTATGATAAATTTTTTGTTTCCATATCTTTTTCTTAGAGTAGAGAAATTGCATTACTATCAATATTGAAAACCTAAGGAAATATACTTTACAATTATAATTTTATCAATTAATCATTTTCCACCTAAATATATTTTTTTCTCAAAATGATGAGTATTCAAGATGAATTTTTTTTGACTAAATCACTAAAATTAACTTCTAATATATCACCTAAACCCTAATAAATTTATAATCTATTATTATTGTCTTTATTAAATCCAAAATGGTTAGAAAAAGTTTTCGAATATAATACATTAATATTTAATACCTCAATATTAACACACAAATTTCAACATAATCTATTCCATAAGTGTCTATACTTAAAAACCTTCAACATACTTCTCAAGAAAGAATATAATTCATCCCAAAAAATACCTTAAGTTAAATATAAAGTTTTTTTATACTTAAACCTAATAAAACATTTTCTTGATATATCTTTAATAAATTCAAAAAGATTTTATCAACATAATATTTGTCCATCAAACTATCTGAGAAAAAATATTTCATATTAACTAGTTCATCATCTATTCTTGTGGTTGGCACTTCACACTTATCACTCTTTGGTTGTGAGTTCAATCCCCACATCTTCACCAGATACGATGGGTTGTCACTTGGCATGTGGGTTGTTCTTTTTCTAAATCTATATTAATATAATTCCTATAAAATTTGAAAATTGTAAAAACCCATAATTACCTCAACATTAAAGATAATATAAACCCAAAATTCTACACATACCTTTAAAATTATGCCTATAAATAGTTAAATGAATTCTTCCTAAAATAAATATTTTACTAAAACATATACTAATCCAATGGGTTGTATTTATATAAATGTATCCCAAATATATCTTTAATATCGATAGACTCTAATCACATAAAACCTAAAAATGGGATCTTATGACTTTGAACTTATAATAAACGTTAAACTCATTAACCTGTGATAATATTCATAACTCTTAAGTTTATTACGACAGTCATGTTTCAAAAACACGCCACAATCCTTAGATATTTCAGGATTATTATAACCAAAATAACATTGATAAAAAGGATTCGACATTTTAATTTCAGAATCCCATTACATTAATACTTAAACCCATCTACATCAACATGATTATTTCCTTGTTCTAGGGTTTAACCTATACAATAGGGCATAGAATCCAATAATGTATAGGTTCCCCATATTTTATACAAGGGTCTACCAATGAATCCCTATGATGAAGTTTATTTCCTTTCATCGTAGTACTAATTTTTTCTCACAAATTCAATACTTTATACCATTCATTTCAATAAAAAAACAATTTCTTCATTCCTTTGATAAAATTTAATTGTTTTATCTTTCTTGATTCTTTACATGAATGAAATAAATCCTTCTTTCCGCCATGGTCTCCACCACATGAGCTCTTAGTCATCATAATGTAAATTTTTATTCAAAAGAAAAAAGAAGATACAAGGAAGCCAAGGCCGAAAAATAAGTAGGACAAGAAATGGAAGAGACTAAGGGGGTGTAAAATAGTGAAGACGGAGAGCATCACCTCTGATAATATTCACCCCTTCCGCCTTCAAACTAAGAAGATCCTGAAATACTAAGCATTCCGGACCAAGAATATCCACCGAGGATAAATAGTCCGCCACCTTATACCTCTCCCAACAAGTATGAGCGACCTTGATATTATCCTTGAGAAAGATACGACATCTTCTAATGGTATAAAGAATAGACAAAGGAATACTTCTTATACCGATAAGGGCATTGTGTAGAAGCATAGAGTTTGTTTCCGCTTCCCTGATGTCCAAGCCTCTCTCCTTGAAAATTTTCAAACCATTGAACATGGCCATGGATTCTGCCTGAAGGGCCGAACCCTGAACAAGCCGAATAGAGAAGGCCAGAATGACTGATCCTCTATCATCACGCACAACCCCACTGCCACCAATGCAGCCTGATACACAGGAACTGTCACTGTTGAGCTTCAAGCCCGCTGAAGGGGGACGCCAGCATACCCATTTGCCCAGGCGGTGGATGTTCTGCTGAGGGGAGCGGTGAGGACCATACATGAAGTGCTGCAAGGAGGGAGCCTCTCTCCAGTTATCTAGAGCCATGACCAAGTCGATGAGCATACTTTTAACCTTGAAGATGATCAGTCGACCGGTCGAGACTACCCCCTCGTGGATCCGCTTGTTGCGCGCTTTCCACATGTACCAACACTTTGCTTGCAAGATAATAGTATGGGCAGACCTCTACAGGCCGCCATCACCCGAACCATGGTACCATCGATCGAGGAAAGGATGATCTTCCATGATCGGAGTGGAGATAGTAGTAAATTCACTGAAAAAATCCCAAACTTCATGAGCCCACTCGCTTTCAAAGAACAGGTGGCTCGAATGCTCCACCTTATGTTGCTTATAACAAACACATCTGGAAACCAAGAAAATACCACAACGCATAACATTATCATCTGTGGGAAGCGCTATGTTCCTGATTCTCCATACAAGGAAATTAAACTTGGTGGGTATACTCTTGGCTCAAAGGGTAACATTCCATAGCTCCCCATGGTCCTGCATAAAGAAGGTCTGACGATAGTCCCGTGTCATGAATTGGCCAGAGGAGGAAGTAGTGAAGACACAACTATCCGATTCTGGGGAAAGCACAATGAGGTTACAAAGATCATATTGGGCGTTGTTTAGGACAGCCTTGATAAACACCGGGTACTGGGGGCGTCCTTGAAAGAAATATTAGTGGCTGGGAAGAACGGGTAACCAAAGATCTCCCCACTCCAGTTGTGATTCCAGAACAAGACTTCGCCTGTACTAATGATCCAATGAGAATGGAGCCTGAGAGAATCTATGATGGGCTCAATCTCAGTCCAAAATGGGGAAACACGGCCATCCAAAGAGACCTAGTCGCCTGTAGAATTACTGTGCATGGTGCTCCCCAATAAGGTACAGTTCTCCAATACCTCCCATGCTAGCTTAGCGTTCATGAAAAGGATGGTGTCCTCAAGACTTCTAACATTAATCCCACCCTCGATAACCAGTCTGACCATCTTCTTCCACGAAACCCAGTGCCTTTTTCCCTCCGCTTTGGGGTCCCAAATGAAGTTGGAATGAATTCTATAAATGTTTTTAATGACACCTTTAAGAACCTTGACCGAATAGAGAGCAGGTGTCGGGGTGTCCAATAGCACACTATTAACCAGCACTATTATACCACAGAATGACAGGAAATTATTTTTCCAATTAAGGACCCGGTCAGTGATTTTGGTAAGCAGAGGATCGAAATCACAAATACGGAGCCTTCTTGGAGATAAAGGGGCCCCCCAAGTACTCCATGGGAAACTCCCCTCTTTGCATGTCCAATATGTGGATCAGAGAAGAAATACAAATCTAAGGACAGTTGCATTGAATGTAAAAACTACTTTTGATTTTGTTAACACTTTGTCCACTCCAATGACAGTAGTCTTCCAGCATCCTGATCAAGCTCCGCAAAGATCGACTAGAAGGATTCATAAAAATAATAGTATCATCCACGAACATCTAGTGGGACACTAAAGGTGACCCCAATCTATGACGATATGAAAGGATAGCTCTATTGCACAGGCTCTTGTGGATGAGAAGACTGAGGACATTATGGGCAATGATAAAGAGGCTCGGAGAAATAGGGTCTCCCTAACGAAGACCTCTAGTTGCCTTGAAGAAGCCATAGGCCCTGCCCATAAACGATACCGCAAGCCAAGAAGTGCTAAAACATCTAAAAATAATGTCAATATTCCAAGGAGAAAAACCCATACCTGCTAAAACTCTGTTGATGAAACTACATTCCATGCGATCATAGGATTTGTTCATATCTAGCTTAATGACTGAGTTAGCACCACGAGTTTCGAGGTTGATATCCCTGATCATTTCCTAGGCCATGGAAATTTCCCCTAGATAGATCGCCCCTTCACAGTACCATGTTGTTCTATTGAGATCCACTGGGGAAGATAAGCTGACAGCCTTGAGTTGATAATATTTGTGAGGATCTTGTAAGGTATAGTGCACATACTTGTAGGGTGGAAATGGAGGATGGATGTGGGATTTTTGGACTTGAGGATGAGCACAAGGGTAGTGGCACATGAAATACGAGGGAGATTACCACCCCGAAAGAAGTCCTGAATAGTCACAAGCAAATCAGCTATAACAACCTCCCAGGAGGCTATATAAAAGGAGGCAGGAAACCCATCCGGAACAGCTGCACTATCAGGATTTAAATTCATCATAGCATTAAAGACCTCTTTCCCATGAGGAAGGGCCCCCAAACCATCATTATCCTGCAGAGAAACACTTCTAGGGATAACATCAAAGTGATCTATAGGTTCACTTGGATACCCCCTTGGCAAGTGAACATTGGGATCCGCAAGAAGATACCTAAAATGTGAGTTATCCAAGGCACCAACAACATCCCTATCATCGGTGAAGGACCCATCCTCAAGCCTAATATTTGGTTTAACAAACCTACTCCTCTCTTTGATACAAGCATGAAAATATGCAGTATTCTGATCCCCATCTTTCAACCACTTGGACCTTGCAGATTCCTTGGAAAGACATGCCTGCTTCAATAATAGGTCCGCCAGGGTATCTTTTTTACCCACTAGATCCTCAAAAACGCGATCATCCCAAACCTCTTCTAGGCGCCTTTCGAGGTGATTGACCACCTACATAGTGACATCTAAGTCCTTGTCTAGAGGGGAAAGATCCCGCGACCACACCTATAGCCTACTCTTGAGGTGGGTCAGTTTATTATGAAAAGAAGATCATGAGTGCCCTTGGACAGGATCGCTCTAGGCCGTTCTAACAATGTCATCGAAACCAGGAGCATCGACCCACAACCGAGAAAACCTGGAACTCACTCGCATATCATGCTTAGAAGAGAGACATATGAGAAGTGGAGAATGGTCTGAAATACCACAAACCAGATGAACCACACTCGTGTCAGCGTACATGGATAGAGCCTGCAAGTTAGCCAAGCATCTGTCTAAGCGACTCCATGATCTACGGCTACCTCTTTGGTTGTTGCACCACGTAAAGTTATCCCCTGAATAACCAAGGTCTAGAAGACTTCTTCCGGCCATGAATTGGTTGAAATAAACACTGGCCCTTCTGGTATAAGGACCTCTCCCCTTCCTCTCGTCTGGGTTCACCACGACATTAAAGTCACCACCCACACACTACGGGAGATTGCCCGGGTCGAACAGGGTGAGCTCATTCCACAGGATCGCACTCTGTTGGGGATCACAGCTCCCATAAATGAAGGAAACAAGAAATATATGGAAACCATGGGTTACCCTGACAGTGATAAACTGATCTCCAGATCCAACCATATCCACCTAGAAAGACCTATTCTAGAAGATCCAGATGTGCCTGTTATTGGGATCCGCATGCAGACAATCCTACATCTTGAGCATCCTAGAAAAGTCACCAATCTTGCTTGGGTGTTGTTTGTGCTCGAGAATGCCAACCAGGGAAATGTTATGCTTTCTAACCTCGGAAGTCACAATGTCTGATTTAACACAGGCGCCAAAACCCCTGGCATTCCATATTAGGATAGGAATCATTGATCAAAAAGGGTTCTGGGATTGGCTCCAGAACTCTTAGCCTTGGAAAAGTGGGAGTGCAGACCCACCTTCAAGCTTCTAGACAGAGACATGGTATAAACTTTATTATTCATGGACAAGAGATCGACCGGGGATGGAGGGAAGGCCTGAAATTGAGTAGACAGCCTTTCACACTTTCACAGGGAGAAAGAATATCTTCACCCTGCATCATCCGAACTCCAAGGAGCAGAGACCCCAGCCGGTCCCACATACTTAGGGGTGGTCGGGGGAGAAGGAGGTGGAACTGATGGAGACCCCAGTGAAGGGGGGGTAAACCGTTGGATAGCTCTGATAAGAGGGAAGAAAATCAAACTTGCCCTCATAGCCACCTGAATGGCCAATAGAAGAAGGGAGGAAACCCAACTTTACATCATAGCTACCAGAAGGACCTGCATGCTGAGGATGCGACACCACCAGAACACCGAGGAATCGAGGAAACCCGTAGAAGACATCCAAGCAACCAATCCTAGTAAGCTTCAAGACAAAATTAATCAAAGATAAAAAGTCACCAACTTGAACCAGAGGTGCCCATCTAGGGAGGGGTGTCACTATAGCCGGGCACGCCCCTCACTCGTCCAAAATCTGATCAGAGGACAACACAGGCGTAGGACAACCATCTGGAGACCCTTCATGCTGAAGCACCCCCTGAGACCATCCCGGGGTATACTCCTCATGAGGTGTATGACGGCTGTTCACGTTACTTCCAGACTGTGGACGCCCATGATGACCTCCCAGGCTACGACGATGGCACACCTAAAGGGAATGCCCCTGAAGAAAACAATGGGAGCAGAAACGCGGGAAGTCCGGATACAAAATATATTGATTCCAGCAAAAAGATTCTTTCACCCAAAGAGCAATTGTCTCCGGCACCGGGCGGGGGATATCCAGTTCCACACACAGACGAGCCACCGAGGTATCCTCACCAGACTTGGTTCTTCGATCTGATCAAAGAAACCCGCCAAGGGAGTCACCAATCACCTTGAGGAAGCCTTCGTTATGAAAAGGAAATGGAAGCCCAAGATGATTAACCCAGACCGCCACCGACAGTCTTTCTTTGCCCCTGTGCACATCCAAAGACCATCTCGCGAGGCTGAAAGACCAACGGCCAACTGAACGCGGAGCATGACACCACGCATGGATGGAGTCCTCCATGGAACCCAGGACCAGGTAGAAGGATGAAGGGAGAATCGAGGAGATCTGAGCTAGACGGAGGAGACCCCACGATCCCAAAAAGTGCTGGAAATCTGGAAGGTGTGGCTTCGAGGAACCAAAACGAGCAATCAGCGTCCACTTCAGACAGACCAAAGCCTCCGTGAACGAACCCACAGGAAAGTCAAGGCAGATCCACGATCCCTCTCGAGATGCTAACGATCGATCCACAGAGATCTCTATGAAGTAGATCTGCGAGGCAGAAGACGAAGCACCACATAAAGCATCCTTAAAAGAGGGGAAAGGGGCACCATGACCCCGGAGCGGGGCCTGAACAGGAAGGACAGGATCCTGGGAACTACCCAGCGCACAAGAATAAGACGCCCCAGGGGCATAGAGTGTCAGATCGGACAACGGCGACCCCATCGCAGGAGCCAGAGAAGAGGAAGCAGGGCAAGATCCCAGGACCAAGGATGCTGGAGACGAAGCAAGCGGCGGAGGAGCGACGGGGGAGGACGAAACAGGCGGGAGGATTTGAAAAGTTGAAGGCACGTGAAGCGTGTTCTCCAGGAGAGACATTTACCATCCACTCCACCAGAAAATCATCAGCTCTTAGTGAACTCATTCCTTCTCTTCTTTGTGGAGTCTAAGAGTTCGTGAAGGTATAGTTTTTTTATCATATTTTTGGGAAACTTATTAGGCATAAACACGGTATCCTTCACTCCATTCATCATTACATTTGGTTTCTCATAACCATCACATTTTCCTTTATATTCAATGTTAACATGATTCCTTTAGGTTAAATTCATTAAATAAAACAAAAAATCATAGGGTGAGAAAAAAATATCATAGTAGGAAAACCATTTAATAATTTATAGGATTTATAAATCATTACACGTTAGTTTCAATATAATACAGATTATGATTAATCATATTTCATTCATGGTAATTATCAATTCAAATAGATTAAAATTATTTGTAAGTAATATATAAATAAATAAAAGAATCTACATCAGGAATGTCAAGCCTGGAATATAGTCAGGCCCATTTTTTGTGAACCATGTATTGAACGATTCAAGATTGATGAACCTTTTTTAGTTTCATTAGCCATAGTTATATCTATGTGAGAACCAAATCCGCATGTAGTATCTATATAAAGAGATGTATTTCATGGAAAACCACATTATCTCTACCCTTACATAACATTATAATGTTATCCTATACTTAGACATATCCTCAAAATCAAACATAGGGTTATATTACTTAATCTATGTTTTCATTAATCTAGTTACCAAGATTTCTACTTAACTTCGTTTAGTACCAACAGTAAATACACCAACTCCAATAGACTATATTTATTGGTTACCTTATTATGTTTACCAAATATATAAGGAATCACATTTCAAATGAATAGAAAGATTAATAGTCTTAGTAAAGAACATAATACATGATTTTAAAATACATTTTAAAACATAAAACACAACAATGTATTTTATTTGATATCATATTTATTCCCCTATCATGTCCCAACATATCAATCATAAATCATTTCTTATCATCCTAGATAAAGGAAACACAAGAAAGGGGTGATATATAATGCTCAGTAAGGGACTGCGTACAGCGGAAGCTATCATTTATCTGTAAGAAATAATAAATATGTAAAGGTACACAACTAAAACACATTCTATTTAATCAATAACTTGAACTTGGAGAATAATATCGAAGGAATAAATGATGAACAAATACTTTCATATAAATAATCACATTAGCTTGAAACTTAATAATGGATATTACAAAAAAAATCAAATAATCACATGGAATATAAATAAATAATCTTATTATGAGTTAAAGCATAATGTAATTCATCACATCCATTTCATCAAGACATCTTGGAAAGACATATTATATAAATGGGTAAGGTCTCATCCAAAAAACCCAAGATTGTTTGTATCTTGAGACCTATTGGATTCATTGACGGGCTATATCAGGCCCCTCCCATCACATACCTAGAATAATTAATTACTCATAATAAAGGAGTGAAAAATAATCAACATAAAAATTATTATTGGAAAACTAGTATATGAAATTTTATTACTTTTCTCAATCAAAAAAATCATAAACTATTTGGAGTAATATGGTGAATGGTATCAGAATAGTACAACCTCGGTTCAACAGATCATAAAACAACCATATAAATAATAAGGATGGTATAATTATAATTTAATCCTAATAGAGCATAATTGAAATAAGTATTTTTGATGTCGATGAATAGAAATATCATATAAATTCTATTAAAAAAATCTTGAAGAAAATATTCTTTTCACAATGAAAATAAATTTCAAACACAAATTTTTTTTAGAATGATAGGAAAAAAATATTATTTTAATATATGATTGTGAACATGTAAAGGAATGTTTAGAGCAATGATTGGTCAGGATAGCAGGACATTATATTCATCCTGACAATATTAAACTAGAGATTTTGTTCACCTTCTTATAAGAGAATTTGAAAGTAACTTGTTTGGAAAAATATATGAAGTTTCATTTAAAAAAAATTAAAAATTCCTTCAATGAATCATTTGTATAATTTAAAAAAAAATGTTTTTGGATAAAAAATGATTTTCTACCAAAGTGATAAATAAACTCATATTTTCTTAAAAATATTTTCATAATCATTTTAAGTACCAAAAGAAGTAAAATGGTAATATTACTTTAAATATTCATTAATAACCATAGGATAATAAAATTAAATATTTTATTTAGTGATATAACATAATTTATCATCATCAAAAATTTAATTTTAAGAAATCCTAATAAATGATGAGACTGAAAAATAAACTATTACTACAGAGGTAAAAATTGAATTATATGACCCATGAAAGAAATAAATTCAAATTAAACATTAAATACCATGAATATAAATGTATCCATGATTTAAAATATGAAAGGTTTAGTATATACACCATGAAAATGAACTAAGTGATGAATATAGAATATGTGTCTCTTGGAAGTAAAAGTGAAATAATAAACCCTTATATTATATCTAATTTACTTTATACATGTATATACCTCCAATATAATAAATATATATTTATTATAAATCTATTATATTACAATCCTAATAAATTTAATATCATATATTATTTACTTATAGTCTTTTCTGACCTGTTTATTTCCAATTCTATGTTAAAAACCATTTTTCAAGGGATAATTTGTTTTGTTGTTCATGTATTTTTTGGTTCGGTAATTTTGGTCCTTTTACTTTGATCATGGTTAAATAATATTCATAATATAAAACATGATATGAATATCATATATATAATTAATTTATTTATTTATATTAATACATTGAATTTAATGATAGAACATGTATTACATTGTTAATGGAGATGGAAAGTTGTATGTACACATGAATGTTGTTTCCATTTTTGTAATGGATAGAATGACATGATAATAATTATTAATTAACCATTAAATAATATTTATTATTTTATATATAGAATTTATATTAATAAAATTCATCTTTATTACCATCCATGTAGAAATAAAATGAAAAAACATCACATCGTTTTGTGGACACGGTAGTCGAAGCGTACACATGAGTGACGTTATTGTTTTCTAATGGATAGAAAGGTAAAAAATATATATGTGATATAATATTTCCATAAGTATTTTTAGGTCCTGGATATCATAGATATTTATTAACTTTACCCTTACAACCTTTCATGTAAAGCACAATTTAAAAACTAATCACATCATTTTGTGAGGTGGTAGTCCTCAGTACGCACAAGCGCTGTTATTGTATCCCACAAAAAATGGAAAGTAAGATGGTATATGTGAAATAATAATTCCATAAGTATAATAATTTAATAAATAAAATATAAAATTTTTAAATACATCATTATATCCAAACATGATAGGTGGTGAGAGAAAAATAGTTACATCGGTTCCTAAGGCGGTAGTCTGTCGTACACACGATGAATGACTTCATTTTCCTTTTGATGGAAGTAGGGATAGATATAGGTAATTAAATAAAAAAACATATATCATTATTTATGTGATATTGGTTTTATTATAACATCATATTATAATAATAGTTTAAGGAGGTGTAATATGAAATAAAACAAATATGCACATTTAAGAATTTTAACTCTTTATTGGAGAGGCTCTTCTAGTTTATACCTAATTTCTTATTAAAAGTATTTCATAATGAAAATAGACCTGATAATATGTTAATATAGAATTAAATAATACGTTTATGTATACTTTTTCTGAGCCAAATTTATTTGGAAGAGTTACTAGGGGTTGAGATGAGGAAACCTTTAATAAGTGGGGGTGGGGACAAAATAATTTTTCTAAAAAAAGTGATTCCCTTGTTTTTATGAATATAAATACTCAAAAATTGTTAATTATTTAAAATTTAAGATAAAAGGTTGAAATATTTCTTTAAACTATAACAAAGAGATTGTTTTCCATTTTTAGACCTTTTAATTTTATTCTAACCTCCCGGTAAACCTGTTTTAACTATAATAGCAGCAAATAATTTTTTTGTTTTTATTATTAATTATGGTGAAATTATTTTATAATATTATTTATTTTTATTAAAAATATGGAATATATTTTTTGAAATTAAATTCAAGGCAGTGTTAGAATTGAGTTTAAAAATAAACTTGTGAATGCGTTAAAAACAGTGTTTCTAAAGAAAACATTCACAAGTTAAAAATTTGTTTATATAAGAATTAAATATGAAAATGTTTACAATGAAATCACCTATTTAAAATTTATTATAATTGAACCAATTTTACTTTAAAACAAATTTAAAATATAGTTTAATTTTGTAAATAATTTAGACAAAATTGTTTTTTCAATAAAAATTCGTGTTTATAACTATTCATTAAAAATTGTATCTTTTAGGAAAATTATAAAAAAAATCCCACAAAGATAAATTTAACTTTTAGATTTCTAAAATGATTTTTTTTCAAATAAATTTCTAAAATTGGTAAAAATTAATTTTAAATTACGTTCATAAAGAGCGACTAAATTCCCTCTAAGAAGAATGTAGTTTTTAATAAAACATATATTTTTCTTTAAAAAGGATATTATTTTATTTATAATAAATAAATAAACACTAAATTTATTTTATACATGTGTAAACCATATAATTTTTTATAATTTTGTTAGTCCTATACAAACCCTCTAACATAGCAGCTATTTTATAGTGGTCATTTTTAAATAATAATATTTTAATATAGTATCATGTTTTGTTTAAACCTGAAATTGTGTGCATTGTAAGATATTGAAGATATTATATTTATTTGAAAATAAATATATTGTAATGTTTTAGGGTGAGAAATTTTCATCTAACTTCGGTGTTGTGTGTCGTATATTCTATCGAACTTAATAGTTTTCTTTTAAAATATCGGGGTGTTATAACAATGAGGTGTCATATGATAGATTTTTGAAGAAGTCATTCAAGGGGATTAAAAAGTTTAATGTTTCTATGATATATGTAATTCAGGTTTTATGTAATCATTTTCTAAGAAACTAAACCTCAAAATATCTTTTCAAAGTTATAAATGTAATATTTCATTAATGAAAAATAATAAAAATAGTATATAGTTTTTTGATTTATCTTAACTATGTTCTTAATGGTATATGATTTTTGGGTGTCATATCCTCTTAGGACACTATCATGCTTCAGAGAATTAAGTACCTTATTGAAGTCCATGGTTTAGACTTCCACTTTTTCTCTATCATCAAAATCCTCTATGATAATCTACTTGGTGATCAAGACATAAAATAAATAAGAGAAGATGATAAAGATAGATTCAGTAGGATTCACTAAAACATTTGATAATAATACAATCTACACTTATCCTAAACCCCGCTATGTGAATTTATACACATAATCACTATATTAATATAAAAAATAATAATAGAATATAAATTCTTCTCTAACAGTTATCCTTATTTATAAATTCCACTCATGGATAGATTTATATGATCTAAAATTTCCCTCAAATTGACAATCTCTAAAATATTCTTAATGGGGCATGGGATATCCTCTTTGGACTTATGATAACCTAAAAATATCTCTCCATGTATCAAGTGAGTGTTGATATAATTACACATGGAATAATAACTTGTATTCTTTAATTTAAGATCTAAAACCCTTAACAACATATACCTTCTTCCATATCCCTTGTATCAACATTCATTATTTCTGTTTTTTGGATAATTTTATTAGAAATTTTTTGTACTAGGATTCCTTTAGACCCTAAAATATATAAATGTGCTCTACTTGGAAACTCCCCTTAAAAATAGCTCCTAATGCATAGTTTCCCTTTCTTTATTATTGATTAACATTGTATAGTAATTATATAGATATTTTAATGATATAGAAAAAATTTAGCTCCATTTATAATTTTGAACTTGTTGAACTAAATAAATTCTAAAATTTAAATCCCTGATATCCATTAGAGATAATGGATCCTTCATTATGGTCGGATAGAACATTATCTGAACATTATAAAGTACCCTCTAGGATTTTTTTTAATTCCTATAGATCGTTCCTTAATGATAGAAATTTTATTGGAGGGTAAATGAATTCTTGGATTGTTATGTATGTTATGTTGGTGCAGATGTATCTTTGGAAGGCCACACCAAAAAAATATAATCATTGATAAATTCTCATTTTCTTGAATTTTATTATTACTAAAAAATAGAGAGTGTAAATTTTTGTTTCATTTCCTTTGGTTTATAGTGTTTTTATTTTCCTTATAGTGCATTGGGTCCCAAATGGATACCTCATTATATTTTTCAAGGTTTAATAATAAATGATGGATCCTTTGGTGTTTCTACCACGCTATTTTGCAAGTGGTATAGTCCTGATTTTTTTCACAGAATCTATGGGTGACTGGACATAGATTCATGGAGAAGAACGCATGATTAAATTATAGAATCAGAATACTCTTAGGCCTTGAAATAGTTCTCTGTTATCCCTTAAAAATTCTCATTATCAATATGATTATATTTCATTTTCCTTGATGGATATGCAACGTTCCACTGATTCCATCTAAAGTTTTGGGTTAATACTGTGTTGAATATTATATCTAACATTATGTTTCACTTGGCTTGGTACATTTTCCCATAATGTATTTTTAACCAAAATATGTGAATATTTTTAAAGTTTATTTATGTTTATTTCTTTCATATATAGCTTACTCCCCTAAATACAAATTTTTAAATACATTAGTGATTCGACTCCATGCATATCATGTTTGAAATCATAAATGGAATGAATTGAAAATAAACACATAAATTATTTATATTCATATATTACTCCCAAAATAACATAAATTATTCTAACTACCACAATAATTTAAATATAATAGAAAAAATAAAAAATATACCTGAAAAATAGTGAAAACAAAATAAAAAATTATTCTTGGGGAACTATTACATGTGTCCAGAATGATCCTATTCTATGGAAATGGATTTGAATTTAGTGATTGAGGAGGAATGTAAAATATATGACTAAAATTTCCCCATAAAAACCCAAATAAATTTACTGCTTCCATGAGAGTTCTACTCGATCCTCAGTGGCTGGTGACTAGTTTTGTAGGTCTTGAAATGTAGTTTGGGAATGATTTTCATTCTTTAGTTAATGAGATAAGTCATACTATAATTATTTTAAAAATATAGCATGGATCATTCATAAGTCGAATGAGCCAATAAATAAACATGGAAATAACATGAAACAAGTTAGCTTCTATTAAAAAAATTTATATAAACTATCCAAGATTCAACTTAGATAAATGAATATATAATCCATCCACATCAAAATTATCATGGATGGATTAAAAAATAAATATACCTAATCCAAACAAGGAATATGATAGGGAAGTCCGAAGAAGTATTAGTTTATGTTCCAAAAATTAACTCTAAAAACCACTAATATATCTAACATTGATATGGGAATTAATCCCTCTTCTGTGATAGACACGAACAAATCACTAAGGTGGTACATCACTAACTAGTACATCTGGTTACTTGAAAAGTGGTAAAATAGTTGATTCATGTACACTAAGATATCCACGTATGGTGGGAAGATAAAATAATCCATATATCACCACCAATAGTTTCTCGACATTATAGTATAGGATGGGTATATTTGGGGAGATGTATACTCATTTAAATATATATACAATAACACAATTATAGTAATTATAAAATAAGTCATAGCCACAAATACGTAGAAGATAAATTCACAGATCAATACTAGTTGAAGAAAATAACTTTATGTACTAGGAGGGTTTATACCTATATAAACTGCCTTGATCCTTATATCAGGATCTAATATGGTATTCTAATTTCATCACTTATGGGAGGAAATATTTGTACCTGGGTAAACTTATTCATGTAATCAAATGCACTGTAAAATATGGGTAAATTTTCACAAAGAAGGTAAATTCCTAGTGACACATCTAAGGTCTATAAACAAAGCTTAGAAAATGGGGGAAATCTTGCATCCCATCCCATAAAATAGGGGAATGTGTATACTGAGTTTGGAAAACATTTTATCCCATGCCGAGAATGGTTTAAGGCATTGTGAGATCATTAAAATCCATAAAACGTTTTCATCGTATGAAGAGTGCCTACACATTATACTAATGGAACAATATATAATATCATATCCATACACACTATAAAAACCTGAATTTTCTTGATCTTAATAAAAAAACTAATTTATTTATTGTCTTGGTTTTGACCATGTTTGGGTTTTATCTAATGGATAAGTGAGGATTTTTCAAGTCTTTAAGAAGAGTATTGGAAAGTTTAATGGGTACCTTGGCTTATCCCCCTTTTCCTTTTCCACCATGCACCTTGTAACGACCCAACATTTTTCAATTGAAATTACTTTCTTAAAAATATTTCATAATAAAATAATATGTGCTATGTGACCCTTAAAGCATAAGTTTTTCACTTCTGTGATATGAATTTTGGAAATCTGACATACACGGTTGCGATCTGTAAGTTATTTGGATTCCGATAAGAAAAACATAATTTTTGGTGAATAGTAACCTACCCTAATGAATATTAACATACCCTTATTAATAGTAATATTCCATAATGAATCTTAACCTTACCTATGGCAGTATATAAATAATAATCAAGTTGAAGTACGATATACCTATTCTTTAGAATAAGTAAATAAATGTTTTAAAACTGTTGTTTTAGAATAAATTATGATTTTAATTAAATATTAAATTAATCATATTTATAAAAAATGGATTTCATTTTTGTATTCTACACATTGAAAAATGGTTCGGGTGAATTTTTGGGATTTTTTTTAAATACTTGAATTTTTGATGAAAAGAAAAATACCATAATCTACAAAATAAGCTAAATACAAACTCATGTATGATGTTCTGCTAATGTAATCCCAATTTATTTGGATTCACATTATAGAAGTACTATTCCTGGTCATGTAAGAATTAATATTCCTTGTCTTATGGAGACATAGTATATTAATGAATATAAAATTGAGAAATCCCCTCTCCACTCCACTATAAAAATCCGACATCACTCCGTCTTTTCTCTACTAATCTCAATACTTGTGCCTTCTCTATATTCTATCCAAATATCCTCGCAACCTCCTCCCCCATGTTCATAAAGCCTTGGTCTCATGGAAAGACCAAAACCTCTCCCTTAAATAGGATCTCAAGGAAGTTTGGTTTAAGAGGTAAATTCCCCTTTTAAATTCTTTGCCTTTCCATTCAAGTTCATTTGTATTCTTTTTCTATTATTACCTCCCCTTATCCAAATTTTGTGATGAATCCAGTACCTTACATGTACTATAATATTTTAATGATATTGGAATATGTTATCATCATCTCTTCCTTTTACCTTATTTTATACTTGTAGCAAGAACACCATCCAAGATGTGTCAATTTACCACGTTCAAGGATGATGGGATTTCTATTTCTATTATCATTCTAAATTATGGTCATAAACTCATTTTTTTATGGTTTAACCAGATTATTATATATTTAGTATACCCTATTTAAGGTTTTTTAATCCCTTTGAATAAATTTTATTAAGTTATAATTAAAAATGAGTTCGTAGTAATCAAAACCCACAAATTAACAGAAACAGTTATCATTAAAGTTTAATTTAATAATTCATCATCTTTCCATGTAACCAAGTTATATAAATGACCATTAAATTTTTTTATGTTTGTTAATAATATATAATTTCAATTCTGGAGATTTAAATCCATTCCACATGAACTCCATTACTTAAGAACCAGTGAACCGATTATGAAAATAAAGAAAATGAACACCGCGGGAAGACAAAATTCAAAATAATAACTAATATATAAGGGAATAAATGAACTAAATACAATAATAATAAACTAAATACATGTATAATAGTTTTTTTAAATAGGTTATTAATAAGTATAATTTCATATTCTAGGGGCTTAAGTTCAAGAGCAGAACACGTTTGGATTTAAGGTAAGCGTTTTTTCACCCTAACATCCATTTTCATTCAGGTTACTTTTATTGTCTAATTACCACAATAAAAATCTTGTATATTATTATGTACTCCTAAAACATAATGTGTGTGAGTTACATATATGTTTAACAACCAGAATATTTATTTATTTTATGGATTTTTACATTTTTAAAAGGAACTTATGAAATTGTTTACGAAATACAAGCTCGATCCAGGGGAATTTCACTAATTCTTACCTATTTTAAAGGGCACTCTACAGTATGTTTTTTAAAAAAAATTATCTTTATAAAAAATCATTTTTACTATATTACTTTAATTCTTTTTTTATACAAGTAATTTTCAAAAAGAACTATTCTTTTTGAAGTAAAAGATTATTTATCTCAATATTTACTCGAAGAATTTAAAAGAGTATCTTCATCTATTTCAACATTATTGTTGATTATTTTGTATTATTGGGATTATTATTCCATTTTATCATATACGAAATTTAATTTAATGGTTTATTATCACGTTGGGTGTGGATGTTATGTCTTAAAACTATTCACCAATTTACGTAGAATGGTTAGTATTTATGTTTAATGTTCGGGGAATTTTTTTTGCATTTCATATATTAATTTCAATATGAATGTATATGTTGTTTATGATTATCCTCATTAATATGAGGAATTAATTGGACATATTAATTGTTGGGTGGGGCCCTCTATAGCCTCATGGTGCATCGGTAGATCTCATGATACAAACTACGATCTTGGCACAAGGCCTTGACTAAATGATTATTTATGGTCTTGGCACGAGGCCTTGACAGTATGGTTATGTTGTCCCACATTATGAATTCCCTCATTATGAAAATATTATTGATGGTTCTGGTGGTTATTAGACTAGTATAATACCCATGATTATGTTATGTTATGGAAATATTTACTCAACTCATATTTCTTCCATATTATGTTCGATTTTATTTTTAAAGGCATGTGTTTTCAATTATTCACCATGTCTAATGTTTATGTTATATTCCACTGTATTGCTTACCCTTAATAAGCATTTGAGATCACCCTTTTCTTATGTTTCATTTTCATAGGACAAGAAGAATTTTATTAGGAATGACTTGCTAAAATAACCTAGGATTTATGGAAGTTGTCTAAGAAGTTTCTATGTTGTTTTTTATTTCAAGTTGTAACGTTGAACTAATGTATGTATCTTGTTTCCAATTATTCGAAACTACTCAGTCCTTCCAGATGATTTTTCCTTGTTTATATTCCAATGTAATCAAATAAGGCACCGGCTCTAGGAAACTGAGGTTAGGTCCATACAGTTGGTATCAGAATAATTTTATTAGAAAACTTGGAAACTAGATTTAGAAAAGGTAGATTAGGGAAGAGACCATAAGATAGTCTTTGAGGATAAACATACAAGAACTTACTAGTATTTTGGTAAGGAATAGATTATGTGGATCTTTCATTCAATACATCCCTGTCTGGATACGAGTAGGTAGAGGCGGCTCAGGCACATATGTACCTAGGAGTGAAAGTTCCGACAAGGATTTTTGGGCTTGACCAAGGGTATCTTGGTACGCGACAACAGGCCTTGTTGCACTCTTGGTTAAAACACTCTCGAGGGATATGTTTAGGCTAATTCTAATTTTCTTTACAGGCCATTATAAAGGATTTAAATGTAAATATTTACTCAATGAGACCATTTTTGTGATTATGTGATTAGCCAGGTGTAGGATCTCAATTTATGATAAGTATTTTGTTAAGTTTAGATTATACATTATAATTCATAACCTAATCTAGTGTATTTCATCATATAGAAATAGCACCTAATAGAAGGAATGGAAACTGCACGAACGCACGTGTCCCCTATAGGGATTTCCCAATGATTCAAGATAATGTTGTTCGCTTTAGTGCTGCTACTGGTACTGAGAAACTTGTAACTATACTAGGACATCTTACTCAGATTATGAATAATAACCTTACACATATGGAGAATCAAGATCCACTATGTTGAGGAACTATGTAAGATCACTTTATGTGACAATAACCTCCATCATTCAATTGGAATACAAACTCGTTTGTATCAGAGTAGTGGATATGTTCCCTAGAGAATATATTTCTCACTTTGGGATGTAATGAAAGAGAGAAAGTTTTCATGGAAGTTTATCATGTAACGGGTAATGCGAATCATTGGTAGTAATTAATGCAAAACACAAAGGACGAGGAAAAATATAAGAGAATGTATGGGGGGATTTTAAGGAAGTATTCACAGAAAAATATTTCCCTCATGAACAGTGAGTAGATAGGGATAAAAAATTCTTTAATGTGAGGCATAAGGGGGATAGAATTGTTTCCAAGTATGAAGCCAACTTTACAAGGCTAGAAAGGCATACTGCGGACTACAAACATAATCCAAGGAGAAAAATTTATTAATTATTTTATGGTTTAAAATCATTCTTATGGAGGGATCTAGTCTCCCAAAGTTTCTCATCATATGAAGATATAGTCTCATGTGATATCAAGACAAAAAATAAATTCTATAGGTCTTATGACTTTAATGGAAAGTAAGAGAGGAAGAGGGCTACTGAAAACTCTGGGAAAGGAAATAAGGAACTAGGTAAAAAGTGAAGAGTTGAATTTCCATCATGCAGTAATTGTGGGAAGAAACCCCCTGGAACATGGCTGAAGGGAATGGGAGTCTGTTACAAGTGCGGAGAAAAAGGCCACATATCTTGGGATCTTAATGGGAATAAAGAAGCTACCAATGTTATGTTCTTCAATTGTAGGGAGATGAAAAATTATGCACATGAATTTCCAAAACTTTAGAGAAATTTACCCCAAAGAAATCCAAGAGAGAAATTCCAAGCTTATGCGGTCACAACTGCGGAGGTTGATGTTCCAAACAAAGTGGTGGTAGGTACATTGATTGTTTCATCAAACTTATCCAATACATTATTTGATTTTGGATTTTCCTATTTATTTATATCTTCTTAGTTTTCTAGGAAAAATAGATATGTCCAATTTAATTTAATAAAGGAGTTTTCAGTCAAAACCCCTTGTGGATGTATCATTGCTATAAAGGCATGTCGGTTAGTCCCCCTCATGACACATAAATGTGCTTTAGTTTCTAAACGTATCATCATACCAATGGTTGACTATGATATAATTCTTGGTATGAATTGGATATCAAATTATGATGTGAAGATCTATTACAATAAGAATGAAGTTACAATTTTTGAGAATGGTTTAGAATCCCTTATTTTTAGTGTAGAAACCTATCCATTTGATTCTCATCTAGATCTACCCCTGCACCTCTACTAAATTCAATTATTGGGGAGGAATTGAATGAAAAAAATATGGGTGAGGAGATGAATGTATAGATAGAGGATGTACCAATTGAGCAAGAATATGTTGATGGATTTCCACATGATTAACCTAGAAATCCTCCAGAGCAGAAAATTGAGGTTTACATTGACTTAATTCCTAGTTTAAGGCCCATATCAAAGACCCCTTGTAGAATGGCCACTGTGGAGTTATTGGAACTAAAGAAACAACTAGAGGAATTGAGTGAAAAAGAATTTATGCGACCCAGTGTTTCTCCATGGGGAGCCCATGTCCTCTTTGTTAAGAATAAATATGGATCCATGAAGTCTTGCATTGATTACAGGGAAATCAATGCTATTACAATAAATAATAAGTATCCTATGACACTAATTGATGATTTATTCGATCAACTTCATGGAGACCAATATTTTTTTATGATTGATCTTCGATCTGGATATCATTAGTTACTTGTGAGGAAGGAATACATTCCAAAAACAGCAATTCGAACCAAGTCCAGGCATTATGAGTTTATATTAATGCCTTTTGGACTAACTAATGCACCATCTGTTTTCATGGATCTAATGAACATAGTTTTCAAGGAATGTCTTGATGAATTTTTAGCAGTGTTTATGGATGATATCTTGGTATACTCTAAAATCCATGAAGATCATGAAAATCACTTGCACACTATTTTGAAGACACATAGAAGAAGTAAATTTTATGGGAAGTTTAGTAAGTGTGATTTTTGGCTCCAATAAATTTCCTTTATAGGACACATTATCTCTAAGAATGGAATATCTTTTGATCCTGTGAAGAAAAAGGTTGTGCAAGAATGGCCAACTCCAATGAACATAACTGAGGAACGTAGTTTTATTGGTTTAGCAGGTTATTATCATAGCTTCATTCGGAACATCGCCAGTTTATCAAACCCAATGACCAAGCTCACACAAAGGGGGGTTAAGATCATATGGAAAAAATATTGTGAAGAATGTTTTGAAGAATTTAGGAGGAGGTTAGTGAATGCTCCAATCCTAACCCTACCATTGAGGAATGATGGGTTTGTTATCTATAGTGATGCATCAAAGAAAGGACTTGGTTGTGTCCTTATTAAGAATGATTGAGTGATTGACTATGCATATAGGTGGTTAAAAATTCATGAAGAAAACTATCCAACTAATGATCTTGAGTTAGCAACTATAATCATTACTCTGAATATTTAGATACATTACATCGATGGGGAAAAATGTGAGATATATATAGATCATAAGAGTTTGAAATATATATTCCCATAGAAAGAACTCAACATGAGACAAAGGAGATGGATTGAATTACTCAAATATTATTATTGCACAATACACTACCACCCAGGGAAGGAAAATAAAGTATTATATGCTTTGAGAAGAAAGGATCATGGAGTTCTGAACAAGATGAGAGTCGAAAGGGATACTTTGTTCAGGGATCTAGTAAATATGGATATGGAAATTATCAAGGAAGGTAACACATCACAACTTTTTTGAATGGTTTCTAAACATTCTTCACTGGAAAGGATAAAATGTTCTTAGGATGATGATGAGGAGTTTCAAAAGTAAATTAAAGCTATAAATGATGGTAAGTTGACTGAATTCATATATGAAGGTGGCATTTTGAAATTTGGAAATAGGATTTGTGTTCCTTCTCTTCCTGGGATAAAGAGGCAACTATTGAATGATGGTCATAGCTCTAATTTCACTATACACCCTGGTATCACAAAGATGTAAAGAGATCTAAAGGAGCCATTTTGGTGAGAAAACATGAAGAGGGGGATTGTTAATTATGTGTCAAGATGTTTGGTGTGTCAACAGGTGAAGGATATAAGACAACTTCATGGAGGAGTCATACAACCCCTTCATGTTCTTATGTGTAAATGGGATGATATTACAATGGACTTTGTTATGGGACTACCAAAGACTCCAAAAAAAGAATGATGTTATATGGGTCATTGTTGACCATATTACAAAATCAGCACATTTTCTTGATATAAGAGAAAATTTATCACTAGAACATTTTGCAATACTTTATATTAATGAAGTTGTAAGACTCCAGAGTGTACCCTTGTCAATTTTTTTAGATCATGATCCCTGTTTTACATCACAATTCTGGAAATGTCTTCATAAGGCCCTTGATACTGATCTTTGTTTGAGCACTACCCACCACCCACAAACTGATAGACAATCAGAATGGACTACTCAAACATTGGAAGACATGTTGAGGTCTTGTTCACTTGACTTTCAAGGAATTTCTGATCAGTATTTACCTCTCGTAGAATTTTCCTATAAAAATAGCTTCCATTCAAGTATTCAGATGGAACTATATGAAGCGTTGTGTGAAAAGGGATGTCATACACAAATGTGATGGGGTGATGTTGATGAAAGAAAGCTCGTAGGCCTAGAACTTGTTGAAGAAACAATGGAAAAAATGATGATTTTCCAAACCCATATCAAAATAGCTCGAAGTAGGAAAAATAGCTATGCTGATAACTGAAGGAAGGATTTGGAATTTGAAGTAGGAGAACATGTTTTATTATAGGTATCTCCCTGGAAGGGTATTATACTATTCATTATGAAGGGAAAATTAAGTCTCAGGTACATCAGACCTTTTGAAATTTAGAAACGAATTGGAGTCGTAGTTTACCATTATGCAATACTACCAAGACTCTCAAAAGTTCACAATGTGTTCCACGTTGCAATGCTAAGGAAATACATGCCAGACCAAACACATGTACTCACCTATGAAGAAATAGAACTTGATCCTAGTCTATCTTATGGTGAAGAGTCTATCCAGATTTTGGATACTAGAGAACAAGTATTGAGAAATCAAGCAACTCTTCTAGTAAAGGTTCTTTGGAGGAACCATAAGATGGAAGAGGTGGCATGGTAGCCTAAGAAGTGTATGTTGCATACATACCCAAATCTTTTTAGGTAACATTTTGTGAATTTCAAGGACAAAATTTTAGTAAGAAGGGGAGAATATAATGACCCAATATTTTTCAATGGAAATTCCTTTCTTATAAATATTTCATAATGAACTACTATGTGCTATGTGACCCTTAAAACATATGTTTTTCACTTATGTGATGTGAATTTTAAAAACCTAACACACATGGTTGCGATCAGTACGTTATTTGGAGCCTGATAAAAAATAATTAATTTTTGGTGAATAGTAACCTACCCTTATGAATAGTAACATACCCTTATGAATAGTGATATACCCTAATTAATAGTAACCTTACCTATGATAGCATATAAAAAATAATCAAGTGGAAGTACGATATATCTATTCTTTGGAATAAGTAAATAAATGTTTTATAACTGTTGTTTTTAGAATAAATTATGATTTTAATTAAATATTAAATTTATCATATTTAGAAAATTATTTTAGAAAAATTGACTTTTTTTTAGGATTCTACACGTCGAAAAATGATTGGGGTGAATTTTTTGGATTTTTTTGAAATACTTGAATTTTATGAATAGTGAAATACCATATTTTACAAAATAAGCTAAATACAGAGTCATGTTTAATGTTCTACTGATGTAGGCCCAATAGATTAGGATTCACATGATAAAATTACTATTATTTTTCATTGAAGACTCACTATACCTTGTCTTGTGGAGAAATAATAAATTAATGAAAATAAAATTGAGAAATCCACTCTCCCCTCCACTATAAAACCCCCCATCACTCCCTCTTCTCCTCGGTCCTCTCAAGCCTTGTGCCTTCTTCAAATTATGTCCAAACATCCTCCCAAACTCCTCCCCCACTTCCAGAAATCCTTGGTCTCATAAAAAGTCCAAAACCTCTCCCTTAAGGAGGTTCTCAAGGAAGTTTGGTTTAAGAGGTAAATTCCTCTTTTTAATTCAATGTATTTCCTTTCAAGTTAATTTGTTTTCTTTATCTGTTATTACCTATCCTTTTAAAAATTTTGTGATGACTCTAGTACCTTACATGTATAGGAATTGTTTTATGATAGTGGAATAAGTTATCATAATCTCTTCCTTTTACCTTCTTTTATACTAGTAGCAAGAACATCATCTGAGATGTGTCAATTTACCACATTCAAGGACTATGGGCTTTCTATTTCTATTATCATTCTCAATTATGGTCATGAAACCATTCTATTTAGGTTTGAACCAGATTATTTTATATTTTATACCTATTTATGTTTTTGTAATCCCTTTGTACAAATGGTATTAAGTTATAAAAAAAATGAATTTGTTGTAATCAAAAGCCACAAATGAACAGAAATAGTTATCATTAATGTTCTATATAATAATTCATCTTCATGCCTTGTAACAGTGTTATATAAATTACTATTAACACATATGGATGTTCATAAATAATATTTAATTTCAATTTTAGATATTTACATCCATTTCACATGAACTCCATTACTTAAGAACAAGTGAACCGATTATGAAAATAAATAAAACGAGCACTAAAGAACGACAAAATTCAATATAATAACTTATCAATTAGGGAATAAATGAAATAAAAAGAATTATTATCAACTAAATACATTTCTAATATGTTCTTAAATTGTTTATTAATATTTATAATTTTATATTCTAGGGGATTAATTTCAAGAGTGGAACACCTTCGGATTTAAGGTACGGGTTTTTCCACCCGAACATCCATTTTCATTCGGGTAACTTTTATTGTCTAATTACCCCAGTGAAACTCTTCTGTGTTATTATGTACTCCTAAAATAATATATTTTTTGGTTATATATTTGTTTACCAACCATAATCTTACCTTATTTTATGGATGGTTACACGTTTTAAAAGGAACTTACAAAATTGTTTCTGAAATGCATGCTCGATCCAAGGGAATTTCTCTAATTATTTCCCATTTTCAAGGGCATTATATATATATTTTTTGAAATCCATTATCATTATGAAATCACTCATTTGTAATATCTTACTTCAATTCTGGTTTTAAACAAATATTTTTCCAAAAGAACACTTATTTTCAATTTGAAAGAGTATTTATCTCAGGATTTACTCGAAGATTTTATAAGAGTGTCTTCATCTCTTTCAACACTCTTATTGATTCTTATGTATTGATGAGATTAGTATTCCATGTTCTCATATACCATGTTTAATTTAATTTATTATGATTATTTTTTCTATGGATGTTCTATCATAAAACCATTCACCAATTTACTTAGAATGGTTAGTATTTATGGTTAATGTTCGGGGAAAGTTATTTTCATTTTATATATTAATTTCAATATGAATGAATATATTGTTTATGTTTATCCATTTTCATATGAATAATGCATTAGATATATTAAGTGTCGGGTGGGGACCGCATAGCCCCTCGGTGCATTGGTATGTCTCATGAGACAAACTACGGTCTTGGCACATGGCCTTGATTAAATGATTATTTATGGTCTTAGCACAAGGCCATGATAGTTTGGTTTTGTTGTCCCGCATTATGAATTCCCTCATTATAAAAATAGTATTGATATTTCATGTGGTTATTATACTAGTATATTACCCATGATTATGTTATGTTATGGAAATATTTACCCTTCTCATATTTCTACCATATTATGTTCGAGTTTATTTTTATAGGCATGTGTTTTCAATTATTCACCATGTCTAATGTTTATGTTATCTTATATTGTATTTCCTACCCTTACTAATCATTTGAGATCACCCCTTTCTTATGTTTCATTTTCTCAGGACATGAATAATCTTATTAGGAATGACACGCTGAAATAACCTTGGAGTTATGGAAGTTGTCTAAGGAGTTTCGATGTTGTTTTTCATTTCAAGTTATAATGTTGAACTTATGTGTTTATTTTTTTTCCAATAATACTAAACTACTTGGTCCTTTAGTATGGTTATTCCTTGTTTATATTTCAATTTAATCAAATAAGGCAATGGCTTTGGGAAACTGGGGTCAAGTCCTTACACACCTTGTCTGTGGCTACATCCCTTGCATAGTTCCCATGGTGTGTGAATTTTACTCTGGTTGTGAACATTATTCCCATGGTGTCAACCATGTGCCAATGGTGTGTTCCATGTTCCTATGGTGTGTTGGTTACACCATAGAGCCCCTCTACAGCCTAGCCCAAGATATGGTGTTGGATCTCTATTGTATTTTTTATCCCTACCTTTATCTACAGACCTCATTATAATGGTTTTGAGGTTCTAGGATTTGTGGGTGTGTGATCATTGTTCTATTTGGTGAAGAATGTGACACATATATTTAAACTTTTTTTGAAAGTTAATGTGGATGTTGGGAATGAAGGTAGGAAGTTCCTTACCTCTTAGGCTCTCTTTTACCTATGTTTATATGATTATTATCAATGTATGCATGTTTCCTTACATTGTTCTTAGTTTTGGTCGCATGTGGGTGTGTTTGTGTTTCTATCCCATGATATCTTTTGTGATATATGATTTCCATTATTCATATTTTTTTAGATTATTCCATGTTTTATTTTGATCACATGATATTATGTGTGATGATGTATATTCGTGATGATATGTAATGTTAGTTTTTATGTTTCACCTTATACATATATATTACCATGCCATAGTAGTTTTAGTGGTACTTGAGACAGGTGGACTATCATGACATGATTATTCCTTGTGGGTAATTTTTCTTGATATATGGTGATGAAGTACCTAAGAACATGGTGGAGGTATGAGGTAACCATTCTTCCATGTTGTTCATACACACAAGGTAGCCACATATCAAGTAACATTCGCTTTGAGAACGCCTGGTAGATGTGAGAATGATCTTGATTTCAGAGGACATTGTGTGATGTCGTCCTCTCAATGTATAGATGATGTTAGGTTTCATGTACACATGAAACAGTTAGGATTACATATAGGGGATTTTCTAGTTTGATCACCACTAACATATTTCATTATCTTTCCATCATAGAGCCAAGGAAAGAGTGACTAGGGGTTGGTGGAGGCTTAGTTAGAACATGACCGCTTAGTTTTATACAATATGTTTTTACTATATATGAATTTATTATTATTAGGGAACATACTTGTTATAATTGATCACACCATGTCAAGGACACATTAATGGTGTCTACTGAGTCTAGTACTCACACCGTACTAAGGAATTATTTTGTTCTTGTATGTTTCTAGACGGACTCGATGATAAGAAATGGACTTGTGGTGGATGGCTATATAGATTAGGGTGGATATGGTGGTCAAAGATGATATAAAATGGTTGAACACATAGTATTTCATTATTTATTTATCATCTCTGTCCACTATAGACTGAATTTCCATGTTTGGAGGCTATTTTATTTTCCATGTATTCCATTTTTAGTTTCCTTATTTACTATAATTATTATTCACTTGTAAAGTTATTATTAATACCTAATACATCACATGATTCTAAGGGTATTGTCTCCCCACTGACAGTCTGAGACCCCCTACTAGTCGGTATCATCTTTCATATGGGTAGGCATGCATGAGTTCATCTGGAATTATAGCTCAAACTTAGTGGTTCATGTCGGGATGTTACAAAGTTATATCATAGCCCCTATAATTTTACATAACTAAATTTATATTTTATTTATTTGGGAACAAGATATACTAGAGTTAGGATGGTTGGGACTCAAGTAATGGAACTATGTCAATGCATGTCTAGTATTATAGAGTAGACCAACGAGTTTCCATAAAATTGAAAAATTATGTTTTTTTATTACCTTTGACTAAAATAACACACAATGATGAACATGATGTTTATATGTCTTTTTATGTTGTTTCATACGTCATGATCAAGCATGTAGTTTCACATGCCATATATATATATACATGTTGTTATGCATCATATTAGTTCCTCAATAAAATTCCTTAATTTTTTTCTCTTTGTTTGGGATTGTTTCTTGACTGTGTGATATATTTGTCTTTTCAATGTTGTTTGGTATATCTTTACTGGTGTTTATATGTTTAACTGATTATCTTTTTATGTCATTATATATATTTATATGATGACTATTGTAGGAATCCTATAGATTTAATGCTCACAAATCATGATTAATCTTTTTTCATTATGTTTCGTTATGTTTATTTACAATATTAATCTATTTTGTTAAGTATTACTTCATTAGACATGTTGCAAATATTTGACTATGTATGAGTCATTGTTCATAGAACTCACAGTCGCCATTCAGTCTAAAAATATGTAATGTATGAGTCACTTTTATAGTGACCTACCAGTTACGAATTTTCCCAAAGGACCGAACATCATTGATATAGACCAGTAAATGTTACAGTGACCTAGTGGTTGTGAATTTTTAAAAATTACTGGAGACCATTGATATGGACAAGTCACCATTTCATTGATCTAGTGGTTTATAAATTTCACAAAGTATGTGTCGCCGTTCTTAAGACACTATTTTAAAATTTAAGAATTTTCACAAAGTCGGTGTTACCGTTCCTAAAACACCATTCCCGAATTTCAAAATTTTTGTAAAGTCTATGTCACTATTCTTAATACACCATTCCATAATTCTATATTTCTTGAACAGTTTGAGACATTTTTCTGAATACATCATTTAGACAAAAAGGAAGGTTCAACTCTCTTGTTACATCACTCATGTGGAAACATTCCAAACATTTGCATTTCATCCTTTACCATTTAAATTCAAAATTATTAAAAAAAGTGATATTTGAGTTATTTAATGATATATATTTTATTAATTATCTTTAACAGACAATATTAATGACCTTGTTAGTAGGTTTTATGAGGTATGAGGTACCTTTATGTGATGGAGATCATACTCCTTGTCAGCCAAAGAAAAACAAAAAAATTAAATAAGGTGGTCTGCAAGAAGATCAATACACACATGAGACCAAGTAGTAAAAACACAAAATATACTTATCCAACAAGAAGTGAACAAGGAATAACTTATTTTGAACCGAAGTGAAAACATCCTTACAGAAACATATCCAAGTAAAGAGGATTTCTGAGGAGTTTCTCACCTAACTAGAAACCATAACATGGAACATATATGACACTCTGTTTTTGGTTTCAGTTTCAAGAAGTGGGCTCAAGCTTATCATATGATACATCCAATAATTTTATAATCATCAAGCACATCACATATATTATTCTAAATACGTTCTCATTATTTCTTCTCTATTTTGTACATTGTTATTACTTTTTGAGTAGTGTGTATATTTGTATCATAAACACACACTGTCTCCTGATCTAAGCATGGGAATATAAGATATCCTCACTCATTAACCTTTCAACCCCATTTTTATCCCACGTATAACTGGGGAATAGGTCCATGTGTGTTGTGGTTGTACTTTTTTTCCCATGAATAACTAAGGTCGAGGTCTTATTGACCTCAACTGCCTTGTGTGCTATTATGAACCCTAATCTAGTGTGTGTATAAAGTTTATTGATATAAACTACTTGGTGTCAAGTGATCACAATGTGGAGAGTATTAGGCCTCTTCTTAAGACTAAACCTCTTGTATTTTTTCTAATGTGTCTTTCAAATTTAGTTATTTCTATTTTCACACATAATTTAGAAAACTAAATGTTGATTTGATAATTAATATTAGTTAATATTTAGAAATTTTTTGATTTAGTAAATTACATTCAAAAGTTATATCAATATTTCAACTTTCTATTAGTGATAATTAATCAATATTTTGAGAAATTAAATTAACATTAAAAACTCTTATAAATGTCCAATTTCAATTAATAGGGTTGTTTATACATTAAATATGAGGAATTCTAAAATAAGGGTTTTAATAGAAATTTTGATATGAACTCAATTCACCCCCTCTTGACTATCATACTTAGACAAATATTTAGTATCATAGGTTGTTTTTAATCATCTATTTTCAATGTTTTCAAATATTTTTTAAATCTTCTCAACTGTGATTTTCATTCTGTTTTAAAGATATCTAAATTTTTGTTAGCTCTAAATTTTTTTCTCTTTGAAAGCTGATTATTTATTCCTTTTAATGGATAATAGGTTCAGAGGTGCTGATACCAATAGACCTCAATTTTTCAATTAAACTAATTATGTTCAGTGCAAAATTAAGATGAAAATTAATTTAAAACATATGGGTTTTGAAATTTGGTCTTCCAATGTAGATGAATATAAGATTCCTACTACTGTCTGAAATACTTGGGATGAACCAACTATGGTAGCATCTAATAATAACTAAAAAGAAATAAATTCCTTATATTATTCTTTACAAGATGAATAATTCAATAAAATTTCTTATTGAAAAATAGCGCATGAAATTTTTGATACTTTAGTTGTTTCACATGAAGGAACCACTAATGCTAAATAAATGAGACAGAAGACATATACTATTAAATGTGATAACTTCAAAATGAATCCTGAAGAACCTATCTCTATCATGTATCTCAGGTTTAATACAATTTTAAATACTATGATCACTCTAGGAAAAGATGTTATTGCAAAGGAACAAATCATCTGAATTCTCATATATCTATCAAACAGTTGGAGAGGAACCTCAATGTTAATTAGAGAATCTTTTCATATCAGTAAGTTTCTAGTAAAGTAAATGGTAGGTAAAATAATGATGTTTGAGGAAGAATTATATGTCAGAAAAGAGGAGGATAGTGAAACAAATAGAAAGTCAATGGCTTCCAATACCACTGCTTCTAAACATAAAGAAACTTAAAAGGCACAAACTCATTCTGATAGTTCAATAAATGTAGAATCATAATTTGACAGTGATGAAGAAATGTCTCACGTAGCTAGAATATTCAAAAAAATCTATAGGAAGAAGAAGTTATTTTAGATATCCTAGCTAAAAAGGAAAGTATGAAAACAAGGGAAACATGAAATAGGAATAAAAAAAAGTTAAAATACTAATGATATTGTTTTTTATGAGTGAAAGACAAGAGGAAATATAAATTCTGACTGTCTTAATTTAATACATAAGAAGAAATATAAAGATAAGGGCAGAAGATACATAAAATAAATGGGGGAAATATGGAGTTATTATGAAGATAGATCGAGTGAGTCATAATCCTCACATGATGATAAGGATAACAAATCCAATATATATTTTATGATAAAATCATATCAGGTAACAGTATAATCTCATATACATAATTCTTACTATTTTGTATATAAATAGGATTGTGAGAATATGGCTAATGAAAAATGTTTGAATATTTTAGAATGATTTAGGACTTATGAAATGAGTTAAAAGATAAATATAAATTTTTAAAGAAATAATAATATCTTACCTCTACTGTTAAATCTGAGCTTACTATAGAGAAAGAAATGAATAATAAATTTCTTAAGAAATAAAAATGGGACTAATTTATCAAATGAGTTGTTAAAAGGGACATAAAAAAGTTTAAAAATGAAAATAATAATCTTAAACAAATTATTGGTAAATATTTTGAACCAAAATATACTACTGGTATTGGATACCAACCTAGATAGAGAAATTTTGCAACAAAATCTGGAAAATTAGTTTTTGTGCCTAATACTGATAAATTTTATACTAGTTCCAACAATGGACAGACATTCACTTCTTTTAGTATTTCTAGACCAAATAATTTTTATTTTTATGAATACTTCGAAACTATTTATAGGAAACACATTATGAAATTACGGGTTCCCAATGAATTAATTAGCAATATTATTGGACCCAAGATAGTCTGGATACCAAAATATTTTCTTCTTTCAATTGTCTTTGTAGGAAGCATTCTTGAAAAGATATTGTAAAATGTTATGGTACATGAATTGTGGATGTTCCAGACACATGATATGGGTATACTTGAGCTTCAATAATATCATAAATATTGATGGTGGGCATTTTACTTTTGGTGACAATGCTAAAGGCAAAATAATTTTCCTTTTCCAAATTGGTAACACAAATACAATGTTAGTTTCCAAAGTACTTTTTTATGGTTTAAAATACAATATACATAGTATCTATCAACTATGTGATGATGTTTTTAATGTTAAACTTTAAAATGATGCCTAAAATGTTTTTAATTAGAAAAATAATTTATTTTTTACTAACTAAATGAATGAAAATGTATGTTCTATTAATTTGGATTCTTTAGTTTCTCAGAATTTGTCTTGTTTGAATACCTTGCATAGAGAATATTGGATTTCTCATAGGAGAGTAGGACACTAATATTCACTCACATAGGAGTATCACAAGAAAAGATTTAGTCAAGGAACTACCTAAGATTGAGTTTTCAAATGATAAAGTCTGCAATCCTTGCCAAAAATGAAAACATGAAAAAATATCTTTCAAACAAAAGGAAGAAATTCCAACTTCTCAACCACTTGAGATTGTTCACATTGACTTATTTTGACCATATAGAGTTTCAATTATTAATGGGAATAACTATGTCTATGTACTTATAGATCACCTCTCTATTTATACATGTATTTTCTTTTTACCTCACTAGAGTGATGTTTTTTCCTACTTCACCATGTATGCTAGATCTATAGAAAACCTAAGTTTTCTTAGAATTAAATCCTTAAAAAGGGACCATGGCCATGAGTTTCATAACCAATAGCTTCAATATTTTTTCTCAAAAAATGGTTATAGTCATAACTTATCTTCTCTTATGACACCCCATCATAATGGAGTTATAGAAAGAAGGTATAGAACCTACCATGAAATAGCCCAGACCATTCTTAATGGGTATGAATTACTTGTTTATTATTGGGTTAAATATTTCAATACATATTGTTATATAATTAATAGATTATTAATCAGAAAAAATATTTATAAAGATCTCTATAGGCTGTGGAACAATAGGAAATCCAATGTTAGCTACTTTAAATTTTTTGGTTACAAGGTTTATATTCTCAATAGTAAGTACAATACTGAAAAAGTTGCATCCAAAAGTGATGAAGGTATTTTCCTAGGATATTCAACCTCTAGTAAATCCTATATAGTTTTTAATAAAAGAACCAAATTTGTGGAATAATATGTGCAAGTAAAATATGATGAAATAAGTCCACATGAATTTAAAAACCCTCTGGAAAATATTGAAGATGGTTTGCCCAGTTTGGACATAAACGCTATACCCCCTGACCCTACTGTTAAGCAATCTATTAAATCCTCTAGTTCTGGAAAATATCGAGACTATAATTATAGTGAACATGAACCTACAAATTAACTTGAAATAAATAGTCCTTACTTTTCTAGATCTATTAGAACCCTTTAGAACCAAGCCTTAGATGTTGAATTTGGATACATAGATAAAGGGACACCAACTAGCGCTTCACTTAGGAACCAAGTTGAACATCAAGCCTTTTTTCATATCTTGAACCAAAAAACATTAATGATGAAATCAATGACTAATTTTTATATGGATATTCAAGAAGAGTTGAATCATTTTGAAAGAAATAAAGTTTTGAAACTAATGGATATACCTGAAGACATCTTGACCATAAGCACTAAATGGGTGTTTATAAATAAAGTGGATGAAGCTGGCACCATAGTAAGAAATAAGGAAATATAGGTTTCACAAGGATATAGTCAAGAATAAGGATTTGACTATGAAGAAACCTTTTTAAAACTATCTAGAAATGAATCTATTATAATCTTGTTAGAATATGAAGCACATTAGAATTTCATGTTATATCCAATGGATGTCAACAGTGCATTACTAAATGGGTACATGGTTGAGGATGTTTTAGTAGAAAAACCCACTAGATTTACAAACCCTCATTTCCAAAATCATGTCATTAAATTAACATGAACTTCGTATTGTTTAAAACAGGTTACAAGAGCCAGGTATGATAGGCTCAACACATTTCTTATTTTGAGAGGTTTTAAAAAATGTATTGTTGATCTAACTCTTTTTATAAAAATAATTTCTAAATATGTTTTAGTATTTCAAATCTCTGTTGATGATATTATTTTTGGATCCTCAAAAAATTCTTTCTGGGTAGATTTTTTAAAAATGATGCAATATGATTTTGAAATGAGTTTCATGAGTTAAAATAAATTCATTCTTGTATTTCAAATTTTTTAAAATAAAGTACATATTATCTTAAATCAAATTAAATACGCTAAATATATTTTAGAAAAGGTTTGGCATTGATAGTAAAAAAATGCAGTGATACTCTAATGAGTACCACATGTAAGTTGGATCTTGATGAACATATAAAGGTTTTTGATCAAAATAACTAAATATGGATGATTGGAATTTTAATCTAATTGAATTCTAGATAGATTAATATAATTTTTAGTGTATGTATGTGTGCTCGTTTTCAAAAAAATCCAAAAGAGTAGCATCTTCTTACTGTTAAAATAATTTTCAAATACCTCAAACATACTACCAACTTGGGATGGTTCTGTCCTTGAATAAAATCATTTGAATTTATTAGCTACTCTAATACTAATTTTGGTGGTTTCATGTTAGATAGAAAAAAAACATCTAGAAAATGTTATTGTTTGGGAAAGTTACTAGTATCATGGTGTAGTAAAAAGAAAAATTGGGTTGCATTATTTACTGCTCAAGATGAATACATAACTAATGTTAATTGTTGTGCTCATATTTTTTAGATGAAATACACTTTTCTAGATTATGGATATCAATTTGTACATGCCCCTATAAACTGTGATAACAAAATTTCTGTTAACATCTCTAAAAATATTGTTTCTAACTAAAGAACAAAACATATTGAGGTAAGACATCAATTTTGGAGATAAAATTATCAAAAATATGATATTACTTTAGAATTCGTTGACATGGAACATCATCTTTCTGAAATTTTTACTATGCCATTAAATTATGAAAGAATGATCTATAAAATACATGAATTAGGTTGGATCAATTTTCAGTAACTCTTTGAGGAATCACCATTTATTGTCTCACAATTTTTTTCTCAACATTTGTAGTCTCACCAATTGATGACTCACTATTTGACATTACACCACTGAAATCACACTATAAGGAATCACCATTTTCGACTTATTACTTTTTCATGCATTGATTTTTTAATTATTTTATTTGGTTTTATTTTATACCTCATATTTTGTATCTGACTTTAAAATCCCTAAATGATATAAAATTAGTCACTCCATATCACTTTTCACTTCACTCTTAATCTCAAACTCCGAAAACCAAACCTTTCTCACTCAAACACATCATTCTACTTTCAACTCTCTCTACATGTTTGGAATGGTGAGAATGAATCGTACATCTTCTTCAACCCCAGAGAAACACTAGTTTAAAAAATAGTTAAAAGGGCTCTGATCGAAGTACTTAAGAAACCTATAAAGTCGGGTCTCACAAATCGGGTGATCGTTTTAGAGACTAAAGTTTTTTCAAAGTGGATTCTTTTGATTATGTCGCTTGTTCATAGGTTATTAGAAGAGAAGGTTTGGATAGACTATTTTTTCAATGAAAAGAGACCCATATACCTGAAACCTTTTTTATAGTTTTATCAGTACATTGAGTTTTCTTTTAATTTCAATGATGATTTCATAGTCAGAAGTTGGGTAAATGAACATAGATTTTCCTTTCCATCGAGGCTATGGGCTGCTTGTTTAAAGGTACCTCGTGAAGGAATCTTTGAGGATCATCAAGGAGGTCCTCCACCTCCAAGTGATATATTCATTCTAGAAGATTCTTTGGGTGATTTAATAGGAAATTTAAATAAGAGAAGACCTATTGCTGCTCAGTTGGATAGAGAAACCAAATTTCTATTTAAGTTCATTTAGAAACTCTTCTATCTCGAAAAAGTTGATTTTAATACCTTGAAGTGTCAATATTTTTTTTGCTACATCTCCTGAGAAATTGTCATAAAATAATCTGGTTCAGATATCTTTTCCTTTATATTTATGATATGATAAAAACCACCTCAGAATATACCTTCTTATGTTATTCAAGATTCTTCTCTAAAAAGATGAAAGCCAAAGGATTGGTATAGGAAAATGCAGAAACTATTGAGGATTATGATTTTTTTATCTATGGAAATATGCAGTTGTATGAAGATCAGTTGGAATACTTGGAATAAGACATGGGTTGAAGATAATGAAAATATTTATGGGTATTTTAATCCTCTTGATCATCCATCAAGACCCAATGATTTCATTGACCTTCTTTTAGAACCCAATGAAATAGTAGAATATTCAGATGGGGAAATTTAAGTTGATGTTGAAAATGAGAATATATCTAATAGGGAATGTAGTGAAGGTGTTGTTAATGATCTTAAATAAATTGATCCTAAGGCTGAAGTTGTTCATTATGAATAGGTTTTTGAGGAAGAAAATGTTGATAATGAGAAATGGGCATAATGATAAACTGTAGAAGGAGAAGACACTATTGGTAATGCCAACAGAATCTAATAAACAAGAAGCTTATTTACCTACTAGAAAGAGTATAGAATAGGATAATAAATTAGAAGGAAATGTAGTTAAGACTATAGTCCATCAATAGACGGTAGATACTGTGGAAAGTGTTCAAGATATGGAGTCTCTTAATAATTATTAAAAATCATCAGTTGAGGGGGAGAAAAACCTCAGTTTAGAAAGGATTAAAGCTCAATATCCTCTTGATCCAAGTTTAGTAGATTCTTGTTACAATTTTCCAATATATTTTTATCTTGATGTCTCTCAGATCTCCTCAGTTAAGAAAATAGTCCTTTTAATTGTTTTTTCAACTCTAACCCATCACAACTAAAGAAGTTATTTCTGTTCTAGAGATTGTACATTTTTTTGCTCCTACTCAAACAACCGCAAACTATGTGTGTCATGAAGATTTAAAAACATTGGGAGAAATTTTTTTATCTGGTATTGGAAATAATTTGAAGTCACAACCTACTCCTATAACCAACCTCAGTGAAAGGGATGATGGAATACTTTTAGAGAATTTAGTATAGAAAACTCAACCCAGGATGCTTCATGAGATACAAGATGCAAGGATTCAATATAAATAGCAGAATGATGAATTGAAGTCCTTAAAATCTTTGGTTTATGAGATGAGGAAGGACTTGAAAGCTACTCCTGCTCTAGATTTGGTTCCTAGTCTAAGTGAGTCTGATGTAGAAATTCTCTTAATAAAGTTTGTATCTCATATTCAACCTAATTTTATTTCAGTGGTTGAAGATGTTGTGAAAGACAACACAAAATTAGAAAATGAGATGTGCGGGCTAGTGTCTACTATCAATCGATTGAAATATTAATATAAATAATATTTGTAGATAGTTATTAAAATGTTAAATGCCTTCATCTCAGTTGCTCTAGCTCAATTATCCTCTACACAAACCTCTCAGTCTTCAGACAGTGCAATGATTAGATTCATGTTTAGAGAAGAGCTTCAGGATTTGATTGGTAGTTCCGATCAAGAAAACCTTGGTAATATTCAAAAGAAAAATGAACACATCCATGACATGGTATAATATTACTCAAAATATTCTACTTTATCTCAAGAAGAAATTTTAATTAATGTGGGTTTATATTTTAAGAAGATCTAAACCAATAACCAACTGACTAATCATTTCATGTGTTTATTAAAGAATTTGAGGCTACCTCTAGTGACTCAAGATTTCAAGGAGAAATTCAAGTAGTTGAATGAATTTACCCATAACCTTGATAAGTTTATGGAAAAAATAATGACATTAAGAAATAAAAGTAATATGGTGGTGAGAACATCAAATACTTCATCAATCTGTTGAATCCTTACTTAAGCCATCTCAACACAACAATTGTTTCTCTGGTAGTTTCGCCTCTATGACCTAGCCTAATTCCTTCTACCTCTACTTCCTTTACACCTATTACCATGACCCTTGATTAGGATTTGATCCAGATCAGACCAGTCCTTACTGATCATCCATTACCTCGATCTTCCTCTAGATCGAGCCTTTCTCCTTCTATTCTTGATGGAGTGACTCTACCTCTTATTTGTATCCACCCTGAACCTCCAACCACTACCACTTTCGCACCTACTACTTCTACACTCGATGTCTCTCACAAGGGGAAAAGGGTGGTGTACTTAGAGCCATATTGATTGGATGAATTTTGATAGGGATATGATCTACATTTTGTGATTGTACTATATTGATTTATTCAATGAGATGTGATCAATCTTTTTTTAACCTATTGATCACCTATAGTGCTTAATCTTAATTTTCATTTCCTTATTTTTTTTGATAATCCCAAAAGCGGGAGAGCTCAGAGATGGAATTTTACTCTCCTAACAATATGTATTGTATTCAGATGATCTATTATATGATGTTGTGATACTAATAGTCTATGCTCTAATACTAACATATGATTATCAGCTTTGATATTTCATATATATTCTCTAATACTAAAATGTATTTCTATGATATTATTCTTTCTATGTTGAATTTAATTGATATTTTTTATGTCTTTATTTCACATAGTATGTACGATATTTCAAGAAGAATACATATCCTTTAATATGATCATTATGAATGGCTTGTAAATTCCATGATTTGTGATCATAAAAAAGGGGGATATTGTTGAACTCATATAGTTTTAAAGATCACAAATAATGATTAATATTGTTTCATTATGTTTCATTTTGTTTATTTATAATCATAATCTATTCTGTTAAGTATTATATCATAGGAACGTTTGAAAATATTTGACTAAGTATGATTCATCAGTCATAGAACTCACAATCATTTTTTAGTCTCAAAATTGGTAATGTATGAGTCACTGTTGTAGTGACATACCTGTTATGAATTTTTATAAAGCACCGAACACAGTTGATACTGACTGATCACCGTTGCAGTGACCTACCAGTTAGAATTTTTCAAAAAAGGACCAGACACCATTGATATGGATCAATCAACATTGCATAGATCTACTGGTTCAAAACTTTTGAAAATTTTGTGTCACCATTCTTAAGACACCGTTCCAGAATTTCAGAATTTTTGCGAAGTCTACATCACTGTTCTTAAGATAGCGTTCTAGGATTTCAGAATTTCCAAAAAGTTGGTGTCATTGTTCTTAAGACACCATTCCAAAATTCCATAATTCTTGAAAAGTATAAGAAACCATTATGAAGGAACTGTTCAGAGACAAAGGAAAAGTTACCAATCCTGTGTCACCGCTCCGGTGGCACTGCTCCAAACTTTTTCTTTTCTTCCATTACCATTTAAATTCAAAATTAATTCTAACGGTAATATTTGAGTAATTTAAATATTTTGATTTTATTATTTATCTTTCGTAGACAGTATTAATGACCTTTTTATTAGAATGTATGAGGTACGAGGTACCTGCACGTGATGGAGATTATGCTCTTTGTCGTCCATAGAAAATTACCGCTAAATAAATAAGGTGGTGTAAGAGTTGATCGATACACACATGAGGCCAACAAGTAAAAACACATAATATACTCATCTTGGTATAATTAAACAAGTAATAACTTATTTTAAACCAAAGTGATAACATCCTTACAGAAAAAAATCCAAGTGAAGGGGATTTTTGAGGAGTTTCTCTTCTCACAAAAAACTAGAACATAGAGCATCCATGACACTCTATTTGTGGTGTTTGTCTCCAAAAGTGGACTCGAGCTTCTCATATGCTACATCCAAGAAGTCTATAAGCAAAAATCACATCCTAGAGAGCAATCTAAATCCTTTATCATTATTTTTTCTTTGTTGAGTCCATTGTTATTACTTTTCGAGTAGTGTGTGTATCTGTATCATAAACACACATTGTCTCCTAATCTAAATGGAGGATACAATATATCCCCACTCATTTATCTTTCTACACCACTTTTATCCAACATATAACTATGGAAGAGGTCCTTTTGGGGCTTGGTTTTATTTTTTTCCCCAAAAATAACTATGGTAGAGGTCTTATTGACCTGGAAAGCCTTATGTGCTGTTGTGAACCATGATCCAGGGTGTGGATCAAGTTTAATGATATAAACTACTTAGTGGTATGTGATCACCAATTGGATATGATTAGGTCTCTGTTTGAGAGGGAACCTCTTGTCTTTTTTTCACTATGTCATTCAAATTTTGTTCTTTCTATTTTCAAAAATATTTCAAAAAACTAAATATTTCTTTGATAGTTAATCTTACTTAGTGTCTATTGATTTTTTTGATTTACTAAATTACTTTCAAAAGTTATGTCAATCTTTGAACATGATATAACTGAGATTTAATCAAACTTTTGTGAAATTAATTGAACATTCAAAACTCTTAAAATATGTTATTTTGGTAAACTGGTCTATTTATACATTAATTTGGGGGAATTTATAAATAAGTTTTTTAATATAAATTTTGATAGGAACTCAATTCACCCCCTCTGGATTGTCCTACTCTGACCAATAAATATAATAAACATGTATGGATAGTGATAAAGTTAGTGCTAGGATGGTTAAAACATTGGATGAGGGTAAATGCCTAGCAAGACCTTGTGTGATACCATAGACTGGTAAGGTAATTTTTATCTTCTATATGTTACATCAATTGTGGAAGATACCACCTCACAAAAAAAATTTAGAACTATCTATTTAGAAGCCTTCTCCTAAGCATGTTCTAACACCCTCCCCAATGGTATAGGCAGTGGTTTCTAGCCATCTGCCAGTGAAATCCATGGTGTATAATGATAAAAATTTATAGCTCCATCACTGATAGATTTTAGGTCACTAGAAGTCCATAAGATGTTGAGTATTGGTTGGATACTGTAGAGAGAATCTTAAACCTTCTTAATATACCATCTGATATGAAAGAGATGCTGGCAGCATTCATTTTATTGGTACCTTCTACGAATAGGTGGGGAGTTATATGAAAAGCTGGATGAAATTAAGGAATCACCTATGAGACCTTCAAGGACCCATTTTTTTTTAGAGTTTTCCCACAGCACATTAAATAATTATTTAGCATAGTAGTTCATGGAACTACATCAAGTATCTATGACAATATCTATAAACTATGATCGTTCTATTGAGTTTCTTTATTTTTCAACACTTATAACCAGTATTTAGCCACAAAAGGAAAAGAAGTTAATGATTAAACTTCAACCTAATATTAAGAAACTGATCTAGAGTTTTGATCTAGCTTCGTATCCAGAGGGTCTGAGAAAGGACTTGACCATTGAGAGGATCCTGGAGGATAGATGGAATACTACTGTTTTCCCCCATTTTTCTATTCAAATGGGTGGACCTAATATTTTTAAGATCATGTATTGTGATGGAAATATGAGGAAGGTCAGGGAAATGTAGTGGATTAGTGTAATGCACGCATAGTAGAGTACAGTCTCTTCAATTCCTACTAGATGTGATCCGTAGTGTTTCAAATATCAGATGAATGGACACTACCGTCAAGTATACTCATCACCAAAGGGTAAGTGCTAGTAGAGTGGTAGGATAGGACATCTTCAGAAGTTTTTTACCATAATTTTAGGAAGGAGGTTTCCAATACCATGAAACCAAAGGTTGGTCTTGGATTCTAGTAAGTATAACAAGATTAGACACACACATTAGGGATAGGGTTGTAGGAATGAGGATGGTTATGTTTATGTCATAGATAGGACTCTAATAAATGTAAAAGAGGGACCATCTGTAGTTCAAGGGAAAATCTTGATCACATAAATCATGTCTACTACTTTATTTGATATTTATTATTCCCATTACTATATATCTACACATGTAGTTGTCATACATGACCTACTAGTAAATCTATCTTCTGATTTTTCTTCCCTTGACACACCTTTAGGTACAAAATTAGACCATATTCAGTGATGTTTATAAATACCTATAATTTTATATAGTTATGTAAATCCATGAGAGTAAATTCTTCTGATGATAAATACCTTAAATATGAATCTTATCATGAATTGACTGACTGACTTCCAAGTACACATTAACAGCTATCATATATTTTTTTCATTCACTTAACAAAAGAGGGAGATGTTTATAATCACTAAATAGTGGTAATTGGGATCAAGTAGAATATAACTAGACATATGTTAGATTGGGACAATTATAGTACCAATGAAAAGAATGACACTTTCATAAGAATCAGGGATAACCCCTACAAATTTTACTCTACTCATGGATCACTATCAAGAAATATTTCCTGATGAATTCTCAAGACTCCCTTCTGATAGAGGAGTTTAATTTGATTAGGATCTCATATAGGATATGAAATAGATTTTGATACCACCATATCATATTTAACCATCTGAGTTGAAGGGGAATAGGGTATAGTTGGAAAACATGGAGTGGAAGGTATTTATCAAACCAAGTACTTCATCATAAGGTTCACCTATTCTATTTACCAATAATGTGGATGGTAGCTTTAAGGTATGTGTCAACTATCAAAATTTGAACTAGTGATGGTGATGAACAAATATCTATTTCCTAGGATCAATGATCTATTAGATCAGTTATGGGGATCCTAGTTGTTCTAAAAGATTGATATTTAATTGGGATATCACCAGGGTTGATTTAGACTGGAGGACATTCCAAAGATAGAATTTTTGATAACTTATAGACTATAAGTGTAAATGGTAATGTCAATAGGACTAACAAAAATTCCATTAGTGTTCTTGGATCTCTTGATCAATATTTTCTAACCATATTTTCATTCAATTTTCTTAGTTTTGATCAATGACTTCATTATTTTATCACTAACACCATAGTAACATAATAAACACCTAGCGATAGTCCTGAGTACGCTATGAGCACAACATCTTTAATCCAAGTTATTGATGTGTGAATTTTTTATTAGAGAGGTGAATTCCTGAGGATATGTTGTGTCAGAGAACAGTATGTCCATGGAACTAAATAATGTTGACGAAGTTGTGTCCTTGACACATCGCTATAATGTGTTTGAGAACATGAGATTCATGGTCCTATCCAAATATTATAAATGGTTTATCTAGTAATTATCCCAACTATCATCACACATAACAGTAGTAAAAAATAAGGGAGTGATGTTTCAATGGTTAGATTGGCATGAAGAATATTTTTTTTATTTAATGATAAGGTTGATGACAGCTCCGGTACTGATACTCCCTGAGCCTAGGATTGGTTATGCAATGTAATATGATGTATTTGGTGTTGGCCTAGGGCACTTAAAATGTAGAGAGATAAGGTAGTATCCTATAGGTATCATTTTCTATATCCCAATGAGAGTTACTACCCTACACATGACTTAGAGTCGACACCCATGCTACACACTCTAAAGTTTTGGAGACACTATCTCTTTGAAGATTGATTTTTTGTGTTTATGGATCACAATATCCTTCACTATATATTTACACAAATGGATATGAACCAAAGTAAAAGGTAGTGTGTTGATTATTTACACCATTTGACTTTGTTATGGAATACTCCATTGGGAAGAAAAATTTCTTTGAGGATTATATTATCCATAACCAGTGGGCTGATCATGAGGTTGGTGAGCATCATTTAGAGGAGTAGTGGAGCTTGATGATTTGGTTGTGCAATTAGTGGATGGATACTTTTTTGGATCTTGTATTTTTGAATTTTACTCCTTTATCAATAACATCCTCACTTGTGGAAAAGGTAAGGACTTTTCATGAGTCATACATAGAGTGTTTTTTAATGAGGGAGGAGTTGGCTGGGGAAAACTAAAAACTTGGTTGATTGATGGATGATGAATATGTGATCCTTGTACATGGGAAAGTAGTAGTCCATGATTTTATAAGAGAGTAGATAGTGATCCATTACCATACCTCTATATGTGAAGTACATCCTGGTATGACCAAGATGTACAATAAATTTAGATTTCATTTTGGGTGGCTGGGGATGAAGATAGACATTACTGGTTGTGTCTTTTTATTCATTACTTGTCAAAGGGTAAAGTATGAAAATTAGTGACCTTGTGGTTTAATTTATCCAATTCATATTCCCATGTGGAAATTGTAATGCATCATGCTAGAATGTTTCATGGGGTTTCCCAATATATCAAGGAGTCATGTCGTAGTATGGGTGATTATTTATTGGATAAAAAATATTACTCAGTTTTTACTGCTCAGAGAGAATAACATATTGGAAGATATGGGAATTCTCTATGTCTATGATATCGTATTAATATATATATATTACTTGATAATTTCATCAGATAATGATACAGGTTTTATATCATGCTTTTGTAAAGGCCTGTAGAAATCCCTAAGGACTCAACTAGGATTGAGTACAACATACCATCCTCAATCATATGAACGATCTGAGGGGACAATAATAATATTGAAGGATATTCTTTAAGATTGAATCATGGACTTTGGTGGATCGTGCGATGATCAACTAACCTTGTATGAATTTTCATATAATAAAAGTTTATAGGCTTTGATTCAGATGGAACCTTATGAGGCTCTATATGGGAGGCCATACCGATCATCGCTTTGTAGTCATTAGGTAGGTGAGGCAGTGGTTGTGGTATCCATCATAGCTCAATAGACCATTTAGAGAATAAAACTTATTCATAAAAGGTGGATAAAAACTTATAGTAGACAAAGATCTTATGTTGACTACAAGAGGATAAATTTGGAGTTCATTGTGGTTAATCAGGTTTTCTTGAGGATAACTCCTTGGTTTGGACATCGATGTCTAAGGAAGTAGGGAATGATAGAAACATTTTTTGGGACACATTGAGATCACTAATAGGATAGGGTAAGTATCATAATAACTGGATCATCCTTCTTTCTACTGAGATACGCAAGACATATTCCAAGTATCATAACTATGATGGTACAGGGTTTCTCTTGTGCATGTCATTGATTAGGAGGATGTGCATTTGGTGCCTGATGCATCTCATGAGGATAAACAAATGCAGAATATATATCATGGAGAGAAATATCTTTTATGGAAGATGGTTCCTATAAGGCCCCATCCTTAAACATTTCATAATATTGAATTAAGTTAATAATCCACATTGAGGATCTTTTCAGTTTTAGTGTTTTTGAGAATTTGGCCACAACTATTACATTACATCTCAAAAATTACAAATTAGACACTTCTTCTCAGTATCCATTTTTTCGTAAAATAAAAAATCTTAATAGAAAACCATAATTCTAATCTTGATATAGATATTCTTGAGTTCTTCCTTTCTCTTACCCTGCCTTATACCTCATTAAAAACATTTCAAAAACATGGGATGAGCATAGAAAACTAAGTAAAGGATATAAAATAAAGAAAGAAAACATTATTTCATCAATACATACAAAACAGAATCTCTTTAGCATACCTCGTGAAATTGTAAGATTTAGGAATAACACATAGAAATCATAATTCATAGAGGAAAATTATGGCATCCATAACATACTTACATTGTAACTTTCCAAGCTATGTAGGGAGTTACATTTGGAATAATCATCATAGTATATTCCCTAAATTTCTTAGGAGACACTTTAATGTTTACCTCCGTCATGTTACCCAATGCATTGGGGAGCTATCTCGGGATCACTCGCCCTAGGTTTATCACAGAACCACCCATATACGTAAAAAATTTCCAATAAACATAACATATCTACAACACATAACACAAGCATAAAGGAAAGATAAAATTTCCACATTTAAATAAAAATATATCATTTCAAGATATTGACATAATCAATTCTTAATCAAACCATTTTCAAAACCTTTTAAAATATTCAATAAAGATATTTTTTAATCAAAGTGTCCCATACCACTTTGAATCATTTGAAATAAATTTTAATTTCAAAACATACATTTCCATATAAATAAATCCTTAAAACCATTTTTAAAACATTTAAATTAATGATAGATATTTTGAATAATAAATATTTAAAACATTTAAAGCGATATATTAGTTAAATAGTTCCAACCCAGATGAGAGATTATTGAATACAAATAATTGAGGAATAACATTAATCAAAGATTATAATATCATGAGAATAAATAAATTAATGATATAATATGTCAAAGGTCTGTATATACACCATATAAAAGTGAATTGGTGTATAACAACAAATAAGTTTCAATGGAATGTAAATTGAGACAAAGTCCCATGCAAAGATCATGTCCTTAGAAAAGGACAAATCAATGACATAATTATGTGTGAAAAATACAAATACGCCCAATATAGGTGTAAATTAAGTGGAAAACAATAATAGTTTATAGACACATATTCATAGCATGACATAATCACGAAGTAGAAGTTTAACCCAAAAAATGGAAATTGGGCTAAGAAGTTCTCTTACAGAAATTCAACAGTCTAACGACATCACTATAAAATTATGATAATTATTTGATGAGAGAGATAAGTGTCTCTAATCACATGGAAATAAAATTTACATAAATAAATATATATAAGAACATATCTCAATATAAGAAAATATAAATTTAAAATACATAAAATGTGTCTTTAACTAAAAGAGTATGGTGAAAGGTTCCCTTATTGGTTTGGTAACTTACGAAATATAAACCACACAAAAGAAGGAGAATAAAATAAAAATTCTAATTCCCATAAATTAAAGTTTATTAAATAAATAATACAAAAAGGGTCAGTACATATACCACACAAAAGGAAATAGTGGAAAATATATCATGAATCTTGCGGGAATAAAAATTTAGATGAAAACCCCATACCACTTTGTAATCAATCGAGTCGTAAGACAAAAAGTTAATAACCAAAGAATGAATCATAGAATACCATGAATATAAAAATAAACATGATTATATATATATCAAATTAAATTACACAACACACCTCATGCCATAAATAAGTGGTGAACAATGGAAATCTCACGAAATTAAAAGTGAGATAAGAAACCCCATACCTCGTGTCCGACTTGACTCATATGTTCTGGGTTCTTCCTGAATAATATTATTAAGTTAATTTCTACTTACATAAGAAATTTTTTCAAGTTTTTTATTTCTTTTATATCACTTATTACCTATCTATAACAATTAGTTAATTATTTGAGTTCATATGGGACATTTTGTAAATGTTTAGAACTTTAATCAAAAATTAACTTGTTATAATTAAAAATTGTCCATGTGGTCAAATTTAAATTATCTCCAGAATTATATACATGATTTAGATATAATATATATAATATATATCCAATTTATATTTATTTATAATATTCCATATCATTTGGAGTTAATAAATAAAACAAACTATTCATGGAGACGGTAAGTCGTACGTATGCAAGAACGCTACATTCATTTATGTTTTATATTTAAAGGAATGAAAACATAATAATACATAGGTATATTATAATTCCATTATAATACCTATGTTATTTAATTTAATTAACTCCAACCTTTATATGTTCAATGTATGGCATGAGTGATTCATATCACTTTGAGGGGGTGGTAGTCCGCACTTCCTCAAATGAAATTATCGTATTTACCCATTATTGAAACCATAAAGGTATGATATAAATGTAAAATACAGAAGTATAAAGACAATATAAATATAATATATATAACATTAAATTACATTTGCATCATAATGGCCACCATAAGTGGTGCTAGGAGAAGATCTTACAAACATCATTTCGTGAGGCAATAGTTCAATGTCCAGGGAAACAATATGTCCTTTACCCATTAGATGGAGGTGTGTGTATGTGTAGTTCAAATAATTCTCATATAAACAACCAAGTATATTGAGGATACTGTTGTTTTTATAAAATATAGTGATAAAAATATTTTAGGGGTTGGAGGAGTAAAATTAAAGAAAAGAACTTAAGAGAATATGTTACCTTTAAATCAAGTAACTGCCATTAGTTTGAACCAAAGGGGTTTTTTGAAGTGCCTTATGACTAAGTTAAGGAATATAAGTGGAATATAGGGATATTGAGAGATTATTTGGGCATATATTTGATTACTCAAGGGTCATGATAGGTGTGAGTAATGGGTTAGAGGTGAGGTCTTTTTATAAGGGGGGAGGGGCTCTTTAGGAATGTTTGAAAATATTATTTTCTTATATAATGATTTTTGGTTTCTAATGGTCCAAAACATATTAAATTAGAATATAAGATTAATATTGTTCTAAATAAAATCATCCAATAAGAATTGGATCGGTTTTGGATATTTTTTTAATCTTTATAATCTTATTTATTTAAATTATTCATTAATGAGGTAAACACTCCATCATTATTGTGTCATAAATAATTTTCTTTATTTGATGTCTAAAAATTAAAAAAAATACCAGGAAGGAGTAAATCTTTGTAAATTTAAAATTAATATTTATAGTCAAATACATAACTTATATAACCCCATTTAAGAATTGATTTACTAAAAGATAAATGTTTAGATCATTTTTGTCATTACTTTAAATTAATTAATATAAAGTGTCATTATGACTCTTAAGTGGATCTATCGGGTCCCAAAATCCACCCAAGGAATCCCATGGTTGGTAATGTATCAACCAATAGTATTAGGGTAGATTTTAGGGTAATTTAATATTATTATAATATTATTTATACCTTGAAATACCCTATTTACCTTTAATCGCGGTAAATAAAAGTCAAAAGTCACTATTTACCCAAAATTATTTTCATCTTATTGAACCACATTTTACTTACTAATAACAACCATGTATGTAAAATTTTTGAAATTAATTTCATAGAAGTGGTAAATTTTCATTTAAATGAAAAAGTCGGTTTTTTAACTACTACACAGTGTTTTCAATATTCATCAAAAATTGAAGTTTTTTAGAAAAATACCAAAAATTAAGCCTAAGTTATATTTGATATTCAAATTCACAAATGATGTCTATTTTACCAAATTCAAAACATATAAGTTTCATTAATTAATTAAAATTAATTCTCATTGTTAAAACAAAAAGTGTGTTTTATAAGAAATAATAACTATCAAAGGATTGACACTTGTTTATGTTCAATTTTGAAGTGAAATTACTTCTAATGACCAACATTGGATTAAATGGTAAAAATATTATCTAATTAAACTTTAAAACCAATTAAAACATAATCTATCCATATAAAGAAATAAGATTAAATAGAACATATAAAAGTGTCCAAAACTAGATTTAAAGAGGGTTCGCCATCAAAAGGTAGTAAATCAACTTTTTAAAGAATATTAGAGAATTTATGCTTAAAATTAGATTCATTCACATTTTAATCCAATAAATTTTATTGGATAAATGTAAAAACATTTAAGAAACATTTTTAATCATAATATGGTTAGTTCTATTCATTTCCCTCCAATACAATGGCTAGGCATTAACTACCATTTAAAATAATAATATTATAATATTATTTTTATTTTGAGTATGACACAACATTGTGTGAAACATAAGACATCAAAGAAACTCGTTGTTGTCTGTTGGGTACGCCATTGAACATAGCATCCCCTTTAGAGGAAAATTAATATTTAATTCTCAAATAATAAAAAATATGAAAATGTGTTGTTCTTTAATTACAAGGGATGTTACATCCTTCCCCCCTTTTAGAAATTGCGTCCTCGTAATTTTAGAATTGGGATTGGAAACATCATTAAAAGTCCCTCATCAGAAGAAAGATTAAATAAAACTATTACTTTAAAATAAATAAAGAGAAGTAAAAAGGTCACCTGAGATAACCCATACTAAGATTCCTTGAAAACATGGATATGGAGGAGTAACTAAGTATCAAGTTCTAATGGAGAGTGATAGAAAACATGATTAGAAAAAAGTTAGCCACTAAAAAATCACAAACTTGTGATATGTTAAACGGTATTTAGTTTCCTAGTAGGAAAATTAAACAGACAACATTTTTTTGTTTTAAGTTACCTTTCCTAAAGTTGGATAATTTTTTTATGAGATTGACTATGTTCATAAGGAAATATACTTACTTTTCAAGTCAAGTTTTATCCTTTAATAAGATTCTACTAAAAAAAGCATCTTTTCTCTAAATGATGAGTATTCAAGATGACTTGTTCACATCTAAAGTGATATAATCAACTTCTAGAGAATCACATAATCCACTAATGATGAACTATATATTTCCCCAATCTTTAGACATTAAAAAAACAAAAATGGTTAGTACAAGATTAGATAATTCATAAAAAAGTATAATCCTTAAAAAAAGAAATATTATTCCTCATATCCAAAATTTCATAAACAATACTCAATGTTCAAAAAAGACCATTCAAAAAACAATTGTCAATAAAATTCTTCAAAGTAAACCAAAATAATATTGAAACCCAAAACTCAGAAAGATTTAATCACATAGCCTTCCACATTAAATCTTAAAATTAATCTAAAAATATCATCTAATACTCTTAATATCTCATACTGAAGTGTAATTAACCAAATCACATATTCTCTATGAGAGGTTAATCATTTCCATAAATAACTCAGATAGCTATAAAACATAGATTCTTACAAAATAAAATTTAAACCATTATTCCTCAAATAAAATCCCATAGTATTCTATATTCCTTAGTCAGATAGTGTTTCCTCAAAAGAGAGAATGTCTTCCAAAATTAACTTTATCACTTAATCTCCAAATCATTTTCTTATACTAAGTATATCCATTTGATAAAACATATGTTCCAAAAATCAACTTATTCTTGATCTATAAAATCATTTTTCTAACGGAATAACTCATACTAACCAGGGACATAACATAGGCCAGTGGTAGGTGATTCCCCCTTGTCGCCCATCGGTTCTTGGTATGATTCCCATTGCCTTGACGGATGCGACGAGTTGTCACCCATCTTACGGGTTGTCTTTTTTATAAAAATCTAAAATAACCTTAACATATATTAACCTAAAATGTTATCATATACCTATCATTTTCATCCCAAGTCATTAAGACCTGAACATATTAATGAAGACATATATATATTGTCATTTGTTTATTTCACCTCCATATAATAAAATAAAACTATTCCTAGAAGAAAGTACATCATACCTTGATCATGGTGTCCACATGGTTTCATTGTCATTTTGTTCACGTAGGTATAAGTTCCATGCATTACATCAATTATTTAGATATCCTTCAAAATAATTTTCTTCCTTCATCCAAATACACCTTGTACAACATGGGTTGTAGGGGTGTTTATGGAAAAATTGTTTCGGAAAATAATCATGTATAACATATAATTTCAAAACATCTTATAAAACATTCATTTAATAAAACAGTTGGACTAAGTTTGATTTGAATCTTTCAATCAATGTACCTTTTAAAATACCCTAAGTATGTTCTTAAAGACTATAATTTAAAAGCAAATATAAATATGTTGTGTAAGGGTCTCCTTCTTCAGAACCTTTTTCAAAATCATAATATACTTCAAAATCTTGTGATAAAGTAAAATATTTTAAAATGCCTTGATAATATTTACCTTTATTGAAAATTTGAGAATATTGTGAAATTCAGATTTGATTAAATACAACCCATGATCAATGATGATATCTAAGTATATTGGAGGTGTTTGATATCTCAAAAAACTTCTTGCCAGTAAGTTCTATTCTAGAAAAAGTTTCACAATCATCTGAACACGACTTTATAATAATTATTACTAGCTTGTCACCAAGAAGAGATATGAATGTTGTTTGAGATCCATATCCTTCCATTTAACACTGAATTTCCTTGATCTAAAAAAGTTATATAACAAGGATTTAACTCAAAGAGAAGACTTAGAGACTAACCATGTGTCTAATAAAAACTCATAATCTGTAATGTTTTATAAACCAACCTTTGATACCAACTATAAGGCCCCAACCTTAAACATTACATAATCTTGAATTATGTTAATAATTCACATTGAGGATATTTTTAGGTTTAGAGTTTTAGAGAATTAGGCCATAACTATTACATTACATCTCAAAAATTACAAAGTAGAGACTTCTACTCAGTATCCATTTTTTTCATAAAATAAAAATTATTAATAGAAAACAATAATTCCTTTCTTGATATAAATCTTCTTGATTTCTTCCTTTCTCTTAACCTGCCTTATACCCTATTGAAAAATATTTCAAAAATGTGGGATGATCATAATAAGCTCATTAAGGGTTATAAAATAAAGGAATAAAAAATTAGTTTATAAATACATACAAAACATAAGCTCTTTAACATACCTCATGAAATCATAAGATTTATGAATAACACATAGAAATCATAAATCAAAAAGGTAACTTGTGGAATCCATAAAATACTTATGTTGTAGCTTTCACAGCTATGTAGGGAGTTACATTTGGAATACCCATCACATTATATTCCCAAAATCACTTAGGAGAAACATTAACTTTTACCTGTGTCATGTAACCCAATGCATTGGAGAGCTATCTCAGGCTCACCCGCCCTTGGATTATCATGGAACCACCTATGTACGTGAAAAATTATCAATAACTATAACATATCCATAACACATAAAACAATCATAAAGTAAAGATAAAATTTCCACATTTCAATCACAATATATCATTTCAATATTTTGACATAATCAATTCTTTATCAAACCCTTTTCAAACCCATTTAAAATATTTAATAAATATATTTTTGAATCAAAGTGTCCCATACCACTTTGAAGAATTTGAAAGAAATTTTAATTTCAAAACATTAATTTCCATATAAATAAATCCTTAAAACCATTTTTAAAAGATGGACATTAATGATAACTATTTAGAAAAATAAATCTTTATAACATTTAAAATGATGTTTTAGTTAAATAGTTCCTACCCAAATAAGAGACGCTTGAATACAAATAATTAAGGAATAACATTAATAAAAGTATATAATATCATGATAATAAATATATTTATTATATAATATGCCAAAGGGAAGTATATAGACCATATAAAAGTCAATTGGTGTATAATAACAAATAAGTTTCAATGGAATGTAAATTGAGATAATGTCTCTTGCCAAGATCATATCCTTAGATTAAAGACAAATAAATGACATAATTATGCATGAAAAATAAGAATACACCCAATATAAGTGTAAATTAAGTGTAAAACAATAATTGTTAATTCGAACATATTCATAGCATGACATAATCAATAAGTATATGTTTAACCCAAAGAATATAAATCGGGTTAGGAAGTTATCTTACAAAAAATTAGATAGGCTAACAACGTCACTTTAAAATTCATAAAATGAGTTGATGAGAGAGTAAAGGGTCTATCATCACATGGAAATAAAATTTTCATCAATAAGGATATATAATAACCTATCCCAAAATAAGAAAATGGAAATTTAAAAGACACAAAATATGTCTTTAACTAAAAGAGTAGAGTGAAATGTCACCTTACTGATTTGGTAACTTGTGAAATATAAACCACATAAAAAAGGAGAATAAAATGACGATTTAAATGCCCATAAATATAATTATATTAAAAAAATAATAAAATAATGTTATGTACATAGACCACATAAAATAAAATAGTAGAAAATATAGCATGAATCTAACGGGAATAAAAAGTGAGATAAAACCCATTACCATGTTGTAATCAATCGAGTCGTAAGACCATAAGTTAATAACCACAAAATTAATCACAGAATACCATGTATATAAATATTATAATGATAATATATATCAAATTAAAGTACAAAATACACCAACTACAATAAATAATTGTTGAACAATGGAAATCTCACAGAATTAAAAGTGATATTAAAAACCCCTTACCTCATGTTCGACTTGACTCGTATGTTCCGTGTTCTTTCTGAATAATAAACATAAGATAATTTATAATTCCTTAAGAAAATTTTTCATTTTTATTATTCATTTTATATCACTTATAACCTTGCTATATCAATTAGTTAAATACTTTAGTTCATATCGGACATTTTGTCGATGTTCGAGACTTAAATAAAAAATGAACTTGTTATAATTGAAAATTGTCCATGTGGTCAAAAGTACATTGTATACAGAATTATATTCATGATTTTGATATCATATATATCATATATATCCAATTTATATGTATTTATAATATTCCATATCATTTGGAGTTAAGAAATTAAATGCGCCGTTCATGAAAACGGTGAGCCGTACGTACGCATGAACTCTAAATTCATTTCTATTTTATATTTAAAAGATTGAAAACATAATAATAAATAGGTATATTATAATTATAGTATAATATCTCTATTATGTAATTTAATTAACTCCATAACTTATACGTTCCATATATGGAATGAATAAGTCATATCACTTTGAGGGGCGGTAGTCAGCACTTCCTCAAATGAAATTATTATATTTACCCATTATGGAAACCATAAAGGTTTGATATAAATGAAAAAAACTAAAGTATTGAGACAATATAAATATAATATATATCACATATAAATAAAATTCCATTTTAATTTCCACCATAAGAGGTGGTAGGAGAAGATTGATCAATCATCGTTTCAGGAAGCACTTGTTCATCATCCACATAAACAGTATGTTATTTACCCATTATACAGAGGTGTGTGTAAGTGTAGCTAGAATAATTATCATATAAAAAACCTAGTATATTTAGTATAGTATTGTTTTTATAAAATAAAGGAATAAAAAAATTTTAGAGGGTTGGAGAAATAAAATAAAAGAAAATAACTTATGAGAAGATGTTACCTTTAAATCGGGTAACTCCCTTTGGTTTGAACCAAAGGGATTTCTTGAAGTGCCTTCTATCTATAGTAAGGCTTATAGGTGGAAAATCGGTATCTTGAGAGCTTATTTGGGTAGATTTTGGATGATAAAATTGGCTTGAGAGGTGTGATTAATGGTTTATAGTGAGGGTTTTTTATAAGGGGGGAGGGGCTCTTTAGGAACGTTTGAAAATATTATTTTATTATATAATTATTTTTGGTTTCTAAAGGTGCAAAAAATATTAAATTAGAAAATAAGATTACTATTTTTCTCAATAAAATCATCCAATAATAATTGGATAGGTTTTTGATACTGTTTTAATCTTTATAATCTTATTTATTTAAATCATTCATTAATGAGGTAAACATTGCATTATTATTGTGTCATAAATACTTTTATTTATTTGATGTCTAAAAATTATTAAAAAAATAACATGATGTAGGAAATCGTTTTATATTTCAAATTAATATTTATAGTCAAATATATAACTTATAAACCCCCATACAAGAATTGATTTACTAAAAGATATATGTTTCTGTCATTTTTTTCATTACTTAAAATTAATTAATATGAAGTGTCATTATCACTCTTAAGTGGCTCCATGGGGTCCCAAAATAGACCCAAGGATGCCCATGGGTGGTAATGTATCAACCAATATGATTATTACACATGTTATGTTAATTTAATAATATTAAAATATTATTTTTACCTTAAATTACCCAATTTACCTTTAATTGCGGTAAATAAAAGTCAAAAGTTACTATTCACCGAAAATTATTTTCATCTTATTGAACCAAATTTTACTTACTAATAACAACCATGTATGTAATATTTTTGAAATTCATTTCACAGAAGCGGTAAAATTTCATTTAAATAAAAAAGTTGGTTTTTTAACTTCTACTCAGTGTTTTCACTATTCATCCAAAATTGAAGTTTTTTAGAAAAATATCAAATATTTAGACTAAGCTATATTTGATATTCCGAATTCAAAATTTATGTCTATTTAAAAAAATTAAAAACCTAGAAGTTATATTAATTAATTTAAAATTAATTCCTGTTTTGAAAACAAAAAAGCATGTTTTATAAGAAATAATAACTATCAAAATATTCACACATGTTTATGTTCAATTTCCATGGGAAATTACTTATAATGACCAAAATTGGATTAAATTGTAAAAATATAATTTAATTACACATTAAAACCATTTAAAAAGACAATCTAACAATATAAATAAATTAGATTAAAACGAAGTTTTGAGTTAAAATATAGTATTTTTCACTATTTATTAAAACATTTATCAGAAAAAATACCAAAAATTTACCCAAAGTAAATTTTGACGTCCCAATTATAAAGAAGAATATTATTTTTTCAAATAGAACATATAAAAGTGCCCAAAATTATATTTAAAGAGGGTTCTCCATTAAAAGGTGGTAAATTGACCTTTTAAAGAATATTAGAGTATTTATGCTTAAAATTACATTCATTCACATTTTACGCCTCTAAGTTTTATTGGAAAAATGTAAAAACATTTAATAAACATGTTTAATGATAATATGGTCAGTTCTTTTTAGTCCCATCAATAAAAAATTTAGGCATTAACTACCATTTAAAATAATAATAATATTTTATTATTATTATTTTCAGTATGACACAGCATTGTGTGCAACATAAGAATTTAGAGAAACCCATTGTTGTGTGTTGGGTACGTCATCGAACATAGCATCCCCTTTAAAGTAAAATTAATATTTAATTCATAAATATTAATAAATATGAAATTTAATTGTTCTTTATTTACATGGGATGTTACAGTTCAACTTTTCTAGATTTGGTGGCAGTATGTGCGGATCTATGAGGAGACTTGATAGAGTGAGGATGATGTCCATGTTGAGTGGATAGGTCATGTTTGTGTAGGAAACCTAGAGATTCTTCTCTAATATGAGAATACTTTTAGGGGTAGAATTTTAAAACTCTAAATTTTATTAATCTTAATAAAAAACCTTTTTCTATCTTTATATTGGGTTATACCATATAGGGGTTTTATCTTTGTGGATTAGTGAGGTTTTAAGAAGCTTCGAGAATAGTTTTGGAAATTTTATTTGGTACCATGTCATAGACCCCGTTTTCCCATTCCATAGTGAACCTCATCCATGGAAGCAATGTAGAGACCCAAAGCTTGACGTACATGGACATTACATTACTTTGGAGGAATACGTAATACATAAAAAAAATAAACACTCAAGGACCGTAATAGTATAGTGTCTATGGAAACATGGAATATAAACTTCTAATCATGTTGAAAGATCTTTAACATCTCCCATAACGATCTTCCCCTTTTTATTTTATTACCTAAAACCTTTCTTTATATCCTGGGGAAAAGAAAACATATAAAGGGTGAGCTAAAATTCTCAGTAAGGGTAATCATGGAGAAAATAAAACAAACCATAGACATTTGAACTTCAAAACATGAACATAATATTTAAACATCATAATCTTGATCAATGATGTAAAACATGGCAGTACGCAAGGCATAGATCATAAAGAAACATTAATCATGATAAAATAGAATGGGAATAAAACATATAATTGTGGAAACCATTAAGCACGTGATATGATTTCTATAGTAGTCATGGCATTGCTGCCAAGACCATCTTAGTGGACAAATTTCCTTTCTGAATTGAGTTCACTCCTCGTTCCAATCATGTATTACTGAACCAGATTAACTTACCATTCCATCCATGTCTATCTCATTAGATATAAATCTTCACCCAATGCATTGGATTGAGATATAGTTCTCACCCATCTCATATTGAAATCATTCTTACGTGTGCCACAAAACAATCATAATTCATTCATCATAACCCAAAGAATAAATTGGGTTTCATAAACATCATTCCATCATAACATAATCCATATAACACAAATGGATATCATTTCTTCTTAAGAAAAGGTAAACCATATAAATCATAGAGACATTATACTTGAAACATAAACATATGAAATAATGTCATCCTATATGGAAAATGGTTTTGATAAAGCACTTGAATGAATTCTTGAGGAAAATATCCTTTATTCTTGAAAATAATTTTCTTTTCACAAAATTCCATTCAATTTTAAAAGAAAAGTATTTTTCAGAAAATATTCATGAAATCTTGTAGAGTAATCTTCATGAAAATAAGACGTTATGAAACCGTAAAAATCCGTTCATGACGTATAAGTTAAAAAAAGATTCTTCTCGTACTTTTGCCGAAAAAGTCAAAAAGTACCTCGTATGGTAAACAAAAAAAAGATTCCTTACATAACATGTAGTCAAAGTCAAAAATGGGTAAAAAGGACTTTAAACACACATGAAAACATTTTTATAAAACTTGGAAATGGATGATAAATATAACCCCAGTAAATACTTATGTATAAGCAATCTTGAATAGAAAACAATTGAGATTGCAACATTATCCCTTACCTTACGTCGGATATGCTTCGTATGTATCTGAACCTCCAGTATAATGGTTTAAATAATTTTATTGACTTATTACAGAATCATATTCAATTTTATGATACCATATATGGTTCACTTATGACTTTATATTACCCGTTCTTTTGTAA